>CM057234.1:39019045-41549045 GCA_029891385.1 Erythroxylum novogranatense | reverse complement strand
ATTTGTGCTGATTTAAAGATCATCATCATGAAGTCACCTTTTCAGTCAACTAAATTAGTGTCGTTATTGAAACCCTTGCTGGTTTCAATATAAAGAATTAGACGAAGAATTGGATGTAGGATGTTTTGAAGGTTATGGAGATAGCTGTAGTAGAAATGGTCATATGGAAGAGTAAGCCAATTACATCCATGAGCTGTGAAGCTCCTTAAGTAGCCTATGAAGCTTAGGATTGGTCTAACAGATTATATCTGACGACCATTAAGAATCCGTACCTAACCATCTGCAATGTGAACTTTCGAATACAGATATAGCGAAGGAGTTTCTTGATAATGTCTCCCTGAGGTACATAGTCTTATCCGGTATTGAGACATGTGCCTTAATGAAAGCATTAATCTCCATAAAGTATACAGAGGAAAAGGGGAGTAATGGAGTATTTATCAAGAATAATTCATTTTCACAATAGGTGAAAATGTTGAGACTTCAATGCTTTGATATCCCATTGTGTTGCTAAGGTGGAGAAACTATAGTAGTTACTCCTACAGTCCTCAAAGCAGCTAAAGGGAAGACAAAGATGAAGCTCATCAAGTTCAAAGGTAGAAAGCTCAAATCTTCACCACTTCTTTGAAGTTTGGTCAAAACCGATTCCAGACATGTCCTTGGACATGAAGACATGAAGAAACCAGTAGTATGAGGTTTAAAGGGGAAGACTGAGACCATCAGGTTACTCTTTGGTTTATCAATTATGAATTTAATTTGCGATAGTTGCATTAAGTATCAGTGACTATTCAATGGAACATCTGATCAAGATGGTTCCACAATGCAGTAATTCATATCCAGAATGAAACCAAATAAGGGAAGGAGGAACTTATGGTGAACAGCAATAAAGATAGGGAAGTGATATCTATATGGGTGTATATACTAAACTTTATAGTAAGGTTCATTATGATATACACGACACATTTTATATGTGATCTTTTGATCAATTAAGGACACTGAAAGTTGACGTTTTGCATTTAGTACTTCATTATCTGATTGTGGTTTAATGCAAAACGAAGGTCAACTTTCTTATCATACGGTTTGTATAGAATGTATACGATCCCAGATTAGATATATACTTCTTCGTATCATGCTAAACAAGGTATGAAGGACCTGATGAATGAGAAGTCATACATGGTGTGACATAAAAGTTAAGTCACATTGCCAGAGCTAGGATTGAGAGAGTGATTAAGGAAAGCATTTTTCAATTCTAGATTAAGATGATCTGGAACATGTACTGACAGTCACAGGAGTAAGTTGACTAATAAGGACACTGAGGCCAACTTATACTTCTAACTTGTTGAGTCTGATACATAAATATTTCGGTAGACCTCATATAATTGCATAGTGCAATTATAAAGTATTCTGACATGTCTTGGTAATTCTTCACATCAAAGTCATGTGTTCTTGCTTAAAGTCTGAAGGTTGAGAACCAGTTGGGAAAAATTTATCAAGATAGTCAGATTTGACCGTGTAGGAGAATATCATGGCAAACATGATGATTCGGGACTTTAACAAGTCCGTTTGCCAGATATATGAAGCCAGTTGGAATAGTGACGTTGTTCACTATGCCAATTAGTTCTGAGCAAAATGGTGTGTTGCCGAAAGGCATAGCTCCACCTTAAAGGACTTAAAGAAGTCAATGCAGAGCAGGACTAATCTACCTAATTACAAACTCAGCTTTGCGCACACTCGTGTAAAGGGCTGCCCTACCTTAGTTGGATCAGTCGGATAATCCTTATAAAGAAATGTTGTATACTCGTTCTCTTCATTGCTATTTAGTAAATATCTCAACCACTTTAGGGCTACAGATTTTATTGTAGATTAGGAGGGACCAGAATAGTGGAATCACGAACAGCCAAATTGTTGGAACACCATGTCTATGATGATGGGTCTTTTGATCTTTCGGATGATAGTAGGGTGGATACTACAGTTGTCAAGTATCCAATACTCATACAGTTAAAACTAGTGGATCTAGATTTATGTATGCATCAGATAAGAACAGAACCCATACCGCATCTGAGAGGATTCACGGGGTACAATATCTAATAAGGTTAAGTAAATCCACTGGAGTGAGGCGACCTGCTATCCCATCTGACAACATAGTCTGTCAGGTGTACTGGGCTATGTTATTAGACATATTATGGATCCAGTTATTGTTACAGAAGATGTTTCTGGACCCAATGCGGATGTGTGGTGGGATGCGATGAATGACGAGATGCAAGCCATGAAGCACAGTAAGGTCAAGGGAGCTAGTTGATTTGCATCAGAAACTGCAAGCTTGTCAGTTATAAATAAAGTTTGAGACTTAAAGGATTTCAGAATAAGGTTCAATGGTTTAACGACTTGCTTAATTGCATGAGGATTCACTCAGGAGGAAAAGGCTAACTTTGTGTTACCTTTTCTCTCGTATCCTCGTAGGATACATTTTGAGTGATAAAGCAATTGTAGCTTATGATGATAAAGAATTCCATCAAAAGGTTGTCATAACCATCTTCCTATGTAAAAACCTTTATGAAGTGGTCTATGAAGTACAATCTGTAGGGTCCCAGGATCCAAACAGTACTGACATGGTTTGTGAGTTATGCAGATCAATATATGTTTTACAAGAATCTCCCAAGGTGACACCTTACACTTGGTGAGGTTATGACATCTTCCAGCTTCTTGGAAAATAAAGTTACAAGATGCCTGTACTATGAAGTTGAGGGGAGTTAAGGGGAGCAAGTTATCTTCCTATTATAGCATATGGATGGTAAATTGCTCACATCAAGTCACTTGATCATGTTGTATGAAGTTAAGCAACTTTGGTCAAGAACCTTAACATAAGGACCTTAGTATAGCATCTTCTGTCCTAGGTATGAAGATTTACTAGGACATATCTCAACACTCAACAGATCTCTCAAAGAATGCATACATTAAGTATGTGTTACAAAGGTTTCATACGGTTAATAGTAAACCTGTAGTAACACCTGTCTCTCACAGTGAGAGACAATCTTTGGTATAGTACCCAAAGAATAAAGTAAAGAGAGATTATGAGGAATATTCTGCATTCTAGTACGGTGGATAACTGATGTATGCTCAGTTATGTACTGGATAGGACATTGCATTTATTGTTTGACTGTTTGGTCAATATCTCGTTAACCCAGTTATAGACTTTCGAATACTGCCTAGTGAGTATTGAGATAGTTGAAGGTATTAAGGATTATATGTTGACATATAGTAAAGTCAATGATCGAACCTTGTAGGAATTCAAGTTTGAAGTTTGCTATGTGTTCGGATGATGGAAAGTTCACTTAAGGTTACAGTTCAAGTTTGCAGATGGTATAATGTTGTAAAAGTGTGTCATAGAGACACGTGTAACTTCCTCGACTAGGCACGCAAAGTGTATGCTAAGGGGCTACTTCGCAGACGGTTTAACTCAGAAATTTAATTTCTGAGTGGTGCGTGGTCCATTCAGTGGCTAGACCCATACGGTATTCTTGTGACATTCTCCTTACGGTGTTGTTTCATGACAACGAAGAATATCACAGGGTCATAGCAGTTAAAGATCAATTAGTTGATCATAAAGTGTTGACATGAAAAGTGACATTAAGGTTTTGGAGCATATAAGGACCGAGGAATTGTAAGTCGATCCTTTAACTAAAGGATTTCACCCACTGTGTTTGTAACACAAGTATACTGATATGGGTGTTTAGATGTTGTAAAGACCTTTGCGGTTAGAGGATCGTTAGGTTTGCTCCATGTACATTTGTACAAATTATAGTATTATGATAATATGGTGGTTATGATAGAGATGATCATCATTTATCTTCAGTATTACGTTTCATCATACATTATCATAGTACGTATAAAAGCCTTAAGATTTGTGTCGTCTTAAGCATTTGCGGTCATTGGGCATATATCTGATTGACACGTGCTTATGTCATTTAGACACATACAGTTTAACATAGCTAGCTATAAAGTTTGACATGACATAGGGGGATATAAGTTTTTAATCCCATAAAGGTTCTCTAATGCAGTTTAGCATTCAGTTGGAGAACATAAAGAATTTCTCTAATGTTGTTTAGCATAAAGTCAGAGAAATTGAGACCGACAAACGAAGATGATACAATTTAGATCATAAAGGTATCATCGTAGTTTGCCACACTCCATTTTCCCATTCATGTTAGTGGGGTATTAGGTATGCGTGATTATATTGGATCTGTGTCACATATGACACATGTATTTGATACTTTTCGGTACCGAAAGCCCTGCGGGACAGAATGATGGACTTTCGTTATCTTTGGATCAAATGTTTGTTTTTCAAAACTTAGTCGACTATACAGTTGCGTGGCTTAACCGGGATTTTTAAATTATTTTTAAACTACAATCTACCGCAATTAATGATAGTCCAAAGGGGAGATTGTTAGACATTTTGGCCCCAAGGGGCAATTTTGTCAATGTCTCTGAAGTTGAACTAATATTAATTGCAATTTTGGTTTTTAAATAAATTACCGGTTAAGTTACGCCATTTGATCCGGATAAAGATAATAAAGTGGCCCAATAAATGATCTAAATTAATGGGTCGAAGTTCGGATGGAAAATGGGTCCCGATCAGTGTGGACCGGGTCCATATCGGCCTTGTGATGGGGAAGCTCGATATGGAAACTATATATATGTTAGGTCTCCTGCAATTGCTCAGAAGAACGTTCACGAGCATAAGGTTCCTGACCCGTTAAGGAAGCTCGGAACGCTGAGGAAACTGTAGAAAGGCTTAGCCCGTGAGTCGGTGAACGCTTTCCACCAAAGGACCCGGGAGATTCGGAAACGTTTGGAACTCGAAATCGACATCGGAATATGAGATGGAACCGAATCCAGGTATTCCGCATTACCTTCGTTTTTTATCCTTTCACGTGATCCTGGGGTACGTAATAAGGCCTCCTCTACGTACTAACATAGAAAGCATGAATAGCCCAAAACCCTGGCTGATGAGGGGCATGCTACGAATGTGGACACTGGAGATCTAGAAGATACTATTGCACCAATTAGAAAGGAACCTATTGCTCATAATGAGGTTATTGATAGCTTAGCCCTCTGTAATGAGCTTAATTGATATGATTTCATTCGATGATTTAAAGGATCGGTGAGCAATAGTGCATTTCATTCCACCTTCCACATCACCAACTCCCTGAGACAATTGATCCACTATTGTATTTGTAATTTCTTTTCTCTTTTTTTTTTTGTTTACAAAGGAAAAGGTAAAACATAGCCTAAGCTAACTCTCGCATAGCTCTGTGGTGGACAGCTCCATGCTTGTCCCGTTGAATGATCGCCAGGATTGGCAGTGGAGGCTCCTGAAGAATGTGGACGCCAGGACTCCGTTGAACTGCAATGGCGAGCAGGAGATCTGCACACTGATTTCTTTCACAATGTATGTGCTGGAGTTGCACCTCCCAATCTAGGTGGGTATTTTCTTTTATCTTTGTTATGTTTCATGTGAATATTATTAATCAAGTATATACATATTCCTTATATTTTCCCTTCATTATAACTCACCTTTTTTGTCTAAGTTTTTATTGCAATCCATTTAGTACTTCAATATACAACTACGGAATGGATAGACGTTTCAAATTGATTAGACAATGTTCAATTTAAGTGTGGGGTAAGGATTATGGATTTATATCATGTGCACTCAAGCTTATCAATTTTTTTCTTTATTATCTCATTAAGAAGTGATTTTTGAAATTTTGTTTTTCTTTGAAAACATGCTATTAGAAACAATTTATTACAAATCACAGTCATTTTGGTGAATTAGATTGCTCATATGACTAGTTATGAGTCTTGATAATAAGTAATTATGATTTGTGCTATAAACTGGGACTGTTTGATTCTATTTTTGTTTTTGATTTTCTGTTTTTGTTTTTAAATTCAGTAAAAAAAATCTTGTTTGTTTGAGTTTTTAGTTTCTGTTTTTTATTTGGTTTCTTTCAGTTTTCAAAATTTATAAAAAATAAAAAAAATAGTTTTGTTTCCTATTTTTCCTTTTTTATACTCTAATTTACTATCATTTAAATATATATTATCTAATTATTTATTTTAATAAAACTATGAATAATTTCATTCAACATTATATTTATATATTTAATAAATTTAAATTTATTAAGAATAAAATTATGATTAATTTTATTTAATTTAATTTTATAATTAAATTATATATAATTAAATTTAAAATATATAAATATTCAAATAAAATTGATTTAATAATTAAAACATATTTCAAATAAATATTAATTTATAAATAAAATTTTAATTTATTTTAGTAAAATAACATAATTTTATTAATAATTTGTTAATAAATATTATATAAAAGATTAAATAAATTTATTTAATTAAAAGTAATTTATCTTTAAGTTTTATTTAAAATATAATTATTATCAATGATAAAATACAACTACATTAATATTAACAACCAAGCGATTTTTGTTTTATTTGAAAAGAAAGCAAAACAAAGAACAAAGAACAAAAACAAAAATTGAAACTGAAAATTACATCGAAAATCATAAGTGGAACCAAATTTATATTATTTGGAATATATATATATATATATATATATATATATATATATATATATATATATATATATATATATATATATATATAATGTTGTATGAATAAATGAGCATAACAAATTTCACTTTGCTAGCTTTGCACCAAAAAAGGTCAAAGTCAAAGAGTAGTACTAATATCTATTTGAGATGGTGAGTTAATTTGAATAATCGCGAGTATTCATACTAAGGTGTTTACTATCTCATAAAAAGGCTCGATAACTTCTCAAATAAATTTTTAGTGCTTTTGTTTATCTTTTGTTAATAAAAAGGATTTGAATGTGTTTGAAAGTTAAAGCATGGATCTTATGCATATTTATTTTATTAATGGGAGTAAGTTTTATAATTAAGTTGAAGTTTAAAGAGTCATAAACATACTGAACTATCTAGTGAATTAATGCAAGTAGTTGGATGCATAACATTTTGATAATCATTTATGATTAAGAGAGTGATAAAGAGTTTTCATTAGTGTGTTTAATAGGTTAAGCAATTTTTCCAAAGTGTCTGTTTAAGATTGAATAATGCATTCGTTTGCTTGAGGACAAGAAATTGCTTAAGTGTGGAGAAGTATTATATATGTTAGACATACAATACTTTTATCACTATTTTTATAGCATATTGCATGTGTTGTGGATGGATTTAAAGGATTTGATGCTTAATTTAAGATGCCTTATCGTTAGGTCATATTTATGGCCAAAAAAAAGAGAAGAAAAGAACCTAATCTAGAGAAGAATTGAGTGTGAAGAAACAATTTTAGAATTTTGGACTAGAAGCACACAACATGACGTGCTACAATTTTTAACCAAAAGTAGGAAATAGAATTGAGTGTGAAGAAGCAATTTTAGAATTTTGGAGTAGAAGCACACAACATATCGTGGTACAATTTTTAACCAAAAGTAGGAAATGGTAGCGTATGTATAGATGTGGCCAAGATCAAGGTAGCTATGCAAATATTGACCAGTAGGCACCCTGATCTCCTTGAGGCTTCTACTTCTACTTCCCATGTCAGTGTTAAGGAAGCTAATGCTAACCTTGCTCCTTTTACTCCAAAACAAAAAGAAAATCTAGTAAGAAGGCCCAAACTAAAAACTCCTCAAGCTCCTTTAACTTCCCCTAAATGTTAGTCCTAGTATAGAATATAAAGGATCTTAACCCAAAAACAAGTTGTTTTACACCATCTTGATATAATAAAGCCAATGTTAATTGGCCTTTTTCATACCAAACTCAAAGAAAATCTTTGCAAAAGCCTCCAGTTCATTAAAAGCAATTTAAAAAAATCACCTCTAATCACAATGCTCTTATTACAAGGACGTGATCATTACTGCTCATGATCCCAATAAACTAGAAATTTTGGACTTTATATCCAATGCTCAATCCTTACAAATGTCTTTGAAATAAAAGGTCGCATATGTAAAGTCTGATTCACTAGTGTTTATGCTTCAAATTTAGCTTTTCAAACATGTTCTTTGAAAGACAGGGAGGATAGGTGCTTAACCATGAATGCACATTAGATTATTCTTGGTGAGTTCAACAACTCTCTTTTTGACTTAGAATTTGAAGGAGAAATGTGCTTAAAGGGTCCTTGTGCAGATTTCAAATCATGCATCAACAACTTGGGAGTTATTGATCTAACATTTGAAAGCAAGTTATACACTTGGAGCAACAAACAACAGGACAAATGGCATATAATGAAAAAACTTGACTTAGCCTTGGTGAATCATCTCTAGTAGTTGGAATTCCAGGGTAGCCAAGCCATCTTTTGCAACCATCTTGCAAATGCTTGAGGAAACTCTAAAGATTTGGACGACACACCTTACAAAATTATGGAACGTATAGATGCATAATAATTGGAAAAAACATCTCAGCTTTTAATGTTCCTTATATGATACTTCATTTCTTTTCTTTCCAATTAACATTGTTCTCAAACCTCACACTCAAGGTCTCTCTCTAAACCAATCAGGTGAAGTACTCTACCAAATACTTGAATTTCTAATTATTCTAACAGGTAAAGATGATATATCATCAACATATCAATTCAAAGCATATCTTGGCCATGAAATGTCAATAATCTCAAGCACAAAATATGAAATGATTAGGTTGTTATCAATATGCAATTAACTTTCCAAAAGTATGGCTTATAACACATAATGACATATACGTCAAATTATTTACAGCTTGTAAATAATACCTATAGTTGAAGGGACATCCTTAAGTGTAAAATACGCACATTGTTCATCTATCAGGGAATTAACTGATTCACATCCTAAACTAAGTTATCAATGTTCCAAAACTGAAATAGTTCCTCTACCAATTTCTACTTTGCACAAGGCTTTCCCTAAGAACTTTTTTTGCAACCCACCACAAGATTTCAAGATGATACCTTTTGCCTGAGAGAATTAGTATGAGATGGATTTGGAACTTCCAAGTAGTCGTCAGGTTCATCTTCATCATCAGAAGATAGTAGAGATGACCCCATCCATGCCTTGAAACCTTCATTAACACGCCTTTCGACTTCTGGTGTGACTTCTAAGACATTTGCTTCCAACATCTCCACACCAAGGTTTTGACTACCAAAATCACTCTCATCAAGAATAACAGCTGCCTTCCTTCTCAGAAAGAAGGCTATTCCTCCATACAAAATGACAAGCCCCCAAGCCGCAATCTCATAGCACCAAAACAAGGGTAATGAACAATTACTCCCTAGTGTTAGTAGGCTTGAACCAAGAAAAATTGCCAGAAGACCAAAGATGACTGCAAAGACAACATTCAAGATCGAAAGACAACGCACTCCACCTGTATGTCACAAAAAAAGAAATCGCAAGACACTCACTATCACCTCAAATTAGTAATAAACATTGTCCACAATTGAACCGCAAGAATTAAATTAATTTGCATTAACTTTGTGATTGTTTAAATTAAAACTAACAACAACAAATAATGAAAGAGCTTGCAACTGCATGCCAATATTAGCTTTTACATATCAAATTATAAATCTATCTTCCATAGTCAAGAACTGTCCAATATAACCAAAAGTAGGAAGATTAAAAACAAAGGCAATTATAAGAGTTCTTCATGAAACTACGCAAGTTTCTTGTATACTTTTACAAACAAAAACTAACACTAGCTAAAGATAGTTTTTGTTAACTGCCCCCCTCTAGTTCTCCTCCCAAACCCTAATTTCTTCATAAATTTCTTACTCCACTACTTTTCTCTGTTTACTCTATCTTACTCTTATCTTTCATCTGTGTAATACCATTTCTCTGAGAGTCATACATCACCACCATAATGTGAAAAGCCATGTTGAAGATCAATAACAGCAGCCTAGACTGCCGGGACAATGCCCAAAGCACCAAAAGTGTAAAGGCATTTGTTGCACGAATCATTTAACTAATTCATTGAAATAAAATCACTGAAGTTTACTTTTGTAGGTCCATTGCAAAACAACAGGTGATATTGGCCTAACAAATGAAGACCTTTTTTTTCTGATTCAAAATAAAAAGAATATGAACATACCCCTTTTTGAGGCACAGTAATTGTTTTCAACCACCTTTAAGCATCCATGTCTTGACGGAGCAGAATAAGCAACAGCTATTCCTGAACCACAAACACAAGAATTTGTCAAAATTAACACAATAATGGGATCTTAAAAAATAGAGAAGATTAAAGCCAGTTAAGTGGTAGATTATGATCCCATCTGTTTTACTCCTGCAGAAAACGATCAAGAAATTAATATGACAAGCAAGGAGTTCATCTGCCCCAAATTTAGTTCTTAATCTCCAACAAACTCCCCCCACACGTGCAAGACAGCGAAGACATAGGCGGAGTCGAGCTTACCGGCCACAAGATACGCAAGGGAGGCCAAGAAAATGATAAAGGAAGGAATGAAGACAACCATCCAGTAATAGTCCACTGTCTCCTGATCTGTCAGGTAGAATGCGCCCGGAAAAAGATCGGAATCACCGCTGCCGCTGCCCCTGAAGTTAATGGGCAGAGGTTGGAGTCTCCGGTGGCTACAAAACGGCCTCTTCCCGCCTTCTCCGGGAAACACGATCTTCAAGCTTACCGCAGAGCATACGAAAATGAATAGGCAAATGAGGGCCACAGCGCACAATAAAAGCGGCCTCTGCAGCTTGGTCCACGCTCTATCCTCTTCACGGAGGCTCTCGTATTCACGCTTCGGCATGAACGCTTGCCGCAGCGCGTCTCCGATAATGGCCATGGGATAGATAAAAGGGAAACGGGTGTTTTATAACGGCTAAAATCCAACTAGGGTTTAATTTGTATGGCACATAACAGCCTCACAAAAGAAGAACCCTAACGGCTTCAAAGCAACACACAGAACAAAAACTGAAAAAAAAAAAAAGAACACCTTGTTCGAGTGGAAAGTGGTCCACAGTATAACAAAGTAAAATAGTCAGACCTTGTGACTGCATCCGATTCCTGAGAATAGCAAGAGGAATCTGGTTGGGTTGGGTAAGGGGCAAGTGGGTGTAACTGTAACCTTTTCCTTTTGTTTCCAACATCTACACTTTGTTCTTACGCAAGTGGGGTGGACTTTTCCATTTTAAAGAAAGATAATTCAATATTTATATTAATCCCATTGTTATGTTAAGGAGTAGTTACTTTTCAAGCTAATAACTTAAAACTTTGATACCGTAGATTGCGGTTCAGCTACCTTGAAGGGTTAAGGCTGCGTCATACTTCACTAGATCTTGCTTTAAATAGGGTATAATGATGATGATGATGATGATGACGACGACGATGAGAATGTATATAAAATTTTATAGAACCACCCTTTTAACTTGTAGAATTTAAAGTCTAACCCCTATAAATTTAAAATAAAATAATTATGGGCACCTGAACTGCAATTTTCCAAGGCATTTGTTTGTTCTGTTGGTCGGATACGATCATCTTATGTAGACATGAAGACCTATTCTGGTTCTACTTAAAGACGCTGATCTTGCAGCCTTTTTTCTTTCAATTGCCCACTAAACTCCCAATTAAGGTGACAAGAGTTTGATCTCGAGTGCTTTCTTTAAAAAGAAAAAAACCTTTACTATTTCCTGTTTCCATGGTATCTGTTTCGGTTTCTGTCTCTAAACCCATTTTGCAACCTACAAAGCTTCAGGATCATAAGTTTACTTCATTTTCCCTACCAAGAAATGTTTCGTTTCAGGGTCGTCTTGGAATTCGTTTTTTACGTCATGGTTCGCTCAGAGAAGTCAGAATCACCAGAAGCTCTTTCCAACCTGATGTTTTGGTTGGTAAGTTTTAGAGTTCACTATAATCTCATTGCAACGTTAAATTGTCCAATTTCAGTTTATCAATTCTGAAACTTTTCATCCTAGTGGCAGATTCTCCCGACGAAGCATCTCAAGTCCCAGTTTTTTCTTGCTCAGAGGTTTGTCTTCTTAGTCCTTTCTTAATGTAATCCGTCTTGCTGGCATGCTTTGTTTGTGTTATGGTGAGAGTAACCAGGAACCCATATATGATATAGTTTTGTTTTCTTCTTTGATACTTGTATGATGCATTTGCCAAAAGACCGAGAGATTGTCGACAATTAAGATGCAAGCCTCTGTATGATTTTTCTGTTATCAAAATTTACCGTTAGTGTGGATCTGGCTGTAGGCTATTGAAAGGCTAAAAACGTTTCGAGAAAATCAAAAGGGAAAGCAGAAATTTCTGGCCATGTATTCTAGCGTACTTGGGGGTATAACAACAGATCCTGCAGCTATGGTGATACCCATGGATGACCACATGGTACACAGGGGACATGGGGTCTTTGATACTGCTGCAATAATGGATGGGTTAGTCAAATTTGCTTCAGAAAATGAAAGAAGTCATTTGGTTGTATTTATATAGATGCAATGTCATAGTTTGATCATGCTTTTTGTTACCAAATTTGTTGTTAAAACTACAACCACTAGTACTCCAAAGGCTTAAGCTGGATCAGAAAGAGGACCTTACATTGTAATAGAAGGTTAACTAAGTAATTGTTCACCATAACTACTGTGGCAACTCTTTGATGTCGCTTGACTGTAATCAATTATAATTTGCAACAAACAGAATTAATTTGCTTTTACGTAGTTGCTACTCCTCCAAGAGTTGAGGAAAGTAGTATCCTTGCTCATTTACTTATGTTTGTAATGAAAGCCTGATTCAACTCTTGAGTGTCACGATTTCATAGGGAGTAGTACAAGCATTCGATTTGCTTGTTTAGTTGCTTGGTGTTAACCTTATGTTTCAATCCCAATCTATTTGGGGAAAGCTCTCAGTAACAGTTGGGATCTGAATAGTTTTCTCATATTCTGTACAAATAATTAGTACTGTTGTAATTTGGAGCTTTTCTAAGTACTGAACCTTATTCCTGCTTCCCCTGGTTTGAATTGAGCCGGAACTTCCTGTCCTTGAAATGAACTATTTTCTACTCTAAGATCAAGAACACAACATTTTTTTCTCCGGCAAAATGGATATAAGATGCTGATTCAGTGAGAAAACATAACCTTTTCAGTCCAATCCAGTATTATCTTTTTAATGTTATGTTTTCACAATCTGCTCAATTATAATCTACCCCATTTATGTCTTTCTTTTTCTTAGGCATCTCTATGAGTTGGACCAACACCTTGACCGTATTTTGAGGTCAGCATCTATGGTTAGAGTTGATCTCCCTTTTGATCGCGAAAGCATAAAAAGAATACTCATACAAACAGTGAGTGTAGCTAAATGTCAGAAAGGATCACTTAGATACTGGCTTTCTGTGGGACCTGGTGATTTCCAGCTGTCTCCATCTGACTGTCATGACCCAGCCCTTTATGCCATAGTAATCCAAGACCAATCTCCATTTGTTTCAAAAGGCATCAAGGTAATAACTTCGTCTATCCCAATTAAGCCACCTCTATTTGCTACGGTGAAGAGTGTAAACTACCTTCCAAATGTGCTTTCAAAGATGGAGGCCGAGGACAGTGGCGCATTTGCAGCCATTTGGCTGGACAATTATGGCTTTGTTGCTGAAGGGCCTAACATGAATGTGGCTTTTGTTACGAAGGAGAAATACCTTCTGATGCCTCAATTTGACAAAATTTTAAGTGGGTGTACAGCTAAGAGAGTTTTGACTCTGGCCGAGGGGATGGTGCGGGGGGGCAACCTTCAAGGTATAAGAATTAGGAATGTGACTGTAGAGGAAGGAAAGCAAGCAGAGGAGATGATGCTCATTGGTAGCGGAATTCTTGTTAGACCTGTGGTGCAGTGGGATGACCAGGTCATTGGTGACGGTGAGAACCTTTTCTTTAACATATTGTGCATTCTTCCACGTTTATAAAGAGAATGTTTCGTATAAACTTTCCTTGCTCCCTTAAGTTTGAATGTGTTGGCAGTTATATGAACAGCCACATATATATAAACGAATAGCCACATATATATGACACCCCTTCAGTTTGTTTTTCTCTAATATAAAAAGAGGAAGTTGGCTTGTGAAAGTGTATCTTTCTTAAGAAAACAAAATATTAGAAACTAAATAGGTTTTGGTTATTTTTCTCTCTTTCTTAGAAGATAAACATTTTTCTTCATTCTTTTTCATTCACGTGAATCACACTATCAAAGGATTTGAGTTTGGGGCGTGGATTAATCGGTGACTCTAGTAACCAACCGTAAAAGGAAACAAATCGATCCGATACTTCCGCATTAAGGTTAGTCCTTATAAATATTTACAGAATGGTTTATTGAAACAAGGACTTAAGAGTTAACTATGGAGTGTCATTCATTTCATTTGAGTGCAACTGAAGAGTTAAGTTTGCTTATTGAATGTGGGAAACAAAATGCTTTCTTCCTTTCGCTTTTAGTTGCTTCTGGGGAGCTTTCCCAACAAGTTGATGCACTGCAACTTGCCCCTTCGATACATCATAAGCTGATTACCATATGGTTGCATGCTCTGAGACTTGAATTGCAGGCCGAACCTTTATTCCATCACATCTACTTCGTAGTTTTTTCTCTTAGAAATGCTAAACATCAGACTTTTAAAATGATGATTTATGATAGTCACGATTTTCTTTATGCAGGCAAAGAAGGTCCCGTAGCTAAACATCTCTTGGATCTTCTATTGGAGGACATGAAATCTGGTACCCCTACAGTCCGAATGCCAGTTCCCTAACTCAACCATTGCAAAGAGGGCCTTCAGGCAAGGATATTCTTCAACTGCTTCTTACCACGCCGCCATGCAATGGAAGCTTTGTAAAGAAAATAGCGTATTCGAGATTATCTCGCATTGGTAATCCAATTTGATGACAAGCGGAAACTCCTCAAGTTCTTGAATGTTTTCCTTACTTAGACCTGTAAACAATGCCAAACAGGGCCGGAGTGTTCTTTGACGAAGAAACTCCAACGATCAATTAAACTTAGGCCTGTGAGTAGATGTTGTGTAATAAGTTAACTTACAACTATTTAATTGCAACTCTGCTTTATATAGGAGGTGCGGGATGATTATGACCTAACAGATGGATGCATTCCTTTCTTTATGGTAAGGTCGGGCATGGACATCACGAGGCATATGAGTTCCTCTGCTCCTCCATCAGGGAACGAGCTGGGAGAGTTACCACAGGCCGCAAGGATGCGATGCTAGAAGATAAAATTTTATTAGAAGTTGACGTTTCGGATAAAGAAATTCTATACCTTTTATTTTTCTGAATTTTTGTACTCCCTAACCCCTTATCATGTCTTTTCATAGTTGTAGATATGAGTGATTAAATTGATCAATAAGGTCAACAAGAAGGGAGCTTGATATGAACCCACCTCAGAATATATCCTAATGAACCCATGAAAAAAGTTCAAATCAAATCCAAAAAGTTCAAACAGATGCATTAAAAAATTGACTTGTTAATTATAAAGAATCAATAACCAAATCTATGTATTTTAAAAATTAGGATTTTGAATGGGCACAACTTGTGGCACGTTGGATTGGGTCATGTTTTGAATGAGATCTTGTGTAAGAAATTTATTATCCAATAGATAAATTCATATCCAATTAAAAATGATAGGGAAAGTTTTGTGAATCCAGAAGTTACAAATTTGAAATTTTCATATTCAACTAAGGTTAATTAATTAGGTCTTGACAAAGAGTAATCAATATATTAAAAAAATCTATAAGCAACACATAATTGAATCAATAATAGTTAAGGAAACAAAATAAAGAAAGAATAAGTCCTAAGCATTCATCCTTAATCAAATCCTAAATTAATTGGTTGCTCACTTCTTATTTGCATGTTTGCTTGGTTTTATTATTTGTTTCAATTTCTGTTATTTACTTTTGTAAAAAAATTCAATTTTGTCTTACCTTAGACAAAGCTAAGTTCAAACTTGTTCTTGCATAATTCTTGTGGGAACGATAACCTTATATACTACAAAATAGGATATGTACGTTTGTAGTGTACTGAGGGGTTTATTATATATAAAATTTGCTCAACAAGTTTTTGGTGCTGCTACTAGGGATTTAGCTTAGGACTATTTAAATTCCTTTAATCTAAGTAATTTTTTGCCATTTTTGTGTCCTTGTGACTGTATGAACATAAGAATTACTCGGAGTTCAAGCAAGATTGAAGACACTCCAGTACTTAACATCACAATACAAGAACGAGAAATTTCAAAGAGCAAGATGCCAAAAAGAGATTGAAAGAACGATAGCAGAAGAATGTAAGTAAGGAGACTAGTAGCGAACCTTAATGGATTTTAGAGACTAGGGTTCAACGATGCGCATAAAGGCATCACTAGACACAACATTGCTGAATATGTTGTAGACCAACATGAAGTTCTATGAGTTAGCTCATGAAGGTCCTAATGTCCATCTAGTAAACTTTCTAGAAATATGCAATACCTTCTTATATAATAGAATGTTGAAAGATGTTGTTAGGATGAGGCTTTTTTCCTTCACATTAAGAGATAGAGCCAAAGCATGATATCACTCTTTAAACAAAGAAATATTACAACATGGGAGCAGCTGGTGCATGGATTCTTAAACAAGTACTTGCCCCTGACAAGGACAACAAGATTGATAAAGGAGATTACAAATTTCCAACAAAATAATAGGAGTGTTTATATGAAGCGTGGGAATATTATAAGGATTTACAGAGGAAATGTCCTCACCATAACTTACCCAAAGAACTCCTATTGCAAACCTTTTACAATGGAGTTAATCCACCTATGAGGGGCACAATATATTCAACTTCTGGAGGATCTCTAATGAAGAAGACAATTGACGAAGCACAAGACTTGCTAAAGGAGATGGCAAATAACACGTCTTTAGATGTCAGATAAAAGCAAAAAACAAGCTACTTTCTGAAACCAAAAGGAGGTCCTTGATATTGATTCAATGATAATAATGTAGGTTGAGATCGACAACTTAAAAAGACAATTTAACAAATATTGATTGCAAAAACAAACTACTTGTTTTATATTAAAAATCGCAAGTATATAGGTCATTACTTGTAGTAAAAAGCAGATATCGTCCCATAGAGATTATGCTTGAGCACCACTTAATTCAGGTTGTGTTTTGTTTAAGACTCAAATTCGAATAATAAACTGAAAAGTAAACTAAATTAAACAAACTAGCAAAAATTGAATGATGTAACAATGAAAATTCGTTAAGAGAATTAATCAAGGTATGGGGGAGATTTTACCTATCATCAATGCTAATATAGCCTTTTATATGTTTATGGGGTGTCAATTCTAGACGATCATAGGGTTGATTACTCTCTCTCAAGTTATAATCTTTCCCTAAATTGTAAACCCTAATCGAATTATAGACTTGCAATCTCTCAATTCACAAATTAACCACAATTCTAATTAATTCTAAAGCTCTTTAATAAGCAATCAGGTCTCACACGGGATCTCTCTCCATGAAATTATTGACTAGATTGATTAAATAGTCAATTAGATCGCCTAACTCTTGTTAATCCAATATAATCAATTTTATTTTATTCACCCTCTTGGTTTGTTACCGAAGCATACAATACATTAATCAATTACAACACCCAAATCAAGTAAACACAATGCAACTAGATTAACATTAAATATAAGCAAAATCCCAAAGGAAAAGTTAGAACATTATTAATAATTGATAATCCATAACCATACAACTCATTTTAATCTTACACATTAAATGAATAAAAAGGTAAATGAGGAGGAAATGAAACTTAGGTTGGATGATTCAGGAAAGCAATGACGTCGGGAGATCATCTATTCTAGGAAGCTTCATATCAAAACACTCCTCTGCTTCCTCTCTTTCTTTTCTCTCTCTTTTCTCTCTCTTTTCTTTCTCTCTCTCTTTTGCGTTTCCAAATGTAGGCTGAATGTAGACTCCTTTCTAGGGTACATCATAATACTTTTATAGTCTTTTTCAATTAAGGTAACCCTAGTGTCTTTCCAAGGTCTAAAATGTCCATAATATCTCTTGAAAACTCGAATTCGAAAGTGACTCTGCGTCTATCTACGTGCAAGCCACGATCATGACCGGTTTATTTGCTCTCTATCATGATCATGGCAGATTCCCTATGAACATGGCCCTATGCTTGAGCTTCTGTCATGATCCTAGCATATTTGCCCTGATCGTGGGCCTATATTGGTGCTTCTTTCACGATTGTGGGCTAGGACTATGTTTTGGTTTGAGTCTCCACTGAAACTCTAACAAACTCATCATTACACCTCATATATATATATTGAAGCTCAAAATAGGTTCTCACCCAAAGAACACTTAAAACACAATAACAAGAAAAGGATTCAACCAGTGGGAAGTCCAAAGAGGAAGAATATGTAGAAAAATTGGGATGGAAGAAGGTATTGGATACCATATTTGCAAACACCAAAGTAACTATGGATACACCTTGTGGAGAACTCCACAAGAATGAAGGAGATGGCTTGAACCCAACAACGCCGGAGTTAGGACATACGTCATATTCATCACTATTTTGAGGCTCAGGATATTCAACTGCCACCTCCAACCCATCACCATAAACCTTGTTCTAAACCCTTTCTTTCTTTTTAAATTTAATCTTTCTTTTTATTTTTACTTTAATTTATATTTCTTCTCTCTTTATGTGTGTTCGTTATCACCTTCTCACATTGAGGACAATATGTTGTTCAAGTGTGGGGAGGGTTATGTGTTTATTTGAATGTGAATTTTGCATATTATAATTGTTAGGTTGCATTCTGTGAATCGTGTGAATATGTCAATGGCTTAGATGAATTGAAATTGATTTAATTTTGAACATGATCTATTAGGTTGTAGAGAATTATTATCTAGCACAATTAATGAACTGGGTTTTTTTAAATATGTAGCTTAATTAGGATTTAGTGTTTAAGTGTGGGCTGCTAAATTGTCATATTCATTCATAATTTGAGGCCTTTTAACCTAAGTAGCTTTGCTAGTTTTTTTTCTTCATAAAAACGAGTAGCTAAAGTAACATGATAGGCAATAAAAATTTGTTAATTTGTTAAAATAAGCAACTATTCTACTAGCCTTCGGGTTATAAATATAGCTAGTAGCCAATTGAGAATGTGATATAGCAGAGTAACTAGATCGACACGCATCATAAATGTATACCTTAGTGTAAAAAGGCTAAAATAGTGTTCCAACCAAGCAGCTTAATTAAAAACAGGATTTAGTTGAGGAACTGGATCGACATTTATTATTAATATTTGCCTCCACATAAAAAGATTAAGTCTATATTCATAAAAAGTTAATACAAATAACAATGTGTTTTCGAATAAAACTTATTGAACTTGTAATAGTTTGACTTTTCATGAAAACGTACTTAGGATTAGTTACATAGTTGAACGACCAAAGAATTATTAATTAGCGTGTGCAATTAAGAAGGGTAAACAATTTGGCACTTGAATCTGAATTAATATGTATATTTAGTTCAGAACCCCTAGACACGAATTTTGCATGTTAATGATTTTAAATGACTTGAATAATTGTGCTTTAAATTAAATTCATTTCATGAAGTTGAAATCATTGTCTCATTACTGCATTTTGTGCTATGTGAATTTCTGTGTGTTTGTTGTTTTATTTGCTTGAGGACAAGCAAACGTTCAAGTGTGGGGATGTTGATAAGTTTGAAATGTATTGTGTTTTAGGGTATAGTTTGATATGTGTTTATCTGTTTATTCGATTGTTTAGTATGTTTTTTTGGTATAATTATGTTAGTTTGTAAATTATTTGTGTTTAGGTGTTTTTATGGGTTAATACAAGCATTTGAGCTTAATTATTATGTCTTTAAGGTACCTTAATGTGTTTGTTAATATTTTAGGGTCAACATCGAAGAACGGAGAAGTTTCAGAAAGATTTGGACTGAAACAACGACCCATGATCATCGCCTATCTGCCACAATCATGACAGAAGCAAGAGAGACAGGCCACGATTGTGATAGAAGCATAAGACTTGGCCCATGATCATTTCTTGCCTGCCACGATCATGACATAAAGCTTACAAGTTGCCCACGATCATGACCTGCATCGGACAGGCGCGTAGACATACATAAAATTTGAATTTTGAAGGATTTTCGAACCTTTTGACCCTAGAAAAATCTTAGGGTTGCCTAGAACACATCAAGTATATAAAGAATTAGATAAAAGAGATAAGGGAGTTTCTTGCATCATCCACCATCAAGAAACTTTAGAAAGAGTTCATCGAGAGATTGTGAAAAAGATGAAAAAAGAGAGACATGGAGAAGAAGTCGACATGAAGTACTTCCCGAAATAGGAGGTTTCCCGACATTACTGCCTCTGTCATTCATTTAGATTTGGTTTCTAGTGCATTTCAATTTTATTTATGTATAAAATTAGGATAGCTGTTGAGATAGGATTTTATGAATATTGAGAAATGTCTAATCTCTCCTTCAGGTTGTTTTTATCTTTGATTCAATAAAAATATGATTGTTTATGTTATTTGGATTCATTGTGATTGATTTCTATATTTGTATAATTCGGTGATAGACTGAGATGATGAATCAAATGAAAAATAATTAAATTAAGTTAATGAGAGTTAGGTTATTTAATAAAAACGAGAAATCAATCAAATCGATAATTTGTGTGAAGAGTGATCTCACATAAGCTCCCAAGAGTGGAGTTGGTTAAATTGTGAATTGAGAAATTGAAATTTTTCTATAATCTGATTAGGGTTTATAATTTAGGACTATTGGTAATTTCTGCAATTAGTTTTGACCTTAGATTTTAGGATTAGATTAATTCTTTTCGTGGGATTGACACCTTAGATATTACGCGAACAATCCCTATGCTTGCAAAATATCAAGTTTAAAATATTAAAACTACACATAACGAAAAACCGCGATCAATTATACATTTGCCACACATAAACTTGTTACATTATTTTCTTATTTGCAATTTAGCCATAAATTTCCTTTTTTTTCAATCTATTTCTTTGAACCTTTGTTTTTTGTTTCAACCCCAAATTTTATTTTCTATTCACCAATTGGTCCTTAAAAATTTTGAAACTCAAAATTTTAACAAAAATATTTATAATATAATTAAACAAGCTCATAAAAATCAAATTTATATTTTTAACATGAATATTAAAACATGATTTTCATTTTCTTAATTTTTAAAAGATAAACAAAATAAAAATATTAAACAAAATTAAGTGTACACGATGAGTTTTATTTATGTAACACTGATTTTCTTCCAATAAGTGTGGGCACGTTTGGCGTTAGAATTCATCAAAATGTAGACCAAATGAACTTCTCTTGAAACCTTTCCAACGTTACATAACTTTTCGAAATTGAAGCTCTCTAATTATTATTTTTGTATCTAGAAATGTAAGATATCCTAACTCTCAATTAATAACTATCCTAATTTACTTTTTTTTTCCCCTCTTCTAATGTGACCTCTTACTTTGCTTATCCAACTTACCTTTCTATTTATATCCCTATTAGGGCTAATTTGAATAGGTTAAAGAAGCTTTAAGAGGCGAGTTGACTAAGTTGGCATCCCTCTATGCATTCTTTAATATTAAGTTTCCAAGAAAATATTTGCTCTTTTCTTCGTGAGAAATCACGCAACCAAATTCCTACAAAATAAACAGAAAAACAATAGATAAATACTAAGTTATGAAAAAAAAATTAACAAAACAACATGAATTATGCTTTAAAAAATGGAATTATACATACATTTTTTATAATAACATGAATTATAATAAGATTAAAGATTAGACCACCTGCTTCGGCGTAGAACGTTTTCTTGCCAAATTCGATATTGCAGTTTTTAATTTTGCGAGGTCAGTGATTCTGATGACAGTGACACCAATGGCCATTGGATAGAAAAAAGGTCGGTCGGTCAAACAACGGTATGGAAGATAACACAGCGGGAGCAAGAGGGTGGGTTAGAGGGGACTGAGAACATCACAGGTTGCTTTCGTGTCACCGTATGATTGGTCTGTTCTTTCCTAATCCGACCTCCCATAAGTAATCTAAACCTAAAAACAAAAAAAACAAATTCCCTTTTTTCTCGACGGAAAAAGTAAAGAAACCAAATTGAAATTTTATGTAACGAACAGAAGAGAAGATAGGAGAGGAAGAGGAACTTTTGGGAGAGAGATACAGACCTTGCGGATAAAGAAGTGTTGATCGAGAGCAAAAAGGACCAACTAATTGATTTGGTCGATAATCTCTTTGTTCCACCTGGAATTGCCGGGACTAGCGGAAGATCTCGCCGGGCAAGGTTTGATTGATTGAGGAGTGGAGAGATGGTGAATTCTATGGTGGAACGTGCCACGAGCGACATGCTGATCGGGCCTGATTGGGCCATGAACATCGAGATCTGCGACATATGCAATCATGATCCTGGGTACGCGCCACCACTTCATTCTTAAATCTCTTCCTTTTTCCCTTTCCTTTTGTTTTTTAAAATGTTTTGATATATTCATTTCCTGCCTTCATATGAATTTTACTTTATCAAACAGTTGATTTTTGCCCTGCTGGGTAAAAATTGATGTTCCGTTGGACAAAGTCGATATCTTTTGTTTTTGTTGTTTGGTTTCTGGGTTTATGAATGTGTTGCTTTAGATTAATTTTACCTTCAATGTTTATAATGAAGTTACAATGTTGGGGACCTTCTCCGCGTATGCGTACGCGTTTTTAATTTGATCAGCAATGAGCCCAAGAGAATATGACTTTTACAATTTACCTGCTCATAAATTAAACTTCCAGGATTTAAATTGGAAATTTGAACCGCTATATTATGAATGTTATGTGGGAAATTGGGGTACTGAACTGAGTGCAGGAGTTGTTGATTGTATGTTAAGAATGTTAATGTGGGAAATTGGGATACTGAGATTAGTGGAAGAGCTTTTGATTAACTCTATTAATCTGTAATTGTATTATTTTATTTTGCATAGAATTTGAAATCAATGCGTTGGTAAATCTGCACATCTTCATGGATACAGACTTATAAAATACTAGTATTTGTTGACTTTTTTCAGTTCTGAAATCATTGTTCAACTTTGGTTATCAGGCAAGCAAAAGATGTTGTTAAAGGAATAAAGAAGCGCCTGGGAAGTAAAAACTCAAAAGTTCAACTTCTTGCTCTGACAGTAACCTTCACAATCTTTTTCCCTCTTTTAATTAGCTATGTTTATTGTTGATATAGCATTATATTTCTCAAACCTTACTTAATAATTTTGTTATTATTACGTGATTTTTATATCTCATTATATATTTTATGGATAGCTTTTAATTTTTCATACTTACTCCTAGAATTATTTGTATAGTGAATCTTTTTCCTAATACATGTATTAGCACGATTCATATAAGCCATGATTTTAATTCTCATAGCTAATTTGATTGGTGAGCAAAGAACTATCATTGTGATATGCTTAAAGATATGATAAATTTGTTAAGTCGACTTAGTATTTGCAGGGTTTTGTATACATACATCTTATATGCAAAATTCAGAAGTCTGGCTGTATTCTGTTGTGGTGGTTTGGGATTGGTTCCACTTAATTTTTGTTTGTTTATTGAAATTGTGCTTCAGCACCAATTTATGAACTAAGCGTGGGGGCATAAACTTTTCTCCAGAGAGTTTATCGAACTGATAAAGTGTAGAAAGTGAACAGTTTGCTTGCAACTGTGTTGCATATCTCGTCATTTTTAATTATTTTTTCGTTCGTATGA
Source organism: Erythroxylum novogranatense (assembly GCA_029891385.1). Taxonomy (NCBI): domain Eukaryota; kingdom Viridiplantae; phylum Streptophyta; class Magnoliopsida; order Malpighiales; family Erythroxylaceae; genus Erythroxylum; species Erythroxylum novogranatense. The sequence goes on along the minus strand of CM057234.1, from coordinate 41,525,254 downwards.
TTTAGTTTGTTTTTGACATGAACACTGTCTTCTAGCTGCTGGAGACTATCATCAAGAATTGTGGGGACATAGTTCATATGCATGTGGCAGAAAAGGATCTTCTGCATGATATGATTAAAATAGTGAAGAAAAAGGTGAGGAATGTTCCTGTGAAGTAAGATTCTGTCTGACTTCCAACTTCATTTTGTTCATAAAATTTATTCACCGTCTTTATAATGCTTAACTGTAGCCGGACTTGCATGTCAAAGAAAAGATATTGACCCTGATAGATACTTGGCAAGAAGCTTTTGGTGGTCCAAGGGCTAGATATCCACAGTATTATGCTGCATACCAAGAATTGTTGGTATGAATCTTCTACAGTTCTTTGGAGTCCTCCCTAGCCTTTCTAAACTATGCCATTTTTTGGTCAACTCACTATGAACTGTTAATGAGTTCCTATATCTTGTTAGAGAAGTAGCCCTTATGAACTTAATACTGCCATTTATCTTTGTTTGAGTAACATTACTGGCTATTTCAGCGGGCCGGGGCAGTATTTCCTCAGAGATCTGATAGTTCTGCACCTGTATTCACACCTCCACAAACACAACCTCTTTCTTCTTATCCACAAAATCTGCGAAATAATGACTACAGGCAAGAGGCAACAGAGCCTTCTGCAGAGTCTGAGTTTCCAACCTTGAGGTACGTGTGGTACTTGAACGAACTGAATCTTCTTATTTAAATATACGTCTAATTTTTGTACGTCCTATCCAAGTACTGTACAGTGATTGTAATAAGCTTGAGTAGTACCATGTCACATTCCAGAAGAAACTAAATTGTTCATTCTCTTGTATTCATGATTGTCACTTAACATACTTCAAGAACCCTCCTTTGCCTGTGACAATAGCAAACATTTACCGTATCTTGTTTTAATTCAAAACTTTCTTCTTTAGCATGACGGAAATTCAGAATGCACGGGGCATCATGGACGTCCTTGCTGAGATGCTAAATGCTTTAGATCCAGTAAATAAAGAGGTATATTACTTCTAATCAGTTTTTTGTTGCATATAAGAGTTTATGATCAGAATATATTATGTTCTCTCTTCTTACAACATTCTTTCATGGTGAGTTTTCTTTTGCTATCAGGACCATGCTGATGTTAACTTTCTTGTCCTTATCATTTTCTGCTATTGCATTGGGTAATTCTTTACTCAAAATTTGTAGGGGCTGAGGCAGGAGGTTATAGTTGATCTTGTTGACCAGTGTCGCACATATAAGCAACGAGTGGTACATCTTGTTAATTCAACTTCGTGAGTTCTAATTTTCACCCACCCTTTTTCAAAATATTATACCTTTGAAAGCTGTTATCTTTCCACCTTTTTAACTGTTCTTGTATTTGATTTCAGAGGCATTCTGTTTTGTCTTCATCTATCTGCTCATTTATGTGGTGTGAAGGCTTGTATGTTTGTGCTTCTGATGCTTAAAATATTCTATTTGGTTTATTCAATTTTCTACTGTTTCTATATGCTTCTACTAGGGTCTTAACTCTGTTTGCAATTTGTACTTAGTGTGTTAAGTTTATTGCCTATACTTCTAAGAAGGTCTGTTCTGGGTCTGGGTATTTTACTGTTGTGTTGCTGTATTACCATTTTGATGGGCTTGCAATGGATTGCTACCATATGAAAAACTAATTGCGGTGGATTAATTCTGGTGATCAATTTTGTAAGGGTGATGGCTTTATTTACTTTTAGGTGGAGATCATTAAATGTTTCAGTTGTTAACACGTATCTTTTCACAACTTTGGCTTTATGCTTGCCTTAGCCATGACTTTTAGCTTGCCCCATGATACTATCATAGATAATGCCTGCAAAAAGGGTAATGATTGGGCATGTTGATAAGACTAGTTAGTTGCCTAATGTGAAGCTAAGTTATGAAGTATTTGTGAAATGGAATGATGACCTAGTTCTTGTATTATATGCATCTTAAAATTTGCCTTTTTTTATTCCCACCCTTTTCGATATGGTTCAGGGATGAATCTCTGCTATGTCAAGGATTAGCTTTGAATGATGACCTGCAGCGTGTACTAGCCAAGCATGAAGCCATAGCTTCAGGAACTTCTGCTGCAGCTGGGAAGCCAAAACCTGAATCTAGTGGAGCACTTCTTGATGTTGATGCTCCTCTGGTTGATACTGGTGATAATAACAAACAAGTTGGAGGGTATGTAAATTTTGTTCACTGGTTGACATGTGCTGCATCATGTATGCTTAAAAGATGGTGATTATTGTGTTGATGGGAATTGAGAAATAACATTTATAAGTTGCACATGTGGATCCAAGAAAATGAGGGAGAGAACATAACATCATCTTTTGGTTAAGATGGATGGAATAATCAGTTACTGTTATTAGCCGTTGGGAATTTTGCGTAAAGGCATTTTTATGGGCTGCTAGTCATTTTTTGGCTTCTTGGCAGACTTATCCACTCCTATGTATGTAACCATTTAATTGTGGTACTTCTGAGTAGGCTCAAGTCTCTTAATTTTATTTTCCAAGTCAATGTTTATTTGAAATTGGTTATGGATCTTTAACGTGTTTCACTTTCATAGTGACCCTGTGGTTAGGAATATTATGTTGTATGTTTGGTTGAAGAGTTGCCTTAGGGGTTATACAGGTGATTATTTCAGATCAGAAACCATGACATCAAAATAATATATGGAATAGGGCTTTGTTTATTGCTCATAGCAGTGATGTCAAGATGATGGATTTGTGCTAAAGGTCTAAATTCTGTCACAACAATCCGTGGCTCATAGTTGAATTGTGAATTCAAGTTTATTGTAGAAAAAAGACAGCTTTTGTCTTGTGATATATAGATGACAAGGATTTTTGTGCAGATCTACTTCAGGTTCTGGTGCAGGAGCTCAACCATTCAACCAGTTACTGCTCCCTGCACCTCCTGGTCCAAGTCCAAATATTCCAGCATCTACCAATCGCAAAATTGACCTGTTGAGTGGTGACGATTATAACTCTCCGAAGGCTGACAATTCATTGGCGCTGGTTCCTGTGGCAGAACCACAGCCAACCACTCCTCCATCTCAGCAGAATGCACTTGTTCTTTTTGACATGTTTTCTGGTGGGAATGGCCCCCTAAATGCTGTCAATGAACAGCCTACCCATCTTTCTGGACAAACTAATTCTTTGTCACCACAACTCCAACATCAGCAGAGTTTTCAATCCCCAGAAGGTGGTATTCACCTGAATGGAAATGGCCCAAATATGGGGTCTCCTCGATATGAACAGCCAGTATACATGCAAGCTACTACTCCTGCCTGGAATGGACATCTTACCCATCCTCAACAGCCAGCTTCGCCAGTTTATGGTATGCATATGTCCAATTCAGTTTTTGATGTTCTCTTAGATGTTGATAGAGAAGGAATAGAATTGTAGGAACTGATTGAGCTGTTGTTTGCGTATGTTGAATAGGAGCTCAAAGCAGTGGGTCACTACCTCCACCTCCGTGGGAAGCTCAGCCAGCAGACAGTAGCCCAGTGGCAAGCCCTCAATATTCCCAACCAATGCAGTTTACTCAGGTAGTTGTCACACACTCACAACCAGTGCCAAGTGGTATGCATCCGCAGGGACCTATGGGGAACAACCATGTTGTTGGAATGTATATCCAACCAATCACGACAAGCCAGTTGCCAGGATTTAACAATCCGGCTGCACAAGCTAATCAATTTGTAGGTTTGCAACCACAAGGAATGCAGGGAGGGCAATATATGGGTATGTTACCGCATGGAATGCAAGGTGGACAGATGGCTTATGCATATCCTCAACAGATGTATGGTGACCAAATGGCAGGATATGGATATGGTCAGCAACAAGGAAGACGGTACCTTGAGCAGCATATGCATGGTCTATCCATTAGAGATGATAATAGCTTGAGAAATACGTCCTACAATGTTTCCACGGCATCGCTTGTGCCATCCAGTAAACCTTCCAAGCCAGAAGACAAGTTATTTGGAGACTTGGTTGACTTTGCCAAACTCAAACCTGAAAAACCCAATCCTGAAAGAGCTGGTAGCATGTGAAAGCATGATTGTTTGCAACTTTCTTTTTCTTTTTTTATTTTTTTAATTCCTTTTTGATTTTTAACTTTTTCTGCCTTTTCTTTTTTAGTAGTTCAATATATATATATATATACATTTCTTGTTATGGTGTCTAATTGTGTGGTGTTTGTTTGACATTCTTGTACATTTCATGTAGAGCCAAAGAGAGAGAATCGACACGCTCTTTTAAGTTAGATTGAATTTTTTATAATTGGCTTTATTCCTCGGGAAATACTTATTTTATTATTCTTTTATGTTGTCTGTTGGATTTTCTAATTTTCGTTTGGTTTAGAATGAATGAATGTTTTGCTTTGCAGGATCATGTTTCATTCTGTCAGTTATTCTCCTTCTGGAGAAGGCCTTAATAGAATTGTCTTAAGCATATGCTTTTGGAGTCATGTTGGTTAAATGCATTCTAATCCTATGCCTCTGGAGTCATGTTGGTTGAATGCATCTTTACGCACGTACATATACAAATACATGTATAGTCGCGCATCTCTTAGGTTGTATTGGATTGCTGTTTACAAAAATGGCAGTTATGTGGGGAGGGCGGTAGGTAGGAGCGACGTTCACATGTTCGTTATGGGTGCCATGACGCTTGGGTTCGTGAGGGGCCTGCTTCATGGGACTCTTATATTTATGTCTCTCTCTTTTTTTTTTTAAATTCAAATTTTATTATTTGATAAATAAAAATGTTTTTAATAAAAAATGAATTTAAACTATATTTTATGTGAAATTAAATTTAATAGATTTTTTATTTATTCATTCTAATAAAATATAATATATATTATTGATATTTATTCATAAACGTTAAATAAAAGATTAAAATAAAATTAATCATTTAATTAATTTATAAAATATTATTGTATTATTAATAGTATGAAATTACAGCTGCAATAATGTTAAAATTTATAATTTCTGTTACTTTTAGAACTTAAAATCAATATATTTAATAAAAACAAAACAAAACTCCCAGGATAACTACGAAGGACACTCAACACAGCTTTAATACGTGATATAACTAGATTATACAGAGTTTAATATATGATGATATCAGACTCTACGTGATCACATTGATACGTCGACAAATGACAACCTTGTAGTTGTAGGTAACAAATACATCTAACAGTCACCTCCGTCATATGTAATATTGTGCGACTTATCAATACATATAATTAATCTCTCCAATAAGTCCTACTTTTGAAACGGACCTGATAAAATATTCTGAATACGGGATTAACTAAATATTTTCGTTCTTAATCTTTTTTCTTCTCTTTTTATTTATTGGGTCTTTAAATTATATTTAGATTGTAATTTTTTTACAAATATCCAATTCTAGTCTTTTTCCCAATAACAAAGTTAATTCACACCCTCGTATATGTTAGTAAAGGATTAAAGCTGTAGTGTTTGGAAATTAAATTTAGCTAGAAATTGATCTTTTCTCAATTCAGAAATAATTAAATGTCTTCTAAATAATACAAATTGGTCTACTAGAAATAAATTTCTGGGATCCATCAGCATTTGGCGCAATGAAAAGTTGATGCTACTGCCCGTCTGTTGAGTTTCAGTAATAAGGGACAGAAGCTAGTTGCAGAAAATTGATTTCTTTGTTTTTGATTATTTTATTCATTTGCAAAGTTACCTTGAACATTCTATTGTTGTATTAAAAGATAGTAACATACTGCCGATACATACTTTTTCAATCACAAAAATTATTATTTTTCATTAGATGGATCCTAAAATTCAGGATGATAAGAAGGAAATGAGATTGTGTAACAAGTGACTAAGTTGTTCACATATTGATTAATATCAGGATTTTGTACCATAATATCTTTCTACTAATTTTTTTAGAAGAGGAGAAATAGAGTTGTTATTTGAAATTCTTGTGATAAATAATTGGCTTGAATAAGAGTGACAAGTGGAGGTATAATTGAGTAACATATGATCTAGAGATTTAATAACAAGTGGACTAGTTATGAAATGACAATTGGTAGTATAAGAGGAAGACACATAACATGGTTCTCTATTTGACAAGTGGCATGACATGTGTCCAGCTTCTCCTCTACACACACCTACACCCACAATTTTTGTTGGACCCCAATTTTTTGAGTAAAAATAAGAAATATTCAAAAGTGAAGGTGTTGATTAAAATAGAGTTGAAAAACAAGAAATAAAGAGAAAAAGTGTGAGAAGATGAAAAATTGTGAAATAGTTGACTTTTTAGCCTTTGAAAGTTGACTTTTGATTTAGGCAAAATTTGATAAAATAGTCTTCTGGAAACTTGTAGATTATGTTAAGAGCTTTCTGTAGCCATAAAGTTTGCAATTTTTCGATATCGGGAGTGGAAGTTATGATCAGTCAAAGTTTATGTGTGATATGATTGACTTTTGACTTTAATTATGACTGAATCTTTGACTGAGAAATTAACCTAGTTAGAGGTTAATTGAGCTTTGATGTTCTTCATGAAAATTGAAGGATTTGCTTTGATCTTTATTTCGATATAAAGTATGAAATTTTTCGATGAAGGAATAATAAGTTATGATTTTTACAAGTTTATGTTATGATTTTAGCATGAACATTAGAGGACATAATCTTTGACCGGAAAATGGAGTCCCTTAGAGGTCAAATTGATTTTTATGTCCTTCATGAAAGTTGTAGGTGACTTCCGGATCTTCGCATTGATATAAAATATGATGTGTTTGAACTTTGGAGTTGAAAGATACAAATTTCCAAAATTGAGTCTTGGTTTAAGGATTTATTAATGTGGCCAAATCTTTGATTAGAAATTTGATCACATTAGAGACTGAATTAGTTGTGGAGTTCTACATGGAAGTTGTAGAAAGTCCTGTAAGCTTTCTATTGATATCATTTAGAGTTCAGGAGCAAAAGATATGATTTGAAAATTTTGAAAGTTTCCTGCAGATTCAGATTTCATCCTTAGACGTGGCCACGTCTAGTCTCTAAGTTTCTTAGACGTGCCCACGCCTAATCGCTAAATAATCTCCTCTCGCTCTTTTGCTTATAACTTTTTCGTTTGATATCCGATTGACTTGATTCTCGAAGCGTTGGATTCCTAAGACAATGAATTTCATTTTATGGAAAAAGTTGTGAATTTTATGAGATTAAGGATGATTAAATTAATCAAAGTGAGTCGGGCAATTTTCTGAATATAGTTCAGTATTTTGAGAATTTTGGGATCTATAGAGATCCGATTGAAGTGATTCTTGAGGCGAAATAAAGTTAAGACATGAGGTTACAAGTTATACGAAGAAATGAAATTTCAATTTTTCTCCTAAGAATTTTAAATTATGAAATGAATGCCGGATTAGTGTGCAGTTTTTGGGTTAGGAATATCTGAAAGTATTTTGCACATAACTTTTTCTCTGGTAATCGAAATGAGGCAATTCTTATTTTGAATTAAACTTGAGACATAAGGCTACAATTGTTATGAAGACATCAAGTTTCAAATATGGGATTAAGAATGAAAATTTCTAGAAGGAAATAATCATGCATGGAAAATGTGTTATAATATAGATATACCCGAACTGTTTTGCCCATAACTTTTGGTGTAGTGATCCGAATTGAGCGCGGTCAGTGGCGTTGGATTCGTATGATTGAGAGGAACATTTCTCAAGAAGGAAGTTTTAAAAAATTCCTTCAAATTGATAGTGCGAATCAACCCGCAAGTAAGCATGACTTTAAGCTTTGAATGGAGGGGCAATATGGTCTTTTGACCTTCATTTAATGACACACATATGGTGATGTCGTTTTCAGCCTATTAAAGCCACGAAAGTGGCTGGAAAATTAGAAGAAAATGAAAGAAGAAGGAGAAGAAAGAAGAGTGGAGATTGGTTATGGAGAAAGAAGGAGAAAAGAGAGAAAGCTAAGTTCTAATTTTCTACTTAATTCTTAAGGCTTTTGGGATTTTTCCAAGAAGGAAAAGGATGGAGAATGAAGAGAGCTTCTTCATGAGCCAAGAAATCCGAAAATTGGAGAAGAAATGAGGTAAGAGGAAATTTTGAGCTTTGAGATTTTGATGAATTTTTGGTTTAGAAACATGGAAAAGGACTTGGGTTTGTGATTTATGAAGTTGATTTTGATATATATGCCTTAGGTTGCGTTTAATTTTGGATGGAAATTTGATTAAGGTTTAGGCTTAATTTTGTGATTAAGAATTTTGTGAAATTTTGGTGTAGAATTATAGATAATGATATGGGTTTGTGAAATATGAAGTTAATTTTGAAGAAATTGTATTTTATGGTATTGAATTTGGATGAATTAGTTTAGGCCAATTTTAAGATTTGGGGATTTTGAAATTGAGGATTTAGATATTTTGGAATTAGTGTGAATTGATGAATTATGACATTAATTTTGAAAATTAAGTTATTTATGAGATTGAATTTGAGTGTATTGGTTTAGGTCAAATTTTGAAATTGGGGATTTTAGAAATTCTGGTTTTAGAAAGCTTGGAAATATGATGATTATGAATTTCCGATAGTTAATTTTGAGAATTATGCAAATTATGATGTAGAAATTGATCTTTCTCAATTCGAAATAATTAAATGTCTTCTAAATAATACAAATTGGTCTACTAGAAATAAATTTCGGGATCCATCAAGATTTGGCTTAATGAAAAGTTGATGCTCTTGCCCGTCTGTTGAGTTTCGATAATAAGGGATAGAAGCTAGTTGCAGAAAATTGATTTCTTTGTTTTGATTATTTTATTCATTTGCAAAGTTACCTTGAACATTCTATTGTTGTATTAAAAGATAGTAACATCGCCGATACATACTTTTTCAATCACAAAATTATTATTATTTCATTAGATGGATCCTAAAATTCAGGATGATAAGAAGAAAATGAGATTGTGTAACAAGTGACTAAGTTGTTCACATATTGATTAATATCAGGATTTTGTACCATAATATCTTTCTACTAATTTTTTTAGAAGAGGAGAAATAGAGTTGTTATTTGAAATTCTTGTGATAAATAATTGGCTTGAATAAGAGTGACAAGTGGAGGTATAATTGAGTAACATATGATCTAGAGATTTAATAACAAGTGGACTAGTTATGAAATGACAATTGGTAGTATAAGAGGAAGACACATAACATGGTTCTCTATTTGACAAGTGGCATGACATGTGTCCAGCTTCTCCTCTAGACACACTTACACCCACAATTTTTGTTGGACCCCAATTTTTTTAGTAAAAATAAGAAATATTCAAAAGTGAAGGTGTTGATTAAAATAGAGTTGAAAAACAAGAAATAAAGAGAAAAAGTGTGAGAAGATGAAAAATTGTGAAATAGTTGACTTTTTGGCATTTGGAAGTTGACTTTTGATTTAGGCAAAATTTGGTAAAATGGTCTTCTGGAAACTTGTAGATTATGTTAAGAGCTTTCTGTAGCCATAAAGTTTGCAATTTTTCGATATCGGGAGTGGAAGTTATGATCAGTCAAAGTTTATGTGTGATATGGTTGACTTTTGACTTTAATTATGACTGAATCTTTGACTGAGAAATTAACCTAGTTAGAGGTTAATTGAGCTTTGATGTTCTTCATGAAAATTGAAGGATTTGCTTTGATCTTTATTTCGATATAAAGTATGAAATTTTTCGATCAAAGAATAATAAGTTATGATTTTTACAAGTTTATGTTATGATTTTAGCATGAACATTAGAGGACATAATCTTTGACCGGAAAATGGAGTCCCTTAGAGGTCAAATTGATTTTTATGTCCTTCATGAAAGTTGTAGGTGACTTCCGGATCTTCGCATTGATATAAAATATGATGTGTTTGAACTTTGGAGTTGAAAGATACAAATTTCCAAAATTGAGTCTTGGTTTAAGGATTTATTAATGTGGCCAAATCTTTGATTAGAAATTTGATCACATTAGAGACTGAATTAGTTGTGGAGTTCTACATGGAAGTTGTAGAAAGTCCTTTAAGCTTTCTATTGATACCATTTAGAGTTCGGGAGCAAAAGATATGATTTGAAAATTTTGAAAGTTTCCTGCAGATTCAGATTTCATCCTTAGACGTGGCCACGTCTAGTCTCTAAGTTTCTTAGACGTGTCCACGCCTAATCGCTAAATAATCTCCTCTCGCTCTTTTGCTTATAACTTTTTTGTTTGATATCCGATTGATTTGATTCTCGAAGCGTTGGATTCGTAAGACAATGAATTTCATTTTATGGAAAAAGTTGTGAATTTTATGAGATTAAGGATGATTAAATTAATCAAAGTGAGTCGGGCAATTTTCCGAACATAGTTCAGTATTTTGAGAATTTTGGGATCTATAGAGATCCGATTGAAGTGATTCTTGAGGCGAAATAAAGTTAAGACATGAGGCTACAAGTTATACGAAGAAATGAAATTTCAATTTTGCCCCTAAGAATTTTAAATTATGAAATGAATGCCGGATTAGTGTGCAGTTTTTGGGTTAGGAATATCTAAAAGTATTTTGGGCATAACTTTTTCTCTGGTAATCGAAATGAGGCAATTCTTATTTTGAATTAAACTTGAGACATAAGGCTACAATTGTTATGAAGACATCAAGTTTCAAATATGGGATTAAGAATGAAAATTTCTAGAAGGAAATAATCATGCATGGAAAATGTGTTAGAATATAGATATACCCGAACTGTTTTGCCCATAACTTTTGGTGTAGTGATCCGAATTGAGCGCGGTCAGTGGCGTTGGATTCGTATGATTGAGAGGAACATTTCTCAAGAAGGAAGTTTTGAAAAATTCCTTCAAATTGATAGTGCGAATCAACCCGCAAGTAAGCATGACTTTAAGCCTATTGAATGGAGGGGCAATATGGTCTTTTGACCTTCATTTAATGACACACATAAGGTGATGTCGTTTTCAGCCTATTAAAGCCACGAAAGTGGCTGGAAAATTAGAAGAAAATGAAAGAAGAAGGAGAAGAAAGAAGAGTGGAGATTCGGTTATGGAGAAAGAAGGGAGAAAAGAGAGAGAAAGCTAAGTTCTAATTTTTCTACTTGATTCTTAAGGCTTTTGGGATTTTTCCAAGAAGGAAAAGGATGGAGAATGAAGAGAGCTTCTTCATGAGCCAAGAAATCCGAAAATTGGAGAAGAAATGAGGTAAGAGGAAATTTTGAGCTTTGAGATTTTGATGAATTTTTGGTTTAGAAACATGGAAAAGGACTTGGTTTTGTGATTTATGAAGTTGATTTTGATATATATGCCTTAGGTTGCGTTTAATTTTGGATGGAAATTTGATTAAGGTTTAGGCTTAATTTTGTGATTAAGAATTTTGTGAAATTTTGGTGTAGAATTATAAATAATGATATGGGTTTGTGGAATATGAAGTTAATTTTGAAGAAATTGTATTTTATGGTATTGAATTTGGATGAATTAGTTTAGGCCAATTTTAAGATTTGGAAATTTTTGAAATTGAGGATTTAGATATTTTGGAATTAGTGTGAATTGATGAATTATGACATTAATTTTAAAAATTAAGTTATTTATGAGATTGAATTTGAGTGTATTGGTTTAGGTCAAATTTTGAAATTGGGGATTTTAGAAATTCTGGTTTTAGAAAGCTTGGAAATATGATGATTATGAATTTTCGATAGTTAATTTTGAGAATTATGCAAATTATGATGTTGAATTTGAATGATTGTGGCTTAGGTCAATTTTAATTGAAAGAAGGAAAGAAGCAAGGATCAAATTGATGATCGGGACGAGTTTCTAGCATCATTTCGAGGTGGGTAGCATATTTATATTTTGATTTGTAAGTTATATATGACTTTTCGAAAATTCAAGAAAGTGAAAGAAAAGATTTTCGTACTTTGTTCGTTTCCGAATGATTTTTGAAAAATTATTACAAGCTTAAATTCATTGTTTGAAATGATTTGATAAATCGATAGAAATTTCGAAAATTCATATGTTGTGAGTGCATTGATAAACTATGCAAAATGTGGAATTTGTGGAATTGCTTGGTTTGATTTAATTGTATGAATTGTGTAGGCGAGAATGTGTATAGTATGACGCGTATGAAAACAAGTTTTCGATTTGTGCCTTGAGCAATCCGAAAGTTTCGATTTTGGATTATGTGATTATGTGAGTTTGGTCGAGTCCTTTTGTGAGTCGATTACCTTGTCTCTATTCGTTATAGCCTTCACCCGACTGCCCGCTAGTGGCACGGAGCTCCGATTTCGGACTCCCTTTACGGCTACACTGGACCGCTATGCAGAAAAGTGTAGTACGTTACGCTCACGATCGCATGCAGACCGCATTATGCGGAATGTGCAAGATACATTCTGTTTGGACCGAACCAGATCATTTTGATATGTTACGTGTTTTTGATTTGTTTATGTGTTCTGCATTCATGCTTAAAATTGAAAAATTGAAAAAGTAAATTTTTGTTATGAAAAGTTTGAAAAATTGAAAGGTTTGAGGAAATCGTTTTGAAAAGTTACAAAGTTTGAAAAATTAGCCCTTTTGGCAAAATGCTTATGAAAAATGATTTCTGCTTATTTGTCGATTTATAAATGTGTTATCCACGAGCTTTCGAGCTCACCCCCCCTTTCATCCCCATCTCTAGGTTTCGAGTAGGAGATCGGATGAAAGAATGTGAAGACGTTTGGTTCGTTTTTGCATCGTTTGCATTGTATTATGAATTGATATTTGAAATATTTTGTAAATAGTTTGAATTGCCGTTAAGTGATTATGATGTATTTCAGAATGTATGAAGATTATGAATGAATGTATGAGAGTATGAAATTGTATATGGAATTGTGTATAAGTTTGGAAATGAGATTGAACTATGAGAATAGTAGATTGAATTACAATTATGAGAATGTTTTATAATTAGGATTGCGTTTGTTTTCTTTGAGATCCGGACGGAGGTCGAGTTGATTTTGATGATTGTATGATTGATTGAGCATTTAGAAGTGTGTTTTTCGATACTTTGCAGGTTTGGGTTAGAATAAATGCAGCCGTTATGCTGCCGAATTTTCGATAAAATTGGGATAAAAATGGAATTTGAGATTTGTATGGATAAATAAGAATATGATCAGATTTAGAGATTTGCATGAGAATGATTTTCCAAAAGTGGAATTTGGTTGTGTGATTTGAATGAGGTTGACTAATGAGGTAAGAAATGAGAATAAAAAGAAAGAAAAAAAATTATACCGGATTTCGAATAGTTTGAGTCTAAGGAATTCCAACGCGATTGCTATTCTCTGTTACTTTGTTTCGGATGTCGGCTTTGTTTTGTTACGAATTGATTCCGAATTCGACTCGCTTTTCGATTCCATGTTGCTTCTTACGCTTTTGTTCGTTATTTATGATTCGTATTCGATTATTCGATTTGCTTTCGATTTGTACTTTTACCTTTGATTTCGATCCGTTCTTTCGGGTTCCGCTTTATGTGTTGCCCTCGCTTGATTTTCCGCTTCGATTTGTGTTCCGCACTTCAGTTTCGTATTTGTGGTTTCGTTTTTCGGTTGGGATCCGGTTTCCGAATCGGGTCCCAACAATTTTCATACTTGAAAGATCACCCTCTTTCATGGTTTTAGTTAGATGCTCTCTTCCTCTTCTCCTCACCATCGAACACCCTCATACCACCTCCATAATATTGAATTTTGCCAAAATTTTTGCAGTCTTTATCTTATAAATTGAAGCCCTTTAATATTATCTTGTTCTTAATGTATGTTTGATACTTGGGAGACTTGCTTAGCTTCTTGATTAAGGAAATCTTGTCACGACCTGGTACCATATCAGGCCCATGACAACCTCCTCGTACTCGGACTAAGGACATTAACAGTATCTTTAATCCAACCATGCAAGGCTAGCTGAATATTTTTTTTAAAAAAATAGGAACATAACGGTTGTATTTTAAAAATCTCAAAACCTACAAAAAAATTTCAAATACACTTTTATATTCACATCCAACTACAACTTCAAGATTTTAAAATCCACTCAAGACAATCTCAATAACAGTATCAATAGTTTATAAATATAGTCTTTTACAACATCAAAGCAGTCAAAAGTTAAATTTATATAATCATAAAGTATATCAACACAACCATTCTAATAAAAACATTAAAACAATTCTTGAGCCACTATGCAACTAAGTACAAAACATAAACTACCCACGTGTGATAATACTCAAAAAATGTCAAAAGACTGCACGATCTACTCAAAGCTTCAAGCTCACTAAATTAACTTGCATTGTTGAAAAACGGAAGGGGGTGAGTACATTAGGTACTCAGTGAGTAAGAAAAACATATATTACGAATAGAATTGATATACACCAAGACGGTATAAATAACCTATAAGGTGAACATACAACACATAGAAACATATAGGCCTAGCCTATGTCTCAACGTATACTGGTTAGGGACCATATAGGCCTAGCTAATTAATTCACCGATGTGATGAACATAGGTTCCAATTCCAGTACACAAAAGCATAAAAATATCATATGTATAAATCAATCTTATCAGAAAACAAATCTCAAAATAAGCCAAAATAATTATATGTGACACCACTAATCTGACAAACTAATGTGTATACCCACTTATACTAAATGTTGGCTCGACTTTCATCCATGGTGAGTCTGGACTACAGTCAAGAAAAGCATCATAATCCTAGGTGATGACCTTGTCGGTGTTTAGACCCTAAGTGTGAAATCACTCGCAAGTCCCGTAGAAAGGTATCGATATGGCAACTCGACGCGCCAAGGGTATGGGTTGTGCCTAGCACACAATTGGTCAATCGTTTCCTCACCAATTAAAAAAAAATCATATACAACAATTAAGTACAAAAATTAAGGCACTATGCCTTTATTTATCGGTTCAACTGATAAAATGAAACCATAACATAGCTCTAAGCGAAAAGAGAAAGCATACCCATATAACTCGGTTATGCATATGAAAGTTTCAAAACATTATTTCATGAAATAAGTCATCTTTTACACTCCAAGTGCAAAGTTGCTCAACAATGTAGTTTCAAATAAATAAGACATTGTTCATTGCATTTTAATTGCAGGTTTGTCAAAAACAACATCATTTGTTAATTACCTAAGCATATTAGCATTCATTTGAAATTCAATTCTACCATATGTTGCCTAGGTTCAAAATTCATACACAAGTCATCATGCTTGTCTTATGATCTTCTAATCCTATTTAAGAAAATATGGTTTTCCCAACTCACCTTAATAGAAGGTGTACACTCCCTTAACTTCAACAATCCTTAGTACGAGCTCCTTGATTCACAACTCCTGAGCATTTATACATAAAAAGACATACAATGAAATTACGACTTAAACATAAATTTCATATTTATACACCATCACATAAGTGTATAAAACACAATATCGCTCTCTTTAAGTTATAGGATTCAACCATTAAACTCCACACATGGTTACTTCCTTGCTATTCACATTAGCTTTTCTTTTGCATTTTCTAAGGCATTTAATGCCTTTAATCCAATACTTATTCATTTCAAAACATAATTAAGCACATCTTTATCCAAGCATATTAGGCCATTACTCGTCAATCTAAGCAACAATTCAAGTTTACTCTAAGTAAACATGAAAGTGTTTTCCAATGCATATCATTACAATTCCTTAAATCCTAAGCCAAGTTCACTTAGATATTTTATCAAACACCTAATGTGCATGATTTTCAAGTCATATTTTCAAGGCTTTATCATGGTAATCCATGCTCTTATCTTATTATATAACAAATACTTCTAATCAATAATAAACTTCACCACTCCATTCAATCCAATTCCTTTCATTTAAGTCATATTCATCATAATTATACAACTCATCATATTCATCCATTCCTTCTTCCATCATTTCTTCCAAGCCTATCCAATATACTTCTTCTTCATTTTTCATCATCAATTCACATTATACATGTACAATTAACACCATAGAATTCATTTAGACTATCAATTTTAAAAGATATTCAAAAATTCACAAACTTTTACCAAAATGGGACAATTTTGGTTTTGGCTTAAAGAACCCTCTCCATGACACATTTCATTCATCTAAACCATGTTTCATGCATATTCAAGCATGAAGAACAACATATCTTAACACCAAACTCAAAATCATAACGTAGAGAGAGATGAGACAAAATTTACTTATACTTTCCTTTAGTGATATCTTCAAATCCTTTGAGAAATTTTCAAATCTAATGATAGATTTTGAGTTTCTTGACCCCAAATTAGCTTAGAACATCTTGATTTGAGTTGAGGAATAAAAAATTTGGTAAAAATTGAGTGATGGTCGAAACTTCCTCTTCTCCTCCTCTTTTCTCCTTTCTTCTCCTTTCTTTAATTTAAACTAAGTATTTTTAGTGCCAAATAATGGGTTGCACAACCACACACATGAAGAAGGGTCTAGAATTTGACTTTTTTTTGACCAAGCATGATGAATTTACCTTATTGCCCTTAGTTATGTGAAATTACCATTATACCCTCCAAACTTTTCATAAATTTGCAATTAAGCTCAAAATTTGGGAATTACCAAAACTTTTGTTTTCATTTTGGTCCTTAGACTTTTGAAAATTATAATTAAGCTCATTAACTTTATAAAATTACAAATTGGTCCTCCAAGAATTGAAAAATTACGTTTAAGTACTTTAACTTGTAACAATTTGAAAAAAGGCTTTATGTACATCCACTTTTTCAATTAAGCTTTCTAAGTGTCCAATAAGTCTATAAATCATGTATAATTATATCTAAGGCAATATAACACATTTAATTTAATCAACATGATCATATCCATCTAATGGACTTAGTTTTACGCACTTAGAAGCTTATATGTCATAAATCTCCAAGATTTCTCATATAAGTTCATTTAAAGGCATAAAAATTATAAATCATTAACATATACACCGAAGGACTTAAATACATCTTTGAACTCATATACAACCATATATATATATATATATATCAATACATAGTAGTATCTCCAAATACAAAACAATATAAAATGGCTCAAAAAGTCTAGTATTACAAATATTAAGACAGATATTGAGTTATAAGTCAACATAACATCCATAAAGATTGGCTAGGGATGAATTGAGATGAATTGCATGTAAGGTTGAAGAAGAGATGTGCTGGAATTTGATGAATAAATGTATGGTTTCAGTTTTGTTATGCTTGAAAATGGTGGATTATATGGATGATATAGGTTGAGATTTGAAGTGTAAATGATGATGTAACAATGCAAAAAATGGATATATTCAGAGTGTTCTAGAAATTGATAAGTTAAGGATATATGTACGAAGGTGAATGATAGTTATGTTTGATCATGATGCATGAAGGACTATGGTTTATGAGTTATCAATTGAATGATTTTGAGTTAGAATTAGTGATAGAAATTGATGAGGAAATGAAGTATAATTTACGTATAATTGAGGTATGATCAATAGATTAGAATGATGGTGTTAAAATTTGGAAGAAAGATTGAAGAAAAGGGATAGTGAACCGTCTGTTCACCCATTTCACGATCGTGGAAAGGTACCCACAATCGTGGAAAATGCCTTAGAGAAGAAAAGTTTCTATTTTTTCTTTCCATGATCGTGGAAAGGTAACCACGATCATGGAAAATGCTTGAGAAGTGAAAAACTCTGTTTTGTGTGATTGTTGAACCAACCAAGGATAAGTTACTTTACCTTGGTGTGTTTGGATTTGATTAAAGTTTTGAAATGAACTTAGATGGTTATTTGATTGATTGATTAAGGGTATGATAAGTTTAAGTTGATAATTGATGTTAGAATTAAGGAATGGATTGTTTGATATCAATATATATGAATTTGGGAAGTATGAGTTGTTAAAGAAACGAAGGTGTTCTTATGCCCACAAATTTGATGCAAGGGATCTAAGTCATGAATTAGGTATGACTGAATGAGAATTGAGAAGTTGCATCAGTATAGAATGTTCGGAAATTATGGATAAATGTTTGATTGAATGAATTTAAAGTATTCGAGATGTCTTAAGGCATTGTTCTAATCACCAATAAGTTATGTACAAACTATAATGAATGAATGAGTAAAATTTTTGAATAAGAATACATACTCAAGAAAAATCAATTGAGCATGTATTAAACATGACACATATACACGTGTATGATTGAGTATGCATTTGATTAAACAAGTTAGTAATGTATACATACGTGTGTATTGTATGATATAGAAGCACAAATTGATCGATCGTATCCAGACATTGTCGAATCGTCGAGGCAATAGCTATCTAGAGCTTACTATTAGTCAACCTAGATGTTCTCTCACCATAATCTAGTTGCTTTGTTTAAAATTCAATTATTGAATTGTTACTTATGTGAATGTGATAATTTTCGACCGTAAATTATTCGAGGAGAATGATATTCGGGAATGTATTGAAAGTGTTTTGTAAATGTATGTGAATATGGAAATATGTGTTCTCAACTGAATGTTGAATGCCAGACTTAGATCTGAAGAATGTGATATATGACTAAAATATATCGAATGTGAAATAATGAATGCATCATATGTGAATTGTTGCATATCACTACATTGAAATGCATGAATAGATAAAGGAGTTGTGACTGGAGTGACCCAAGTGAAAAAGAGCTTAAAGCTCAGAAATGTACATTACGAGTCACAAGCTCAGTTATCAATGAGTCCAGTATCTATAATGGGTACAGGATAGTATATAAAATGACTCTGGTATCCGCAATAAATACGGGACAGTCAAATAGGTGCTTGGTCCCAACAAAATAAAAATGGAAGTAAGTCTCATGTGCATTTGCATATATACCTTTACATGTGTTCATGAGATTGATTGCAAATAAATATTGAATTGTGTTGATGATAAGAAGAATTGAGACAAATGATTGGATTATTCTTAAATGACTATATGAAGTCTTTGTATTCATTATATACTTGTTGAAATATGATCAGTAATGTGATAAATATGGGATTTGATTTTGGATGAGGTGTTATACTGATTGAACTGTGTTTAATACATGAGATATTTATGTTCTGTTTGAGTGAACATACAGATGATGGTTCACTCATTGAGTTCGTAACCTTATCAAAATTGCATCATTAATTTTCAGGTATCGAAATAACCTAGTTTCTAAGATAATCTAGTAGCAACCTAGTATTATCGATTTTGGAGCAAGAATAGCTCAAGGGTCAGCCAGCTGATATTAAAGAGTTTAGATAGGATGTTTTGTTGTAACATTCCACCTCATGTAAAATGTCTTGTAAAGAGTAGCAAACTCTTAGATGTTGTTAGTAATGTATATGTGTGGATTCTGTACTGTAATGCTACGATGTATGTTCATGTTTATGGATATAATGGGAAGCTTTGATCTTCTTAAATACATGTGTTAAGTATGATGCCTTAATAAGTGAATGTGATTATTCTAACATGTCATTCCCATATGGTATATTCTTGGATAATCTATGGATGTTCGGGCATATGCACTATGGCAGTGGTGTATTACAACGAGATTAAACCAAAGAACTAGATTCTTAACGAATTCATCACTTTTCTTAACTAATTCATCACTTTTATCATTTTTGCATATTTTCTTTAATTGTTTTCATTAGTTTAGATTTATTTTATTTTGTTATTAAACCAATCCAACCCCCCTAAAAAAACCTAAACATCGATTATTTTCATTTCAAAAACTTTACACACACTCTCTGTGGGATCGACCTAGACTCACCACTGCTATAGTTGTAGGTCTAGTTTATTTTGAGTACTGTTATGATGCGATGTTCTCAATTTTGGCGTCGTTACTGGGAAGTGTAGTGCTTTACTTTTTGTTTTTGATTTTAATTGATGTTTTGTACATACTTGTTTGTAATTAGTTTCCTTTCAGTTATTTCTTAATCTTTTCACTTTTTTAGTGTTTATGTATTGAAAAAAAATTCATAGACGGAAGTAATTTTTCTATAACTCATATTCTCAATCTTATGTCCATGTTTGGAACGATCGTACTAACTTTAATTATTAATGGGATAACCAACAAAATTACTCCCTTGATAGTATGCAGAACATACAACAATTCTTGTATAGACTAAAAACTTCTTATTACGACTCAGGTCCATCTTTAAAAGAATTGATTAATGATGTTGTTGCTAATACTCTACAATTCTAGCAGGATGAAAGGCAATTTTGGTATGTTTTCCAAATTTTGGAGAGCCAACAAAACTCAGGTACATCTTTAGAAGAATTGATTAATATTATGAATGCTAATACTTTGCAATTTCAATTGAGGTGTAACAAAGGGACATTAGTGCAAAGGCCTTATAGAGTGAAGAGGAGCTTGAGAATCTTGAGAATACTACTCGAGGAATTACTTGTATGGAAGAAGTGGAAAAGGAACTCGAAGCAAAAAAGGATACATCTTTTAGCTCGAAGGTAAATACTAAGTTTCTAATTATTGTTAAGATTAACTCTTTACCTTTACCTAGTAGGTTGGAGAAATTGAACGAAGAAAAGGTGAAGAGACATTCCAAATATTTCAAGAGTGTTGTGACTTAGTAGAGATTGAGAATCTAAAGATAGGGCATATGCTTAATATGAAGGATTATCAACTAAAGTCCTATCCAGTAAAACCTTACGTGGAGGAAGCTCAAACTGTGACACCCAAGGATTATAATTTTGTCACATGAAGAAAGTATGGGGTTGAGCCAGCGACACTAAGCAAAGGTGCTTCTTAGGAGGCAACCTAAGGGAAGTTTAGTTCTTTTCTTTACATTTTCGCATTTCTTTTTATATGCATGAATGTTTTTTAAGTTTGTTTTTTTTTTATGTTTTTAGGTTTTCAATAAAAGAGAGAGAGAAAATAAAATAAAGAAAACAAACATTTTCTTTTTTTCTATTGATTTTAGGATTATATAGTCATGATTAGAGAGAGAATTGACTAGAAGAATTGTAACACCCCACTCCTGTAAGACCCGGACCTGACATCGATGGTGATATCCAGATCCATGCCCTGTAAGGATGGGATGATACCACACTCAGTCAGAACACAGTACTAAAATTTTGTTTTGAAGTAAACATACACTTACATATATATGTATGTTTCGGAAAACAATTTACATAACAAAACTGGTAGGTACAATGACCACGAGGGTCCTCTTGTAAAATACACAATAATAAATATGCAGAGTCCTCACTCTAGTGCAGACGCAACTGATCCCGTCCTCTCATACCGCTCTGCGATCACTATACACCCGTTACCTAACGGGGTATTCTTCTGAGTCCTGCAAAATAATTTCAAATTGTGGATGAGTTTTTGCAAACTCAATGAGTAACCATCATCGATGGTCCGCTTACTCAAGTACAAAATCAACTAATAACTTATGTTCTCATTCTTTCTCTCTGATCTCATTTACAATTCCCATATATCTATCTCTATCTCGTAATACATTTTCTCAAGAAAAAATTCCCATTTACCCATTTACAGAAATCTATATTCATAGGTCCCATTTTTCGATACATAAGTATTTCACTCGCTTACTATTCAATTTTCATTTGGCTGTGACCTAGTGCCTAAACGGTCCCATTAAAGGGCTCATTAAAATCATCCCTTATCCAAAGTCTTTGGATCTGAGGCTCATCCAACGTTGAGCCTGAGGCTCTAAATCACTCATGAGTTTGAAGCTCATTTACGTACGTTGAGCTAACCGCTCTGATCGATGGCGAGTCTAATCGACAGCCATAAAATCTCACACAACGCTAGACACGTAACAATATGTCATACATTTTTCAGTTAATTGTACCTCATGATTGTTATTATATCAGTATATGACATTTTTCCTGTCATTCAATCAGTATGTCAAATCAAAATTAGTATATGGCATTTTGCCTGTCATTCAATCAAACATATCAGAATAAATGCAGTCTGTAACTTGTAACCCATTATCAATTTATATCAGTGTTGTGACCAAGCATCTATACTGTCCCTATAGGAGCACATTAATCGTTGAGCCATAGGCTCTGGAACTGTCCCATCAAGGGCTCGTTAATCGTTGATCGCGTCTTAGGGGTAGGAAAGCCCTCTGGGTATGCACTTCTTCCCACGCGTCTTAGAGGTAGGAGAACCCTATGAGTATGCACTAACTCATCAATCGTTGAGCTTTTCGCTCTGAAATTGTCCCATCAAGGGCTCATTAATCATTGAGCGCGTCTTAGGAGTAGGAGAGCCCTCTGGGTATGTACTACCTCCCTCGCGTCTTAGAGGTAGGAGAGCCCTCTGGGTATGCACTAACTCATCAATCGTTGAGATTTTCGCTCTGAAACTGTCCCGTCAAGGGCTCATTAATCATTGAGCGCGTCTTAGGGGTAGGAGAGCCCTCTGGGTATGCACTACTTCCCACGCGTCTTGGGGATAGGAGAGCCCTCTGGGTATGCACTATTCCCTTTCGAGCTCGAGGCTCTTTTTCAGTAGTCGAGCTTATAGCTCTGATCAGTATATCACAGTCATTTCTAATCTATTTCATCTTTCCACATCACAAACACAATTACACTTTCACATTCTCATAACATTTCTGTATACTATCACTTCAATACTCCGGACCTTCCATCCAGAGTTCACATTCAATATTATCTCATCATTTTACTTCAGAGAATTTAAATCACTGAATTATAACATTTAATACTTTGAGAACCGCCTAGATCACTCACTTGGTTTCCGCGCTAACGTCTGGAAGTCTCTAAAATATTTGAGGCTGACTTTCCAAAAGTGCCTCTATCATAAATCAGAATACATATTTTTAACACATAGTACATTTCAGCAATAAAGCACATGTAGCAATCTAATGATAAATACTATGCACTTTTGTGACATTCCCGGCACTGACCATAAAACAATTCCCGTTAAACCTTTCCTGAAAAGAAACAGAAC
The DNA here is from genome assembly GCA_029891385.1 of Erythroxylum novogranatense. Classification (NCBI taxonomy): domain Eukaryota; kingdom Viridiplantae; phylum Streptophyta; class Magnoliopsida; order Malpighiales; family Erythroxylaceae; genus Erythroxylum; species Erythroxylum novogranatense. The sequence continues at coordinate 41,502,279 of CM057234.1, read as the reverse complement.
TCAATTGACTCTCAAATTATACAATTTGTTTCAGAAATCTGAAAATCATTGCCCAACAGAGACGGACTATCTTTATGCCGAAACCATACTTTACACTAAACTTCCATCCAAATTTGAGGACTTTAACAGACTGCTTCAACACTCCCCCTTTCTATAAGCGTATAAACCCTTGTCTCTAGTTCATAACAAACCCAACATTATCTCATTTGAAAGACGGTAGAAAAATTATCGCTTAAAAACCAAAATATGACTTTCTGGGAATAGTAGCTCGCCGCGACGTGAAGAAGCTCGCCGCGGCGAAATCCAAACACTCGCCCTAGTCGCGACGTGCTTCTCGCCCTTGTCGCGACGTGCGAGCTCGATCGCGCCTCCCGAATCCATTTTTCAGCCATTTCAATCCATTTTTGTCCAATTTATTCAACACACAACTCATCTATGTTCCAAATCAACACTCATACATCATTTTCCAACTCAAATCCAACCCATATCATTTACAAATCATCAGAAATATATCCCATGTTCGGAAACCCTAAACCAACATATACATAACCCAATCTTTACCCAAATCACTCAAAACATATATCAATCAACAAATCAAGAGGAAGGATACTTAAACTTACTTGATTTAGCTCACAAATTCCTTAAAACTCTTCATAACTCCTTCGAAAATTCCTTTCTATTCTCCTCCTCTTCTTCTGCTCGACATCTCCTTTTCTTTCCTCATTTTCAAAACCAAATTTCATTTTTATACCATTTCTAATTATGAAATGTCCCTTTTGCCCTCTTCATTTAACCTTAAACCTTATTCTAATAAGTTTCATACCCAAATTACCCATATAACATTTTTTTTATAACTTTGCGACTTCTATTTAGAAAAGTCCCACTCTTAGGGACTGAATTGAAATTCAATTCTTTCAAAAAAAATCATTCACTTTCATGCCTGTCAAATTCTCAATTCAATCAATTCATTTACTAGACTTTCATAAATCTTTCTAAAATTCAATAACGAGAATTCCTAAATCACATCTTTAGTTGGAGTGTCAATGATAAAGTCATTGTACCGAAAATCTCATCGGTACCCATTTTACAATTTTATGGAGAATTCCCACAAAGCACTCCAATTCAATTTCTCAATTACACATTTTCACATTTTCACAAAAATACCAAAACCGGGAATTGTCACAAATGCATGCACAATTTTGTGTACAGAAACACAACCCAATCCAAATTTACTATTTATCCTTCCCATCGGTGACAGGATGTTACAATTCTCCCCTCCTAATAAAAATTTCATCCCTGAAATTCATTCTGACACATAATACAATAGGGGTACTATGTTCTCAAACATTCTTTCTTTTCGTATGATGCCATTTTATTTGATGCTTCCTTTATACTATCATCATTGAGGTCATCCCTTGATTCTTACATTAATCAAGTTCACAATCATTCTTATCGTTGTGATCGAGTGCCTTTCACATAAATAAAATACTGGCCCGTAGGCTCAGTCAAATCAGAATATTGGCCCGTAGGCCCAGTCAAATCAGAATATTGGCCCGTAGGCCCAGTCAAATCAGAATTAAATCATAGAACATAGCTCTACGTAGAAACGCTACAAATAGGCGACTCAATCACAACTCCTTCATATTTCATGCATTCTTGGGATAGAATGCATCACTTACAATGCCGGAACTTATTCGAGCATATTCACTCAAGTCCACATTCTTGGCTACCCATTTGCTCTTTTGGGATCCCCTTACTAGGACCTTTCTTTAAACGGTAATACACATGTATCGATGTCATCAACATCCCCCAAATCCACAAATTTGGGCTTTCCCCATTTCCTTGGCTCCACTTAACTCGTCATAATACCCTCTGTGTAACACTAGTCTTAGTAACCCAGTATCGATAAATATGGCACATTACTATACAATGTTCTATCCGACACTATTTACTGGAACATAGGTTCCTCAGCCCAATCCTTTTAATCTCTTCAATTTCTAGTCATAGCTTAATCTCTACTAATCTGTCTAGTCACTGTATAACTCATATGATTCTGTCCACATCATGATTCTACGCTTTCAATCCAATTAATGTTGCAGAAGTTTCTAATTCACGTGTCTAAATTTAGCTCAGGCAGTTATTCATCTTTAGCAACGCCAAAATCATGTTACACATTTCAACCAATTTCCTCATAATCATAAATTCATCCTCACTAAGATCATAGTCACTAATTGATATTCTTATGATTAGATCCCATTAACCTTTTATAACAATATCAAATCAGAGCATAATTAACACTAATAGGTATAACCTCTTATTTTTAGCTCATGAAATTCCTTGAGTAACAACTTCCTCTGACACATGTTATCCTCAATTTCTCGTTAAACTTCCTATTTCTCAACAGATTTCCCAATTCTTTCAAATTCCTGCAGATTCCTCATTAACTCATGCAAATATTTGTTCATTCGTATCTGTTGCTCCACATATTTCAATCGGTCTAAAATCATAACATCCTGTGTTGGAACCCCTTAACATTATGGAGGATCTGTGGTTCCCAAACACACATTTATACCCTAAGATGCAGACCCCAATTCTCCTCACATAAACAAAAGTGTTTCCTTGAAATACCCGAGTCCCCTAACACTTAGATATTTCACATTCTCAACTCCAAATATCCTGCTCTACAGCAATCAGTTCCCTCCTGAACAAACCCGGTTGTATCAGGTAAGGGACTTTCGACCTTTAGACAAATGAAAGAATTTCCGGATTCCATTTTTGAATTTAGAGACTAGCTTATGATCTCAGCTATTTGTCATGGAAAGCCTACCATCACAGATCAAAATTCATGTTGACAACCCTCGATATAATCACTCACCTATTTTCCATCTGTACTTATAAGTCCTTTTTGAAACTTCAAGAGAACCCATTTTCACTTTTCCTCCTATCCTATTAGGGTCAATCCGTATCGCCCACTCTGGTCAATGCATCCTTGCTACTAAGGCCCAATGAACTATAAAGTAATCTCTTATACTATACAACCCAGTAAATTTTATCTAACTCTTACTATCTCATCTAGAGATGTATTTATATCACATATCAATCACTCATAGTCACTCGTAATACCAACATTTCCATTATTGTTCCTACCTATAAATAGGGTTCACCCTCTGACTTGGTGACCCATAGGTGCTCTGCACTCGTTCCTCCTACTAATACACATATTGACAGAAATTCCTTTCGGCTTCCCAATATTTAACTCCCTTTTTATAAACAACAACTCGTCATGAACAATTTTGAGTGCTTTTACTCTTCCCTTTTTAAGTTATCATAATTTTCCAAAAATGTATACATTAAACAATTCAAATCGAAGCACATGCCTAGTTATCCCTATAGTAACATATCATGAATCACGTTCCAATATTTGTAACATCGTATTCCTATAATTTCATCGTCCATGCGCATATTCCCAATACACTTATAGTTATACACGCAGAAGCATCAAGAAATGCAATCTCATCACCTAATCTATTGTCACATTTAAAAACCACGTCTACTTAGTTATCTCCTTACTAACCTGGCTTGTACACCTTAATCATACCATTTCCACTTCATTTTGTCAATAACCTTACTTCTTTATTTCCTTCGAAGGCAAAGCATTTCGGTCCCATATCAATACCCAATAATACATACTAACCCGAATATAGTCAATCTATATTTACTTTATCAGATCGCGTACTATTTCACATTCCCAATTTTTCCCATTTTATCAACCACGCAAGTCCGAATCATAATACCTGATCATCATGAGCTTTTATCTCACATCGACATGTCCTTATACAAGTTCACACTCTGATTATATTAACCGATATTCTTCTTATGTCTACATTGACTCTATCCAGACTATGGCACATTTCGTTTTCTTCTAATCAATTTACTCACTTACACTACAATACATTCAATCATGCTCATATCAGTACTATTTCAGTGAATCTTTATCTGCCTTTTCCTCATTTCCTCTTATCCCATTTATCCCATTTTTTTAAGCATACCCATCAGAATCACTATCTCCTCGTCATCCTTAAGCTTTTGATCAAACATGGACAAATTTTCATGCTAACTCGTTAATTCCTATTACTTTTAACCGATATTCTTCCCATGTCCAAAATGGCCCCTCTAGGGTATTGCAAAATTTTCGTTTTCACTCAATCCAATTTATACATAAAACCTCATTATTCACTCTTATACCACTTGTTTTCCTAAATCAGCCCATACCATTGTCTTCACATTCATAACGCATTAAAGGGTTTACACCCACTGTACAATGTGAATATTTTAAACAATTTGTAGGACCTCGGCCTCTCGGGCCTCGCGTCCCCAAAAAGGGCCTCGGTCTCTCGGGCCTCGCGCCCTCGCGTTGAACTTTTCCCATTTCCAATTGCCCATAATCCCCATTGGCTCAAATACCGATATTTCATTTTTCTTTTCACACTGAAACACTTAACACATGCACTCAACACCTTTTCATACGCAAGACTCATACTCTTGGGACTCAGATTAGGGATCAGTTGCCACGGTCTGTTATAACATGTCTTTACTGTATACGATTTGACTTATGTTTCAGAAAATGCCCATGTAAGTTCGTACTTCTGGGCTCTGATACCACTAAATATAGCACCCCACTCCCGTAAGACTCGGACCCGACATCGATGGTGATATCCAGATCCATGCCCTGCGAGGATGGGATGATACCACACTCAGTCAGAATACAGTACTAAAATTTTGTTTTGAAGCAAACATACACTTACATATATATGTATGTTTCGAAAAACAGTTTACATAACAAACCTGGTAGGTACAATGACCACGAGGATCCTCTTGTAAAATACACAATAATAAATATGCAGAGTCCTCACTCTAGTGCAGACGCAACTGATCCTGTCCTCTCATACCGCTCTGCGATCACTATACACCCGTTACCTAACGGGGTATTCTTCTGAGTCCTGCAAAACAATTTCAGATTGTGGATGAGTTTTTGCAAAGTCAATGAGTAACCATCATTGATGGTCCGCTTACTCAAGTACAGAATCAACTAATAACTTATGTTCTCATTCTTTCTCTCTGATCTCATTTACAATTCCCATAGATCTATCTCTATCTCGTAATACATTTTCTCAAGGAAAAATTCCCATTTACCCATTTACAGAAATCTATATTCATAGGTCCCATTTTTCGATACATAAGTATTTCACTCGCTTACTATTCAATTTTCATTTGGTTGTGACCTAGTGCCTAAACGGTCCCATTAAAGGGCTCATTAAAATCTATCCCTTATCCAGTGCTGGATACAGGGCTCATCCAACGTTGAGCCTGAGGCTCTAAATAACTCATGAGCTTGAAGCTCATTTACGTACGTTGAGCTAACCGCTCTGATCGGTGGCGAGTCTAGTCGACAGCCATAAAATCTCACACAGCGCTAGACACGTAACAATATGTCATACATTTTTTAGTTAATTGTACCTCATGATCGTTATTATATCAGTATATGGCATTTTGCCTGCCATTCAATCAGTATATCAAATCAAAATCAGTATATGGCATTTTGCCTGTCATTCAATCAAACATATCAGAATAAATGCAGTCTGTAACTTGTAACCCATTATCAATTTATATCAGTGTTGTGACCAAGCATCTATACTGTCCCTATAGGGGCACATTAATCGTTGAGCCATAGGCTCTGGAACTGTCCCATCAAGGGCTCGTTAATCGTTGATCGCGTCTTAGGGGTAAGAGAGCCCTCTGGGGATGCACTACTTCCCACGCGTCTTAGAGGTAGGAGAGCCCTCTGGGTATGCACTAACTCATCAATCGTTGAGCTTTTCGCTCTGAAACTGTCCCGTCAAGGGCTCATTAATTATTGAGCGCGTCTTAGGGGTAGGAGAGCCCTCTGGGTATGCACTACTTCCCACGCGTCTTAGAGATAGGAGAGCCCTCTGGGTATGCACTAACTCATCAATCGTTGAGCTTTTCGCTCTGAAACTGTCCCGTCAAGGGCTCATTAATCATTGAGCGCGTCTTAGAGGTAGGAGAGCTATCTGAGTATGCACTACTTCCCACGCGTCTTAGGGATAGGAGAGCCCTCTGGGTATGCACTATTCCTTTTCGAGCTCGAGGCTCTTTTTCAGTAGTCGAGCTTGTAGCTCTGATCAATATATCACAGTCATTTCTAATCTATTTCAGCTTTCCACATCACAAACACAATTACACTTTCACATTCTCATAACATTTCTGTATACTATCACTTCAATACTCCGAACCTTCCATCCGGAGTTCACATTCAATATTATCTCATCATTTTACTTCTGGGAATAGTAGCTCACCGCGACGTGAAGAAGCTCGCCGCGGCGAAATCCAAACACTCGTCCTCGTCGCGACGTGCTTCTTGCCCTCTTCGCGACGTGCACAAATTCGTGCGCCGCGACGTGCGCATGAACACGTCGCGACGTGCGAGCCCAATCGTGCCTCAATAATCCATCTTTCAGCCATTTCAATCCATTTTTGTCAAATTTATTCAACACACAACTCATCTATGTTCCAAATTAACACTCATACATTATTTTCCAACTCAAATCCAACCCATATCATTTACAAATCATCAGAAATATATCCCATGTTCGGAAACCCTAAACCAACATATACATAACCCAATCTTTACCCAAATCACTCAAAACATAAATCAATCAACAAATCAAGAGGAAGGATACTTAAACTTACTTGATTTAGCTCACAAATTCCTTAAAACTCTTCATAACTCCTTCGAAAATTCCTTTCTCTTCTCCTCCTCTTCTTCTGCACGACGTCTCCTTTTCTTTCCTCATTTTCAAAACCAAATTTCCTTTTTAACCTTAACCCTTATTCTAATAAGTTTCATACCCAAATTACCCATATAACAATTTTTTTATAACTTCGCGACTTCTATTTAGAAAAGTCCCACTCTTAGGGACTGAATTGAAATTCAATTCTTTTAAAAACAATCATTCACTTTCATGCCTGTCAAATTCCCAATTCAATCAATTCATTTACTAGACTTTCATAAATCTTTTTAAAATTTAATAACGAGAATTCCTAAATCACATCTTTAGTTGGAGTGTCAATGATACAGTCATTGTACCGGAAATCTCATCGGTACCCATTTTACAATTTTCTGGAGAATTCCCACAAAGCACTCCAATTCAATTTCTCAATTACACATTTTCACAAAAATACCAAAACCGGGAATTGTCACAAATGCATGCACAATTTTGTGTACAGAAACACAACCTAATCCAAATTTACTATTTATCCTTCCCATCGGTGACGGGATGTTACAAGAATACATAGCAACTTAGCATATAGTTTACTCTAGTGATTGGTCGATGTGCATTATCTTTAGAAGAGTAGTGATTAGTAGTAGACAAAGTTAATGAGATTTGAGCCTTTATAGACTGACGTATCCTTATTAGTCTCATTATCTTTTGTTTATGTGTGACCTTTATGACATGTACATTTTAACTTTGCCTTGAATTTCTGTTTGAGACCACTTTCTTGACACATGCATTAACATGAAAATGATTATACATTCTTTGTTTTTTTTGAGCTACATTAGTCAAATAGCCTATCCATTATATGATTTTCCTTTTGATAAGCTCTCTTGAGCTTTATTAACCTTTCTTTTTGTATTAACCACATTACATGTTTTAAACTTAACCAAATGTCCTACCCAAGCCATAAAGCTAGTGAAGCATTTATGTTTGTTGAGTTTATGGATGTACAAATTTCTAAGTGTGGGGGTATGCATATGTATAGGATGGTTATAATTTGTAGGATTCCAATTTATGTCTTATCATTGAAATTCTCATATTGATGTAGTTTCTTTCAATGTTATATAAAAAAAGAAAAAGAACAAGAGTATATGTTTAAATAAAATTATCAAGAAGGAAATGCATATATGTTGAAAAGTTGTTTATGTTTAGTTTTTCCTTCTAAAGTTGTATTGAATGGGTGATTTAGATGTTATCTTTAAAGGATCACTCCTTATAGTTTCAAGGTATTGATATCATTAATTTTTATGAGTGATTCCTTCTAATTGGTTATGTTTCATGTGGTTGTGGTGTTACGTTTGGTGTTAAATTGAGTGTTTTTCCTTGTTTCACTAGCTTTAATGGCTTTCATGCTACTTTACCCAAATACATCTCCCCTTACCTTTGCCCGCATTAAAACCTCGAAAAGTCCTTAGATTCATGTTATGCATATGGACCATAGTGGTGGAGAAATGAAATGATATACAAAGTTCATCAATGTCATGATCATGAATGGTATTTGAGTGCACCCATGAATACATCTTATTTAAACACATTTTCCAAGTCTAACTCTAGATTGTTTAGTTTCTAAAGGTGATAAATGTTGATTGATCATGAGTACAAGATTTGAATGTTAAGTTCTTAGAAAGGTTTTTGAAAGTTAATCTTTACTTATGATTATGTATTCTTAGGAAATATGGGAAATAAGTAAGTGCTTTTGGGACTATGATTTTGATTACGATGATTTCCTCGAAAATTGTCAAAAACTAAGTGTGGGGGAAATTGACTTATGCTAAATTGATTATGTATTTATTCAATGACAATTAGTGATTAGTGATACGAAAATGCTTAAGATACTTACTTTAGTTTATATTTGATTTTAGGCACAATTCGGAAGTTAAAGAGACAAGTGAGTCGAAAGCGATATATTTGAGTCATTTCCAAAGATCCACTCTCACTTACCTTTATGGAGTAAGAAGAATAAGATTAAAAGTAAGAGAAGACAAGAAAATATCAAGAAAGATGATATATATATATATATATATTGAAAACATTAAAAGGAGGAGTGTAGAACGTGGCTCACGGCCATGCAGGGAAGTGTCATGGGCCTGAGACATTTCAAATGCCTATGACACACCTTGCATAGGCGTAAGACACCTCTCATGTCCACGTAAGGTAGCTTACGATTGTAAGACACTTCTCATAGCCGTAAGCCAATCACTCAGCCTCGTGAGTCTTTGACAGCTCACCCCAAATCCTACTTTTTAATATAAAATCATCGTTGTTGTGACAATCAAGAGTATGAAAAGTTTTAGTTTTCATTTGGGAATCAACAATGGAGCTCTCGGGAGACAGAAGAGAGGACAATGAACTCTAATATATGGAGAAACCTATGGAGGGGTAGTGTTGGAACCCCTCCCCGATGGATCGCGTGCCCGACTTCCTACGTGACGTCTGGACGTGCATCTCACGGGGGAGGGATTCCTCACCACGAAGGAAACCTCGAATTGAACTTAATTTAACGTCATCCGAACAAAACTTGATGATTTTACCCTAATTTTCTTCCAATAAAAGTTAATCTGCTTAGGGCCCATAAATAAATCCGAATTCTTAGCTAAAATGAAATTTCATATCTCTCGGTTACATAGAATCAAAAATCGCCTCAATCCGATCTTTATAGATCACAAAATCGCCCAAAAACGGATTTATATCCAAATCCGTCACACAATTGATTCGCTTTAATCTTATCCGTAACTTCCGACTAAAACCCGAAACTCTCATTTTACTAAAAAGGGTATAAACTTTTTATAGAAAACTTACAGTTCGAAAATCGTTAAAATCGGAGGTCAAACGGAGGAAAGACGAAGAAAATAAGAAAAATGGCTTTATGTATGATTTTAGAAAATTTAGAAATAAAAATAAAAAAAATAAAAAAATTTTTTGCGTTCCTCGCTAGTGCCTTTGCTCCTCGCTGGTGCGAGGATCCTCGCACTAGTGAGGAGCAAAGCTAATAATTTTAATTATTTTTTTTTTTGAAAATCTGAAATAGCCCTTTTACTACGAATACGTCTAATTCTTCATCCCGAAATCGAAACTTCGCAAACTTAGTGTTATTAGAAAGATAAAAGGGAGTTCTACAACTTCCTAGAAGGATTTAAAAGCTAATTAAGCCATTAATATAATCATATTTGGTTTCAAAGATTAAGCCCAAAAACACAATTTCCTACACAAAGTCTGAAATTTGAAAATTCATATCCCTTAGCACACAAGTCTAAAAATGATACATTATACCTCGTTGGAAAGATAAAAAGAAGCTCTACAAGTTTCATGAAGAGAACAAAAATCAATTCAATCATTAAAGAGGGGAAAAACCTACGTGAAGTTTCAGCCTATAAACTAACCAATGGAACAGTAATTTTGCTTGTATGAACAGTAACTGTCAACTTCTAAAGCTCATAACTTTTGATTCCTAACTCCAATAACTGCAAATCATACCTCATTTTAAAGGTAGAAAGATAATCTACATTTTTCATGAAGAGAGAAAAAATCAAATCAATCTCTAATTGAATGAAAAATCCCTCCGAATTTGCTGCAAAATTTCAGTCCCTCATGAACAATAGCTGAAACCTTTCCATTCTCATAACTTTTTCATCTTAAGTCCAATTGGGACAAATTTTATGTCGTTGGAAAGCTCTAATCATGCTCTACATTCTTCAAGAAGACCATCCAAACCCATTCTAGCTCTAAACCATTCTAAAACTGAATGGAAGTTGCTGCCCAATTTCTGGAAAATTGGACAGCTCCTCCCCTAATTTACATCTAACCCAAATTTTCAATTCGATTCATCAACCTGCATAAGAATTTAATATACAATAGTAGCAACACACTCCTAGGCTTCTAAATGTTTCTCAAACTATAGAGCAATCTCACTCCTAAGTATCTACTTATTTCCAAACTATAAATCTACACATTTCATTCTTTCTTCTTTTGTCATTTTCAACCATACAACAATACTTTTGCAAGAAACAAACACAAGATATATTTCAAATCCAAAACTCTTACAAACATGTGGAATTAAATTCATACAAGGCTTTAAAGGACATTTTGGCCCGATTACATCAAAAGTAGTAAAAATTACATAAAAGTCCAAAATGCAACCTAAAACTTATTTTCTCAAAACATAACTTCAAATACAACTTCAAAAGTAAAACTGCATCGGAGTTGCCTCAATCCCGATGTGGTGACTCGGTTTCTCACTCGACACCTGTGGAGGGGAAATGGGGGGTGAGCTCGACGGCTCCGTGGGTAATAGGTTAATAAATAAGCAATAAGCAAAACCATCATTTACTCATTTTCAAACAACGTCACATTTCCAAAATGTTTCACATTTCTCAAAATCATTTTACAAAGTTGTCACATCAGCACTTTACAATTCAACCAATCACATAAGCACAGAAATATGATTCGGGTGGACCCGAAACAGAACGAACTACACATTTCCGCGAAGCGGTCATGTGTAGTCGTGACGAATAGGAGTCCTTAATAGGAACTCCACGGCCACTAGCAGGCAGGAGGGAGAAGCCTATAATAGGCAGTGTGCACTGACTCGAAGGACCACCCCAAATCCAAAGATAGCACATATAGTTCACTCAATTAAAAACAAGCGCCTCTCGGCATTCACAAATTCAGATTTCACATAAATTGCCCAAAACGACGATCTTTTTCCGAAATCACAGTTTCTTATTGTTTTCACTTAACAAATCATTAAACCAACCATCCCTACATAAATTCATAAGCAAGAATATCACATACAAGTTCAAAACATCATCAAGAACAATTCTTACAAAATTTCTAAGTCATTTTAACATCTTAATTCGAATTTATTATAAAGATGGTAATATACTTATCAACTCAATTATTAAAGAATTACCCACCTTAAAATCCTTTAGCTTGTAGGATGGTCAAATGGCCTTGGCTCTTCCTCCAATTGCCTTAATTCACCTTCATTAAGCATAATTATCCCATAAGAACATGGGATATCAAAATCTGACAATTTTAAGGATAGAAAAACTTGAATTAACACCTACCTAACTTAACCCATACCTAAACTAGGCTATTTAAACCCAAAACCCATCAAGAAACTTCAAAACTTTTGAAATTTTCCTTACCTATATGAAACCCACGAAAATCTGATTTTGCTTCCACTAGAGGATTAAACATTACTCTTCTTTGTTCTTCTCAAAGAAACTCTTAGAATCCCTTTTCTAAAGCAAGAAAATCACCAAGCTCAAACTCTTTTCTTCTTCTTCTTCTTATCTCCTCCGAAGCTCTTCTCTCCTTCTCTTTTCTATTCAAGTTTCGTATGTCTCTTCATAAGCTTAGGGAAACTTTGTTTTAACTTATAACCTACACTAAAACTACGTAGTTTTAATGAGTTACTAAACCTACCATGCAATTTCGTTTCTTGCTTCATGTTTTAAGGCTAAATCCTCAAGCATTTCCTTCCTAAACTTAAAAATTCCATGGACTTCCTCTTGATCCACGGCAATCACCATTAATTCCTTCCTTTCTTCATTTAATTTCATGTAAAATGGGCTAAAAGCCCATCTTGAAAAACCTTAAGCCTTAAAACCTAAGCAAACTTCCTAATTTACCCTAACTTCATCTTATTCTTTTTAATTCTACCAACTTATTAAAATTCTAATTTTAACTAAATTCTTCCAATTAATTTCTATAAATTAAGCACTAAATCTCAAATTATTCTAATTAAAAGCGATTAATCAATCTAAACCTCAAAATAAAGTAAACGTGCTTAACGCGAATCGGGGCCCAACAGGTAGACATCCCGATGCCAGTTCAAAGGTGACATCGACACCAACAAACCCGGTTAAGCATATTTCTCAATGAGTTTGTTGTTATTTCTCTCTTTAGGAATTGTTTAGGTTATCCTTTGCGTATGGATTTGTGTTTTACATATAAATGATTGTATTTCTTGTTATCGTTCGATTGTTGGTATATAGGCACATTGTTAGAATTTTAATATAATCCGTAATTATTATATTTGATATTCACTTGTAGCGACTAATGGTTTGTAATTATTAGGGATAAGTTAACATAGGTTAAATGAACTGAGTGTATGTAATTATTGCCTTGATTAATCGATTTTTTTAATTCGTAATGCAATTGCCCATTTAAATTTAGAGATTATGTCCTAAATTTTTTGGTAGTTAGGTTTAATTAACGAACATATCTTAATTAAACAAAACCTAAGAAAAAACTCGGTTAATAGAGCTAATCATTAACCCATGATTAATAGTTATTAGGAGAGGTTTGAGAACAACAAATTAATGAAGTATGTTCAACTGGGTGTAGGTCGAGATTAAACTAAAGAACTGGATTCCTAACGAATTCATCACTTTCATCATTTTTGCATGTTTTTTTAATTTGTTTTCATTAGTTTAGTTTTATTTTATTTTATTTTGTTATTAAACCAATCCAACCCCTGAAAACCTAAACACCGATTATTTTCATTTCAAAAGCTTTACACACACTCTCTATAGGGGATCGACCTAGACTCACCATTGCTATAGTTATAGGTCTAGTTTATTTTGAATAGTATTATGGCACGTTGCTATCACTTTTTGGCTTTCAATAAAGGACAAAGTACAAACAGTAGATAAGATTGCAAAATACTCAAACATTACCAATTGGTGTTACTCCTTAAGCAAGTAGAAGGGAATTTAATATCTTTTCTTCAACTGCGCTTATACCAAAAGTATATGGAGGAAATTAATGAGAAGATGTTTGATTAATAAAGAGTTAGCCAACTTAAGAAGTATTAAGAACGTGGTTGCATATCAGTTCTGGTTGGTTCTATTATCTATAGTTATGGCCATATAGGATGAAAGAAATGGCAAAATCTTTCATCACAAGGAGCTTCCTCCTAACCAATTCTACAAGCAGCTAATACAACACATCAGGCTCCAAATCAATATACAAAAACATAAATTACAATATCTTCTTTCCTTTCAGAATGTCTAGTTCCCTTTTTTTTTTCTTTAGTCTTTGTAATGATTGATAATCACTAAGCTTTAGTAACCTTACTTTTGTATTGGATATTCATTTATTTGCCTTCTAAGGCTTAATACAATTATTCTTTTCCCAAAAAAATAATCACACTTAAATTCAAAGGTTGTTTTAAAAAAAAGTTAAGTAAAACTAATATAAAAGTAGATAATAATCTTTATTTAATGAAATTAAAATCACACTCTTATTCATCATTGCACTATAGCAAACTTTTTAACAACTTCAGTGAGTGTTTTAGCTAGTATATTAAAATCCCTCGCGAACATTCTATAAATTCTAGTTAAATTGTGAAAAATTCTCACATTAGTTATAGATTTAGGTGCATTACTCTTGAATAGCCTTAATCTTCTCCTTGTCCACTTATGTCTTTTTTACATTCATAATAAAGATGAGGGAAACGACTTTATCCATGCAAAAGAAACACTTCTTTGCATTATGATAGAATTTTGATTTGAAAAGATTCAAGATAATTTGTACATGCTCATCTAAATTTTTACTATTGATCATAATATAATCATAATCTTGAAAGTCAGAATAAACTAACATTAAAACAGAAATCAAAACTCAAATAAATAGGTTTTAGTTTATTAAATTTGAAAACAAAACAGAAAATAAAAATAGAAATAGAAACAAGCAAGCCCTAAATGAATTTGAAAATGGGAAAAATGACCATAAAATAAAAGAAATGAAAACTGCATGAAATAATAATATATTTTGGTACATGAATACTATCACAAAACAAGAAAATGTTAAACAAAAGAACATTTATAGAAGAGAGTAAACACTCTTCTATGCATCTTATTTCTAATAAAACTTTGAAATAGTTATCCCAAAATTTACTACTTCAATTTTTTGTTAAGACATAAATGGAAAGGTTTTATCATTTACGATAAAACTTATAGAAGCTCCTTTACTTGGGAAGCCTATAGTGTTCCATTTCATAATCTTCACATGTTACGTGTCCCAAAGATAGTAATGAAAGACGATCATTTGGCTTTGGCCTAACATAAATGAGGAATAAGGATGAAAAGTGTTGTAATAAAACTTAAAAAAAGGCATATATAACATATAACTATAATTTAACAAATAAGTTCAATATTTAGAAGTTAACCTTAGTATACTCGAGTTTCATTTATAGGTTACCAACACTGTTCTTCTTTATACAGTCTTTATATGCAGAAAACAACATCAAGTTAAATAGCTGTCTTTGTCGAGGGTATCAGATATAAGAAGCAGATATTTCAACTTTTCCCCCTATTGCCCTCCCCTTTTTTGGCGTTCTACAAAGAATCCTGAGGAGGAGAATTGAGGCAGCTACGCCATGTTGATTCCTGGAATGAGTGCAGCTCACTTCATTCTCTTTCCATCAAGATAGTCATTCATCGTAGCTTCCATACTCCCTACATTTCATCATATCCTCATTTTCCATCGTTCTCTCATTATTTTTGATCCTAAATGAACTCATGATTCCTAACTTGGACCTTATTGTCCTAGCATTCCTCCATGGCTCCTTCATTTCCTTTATGCTTCTCTTGCTTATCATCCTCGTCTTAAGTGGTCTATTACTTGCCTTCATCCTTGGGCTCTTGTCTATCTCTCTAATCGATTGCCATGAAGCCTTCTCCTTCTTTTCTAAACATATTGTTTCACTTAAAGAAGATGTAAAATTGGGATTTGTTTTGGTTCTCTATACGCTGATGAAGTATGCCATCCACTTCATATTGGCTTCAACTCCTCTTCTTGAACGAATACTGTCCTTATACAAGGAAAAAGCTGGGCAAGTTGGTAATCAAATCGATGCTTCAGCACTTGTCAAGGCTTCAAGCTTATGATCTTCCTCAAAAGTCTCTACTTGGTAATCAGGAGGCAACGGTAAGTTGAGCCTTCCTGACCAATCCAAGAGTTTAAAGCACGATGTTTCCATTTCATGTCTGACTCTCTATTTCAATGTTTGAGTGGCACTTCTAGGGCACCTAGCGAGTTACTTTCCTCGTGTCAATTAATATTCTGTGACTGGATTACAAACTTCAAAATTCTGCAACTTTGGAACATGTCTCCTTGTCATCGTTAACTATGATGGAACTACTAAGATATTCTTTGGCTGTGTGAGTTTGTGTGCGTTTCTTCATTTGGAGCTCTAAGATGTGGTGCAACAGTGTGGTGAACATAAAAGGAGAGTTTCCAGCCTACCCAACTTCACTTTTCATTTTTGCTAAAAATGAATACTGTCGTTCGTCAACGCAAGTGTACGTTTTTATCGTCAAGTAGTAAAAATATCGATCCCACAGAGACCAAATTAGCTAAATAGTAATACTCGTAATAACTTCTAATTTAAGGTAATAACATAAAAATTAAAAAAAAGATTGATTGATTTTGGTTTAAAAAATTAAATAAAAACGAGAATTAAAGCGAGATAAAAATTATAAGAATTATCAATGAAATGAAAATCTAGGAATTTAACTTCCCCCTTGATTTTATCTCGGTGTCAAAATTTTCTCGATTTAATTCATATACCGGGTTTGATAACCTAAGATTCAGAATTAATTACTAAGCCCTCCCGGATCATTAGTAATCCTAATCATCGAACCAATTTCCTATATTTCTATGGTAAATTGTGATAATTTGATGATTGATTTATCAAATCAATCTTAATGTAGTTACTTAGGGTGGATAGGTATCTCCCGATCCTAGACACAAATTACTACGAAAGTGATCCTAAGTTATTGCAATCTTTTTCCAAATCTATTGCTCCCTGTTACGTTACACAAAGATTAAGAAAATCAATTTCATAGGTGATCAAATTATGAAAAGCATTAAGAACAAATTGTAATAATCAAACCTTTAAGTGAAAACGGGCATAAGAGATTAAACACAGAAAATACCAATTAACCGAGATTACATCAAGGGTTCGGTTAAAATCCTAGAATGAAAAGATTAGTTACTCATAATAATAGTAGCAACAATGAAAATAATAAAAGCAAGCATTATGAATACAAAATGAGTGGAAAGAATAGAAGAACAAATGGTGATTGCTTGGTCTTGGAGTCCTCCTCAATGCTTGAACTCAACAGCCCACCCCCCTGTTGGATCGGAAAAAGAAAGCATGCTTAGTATGGAGAAACGATAGATTTCAAAACTTTTTAAGAAATCATCTTGCAGCGGAAGCAATATATCCAAATCAACATGCTAATCCATACATGATATGGTATAAGGATAATAAAACCAAGAACAAGATAAAAGGAATTACCGACTCCTTATTCATGACTTTAAATCCTTCTGCGCTATCCTCTCCTTCTTATATCCAAATCCTTTGCCTTTGAGTCTTTTCCTTTAGCAATCTATCTTCTTCCTTGTTGTAGTATCCTCAACCAATTAGATTTACCACTTGTTCTTCAAGGACAACTAGGTTAACAAAATCCTTTGGTGGGAAAGGAGAAGAAATATTTGGAAGAGATTTTCTTAGAAGAAGAAGAACCAAAATTGAAACTCTTTCAATTCTTTCACTTAGGAATTTCGGTTCTACCTTGCATGAAAGGAGAGAATGTCTAAAACCATGCAAGAACCCTTTCTTACATCTCAATTTGAAATATGCATCAATGGAAAGAGTGAGAGGCACCCAATGCATCACTTACATTAATCACTCATCAAATAGCCAATAAATGAGACTTACTTCATTTATCTTTAAAATGGCTATTTGAAAAGACCATAACCTATAATTGAATACCCATTTCGGTTTTGGCAAGAAGAAAGAAGGAAGATGGTCCATCTAATGCACATCTTTCATCTTTAATCTAATGAATGCAAATATGTTACATGCCAACATTAAAAGCCAACCATTAAACCATTTAATGGTAAGTTCATAACTCCATTTAATAATGATGAACCATAATAAAGACCATCTTTATTTAGTATTTTAATGTCAAATGTGTGGTAACACATCTAACCTAACACAATTTCGAAATTGCTTCTTCTCCATTTAAAAAAAAATTGTTTTAATATAATTAATCTAATCAATTACATTAAACTAAAACAAGCCCATTTCTAAATGAACATATGGGCTTCCAATTAACCATTAATTAGTATAAGCTCATCATTCAATTATGGACTTCTAAAGCCTCCAAACTACTTCTTACTTAGCTTGATAACCTTCCTTAAAGCCAAGTGGGGAATCTTATTGAACTTTGATAATTCAAGCTCCAATAAGCCCAGAAATAATTCAATCTCATTGGAATTAATTCTAGCTTATTAACTAAATGTCATTCCTCTAAAGACAATTAGTTGAACTCTTGAATTATTAAATATTATGAGAATATGTCCAATTGCAAACCCTATTTAGAACCTTATTATAGCCATCCGCACAACAAAGGGTAAAATTATCGTTTTATATGGTGATTAACACATAAGATCTTATCTTAGTGTTAAGACTTGATGGGTAGCTAGTCCATTAAACTACTGGCGCCAGTTTAATCACCAAATCTCCTTAAAACATCTAGAAGAGATGATAACACTATAAACTCTTTATTTGAGTGAATGTTCCCTGATACATGTTTCAATTAATAATTCTAACATGCGCATAATCGGATTAATGCCTGTAAAAATCCATTCCGATCATATCAAGAATTATAATGAAACACATATGAGTTCACCACTCATCAAGATTGTGGTTCATAATAAGCGAATGCTTAAGTTGTATGTTTTAAGATTAAAGTAACGACCCACTTTATTCTTGAAAATATACTTAATTCCAGATTCATTTAATAGTGCCATTATCGATAGTCTACTACTATCATGATATGAAACTCATCATTCCCTTTAAGTAAACTCCTTTACTTATATGGAGATAAATCGCAACACTACAGTCTAAACTATAATCAAACGACCAACTTGATTATTCAACTGTGAATCAATTAATTCAGATTCTAATAATATACATGTTTCCCATACATCTCTATGTATATGTATATTACTTACAAATGAATCTTGGTACCTTATGACCAGATATATAATGCTCATACAGATAAAACCAAACTCTTTTTTTTTATTAATAATAAATATTTTCATTACAAAGCAGAATCGAAGAAGATAAAGTTACATGTAAATACACTTGCTTTCAGGGCACTATATTTACATAACTCCAACAATCTCCCACTTGCCCTAAAGCAAGTTTGACATATCCTTCATTCCCATCCCTTCTAGGTGACCCTCAAAGCTCTTTTGAGTCAATGTCTTTAATGAACGGATTAGCAAGGTTTTGCTCTCAGGAATCTTTACCACATCCACTTCTCCACGTTGTATTATCTCCCTTATGAGATGATACTTTCGCTCAATGTGTTTGGCAACTTTGTGGTTCCGAGGTTCTTTAGAATTAGCCACTGCCCCACTATTATCACAATAAAGTGTAATGGCTTTTTCTGCCTCTGGAACTACCTCCAAATCATTTAGGAACTTCCGAGCCAGATGTTTCTTTCTGCTTCACGCTTCACAAGCAGCAAACATACTCAGCCTCCATAGTCGAATCAGCAATACAAGATTGCTTGACACTCCTCCAAACTATGGCTCCACCTCCTAAAGTAAATATAGAACCAGAAGTTGATTTCCTTGAATCAACATCTGATTGGAAATCAGAATCCGTATATCCTATCGGAATAAGATTACTTCCAGAGTAAACAAGCATTAAGTTCTTCGTCCTACGAAGATACTTAAGTATACACTTAACCGCAATCCAATGTTCCATTCTGGATTAGATCGAAATCGCTTACCGGTCCCCATCGCGTAATGAGATATCCGGTCTAGTGCACAGCATTGCATACATCAAACTACCAACTGCCGAAGCATATGGAATGTTACGCATGCGTTCAACCTCCTCTTGGGTTTTAGGTGCTTGTTCCTTTGAAAGTTTGATTCCATGTCTAGTAGGAGTGAAACCCTTCTTGGAATCTTGCATGGCGAACTTATTGAGCATATTCTCAATATAGGTTAGTTGAGACAAAACTATCTTCTTGTTCTTACGATCCCTTATAAGTTTGATCCCTAGAACATAGGTAGCCTCTCCCAAATCCTTCATTGAAAATCTGCTCATTCAGCCATCCTTAACCGCAGATAACATTCCCACATCATTCCCAATGAGCAGAATGTCATCAACATACAGGATTAGGAAAGTAACCTTACCTTCTTGTATTCTTTTGTAAACACAAGGCTCATCTAGGTTTTGTATGAACCCATAGGTTTTGATAGCCTTATCAAACCTAATGTTCCAAGACCTAGATGCTTGCTTAAGTCCATAAATGGACCTTTGCAACTTGCAAACCTTATGCTCATTACCTAGCTCAATGAATCCTTTTGGTTGCGCCATATAAATGGTCTCCTCAAGATCTTCATTCAGAAATGCGATCTTGACATCCATTTGCCATATTTCATAATCGAAATAGGTCTGCTATGGCCAAAAGAATCTGATGGACTTAAGCATGGCAACCGGAGAAAAGTCTCCTCGTAGTCTATACCCTCCTTTTGAGTATAGCCTTTAGCTACCAATCTAGCTTTAAAGGTCTCTACCTTTCCATCCGATCCCTTTTCCTTTTGTAGATCCATTTACACCCTATGGTTTTAGACTGGTGGTAGATCTACAAGGACCTGCACTTCATTAGTATACATAGAATCTATTTCGTTTCCATTGCCTTGAGCCATTTTCCGCATCAACATCATTAATAGCCTCGTGTATACGTAACGGATCTGTTTCTTCTTGGTCTGAGATGGCAATTAAGCCTTCTCCTAAACCCAGATACCTATCTGGTTGTCTCACAACCCTCCCACTACGTCTAGGCACATCTTGATGTTCAGGTTGCACTTCTGATTCAACTCTTGAATCCATTTCGACATCTTGTTCTGTCATATCCAAAACAACTCTTGGTTTGGATGAAATTGCTAACTCCTTTAGTACTACTTCACTTCTTCCTTTGTGATTTCTCACAAACTCTTCCTCTAAGAAGTTTGCATTTGTCGACACAAATACCTTCCTATCATGAGGACTGTAAAAATAGTACCCTCGAGTTCCTGTAGGATATCCTACAAACAAACATACTTCTGACCTTGGTTCCATCTTTGTGGATTCAGGCTTTAGAACATGGGCTGGACAACCCCAAGTCCTCAAGTGCCTCAATGAAGGCACTCGGCCAGTCCACAACTCCCTAGGTGTTTTAGGCACCGATTTGGATGGAGCAAAGTTAAGAAGATATGTTGCCGTTGTATGGCATATCCCGTAACGATTCGGAAGGCTAGCATAGGACATCATTGATCTTACCATTTCCAATAGAGTTCTATTTCTCCTCTCGCTACACCATTTTGTTGAGGTGTACGAGGAGTCGACAAATTGGAAACAATTCCATTGTCAATTAAATATTCTTTGGAACTCTCCGGATAAATACTCACCACCTCGATCCGATCGAAGTTGTTTTAATGGCTTGCCAAGTTGCTTCTCGACTTCACTTTGAATTCTTTGAACTTTTCAAAGATTCACTCTTTTATGCATCAAATACAAATAGCCATGTCTTGAGTAATCATCTATAAAAGTTATGAAATATTCATAACCTCCTCTAGCTTGTACATTCATGGACCCACACACATCAGTATGTACCATGTCCAATGTGGATTCAAATCTGTTTCCTTTAGAAGGAAATGAGGCTTTTGTCATTTTTCCTTCAATACAAGATTCACAGGTGGGTAATGGATCACTATCCAAGCCCATAAGGATCCCATCCTTTACTAGCCTGTCAAGTCTTTTTCGATTGATATGACCCATCCTTAGATGCCACAGATACTTTGAATTAATGCTAGAGATATTGGATTGTCTTGGTTTTATCAATTTCGTGGTGTTTAGTGAGCCTTTCAGAGGTTCTATAAAAACAATCCTGTTTAATTATCGCTTCACAAATAAAATCCTTATTCTCATATATTGAAACAACCTTTTCAAAATATAAGGAATAGCCATATTTTATTAGACAAAAAACAGAAATCATGTTCCTTACAATCATTGGCATGTAATAAACATCTTCCAAATATAACCTATGACCACTAGGAAAGTCCAAGATAACTACTCCCACCGATTCTCGCTGAAACATAGGAACCATCTGCTATCTTAACTTGAAACTAGCCTTTAGGAAGTCTTTTCCTTCTTGGAACCCCGCAAAGAATTACAAACATGGTTAGTGGCTCCTGAATCTAATATCCAAGAAGTAGATAAATCTGCCACATTTCTAGTTCCTAACAAACTTAGGAAGCCCATACCTTGTTTGCTTTTGAGGGACTCTAGGTAGATCGGATAGTTTCTTTTCCATGGCCCATCTCATCACAGTGGAAACACTTTCCTTTGATGTTCTCTTTGGCCTTCTTTTCATGGGTTTGGCCTTGACCCTATTTGGGCCTTCTTTTCATTGGACCCTTCTTCTTTCCTTGCCCTTACCCTTGGCTTAGAAGAAGAAGCTACATTAACCGGCTCATGAGCCTTAATATTCAATATTTCCTCCGTGCTCTGGAGAGTATTCATCAACTCACTCAAGGTGTAATCCTTGCTGTTGAGCTCATAGTCCAACTTAAACTACTGAAAAGAAGAGTTTAAGCTATTGATGATCATAATCATCTGCGTGTCCGCATCCATATCCGCCCCAAGCATCTCAGCCTCAGTGATCGCAGAGATTACCTTCATCATGTAATCCCTTTGGTTCACTGTGTTTCATTCGAGATTATGAAAGGTTTGGATAGCTTTCACTCTTGCAGACCTAGTCCTCACACCAAACATCTCATGTAAATGATGGACCATTGCACTAGCAGTTTTCATACAAGCAATTTGCTTTTGCAACATGCCGCTGACAGAAGCCAGAATATAACACTTAGTAGTCTTGTCAGCATTCTGCCAACACTCATGTTGTTGGACTTGCTCAGGAGTTGCATCTCCACTTAGAGGTGTAGGCTCATTTTCAGTTAATACCCATGAAATACGTTCATATTGAAGAACAATGTCAAGGTTACGTCTCCATTCATTAAACTTGTCTCCATTTTCCAATTTGTTATTAGTCAAGAGCGGGGTGAGTGGATTCATTTTGTGGTTGATTATGTCTGAAAATATAAATTATTAAAACATGAGCATACTAGTCAACAATTTATGGAACTTTGTATAAAATCATGATGCATGTATGCATGATGATAGATTTAACAAAACTTAAAAATTAAAACATTATCTGACGGTTATTTTTTTATCTATAATGACTAAGTGACGGTGGGCCATCTTATCTATTAAAAGAAAAACTGGGACCCTCCCACTCAAAAAACTACCAAGCATCTCATGCTCAATTTTTTAAGAAGCGTCTTAATTTGATCCATACTTTTACTAACAGAGCTACGGTGGGTAGTTTATTGATAAAAAATGTTGAGTGTATAACCATTTGATTCATTCACTAAAGATACCTACAAATCATGCCTTGGTGGGAGGTCACATTTGCTATCATTAAGTGGACTTATCCTTAAGGAGACCCAAACCATGCAAGATCTAGGATCCATGCCCTCCGATGGGGAGTAACACTTCACCACATGCAAGCGGGCCATCATTTGGAGACCGTGGACTCACAAGAGCATCCTCTCCCACTCAATCTTTTGGGCTTTAAGTTTTAAATACCATCTTGTCTAGATGCAATTTATTATCCATCCTATATTGTTTCATTATATATCTCATACATAATGAATGCATGGCAAGGCCTAGGGTTGGCAATTTTCTAAATGACATGCAATCACATAATATCACATATTACAAGCATTCATTTCTCCATTCATCACATGAACTAATAAAGCCACTTTTGATTGTCCATCCTAAAACATAAAATAATTACAAGCCTTTTAGGCCCAAAATATGCTTCTTCATCTTGGATCTTCCGCTTGAACTCTTCGCTAACATGATCCGCCCATTCGGTAAACAAAATGTAATGGTATTTATGAAATTAGCATTTTGTCATTTTGAAAATAAAATTCCAGCACTAGATTTTAGAAAACCAAATCTTTGTTTTGACAAAAATTCCAGCACTTGTTTTATTAAAACGAAACTCATTTCATGAAAATTAAAAACAGCACTTAGTATTTTAGCAAAACCGAAATTGGATTCTTTGAAACAAAAACCAGCACTTGTTTTCCAATCATAACTGAAATATGATTCATTGAAACAAAATTCCAGCAACTTAGTTTTCACAAAACTTATGCCAAAACACAAAAGGGTAACGAAAATTTTACCTTTCCATTTCTTCAATCCATGGCTGCTCCTTCTTCATCATTACATCAATTTTGTACATTACAAAATCAAATAAAATAGAAAAAGAAACCAAGGAGGAAACATGGTGATGATAGACCACCCTCCTTGTTACAACCAAATGAAGAAATCTTACAAGATAAAATTTAACTCTATAGACAACCAAAAGAGCAACATACACCATATATATTTCTATCACATAAAATATGCAGTATACATAAAAGATTGCCAACCCATGCATCCACCATATAGGAACCGAAATCATGCATGAAAACCGGCTCGATACCAATTGTTGGATCGAAAAAGAAAGCATGCTTAGTATGGAGAAACGATAGATTTCAAAACTTTTTAAGAAATCATCTTGCAGCGGAAGCAATATATCCAAATCAACATGCTAATCCATACATGATATGGTATAAGGATAATAAAACCAAGAACAAGATAAAAGGAATTACCGACTCCTTCGCCATGACTTTAAATCCTTCGCGCTATCCTCTCCTTCTTATATCCAAATCCTTTGCCTTTGAGTCTTTTCCTTTAGCAATCTATCTTCTTCCTTGTTTTAATATCCTCAACCAATTAGATTTACCACTTGTTCTTCAAGGACAACTAGGTTAATAAAATCCTTTGGTGGGAAAGGAGAAGAAATATTTGGAGGAGATTTTCTTAGAAGAAGAAGAACCAAAATTGAAACTCTTTCAATTCTTTCACTTAGGAATTTCGGTTCTACCTTGCATGAAAGGAGAGAATGTCTAAAAACCATGTAAGAACCCTTTCTTACATCTCAATTTCGAAATATGCATCAATGGAAAGAGTGAGAGGCATCCAATGCATCACTTCTTACATTAATCACTCATCAAATAGCTAATAAATGAGACTTACTTCATTTATCTTTAAAATGGCTATTTGAAAAGACCATAACCTATAATTGAATACCCATTTCGATTTTGGCAAGAAGAAAGAAGGAAGATGGTCCATCTAATGCACATCTTTCATCTTTAATCTAATGAATGCAAATAGGTTACATGCCAACATTAAAAGCCAACCATTAAACCATTTAATGGTAAGTTCATAACTCCATTTAATAATGATGAACCATAATAAAGACCATCTTTATTTAATATTTTAATGTCAAATGTGTGGTTACACATCTAACCTAACACAATTTCGAAATTGCTTCTTCTCCATTTTTAAAAAAAATTGTTTTAATATAATTAATCTAATCAATTACATTAAACCAAAACAAGCCCATTTCTAAATGAACATATGGGCTTCCAATTAACCATTAATTAGTATAAGACCATCATTCAATTATGGACTTCTAAAGCCTCCAAACTACTTCTTACTTAGCTTGATAACCTTCCTTAAAGCCAAGTGGGGAATCTTATTGGACTTTGATAATTAAGCTCCAATAAGCCCGAAATAATTCAATCTCATTGGAATTAATTCTAGCTTATTAACTAAATGTCATTCCACTAAATACAATTAGTTGAACTCTTGAATTATTAAATATTATGAGAATATGTCCAATTGCAAACCCTATTTAGAACCTTATTATAGCCATCCGCACAACAAAGGGTAAAATTACCGTTTTGCCCTTATATTGGTTTTTCCTTCTAGATCTCTCATTTTACTTTATATGGTGATTAACACATAAGATCTCATCTTAGTGTTAAGACTTGATGGGTAGCTAGTCCATCAAACTATGGCGCCAGATTTAATCACCAAATCTCCTTAAAATATCTAGAAGAGATGATAACACTATAAACTCTTTATTTGAGTGAATGTTCCATGATACATGTTTCAATTAATAATTCTAACATGCGACACTAATCGGATTAATACCTGTAAAAATCCATTCCGATCATATCAAAATTATAATGAAACACATATGAGTTCACCACTCATCAAGATTGTGGTTCATAATAAGCGAATGCTTAAGTTGTATGTTTTAAGATTAAAGTAACGACCCACTTTATTCTTGAAAATATACTTGATTCCGATTCATTTAATAGTGCCATTATCGATAGTCTACTACTATCATGATATGAAACTCATCATTTCCTTTAAGTAAACTCCTTTACTTATATGGAGATAAATCGCAACACTACTGATCTAAACCATAATCAAACGACCAACTTGATTATTCAACTGTGAATCAATTAATTGATTCTAATAATATACATGTTTCCCATACATCTCTATGTATATGTATATTACTTACAAATTAATCTTGGTACCTTATGACCGGATATATAATGCTCATACAGATAAAACCAAACTCTTTTGTTTTATTAATAATAAATATTTTCATTACAAAGCATGGCAGAAGAAGATAAAGTTACATGTAAATACACTTGCTTTCCAGGGCACTATATTTACATAACTCCAACACCCCCCCTTTCCTTTTGATGTGCATGAATAGCTTCTTTCAAAATGGAGTGAGTGCTGGAGCCTTTTTTTTATGCTTGGCTGTTAAGTTGATAGCCTCCTTTTCCTTGCATGTATCGTTGATGCTTCAAGAGCTCCTTGAATGCATGTCCAACCCCCTCTTTGAAGTAGCGTCAATGAGTTGTTTTAAATGAAGAGTGAGTGATGTTATCCCATGTGGCGTGAGTGGAGAGTTTTATCCTTGAAGAGTGAATCTTAGGTGGGGCTTGGAGCTGTTCATTGGAGCCTCTCTTTTTCACGTTGATAGCTGAAATTGTGGGTCACTTGAGGCTGTCATCTTCCATGCGTGGTGGGTCCTTTGGTGAAGTTTTCTTGTGATTTTCTTGCTCACCCACGTCTTCTCCAGCTGATCCTCTCCTTTTGTTATTTTATTTGCTCCCTTTCTTTACTTTCACGTCAGTCCTCTGCCTCTTGCCAACACTTACTTTATGTATAAGTTCACCAAGGTGGAGCCTCCTCTTGTGCTGCTACTATCACGTTAAGAGCTTATTTTCTTGTGTAAAGTTGAGAGACCCCACCAGCTGCCAACATCCCTTTCTAAGTTCTCTGCATGCACGTAGCTCCTCTAGGTGAATTTTAATTTGCTCCTAGCTCACGCAGGTCTTCTCCTTTGCATGCGTGGTGGTCCCTCACCAAACAACTAACGTGTCTTCTCTTAAATCACCAGCTAATGTATATTTATTTTTTATCTCCATCTTCAGCTGCTTTCCACGACCACGTCTGCTTTATTTTCTTCCCAGCTGTCTCATTAACGCTGTTTCTTTTTTTTTTCCAATTAAAAGTCTGCTGCCTTTTTGTCTTTGCCCATTTAATTTGCTTGTCCTCTCTCCCAACTGTCCACGTCTTGTGTCGCAACTCTTGTAGCTTCTGTCCAATTTACTTAAATCCATGCTTTGCTTCACGCTGTTATGCTGTTATATGGGCATGCTTTGATTTGTGTCACACATGTTCTTCACTGGCTGCTCCCACTTGGCGTGATTTGTGCCATTTAATTTGCTCTGTTTCACGCCATGTTGCCCCTAAAATGCTACCTTCTTTGTTTTATTTCTGCTGGTCCCCTATTGCGCTGGCTTCACTTGAATTAAATCATTTTTGCTCCTATCCCTTGTGTCTCTGTTCCATTGAAGTTGCGCCTAGGTCACGTTTCCGTAGCTGCTTTCACGTTGCTCATTGCTGTTGAATTCACACCCATTTAATTGTTGCCTTTAGTTTGGTCTGCTCAACGCTGGTCCTCCTCTTGTAGACTTGTTTATATCACTTTTCACAAATTTACTGCTCTCAACTGACAGCTCCAAAAATTCTAAAACTTGGTGGAAACATTCTTCAATGAGTCAAGATTATGCCTGCCAAATATTAGAATTTTCTAATAACCCGATCCAAAGATAAAAATATCCAAAGATCCAAAGGTCAAATCTGCCAGAAATTGAAAAACAGTGTTAATTTCAACCTATTAAGGATTTTTTTGTATTTTATGTGTCTAAAGCTCTAATAATTATAAAACATGATGAAAAGGCCATAAGTATCCCTAAAACACATGCAAGATGCTAAATATAAAGTTCTAAAAATATATAAAATATGATTGTATCAAATACCTAAGTATAAGGCCCTAAAAAGATACATATTGACCACAACACTTTTCACCAAATATAAACGCAAAAGAACCAGAGAAGCACATGGACTTGAAAACACAAGTATTCACCTGAAAACAAGGGGATAACTATTGCCAAACTCACGTTTTAAGCTCCTCAAACGTTATTATTCAAACAATTCTGAAGAAACATAGAAGAAAATCGTTACAAACTATATACGGAGAAAACCATAATAATTGCCTGAACATGATCCTACCTTTTTAATCTTACACTATTTGAGATGTTCATTAGGAAAATAGTCAAAAAGTCAACATAGCTCCCAAATTTGTTAGGTCTGGGAGGGTCATAATGGCCGTTACTGTATAGTTTTACAAAAGGACTGTTTTAGTGACTTGATCTGTAAGGTCATAAAGGAGCAACTTTATCATTAGAACGAAAGAATATTGGTCTATCATATACACAAAATCTCTATCTCTAGCAAGGATTTTATTTCAAGATCATTTTCTTCAACATTCTTTCGGATCATAGTGATTCAATGTCACAATTCTTCCACTCAACAGCAGCAGATATGATGGAAGAAAACGAGGAATGATCAATGCCAACCTCAAACACGGCAATACCAAAATTGCAACCCATCAAGCTGTGTGTGGAATACCCACTAACAACTCATCACAAACCGCAACGGAAATGAATTTAAGGATTACAAAATCGTCAAACATATAACCTTTGCTTCTCACTGGAAGAGAATCGAAAGCGGCAAGCTTCAAAGGAATGAAACTAACTTAAGAACAAAGATATAAACGTTGTAAAAAATGCTGAGTCATTACTCCATCAGTTTATCCTATAACAGCTATAAAGGCCTAAATCCAAAACATACATCTTTAAAAGTTGACATTACAAAGCACACTCTTCTAAAATTAAGTCCAATTTCAAGTCCCCTAAATCCGTACCATATGGCAAGTGCAGTATGTCATTTGCCACATTGATTGGGGTCACCACTAATGATGCGACTACAGTAATATTAGAAATTGGTTCATATAAAGACAAAAGAAACCATATTTGAAGTGAGGTTAGGCAGCACAGGGCAACTAGAGACAACTGTTGAGCATCCATAATGAAGAAGTGGAGAAGGAAGCTGGGATGGGGGGAAATCGATAAAATTATAAGGAAGTGGATGAGAGAAGGGTTAGAATCACAACACAATGAATAGACTGAAAACGTGATTTGCTCGTCGGCCAACCAAATTTGATCTGGTAATACCCAGAAATTGAAAAAGAGAAAAACAGTTACCTGTATTGAATATGACATCCTTCCTCTCTTCAACAGGTGGTATTGCAACAAACCTTTCAGGCTCCACCACGGTCACCATTACGTACAATTTTCTGCAGAGAAAAAAACCAGCTGAATCCTAACAAGTTATTCAAAAAAGGCCAAATGCGTTTAGAGAATGTGGTAGCTCAATCGAAGCTGATCACTGCTCAGAATACCAATCTTAAAAATGAATCTCTCCATATTAAGTAATTTCCTGAAGAGGTTAAACTCGAAGTCTGAATTATCCTTTTTGAGCTGCAAAGTAAATCTAGAAGGGATCTGGGAATCAAAGGAAAAGTAGTAAGGTCTCAAGATGAGTAGAACAAATGAGGAAAAAGGAAAAAGATATACATAGAGAAGTTGGATAAGAGATCTTGACTTCATACCAAGTAAATGGTTTAACTCCATGGAAGAGGTAAAAGCGTAAGCTCATTTGTAAAGAAAGCATTTCCTTCTGTTAAAATACGTGTTTAAGAATGCTGACAGATGTCTTATTTTCTGCCTTAAGAGATGGTTATCTCTTATCCGTTACGTTCTTTCATTTTGCGTAATTTTAGGATCTTAGATTTATGTTTCAGTTTCTTTAAAAACGTTAAAAGACGTGTACGAAAAGTTGTTGAAAAAAAGTTGTTGCTTTTGATAATCTCCACAGTGTAATATTTTTCCTTACCAGAAGAACAATCATCTGTGATAAACAAACACTTTTTTGCAAAACACCAACAAATTGGTATCAGAGCATACTTCTTGAGGGATCTGTGAGGCGAGTAAACCAATGGAAGGAGAGTCAAACTTTTCAACAATTGCACCACCAATCTTCGATGGAGACAATTATCAGATGTGGGCAGTGCGTATGGAGACCTACCTGGAAGCATTGGATCTGTGGGAAGCAGTTGAAGAAGATCTGGAAATTCAGCCACTTCCATCAAACCCCACAGTGGCCCAAATGAAATCACAGAAGGAGAAGAAGACCAAGAAATCAAAAGAGAAGGCTTGTTTATTTGCAGCAGTGTCATCCACCATTTTTACACGAATAATGTCACGAAAATCAGCAAAGGAAATTTGGGATTATCTCAAGGGGGAATATGAAGGTGATGAAAGAATTCGTGGAATGCAAGTGTTGAATCTGATTAGAGACTTTGAATTGCAGAAAATGAAGGAGTCAGAATCAGTAAAAGAGTACTCGGACAGACTTCTAAGCATTTCCAACAAGGTAAGGTTGCTTGGATCTCAGTTAACTGATTCACGAATTGTGGAGAAACTACTTGTAACATTACCATAAAGGTTTGAAGCCACTATAACAACCTTGGAAAACACAAAGGATCTGTCAAAGATTTCTCTTGCAGAGCTCTTGAATGCTTTACAAGCACAAGAGCAAAGAAGAGCCATGAGACAAGATGGAGCAGTAGAAGGAGCCTTACTAGCCAAGCATCATGAAAGCAAAAAGTATAAAAAGAAGAAGCACTTGAAGAATCGGCCAGCAAATGGAGAGGGTTCATTCAGTAATTATCAAAGGAGCATAGGAGAAGGCTCGAAGAAGATTTACCCAACCTACCAACACTGTGGGAAGAAAGGCCATCCACCTTTCAAATGTTGGAGGAGGCCTGATGCTAGGTGCACCAAGTGCAGCCAACTCTGTCATGAAGCAGTGATCTGTAAAATCAAGCCTCAACAACATGATGAAGATGCCAAAGTGGTGGATCAAGAGGAGGAAGACAAACTCTTTGTGGCCACGTGTTTCACAAGTTATGACGCAAGTGAACATTGGCTAATTGACAGTGGTTGTACCAACCACATGACACACAATAGAGAACTCTTTAAGGAGTTGAGAATCACCGAGATTAAAAGGGTGAGGATTGGCAACGATGAACACCTGGATGTGAAAGGAAAAGGCGATGTAGCTATTTCAAGCTATTCAGGTACAAAAATTATTGCAAATGTTCTATTTGTACCACAGATTGATCAAAATCTGTTGAGTGTTGGTCAATTGTTGGATAAAGGCTATAAAGTGTTGTTTAAAAATAAACAGTGCTTAATTCAAGATGTTGATGGCAGAGACATTTTTAAAGTTAAAATGAAGGGAAAAAGCTTTGCTCTAAATCTAATGGAGGAGGAGCACATGGCCTTTAAATCTAAAGAAAGTGTCACAGAAATCTAGCACAAAAGGCTCGGGCATCTTCATTATCGTGGACTACTTCAAATGCAAAGGTTGAAAATGGTCAAGGACCTACCAATCTTACAGGAGCATTCTCAAAATTGTCAAGTTTATCAATATGGAAAGCTAACTAGGAAACCATTTCCTAAGACAGCTTGGAGAGCGTAAAAAAAATTGCAATTAGTTCACACAAATATTTCAGGTCCTCAAAGAACGCCCTCTTTAAATGGAAACCGATACTATGCAGCATTCATTGATGATTTCACTAGGATGTGCTGGATATTCTTTCTAAAGCACAAGTCAGAAGTAACACGAGTTTTTTGAAATTTCAAAGCTCGGGTTGAAAACAAGAGTGGTTGTAAAATTCAAATGCTCAGGTCCGAAAACGGAAAAGAGTATACATCTGAAGAATTTAATCAGTTTTGTGTAGAAGCAGGTATTGAGCATCAGTTAACAGCTCCTTATACTCCTCAACAAAATGGCGTAGTTGAGAGGAGAAATAGGTTCATACTGGAGATGACACGCTGCATGCTATATGAAAAGAACTTACCCAAGAAGTTTTGGGCAGAAGCAGCAAATACTGTTGTTTTCTTACAAAATCGGCTTCCAACAAGAGCCGTAAAGGATCAGACTCCATTTGAAGCCTGGTATGGTCGCAAACCATCTTTGAACTTTGTTAAAATTTTTGGTTGTCTATGTTTTACCCAAGTTCCACAAATCAACCAAGATAAGCTGGATAAAAGAGCATTGCCCGGAATCTTTATAGGCTACAACACAGTTACCAAAGCCTACAAAGTTTTCCAGCCACAAACTGGAAAAATTGTCATAAGTAGGGACGTGCACTTCATGGAAGAAGAAGAGTGGAATTGGGAAGAGTCGAAGAAGACAAATCAGTTTGCAACTGAGCCCAGGCGTTCATCTACTGTTAATATACCAGAGGAACCTACTGATGAAGTGTGGGAGGCTGAATTGATGGATAACACACCAGTAAGAGGTACAAGATTGCTCTTTGACATATATCAAAGATGCAATATAGCCGTTTGTGAACCTCCTGGATATATGGAAGCAAAAGAAAATCAAAATTGGATGGATGCAATGAATGAGGAGTTGTCGATGATTAAGAAAAACAAAACTTGGGAGTTAGTTGATAGACCTTACGACAGGAAAGTGACTGGAGTAAAGTGGGTATTTAGGACTAAGTTAAATCCCGATGGCTCAGTTAACAAGCACAAAGCAAGGTTAGTAGTAAAGGGATATGCTCAAGTTTTTGGAGTTGACTACTCAGATACATTCGCACCTGTTGCTAGGCTTGACACAATCAGATTGCTTCTTGCTCTTGCAGCTCAAAGAAACTGGAAAGTATTTCAATTAGATGCCAAGTAAGCATTTCTTAATGAATTTCTACAGGAAGAGATCTATGTTGAGCAGCCTGAAGGCTTCGTGGAAAAGGGAGCAGAAGACAAAGTGTATTTGCTAAGGAAGGCGCTTTATGGTCTAAAGCAAGCTCCTCGAGCGTGGTACAGTAGAATTGATGATTATTTAATTAGTTTGGGGTTTGAGAAAAGCCTATCTGAACTTACTTTATATGTCAAGCATGATAGTATAGACATTCTGATTATTTCTCTTTACGTCGATGATCTACTAATTACTGGGAGTAATTCTGATTGGGTAAATAAATTTAAACTGGAGATGAAAACGGTCTTTGAGATGACAGATATTGGTCTGATGACTTACTTCCTTGGAATGGAAGTCGAGCAAAGTCAGGACGAAGTGTTCATTTGCCAGAAGAAGTACGCAAAGGAAATACTTAAAAAATTTCAGATGGAAGACTGTAAGGAAATGCGTACTCCTATGAATCAAAAGGAAAAGCTAGTCAAAGAAGATGGAGCTGCCCAAGTTGATGAAACTGAATTCAGAAGCTTAATAGGATGTCTAATGTATTTAACTGCAACAAGACCTAACATTCTAAATGCAGTGAGTATTCTATCTAGGTTCATGCATTGTCCAAATGAGACTCACATGAGGGCTGCAAAGAGAGTCATCAGATACATCAAGGGAACTTGGAACTATGGAGTCAAGTTTATGAAGAGCAAGGAGCTCAAGTTGATAGGTTTCTCTGACAGTGATTGGGGAGGTTCAATTGACGACATGAAAAGTACATATGGATATTGTTTTACTTTTGGATCAGGGATGTTTTCATGGAGCCCAAAGAAGCAAGAAACAGTAGCTTAATCCATTGCTGAGGCTGAGTTTATTGCCGCAACAGGAGTTGTGAATCAAGCTCTTTGGTTGAGGAAAATCCTGACTGATTTAAAATTAGAACAGAATCAAAGTATAGAGATTTTTATTGATAACCAAGCAGCTATTGCAATCTCTAACAATTCAGTGTTTCATGGCAAGACCAAGCACTTCAATATCAAGTTGTTTTTTGTGAGAGAAGTTTAGAAAAGCGGTGATGTGACTCTTTGTTATTGCAAGATTGAAGATCAAGTTGCTGACATTTTTACGAAACCATTGCCACTTAGCAAGTTTGAAAGTTTCAGGAAGAAACTTGGAGTTTGCAGCATCTAAACAAGGAGGAGTGTTAAAACACGTGTTTAAGAATGCTGCCAGATGTCTTATTTTCTGCCTTAAGAGATGGTTATCTCTTATCCGTTACGTTCTTTCATTTTGCGTAATTTTAGGATCTTAGATTTATGTTTCAGTTTCTTTAAAAACGTTAAAAGACATGTACGAAAAGTTGCTGAAAAAAAGTTGTTGCTTTTGATAATCTCCATAGCGTAATATTTTTCCTTACCAGAAGAACAATCATCGCAAACACTTCTTTGCAAAACACCAACACCTTCCTCAAATTTTCCCCAACATTTAAAACCCCACCATTGACCCTATAGACATTATAAATCATTACATTGCAATCTCTAGTGGTAGTGGAAATAAAGAGGGTAAAGCAAACAATGTCGGCTCCTCAGGGTTGGGCTGGTGGAATTGAAGCTGAGGACGCAAAATAAAACAAGTATCCAATGTAACATGTCCACAGAGACTTCCAAATCTTTAAATTATAACTTTTCAACCAGCTAGTTAGCTGAAATCTACCAAATGGGGAAGAACAAAAAATTTTGTAGTATAGTATAGGCTAGAACTTGTCAATTTATAAATTGAAATTGCAGAAATTCAAGGTCTCATCCAACAAAACCAGTGAGCGCTTCAACCAAAATTCAACAACGAAACCATTAGTCAAGGGCAAAGGGAAGGAAAAGGCTGGAAAATAAAAAGAAACAGGAGTGCAACAGGGTTTGGGTTTGGAAATTATAGAAATAAGGAAAGGAAATCACAACACTTTTAACAGTTACAATGTGTTCCCAAATATGCAAAGGTTGAAGTTTTGGTTAATAAGGAAAATTGAGCTTTGACCAAATCCAAACTTCATATTCCCCCATCAAGTGAAGAATAACATGCCCAATTACTGACCAGATGGTTTGAGTAAGGATATGGGATGCAAATTCCTCTCACCAACAAGTCCCTAATAGAGGTTATTATCAAGCATCATTCCATATTGTTTTTTGGAAAATGAATGAAATTGTATTAACTTTAGCAAAAGCTAGATCAACATTACAATAAGATACAATGTTTGTCTACCCTTCGGCTTGCAACATAATTGACATTACAAGATTGATCCCAAAGGTTGATATAAAACATTATATAATTATATCATCCATGTGTTCTTCATTTCAAGAGTGATTAAATTTTGCATATTGTTTTCTATAAGTGCTACCCATATCCAGTTGATGACTTTCTCTGCTAGCTGGTATTTTTCTGCTTCATTTCCCTTGTACAACCTGCAATTCCTTTCCTTCCAAATAGTGTAGATGGTGGCTGTGAATGCTATTTTGATGAACAACCCATTCTGTTTTCCTTGCTTGGTGAGCTCAGTGATCATGCTCAAGGTCTCATTCCATTCAAAAGTGTAGTTAACTATAGGTAGTAAGTGTAGGATTCTGCTCCATACGACAAGAGTACCCGCATCTGGAGTATAAATGATTCCTATCCTCTTCAGCTTCCTTACATAGGACACAAGTAGAGTCACATGCTCCAAACCATTTGCTCTTGATTCTGAGTCTGTTCTTAATCACTAACCAAGTAATAAGTGTTAGAAATGGGTCCCTCCTCATGGAGGGACGTCATATTTGAATCAAATATTGTTGGACCCCTTTTATGATGATATTAAGCATGAATTGTGATAATTATGTGTTTATGCCTTAGTTTGATTAATTTTGGAGTATTAGTGGATAATTGAGGTGTATTTGCGTTTAATGTGGTTGAAATGAGATATAAATGGGTAAAAGTTTATGAGGGCATTTTGGGAAGTTTATGTGAGTTAAAGTGAATTAAGTTTTGTAAGGAGGGGTATAATGGTCCTTATGCTACTTTTGACTTAAGTAGGAAATTAGAAGGAAAAGAAAAGAAAGAAGAAAAAGAAGGGAATAGAGGAAATAAGAAGAAGAGTGCGCCGTCGGTGAGAAGAAGAGAAGAGAAGAGGGATTCTTTGATCTTTGCAGTTTCCGACCGATTTGAAGTGATTTCCTGGTAAGTTCTGCTTGTGTTAATCTCGTTATGGTTAGATTTAAACCTAGAGAATGTTGAATGTAGCATAATCGAAGGTTTTAGGGTTTTTGGAAGGAAAATGGTTAGAACTTTCTGGGTTGTTGCGTTTATGATGGATTGGAAGCTTAGAATGGGTTAGAAATGTGGTATAAGTCTTGATATAATGTTTTGATGTGTTGCATTTGTGCTTGTGGAAGGATTAAAGTATGGAAATGCAGAAAAACTGGGTTTCGGAGTCGAGCTCCAGACCCACACGTCGCGACGTGCGTATGAACACGCCGCGACGTGCGAGAGGGGGAAGCAACGTCGTGACGAATAAATATTTATTCGCCGCGACGTGCGGCAGCTTATTCACTGCGACGTGCGAGAGAAGCGTTCGTCGCGACGCGGCGTGAGGGCAACGTCATGACGTCTGAAGAAGAGGTGTTCGCAGCGGCAAACCTGACTGATTCGCATGACGAGCCCCTGTGGTCAACAAAGATGATTTTGAGATTTTTGGGCATATCTTGGGTTGTAGATGTCCAATTGAGGTGATTTTGGATTCGTTGTGAACTAGAAATAAGGGCTACGAGTTTTATGAAGAAGGGGGTTCAGAATTAGCCTCTAAGGGTTCGAAATTTTAGATGGAAGTCGGATATAGACTTTTAATGCTTTATTTTGGATTTTCAAGCTTTGAATATTTACTATGGATATTGATTGAATGAGAACTTGGTCTATTATAGGAAACCAAGCTGACCTGACCCAATCGCAAGAGGAAGGACACCAGTGAGTCGGATACTCGAGCAATATTAGGTGGGTAATATGTTTATGGTTATTGTGTGTATGGGCAAATTGCCTTGTGTGTGCTTACTTGCTTGCATGATATGATCTTGTTGGTATTGAATTACATGAGAAATATTGAATGTGCATTTTGATTATGATTATGCATGGCTTGATAGGCCTTATGGCAATGGACAAGAATGAGAATTTAGAAAACTATGAAAAATGTTTTGAGCACGAATCGAATGGATTATGTGTTTTGTTTGGGTAAGAGAGTTATGGATGGAGTCACGTGCACGTTGACATAAAGCCTTCTCCCGGCTGCCCGCTTGAGGCCACGAGATCCTTGAGAAATTGGACTCGGATAGTTTACGAATTTAACTTCGGTTTATCCGGATCGTTTACAGAACTCTCAAACCATTTGTGTGCATTCATGATTGATTTGACAGAAATGATGCAAAATGATTGTTATGTTGAGAAACAGAAATTGCATGAACTATGTTTATATGAATGTGAATCAATTGATGAATCTTGACTTGCTATAGATATATACATATTGCTTGATTGTGTGGCTCGTTGCCAATGGCTATAAACATATATGCCATTGAGCTTCGCAGCTCACCCCATTACTCTCCCCTCCTCAGGTGCAGATCGAGACGATAGTAGACCTTACGAGGCATCGGAAACTTCCAGCTAATTAGGAGCATTGCATTAAGTTAGTATTTTGGTTAGCCCGCCAAGCATTTCAACATGGAGCATAATCATGTATTTTGGATTTTCATTTTATTTTGTATTATGAATGGTTGAGACTATTGTTGAATTTCCCACAGGCTGTAATGACATGAAGCCCCTTAATGTTTGGGGTGTTTAATTATGCTTTGATGTGTGCGAAATGGCAGGTATAAGTATATGTGTGAATCGAATTGTGTATATATATGGATGTTGGGATCGGGTCCGAAGGTATTTGAGCGCCCGTTGCCGGCGCGACCCGAGGAGCCGCCTAGGGAATGAGGATCCGGGATCCGGGACCCGGGCCCAACATGTTTGGTATCAGAGCGCCTAGGTTCAGTGTCCTCAGCTTAGACTGCATAGTAGGATGAATTGTTTGCAATCTGATTAATTGTTGCATTGATTAAGTGACATGCATATCATGCATACATGTAGATTGACATGTAGCTAATCCTTAGTGTTTCTCTTTGAAGGAGTACGATGCCACCTCGTAGAAGGACACGAGGATCTTTGCAAGGATTCATTGCACCTGACTCTCCGACGTGAGAGGAGAGGACTGATGAGTCAGTAGCCCCAGGGATTTGAGTTTTCCAAGCTCAATTTATGTAATTATGATATTTATTTTGGACGATTATGGTTTAGGGAATTTTTAAAGTTGAGGAAAGAAGAAGAAATTTGGAGATTTGGAGCTTGGAACAAGTTTATGACATTAATTCGATGTGGTTAGCATATTTATATTTTGATTTGTAAGCTATACATGCAATTTTGAAAAAAAATTAAAGAAAGCAGTTTTGAAATTTTTTTTAAAGAAAGCAAAAATTGGATTTTTGATAAATTATTGTTTTTGTAAATGTTTGAAAACAATGTTGATTAATGTTTGAAAATATGATTTGTTAGACCCCGAATTTTTGTTTATGATGATATTAAGCATGAATTGTGATAATTGTAGTTTTATGCCTTGATTTGATTAACTTGAGAACATTAGTGGGTTTACTTGAGTTTAGTATGGTTAAATGAGGATTAAAAAGGGTAAAAGTTTATGAGGGCATTTTGGGAAGTTTACTTGTGTTGGAATGGATTTGGGTTTAGCTAAGAGGGGTATTATGGTCTTTGTCCCATTCCTTTAGGTTTAAGGGAAAGAAATTAGAAAAAGGAAAGAAGAGGAAATAGAAGAAAGAAGGAGAGTGCGCCGTCGGTGGTGAAGGAAGGAGAAGAGAAGAGAGATTTCGATCGTTGCAGTTTTCTGACAGTTTGAAGCTATTTCCGGGTAAGTTTGTCTTCATCCCGTTGTATTGTGGCTAGATTAAAACCTAAAATGGCTTGAATGTGTTAGAATCGACGATTTTAGGGATTTAAGGCAAAAATGGTGAGATTTCTTGGGTTGATGCATTTGTGTTTGATTTTGAGTTGTTAATGGGTTAGAAATGTAGCATAAGTCTTGATCTACAGTTTAGATGTGGTGCATTTGAGTTTGGGAAGGGATTGAAGTCGAAAAATGCAGGAAAGAGGGTTGGTCGCGGCTCCGACCGCGCGTCGAACGTCTTGAAACACCTTGTGAGCGTCTGAGAAAAAATTGGCACACCGCGTGCACCAGTGCATGTCGCGGCATGCACGAAAGACGTGCACTCATGGTATGCGAGTGTGCATGTCACGGCGTCGCAGTGATGAAACGCCACGCCGTGGCATTTGCTTCTGCACGCATACAGCGACCCCTATTTTTCGAAAGTGAAATGTTTAGTATTTTGGGCATATCTTTTGGTGTAGATGTCCAATTGAGGTGATTCTTAATTCATTGTGAACTAGAAATACAGGGCTACGAGTTGTATGAAGAAAGGAAGTTCGGAATTTGTTTCGAAGGGTGCAAGAATTTAGTTGGAAGTCGGATGGAGACCTTTAGTGCTTAATTTTGATTGTCAGGCTTTATGGAATATTTTCTATGGATTGTTAATTAAATGAGAACTTGGTTTATTATAGGGAACCAAGTTGATTTGACCCAATTGCAAGAGGAAGGACAGCAGTGAGTCTGCTACTCGAGCGATCTTAGCTGGGTAATGTACTTATAGTTATTGTGTGACTAGGCAATTTCTTGCCTATGTATGAATATATGTTATATGATATGTATGCTTAAATGTGATGATTTGAATGATTTTGATTTCATATATTTTGAAAGAATCATGGGAATTGATAGCATTACATTTTTATTCTGAGCATGTTATGCCTCGACTTCGGTCATGACATTTTGACTAAAGGCAAGATATGAAAGAATAAAAATGATTATGAGCATGATTATGTGCTTTTGTTTGGGCGAGAGTGGAACCATTTCGTTCGTCACGTGCACGTAGACAAAAGCCTTCTCCCGGCTGCCGCTTGTGGCATATGAGATCCGAATGAACTCATTTCGTTCAGGGTGTAAACTTCGATTTCTCCCTTTTGTTTCCATGGAACCCTCGAGCCATTGTGACGTGCATTGCATATGTGAATTGTTCATTGTGAATGCTTTGTGACATATTTATGAATTGCATTAAGTATATTGAA
Organism: Erythroxylum novogranatense; assembly: GCA_029891385.1. NCBI lineage: Eukaryota > Viridiplantae > Streptophyta > Magnoliopsida > Malpighiales > Erythroxylaceae > Erythroxylum > Erythroxylum novogranatense. Next base: position 41,461,944 of record CM057234.1, on the reverse strand, counting down.
TGCGTAAATTGTTCGAGTAGCATGTGAATGCTTAACTTGATGTCTGTATAGATATAATATATATACATTCATATGTTGGGACTTGTGCTAGTTGCCGATGGCTATAATTATATTATCCACTGAGCTGTGTAGCTCAACCCATTATTTTCCCTCCTTAGGTGCGAGTGCCGCCATTGTTGATCTTGCAAGGCATCGAAAACTTCGAGCTAATTAGGAGTCTTGTATTAAGTTCATTTTTTGTTGGCCCTCCGAGCATATTATCATAGAGCATTCTCACGTATTTTTGGATTGAAACTTATTTTGTATTTTGGATGATTTTGAACACTTGTTAAATGTCTTCAGGTTGTACTGGCATGAGTTTAATTCATGATTTAAATGCATGTTGTAAGTGCTGGATTGTATGAGAATGGTTGTGTGCGAATTATGATCGAACTATGTCTATATATATATGTAAATGTTAGGATCAGATGACGGCGGTAATAGGTAGCCGTCACGGCGCATGACCGAGGCGACCTCAGGAATCGGGGATCGGGGCCGAGCCTGACATGTTTAGTATCAGAGCGCCTAGGTTTAGGTGTCCTCGGCTTAGAATGCAAATAGGATTGTGTGATCTATGATTAATTGTTGCATTGATTAAGTGACATGCATATCATGCATACATGTAGATTGACCTGTAGCTAATCATTAGTGTTTCCCTTTGAAGAAGTACGATGCCACCTCGTAGAAGGACACGAGGAATTATGCAAGGATCTGCTTTTTGACTCTCCGACTAGAGAGGAGAGGACTAATCGATCGAGAGTCTCCCACGTAACATCCAGATTCTGCGATCGATGAGCATATTAGTGCAGGTAGTGTTGTGATTGCATATTTAGTGATCGAGTGTTTTGTGGCCTTTGAGATAGATCATTTTGCACATACATATACATAGTGTCATGCATTCATGATTGTTCCAGCATTTAAATTGTGATTATGAGTTGAATTGTGAATTTTGAGATAATTGAGTTAGATTTGATTTTAAAGTGAAATTAGGGATAATTCGAGTGGAATAGTGGAATTAGAGTGAGAATTGAATTTTAGAAAATTGGAAATTGAAAATTGAGTATGAGATCGAGTGTTTTATATTTTTGAGGAATTATGGAAATTTTTCTGAAATTTTTAGAGTTATGTGTTTGGACCGGGAAAATGACTTAGAGACTGATGATTGTGATTCCGGTTTCGAAAGTGAGTGGTAAATGGCTTGGAAAATTTAGATTTGTGAGTTTAAGAATTATTGTGAAGAGCCATTGAAATTTAAAGACTGAGATTGAATGAATTTGAGGACTTGTAGATTTTGGGTCTCGGTTGAAATCAACCCTTTTTAATGTTCTTAGTTCAAATCCTCTTGGTTTTAACTTTGTAAAAACCTAAGGCAATTTCTTCTTCCTCCCGTCGACGATCTCACTTTTCCTCCTTGGAGATTTTGTGGTTTGTTCCTTATTAAGAAAGCCTTGTTTGTGATTGAGAGTTGATGATGTTTTCGTTTGGGTTGAGAGTGAAATCAGTGGGAGTTTGAGCTGGAGGATCTCGGACGTTTACGATTTTTAGGGCTTCGATCGAATCTGTGATTTGGTAAGTTTATTATGTTTTAATGTTGTATTTATGGTTATTTATGGCAATTATGGTATTTAATGTGTTAGCTGGGGTAGTTGAATGTGTTTTATGGAGGTTTTAAGAGTATTAATAGCGGAAATGCGATCGGAGAAAACGATTGGGTCGCATGGCGTCATGACGTCTGTAAAGGGCCACGCCCATGGCGAAAAAGCGTGTTTATCGCGGCGAGCCGCTGAGACGTCATGGCGAGCAAGCAATTTAAACGCCGCGATAGTGATTGCTAAGCGTCATGGCGAAGTCATGAGAAGAGTTGTTTGCCACGACGAACATTCCACGCCACGACGGCGTCCTTTGTGCTTGCATGAGAAATTTAGAGGTCATGGCGAGGACAGAAATTTTAGAGAAATTGAATTGGTTTTTAGGGTATATCTTTTAGTGTAGATCTCCAATTGGGGTGATGCAGAGTTGTTATGATCTAGAAAGAGGTCTTTGAGTGAGGTAAATTATAAGAGTTCGAAATTAAATTAGCAAGTTCTCAATCATAGAAAAAGTGATTCTAGTTCCTTAAGTGACCTAAGAGTTATGTATTATCAATTGGAGTATAATTAGAGTTTAAATGAGAGATTTGTGAAATTTATGGATGTTATTGACCTAGTGAGTAGTGAATTTTGTTTGTGAATCGAGAGATAGCGGAATGGGACTAAAGTTATTTGGAAATCATGATCATGCATCATATAATTTTAAATGTGAGACATGTGCATTAGTGAATCTTATTGATTGAGCATATAGTGATGAGAATGCGTTTGTATTGTTATAGAGGCGTCGTTGGATCGTCACTCCACGGATATTGCTGGTACTTCCAGGCAGTAGCTCGGAAGTTACAGGTGAGTAACCTAGTTGGTTCCTCGATCTTTGTGTGATAATTTGTGCTGTGAATGTGTGAATCAATTGTCAATTTGAGTGATACAAATGTGAGATAAATGTGCTGCAAATATGAATAAGTGTTTTGATTGTGAGTGATTGTACTGAATGTGTTGCTAATGTGAATACTTGTGATTATGAATCAGTGTATAGTATTACGAGTAAGTGTTCTGATCGTGACAAGTGAGTGAAGTGATAATATATGTGCTAGTGACTGTGCAAGTGTTAGTGCATGCTAGGCATGATTATAAGTGGTAATTAAACAGTTGTGACTGAAGCATTCAGTGTGCAGAGCTTTAAGCTCGAATATCAGTGAATAGGCCTAAGGTCAAAAGGGGGAATAGTGCATACCCAGAGGGCTCTCCTATCCCTAAAGTGAGTGGGTAGTAGTGCATACCCAGAGGGCTCTCCTACTTGCCGAAATTGTGATCATTGTGAAAAGTGCCCGAATCGGGAAAGTGTAATGCTCAGTCACAACAATGACATAAAATGAGAAATTGCATACATTATGCATCTGACTGCGTAGTGAAATCGAGAATGTGTGTGATGTATGACAATTGTGAAGTGATATGTTTGAGTTATGTTATCGTATAAATATGTAAATTGTGTACAGTGTTATAAATTGCGTTAAAGTGTACTATGCGATATATTATGTGTATATGCATGAGTTGGGTGAATCATCGATGATGGTTTCTCATTGAGTTCGCAAACTCACCCAACATTGCTAATATTTTTCAGACGGCGTTAGTAGGTTTCTAGCTCCCAAGATAGGCGTTTTCTGCATGCGAGTTCTTGGTCAAGTGAAGCGATGGCACATGGTCGGTCGGCCACCGGGCGACTTTTGAGGATGACCTAGTATAGACATTTTATCATTTTCCTTTTGGGTTCTTGTATTGAGACTTTAGGGACCGATAGACTTGTCTATATTTTGGATTGATATTATGCAATGAGATTGGAGTTTTAAATTTTAGTGATTTGCTTATTGCGGTTTAATTATCTTGATGCCATGCGAGTATTTAGTGATAGTTCGGCGGTAGCACTTCCTTCTTTGTGGGATATCGTCAAATGCGACCCACGGGCATCCCGGTGTGTACCCTATGGTGAGGGGGCGCTACATTAGGTGGTATCAGAGCATGGTTTGGCATCTTTTGGGCATAGTGTATTTTAGGCTTAAATTTCAGTGAGAAAAGCATAAATTGATCAGATTCTTGTTGATTGTAGGTCATCCGTTCTTGGAGAGCAAGTGGATCAACCGGTGACCTAGGATCCGTAGGAGCTAGTAGAGAGTCCCACGTGCCTCATTACGATGAGTTGCCTCCCGAGTTCCGTGAGGCGGGAGAGGAGGTATGATAGGCGCATAAGCGTGGGCGGTTGACTTCTATGGCGGCACCGACCTGCAGAGGTCGAGGATGGTTAGAGAGGACGAGAGAGTCCTCGATCGGATGGGCTGTGACTCTAAGGCGCTTTGACTATCTGAGTGTCTTTGCTTGAGGTTGACTTTTCGATGGTGGAAGGCTGATTCGGGCGGTTCTTCTAGGCCTGCATGTTGACTTGGGATGATTTTACGAGGGCATTGAGGATAATTTCATGGCCAAGGTGTATTTAGAGATGAAGATGCGGGAGTTTCTTGGTGAGGCGAGGGGTTGATGTCGATGGCGGACTATGAGTCGAGTTCAATGAGTTGTCGGCTTATCGCTGCCTTTGATTGCTTGAGTCGGCGGTGTCGGAGGTTTGAGGTGGACTCAATATGGAGATCCGTGCAGATTGGCCCGATCGGATATGGGTACATTTATTGAAAGAGAGGCAAGTTGTGAGGATTGAAAGCGATTGTTGGCGAGTCGACGAGGTGGATCGGGACCTAAGGCAAGAGGCCCAGTGATAGTCGTGGCAATGCTAGTAGAGGTTTAGCGTTAAGCGGGACCTTGGTCGTCTGGAGGAGGTAAACAGTCCAGATTTGGGCGAGAGGGCGATTTGCTCGATCCATGGTGGCCGTAAGCGGGCTAGAGGTTGGTCGAGATGATCCCGCTATGTGAGTATTGTGAGAAGAGACACAGTGGGGAGTGTTGGAGGTTTACCGGAGCGTGTCTCAAGTGTGGTTCCATGGACCATCAGCTCCAAGAGTGTCCTTTTACTGTGGAGGCCCAGTCCGCGACGACTGGTAGATCAGGCAATACTACCTCGATGCAGCAGAGTCGTGGTGGTGGATCTGGTTGGAGAGGTCGAGGTCGAGGCCGAGGCCGAGCTGAGGGATTTGTAGTGAGGTCGAGGGACGAGTAGTGGCAAAGAATCGAGGCGAGTATATGCTATGACTCGACAGGAGACTCAGGAGTCTCCAGATGTTGTTGCGGGTATGCTTCTGATTTCTGATTTTGAAGCATATGCATTGATGGATCCTGGATCCACTCATTCTTTCATTGCACCGCATGTAGCATGTAGACTGCATTGTGATAGGGAGAGATTGCAGTGTGGGTTGCAGGTGAGTACACCTTTGGGTAGTACTACTACTTTGGGTGAGGTCTGCAAGGAGTGTCCGATAGTGATTGAGTTGAGTGCAGACCTGATAGTTTTGTCTTTGAGAGAGATTGATCTGATTCTAGGGATGGACTGGCTTACTTCGCATAGGGCTGTGATGGATTGTTATACCAAGGAGGTCGTGTTAGATTCTCCTAGTCAGCCTAGAGTTATTTTTCGAGGTGTTAGTCAGGCAGTGCCAGCTAGGATGATTTCCTTTCTGAGTGCTTTGAGATTGATGCGTGGTGGTTGTGAGGCATATTTGGCTCATGTGGTGGACACCAGGATTGAGCAGAGGTTGTAGGATATTCCGTGATTAGGGAATTTCGGATGTGTTCCGATGAGTTCTGGGTTGCCCGGATCGGAGATGGAGTTTGGGATTGATCTCGTTCCAGGTGCCGCTCCTATATCTATACCTCCATATAAGATGGCACCGGTGGAACTGAGGGAGCTTAAGGCTCAGTTGCAGGAGTTGTTGGATAAGGGGTTTATTAGACCCAGTGTTTCGCCATAGGGAGCTCCAGTGTTATTCGTGAAGAAGAAGGATGGGACTTTGAGGCTGTGCATCGATTATAGGCAGCTCAATCGGGTTACTGTCAAGAATAAGTACCCACTGCCTAAGATCGATGATCTATTTGATCAGTTATAGGGAGCTCAAGTGTTTACTAAGTTGGATTTGAGATCTGGGTATTATCAGTTGAGGATAGCGGAGGCCGATGTGCCTAAGAGTGCTTTCAGGAGCAGGTATGGGCATTTCGAGTTCTTAGTGATGCCGTTTAGGTTGTCCAATGTCCCGGCAGCCTTTATGGCCTTTATGAATAAGGTCTTTCAGCCCTACCTTGATCAATTTGTGATTGTGTTCATTGACGATATTCTAGTGTATTCGAGGAGTAGACAGGATCATGCGGAGCATCTGAGGATTGTGCTACAGATTATGAGAGAGAGGCAGTTGTATGCCAAATTCACAAAATGTGAATTTTGGCTTGATGAGGTGATGTTCCTAGGCCACATAGTGTCTGGTGAGGGTATCCGGGTGGATCCTCACAAGATTGAGGCAGTGAGGAGTTGGGAGATTCCGAGGAACGTGTCAGAGTTGCGGAGTTTCCTCGGTTTAGCAGGATATTACCGGAGGTTTATCGAGGGGTTTTCAGTGATCTCAACCCCTTTGACAAAACTTCTGAGGAAGAATGTGGCTTTTAGATGGACTGATGAGTGTCAGAGGAGCTTTGAGGAGCTTAGGCATCGATTGACTCGGCACGGTGTTAGCTTTGCCGTCGTGGTCCGGAGGTTTCGAGGTATTCAAAGATGATGCTTAGCGAGAGGGTTTAGGTTGTGTTTTGATGCAGCATGGAAGAGTTATAGCATATGCCTCGAGACAGTTGAGGCCTCATGAGAGGAATTATCCAGTGCATGATTTAGAGTTGGCCGCAGTAGTGTTTGCCCTGAAGATCTGGAGGCATTATTTGTATGGAGAGACGTTCCAGATCTTCACTGATCATATGAGTCTGAGATATCTGTTGAGTCAGAGAGAGTTGAATCTGAGACCGAGGAGATGGATTGAGCTGTTGAAGGACTATGACTGCACGATTGAGTATCATCCAGGGAAAGCTAATGTGGTGGCAGATGCGTTGAGTAGGAGATCTCATATCAGTGCAGCTCAGATTCAGATTGAGAGATCGCCTAGCCTGATTCAGTTGAGAGCGCTTGATGTGCAGATGGATTTGGCTCAAGATGGAGCCTTGATTGCTACTTTGAGGCTTAGACCGATGTTGCAGGATCGGATCAGGAGAGTTCAGGATCGAGATCTAGTGTTAGTGAGACTGATGGATAGAGTCATATCAGGGTTGATTGCTGATTTTGAGTTGAGAGATGGGACTCTTTGGATGGGTCAGAGATTGTGTGTGCCAGATGTTGATGATCTGAGACGAGAGATTTTGGAGGAAGCGCATGTGGCTGCTTATGCGATGCACCCTGGTGTTACCAAAATGTATAATACCCTTAAGTTGCATTTCTGGTGGCCAGGTATGAAGAGGCAAGTGGCAGAGTTCATTTCTCGGTGTTTGACGTGCCAGCAAGTCAAGGCTGAGCACCAGGCCCCAGTTGGGAGATTGCATTCGTTACCCATTCCGAAGTGGAAATGGGAGCGAATCACCATGGATTTTATTATGGGGTTGCCTAGGACGCCGAGGTAGCATGATGCGATCTGGGTCATAGTAGACCGGTTGACCAAATCGGCTCACTTCTTGCCAATGCGAGAGAATAATACTCTCGACCAGTTGGCCCAGAAGTATGTGGTAGACATTGTGCGACTGCATGGGGTCCCAGTATCGATAGTGTCAGATAGGGATCCTAGATTTACTTCGAGGTTCTAGAGGAGCCTGTAGTCAGCTTTGGGTTCGAGGTTGAACTTTAGTACATCATTTCATCCTCAGACAGATGGGCAGAGTGAGAGGATGATCAAGACTGTTGAGGATATGCTGAGAGCTTGTGTATTAGAGTTCAAAGGTGCTTGGGACCAGTACTTGGCTCTGATCGAGTTTGCGTACAATAATCAGTACCAGAGCAGTATTGGGATGGCACCGTATGAGGCCTTGTATGGGAGACCGTGTAGATCACCTCTTTACTAGGATGAAGAGGGTGTGAGGATGCTTGAGGGCCCCGAGCTGATCCAGATCTGATGGATAAAGTGAGGCTGATTGAGTCGCATCGCGCGGCTTAGGATGAAGATGAAGAGTTATGTGGATCAAGATCGGCGAGAGATGGAGTCTGATGTAGCGACGAGTATTCCTCGAGTGTCACCTTGGAGAGGAGTCTTTGAGATTTGGTCGTGAGGGCAAGCTAAGTCCTCGATATGTCGGTCCGTATGAGATTCTTGAGAGGATTGGACCGTTGGCCTATAGATTAAGCGTTGCAGTGAGATGTCGGTTGTATGATGTTTTTCATGTGAGTATGCTCCGGAGATACCGCTCAGACCCGACTCATGTGATTCCGGCTTAAGAGATTGAGATAGCTAGTGATCTGAGTTATGTTGAGGAGCCAGTGCGTATTATCGGATCTCGGGTCAAGCAATTGAGGAGCAGGGTGATTTCATTAGTGAAAGTCCTATGGAAGAATCACTCATCAGAGGAAGCGACTTGGGAGACTGAGGAGCACATGAGGAGGCAGTACCCTCATCTGTTCGACCAGTCAGGTATGAAATTTCGGGACGAAATTTTTGTTTAGGAGGGGAGAATTGTAACATCCCGTTACCGATGCGATGAGCATATTGGTACGGGTAGTGTTGTGATTCCATATTTAGTGATCGAGTGTTTTGTGGCCTTTGAGATAGATCATTTTGCACATACATATACATAGTGTCATGCATTCATGATTGTTCCAGCATTTAAATTGTGATTATAAGTTGAATTGTGATTTTTGAGATAATTGAGTTAGATTTGATTTTAAAGTAAAATTAGGGATAATTCGAGTGAAATAGTAGAATTAGAGTGAGAATTGAATTTTAGAAAATTGGAAATTGAAAATTGAGTACGAGATCAGTGTTTTATATTTTGAGAAATTATAGAATTTTTGGAATTTTAAAGTTATGTGTTTGGACCAAAAATGACTTAGAGGCGATGATTGTGATTCGGTTTGAAAGTGAGTGGTAAATGGCTTGGAAAATTTAGATTTGTGAGTTTAAGAATTATTGTGAAGAGCCATTGAAATTTAGAGACTGAGATTGAATGAATTTGAGGACTTGTAGATTTTGGATCTCGGTTGAAATCAACCCTTTTTAATGTTCTTAGTTCAAATCCTCTTGGTTTTAACTTTGTAAAAACCTAAGGCAATTTCTTCTTCCTCCCATTGACGATCTCACTTTTCCTCCTTGGAGATTTTGTGGTTTGTTCCTTATTGAGAAAGCCTTGTTTGTGATTGAGAGTTGATGATGTTTTCGTTTGGGTTGAGAGTGAAATCAGTGGGAGTTTGAGTGGAGGATCTCGGGCGTTCACGATTTTAGGGCTTCGATCGAATATGTGATTTGGTAAGTTTATTGTGTTTTAATGTTGTATTTATGGTTATTTATGGCAATTATGGTATTTAATGTGTTAGCTGGGGTAGTTGAATGTGTTTTATGGAGGTTTTAAGAGTATTAATGACGGAAATGACGATCGGAGAAACGATTGGAGTCGCACGTCATGGCGTCAGTAAAGGGGCCACCTTGTGGCGAGACAAAAGCGTGTTCGTCATGACCACCGCTTGAGACGTCATGGCGAGCAAGCAATTTAGATGCTGTGACAGTGATTGCTAAAGCGGCCTGTTGCGTATGAAAGAGTTGTTTGTCATGACGAATGTTCCCACGCCATGCGAGCGTCCCTTGTCTTGCTGCAAGGCGAAATGAGGTCGAGGCGAGGACAGAAATTTTAGAGAATTGAATTGATTTTTGGGTATATCTTTTATTGTAGACCTCCAATTGGGTAATTTCGAGTTGTTATGATCTAGAAAGAGGTCTTTGAGTGAGGTAAATTATAAGAGCTCGAAATTAAATTAGCAAGTTCTCAATCATAGAAAAAGAGCTGATTCTGGTTCCTTAAGTGACCTAAGAGTTATGTATTATCAATTGGAGTATAATTAGAGTTTAAATGAGAGATTTGTGAAATTTATGGATGTTATTGACCTAGTGAATAGTAAATTTTGGTTGTGAATCGAGAGACAGCGGAATGGGACTAAAGCGCTGGGAAATCATGATCATGCATCATATAATTTTAAATGTGAGACATGTGCATTAGTGAATCTTATTGATTGAGCATATAGTGATGAGAATGCTTTTGTATTGTTATAGAGGCACCGTTGGATCGTCACTCCACGGATATTGCTGGTACTTCCAGGCAGTAGCTCGGAAGTTACAGGTGAGTAACCTAGTTGGTTCCTCGATCTTTGTGTGATAATTTGTGCTGTGAATGTGTGAATCAATTGTCAATGTGAGTGATACAAATGTGAGATAAATGTGCTGCAAATATGAATAAGTGTTCTGATTGTGAGTGATTGTATTGAATGTGTTGCTAATATGAATACTTGTGATTATGAATCAGTGTATAGTATTACGAATAAGTGTTCTGATCGTGACAAGTGAGTGAAGTGATAATATATGTGCTAGTGACTGTGCAAGTGTTAGTGATGCTAGGCATGATTATAAGAGGTAATTAAATAGTTGTGACTGAAGCATTCAGTGTGCAGAGCTTTAAGCTCGAATATCAGTGAATAGGCCTAAGGCCAAAAGGGGGAATAGTGCATACCTAGAGGGCTCTCCTATCCCTAAAGTGAGTGGGCAATAGTGCATACCTAGAGGGCTCTCCTACTTGCCGAAATTGTGATCATTGTGAAAAGTGCCCGAATCGGGAAAGTGTAACGCTCAGTCACAACAATGACATAAAATGAGAAATTGCATACATTATGCATCTGACTGCGTAGTGAAATCGAGAATGCGTGTGATGTATGACAATTGTGAAGTGATATGTTTGAGTTATGTTATCGTATAAATATGTAAATTGTGTACAGTGTTCTAAATTGCGTTAAAGTGTACTATGCGATATATTATGTGTATATGCATGAGTTGGGTGAACCATCGATGATGGTTTCTCACTGAGTTCATAAACTCACCCAACATTGCTAATATTTTTCGAGGCGCGTTAGTAGGTTTCTAGCTCCCGAGATAGGCGTTTTCCGTTGTGCAAGTTCTTGGTCAAGTGAAGCGATGGCACGCGTGGTCGGTCATTGGGGCGACTTTTGAGGATGACCTAGTAGACGCGTTTTATCGGTTTCCTTTTTGGGTTACTGTATTGAGACTTTAGGGGACTGATAGACTTGTCTATATTTTGGATTGATATTACGTAATGAGATTGGAGTTTTAAATTTTAGTGATTTGCTTATTGCGGTTTAATTATACTAATGTCATGCGAGTATTTAGTGATAGTTGCGAGCAATAGCACTTCCTTGCTGTGGGATATGCGTCGGTACGACCCACGGGCGTCCCGGTGTGTACCCTATGGTGAGGGGGTGCTACACCCAGGGAATGCTGAGGCTTCTGTAGGGCTAGATAGTGAGCCCATTCCGTCGCCGACTCGGGAGTCGCCAGCTATGCAGGAGCAAGTGCCTCCTTTGGATCCGAGGTTATTCCAAGCCTTTACTCGAGCATTAAATGCAGGCTATGGGCCGATGCCACGATCTTACGCTTCACCCCACTCGAGAAAAGGAGCGGTTTGACCGATTGAGGAAGTATGGGCGATTGACTTCTTTGGGACATCGATCTGAAGAAGCTGAGACTTGGTGAGGAAGGCGAGAGAGTCTTTGGATCGGATGGTGTGAGGATGTGAGAGGGTCATCTATCTTTTGACTTGCTTCAGAAGATGCTCAGCTTGGTGGGAGACTGTGCAGGCGATCGGATGAGACCGAAGGGGTTGGCGTGGCAGGACTTCCTTGTGGCTTTCAAGAAGAAGTACCTATAAGAGGTTTACATTCAGCAGAAGCAGAGGGAGTTCCTTAGTCTCACTCAAAAGGAGATGTCAGTGAGTGAGTATGAGCGTCGGTTCACGCAGTTGGCGAGATATGCTTCAGATCGATCCGAGCGAGGTCGCTAGATGTCATTGGTTTGAGCCTGAATGCACTTGGCTATCAGAGAGAAGGTGATAGTGCAGAACTTCTGTGACTTCCAGCAGTTGGTTGAGGCAGCTCTGCGAGTGGAAAATGTAGAGAATATTAAGAGTGCAGTGAACAAGAAGAGAAAGGGTAGAGAGCAGTTCAGGAGAGGGGGTAGTACTAGTACTCCTATGCCAGACAGGAGTGCTAGGAGCTTCCCAGCTCAGTCAGAGGAGAGGAGCAGTGGTGTGAGCCGACCTAGGCCGATGAGGACTTCTACTATTTCTCACCAAGCTTCTACGGTGGGCGGCAGTAGGAGGGGAGATGGGGACAGGTCATCCATCCCTAAATGTGAGCACTGCGGCAATTTCCATGGTGGAGAATGTTATCGATTGACAGGAGCTTGTTTCAACTATAGACAGAAGTGACACAGGGCCAGAGAGTGTCCTCAGCCTCCACGACAAGAGAGAGGCCAGATGCAAACTCCGAAGAGGACAGAGACCATGGGGAGGGAGGCTGCGGCGAAGTGGGCGATTCGAGGCAAGAGGGTGAGCATTTCGGGGAGACCGAGAGGGCAGGCACCAGCTAGGGTGTTTGCGATGACTAGGGAGGATGCAGAGACCGCTCCTGATGTTGTGACTGGTATGATTCGACACCGCTCCTGATGTTGTGACTGGTATGATTCGACTTTTTGCTGATGATGTGCTAGTTTTGATTGATCTGGGTTCTACTCATTCATTTTTTTCTTCGAGTAGACCTGTGTGTGATAGAATTGTGAGTCCATTGGATACACCGCTGATAGTGAGTACTCCAATCGGCCAGTACATTGTGATTAGTCAAGTGTTTAGAGAGTGTGAGCTTTGTATTGGTGGAGAACCTCTAGTGGTGGATTTGATGCCACTGAAGATGGGAGGCTTAGATCTGATTTTGGGTATGGATACGTTGGAAAAGTACAATGCCCGTCTGGATTGTAAGCAGAAGACAGTAGAATTTGAATTGGATAGCGGCAGGAAAGTGGTGTTTGTGGGGGACAGAAAAGCAGGTCCGCCTAGAATTGTTTCAGCATTGACAACAGAGAAGATGATGAGTAAGGGTTGTGAGGCGTTTTTGGCCTATGTGGTTGACACTAGGACAGATAGAGGGAAGCTTGAAGATATTCCAGTAGTCAGGAAATTCTCGAATGTCTTTCCCGAGGAATTGCCAGGACTACCGCCGCCTAGGAAAATTGAGTTTCCCATCGAGCTTTTGTCAGGTACAGCACCGATTTCAATTCCGCCTTATCGGATGGCTCCGGCGGAATTGAAAGAGCTTAAGGAGCAGTTGGAGGAGTTGTTGGAGAAGGGGTATATTCGACCGAGCTCTTCGCCTTGGGGAGCTCCGGTCTTTTTTGTGAAGAAGAAAGATGGATCATTAAGGATGTGTGTGGACTACAGGAAGTTGAATCAGGTTACTGTGAAGAACAGGTACCTGCTTCCTCGCATTGATGATCTGTTTGATCAGTTGCAAGGAGTGAGAGTCTTCTCTAAGATAGACTTAAGATAAGGTTACCATCAGTTGAGGATTAAGGAGTCGGATGTGCCGAAGTCTGCTTTCAGGACTCGGTATGGGCATTTTGAGTTCTTGGTGATGCCTTTTGGATTGACGAATGCGCCTGCAGCATTTATGGATTTGATGAATCGGGTCTTTAAGCCATTCTTGGATCAATTTATCATTGTCTTTATCGATGATATCTTGGTTTATTCCAAGAGTGATGAGCAGCATGAGGAGCATTTGAGTATTTCTTTAGAGACTTTGAGGAGAGATGAGCTTTATGCAAAATTCGATAAATGCGAGTTTTGGCTGAGGGAAGTTGCATTTCTTGGACATGTGATCTCAGAGCAAGGAGTTCATGTGGATCCAAAGAAGATAGAAGCTGTGGTAAATTAGGAAGCACCGAAGAATGTAGCAGAGGTGAGGAGTTTTCTAGGGTATTACAAGAGATTCGTGGAGGGATTTTCCATGATAGCCGCTCCGATGACGAAATTGTTGAGGAAGAATCAGAAATTTGTCTGGAGTGATGAGTGTCAGAGGAGCCTCAAGGAGCTCAAGCTCAGATTGACGAGTGCCCCGATTCTGATTTTGCCATCGGGTGATGAAGGATATACTGTGTACAGTGATGCTTCGAGGAAGGGTCTTGGCTGTGTTTTGATGCAGGGAGATAGGGTGATTGCTTATGCTTCGAGGCAGTTGAAGCCTTATGAGTTGAATTATCTGACGCATGATTTGGAGTTAGCAATTGTGATTTTTACCTTGAAGATTTGGCGGCATTATCTGTATGGAGTTCAGACGAGAATCTTTACTGATCACAAGAGTCTGAAGTATTTGTTGAGCCAGAAGGAATTGAATTTGAGGCAGAGAAGGTGGATCGAGTTACTTAAGGACTATGATCTGTTGATTGAGTATCATCCGGGCAAGGCCAATGTAGTGGCAGATGCCTTGAGCAGGAAGTCTTCGATTGCTCATGTTCGGACGGTATACCTTCCTTTATTGGAAGAGAAGGCTAAGCTTAAGATAAGTTTGACGCAAGAGGAGTCGGATTGTCTTCTAGTTAATTTCAAAGTGAGACCGATTCTCAAGGAGAAAGTTAGAGAATTGCAGGCTCAAGATGCAGATTTGAGCAAGCTTCGAGATGAATTTCAGAATGGCAAGGTTTCTGAGATAGAAGTGCAGGATGATGAGCTTATGAAAGTGGGAAACTGATTATGTATTCCTGATGTGTAGGAGGTAAAAGATGAGATTATGGATGAGGCACACAATGCGCCTTATGTTATGCATCCAGGTAATACCAGGATGTACCGAGATCTGAGAGAGCATTTTTGGTGGAAAGGCATGAAGAGAGATGTAGCAAAGTTTGTTAGTAAGTGTCTAGTATGTCAGCAAGTCAAGGCTGAACACCAGGCACCTTCGGGCAAGTTGAGGCCGTTGGCTATTCCAGAGTGGAAGTGACAAAAGGTGACGATGGATTTTCTGATGGGTTTGCCTAAGACTAGTAGGAGGCATGATGCCATTTGGGTTATAGTGGATCGGTTGACCAAGTCAGCTCACTTTTTGGCGATCAAGCATACTAATTCTTTGCATGTGTTAGCAAAGAAGTACATTGATGAGATAGTGAGATTGCATGGGATTCCGGATTCGATTGTGTCAGACAGAGATCCTCGGTTTACTTCGAGATTTTGGGGCGGTTTGCAGGAAGCTTTGGGGATGAAGTTGAATTTTAGTACGGCTTTTCACCCTCAGACGGATGGTCAATCTGAGAGGACCATTCGGACTCTTGAGGAGATGCTTCGGGCTTGTGTGATGGATTTTCGAGGAGCTTGGGATGAGCATTTGTCGTTGGTCGAATTTGCTTACAATAATTCGTACCATTCGAGTATTCAGATGGCTCCATATGAGGCATTGTATGGCAGGAGGTGTAGGACTCCGATCTGTTGGGATGAAGAAGGAGAGAGGCAATTGGAAGGACCAGAATTGATTCAGACGACAGTTGAGAAAGTCAATCTGGTTAAACAACGACTTAAGGCAGCACAGGACAGGATGAAGAGTTATGTTGATGCTCACCGAAAGGAGATGGAGTATGAAGTCGGTGAGAAAGTGTTCCTTAAGACATCTCCTTGGAGAGGAGTATTGAGATTCGGCAAGAAGGGTAAGTTGAGTCCGAGGTATGTGGGTCCTTATGAAATCCTTGAGAGGATTGGACCACTCGCCTACAGATTGGCGTTACCTCCGGAGTTATCGCAGATTCACGATGTCTTCCATGTGTCTATGTTGAGGAGATATAGATCGGATCCGTCACATGTCATTCAGACTAGTGAGGTTCAGTTGCGAGATAATCTGATTTATGAGGAGCAACCGGTAGAGATTTTGGATACCAAGGACAAAGTCCTCAGGAACAAGACGGTTCAATTAGTCAAAGTCTTGTGGAGGAATCATTCGGTAGAGGAGGCTACATGGGAGCCATTGGAAGCTATGCGGGAGAAGTATCCGCACCTCTTTGATGATTCAGGTAAATTTCGAGGACGAAATTTCTTTTAAGAGGGGGAGAAATGTTAGACCCCAAATTTTTTTTTTATGATGATATTAAGCATGAATTGTGATAATTGTGGTTTTATGCCTTGATTTGATTAACTTGAGAACATTAGTGGGTTTACTTGAGTTTAGTATGGTTAAGTGAGGATTAAAAAGGGTAAAAGTTTATGAGGGCATTTTGGGAAGTTTACTTGTGTTGGAATGGATTTGGGCTTAGCTAAGAGGGGTATTATGGTCTTTGTCCCATTCCTTTAGGTTTAAGGGAAAGAAATTAGAAAAAGGAAAGAAGAGGAAATAGAAGAAAGAAGGAGAGTGCGTCGTCGGTGGTGAAGGAAGGAGAAGAGAAGAGATTTGATCGTTGCGGTTCTGACAGTTTGAAGCTATTTCCGGGTAAGTTTGTCTTCATCCCGTTGTATTGTGGCTAGATTAAAACCTAAGATGGCTTGAATGTGTTAGAATCGACGGTTTTAGAGATTTAAGGCAAAAATGGTGAGATTTCTTGGGTTGATGCATTTGTGTTTGATTTTGAGTTGTTAATGGGTTAGAAATGTAGCATAAGTCTTGATCTACATTTTAGATGTGGTGCATTTGAGTTTGGGAAGGGATTGAAGTCGGAAAAAGCAAGAAAGAGGGGTTCAGAGTAGCAGCTCCAACCCGCACATCGCGACGTCTTGCAAGAGCACGCGTCGCATGACTTCTGAAAAATTTGCACGCCAGGCGTGCAGGCACGTCATGGCGTGCATGAAAGACGGCACGCCTTGCGCTCTCGAGTGTACATCGCGGCGTCGAGAGTGATGGGCACGCCATGACGCACACTTGCCGGTGCATCGCCGCGCGAAGCGACTCTCGCCTTGTGGCGCCCCCACTTTTTCGAAAGTGAAATTTTTAATATTTTGGGCATATCTTTTGGTGTAGATGTCCAATTGAGGTGATTCTTGATTCATTGTGAACTAGAAATACAGGGCTACGAGTTGTATGAAGAAGGGAAGTTTGGAATTTGTTTCGAAGGGTGCAAGAATTTAGTTGGAAGTCGGATGGAGACCTTTAGTGCTTTATTTTGATTGTCAAGCTTTATGGAATATTTTCTATGGATTGTTAATTAAATGAGAACTTGGTTTATTATAGGGAACCAAGCTGATTTGACCCAATCGCAAGAGGAAGAACAGCAGTGAGTCTGCTACTCGAGCGATCTTAGGTGGGTAATGTACTTATAGTTATTGTGTGACTAGGCAATTTTTTTCCTATGTATGAATATATGTTATATGATATGTATGCTTAAATGTGATGATTTGAATGATTTTGATTTCATATATTTTGAAAGAATCATGGGAATTGATAGCATTACATTTTTATTCTGAGCATGTTATGCCTCGACTTCGGTCATGGCATTTTGACTAAAGGCAAGATATGAAAGAATAAAAATGATTATGAGCATGATTATGTGTTTTTTTTTTAGCGAGAGTGGAACCATTTCGTTCGTCACGTGCACGTAGACAAGAGCCTTCTCCCGGCTGCCCGCTTGTGGCATATGAGATCCGAATGGACTCATTTCATTCAGGGTGTAAACTTCGGTTTCTCCCTTTTGTTTCCATGGAACCCTCGAGCCATTGTGACGTGCATTGCATATGTGAATTGTTCATTGTGAATGCTTTGTGACATATTTATGAATTGCATTAAGTATATTGAATGTGTAAATTGTTCGAGTAGCATGTGAATGCTTGACTTGATGTCTGTATAGATATAATATATATACATTCATATGTTGGGACTTGTGCTAGTTGCCGATGGCTATAATTATATTAACCACTGAGCTGTGTAGCTCAACCCATTATTTTCCCTCCTTAGGTGCAGAACAGGCCGACTGTTGATCTTGCAAGGCATCGGAAACTTCGAGCTAATTAGGAGTCTTGTATTAAGTTCATTTTTGGTTGGCCCTCCGAGCATATTATCATAGAGCATTCTCACGTATTTTTTAATTGAAACTTATTTTGTATTTTGGATGATTTTGAACACTTGTTAAATGTCTTCAGGTTGTACTGGCATGAGTTTAATTCATGATTTAAATGCATGTGTAAGTGCTGGATTGTATGAGAATGGTTGTGTGCGAATTATGATCGAACTATGTCTATGTATATGTGTAAATGTTGGGATCGGGTCCGACGGTAATGGGGCGCCCGTCGCCGGCGCAGCTCGAGGGGCGGCCTCGGGAATCGGGGATCCGGGGCTCGGGCCCAACATGATTTTCGAATGATTTCTGCGAAATTAGTACAGTTTAAATTCATTTGTTATAAATGCATTATTGAATTATGCACATTGTTGAAAACATTGATTGAATGATTTGATTGTTGAAATTAGTATTTGAATGATGAATTGATTGAATTGTATGCATTAGGTGAAGGTATAAAATCAAGTTTCAAAATGTGCCTTCGGGCAATTTGATTTGTATGTGGGAATTATGTGGAAATATGAAAATTTTCAAGAAAATCAAGATTTTTGAAAAGGGCCTTCGGGCAATTCGAATTTCCACTTTCGCTTATGTGTTATGTGGGTTTGGTCAGGTCCTTGTGAGTCAGTGCACTGTCTCTATTCGTTTATAGCCTTCTCCCGACTGCCCGCTAATGGCACGGAGCTCCGATTTCGGACTCCTTTCACGGCTACACTGGACCGCTATGCGAGAAAGTGTAGTACGTTTATTCTACGATCGCAGGAGACCGCTATATGGAATGTGCAAGACGCTCTATTCGGACGAACTATACCATTTTGATATGTTACGTGTTGTTGATTTGTTTCTGTATGCTGTATTCATGTGTAAAATTGAGAAATGAAAAAGTGAAATTTATTCTAAAAAGTTTGAAAAATATTGAAAGATTTTAGGAAAATGTTTGAAAAGTTGTAAAGTTTGAAAAATAAGCCTTTTGGCAAAAAGTTTATAAAAAAAATGATTTCTGCTTATTTTTCAATTTATAAATGTGTGATCCACTGAGCTGTGTAGCTCATCCCCCTTTCATCCCCATCTCCAGGCTTCGTGCAGGAGATCGGATGAAAGAAAGTAAAGACCTTTGATCGCTTTTGTTCAGAGTGTATCTTATGTATTTGGGCTTGGAATGCCATTAAAGCATGATGTCTAAGTCATTATGAGAATGTTTTATGAGTTCTGGACATGTGTATTTAAGAAAGTTATGGAAGAGATTTGAATATAACGTATTCGATTTCTGAAATTGTGTCATTTATGAATGGTTAATTGGATTGAAATTGTCATTTATGAATGATGGGGATTGTATATTGATTATAAATATGATGATTGTGATTTGGATATAGATAATGAGATTGTTGTGTTGACTCATTGAGAATTATGGAAGTATTAGGTATAGACGTGTGTTTTGCTGGTGTTTGGATTCCGGATGGGAGAGTCCGATGATTTTGAGCTGTGTTTGAGATTATAGAAGTGTTTTTGAACACCTTGCAGGTTTTGGGTTAGGTCAAAGCGATCGTTATCTTTGTCAATTTTAAATCGAAAATAAATTGGAAAAGAAGAAAAGTAATATTTAGATGCTTAAAGGATGGAATTAGCGATTTATATGATTGTTATAAAGTTCGTTATAATATGAGAGATTGATTGAGGAAAATGTACAAGAAAAAGGAAATCATATTTGATTAATGAGTAAAGAAAAGAAAAGAAAAAAAAAATTATACCGGATTTGGATAGTATAGGTTTCCAACGCGATCGTTTTTGTCTTTGTATTTTATTCACGGATGTCGGCATTTCATTCAGTTCAATTACTTCATTTATTTGGTTTGATTCCATACGTATTCGATTTGATTTCGCCTTATGTTCCATTCTTTCGATTTCCGATTTCGATTTGCTTATTCGTTTCGCTTTCGTATTAAATTCAATTCCGATTTGTTTTCACTTTGTTATCCGATTTGTTATTCGTATTCCGATTTTTCATATTCAGTTTGCTTTATCGATTGCTTTGTTTTTCGATTCGAAATTTCGTTGCGAAATTTTCGTTTCCTTCGCTTTTCGTTTTTCAGTTGGGATCCAGTTCCCAGATCGGGTCCCAATAGTGGGCCTATACGCTGAAGACTAAAGATCAAGTACTAGATATGTTCAAACAATTTCATGCCTCAGTTGAGAGACAAACTGGGAACAAGCTGAAGTGCATTCAGACAGACAATGGCGGAGACATCAGATTATTTGATGCTTACTGTAAAGAGTATGGTATTTGACATCAAATGATACCACCAAAAATAACACAATTGAATGGCATAGCTGAGAGGATGAACATGACTTTAATGGAAAGAGTCAGATGTCTACTTTCACATTCAAAGTTGCTTAAGGTATTTTGGGGTGAAGCTTTACTTACAACTGTTTATGCATTAAATCGTTCACCATGTGTTCCTCTCCAGTATGAAGTGCCAAAAAAGTTGTGGTCAAGAAAGGATGTTTCCTATGACCATTTGCGGGTCTTTAGTTGCAAGGCCTTTGTCCATATTCCTAAAGATGAAAGGAAAAAGCTTGATGTCATGACACGACAGTGTATATTCATTGGCTATGGTCAAGATCAATTTGGCTATAAGTTTTATGATCCGGTGCAGAAAAGACTTATCAGGAGTCGTGATGTTATGTTTATTGAAGATCAAATTATTGAAGATATCAACAAGGCAGAGAAGGAAGTTCCAAGCTCCGATGATGACTCAACAAGCTTCCGATTGAATACTTCAACAATGGTGTCAAGACAAGTTGGAGATGAAGTACAAAATGATTAGTTAGAAGCTGATAATGCAGATGTCCCCAATGAAGTTGAACCAGAGGATGATGATGGTGTTCACATTCAATCACCAGCACCTGAAGATTCTCCAGTCTCATTACGAAGATCTAGTAGAAATAGACAATCATCTACTAGATATCCAGTTGATCAGTATATAATGTTGACTGACGGGGGAGAACCAGAAAGCTTTGATGAAGCCATGAATGATGAACATAAGAAGAAATGGAAAGAAGCCATGCAAGATGAGATGAAATCCTTGCATGAGAATAAAAGATTCGAGCTGGTGAAGTTGCCAGAAGGTAAGAGAGCATTGAAGAATAAATCGGTGTTCAGGATTAACCATCAAGAACACAACGACCATCCTCTATTCAAAACAAGATTAGTGGTCAAAGGATTCAGCCAAAAGAGGGGTATTGACTTTGACGAGATATTTTCACCATCGGTGAAAATGACATCCATATGTACAATGCTAGGGCTAGCCACAAGTTTTAATCTGGAGGTTGAACAAATGGATGTCAAAACTGCCTTCTTACATGGGGATTTGGAAGAAGAGATATATTTGGAGCAGCCAGAGGGTTTCGTGAAAAGGGGGAAAGAAGACTATGTTTGTAGATTAAAAAAGAGTCTATATGGTCTAAAACATGCACCAAGACAGTGGTATAAGAAGTTTGAGTCTGTTATGGGGGAGCAAGGCTGCAAGAAGACTAATTCAGATCACTGTATATTTGTGAAGAAATTCTATGATGATGATTTTATTATTTTATTGCTTTATGTGAATGATATGTTGATTGTTGGTAAGAATGTTTCTAGAATCAATAATATGAAGAGACAGTTGGATAAGTCTTTTGCCATGAAAGACTTGGGATCAACAAAGCAGATTCTTAGCATGCAGATTATCAGAGATAGAAGGACCAATAAACTATAGTTGTCACAAGAGAAGTACATTGATAAAGTACTTCAGAGATTCAAACTAGACAAAGCTAAAGCGGTTAGTTGTCCTCTTACTAATCACTTTAAATTGAATTCCAAAGAGTGCCCTTCTACAGATGAAGAGAAGGAAGAAATGTCCAGAATTCCATATGCTCCAGCAGTTGGAAGTTTGATGTATATCATGATTTGTACACGGCCAGATATTGCTCATGTAATTGGAGTTGTGAGTCGTTTATTTTCTAATCCTGAAAAGGAACATTGGGCTACAGTTAAGTGGATTCTCAGGTATCTTCAAGGGTCATCCAAAATATGCTTATGTTTTGAAAAAGCAGAACCTGTATTAGTTAGTTACACATATGCAGATATGGCTGGAGATGTTGACCCTAGAGAAAGTCAACATTAGGTTACTTGATTACTTTTGCAGGGGGAGTTGTGGCATGGCAGTCAAAGTTACAGAAGTGTGTTGCACTTTCTTCAACTGAAGCTGAGTTTATTGCGGCAACAGAAGCCTGTAAAAAGTTGCTATGGATGAAGAAGTTCTTTAATGAACTTGGTATCAAGCAAGAACAATATCAGTTGTTCTGTGACAGTTAGAGCGCTATTCACCTTGGTAAGAATACCTCGTTTCACTCACGATCAAAACACATTGATGTGAGATATCGCTGGATCAGATATGTGATGGAGACAAAACAATTACGGTTAGAAAAGATCCATACTGATGAAAATGGATCAGACATGTTAACCAAGATTCTACCAAAAGGGAAGTTCGAGTATTGTTGATCAATAACAGGCTTGATAGAGCCCTCCGTGTAATCGAGAGGGGGAGATTTGTTAGAAATTGGTCCCTCTTCATGGAGGGACGCCATATTTTAATCAAATATTACAGCACCAATTTCAGGGCCGCATTATTGAAAGAAATGTAAGAAGACAGCTACCTTACGTGGTGGAGTGCCTATATAAGGCACTCCCTGCTTCAGAAAAACATATAGAAAACAGAGAGAGAAAACCAGAGTAAATCAAATGCTCTGGAGTTAGGAAATATATTCCTAAAGGGTTGGTGAGTGATAAAATAGTGAGGTTAGTATTTTTAGGTTGGGAAACACCTTGTGAGCCACTATTTTGGTTTTGTCTCTGTATACCTACTATTTGTAATAGTGGAAGTTTTATTCTGAGTTTTTTCCGTGAACGTAGCCCAAAGTTAAGGGTGAACCATGTTAAAAATCATGTGTTCATTTTGCTCATTTTATTTTTTCCTTTTCACAAAATATACTCGTTGCGCCCAACAATAAGTGAAGCTTTTGGATTTAGACAATGTTTCCAAAGAATTGCATGTCAAGGGAATCTTTGATATTGCTTATGAATAGCTTGTGGCAAGAGCTATTTGTGAATGTCCCTTTCAGATTAAGAGATCATATAATGCATTATTCTCTATATTCCTCAGTTATTTGAGGTAGGTGATTAATAAGTGAATAGAATCCTTGAAAATTCCCATACCAATCTCCATTTTGAATGAATGTGGAGACTTTAGTATTCATAGGAATTCTATTCCTGAGCTGTAGAATATCATTTCTTTGTATAAGTGGGCTAGAATTTGTCCAATTGTCGAACCAGAACTAAGTGTTTGCTCCGTTTCCTAATTTATGCTTAATGTTGGGATAAATCATGCTTCTTAGGTTATGTAATTGATTTAAAACCCATGAGAAGTCTCTAGAGTTTGTTGTCTGCCAGAAATTTTGATTTCTGAAGTGATATTCATGCACCCACTTGATCTATAAAGCTTTCTTGTTTGTAAATAGCCTTCATATTCTCTAACTTAAGAGCACTTGTTGCATGTTTGAAAAAAGGATGATGCCTAGACCACCTTGCTTCTTTGGAATGGTGAGGTCACTCTATTTCACTTTAGCATTCTATTATCCCGTATTGTTGTGACGGGGATATATAAAAATCAATGAAGACAAAAAAACACATAAAAAATAATAGTTGTGCAGTGAATAAGTCACTGCCCTGAAAGCAAATTCTGAAATGATTGAGGTACTTTTCTTCACTCCACAAGGTTAACACAACTAGCCTCCAACATGTTCACTCGCGATAGAAGCTTGAAATAGGAACTACAATTGCCCAAAAAATCGAAAAGTTGCAGAGAAAAAAAAGGGAAAAATATTTTAGCTAAAAGTGGTTTTAAATCTCAACGTGTACAACAAAATATCGAGTAGACCCTAACATATCAAAGCATCAAAACATTCAAAGCAGACCCTAAATGGATGAAAAATTAAAGAGTTTACCTCCCGGTCAAATAAACATTATGTTACTGCTAACTTGGCATTATTTTTATTTTTACATAAAAAGGACTACATTGCCACATTGTAAGTAAGACCCACCATCTAAAAAAATGTAGGCTCCATTGTTACGTGACAAGGAGACCTACTGAATAAATGGTCAGTGATCATAGGATCCACATTTTGATTAATTTTAAAAACATATTTCTTTAACGATAGGGTCTACTTTTATTTAAAAATATAAAAATAATTTCATATCAATTGACAGGAAGTTAACCCCATCAAATTTTTTGACCGTTAAGGTTTGTTCTAAACGTTTTGAAACCATTAGGGCTCAATTTGAATACTTTAAAACATTAAAGTTCAAGTTGCATTATGTTATATACGTTGAGGTTTAAAATGCACTTTTGGCCAAAATATTTTTTATGCACGTCATTTTTTAATGTGGAAGTAGTAGCTCCTATAAGAAAAAGTAAAACTAGTAATTAAAATCATGCTTTCAATAATTAGAAAAATTAGGAAAACATTAAGAAAAATCAAGAGTTGTATTTGAAAAAATAAGCCACAAATTGAAACTAAAATGGATCTTAAAAGAGTTTTGAAAAGGTCAAAACTTTTAACAAATATTTGAAATAAAAGAAATTTCTCTAAAAAGACATATGGATTTTGGCTTCGGCACTCTTGTTTTATTTTTACAAAACCCCAGTAACCACTAATTCAAACTAAACAATAGCATTTTTTATCAACTTTAAAGACAAGTTACTATTTTCGAATTTGGGATAAAAGGAAATATACCCACAAGTCATTTCCAACAATCCTTATAAATGGCTTGGTGGTAAGAAAGAAACAAATTATGGGAACCAGAAGGGAGAAATACTTAAACATCAATATCATTTGATTGATATTGATGGAAGTGATGAATGCATTTAGGATCCGATTCTCGGTTCAATCTCAGCTTACACACAATTAAACATACGTCATTGTCATATTATTTTCCTCTCTTAGAATTATTCATTGTAGATTAGCAATAAACTTTGTTAACCCTAATTTTTCCTTAAATCATGTTTAATTAAAACAAGTTTTTTAATTAAACCTAACTATGGAACATCCTAGAACAAGCTCTCTAGATTTAATTGGACAGTTACATTACGAGTAAGGAAAACACATCAATCTAGGCAATAACCACACAAGCTTTGGTCATTTAATCTATGTTACATTATTCCTAATTATTTAACACCATTAGTAGCCACAAATGAATCTATAATGCAACAATTATGTATTGTATTTAAGATTCTAGCAATGGGTTCATACAAAAAAAAATTAAACAATAATGAGAATATTAATTATCCATACATGAATAGCCAAATCAATATAAATATAATAATATAAACAATCCATAAAGTGAGATAAAACAACGATACACAATGAAGATATGCTTAAATGTGATCCTCGGTGTTGATTTTATTTCCGAACTGGAATAAGGAAGCTTAGCTCTCCATGGGTCTCTAAAGAGTAAGTGCTTTGTCCCTTCACAAAGTCCCCAAACGATTCCTTCCTCTTTTGTTGTCAAAAATGTCAATTTATAGCAAAAACTAAGTTTTTTAGCATATGCACAATTGTGTACACGACCATGTAACCCAAAAAATCTAAAAATCGTGAAAAGACACGGTTGGCTACATGACCTTGTATTCAACCTTGTAAGTCCAAAATGTTTCTTCCAATTGCATACACAGCCGTGAAAGTATATTCACAAGAAGAACAATAATTTAGCAAAACTGAGGAGATACACGATGAATTATTGCTTATGATTTCTTGTCCAATCGTCACCATAATTCATCTCCTTCTTTTTCTACCAGGGTAATTGATTTTGGACATGAAAATGTTGGCTCAATGAATGTGCTTTTTGTTGGAAAAATTACGCAAGATCAAATCTTAGTGCAACGAAAATATTATAAATTTTTTCCACGGAATCAACTTTAACAAAATTTATTAAGAAACCTAAAACAAGAAATTGATAAAAACTATTAACCTGTAGCGATTTCGTATTACAATTTTTGTTTCTTTGAATATGTCAAACCACAAGCTGTTTACTCGTCTTGCCTCTAACGGTATCTACAAATCTATTCAGAAAAAACTTAAATCAAATTTGAGAGGAAAAATTGTAAGAAGTGCTAGCATCCAATTTTCTAAGTTTTCCTTTCATATGAAAAATCTTTTTTTTCATATCCTTGGATTTTGTTAAAATTACAACTAAATTCAAACTTTAATTATAATTATTAATAAATCCTTATAAGATCAAATATCGCATATTGACCCTTAAAGTTTCTAAAATTTCTCAATTAAATTCAACTTAATTCAAATTTCACTTTCTCCTTTTTAAACCTTTTTATGTGTGACCCATTAGGTTCCTAATATGTTGGTCATGATTATAAATTCTAATTCTAATTCATAATTAGAATCGGATAAATTAAAACTCCTTTTAATTTATCTTTAATTCCTAATAAAATAATTTATAATCATAGATCATGATTGACGTCTAGCAACATGTCATGACCACCCAAATATTAGGAATGTCAAAGTAGTTTGACTTAACCTGTCTGTATATGGTTATCTTGTATAAATTAATCCTTTCGTCATCTAATGTTCCAATTGAAATTAGAGTATGGAATTCGTGTCTACTCTAAATAATCCAATCATATTTGTTCTTGCTAATTAGTAAATGATTTGTAATTGATATTTGAAAACAACTTTTCCAAATTTCAATTTACTCTGACTAGAGATTCTCAAAATCATTACTAATCAAGAACAACAGAGCATTCTTCCTAATTACTTTATGACAACGAATTCTTTATTAATATACTCAACTATCTCCACATAGTTCATATTATATCCAATAACTACCAAATTGAACTCTTCCAAGAATAGAATATAAGTAGCATCAAAACATAGTAATTCCTACATAAGATAACTTTGGTAATCTCAAGTCTAAGAATCAATTATACAACCATCGTAATGAGATAATCCACAGACACACAAGTAATGTCTCATTCAGAATTCTCATAATTAGGTCAGTTCAGTGAATTTATTCTCTAATATGCATCCTACGTGCTTGTTTAAGTATCTCTATACTTTAATCTATGAGATCGATTACTTTCTTCATAAGAAAGAAACAAATATGTGCTAGTCTAACCATTTCATCAATATCCCGTCTTGATGAAACTATAACTACGAACATTTTAGGAATAATACAAAATGCAATTTTAATCTCATAATTATAATCACATTATAATTTATAATTGCATAACAATTATTTCAGGGATTTTATCTTTATGATTAATAATTAAATAATTAAAAATTCACAAAGATAAAAATATGCCTTTTATTACATAAAACAAATTTTATACAATAAAATGTACAACCAAAATTGGTTGCAAAGGCATAAACCAACAATCTCCCACTTGCACTATAGCCAATTACCAATGTATCGAATACCATAGCCATCCATATGTCTATCATGTCTCTTTTGAGATAACGACTTAGTGAGAGAATATGCTATCATCTTGATTAGACTGGAAACCAGTATCTGAATAACCCTGAACTCTCAACTTAGTTCCTCCATAGACCAGAAAAATATCTTTAGTCCTTCTCAAGTACTTTAAAATATTTTTCAAAATTGTCCAATGACTCTCACCGGGATTAGCTTGATATATGTTTGTTATGCTAAAAAAAAGCAACATCTGGTCTTGTTCAAAGCATCGCATACATGATCGATCCAATAGCCGAAGCATATGGAACACCATTCATTCTATCTCTTTTCTCTTGTGTCTTAGGACACATGCTCTTGGAAAGTGAAATCCCAGGCGATGTAGGTAAAAATCCTCTTTTGGAATTTTCTATGCTAAACCGTTTTAACACTTTGTCTATGTACGAGGATTGGGATAAACCAAGCAACCTTTTTGCTCTATCTCGATAAATCTTTATACCTAGTATATAAGTTGCTTCTCCCATATCCTTCATAGAAAAATTCTTAAAGAACCATATCTTAACAGACTGGAGCATTGAAATGTCATTTCCAATGAGCAATATGTCATCTACATAAAGCACTAAGAAAATGACTGCACTCACACTTACCTTCTTGTAAACACAAGGTTCATCCACATTTTTTATAAAAACCAATCTCTTTGATTGTTTCATCAAAATTAATATTCTAACTCCGCAATGCTTGCTTCAATCCATATATGGATCTTTGCAGCTTGCATACTTGATTAGGAAATTCTTTGGATTCAAAACCCTCAGGTTGTGTCATATACACATCCTCTTGTAAATTCCCATTGATAAATGCTATTTTGACATCCATCTGCCAAATTTCATAATCATGATATGCTGTTATAGCCAATAAAATCCTTATGGATTTAAGCATTGCTACTGACGAAAAAGTTTCATCAAAATCAACTCCTTGTTTTTATCTGTAACCTTTCGCCACTAACCTTGCTTTGTACGTATGTACATTTTCATCCATGTCAGTTTTTCTCTTAAAAATCCATTTGCACTCAATAGGTACTATACCTTCAGGTGCATCCACCAAAGACCATACTTGGTTAGTGTACATGGATTCCATTTCAGATTTCATGGCTTCTTGTCATTTTAAAGAATCAATGTTTAACATTGCTTCCTTAAAATTAGTAGGTTTGTCATTCATAATTGAAGCAACATTACTTCCTTTTTCAACATGTAGATCTAATCTAACAGGCGAATGACGTACCCTTCCAGACAGTCGCGGACTATGTGTATCTTGAACCATTGATTGGTCATTTAATGTATCAACTTGTGGTTCTTATTCCATTTCGATGTGTGTTTGTGGTTCTAGAACTTCTCTAAGTTCCACATCACTCCCACTACTTGCATTTATCTGATTTAGCTTCAAGCTTATCAGACATTACACGCTTCACGTAAGCATCACATCCCTAAATTTTAAGTGTGACAACCTTAGTCTTTTACTAGTCCATATCTCATATGGAGTCTTGTCAACAGTTTTGGATGAAACTCTGTTCAATAGGTAAATAGCAGTATTAAGAGCATATCCCCAAAATGAAACTGGAAGAACTGCATAATTGACCATGGAACGTATCATATCTAATAAAGTACAGTTTCTCCTTTCAGAAACTCCATTATGTTGTGGAGTTCTAGGCGAAGTCCATTGTGAGAGAATTTCACTCTCTTTTAAGTAACTAAGAAACTCATGGTCCAAGTACTTGCCACCTCGATCAGATCTAAGTGTCTTAATACTCTTACCAGTTTGTTTCTCTACTTCAAGTCTAAATTCTTTGAACTTTTCAAATGCTTCAAACTTGTATTTCATTAAATACACATAACCATATCTTGAATGGTCATCTGTGAATGTTATGAAATATGAAAATCCTCCTCTAGTTTGAGTAGACATAGGGCCACATACATATAAATGTATAAGCTCTAACAACTCATTAGTACGTTGTCCCTTTCCACTAAAGGGAAGTTTGGTCATTTTACCCTTTTAACAAGATTCACAAGATTCATCTGATTCATAATCGAAAGGATCTAAATATCCTTCTTTATGTAACTTTGTGATTCTTGTTTCGTTAATATAACCTAACCTACAATGCCATAAATAAGAAGGATTTTAGTCACTTAATCTCTTTTTCTTGCTATTTATTTGAAGAATTAGTCTTTTAAGATCTAATTCATACAAACCATTTGTAAGCATACCAGATCCATAATAAATGTCATCTTTATAAAAAGAACAACTATTATTCTTAATATTGAAAACAAATCCATTCATGTCCAAACATGGAATAGAAATAATGTTTCTTGTGATGACAAGAATATAATAACAACTATTTAGTTCAAGTACAAGACCAGAAGACAAAGCTAAACTATAAGTTCCAATAGTTAATGCAACAACTCTTGCTCCATTATTGACTCGTAAGTCCACTTCGCCTTTTCTTAACGCTCTACTGTCTGTCAGTACCTACACATTGTTAAAAATGTGAGAACCACATCTAATATCTAATACCCAAGATTGTGATACAGATATAGAAAAATTGATTTCAATCATAAAAAAAACTGAAGTTGAAGTTACGCTTAACTTCTTTTCCTCCAAGCTATCAAGATAAGCTTTGTAGTTCCTCTTCCAATGTCTAGCTACGCCACAATGGAAACAGGTGCCCTTGACACCATCTTCTGGCTTTTCTACTTCAGAATTTGGTTCTTATTCTTATTCTTTTTCTTAAGGGTCTTACCCTATCCTTGGAAGAAGAAGAGCCAACAACAAGAACAGAACTGGATTCTTTCTTAAAGCATCCCTCAACGGCCTTGAGCATGTTGAGTAATTCAACCAATGACACTTCCTTTGTGTTCATGTGGAAGTTCATAATAAATTGAGAAAAATTCGGGGTAAGAGACTGGAGCACTAAATCAATGCTCAACTCGAGGTCTAAGTCATATCCCAATTAACCTAATTTTTCAATGTAGCCAATCATCCGTAAAACATGAAGTTCCACTGATGATCCAAGAGCCATCCGACATTGAAACAGAGCTCTCGCAGTGTCAAACCTCTCCACCCGACTCTGAGCACCAAACAACTCTTGAAGGTGTAGGAACATTTCCCTTGCATTCATATTTTCATATTGCCTCTGAAGCTCATGAGACATACTGGCTAACATCACACATGTTACTTGCTCATTGTCATCTATAAGTCTTTGATAATATACCCAATCCTCATTGGCAGCATCTTACGCAGGCTCAGGTGGAAGCTCAGTGTCAAGAACGTACAATTTTTCCTCTTGCCTTAAAACAATTTTAAGATTACGCAACCATGCAGTAAAATTTGGTCCAGTCAATTTGTTTGCATCCATGATGCTCCTTAGGGACAAGCTCGTACTCATTTTCAAAAACTGATTTGTCAAAAAAAAAATTAGTTTATGCCATAAAACCAAATAAATAAGTACTTTTAAATTTTGGTCACTCCTACTATTTTAAACAAATTAATAGCCCTCACTATTAATTGGAGAAACTATCAAATAATTTCCTAGTGGGCTAAGATCCCATTTTAATTTAATTGATCTTGAGTTTGCTCAACAAACCAATTAAATTAAATTAGACAGATAACATTTTATCAATCACATCCTATGTGATTCCTAGATCTATTAGGAGACAACTCTTTGTCATGAACATATATAATAATATTATCCTAACCTTGCCTCTAAATAAATATAATCATAAGTTTACTCATCCAAATCATATAAATTTAGTTAAGTAAATCCTATCGTTATAAGACTAAACATGTTCGAGTTAAAGCGGCCTTGAGTTTACTCAACAAGCCTAGCAATAAACAAAACTCTGGTTTAATCCTATAATAATGGAAGACATTTTTCATGTTCTAAACATGTATTTAATATTTTAATGAGGGATTTAAATAAAAATATAATCTCATTCGAAATAATATAATCTCATTATATTAATTTATTTGACATAATATAATTATGAAAAATAAATTGACTTTTTTAATAAAAAATAATATAATTAATCAACATTTGAAAAAATAAATTTAAAAAAATAACAATAATAAACAAACAAGGCCCATAGGCCAGGAGATTGTCTCCTAGCTTGCTAGCCACGGGCAGAGACTATCTCTAGCCAGCAGCCCTGAGCCAGAGATGCACATCTCTTAGCCACGGCCTCGCCAGAGACATATGTCTCTGGCTGGGCCGAGAGGCTAGAGATGTGCATCTCCTGGCCTGTGGGCCAGCGTCTTCTGACTTGGCCGGAGAAGTGCGTCAGCCTTCACAGATGGGGCGCGTGCATCTCCAGCCTTTATCTGTAATTTTTTTATTAAAAAAAGAATAACGATTTATTCTCTTAAAACTACCTTCAGACTATCTTAAGACACTTTACCCCATCTGTATAATTATAACATACTTATAAAATAAATAAACCTCTAGAGGGAGAAAGCTCTCTAGAGGGAGAAACCACCACCAACGAAAACAACCAGTGGCTACTACTGCCTCCGATGGTCCTGTGGTTCATCACTATGAAGCAGAATAATATTTATTAATCAAACAATCATCAACAATAATTGAAGAATTATAGAACACATTAAACAAGCCTTCATTAACATTCAATGAAGCATGCTTTATAAAAGCATTTGTTACGTAAACTACAATGAACAAAAATAGGCCACCTACGGTAATGCTTAAGTAAATGAACAAAACTGCATCAGTAAATGAACAAAAACCTTTTTCTATCACGCAACCGATTAATGTTAATCATCCAAAACATACGTTATGCATTGAATATAAACTGGATCTGTTGAAGACCAACGACGATAACGTAAACTATTGATCAGTTATGCAATTGAAGACACAAGTAACGCATGCATGCAACTCTTCGACTATCATTAACGCATGCAACTTTACGACTGGGTTCTAAGAAACATCACGCAAGAGGAGAAACAGGTGCATCAAAGATCAAAAATAAAACCATTTCTAGAACCACATGAAACGTCTTCCACATTTCCAGAACCGCATGTACCTTTTCCAGATTTCCAGAAGAAAAAAAAAAGAAAATTTCTAGAAACATATAAAACGCATGCAAACGTTTTACATCCTTTTCCAGACATTGTTAACGTAGGCATTAACAACAGATTACTAATATATAAAACATGTCCTACTTATATCCATAAACCCTTTCAGATGAGCACGAAATACATAATATATTTCTAGAAAATATTTAATCAAGTAGAACATACACGAAACATGAGTGCAATTATCATATACACTGACCCATGCAGAGTCATGCAGTAAACGTTAATCACCACCGGAAAAACAAAACTTTCTAAAAATACTTTTCAGGTTTAATGAATCAATATGCAACTTTTGCATATTAAAATCAAATCAAAACACATTCAAGCTTATGAATCAAAAATAAAACTATTAAACCTGGCTCTAATATCACTGTTGGAAAAATTATGCAAGATCAAATCTTAGCGCAGTGGAAATATTATAAAATTTTTCCCACATAATCAACTTTAACAAAATTTATTAAGAAACATAAAACAAGAAATTGATAAAAACTACTAACCTATTGCGATTTTGTATTACAATTTTTGTTTCTTTGAATATGTCAAACCACAAGTCGTTTACTCGTCCGGCCTCTAAAGGTATCCACATTTCTATTCAGAGAAAACTCAAATCAAATTTGAGAGGAAAAATTGTAAGAAGTGCTAGCATCCATTTTTCTAATTTTTCCTTTTATATGAAAAATCTTATTTTTCATATCCTTGATTTTATTAAAATTATAACTAAAGTCAAACTTTAATTATAATTATTAATAAATCTTATAAGATCAAATATCGCATATTGACCCTTAAAGTTTCTAAAATTTCTCAATTAAGTCCAACTTAATTCAAATTTTACTTTCTCCTTTATAGACCTTTTTATGTGTGATCCGTTAGGTTCCTAATATGTTAGTCAT
The DNA here is from genome assembly GCA_029891385.1 of Erythroxylum novogranatense. NCBI lineage: Eukaryota > Viridiplantae > Streptophyta > Magnoliopsida > Malpighiales > Erythroxylaceae > Erythroxylum > Erythroxylum novogranatense. The sequence continues at coordinate 41,428,760 of CM057234.1, read as the reverse complement.
GATTATAAATTATAATTATAATTTGTAACTAGAATCAAATAAATTAAAACTCATTTATTTTAATTTATCTTTAATAGCTTAATTAAACAATTTATAATCATAGATCATGATTGACGTCTAGCAACATGTCATAACCACCCAAATATTAGGAATGTCAAAGTGATTTGACTTAACCCATCTATGCATGGTTATTTTGTATAAATTAATACTTTCGTCATCTAATGTTCCAATTGAAATTAGAGTATGGAATTCATGTCTACTCTAAATAATCCAATCATATTTGTTCTTGCTAATTAGTAAATGATTTGTAATTAATATTTGAAAACAACTTTTCCAAATTTCAATTTACTCTGGCCAAAGATTCCCAAAATCATTACCGATCAAGAACAACAGAACATTCTTCCTAATTATTTTAGGACAACGAATTTTTTATTGATTTATTCAACTATCTCCACATAGTTCATATTATATCTAATAACTACCGAGTTGAACTCTTCCAAGAATAGAATATAAGTAGCATCAAAATATAATAATTCCTACATAAGATAACTTTGGTAATCTCAAGTCTATGGATCAATTATACAACCATCATAATGAGATAATCCACATACACACAAGTAATGTTTCATTCGGGATTCTCATAATTAAGTCAGTTCAGTAAACTTATTCTCTAATAAGCATCAACATGTTTTTTTAAGTATCTCAACACTTTAATCTATGAGATCAATTACTTTCTTCGTAAGAAATAAACAAATATGTGCTAGTCTAACCATTTCATCAATATCCCATCTTAATGAAACTATGACTACGAAGGAATAGTACAAAATGCAATTTAAATCTCATAATTATAATCACATTATAATTTCTAATCGCATAACAATTATTCAAGGATTTTATCTTTATAATTAATAATTAAATAATTAAAATACACAAAGATAAAGCATTCCTTTTGTTGAATAAAACAAATTTTATACAATAAAATGTATAACCAAAATTACTGCAAGGCATAAACCAACACTTTTAACTTATTTTAGCTAAGGTTAGTGGGAATATAAGGAGACATATTACTCACAGAGAACAACAATTATAACTTACAATCGTTGAAAATATAATTGTCTAACAGCAATTTTTATTGCATAGGAAAAGGTAACAATTTTGGGATTAGAGCTATAGAAATAAATTGGACGATGTTCATCTATTTTAAGTCCAAGCACATAGATAATATATTAAAGATGTTTAGTATTTCAGATATCGAATACTTGCGAAGTATTAAAGGTATTCATTACTCTATGTATTAGTTGATATTTGAGTTTAAGAAGACAACGATATTTACTTTAGGAATAAATCTTAATTAGGGTTTATTTTACTTAATAATATCATTCAAGATTAGAAAGGTTCCAATATAGCAACATTTATTAATTAAGTCATAATACATTTTCTTTTAATAGAAATGATTATTTGGATCAACAAAATTTTTATGAACTTGATATAATTCATTATATTGTTCAAGATGTATAACAGTAGTCATTGGACATGCAAAATAAGTTAAAGTCTTTATCAAAGATCGAAATATGAATTTAAACAATTTCTTTTCAATTATGATAATAATTAAGATAAAAGTTGTAAAATTTAGCGATTAAGCACTATAAAAAATCTTATAAAATTCTCTCATTAAGTCGCTATGCCAACAATAGTATAATCGTCATACGAAAATATAATATATGATACTTATACGATTAACTTGGTGTGAGTATAAGATTGTTAATTTATACCCGGTTTGATTGTAATTTAATGACAATAATTTAAAGACACGAAGTTGCACTTGTCCGTTTCCCGGATTTTTTATTTTTTTTAATTTTAATTTTCTTATTGTTTAGTGGAAAAAGAGAGTGATAAATACCCCACTTGTTCAGTTGTTCACGAAGGATTCAATTATTACGAATGCGTAACATTTCAAGGAAACAATTGCAAATAAAGGCTCTCTATCAATTTACATAACACGAGTAACAGCAGCATGGATCGCATCTGCAAGATGAGGGACTCTCTTTGAGCTCAGACCAGCCATGCTTATCCTCCTGCAAACAAGATTCGATAGTTACTTGACACTTGAGGCAAACATAGGTCAAAGACCATATGGGCCCTGAAATCATCCGAAAACTTGTCAAGTACATACAGCACCACCTCAAAACTATAAAATGTTAGGCCAGACACCGTTATCCAAGATAGATGATGAAGAAAGAGAACTAGATAAATGACAAATTAGTTTTGTTTCCGTGGGATCTAAATTATAAAGACAAAAAGACTCGGGGGTATATTCATTCTTCCTACCAATCCATATTGCGTCAATCCTTGCTTAACCAAGAAATGCTACTGCCCATTATCAACTTGTCAACACCAACCTAACTTTCAAATCCGACCCAACCAGCATTATATCCCAGATAATGGTAGTTGATCCATGTAATTAACAACATAAATATCGTAAGTTGTATAATATTTGCAAGATAGGCAGGGGCAGAGTACATTACCCATCAGATGTCATGTAAATATGATACTCCTTTGTCATAAAGGCAACTTGTTTAGAGTTCAACCCAGTGAAAGTGAACATTCCTATTTGCCTAATGATGTGAGTCCAATCACCAGGGGTTCCTGCCAAAACAATCATAATATACATGTTAAAAAAAAAATCAGCCAATGGCGTGTACAATAGCAAAAATCTGCTGATATATAACTCAATTCCTATTCGTTTGATGATGTGACAACAATCACAATAGTCAAACTGTTCAATAAAGGCCTACAAGTCAAGGCACTGCCAACATACAGGCCAACAATCAAGCGGATCATACCAGAAAACAATAACTTGCTCAATCATTCAGTAAATAGAAACAAAAAGATGCTACAGAATCACCAAAAAACCAAATAAACTCAAGACTGACACACCCCTAGAACGCAAGGCATCATACAGCTGCTGGCGCATGCTGATTATACGATCAGCCATCATTTTCAACTCAACAGTCCACTCATTGTACATTGACCTGCAGGCAAATCACAAAGAAGCTTGAAAAAACTTATGAGAAGGAAATGCACCCCTTACCATTTTGTGACATTTTCACATTTTGCCTTGGGTCATGAATGAAATCAGAAAATTAGTTCGGATGCCCATATTTAGGGTTTTTACCTGTTTCACCTAAAACAAAGATACTAGCTTATATTCATCTCTTTCACTGGAAGTGCACTAGACACACATCTGGTCTATTTGTGAATGTTTACCTGTCCTTTAGGATAAAAGCCACAATGGACGCACCATGAATTGGTGGGTTTGAATACATGGGTCTGATCACAAGTTTCAATTGGCTCTCGACCCTACCTGCAACTTCAGCTGTCTTACAAACCTATAAAAGGTAGATGAATCGAGATGAATACTCTTTCCCAATAAACCAGCAATTAATCTCTTTTGAATACATACTAGTATTACTTTACACTGACCAATATATGTAAGCTTTAAGGAATGAATACCAAAAACAATGAGCATATTATAACTAAATATACTAAAGGTTTAGTGGATGTGGTCATACAACACTCAAGGCACCAACACGCTCCCCATAGAGGCCCATGTTCTTTGCATAACTTTGAGCTACAAGAAGTTCACCACCATCAGCAACAAACATGCGAACAGATTCTGCATCTGCATCAAGACTTCCACTTGCAAAGCCCTAGAGTTAAAAGAGAATGGCATGTATCAACATAGAATCATTCCAACTAAGCATGTTCCTTTGATCATTGAATCCTGTCATGTTAAGTCAAGAATTTCACTTCTATTATTATATCAAAGGAGCGTACCTGATAAGCACTGTCAAAGAAAGGCATCAACCCTTTTGATCTTATCAGCTGCCTGATCTGCTCCCACTGTGTAAGAGTTGGATCAACCCCTGTGGGGTTATGAGCACATGCATGGAGAAGGACAATAGCTCCAGATGGGGCAGAACCCAGGTCATCCAAGAGGCCTAGTAGCCACAGTTGATGAGAATTTGTATAGGTGACAAGCATAAAATTAAGTAACTATTATCCAATGGTTAGACACATTCAGAAACGAAGAAGATTGAAACCAGTGAAAAAAAAAAAACAAGGCATCATTATCACGCACTATCTTAAATATGAGCAGATCAATGAGTAGTACTTTACAGAAATCAAGAGCTCTGTTAGTTTTTCTTATATCCCTTGTTTTCTCTAATAAAAAGATGAGAGTAGACTCCGTTATTAAGTACAGGAATAATGCAAACCTTGGAAGTTCAATCCACGTGTTGTTGGATCATAATAGCGGTAAGTTTTTACATTTAAGCCAGCCAAGGTGAAAACTTTGGGATGGTTTCCCCATGTTGGATGGGGAATGTATATCATGCGCTGAAGAAAAAGCCAAACAATACATTAATTTTTACTTTATCATGGCCAATTTAACGTAATGAAATAAGGAAAAAAAAACTACTTGATGGTAGTGTTTTGCCAAAAATTCAGCGCCAACCCTCAGTGAGCCAGTTCCAGACAAGCATTGGACTGTGGTAACCCTGTTCTCTCGGATAGCAAGGCTGTTCCACCACAATGAGTCAACAAAAAAACATAGAGAGAAGAAAATATATCGGCCAGCAATCAGGTTAAGGTTCAGAAATACACTGTACAAGAACACTTGAAAAAGAAGTTTAAATTTGAAACAAGCAAAACCAAGGATCAAGCACGATTTCAACATATCATGCAAATGATAAAGGATTGCACCTGTCAGCCCCAAAAATGAGCCTGGCACTCAATTTATTGAATTCTGCCAATCCAGTTATTGGAAGATATTCCTTGACACGAGTCCTATACAAGTAGTGTAAATTGTATAACAACCAGAGAATCCATTTAGAATCACTGTCACAGAACAACAAACTCGGACAAGCTCACATGTCATTAACAATCTGTTGCTCTGCTTTTCTCACGATGCTCAAAACCAGAGGTCTTCCTTCCTGTAATGTCAAAGAAGACACGATGAAAAAAGGATTATAATGAGAAAACAAACTATATGTATTATTAACTAGAGATAAACAATCTTAAAGTGTTCAAATTTTTTAGATTTTTCAATTTAGTGCCCAAGCTTTTAAATTTTTCAATTGAGCGACCAACATTTTATAAAATTTAAAAGCTCAAGCACTGAATCTTAAAAAAGATTAGATACTTTTGAATATGTTATCCCTACTAACTACACCCCCTCATACTATCTGCAATCCATATTGCATTCTAGAATACACACCTCTCTATACCCTTGCTATGCTTTACATGTTGAATGCAGTCCAGACCCAAGATTTTAATTGATATGTGACCAGTTGGAAAATGCAATTCCGGAAGACAAAAAAATTTCCCCACTTACAACTAATATAACTTTGAACAACGTTTTTCACTTCCCAATTTCTTCTTCCAAAGGTTCTTCTTTTGCTTATAACATTCATTAGACTGGTTTGCACCAATTATGCAGTTATAAATCCAGGCGACATTTTAAGCTGCTTGCCAACTTAAAATGTATAAAAAGACTAGTGCAAACAAACTAAAAAAATATTCAGTAATCTAGTGTTAATCTTATAAAGAAAAGTGTTACCTCAGTTCGATAGGCGCCAACGCCCAAATTGAGCTTGATAGGACTCGGGTCTTTGTTATATGCAACGGTAACCTACATATCACAAGATTGACAATATGATCAATGGTTCGTGAAGGGGGGATGGTCGAAGAATCACTCACAGGCCAATTCATAAGAACATAAGAGAAAAGTTCAATCGAGAAACAACATGTGCCACAACAACTGTTGACAAAGGGTGGATGAAAAAGCATCGTAAAGATCTAAGCCATAAGAAATTAAGGTAAGAAAAAATAAAGAAAAAGAGAAAGGGGAGAAAGATACCCCTAGAATGGGGTCTTCGGGGGCGTGAGCGACGTGAGAGAAAACAGATTCTCCTCGTCCATGGGTGGAGGAGGTTGGAGAAGCAGAGAGTATGGGGGTGGTGTCCTGAGAATTCAAAGAAAGGTGTCTTGCGAAAACGCTGATTCTGCGATCAACTGACGTGAAATGGGATTCCATTTTTATTTTTTTGTCCTTCCCTTCCAAATCCAAACAGACTTTCTTTTCGTACGTATAACCGTCTGTTCAAACTCGGGCTTGGTTTGTAGGGAAGTTGCGCGAGTCTGTATTTATATATAGTAACGAGTAATGGAGCATGAAGAATGAGAAATAGACACTTAAGATGGAGACTGTTTGTTTTTGGTAATAAGGTTCCGTGTTTGACTCGAACGTGGTGTCGTGTAAATGAAGTAGAAAAGATAAAAAATAGACGGTTTTTGCTGCTTAACGATGGTCCTAGTCCAACCGGTTCGTCGAGTTTTCTGAAAACTTTGGATTATGATGATCCAACTGGCTCGCAAACTTCTCTTTAAAGACTTTTTGGGCATAGGAGAGTGCTCTACAAGCTTCTTTAAATGTTCAGGAGATAGGGACTATGTAATATCCCTGTTCAAATTGGGATTAAGTACTAGAAAAATAACGAGGCAGAAGAGACTTGTAGTTCAAATAGAATTCTCCTTACTGCTTCATAATTAAATAAATATGGTACCGAGTTTAATATCGAATTGAGTTCTGAAATAGAATTGTACCAGTACTAGTCAGTATCGTATACCGTTTCTAGTAATTTTTTAAATTTATAAAATAGTCTTTCAAATTTTTAAAATTTGCAAAATAGTCAATTGGTATATTATCTGATTATCAGATATACTTTACTAATTTATTGTTTACATCAATCATGTTCACAAAAATCTTAATAATAAATAATAATAACAATTAATATGAAATAACAATAATTTTAAATATTTAACATATAAATAATAACCACAATTAATATAAACAAAGACAATCATCATCATACAATTATAAAATTAAAATGATACAAAGTAATTAAAATATTACAATAATACAATTTCATCATTTTAATAAATAATATTACATCAAAAGATTCAAAACATCTAATAAAAGAATAATAAATATCCTTAAACAATTTACAAAAGAGTTGATGACGAAGAACAATCAAATAGAAGTTAGACTTGAAACAAAAACATTATAATTATATTACATATATAGAATTTAACATAAACATCAAATAGAAGTAAAATTAAAAGAAGAGGAAAAACAAAAACCTTAAATTCAATCGTGAATGGGAGGAAACCCGCTAAAACTGCACTGACTCCAGTGATCATTTGGTACAAAATCCTCATCATTGATAGGAGCTTCATCATCATTATCATTCAAATTTAATGCACCAAATGACATATCAATGTTTTCCCATCCAATATTATCTTCCAATTCTAAATCATTCACATCAATTAAATTGGGTTCTTCAGAAATCCAATATGCCAAAACATCAATATTATCAATAGCAATTGGATCAGTTGAACTACTTGTGTTATTAAGACTCTTAGTAAACAATTAAATTTAATTATTAGAAAATTATAAGAAATTATATCAAAATTAATAATGATAACATACCTTTTTCGAAGATTTAAATTGTAACGAACAAATATCGAGTCATTCAAATTCTTATGCTCCAATTTATTCCTTTTCTTTGAGTGGATAAATTCAAATGTGCTTCAGTTTCGTTCACACCTAGTTGCATTCACACATTGACTTAAAATCCTATTCGCAAACCTTTTCAATTCTGGAACACTATTTCTGAATTGATCACACCAAGAAACTGCAAGTTATAAGATAACAAAAGTAGTGTTATAAACAAAATAAAAGTGATAATTAATTTTCAACAAATAAAAAATAGGAAATAATTAACACCTGGAGAAAGTTTTTCTCTTTGTCGAATAGCAATCGACATTTCAAAATCCCCATAAGACAACTTGTAAAGTTCCATTTGTGAACTTAAAAGATCTTGCATCACGTCATGGGGAACAATAGTTGTAATTGTAAAAAACATTCCTCTATTAACTTTAACTTGCTTTATAAGATTTAGTTTAAAATACATGCTATGATTCAAATATGCCCTAGCTGCAAACGATAGAGAAGAAAGTTGTCTTCCCCTTCTCTCATTAATGATCGAGAGATGGTGTGTATAAAGAATGTCTATTTTCATATTGGCCTTTATTTCTTCCGTCGTTCTTTCCATAACATCAAAAATATAACCCATTGTTGGCTTTTTTTCAATATCAGCAAACTGAAGCACCCTCACCAAAAGCTTATAAAATTGGATAACAAATTAACATTGCGACCAAAATTCTCTATCTTCTAGTATAATACTACAAACCTCCACTCCAGCATTAGACTTAACATGTTGAGATGCAACCCACTTATCACTTGTAAATATTTTTCTTAACTCCTTCTTCATCGAAATAAAAGACTGAAATGATAAAATATTTGTTACAAATCTTATTCTAATAAGGCGACACAAATTCCTACTATTGATAAATTCCCTTCTCATCAAATTCAAAACCCATACACGATTATAAATGAATTTTGTCACCTTTTTAACCTTCTACATAGTCTGATCAATAACAGGAAAATACCTAAGATCCCCTATATTCTCCAGCATTAAATCAATGCAATGTTCAACACAAGGAGTTCAAAAAATGAATTATAGTTATTCTGCAACCTTTTCCCTGCCACTTTATAAGCGGAATCATTGTCAGTAATAAACTGAGCAGTGGTTTCCGACCTTACTTTTCACAACTTCATCAAATATCCCAAACAAAGTCTCAGCATTTTTAATGAGGCTAGATGCATCAATAGACTTTAAAAACATAGAACCATTTGAAGAATAAACCAAAAAAATTATAATAGGCTCTTCTCTCTTATTTTTCCAACCATCACATATAATTGAACAACCATAAGCACCTCAATTCACTCTTCTTTCAGTTAAATAATTTCTAATTTCAAAAACAGCACAAGTCATAAGTTTACCTCTTAAGTCATCAATCGATGTCCCTTTGTATCCTAGACTATAAAAGGTTATTGCATCCATCATAGGTTGATAATAATAAGATTGAGAAGCATTGAATGACAAACCTGTATCATATCACCATCTAGCTACTGCCATATCGACATTGTGAGTTGCATCTCTTGATTGCGTTGCACTGCAAATTGAAGGTTGGGCTCCAGGAGTTGTTCGTGGTGCAAAGAAACTAGTCACCTGCCTTCTTCTCTTCCTCACATCAGATTCTTCATGATCTTGAAATAGAATACTATCAGTACCACTACCACTATCACTGCCACTTCCACCTCAACATTTCCATAATCACCACGGAAACCAGAAAATGAACTTCCACTACCAATTTCAAAATTCAATCTTTTCCTTCTGTCTTTCTCAAATTGATATTCATCAAGTAATGTTTTCATTTGTCACTTCACATCATGACTTATTTTTTACATGCTTTCACATCTCCTTTAACCCTAGCTAAATGCCTTTTTAATCGGATGATTTCTCCACCTTTCAAATACTTGTTACGAAACAAACAAATGGTGTAATTCTTTTGACTGGGAATCGTGCCAACGTGAGCCCAAGCTGGATTACTATATCTTCCTAAAGTAGATTGATCGAGAGTATTTGAACTTCCTTCTATTTATCTGTAAATAAATAACACATAATTTTAGTACACAATGATAATATGCATATCGATCTTATATAATATAAATCATTCTGTATAAGTCAAAAGCCAACAATTCAAAACATTCAACATATATAATAAATAACACAAAACATACTCCAACAATTTGCAATTTCAACAATTACAAAACAATCATAATGTCATTTTCATTTCCAACAATTTCTAATTCTAACAATCACAAAACATTCATTATTGTATTTTCATTCCTAACAATTCTTAACAATTTCCAATTCCAACAATCACAAAACATTTATTATTGTATTTCCATTTCTAACAATTTTCAATTTCAACAATCACAAAACATTCATTATTGTATTTCCATTCCTAACAATTCCTAACAATTTTCAATTCCAAAATCACAAAATATTCATTATTGTATTTCCATTCCTAACAATTTTCAATTCCAACAATCATAAAACATTCATTATTGTATTTCCATTCCTAACAATTTCTAACAATTTTCAAATCCAACAATCACAAAACATTCATTATTGTATTTCTATTTCTAACAATTTCCAATTCCAACAATCACAAAACATTCATTATTGTATTTCCATTCCTAACAATTTTCAATTCTAACAATCATAAAACATTCATTATTATATTTCCATTCCTAATAATTTCTAACAATTTCCAATTTCAACAATCACAAAACATTCATTATTGTATTTATATTTCTAACAATTTTCAATTCCAACAATCACAAAACATTCATTATTGTATTTCCATTCCTAACAATTTCTAATTTCAACAATCATAAAACATTCATTATTATTTTCCATTCCTAACAATTTTAATTCCAACAATCACAAAATATTCATTATTGTATTTCCATTCCTAAAATTTTAATTCCAACAATCACAAAATATTTATAATTCCATTTCCATTTAACAAATAACCAACAATTTCTAATCCCAACAATCACAAAACATTCATAATTTCATTACTAATTCCAACAATCACAAAACAATCACGATTCTATTACCAATTCAAACAATTTCCAACAATCACAAAACAATCATTATTCATGATTCTATTACCAATTTTAACAATTTCCAAAAATCACAAACCAATCATGGTTCCATTACCAATTCCAATAATTTCCAATCCCAACAATTACAAAACATTCATAATTCCATTATCAATTTCAATAATTTCCAATTCCAACAATCATAATTTCATTTCTATTCCAACAATAACTAATAATTTACAATCCTAACAATTACAAAACAATCATAATTCCATTAGCAATTCCAACAATTTTCAATTCCAACAATCATAATTCCATTTCTATTCCAACAATAACTAACAATTTCCAATCCCAATAATCATAAAACAATCATAATTCTATTACCAATTTCAACAATTTTCAATTCCAACAATCACAAAACACTCATAATTCTATTACCAATTCTGACAATTTCCAACAATCACAAAACAATCATGATTCCATTACCAATTCCAACAAATTCTAATAATCACAAAACAATCATGATTCCATTACCAATTCTAAAAATTTCCAATTATAACAATGACAAAACATTTATAATTTCATTTTCATTTCAACAATTTCCAATTTAAACAATGACAAAACATTCATAATTCTATTTCTATTTCTAACATTTCCAAACACTTTCTATTTTCAATTCCAACAATTTTCAATTCTATTTCCAACACAATATTTGGGTGTGTATAATTTTTCTTTTACAATATATCATTTATGAAAAGACAACCTAAATGCATTGTTTATCATTATAATTAATGATTAAAAAGGAAAAAGTGTTTAAATAGTTTCCTTAAGTATGTTGTAAACTATGTCATTACTAAAATAAAAATCAACAAAAAATAATACTTTAATTTTGTGATTTGATTTTATATATTTTATATAACAAAAGTTCAAATATATATTTCTAAACTTTTATTAAAATTGTAAATTTTAGTTAATATGCACTATATTTTATTAATTATAACAATTGATTTTATATATTTTAGTTTTGCATATACCAATTGCATTTAACTTCTAAAGTTATAAGTTCTAACAAGATAATTATTTATAATTATAACATAAAATTAAGGAATTTCAAAATTTCAATTGATAACAATGGTCCAAAATCAAATCCAATACCAAACACAAGTTACAAAACAATATACTTTTATTTCCAATTTTTAGTTTTTCATAGTCAACAAGTATATTATACCATTATACCCATTTCCAAATTCTAAATCACAAATACAAAATTTTAACTTCAAGTATTCAACAATACACCTTCAGCAGAATTATCTTCAAGTCTTCAACAATCACAAGACAAAACCCGTTCGAGCAGCTTCAACTTTAACTAGGCTTCAACAGAATCAATCAACAAATTCAACACCGTCAGGTCAGCATAGCAGCATACCCAATTTCAACTTCAATTTTTAACTCAACACTAATAGAAATACAACCAATTCAGAAACATAAGCAACCCCAATACAACAATACCATCAGCATTCAACAATAACAATCACAAATCCATCATCCAACTTTCATAAATCCATCATTCAACACAATAAAAAATTAAATCAAGTAGGAAAATTTTGAAAAATGAAAAAAAAACATACATCCAAAAACAAGGTGTGGTGGTTCGGTGGGACGACGATGCGGTGTGCGGTGGACCTTAACTGCAATGGTAACAACTGTAGCGGGCAGTGGAGTCTTCGTGCGGCATGGAGGAAGGTTGAAGATGAATTGATGAAGACGGCGAGGTGAGACCACGATAGAGGAGGAGAAGAGGAGCCAAGGGAGGACAAGGCTAAGGTAGCGTCAACAGTGAGAGTCAAAGAGAGAGACGATGAGAGCGGAGTCAAAGAGAGAGACGATGAGAGCGGCATGCAAGAGAGAGAAGAGAGATGAGAGGATCGCAGTCGGGGGGGGGGGATCGGTTTTAGGGTTAGAAAATTTTAAATTTGCAAATTATTCGGTACTGTCAATACCGGCCAGTACCGACCGAAAATAACCAGTACCGATCAAAATTTTTGTCCGGTACCCACAACATCCGTACTAGTATCGTTTTTCGGCCAGTACAATATGTACTGACCGGTACCGAGTACGATACGAAATTCACATCATTGCCCAAAAGATTCTAAAAATAAAGAATCACAACTTCCACTATTTTTCTAATGGACCATGACTTTAAACTAACTCAAGATTTAGTCAAATAAAATAATTACAATAATTGTAAAATTAGAACTGAAATACACAACTCACAAAGTCACGGCTAGTAATCCTTAAGCTTAATTGGAGTTTTATGCTTTCTTTTGGTTTTGCTACTTGGGCCATTTACAGCATTCTGACACTTCCTCCCTCAAATTGCACTTTGCCCTCAAAGCCTAAACCAATTTGGCCACTTAAATGAAGAAAAGCACTTGAAAATTGACTAGCTTCTTCCCAAGTTGCATCTTCCAAACCCAAATTACTCCATTAAATTAATCATTCGTGAACTTCCTTCCCTTGTCACAAAACAATTCTTTCATCCAAAATCCTCTTAAGCAAAAAGACAAGTCGATCATCCGAATCAATAGCAGGTAAAGCTAGTGGCAAGTCTAGGAGGTCACTACGGTTTCATCGGAACAAAGAGACATGAAAGATATAATAAATCCGAAATGTGCCTGGAAGTTCCAAATGGTAGGCGACATTGTCAATTTTTCGAAGCACCTTGAAGGGATCGTAGAAACGCGTGCAACAATTTTTGAGATCACCGACGCTCCACAGAAATTTGTCGGTAAGCCCGCAATTTTACATATACATAGTCACTGTTGGACCCCGAACCTTGAAGCGAAATTTAAAAATAATAAATGAAATCAAATGAGTGTTTTATATGTGATTTGTGTTATAGATGAGGAAATGTGAATTATGTAAAGATATGAGTTGGGAAATCTTAAGTATGAATTATGGTTATATATGTGAGATCTTATGCAAAAGTAAGAGATTATAAATGACAAGATGATATGGAATGTAATAAATCATATGCATTGAGGTTGAGATTGGGGTAAATTCCAAATCATGGTGAATTGTGATAAATGATGTGTAATTAAGAAAGTGAAGTTTAGGATGAATGTTAAATGTGTATGCTGATTCAAGGGAAATTAAGGAATGATTGAAATAAATTTGGCCAAAGTTGCCTTCTTTGAAGTTGTAGCTTGTTCTTTTATCTTTCCAACGAGACTACATATGCAAGTTTTTGATATCGGAATTAAGAATTATAGTTGATACAAGTTAAGATGTTATATAAAGATTTATGTTTTGTGACAGCTTTGATGAATGTTTGAAATTTTGAGGTTTTGATGAACCAATTTAGTTGAAATTTGAGGATTTCATGAATTGAAATTGTTGCTTAAATTGTTATGAAGTGTTTAGGCCTATGAATGAGTAAATATGTGGAGATTATAAGTGTTTATGAAGTTAGTTTTGATGGAAGAAACATTGGAAGAAGGTTGAAAAAGTTTTGAAAAATCGCATGTTCGTTAAACGGACATGGAAGTCCGTTTAACGGACAGCTACGGGTCAAAAGGACCCCTTGCTATGTGTATGTCCGTTAGACGGACACGGATGTCCGTTAAACGGACTTTCTCGGACGAATTGGCACACTTTTGGCCGTATGTGTCCGTTAAACGGACATGCATGTCCGTTTAACGGACAGCTACGGGTCACCTTGGGAAAAACGTGATTTTGACTAGTTTTGAGGCCGAATCTCGCTTCGAGGCCTCTAATACGAGTTGTAGATCTTGATCGTATCTTTCAAATGGCACTAGAAAGAAGTCATTTGGATATTTTTAGAGAAAGTTATGGCATTTTCTCCAAAAGAGTTTCAAATTGATTTCTGTTTTGAACATGTTGAGTTGTTTTGATCATAACTCCCTCACCCGACCTCGGTTTGAGGAGATTCTTGAAGCATTGAATTCCTAACACATGTATCCTTCTCTCCATGAAACTTTGCATCAATTGGAGTCAAATTGAAAAAGTTTGATTGAATCATATAATGATCAGAATGTTTTGCCTCATTCTGAGCTTGCTATTTTCCTCCCTCATCCGACCCTATCACATCATTTGCTTGTATCTTTTCCGTCCGACATCCGAATGACTTGGTTCTCGAAGCGTTGGATTCCTAAGATACTAAATTTCATATTAATGGAAAATTATGAGTTTTAGGGATTTATTTGGGAAAGAGAATTTGAATCAAAGTGAGACAGGAAAGTTTATGAACATAGTTCAGTATTTTGAGAATTTAGGGATCTGTGGAGATCCGATTGAAGCGAGGTTTGAGGCGAAATAAAGTTAAGACATGGGGCTACAATTGCTATGAAGGAACCAAAATTCATTTTAGCCTTTAAGGATGTCTATTGTGGAAGGAAGTGAATTGCTAGAAAATGTGTTAGAAAATGATATGTCCGACATGTTTAGGCTATAACTTTTGATGTAGTGCTCCAAATTGGATGATTCTTGAGGCATTATAAAATTAAGACATAGAGGAACAATTCTCTAGAAGGAAGTTTTAGCAAATTCCTTCATTTAGATGTGAGAACAATTGTCCAAAAGTGAGCATAACTTGAAGAAATATTCAGGGGCATTTCTGGAAGTCAACTTAAAGAGTAAAGTTTAAAGGCAATTGAGGAGGGGCAGAAGGGTCTTTTACCCTCTAAATAAATGGCTTGGCATATAAAAAGAGGAGCATGGTCGTGGGAAGAGAGAAGAGGCTCGAAAATTCTAGAAAAAGAAGAAGAAAGAAGAAGAAGGAAGAGAGAAGAGAGGGAGAGCTCGTGGAGAAAGAAGGAGGAAGCTAGGGTTTTGGATTTTTTAGGGTTCCAAGCTTGTTTTCTTGTGGATTCATGAAGGAAAAGAGGGAAGGAGAAGAGATTTTACTCCAAGCTAAGAGGAATTTCGAAAATGGGAAGAGAAAGAGGTAAGAGATGATTTTAATGATTGAGTTTTTTCTTGAGATTTTAGTTGGTTTATCCTAAGGTAGTTATAGGTTTGTTATGTATGGGATTAATTTTAGTGTTTATACTTTGGGTTATGTTGATTTATGGATGAGAAGTGATTTGGAATTTATGCTTAAGTATACGAGTAAAAATTGTGGAAGATTATGATATAAAGAGGTTAGAAATCTTATGGGCTTGTAAATCATGACATCAATTTTGAGAAATATAATGAGAATGTTTTGAATTGGGTGGTTTATGGCTTAGGTGATTTTAAGTTGGAAGTGAGAGTGAAGGAAAGATCAACTTGAGGATTGGAGCAAGCTTATGGCATGGAATTAAAGGTGGGTAATATGTTTATTTTTCAAGTTATAAGTAAATTACAAATGTTGGTTTTTATAAGCCATTGGTTTGCAAATGATTGAATCAATCACTTTTGGAATGATTATGGATTGTTTACCCAATGGATTTTCAAATGATTTTATCAAGTTGAAATACCTGTTTGAATTCATTATGTTTAATTGGTTGAAAGTTAAAATATGAGAATTTGTGTGACACGATTTTTAGATGATTTGCAATTGTCTACTTTGTTTGAAATAATTGAATATTGTTGCATAAGTGATGAGTTGAAAATTGTGAAGAAATGCTAGAAGTGTATACATGTGTCATGCTCATGAAATCAAGTTTTTCAAGAAAGTGCCTTCGGGCAATATGAATTTTTCAAGCATGAATACGTGTTACGTGGGTTTGGTTAGGTCCTTCATGTGGAGTCAGTGCACTGGTCTCGTTTTAAAGCCTTCTCCCGGCTGCCCGCTAGTGGCATAGGAGCTCCGTTTTCGGACTCCCTTCACGGCTACACTGGACCGCTATGCGGGAAAGTGTAGTACGTCCTGTTCACGACTGCACAGGACCGCTTTGCGGGAATGTGCAGTACGTCCTGTTTTTGGACCGACCCAAACCGATTGATGTGTTATATGTTTTACTTTGTTTAGAATATGCTGTATATATATATGAAATGCATTTCATGTGTTCAATGGTTTGAAAGTTTGACAAAATGAGAATTTGGATTTTCAACTATGAGAGTTTTGCAAAATTGTTTGTAAAGCTTTATGAAAGATTTTGAATTTATGAAGTTTTTGAGAAGTAACCCTTCACTGGTTTCAATCAACGGAAAGAAAAGTTTGAAAATGCTTTTGCTTATTATTTGTTTAATAAACATGTTATCCACGAGCTTCCGAGCTCACCCCCCTTTCATCCCCATCTCCAGGTATTCATGTAGGAGATTGGATGAAAGACGTCAAGACATCAATAGTTGTACATGATTTGTCAGCTGTGTATTTGTTTTAAGATTATTGGGAATAGTCTATGGCTTGAGAATGCCTTTAGAATATTGTAAGCCTTCGATTCATAATGTATTGTTTCGGGATTATGCAATTGTATAAGAATTTGAGTCATGAGTTATGGAATTAGCAAATGTGTATTAGTTATGAATTGCGCAATTTAGTTTTGTATATTAATTGGATTGAGATGATGAATGCAATTGGGACATATGTATGTATATTTAGATATGGATGAATGTACTGGATGATGGGATATGAGTTTGAATGTGATGATTATGAATTGTTATGAAAATGATTAGAAGTGGTTTAGAATCTAGGTTTGCGTTTCTGCTGAGATCCCGGACGGAGGGTCCGGTTGATCATGATGTATGTGTAATGTTATTGGAAGTGTATTCTGGACTATTTGCAGGTTTTAGATAGGTTATAATGCAGCCGTTATGCTGCCGGATTTTTTTTATATGACAATATATGAATAAGAGAAATTTGAGTATGATATATGATTTGATTAACATGAATATGAGTTTAAGAAAACAGCTTCCAAAGAGGGAAACTGTTTAATATGAAAATAAAATGGATTAAATGATGAAAGAAAAAAAAGTACATCGACTTTCGGATAGGTCAATGCATTAGGGTTTCCAACGGGACAAGATTTTTATGTTCTCGCTTCGGATGTCAGAATTTGAAAATCTGTTCGAACCCTCCATTTGCATGCTTTGATTTCAAGTCCATTTTCTATTTGCATTTGAATTCATTTGGTGTCTGATGTGAATCCATCTTGATTTATTTCAGTTCGAATCGATCTCATTTGTATTCGATCCTAGCGAATTGATTTATTTGTTTCGCATTCGTATTCGATTTCCATCCGTATTTGATTCGACTTTTATTTGGTATCGATTCCCATTAGTATTTGTTTCGACTCATTTGTATCCGCTCCACTTGTTTCAGTTGACTTTCGATACTATTAGCTTCGCATTTGTTTCGTTTCATTTGATTTCTTTCAATTCGAATTCTATTCAAGAGTGCTTATGATCAAGTGGTTAAGCAGTGTTAGCGTATATTTATGGTATCAAAGTTGGGTCCCGGAAGCGGGATCCAACAGTCACCCTCCTGAAATTCAATATAGGCTTGGTGTTTGTTAGCTTGGGTAGCCATTGATTGTTGGGTTGCTTTAAGTGTTGGACCCCGATTTTAAATATAGGGGGGTCGATTTTAGGGTTAGAAAATTTTAAATTTGCAAATTGGTCTCCAGTTTTTTCCTTTTTTATGAAACCGTTCGGAATTATCCAGATCTTGTCAATACCGCGAAGATCAATCGAAAATAACCAAATCTTAGATCAAAATTTTGTCGGTACCCACAACATCCATACTAGTATCGTTTTTCGGCTAGTACAATATGTACTGACCGGTACCGAGTACGATACGAAATTCACATCATTGCCCAAAAGATTCTAAAAATAAAGAATCACAACTTCCACTATTTTTCTAATGGACCATGACTTTAAACTAACTCAATATTTAGTCAAATAAAATAATTACAATAATTGTAAAATTAGAACTGAAATACACAACTCACAAAGTCACGGCTAGTAATCCTTAAGCTTAATTGGAGTTTTATGCTTTCTTTTTGGTTTTTGCTACTTCGGGCCATTTACAGGCATTACAACACTTCCTCCCTCAAATTGCACTTTTCCTCAAAGCCTAAACCAATTTGGCCACTTAAATGAAGAAAAGCACTTGAAAATTGACTAGCTTCTTCCCAAGTTGCATCTTCCAAACCCAAATTACTCCATTAAATTAATCATTCGTGAACTTCCTTCCCTTGTCACAAAACAATTCTTTCATCCAAAATCCTCTTAAGCAAAAAGACAAGTTGATCATCCGAATCAATAGCAGGTAGAGCTAGTGGCAAGTCTAGGAGGTCACTATGGTGTCATCGGAACAAAGAGACATGAAAGATATGATAAATCCGAAATGTGCCTGGAAGTTCCAAATGGTAGGCGACATTGTCAATTTTTCGAAGCACCTTAAAGGGATTGTAGAAACGCGTGCAACAATTTTTGAGATCACCGACGCTCCACAGAAATTTGTCGGTAAGCCCGCAATTTTACATATACATAGTCACCCTCCTGAAATTCAATATAGGCTTGGTGTTTGTTAGCTTGGGTAGCCATTGATTGCTGGGTTGCTTTAAGTGTTGGACCCCGATTTTTGAGTAAAAATCAGAAATATTCAAAAGTGAATGAGTTGATTGAAAATCAAGAAATAAAGAGAGAAAGTGTAAAAAAAATGAAAATTTTGTGAAAAGTTTGACTTTTTGGCCTTTGCGGGTTGACTTTTGATTTAGGCAAAATTTGAGAAAATGATCTGCATGAAACTTGTAGATTATGTTAAGAGTTTTCTGTGGCCATAAAGTATGCTATTTTTCGATGTCGGGATTTAGAGATATGATTTTCCAAAGAGAAGGTTCTTTTGCTTTGTTTTGAAAATGTTATTAAGTATAGATTTGTGTGTTCTATGCTTCGAGGCCACTCGTCGTATGGATTTAGTCTGAATTGGAGTAAGTGGTCTTCATGAAAGTTTTAGATGATGTTTTTATCTTTCCATTGTTAAAAAGTTTGCAATTTTTCGATATCGGGGCTAGGAGTTTTGAGCGATTAAAAATTGGAAGTCGTTTAGGAAAAGTTGTTTTGGACAGAATCTTTGATTGAGTTTTTGACCTCTTTTGAGACCTAATTTGATTTTGGAATAATTCGGTTTAGGTCAAATTGGAAATTTGGGGAATTTAGAAATTGATGATTTAAATATCTTGGAATTGGGAATTTGGGGAATTTAGAAATTGATGATTTAAATATCTTGGAATTAGTATGAATTAATGAATTATGACATCAATTTTAAGGATTAAGTTATTTATGAGGTTGAATTTTGATGAAATTGCTTTAGGGAATGTTAAATTGGAAGAAAGAAAGGAGAAATGGCCAAATTAAAGCTTGGAACAAGTTTTTTCGCATCGATTTGAGGTGGGTAGTTATATTTATTTATTGAATTGTAAGCTAAGAATGTGAATTTAAAAATTCAAGAAGCAAAGTTTTGATAAATGATTTTATGAAAATGATTTTAGAAAATACAAGATTTATGAAAATTATGTTTTTTTTAAATTATCTAAAAAATTTGAGCAATGTGTTTTATGAAATTGTATACGTTTTGAGATATGTTTGAAAGAAATAAATTGCATTCATTGTTGTGCATTGGATCGATTGTTATGTGATGAAATTGGTGAATATTGAATGTGAAGTTCAACATGAATTGATGTGAATTATGTATGTGAGTGTGTCAAGTCTGACATTATGTGAAAATATGAAAATTTTAAAGAAAATCAAGACTTTTGAAAAGTGCCCTCGGGCAATCTGAATTTTCGTTTTCGCTTATGTGTTATGTGGGTTTGGTCAGGTCCTTTTGTAAGTCAGTGTACTGTCTCTACTTGTTTAAAGCATTTTCTCAGCTGCCCGCTAGTGACACGGAGCTCCGATTTCGGACTCCCTTCACGACTACACTGGACCGCTATGCAGAAAAGTGTAGTATGTTCTGTTCACGGCTACACAGGACCGCTATGCGAGAATGTGCAGTACGTTCTGTTTTGGGACCGAACCAAACCATTCTGAAATGTTATGTGTTGTTTGATTTCTTTCTAAAAGTGATGCATACGTACGTGCTTACATTCATGTTTTCGATCATATTTATAAATTTTGAAAAGTTTTGGAATTTGAGAAATAATCGTTTGAGGGTTGAAATTGAGAAGGAAATTAGAGTTTTCAGTGTGAGTGTTTGTGAAAAAGTGAAAAGGATTATGAACTTATAAGTTTTTGAGAAATTAATAGCAAACATTTTGGAAAAATGTTTTTGCTTATGTTTCAATTTATAAGTGTATTATCCACTGAGCCGTCGAGCTCATTCCACTTTCATCCCCACCTCCAGGTTATAAGCGGGAGTTCGGATGAAAGAACGTTAAGACTTCTGTTCGTTTTTGCACACCTTGTATTTTGTGTTTTGATTCTGATATTGTTTATGGCTTGGGAAGCCATGAAAAATTGTAACATTTTCAGTTTGGATTGTAAATAAATGTTTGAAATTAAGTATGGATGTGTATATGAATTATGGATTTGTGTGTATGGAATCGAGTATTGAAATTGAGTTTGTATATGATTATGAGTAGAAATGGTGAATGTATATGAATATGAGTAAATTGTATTCGGATTGAAATATGTATTGGGGAATGAGATTGTGAAGTGTTCTAGATATAGGTTTGCGTTTGCTGGTGTTTCAGATTCCAGACGGGAGGTCCGATGTTGATTTGTGTTGTTAGATTGTGATATAGAAGTGTGTTTTTGCCTTTGCAGAAATTTTTAGGCTGTCAAAATACAGTCGTTATGCTGCCCAATTTTCGATAAAATCGGGTTATGGCAAAGTAAGATTTAGACTAGATTTTGTCATAAATGAGATAAGATTTGGTATGAATTGAGATGTAGTTGAGGATAAAATTTCCAGTGGGAAACTAGTATAGGTTTGATTCATATAAGATTTTTAGGAATGAAAGGAATGAAATAGAAAGATAGAAAAAAAATTTATACCGGTTTCGGATGGTTAGTCTAGGTTATCCAACGCGATAAGTTTTCTATACTTTGTGCTTCTCCGGGATGTCGGAACGTGTTTCAGTTTGATACATTCATTTTTCCGATTCGGTTCGATTTGCATTTCCGCTACGCGATGCTTTCTTTGTTTCGATTCGCTTTCGATTCGATTCGTTTTCGTTTTGTTTCCGTCTCCGTTTTTACTTTTCGGTTGGGATCCGGTTCCCGGATCAGGTCCCAACATTTATGGTATCAGAGCCCAGTAATAGGATCTTAACTGGGCATATAAGATTGAGAAGAGTGCGTAAGGATAAAAAGTGAATTAGTGAGAATGTGCTAAGCGATCGTTTGAGTTCGATGACAATAAGTATGAATGACTTTAGGATTGTGAAATTGATGGGCATGACTTGTCATGACTTATTTGAAGAATTAAAGTGATTGTTTGTTTTGGGTGTTAAGAATATGATTGATTAGAAACATGCGTTTGTGGAACTTGAAATGTGAATTGCATAATGAATTGGGAGAAATTGATATAGCCTATACTTCTGTGAGATGAAAGAATGACTATTTGAAAGATGACGTGATGATAAAGATTAAAAGATAAATTGAACCATATTAGGGTTCCTTAAAAAATGGGTCATTGACTTGTGTCCATATATGAAGAAATAATGAGTTATAGATATAGTGCTTTGAGATGATATGGGTGATATGAGATATAAGAAGTGAAATGTTGTGAAGAGATATGATGAGGAACGTAAATAAGAAAAGTGATTTGATTATGATTTCTGGAAAGGAAGTAGTAAGACTTGGAGTTTAATCAAGTATGAATTTCGAGGACGAAATTCTTTTAAGAGGGGGAGAAATGTTGGACCCCGATTTTTGAGTAAAAAAAAGAAATATTCAAAAATGGATGAGTTGATTGAAATTGAATTGAAAATCAAGAAATAAAGAGAGAAAGTGTAAAAAAAATGAAAAATTTGTGAAAAGTTTGACGTTTTGGCCTTTGCTGGTTGACTTTTGATTTAGGCAAAATTTGAGAAAATAATCTACATGAAACTTGTAGATTATGTTAAGAGTTTTCTGTGGCCATAAAGTATGCTATTTTTCGATGTCGGGATTTAGAGATATGATTTTCCAAAGAGAAGGTTCTTTTGCTTTGTTTTGAAAATGCTATTAAGTATAGATTTGTGTGTTCTATGCTTCGAGGCCACTCGTCGTATGGATTTAGTCTGAATTGGAGTAAATGGTCTTCATGAAAGTTTTAGATGATGTTTTTATCTTTCCATTGTTATAAAGTTTGCAATTTTTCGATATCGGGGCTAGGAGTTATGAGCGATTAAAAATTGGAAGTCGTTTAGGAAAAGCTGTTTTGGACAGAATCTTTGATTGAGTTTTTGACCTCTTTTGAGACCAAATTTGATTTTGAGTACTTCAGGGAAGTTGTAGAGTTTCCTTTGATCTTTTTATTGACACTAAATTTGTCAAATTTCGAGTTCGGGATCGAGAGATATGATTTTTGAAAAGTTCGGTTTTGAAGTTCCATTACTTTGTTTTTTTATCCGATCCCTTTCGTAATCTTTTGCTTATAATTCCTTCGTTCGACATCCGATTGATTTGATTCTCGAAGCGTTGGATTCCTAAGACAATTAATTTCATTTTATTGAAGAAGTATGATTTTTTAGGAGATTAAATGGAAAGAGATTGATTGAACCAAAGTAAGAGATTTGGTTATAGGTTATAAGTTGGATAATTTTCTGAACATGGTTCAGTATTTTGCGAAATTCGGGAGCTGTACAACTCCGATTGAGTTGATTCTTAAGGAAAAATAAAATTAATATATGGGGCTACAAATCATGTGAAGGGATCGAAGTTTAATTTCATCCCTAAGATTGTCAATTTCTGGACTGAAGTTATGTTAATGTTCAGTTTCGGATTTTGTGAAGGTCCGATAGTATTTTGGCTATAAATTCTTCGTTTCTGATCCGAATTGAGCGCGGTCAGTGACGTTGGATTCGTATGATCTAAAGAAACAATTTTTAAGAAGAAAATTTGTCCAAATTATTTCGTTTAGATACTTGAAAACAGGACACAAGCTATCAGATTTTGAAAATCCTGTGCAGGGGTATTTTGGGATTTCACTTAAAAGGAGGGGCAACTTGGTCAATTACCCCTCACTTAAGTGACATGGCAGAAACACAACATGGGCTGTCGTTTTTGGGGCTGGGAATTTACGAAATAAGAAGCAAAATAAGAAAGAAAATAAGAGAGAAATAAGAGAAGAGAAAAACGAAGATAGAGAGGAGGAGAAGAGAAGGTGTTCGGCCATGTGGAGAAGAAGCAAGTTGTCGATTTTCCTTGAGATTTCTAAAGGGTTTCATGGCTTTGCAAGAGGAAAAAGGTTGAAGAAGATGATAGCTTGCCTTGGAGCTTGAAAAGAACGAAAATGGTGGAGAAAATGGTAAGTGAGAGAAAGTTTCAAGTTTTGAATTTTTGATGAGTTTGTTGGTTGGTTTAGCTTAAGATGGTTATGGATTGAGTTTTCCTAAGGTTAATTGAAGAGAATAAGTTATGATTATGTTTAATTTTGGATTAATTGTGAATTGGGGGTTATGCCCAAATTTGTGAATTGGAGTTTTTGTAAATTGATACTTTAGATAGCTTGGATTAATGATAAATTTGAGATTTCTTAAGTCAATTTTGATGTTTATGCCTTAAGTGAGGTTTAATTTGAAAAATGATAAATTGGGGGTTTAGGCCAATTGTAAAAATTGAGGATTTTTTTGAAATTGTTGGATTAAAATGGCTTGAAATATGATGAGTTTGTGAAATATGATAACAATTTTGAAGAAATTGTGATTTATGGTATTGAATTTGAATAATTCGGTTTAGGTCAAATTGGGAATTTGGAGAATTTAGAAATTGATGATTTAAATATCTTGGAATCAGTATGAATTGATGAATTATGACATCAATTTTAAGGATTAAGTTATTTATGAAGTTGAATTTTGATGAAATTGCTTTAAGGAATGTTAAATTGGAAGAAAGAAATGATAAATGGCTAAATTAAAGCTTGGAACAAGTTTTTTTGCATCGATTTGAATTAAATGGAAATAGATTGATTGAACCAAAGTAAGAGATTTGGTTATAGGTTATAAGTTGGATAATTTTATGAACATGGTTCAGTATTTTGTGAAATTCGGGAGCTGTACAACTCCGATTGAGTTGATTCTTAAGGCCAAATAAAATTAAGATATGGGGCTACAAATCATGTGAAGGGATCGAAATTTAATTTCATCCCTAAGATTGTCAATTTCTAGACTGAAGTTATGTTAATGTTCAGTCTCGGATTTTGTGAAGGTCTGATAGTATTTTGGCTATAAATTCTTCGTTTCTGATCTGAATTGAGCGCGGTTGGTGGCGTTGGATTCGTATGATCTAGAGGAACAATTTTTAAGAAGAAAGTTTGTCCAAATTATTTCGTTTAGATGCTTGAAAACATGACACAAGCTATCAGATTTTGAAAATCTTGTGCAGGGGTATTTTGGGATTTCACTTAAAAGGAGGGGCAACTTGGTCAATTACCCCTCACTTAAGTGACATGGCAGAAACACAACATGGGCTGTCGTTTTTGGGGCTGGGAATTCACGAAATAAGAAGCAAAATAAGAAAGAAAATAAGAGAGAAATAAGAGAAGAGAAAAACGAAGATAGAGAGGAGGAGAAGAGAAGGTGTTCGGCCATGTGGAGAAGAAGCAAGTTGTCGATTTTCCTTGAGATTTCTAAAGGGTTTCATGGCTTTGCAAGAGGAAAAAGGTTGAAGAAGAGGATAGCTTGCCTTGGAGCTTGAAAAGAACGAAAATGGTGGAGAAAATGGTGAGTTTCAAGTTTCAAGTTTTGAATTTTTGATGAGTTTGTTGGTTGGTTTAGCTTAAGATGGTTATGGATTGAGTTTTCCTAAGGTTAATTGAATTGAATAGGTTATGATTATGTTTAATTTTGGATTAATTGTGAATTGAGGATTATGCCCAAATTTGTGAATTGGAGTTTTTGTAAATTGATGCTTTAGATAGCTTGGATTAATGATGAATTTGAGATTTCTTAAGTCAATTTTGATGTTTATGCCTTAAGTGAGGTTTAATTTAAAAAATGATAAATTGGGGGTTTAGGCCAATTGTGAAAATTGAGAATTTTTTTGAAATTGTTGGATTAAGATGACTTGAAATATGATGAGTTTGTGAAATATGATAACAATTTTGAAGAAATTGTGATTTATGGTATTGAATTTGAATAATTCGGTTTAGGTCAAATTGAGAATTTGGGGAATTTAGAAATTAATGATTTAAATATCTTGGAATTAGTATGAATTGATGAATTATGATATCAATTTTAAGGATTAAGTTATTTATGAGGTTGAATTTTGATGAAATTGCTTTAGGGAATGTTAAATTGGAAGAAAGAAAGGAGAAATGGCCAAATTAAAGCTTGGAACAAGTTTTTTCGCATCGATTTGAATTAAATGGAAAGAGATTGATTAAATCAAAGTAAGAGATTTGGTTATAGGTTATAAGTTGGATAATTTTCTGAACATGGTTCAGTATTTTGCGAAATTCGGGAGCTGTACAACTCCGATTGAGTTGATTCTTAAGGCCAAATAAAATTAAGATATGGGGCTACAAATCATGTGGAGGGATCGAAATTTAATTTCATCCCTAAGATTGTCAATTTTTGGACTGAAGTTATGTTAATGTTCAGTCTCGTATTTTGTGAAGGTCCGATAGTATTTTGGCTATAAATTTTTCGTTTCTGATCCGAATTGAGCGCAGTCAGTGGCATTAGATTCGTATGATCTAGAGGAACAATTTTCAAGAAGAAAGTTTGTCCAAATTATTTCGTTTAGATGCTTGAAAATAGGACGCAAACTATCAGATTTTGAAAATCCTGTGTAGGGGTATTTTGGGATTTCACTTAAAAGGAGGGGCAACTTGGTCAATTACCCCTCACTTAAGTGACATGGCAGAAACACAACATGGGCTGTCGTTTTTGGGGCTGGGAATTCACGAAATAAGAAGCAAAATAAGAAAGAAAATAAGAGAGAAATAAGAGAAGAGAAAAACGAAGATAGAGAGGAGGAGAAGAGAAGGTGTTCGGCCATGTGGAGAAGAAGCAAGTTGTCGATTTTCCTTGAGATTTCTAAAGGATTTCATGGCTTTGCAAGAGGAAAAAGGTTGAAGAAGAGGATAGCTTGCCTTGGAGCTTGAAAAGAACGAAAATGGTAAGTGAGAGAATGTTTCAAGTTTTGAATTTTTGATGAGTTTGTTGGTTGGTTTAGCTTAAAATGGTTATGGATTGAGTTTTCCTAAGGTTAATTGAAGAGAATAGGTTATGATTATGTTTAATTTTGGATTATACCAGGATTAATGATGAATTTGATATTTCTTAAGTCAATTTTGATGTTTATGCCTTAAGTGAGGTTTAATTTGAAAAATGGTAAATTGGGGGTTTAGGTCAATTGTAGAAATTGGGGATTTTTTTGAAATTGTTGGATTAAGATGTCTTGAAATATGATGAGTTTGTGAAATATGATAACAATTTTGAAGAACTTGTGATTTATGGTATTGAATTTGAATAATTCGATTTAGGTCAAATTGGAAATTTGGGGAATTTAGAAATTAATGATTTAAATATCTTGGAATTAGTATGACCCAAAAAAATCCTCAATTTCTACAATTGGCCTAAACTCCCAATTTATCATTTTTCAAATTAAACCTCACTTAAGGCATAAACATCATAATTGACTTAAGAAATCTCAAATTCATCATTAATCCAAGCTATCTAAAGCATCAATTTACAAAAACTCCAATTCACAAATTTGGACATAACCCCCAATTCACAATTAATCCAAAATTAAACATAATCATAACCTATTCTCTTCAATTAACCTTAGGAAAACTCAATCCATAACCATCTTAAGCTAAACCAATCAACAAACTCATCAAAAATTCAAAACTTGAAACTTTCTCTCACTTACCATTTTCTCCACCATTTTCGTTCTTTTCAAGTTCCAAGGTAAGCTATCCTCTTCTTCAACCTTTTTCCTCTTGCAAAGCCATGAAACCCTTTAGAAATCTCAAGGAAAATCGAAAACTTGCTTCTTCTCCACATGGCGGAACACCTTCTCTTCTCCTCCTCTCTATCTTCGTTTTTCTCTTCTCTTATTTCTCTCTTATTTTCTTTCTTATTTTGCTTCTTATTTCGCGAATTCCCAGCCCCAAAAACAACAACCCATGTTGTGTTTCTGCCATGTCACTTAAGTGAGGGGTAATTGACCAAGTTGCCCCTCCTTTTAAGTGCTTCTCCGGGATGTTGGAACGTGTTTCAGTTCGATACATTCGTTTTTCCGATTCGGTTCGATTTGCATTTCTGCTACGCGATCCTTCGCTTTCTTTGTTTCGATTCGCTTTTGATTCGATCCGTTTTCGTTTTGTTTCCGTCTCCATTTCTGCTTTTCGGTTGGGATCCGGTTCTCGGATCGGGTCCCAACATTAAGTGTGTCTTTGAGAGTCCAGAAAATGGATTCATAGGTGGTGAGGGTGGAGTCAATTGATTCAGTGTTGGATGAACCTGGCATATAATAGGGGACAGTGGGAGGGGATCAACTAAAGAGGGCTTGAAAAGGGGACATTTTAATGGCATTGTTGTAGCTTGTGTTGTACCAGAATTGGGCTAGATGTAGGTAACGAGTCCACAATTTTGGGTCATCACTGGTAAAACAATGAAGGTAAGTTTCAAGGATTTTGTTGACAATTTCAGTTTGGTCATCGGTTTCAGGACGATATGCATTGTTGAATTTAAAAGTAGTACCATATTACTAAAAGAGCTCAGTCTATAAATGACTGAGGAATAGAGCGTCACAGTCAGAGATTATTAATTTAGGGAAGCCATGGAGCTTGTAGATGTCGGTGAGGAAGATAGAAGCGAGGTAGGCTGCATGGGGTAAAGAAATGAAGTGGGCGAACTTGGAGAGGCGATCAATAATGACCCAAATTTTAGTCTTGCCTTTGGAGTTTGGAAGATGAGTAATAAAGTCCATACTAATATCTTCCCAAAATTGAGTTGGGATGGGAAGAGGTTGAAGAAGACCATATGGCTTGTGATTCTGGTATTTGGATTTTTGGCAAACTATGCAAGGATGAACAAAATTCTTTACTGACATTGACATACTTGGCCAATAATAGACACAACAAGTCTAGCTAGAGTTATCTTTAATGCCTGAATGACTGTCAAGCGGAGAACTATGAAATTCTTAAAGTAGTTGTTCTTGCAATTGGGAACCAGGAGGAATGTATAGCCTATTCTGAAAATACACTAAGCCATCATGGATAGAAAAAATTGAAGAGGCGGATGACCTGAGGTTGGTGATCAATTGCTAGCCTTTCAATGTGAGGAAATAATTTATGAGTAAGGCCAACGCTAAGAATATGGGTGAAGTGACTGCGGTGAATGAGGGTAAATCAACTAGGGACAATGCATATGCGACTATATTCTCCTTGTCAGGTTTATATTGGATGGAAAAATCAAATCCCAATAATTTTTTAATCCATTTTTGCTGCTCCGGATTCTGAACAGTTTGAGAAAGAAGATGTTTCAAACTCCGCTGATCAATGTAGATGGTGAATTTTCTACCTAATAAATAGTGACGCCATTTTTGTACTGCCTCGGTGACGACAAATAACTCTCGGTTGTAGGTTGAGGTAGCCTGTATTTGGGGTGATAATTTCTTGTTGAAAAAAGCAATAGAGTGATCCTTTTGAGAAAGAACAGCCCCAATTATAACCCCAGAAGCATCAGTAGTCAATTCAAAGGGCCCTAAAAAATCTAATAATGCTAGAACAGGGAGATTGGTCATGATTGATTTGAGCCGCTCAAAGATAGTTGTAGCAGTTGTACTCCAAGTAAACTTATTGGACTATAATAAATCTGTAAGAGAGTCAACAAGAGAGGCATAATTGCGGACAAATCAGCGGTAATATCTAGTGAGTCCAAGAAACCCAGACAAGGTCGAAACAAATAAAGGTGTGGACCAATTCAGAATGGCCTGTATCTTGTCTTGATCAATACTAACACCAGTTGTAGAAATAATATGGCCTAGATATTGAATATTGGGAAAAAAAAAACACATTTGGTGAGCTTAGCAAAAACTTAGTGAGAAGATAACCGGGTAAAAACTTGGCATAAGTGATCCATGTGTAATTCCCAGCTGGCATTGTAGGTAAGGATATCGTCAAAGAAGACTAAGACAAAGTGTCGAAGGAACTCTTAGAATAGATCGTTCATGTCAGCCTGGAAAGTAGATGTGGTATTAGTGAGCCCAAAAGACATAATATGAAACTCATAGTGCCCATCATAATTCTAGAAAGCAATTTTGTGGTTATCTTCTGGCACTACTCGGGTTTGATGATAACCTAAGTGCAAATCAATTTTGGAAAAAATGGTGACATCATACTGTTCGTCAAGTAATTCATCAATTATCGGTATAGAAAACCTGTCCTGAATGGTGATAGCATTAAGGGCCCTATAATCTATGCAAAACGTCAAGTCTTGTCTTTTTTTCAAACTAGTAAAACAAGAGAGGAGTATGAACTTGTGCTAGGTTAGATAATTCCATCTCGAAGCATATCAGAAATTAATTGGGTCATAATTTCTTTTTCTAGTAATGGGAGTAACGGTATTCTTTTGGAGCCTAATCTTAGCTCAAATAGTGATATTACATATTAAATGTTTTTATGCTGAGTCCTTAGCTCATTAACTTACCAAATTTGTTGGGTAAACTAAAAAAACAAATAGGATAAATAAAATATCTTTGTCGTTTTTTCTTAAAAATTTTTTGGAGGGGAAGACTTTTGCATTAGAACACTCAACTCAAGCAAAAACTACCTCCTCAGTAGTGCATCATCTTTCTAGAACTAGAAGATTATAAGTTATTTTGGGATTAAGGGATTACTCTCTATTTTTAATTGCAAATTATGGGTTTTATTTATGATAAATTTTCCAAACTTTGAATTTACACTATGCAACTTCGATTTTGTTAATTAATTTTCAATATATCAGAAGAATTAATTTACGTTACTTTGAAAGTTTAAACGTGTTTATGTTAAGAGATTAATAAATGTGTGTGTGTATATATATATATTTCTAACCTTTTCTTAAAGAAGAGCTAACTTGCAAAGATTAATATATATCAAAATGTTAAATGAGATTTATGGTATTTAAACTAATCCAGTATTTCACTATTGAAAACAATACAAACTTAATGGTACCAATTTGGATGAGCAATTTTGTGTGACGTAGATAAGTTTTTCTTTTCAAACTTTGTATACTTCATGTACAAGGAATATCTTCTTGTTCCGTTAAAACGTCAGGGGATGATGCGTTGGCACGCTTGCCTAGGGTGATGTAACGGGCACTTCAAAGTTGTTTATCCTTTACGGGCGTCGTCCCAATAATTAATCTTTCCAGATGTCATAGTCATACAGATGTATCTATACTGAGACGCTGTGACCTGTGCTAATAAGTGATATATGTAGAGAAGTGGCACGTGGAAGATAATCTTTATTGCATTTACTATAAAAATATTTATCTATTCATATGCCAACTGAATATTCAAGACGATACATTTATATTTATCACGGCGTTGTTTTTATTTTCATTTTAAAATTTAATAAAAATTTGGTTTGTTTAAATTTTTAATTTTAATTTTGAATTGGTTTTTCCTATTTTCAAAAGTTACGACAACCATAAAAATAGTTTTTATTTCTTGTTTTGTTTTTCATAATCTGATGTATTATAGATTAAATATATATTTTAATTATTTAATTATTAATAAAATTATGAATAATTTAATTCAACATTATATTTATATATTTAATAAATTAAAATTAATTATCAATAAAATTATGAAAATTTTAATTTTATTTAATTTTATACTTAAATTATATATAATTAAATTTAAACTTTATAAATATTCAAATAAAATTTGATTTAATAATTAAAATATATTTCAAATAAATTCAAATTTATAAACAAAATTTTAATTTTTAATTTTTATTTTATTAAAATAACATAATATTTATTAATAATTTGTTAATAAATATTATATAAGAGATTAAATAAATTTATTTACCTAAAAATAATTTATCTTTAAGTTTTATCTAAAATGTAATTATTATTAGTGTAAAAATACAACTACATTAACATTAACAACTAAACTTGTTTTTGTTTTATTTGAAAAAACTTAAAAAAAAAAACGAAAACCTAAAACTACAACAAAAAAATAAGTAGAACCAAACGCCCATTTATTTTTTATCAAAGGATGACAACTAAATTTATTATTATTATTATTTATACTAAATATTTGGAAAACATTTTGTTAATCATTATTGTTATGTATTAACTTACTAACAATTTTATTTCAAATGAATTTTATTTTTAATCAATAAATTATATTAAAATATTCCCATATTTCAATCTTTAAATATTATTTAACAACCATCTCTTATATTTATCATATTCATTATAATTTTAACTACTATAATCCATCATTTTAATTAATATTATAATTCTTAATGACTGACACTAAATTTAAGATAAATCACATTTTAAATTTCAAATATTATTTAATTTTGATAATAGTCATAATCATACAAAATAGTAATTAAAAGTAGATTGGTTATTTTACAAATTAACACACACGTGACATTCAAAATAATTAGAAAAAGAAACAATTTTATTTTCTTTCTCTTTCTCTATAATTCTTTTATGTAATTCTCAAATTTACGAAATCTACCAAACTCGAATTCATTTCTTTGTTGCTTCCCTTTAAACTTTCTGTCTGATCTCTATCAATTCTTCTATCTCTTTATTCTCTGTTAATTTTTTTTGTGCTCACTTTTCTCCATGATTCTTTTATGTAATTATTATTCCAGAATCGATCGACCTTATTACTCTATTGCTTCCTTTTCAACTTTCTATCAAATCTCTGTCAGATTCTCTCTCTCTCTCTCTCTTTCCATTTTTATGTGTTATTTGCCTCCAAAACATATTTATGTGTCTTTAAATTAAGGATATCTTAAAGTCTAAAGATTTTAAATTAAGCAAAATTAAAATTGAGTATTTAGAGTATAACTTTTCAAGAAATAGAGTAACTTATGATATAGAGATAAAATTGATTCGAAGTTATACTATAGAAAGAGTTTTAATTATCTAAGATCCGACATCTAAAGCAATGGAGAGATCGATAAAGAAATATTTCACAGTATCAGATCATGTTTTCTTAAATTGAGAAGTGTATTAATAGTTTATGTGACAAGAAGATACAACTCAAGCTTAACATTAAATTAACATTAAATTATATCATTTATTGATTATGTTAATTATATTTTATGGGACAGAGTTGACTCATCAAATAAGTGCAAGGTCATAAGTTAAAAGTGGTAGAGATGGGGATACTCTATTGGATGTGCTACCTTACTATAAGAGATAATATTAGATATGTAATATTAAGAGGCAAATTAAAGGTGGCAATATTAATGGAAAATTAAGAAAGACAAGAGTTAGGTGGTTCGAATATATTCAAAAGACACATCATGATGCTCTAAGGAGCAGATATGAGAAGATTGTACTTAAACAATCCAAGTGGAAAAAATGAAGGTCTAAAAAGAACTGGAAGGAAGTGATCAAGAATAATATAACTTTGCTAGAACTTACCGATGATATGACTCTCAATAGAAAACTTCGACATATTTCAATATAGGTAAAGGATCTCACATAAAAAAGTCCTTCTCTTTTTCAAAGGTCTTTTAAATATTTTCCTTCGGATCTTAACCTTGTATTTAGCCTAAACATTTAACATGTAGTACTTCTCTCTTAGTTATTTAACCTAAATATTTCCTTAATTAGCCTAAATATTTTTTGTAATGATTTGTTTAATTTATTTATTTACTTGTCGCTTTCTTATTTGTGTATTTATTTACTTATTTTATTTTTTGTTTTATTCTTCACCTTCTTATACATTTATTGTATTAGTTATTTTTATTTTTTTATTTTTTTATTTATATCTATTTTAATTTTTAATTATTATTACTTTATTATTTTAATATGTATATGCATGCTGCGTATGCTTCGCATTACATGTATATGTATATTTTTATAAAGATCTATCGAAAATAGCCTCTTAACTAATTAAAAGTAAGGTTGCGTACTACTAAACTTTCCTAGACCGCACATATCAGCAGGACTTTCATTGAGTTATTATTGTTGTTGTGATCTAAAATTGCTTAAATTACCAAAAACCAAGACATGTTTTTGAGTTGCAATTCTATACGTTTGGTAGGTTTTAAAAAATGTTCATTATTAGCTAAAAAGGAATTTTCTTTCTTTTGAGTTTTTGTCCTTCTAAATTTTAAAATTGGCCTTCTTCACTTAATACGTGAATTTCTTTTTTTTTTCCATATATGTCTTAGAAAAAACATAATATTTGACTCATAAAAAATTGTTATGTTCTTTAGGTAATAATGTGTTAGTACATAATAGTTGGCCTTATAACACTACTAGGTAACAAGCATATGATTAAGATCCCTATCTATTCTAGTTAAAAACCTAAGCACTCATTTAATCTGTAACGCCCCAAATTAGGGGTTAGCAGATTAAGCAAATTGAGTCCGATTTATGTTATGTCTCTTTGACATTTTGGCAGGCATTCATGGCATTTTTCGGGTACCTTAGTTTAATGACACTTCGGATTGATTCGGACTGTATTAAGATAATTTTAGTAATTTTTGTATACTTCAAATATTTTTAGAAATTAATGGAGGATTAGTTTTGAGTTGCCAATTTATTTTGCGAGTCATTATTTTCTGATGAAATTTTGGTGAATTTTTGGAAGTTGGTTGGAACTTCTGGGTATTTATTTGAGAGAAGAATTCATAAATGTGTTTTTAGGTAATGAACTATTCATCCAACAAGACTCAATAGTACTAATTGAATTAGTTTACTTAATATATATACTGGGTTGAGTAATGATTTTGAGATGTAACCGATAGTGTTCATCGTGTTGTTCCGCACTCTGTCGATCGATTTCGACCGCTTTTCTGCGCAGATCACGAGATTAGTTCTTTTGATAATGAATCGATGGTTTGTTCTTGTCTTTTATAAAGATAGTCGGATGAGATTTGATATTGGTAGAAGAAATTTTTAGATCTATCATATTTGACGATTTGGATGATTCTGATAGGTTAGATTTGTTAAATATGTTAGTTTTTAAGTGATGATGCTAAAAGAATTGAGAAAAAAAAAAGAAAGAAAGGAGGAAAAAAAAAAGAAGAAGAAGAAGTTTTGCAGTGTCGGAGAAGACAATGAACAGTGCACAGTGATGAATAGTGCATAGTGCATAGTGCATAGTGAATAGTGAATAGTGAATAGTGAATAGTGCACAGTGAATAGTGAACGTACGTATTTTTGAACAGTATCCGTACGTATTTTGTGAACAGGAAGAATACGTATTTGTGAATAGTATCCGCATTTTTGAATAGTAGAATCCTGGAAATTTGCATGACCATGCATCATGTATCCTACAATAATTATGCACAATAATAATTTGTATCTGTGTTCCCTATTATAGAGGAACGACCACTGCCAGATATTGCCGGGACTTCGAGGCAATAACTAGTAAGGGCGATTTAAGGTTAGTAATCCCGATATTTCACCAAGAGGTAAGATAGAAATTTCAAGACGACGCCATGCCGACAAGAAATTGGAAGTCATAAAGACAACAAGAAATTTTGGTAACCGGTCACCATATCAAGAATGTCGAATCATCAATAATGTCAGTAATGTAAGTAATTTCGACAGTAAAGTTTGTAAGTCAGTAATCAGGAATTTCAGTAAGTCAGTAAGTACTATGGGTAAAATCAGTATAAGAGACCCGGGACGGTCTCACTTTGAGTTGTTCTGTACTGAATTGTGTTCTGTTCCGGACAATGAATGTCCGAGTGCTCATGTGTGCTGTACTGATTGTGTACTGTTCCGGACAATGAACGTCCGAGGTAATTGTTGTATGATTATGTTATTGAAGTGCTAATGTTATTGCACATGAAATGTCTAAACTGATTTGTTCTGTCTGAGTTGTGGGTAAATAGGCATGCCTAGAAGGGTCTGTAGTGCTTCTGTGACACTTCGGTGTCGAGCCTTTGGCTTCGGTCTTCTGTGACACTTCGGTGTTTTTTGATATGGACACTTCGGTGTCGAGCCTTTGGCTTCTGATATGGACACTTCGGTGTCGAGATTTTGGTCTTCTGAAAAGTCCCGTTACCCACTTCTGTTTTATGGACTTCTGATTTGTTGGGTTGTGGTCGCGTGCAACCTTGAGGTTGGATCGCGTGCAAACTTGAGGTACTGAGGTATGCAAAACACGGGCCCAACGCAAAACACGGACCCAACATTAAAAGGCGATCTGTTCTGAAGTGCATTTTGCCTGATTATTAATCTCTGAATGCATGCTTATATCGTTAATGTGAAAAGAAATTGGTTAAATTAGATAAATGATTACTCACTAAGCTATAAGCTTAGCACGGTGGATTTGCCCCGTGTAGGTACAGAGCAAAGAGATTAAGGACTGAGACAAGTCAACCGCAGTGGCCAAAGGAGTCAGAGTTTTTGTGTCACTCGAATATGTATTTGTTTGGTTTATTTGGGCCTGTACATATTCTTTGGATTTGTTTCTAGAAAGTCTGAGATGTATTATATGTGTGTTAAACTTAGATTTTAAAACAAGGCATGTGTGAAACGTTTTGATGTGTTTGTCATGTTGTACTGTATTGGGTGGCATCCACATATCCTCCCAGGGGGTATTTGGGTGTTACATCTTTTGGTATCAGAGCAAGTTTAGGCGGTTCTGGTTTAACCACGGCTTGCCTATTGTTTTCCGTTGAGTGTCTAAGTTGTGTTTTGGCCTAATGCAGTTTGTCCTATGTTTGGTTTTTACGTATGGAAAGATTTCACAAGACTGTTGATGAGGTATGTCAGATTTTAACAATGGGTTCGATAGTAGAATTTCGACAGATCGTAAGTTTCTGAATTGATTGAGAGCATAGTCAAGTAAGATGAAGTTATTTTGAGTGTACTGGTTGCTTGGCGAATGATGTTATGGTGTACGGAGATGATATATGTTGGGACAAGAAGGAATTAATGAGTATGGAACGAATTAGCTGTGAATATTGGAGTCAGATCAATATGAGAGTCAGATAAGGGAAGTTGAATAGACTAGCAAACGTATATGGATTTAGGTTCGTAATGAAATCTATGACAGTACGTCTAGGAAGTACGAGTTTGATTAGCTCAGGAAGCTGAGATGTCAAATAAGCATGCTGATCTATCTGAATAAGGGAAAATGAAAGTTGTGACTATTTAGAAGTGAGAAATAATATCTAGTTAACTATGACAAATAATGATGTAATGCATTTATATTATGGAATACGATATCAATATTGTGCTATGGTATCGATGCATTGGGTATTGAGAGTTGAGTCTATTGAAGTGTTAGGTATAGAAGTGCGTTGTTGCTGATGTTTGGATTCCGGACGGGAGGTCCGATGATTCTGGTTATTGTGTGAGAATTTTAGAAGTGTGTTTTATCATTGCAGATTTGTGGGCTGTCAAAATACAGCCGTTATGCTGCCCGATTTGTCGTAACAATCGGGTTAAGATAAGAATAGAATAAGAAGTGAGTTTGGGAGTAAGACAAATTTGATGCCAAAAGGAAAAGAGAAAAAGGAATGAATGAAAAGATGGGCATTAGGTTTAGGAATAGAAATGTAAATGGATTGTTTGATTAAGGTGATAAGTAATGAAAAGTGATTAATTATAAATCGATCCGACAAATTGATGATATCAGATATTAGGTTTCTTTGATCACATTGTTGCGTGATTTTGCAATAGGGAATACATGAAAGATGAGATTAAGGAGACTTGAACCTTTTGACTGATGATTGGTTCATATGAGGTTCCTTATGAAATGGGATCATTGACTGGTATGATTCTGTCACTATTAGATGCATTTGGTACGAGGTAGAATAGGATTTGATATTGACGTTATTGATTCCGAAAGTGAAAGTGAACATATTGAGGATCCTATTGGACATTTTTTTTCCACAAATGAAGTGAGGTATTAATCCCTCATCACAATGACGACGAAATAGAGAGCAACACATTTATTTTTCCACTACGAAAAAAAAAAAGAGTTACATGCCTTGCTCAAAGGCTATACCGATAAGCAACATAATGATCATAGGAAATGGTAAGAAGAGAAAAAAAGTGCGAGCTTCAGGTAGCTCGAAACTAATACTAAGAACGAGACAAAGATACATAATGATAAGAATTATACAAAAGCATATGATAGCGGATAACATTGTGAAATGTGGTTTCGTCTAGAAGAAATTTTGAGGTAAGAAAGAAAGAATGTGTAGGGATGAAGTAATGAGGAATGAATGATCTCTATTTATAGAACATTTTTGTACTGTTCACTAGCCGTTTATGACCGTCATAGCCATTACTAGTCGTTTTTTTTGGTAACCGTTACATGACCGTTACCTACTAGCCGTTACCTCAGTCTCCGCAATTCTTCGGATCAGATCTGAATTTCGAGGACGAAATTCCTTAAGGAGGGAAGAATTGTAACGCCCCAAATTAGGGGTTAGCAGATTAAGCAAATTGAGTCCGATTTATGTTATGTCTCTTTGACATTTTGGCAGGCATTCATGGCATTTTTCGGGTACCTTGGTTTAATGACACTTCGGATTGATTCGGACTGTATTAAGATAATTTTAGTAATTTTTGTATACTTCAAACATTTTTAGAAATTAATGGAGGATTAGTTTTGAGTTGCCAATTTATTTTGCGAGTCATTATTTTCTGATGGAATTTTGGTGAATTTTTGGAAGTTGGTTGGAACTTCTGGGTATTTATTTGAGAGAAGAATTCATAAGTGTGTTTTTAGGTAATGAACTATTCATCCAACAGTACTCCAATAGTACTAATTGAATTAGTTTACGAATATATATACGGGTTGAGTAATGATTTTGAGACAGAACCGATAGTGTTCATCGGTGTTGTTTCGCAATTTCTGTCGATCGATTGACCGCTTTTCACGCAGATCACGAGGTTAGTTCTTTTGATAATGAATCGATGGTTTGTTCTTGTCTTTTATAAAGATAGTCGGATGAGATTTGATATTGGTAGAAGAAATTTTTAGATCTATCATATTTGACGATTTGGATGATTCTGATAGGTTAGATTTGTTAAATAGGTTAGTTTTTAAGTGATGATGCTAAAAGAATTGAGAAAAAAAAAAGAAAGAAAGGAGGAAAAAAAAAAGAAGAAGAAGAAGTTTTGCAGAGTCGGAGAAGACAATGAACAGTGCACAGTGATGAATAGTGCATAGTGCATAGTGCATAGTGAATAGTGAATAGTGAATAGTGCACAGTGAATAGTGAACGTACGTATTTTTGAACAGTATCCGTACGTATTTTGTGAACAGGAAGAATACGTATTTGTGAATAGTATCCGCATTTTTGAATAGTAGAATCCTGGAAATTTGCATGACCATGCATCATGTATCCTACAGTAATTATGCACAATAATAATTTGTATCTGTGTTCCCTATTATAGAGGAACGACCACTGCCAGATATTGCCGGGACTTCGAGGCAATAACTAGTAAGGGCGATTTAAGGTTAGTAATCCCGATATTTCAGTCAGTAGGTAAGATAGAAATTTCAATACGTACGTCATGCCGACAGTAAAATTGGAAGTCATAAAGACAACAAGAAATTTGTGAACCGGTCACCATATCAAGAATGTCAAGAATCATCAATAATGTCAGTAATGTAAGAAATTTCGACAGTAAAGTTTGTAAGTCAGTAATCAGGAATTTCAGTAAGTCAGTAAGTACTATGGGTAAAATCAGTATAAGAGACCCGGGACGGTCTCACTTTGAGTTGTTCTGTATTGAATTGTGTTCTGTTCTGGACAATGAATGTCCGAGTGCTCATGTGTGCTGTACTGATTGTGTACTGTTCCGGACAATGAACGTCCGAGGTAATTGTTGTATGATTATGTTATTGAAGTGCTAATGTTATTGCACATGAAATGTCTAAACTGATTTGTTCTGTCTGAGTTGTGGGTAAATAGGCATGCCTAGAAGGGTCTGTAGCGCTTCTGTGACACTTCGGTGTCGAGCCTTTGGCTTCGGTCTTCTGTGACACTTCGGTGTCTTTTGATATGGACACTTCGGTGTCGAGCCTTTGGCTTCTGATATGGACACTTCGGTGTCGAGATTTTGGTCTTCTGAAAAGTCCCGTTACCCACTTCTATTTTATGGACTTCTGATTTGTTGGGTTGTGGTCGCGTGCAACCTTGAGGTTGGATCGCGTGCAAACTTGAGGTACTGAGGTACGCAAAACACGGGCCCAACGCAAAACACGGACCCAACATTAAAAGGCGATATGTTCTGAAGTGCATTTTGCCTGATTATTAATCTCTGAATGCATGCTTATATCGTTAATGTGAAAAGAAATTGGTTAAATTAGATAAATGATTATTCACTAAGCTATAAGCTTAGCACGGTGGATTTGCCCCGTGTAGGTACAGAGCAAAGAGATTAAGGACTGGGACAAGTCAACCGCAGTGGCCAAAGGAGTCAGAGTTTTTGTGTCACTCGAATATGTATTTGTTTGGTTTATTTGGGCCTGTACATATTCTTTGGATTTGTTTCTAGAAAGTCTGAGATGTATTATATGTGTGTTAAACTTAGATTTTAAAACAAGGCATGTGTGAAACGTTTTGATGTGTTTGTCATGTTGTACTGTATTGGGTGACATCCACATATCCTCCCAGGGGGTATTTGGGTGTTACATAATCCATTATGATGGAAGTCCTTTTGCAAATTGGCATTAACTCGGTTAACACTTTCATTAGAGAAATTATCCTTCTTTCTGAATGCTTGACTTTTTATAACTTTCATAATACTCTCTAAAAAATGATGGATAACATATGCTTTAGTAATCGAGTGAAGATGAGTCAATTCTTAGGATGATGCAAGAAAATATCCTTACACTTAAATGAAAAGACATCATTCTGATTCTGCCACTTGGAGGTCAAGCAATGAAATATGTAGATCTAACAAGTAATGATTGCTAATAACATAACAAACAGTTTTAAATTCCACATTAGTAGGCGTGATATGAGAATTGAAGGTTAAATCAAGTTAAAAAGATGGAGAGACTTTGATGAGATACATAATAGTGATGGTTCCACTTCTTGTTAAAGAGATTGAAGATGCAATCGAGACAAGAGAGTTAAGGTTATGGCTACAAAGACAAAATGAGGAGGATTTCTTTGGAGTTGTAAAGGGTGCTTGATTAGCTACTTTTATTATCATTATCATTGTTAATATGAGAAAGCAAGTAGTGGGCAAAACAAGAGAATAATGAGTGGGAAGGGAAGGGAGGGAATGAGTCTCTCTCCCCTCTTATGAGGCGGAGACGTTTAGGCTAATTTAAAGGATAAATTGTGTTTCCAAGTTTGACCAACACTCGTCAATCATAATATGTTGATAAATGAATTTTTTCTTTTCGATCTTTAAATTATTTTAAATGTCATATGTGTATTGAAATGTAAAGTGACCAGCCTTTGTGGTAGTCCACATTAGCATTGTTAATATAGGAGTTGATAGTGGGCTATTTTTATAACAAATTAAATGTTTGATCATTTGACTAATATTTTAGTAATTCTAGGTAGTATAATAAAATCAAGTAAAGTTTAAGATTTAAAATGTAATTTACTCTTAAATTTATATTATATCTTTTCATGTTTCAAAATTTATGGAATAATATTTATTCTTTAAGAAACTTGTAAAACATTTAAAAATTTGACAAATCTTAATGAAACTAACTCCAAGTTCTATGAAACAAATATATAGACTAGATTAAGTTTAAAAATATAACACATCTTTTAAAATTAATTATCATATAAATAAATATAATTAGAAATTATAATTAAGCCATAAGTAATATTAAATAATTTTGGATAAGCAAATAACTTCTAAAGCATTTTATATATTGGGAGCCAAAATTTAAACTGAAATCTAACATTTAACAACATATGAAAAGACCTTAATATTTTGGAAAATATTTAAAATAGTCATCCAATGAATATAATTCTCAGGGTTCCATCAACTATATTAATGTTGACTTTTTTGTTTATTTTTAAGAACCTAAGTTTACCATATTAGCAGTTAATGTGAAACTAGAAAAACTTAACAAGATTTAGGTGCCACAACTTTCATCTCTCTCAATTAGGGTGCCTAATTTAAGCTTCCTTTAATTGGCAAGCCATCAAACTCTCCTTTTCTCCTTAGTGAGCCTTAACTAACGACAAATGTTCTTTACCAAAAACCCTTGAATGATGATATTTATGTTATGTAATTGAAAAACTTCACTTTCAATTCTCATCCACAAACAATAAACTTCATATAATGATATATATCAAAAACTCGGTAGGAATTCCACATAACACAAAATTGATATACATGTATGTAATTATTTAATCACAGAAGGAATTGCCTCTTCCCATCATTTAAGGGAAGTTCTTTATCAATGCTACGTTCGAAGTTTGTTGAAGCTCAAATTTACAAACTTGATTCAGATACCAAAGAGCCAAAACTTCAACTAAAATAAATATCCTCCAAATACTAAAAGAACATCTTCTAAAAAGACAAGTAGATTTCTATGGAAATGCCAACTCTAAAACATAGAGAGAGAACCTAATCAATTCATACTTAGATTCAAAATTCAAAAGTATACAACACAATTGGCTTGGCAAGTCCATAAACATGACGAACTACACAATTCTATAAAATGGCCTTGCGTAGTCGTAAACTTGAGGGAGTCTTTAAAGGAGCTCCATGCCACTAGCGAGCAGGCGGGAGAAGCCTTGACTTGGTCAACGCGCACGTGACAATTCTTGGATAGACTAAACCAAACCCACATAACATGTAATTTCATGCACTGAAAATATTTTGCCCAAATGACACATTCTTGAAAACTTGCTTTCATGCACTTGATATATTTCACAACTCAACAACCAAAATCTCATGCCAAATATAAAAGCCATTTTCACTCATTCAAAGGCAACAATTACAATATTTGCAAAACAATTGCAATTCATTCCCAAAATTCACACATAACAACTTATGGCAAATTTTCAATCATTTAAAGAACAATAAAAGCTCATTTATGAGGTAGTTGAAAAAGTCATTAATTCCATTGAGTTGAAGAACATTTATGACTTATTAAGACAAGTATAAAAATGTCACCCACCTTAGTTTCCTTACTTGAATCTTGCTCAAAAGGGCCTCTCCTCTTGCTCCTCTTGCATCACTTGATCTTCTTCAACAATAACACAAAATCTCAAATCAATAGGATTCAAAAATTGGAAAACCTAAAGAACCCAAAACATGAAATTGATCTTAGAGTCTCTAAACCCATTCATTTCCTAAGCTCCTTGAACCAAAAACTCTTCAAAAATTTAAAACATTGAAAATCACTTACCTTGAATCTTCACCCAACCAAAGGGTTTCATGGCTCAAATGAAAGCTTGAACCCTCCTTTAGCTTTTTTCTTCTTGAATTAACCCCAAACACCCACTTGAACTCTAAGAAAATGGAAAACCCTAACTTTTCTTCTTCCTTCTCTCCACCTACGACTCTCTCCCTCTTTTCTCCTTTCAATTTTCGTTTCCCTCTCTTCTAATTGAAAGACCACGCATTTCTCTTGCCTTTTATACCATTAATGATGCTAAAAAGTCCATATTGTCCTTACTTATTAACCTATGAACTTAAATGCTTAAGTGATCTTCCCATACTACTCCTTAGGCAACTTAACACTTTATCTTTAATTCACTTCACCAAAGTCACATACTCTCATTAATGCTAACATGCTAATTAATCTCAACACGCATAAATCTTGCAAGACCCCAAAAATCATCTAATCATGTTTAATCAAATAAATAAAAAAATTCAGGGGCCAACATATGGTGCATAACCTTTTCCCCACCCTTTAAAAGTCTTTTGATGTCAACTTTGTGAAACTAAGCAAGCAGAAGGCTAAAGGTTCGAACGATATTAAAAAATCTTAGAGGAATGTAGTTCTAATATAAACCTCTTATGAAAAGCCAAAACATTTCTCATACCTTAGTTGATGGCATTGTCTCTCCTCCCCTCCAACTTCTCTAAGAAGGTGCTAAACATTATAGTAACACATTGGTGAACTTTTTTCTAAGTAAAAGACCAACTTTCCCTTTCATCCAGAATTGGGATTAAACCAAATGGGGTAACAAATGATTAGACATAATCTTAATCACTGAGGAGGAAACCTTCCTATTTAAATTCACAGATAGTGACAACATATACAAGATAATGGAAAAATGGCCTTTGGCATATTGAAGGATAACCCTTGATCATTTAGAAATGGGTTCCAGTTTTGGAATTTGGAAAAAGTAGCATAGAAAACATCCCTTTGTGGATTTAATTTTCATAACATTCCTCTTAAATAATGGACCTTGGATGGATTAAGTTTCCTGGTCAATTTATCAAGGAAACATGTTGCATTTGAAGTGTGGTTTATAGAACTAGTGCATGAAGTGTTGAACTCCAAAATCTCAGGTTGTAACGCTTACCAACTTATGAGAAAGCTTCCAATTCTCAAGAGCAAGCTTAAGATTTTTTATAAAGCTAATTAGTTCACTACCTCTGTTAAGCTTCATGAAGTCGAGATGGAGTTGAAG
The DNA here is from genome assembly GCA_029891385.1 of Erythroxylum novogranatense. Classification (NCBI taxonomy): domain Eukaryota; kingdom Viridiplantae; phylum Streptophyta; class Magnoliopsida; order Malpighiales; family Erythroxylaceae; genus Erythroxylum; species Erythroxylum novogranatense. The sequence goes on along the minus strand of CM057234.1, from coordinate 41,384,280 downwards.
ATTGTAACATCCCGTTACCGATGCGATGAGCATATTGACACGGGTAGTGTCGTGATTGCATATTTAGTGATCGAGTGTTTTGTGGCCTTTGAGATAGATCATTTTGCACATTCATATACATAGTGACATGCATTCATGATTGTTCCAGCATTTAAATTGTGATTATGAGTTGAATTGTGAATTTTGAGATAATTGAGTTAGATTTGATTTTAAAGTGAAATTAGGGATAATTCGAGTGGAATAGTGGAATTAGAGTGAGAATTGAATTTTAGAAAATTGAAAATTGAAAATTGAGTATGAGATCAAGTGTTTTATATTTTTGAGGAATTATGAGAATTTTTCTGGAATTTTTAGAGTTATGTGTTCGGACCGGAAAAATGACTTAGAGACTGATGATTGTGATTCCGGTTTCGAAAGTGAGTGGTAAATGGCTTGGAAAATTTAGATTTGTGAGTTTAAGAATTATTGTGAAAAGCCATTGAAATTTAGAGACTGAGATTGAATGAATTTGAGGGCTGTGATTTATAGGTTTAAATCAGCTATATATATATAGACCTTATGTTTGAAAGAGGAAGACATTTTTCTCCTAGGGCACAAAACTTCTTCTTCTTCTCGTGGGTATCGCTGATCTTGCTTTCCTTTAAAAGTTTGCTTGCTTTCTTTCTCCTTGTGGTTGGAGAATTGTTAGAAGCTTGGAGTTGTGTTGGTTGGCTTGGATTGAGGAATTTATCGTGAGTGAGAGAGCTTGAGAAGTTTTCGGAGATTCTAGGGTTACCGTGCGATTCCGTGATTTGGTAAGTTTATTGTATTTTAATGTTGTATTTATGGTTATTTATGGCATCTATGGTATTAAATGTGTTAGCTGGGGTAGTTGAATGTGTTTATGGAGGTTTTAAGAGTATTAATGGCGGAAAATGACAATCGGAGAAGATGAAGTGGTCGGACGTCGCCACGTCTGGAAATAGGCCACGCCGCGACGAGAAATGGCGTGCTCGCCGCGGCGAGCCAAGAGGACGTCACGGCGAGTGAATAAATTCTTCGCCTCGGCGAGTTTCTATAGAGACGTCGCGGCGAGGCACAGAAGAGTTGTTCATGCATGTGGGCGTCTTTCAGGCGCCATGACGAGGGTCAGAGGTCGCAAGCGAGGGACAGAAATTTTAGAAAAATTGAATTGGTTTTTAAGGTATATCTTTTAGTGTAGACCTCTAATTGGGGTAATTCTGGAGTTGTTATGATCTAGAGAAAGAGGTCTTTGAGTGAGGTAAATTATAAGAGTTCGAAATTAAATTAGCGAGTTCTCAATCATAGAAAAGAGTGATTCTGGTTCCTTAGTGACCTAAGAGTTATGTATTATCAATTGGAGTATAATTAGAGTTTAAATGAGAGATTTGTGAAATTTATGGATGTTATTGACCTAGTGAGTAGTGAATTTTGGTTGTGAATCGAGAGATAGCTGAATGGGACTAAAGCGCTGGGAAATCATGATCATGCATCATTTAATTTTAAATGTGAGACATGTGCATTAGTGAATCTTATTGATTGAGCATATAGTGATGAGAATGCGTTTGTATTTTATAAAGGCGTCGTTGGATCGTCAGTTCACGGATATCCCTGGGACTTCCAGGCAGTAGCTCGGAAGTTACAGGTGAGTAACCTAGTTGGTTCCTCGATCTTTGTGTGATAATCTGTGCTGTGAATGTGTGAATCAATTGTCAATGTGAGTGATACAAATGTGAGATAAATGTGCTGCAAATATGAATAAGTGTTCTGATTGTGAGTGATTGTACTGAATGTGTTGCTAATGTGAATACTTGTGATTATGAATCAGTGTATAGTATTACGAGTAAGTGTTCTGATCGTGACAAGTGAGTGAAGTGATAATATATGTGCTAGTGACTGTGCAAGTGTTAGTGCATGCTAGGCATGATTATAAGAGGTAATTAAACAGTTGTGACTGAAGCATTCAGTGTGCAGAGCTTTAAGCTCGAATATCAGTGAATAGGCCTAAGGCTAAACGGGAAAATAGTGCATACCTAGAGGGCTCTCCGATCCCTAAAGTGAGCGGGCAGTAGTGCATACCCAGAGGGCTCTCCTACTTGCCGAAATTGTGATCATTGTGAAAAGTGCCCGAATCGGGAAAGTGTAACGCTCAGTCACAACAATGACATAAAATAAGAAATTGCATACATTATGCATCTGACTGCGTAGTGAAATTGAGAATGCGTGTGATGTATGCCAATTGTGAAGTGATATGTTTGAGTTATGTTATCGTATAAATATGTAAATTGTGTACAGTGTTCTAAATTGCGTTAAAGTGTACTATGCGATATATTATGTGTATATGCATGAGTTGGGTGAACCATCGATGATGGTTTCTCACTGAGTTCGCAAACTCACCCAATATTGTTAATATTTTTCAGGGTAGCGTTAGTAGGTTTCTAGCTCCCGAGATAGACGTTTTCTCGTCATGCGAGTTCTTGGACAAGTGAAGCGATGGCACACAGGTCGGTCAGCTGGGGCGACTTTTGAGGATGAACTAATATAGACGTTTTTATCAGTTTCCTTTTTGGGTTATTGTATTGAGACTTTAGGGGACTGATAGACTTGTCTATATTTTGGATTGATATTATGCAATGAAATTGGAGTTTTAAATTTTAGTGATTTGCTTATTGCGGTTTAATTATATTGATGCTATGCGAGAATTTAGTAATAGTTGCGAGCGGTAGTACTTCCTTGCTGTGGGGTATGCGTCGGTACGACCCACGGGTGTCCCGGTGTGTACCCTATGGTGAGGGGGCGCTACAAAGATAGCTCAAGAGGTTTGCTATATGATAAATGATTGTTTAACTATATTTCTATATCTATATTTAATGTGTTTAGCTTGCTATTTAATAGTTTTATAGTATTTTTGATCGTAATTTGCTTCAAGTGTGTTTATAGGTGATAATTGCCTTCATGAACCAAAAGGAGAAGAATTCAAAGGAAATCGTGGCATAAAAAAAGATTTGAAGCAACTTATAGATACACAGTTGTGTATAATGATCTCTATTAATGTGTGGAGATTGGAAAATATTGTTCCTGTCCTTTTATGTTTTTTGTGTAAAATCATGAATTCATGTGTTTTTGGAGATACACGATCACCTATATAGCTGTGAAAGAGACCGTGTCTATCCCAGAAACACTAGTTTTTACCATAAAAGGATGTTAATAGAGGCAAAACAAGAAGAGGCAAGTTTTAGAGCATTTTTTTAGTCACAAGAAATATAGAGAAGCAACAATTCTAAGCAAAGGACAAGAAAAACACAAAGATTACATCACAAGATCCGATAGATAGCTTAATTCAATCAAAATTGCAAGAAGATTCATTAAAGACAAAAAGGAGATTTAGAATATGATTTCTTTTTTTTCTATTTGTTCTTCTGAATATTTGTTATTAATTTTGATTTTTATGGATAGAAACTAAATTTGTAGTGTCTAGGTGTGATGAACCCTAAGTTGTGATAATAATATGATTTGATTTTTATTTAATACAATTTTATTGATTGATTTATTGAGATTCGATTATGTGTTATATTTTTGAACTAATATATTTGGAACATTAGTCCATGATTTGATTTCATATTATTGACATTGAGAAATTTTTTTGTGTAGATAGATTTATTATAATTGGAAGGAGTTGTACGCAAACCTAGAGATAGGTCGACATAAATGCTCTAGATTAGGGTCAAATATAATAATAAAATTCAAAAATTGATAATGCAATCTTAAGGGCTTTAACTAGAAGAGATTTTAGTTAGTCAACCAAAGGTTAGTTGTTAATAGTCTTGAGAAATATATTAATATAAGATAGGGATGTCCAATTTTGCCACAATATGTTCAAAGCATGTTGGCTCATTTAGGGTCTTTAATATGCTATTTTGCATGAGTAAATTTTGCTGCAAAGGCCGTAGCCTTAGGGGCCCTAACAATAGCAACATTCAGTTGCTTTTCATCTTTACTAACTAACACATAGGCTTTGTTAAAGCTTAGTAGAGGTTTCATGTTCAATATCTATGACTTGATGAAACTAAAGTGATCGATCAGTCCCATAAGAAAATTATGGAGTTTCTCACCTTCACGTTCTACCAACATTTCCTTAGTTGTACCATATATACACTTTGGGATACTTGAATAGTTAGCAAGTTCATCTTATAAAGCTTTCAACTTTGTGTAATAGGCAGCTACAAAAAGATCTCATTGTTGAATCAAGGCCAATTCACATCTTAACTCATTAATCGAAGGGTCGTTACCAATTGCAAATCACTCTTGAAAATCGTCCCAAACCTCCTTGGTGAAATCTGTATATGCAACATCAAAGAGGAGATCAACATCAAATGAATTAGAAATATAAGATATCACTATTGAGTTGCAATTGTGCTAAGCTTGCAAAAGAGCTGGATCATCGATTGATTTGATGATGGTTCCATCTAGGAAACCAAACTTGCTTTTGGTTCAAACCACCACCTTCATGACCTATCTCCACGTTCCATAGTTTTCCCCGTTAAGGAGACAATTGAACAATGTAGCAACTGGATGATCAGATGGATTAAGATAGTATAGGGAATAGGAATCAGTCCTTGGAGAATTGGAAAGACTGATTGTGTCGATGATCTCTTTCTGTCAGTCATAAGTAGCTTCATTGTTGGTCGATTGCTATAGGATTTAGGTCGAAGGTATCAATACCTGCTCTGATACCATGATAAGAAAGAGTTTTGGAGAAAAGCAAGTACATAGATTCATTAACTCGTCAACCAATATGTACACATACATAGGTTAGCTTATAAAGGAAGTTAAGCTTAGATAGGAAAATCTATTCCTAGAAATTAGGCTTATATTTCGTGATACAAACAATTAGTCTAATTGATGGGTAGGAGACCGAATTAGCAAGGGAAGAAATCATAACAATATCATAACCATATATGCACCAAGATATAAACCTTTAACACATTTCTCACTCGTAAGCCATTTAACAAATGAACTCAAAAGAAAAAGCTTTGAAATCATGAAATTATAAGACATACATTTAAAACATGTATAGTAATTTATAATTAATTTATCTTTCCTCTAATTTTTAAGGTCTCCAATAGGGTCTTCAAAGGCTCCATTTTCAAATCATTTCTCTAAAGCAAAAATATACTTTCTTCAAGTAAGTGCTTTTATAGTCAAAGTGTGCTTAATATATAATTGATGCCACATTAAAGCTTATTTGGTCAAATAAAATGCAACTTTTGTTTTTTTTAACCTTTAATCTAGAATAGGTCCCAAATACTTATTTGGTAAAATAAAATGTAACTTTTTTACTTTTAATCTAGAATAGGTCTCATCGATAAAGAAAAATTTCTCACACTTAAAATTTATTTCTCATAATTTCATGACATAAAATTATTGAAATTTAATCTTGCTGAATTTAGTGGGAGAAATATAGCTATTTACAATCATGTGATGATTAGAAGATTCAGTACCTGGTTTAGCTTATTAGTTTTGTTATTATTGTGATTACATCATACGTGCTTTCATTCTTTTGTATCATATTCATGTATAAGTTCAAACTCTTTAACTTAATCTCAAATTCGTTAAGTTTTTTCTTATAACTTCCTAAATTCTCCTCTGATTATGTGAACCTTTAGCTATAGTTTCAATTTCAAGAAGAATTAACTATTCTGATATTATATTGAAGTTAACTTAAAATTAGGAATTTAGTGTTTGATTACAATTAATTAAAACGAAGATAAAGAAAGAGATGATACAATTCAAACGTTCTACAGAGAAGAATGAAATATGTTATTCGTGGTTCTCTCTAATCGACTGAATAGTTTATATAACCATTATAGGCAAACTATTATAGCCACTGCTAGTGCAACATGTCAACCCCAAAACATTAGAAAATTACAACAAATGACAAGCTTTATTTGGTAACTACAACCTAATATTTTGTCACATAAACTTGACTAATAATTCCTTCACGAAAAACTAGTCATTTAAGTAAAATTTAGATCTAAATTGAATTAATTAATTAAGTAAAAAATTATCATATTTTATTAAAATACATATGTAAATAAGTAAATATTTATTTATAAAATAATATTTTAATTATAAAATTAATTATAAATTAACAATGTTTCATAAAATATTTGAAAATTATAAATTTTATGTATTTTAATAATATTTTAAATTTAAAATATATTTATTAAATCTTAAATTAATTAATAAAATAAACTTAATATTTAAATTATATTTATCATAATTTTAGTAATTAATATTGAATAATTAAATAATATAAATATAAATTTCAAACAAACATATTTGTTAATAGAATTTAAAAATAAAATCAATGTACGGATTTTTTAGCTCGTCTAGGCCTAGGATGTCCACATTCGGAGAGCGTATGAAGTACACCCCCACATGGTCTTCATCATTATCTACGCGCTTATGCACAGAGTGTAGCGTTTACTCGTCTGCTGTAACAAAAAAAGTTTAAGTTGGACTAGCCTGTCCATAGTCACCAGGCTAACATAAATCATTATATAATTTCTACCTTTTTGAATGAATTTATTACTTAAAAAAAAAAACAAACCCATTATCTTAAAGTTTTAAGTTGAGATATAATATCCTAACTATATATAAGGTCACTTAAATCTTATCCAATTTTCAGATAATGCCATATCGAAAAATGTTTCTGGCCCCTCAGAGTTGTCTGAGGCTCAGACAATGAATTATTATCCTCGAGATCAACAAGGTTCCAGTCAAAAGTATCACAAATTTACAGAATTTTGTAACTTGCTGGACTTTCTTCGAAATCTGCAAAGATTCACTTCTTCAAAATCCACTCATCTCTGGTATTCTTTGGCTAATATACACACTCCAAAATGATCCAAGAAGGCAAATTAATAAACTACGTATCTCCTTTGAACTTGTGCTCTTAGAATACGTTTAACATTTTCCAAAAAACTTGTTACTGGATTTTCATATCTTCTACGATCATGTACTGAGCTAGCAGGTCCAGGGAAGTTAGGCACCAGAAAGGACTGAGTAAAACTGGGCACAAAAGGCTGCTCACAATGACCTCTTGGCTCCAAGCCTACAACGCAAAGAGTTATGGCAAGGACAACAGTATAGATCTGCGAACATTTGATTCCTGCTGTTAGTTTCAATTTTCTTTTCCAGGAAAAAAAGAAAAAGAAAAGTAAGGTAATGCTCACATCGTAATTACATATATCAGACCCATCTCTTATCACAATATTTAACATGATGTGTATGTTTTTCAAGTTCATGTTTCTTGTCTATAACATACGAAATAATCCCAATCTTCTAAATAGAAACCTCATGCAAATTGTTAGCCAACTCACAAGCAGATTTTTAAAAAAAATTGTGATGGGCGTGCTTTGTGAAGCTGTATCGTAATTAACTATATATTTATAGCATTTTCTGAAAAATAATAATCCAGTGTGTTGGCTAATGAAAATTATGCTTACCTGTGCGGCCAATGTCAACAGGGAAATCCAGCAACACATCTTTACCTGGAATATCACAAAGCTCTCAAGATCCTTCATGTTCTTGTCAATATATGCTGTTATTTCCTGTCACGACAACGTACGGTGTGTAATATGAACAAGCCTTGAACAGAAATATTAGAGGATTAAAAGAATTTCTCCATCAATTAGCAGTCTAAAGTGATCTCCTGGAACCAAGGTAGCAGGCCAATAATATAACACCAAACGGAGATTGTGCATCAGTCTGTTAGGACAGGTTTCAACTTCCATATGCGACAAAGTTACGTGGAGATTTAGAAATCTACAGATTCTTAACGGTGATTTTCAATAACCATATATAATATAGTGCCAATTTAATTGAAGAATCCATAAAATGTTCTGCTTTAAGGAGTTACAGTTTCGTCAGAGGACAATGTTATCTTTTTATAGTTGAAAGCTGTGTTAGCTAGAATTAGGCAACTTCAGACAACTGATACTGGTGCAGTAATGTATCAGTGGACATGGAAGCATAACTAGGCAAAGTTCCAATCCTCCTTTCACTAAGGAATCATTAATAGATTGACGTATTCTTAACAAGTTCACCACTTGACACTTACAGAAATGCAGCAGGAAAAGGTCAAGCAAGCATACCGCTTCCCAGTCTATCTTGAAGAAAATTGAGATGACGGCAGCAATTTCAATGATCAGAAGGCAGCAGATGACAATAATGTACTAAAAACAAGGTCAAGGAGTAAACTAACATAAAGACCAATCTGTATACATAATCACGTATAAAATCCAAGGAAAGGAGTCTAGAGCTCTTTCTTTGGTTTAAAATAAGTATTGTAAGAGATGTAATTACTGCTTAAGCACATCATGCAAATTAACAAATCTCTGAGATCAAAATCATCTTGTTCCGGGAGCATTTCAATGAAGAGATCAGTAGCTCCAGGTAGGGAATGAGACTGAAGCTGAAAAGGAAAGGATACTATACAGAGAATGGAGTTGCTCGTACAATTAGTTACCATATGGCCATAGATGGTGCTCAAGCAGACAGCAATTCCCACTCCTAAAATTCCGATTATAAACCTGAAAAAACATAAATAATGCTCGTTCTCCTTTCATCACGGCCATACTTGTGTATGTAGGCAAAAGAAAAGGACAGGAACCAATTACGTACAGAGCACCGACCAATGTTTTCCAACCGAATGTGTAAGGACACGATTGGCATGTGCCACAAGAAAACATAACAACGTGTTCTCTTTATTTAATTAATGCGTAAATATCCAATTAAAGAAAACCAAGCAAATAAGCAGAAATTGATCTTTTTCAGTAGAATAGTATTACAGTAACCTATCACTACGAAAACTTCCCAAAACGGAGGGACCATAGGGATACATCATCATGGATACGATAATGCAAAAGGAGTTGCCACTTTCACACTTTTATAGTCAAAAACAGCATGAATCAGAACTAAAAATAACAAATCTAGTTATAATTAACTGGTTTATACATACTAAAGAACATGATTCTGGGAAAGAAAGAAATGATGGGAGAGAGAACATACCACGGTCTTGGAAGACTGGAGCCAGAAGGCAAAAGAGCAAGACTTTCACTCCATCTCTTTTGCAGCCAAAGTGAGTAGACAATCATGGCAGTTCCAAAGATGAGCATTATAAGATTCATTATCCTCGTTGACCTGTGCAGGCAACATCTAGCACACCTTGTCATTGCTTATCCAGTCGTTACCTCTCCTAAGCCATCGCTAGAAATGGTAATTATTAACGTTTCTGCCAAACTTTGATCACGCTCAAGCTCGAAACTGTTCTGGTTTTTAGTCACCTGGAGCTTTCAAACATGGGGTTATTATGAAGATGGGCAGGGGGTCTTTGAGTGGTCCGCTCGAATAATATTTAGAGCACTGAAACGTGTACTTTTTGTTTATGATTAATAAAGGAAAAAAGAGTCGTCCCGTTGAAAGTTAGATGCGTTGAGGTAGCGTTGAAAGTGGCTGGGAGATTCAAGGTGGCCACTGGTTGAAGTCTGAATTGTACTCACCTAACTTTCAAATACCCCAGCAACGACTTTAGTGTAAGTCGTCCATTTGGATCCTCCTTTTACTTCCTACTGTATAGTATGAAAGATACTTTCACTACTGTTATATTGCCGGTAAAGAGTCCGGATATTATGCCTAATTTTGGTATGATGTCCTATTTTATCTCGTAAATTTTAGTCATTTATTTATGTGGATCTTTCGTAGATTTTACATAAATAAATGAAGAACTTGCATAAATGAATGTTTAAAATTTATGGGATAAAATAAGACACTATAATATTAAATAGAGGATCCTATCTCATCGATAAAAATAGACAAGAGCTCAGCGGATATTAAATTAATGTGATCTTTTGTGATAAATTTGTTCTTGAAGATTATAACAAAACAAAATGTGATTTTAGTATCTGATTTGAAATACAATTACAATTTTTTGTGAATTTTAAAACTATATCATCGTTTATTGTTTGAGAAGATAAACTAATTCAAAAGCATGCAAATTACTGCACCTTTATATTAAATAATTTTCATGTGTTAGCTGAACGAATATTGTTATTTATAATAAAAAAGATAAGAATATTCTTTCTCTCCAAAAGATAAAATAATAAGATAAGTATTTAAAATTTGAAGAATCAAAGTAAATTTAATTACGAGTTTTACTTATTTTAAAATTATAGATAAATCAAAATTAGTTTATAATATTGAACAAAATTATATTAACATTGGGCTCAAAATGTTTTTATTTATTATTGCGAAAATTAGTCCTGTTACTTGAGAATATTTTGTTTTGATGAAATTTCTAGCTTATTTTACATGTATTTAACTTGCATCAGATCGATGTGTTTGTCCCATAACGAATATTTTGTTTTGGTAAAACATAGATTGTTGATGATTATAGATTAAAAAGAATATTTAATTTTTTCATATTGCTAACCATAAGGAAGTAACAATAGGAAAATCAATTAAGGAATGTTTACTTGATTACGTCTGAAATGGTTCTTTACCTTTACTATTGATAATGTTGATTCTAATGACCTGAAAATAAATATTTGAAGAATGAAAATACCTAGGGACAATAAGTTTTTAAAATGAGTTAATATATGTCAGATGTTGAGCACATATTTTAAATCACATTATTCATCAAAGTTTAAAAGAACAACATGAACCAATCATTAGAATTGGAATTGATATATATTATGTCTTCTCTATAAGGTTTAACATTTTATGAAATGTGTTGGGAAAGAAGGAATTAAAAGAAAAATCATCTATTGTCTTAATGTAGAAACAAGGTGAAAATTAATATATTGAATGCTTAGAATTTTCTTAAGCTTTAACCACTTAAAAGATGATAAGAAATCATTTTACAATATTTTAACGGTGATAAGACTAAGGATCCTCCAAATTAAATATAAAAAAACATTAATGTCTACCTAAAGCTGCTCCTTTTAAGCTTTCTCACTTTAACAATTGTTTTCTTTTAACAATAAATGTTGATGAGGAAATGATAAAAGATGGTGATACTATATTTTCTTTTCAGTTAATAACAAAAGAAATTTTGAATTATATATTTTCCTTTGAACTTAAAATATCGTCATTGCTAGTTACCTTAAATTCACAAATATTATTAAAAGGTTGAAAATATTTTTTTTAAGAAACTAAAGATTGAATAACACTGATAATGAAGTAATGGTATAAGTATGGTCAAAAGTTGCCATTACAAGCTAATAGCAAAGAAAGTTTAGACACTAAAGTCTTGCCTAAATTAGGATAATCAAACCAAAAGATGGCTAAAGCTTCCTCATACAACTTCCCTAACTTACAAATATGTTACATGTGATGTCTTTAAAAGCTTATTGAAGGTATTATCTAGCAAACTATTATTTGGTTCCCTAACATTTTTCAATACATTAACTAATTTTAAATCAACTTAAGAGCTGTTGGACCTTGCAAAATTGAAAGTTGATTGTTGTTCCCTTATTATTAAAGTCATCATCTCCATTGAACCATGCTATTCCTTTTTTTTTTTAACTTCCTTTTGAAAATATTGTGAATCCTTTCCTTCCAAATTTCATACATAATTTTTCCAAATCTCTAAGCAGTTAAAAAGAGTTTAGATCTATGCAAAACCTTTTGACATAAGTACAAAATCCACATTGGAAGGTTAAATACTCAATGGTTTCAAAAACTAAATGGTTAAGAGTGAAGTTATTAGTAATGATAATATTACTGTAAATTCTACCCATCGTGGTTAGTCATTCTTTGATGGCTAATCATAAGATGAATGAAATATTAGGAATGGCTTGTTTGAATCATATTAGTTTATGCCAATGGATTGTAGTGACTTTATAACTTAAGGCTTGTCTGCAAAAGACATTAAAGTATTTTCTTAAGGGGTGTCTTAACCAGATGATAAAGTCTTTACTGTTGGATTCTCATCAGTTCTCCTGGAGCTCCTTGGATGATATTGAATATGCTCTCCTTAAGACTCTCTCTTACTGAAGCCTCCTTAGTGATAGTTCCCCTTAAAGTTAAGAAATCACTACTTTCCAATAAAGGCTCTAGCTAGTTTCCCTTAAAGTTGAGAAATCACTACTAAATTAAAGGCCCTAAATTACTCCAATTATTATACCATAAAATTTTAGAGGAAACATCCCCCAATATGTACTTGAAATTCACTCTCATTTGTCCCTTTAATTTAAGGCTATGGAGCATAGTCTAAAAAAAAGTTATATTAGGTAAGCAAAACTAGAAGTTTTTGTGCTCAAGGTAGTGAGAATTAATCCATTTAACCTCCAAGGATTCTTTATTAACCAAAATTCTCCAAATTCTCTTTACTATTAGAAATCTATTGAGTAGTTTAATTGGTATAATGATAAGTCCCTGTTCATTTCTAGTTAAACAAACACTCACCATCCCACTATAGTACTATAACCCTTACTAATATCTTCTCACCAAAGAAATATCTTAACCATCTTCTCAATAGTTTTGATCAAGATTTTCAAGAAAGCTATATGAGATGACCAGTATATGTGTATTGAGCTTAAAACAAAATTTATAAGTTAGATTCTACTTGTAACTGAGAGGCTCTTATTGTACTAACTATTAATTCTCCTTTTGAATGTTTATAATGAGAGGTGGAAAGTCCCTATAAGTAGGTGTTTGGTGGAAAATAAGTAATCCTAAATAATTCAAAGGAAGTTGTTTGACTTGGAGTCCTGTTATATTTGAGATCCAAGTGGAGAAATAAGTAGTTGATGAAATGAAGACTTAACTCTTATCTTTGTTCATTACCAGGCTAGATAAGTTATCATTAGGGCACTTATGGATAGAGAATTAGGCCTTGAGAGCAGTAAGAGGTTATTTGTAAATGAATGGCTATAGATTTCGATTCTCTTACATTTTTATGGAATTTAAAATTCCTTTCCAAGCTTATCAAATAATCTATGAGTTTTGACTGAACTTATATGCTTATGATGAAAAGATAAGGGGATAAAGCATCACCTTACCTCATTCCTTTAGCACCCTCAATGAGTTTTTACAGTACACCATTGACTTGTATCCTACAGGAGATTGTAGTGATGCATTACTTAATCTAACTAATGGACTTGAAGGGAATCTGAAAAGGTGTTGATGGTGAAGTTCCGATTGATGAAATCACATGCTTTATGAAAATTAACATTGATTGCACAACTTATAAGTGTTCTCTATTGTAAATATTTAAGAGTTCTCGGGGCTCCTTGTGTTTGATTAATGAGAGGCATTAAAACAATTGCAAGTCTTGAAGCCAAGTACTTTACAATGATTTTGTAGATTACATTATAGCATGAGATTTATCTAAAATCCTTCTAGAAGTAAGGCTTTGGTAGCCTTAGAATAAGACATAAATTTCTTATTAATTTCATTAATTATTTTTCATTTAAAAAAAAAAACTCAAGAATAGACCCTATCACAAAATTTCTATAAGAAAAGAGCATTAAGTCCATTAGGCCATAATGCTTTATTTGGTTTGAGAATAAATAAGGTTTCTCAACATCAACTACGTTAAAAAGAAGGATTAAGTCATTTGCATCTGCAGCATCTATATAGAATAAGAACAATTAGTAGATGAATCAAGTGTATTTGTGTAATAATTATATGTTTTTTTTTCAATAAGTCAACTTAAGAATGAACACAAGAACCATCTTCTCTCTAAATAGAAGTAATTCTATTATGGTTCTTGGAAAGAATCGATTTATGGAAAAGGTTAAATTTTTTCACTGTTGTTGAGCCATTGGACTATTGATCTTTGTTTAAGAATTGGATAATTAACCTACACATTTTGATATAAACTTATAGAGCTATCTTTTCCTCTTCTTGAGTTGCAACATTAGTAGGGTATTGATATAAGAGTTGCTGAACCTAGTCAAGTCTGAATTTTGCATCAAGCACTATGAGATGTGTGTTACTATACCTTTGTTGATTAAGTAGTTTGAGCTTTTCTTTAATCACATGCATCTTTCTCATGAAAATAAAAGAGTAAGAAAAATCTACAAATAGTTAATAGTCCTTTAATTAAGCCCCATTCAAATCCTCCATCATTCATTAGTTAATTGTTTTATATGAAGGAAAAGATTTCTTTCACCTTAAGATCTAGTTTAGGATAGATATTTGAGTTTGATCTAAAAAGAGAGGTTCCTTAAATACATTTATGGTCTTAGGAAAGATACTTAACCACTGAATAATGATCATTACTCGATTAAATTTTTTGCCTTGATGCTTATTGCTCTAAGTGAAATAATATTAGTCCATATTTAGGATTGTAATTTTAATGCTTGTAACACATTCACATAATTCATTTAAGTGATCTCTAGGGTAAGCATTACCTTTTGCTTCCAAAGGATGTAAGGTACTATAAATTCACCTAGAACTATCCAAAGCCTTTGAATACTTGCTTGGATTTCCTATAGTTTGTTCCATTAGGATTTCCTTTGAAAGGCAAAGTTAGCAGTACAAACATAAGTTACATGAATGTCTCTTGTAAAATTTCTAGGTCTAAATGAAGAAGTTGGTTAGTGATTATGGAGTGAGATATCTTGATGTTTTCTTGATCACAGTCTACCACAATTCTTCCATTATTGTGGGAACAACGATTTGTGATAATAGACCACTTGTTACTAAAAAAGACAAAGCTGCTTGTAGTTTGCCTCCTTCAGGTTTGTTTCCCAAAGGCTAATCATAAAAGTTTTTTTTTTTTCCCCCTTAAATAGTCTCAAAGAAGATTTATTGGTCTATAATACAACACCAATCAAGCAAGGAGAAAACCTGGGAGGGATGAAAGGAGACAGTTCAATCATCAATTGAAGATCAGGCTATCATGTCACGGAGCTAAGTTCGGACAGAAGAACACATGCATCATTCAGAAAAGTCTTCTCGCTACAATGACGGCAAAAAGCTCCGGTGATGTTCTTTTAACAACGTGTAATATATCAAAATGGCTTCAAAGGTGTACCAATTCAGCAAAGTTAAATTTAAGTAACTAAAATTTTATCGACTTTGACATGTCATACAAATAAAGTAATATTCCTTACCCACTCCTTTTTCCTATCCATCGAATACTGAAATAAATACAAATCAACAGTTTCAATATAACCAACTCATGACTCATTTCATCTCTTCAATCACCACTTTTCCTCTTCCACCTACTTTCTTCTCCACTTTCACATTGTTTTTATTAACCTTGTCATCAATCACTGAACTTTTTACTGCCCTTACCATTGCAGCCAAAGAAGACCACGTTTCCCCCGGCTGCTCATGGACCCAACACATGATGAAATAGATCTTCCTCTCACCAAGCTTCAGCCTACTCTTAAACTGTGACCTCCTCCAACTTTTTGAGGTTTCCTCTTTCAATTGCCTTTCCCCAGCTTGAAACAGTCTCCTCAGATCACAAAGTGAGCATATTATAGCAGGAGCTCCTAATGACAGCAAGCTTACTACATCATTGATAACATTTTGTCCAAATTGCAGGCCACCCATATCCCTGTATTCAGAAGAACAAGTTCTCTCCAAACAACAAAAAAGAGCTTCTAGTACAGTTTCTGGCTGTCCGGCTAGACCTAAGACAGTGGAGATACTCAAAACTTCTAAAGCTGACCCTACAGCATCAGATTGCCAGTCTCCATTATAAAGCCGTAATGCAAAGCAGTAGCTAAATATTATATCAACTAGGTGCACAGGTAACAGTGGCGATGGCTCCATGGAAATAAGCTTCTTGAGTGAGGGTAATGAAGTTTCAGGCCCAGGAGGAATATCACTAGCTCTATCGGTTGCGCCGTCGTACTGGAGTGATGATGATGATGATGTTTTTGTCCCCACAAGCGGTTGAATTAGTTGAGTTCCATCCTTACTGAGAGAGATTGTTCTGGCAGATGTCTTCAACCACCAAGGTTCCCATGGCTCAATCAACTTGCTAAGTTCTCCAGATGCCACAGCCCTTTGGAATTGTTTTTTCTCTCTTGCAGTTAGGTCATCAAAACTAATTGTACAGCCTATGACAAAGAAAGAAAACAAATATATCATTCAAGCAATACAATTGAGAGAGATTAAAATGCTGTAACAAACACTAGACAGAAGCCTATTAGTTCAAAATAGTATTGAGATGGTCAAAGAATGGAAGTCAGAATTTGTATGAACACAAAAAGAGGAAGACCATAAGAGTACAATACAAAGAAACATACCAGACAAAACTTTTTGGACAATCTCCTCAGACAGGCCTGAATCTGCCAGGGAAATGGGACAATAAGGAATAAGAAGCAATGCTAAAAGCTGTGAACACCAAGTAATCACCAACCAATACCTTGAAACTTGAAATTAATGATTCATAAAGATCATATGCAAAAGATACTGATGCCAGTTTACCTTGGTAGTAAATCTGCTCTAGAGATTCAAATGGCCATCATTTAAATTATTTGCAGGTACTCCTCAAACAAATAAAAAATATGTAAAGAAACGAGTATGATGTACTATCATTAACCACAAAAAGAGGGATTTTTGAGGATTTAACAATGATTACACTGACTAGAAAGCTATTAGATTAGCTTAAAACTTCAATATTTAAGCTGCGGCTCTTTATCAAATAACTAATAGAGCATAAGTTTAAGTAATGTAACCTAAAGGGAACAATTAAGAAGCAAGAACCTACCATCCTCATCCATACTATCAGTTTCTTGCTCACAATGAAATCGTTTCACAATGTCAAGCATCTTGTGTTTAGTGTGGTCATCAGGTTGCATTTGTTGAAGTTCTTCAATCACATTGTCCCGCGTGAATGCTTCCGTACAACGTAAATTATGAGACTGAACAAAATTTACAGAGTATATCACTGAAAACATAAATATTCTTTTAAAGCTAAAACAATCCTTGTACAACTGATATAAAATGAAAATAAATAGAAAATTAGAAACTTTATAGCAAATACTTTGTAGCAACAAAGAGAACAGTAGCGGGCGTTGCATCGAGGGCAAGTATACTGGGAGAATTGTTTCTGGCACCTGCCATGGCAATAAAAAATGAGTAAAAAAGAGGTAAAAAAAAACAAAGATAAAATATAGAAGGAAGGAATGTAGTACACGTGGCAAATACTATGTGAAGAAGGATTCAGACATGATGAAGCATTCGTATCGATGGAAGTCTCAATCTCCTCCATTACTACACAACACCCAAAACAATTAGAGTATGATTAGGATAGAAGCAATAAGCCAAACATTACAAATATCGAAGGAGAAGGGCTCAACACACTTCAATTTATATATTAGACCACAGCACCATTGCTTTTTCTTTTCATTTCTATGTGAAAATGAATACAACCACACTTACGAAACTCAGTATCAACAGCTAATACAATCCATGGCATAATGAGTATCAATAATACGTTTGAAATGTATGATACTGAAACTAATATTATCTTTCCTCTTAAACCATCCAACAGCATCATAGATTGAAGATTCAGATTGTGGATCTGATTTATTGACATTCTAATCAGCATGATTGACAAAAATAACCTAATCAATGTTAATCTCAGATCAAAGTTTAATCCATCAACTAACCTGGATATGTATTGATATTTGCAACGGGGGAATAACAAGCAACTCGATGGGATTAATTTTGCGATCGGAGAGATGAAGAAACCTGGTGGTAAGATGTGCCCGTTCAACTTATTGGTTTTCTGAAAAACGACACCGATTCATCAGCTAATCCAGCCCACATGTCATCTTGCTATATGCTGGCTGTTAGGCTATATATTACAAGATAATTGTTTACAAATCTTCAATTAAATAAGGAGGTAATATTATTTGTGTAAATCGTTTATTAACTCTTGGTTTTACTCATTAAAATTTTGATAGAACTGTGGTTTAACAACCTTAGCCATTAAAACAAAGCAAGAAGCAAAAGATGAAATCACCACTGACACCTGATCCTTACTCTTCTAGATAATCAAACTGTATAAACAGTGTAGCCAAGTATATCTGTGTTGCGCAAAACCGAAATCGAAAAGTAAAACAGTAAATTCAAAGTTGTAGGCATGCAATGAAAAAGAAAAAAACTTAATTTGTACTTGACATAAAACTTTTCTGTTAAAGAAATCCCAGCCTGGAACATTTACAAAGAGGTTTCATTATTGGCTATATTATCAGACAAGTTGATGATTTTTTCAAAAAGTCCTTCCATTCAAACAAAAGAACAAAAAGCATGGTCCTAAACCAGTTACTGAAAGCCACAAAAATGATGGAGAAAATTAGCATGTAAGGACTTCTATTTTGAATATTGAACAGATCATGGGGAAACAAACAAACTTCAACGGAATCTTGGTTGCAAATATCATAACTTTGAACAAATAAAATGAGAAGAAAATAATAAGAGTTAACTTTTCCACTTTGAAAGCCCAAAAAACTAAAAACCCCTCAACTGGGAACTTCTTACTGGCATTTCTCCAAACAGTTAGTAAAAAGTTTTTTCTTTATCATTTTCTTTGAGAACTCACAGTAACTCCAAAGAAGAGGGGCATGCATCGAACATAACTTTCTAAAACTAACATGTTACCTGGATATGCCAAAGAACGAGACATAAACATTAAAAGAACAAAAAGAGGAAAAGCATGGCCATGGAATCATGGGCATTAAAGTGGTTGATTCTTCAATACTGCCATTGTAAAGTGAAAGTGGCAACTAGGAACTACGGTGCTCAGAGAAGACTAGCTTTTACAAACAAATGCTTAAACAACCAATCATGGTAAAAAAACAAAAATTAGAATTTTACACACGAGTTTTGCTCACAATGTGAAAATCACTCCTTTTGTTTTCCTGAACCCAACTATTGTGTGGGGTTTTAGGGTTAACACATCACAACCAGTGGTGAATTCTTAGAAAATTAAAGGAGTCAACATTTCATTTTACTTAAAGGAATAACAGCCCACAAATGAAAAGTAAGCATGACCAAAGATCAAACATACAGATTTGGGGTCAGTTTGTAGTTAAGGGATAAGGTACACCAATCAACCTTTTTTTTAAAAAAAAAGGTGGTTGCTAGCTTTACCTGTTCTTCAATTCAAAAATACTTGAGGAACTTATAAAATAGACTTTTACTGAAAAAAAAATCTAAAATTCGAATTGGCATCATCTTAGGCCAGCTAAGAGAAATACCTTCAGATCAATTACTTATAAGTTCACCACACATACACTGATAAGGGATTGATCCAATTACTTCGAATAATCCGAAAACCCATATTTGCATAGCACTATTTTCTACAACAAGCATGCATAAAGAAGTACAGACCTTACCCTATTGTTCTGTTGTACGAATTTAATAACCTGAAAACCAATAAATTTCAAAGTTAAATGCCACCAACTAACCAGAAACACATGACAAACAAAATGTGCAAACAAAGTTTTAGACAGAAAATTTGTTGGTTCAAAACATAGGAAATAAAAGGTAAGATATGAAATATCTAAGCTAATGAATCCATACGTATGAATTATCAGCAGGAAAGAGACGAACATGACATATCAGCCCTTTGTTATTAACTACCATACAACCATATAGATCTAAAACGCAACTTGAAGCTAACATAAGAAATAGAGAAAAGTAAAGTCTTTAATTAAAAGGAAAAAATTTAATTCTAAAATAGGATCTTATACTAAAAGTTACAACCTTTGCACTCTTAGTTTTGAACCGATCGATTTTTTTTGTCAAGGTTCTCTTTTCCTTATTTGCGTAGTTCAGCCACGGATATAATTATTTAATTTCTGGTCAAAGTTAAATGCTAACGTTCTTACTAAGTATTACATCACCACAAAGCATCAATAATGAAAATAACAGACCTTCTATATGAAAATTCATAATTCTTTATTTAAACCTAAGAATAAACCTAGTACCCAAAACAAGAATTTATACGTAAGATTTCACTTTTTGCACAAAAAGGAGAGGGGAAGAAAGGAAATGTTCAGTAGAATACAAAAGCTCTAATACGGTTAAGGCTTTTGCATGAACCTTTCCTTTGTTTTATTTTTACTAATGACAGAACCACATGAGAAAGAATTGGACTGTAACAAGAGAAATATTTTAAATTATATAGAAATATAAAGTACTAGTTTTTCCGCCGCCATTCCCACCGACAACCCGATGAGGAGAAAAAAAAGTGACAAGTGAATAACACTGGAATGGAGGATAGGATACAAGTGACTCCATGATTATCACAGAGGGTCTGCATGAGATTACCAAACGGAAAATCTATGGCTTTATGCAACTCTAACAGCAACAAAGCATGGCTTTCAGTTTGGCATTTCATCGAACGGTTAAAAGATGAAAATAATGGTGAATCTATAAGAAGACCCGTTGATTCCTACGACCTTAAATCAGAGTAAAAAAGAAACACAGAATCAAGATTCCTCAATCAGCAACTCATTCAAAAGGAAAGCTTACTTTTTATACCCATAAACTTCATTTTATGCTGAAGAGTTAACAATGAAGTTGACGTCTTCTTTCCGCTTCGAAATTTCTCCGGAGGACTGCTTGGTCGCTGTAATTTTGTTTGGAGAGCTTCCAGAGAGTACGGGAACATGTAAAATAATATTGGTTTCGTATCGGAGATCAAGAAATATTTAACGAGAGATGGTCCTATATGAGGCCACATCACACGGAGATCAACGGCCCTTAATTGTCAATTGGTACCGGAAATTAACAAGCGCCACGTGGAGCACAGAGGAGACCTGAAGGCGAAGAGAAGACCCCATACTAGGCGTTTCTTTCTTCCCTCTCGTTTTCTCGCCTGAATTGCTTATAGCTTAGATCTTTACAATGCTTCTTCTTCTTGATTTTTGGATTCCCATCCTCGGATCAACGTGTTGGGGCACATGTTTGTTATCAGATAACGTAATGATTCGTTGAATTCTATGTTAGTTGTTATAATTGGTAGTACGTAGAGAAGATCTTATTACGTACCTCAGGATCACGTGAAAGGATAAAAAACGAAGGTAACGTAGAATACCTGGATTCAGTTCCATCTTGGATTTTGATGCCGATTTGGAGCTCCAAACGTCTCCAAATCTCCCAGGGCCTTTAGTGGAAAACGATCACTGACTCACGAGTTAGGTCTTTCTACAGTTTCCTCAGCGTTCCGAGCTTCCTTAACGAGTCAGGAACCTTATGCTCGTGAACGTTCTCTTTTCACTTCTGAGTAACTGCAGGAGACTTAACCTATATATAACTTCCATATCGGGCTTTCCCATCACAAGACCGATATAGACCCAGTCCACACTGATCGGGACCCATTTTCCATCTAGATTTTGATCCATTAATTTAGATCATTTATTGGGCCACTTTATTATCTTTATCTGGATCAAATGGCGCAACTTAACCGGTAATTTATTTAAAAACCAAAATTGCAATTAATGTTAGCCCAACTTTAGAGACATTGCCCTTTGGAGCAAAAAATGTCTAACAATCTCCCCTTTGGACTATCATTAATTGCGGTAGACTTTAGTTTAAAAAATAATTTAAAAACCCGATTAAGCCACGTAACTGTATAGTCGACTAAGTTTTGAAAAACAAACATTTGATCCAAAGATAACGAAAGTCCATCATTCTGTCCCGCAGGGCTTTCAGTACCGAAAAGTATCAAATGCATGTGTCATATGTGACACAGATCCAATACAATCACAAATACCTAATACCCACTAACATGAATGGGAAAATGGAGTGTGGCAAACTACGATGATACCTTTATGATCTAAATTGTATCATCCTCGTTTGTCGGTCTCAATTTTTATGGCTTTATGCTAAACAACATTAGAGAAATCCTTTATGTTCTCCAACTGAATGCTGAACTGCATTATAGAACCCTTTATGGGATTAAAAACTTATATCCCCCTATGTCATGTCAAACTTTATAGCTAGCTATGTTAAACTGTATGCGTCTAAATGACATAGGCACAAGGTCAATCTGTATATATGCTCAGTGACCTTTAAATGCTTAAGATTAACACAAATCTTAAGACTTTCACACGTACTATGACGATGTATGATGACACTTAATACTAAGGATAAATAATGATCATCTCTATCATAACCATCATACTATCATAATACTGTAAAATGTACAAATGTACATGGAGCAAACCTAACGATCCCCTAATCGGCAGTGTCTTACGACATCAAAACACCCATACTGTATACCTGTGTTACAAACACAAGTGGGTGAAGTCCTTTAGTTAAAAGATCAACTCAGAATTCCTCAGTCCTTAAATGTTCTGAACCTTGATGTCACTTTTCATGTCAACACCTTTATGACCAAATAATTGATCTTTAACTGCTATGACCCTGTAATATTCTTCGTTGTCATTAAACAATACTGTAAGAAGAATGTCACAGTAAAATCAGATGGGTCTAGCCACTGAATGGACCACAGACCACTCAGAAATTAAATTTCTGAGTTAAACCGTCTGCGAAGTAGCCCATTGGCATACACTCTGCATGCCTAATCAAGGAAGTTACACGTGTCTCTACAACACACTTCTACGACAATGTACCATCTACAAACTTGAACTGTAACCTTAGGTGAACTTTCGATCATCCGAACACATAGCTAATGTAACACCCAAATACCCCCTGGGAGGATATGTGGATGTCACCCAAGACAGAACAAACAAAATCAAACATTACACATATGCATTGTTTTAAAAAATATTTACAGGCCCAAACAAACCAACCAAAATACATATTCGAGTGACACAAAAACTCTGACTCCTTTGGCCACTGCGGTTGACTTGTCCCAGTCCTTAATCTCTTTGCTTTGTACCTACACGGGGCAAATCCACCGTGCTAAGCTTATAGCTTAGTGAGTAATCATTTATCTAATTTAACCAATTTCTTTTCACATTAACGATATCAGCATGCATTCAGAGATCAGAGATTAATACTCAGGCAGGAAAAATGCACTTCAGAACAGATCGCCTTTTAATGTTGGGTCCATGTTTTGCGTTGGGCCCGTGTTTTGCGTATCTCAGTACCTCAAGTTTGCACGCGATCCAACCTCAAGGTTGCACGCGACCACAACCCAATAAATCAGAAGTCCATAAAACAGAAGTGGGTAACGAGACTTTTCAGAAGACCAAAATCTCGACACCGAAGTGTCCATATCAGAAGCCAAAGACTCGACACCGAAGTGTCCATATCAGAAGCCAAAGGCTCGACACCGAAGTGTCACAGAAGCGCTACAGACCCTTCTAGGCATGCCTATTTACCCACAACTCGGACAGAACAAATCAATTCAGACATTTCATGTGCAATAACATTAGCACTTCAATAACATAATCATACAACAATTACCTCGGACGTTCATTGTCCGGAACAGTACACAATCAGTACAGCACACATGAGCACTCAGACATTCATTGTCCGGAACAGAACACAATTCAGTACAAAACAACTCAAAGTGAGACCGTCCCGGGTCTCTTATACTGATTTTACCCATAGTACTCAAACAGAACACAATTCCTGATTACTGACTTACAAACTTTACTGTCGAAATTACTTACATTACTGACATTATTGATGATTCATCGACATTCTTGGTATGATCGACCGGTTCAAATTTCGACATCGATCGTCTTTATGACTTCCAATTTTACTGTCGGCATGACGACGATCGCAATTTCTATCTTACTTCATCAATCGAAATAACGGATTACTAACCTTAAATCGCCCATACTATTTATTGCCTCGAAGTCTCGGCAATATCTGGCAGTGGTCGTTCCTCTATAATACAGATACAAATTATTATTGTGCATAATTACTGTATGCTAAATGAGTATGATGCATGTTCATGCAAATTTTCGGGATTCTTTACTGTTCACAAATACGTATTACTATTCACAAATACGTATTCTTACTGTTCACAAATACGCATGAATATTGCTCACAAATACGGATCTTGTCATCAGTAGCAATACTATTCACTAGTCACTATTCACCACTATTCACTATTCACTATTACTATTTACTATTTACTATTTACTATTCACCTTTGTTTCAATAATCGCTTATCGCCTTCTACCTTACGAAAATCATTGTTCATTTCTTTTTTTTTCTTTCTTTCTTTTCCTCTCAATTTTCTCAATTCTTTTAGCATCCTCACTTAACAACTAACCTCTTACGCCAGTCTAACCTATCAGAATCATCAAAAACTTCAAACATGATAGATCTAAAAATTTCCTTCCCCTTTTTCTTATCCTCCCATAAAACCATCTAACAGATCATATATACCTATATGTCTCAACCAACACCAGAAAAGATTCATGATCTAAAGGACTAACCTCGTTATTTGCTGCAGAAAAGCAGATCGATCGACAGACAGTGATGAAGAGCATCGGTCGTGAGCAAATGAACTGAATTTTATGAGTTATACACGGTTCTGTCTAACCCTTATATAAGTCGGCCACTTATTCAATTTTACTATTAAACCATGTGGGATGAATAGTGAAAAGCACACTTATGATTATGAATCAACTAATTCCCGAAGTTCCGCATAACTTCCAAAATTCACCAAAAATTTCGTCATAAAATATGACTGCCAAATAATTGTTCCAAAAATACTCCATACGTCACCAATAATTTCTAAAAATCATTGAAGTCTCCAAAAATTACTAAAAATTATCTTAATATTGTCCGAATCAATCCGAAATTTCATTTTACCAATGTACGCGGAAATACCATGAATGCATGCCAAAATATCAAAGAGACAGAATATAAATCAGACTAAATTTGCTTAATATGCTAACCCCTAATTTGGGGTGTTACAACTCTTCCCTCCTTAAGGAATTTCGTCCTCGAAATTCATATCTGATCCGAATATTTTATACCTCCAACGGCTATTACCGGTCACAAACGGCTAGTTTCTAACGGTCATAAACGGCTAGTGAACAGTACCAAAATGGTCTATAAATAGCAACTACTTCTTCCTCATTTACTTCATCCCTCCACATTCTTTCTTACTTACCTTAAACTTTCTTCTAGACGAAACCAAAGTTCAAAATGTTATCCGCTATCGCATGCTTTGGTATACTTCTTATCATTATGTATCTTTATCTCGTTCTTAGTATTAATTTTGAGCTACGTGAAGCTCGCACTTTTTTTGTCTTCTTAGCATTTCCTATGATCCTTATGTTGCTTATTGGCATAGCCTTTGAGCAAGGCATGTAACTTTTTTTTTTCGTCGTAATGGAAAAATAAATGTGTTGCTCTCTATTTAAATCGTCATTGTGATGAGGGATTGATACCTCACTTCATTTGTGGAAAAATGTCCAATAGGATCCTCAATATGTTCACTTTCACTTTCGGAATCAATAACGCCAATATCAAATCCTATTCTACCTCGTACCAAATGCATCTAATACCACCAAATATCATCGCAAAGCACTATAGCCACAAAACCAATGTTTCTTCACATAGTTACATAATCATACCAGTCATCAGTCAAAAGGTTCAATTCATATCGTGCGATCGTTAATCTCATCTTTCACGTATTCCCTCTTGTAAAATCACGCAACAATGTGATCAAAGAAACCTAATATCTGATATCATCAATTTGTCGGATCGATTTATAATTAATCACTTTTCTTCTCTACTTTCCTTCTCATATATATTTCTCAATCTCTTCCCAATTCCTCGATTCTTATATCAAATATTTCATCAATAGTCTTTAACATTTTTCCTTTAGTCAATGGTCCACTTCTATGGACCAAAGTCAAACATCAAGTCATCTCATCTTTCAAAATTTGAATCTCTCACAAGCATACCTTCATCAAGAATTTCTACTCTCTAAATTCAATCTTAAATCGAACAAACAATTTAACTCTACAAATATGTATCCTCCAAGTATTTCTTATTTCATCTCACACATGAATATCTGAAAGCCATTCATCAAATTTGATCATGAAAATTCTCCTTTCAATTTCCATTACTTATCACCTTAATCAAACAATCCATTTACATTTCTATCACATTTCTCTAATTCCATCTTCCTAAACCTAATGCCCATCTTTTTCATTCAGTCCTTTTTCTCTTTTGTCCAACTTATTCCCAATCATATTCTTTTCCTTTTGGCATCAAATTTGTCTTACTCCCAAACTCACTTCTTATTCTTATTCTTGTCTTAACCCGATTTTTACCATAAATCAGGCGATAACTGTTTGTATTTTTTGACCACAAATCTGCAATGATAAAACACACTTCAAAAATTCTCACACAATAACTAGAATCATCGGACCTCCCGTCCGGAATCCAAACATCAGCAACAACGCACTTCTATACCTAACACTTCAATAGACTCAACTCTCAATACCCAATGCATCGATACCATAGCACAATATTGATATCGTATTCCATAATATAAATGCATTACATCATTATTTGTCATAGCTAACTAGATATTATTTCCCACTTCTAAATAGTCACAACT
Organism: Erythroxylum novogranatense; assembly: GCA_029891385.1. Taxonomy (NCBI): domain Eukaryota; kingdom Viridiplantae; phylum Streptophyta; class Magnoliopsida; order Malpighiales; family Erythroxylaceae; genus Erythroxylum; species Erythroxylum novogranatense. Next base: position 41,357,729 of record CM057234.1, on the reverse strand, counting down.
TTCATTTTCCCTTATGCGAGATAGATCAAGATGCTTATTGGACATCTCGACTACAGAGCTAATCAAACTCGACTTCCTAGGCGTCATCGTCATAGATTTCATTACTGAACCTAAATCCATTTACGTTTGCTAGTCTATTCAACTTCCCTTATCTGACTCTCATATTGATCGACTCAATATTCACGCACTAATTGCTCCATACTCATTAATTCCTTCTTGTCCCAACATATATCATCTCCGTACACCATAACATCATTCGCCAAGCAACCAGTACACTCAGAATAACTTCATCTTACTTGACTATGCTCTCAATCAATTCAGAAACTTACGATATGTCGAAATTCTATTATCGAACCCATTGTTAAAATCTGACATACCTCATCAACAGTCTTGTGAAATCTTTCCATACGTAAAAACCAAACATGGGACAAACTGCATTAGGCCAAAACACAACTTAGACACTCAACGGAAAACAATAGGCAAGCCGTGGTTAAACCAGAACCGCCTAAACTTGCTCTGATACCAAAAGATGTAACACCCAAATACCCCCTAGGAGGATATGTGGATGCCACCCAAGACAGAACAAATAAAATCAAACATTACACATATGCATTGTTTTAAAAAATATTTACAGGCCCAAACAAACTAACTAAAATACATATTCGAGTGACACAAAAACTCTGACTCATTTGGCCACTGCGGTTGACTTGTCCCAGTCCTTAATCTCTTTGCTTTGTACCTACACGGGGCAAATCCACCGTGCTAAGCTTATAGCTTAGTGAGTAATCATTTATCTAATTTAACCAATTTCTTTTCACATTAACGATATCAGCATGCATTCAGAGATTAGAGATTAATACTCAGGCAGGAAAAATGCACTTCGAGCAGATCGCCTTTTAATGTTGGGTCCAGATTTTGCGTTGGGCCCGTGTTTTATGACTCAAGACCTCGAGTTTGCACGCGATCCAACCTCAAGGTTGCACGCGACCACAACCCAACAAATCGAAGTCCATAAAATGTAGTGGGTAACGAGACTTTCGAAGACCAAAATCTCGACACGAAGTGTCCATATCGAAGTTAAAGGCTCGACACGAAGTGTCCATATCGAAGCCAAAGGCTCGACATCAAGTGTCACGTAAGCTTCTGAGACCCTTCAGGCATGCCTATTTATCCACAACTTCGGACATAACAAATCGTTCGGACATTTCATGTGCAATAACATTAGCACTTCAATAACATAATCATACAACAATTACCTCGGACGTTCATTGTCCGAATAAGACACAATCAAGATAAAGACACATGAGCACTCGGACATTCATTGTCGGAGTAAGAACACAAAGATAAAACAACTCAAAGTGAGACCGTCCTGGGTCTCTTATACTGATTTTACCCATAGTACTCAAACAGAACACAATTCACGACATCGACTTACAAACTTTACTGTCGAAATTACTTACATCATCGACATTATTGATCGACATCGACATTCTTGGTATGAATGACCGGTTATCAAATTTCGACATCGATTGTCTTTATGACTTCCAATTTTACTGTCGGCATGACGTACGTACTGCAATTTCTATCTTACTTACTGACTGAAATATCGGGATTACTAACCTTAAATCGCCCATACTATTTATTGCCTCGAAGTCTCGGCAATATCTGGCAGTGGTCGTTCCTCTATAATACAGATACAAATTATTATTGTGCATAATTACTGTATGCTAAATGAGTATGATGCATGTTCATGCAAATTTTCGAGATTCTTTACTGTTCACAAATACGTATTACTATTCACAAATACATATTCTTACTGTTCACAAATACGTACAGATACTATTCACAAATACGGATACTATACTGTAGCAATACTATTCACTAGTCACTATTCACCACTATTCACTATTTACTATTCACTATTACTATTTACTATTTACTATTCACCGACACTGTTCACACACTGTTCATCGTCTCCTACCTTACGAAAATCACTGTTCATTTCTTTTTTTTTTCTTTCTTTTCTTTTTCCTCTCAATTTTTCTCAATTCTTTTAGCATCCTCACTTAACAACTAACCTCTTACGCTACCTAACCTATCGTAATCATCAAAACTTCAAACATGATAGATCTAAAAATTTCCTTCCCCTTTTTCTTATCCTCCCATAAAACCATCTAACAGATCATATATACCTATATGTCTCAACCAACACCATAAAAGATTCATGATCTAAAGGACTAACCTCGTTATTTGCTGCAGAAAAGCAGATCGATCGACAGACAGTGATGAAGAGCATCGGTCGTGAGCAAATGAACTGAATTTTATGAGTTATACACGGTTCTGTCTAACCCTTATATAAGTCGGCCACTTATTCAATTTTTACTATTACTGTGGGATGAATAGTGAAAAGCACACTTATGATTATGAATCAACTAATTCCCGAAGTTCCGCATAACTTTCAAAATTCACCAAAAATTCCGTCATAAAATATGACTGCCAAATAATTGTTCCAAAAATACTCCATACGTCACCAATAATTTCTAAAAATCATTGAAGTCTCCAAAAATTACTAAAAATTATCTTAATATTGTCCGAATCAATCCAAAATTTCATTTTACCAATGTACCCGGAAATACCATGAATGCATGCCAAAATATCAAAGAGACAGAACATAAATCAGACTAAATTTGCTTAATATGCTAACCCCTAATTTGGGGTGTTACAGCTAACTTCAAACCTGAATTCCCTACGAGGTTCAATCTGTTGACCTTATTATATGTCAACATATAATCCTTAATTCCTTCAACTATCCCAATACTCACTTGACTGTCTTCCGAAAGTTTATAACTGGGTTAACCAGATATTGACCAAACAGTCAAACAGTAAATGCAATGTCCTATCCAGTACATAGCCAAGCATACATCAGCTATCCACCATACTGGAATACAAAACATCCCTCATAATCTCTCTTTACTTTATTCTTTGGTTGTTGTACCAAAGATTATCTCTCACTGTGAGAGACAAGTGTTACAACAGGTTTACTATCAACTGTATGAAACCTTTGTAACACATACTCAATGTATGCATTCTTTTAGAGATTTGTTGAGTGTTGAGATATGTCCTGGTAAGTCTGAATACCTAGGACAGAAGATGTTATACTATGGTCCTTATGTCAAGGTTCTTGATCAAAAGTTGATGAACCTCATACAACATGATCAAGTGACTTGATGTGAGCAATTTACCATCCTAATGCTGTGATAGGAAGATAACTTGCTCCCCTCAACTTCATAGTACTGGCATCCTGTAACTCTATTTTCTAAGAAGCTGGAAGAGGCCATAACCTCACCAAATATAAGGTATCATTTTAAGGAGATTTACTGTAAAGTATATATTGATCTGCACAACTCATTAACCAAGTCAGTACTATATGGATCCTGGGACCCTACATATTGTACCTCATAGACTACTTCATAAAGGTTTTTACTCAGGAAGATGTTTATGACAACTTTCTGATGGAATTCTTTATCATCATAAGCTACAATTGCCTTTATCACTCAAAAATGTATCCTACGAGGATACGAGAGAAAAGGTAACACAAAGTCAGCCTTTTCCCTTAGTGACCCCTTATGCAAGTGAGCAAGCCATGAAACCATTGAACCTTATCCTGAAATCCTTTAGGTCTCAAACTTTATTGATAACTGACAAGCTTGCAATTCATGATGCAAATCAACTAGCTTCCCTGACCTTACTATGCTTCATGGCTTACATCTCGTCATTCATCGCATCCCACCACACATCCACATTGGGTCCAGAAACAACTTCTGTAAAAGTAACTGGATCTGTAATATGTCTAATAACATAGTCCAGTACACCTGACAGACTATGTTGTCAGATGGGATAGCAAGTCGCCTCACTCCAGTGGATTTACTTAACCTTATTAGATCTTGTACCCCCAAGAATCCCTTTGTGTACAGGTATGGGTTCCTGTTCCTGTATAGGTACGGTACAAAAATCTAGATCTACCAGATTTAACTGTATGAGTACTGGATATTAGTCAACTGTAGTATCCACCCTACTATCGTCCGAAAGGTCAAAAGACCCACCATCATAGACATGGTATTCTAGAAACTTGGCTGTTCGTGATTCCACTATTCTGGTCCCTCCTATCTACAGTAAAATCTTTAGCCCTAAAGTGGTTGAGATATTTTACTAAATAGCAATGAAATGAACGAGTATGCAAATTTTCTTTATAAGGATTATCGGACTGCTCCTACTGAAATAGGGCAGCCTTTTACACGAGTGTGCGCAAGGCTGAGTTCTTCAATTCCTAGATAGGTAGATTAGTCCTGCTCTACATTGACTTCTTTAAGTCCTTTAGGGTGGAGCTATGCCTTTCGGCAACACACCATTTTACTCATAACTAATTGGCATAGTGAACTAAGTTACTATTCCAACTGACTTTATATATTTGGCAAACGGACTTTAAAGTCTTGAATCATCATGCTTGCCATGATATTCTCCTCCACTATCGAATCTGACTATCTTGATGAATTTTTTCCAACTGGTTCTCAACCTTCAGACTTTAAGTAAGAACACATGACTTTGATGTGAAAAATCACCAAGACATGTCAGAATACTTTATAATTTCTCTATGCAACTGTATGAGATTTACCGAAATCTTTATGTATCAAACTCAACAAGTTAGAGGTATAAGTTGGCCCCAATGTCCTTATTAGTCAACTTACCCCTGTGACCTTAAGTACATGTTCCAAATCATCTTAATCTAGAATTAAAAAATGCTTTCCTTAATCACTCCCTCAATCCTAGCTACGGAAATGTGACTTAACCTTTATATCACACCATGTATGACTTCTCATTCATCAGGTCCTTCATACCTTGTTTAGCATGATACGAAGAAGTATATATCTAATCCGGGATAAGACACACTCTATACAAACTGTATGACAAGAAAGTTGCATCTTTATGTTTTGCATTAAACCACAACTGTACAACAGAAGTACTAAATGCAAAACATCAACTTTCAGTGTCATTAATTGATCAAAAGATCACATATAAAATGTGTTGTGTATATCCTAATGAACCTTACTATAAAGTTCAATATATACACCCCTATAGATATCACTTCCACCTCTTTATTGTTATGCACCATCAGTTCCTCCTTCCTTTATTTGGCTTCATCCTGGATATGAATTACTGCATTGTGGAACCACCTTTATCAGATGTTCTACTAAATAGTCACTTATACTTAATGCGACTATCGCAAATTAAATTCATAATTGATAAACCAACAAGTAACTAATAGTCACAGTCTTTCCTTTAAACCTCATACTACTGGTTTCTTCATATCTTCATGTCCAAGGACATGTACCGGAAATGGTTTTGACCAGCTTTAGCAAGTGGAGAAGATTTGAGCTTTCTACTTTTGAACTTAATGAGCTTCATCTTTGTCTTCCCTCAAGCTGCTTTGAGAACTGTAGGAGTAACTACTATAGTTTCTCCACCTCAGAAACACAATGGGATATCAAAGTATTGAAGTCTCAATATTTTCACCTACTATGAAAATAAATTATTCTTGATAAGTACTCCATTACTCCCCTTTTTCTCTGTATACTTTATGGAGAATAATACTTTCAATAAGGCACTTGTCTCAATTCTGGATAAGACTGTACCTTTGGGAGACTTTATTAAGAAACTCCTTCGCTGTATCTGTGTTCGGAAGTTCACTTTGTAGATGGTTAGGTACGGATTTCCTAATGGTCATCAGATGTAATCTGTTAGACCAATCCTAGGCTTCATAGGCTACTTTATGAGCTTAACAGCTCATGGATGTAATTGGAGATGGCTTACCCTTCCATATGGCCATGTCAACTACAGCTATCTCCATAACCTTCAAAACATCCTCCGTCCAATTCTCCGTTTAATTCTTTATATTGAAACCAGCAAGGGTTTCAATGACGACACTAATTTAGTTGACTGAAAAGGTGACTTCATGATGATCTTTAAATCAGCACAAATGTAGGACAACAGCGATACTAAAGCCATTGATAGTATCTTTCCTGAAAATTCGATCACACATATTATGAAACACCTTTGGGCTGAATACATAATATATGCAATTAGACTTTCACACATAAAAGCGATCGGAGTGTAGACTATCAACTCCCCTGACACTACCACCTTTGGGTGAATAGATCAGTTGAGCAACAAACTTCCTCCATCCAATGCCTTTATGTACATCTCAAAATTTTATGGAAGGCCAACACCTTTGGGCAGAATAACCAAACATAAAATCAGAGACATCCCCCAACATGTAAGCAAAACAATCCAGAATACTGACTCGAAAGACCACTTTGGTGACTACATTCTCATCAGCATCCAAAAGGTTCGCAAACACAAGGGATACATCTTTATGTCATCCTCACATTCTTTATGGGCATATTGTATGTGACAATGCAACCTCAATAAATGCACAACTCCAAATGCACAATCTCATTGTCACACACACGTGCTGAAGACATTTTTCGAAAACTTCATTTGAGACTTTTGTAAACAAAAAATCTCAATAGAGTGACTATCGTGCTGTAACACCCCAAATTAGGGGTTAGCATATTAAGCAAATTTAGTCTGATTTATGTTCTGTCTCTTTGATATTTTGGCATGCATTCATGGTATTTCCGGGTACATTGGTAAAATGAAATTTCGGATTGATTCGGACAATATTAAGATAATTTTTAGTAATTTTTGGAGACTTCAATGATTTTTAGAAATTATTGGTGACGTATGGAGTATTTTTGGAACAATTATTTGGCAGTCATATTTTATGACGGAATTTTTGGAAGTTGTCTGGAACTTCTGGGAATTAGTTGATTCCACAATCATAAGTGTGCTTTTCACTATTCATCTCACAGTAAGTCAATAGTAAAAATTGAATAAGTGGGCGACTTATATAAGGGTTAGACAGAACCGTGTATAACTCATAAAATTCAGTTCATTTGCTCACGACCGATGCTCTTCATCTTCGTCGTCGATCGATCCGCTTTCTGCGACAAATAACGAGGTTAGTCCTTTAGATCATGAATCTTTTCTGGTGTTGGTTGAGACATATAGGTATATATGATCTGTTAGATGGTTTTATGGGAGGATAAGAAAAAGGGGAAGGAAATTTTTAGATCTATCATGTTTGAAGTTTTTGATGATTCTGATAGGTTAGACTGGCGTAAGAGGTTAGTTGTTAAGTGAGGATGCTAAAAGAATTGAGAAAATTTGAGAGGAAAAAGAAAAGAAAGAAAAAAAAAGAAATAAACAGTGATTTTCATAAGGTAGGAGACAATAAACAGTGTGTGAACAGTGTCGGTGAATAGTAAATAGTAAATAGTAAATAGTAATAGTGAATAGTAAATAGTGAATAGTGGTGAATAGTGACTAGTGAATAGTATTGCTACAGTACAGTATCCGTATTTGTGAACAGTAAGAATACGTATTTGTGAATAGTAATACGTATTTGTGAACAGTAAAGAATCCCGAAAATTTGCATGAACATGCATCATATTCATTTAGCATACAGTAATTATGCACAATAATAATTTGTATCTGTATTATAGAGGAACGACCACTGCCAGATATTGCCGAGACTTCGAGGCAATAAATAGTATGGGCGATTTAAGGTTAGTAATCCCGGTATTTCGATCAAGATAAGTAAGATAGAAATTGCAGACGACGCGTCGCCGCGAAGAAATTGGAAGTCATAAAGGCGATCAAGAATCGAAATTTCGTAACCGTCACCATACCAAGAATGTCGAAGAATCATCAATAATGTCAGTAATGTAAGTAATTTCGACAGTAAAGTTTGTAAGTCAGTAATCAGGAATTGTGTTCTGTTTGAGTACTATGGATAAAATCAGTATAAGAGATCCGGGACGGTCTCACTTTGAGTTGTTTTAGATCAATTGTGTTCATTAGGACAATGAATGTCCGAGTGCTCATGTGTCTGATCTTGATTGTAATCTTTATTAGGACAATGAACGTCCGAGGTAATTGTTGTATGATTATGTTATTGAAGTGCTAATGTTATTGCACATGAAATGTCCGGCCGATTTGTTCTGTCGAAGTTGTGGGTAAATAGGCATGCCTAGAAGGGTCTGTAGCGCTTCTGTGACACTTCAGTGTCGAGCCTTTGGCTTCTGATATGGACACTTCGGTGTCGAGCCTTTGGCTTCTGATATGGACACTTCGGTGTCGAGATTTTGGTCTTCTGAAAAGTCCCGTTACCCACTTCTGTTTTATGGACTTCTGATTTGTTGGGTTGTGGTCGCGTGCAACCTTGAGGTTGGATCGCGTGCAAACTTGAGGTACTGAGGTACGCAAAACACGGACCCAACGCAAAACACGGACCCAACATTAAAAGGCGATCTGTTCTGAAGTGCATTTTGCTTGATTATTAATCTCACGAATGCATCGCCGATATCGTTAATGTGAAAAGAAATTGGTTAAATTAGATAAATGATTACTCACTAAGCTATAAGCTTAGCACGGTGGATTTGCCCCGTGTAGGTACAGAGCAAAGAAATTAAGGACTGGGACAAGTCAACCGCAGTGGCCAAAGGAGTCGAGTTTTGTGTCACTTTCGAATATGTATTTTTTGGTTTATTTGGGCTGTACATATTCTTTGGATTTGTTTCTGGAAAGTCTGAGCTGTATTATATGTGTGTTAAACTTAGATTGTAAAACAATGCAAATGTGTAATGTTTGATTTTGTTTGTTCTGTCTTGGGTGGCATCCATGTATCCTCCCAGGGGGTATTTGGGTGTTACACGTGCATCACCAGATACTGAACCAACCTTCTGAGATATGACAATGTCACGTATCTCCCTTATGGCAAGTTATTGCACGAAAGTTCACTCAAAAATGACTTCAGAATGTCTCAATTCCTATTTTCGATTGATTATCATGCAATCCCGAACACTGAAAATGAGACTCGAGATGCAACACCTTATGTATCTCACTCATACAAAGTCCGAAGCATGAAAATTCAATCGAAATCGGATTCAGAATACCTCGATTTATTTTTCTGGAGTTAAACTTTAATTTATCACAAATGTAATAAATCTAGAAAAATAAAAAAAGTTAATTTATAAATTTCTCGGACCCGGAAACTGACCCAAAACACCCCAAGGAAGCTTTAAGGGAAATTTGGAAATTTTAGTTTTTAATTGAGCATAGCAGCAGTCAGCGGCCGACGTCATTGCCGACGTCATCGCCGATGTCGATGGCGACGGTCGAGGCGAGCGTTATGCGCTCTCCACTGTGGGCGCGTGCCTAGCACGTGCGACGTGTGGCGCGCATCAGTCCGGCCACATGCGTCCCCGCGTGGACGGCCTGGATGGGCGCGTGTCATGCACGCGTTCGTCGTTCCCACATGGGTCGATCTTGCTGGGGAGCGCAGCGCAGACGCGGCAATCCCAAGATATACTCTTCCTTTGTCGGTAAAGGTGCGCTACCGACGGTCTTCGACACTTCCGATGCCGGAAGCGATTTTTGGCATCCTGGAAGCCCATTTTTTGCTCCGTTTGGCCCGTTTTTCATAGCTAGCCTTATGTATACTACTTTTACGCAATCAATCACACAAAAAAGCTGAAAAACGCAATAAAAAACGATTGAAAACCAAAAAGAGATAAAAACAGAAAAAAAAACCTTTGTTTCCAACAATCCGATCACGTAACCGCTCTGATACCATGTGGTGGTATGTAGAGGAGACCTTATTACGTACCCCAGGATCACGTGAAAGGATCAAAAACGAAGGTAATGCGGAATACCTGGATTCGGTTCCATCTCAGATTTCGATGTCGATTTGGAGCTCCAAACGTCTCCGAATCTCCCGGGGCCTTTAGTGGAAAACGATCACCGATTCACAGGCTAGGCCTTTCTACAGTTTTCTCAACGTTCCGAGCTTCCTTAACGGGTCAGGAACCTTATGCTCATGAACGTTCTCTTTTCACTTCTGAGCAACTGCAGGAGACCTAACCTATATATAGCTTCCATATTGGGCTTCCCCATCACAAGGCCGATATGGACCCTGTCCACACTGATCGGGACCCATTTTCTATTCGAACTTTGACCCATTAATTTAGATCATTTATTGGGCCACTTTATTATCTTTATCTAGATCAAATGACGCAACTTAACTGAAAATTTATTTAAAAACCAAAATTGCAATTAATGTTAGTCTAACTTTAGAGACATTGACAAAATTGGGCAAAAAATGTCTAACAACACTGACATAAAGACTCATGTAATGTTAACGTATAAAGACATGTAGTACCGAGGGGATGTTGGGAGGTTCTGAGCTTAGATTTTATAAAAGGGTTGTCAGAATCGTGAGGCAAGGCAAGCATAACAGTGGCGGTGTATCGGTTTAGTAAACATAGTCACTTCATGGCCATTAAACATCCAATTACCACAATAGAGGCGTACAAGTAATCTTGCACACCGTCTCCAAGCTTTATATGATGCCTGAGAACATTGTCAGCCATCGACACCCAAATTTTTTGACAGATTCTAGAGGGAATTCTTCAAATTGCAAACCCAATTGAATAAAATTTTGGAAATATACCTACGTTGTTTCTATAATGATGCAACGTCGAGATACGTAGAGTGTGTTTTATTGGCTGAACGGTGGTAGAATAACACATTCCATGCAGCCATAAACTCCTCACCCTTAGAATTGTTATAAGGCTACCCTCCACCGGTTTATATGCCTAATTTGTAGGGAACTCTAAGAACTTAACAGTGGATCAAAAGATGAGTGACAAGGAGGCAGCGATGGCTTAAGCTAAATTTCATCTTCATCGAGCCTAGCATCATATGAAATAACAAGTTGATCGTAATAGAATAGATTGAGAATTTGAAGTGGGGGCTAAGGTATGCCTTAAGCTGCCTTAAGCTCCTATCGTATAGACATCATTCCTTGCAAAGGAGGACCCATAGAAACTACATCACTGTTCTATTATGGCACTTATTATTTTATCTGATTCTATTCTCTCTCTTTATCATTGAACGTAACTTAGCATGTTGCTGCTACAACCTACAAGCCACTAAGTAACTTCCCTTTGATAATTTTCACGAAATAGGTAACCTGCATATCATAAGACGATAATGGAATAGGGCCATAATTCTTGTGTTTGTTCCTTTCATAGATAAAATAAGTCTTAACATAATTCCTCACATCTTTACTTAAAGTCCTTGTAGTAGAACACATTTTGAATTCTTTTGGTAGTGGCAGTCGCGGGTGACTGTCCTCCATACGGATCATCTGCTTCCCTTTCCATCTCAATGGCCCATCTCTCCATTTGTTTTTGATGATGTCGCGAGTAGTTGACTCTTTTTCCTGTTGTGACTAACTATCTAACGTATAAAAACAATTGAAGATTATACAGAGAAAGTTGAGAGAAAAAGCTAGAGAGAGAGAGCTTAACAAAACAGAGTCGAACAGAGGATATGAGAAATCAGCAATCACTGAGATTTTTCTTTTATTGATAGAAGTATCTTTTACATCTGTAGTCGACTATGTATTTATAGCCATTCAATCTTGTTAACTGATTTCTAACTGTCACAACTAGTAACTCTTGAATTCTTGCCAACTGCTTCTTTAATCTTTACGACTTCTTTTATTTTTCTTGTATGTCACTGCCTGGTTGAGCATGGGCGCTGTTCTTATCGGAATTTCTGAGACACTCACTCTACATACTCCTCCTTGGATCATAAATTCAATTTTTGAACTCCTACTAACTCCCTTAAAAATTCAAATCGTGACACATGAAATCCCTTTGTGAATAGATCGACAATCTGATTTTCTGTAGGAACATATTCAAGCTTTATCTCTCCCTCCTATTGCAGATCTCTCAGATAGTAATATCTGAGTTTAAAGTGCTTCGTCTTTCCATAGAACACCGAATTCATTGAAATAGAGATAGCAGCTTGATTATCCACATATACCATCGTAGCTGTCGATAAATGAACCTACAAATCTCTAAGTAGTTTTCTGACCCATACGACTTGCTTTGCTGCTGCGGTTGCCACCATTAATTCAGCCTCCGCTGTTGAAAGAGCCACTATCTCTTGTTTCTTCGAACTCTAGGAAAAACACACCGATCCAAGAGTAAGACAATATCCGGATGTACTTTTCATATCTTCTGTTGCTTCACCCCAATCGCTGTCTATATAGCATCTAAGTTCGCACGTCCTTGTTTTCTCATATAAGAGTCCATACTCAATCGTTCCTCTAAGATACGTTAATACCCTTTTTACTGCAGTGAGGTGTTGTCTTCCTGGATTGCTCAAATATCTTAAGAGTACACTCACCGGATACAATATATCTGGTCGTGTGGCAGCTATATACATTAGACAACCCACCATGTTTCTGTAACTTCTGTTGTCTACCTCATCTCCTTCTTCTTTCTTTAACAAATTTTCTTTCTGGCATATTGGAGTGGCTACATGCTTGCACTGGTTCATCTTGAATCTCTTCAGGACATCACAAATATATTTTCTTTGACTTACAGTTATGCTTCCGTCTAGCTGCTTAACCTCCATTCCTAAAAAATATTTCATTTCCCCAGATCGGTCATTTCGAAGATCCTACTAAATTGTTGTTTGAAGTTATGAACCTGTGCTTCTGAGGTTCCGACGATTAATATATCGTCCACATATATTGATACAACTGCTATGTTTTCTGTTTGAAATGTCACGTACAGTGTTGGCTCACTATGACTTCTCTTGAAATTGATCTTCAGTAGGAACGAATCAATGCATGAATACCAACACCGAGGGGCTTGTTTCAAGCCATACAGCGCTTTGTTGAGCTGGTAGACACTCTCCTCCTTTCCTCTTATCACAAATCCCTCTGGTTGTTGTACGTATATTTCTTCTTATAATACTCCATTTAGGAATGCTGATTTTATGTCCATCTGGTGGATCCTCCAACCTTTCTCGACTGCAAGCACCAGGAGAAGTCTGATGGTTTTTATCCTTGCTACCGGCGCAAAGGTCTCCCCAAAATCCACTCATTCCACTTGCGCGTACCCCTTCACAACCAATCTCGCCTTTAGCTTATTAACCGAGCCATTTGGATTCAACTTGGACTTAAAGATCCACTTCAGTCCAATTACCCTCTTGTCTGGTGGTTTATTCACTAATGTCCATGTTCTATTTTTATTTATCATCGTAATTTCCTCCTTCATGGCTTCGTACCGTTTTGGATTCAGTAGAGCTTCTTGGACTATTGTTGGTTCCAGTGTTGCTTTGTTACTTCTCTCATAAATTTCTGCCAGACTGCGAGTTCCTCTCACCGGCATATGATCTAAGTCATCATCCTCTATTTCTGGATCTTGCTCCTCCTCGGAGGTTAGGTCATATTGCATGAATTGATTTTTTGGTTCATATTCTTCCTCGGATTCTACCTTATCCTGGTCCTCTCTGTTCAGTGTATTTTCAACAGCTTGAGGAATAACCAAGAATGGGTTGCTTGTCTGCTCCCCTCCGTCACTTCCTAGCTCTCCCTCCGACCAGGTCCAATGCTCGTCTTCAAGGAAATATACATCTCTGCTAACCTTAACCTTCTTTTGGGATGGATAAAACAATCTATACCCTTTTGTTAAATCAGAATATCCAACAAAAATTGCTATTTTGGATTTACTATCCAGTTTGCTTCTTTTGACATCAGGTATATGAGAATAATATAGAGATCCAAATACGTTTAAATTTTTCAATTTTGGTTTTACCTCATACCACATTTCGTATGGCGTTTTATTCTCAAGTGCTCGAGTATAAAGCCTGTTGAGGAGGAAACATGCTGTGGAGGCTGCTTCCGCCCAAAAACTCTTTGGGAGCTTCTTGTCCTCCAGCATGCACCGGACCATCTCTACCACTGTTCTATTTCGCCTCCCCACCACTCCATTCTGCTGAGGAGTGTAGGGTGTATTCAGTTGGTGTTTGATCCCTGCAGCTATGCAAATCATCTGGAACTTGTTGGAGTTGAATTCAGTTCCATTGTCCATCCTTATTGATTTAATGCTTACGCCCGACTGGTTTTCAACTAACGCTTTAAACTCTGTAAATACTCTTGTGACTTCATCTTTCTTCTTCAGACAATATAACCAGGAATATCTTGTATAATCATCAATTATTAACAAAAAATATCTGCTACCACTTAAGGATGTTACCGACATTGGTCCGCAGACATCCATATGTAACAATTGAAGCTTTTCTGATGCTCTCCATTTTGCTTTGGGGAATGGAACTCGGTGGTGTTTGCCCAGAAGACAAATTTTGCATTCTGAGTGGTAGTCGGAGAAGCTTGGAAGGTCTTCCACCATCTTCTTCCTCCACATAGTTTCTAGCCCCTTCATGTGATAATGATCGAGCCTCCTGTGCCAAAGTTCAGCTTCACTTGAGCTACTTACCAAAGCTTCTTGTTGCAACTCCTCAGGTATCATCATAAAGCTTTTATTCTTCATCTTTGTGGTGAACATCTCTTGGCCGTACTTGTCTAATACTTTACACAAATCGGATTGGAAATATACGGACATACCTTTTTTCATTAGTTGAGTCACGCTGAGTAGATTATGCTGGATTTTGGGTACCAGAAGTACATCTGGAATGGTCTTAATTCCAAGTTTTGTAGATATTTCCACTACTCCTTTTCCTTCAACACGAATGCACACGCCATTTCCAGGTTTTACATTTGCTTTTACAGACTGATCCAAGGTCTTGAATAATGATGCATCCGGAGTCATATGGTTGGTACAGCCACTATCGATTAACCATTCAGAAGAGTGAGCTTCTACCAGATCACAAGTGACTACGAATAATTGTTCTTCTTTAGTGATCTGTGCATTTGCTTCTGTCTGGCCGGCCTGCTTCTTGCAAATCGCCTCCATGTGTCCCTTCTGGTGGCACCTCTTGCATTCCACATCCAGACGCTTCCAACATCTGAATGCAAGGTGATTAGATTTACCACAGTGAGAGCAAGGGTTATATTTATTTCCCTTGTCCCCCCTGTTGGATCCGGGTGGATTTCAACCTTACAGTTGGGGGTCCCACCACCGGACCCATGGATCTGGGTGGATTTCAACCTCACGGTTGGGGGTCCCACCACCAGATCCAGGTACTCCACCACCCCATTAATTGGTTTTGTCCTCTTTGGTCATGGGTGAGCCACGGCTCGATCAAGGTTTTGTTCCACTTTATGTGGACGCCTCTCACCATTGAGCCAATTAATGGGGTAGTGGAGTACCTGGATTTGGTGGTGGGACCCCCAACCGTGAGGTTGAAATCCACCCAGATCCATGGGTTCGGTGGTGGGACCCCCAACCGTAAGGTTGAAATCCACCCGGATCCAACACCCCCCTGTATTTTGGTTTGTACGCTTCTGGTTCGAGTGAGAGTTTTGTTTCCCGACCCTCCTTTATTTCTTTTCTTTTTCTTGACCTTCAGTCTTGACTGATGCTTTGTACGCTCCTTCGAAAACATCAGTCCTCCGCATTAGGTGTCGTTGTTCTTGTGCCTGAAGAGCGCTTACTACTTCAGCAAGCTTTATCTGTCCAATGTCTTTGGAATTTTCCAGCGAATCAATAGTGGCTTCATATTTTTTCGGCACTGAAACTAGTAGCTTCTGGACTAACCTTTAGTCCTTGAAGTCGGCTCCCAAAAGTCTGATTTGATCTGCAAGTTGAATCAATCTCTCCGTATAGTTCTTGACAGATTCATCTTCCTTCATTTGGATCCTGTCAAATTCACGTAAAAGATTTAATACTTTCATATTTTTCTCTTTTTTCATCACCTTCATATTCGCTCTTCAGAAATTCCCAGATCTCCTTCGCTGATCCAAGATTCATGATTCGAGTAAATATTGAAGGTGCAATCACCTGGTACAAGCAAGATTTCGCCCAAGCCTTCTTGGCTATTCTTTCCCTCAACCAGCGCAACTGAGCAATCGGGACATCTTCTGTTGGAACCTCTACTTCATAGTCTTCATCAATCGGGTCCCACAGATCCTGTCCTTGCAGGTATGTCTCCATTTTTATTTCCCAGATTTGGTAACCTTTTCTGTTGAAGACTGCCGACTGCAAACTTGGAGTGGAAGACTCTGCCATCTCTGAATGTGCACTCCTCGTCACCACAGCATAATCCGGAAAGAATATATGCTCAAGTCAACGAACTCTTGCTTATACCCTCACGGGTCCTTTAAGAAATATGCTTTAATACCACTTTGTTGCGACTAACTATCTAACGTATAAAAACAACTAAAGATTAACAGAGAAAGTTGAGAGAGAAAGCTAGAGAGAGAGAGTTTAACAAAACAAAGTCGAACAGAGGATATGAGAACTCAACAATCACTGAGATTTTTCTTTTATTGATAGAAGTATCTTTTACATCTGTAGTCGATTATGTATTTATAGCCATTCAATCTTGTTAACTGATTTCTAACTGTCATAACTAGTAACTCTTGAATTCTTGCCAACTGCTTCTTTAATCTTTACAACTTGTTTTATTTTTCTTGTACGTCACTGCATGGCTGAGCATGGGCGTTGTTCCTGTCGAAATTTCTGAGACACTCACTCTACAGTTCCCAACTACATTTGATTTTCTCTAACAACTCTATAGGAGCCTGGAAGAGGCTAAAGTAAGACATTAGATGTTGGTTATTCGGGATAATGCATCTGTGGCTTAGGGACCATTCCTATAAACTACTTCAAATCATATCTAAATAGCTTTGGGAGCGAAGTCTGTGGGAAGGGTGCAGAAATCAATTGCTCTGGCAGATATTTCTAGCTTCGGTGATCGATGTGTACCTCAACTTGCGACCACTGAGGTTATCAGGGATTCACTTCCAATGGTAAAGCCCTGTACAGAGTCTTGTAATGGGCCAGGTCTTTTAACTCCAAGCTCATCTACCAACTCAACATCCAAGTTCATCACAATCTCCTCTACACCTGTTAATAGTGGAGCGTCTTCCTCTCAACAGACTTCCAGTTGCATATAACAAATCATTCTTATGCTATACATTTTATTGTAACGAATAGTCTAGAATCAAGCATATCTTTGTATATAATGTTCTTACAGCAAATGTAATAACAAGTGTGGGAAATCATTACAATTCGGTCTCTTTTTTGCTTTACTCTCTTTATTTTACTCTCCTACATGGTATCAGAGCCACATCACTGACTAACGTCAAAATGGCTCATGAATCTTCATCTTCTACCTCTACCCATACTCGGCAGTCTAGCAACACACCTCTGTTAGACTTTTCAGCCTTGACAAAAACACTAAACTTCAATTTACCCATCAAGTTAGACAGAAATAACTTCATCAACTGGAGAGCACAAGTGCTAGCAACAATTATAGCTCTTGAACTAGAAGACTACATTTCTTCTGAAATCTCTCCACCACGACAGTTCATCACAGAAACTAGTTCATCCTCCAAAGAAGCTCCTCAGCTTGTGGCAAATCCTGACTATCGACTGTGGCACATATCAGATTAATTACTTCTCTGCTGGTTACTCTCCACAATAGGTGAGGATGTAGTTGGCCAGGTAAATAAGTCTACATCTTCTCTCGAATGCTGGAAAATATTAGAAAACTTATATGCCCATACATCAATGTTTTGGTTTCTGCAGCTAAAACAACAACTATCAACTATTCAAAAAGGTTCTTAAATTATTTCAGATTATATTCAGAAGATACAAACAATTGGAGACTCTTTTATGGTTGCAGGACATGTTGTGCCTGATCATGAATTAATTCTCTGTGCCTTAAATGGTTTGGGGCATGAATATGATTCATTAGTGGTTCTTTTAACCCACACAATGAAGAACTCAACTCTACAGGAGGTGCAATACAGTCTAACGATGCATGAAACTAGACTTGAGCAGTTAAATGCAGCTTCTTAAACTATCAATGTTTTCCCTCCTTCAATAAAATTTTCTTCATTTAACAGAAATCAGCCACAAAATCGCAATCAAAGAAATCGTCATACCTTTAGAGGAAGAGGAGGTCGAGGCAAAGGAGGTCGATGGCATGGTGCAAATCGAATCTACTGCCAATTGTGCCAAAAGCCTGGTCATGATGCTCTTTGTTGTTACAAACGTTTTGATCAATCCTGGAATGGAAATCAGCAATGGAAGAAACAGTCTCAAACTCAAAACAATGGGCAACATTCATCACACAATGGCTCACCTCAAACTTTCCTAGCTCATTAATCAAACACTAGTTCTGAACAACCTAGTACTTCTACTTGGTATGTAGATTCTGGAGTCACAAATGATGTCATTGCTGACCTAAACAACCTTTCCATTAGCTCAGATTATGCTGGTAATGATAATCTCACAGTAGGTAATGGAAATTCTCTCCCTATTGCACATATTCGTTCCTCTTACATTCAATTCCAAAACAATAAACACACACCACTGTGTTTACATCAAATGTTACAATCACCAAAATTTTATTAAACATTTCCAAAATCACAAGTGATAACAAGATTATTGTGGAATTTTCTGACAAATTGTGTTTGTTCAAGGACAAGGACATGGGGAAAGTTCTTCTCAAGGGGATGCTGCGGGATGGGCTCTACAGCCTTGATGTTCCACCTCATAATCATCATATCCCTCATCTGAAGTCCTCAAAATAGCCCTCCTCACATCAGTGTACTTCTGGCCTTATTTCTCATCCTAAAATCTTTACTACTCAGCTTTCTAAGAATGATGTCAATATTTGGTATGCCAAACTTGGCCACCCATCATCTAGTGTACTTAAACATGTTCCTGATTCAATGAAAACTCCCATTAATGTCAAAGATTTAAAGTTTTGTGATCCATGCAAACAAAGCAAACTTCATAAGTTACCATTTTAGACTCATAATATATCTTCCAAACAACCTTTGGATCTTATCTATTCAGACATTTGGGGCCCCTCTCCCTTTTTATCCACTGAAGGCCATAGATATTATATAGTCTTTGTTGATGCTTATACTCGATTTACATGGCTATACCCACTGAGACTTAAATCTGAGGCACTTGCAACCTTTATTTAATTTAAAACATTCATTGAACTTCAGCTAAACAGAAAATTTAAGGCTCTACACATTGATATGGGAGGGGAATATAAAGCTTTTCTACCTTTTCTTGCTAAACATGGGATCCAACCTCGATTCAGTTGTCCCTACACCCATCTACAAAACGGTGTTTCTGAGAGAAACCATCGTCATATCATTGAAACCGGCCTCACCTTATTAGCTCATTCTCATCTACCTTTACAGTATTGGCTTGAGGCCTTCACCACTGTCACCGTTCTTATTAACAATCTCCCATCTCCAAAATTACAAAACTTCTCTCCCTTTGAACTACTATATCACAAAAGCCCAACTATTCCTACCTGAAAACCTTTGGTTGCACCTGTTTTCCTTACCTTGGGTTCTACTCTTCCCACAAATTCAATTTTCACACCACCAAATGCATTTTCCTAGGCTACATCCCTGTTTATGAAGGTTTTAAGTGTCTCCATCCTAAGGGGAAAATCTATATTTCTAGACATGTTGAATTCAATGAAGTTGAATTTCCCTACCCTACCCTTTTTCCCTCTCCCAATTTTGCTTCTTGTCCTCCTTCTGCCAGTTTGCCTTTGTCTATCTTACATCTTGCGGTCCCCTCAGCGCTTCCTCATCCTAGGCCATCTCCCAGCATCTCTCTTGTGCCAGGCTCCTCTCTTGTGTCTTCAGGTTCTTCAGCCCTCAATCAGGTATTATCTCCATCCTCCATTTCTCCTTCTACTGATATTTCACCTACCTTAATGCCTTCCTCCCCCATTTCTGCTACCTAACCTTCCCTATTTTCACCTTCTTCCCCCATTCTTGTTCAGCCCACCCCTACTGCTACCAACCCACCTACTACTGTTGTTCCACCTTTAATTTCTACCCATCCTATGCAAACCAGAGCCAAAAGTGGCATTTTCAAACCCAAAATCTATTTTGCTACCCTACACTCCTATCCCTCTCCCGAATAAGGTTCTGTTTCCCTAACCCTTTCCAATCCCATTTGGTACCAAGCCATGTGTGAGGAAATGTCTGCCCTACAGAACAACAACACTTGGACTCTTGTGCCTTATGATTCTAACATGCATATTTTTTGAACTAAATGGGCCTTTCGGACCAAGTATAATGCAGATGGGATTAGCTAAGCATAAGGCCTGCCTAGTGGCTAAGGGTTTTTCCCAAACTCCTGGAATTGATTTCTCCGATACCTTCTCTCCATTGGTGAAAGCATCCACCATCAAAGTTATCTTATCTCTTATTGCCTCTTTCAATTGGAGTATTCAACAAGTCGATATCAACAAAGCATTTCTCAATGGTGAGTTTAATAAGGCTGTGTACATTACTCAGCCTCAAGGTTTCCAACACCCACATCTTCCTAATCATGTGTGCAAGCTATCTAAAGCCCTCTATGGCCTAAAATAGGCTCCAAGAGCCTGGTATCACAAAATCAAGACTGCTCTTCTACAGTGGGGTTTCTGCAACTCTAAAAATGACACATTTATGTTCCACCTTCATCAAAATGGTACAATTCTCATCCTCGTAGTCTACGTGGATGACATTCTCATCATAGGCAACAATTTATTCACAATTCAATCCATAATAAGCAAGCTCAATTCACAATTTGCCCTCAAAACACTGGGCGAATTACATTATTTGTTGGGGTTTGAAGTTTACAGAAACTCAACTGGCCTATATCTATCACAAAGTGGGTAAATTAAAGATTTACTCACTTAGGCTAATATGGCCCTCTGTAAGCCCTGCTCCACTCCAGCCTCCATGGGTCTCAAGCTTTCTCGCAATGATGGCCTTCCTTTTGCAGATCCTTCTCTATATCGCAGCTTGGTTTACGCTCTACGGTACCTCTGTAACACGAGACCTAACATCAGTTTTATCGTAGATAAGCTCAGTCAATTTCTTTCCAACCCTCTCATTTCTCACTGGACTGCTTTGAAACGGGTGTTACGTTACCTGAAGGGCTCCTTCGATCTAGGGTTACTGTTCCATTCCTCCTCGTCTCTCAATCTTCAAGCGTTCGGCGATTCCAACTGGGTCAACTCTCCCAATGACCGCAAATCTACAAGTAGTGGTTGTGTTTTTCTTGGGAGCAATCTCTTCTTCTAAAGATCCAAGAAGCAAACTGTCGTCGCTCGTTCGAGCACCGAGGTCGAGTATTGAGCTCTCTCTCAGCTCTCCACTGAGGTCCTCTAGTTATCGTCTCTTCTCTCTGAACTTGGGTTTCCCCCTTCACTACTCGCTATTCTCTGGTGCAACAACAACAGCGCTCACTCTCTCTCCCAAAACCCAGTCTTCCACGCTCGCACCAAGCATATTGAGATTGACATGCATTTTGTGCGAGACAAGATCACCGATGGTCTTCTCGAGGTCCGTTATGTTCCCTCTGCTGATCAAATCGTCGATCTGCTCACCAAATGCAACATCCCACTATCATAAGGCAAATACCCGAACACCTGAAGGACATTCAAGTACATTCCTTATAATGGTATGTTGGAGCAAAACATATCCGACTTACACATGGCAATCCAACCTACATATGGCATCATCTAACACACTCAAAGTCACTAAATTTTTTTAAAACCATTCAAATCCATTCATTCATAAAGCTTACACTGATACCACCAACGACTATTTATAAAGCTTATACAAATTCCAGCAAAACAACAAAAATACAGCTAGAGCACTTCTGGTGTTAGCTGACAGACCTCTGAGCCATATCTTAATCCAAAAGATTCCTTAAGTCCTGACTAAGGAACTAGGTCTCCCGACTCGTACCTAAAAAGCCACATTGCAATTTTGATGAGTTTTGCAAACTCCATGAGTGAACCATCATTGATGAATTCACCGGATCATAAGTACACATCACATATTACACAAACATTCATAAGCAGATACATATATGATTCAAAACTCACATAATAGGGTATAACATTCAATCATTTCCAAACAGATCATATATATAAACAACTACATATGCATATGAGACTCACATTCGTTCTTATTATTGTGACTGAATGCCTATCACATACTTATACAAATGTTGGCCCATAGCACTCAGTCAAAACAGAATCACGGAGCATAGCTCTACGTGCACACACATATATCACGGAGCAAAGATCTACGTGAAAGCGCTTCATACGGGCAATTCAAGTCACAACGCCTTTATCTGAGCATGCATTTTATGAAATGCATCAATTTGAATATGGCATGTATCACAATCACATACTCAACAAAACTCATAATCATCGGACCTAAATCCGGCATTCAACTTTCGTTGAGAATTCACATAACATTCAGAATTCCATAGCAACAAGGTCACAATCAAAGCACTTCTAATACATTCCCGAATATTGATCTCCTCGGACAATTAAAGTCCGGAATTCATAATCAAATTTCAAGCAATATAACAATATTGGAAGCTTAAACAAATCAAATTAAATCAATCCTAGGAAATCATCTAGGTTGACTCACAGTACGCTCCAATAAGCTATTGCCTGGATGGTCCGGCAATGTCCGATTGGTGTACGATATGCTCCTCTAAAATAGGCAAAACACATTCATAAATATCACACTTTGCACAATTGCACAATGTTCTTTTATAAAAATATCAATGTATAGAATGTATGCACAATGCATGTTCAATGACAATTCCGGGGTGCAATAATGCGATCCTTATCAAAAATCATTTAGGAATCAAAGCCCTCATTAATACCATGTATTTTTACAATTGAATTGGACCCGACAATGTCAAACAATTTCATAGTTTCATTGACCACTTCAGATTTTTCCTATAAAACATATTCGGGTCAACTTTCCATACTAAATTAGATAAGGTAAATGACCAAATTAGAAAAAACTTCCTTCTGTAAAGTTGTTCTTCCATTTCTTATCTTTCTAAAGACACCAAAATCATTTAATTTGAATCAGTATACCAAGAGATATCCTCAAAATATTCTATATGGTTCATAAGTTCCAGCAGAATTCATACCTCAACTTCCAACCAAACATTGAAACTCTTAGAGACAGAATTAAAACTCCATGTCTTCATAAAAGTTGTAGCCCTATGTCTCTAGTTTACATCAAATCAAAAATCACCCAATTTAGATCAGTATAGAGAAAGTTATGGTCAAAATACGAAAGTATATTCGAGTAGTCGAAGGAGGGGTTGCTCGTCGCGACGAGGACAAAAAGTGACGTCGCGACGAACAGCCCAGAATTTAGTTTTTCTCGGAATTTTTGCAACGTTTGCTGCGACGAGCTCAAGGGGGGGTCTCATACGTCGCGGCGTGCAATTAAGAATGAGCCCCGGCGAGAACATAATTGGACGCCGCGGCGAACAAGCAAGAATAGCCCCACGTCGCGACGTACAAAAAGACACGTCGCAACGTGCAAATAGGAATGAGCCGCGACGAGGATAAAAATAGACGCCGCGATGAATAAACAAAATAAGATACACGTCGCGAAGTACAAAAGAACACGTCACGACGTCTGGTTCTGAAACTCGTCTTCCCCGATTCCTTTTTCCAGACTTTTCACTTGTATACCCAAAACAATCTCTAAAACTTCACTCCAATTAACTCCTAATCCAGTTCGAAACATTTACATAAGATCAAACTCAAGATTCACTTAAAACATCAAAATCCGACCCTCACACATGTAACCTCACTTCTACTGATAAACATCGGACAAGAATGTATGCATGTCCATTTCGACTATCTCAAAATCCGAACAGAGTATTTACAAATCTTCCAATCAACACCATAATAACCATTTCCTACTCTCAATCAATCATCTACTCTATTCAACACCGAAACCAACTTCTCTAACCTCACATGCATGCATACATTTCCACTGAAAAACATCATTTAACACAACAAAACCCAACTTAAACGTAACTTACCTGAATCGGCTATGAACTCCAGCAAAGAGGACAGATTAAAAACAGCCAAAGTCCCAAAGTTTTCATTCGGATGTGAAGTGTTTCTTCAGAGAGAACACTTGCAATGCATTTTTCCTAACTCAACTCATACTCGTGTATACTATACATGCCTTACACGTGTCCTCTCTAACATAAGCCATTTGTCACACAATAATTAGTCCATGTGTCACAATAGGATTGGTCCAAAAATAAATATTTTTCTAAAATTCACAAAAAATTCCAAAATGTCTTAAATAAAACCAAAATCACCAAAACACATTCTAATCATAGTTAATAATTCAATTGTACCCGAAAATGTCAAAGAATGCATGTACAATCATATAAATGTGCAAAAAAGTGCATGTCACAATTAATAATGCATGATGTGCATTTTCCTAATTTCTTATCAAATTATCAAAATTCACAATTCTAGCCCTAGTATGGGTAACGGGATGTTACAACTCTCCCTTCCTAACAAAAATTTTGTCCTCAAAATTCTTACCTGACTGATCAAATAGATAAGGGTACTGACTCCTCATGTGCTCCTCCGTTTCCTATATGGCTTCTTCATTCGAATGATTCTTTCAAAAGACTTTCACCATTGGGATCACTCGGTTCCTCAATTGCTTATTCTAATAGCCAATTATCTTCACAGGTTTCTCAACATAACTCAGATTACTAGAGACTTCAATCTCCTGAATCAGTATCACATGAGTTGGATCCGACCGATATCGCCTAAGCATACTCATATGGAACATATTATGAATCTGAGCCATTTCCGAAGGTAAAGCTAACTTATAAGCCAATGGTCCAATTCTCTCAATTATCTCAAATAGACCAATATACCTCGGACTTAACTTACCCTTCTTTTCAAATCTCAAGACACCTCGCTAAGGTGATACTCTCAGAAATACTTTGTCACCAACCTGATACTCTATATCTCGCCTGTGTTGATCCACATAGATTTTCTGTCTATCTTGTGCCATTTTAATTCTGCTACGGATCAATTTCACCTTATCTACTGTATCTTGAATCAATTCTGGGCCCTTGATAATTTGTAGACTCTCTTCATCCCAATATATAGGCGAACGACACTTTCTACCGTACAACGCCTCATATGGAACCATACCAATACTGCTGTGATATTGATTATTATAGGTGAATTCAATCAAAGTTATATACTTATCCCATGCTCTCTAAAACTCCAAAACACAAGCTCTGAGCATATCCTCGACAGTCTTGATCGTTCTCTCGCTCTGACCATCTGTCTGAGGATGAAAGGTTGTATTGAAATTCAGCTTGGTACCTAAAGCTGTCTGTAGACTACCCCAAAATCTCGAGATAAATCTAGGATCCCTGTCCGATACTATGGACACTGGAACCCCGTGTAACCTCACAACTTCATCCACATATCGCTGAGCTAACTGATCCAATGAATAATTCTCCCTCACTGGTAAGAAATGAGCCGATTTGGTCAGTCTATCCACAATGACTCAAATGGCATCATGTTGCCTCGGAGTCCTAGGCAAACCCATAATGAAATCCATCGTGATACGTTCCCATTTCTACTCCAGAATGGGTAACGAATGCAATTTTCCTGCCAGAGCCTGATGCTCAGCCTTGACCTGCTGACAAGTTAAACACTTAGAAACAAATTCTGCTACTTGCTTTTTCATACCAGGCCACCAGTAATGTTGTTTCAGCGTGTTATACATCTTGGTAGTACCAGGATGCATAGCATAAGCTGCTAAATGTGCTTCTTCTAAAATCTCTTTCCTCAGATCATCAACATTTGACACACATAATCTCTGCTTTAACCTCAAGGTATCATCTCTCACTTCAAACTCAGAATCGGGGTTCACTTTCAACTTATCGATTAACTTCACTAAATCTGGATCTCTACACTGAGCCTCTTTGATACGCTCAACCAAAACAGGTCTCAACTTCAAAGTAGCTATCAATATATCATTCTGCTCCAAACTCAAATCAACATTCAGTTCCCTCAACTGAACTAGGCTAGGTAACCTCGATACCTGTACTTGTGCCACATTGCTATATGATTTCCTACTCAAAGCATCAGCTACAACATTAGCTTTGCCAGGATGATACTCAATTATGCAATCATAATCTTTCAACAATTCTAACTATCTCCTCTGTCTCATATTTAACTCCTTCTGGCTCAACAGATACTTCAAACTTTTGTGATCAGTGAACACCTGAAATGTCTCTCCATATAGATAGTGTCTCCAAATTTTTAAAGCAAAAACAACTGCAGCAAGTTCCAGATCATGAACTGGATAATTAAATTCATGAGACCTCAACTATCTCGATGCATATGCTATTACATTACCATGCTGCATTAGAACACATCCTAGACCCTGATGTGAAGCATCGTTGTACACAACAAAACCTCCCGAACCAGACGGAATAGCTAACACTGGTGCCGCAGTCAACCGATGCTTAAGCTCCTCAAAACTCCTCTGACAATCATCATTCCATCTGAACGGCACATTCTTTCTCAGAAGTTTTGTCAAAGAGGCCGAAATCAGTGAAAACCCCTCTACAAACCTCCTATAATACCCGGCTAATCCAAAAAAACTCCAGATCTTAGACACATTCTTCGGAGCCTCACATTTCATTACTGCTTCAATTTTCTTTTGTTCTACCTGAATGCCTTGTCCAGACACTATGTGACCCAAAAATATTACTTAATCAAGCCAAAATTCACACTTAGTGAACTTGGCATATAACTGTTTCTCCCTCATCAACTGAAGAACCATTCTCAGATGTGCCACATGATCTTCTCTACACTTTGAGTACACCAAAATGTCATCAATAAAGACAATTACAAACTGATCTAAATAAGGTTGGAATACCTTATTCATCAAAGCCATAAATGCTGCCGGAGCATTAGTCAAACCAAATGGCATCACTAAAAACTCGAAGTGCTCATATCTGGTTCTAAATGCACTATTGGGAACATCCGCCTCAGCTATCTTCAGCTGGTAATATCTTGATCTCAAATCTAACTTTGTGAACACCTGAGCTCCTTGTAACTAGTCAAACAAATCATCAATCCTCGGCAATGGATATTTATTCTTAACTGTTATCTGATTCAACTGCCGGTAATCAATGCATAACCTCAGAGTTTCATCCTTCTTCCTTACAAATAAAACCGGAGCTCCCCAAGGTGACACACTAGGCCTGATAAACCCCTTATCTAACAATTCTTGTAACTGAGTTTTTAATTCCTTCAGTTCAACAGGTGCCATCCTATATGGAGGAATTGATATAGGAGCGGTACTTGGAATTATGTCAATAGTGAACTCTGTCTCCCTATCTAGGGGTAATCCCAGTAGTTCAGTCGGAAACACATCCAAAAATTCTCTGACAACTGGAATATCCCGAATGGTTTGCTCAGTCCGAGTGTTAACCACGTGGGCCAGATAAGCCTCGCATCCACCT
Source organism: Erythroxylum novogranatense (assembly GCA_029891385.1). Taxonomy (NCBI): domain Eukaryota; kingdom Viridiplantae; phylum Streptophyta; class Magnoliopsida; order Malpighiales; family Erythroxylaceae; genus Erythroxylum; species Erythroxylum novogranatense. The sequence continues at coordinate 41,330,229 of CM057234.1, read as the reverse complement.
CGGATCAATCTCAAAGCACTCAGAAATGAATTTAGTCGGGCTGGCACTACCTGACTAACTCCTCAAAACACCACTCTCGGCTGATTGGGAGATTTAAGCACTACCTCTTTAGTATAACAATTCATCACTACCCTATGAGCAGTGAGCCAGTCCATGCCTAAGATGAGGTCTATCTCTCTCAACTGCAATATGATCAAATCAGCTTCTAATTCTACCTGATCAATCTGAATTGTACACCTCTTACACACCTCACCGATCACTGTTGTGCTACCCACTGGAGTGCTCACTACTAACCCACATTTTAGTATCTCTCGCTCACAATGCAATTTTGATGCCAGATGCGGGGTGATGAATGAATGGGTAGATCCTGGATCTACCAGTGCATAAGCTTCAAAATTAAAAACATTCAACACACTTGCTACCACATCTGGGGAGTCCCTAGCCTCCTGTCTGGTGATGGCATAGACCCTGGCCTGAGTTTGCGGCTGATTGCTCCGCACCTCAGTCCTGACACTGGGCCCTGCTGACTGAGTCTGACCTCTACCTCTGCCTCTTTGTACAAATCTGCCAGCTCTGCTCTGATGAACTGTGACCTCAGTCATAGTTCCTCCTCTAGCTCCAGATATCCTCCAGCACTCACCACCATGTCTTTTACCACAATGTTCACATTCAGGAAATTGTTGCGACTAACTGGCCGGTATCTGTCCTCTGCCTCCTCCAAACTGAACAAATCTACTTCTTCCATGGGATCCAGATTGTCTCCATCTAGACTGGAATCGAGACGACCTGTTTTGGCGCTTTCTGAAGCTTCTGCCAGAATCAGCATGAGGTTCATTCTGCCTCTTTCCTCTATCCTCCTGCCTATGCTCCCTCTGACCATCTTTCAATAATTGCTCTATTTTGATTGAGGTTGCTCGGAGTTCTGTAAAACTGCCCAAGTTAGAGATGGCAAGCCTCGTTCTGATTTCCATATGTAGATCATCCTCAAACCGCCTACATTTATCTTGCTCAGTCGGGATCAGTGCGGTCGCATATCCCATTAACTCATTGAACTTTATCTCATAGTCTGCCACTGAGAGCTTGCCTTGCTTCAAATCTAAGAATTGCTTCATTTTCTGATCCATGTAAATCATTGGCATGTAATTCTCTCGGAATGCTATCAGAAAATCCTCCCAGGTCAAGCTACAAGGTCTGGTGGTACTACCCGGCACGGTCTTCCACCACTGGTATGCGGGACCTTGCAGTAGTGAGACTGCATAATCAAATTTCTCCTCTGCTTCACAGTTCATCTGATCAAACACTCTTTCAGTTCTCTCAAGCCACCCTTCTGCTTCAGCCGAATCTGTACTTCCGTAGAAGTCCACAGCCCCTTGCTTTCTCAACTTATCATATCTCCTTTCCTACCTCACGGGAATTCTCGGAGGCATTCCGGAAAATTCAGGTACATGAGACCCTATATTGGCTCCTATAGACTCCATGTCAGCTGACTCACCAATTTGATCCCCTATGGAAGATGACCTATAACAAACAAAAGCTGCAATTACGGTCTGAATCCTCCACTACGAATCATATTACTTTCCTAAGGATGCCCAACCATGCTCTGATACCAAAAATGCAACATCCCACTACCATAAGGCAAACACCCGAACACCCGAAGGACATTCAAGTACATTCCTTATGATAATGGTATGTTGGAGCAAAACATATCCGACTTACACATGGCAATCCAACCTACACATGGCATCATCTAACACACTCAAAGTCACTAAATTTTTTAAAATCATTCAAATCGATTCATTCATAAAGCTTACACTGATACCACCAACGACTATTTATAAAGCTTATACAAATTCCAGCAAAACAAAAAAAATACAGCTAGAGCACTTCTGATGTCAGTTGATAGACCTCTGAGCCATATCTCAATCCAAAAGATTCCTTAAGTCCTGACTAAGGAACTAGGTCTCCCGACTTGTACCTGAAAAGCCACATTGCAATTTTGATGAGTTTTGCAAACTCCATGAGTGAACCATCATTGATGAATTCACCGGATCATAAGCACACATCACATAGTACACAAACATTTATAAACAGATACATATATGGTTCAAAACTCACACAATAGGGTATAACATTCAATCATTTCCAAACAGATCATATATATAAACAACTACATATGCATATGAGACTCACATTCGTTCTTATTATTGTGACTGAATGCATATCACATACTTATACAAATGCTGGCCCATAGGGCTCAGTCAGAACAGAATCACGGAGCATAGCTCTACGTGCACACACATATATCACGGAGCAAAGCTCTACGTGAAAGTGCTTCATACGGGCAATTCAAGTCACAACGCCTTTATCTGAGCATGCATTTTATGAAATGCATCAATCTGAATATGGCATGTATCACAATCACATACTCAACAAAACTCATAATCATCGAACCTAAATCCGGCATTCAACTTTCGTTGAGAATTCACATAACATTCAGAATTCCATAGCAACAAGGTTACAATCAAGGCACTTCTAATACATTCCTGAATATTGATCTCCTCGGACAATTAAAGTCCGGCATTCATAATCAAATCACAAGCAATATAACAATATTGGAAGCTTAAACAAATCAAATTAAATCAATCCTAGGAAATCATCTAGGTTGACTCACAGTACGCTCCAATAAGCTATTGCCTGGATGGTCCGGCAATGTCCGATTGGTGTCCGATATGCTCCTTTAAAATAGGCAAAACACATTCACAAATATCACATTTTGCACAATTGCACAATGTTCTTTTATAAAAATATCAATGTATAGAATGTATGCACAATGCATGTTCAATGACAATTCCGGGGTGCAATAATGCGATCCTTATCAAAAATCATTTAGGAATCAAAGCCCTCATTAATACCATGTATTTTTACAATTGAATTGGACCCGACAATGTCAAACAATTTCATAGCTTCATTGACCACTTTGGATTTTTCCTATAAAACATATTCGGGTCAACTTTCCATACTAAATTAGATAAGGTAAATGACCAAATTAGAAAAAACTTCCTTCTGTAAAGTTGTTCTCCCATTTCTTATCTTTCTAAAGACACCAAAATCATTTAATTTGAATAAATATACCAAGAGCTATCCTCAAACTATTCTATATGGTTCATAAGTTCCAGCAGAATTCATATCTCAATTTCCAACCAAACATTGAAACTCTTAGAGACAGAATTAAAACTCCATATCTTCAATTGTAGCCCTATGTCTCTAGTTTACAGCAAATAAAAAACCACCCAATTTAGATCAGTATAGAGAAAGTTATGGTCAACATATGAAAACATGTTAGAGCAGTCGAAGGAGGGGTTGCTCGTCGTGATGAGGACAAAAAGTGGCGTCGCGACGAACAGCCCAGAATTCAGTTTTTCTCAGGATTTTTGCAACGTTCGCCGCGACGAGCTCAAGGGGGGGTCTTATACGTCACGGCGTGCAATTAAGAATGAGCCGCGGCGAGAACATAATTTGACGTCGCGGCGAACAAACAAGAATAGCCCCATGTCGCGACGTACAAAAAGACACGTCGCGACGTGCAAATAGGAATGAGCCTCGACGAGGATAAAAATGGACGCCGCGACGAATAAACAAAATAAACTACACGTCGCGACGTCCAAAAGAACACGTCGCGACGTCTGGTTTTGAAACTCGTCTTCCCCGATTCCTTTTTCCAGACTTTTCACTTGTATACCCAAAACAATCTCTAAAACTTCACTCCAATTAACTCCTAATCCAGTTCGAAACATTTACATAAGATCAAACTCAAGATTCACTTAAAACATCAAAATCTGACCCTCACACATGTAACCTCACTTCTACTGATAAACATCGGACAAGAATGTATGCATGTCCATTTCGACTATCTCAAAACCCGAACAAAGTATTTACAAATCTTCCAATCAACACCATAATAACAATTTCCTACTCTCAATCAATCATCTACTCTATTCAACACTGAAACCAACTTCTCTAACCTCACATGCATGCATACATTTCCACTGAAAAACATCATTTAACACAACAAAACCCAACTTAAATGTAACTTACCTGAATCGACTATGAACTCCAGCAAAGAGGACAGATTAAAAACAGCTAAAGTCCCAAAGTTTTCATTCGGATGTCAAGTGTTTCTTCAGCGAGAACACTTGCAATGCATTTTTCCTAACTCAACTCATAATCGTGTATACTATACATGCCTTACACGTGTCCTCTCTAACATAAGCCATTTGTCACACAATAATTAGTCCATGTGTCACAATAGGATTGGTCCAAAAATAAATAGTTTCTAAAATTCACAAAAAATTCTAAAATGTCTTAAATAAAACCAAAATCACCAAAACACATTCTAATCATAATTAATAATTCAATTGTACCTGAAAATGTCAAGGAATGCATGTACAATCATATAAATGTGCAAAAATGTGCTTGTCACAATTAATAATGCATGATGTGTATTTTCCTAATTTCTCATCAAATTATCAAAATTTACAATTCTAGCCCTAGCATGGGTAATGGGATGTTACACCAAACCCCTCTCTGTGGCTCGATTTAGGGATTTAACTTTCAAACTCAACCTCGTACAAAATTCGAGGTTTCGTTTAAGTGGGGGTATTAGGGATTCACTTCCGATGTTAAAGCCTTGTACAGAGTCTTGTAATGGGCCATGTCTTTTAGCTCCAAACCCATCTGCCAACTCAACATCCAAGCTCACCACAATCTCCTCTACACCTGTTAACAGTGGAGCATCTTCCTCTCAACAGACTTCCAACTGCAGATAACAAATCATTCTTATGCTATACATTCTATTGTAACGAATAGTCTAGAATCAAGCATATCTTTGTATATAATGTTCTTACAGCAAACACAATAACAAGTGTGGGAAATCATTACAATTCGGTCTCTTTTTTGCTTTACTCTCTTTATTTTACTCTCCTATAGAGGTAATAATGTCATAGCTTAATGGCCTACTCTTTCATACATGGACAATCCTAGATGTTTGTTTGCTAGGGTCTTTCCTAGATAGGCGATTGGTTGTTTATTCTATTGATGGATCGCTCCAATGTCCTTTCCACAAGCATCTGCCTATAGCTTAAACGACCATTAGAAGTCAGACATCGCTAAGACTGGAGCTATTGTTAAGGCCTCCTTCAAGTTCTTAAAGGCTCATTGTTGGCCTTCTTCCCTATTATATTCATTCATCGTTATTTTCTTTAGTAAATCATTCAAGGGCCTGACAAAAGCAACATAATCCCAAATAAACCTTCTATAGTGACATGTGAGTCCAAAGAACCCTCGAAGTTCCCTGAAGGACTCTGGGGCTAGCCAAGTTCGGATGGTATTTATCGTCTTATCATTAGTTGCAAACCCCTTTTCTAAAATGGATGAGCTTTAAGAAAATTAATAAGCACTTTTTTATCACAAATATTTTTTTAAAATGGGTGTTTGGTTATAAAATAAAAAATCATTTCTTTAATACATATGACTTTTTTGGTTGTCAAAATATAGCTTTTTAAAAAGCTCAAATTTGGAGCTTCTAAAAAAACAATTTTTTAGGTAGATTTTTTAGGTCAATTAATGAGTCTATTTTAATCACTTTTCTTATGTTTTAAGCATAATTCCTATAATACCTACAAATTTATCTTCACGTTTTTTTTAGATTTATATAATATTATTTGGCTTTTATATGTTTTAATATTTATTTTGATATTAGTTTTTACTTATGTTATATTCCATATAAAAGATTTGGTTAGATATATTTTCATTTATGTTTCATATAGTTTAAAATTATATAATAATTAATATATTATGCTTTGTATATTGTTTAATATACTTTAAATAATATTTATATGTATAAATAATTTTATTACAAAATAAAAGTGATTTTTTAATGTTATCAAGCGATCTATTATAAGAAGCTCTTTCAAAAAAACTCTTTTTTAAATGATAGCCAAACAGTTAATTGGCTTCTTAGATAAGTTCTTCTTATAAGAGATTTACATAAAAAAATTCTACTGACAAAAATTCTACTAGTATAAACCCAACCAAACAGAGGCTTAAAAACGTTCTTCTCGTGTATGCGGATCTAGTAGTAACCCAAATGCAGGTCCAATTTTGAGTATCAATTTGAATTATTCAACTCGTCAACAATTTTTCAATTATGGAAATCAAAAGCTCATCCTTCAATGTCGATTTGTTCACTCTCAGTAGTCCATGCACGTCTGCCACGAATCATCTTTCTTTGACAATAACACCACTTGCGATGCATAAAAATTGGGTGTAAATTCACAGATTTTTTTCAACAAGATGAGGGGATGTGGGTAAAATCCAACCTTATAAAGCACTCATAAGTGAAGCAGGTAGAGTGGGTTACAATATATGTAGTAACCTGGTGGTTTTTATGGCAATAAAGAAACAAAAGTCTTTTTGAGGCTGAATTTGTTTGGCTGGAAGAAGGAACTAGAGTCGTTATGGATTACGTTGACTGGGTTTGCCTATGGGCTATTTAGTTGGTTAGATCAAACCGACGGAGGATTAGGTCAAATTAAATACAAATGGAGCGATTAAACAAGGATCTAACATTTCTATTACTGCAGGATTAATTAGGAACTGCCACGAATAGTGGTGTGGTAGATTTCTACAGAACATTGGAAGGGGTTTGCCATTAGTTGCCGAACTCTGGAGAGTTCACTCAAGCCTTACACTGGCATGGACGCTTGGATATTGACGCATTATCGTTGAATTGGATTCATTAGAAGTGATTAATATTCTTTCCTCTTCTAATATAGTTTTGTCTGAGGATAATTTTTGGATGACAGGTACTCGTGGTTTAATCCATCAAGCATGGGAGGTGCATTTTCAACATGTATACCATGAAGGAAACTAGTGTACCAATAACCTGGCTTCTCTAGCAGTTTTATCCAACCCAGGCCTACATATACTTCAGAAGCCTCCGACGGTCATTATAGAGCTCATCCACCTAGACAAGTAAGGAGCTTTGTACCGCAGAACACTATGCTAGTAGAGTGTTTGTAGTTTGAGTTATGTAGGGTTTGTTTGTTTTATTATCCTTTGTAAACAAAAAAAAAGTCTTGTTGCAATAGCTCTTATACTGCCTTTTTAATGATATCTTTTTATTATCCTGAATATCGATAGAACCTAATGTTAATCGAATCTACACCTTCCTTCAACCTAATCCTATGATCTCGATTCCTCTATTATCGACTGTAATTCACAAGGTTATTTTTGACATTTCCAATTCTTATCCGTAGGACAAGATTTCTTGTACCTCAGTTTTGAAAGGAACAAAAATTTCTGTCCTTGTTCTCAAAAAACGGAACAAAAATAATTGAAGACAGCAAGCAAATAGCACGAGGGACAGGACTTTTGTATCTCTGTCCGCTATCCTCACTCACGAGGACAACAAACAAACGCAGGGTAATAGTTTCGAAGACAAGTCCAAGAACAACACAATTAATTGTGCATATTTGTGTAAAGGTTGAGAGTGAATCACTAATTGGATTCAAAATCTATTATTTTTATCAAATTTGTACTGCTTAATCTGATTTACCTTTAAAATTTTAGTTCTACTTTATTTTGTTAATTGAATTTAACCAAAACCCCCTCTACTCCCAATTCTAAACAATGGTTTATTTGTTACAAAAGCTAAACATACACTCTTTGTGGATATGATCCTTACGCATAACTACTACAAATTTAGTTATGCGTAGTTAAAATTTATTTTTTGTGCCTTTAACGCGCATCAATTCCAGCTAAGGGGGATGATGAAAACCAATCATCAGCTTAATTTTCTCCCAGTTAAACTCAGTTTTCCCTAATTCTAAATGAGCTATAATAAGGAAAAATGCACCATACCTAAAATTTGAAGCTTTTCTTCTTCTTGGAGAAATGGGTTTTAGCTTCTAAGAACATATTAAAGGTTCCAAGTTGAAAGACAACAAATCAAAAACTAATTAGAGAAAAACCAAAGTTAAGGGAAAACAAGAAACAACAAACATAAGGATAGAAAGCATAAAAAATGAGAACTAGCAAGATGAAAACTGAGTAAGAAAGGAACGATCTTGAATACACTAATCAATCAAAAAGCAAAGCATAATGAAAAAAGAAATTTAGCTTTATGATTGGAGAATTAGCTTTATGGTAGCAAGGATAGATGTGTTCATGGAAAACATCTCTAAAGGCTGGATGAATATGAAGGTTATACAACTCAATTGCCTTCTGTCCGGGGAATATCCCATGGAAATTGTCTTAAAATCTCTAGGTTGAAGCTAATGATACTCTAATGGACCAATTTGACCGTCAAAACTCTATAATTGACCGATTCCTTAAGAAAACTCTGCAAGAATTGTAATAATCAAATCCTAAAGCCCTAAGGATAACCAGAGTTATGTTTGTGCTAAAGTAGGCACAGAAAAGCTCAACAATCTTTACTTGGAAGGCAGGAACTTGCTTCCAAGACAAAATTATACTTTCATCCATTTACGTACACCTCCAGGTACGTAGCACATCCATGTCCTGCCTAAGTATCTTGCCTTTAGCCCACAGCATTAGCTATTTCCTTGACTGTTCCATACGTATGTAAAAGCTACTTGTAACTTGCGGAAATTTGTATATTTATGCGCTCGAACAGTATTCTTTCACCAATTGAATTTTTTTTTTGGAAAATTCTTTCACCAATTGAATTAAGATCCAGACATGAACATATTAAGTGTACACATAAATATATATATTACAGCTACATATTTGTCATGGCTTTTAGATTTGAGAACCGGTTATCTGCAACCCTTCAGTAGATAAGGACTTGAGACGCCCAAGGCAGATGAGGATTTGGCTTTCTCTGTTCCCTTTCCCCTCCCTGGTGTCCCACATTCGCTGAAGTCAAGAATGCGGCACTCAGTCTGCAAGAAAGTTTTCAGCGCCTTAACATTTTTCAACAGGGGAGAGAAAAATGACAAAATACGATGATTCCCAAGTCCTCAAGTAAACTAGAAGAGGTAAAATGATATCATCCTGTCATACCATAATGTTTGAACCCAAAGAGGCACGATTCTCAGCCTGGTTTGGTCCATTATTGTTCTCTTGATCCACATGCTGCTTGCTGGACCGTCTTGCTTTCATAATTGAGTCAGGGGTTTCATTTCCCAAAACTTCCAGGGCATCAGCATATGCAGGGGCAGTGTGCTCGCTTAGTTGTTTCATGAGTGCAAGGGCATCATAGCTTTTATCATCAGGACTCAGCAGATAACCAATATCCTATCAAGGAAAATTATTGGCAAGCATTCAGTGCAATGTAATCAAAGGAGAAAAGGGAAAGAGAGAGAGAGAGAAGGATGCATATCACAGTACCTCAATTGATATATCTGTATCAACCCTTGAACCAGGCAGGAAAGAGTTAATGAACCAGGGGGACTTCCATGCTGAAGGGGATTCAATGCTCCTTTTGAAAGGAGTATCACCAAACCTACATATAAATTCCCTCTAAGAATCAGATGCAATGAAAAAGAACAAGCTACATGAATTATTGCAGTTAAATCATTATGTTGGTGACTTTAAGTTACATATGATCAGTCGATAGTAAAGGATCTTGGAAGGAATAGAACTTACACGCCAAAATTTTCACCAGCAGCATCATTTCCAGAAGTAGAAACTATTATATCTAGTGGCGCTGATGAAGGAACAGATAGTACTGCTGTAGTCCCAGCTGAACAATTTGCAGGATTCTTCCATCGAACAGAGGGGGAGTTGACTGAACCTGGATTTCCGGACGAAGAAGGTTCCGAATCATTGGCTTGCTCTGACAAAGTTCCCAATATTCTACGATACAGATTCCTTGGAGTACAGGAACTCGGACCAAATGCTTTGTCAACTTTAAATCCAACTTGATCAGGAGAAAATAATAATAGGTCATTCAAATTGTCTTCAACAAGGCTTCCAAAAGGCTCTTGCACCTGTTCACAGAAAAAGAAGGGGAGAGAGGAGAAATGGAAGAGAATAAAGAGATTAACACATTCTTACTTTTGGATTAAAAGCAAGAGAAATAAATAGGAGAAGAAGATAAGATCGTCTCACATTAAGAGGTACGTCTTCAGATTTCTTGTACGTAGTAATAAACATGAATTAAAATTGCATATTTTGTTAAAAAGTTCAAATCTACAACCCAATCTGTCTTTTTTAAAAGAAACATAAAGCAGTCAAAAACCTTGAATGAATCAAAGCCACCCAATATCCTCACCCCCTCTTCACCAATTAGCATGAGTATATAAAAGGATAGGATATAACAGTGCAAAGAAAAACTTACAATTTCAGTACTGCGATCACCACAAACCTTGGTCTTAGCATCATTGCTAAAAAGTTCTTGCCTACTTTCTTCATATTTACCACTATCTAGACCTGTCTCTGAAATTTTAGTGTCTGATGCAGAAAAATTTGTTCCCTTTTCCTGCACTCTCATAAGAGCAGGATCAAGATTTTCTTTATCTTCGATCAAAGATCCAATGGGAACTTGCTTATTAGATGATGGAGATATTCTGTTGGCCTCACTCTCATCAAAAACAACATCCAAACGTGAAAACTCTTTAGTCAAACCCGATGTATCAATCTCAAGCTTTTTATCACCTCTTCTGTCAGACAAAGGCGATAGTAAGTCACGGTTTCTTTTTTTCAAAATGGATGGTGTACAAGTGAAAGTCTTAGCAGCACTTTTTAACATAGCCTCAGGACTATCATCCTGAGATGGGGAACCCCATAACCTAAATGGAGAGATGCAGTTCATGGAGGACATCATCAACTGTCGGATGCCAAGAGGACTGTATTCTTGATGCATATCACTTCCAGATTGTATAAGGTCACAGCTGAGAAAGGGAATATCCAAACAGGGGAAACGAGGAGGCTCATAGCATAGAGTTCCAGCATCTTGCTGTTCCAAATCCACCTCTGATTTTTCATCCACAGCACAGGATTGTGCATCTGAAGATGAAGTAAAGGTATTCACAGGTACTAATTTTGAAGGTTCCTGCAAATATGATTGCACTTGCATGTCTGTGTATTGTGTCCCATCACAGGGGGAATTGGCAGCCTCACTGGTGCAAATAAACCTATTATTTGCACTTGTAAGAACCACTTGTTCATGAGCTCCAAGAGAGTGACCAATTAACTGATTGGGTTCCCTGCAATACATAAATTCACCATCATCAACTGAAACTACTAAAGGATTAGAGAAAACTGATAGACTCACTGAAATTCCCAATACACCAGACCTTGAAGGACAAAATGATTGTAAGACCGTAGTTTTCTCTGTTTCAGACATTGGGATGTTCCGCAGGAAAGAATCTGTGGATCCATTGGATGCAGCCATAGTTGGACCTGCAGTAAGATGTACAGAGGGAAAGTCCATAGTGTTCATGGCCTCTGAAAATAAGAACTTACAGCATTCATCATCAGATATTAGAATTCTATCTGATTTAGCCACATTTGCAGCAATATTCACCAGTGCATCGTTTTCATTGGCAGTTATACAATCAATTGGTAACCCTGACGATGTTACTTCTACTGATGATATGTTGGGCACCTTCTGCAAACTGAATTGATAATCCTTGTGCACAGAATTTATGCTGTTAAGCAAGACATCTTGCTGGAATAGGTTAGATGGGCAACCAACTTCACAACGTATTTCTGGTATAGAAAATGCCCCATCAGCTATAGGTAAGTAATATTGTTCCGGACTAGAAATCTGCTCTTTCCCAGTACTAGATTCGTCAGGCAGCTGAAAATCTTCTCTTGTATGCAAAGCTGTGTTGCCCATGTCACTAGCAGATTGAGAGCAACCAGCAACCATTGACTCTTGACTGCATTCTGATATTTCTTCTGCCTCTGCACCAACTTTACCGCTTTCCTCTCCACTGCTCTGAATCCTTGAAGAAGACAGCATGGATTGATTTTGAGGTCCAGGAAGAGGTAGGGCTGTAAACTGTTCTAACAGACCTGAGGCCAAGTATGAGTCCAGTTTCTTTTTCACAGAGCTGTTCCAATGATTCTTTATGGCATTGTCTGTCCTGTTTATCAAACATGCCCAGATATGACAACTCAGACTGGTTAACTTAAACTTCAACATAACATTCATACAAACAAATCAAAATTATGTACACCAAACATGAAATAGATAGAAACACAATTTCAAAGAGACTAAATATAGAACCACATAAGGTATAAATAGAAAACTAATTGAAGAGAGAACACAGTATATTAAGATAAAATCATTAAATTGTGCCTTTCCTTCAAAGAAAAAAAACAAACAAACCTTCCAGGCAAGAATTTTGTTAGCTCAGCCCATCTGTTCCCATAAATCTGATGAGCTCGAATCAAAGTCAGCTCCTCCTGTTGAGTCCATGCCTCTTTGTTGATTGCAGGATTAAGATGATTATGCCACCTAAAACAATTAACAGATAAGAGCTACAGCAGCTGCCAATGCAGCAGTATAACACAAGTAACTGGTGATGAAAATTACAGTATACATGGAAACTAAAGGTTTGTAATGTTTTGCAAACACAATTATTCAATATTTAACTTTACCTTTCCCGACATTGCTTCCCAATACGTCCAGGTAGATGTTGTGCTATTGTGGACCACTTCTTTGGCCCATACTTCTTCACCAATTCATCTATTATCTCATCCTCCTTTTTATATTTAGCAAGAAAAAAAGTTAATTTCATATTCACTATTCATGCAGAGGGAATTGACAAAATAAGAACAATCACATGTTACCTCCTTTGACCATGGGCCTTTAACGAGTTCTGGATTTAAAACCTTCTGCCACCTATGTAGGCATTGTACATCAGTGCGGTCCTTGAAACACTCAGCTACAGGTAACAAAATGATACAATCAAACAATGGAAGCAGTGCACTGTAACAGCATAGAAAAGTTTAGTAACATGGATTTATTGATATGCAACAAACATCTATGAAGGCAACGAAAGGCAAATAGGTCTTAAACTTCAAATGATACATAATGAAAAAATATAAGAGCTCCTTCTAAAAGTATGTAGAACCCAGCGAATGATAACAGAACATGGGCCAAAGAGGATTTGATGTTTAACATTATAGCCTCCCCCAGAAATTGTTAATTAGAAGTTATAAAAATTGACTCTCAAGCAAAACATTTTCCCTATGACATCACCATCACCAAAGTTGTTTAGTAAACAGCAATCCTGAAGATAAGGATAGAACTAGCTTTGCAAAATGAAAAAATGTCAGGAAATAAAGAGATCAACATACCAATTTTTTTCCAGTTCTTCCCTTTGAAACGTTGAACAGCCTTGCGCAAAATCTCATCCTAAATGCAAAGAGTTAATCAACAATCCAAAAATGGGCGAGTGTTCAACATTGTACTGTTACATGTGAAAACTTGAGGATCAAACATGTTTGGTACAGTAGTGCATGACTAATATGAAACCTTTTTCTGTGGTAAGGTCTCAAACTGCATTACCAAAGGAAAGCTTCTTAATCACTTTCTTTTTCAAATTTGAAGCACAAGAGACAATTGTTGAACTAGTTAGTTTTTAAAAAATTTCTATCAGAAATCCCTTGGATTAGATTGGGCTACAGGAAAGGTATTGCCCTTCCATATTTTCCAAACCTCAACCCAACTGTTCACAGTATCTTAGCTTTTGTGATGGAAAGGCAATTTCCCCTCATCACCACCACATCAATCCCTAGGGTGGAGTAAAAAATGCTTTAAAAGCTAAGAATGTACCACTACCTCTTCAGCTGTCCATTGTCCCTTTGTTGAACGCCTTGTTGGCCCACTGGTCCTCCTAGAAAAGATTCATGGTATCAATTGATCTTTTCCATGATTCACAACAGGCCAAAGCAAATAGCAAAAGATGGAAACAGCAAGAACAAGTATTACTACTAAAGACCAACAAAACAGCCTGAGCATTCAATTGCAGCAAACCTAGAAGCAAAATTATACAGTTCAAAAGATGAAGAATGTAATGAGGGGAAATCATTCTAATTCAAGAGGCAGCAAGATACTTCCTAACAGCTTTTCATTTCCCAATAAATATTTTGTAAACCACAAACATAAAGCAATGAAAAATTCAAAGTAAAAATTTGGCATTTTTTTACATAAAAGCATGCAATAGATGCAACAAAATAGTTATGAATGCTTTGAAGAATTACCCATGCATAGGCCGGATTCTCTGAACACTATCACCGAGCCCATCTGGGAGAGCAGAAATTGGCCTGTCACTTTCCATTGTTCTTTGATAGAAAAATAAAATTGCATACCCCAATACCAACTCGTCGGCAGTTATCTCTGGAGTATGTTCTCCAAATCATTATAATCAACCCTAGAGAGTGGTCAGTACTCCCCTCTTTCCAAAAGAGATCACAGGCTAGCATATGAAAAAGAATTTTTAAAAATCATATCAAAATCCGAAGACAAAGAACGACAAAAGAAGTTTCAAGGAACAAGGATAAATTTCGATAAGCTTCGATTGAAGCCTTCCAGGGAATAAGGTACTAGGTAGCCGCACCTTTTGAATTATTATTTCAATTAAAAGCTAGGTCAGGCTACTGTAACATGGAAAATCATCGGCCATACTAAAATTTAGGATCAGGAATTGTGGAGTTTGCCTCACTCGAATACAGATATTGTGTCATCTTACAAATTATTCCAAAAAATAAAATAAAAATCAGGAGACAAGTTCTTAAGTTACAGTCCTACATAGGAATTAAACTTCAAAACCTAGAATTCTGTAAGAAAAACAAAAAGAATCGAGGCATTAATTCGAATCAGTACATAAGACTTTGTCCAATCACTACTTGGTAAAAATCGAACTGAATAGAAGGAAAATTTTCGAGAAGTACGATCGAAGCACTTCTTTTGAAGTGTCAAAATCAAAATTTCAAATTTCACAAAAAATGGAACGAGTAAAAACCGAAAACAATTATTAAAAGAAAAAAACAAAAAGCACCCACCGAACGGAACTTGAGAAGGAGAATCAGCGTAGAGACGGATACGATGCGCATTTGCAGATCCAAATGAAGTCAGTATGAGAGAGAGATCTGCAAAATGCACTCTACAAAACAAAAAGTACACCCATAGAGTATTGGAGAGGAAGAGAGAGAGTAAAACGGTCAAGAGAGTTTTTCAAACATAAAGGGGCGGACTTTGGAGTTTCAAACCCTATGGTTAAAGCTCGAGCATCTTAGGTTGATGTTGACGGCCCGGATCTAGGCATGTCAGAATCTGGACCGTCCATTCAAGTTTTCTTCGTTTTCTCTTCTTTTTTAAATTCCAACGGCCGATTATTTTCTCTTTTCTACAACTTTAACATTAATGTAGTTCTTTTCTTTTCTTGTATGATGATAGATAGAGAGGTAGCTAAAAAAGTGAATTTATTATCCAAATGATTAATTTGAGGCACAGTCAAAAATGTAGGATTTGAAAATTGTGAAGTTCATTTAACCATTATTGCCAAAAATATCCAAAGAAAATCAATGTTGGATTTGCAAATTAAATTATGCATGTAAGGAAAATCACCTTAGAGTCCTTTTCCATTTCAACTTTTTTTTTGTATGTTTAATTAATACATTTAATAAGCTTTTATTTATTTTAATGATCATTAATCTTGGTAATTAGAAAATTTGTAATTTTAAGGAAACTAATTAGTTATTAAAACTAAAATAGAAAATTTTAACATTTTTATTTACAATTTGTAGTATAAATTTCAATTATGGATTTCTCCTAATAGAGAGGAGGGAAAACAAATATAGTATAGTTTAACTCCTATTATAGTATGCCATGCAACAAAAAAAAAAAGGAGAGATATTCCATTCATTAACCACAAACTTTAAAGGTACCTTTTATTTGTATCAATTTTACTCTTTAAAAATATTTGAAAATATATATCTTTAAACATAATAAAAGATTAAAAATATTTATATTTTCATTGTTTATTTTTAAGTGTGTATAATTATAAGGAATAAATGAAATACTATGAGTTCACCATAATATAAAATAACTTGAGCTTATAATCAATTAAATATATTTTAAAATAAACAATAAAATATAGCATTATAGTGGTCAATCTTTCTCAATTAGCTTTGATTGTATATTTTCTCAAATAATTGAGAAATATTTTCAGTTATTCTATACAAATTATATTTATTTATAATTTCAAATATGTATTGCTATTGTAGTAGAAAAGACATGTAATTTATAAAGTTGATAAATAAATAATATATTGACAAACAAATTACAAAGATTATTGATTGTTATGTGACACTTAAAAGAAAAGGAAATTAAGTGCATAAATTTTTATCTTTTAAAATTATGTAATGAAAAGCCTAAAATTTAAGTAAGTGTTATAAAATATTGTTTGAAAATAAATATCAAGTAATCACCAAAAAATAGAATTCTCAAGTAAAAAGAATAAGAAGAAATTGAACAACTAATTTTTATACTGGTTCGATTGACAACCTTAGACTACATCTATTTCATTGAGATGAGCCTATGTATATTCTCTATTTCTTTTCTTTTTATATGAGGAGCAGACCTTACACATCTATTTTTTTGGAAGATGACTAAAATTTGTATTGACTCAAATTGAGCTTGACAAAATTACAAAGGCAAGGAAATTAAGCTTAACTCTCAAAGCAAAATATAGATTTTAGGATATTTGTCCCAATCCAATATACAATACTAACTCTATAGTTTCCAATGTACCTTCATTCTTTGGTTGACTTTGGAATGAGTATTATGTTTCACTAATAGTTTCCTAATCTAATTATGAATTGAGTCTCCTAGGATTTGATTTTCCAGCTTTATTCCTCTATATAGACATTTGTTTCTCTCCCTCTATATTATGTATATGGTACAACCGAAAGAAGTTTTGAGGATGATCCCATCATTCTTCAATGTTTTAATCATTATTGTGGCCTATTGAATTATATTTGTCCATTCTTTCTGTGGAAAAAATATATGTATTATGTTTGAATTTGAAGCCAAATGCAATAGGATACTCTACATTGGAAAAATAGGTGAGGTAACATTTCTATCTCATTTTTACACAGTAAGCACCCTAGATCAAAGTTGCCAGTGCTTCCATACCATCTTTTTTTTGTTTTCAACCTTTAAGGGATATTGTACTCTTCCAAATTAACTCATGCTAAGAAATTTTGGGGTAGCTAGGTCTAAAGATCTTGTAATATGAAGAGTTTCTAAATTCCATGGAGCTATTGTTTAGCTACATAGGCTTATCCTCTTCACCTGCTAGTTGACAGTATGGTAAATAAGTTAACAAGTAGTCAGCGCCCTTATAATTGTAGCTCTAGACCTTATTTTGAATGATGCTACCCATTTTAGCTTTTATTATAATCTTGGTGGTCAAATGTTACATTTCATTTCTATTGTATTAAAGGATTAATTCATTCCAATTGTCAAACTAAGACTAAGTTGACTCTCCATTGCTTATTTGTTGCTTAATCTATAGATAAACTTGGTCCTTCATATTGAGTAGTTGTCTAAAGCTTTAAGAATTTTCCCTATTTTGCTTTAACTGCTAAAAACTTTAATTCTTCAAATGGTACGCATTAATCCATTTTAATTATAAAGTTTATTTATTTTTGAACAACCTCCAAACAGTCTTAATTATTGGCACCTTTTGCATAGTCATCAGAGGAACCATAACTAGCCCCACCTTCTTCTTTAGAAAGATAAAGCTCTTCCCACTTCACTTTTGCTCCTCTGGAGTTGCCTATCTTGCCAGACCACAGAAATTGTTTGATGCATATTTTTATCTCTTTAATTATCTTTTAGGTAGTACCAAGTGGGCAATCCAGTGTGTATGAATGTTCCTAAGAAATGATGAAGTCAATTATAATTTATAAGCAATTAATAGGGTTCTGTTCTATCAAGCATTTAGTATGGTTCTATAGCTCTTAAGTAATGGAATACATTTAGCATACTTTGTTTAATTTGTTGTGATATATACTCCCAAATATTTGAATGGAGAAGATTAAACATGAAGCCATGTCAATATGCTAATTTCTTCTCCATTCTAGATTTCGAAGGAGATATAGATACAACTTTAGGCAAAATTGCCTTTCATCCCTAACAATCTTGTGAACTCTTTTAGATTCCTCATAATCAATGAAAGGGAGTAAGCATCAACTCCACTAAAAAAACATAAGATCATTAGCAAATCCTAAATCGTTTAATTGCATATCCTTAGATTTATAATGGTACATGAATCTGGTATTTTCATCAGTAAGAGCTAGCAGCAGCCTAGAAAGAACTTCAACAGCTAGAGAGAATATGTAGGGGAAAGAGGCCCCCTAAAGAATTATTTTGTGGCTTTTAAAGTAATTGGTTGGATTCCTATTGATTAAGATGCTAAATTTGACTAAAATGATGCATTCCTTAAACTATTGAACAAACTGCACATGAAAATCAAAAGATTAAAGGCATTGGATGATGAAATCCCATTTGAATGTGTCAAAGGCTTTGAAGAAATCAATTTTGATTGCACAGCTCTGAAAAGTTTTTTTGATAGTTGATAGATGCATAATTGATCATTTTTATACCACATATTTGATGTATTTTTGCTTGATATTTTGTACTTTTATAATATATTTGGTACATAATTCACTCCAAGTGTGTTTATAAGTTATAATCGCCTTTACAGACTTAAAAGAGAATAATTTAGATGAAAACATGACATAAAACGAAGATTTGAAGCATAGAAGGGATACATAGCCGCGTAGAATTATGAATTATGATTTTTTGGGCTATACACGATCTAGTATTAGAGCATGTATTTCTTAGGAATTTCTACTTGCCATCCCTTATCCTACTAAAGTGAAGAAATATCTAATAGATGCACAATTTGGTAAGTTATTTGAACTGTTTCAACAACTCCATATTAATGTATCCCTTGTTGAAACTCATATGTAAATGTCGTAGTATTTTAAATTTTTAAAGGAGATACTATCAAATAAAAGAAAGTTAGAGGAGTTGGCAATTGTATCACTGTGTAGAAGGTGTTCAGAAATTCTAAAAAGTAAGTTACCATAGAAACTCATAGATCTAGGGTGTTTTACTATCCCTTATTGAATTGGTAGTTTAAAAATAAATAAGGCTTTACCTAACCTAGGGGCCAATATTAACATAATGCCTTATTCGTTGTTTAAGAAATTGGGATTGAGTGATCTAAAACTTATTTGGATAATTATGAAGCTGGTAGATATATCAGTAAAACATTTTAAAGGCATTATAAAGGATATTCTTAGTAAGGTTGATAAGTGAATCTTCCTAATAGACATTGTGATTCTTGATATAGAGAAAGAAATAGAGGTACCTCTAGTCTTTGTTAACCCTTTTTAATGACTGCTAAGTTGATTATTAATGTTAATGAAGGCAAGTTAATACTAAAGGTGGGGGGTAAGGTTGAATTTAAAATGTCTAATATCATGAATCTTGACCTTGAATTTAATGATGTAAATGAATCTAGTGAATTATGTAATGATTCACTTTTGAATATTTTGCAGGACTCCTATTTTAAAGGTCTATTGGATCTTTTGCAAGTTCAAGGCATTAAACAAAAGGGAAAATGCAATAATAGTAAACAATAGGTAGCTTTCTTAGAGGTTATGGAACCTACAATAGGACTACAAAAAATCAATCTTTATAAACAACCTTAAGCATGAAAGGATGTCGAGATAATAACATTAATTAAATGCTACTTAAGAGGCAACTCAATAATTAGGATAGGTTTCATTTTTATTTCATGTTGTTTCCATTTTTTATTTTATGATAACATTTTATTTCATGTTATGTTATTTCCATGTCCCTTAGTTATTTTCATTATTATTTTTCTTTTTTCCTTTAATCCTTTTCGTTTATATTTTTTTGAAAAAAATTAAAATTGGTTAACAATAATAAGAAGATAGGAGAACAAAGTTTGGAGACTCATGAACACTCTCCTACATCTAGAAAAAAAAGGCTAGAAAGGCAACAACTTGTAAAATACATAAAGAGTCAAACAATTGAAAACAACAACGTTTACAAAAACATCAAGAACTCAAGTCACACGATGATGTTTCAGGTTAGCATCTCTATAAGCCCCATCATTGAGTAAAAGAGGTAAAGAAATACCTAAAATATGAAGCCACTCCTCTTATTTTACTCGATTAGGGCTGGGAGTTCCAGAGATCGCCACCATTTTGAGGGACACATATGGGTGAGTCGTGAAGGAGGATCACAGATTATGAAGTGAGATGAAGAGGTAAGACCAATCCTTTATAAGAAAGTTTTTATTCTTCACATTTCATGTTTCATAATAGAGAAACTTTTTGATGCAAAGTGATGAGGCTTTTCCTCATATCTTTTGTTTTACTAGAACATTAGCTAAGTGTAACACCCCACTCCCGCAATGATCTGAACCCGACATCGATGGTGATATCCGAGTTCGTGCCCTGCGAGAGTGGCGTGCTAGAGCACTCAATCATTCAAAAGTCCACAAATTTTTTATTTTTTTAATGAAATCAATAACACAATATGCAAAAATCAATACTCAAATTGGGCCCACATTCATTCATAAATATTTTCAATTAACACAATTTTCAATAGCCATTCGGGCCCTTTTATAATTATAAAACACTAGTGTCATTTCAAAATACAATTTTACACAAAAAGATGTGGAATACACAATTCAATACAAAATAGAGATACACAATTCAATCATCGATGGCTCACCCAGCCACATAACACATACACATATATCATATAGAATTCAAATTTCACATCCATATCATTTAAACATTCATATTATGCATATGCTATTTGTATGAGACTGACATTCGTTCTTATTATTGTGACTGAGTGCCACTCACATATACAGAATACTGGCCCGTAGGCTTAGTTAGAACAGAATACTGGCCCATAAGGCTCAGTCATAATGGAATACTGACCCGTAGGCTCAGTCACATCACATAATCACGAAACATAGCTCTACATGAAAACGCTTCATACAGGCAACTCAAGTCACAACGCCTTTATCTGAACATGCATTTTATGAAATGCCTCAATCATATTTGCACATGTCATCGGACCATAGTCTGGCATTCAACATTAAGTTGAGCATTCACTTATTATCTTGCATGCAACACACATTTCGAAAACACTTAGTTCATCTTATTCACTTACGTTGGGTATTTCAATATTTTAGATCAATCACATTCATATACAAATTCATCATAAAGAGATCAACGTATACAAAATTCAATCTAAAGCAAACAATGAAGTGAGACCATCTAGGTCTACTCACAGTACGTTCCATTTTAGCATTTGCTTTCAAAATTAGAGAGCGCCTGAATACGGACACTTAACCTGCATAGTCCATTTATGCAAGACACACATTGCACACTCATTAATAATTGCACACATATACCTTTATTTATGCACAAATGTATCAATGGATAATGTACAATTCATGCTCAATGACAATCCTGGGTATATGTTCTAATATACATTTTATGCTCGGTCCCATTTCATAATTCATTTATGTTTCATACACTTCATTGGTACATGATCATTTTAAATTCTCTTTTCAATCTTTACCCTTTTTATAAGTCTAGCTTATTCATAAGCTTACACTTCAAGAACATTTGGTTATTCTATATCATAACTTAATTTCTTGTCATCTCTTTTCTAATCTCATATGGTCTCATAATATCCAATTCTCATTCATAGCTTAGCCATTTAAACATATGTACACATCTAGGCACATTGCCTAGTTACACAATAACCATAAATATTTCACCCACCTAGTTTGCTTGCCAAAACTCCAAGTCACAATTGTCTTTCCCCTTGTTCTTGGGTAGGATTCTCTTGATTTCATAAAATAAACCAAATTTCATTCAATAGGAATCTACTTAAATATCCCATAATGTAAAATCACTAAAATTGATTCTAGAATACTTAAACCCAACATTTTCTAAACTCAATGAACTAGAATCCTTCCACAAATCTAAAAGATTCAAAAGTATCTAACCTTCATTCTTCACCAATTGAAGGAATACTTAGTTCAAAGGGAAGCTTTTCTCTTCCTCTACTTGTTTCCCTTCTTGATCTACTCCAAAATCTCTCTTAAAGGCTAGGGAAATTGAAACCCTAGCTTGTTGTCTCTTCTTCTCTTCATACTTCTCTCTTTTTCCTCTAGAATTTTCATTCTTCTCTTGTACTTCCTTCCATTCACGTGTTTCTACTCTATTTATAGGCAAGACAACACTTTTTCTTCTATTTATGCCCTTAATGAGTCCAAAAAGTCCCTTTTATCCTTCCTTATTGGCTTATGTTCTTTTAAACTTAAGTGTCTTATCAAAAATACCCTTGAACATTCTGACATAACACTTTCTTCTAGAAAATATCCTCCATTGTCTTAAGTTTCTAATGCCACCGAAATCATTCAATTTGGTTTAGTGATTCAAAAGATATACTTCAAACATTTTTGGACTGCTCTTGTTCAAAATAGTATGTTATTTTCAACTTCCATCCAAAACTTGAAAGTCTTAGGAACTAAATCACAATTCACTTCCTTTGGATACTTTATAGATCTATGTCTCTAGTTTACCTCAAATTAGAAATCATCTCATTTGGATTTCTGCAGATCAAGATATCATCAAAACACTGAAGTATGTTCAGTGGGATAACACCAGTTTATATCCTTTAGGAGCACACTCATTGTACCCGTCCTACCTTTTCCACCCAATATTTCTTAATTCATTTTAGATAGCTTCCATTTTTGGTGGAGATGTAGAGAAAAATCTTACGAATCCAATGGTTTAAGAATCAAGTCGTTTGGAGGTCTAGAGAAGAAGTTATGGCTAAAAGAATCTAACATGTTTATATCTTTACTCGTATTGTATGTACCTTGGTACAATTGCCATAACTCTCACTACCAATGTCGGATTAATTTTGTTTTTAGACTATTGGAAAGAGGACTTTGAGATCTACAACTTTCATGAAGACTTAAAAGGCCAATTCTATCGTCTACCCTCTTTATCGTCTCACTTTTGTATCATCTCACTTTCTTTCGTTTCATTTTCTTATGTCTCATTTATACCGTTCACTTTTCCATCTTTCACTTTTCTATCGTCTACTTTCTTCCATCTGTTTTTTATCGTCTACTTTCTTCCATCTACTTTTTATCGTCTACTTTTTTTTCCATCTGCTTTTTATCGTCTATTTTTTTCCGTCTGCTTTTTATCGTCTACTTTTTTCCGTCTTCTTTTCTACCTAGAACGTTTCCACTTATAAGGATCATAACTTTTGACTTCGATATCCAAAATTTTCATACCATATACCATTGGAAAGATAAAAGAAAGATCTACAACTTTCTAGAAGGGGATTTTAACAAAATCCATCTAGATCAAGTCCAGATTTTCTCCCAATTCTATCGTCTGTTTTTCTTCCTTTCACTTTCTATCATCTGCTTTTCTTCCTTTCGCTTTCTATCGTCTGCTTTTCTTCCTTTCACTTTCTATCGTCTACTTTTCTTCCTTTCACTTTCTATCATCTGTTTTTCTGCCCAGAATGTCTCCACTTATAAGGATCATAACTTTTGACTCTGATATTCAAAATTTTCAAACTATATACCGTTGGAAAAATAAAAGAAAGATCTACAACTTTCCATAAGGAAACTTTGCCAAAATCTATTTAGATCAAGTCTAGATTTTCTTCCAAAATAAGAACACGAATTTTACGATCAACTTTCAACGCCCTGTACCCTATTCTCAACTTCATGACAACTTTTGAGACCCTTAGAGACAGAACTAAAATTTGATGTCTTCATACAAAATGTAGCCATATATCTCTGTTTTAATCTAAATCAAGAATCATCTCATTTGAATGACTAGATTGTCCAGATCACTACCAGATCTTGTTTCTAAATCTTTCCTTATCACAATTCATACCAAGATCACTCTTTCTACTCCTTCTACTCCTCATTTTCAATAAAATCACATTTAATACCATTTATACCCAAAAGTTGTCAATGAATGCATGTACCACTTTTTATGTGAAAACATTCCGTATTTATGTGCATATATGCTAACATGATGTATGAGCAAAAAAATGCATTGTCTTAATCTCTTTGATCTCATAATTACTGAAAGTTCGGGTCCTAACCCTTAATATGGGGACGGGATGTTACACTTCTCCCCTCCTTAATAAATTTTGTCCTCAAAATTCTCATTTGATTAATCAATACGGTAGAGGTGACAATTCCTTATACGCCCCTCTATTTTACATACACTTCATCACTCAATTACTAGTTTTCCAAAAGATCACAACAGACAGACTCAATAAGTCTTTCAGTCACTTATTTAGCTATCACACTATCTTGATTATTTCACCTACATATTTCAGATTACTCACCAATTTTTTCTTTGTATGCTATCAATCTATTCCTATAGATCATGTCATTTTTCAGAACCTATTCACATATCACATTTTAAGAATCCAAGACTTCTTTCACCAGTAACACTAACTCATAATAGTTTTCATACAAACTAATTCATATAGTTTAACTTATACTTTCTCCGAATCGGAGCACACCTTGCCAAGGTGATACTCACAAAAACACTTCACCTCTTCTTTGACAATTCACTTCTCTTCAGTATTAATACATTAAACTCTTATGTCTATTTCACTAATTCCATCTATCTGTTGTTGATCCACCTAACCTACTTATCAATCATAAGTCACTTTACTCTAATCTCGAATTTATTTCACTCATTAATAGTATCTCACATTTATTATGACCTTATACCATTTTAGGCCCTCTTCATCTCAATGTAAGGGTGAAGGACCACCTTTATGTTATACAATGCCCCATACCATGTTCTAATGATGCCATTATGGTCACAATTGTAATGTATATAATCAATTTGAAGTATACCTCAATCTCATCTTCCTATAAACTTAAAATATAAGCTCTAAGAACATCCCCAACAGTTAAAATTATTGGTAATTCAAACATGTAACCACTTGTTTCTGCATCCTTAGCAGCTAAATACACTCCTAGCGTATTCCTACTAGGATGTCTAACTTAGGTTGTTACTTAGGCTTCTCTAACACTTTCTTTGCTCAAACATCTTTATCGGGGATACATACTCCTTATTTCGGCCACCAAATATCATTCTCCCGATTCCACTCAAAAGTTCAGATTCATTTTCAATTCCTCTATGGGACTCACAATTCTGAATCCTTAACTCTTAGGCTTTCCTACTTCTTTTCAGTAACTTTGATCTAAAAATACACTTCATTTTGCTGCATATTACACTTAACATTTTATACTCTTCATTGCAATAAACTTGGCAACCTCAATATCTAAATTTGTACCATCCCATTTTAGAATTGCCTATTCAATGTGTCAGATTACACGCTACCTTTACCATTATAGTTCTCAGATGTACATTCCCTTCAACCTGAATAATTTCCTCACACTGACATAATTTGTACATTACAGGAATGACTTGGCACATCTAATGTCTCCAAGAACTCAAAGCGATTTCTATCATAACACTTTTACCACGTATCAAAATCAACTCATAAGACTTTAATTGTCTTTCTGCCTACAAAACCACTTTATACTGTTACAACATATTGTATCATAATTTCTGATGTGAAACTTCATTACAAACTACCCATCTCCAAATCCAAATGGCATAACTAACGTTGAGGTTATAGATCCTCAAAATTCTTCTTATAATCATCATTCATAAGATTTACACTTTTTTTCCTCCAATGATTCAAGTATTCTTTTAACTGTTCGACTATATCCAAGATTTCATCCATGATCATCATCACCAATTGATCTTATTTGTCGGGGCATTGATATCTCGACCCCAAAAATGAATTCTTACCATTCCTTAAATGTCTAATTTCTCAAGTGAGGTAATATTATCTCATATCATTTTCAGTCTCCCACTTGACTTCTTGTCTCTAATGATTTACTCTTTTCATTTGATTTCCTTTAATTCACAGCGACTATTCAGATGCCTATTCAATCGTACTAATTCCTCCACACATTTTCAATTTGTTGAATACTTCACTTTGCATGTTGGTATTACATTCCTTAGATTCAATTGGGATCTCCCAAACATTTTTACATCAAATATAAGGGAGACCTATTTTCTCCTCACATTTGCAATAGGGTCACCTCGAATTTAAAATCCACTCACGTAGTTAGACACTTTTCATCAAACAAAAGCATACGCTCTCAGTAGCATATTCCACTTCCTAAGCCTGAGTCTCCACTGAGGATATCATTCCATTATTCACTTTGATTTATTACACACTCGTTTCTGATTTGTTTCTTCAGTGATCACTCTTAATTTGAATCATCTGATCAACTTAACGTAGTTTAGGAAAATTCTTCTTTGAAGGAAGGGTTCTTGCTATAATCATCGATATGTTTCATGAAATCCTCATCAATCAGCTATTTTCCATAATTACTTATCAATCATTCTTAGTCCCTCAAGGAGATCAATTTCATCTATACTTAATATCTCAATAAGATCAATTTATGCCATAGCCTACGTAATCAGAACATCCCTGGTAACGAAGTTCGGTGAGGTACTGAACAATTTCATTTACTCTAATACCGTGACATATATCACCAAATCCATTACATCTTATCTAGAGATGTATTTATATCAATTTACCAATTGGTAGCTTATACTAAGAATACTTTAATCCCATTCAATTCTAGATAATTCTTTTTCTTTTGTGTCAGTCCCTGATCATGAGAAGTGTGCCATAATCATGTCCTTCTTCTTTTTCCTCAAATTCGTCACATATGGTAACATCAATAACAGTCTCAATTCCTTCCCAATCGTTCACTGCAAGTACTCTCACGTCTTACTCTAACCCATCTTGAACTTTGAACTATAGGAACTATGATTGATACTTATTCAATAAGTCACCAATTTCTTCCCATATCATCTCCATGCATATTATTCACATATGCTTCATAATTTCACCTGTTATGATGATCCTATTATCCGATGTGCACTTACTTATCTCGTCTTCCAATTGTCATTTATTTCATCTCACATATACATATTCTCAATCAATTTATAAGTATAGGGGCATAACCCATATAAAACTTAAATCTCCATTCCACAGATATATTCCCATACTGAATCATAAATTCTTATATCGATGATTACACAACCATCCTCAGTCCAAGTACAGCCTTTCAAGGTCATTTCAACTTGGCTTATACACTTTCATTTCCTTATATCTACTTACATCCTTATTTTTTTTTCAAACAATCCAAGACAGTGGATTCACCTTATATCACATTCGAGGACATATTACCAGAACGCAATAACAATTTCCTATTCACTAATACATCCACCGATATTGATACCAGAATGCAATATCATCTCACATTTTGCATCGTCTCACTTTCCTTTCATCTCAGTTCTATCGTCTCATTTCCATCGTCTCATTTTCTTCCGTCTCATTTCTATCATCTGTTTTTCTCCCGTCTTATTTCTATCGTCTGCTTTTCTTATATCATCTCACATTTTGCATCGTCTCACTTTCCTTTCATCTCAGTTCTATCGTCTCATTTCCATCTCTCATTTTCTTCCGTCTCATTTCTATCATCTGTTTTTCTCTCGTCTTATTTCTATCGTCTGCTTTTCTTCCTTTCACTTTCTATCGTCTGCTTTTCTTCCTTTCACTTTCTATCGTCTGCTTTTCTACCCAGAATGTCTCCACTTATAAGGATCATAACTTTTGACTCCGATATTTAAAATTTTCATACTATATATTGTTGGAAAGATAAAATAAAGACATACAACTTTCCAGAAGGAAACTTTGCCAAAATCTATTTAGATCAAGTCCAAATTTTCTCCAAAAATCAGAATACGAATTTTACGATCAACTTTCAACGCCCTGTACCCTATTCTCAACTTCATGACAACTTTTGAGACTCTTAGAGACAAAACTGAAATTTGATGTCTTCATACAAAATGTAGCCATATATCTCTAGTTTAATCCAAATTAAGAATAATCTCATTTGGGTGACTAAAGAAAATGTTGTGGATAAAATACTGAAGCATACTCAGTCAACATTGTCCAGATCACTACCAAATCTTGTTTCTAAATCTTTCCTTATCACAATTCATACCAAGATCAGTCTTTCTACTCCCTCTACTCCTCATTTTCAATAAAATCACATTTAATACAATTTATACCCAAAAGTTGTCAATGAATGCATGCACCACTTTTTATGTGAAAACATTCCGTATTTATGTGCATATATGCTAACATGATGCATGAGCAAGAAAATGCATTGTCTTAATCTCTTTGAGCTCATAATTACTGAAAGTTCAGGTCCTAACCCTTAATATGGGGATGGGATGTTACACTAAATGTATCAAGCAGATGGGGTTCACAGCCAAACCCCCATACCAAAATCACTTCATCCTCTATCCTCATGAGTTAAGTCTCACATCTAATTCTTTTCATTTGTTCTGATAATTTGCTTCGATCTTCCCTTGCTACTATTGATATACAAAAATTCTCTATATTCTCTGTAAGCTAGCTAATTGGGATGAGCATTCCTTGATAAAGCTCGAGGAAATTATTACCTCTCTAACTTTAGCATAGACCTACTCCATTACCTATTGTTGACTTCTAGGGATGTCATATAATGTTTTTAGGATCCTTTTTGCCCATATTTCCTGAATGCAAGTCACAAAGGAAATAAGGTAGATAATAGTATTATGATGGCATATCGACTTTAGTCTCATTGCAGTACCCCCATGTATTGATGTGAGCTTAGGAACCAAAGGCATTTGTGTCTGATCCAAGAACAAATGTCCCAAGAGAAATGACATTGAAAAACAAATGCTCCTTATTTTCTTGTCTTAAGTTACATAGGACATAATCTCTCAAAAACTATAAGAATGAGATGTTTAGAGTTAAGATCTGGATGCTTACTAGAGGTGGTAAGTACATTGGATGACCTACCATGAAATCATCACATGGATGTCCTATTCTAATGTCAGTGATAATCTCATCATAGCAATGGTGCAAGTATCTTTAGACTTGAGATATTCAAGGATATCTTGGATATTGATTATGTGCTTTGACTCCATTCCTTGTTACCCTACAAAGGTCGCTCATAGGGTGGTGATTGGGTACAACTTGAGGTATTCAAAAGTAATTGAGTAGTAAATAGAGGATTCACCACTTCTGTGATAGTAGAAGATGATACCCACAGTCTTTTGTCGGGGTCATTATTTAAAAATCTATGGCGGGAGTACACATGTCATAAAGAATGCCTTCATTGACATATAGAGTAATAAGTTCTAGGATGAGAACTGATATCACTTGGGCTAGGTTCGACTAGTCAATCTAGTAAGAGTTGACACTTAGCCCATACTCATACCAAGTGGCGTATAATATGGTGAAAGGGCGAATTGCACAACAATTATCCATGAGAGGGTATGTGAGATGGTTTATGACTAGCATGGGTTCGTTTTTCAAACTACTTACTTTTCGATCAATTGGGGGTCATGATGTGTTACTAGACTCTACTCATAACTTGCTTGGATTAAGTGTTAATCCAAATGACCAACATAACCAGGAACCTAATGGGTCACACGTATAAGAGTCACTCGAAAGATTCGTAAAATGGTTTTGGATAGAGATCTATTATATAGGGAGCAGCAGAACCAAATGGATCCCGATGAGATCGCGACATCGATATTGTTGAAACATGTCTCTGGTATTTTTTCCACATCGGGACCTAATAGGACTGATCCCAGTGTGACTAGACCACTATATATATATATATAAAAGATATGTGCAACATTAAAGATAAGAAAGGCTTCTTTAAAATGTGATGCATTTATTGTCTTTAAATGATAAAAGACAAAAACAATAAAAGAAAAAAATAAAAAAGCAAGTAAGATGATGATAATTGTGAAAATGGTTAATTAAGCAATCTTCACGATTCTCAACTCATTCTGCTCATCTTTCTCATCTTCTTCCTTTTCACTCTCTTTTACGATCTTGCTCTCCATAGAACAAAGAAGAGAGCTAGCACTCTTACCTTTGTTCTAGCCATTTCTGAATTAAAGAGTTTGATTCAGTTGGTTTCTCATATCTTTACGTGGATATCGTTGGAGACGGTCTATTTTGATAGTTGTGGTTTGCAACAACCAACAAGTAGAAGATTGAAGAACGAAGGAGACTCAAACAAGATACATGGTTATTATATGAATGATTGATTTGTGTAAATGCCATGAATTCTTATATATATGTTATGAACATGTATGTGAACTGAGAACTTTCAGCTAGGTTTAATGGTATTTCCTTATATAGCACATAAATTCTGGACCTCGGGAAAGTCTCAAAACTTTTTTTTATTTTTTGTACTGCATGTATATGATGCATGTACTGGCATTTTCCTATAGTGGTATCAAAGCCACTTGTGCCTCATATAAAGGAGAAACCATAACATGTGTGATGCTATCAATTGGTTGTGATAGTTGTGCATTCTGATTATGTTGAATCCAAAATCAGTATAGAGATATTATTT
Organism: Erythroxylum novogranatense; assembly: GCA_029891385.1. Classification (NCBI taxonomy): domain Eukaryota; kingdom Viridiplantae; phylum Streptophyta; class Magnoliopsida; order Malpighiales; family Erythroxylaceae; genus Erythroxylum; species Erythroxylum novogranatense. The sequence goes on along the minus strand of CM057234.1, from coordinate 41,299,537 downwards.
TTGAAATTTTTTGCTCAGATTTTCTTAAGAGATTTTGCTAAATATATTTGTGGAAGGAAGAAATTTATCAATGTAATTTGATATGTTTTTGCTAATTAATTCCCTATTGTTCTTGTCGCTGTGAGTAAGTTATAAACGAATATAAATTAAGAAGGAAGTTGCAGAGAATATGAAAGCAAGAATGCAATGCAACTCAGCTTTATTCATTCATTACACATCCTTTAAATAAATAAATAAATAACAAACTAAGATTTTTATGCTCTTGGAATAATGCTACTGAAATAGAAATTTAGGTTGCTCAACTACCGCCTAAAGATTAGGTCTTATTGACTAGAAAATAATTGAAAATGATATTCAGGAGATACTTAAGGTTCTAAAGCAGATAACTAACACTCCTCCTTACTTTAGTAATTGCAAATTCCAATCTTTGCCTTAGGAGCTCGAACTTGCTGATTGGATTGTAGACAAATCTACCCACTAGTCTTCAGTCTTGCATTAAATTAAAGTCACATCTCCATTTTGTCAGACTTCCCTCAAGAAGTAAAGCTTGATATTGAAATGTTTAGTCTTCCTATGAAACACTGGATTATTTGAGATAGCAATTGATGCCTAATTGTCAATGAAAATTTTAGTGTTGCTCTTTTGCTCCATGTGCAAATCACACAAAATTTTTCTCAGCCATAAAACTTGATTTACTACTACTATTGCTGTGATAAATTCTGCCTCTACAATGGATTGTGCTACAATCTCCTGCTTCTTTGAGCACCATGAAAAAAATTCCAAAACCAAGGCTAAAACAGTATCCAAAATTAATTTTCAGATCATCAATTGATCCAGCCCAATCGCTATCCGAGAATCCATATAACTCGAAGTTTTGACACTTTATGAACTTGATACCATAATCAGCAGTACCTTTGATCTATCTTAGTATTCTTTTTGTTGCCCTTAAATGCATTTCACTAACACAATACATAAAATGAGATAAGAAACTTACCAATAAATAAAATGTTTGGCCTTGTTATAATAAGATACATCAAACAACCAATCAAACTTCTAAAGTTTCCTTCATCAATCTTATATGTACCGTCTTCCTTACTCAGTTTCTCCTTTTGATTCATTGGTGTGCTTATTTCTTTGCACTCCTCCATATGAAATTTCTTCAGTATCTCTTTTGCATACTTATTCTAACAAATGAATATTTCATTTTGGCTTTGCTTGATCTCCATTCCAAGTAAATATGTTATAAGACTAAGATCTGTCATTTCAAAAACCTGCATCATTTCTTGTTTGAATTCCTCGATCAGTCTTATATTGTTTCTTGTCACCAAAAGATCATCAACATAGAGGAAACTATCATTAAGTCATTGCCCCTATGTTTTACATAAAGAATGGACTCAAATAAGCTTTTAACAAAACCATAAGTCAGGAAATAATCATCTATCCTATTGTACCAGGCTCTTAGCGCTTATTTTAGGCGATAAAGAACCCTTTTAAGTAGGTAAACTTTATCTTCTTCTCCTTGCTTCACAAATCCCTTTGGCTACTCCATATATATTTTTTCTTGCAAAACACCATTCAAAAATACTAATTTTACATCCAGTTGAAATACTTTCCACCCCTTTTGTGCCGTTATCCTAGCAACACTCTGATTGTGTCTAATTTGGCAACAGGGGCAAATATGTTCGAGTAATTGACACTAAAAATTTGTGTATATCCTTTAACGAGTCTGTTCTTGTATTTGTTGATGGAGCTATCTACATTTAGCTTTGTTATGAACACCTATTTTACGTCGATGACTTTTCCACCTTCAGGTCAGTCAACCAACTCCCAAGTTCTATTTTTTTTGAATCATTAATAGCACGTCCTCCATTGCATTTCTCCACTTCAGATCTTTAATAGCTTCTTCATGACCAGTTGGTTCACATATTGCGACATTACATCTTTGATAGATGTCTGAAAGTGGCCTTGTACCTTTGATTGGGACATCATCTTCTAATTTATTCTGCCACTGATTTGTTGGTAGGTCGTTAAGAATGTTGTCGTCTAGGCTTTACAAAGATCCACTTTCTTGTTTTAGATTTTTCCAATCCCATTGTTTGTCTTCGTTGAAAAGTGCACATCTCTGGTGGTGGATATTGTTTCTGTTTATGGATGATACACCTTGTAGGTTTTAGAAACTGAACCATAGCCTAAAATGCCTAGAGTTGCCTTCTTGTCAAGCTTGTCAGACTGAACCTGTGGAATGCGAATAAAACACACATAGCCAAATACTTTGAGAAAGCTCAGTAAGTGTTTATAACCATACTAAGCTTCAAATGGAGTTTTTTTTCTCCCAAAGCTTTAGTTTGAAGTCGATTTCACAGGAACATAGCATTGTTAGACCTTAAGATCTAAATCTTGTAGGCACTTTGATTTTCCAAAATATTCTTGAACTTTCAAAACACTTGAACCACTTGTGATTTGAATTTCAAGAAAAAAATTCCAAAATGTTCTTGTGAAATTATTGATAAATAGAACATAGTAAAGGATACCTTGTAATGATGGCATTCTTTGAGGTCCTGTAATATCTGTGTGAATCAATTGTAATTTTTAGGAGGCCCTCCAAGTTGATTTGGGAAAGAACAATCTGTTTTGTTTACCAAATTGACACGCAGTACAATTTGGCAAATGATCAATAAGCATTGGTAATCCTCTCACCCTGTCCTTCTTCTTCATGCTCAACATTCTTTAAAGATTGCAATGGCCATATCTCTTGTGCTAAATTTCAGTGTTGTCAACATCTCTACAATAAGCATTTTACTTCTCCTCTATTGGATTAAATGAGAAGGTTTTACCACTTATATTGACCTTTAGAATCTCCTCTCTAGTGGTACCATAAATGAGACAAAGTCTATCTTCAAAGAGCACTTTGTATCCTTTTTCAATTAGCTAACCCACACTTAATAAGTTCTGATCAATTTCAGGTACATAAAGAACATCTGGAATTTTTTTTATACCTGACTTTGTTGTGATTACCATTGTCCCTTTTCCTTTTTTCGAAATTCAGCTTCCATTTCCAATTTTGATCTTCGTGAATCTAGGAGACTTAAGCTCCTTGAAGAGAGTTCTGTCGTATGCCATGTGATTTGTACAACCACTGTCAATCAACTACCATTCTGGAGAGTTTTTGGCTGAAAAACATGTTGCCATAAAAATCTAGTCTTCTTCTTCTCCTTCTTCTTGATTAGCAATTTGGGAATCTACATCATGCTTTTAAATTTTGCTTATGCAAATCACAGCTTTATGTCCAAGCTGATTGCACTTGCTACACTTTACATCTGGTCTTTTCCAAAATTTGAATGATGGATGACCTGTTTTGTTGCAATGTTGACATGGTGGACTGTAGCGCCCCCTCACCGTAGGGTACACATCGGGAAACCCGAAGGTCGCTCCGATACGTATCCCGCGCTGAAGGTGCACTACCAGAACATTTTCCAATAATATCCACATGGCATCACAATAAATTAAAACCGTAAAATAACAACAGTTTCAGAAATCAGTAATTTAGAATCCAAAATAATAATAACCATCTGGTACAGTCATCCAATAATAGAATAGACAAGTCTATCAGTTTCCTAACAAAACCAAAAAGGAAACTGATACAAGCATCTATCCTAAGTCATCTTCAAAAGCTAAACCCAACTGACCGACCTGTGTGCCATCACGTCCCTCGCCAGCAGCTCGCACGGCAGGAAAGAATATCTTCGGAGCTAGGAGTCTACTCTATCAGTCCTGAAAAATAGATTGCAATTTTGGGTGAGTTTGCGAACTCAGTGAGAAACCATCATCGATGGTTCACTCAAATCATGCATTACGCAAATTATGCACAAGAGACGATACAAGAATATCAAGTAATGAGATTGTATACGATCCATGTAGTCTATTTCGGTTCTGATAGTTTATATCGATTTACAACAAGACACGATGTCCATCAACAATACAAAGAGTACGTCACAATTTATAGTAAATCATGGCATCACACAGTTCAGTCATCATCACACAATTTAGCAGTGCAATCATTCATGTATACAATGCATATGAGACTCTTTCCAGTTATTCAGTGTTGTGCCCAAGTGCCCAGTCAGTAAACAGTGGGGGACGCGCGTCAGGGATTTCTCCCCTCGGGCTAAGCCCGGACAGTACAGTGTTCGAGCTCGAGGCTCTTTTCAGTGATAATAGCAACTTGGGACACGTCCATTATCTGATCATGCATTTATGCATGCAGTGCAGTGCTCAGTAATTCAATAGTCAGTGATTCGGTAACTTATAGTGTATGGCTATAAAGCCCAGTATATCAGTTCCCAGTGTCATACAGTAATCTAATTCAGTACAGTAAAGCATGCAATTTAATCCAATCACACCAGTAAGCATACAGTTCACCCTTGCAAGTAATTCATACAGAGCATATAAACAACCAAGAATTTGAGAAACCAACTAGGTTACTCACCTGTAACTTCCGAGCTACTGCCTGGAAGTTCCAGCAACGTCCGTGGAATGACGGTCTAACGGTGCCTCTATAACAATAAGGTACAGTCCATTACTAATCGCTCAATTAAACAGTTCAGTAATGCATATGTCTCAGTGAAATGATGTACAATGCATGTTCACGATTTTCCAGTGCTAAATCTCAATTTCGGTACTTTAAGCTCAATCCTATCTCTTTGTTCAATTGATCACCAATAAATGATCCATTCCTAAAATTCAGTCAATTTCCTCAATTCGCACTCCCTGTAGCAATTTCCTATTTATCAGGTCAAAACCTCAATTACAATTCCTAATCAAAACTCCAATAGTCTCAATTTGACATTTAGGTCACACTATGCACCATGATCGACCCAATTCCCTATAATTCAATTCCATATAAATCAATTAGAACTCCTATAATTATTCTCAATTGTAGACCTCTGTCCCTAGTTCATAACAAATCTGAAATTGCCTCAATCGGAGGTCTACACCAAAAGTTATGCCCAATAAACCAATTTTAATTCAATGAAACAGTCCCTCTCGCCGCGGCATCGCGTCTCTTGCCGCGGCCCAAACCAATTCGCTTGCCGCGGCGTGAGCATTGCTTTCGCCGCGAATAACGTTGTCGTTAATGACGCCGCCATGGCGTTCACGCACGCCGCCGCATGTAATCTAATATAAATTATTGCCGTTCGCAGCTACAAGAAGTCGCGGCGAGAGACGAACTCGTCGTCTTCTCCGATCCATTTCCTCAATAAATCCACCATTAAATCACTCCAACCACTCAAATCTACTCTAATAAAAGCCATAAAATCATGCAACAACCACAAATACAACATTAAAGCCAATAAAAACTTACCAATCGATGGATCGATCCACAACTTCCGTAACCCTAAAAATCTTCCAATCTCCACGATTAATCCCTCAAACACCTCTCAACCTTCATCAATCACTATAAATCAGTTAGCCTATCACAGTAAGGAAGAACCCACAAGAAGAAATCAAAGGATCCTCACCAATCGGAGGAAACGAGAGTCACCGTCGAGAGGGGAGAAGAGAGAACTCGATAATGCCTTAGCTTTTATTCCCCCAAACTTCTAACCTATCTATTTATAGACAAGGGTCTCCAGCTCGGTCCAAATTTCAGTCTCTAAATTTCAATGTTTCAACGTAGTTATTTCCTATCAGTAGAAATTCTAATATTTCCTTTGCCATTAGACCATTCTTTCAGTATTATACGGTCAATCGGTCAGTCTCTCAAATATTTCCGGTCCGAGCATTATCTCCCGAATTCCCAGAAAATTTCCTATAAGCCTCTATGAAATATCAGTCACTTATAAACTATTCTACATCCGTCACTTAAACCCAATTACTCACTCAATCATATTCCAGTCAGTTCAGTCAGTTCACAATTCGATCAGTTCACAAACCAGTCAGTTCCAATTCACAATTAAATACCGGAAACTCATGAATGCATGTACCAATAAATATATGTATATGCAGTAACATGTTCCTCTATAATCAGAAGCTAGAAACATATTGAATCAGTGAATGCAGTGCAGTCTATCAGTCTAACCCATAATTACCAAAATGCCCTTGCTAACAGTAACGGGATGTTACATGGACAGTTCTTTGAGTTTTTGCCTTTGCTTCGATTTTGGTTGCTTGCAGTGTTTTCACTACTGAATGCCTGGTTTTTTTTGACATTTTTCTTCTGATTCTTCACTACTTCTTGGTGTTTTGCTACCAAGGCTCCTTTAACCATCTGATCTTGCTTCATTAGCCTCCTTTGTTCTTGTGCCTGCAAGACTAAGTGATCATGGACAAATCCTTAGTGTTCTCTAAGGTGGTTATAGATGCATCGTATCTTTCAGGCACTATTATAAGAAATTTTCTACAATTCTTAAATCAGTAAATTTAGTGCTAAGTAAATGTACCTTATTGATGATACCAAGAAACCTGTCTGAGTAATCTTTGATTGTTTTAGATTCCTTCATCTTTTGTAGCTCGAATTCCTTTATCAAATTCAACACCTGCATTCCTCGTATCCTCTAATCTTCTGCATATTCTTCCTTCATACAATCCTAGATTTCTTTTGTTGTTTTAAGAGACATGATTGTTGTGAAAATGGTTGTTGAAACCGCATAGAACATATATGCCTTTGCCTTCGACTTCTTGGTTTTTTTTCCCTTTGATTTTTGATCTGAGCTAAGGTAGGATTGTTTGATAGCGAAGGAATTTCACAATCTTCTTCCATAGCTTCCCAAAGATCTAAGGCTTCCAGGTGAGTCTCCATTCTTACTACCCACAGTTAATAATTATCTCTAAAAACAAGAGGAACAAGTTGAGAGAAGCTTGTTTTAGGTTCCATCTCACAGGTCCCTTAAGAAGAAAACTCTGATACCAACTGTAAAGTCATAAACGAATATAAATTGAGAAGGAAGTTATAGAGAATATGAAAACAAGAATGCAATGCAACTCAACTTTATTCATTCGGTACATATCCTTTAAATAGAATAAAAATAACAAAATAAGATTTTATGCTCCTGGAATAATGCTACAGAAATAGAAATTCAGGTTGCTCAACTACTACCTAAAGACTAGGTCTTATTGACTAGAAAATAACTGAAACTAATCTTTAGGAGATACTTGAGGTTCTAAAGCAGATAACTAACACTGTGTTTATGCACATATATGAACAGACATACTTGCAAATTTGAGAATAAATTATAGAAAAAAGTGTTTTTGGGATTTTCTCTCACCACCCTCTTTCTAAGATGTTTATAAATTTCTATGAAGATGGAAAAATGTTTTAAAGGGGACTGAATATTTATTTGAGAATTTCTTATGTGCTGTTGGGAATGTCTATGTTGAGGAACATAGATTTTGGATTGGCTTGGTTACGAAGGTTGGTTAAGTTTTTCTTGGAAATAAATTATGAAAAAATTCACGGAACATTTTGGGAACATATTATAGCCTCTATAATTTTCTCATCATTTATTGAAATTGTTTCAATGAGTTTTTCAAGTAAAAACCAGAGCTGGATATTTTTGAGAAAATTTTTGGATCTGGTTTGTTTCAAGTGATGATTGCATGTTTTTAGGTTTCAATGCCTCAGATCATTTTTTATGTGATCAGAAATATGTTACTTTGATCTTGTAGGCATGCCAAACTAATTTTCTTCAAATTAGATTTTTGAAAATTTTGTGGATGTTAAATATGTCATATTAGCGTCTCCTTGGTATATTCAATTTCTTGATTGTTTTGGCCATCACAAGTTATGTGACAAGTGCCGAAGTAGTCTTGATGAAGTGGAGAATACCTAGAGATACTTAGGGTGATAGTTTATTGTTATCAAATTATTTGGAAATATAAAAAATAATATCGATTAATCTATTTCAAGTATTTCATGTCTAATATGACTAGATATGGCAAACATGATACAATTAAAGTGTTTAATTAGTACATCATAGTATAGGGTATTACACTTGATATATTGGTATTTTGAATTCGAATTGAAAACATACAAAATGAGAAATTATTCAATGTTAATGTTAGAAAGCAATTCAATTCAAAAGTTGAATTGGATGTCAAATCTTTAGATGCATAACATGTCACAATCTATAAAAGAAAACCTTGTGAGATGGTTGCATTAAAGAATACATGCTAGGGTTGGTTAGGTGGGATGATGGATGGTTATGGATATAGATTCAATGTGATTGATGAAACGTCCTAAATCATACTAAGTAGTCATTGTGACTATAATCCTACAACTTAGATAAGACTAGAGTATGAAATCCCTCACACATAATATGAAAACTAACGCCTTCCATTAATATTGAGAGAACCAGAATTCTTTTAGAGTTAAGGTTGTTGGATAAACCCAAGTCCGCTCTATATAGATATGTTCGAACCATGTAAATAATATTTTTAGATTAATGGGTCAGTTTTCACTAAAAGCATTGATTTGTTGAGTAAACTAGAGGTCAACATAGACAGAGGGTTAAATGGGTAGTGTACATTAGATGTACGCACATCAAGAGTTGATAACCCAATGTGTGTGCATACATCATGAGTTGATAGCACTAGACGATAGTTTTAGCTATGATGTAATTGATACGATCGATACCTACCTATGGACCTAAGGTGGCTTGTTGGATAAACCTAAGGTCATTTTTAGTAATGTCGGATATCGACCCACTAGGACATTTTGTTATAATTTTTTTTGGATTCGTGGTGAGGGCTATGGATTATTTGAAACTAGTGGGAGTTATATGTATGTCATACAACTCCTTATGATCATGGATGTATTTACTTATAACATTCTTTCTCTCTTCACGTTTAGGTTGACTGAAGATGTCTTCCAGTGTGAATTTGCACTCACTTATGGATTCTAATAAATTGACTAGACCCAATTTTCTTAATTGGCTAAAAATATGATAATTGTTCTTAGATCTGAGGAGCTAAGCTATGTCCTAGATGTTCCACTTCCTAATCCCCCTACTGTTGATGCTTCTAATGAGGATCAGAGAGCATATCGTAAGCATCTCAAAGATAGTGACTTGGATACCTACATTATGCTAGCCTCTACATCACCATAGTTATAGAAGCAGCACGAGTCTATAGATGCTAATACCATAGTGTTTCATCTTAGAGAGATTTTTGAAGAGCAAGCTTGGTTTGAAAGGTTTGAGACCTCAAGGCTGCTCTTCATGACTAAGATGACTCCAAGGACATCTATAGTGTAGTATGCACTGAAGATGAAAGGTTATATTAAGAGGTTAGCCACTTTGGGTTTTGTTATGGGCTACGAATTAAGTGTTGACTTAATTATGGTTAGATTGTCTGATAGTTATTCACAGTTTGTGTTGAACTATCAGATGAACCAAATCTCCACAACAATCCTCGAGTTGATCAATCTACTCAAGATAACAGAGCAAGCTATAAAGAAGGATAGCAAGCTAGTGCTAGCGGTGGACTCTTCTACTTCTGGCTCAAGAAAAAAGATCCTAAAGAAGAAAAGGTCCAAGAAACCAAAAGGAAGTGTAGTAAAAAAGAAACTCAATGAGACTGTGTCAAAAGGAACTTGCTTCCATTATGGAAAGATTGGCCATTGGAAACGAAACTATAAAGTCTATCTGGAGTCCTTGAAGAAGAAGCAGGCATCAAATGCCCCAGCTCCTTCACGTATGTTTGTTATTGAGGTTAATACTATTTCTGATCACAACATATGGGTATTAGATATTGGTTATGGCTCACACATATGTAATGATATGCAGAACCTTAGGGACAATATATAACTCATAAAGGGAGAACTAGACCTGGGCATAGGCAATGAAGCAAAAGTTGTTGCATTATCCATAGGCAATTATTTTTTATCACTCCCTAGTGGGCTTGTAATTAAACTGGATGATTTTTATTTTGTACCTATTTTAACAAAGAACATATTTTTTGTTTCTTATTGAAGTAAAGCTAGTTGCCATTTGAATTTCAATAGCAATGGTTGTTCTATTAGTTTGAATGGAATGCTTTATGATACTGGTACATTATGCAATGGAATTTACATATTAGATATGTCATATCCAGTTATGAATGTCAATGACACGAAAAGACATAAATGAGATAATTTAAAATCAACTTACTTATGGCATTAATGCCTTAGCCATATAAAGGAGAGACATATAGCTAAGCTCCACAAGAGTGGTAATTTAGGGTCATTTGATTATGAATCATATGACATGTGTGAATCTTGTTTATTAGGCAAGATGACTAAGTTAATCTTTAAGGGAAAGGTGAACAAGCGACTGGAATATTAGAGCTAATACATTCAGATGTATGTGGTACGATGTCCACCTATGCTAGAAGTGATTTTCTTTGCTTCATTACCTTTATTGATGACTATTCTCGATATGGGTATCTGTATCTGATGAGATACAAATTTGATGCATTTGAAAAGTTCAAACAATTAAAAAATGAAGTAGAAATTCAACTTAGGAAAGGTTTCAAAACAATACGATTTGATCGAGGTGGGGAATACTTACACTAAGAAATTTTAGATTATCTCAGAGATAATGAAATTTTACCTTAGTGGACTCCACCTTACATACCATAACACAATGGTGTGGCTGAAAGGAGAAGCCGAACTATTGGACCCCGAATCTTTTTGGTAAGCTAGGATTATTAAATAAGGATTTTTGAATGATTATTCATGAGTAAAGAAGTTAAGAATTCTTGAAATTGAAATGAAATAGAAGATATGGTATAAATACGAGATGGATTAATGTGGAACTAATTGACATGTTACTATGCTTAAGGTAAGGTGTCATGAAATTAGGAGGCATGATTTAATGGGATTCCATTATTGTATTTTGTGGACTTAATTAGCATGTTAAGGAAATTTAATTAACATGTTGATTAGACTAAGACTATATGACATGGATTAAGTGTATTAAGGTGTTATGAAGGTTATAAATGTATTAAGGGTTAAATGGGCCTTGGACTCAAGTTGGGCTTAAGTGGTGATATAAAAAGAAGAGGATTAAAAGAGAGTAATGAGTTAGGTGGCATGAATTAATACAATTAAATGTGTTAGTTGAATTTAAGAGTTTAGAGTTTAATTGGGCCTAAGAGAATAATGGGCCTAAATCAAATGAAAAGAAGAAGAAATGGTTTGGACTTAAGTGATTTAGTAGGGTGAGAAGAAAGAAGGAAGAATAAATTGGGCTTTGGGTCCAAATGAAATGAATAAAGAAGAGAGGATATAAATGAAATGGGCTTAAGTTGTAGTAGGAAAATAAGAAGGAAGGAATTAAATGAAGTGGACTTGGCCTTGGGCTTGAGTTAAATGAAGTGGGAGAATAAGAAGAAGAGGAGAAGAGTAGATGGGCTTAAAGGCAAATGGGCTTAAGTGACTTAGTAAAGGAGTATAAAAGGAGGATTTAAGTAGGTTAGTAGAGGAAAGAAGAGAGGAATACGAAAATTAAGAGGGAGAGGAGAGAAGTTTCGTGCAAGGGAGAAGGAAGAGGAAAAAAAAAGAAAGGCTTTGGTTAGGGCTTGATTTTCCAAGAGATCTAGAGGGTTTTTGAAGAAAGTCCAAGAGTTAAAAGTGGAGAGGAAGGCTAGAGCTTCATCTTGAACCAAGGAACTCTTGGTGTTGTTGAAGATTTAAGGTAAGCCTTTTGTTTAAGTGTGAGGTTTTGTTTGGGTTATGGTTGAGAAAGCCTAGAAAATGAATGAGTATTGTGATTCCAAGATCAATTTCATGATTTGTGTCCTAAGGATTGTTGCATTTTGGATGTCTTTTGGTTTGGGGATTGTGTTGATTTTGAGGAAAATGGTGAGAGGCAAGAGGAATGGAAAGCAAGGGAAGGTCATTGGAGCAAGGTTTTCAAGCAAGGAATCATAAGGTAGGTTTTATGTTTATAGTTAAATGATGGGCCATTAATATATTTTTCAAAAAATTACGAATCTAAAATGTTTTCAAATTCATTGTTTTGAATGCCTTGAGAAATTTGCTATCATTGATGTATAATGGTATGAATGATTTGAAAATGTTATGTGAATTGGATGATTTATGATTTGATATGTGAATGTGATTTTGTTGAGGAATGATGATGCATTGCATATGAAATGCTTTATGATCATAAAATGATTTATGAAAATTTGCATGATTTATGCAAAACAAGATTTCCAAGATTTTTGCCATAGGGCAATCAAGTTTCAAGTCATGATTATATGTTAAGTGGGTTAGGTTAAGTCCACCCAATAAACGTCTCGTGCACGATGACCATGAAAAGCCTTCGCCCGGCTGCCCGACTGTGGCATAGGATGATCCAATATTTGGACTCCTCAAGATTTGCCCATATAAGCTCATTAAATGAGACTATATGGTTGCCAAGAATTGTGGACTTGCCAAACCATTATGATGTGTTAGGTGGTATGTGATATATGATGTGAATTGTGACGAGTTGAATTGCATTCATGATTTCATGAAAGTTTGAAAAATGCATGAATTGCGTTTATGATTATATGAACCTTTGAAAAATGAATGATTTGTGATTTCAAGAAAATGACAAGATTTCTTAGTTTATGACTATATGAACCTTTGAAAAATGAATGATTTGTGATTTCAAGAAAATGATAAGAGTTTTTGAAGAAAACAATGTTTTATGATCCAAAGGAAATTTATATGGAAATGGACTTCTAAAACTGCCTTGTTCATTATTTGGTTATAAGCATAGAACCTATTGGGCTCCCCAAGCTCACCCCCCCTATTTTCCAATTTCTAGGTTTTTAGCAAGAATCCAAGTGGAAGGGGATCAAGACATCTTGTGCTTGTTTTATTGTGTATTTGAAGTTTGGTTATGTAAATGTATAGTTGTAATTCATATGAGCAATTGAATAAGGTGAATGAGATTTTTGTTATTGGTCTTGGAATTTGGCTAAGAAATGCCAATGAAATTGTAAAACTCTTATGTATGATGATTAATGCAATATGGACTTGAGTATGGTTGTGAATGTACAATTGCATATAAACGAATATGGAGCAATGGTTGAAAGTTAGCATGATGCCTAAGTCTTGTTTATGAAGATAGCTTTGATGGTTGAGTAGGAATTTAGGGTTTGATGGACAAATCAATAAAAAATTGATAGAATGATAAAATAAGTTTGATGTTTGGAGTTGTTATGAAGTATTTTAGTAGTAGAGTAAGTGAATCTTGCAAAATTACAAGTAAATTTGGTGTAAGGAATAAGTTAGAAAGCATTGGTGAAATGTTGTTGTTGTTATGGTAGAAAGTTACATGACTGTGTGAATTTTCACACGCATCGTGTAACTTTAGGTGCAGGAAGATGGTAGTGGCAGAAAGTTACACAGCCTGTGTAAATTTTCACATGATATGTAAATTTCAGGTGCAGGGAGATGGCAGAATATGGGTTACATGTACTGTGTGAATTTTCACACGATCGTAAATCCATGGTGCAGGGAGACGCAGTAGCAGAAATTCACACAGGCTGTGTGATTTTCACACGGTCCATGTAACCTGATAATGACAGAATTTTGAATTTTTGTCTTCACGAAATTTGTAGCCCTAGATGTCTATTTTCTAACCATCCAAGAACGAAGTCATTCCAACATCTATAGTGAAAGTTATGGCTTTTGCGCCAAAAGATGTTCAATTTGATTTTTGGTATGAGCATAGTCTATTCTTTTGGGGCGTAAATCACTCATCCGACCTCCAATTGAGGTAAGGTTTAAACCATTGCATTCATAAGACATATATCTTTCACTCCATAAAATTTGGTATCATTTGGAGTTAAATTGAGAAAATTTGCATCAAAGTAAGTTAAAGGTCGGTTAAGAGAGTATGTTTCCAGTATGAATTCTTTTAGGTTGTTGGAGTGTATCTTGAGTTATAGAACTCCGATTGGAGCAGTTCTTGTCTTAAATTAAACAAGAGTCATAAGGCTATGAATTAAAAGAGAATTCCAAATGAAATTTAAGAGTTTAAGTTTTTCAAATTCGGTGAACGCGTAGTGGAAATAAGTTCAAGTATGATGATTAGGTACATGGGCACACTACGGAACTTTGGTAAGTAAATTTTGGGAGCATTTTGAGTATGAGAATGAATTCATGATGTCTTTAAGGGTTCAAGAGATTAAGAATGAAAAAAAATTTATAACCCTTCGAAGTAATACGCACGCTCAGGTTTCACGATTTTGAGCAAGAGAGTTGAGTTCCGAGAACGGGGTCCAATATTTGTGGTAACAAAGCAAGAGCAAAAGTGGGAAGTTATGTGCAGTTGGGTCTCGGATCCAACAGTTGGGGTCCGATCTATGGGTCGGGTCCCGACATTTGTGGTATCAGAGCGCCGGAATTGAGATCTTGTATGGGCGCATATGTAAAGGTTACATGCAGGATCAAATTGTTAAGAGTTTGGGCCAAATCGAATTAGCGAATAAATTGAAGTTGTGGATTAGTGAAAATGAGAAATAGTACATGGTCAAACATGACCGGTAATGAGTTAATGCATCTGTTGATGAAATTGAATATGGTATCAATGACATACTATGGTGCTTATCCTTGAATGTGGGAAATATGTGAATTATGAGCATGATTGTTTGAGGAAAAGTAGGGGGACAAGGATTAAGGGGTTCAAGTAGAACTTCATGAAAGTCGAAAATTTTATGGTTTTAAGAAGATGAAACCGGAACCCCAGTGGGTGCATGCTTATAATAAATTCAATAAGCCAAGTTTGTTTTCATTAAATCAAGCAAGAAAATTTCATATTTTAAATTGCATCATAATCGTTGCATCAGTTGTGCATTGAGTGCATTATGAAATGTTACATGTTTAATATGTCGATTATGTGAATGATTGATGAAATAACTTTAAAAAGGGGTTTTCTTTTTAAGAATGCAAGTTTATGAAATTATGCTTTCAGACATGATTTGCGCAAGAATATCATATTGTGAAAAGCAAGTTTACAAGAAAGTGTCATTACGAGCACCAAGATTACAAGTTTTTGAAATCTATGTGCTGTATGAAATATGTGATGATTTTATTTCCACAAGTTTAAGTCAAGGGCAAATATATATACATACATATATATATATGTAAGATGTGAAGTGAAGGATAATGGGACAATGAGATGATTGATAGTAATGTTTGTATAAGTTCAAGAAGGTCAAATTGGTTGTTGTTGGGAGTATTTGTATGGAAATCCATAATTATGCACAAATGAGTGTATTAAGCACATAAGTAGAGTATGTGTGAAGATGATAGAGGAAGAAACGTATGATTTAGTGAATATTATTAGTCATAGTTTCCCATAGTTTAAAGCCTAAGTGATCAAGTAGACATAGATTGAGGGTTGTTGATGATGTTATAATAAGGAATAAATTCTAAGATCAAGAGAAGAATATTGTCTAGGATTAATGAAGATCAAAGTATCAATCATGTAATAGATTGATTTATGAATTGATGAAGATAAGTTTGTGGATAAAATATGATGATGATAATAGGAGATTGATTAAGATTACAGGAATAGTATAGATGATTGCAGAAGAAAAAAAATCCTCTTTTGAAGAGGGATTTCATTAAGTTAGAATAAGCAGATCAAATGGTTCATGTTAAGAGTAATCAATGAAAGAACTAATCAGAAAAGAATATGTGATGATTTGAAAGTGAGTACACTCACTATAGAGACCTTGATTGTTAACCTGAGGAGTATGTAAGTCTATGTTATATATTACATGAAAGTATGTTTGGGAGATATTGGTATGACTTGATGAATATATTAAAATCACCCTAATTAAGTTTGCAAATAAGCTGCAAATTGTGGAGAAAAAAAATCATTCGAGGAAGAAAGTCAATAAGAGGAATCGAAAGGAAAGTGAGTCAATATACCTCATTGAGGAATTAGTTAAGTAAGGAATCACAAGGGCTAATCGAGAGATACATGAAAATTGATAATGATTGCTTAAGTTAACAAATGCCCAATAGAACTATGGAATTGTAGACTATTTGATGATGTATGAAAGGTATTCAGAAAGATGCTGATTTTTTTTTTTTGAGGAGAATGGTTTGAATACATGAAGAGAAATGTGTAAAGCCCTAGGAGTGAATTTTGATACATGACCTAGAACTGCAACATTGATGATTGTTTTGAAAGTTTGGGGACAACATATGTACAGGAACATGTATGAGCATGCAAATACAGATCGTAGAAGTACAAGGCAATTACTGAATTGGGAGAATTAAATATGAAACTCAGGAGATTGAGATATGTATCAAAAGACTATGATTGCACCAGTAAGAGATTCCAAGTGAGGCTAAGTGTTGCATCCGATACATTAAGCATGAATTCGATACTATGATGTCCGTAATCAGAGCAACAAGAAGCATAGCGGGTGGGACATAGTTTATCCCAAATTAAGGATAAAAAGATTGTGAATCTTATTAAGAAATTGATACGGATCTGAATTTCAAGTTCAAATAGGAAGAATGATACCAGGTGAATGAAATAGGAAATATATGAAATCAATAAAGATGATTAAGTAAAAAGGTTGCTAGCAAAGTACAAATGGTAACATGAGGTATGCATCATAGCAGGATTTCATCGAAAGATCTCTTATTGATCAAGAATGTCAAATAAGCAAGTGAATGTAGGAATTGATGGTCTTAATTATCAAGAATATGCTTAAAGCATATAGTTGAAGTTCATAAGGTTATGAGATCTAAGTATAGCTTTAGTTTATTTTAAGTACAAAATTACAGTTCTAGTGAATTCAATCAAATGCGGTATGAAGAATTAGATGATAGAAAGATTCATCTTTTTAGCATTATGATGATAAGTAAGGTCTACAAGTTATAGAAGGCTAGAATTGAAAAGGTTATGGACAAAGTTAAATGAATGAGTGATAAGAATCAAGTGAAGTAAGAAAGATGAATTAGAAGAATCCCGAATAGGCATGGAAGTAGTGTGTTAGCTCACAATACTTACCATTATTATGATGTGAACATCAAGCATAAGACGAAGTTACCCAAAGTGATGCTCTCGAGTTACATGCTTTTACTCTCACGAGTACATGATTATGAGTACATGTTTAAGAGTGCCACCATGTCAAGGTGCACTCAAGATCAAAATAAGGTCGGGATGGTGAGCTATCTGAATAAGTCATGCAAGAATAAGTTGAATCCGTAAATTAAGGATTTAAACCCTTGCCACTAGATCAGTAAGATAGGAATTTCGAGGACAAAATTTTTTTTAAGAGGGGGAGAATTATTGGACCCCGAATCTTTTTGGTAAGCTAGGATTATTAAATAAGGATTTTTGAATGATTATTCATGAGTAAAGAAGTTAAGAATTCTTGAAATTGAAATGAAATAGAAGATATGGTATAAATACGAGATGGATTAATGTGGAACTAATTGACATGTTACTATGCTTAAGGTAAGGTGTCATGAAATTAGGTGGCATGATTTAATGGGATTCCATTATTGTATTTTGTGGACTTAATTAGCATGTTAAGGAAATTTAATTAACATGTTGATTAGACTAAGACTATATGACATGGATTAAGTGTATTAAGGTGTTATGAAGGTTATAAATGTATTAAGGGTTAAATGGGCCTTGGACTCAAGTTGGGCTTAAGTGGTGATATAAAAAGAAGAGGATTAAAAGAGAGTAATGAGTTAGGTGGCATGAATTAATACAATTAAATGTGTTAGTTGAATTTAAGAGTTTAGAGTTTAATTGGGCCTAAGAGAATAATGGGCCTAAATCAAATGAAAAGAAGAAGAAATGGTTTGGACTTAAGTGATTTAGTAGGGTGAGAAGAAAGAAGGAAGAATAAATTGGGCTTTGGGTCCAAATGAAATGAATAAAGAAGAGAGGATATAAATGAAATGGGCTTAAGTTGTAGTAGGAAAATAAGAAGGAAGGAATTAAATGAAGTGGACTTGGCCTTGGGCTCGAGTTAAATGAAGTGGGAGAATAAGAAGAAGAGGAGAAGAGTAGATGGGCTTAAAGGCAAACGGGCTTAAGTGACTTAGTAAAGGAGTATAAAAGGAGGATTTAAGTAGGTTAGTAGAGGAAAGAAGAGAGGAATACGAAAATTAAGAGGGAGAGGAGAGAAGTTTCGTGCAAGGGAGAAGGAAGAGGAAAAAAAAGAAAGGCTTTGGTTAGGGCTTGATTTTCCAAGAGATCTAGAGGGTTTTTGAAGAAAGTCCAAGAGTTAAAAGTGGAGAGGAAGGCTAGAGCTTCATCTTGAACCAAGGAACTCTTGGTGTTGTTGAAGATTTAAGGTAAGCCTTTTGTTTAAGTGTGAGGTTTTGTTTGGGTTATGGTTGAGAAAGCCTAGAAAATGAATGAGTATTGTGATTCCAAGATCAATTTCATGATTTGTGTCCTAAGGATTGTTGCATTTTGGATGTCTTTTGGTTTGGGGATTGTGTTGATTTTGAGGAAAATGGTGAGAGGCAAGAGGAATGGAAAGCAAGGGAAGGTCATTGGAGCAAGGTTTTCAAGCAAGGAATCATAAGGTAGGTTTTATGTTTATAGTTAAATGATGGGCCATTAATATATTTTTCAAAAAAAATTACGAATCTAAAAATGTTTTCAAATTCATTGTTTTTGAATGCCTTGAGAAATTTGCTATCATTGATGTATAATGGTATGA
Organism: Erythroxylum novogranatense; assembly: GCA_029891385.1. Lineage (NCBI taxonomy): Eukaryota > Viridiplantae > Streptophyta > Magnoliopsida > Malpighiales > Erythroxylaceae > Erythroxylum > Erythroxylum novogranatense. The sequence goes on along the minus strand of CM057234.1, from coordinate 41,280,853 downwards.
ATGATTTGAAAATGTTATGTGAATTGGATGATTTATGATTTGATATGTGAATGTGATTTTGTTGAGGAATGATGATGCATTGCATATGAAATGCTTTATGATCATAAAATGATTTATGAAAATTTGCATAATTTATGCAAAACAAGATTTTCAAGATTTTTGCCATAGGGCAATCAAGTTTCAAGTCATGATTATATGTTAAGTGGGTTAGGTTAAGTCCACCCAAGAAACGTCTCGTGCACGATGACCATGAAAAGCCTTCGCCTTTGCCTGACCGTGGCATAGGATGATCCAATATTTGGACTCCTCAAGATTTGCCCATATAAGCTCATTAAATGAGACTATATGGTTGCCAAGAATTGTGGACTTGCCAAACCATTATGATGTGTTAGGTGGTATGTGATATATGATGTGAATTGTGACGAGTTGAATTGCATTCATGATTTCATGAAAGTTTGAAAAATGCATGAATTGCGTTTATGATTATATGAACCTTTGAAAAATGAATGATTTGTGATTTCAAGAAAATGACAAGATTTCTTAGTTTTTGATTATATGAACCTTTGAAAAATGAATGATTTGTGATTTCAAGAAAATGACAAGAGTTTTTGAAGAAAACAATGTTTTATGATCCAAAGGAAATTTATATGGAAATGGACTTCTAAAACTGCTTTGTTCATTATTTGGTTATAAGCATAGAACCTATTGGGCTCCCCAAGCTCACCCCCCCTATTTTCCAATTTCCAGGTTTTTAGCAAGAATCCAAGTGGAAGGGGATCAAGACATCTTGTGCTTGTTTTATTGTGTATTTGAAGTTTGGTTATGTAAATGTATAGTTGTAATTCATATGAGCAATTGAATAAGGTGAATGAGATTTTTGTTATTGGTCTTGGAATTTGGCTAAGAAATGCCAATGAAATTGTAAAACTCTTATGTATGATGATTAATGCAATATGGACTTGAGTATGGTTGTGAATGTACAATTGCATATAAACGAATATGGAGCAATGGTTGAAAGTTAGCATGATGCCTAAGTCTTGTTTATGAAGATAGCTTTGATGGTTGAGTAGGAATTTAGGGTTTGATGGACAAATCAATAAAAAATTGATAGAATGATAAAATAAGTTTGATGTTTGGAGTTGTTATGAAGTATTTTAGTAGTAGAGTAAGTGAATCTTGCAAAATTACAAGTAAATTTGGTGTAAGGAATAAGTTAGAAAGCATTGGTGAAATGTTGTTGTTGTTATGGCAGAAAGTTACACAGCCTGTGTGAATTTTCACACAGACTGTGTAACTTTAGGTGCAGGAAGATGGTAGTGGCAGAAAGTTACACAGCCTGTGTAAATTTTCACACAGACTGTGTAAATTTCAGGTGCAGGAGACGGCGATAAGTGGGTTACATACTGTGTGAATTTTCACACAGACTGTGTAAATCCATGGTGCAGGGAGACGCAGTAGCAGAAATTCACACAGGCTGTGTGATTTTCACACGGTCCATGTAACCTAATAATGACAGAATTTCGAATTTTGGTCTTCACAAAAGTTGTAGCCCTAGATGTCTATTTTCTAACCGTCCAAGAACGAAGTCATTCCAACATCTATAGTGAAAGTTATGGCTTTTGCGCCAAAAGATGTTCAATTTGATTTTGGGTATGAGCATAGTCTATTCTTTTGGGGCGTAAATCACTCATCCGACCTCCAATTGAGGTGAGGTTTAAACCATTGCATTCATAAGACATATATCTTTCACTCCATAAAATTTGGTATCATTTGGAGTTAAATTGAGAAAATTTGCATCAAAGTAAGTTAAAGGTCGGTTAAGAGAGTATGTTTCCGGTATGAATTCTTTTAGGTTGTTGGAGTGTATCTTGAGTTATAGAACTCCGATTGGAGCGGTTCTTGTCTTAAATTAAACAAGAGTCATAAGGCTATGAATTACAAGAGAATTCCAAATGAAATTTAAGAGTTTAAGTTTTCAAATTCAAACGCAGAGTGGAAATAAGTTCAAGTATGATGATTAGGTACATGGGCACACTACGGAACTTTGGTAAGTAAATTTTGGGAGCATTTTGAGTATGAGAATGAATTCATGATGTCTTTAAGGGTTCAAGAGATTAAGAATGAAAAAAAAAATTTATAACCCTTCAAGTAATACGACGCTGTGTTTCACGATTTTGAGCAAGAGAGTTGGGTTAGAACGGGTCCAATATTTCAGGTAACAAAGCAAGAGCAAAAGTGGGAAGTTATGTGCAGTTGGGTCTCGGATCCAACAGTTGGGGTCCGGTCTACGGGTCGGGTCCCGACACGAACGATGTTGGACATGGTACGGTCGATGATGGGCTTTGTAAATTTACCAAAATTCTTTTGGAAGTATGCACTCAAGACTGTTGTTTATTTGTTAAATAGAGTTCCATCAAAGACAGTTGATGTTACTTCATATGAGATGTGGACTAACAAAAAAACCTTATCTTTCTCATTTGAAAGTTTGGGGCTATTTAGCTTACGTGAAGCGAATACAATCAGATAAGCTTGATGCAAAGTCTGACAAGTGTTTGTTCATAGGATATCTTAAAGAAACAATGAGATATCAGTTTTACCTTGTTGAGGAACAAAAAGTGTTTGTTTTAAAACATACTGTCTTTTTAGAGAAAGAGTTTCTTTTAAAAGAAGACAGTAGGAGAAAAATTGAACTTAAAGAAGTTCAAGATGCTCAAACAAATATGGATCAACTGCCTGAACCTGATACTGTGACTATACAGATGAAGCAACAGTTCAACCTTTTTTAACATAGGAAATTCGTAGGTCACATAGGATACGCTCTATTCCCGAGAGATATGTATTTCTCGTGATTGATGTATTGCTCATAGAAGATAATGAGTCTACAACCTATGAAGAGGTTCTGAAGAGTTTAGAGTCTAAGAAATAGCTTAGTGCCATGAACATATAAATGAATTCCATATATGAAAACCAAGTATAGACTTTGGTTGAGACATCGAAAGGAATAAAATCCATGAGGTGTAAATGGGTTTTCAAAAAGAAAACTGCATGGATGGTAATGTGATTACCTATAAAGCAAAGCTTGTGGCCAAAGATTTCTGTCAAAGATAAGGAATATACTACAATGAGACCTTCAGCCCAGTAGTTATGCTTAATTCTATTAGGATACTCCTAGCTACTATTGCCCATTATGATTATGAGATATGACAAATGGATGTGAAGACAATTTTCCTAAATGGAAATCTAACTGAGGATATATATATGACACAACTAGAGGGCTTCATCTCTTATGATGGCAAAAACGTATACAAGCTTTAGAAATCTATCTTAGATTGAAACAAGCATCTAGGAGTTGGAATATCCTCTTTGATGAGATAATCAAAGAGTTTGGTTTCTCACAAAATTTGGGTGAACCATGTATGTATAAGAAGGTTAGTGGGAGTGCAATCGCATTCTTTATGCTATATATAGATGACATATTATTACTAGGAAATGATGTCTCTACAATACAGTCTGTGAAGATTTGGTTGTCCAAATAGTTCGCCATGAAAGGTCTTGGTGAAGTAACTTATATCCTCAGGATAAAGATTTATATAGATAAATCAAAAAGGTTGTTTGGTCTGTCACAATAAATGTTCATAGATAACATGCTAAAGAGGTTTAGCATGGGGTAGTCCAAGAGAGGGTATCTTCCTATGACTCATAAGATAACACTCTAGAAATCTATATGTCTTAAGACACACGATGAGGGGACGCACATGAATATGGTTATGTATACATCTGCAGTAGGATCTATCATGTATGCTATGCTATGTACGAGAACTGATGTATCATATGCTTTAAGTGTTAAAAGAAGATACCTATTAGATCCCAGTAAGGGTCACCAGGTGGCTGTCAAGAACATCCTCAAGTAATTGCGAAGGACTAAGGATGTTTTCTTGATCTATGGAGATGGAAATCTAAAAGTGAACGGGCATACATATGCCAGTTTTTAATCTAATAAGGATGATTCCAAATCCCAATTAGGTTATGTATTCACACTGATAGATGGGGTGGTCAGTTAGAAGAGTTCCAAACAAGAGACGACTACCAATTCAACAACTGAGGCAGAGTACATTGTGGCTTTAAACGTAGCAAAGAAGCAATTTGGATCAAGAAGTTCATTACTGAACTTAGTCTAATTCCTGGCAGTGATAGGCCTATATAGTTGTATTGTGACAATAATGGAGCTATCGCGTAGGCGAAGGAACCAAGGTCTCATCAATGGTCCAAGCACGCACTCCACAGATATCATCTCATCAAGGAGATCATTAGTCAAGGTGATGCACAGATAGAGAGAATTCCCACTTAGAAAAATATTGCTGATCTGTTGACGAAGCCATTGTCACAAAATAGCTTTGATTCTCATGTACTCACCTATGGCATTAGATACTAAGGCGATTGGCTTTTTATTAAGTGGGAGATTTGTTAGAGTAGTGCCATAAAGGTAATCGCCTTTAGCATGCTTTGTACAAAGATGTGTACAAACTTTATTTTCAATAATAAAGAAAGGCATATTTCATTAATTTGGTGTTCATTATTTATAAATTGATATTGATCTATAAGCAAATTAATGAAGTCTATGATATATGACATAGCATGAAGGAAATCATGATGTGATCATACTACTGAGATTCCTATCATGTGCAATTATGTCAGTATCTAAATTATCCCTAATCATAGGATTAATGAGACTGGACATCCTTAATACAAATAGACTAGCTCATGTCAAACTCTTTGATTTAATCAAGCAATGGATCTCAGAAACTATAAATATAAGATGTTTAGAGTTAAGATGTGGATGCTTACTAGAGGTAGTGAGTACATTGGATGACCTACCATGAGATCATCACATGGATGTCTTATTATAATATCAGTGACAATCTCATCATAGTAATGGGGCAAGTATCCTTAAACTTAAGGTATTCAAGGATATCTTGGATACTAATTTTGTGCTTTGACACAATTCCTTTTTGCCTTGCAGAGTTGGTCATAGGGTGGTGATTGGGTATACCTTAAGGTATTCAAAGGTAATTGAGTAGTCAATATAGGATTCACGACTTCTGTGATAGCATAAGATGATACCCACAACCTCTTATCAAGGTCATTACTTAGAAATCTCTAGTCGGATTACACGTGTCATGAAGAATGTCTTCACTAACATATAGGGTAATGAGTCCTAGGATGAGAACTGATATCACTTAGCTAGATTTGACGTAGTCAGTCTAGTGAGGGTTGACACTTTGCCTATACGGGTATAGCATGGTTGTGATAGGATGAATTACATAACAATTATCTATGGGGTGGTTCATTAGATGGTTCATAACGAGCATGGATTCGATCAATTAGGGGTCATAATGTGTTACTAGATACCACTCATGATTTGCTTGGATTACATGTTAATCCAAGTAGCTAATATAACCAAGAACCTAATGGGTTAAATGCATAAAAGTGACTCAGAGGATTTGTAAAATAGTTTTAGATAGAGATCCATTATATGGAGAGCAATAAAACCAAATGGACCCCGATGAGATCGGGATATGTCCCGATGAGATTGCGACATCAATATTGTTGACATGAGTCTCCAGTTTTTTTCCACACCCAAGACCCAGTAGGACCAACAACAGTGTGACTGGACCACCTCAACATTTATATATATATATATATATATAAAGATATGTGCAACGTGGAAGATGAGAGAGGTTTCTTTAAAAGGTGATGCATTTATTTTCTTTAAATGATAAAAGACAAAAAAAAGCAAGTAAGATGATGATAATCGTGAAAATGGTTAAGTAAGCAATCTTCACGATTCTCACCTCATTCTCCTCATCTTTCTCATTTTCTTCCTTTTCATTCTCTTTCACGATTTTGCTCTCCATAGAACAAAGAAGAGAGCTAGCACTCTTGCTTTTGTTCCATCCATTTCTGGATTAAAGAGTTTGATACCATTAAAGACGATCTGTTTTGATCATTGTGGTTTACAACAACCCGATAAGTAGAAGATTGAAGAATGAAGGAGACTACACATATAAGGTACATGGTTATTATATGAATGATTAATCTGTGTGAATGCCATGAATTCCTATATATATTATGAACATATATGTTAATTGGTAATTTGTAGCTACGTTTCATGGTATTTTCTTGTATAGACACATAAATCCTGGACTTAGGGAAAGTCCTGGAACAATTTTTTTTTTGGTTTTCTGCACCGCGTGTGTATGATGCATGTACCTGGATTTTTCTACATAATCTTTAGCTAATTTTAGGAAAGAGAGCCTATCCATTGTATTTAACTTGTTTAGGTTTGTAAGCCATAGAATGAAAGAAGGGCTAGGTAATAGCTCTTTATGCCAAAGTACTTTATACCATTCCATTGTGGCATCTCTCCTAATCAGTCATTCTCTATAACTTTTTGTGGTAAATAATACCTTGGATGGTGTCTCCAAACATGTCTATTAGGGAACAATAAGTTGAAAGGATTGTTGGGTTGTAGGAAGAGGAATTCCATCCATTGACCCTCCACAATAAAGGATTTAACCTTAGCAATTGATGAAAGGTGGCTCAATAATTAACTGGCACTCTAAATACTGATTAGTGGCCCTTACCTATCCAATTGTCATACTAAAAGCCAACCTTTTCTCTGTTCCTACTTGACATGAGATTTCTGATTACAATTCATCCTTTATCTTCAACAATTGTGCTAGAAACCAAGAGTGGGAGATCTTAGGGTTAACAGCCCATATGCTCCTGCCTTTTAGGACATAGGTATAAAGTCATTTGATCCATAGAGTTTTATTACCCTACAGGATGGACCATAACTTCTTTATCAAGAGAGCTTTATTAAAGGATTTGATACTAATAATTCATAGTCCTCCCTCCAACTTAGGTCTACAGACATAATACAACTTTACCTTGGCATGTCCTTACTATAGTCACTAACCTCCCATAAAAAATTTCTCAAAAGTTTTTCCAATGATTTAATAACTCTCATTGCTAGCACCATATTAGAGGACCTATAGATAAACATGGAGTTAAGGACTGAGTCGATTAAGTATAGTCTACCTCTAAAATATAGAGCTCGGTCAGCCCAAAATGTCAATCTCTTTTGAATTCTTTCAAAGAGAAGATAACATTCACTAAACTGAATCCTTCTAGTAGTTATAAGTAGGCCTAGGTAGCATAGAGGGGATTGATTTCACCTCATTCCAACTATAGAGGAAACTCTTCTTTCCATGTGATTTGCTCTTTTGGACAAAATAAAATGAATTTTAGCATAGTTAATTGCCAAGCCAAACATAGAGTTAAATTAATTCAGAGAACTCATAAGGAGATTGATGGAATCCCCATCAGCCTTAGAGAATAAGAATAGATCATCAGCAAAGCACAAATTTACCAAAGAGACTTTCTTACATCTATCTTGAAAGCACAGTTCTTTGGAGTATTCTTCCTTAAGTAGTTTCTTAGGAGTTCCTACACTATAGAGATATTATCTCCTATTTTCTTTTCCTTGGAAAAAAAAAACTTTGGTTATTACTAACCAAGGATCCCAAAACAAGTCTTAGTCTATTAACAATAATCTTTGTGATCAATTTGTAGAGGAAGTTAGAGCATATAATTGGCATATAGTCCTCTAAAGATGCTAGATTGTTTAGCTTAGAGATTAAGCAAAGATATGTTTTGTTGATTTCCTTCAACATAATTCCTAAAGAGAAGAATTCTTTGACAATTTCTTTCACCATTGGGCCTATATCAGGCCATGTTTTCTAGAAAAAAGAAACCATTGAAACCATGGCCTTAACACCTTTTTAGGATTCATTTGGAAGACAACCTTCACTATCTCAGAATCATCAGTAGTTCTTGTTATTGATGCCTTATCCTGATCAGAAAATTTGTTGTAGATAACAGATTCCAGGAGTTAAGTATGGACAGTTGAATTTTGGGAGTAGTATAAATCTTTAAGGAATCTCTCATCCTCTTTCAATAAGTCCTCCTGTTTGCATATCTTTCTCCTATCTTGTATGTTGATTTCCTTTATAGAATTATAGTTCTTTTGGGCAATTGTAAAGTTGAAGAAAAATTTACAGTTTTTATCACCTTCTTAAGCCACTTTATCCTAGCCCTCTACTCTATAACACTGACATGCTTGTTTAGAGCTTGTAAATAGTCTTTCAAAGCAGTTTTCTCTAAAGATAAAAGAGACCTGTCACCTAGATTATATGATAGACTATTTTTAAACTTAGGAGAGCTTGTCTTTAGCTACTGTAATGGCTTGAGAGGTGTTCTCCCTAATTTGTTTCTTTAGGGACTTTAATCACTCCCTGATTATTTTAAACTTCTAAACATATTTGAATAAGAGAGTTCCATTTACATTAGTTGTCACCCATTCCTCTAACAATCCTTATATCTATCCACTTCAACCATTTAATTATTAAATCTAAAAGGAGAGTAATGTTTCACCTTTAAGAACAAATCAACCACCTTCATAAGGGTACGATTCGAAATTATAGGATCTAAGAAAGAGGCCTTACTTTCAGGGAATTGTTGTAGCCATTCCTGATTAACTAAAACATGGTCTAGCTTTTTCCTAAGAGCCCAACCATTAGTTTGCTTATTACTCTAATAGAAGAAATGACCATTCGCCTTGAGGTCTAAGACTCTTAATTGATATACACAATCCTTAAAATTTGGAGAGTAGTTTTTAAAAGAGAAATGCTCCTCTTCTTTTGTTCTAAAAAGAGTAAAATTGAAATCACTTACAATTAACCAAGGACCTACCAGTCTTCTATAAAAAAAAATTAGTAAGCCCACCCAAAGATCCTTTCTTTGAAAACTTGATTGAAACCATACATTACCAAGGCAAGGATAGATGAATTTGGCTCAAAAAATGCCACCTCATGTGAATAACCTGTGTCTCTATTTCCAACACCTTAACCTCTATAAAAAGGGGATCAAAACCAACTATAATTATTCCATATGCACATGCTTGATGATTTGAAACATCACTTATAACCTAATTAATTATTTTCATTAGCTAAAAATTTCTTTAGGGACAAAAGTTTTTTTTCAGACAATTAATGCCCCTAACATTCCATATAACAATTATAAAGAAGTGGCTTTGGAGCCTTTACTACTCTTAATACCCTTCCTCTAGTAAATTGTTCTTCAATCTCATTCCCCCTAATAATGCTTGGGGTTAAAGGGGAGGAACTTGCTTTATCCCCATTTGCCCCCTCCTAAAGTTCTTTCTTTCCTTCCATTGGATCTTCATTAGTAATGCTCGTTTCTGTTTTCTCCTTCGGCTAAAGTGTCTCATTTAAATCAGGTAATGCTGGATCCCCTTTAGACACATTATAACTTGATATTAGCTCATCATTTCCATCATTAGCTTCTTGCTCTAGGCCCATTAACTCCATATAATCCCTTTTCTTGAAGGTTTTCCTAGTTGGAATCCTCTTTTTCCTTGTAGTTTCAAAGAGGACTTCCAATGGTAATCTAATTTTAGAATATCTTCATGTAATGTTCCATTTAAGCCTAATCTCATAATTGGAATTTGTTCCAATAAATCTTTGGAAATGTCCATATTAATACATAAATGAGCACAGTCCAATCTTTTTCCTTTTTGTCATATTTTCATCCATGCATAAAGGTTTCTCTAAATAACTTGCAATCATACTAAGCCCCTTCGTAGTCCAATATTCCAAGGGGATGTTATACATGTTAACCCACAAAGGAACTAACTTTAATTATTCCTTTTTAGCTTGGAACCTCGATTACCAACTTTGAAGTAACAACGTGAGATTCATCATATGCCAAAGGCCTTCTTCCAAGACTTTAAGGGCCTAAGTTTTGGAAGAAAAGGTAAATAATGCTAAATTTTTGTTAGCTAAAAGTAATTCCACCAAACCTTTGTTCTTCCAATTATTATTTGCCCATTTTTGTTGTATTGAAAATGAGGGCCTTTCTCCAAAAAGAACCCCATTAGAAAAGCTTCTCAGGATGAGTCTCCTTCTTGAAGAACTTCCAAATCTAGTAAGACTATGATTTAACCACTTTCTTACTTAAGAGGGGAGTAATGAAGAGTCGTGTTTCCATCTATAGTAATCACTTGCTTCTAGATTTTCTGAAGATCAGAGGAGGAAGAGGAGGCCTCTTAGGGAGTTTGGAATCAACCAAGAATCACGAGGGTAGCAAGGAAAATTCAATAGGGGAATATGCATAAAAGGGTAGGGATTCAGGGGTTTATATGCTGTCGGTAGTGGAAATGGAGATTATGCAAAGTGTGAAAAAGATTTTGGAAAAAGTAATTACCAAATAAGTTAATCAAGCAAAGTAGTCTACAAGGAAAAAAAAGAAGAGGATACAAAAGCCCCTAATATAAAGAGTACAATGCTTGAGTGTTTGTGGTTTGAAAGGCAAAATTTTGATGAGATCTAAGGGATAAGGATGAATGGACCGGTGAAATATCAGGTGTTTATGGGTTAAAGGGGAGGGGGATGATGAGCAGGATGAATGCACTAGCTTGTGGTTTGAAGTTTGAAAGGGAGGGGATTGATAAACTGAGAGCTGGGGATGGAATCAAACTAGGAAACAAGAAGAAGTGTTGGAAAAATAAAAGTTGTGAGTTAGGATAGGTTGAGTGAAGTGCTAGAAAAATTTGAGTTATGAGCTAGGATAGGCTGAGTGAATTGGCTAGATTCATCCAAAGAGATAGGATTCCCATCTCTGAGGTATGGAGATAAAAAGAGAAGTTGGAGCATTGCTCTCTTTGTTTGGACTTCTTCACTTAACTCTATATATATTCTTATTCAAGGCAGTGCCAATAAACCCTCTTAAATTTTTCTTATTTTTATTTATTTTAATTTTTATGTGCATAATGTGCAATTTTGGTGTTTAATTCACTTCAAGTGGGTTAGTAGTTGATAACTGCCTTTATAAATTGTGGCATAGAATAAAGATTTGAAGACATTGTTGACTTGTATGACTGTGTATAGTGATTGTGTAAGTCTCTATAAATATATGGAGCTTTAACAACATAATTGCTGCCTATATGGAGTTACAACCACATAAAACCACAATTTGAGGTGTTTTGGATAGGTGACTTTATATATCCCAAAAGCCATAGTTTTTAATATAGAAGGATATTAAGCAAGGTAGATTAGAAGATGTGAGATTAGAAGCATTTTTAACGTATAAGAAACATATAGAAGAGGCAATTATGAATGGAGGACAAGGAAAACACAAATTATGTCATAAGATCCTAAGGAGAGCATCATTCAATCCAAATTACAAGAAGATTCATTAAAGACAAAAGGGGGATTTAGAATATGAATTCTTTTATTTCCATTTGTTCTTCTGAATATTTATTATTTTGTTTTCTATATGTAGGAACTAAGCCTTCATCTCCACTCAATGTTAGTTTCCTAGAAGGTTAGGGGAATGAATCGTCCTTACAAGGAGCATATAATCAAGAATTTTCCTTATTGGGCCCCAAAATTTTTTCTTAATGAATAAGTATGATTTTACTAATTTTGAGGTTTTGGTAGATTAATAATTTTTGTAATTATTTAATTATGTCAAAGTTAGTAGGATTTATTGAATGAGTAAGTGGGATTAAAGTGTTAAGGTTATAAGAATGTTCAAGGGTAATTTTGGCAAGACACTTAATGTAGCACCCCCTTACCATAGGATATGTACCGGGACGCCCGTAGGTCATTCCGATACACACCCTACGATAAGGGTGCGCTACGAACAAACACTAATACTCCACATGGCATCCAAATATCATAAAGCATTTATGTGAAATTTACTAATGTTTGGAACCATCAATTTTTTTTCCTTTTTCATAACCTCAAGCAGTAAATAATACAACTGATAGTTTCTGTACATTACTCCAGAAGAAAATCAAACAAAAAGCTAACTAGGTCATCCCTCAAAAAGTGCCAGCTGACCGACCTGTGTGACATGACTTCTCTTGCCAACTCAATCTACACGGCAGGAAAAGTCCCTCTGGAGCTGCAAGTCTAATCTCTCGGTCCTGAAAAATGATTTGCAATTTTGGGTGAGTTTGCGAACTCAGTGAGGAACCATCATCGATGGTTCACCCAATTCATGCATATACACAGAATTCACATAGTTATATCACTCAAACACATTCAGAAGTACCACATGATTATCATGTTATCAGTCAAAGCAACCAATTCAAATGCACATGAAATGTGTATGAGACGCTTTTCCAATTTAATTCATTGTTGTGACTGAGCGCCTGAAACTGTCCCTTAAAGGGCGCATTAATCGGTGAGCCATAGGCTCTAAATCATCAGGACTCGAGGCCCAATCACGTTGAGCTTAAAGCTCTCGTTGGTCGCCTCCGTCACAATCGCCAATTCATTGCTCATGCAATTATGTATGAATGCAATATCCAAATCCACACCATAACCGATTCCCATTTAACATATGCCCATAAGTCATTTCCAAGTAATCACATATATCACTGATATCTCATACCAAATATTTGAGACCCATGGTCCGAAATCAATCAAAATCAAACACACATGTTCCCATCCATTATCTCCACATGGCATAAGTGCGAGATATTAAACACATAAAAATTGAGAAACCATCTAGGTTACTCACCGAATAACTTCCGAGCTAATGCCGGGAAGTCTCTGCGATGTCCGTGGATCTACGGTCCAACCGAGCCTCTATAGCCAACACAATAGGTTCACATTACTAATCAGATAGTTCGAATGACCAAATAATGCACATGGAATAATTAAAAGCGTATAATGCATGTTCATGGCATTCCGGCCTTAATCCAAAATTTTCCCATAATAAAATTCTATCGAAAATTAGAAATCCATAGGCGACGGCGGCGCACCGGACCTCTATAGTCCTCAATTAAATCAAACAGTGTTTGCATATTCCGTCAATAGGCTACGTCAAATTCCGTCTAAAAATTCTGTTTCACAGAAAATGAAATTAAATATTCAACGAATCCGATGCCTCTGGAATCAGGTCAATCGGACGTCGGACGGGAAAGAAATTGACAAAAGAATAAACGGACCATTTAATGCCAAATAATAATCACAAATAAAAAAAATATATATATATATATCGATCGCTGCCTCATGGGCGAGACGCCGCCGCGAGGCTTAATTCGCTCACATCGTCGAGGGCGAGGAGTCGCCCTCGCGACGAGCCTCCTAAATCTCGCCCTCGCGAGGCGAAACGTCGCCCTCGCGAGACGACGAGTTTCCACTGCTGTCTTGCCCTTTTTTTTTTTTTCCAGATTTCAATCTTAATTTTCAATTACTCTAACTTTTAGCACATAAATCAGAAAAATACCCACTATACCTCATTGGAAAGTTTATGAAAAGCTATACAACTCTCAAGAAGACCATAAAAATCAATTCAACCTCTAAGGGTGTCAAAAATCCCATCCAAGATACTGCTTACTCAAAACTCATAAATATAGGACAGTAACTCACAAATGCAAGGACTCACTGATTAGTTAGCTAAAAATTCCTACATAAATATGCTCAATAAGATCACAATGTCAGCTACAATTGACATGAACAACCCACAATCAAATTCCATTACTAAACAAGTCAATTAATTCACTCAATGTTACTGTCCCTGAAACCATGCAATTTGAACAGTAAACTTATAACAAACATATCTCCTGTACACAAGTCAGAAAATCCAAACTTTACATCCCTAAAAGATAAATCCTCAAACTTCAAGTTTCATGAAGAACTCAAACTCCAATTCGATTTCTAACAATTCCAAATCTGTTATGCAAGTTTCTGACCTAATCAACACTTAAAACCACAATGTAGGTTCAATTTTTGAAATTCCATATCTCCCACATCTGATTTCCAAAAATTACATGCCATACACCAATTTAAAGATCAACATATCATCTAGAACTCTTCAGTAGATCCCTAAAACCATTTCAGTTCACAAAAATTACTAAAATTGCTCCAAAACAGAATGTACTCCAAATCTGCTAATCCAACTAGGTTTCCCTCAATACATAAAAACAGTCAGTAGTTATCAAGTCATATCTCCTAATACACAGCTCGAAAAATAGCAAGATTAGTGGCAATGGAAAGCTAACTCAATATGCTACAACTTTCATGAAGACCATTTTCCTAAATTCCATATCAATTAATTTATAAAAATCATCAAAATAATCAGGTCATTGTGTCGGTTACTGTTCACAGGCAATAAAACAGTAACTTTCCATGTAACTTTTCGACCTTATAACATTACAATTCAACAACACCTATTTCACACTAAATTGAAGCCAACATTCCAAATTTTCAGTGGCCACTAACCTTACCTCATTTGCACACCTACACAATTAGTTATGATTAAAACATTACAATAGGTCAAAATGAAATTTCCAGCTTTTCAACTACTACCTATCTCCTATCACTTCTAACATCACCTACACATCACTAAGCATTCATGTCTACCACTAATTCAACCACAAACTAATCACAACATTTACTTATATAATACACAAAAGTTGGCAGCACCTACACAAATGATCTTCCTAAGTTTTTCCATTCCAACCTTACAAACTCAATCCAAAACCAAACCAAAACCAATGAAAACTATTGTCATTCATGCATCCATACATAAGCATACATTTACACCCATTCAAACCTACCCTTATCATCATGAAATAAATGCATAAGTGCTTCCCATAATTGCTTCTAACTACCAAAGACATAAAAACAACCATTAAGACTCACCTTACACAAGTTCAAGCCCTCCACTCTCCAAAGCTTTAAACCTCTCCACCCTTCCTACTTTGATACCTCACCCACGGCAATCATAAACATAACCAAGATCATCATCAACTCAAGGATCTAGCTAGGTTTGTATGGGAAGAAAAACAAGCAAGGAACCAAGGCAACCCTTCTTGAATGAAGAAAATTCAAAGGAGAAGAAGGAACATCCCAAAGGAGAAGAAGCAAGTTTCGGATGGAAGAGAAAAGTAGCTTTCCAAATGCTTTCCAAAACCAATTCTTTAAGTATAATAAAGAGGAAAGGTCGTGGGTGTTGATGAAAAATCGATGGTGGTGTAGGTAGATAAGACAAAATCATTAAATTCAAGAAGCCACTTGGCTTTTAAAATGGAAAAAAGACAAATTTGAATTTAATTAACATAAGTTAATCATAAGCTTTAATCTAATTATATCTTAATCCCAATTATGCTAATAGTCCAAAACAATTTCCATAATTATTTATTCACTAACCTAATGCCTTTATGCAGCCCCTTTTCAAGACTGTAAAAGGCCTACTCGATCGGTCATCACCGAATTTTCCTATCCGCACGAACCGAAAAATTCCAGAAAAATTCTCATAAATTCCTAAAAATGTAAAACCATTTATGGTGCACTCAGAAAAATTTTCCAAATACGATTAGCCCATAATTTTCATTAAAAAAAATCCCAATTTGAAACCTAAGCCGAAAAATGTCATGAATGCATGTATACTATGTGCATATACAACTAATCGTGAATCATAGAGGCTAAATGATGTATGTGCATGCCACGATATAATTCAATATTCTTAACCTTTCCCAATTTACCAAAATACCCTTTCCTATAGGAGATGGGATATTACACTTAAGGTTAAAAGAACAAAAGGTTAAAGGAAGGGTAAAATGGACTTTTTTGACTCATTAAGGGTAGAAATAGAAGAAGAAATGTTGTCTTTCTATTTTAAAAAGGGAAAACGTGAATTGGGAGGGACGAAGAAGAGAAAATAAGAAAGAAAGAGAAGAGAATTTTGGTGGTTGAGAGAAAAGAAGAGAGTTGAGCTAGGGTTTCTTCATTTCTTAGCTTTTGAGAGAGATTTTGAAGTGGTTCAAGAAGAGAAAAAGGTAGAGGAAGAGAAGAACTTCCATTTGATCCAAAGATCTTTTCATTTAGTGAAGAATTAAGAAGGAAACCATGAAAGGCAAGAGAAGCAAGAGTAGAGACATTTTGAGCAAGTCTTTAAGCAAGGAAATCAAGGTGGGTACATGTTTATAATAAAGTAAATAAGCCACTTATGTTTCCTTTCAATCAAAGAAGTTTAATAATTATAATTGCATTATAAGTGTTGCATTTATTGCTTTTGAATGATTTGAGAAATTCCAATATGTTGTTTTATGAATTGTGTGATGATTTATGAAAAGGCTTGAAAGTGACTTTTTTGAAAAGACATTATGTTTATGAAATCATGTTTTTGAAATATCTCATGTCTATGAAAAGTCAAGATTTGAAAAAGTGCCATCTTGGGCAATAAGTTTACAAGTCATGAACTACATGTTATGTGAGTTTATGGTGGTCCCCTAACTTAAGTCAAGTGCACTTTGACAAAAGGCTTCTCTCCCCTACCTGCTAGTGGCATGAAGCTCCTTTATAGACTCTTATAAGTTACAACTACACAAAACCATTATGTGGGGTTATGGTAGGAGGTTGTGGTAGGACGTTCTGTTCACGGCTATACAGGACCCTTATGGGAAATGTGTAGTGCCACTACAAGAAATCTGCGTTTTATTGACGGAAATTACTGTCAGTGAATGTAATCACTGACGGAATTTGGTAGCCCAAAAAATAGGTCGGTGAACATCCTGCAGCTAAATTTATCGACCAAAATTTTTTGTCGCACATTTACGATGGAAGTTTGTTGTCGGTATTTATTTAACAACGGAACGGGCAATAAGATTCCGTCAAAGAAATTTTGCTAAGGTCGTTTTCTACGTCGGTGAGGCGAAGGTGTTTTCAACGAATTTTACCTATGGAATAATTAACCGTTGGTAAGTACCTTAGTTTCCAACGGACAAATTTCCGTCAGTAATAAATAATAGTATTTTTTTGTTGTTTTTGTTATAATAATGTTATATTATATATATACTTTATTTATTTGCTATACGTTAGATTATTTGTTCATAATATATCAATTTGTATATATAGTTTGAATAATGAGAAAATTAATAAATAATAAAACATATAAAGAATTTACTTTAATAATTAAAAAATAAGAATGAACAAATCTCTTATGTTTTTTAATTAAAACAAATCACAATGTTATGCTAATGTCGTGGTGATCATGGATGCTCTGAATGTGCCCCCCCTCTTTAACATTTCCATCTCCTGCCTAAGCTTAGCCATCTCTGCCATGTGCTCTTTCTCCTTGGTCATCTGCTCCATCTCCTGCCTAAGCTTAGCCATCTCCTCTCTCATCTTTGCTGCCTGCTCCATCTGCTCCAGCGACTCTCTGATCTTTGCAACTTGCTCCAGCTCCGTCCTCATCTCCTGCCTCAACTGCTGACTCATCTCTACTCTCAGTTGTTCTCTCATCTACAGACTAATCTCCTCCCTCACCTTAGCTATGTCCTCCATATGTTAGTGATGTTGAGTAACCAGCTGCTCACTTTGATTAACTAGTTGCTCCCTTAATGAGTCCACTGTGGCCCAGAGCTCTGATACATCATGAGATTATGATGGCCGAGTAGATGCTGCTGTACCAGAAAGGGAAGAGCGTGAATAACGGGTGTTTGCATATAAGCCCAGGCTGAATATTCTTCCACGACAGTCCCTACCACCCACGACATCAAGATATGTCTGAGTCTCGTCCACAGGTTGTCCCTCCTGAGATTGTCGCTGAATATTTTCTTGTATTTGATCCTGTTAGGAAACAATATATATTTACATTAGTAAATAAGGTATAATTGTTAAGAAATTATTAAAATATGTGAATTTCACTTACATTCACTTCTCTACATCGAGTGTTGATGAAGGTGACACTATCATGTTTCTTTGTGTGGGTGTGCAAAAATACCTGGATAGGTGTAGACTTTGTGCCCAATGTCTTTTCCTACACGTATAACTTAAATTGTCAGATGTTAACTAGAATTTTAAAAAATTTCAGCAGAGTTTCCTCTGTATATATGATATTTGCCCCCTGTTCAACAACAAAACAACTTCACACAGCCATATATGGTACCAGACATTTATATCATAATCACTATGTTCAATAAAGCGAAGCAAAATATATGTCAAATTGGTGTGAGAAAGTAGATACTTACTAGTCTATGTGCATGCTCGTAGTGGGTAATTGACCCTCCCGCATGCACTGCAAGACTCGCACCCCCTGCAAAAATTCCTCCATGTCTGTTGGCGGAATTACGCTCTGATATGGACATTGTCGCAGGTGAGGTCCAATATTCGGTCCAATGAGTCCAAATTCCCTCCGAAATATAACGCGGTCGTGCACCAACCTTGCGTATTTGATTGATTAAGTCGCGATAACGTATGCGAGCTTTCTTTTCCCATTGTCTATACATGATGGCGTCGAAACAAGAATCCCAGTAAAATTCTTTCTGAAATAAGATGAGTAAGAATAACAAAATGTTAAAATGTTGTTTGAACATTATGAATATAAAGCAATGTAACCAGAAAATAACTATGATTTGTACCTCAAACTCCTGAAAGTATAATTTCTTTGTGGTGTCAGCTAATTTTTTCCATACATAACCCTCTGGTTCAATTCTTTGCTTGAACGAGGAAGTCATATTTCTTGAAATTGGTCCAGACGGAACCAAGCTAACATGTCAAGTGGTGTTATCCTATGTACATATTGGTAAAAGTAAAAGACTATAATAAGCAAATTGTGAAGTGCTTTGATTTCACTTACTGGTCATTGACAACTGAAATAAACTTTCTTCCATCAAGTCCCTCAGCGCCAGGCTGACGGATGTCTCCTGCATCCGGTACGCTGGTGTTGGACGATATATGTGTTGGGGAAGGGGATGGTGTAGGCTAAGAAGCAGTCGGTGATGCCTCAACTGCAACTCCCAGCACGAGAGGTGAAGGAGGTGAGTCAGTAGGTACGGTTGACTATGACGAACCACCTTCACTGTAACTTCCCCCGAACATGGCTTGAAACCTTGGTCGCATGACCTCACGTTGTCTCTTCGGTCCCATTCTTTTCCTGAAATTCAATTTTGCACAATTCTCTACATGTACAATTAATAATTTGATTTCTAAAAATTTTACACAACACGTAGAGAAGAAACTATAGCAATATATGAAGGTTTAACAAATTGTTATCAACAATAAACGATCATTAACAATAATATAAATATGCACTGTTTAACGAAGTGTTACAGATACAACAATAAATAAATGTGAAAGCTGAGTGTAATATTGTCTGGCAGTACAAAAGCACATTGATCTATTTATTTTTTTGGATTCCATATAACATGGGAGTCGGTAAAGGTGAAAGAGTCCCCAAGGTCTGGGTTCCTGATAAGGGTTCTCGCATGTTTAAATGCACCAATGGAAACAGTGAAATTTCGTCCACCTGCTGTGCGTTATTGATCACATTCTTGCAAAAGCAATGAAGCTGTAACATCCCGTTACCGATGGGATGGATACAGTTCATTGCATACGTATTTGGCATGTGCATGCATTATAGAATTTTGTATAATTGACAATTATTGTATTGGCATTCGTACGTACATACATGTATGACATAATTCCGATTTGATTTGAATAATTTGAATTTGGAGATGACTAGGGCATGTGTGATAATTAGGTCAAATTTGGCTCGAGGATTGAATTTGAGTTAGAAATGAAAGTTAGGAAGTTGAATTATGAAATTGGAGTATATGATAATGAGTTTTCTATTTTTGAGGATTTATAGGAATTTTTCTGAAATTTTCGGAGCAATAGGCCCGGACCGAAAAATTGATCAATGACTGGTTAATTGAATGTCCGGTTCCGAAATTGATTATCCAATGGCTCGGACAGGTTAGAAATTTGATTTGAGAAATTAGGGTTTAGCCATTAGAATTCGGGAGAAATTAGAATTTGAAATTGGTTTGAGGTTGTTCGGATTCGGACTTGTGGCAACTAGTTTTGCCAAACAAGCCCTAGATTCCTTAAGTTTATAATCTTTCCTCTTTGAATTTGTAGATCACGATGCTTGGCTTTTGAAAGAAGAGATTTTCTCCTTCCTTTATCGTGATTTTTCTCCCTCAATTGTTCTTGGTTTCTTCTTGTTAATTTCTTCCTCTTCCACCCTTGAATCTTTCCCTTTGGATTGTGTAAAGAAGAGTTGAAGATGGGTTTTTGTTTGGGTGATAACCGTGGGTGTCGATGAGCTTGGATTGGTGTGATCTTTGAAGATTAGAGGTTATTAATCAAGTAAGTTACTTCTATCTTGTCTTATATAGTTTGATTGGTTGATTTATAAAGTTATTTGGATGATTTAATTTGTATATTTGAGGATTTGATATGTAGGGTTTCCGATTGAGTATTTTCATTAGTTTTAGGGTTGAAAATTGGGAATAATGGTTGTTTGAAGAAATAGAAGCTAAGGATTTGTTGTATGATGTGTATGGAATTATTTATGAGTAGTTTGTAAGGAGAAAATCTGGATTTGGAGTTGATATCAGTCGAAAATCTGGGAATTTCTAGGTTTTCTGGGTGTGTTTGCGGTTGCACGCCACGGCGCACGAA
The DNA here is from genome assembly GCA_029891385.1 of Erythroxylum novogranatense. NCBI lineage: Eukaryota > Viridiplantae > Streptophyta > Magnoliopsida > Malpighiales > Erythroxylaceae > Erythroxylum > Erythroxylum novogranatense. The sequence goes on along the minus strand of CM057234.1, from coordinate 41,260,286 downwards.
GAACACGTCGCGGTGAGCAGGATTGTTCCACATGCCGCGACGTGCGCGGAAGGTGCGCCGCGGCGAGGAGGAGAGGCGCACGTCGCGATGTACACGGTGCATACGCCGCGATGAAGGGCACGTGGTTCGCCGCGGCGAGGCGTGTGTACGCCGCGACGAAGGTGGAGAGATAGGGGCGCTCGCCACGGCGAGGCAGCTGACGCCGCGGCGAGGAATGCTGATTTTTTCTGAAAATGAAATTTGAGGTTTTAAACATTTGGGATTTAGAAATTTGATGATTCAATTAATTATGGATTTAATTCAATTTGGAGATTATGAATTCGGGAATTAGAATTGAGATCGGGAAATTCGGATTTGTGTCGGAAATGTCATAACGTGTATAGTACGTACATTATTCGATTCGTATGCATCATTGAACATTGGAATTGATACAATTAGTAATGTTATTTATATTTTGATTGTTATAGCGGCTCAAGTGGATCGTCGATCGTCCGACGTAGGCGAGACTTTCCGGCAGTAGCTCGGAAGTTCTGAGGTGAGTAACCTAGTTGGTTTCTCAACCTTTATGTGTTTATTTTATGTGCCGATGCCATGTGGAGTTAAGGATGGAATTTATGTGTTTGTTTTTGATTGATTTCGGACCACAGGTGTTCGAAATATTTGGACTGTGATATAGAAGTGTTAATTGTGTGAAAATTGTTTATAATGGGTTCTAAATGGTGAGAATTAGGCATATGCAGATATAGAGTGATGCATGTATTGTAAATTGGATATATGCCTACATGCATATAAGTATGATCAGATAAAGGCAGTTGTGACCGGTGCAGCCACCGTATTCAGAGCTTTAAGCTCAATGCACAGGGCTTCATGCCCAACGATTTTCAGAGCTTCATGCTCAACGTATTAGGGCTTTTGAGCCCAATGTTTTCAGAGCCAATGACTCAACGTATATGAGCTCAGGCGCACGGTCACAACAACGAAAGAAAATGAAAGAGTCCCATGCATATCGCATATATGAATGTTTACATGTGAATTGTGTGAAAGGCTTATCGCCTTATAAATGTGAAATTGATTGCATGTGATTTCTTGTTTATGATATACGTACGATGTAGCGTGAATTGTTTGTCTATGCATAAGTTGGGTGGACCATTGATGATGGTTTCTTACTGAGTTCGCAAACTCACCCAACATTGCATCTAATTTTTCAGGACAGTGATAGTGTGACTTCTAGCTCCGATCAGTGAGACTTTTCCTGCTGTGAGTGCCAGCGAGAGGAGCATGGCCCACAGGTCTGTCAGCTGGGGATCTTTTGGGGCATTTTGGAGATGACTTATATAGGAGTTGTGCTAGTTCTTTTGGACTCGTACGGATGTATATATATGACTGATGATGTACTAATGGTTTTATGAAATGAAATGAGAAGTACAATTTGGTTTTAAAATTTAGTGAACGTTATATTATTGTTTTATTATATTGATGCCATGAGGTGTATAGAAATGACCGTTTTGTAGTGCACCGTCGTCGTAGGTTATGCATCGGTATGACCTACGGGCGTCCCGGTGTATACTCTATGGTGAGGGGGCGTTATAGAAGCTATATCTATACTTGTTGAGGAAACATTGAATGAGTCCCCAGTCTTAGAATGGTATACTACTTCTCCTGATGAACTACTAATAGGAACAAATCTACCTAAAACATAATCAGTGAAGAAATGTTGAAACCGTTATATTAACCAACCATACAAGTAACGAAATCGGCATATTAATGCATACGTGATTGTGCAAATGAGGTTTGCGGAAGAGTGGAGGAGTTGACAATACCCGATCTTCCTATTCCGTTATAAGGTGTATTGACATTCCTGTCACGTTTATCGACATACATGTCCTCTTCAAGCTTAAAGGAAGCTTAAACATGTAAGATTGACAATGAAATGAGAATATGTTTGCTAACTTTAATGAATATTATTAGAGGTTCAGAACAGGAAAAGAGTCGACGTGCAGATCATACTAAAAACCTTCAAGTAACAGATCGGCCATAGAAGGCAAACGATTGGTACTGTATGATGGAGCGAGATGTTCTGTAGTTGTGATTCCATAGGTTGGGACAATTTTGCCACATTCCTCCCAACGGAAAGAATTGTTGCCGTCGGGAACCATTCGCCATATCGACATTCCTTTGCAAAGAAATTCAATGAAAAACCAAACATAATAAAATTAAATGAAAATAACGTTACTATTTAAGTTAAAATATGCAATTACAAACACAAGTCATTCGCTATCAAAACTTAATGGTAAATTACAATCATCTTCTTCTTTTGAAGAATAAGAATCAAATTCTGGCTCCTCGTCAGATCTCAGACCCTAGTCATCCTCTCCAGATGAAATATCGGCAAATTCGTTTGATGGATCGTTCAAAGGTTCATGATTGTCATATGTAACAGATGCATTGATAAAAGTCACATCTTCCTGAAACGCCTCACTTTCAAGACTATGATCTCCTCTTCCATGTGATTCGTAAACACCTCTAGGTTTAACTTTGCAAACCGCTAACCAATCTGTCTTATCTCGTCGTAAGCTTGGAAAAGGGATGTAACAAACCAGTTTGGCTTGCACAGCTAAGACGAAAGGTTCAAAATGTCTCAATCTCCTTCGGTGATTGATTTCAACTAAATTGTATTATCTATGCACCTTTACTCCAACATTTGGTGTGGGGTCATACCAGTCACATTTAAATATCACACATCGCTTGACTGGTAAACCAGGGTATTCAAGTACCAGTATTTCAAGAATTGTTCCATAGTAATCCATCATTTCTCCCTGTATTGAAACCCCACTTTTTATTATTGACATGTTATGTCCATGACATTTTGTGTGATATTTGTATCCATTAATAAAAAAACACAAGATACGATTTAACAGTTCGTAGAGGTCCCTTTGCAAGATCACAAATCATCTTGTTCTCGATTGGATTGTCTAAAGCCTACCAAAATAAATTTAGCATCGCAAAGTATTTAGTTTCATGAGATAAGTAAAATATAACTTCAAAGTATAATTAAGATGAATTGTAAGTAAACACTTACTTATCTCTCGAACCATCGAGGGAAGTGTTTTCCAACTTCTTTATTTAAATCATCTTGCGTCATACCCGGCCTTATGTCCCGTAACAATGTCTCGTATAATCTACAAACGGAATGACTCTTCTGAGTGATGAAGATGACACAAAGGTAAATACAGAACTATTCATGTGCAACTTAGTGCACGAAAGGCAAAATCTCTTCACAGTTCAATACAATATAACCATGTGCAGCCTCGATTTCTTCCTCAGTTAACATTCTTCTTGTCGCACGCCCAGATGTTCGTCTAGAATATGAAAAGATGGACAGGTTTCCATCAGCAAGACTCGTTCGTCCCCCATCGTCACTACGAGAAACTTTTCTTGCTCTTGTGTGAACATGCGACTCAAAATAATACCCACAAAACGTACTCGCTTCCTCCACTAAATAGGCATTACATATGGAACCTTCAACTCTAGCTTTGTTTTTAACATTTTTTTTCAAGTGATGCAAATACCTACAGGAACTAAAATACTTATTAGAATGTAGTTGATAAAGCTTGTAAATGGTTATTGCAGTAATATTTGTCTACTTACCTCTCAAATGGATACATCCATCGATATTGAACTGGACCGGCAACTTTTTCCTCGTGTGCTAAATGCACAGGTAGATGCTCCATACAGTCAAAGAAGTTCGAAGGAAAAATGCCTTCTAACTTGCACAAAATTACGGAAATTTCATGTTCTAGTTTTTCCATTTCACCAACGTTGATTTCAATTGAGGTCAAGCTTTTAAAAAACAAACTTAACTCTGTTATAGCTTCCCATACCTTAGAAGGTAACAACTCCCGGAATGCAATTGGGATCAGCCTTTGCATGAATACATGACAATCATGACTTTTCATCCCAAATAATTTGTACTTCCTTAGATCCACACACCTTGCCAAGTTTGAAACATATCCATCAGGAAACTTAAGACTTTTCAACCATTCACATATAAGCTCCTTTTGTCTCTTGTCTAAAGTGTAACATGCTTTCGGGTATTTACCAGTGCGAAGATCTTTATGTAACTCATTTCTTTTACAAAAAAGTTGCAAATCAGCTCGAGATTTTGCATTGTCTTTTGTCCTCCCTTCAATGTTCATAATGGTATTGAACAAGTTGTCAAATATGTTCTTCTCAATGTGCATCACATCTAGATTATGACGAATCAAATTCGTTTTCCAATATGGTAAATCCAATAATATACTTCGTTTGTGTCAACCAAAGTTTTGACTAATGGTTGAATTTACTTCATCGGCCTCTAATTCTGTTACTTTCATCAAGCCTAATTGCTCAATCTCTTGCAAAATCTCTTCACCGGATTTTATAGGATGAGGACGAGTGTTTACCGTCCTATTTTTTCTAAACTTATATTTATTCTGCCTAAACGGATGATCTAAAGGTAGAAATTTCCTGTGATTGTCAAACCAACACATTTTGCTTCCATTTGGCATATAAAAGGCATCAGAATCATCGCCACAATAAGGACATGCCAACTTTCCCGCGGTTGTCCATCCAGATAACATGGCAAAGGCTGGAAAGTCACTAATAGTCCACATCAAAGTTGCTCGCAACACAAAATTTTACTGCTTAGATACATCATAAGTTTGAACACCATAGTCCCAAAGCTGTTGCAATTCAGCTATCAATGGCTGTAAGAACACATCTATTTGTAGGCCCAGGGACAATCACTGTTAAGAACATATATGCCTCTTTCATACACATCCAAGGAGGCAAATTATAAGGAGTTATGAGAATTGGCCATGAAGAATATTGTTAACCAGATTGACCAAACGGTTGAAAGCCATCCGTTGACAATCCCCACTGGACATTTCGATTGTCAACTGCAAAATCAACATGGGTGTCATTAAAATGTTTCCATGCCAAAGCATCTGATGGATGAGTCATTACTCCATCTTCTTGTTCATGTTCAGCATGCCATCTCATCTGAGATGCAGTCACTTCAGAGCATAAAGCCTCTGCAATCTAGGAGTGAGCGGAAAATAATACATCCGCTTCCATGGAACTAATTTCTGTTTCGTTGATTGTTTTCTGGGCTGAAACCTTAGTTGACCACAAAATTTACACTGCTTTAAGTTCATATTGTCTCCCCAATACAACATACATCCGAGACGACAACAGTCAATTTTTTCCACAGACAAACCAAGACCACGAATAAGTTTCTTCATGTTGTAAAAACTATCAACCATTTTATGATCAGCTGGCAATGATTTGTTGTACCACTCAAGAATTTTATCAAAACTGCGATCCGAAATATGACCTTCACTCTTTATGTTCAATATGCGAGCAATTGATGACAACTGAGTCATTGTCTCACAATTTGGCCACAATTCGCGGTCAGCTGACTGTAGTAAGTCAAAAAATTGTTTTGCCTGCGGGTTAAGTTCTTTGTCAACATTTTCCCCATTTGCCTCATATGTATGACCGATTCCATCATGCACCATTTTCCTGTAAGGGTTTTCTGGTCGATCACCAACATTTCTTCCATATCCATCCTCAACGTCATTCTCATTTAAGTTCATAGACGTATGTTCTTCAGTTCTCCGTAAGGTGCTAGCAACCAAGGGTTCCCCGTGTCAGGTCCACTAGAAATAGTTCGGAACAAACCCTTTTCTCAACAAATGCAACTGAACTTCATCAATAAAAAGGAAACATTTGTGCTTGCATTTTTTACATGGACATCTGATCTTTGACCCATCCATATATGCAGGTTGCGAACATGCATAATGAATGAACGCATCAACTCCCTCAACAAATTCAGGATTAATGAAACCATCGGCGGTTAAACGTCTATACATCCAAAATCTATCGCTGAAACATATAACAGGAGAACTGTTATTCTACAAGATCGAATCCAAAGTTAGGCATCTATGTTAGCCACATATCCAGAAACCAAATCATTACAGACATGTGTCATAACATCAGGCTTTGACGTTTCATGTCGGAGCTAAGCTACTGGAATATTTATACTGTGAACACAACATATATGATGGTAGACATATATGTAATCACATTATGGTTGACCACAATGTGATATACAATGGATATTAAATTTCATACTATTGCCAAAGTACTATTCATACAAGATTGAATGTTATTGTAAAAACCTATTCTCATCAATTCGTTGTTCATACATAATTTCACATAAGCATATCAAATTATGTCCATATTACAGGTTAAGAGATTTTCATTGTACACAGCATCCATCCAAATATGGCTCAAATTGATTCTCGTCAGTGCAACAAGCATATGAACCAGGCAATAAAATTAGTAACCAAAGCATAACCACTGACCTTAATTCAATTGCAAAGAAAAGGTCCGGGATCACGTTGTCACGGGCAATGTAGAACGTCACGTGCGATGAAGCTGATAGAGCTGCAATGAAACCCAACAATGACATCAGTCATACCTTCAATGGAAATATTTTACGCAAGGCATGACATATCGTACTCAATGCTAAACATTTATCATCCTGAAATAATTAAACTAACGCTCTCATGTTCTACTTTAAACACCATCTACGACGAGGATCCTATTGAAATTTCGGCAGCATGTCCCCTATAATTCGGACACCCCCTTAAAAAATAAGGGTCCCCCTGTAAAAGAAACACACTTCTATCTCAATCAGTAATCACACCGCAAATCCAGTCTCCGTCCAACATGAGTGTTGTCAACTTTCACATATTGCAGGACATCAATAATTGTTTTCAGGGACATGCAATGGGAAGTTCAATTGCCATTTCATGAATCAAGCGATAAAATTAGTAACTAAAACATAGGCACTGACCTTAATTCAAATGCCGAGAAATATTCCTGAAGTACGACACGACCAATGTACAATGTCACGGGCGATGAAGATGACAGAGCTGCAATTAAATCCAACATAATTATTTCTTCATACCTTATTTTCTAATAACTTTTACGCAAGGCATGATATATTATACTAAAGGAATGACATTTATCATCCTCAAATAATTAACCTATTCTCATCAATTCGTTGTACATATACAATTTCACATATGCATATAAAATTTTGTCCATATTACAAGTTAAGAGAAATGTATTTTACAAAGCATCCATCAAATTAAGGATCAAATTCATTAAGGTCCGTGCAACAATTACATGGAGGACGGTTCGTCATGTATGCATTATTACAGAAACGAACTGTTATACCGCAATCGTCAGATCACAGCGTGTAAGACATCAATTACAAAGTTAGGAACATGTCATTCTCAATGCATGACATTTATCATCCTCACAAAATTAAACAATCAACTAATATCCTAAATCATTTTCATCAATGTAAGTCACTTCAAATAATAAAACTAACGATCTAATGTTCTTGTTTAAACATCATCTACGACGAGGATCCTATTGAAATTTCGGCAGCATTTTTCCTATAATTCGAACACCCCCTTAAACAATAAGGGTCCCCCTGCAAAAGGAAAACACATTTATCTCAACCAGTAATCACATCGCAAATTCAATCTCTGTACAACATGTGTGCTGTCAAGTTTCACACATTACAAGACATCAATAATACCCACAAAGCAACATACTATGACAAGTTCACATACAAGCTCATTCATCAGGACCCAGAGACCACTAACAAAAGCATACGCACTCACCTCAATCGATATACTAATTCTTTTATCCCATAACATATGCAAATTTTATTAAACATTTGAATAACAATACACTCAACTCTGAGAATGATGCAACTAATATATGAAATAAGGGCAACTGATCCTTTCAAATAAGCTAAATATCAATTAAAAGAATGAAGTAAGCTACTTGAAATGTATAAGCATAGACACGACTTATTCAAGAAATTCTCCTAACATATGAAATAAATCACTTTTCAATCACCAACTTGATCTCCTCGCATTATCTTATTAGTGGCTCTCAATTCCTCCTCCTAATAAGAACTTGTTGATCCCACCAATCCACATCATAACTATAAAAATTTATAGTAGCCAGCTTTGCCATCTTTTCTTCTATAAAATTATAGTAGTCCAAGATTAGTATCACCAGCTGCTTTCATTCTAAGTAAGTATTTGAATCTTTCTTTCTTATAAATATAAAATTGATTTTGATATAACCAAATTGAACTAAATAAGAATAATTAAATAATAGGAAAACAAGATAACTCACAAATAAGAATTTTTACTAACTTATAAAATCATGAAAACATGAAACAAGAACCCAAAATAATCTTTGTTATTAACTTTAAATGTGAAAATAAGGAACAGAACTTAAGAATAATGTATTCTCAACAAAACTTTGATGAGAACAAGAATGAATATTAAATGTTAGCAACAAAGAAACAAAAAATATACAATCATACTAAGATCAAACCTGAATATAGACATGTGCTTTGATATTAAATTATGAAATGACCTTTACTAATAGGACTTATCTAACACAAAATTCATAAATAAGGATATGAATTGCCATATTATATAAAAGATGAGATTTGTGAGTGATAAGATTCTAAGGTTGATTGCTACTAGCAAGCTACTTAAGATCTATAGTTAACATATGACTTAAATTAAGGATTTCTCTGTGAATAAGGATCAAAAAACTATCCAAAGGTTATTATTAAATAATAATAATGACAATATATAAATTACATTAATGAGATAGCCTTATATAGGCATAAAACCCTAAAACATGGAAATCCTAAGAACTAGGGTCCCATGAGGAAATGACAATGTTAATAGATTATAATTAGAAACAAATGACTTTAAAATGATAAATCCTATTTAGACATAAGCTTGAAATTTAAAACTAATCAAATACTAGTCGAAAAGAATATAATGTCTTTAAAATAATAAAACTCTAACTAATTAAAGTACATATATGGCACTTGTCTTAGCCAATATCAATACTAATTTTGTTTTAGAACTTTCAATGCGTGAATCAAACATGAGTCTTGTGTTGGTTATATATAGAACTCTAGTGCATATAACAAAAGACTAACAATGTTTTGTTTTAAATTTTGACACTGGTTATATTTTATAACTACAATTCTTCAACTTGACTTGAATCTTTTACAAACTATCCAAACCCCTCTTCATGTTTTCCTCGATTTACAAACCTATGTAATTTATATTGATGTTAGATTCCTTCTCTTTATAGTCTTAGATTATAACTATTAGAACAATAAATAATTATTTAGAAGGTGTAGAAATATTTAAAACTACTAATATGTAAATAAAATTAACTCATTGTAATAGCAACTAAAATAATTTAAGTTATTAGAAGAATCTTTAAAAAGATATTTTGGACTTATCTTTATTTATCACATATTATTCTAAAAACAATTTAACAATATTCTAAGTATAGAATTCACATTTAATTTGATTCCCATTTTTAATACCTAAAAAAGATTGGTATATTGTAAGAACATTTTATGTTTTGATGTTAAAATAGTAATTATCAATCAATCAATTTATTTAATCATTAACCACCAATTACATAGGCCTATACTAGCTTTATGTCCCTTAGATGTTTTAGTAGAATTATTGGTTGGGGTTGGGTCTGATAATATGTGCAAAATATTCCCCATACTTGATGATAAACATCTCAACTATTTACAATTTAGCTTTCATTTGTTTTTATATTATATATATTTTCTTCTTCTTCAACTAGGTATAAATTTGTAGTATCTCTTCATATAAGCAATATAGAAAACAATAATAATTTACAAAATTTAACAAATGAATCGTGAAATGTTTTTCATTAAAATTTGTTATTGTAAATTACTTGATTGTAATATGGACATTATCATATCTTCACTTTTAATTCTTAGTGACTTAAAATTATATTTTATCTTAGACTTGTATAATTCCTTCATATTAATAACTTAGTTTTACTTTTATGATTTGTGTTTGAGTTAACTCAAGTATAGTCCAAAGTCATAACATTAATAAATTTTATGTTAGAAGCTTTTTATTTTAGCTATTTTTTATTTTCACTAGCATTTGTATTGATTATAATTTAACTCTAGAATATTAGATTACTTTTGAGATTTTATGTAATGATTTTTATTGATATTTATTCTAACAAAATAGTTAATAGTCTATAACATGGCTTAAAAACTTATATATGATAATACATCTCTAATCTAAAAAATGAATTAAATGAGAAACTTTATATTACTTGTTAATAGTAAAATTTTGTTTGGATTATGATTTAATATACATGTATTGTATTGAAAGATCCATTTTCAATTGTAACTAAGTGTTAATAGTAAGAATTTGTATAAATCAATGTTTGACAACAACATTATATTTAACATGCATAAGATGTGGTACACATAAGTTTGTTTCATAAGATAGTAATAGTTTGAATTTAATTGAAAAGGCCCTTTATGGTTAAACTCATTTTTCTAATATTTTTATAAAAGAATCATATTTGATATTTTTTATATTAGAATCATCATAATCTATCTTTTTAATACTCACTCCATACATAATCGAAGTATTAGTTTTAAGAATTAAATCATCATCATCAAATACTAAAGAAAGTTTTGGCAATGTAGTACACAAAATCTTAATTTTCTTATTCAAATCTTTCATTTTCTTTAAAAGCATTTGAAGAGCAATAGTTTACATATAATTTGAGATGCATATAAGAGCAATAATAATAAGCAATAATTTACATATAATTTACAGATGCATATAAGACCAATAATTTACATATAATTACATCAATAATTTACATATAATTTACATATGCATATAAGAGCAATAATTTACATAAAATTACAGCAATAATTTACATACAATTTACAGATGCATATAACACCAATAATTTACATATAATTACAACAATAATTTACATATAATTTACAGATGCATATAAGAGAAGTAATTTACATATAATTACAACAATAATTTCCATATAAAAACTAAAAAAGCTTTAAGATTCCCGTTGACAAACATTGGAGAAATTAAAGAGGGGAGGGAGGAGAACTTACCAAGCTGTCGGAGAGGAGGAGGAGCGACGGTGGCGTGCGGCGAACGACGACCAGCAAGCGGCGACCGGCGAAAGAGGAAGCGGCGGGCAGCAACAACGAAGAAGACCGAAGAATCGAGAGGAAGAGGAAGGAAGGGGCTGCGTTTGCGGGAAGAGGAGGAGGAGCGACGGTGGCGTGCGGCGAACGACGACCAGCAAGCGGCGACCGGCGGGCAGCAACGAGGAAGAAGACCGAAGAATCGAGAGGAAGAGGAAGGAAGGGGCTGCGTCTGCGGGAAGAGGAGGAGGAAGGAGCAGACGCAGCCCTAAATTAAAACCAAAACGACGTCATTTTGGTTTTAACCAAAACGGCGTCGTTTACCTTATGTGAAGGGCACGTATTTCACCAACGCCTTCACCGACAGAAATGGCGTGTCGGAACATATTTTACCAAATTCACCGACTAAATGGTTTTCGGTTGCAAAAAGTTTCACGCACGAGCAATATCTGCGACGGTTACATTTTTTCGGTCGGTATTTCTAACGGTTTACATTCCATCGGTATTGTTCCGTCACTATTTACCATCTTCCTTGTAGTGTGCATTATGTTTTGGATCCACCCAAACCATTCTGATGTGCTTATGTGCTCATGATATGTGAACAAGTTTGATGCATCCATATTTTGTAGTTTGAGAATTTGACTACATGATGAGAAAAATGTGTTTTATGAACTAAATGAAAATTTTCTATAACAAGTAAATGTTTTCAAAGGTTTTGCTTATTTTTCGGTTATAAAATGTTACCACGAGCTTTCAAGCTCACCCCCTGTCTATCCCATCTTCAGGTGATAGCTAAGAGATCAAGTGATCAAGAGCCTAAAGGAATTACTTCAAATTTGTTTATTTTGTATTTTGAGTTGGTTTTGGGAAGGCACAATGTTTTAGTCACATTTCAAGTTTAATTGTTCAAGAATTGTTTGTAATTTGAGATTTTGAGATGATGATGTATTGTAGCTTGAAATGCCATTAAAGATTTGTAAAACTTTATTCTTTTGATGCTAATGAAATGTGAATGGTGTATGGATGATGTGAGTTGAAATTAGATATACGTGAAGAAGTTATCAACTTGAGTTGATGATTTTGAATATATATATATATATATATAATGAGTTGAGATTTAAGAGTTTAATGAAGTCAATTTGGTAGCTGAATGGTTAAGCTTAGGACATTCCAAGTTTGTACAATGCAAAATTTCAAGTCTTCCATATAAGTAAATTCTGTGTTCTAACTTCAGGGAAAATATTGTATTGATCTATGCTAGATTAGACAAAGTTGTCTCCAGAAATTTGTAGATTATCTTTATAGCTTTCCAATGGTATATAGTATGAAAATTTTCAACATCAGAGTCGAAAGTTATGCTAATTATTCCAAATTGGTCTTAGATTAAAACTCCTTCTGGGTATTGTTCACCTTGTATCATCTGGTCCAGTTCTGACTCTTTACATGACAAAATCTCACTTTGATGTCTTTATAAAAGTTGTAGATATTGAATTCTTCTTTCCAACCATATAAGAATAACTCTGTTCTGATATCTCTAGAGAAAATTATTCTAATTGTAGAATATCTTTTGTGTACTGTTCATAAACTTCTTCTGGGTACTGTTCATCTTATATCGTCTGGTCCAGTTCTAACCCTTTAGATGACAAATCTCACTTTGATGTCTTTGTAAAAGTTGTAGATCTTGAATTTTTCTTTCAAACCACCTAAGAATGACCTTGATCTAATATCTTTAGAGAAAGTTATGCAAATTGTAAAACATCTTTTGTGTACTGTTCATAAACTTCTTTTGGGTACTGTTCATCTTATATCGTCTAGTCCAGTTATAACCCTTTATATGACAAAATCTTACTTCAATGTCTTTGTGAAAGTTGTAAATATTGAATTCTTATTTCAAACCATCTAATAATGACCTTGATTCGATATCTCTAGAGAAAGTTATGCTAATTGTAAAACATCTTTTGTGTACTGTTCATAAACTTCTTCTAGGTACTGTTCATCTTACATCTTCTAGTCCAAGTTTAACCCTTTAAATGACAGAATCTACCTTCAAGGTCTTCACAAAAGTTATAGATCTCGAAGTCACTTTGTTATTTGATCTCCAATTAAGGTTATCGAATGGAAGAGTATGAATTGGATATTTTACTGAACATATTTTGGTATTTTGATGGCATCTTAATCCGTAGAGCATCAAATGAAATGATTTTTGTTTATAAATAAACTAGAGACATGCAGTTTCAAATTATCTGAAGGAATAGAATTTTTAATTCAGTCCTTAAGACTTTCAATTTCTATATGGAAGTTGGGTATTCATTAGAAGCTTAAGACAATGGGAAACAAATGTTCTGAAGAAGTCAAATTGTGATTCCGAATGTTGGGCTCCAAAAGCAGGGTCCAACATTCCTAGCATGAACAAATTCAATATTATTGGAATTTTGGAGATAAAATTTAAACTAAGTAATTTTTAACACTGCATAAGGGATTTTGGTAAAGATTGGGAAATGATTTCTAATCATCATTCCACTTTATTGATAGGGTTATTATTGGGCATGATCTTATTAAAGTTAAGGTGCCTCAACTCTTAGTTTCAAAGAAGCTTATTTATTTGGAAGCATGATTGGAAGAGGAAAATTTTGATATTATGCTTATATAAGCTTCAAACTTTTAATTTCAGAGGAGATTAATATATAAAGATCTTAAAATGTTAAGGCTCTCCATTAGACATCCCTTATTAGTAATTGGAGATTTTAATAGCACATTGTTTTCTTAATGTGTAGATGAGGAAAGACTAAGTGATAAAGGCATAAATGATGACTTCCTTATTTATTTATCCTTCATTTGAGTTAATGATTTAAATTTTGGTTAAGCTTGTTATGCTTGGACTAACAGATAGTTAGATATCTGGATGATAAGGAAAAATATAGATTGGGCATTTGTTAATCCTTTTTGGGTTTCCATGTTTAGATCTAACTATGTATTTTTTTAGTAAACCTTTTTATATAAATCATAAACCTATAGAGATAGACTTGGGTGAGTGTGAATTATAGACTTCCCTTTAGATTTAATAACTTCCTTATCAACTATAAAGGCTTTGAGGATGCTATTTCCAAAGGGATAGAGATCTATGTTGAATGATATTAAGCATACAAATGGATAAGGAAACTTTAAAGTGTGAGCTCAAACATTTATTTACGGATAAAATCGGAAGTATTAAAGAAGCAATTATTGGGGGGTAAATTTGTGCTTCTTAATATTCAAGCTTAAGCATAATCATTCCTAATAACCATATTATTAGACCCAAGGAAAGGGAAGCTTTTGAATCTTACTTAAAAGCTTTGGACAATCATCACTCCTTACCAAGGCAAAGAGCTAAAGTCATTTGAGTAAAAAAAAAAAGATAGGGAAAATCTTTCCATAATCCCATTCCTTATTATAGATACATCAATCAGATAAAGTCTCTTCAAGTGGATGAAGTTACATTTAATAAACATATAGAGCTTAAAGGTATAATATTCATCCATTTTAAAAAGCTACTAGGTTCCCTCTTTTACTCTTCTTCAATTTTTTAATAACTTAAACTCTTAATTCTAGAGACCATTACTCATCTCAATAGGTTTTCTTTATTGATCCTTTCAGTGATGTAATGTTAAGCTTGTTTGGTTATCTATGTAACTTGAGAAAGCCATTAGACTTGATAGGCTTAATTCCATTTTCTTCTAAAAAGCTTGGCATTTGATAGTTAACTTACTAAATAAAGTTGTCTTAGAATTTTTCTCTTCAGTGATCGTGCTTAAATAACTTAATAAAACCTATGCGACGTTATTCCTAAGAAGTAAGACCCAAATTATATAAATGAGTATAGACCTATTTTATATTGTAAAGTTACCTATAATTTTTTTAAAATTATAGCCAATAAGCTCAAAATAGTGTTAGGATCATTCACTAACATAATTCAAAATGCCTTTATCATTGGTAAGACCATTTTTGATAACCTACTTATTACTTAGGATCTCTTCAAGCACTATCAAAACAAAAAAATTGTAAAGTTGTTCGTTAAAGATAGATTTTAACAAAGCATTTGATTCAGTTAGATTTTAACAAAGTGTTTGATTTACTCAATTGGTATTTCATCTTAGATGCCCTCAAAGAGTTTGGATTTTGGATTAAAGGCTGTATTGCTTCACCTCTTTCTCCATTCTAATTAATGGAGATACTACTCCTTTTTTTAATGAAGCTAATGACCTTAGACAACGAGACCCCTTGTCTGTATACCTTTTCACATTTTATATAGAGGTGCTCATTAGATTAATCTCATTTAGGATAAACCAATTTGAATGCTTCAAATTCCATCATAAATATAGGAAGCTAATTCTTTTCAATTTAATATTCGCTGATGATTTATTATTATTTAGTGGTGTAAGCATTACCTTAATCTAGATATTGATGTAGTCCTTGAACCTTTTTAACTTATTTTTTAGACTTGCAATGAATAAAAATAAAATTTGCCTATCTGTCTTATCATAATCCTCTTAAAATGCTGAATTGTTTACAAGAATATCTAGCCTCAACTTATAGGAATTACCCTTTAAGTATCTTGACATTTTTATATCTAATAAAATAGTGAGTTTCAAAGATTGTATCTATTATTTGATATAAATAAGAGAAGAATTAATCATTAAAACAATAAGCTTCATTCCTATGCTATAAGACTTCATCTCATTAACTTAGTATTAACCAACTTTCATGTCTACTGATGTTCAGATATTTTTCTATAGAAAAATAATCAAGGACATTAAAAGATCCTTAAATTATTTTATACGTACTATTATAGTTAACTACCACTAGGGTGTGAAAGTTTGATGGATAGTTGTTTGTTAAAGCAAAGAGGAGGTTGTTTTAAGGGTGACCTTAACTAAGATCACTAATAAAATGCTCTTTTCTAAAAAGATCTAGAAATTATTCATTAATTTCTAATCAATTTCAGTGAAATGGGAGCACACCCATGTTATAAAGAATCAAAGCTTCCAGTCCATCAAGTTAAATCATTCTAACTCATAGCCTTGAACTAAATCTTTAAAATGAGGGACATTATGAATTATGGAATCAAGTTTAAGATAGAGAATAAACAAAGAGGATGTTTTTATATAATCATTGGAATGATTTTGTTCTTCTCCATACCATCCTAAATTTAGAACATTTGAAGCTTATGATTACGTGAGATGTTAATGTGAAAAGAGTGATCAGTAGTATTGTTGGACCCCGATCTTTGAGTAAAAATTTGAATTATGAAAATGAAATTTAAGGAGTGCTTTGTGTATGTCTTGTATAAGAGATGTCTTAAAATTTAAAGAATATTGAGAAGAAAAGAAATGATCTGATTTTGATATCTTTGGGGTTTTGAGTGAATTGGTATGGTTTATGAAATTAAGTGGATGAGTTGATTGAAATTAAGTTGAAAATCATGACTAAAAAAAGAGAAAGTGTGAAAATATGAAAAATTGTGAAATAGTTGACTTTTTGGCCTTCGAAAGTTGACTTTTGATTTAGGTATAATTTGAGAAAATGGTCTTCTAGAAACTTGTAGAGTACGTTAAGAGCTTTCTGTAGCCATAAAGTTTGCAAGTTTTCGATATCGGGAGTGGAAGTTATGATCAGCCAAAGTTTATATTTGAAATGTTTGACTTTTATTATGGTTGAAACTTTGACTGAGAAATTAACCTAGTTAGAGGTTAATTGAGCTTTGATGTTCTCATGAAAATTGAAGGGTTTGTTTTGATCTTTCTTTCGATATAAAGTATGCAATTTTTCGATCTCGGAATAATAAGTTATGATTTTTACAAGTTTATATTGTGGTTTTCGCATGATTATTAGAGGATAGTATCTTTGACTGGAAAATGGACTCCCTTAGGAGTCGAATTGATTTTTATGTTCTTCATAGAAGATGTAAAGCTTCCTTTAATCTTTCTATAGAGACTAAGTTTGTCAAAATTGGAATTCGGAATTAAGAGTTATGAATTTTGGAAGTTTTGGATTTTTTATGTAAAAAAAAATAGAAAATGAAGTCCCCCGTCGCAAGGGCGACGCATCGCCCTGGCAATGGCGAGCATTTAGCCTCGCTAGGGCGACGCATCGCCTTAGCGATGGCGAGCGTTCGGCTCGCGTCGCTAGGGCGACGCGTCGCCAAGGCAACCTCGCCCTCTCCTCGCCCTAATACGACGCCGTTTTGCTCCTTTAGTTTTCTTGCTTCCTCCTCCAATCCAACCTTTGTTCACTATTTTGCTTATATATTTTTCGTCCGACATCCGATTGAGTTGATTTTTACGGCATTGGATTCCTAAGACAATTCCCTACATCCTCATGGGAAATTTGTAATTTTATGAGATTAAATTAATGGTGATTAATTTAATCAAAGTGAGTCAGGAAATTTTCCAAACATAGTTCAGTATTTTGTGAAATTAGGGATCTGTAGAGATCCGATTGAAGTGATTCTTAAGGAGAAATAAAGATAAGACAAGGAGATACAAATCATATGAAGAAATGAAATGTCAATTTTGCCCCTAAGACCTTCGAATTATGAATGGAAGTTCGGATTAGGGTGTAATTTTTGGATTAGGAACATCTGAGAGTATTTTGAGCATAACTTTTGATCTGGGAATCGAAATGAGGCGATTCTTGTTTTAAATTAAACTAGAGACATAAGGCTACAATGTTTATGAAGACATCGAGTTTCAAATCTGGGATTAAGAATGTAAATTTCTGGAAGGAAATAATCGTACATGGAAAATGTGTTAGAATATGGATATACCCGAACTGTTTTGCGCGTAACTTTTGGTGTAGTGATCCGAATTGAGCACGGTCAGTGGCGTTGGATTCATATGATTGAGAGGAACATTTCTAAAGGAAGTTTTGACAAATTCCTTCAAATTGATAGTACGAATCAAACCGCAAGTAAGTATGACTTTAAGCTTTGAATGGAGGGGCAATATGGTCTTTTGACCTTCATTTAATGACACACAAAAGGAGATGTCGTTTTTGGCATAATAAAGCCACGAAAGTGGCTGGAAAATTAGAAGAAAGGAAGAAGAAAATAAGATAAAGAAGTAGAAGTTTCAGTTATGGTGGAAAGATGAGAGAGAAATCTTAGTTCCAATTTTTCTACTTGATTCTTAAGGCTTTTGGGATTTTTCCAAGAAGAAAAATGATGGAGAATGAAGAGAGCTTCTTCATGAGCCAAGAAATTCGAAAATTGGAGGAGAAATGAGGTAAGAGGAAATTTTGAGCTTTAAGATTTTGATGAATTTTTGGTTTAGAAATATGGATAATGACATGGGTTTGTGATTTATGAAGTTGATTTTGATATATATGCCTTAGGTTGTGTTTAATTTTGGATGGAAATTTGTTTAAGGTTTAGGTTTAATTTTGTGTTTGAGAAATTTGTGAAATTTTGGAGTAGAATTATAGATAATGATATGGGTTGGTGATATATGAAACCAATTTTGAAGAATTTGTGAATTATGATATTGAATTTAGATAAATTGGTTTAGGCCAATTTTAAGATTTGGGGATTTTTGAAATTGAGGATTTAGATATTTTGGAATTAGTATGAATTGATGAATTGTGACATTAATTTTGAAAATTAAGTTATTTATGAGATTGAATTTGAGTGTATTGGTTTAGGTCAAATTTTGAAATTGGGGATTTTAAAAATTCTGGTTTTAGAAAGCTTGAAAAAGTGATGAATTTGGGTTTCATATATTTAATTTTGAAGATTATGATTTTTATGATGTTGAATTTGGGTATGTATGGCTTAGGTTATTTTAAATTGGAAGAATAAAGGAATCGTTGGTCAAATTGATGATCGGGACGAGTTCCTAGCATCATTTCGAGGTGGGTAGCATATTTATATTTTGATTTGTAAGTTATATATGACTTTTTGAAAATTCAAGAAGGTGAAAGAAAAGATTTTCGTACTTTGTTCATTTCCGAATGATTTTTGAAAAATTATTACAAGTTTAAATTCATTTATTTAAATGATTTGATAAATTGATAGAAATTTCTGAAAGTGCATTTGTTGTGTATGCATTGATAATTATGCAAATTGTTGAAATTATTGATTAATTGAATTGTATAAATTATGTGAATTGTGAGTTCGTTTGTGTTCGATGAAATAAAGTTTTAAAATGTGCCTTTGGGCAGTTTGATTAGTATGTGTGAAAATTAAGATTTTGGAAAATGCCTTCGGGCAATTCGAATTTTCTTTTTTGATTATGTGTTAAGTGGGTTTGGTCAGGTCCTTGTGAGTCAGTGCACTGTCTCTATTCGTTATAGTTTTCGCCCAGCTGCCCGCTAGTGGCACGGAGCTCCGATTTCGGACTCCCTTCACGGCTACACTGGACTGCTATGCGGGAAAGTGTAGTACGTTCTGTTGACGACTGCACAGGACCGCTATGCGGGAATGTGCAGTACATTCTGTTTGGACCGAACCAGACCATTTTGATATATTACGTGTTTTAGATTTGTTTCTGTGTTCTGCATTCATGCTTAAAATTGAGAAATGAAAAAGTGAATTTTGTTATGAAAAGTTTGAAAAATTGAAAGGTTTGAGGAAACCGTTTTGAAAAGTTACAAAGTTTGAAAAATAAGCCCTTTTGGCAAAAAGCTTATGAAAAATGTTTTCTGCTTATTTGTCGATTTATAAATGTGTTATCCACGAGCTTTCGAGCTCACCCCCCCTTTCATCCCCATCTCTAGGTTTCGAGCAGGAGATCGGATGAAAGAATGTGAAGACATTTGGTTCGTTTTTGCATCGTTTGCATTGTATTATGAATTGAGATTTGAAATATTTTGTAAATGGCTTGAATTGCCGTTAAGTGATTATGATATATTTCAGAATGTATGAAGATTATCATGAGAGTATGAAATTGTATATGGAATTGTGTATAAGTTTGGGAATGAGATTGAACTATGAAAATAGTAGATTGAATTACAATTATGAGAATGTTTTAGAATTAGGATTGCGTTTGTTTCTGCTGAGATCCCGGACGGAGGGTTCGGTTGATTTTGATGATTGTTTGATTAATTGGGCTTTTAGAAGTGTATTTTTGAATACTTTGCAGGTTTGGGTTAGGATAAATGCAGCCATTATAATGCCAAAATTTCGATAAAATTAGAATAAAATGTAATTTAAGATTTGTATGGATAAATAAGAATATGATCACATTTAGAGATTTGCATGAGAATGATTTTTCCAAAAGTGGAATTTGGTTGTGTGATTTGAATGAGGTTGACTAATGAGGTAAGAAATGAGAATTAGAAAAGAAAAAAAAATTATACCGGATTTCGGAATGGTACGTCTTAGGGTTTCCAACGCGATTAGTTTCCTATGCTTCATGTTTGCAACGGATGTCGATGTTTGTTCAGGTTGATTAATTCGTTCGGTTTGTATTTGATTCGATTCGCATTCAATTCTGAATTCTGTTTTTTTTTTCAGTTTCTGCTTTCCGGTTGGGATCCGATTCCCGGATCGAGTCCCAACATAGATGGTATCAGAGCCCAGTATTATGATCATACTTGGGCAATATCGTTATGAAGAATGAATTTAGTGATTGTCTGAGTGAGGTTAAGAACTTTGATTGATTTTAGGTGTGTGCTAATGAACTTAAGATTTGAATTTCGTGATGAATTACTTGAAGTTTAAGTAAGTATGAATTTCGAGGACGAAATTCTTTTAAGAGGGGGAGAAACGTTGGACCCCGATCTTTGAGTGAAAATTTGAATTATGAAAATGAAATTTAAGGAATGCTTTGTATATGTCTTGTATAAGAGATGTCTTAAAATTTAAAGAATATTGAGAAGAAAAGAAATGATCTGATTTTGATATCTTTGGCGTTTTGAGTGAATTGGTATGGTTTATGAAATTAAGTGGATGAGTTGATTGAAATTAAGTTGAAAATCATGACTAAAAAAAGAGAAAGTGTGAAAATATGAAAAATTATGAAATAGTTGACTTTTTGGCATTTGAAAGTTGACTTTTCATTTAGGCATAATTTCAGAAAATGGTCTTCTGAAAACTTGTAGAGTACGTTAAGAGCTTTCTGTAGCCATAAAGTTTGCAATTTTTCGATATCGGGAGTGGAAGTTATGATCAGTCAAAGTTTATGTTTGAAAGGTTTGATTTTTATTATGGTTGAAACTTTGACTGAGAAATTAACCTAGTTAGAGGTTAATTGAGCTTTGATATTCTTCATAAAAATTGAAGGGTTTGTTTTGATCTTTCTTTTGATATAAAGTATGCAATTTTTCAATCTCGGAATAATAAGTTATGATTTTTACAAGTTTATATTGTGGTTTTAGCATGATTATTAGAGGATAGTATCTTTGACCGGAAAATGGACTCCCTTAGGAGTCGAACTGATTTTTATGTCCTTCACGGAATATGTAGAGCTTCCTTTAAGCTTTCTATAGAGACTAAGTTTGTCAAAATTGGAGTTCGGGATTAAGAGTTATGAATTTTGGAAGTTTTAGATTTTTATGTAAAAAAAATGGAAAATGAAATCCCCCGTCGCTAGGGCGACGCATCGCCCTGGCGATGGCGAGCGTTCGGCTCGCGTCGCTAGGACGACGCGTCGCCAGAGCGGCCACGCCCTCTCCTCGCCTTAATACGACGCCGTTTTGCTCCTTTAGTTTTCTTACTTCCTCCTCCAATCCGACCTTTGTTCACTATTTTGCTCATATCTTTTCCGTCCGACATCCGATTGAGTTGATTCTTGCGGTGTTGGATTCTTAAGACAATTCCCTACATCTTCATGGGAAATTTATAATTTTATGAGATTAAATTAATGGTGATTATTTTAATCAAAGTGAGTCAGGAAATTTTCCAAACATAATTCAGTATTTTATGAAATTCGGGATCTGTAGAGATCCGATTGAAGTGATTCTTGAGGAAAAATAAAGATAAGACATGGGGCTACAAATCATATGAAGAAATGAAATGTCAATTTTGCCCCTAAGACCTTTGAATTATGAATGGAAGTTCGGATTAGGGTGTAATTTTTGGATTAGGAACATCTGAGAGTAGTTTGAGCATAACTTTTGATCTGGGAATCGAAATGAGACGATTCTTGTTTTGAATTAAACTAGAGACATAAGGCTACAATGGTTATGAAGACATTGAGTTTCAAATCTGGGATTAAGAATGTAAATTTCTGGAAGGAAATAATCGTACATGGAAAATGTGTTAGAATATGGATATACCCGAACTGTTTTGCACATAACTTTTTGTGTAGTGATCCAAATTGAGCGCGGTCGGTGGCGTTGGATTCGTATGATTGAAAGGAACATTTCACAAAAAGGAAGTTTTGACAAATTCCTTCAAATTGATAGTACGAATCAAACCGCAAGTAAGCATGACTCTAAGCTTTGAATGGAGGGGCAATATGGTCTTTTGACCTTCATTTAATGACACACAAAAGGAGATGTCATTTTTGGCATAATAAAGCCACGAAAGTGACTGGAAAATCAGAAGAAAGGAAGAAGAAAATAAGAGAAAGAAGTAGAAGTTTCGGTTATGGTGGAAATATGAGAGAGAAATCTTAGTTCCAATTTTCTACTTGATTCTTAAGGCTTTTGGGATTTTTCCAAGAAGGAAAAGGATGAAGAATGAAGAGAGCTTCTTCATAAGCCAAGAAATTCAAAAATTGGAGGAGAAATGAGGTAAGAGGAAATTTTGAGCTTTAAGATTTTGATGAATTTTTGGTTTATAAATATGGATAATGACATGGGTTTGTGATTTATGAAGTTGATTTTGATATATATGCCTTAGGTTGTGTTTAATTTTGGATGGAAATTTGTTTAAGGTTTAGGCTTAATTTTGTGTTTGAGAAATTTGTGAAATTTTGGAGTAGAATTATAGATAATGATATGGGTTGGTGATATATGAAACCAATTTTGAAGAATTTGTAAATTATGATATTCAATTTAGATAAATTGGTTTAGGCTAATTTTAAGATTTGTGGATTTTTGAAATTGAGGATTTAGATATTTTGGAATTAGTGTGAATCAATGTTATGAATACTGCATCTGGGACTGCATCTGCGAATTGGGCTCGAATCGAGGCATGATGAAATTCAGAATTGCATCGCAGAATCTGCATCTGATTTGGGATATTTTTAAATTTATAAAATAGTCCCTAAACTTTTTAAAAACTGCAAAATAGTTCATATTGATATATTATACAACTGTACTATATAATTTACTAATTTACTGTTTACATCAACCATACTTTAAAAAATTTTAATAATAAATAATAATGACAATTAATTTGAAATAACAATAATTTTTAAATATTTTACATATAAATAATAACCACAATTAATATAAATAAAGAAAATCATCATCATACAATTATAAAACTAAGAATAATAGTTTTACAATCTTTGCATAATTACAAATTCATAACAAAATAACATAAATTACTTACCCACGGTATTATTTAATTTCAATCCATCAATTTGAAATTATTAACTTTAAAAATTCTATTCCAAAATTGTGAAAATTCAATTTCAAAATAATTTGAACTATTATAATTATAATATTGAATTATTTAATATTTATTTTCATAAATTTTAAAATAATTATTTATAAAAATAAAAAAAAGCATTTATGAGTTTTTGACGTTTCCTTTTTCCCATGCTTTTTTAATGGTCTTGAATCTTTCTTTGTCGATTTCCCATATATATGAATTAATTACTGCCTTGACTCTTGAGCTCTATTAGTATGACTTAATTAATGCCTTGACTCTTCCCAAGGCGCGAAGGCGGCGACTGGCGACGAGGAGCGGAGGAGGACGAGCGAAGGCGGCGACTGGCGACGAGGAGGACTGGGCGAGGAGAAGACGAGACGAGATCCAACAACCACCGGTCGAAGACGAAGGAGGAGGAGAACATGTCGACGGCCAGGAGGATGGCGAGGAGACGGCGGCGAGACGAGATCGGAAGAGGGAGAGCAGCGGCGAGGAGAAGAAGGAGAACCGAAAAAGAGAGAAGATTCCAGAGAACGTCTACGGGGGTGGGTTAGATAAATTTTTTTTTTCAAATTAGTCCCTCAAAAATTTAGATTTTACGGAATGGTCCTGAAAATTCCGGTATTGGCGGTACCGGCCGGTACCCACCGAAATTTATACCCGGTACCATAGAGGCCGTTCCGGTACCGTTTTCCGGCCAGTACAGAACGTTCCGACCGGTACCGGCCGGAACGGTACGAAACTATAAACACTGGTGTGAATTGATGAATTGTGACATTAATTTTGAAAATTAAGTTATTTATGAGATTGAATTTGAGTGTATTGGTTTAGGTCAAATTTTGAAATTGGAGATTTTAGAAATTCTGGTTTTAGAAAGCTTGGAAAAGTGATGAATTTGGGTTTCATATAATTAATTTTGAAGATTATGATTTTTATGATGTTGAATTTGGGTATGTATGGCTTAGGTTATTTTAAATTGGAAGAATAAAGGAATCGTTGGTCAAATTGATGATCGGGACGAGTTCCTAGCATCATTTCGAGGTGGGTAGCATATTTATATTTTGATTTGTAAGTTATATATGAATTTTTGAAAATTCAAGAAAGTGAAAGAAAAGATTTTCGTACTTTGTTCGTTTCCGAATGATTTTTGAAAAATTATTACAAGTTTAAATTCATTGATTTAAATGATTTGATAAATTGATAGAAATTTCTGAAAGTGCATTTGTTGTGTATGCATTGATAATTATGCAAATTGTTGAAATTATTGATTAATTGAATTGTATGAATTATGTGAATTGTGAGTTCGTTTGTGTTCGATGAAATAAAGTTTTAAAATGTGCCTTTGGGCAGTTTGATTAGTATGTGTGAAAATTAAGATTTTGGAAAATGCCTTCGGGCAATTCGAATTTTCTTTTTTGATTATGTGTTAAGTGGGTTTGGTCAGGTCCTTGTGAGTCAGTGCACTGTCTCTATTCGTTATAGTCTTCGCCCGGCTGCCCGCTAGTGGCACGGAGCTCCGATTTCGGACTCCTTCACTTTATCTTGGACATTATGCGGGAAAGTGTAGTACGTTCTGTTGACGACTGCACAGGACCGCTATGCGGGAATGTGCAGTACATTCTATTTGGACCGAACCAGACCATTTTGATATGTTACGTGTTTTTGATTTGTTTCTATTTTCTGCATTCATGCTTAAAATTGAGAAATAAAAAAGTGAATTTTGTTATGAAAAGTTTGAAAAATTGAAAGGTTTGAGGAAACCGTTTTGAAAAGTTACAAAGTTTGAAAAATAAGCTCTTTTGGCAAAAAGCTTATGAAAAATGTTTTCTGCTTATTTGTCGATTTATAAATGTGTTATCCACGAGCTTTCGAGCTCACCCCTCCCCCCCTTTTATCCCCATCTCCAGGTTTCGAGCAGGAGATCGGATGAAAGAATGTGAAGACATTTGGTTTGTTTTTGCATCGTTTGCATTGTATTATGAATTGAGATTTGAAATATTTTGTAAATGGCTTGAATTGTCGTTAAGTGATTATGATGTATTTCAAAATGTATGAAGATTATGAATGAATGTATGAGAGTATGAAATTGTATATGGAATTGTGTATAAGTTTGGGAATGAGATTGAACTATGAGAATAGTAGATTGAATTACAATTATGAGAATGTTTTAGAATTAGGATTGCGTTTTTTTCTGCTGAGATCCCGGACGGAGAGTCCGGTTGATTTTGATGATTGTATGATTAATTGGGCTTTTAGAAGTGTATTTTTGAATACTTTGCAGGTTTGGGTTAGGATAAATGCACCGTTATCTTTGAAATTTTGATAAAATTATAATAAAATGTAATTTAAGATTTGTATGGATAAATAAGAATATGATCATATTTAGAGATTTGCATGAGAATAATTTTTCCAAAAGTGGAATTTGGTTGTGTGATTTGAATGAGGTTGACTAATGAGGTAAGAAATGAGAATTAGAAAAGAAAAAAAATATACCGGATTTCGGAATGGTACATCTTGAAGTAAATCACACGTTAATATATTGAGTAATAATATGATCAAGATACACAAGAAGGGGGGGGGTTGAATTGTGATAAACTTTTCGTTAATCCCTTCAATAACAATTGCATGTTCTTTCAGAAAACTTATCTTAAATCAATTCTTGACTAGTTTGAAAACCTTTGATAATAATGAGAACTACGATTTAAGTAAAGTAAGAGTTAGAGAGAGAAACACAACAATTTATCCTGGTTCATCCCAAACCGTGGGCTACGTCCGATCCTCGATATCCTTCCGAGATTTCACTATCTCCGAACTGCTTACAAGTATTCTTTGATTTGAGCCTCTTGGTCTCTTAACAACAAGTATTCTTTACTCTTAGCCTCTTCAGCTACTGTAACACTTTTCAAAATGAAAAACTAATAAAGAGCTTTTACAAAAGAGTTGCTCTTAATAATATAAACTCGAAAATAGTTCACAATTTTCTCGAGATAGTCGAGATGTTTGAATACTCGAGTTTCATTCACTTTTCTCAAAAGTCGTTTTACTTCAATCTCGACTCTTATTTATAATCGGATCTTCAATTGTTTCTTGAATATCTCGCTTGAATCTTTAAAAAGCGGTTATTGGTTTAACTCAGAATCGTCTTAAGCGATGTTTCTTTCTTCCATCGATTCTTGTATCGCCCGCTTTTCTCTTAGTAAAGCTTCAAATCGATTTTTGTATCGTCTGCTTTTCTCTTAGTAAAGCTTCCGTCTGATTTTTGTTCCGTCTGATATTCTTCCGTCTGTTTTTCCTTCTGCTTTTTCTTCCTTCTATTTTTCTTCCGTCTGTTATTCTTCCGTCTGCTTTTCCTTCCTTCTGTTTTTCTTCCGTCTACTTTTTCTTCCTTCTGCTTTTCCTTCCTTCTGTTATTCTTCCGTCTGTTATTCTTCCGTCTGCTTTTCCTTCCTTATGTTTTTCTTCCGTCTGTTTTTCCTTCCTTCTGTTTTTCTTCCGTCTGCTTTTTCTTCCTTTTGTTTTTCTTCCTTCTGTTTTTCTTCCGTCTGCTTTTTCTTCCTTCTGTTTTTCTTCCTTCATTATTCTTCCTACCTTTTCTTTTATGCATCCATCTACTTTTCATTTGTATATTTCTCTTTGTTTATTATCAAAATTATTTAATCTGAGAAGTCTGGTTTGACTTAACATTCTCCCCCTTTTTGATGATAACAAATACTTGTGAATTAGAGAAATATGAAAAGTATCAATTATACAGAAGTATTGAGATAAAAAAATAACTTCTGCTTTATCCTTCCAGCTGATTTCTTCCTTCTCCCTTCTCCCCCTATTTGTTATTGATAAAAAAATTATTTCCCAATCTGCTTCACCAACTTTTTCAGCATCTTCTTAATCTTCTTCATATCCTTATCAAGTTTCTGAACATGCTTCTTTAAAGCTGATGATTCATCTGCGATCGAGGATTCATCTCAACAACTTGCTTTTCAACGATAGCCCTTTGTTGTTGTATAAGCTTCCTTGTTAAAGACATTTGTTTCAATGATTTGTAGGAGAGGTGGAGGAACAAATCTGACTTGTTCATGAATATCAAGATCATAGGAATCATGTATCGTTGATAAGTGCTTCGAACCATGGCATAGCTTCTGCAATTGAGGTGATCTCCACAGGAGGTCGATTTAGCAGAATGTTACGTAAAATAGTATAACAACATTCGAGTTGCCAATCGTAATGAACAATCTCGACCCTTTTCGATAGTCCTCCCGTGGATCCTCTGCTGTAGCCTTAGTTAGGCTTGGTCACGGATCTTGATATACACAGATAGAATTTCCTCCTTTTCTCTTCACATGCTTCATCAATCAATTTTTGCCTCTTCAATTTGATCGAAGTCATGTCATCCACAACTAGCTCTGGTTGAACTTTTAGCTTGACTTCTCATACTTGAGTTCAACAAAATTTGGTGGTTGAAGATCGGTACCACCTTGATTCTTGTCTTTATCAAGTATAGGAGAAGTGAGACGCTCTCCAAATGGCTCTGGTGGATATGGTTCTCTTCAACTCTTTTCAGTTGATCATAGAAATTTTGTAACCCCTATCCAAGGATGTAAAATGCCATTATCATATTCAATGATTTGAAGAAGGCTTTCACATATCTCTTTGGTTTGTCTCGGATGATGACAGACTTGGTCTTCTTCTCCTCTATTACAACCAATCTGTGTTCCCAACTTTCTCTTTGAGCAGCTTAAATACTTGGATGGAACATTAGTCATCAAACTCACAACTTTTGAGTAGCCTTCTTACCCATAACATGAGTAGCAACTTGTTTGTGGACAAGTGTAGACTGAAAAGTAGTAGGAACTACTTCTTCAAAATTGGATTATTAAGAACTTTGTGAGAATCCTTAATATTACCCGTAATAGTTTCACAAACGCTTGATGGCGCTTCCATATTAACTTCAGAAGATCATCAAAGACTAACAAAGACTTGCAGCAGACTTTTCGTAGTGTCAACAACGATCTCTTCTTGCCTTGCCTTCTTAGACTTTGTCTCTGTTGTTGGACTTTCTTCTTTCTCGCACTCATTTTCTTTATCCTTGGTGACCTCTTGGATTGTGCTTTCTTCTTTTCAGGTTCTTCTTCTTTCCTTTTTCCTCCATTTCCTTGAGACTGAGTTTCTGAATCTTTCTCAAGGATTGATGATAGTGATTTTGTAGCATTTGATCTCTGTCGTTCATAATGCTTTGATTGGCTTGAATCTCTGGATGGACTGGCTTCTTTCTGTCGCACAGTTTCT
This sequence comes from Erythroxylum novogranatense, assembly GCA_029891385.1. Classification (NCBI taxonomy): domain Eukaryota; kingdom Viridiplantae; phylum Streptophyta; class Magnoliopsida; order Malpighiales; family Erythroxylaceae; genus Erythroxylum; species Erythroxylum novogranatense. The sequence goes on along the minus strand of CM057234.1, from coordinate 41,231,352 downwards.
GTTCTGGGTGACCTTCTTGCTTGCTTAGGAATGTCACTCACCAGAGGTTCCCCTTTACGCTTCAAGTCTCCTGATTCAAAAATCGAACACTTTTGACTTTGATTCCTGAGAGTGTGATCTTCTCTCCTTCATAGAGGATTTCTTCGGTATAGGCTCCCCCTCAGTTGTTGCTTTCCTTGGTGCTTCTGCTCCTTTTCTGTCTGGAAATCTCAGACCCATTTTAGCAACAGTTGTTGAATCTATATAGCTTTTGATAGCTATCTTACATGCGATTCTCCTTTCCAATCTGATGCCAGATTCTTTGAACACTCTTGTCAACAGCATCCCATAAGGACAGGTGTTTGTATCCTTTATAGATTTTACAATGTACTGAAAAATCAAATATGGTAAATCTATTGGGTGATGATTTAGAAGATGAAAGATGCATTGTTCATCCAGGTAGTGACACGATGTCTTGAACCTATTCTCGGTGAAGATGATCACATAGAATCGTGAACAATACCCTTGCCTTTGGTACCAAGAGGCTCTCCTTTCGATTGGGTTATTGTGTCCATAGAGTTGACGACTAACTTCATCTTCGTTCATCTTGAGCTTTGTCATCCATTTCACCATATTAGTGGGTTGAACTGTTGGGCCCCGAAAATTTTTATTTTATTTGAATTAATTAATTATTTATTTATGGATTTATTCGTTAAATTATTTTTATTTTTCCTTAATTGATTTAATTATGTGTCCATATAAATATTTTTATGTTGGGCTTGAGATTAGAAGTTAGAAATTTAATTGAAGGCTTGGGCCTAATATTGGAAAGTATGGGCTTTTAGGAATGAATGGAAGAAGGTTAAGTGGTTTAGAGTAGAGTGGGCTTAAGAAGAGGAGGAGGAGAGCCCAATAGCAAAACTATGTAGTTTTGGGAGGAGATGTAAAGGAAATAAATGAGTTAAATGAATAAAAGGAAGAGGAGAGGAGATTGTCGTAGAACACCAAAGGAGAAGAAGGAAAACGTGAAAAGAGAAGGAGAAGAAAAGAGGATTGGCTAAGCCAAGGAGAAGGAGAAAGAAGAAGAAAAGTGGAAAAGGAAGAGAAATCAAGAGCTTAAGGTAAGTATCTATCTTCCTTTGAGTTAGATTCAAGAATGGGATGAAATGAAGGTTAGGGTTTGTGTAGGAATGAAGAAAGAAAGAAGAGATGAGTGGTTTTGTGATTCCTAAGCTAGGGTTTTGGTTATTCTAGCTTAAATGAGCCATGGGTAGGTTAGGTTAAGGTTAATATTAGTTTTCCTTTAATTTATGAATATTATAACCTTTCCTATGAATTTAGAAATTGATTGGAGATGTGTTTTATTGAAGGAACCAAGGAAACCTCACTCAAGAGAGAGAGGAAGGACATTTGTGAACTCAGTTTCGACATTTTAGGTGGGTAATGCGTTTATAGTCATTATGTAATGGGTGACCTTGTATGCTTATGTTCTTTGTTTTATATTTGTGTGAAAAGTTGATTTCCGATGAATATTTGGATATGTATGTTAAATGTGGCATCTTGCCTTTGAAAGAAATGTAAAGTATGGAATTGTGCATACTTGAAAGTATGAATGAAACTATTTGAGCATAGATTATTTGTGTGTGTGGGCAAGAGAGAACCCCGTTGTGATAGTCACGTGCACGTTGACCTAGCCTTCCCCCGGCTACCCGCTTGTGGCCACGAGATCCTGAGAAATCGGACTCGTTGTGTTTACGATAAACTTCGGTTTATTCGTTGTGTTTACGGAAACTCTCTAGCCATGTGATTGTGCATTTTTCATTCAAAATTTGTTGTGTATGATGCATCATAAGTGTTATAATTGATAAAGTTGTCATGTTAGGCTTTATGTAATGTAATGTTTGTTATGCCTAAAATGATGTTTTGTGAATGTTTTAGGATTGTTTGATATATGCATGACTATATGTATGAATATATGTGTTGCATGGCTCATTACCGATGGCTATAAGCGTATTAGCCATCGAGTAGTGTTAGCTCACCCCATTCTCCCTCCTCGGTGCAGTCAAGTTGAGAGTGAACCTTGCAAAGAACTTTGGGCATCACTCCAAGAAGTTTAGCTATTTTGTATTAAGTTAGTAACTAGTTTTGGAATAGCTTTGTAGGCATATTGATCATTGAGCATCCCATCTTTTGTATTTTGTACTTGATCTTGATGAATATGACAATATGTAACCAAAGCTATGCATGAACCTTCATTTGGCTTGGAATGAGAATGAGAGCTCTAGTACTTTCTTCATGTGAATTGGTTGATTTGTGGTCCGTTGATGGCCTTGGAAATGTATGTGTATGATTTTGAGTATTATTGTTATATGAGTTTTGTTGGATTTTGGCTTTGGGAAAGGTATTTGGTATGTTGTTATGGTCATGTGTTGATGAAGAGTATAGTCTTTGCAGAATCTGGGCTAAAATGTTCATGGGAAATTTTGAGTTTGTTGTGTTTGCTGAGATTTCTGGGTTGGTATAGGTAGAATGGGAGTACTGAGACTTGTTGAGAGTGTTAACGGGTAGTAGAGCACTCTAGGAGGTTTATGAGCTATTTAAGATGTATTAAGTTGGTAGGTGTGGTCGTTGGAATTTATTATTGGTCTTTGTCAAAGTGACAGATTATCGGTGGAGCTTTGAGTCCACTTTTGACCCTCATAGAGTGGAAATATAGGTCTGTGGTCTTCATGAAGTTTGTAGATAATTATTTTACCTTTCCATAGACACTAAGTTTGCTAAATTTGGAGTTATGGGTCAAAAGTTATGGAGGTCGGAAGTTACGTACTGTTTGTGGAGAGTTAGCCGACTTGTGTTAATGAGAACGTTTGATTTCCTTAGAGCCCGAGTTTGCTGGTGAGTCCTTCTTGAAAATATAGATTTTCTCTTAGCTTTCCAGCTCTTCCGTAGTGTCTAATTTGGAGCTGAGTCAAAAGTTATGAGGTTAGAAGTCGATAGGTCGGGTTTGTAGGGCAGGTCGCCCAAGCACCAAGATCGCCCCTATCTTGGGCGAAGCCAAGATCGCCATCATGCGGGCGATCGCAGATCGCCGCGCTCGCTCAAGACGCCCACCCATGCGGGCGAGCACCAAGAGCCCGACATGCCGGGCTCTTATGCAGCAATTGGGGTCGGTTTCGCCGACCGACCCTCCCCTTCTTTGGCCATAACTTTTGCACCGACCTCCGATTAAGCTGATTTTCGAACCGATGGATTTCTAAGAAAATTTTCTATCTTTCTACACCTGATTTATCATTATTTATTTTAAATTGAAAAAGGTGATTTAAAACAAAGTGTGGAGATCGGCTGATTCTTTCTGAATATACTTCACTAATTTTAAAATATCTAGAGCTAGAGAGCTCGGATCGAAGTGATTCTTGTTTTAAATGAAACTAGAGACATAAATCTACAATTGTTATGAAGAGATCGATCGGCAATTAAGCCCCTAAGATTTTCAAACTCTTACCCCAAGTCGGTAGTGTCCAGTTTTGACTATTTTCTTTGAGATAGTGTTTTAACCATAACTTCTTCATTTCTAACCCGAATTGAGCGATTCCAGTTGCGTTGAAACCGTTAGAACGGAGGGAACAATTTTATTAATTAGCCAATCCAAATTTTCTATAGGAGATTTTCCCTATTTATGAGGTCTTTCTATGGTTGGTTTTGGGTCCGCTTATGCTTTATGGGTTAGAATGTTGGGCCCTGAGACGGAGTCCAACATTGTTTGGTATCAGAGCTTAGGCTTACTCCTCGGCTTAAAATGTATAGTAGGGAACATTGTTTTGTATGTGATTAAATATTTACTTTATGAATTGATTGTTTGCCTTACGTGACATGCATATCATGCATACATATAGGAACTAAGCTTAAAAACGAATTGTAGCTAATCACTAGTATTTTTCATTGAAGGAGTACGATGCCACCTCGTCAAAGGACACGAGGAGTTTTGCAAGGTTCAATTGCAACTGACTCACCGTCGAGAGAGGAGAGCATGGATGAGTCCGTAGCCCCAGGAGTGGCTGAGGCCCCTCTAGGGCAGGGTAGTGAGCCTCTTCGTTCACAGACTCAGCAGTCACCTAGTCTGTCTGAGCAAGTGCCTGCGTTAGACCCCAGGCTGTTCCAGGCATTTACCCAAGCTTTTGTTCAGGCTATGGGTCAAATACCTCAGGCTTCTGGTTCGGCCCCAGCTAAGAAGGGGAGGCAGTTTGACAAGCTGAGGAAGTATGGAGCAGTGGATTTCTTTGGAACCTCGGATCCGGAAGAAGCTGAGAACTGGTTGAGGAAGACCGAGAGAGTGCTGGATCAGATGGAGTGTGAGGATGATGAGAGGGTAGTCTATGCTTTGCTAGTGCGCTTTGGTGATGCTTTGCACCTTTGGTGGGAGGCTGTGCGGAGTCGATTGAGACCGATGGGATTGACATGGGAGACTTCTGACTGTATGCAGTGAAGAAGTATCTGCCTAAAGTGTACGCTCAATGAAGCAGAGGGAGTTTCGAGTCTCACCCAGAGGAGATGACTATTCTTTGAATCTGACGTCGGTTCACCTGATTGTCTAGATATCTGCAGAGATGAGGTGAGTGAGGCTGCTAAGTCGTCGATTTGAGTCGGGTTTGCACTGCTATCGAGAGAAGGTGATAGTCAGAACTCCGTGACTTCAGCAGTTGGTTGAAGCAATGGCGAGGTTGAGAACCTCGAGAACATCAAGAGTGTAGTTAACAGGAAGAGGAAGGGAGAGAGCGGTTCGGAGGGAGGTGGTACTTAATCGAGAGAAGTGCGAGAACCTTTCTGCTGTGATCGAGGAGAGGAGCACGGTGGAAGCCGGCCTAGATCATGGAGGACTCTCTGCTTCTCACCAAGCTTCATCGGTGGGCTGACGGTAGAAGAGTGGATGGGAGAGGCCACCTCTCCCAAAGTGTGAGCATTGTGGGGGTATCATAAGGGACAATGTTTGATGTATCGTGCATGCTTCAATTGTGGCCAGAAGGGGCATATCGCTAGGTTTTGTCCCAAGCCGGACAGGAGAGAGGGATCTTAGATGCAGCCCTCTAGGAGGACAGAGGCAGTGGCTCAGAAAGCGGTGACAGAAGTGGGTAGCTCTGGAGGTCCTAAGAGAGCTTATCCTCCAGACAGATCCAGAGGGCAAGTTCCAGCCAGAGTGTTTGCCATGACTCGAAAGGAGGCAGAGACCGCGCCAGAAGTTGTAGCGGGTATGGTTAAACTGTTTGATGATTATGTGCTTGCTATGATTGACTCAGGTTCTACCCATTCTTTTGTGTCTTCGGGTAGGACTATTTCTAGGAGGAGTTTGAGCCCATTGGATACTCCGCTGATTGTGAGTACTCCAATCGGCCAATATATTATTATCAATCAAGTGTATAGAGATTGTGAGATAGAGATTAGTGGAGGAAAATTGGTGGTGGATCTGATGCCTTTGAAGATGGGAGGATTGGATGTGATCCTAGGTATGGACACATTAGAGAGGTATCATGTTACTTTAGATTGTAAACAGAAGACAGTGGAGTTCGAGCTAGAGGGTAGCAGGAAAGTGATACTCATGGGAGATAGAAAAGTCAGTTCACCTCGGGTTATCTCAGCTATGATGGCGAGAGAATGATGAGCAAGGGTGTGAGGCCTTTTGGCTTATGTGCTAGATATGGAGGAGATAGAGGAGGTTGGAAGACATTCCGAGAGTCGTGAATTCCGGATGTCTTTCCCGAGGAATTGCCAAGACTACCTCCTCTAGGGAAATTGAGTTTCCATCGAGCTTCATTCGAGCATTCTGGCGATCTCAATTCCGCCTTATCGGATGGCTCCGGTGGAATTGAAGGAGCTTAAGGAGCAGTTGGAGGATCTTTTAGAGAAGGGTTATGTTAGACCGAGTTCTTCGCCTTGGGGAGCTCCGGTTCTTTTTGTGAAGAAGAAAGATGGGTCGTTGTGGATGTGTGTGGATTATAGGAAGCTGAACCATGCCACCATTAAGAACCGATATCCGCTCCCGCGCATTGATGACTTGTTTGATCAGTTGCAAGGGGCGAGAGTCTTTTCCAAGATAGATTTGAGATCGGGTTATCATCAGTTGAGGATTAAGGAGACCGATGTGTCAAAGACTGCTTTTAGGACGAGGTATGGCCACTTTGAGTTTTTGGTTATGCCTTTCGGATTAACTAATGCTCCTGCAGTCTTTATGGATTTGATGAATAGAGTCTTCAAGTCTTTCCTAGATCAATTTATCATTGTCTTTATTGATGATATATTGGTCTATTCTAAGAGTGATGAGGAGCACGAGGATCATTTGAGGGTTGCTTTAGAGACATTGAGGAAGAATGAATTTGTATGCCAAATTCGATAAATCGAATTTTGGCTAAGGAAGTGGTATTTTGGGGCATGTGATCTCGGCGGGAGTGCATGTGGATCCGCATGAAGATAGAAGCTGTGGTTAAATGGGAAGCACCTAAGAATGTAGGTGAGGTGAGGAGTTTCTTGGGATTAGCTGGATACTACTGGGAGGTTTGTGGAGGCTTTTCTTTGATAAATGCTCCACTTTCCAAATTAACGAAAGAATCGAAGTTTGAGTGGACCGAGGAGTGCGAGTAGTTTCGAGGAGTTGAAGAAGCGACTTACAACCGCACCGATTCGACATTGCCTTGGTGATGATGGGTACATTGTGTATAGTGATGCCTCCAGGAAGGGTTTAGGGTGTGTATTGATGCAAGGCGAGAAAGTGATTGCTTATGCCTCTAGGCAGTTGAAGCCTTATGAGATGAACTATCCGATCCATGACTTGGAGTTGGCTGCTATAATCTTTGCATTAAAGATTTGGAGACATTATCGTATGGAGTTACCACTAGGATATTTGAGATCATAAGAGCCTTAAATACTTGTTGACCCGAAAGAGCTGAATTTGAGGCGAGGCGATGGTTAGAGTTCTAAAAGATTATGATTTGATGATAGATTACCATCCGGGGAAAGCTAATGTGGTAGCGGATGCTCTGAGTAGGAAGTCCACTATGGCTCACATGAAGGGTGTGTACCTTCCCTTGCTAAAGGATTTAGCCAGACTTGATGTGATGTTGAGGCAAGATGGGCTGAGTGTATTTTAGCGAGTTTGTGGTGAGGCCGGTCGAAAAAGAAGATCAAGGAATTGCAGGATCAGGATGAGTACTTGAGTAAGCTTAGGGAAGAGATAAAGAACGGCAAGCCGTCTAATGTAGAGGTAAAGGAAGATGGATTGATGGTTGTGGGTAGTAGATTGTGTGTCCCGGGCAAGTTAGAATTGAGAGATGAGATTCTTGATGAGGCGATAATGCTCCTTATGCAATGCATCCGGGAGTTCTAAGATGTATCGAATTTGAAAGAGCATTTCGGTGGAAAGGAATGAGGAAAGATGTAGCGAGTATGCTAAAGATGTTTGGTGTGTCGCAAGTTAAAGTGAACACCAAGCACCTTCGAGCAAGCTTAATCCTTGCCTATTCCGGAGTGGAAATGGGAAAAGATAACTATGGATTTTTCGATGGGATTGCGAGATCTAGCAAGAAGCATGATGCAATATGGGTGATTGTGGATAGGTGACTAAGTCACTCACTTCTTGCCAATTAATCAGATGATTCTTTGAATGTGTTGGCTAAGAAGTATGTGGATGAGGTGATTAGGCTTCATGGGATTCCGAGTTCGATAGTTTCTGATAGAGATCCCAGGTTTACCTCTAGGTTTTGGGAGAGTTTGCAGGAGGCCTTGGGGACTAGATTGCATTTCAGTACGGCTTTCCATCCGCAGACTGATGGACAGTCGGAGAGGACCATTCGGACTTTGGAGGCAATGTTGAGGGCTTGTGCTTTGGATTTCAAAGGTTCGTGGGATGATCACCTACCTTTGATTGAATTCGCTTACAACAATTCCTATCACTCGGGAATTCAGATGGCGCCTTATGAGGCCTTGTATGGTAGGAGATGTAAAACTCCTATATGTTGGGATGAGGAAGGTGAAAGAAAGCTTGTGGGGCCTGAGTTAGTGCAGGTCACAGTTGATAAGATAAAGTTAGTGAAGTAGAGGCTTAAGGCAGCTCAAGATCGGATGAAGAGCTATTCGGATGCCCATAGGAAAGAGATGGAATTTGAAGTGGGTGAGAAGGTGTTTCTTAGAGCTTCTCCATGGAAAGGCGTTTTGAGGTTTGGCAAGAAGGGTAAACTTAGCCCGAGGTATATAGGCCCATATGAGATCATTGAGAGGATTGGGCCTTTGGCTTATAAGTTAGATCTGCCATTGGAGTTGTCTAAGATTCACAATGTGCTCCATGTGTCGATGTTGAGGAGGTACAGATCGGATCCTTCGCATATAGTTCGACCTTCAGAGGTTCAGTTGAAAGAGGATTTGACTTATGAGGAGCAACCAGTGGAAATCTTAGATTCAAAGGAAAAAGTGTTAAGGAATAAGATTGTGAAGCTGGTTAAGGTCTTGTGGAGGAACCATTCGACCGAGGAGGCTACTTGGGAACCCTTGGAAGCCATGAGGGAGAAGTATCCCTACCTCTTCATGGACTCAGGTAAGGATTTCGAGGACGAAATTCTTTTAGGAGGGGAGAATTGTTGGGCCCCGAAAATTTTTATTTTATTTGAATTAATTAATTATTTATTTATGGATTTATTCGTTAAATTATTTTTATTTTGCCTTAATTGATTTAATTATGTGTCCATATAAATATTTTTATGTTGGGCTTGAGATTAGAGGTTAGAAATTTAATTGAAGGCTTGGGCCTAATATTGGAAAGTATGGGCTTTTAGGAATGAATGGAAGAAGGTTAAGTGGTTTATAGTAGAGTGGGCTTAAGAAGAGGAGGAGGAGAGCCCAATAACAAAACTATGTAGTTTTGGGAGGAGATGTAAAGGAAATAAATGAGTTAAATGAATAAAAAGGAAGAGGAGAGGAGATTGTCGTAGAACACCAAAGGAGAATAAGGAAAAACGTGAAAAGAGAAGGGAGAAGAAAAGAGGATTCGGCTAAGCCCAAGGAGAAGGAGAAAGAAGAAGAAAAGTGGAAAAAGGGAAGAGAAATCAAGAGCTTAAGGTAAGTATCTATCTTCCTTTGAGTTAGATTCAAGAATGGGATGAAATGAAGGTTAGGGTTTGTGTAGGAATGAAGAAAGAAAGAAGAGATGAGTGGTTTTGTGATTCCTAAGCTAGGGTTTTGGTTATTCTAGCTTAAATGAGCCATGGGTAGGTTAGGTTAAGGTTAATATTAGTTTTCCTTTAATTTATGAATATTATAACCTTTCCTATGAATTTAGAAATTGATTGGAGATGTGTTTTATTGAAGGGAACCAAGGAAACCTCACTCAAGAGAGAGATGAAGGACATTTGTGAACTCAGATTTCGGACATTTTAGGTGGGTAATGCGTTTATAGTCATTATGTAATGGGTGACCTTGTATGCTTATGTTCTTTGCTTTATATTTGTGTGAAAAGTTGATTTCCGATGAATATTTGGATATGTATGTTAAATGTGGCATCTTGCCTTTGAAAGAAATGCAAAGTATGGAATTGTGCATACTTGAAAGTATGAATGAAACTATTTGAGCATAGATTATTTGTGTGTGTGGGCAAGAGAGAACCCCGTTGTGATAGTCACGTGCACGTTGACCTAGCCTTCCCTCGGCTGCCCGTTTGTGGCCACGAGATCCTGAGAAATCGGACTCGTTGTGTTTACGATAAACTTCGGTTTATTCGTTGTGTTTACGGAAACTCTCTAGCCATGTGATTGTGCATTTTTCATTCAAAATTTGTTGTGTATGATGCATCATAAGTGTTATAATTGATAAAGTTGTCATGTTAGGCTTTATGTAATGTAATGTTTGTTATGCCTAAAATGATGTTTTGTGAATGTTTTAGGATTGTTTGATATATGCATGACTATATGTATGAATATATGTGTTGCATGGCTCATTACCGATGGCTATAGGCGTATTAGCCACTGAGCCGTGTTAGCTCACCCCATTCTCCTCCTCGGTGCAAATCAAGTTGAGAGTGAACCTTGCAAAGAACTTTGGGCATCACTCAAGAAGTTTAGCTATTTTGTATTAAGTTAGTAACTAGTTTTGGAATAGCTTTGTAGGCATATTGATCATTGAGCATCCCATCTTTTGTATTTTGTACTTGATCTTGATGAATATGACAATATGTAACCAAAGCTATGCATGAACCTTCATTTTGGTTTGGAATGAGAATGAGAGCTCTAGTACTTTCTTCATGTGAATTGGTTGATTTGTGATCCGTTGATGGCCTTGGAAATGTATGTGTATGATTTTTGAGTATTATTGTTATATGAGTTTTGTTGGATTTTGGCTTTGGGAAAGGTCGCTGGTATGTTGTTATGGTCTATGTGTTGATGAAGAGTATAGTGCTGCAGAATCTGAGCTAAAATGTTCATGCGGGAAATTTTGAGTTTGTTGTGTTTCTTTGAGATTTCTGGGTTGGTATAGGTAGAATGGGAATACTGAGACTTGTTGAGAGTGTTAACGGGTAGTAGAGCACTCCTAGGAGGTTTTATGAGCTATTTAAGATGTATTAAGTTGGTAGGTGTGGTCGTTGGAATTTATTCTTGGTCTTTGTCAAAGTGACAGATTATCAGGTGGAGCTTTGAGTCCACTTTTGACCCTCATAGAGTGGAAATATAGGTCGGTGGTCTTCATGAAGTTTGTAGATAATTCTTTTACCTTTCCATAGACACTAAGTTTGCTAAATTTGGAGTTATGGGTCAAAAGTTATGGAGGTCGGAAGTTCTGGTACTGTTTGTGGAGAGTTAGCCGACCTGTGTTAGTGAGAACGTTTGATTTCCTTAGAGCCCGAGTTTGCTGGTGAGTCCTTCTTGAAAAATATAGATTTTTCTCTTAGCTTTCCAGCGCTTCCGACCGTGTCTAATTTGGAGCTCGGAGTCAAAAGTTATGAGGGTTAGAAGTCAGATAGGTCGGGCTGTAGGGCAGGTCGCCCCTCGCCCGCATCGCCCGTCATGCGGGCGATCGCGCATCGCCCGCGCTCGCCCGCACGCCCGCCCATGCGGGCGAGCACCAAGAGCCCGGCATGCCGGGCTCTTGCGAGCAATTGGGGTCGGTTTCTGGCCGACCGACCCCTCCCCCTTCTTTTGGCCATAACTTTTTGCACCGACCTCCGATTAAGTTGATTTTCGAACCGATGGATTTCTAAGAAAATTTTCTATCTTTCTACACCTGATTTATCATTATTTATTTTAAATTAAAAAAGGTGATTTAAAACAAAATGTGGAGGTCGGCTGATTCTTTCTGAATATACTTCACTAATTTTAAAATATCTAGAGCTAGAGAGCTCGGATCGAAGTGATTCTTATTTTAAATGAAACTAGAGACATAAATCTACAATTGTTATGAAGAGACCGATCGGCAATTAAGCCCTTAAGATTTTCAAACTCTTACCCGAAGTCGGTAGTGTCCAGTTTTGACTATTTTCTTTGAGATAGTGTTTTAACCATAACTTCTTCATTTCTAACCCGAATTGAGCGATTCCAGTTGCGTTGAAACCGTTAGAACGGAGGGAAAAATTTTATTAATTAGCCAATCCAAATTTTCTATAGGAGGTTTTCCCTATTTATGAGGTCTTTCTATGGTCGGTTTTGGGTCCGCTATGCTTTATGGGTCCGAATGTTGGGCCTCGGAGACGGAGTCCAACATGAACTCCATCCATTGGACATTCAGTAACTTTCTCCAGTAACTCCTTTGTTACAATAACAGAGTTTGTGTCTACATATGACACGATTGTATCATCTACTGATTTAGTATTTTTCCAGAACTCATAAATTTCTTGGAGATAGACTTCATCTCGTATTTGAAAGAAGTTTCTCCATCCTGCCGCCATTATCTCCGGCTCTATATCCATCTGTTCTTTTCTTAGTTCTTCGAAGTTTACCAATCTTCCCCATCCTGATCCTGGATCAACTCGCAAAATAGGCTTGACATACATCTTCTTGATTACATTGAATAGGAACTTGCTTGAAGATTTTCGAGAGATTTCAGAGAACTAGCAATTTCTGAATTTGGTAGGAATCCCAAAAGTCAGTTTTAGGGATTTTATTGCAAATTCTAGAACGATTGTACTTCTCGATGATCTGACAACCTTTTTCCCTCTAAAACTTTTCCTTGTGAAAGAAGTTTTAAGTCTGAAACCGTCAACGCCGTTTAACTCCACCATTTCATTGTCTTTTCTTTTTGAAAAATCAGATGATCAATCTGTTAACTTTACCATCTATCTGTCTTGTCTTTATAAAAAAACAGATGAATGATCCGTTAACTCCTCCGTCTGCATGCATTTCTTCTTACGAAAAACCGGATGAATGGTGCATTAACATCACCATATTGAGGTTCGCGTCGATTTCTTTAAGCGATCTTCACTTAGTGGTTTTGTGAAGATATCCGCCCACTGATATTTCGTTTCCATGAATTGTAGACTGACGAATTTCTTCTGAACGTAATCTCTCAAGAAATGATGTTTGACTTCTATGTGCTTCACCCTTGAATGTTGAATTGGATTCTTTGACAAGTGATGGTATTTGGTGTTGTCAAAGATATTGGAATCTCTTCCTTTTGTATTGAGTAGTCCTCCAATTGATACTTGATCCACAACAATTGTGAACAACAACTCACGGCAGATATATATTCACTTCGGCGATTGATAATGCAATCGAGCTTTGTCTCTTGCTTGACCATGACACGTGTTTGGTCGAGGAAGTGACAACCACCACTCGTGCTCTTCCTTTCGATCCTATCACGGCATAGTCCGCATCGCAATATCCATTCAACCTGAAATCTTTACCTTTCTCATACATTAAGCAAAGATCAGTAGTACCTGCGAGATATCTCAAAATTCGTTTTATAGTAATGTAATGAGATTCTCTAGGATCGGCCTGAAACCTTGCACACAAGCATACACTGAATAGAATGTCAGGTCTACTTGCTGTAAGATAAAGCAAAGAACCAATCATCCCTCTAAATAGGGTTTGATCCACCTTCTTACCACTTTCGTCTTTTGACAACAAGTTTGAAGGATGCATCGGTGTAGACATACTTTTAACACTGCATGTAGCGCCCCCTTACCATAGGGTATCCACCGGAACGCCCGTAGGTCATTCCGATACATATCCTACGACAAGAGACCACTACCGACAACAACCACTACACTCCTCATGGCATCACAATCATAAGACAGTAATAAGAAATTGACCACTTTTTAAAACCAAATTAGATTTCATTTCATTCATTCAAAACTCAAGAATTCACAATCGCTCAAGATTTTTTAATTTACATATGTTCCACATATTGCACGCTAAGTAACATCTTATCTTGTATAATAAGCAGATCTAACTATCGTCTCAAAAGAAAGCCCGGTGACCGACCTTTGAGCCATTGCTTTCTCGCCAATTCACAAGATACGGCTCTACAGGTCTGAGGAGCTATCTGCTCATACTTAGGCACGAAAAATAAGTTGCAATTTTGGGTGAGTTTGCGAACTCAATGAGAAACCATCATCGATGGTTCTCCCAATTCATGCATCATATAAGCATGAAATAGTATACACGCATAATTATACAAAACACAACATTGATCTGATCAAGACAATAAATATACACCCGATTAATAATATTGCGGATATTCAATCCAAGATGCAATGCACATGTGACTCTTTTCCATTCATTTCAGATTGTGACCGGCGCATAACGGTGATCAAGATATAGGCGCGTCTGGGAGAATTATCTCCGTCGAGCTCGAGGCTCGGTTCGATATATCGAGCTCTAGGCTCGGTTCAAAGATCTGATGGCGTCTCGGTTCACAACTTTCCTTTTAACGATGTGATGTACTTGTGCATGAATGCACATGTTCCACAACGATAAACATGGTATTTCACGGTCAATATTCAATCCAATTAAGCAGTTACCTCATGTAAATTCACGATCGGTAATACCACATGTAATCCACGTAATCCCGTAGGCAATCAATCACAGTTATAATTCACGTAATCCCCGTAGGGCAATCAATCACAGTAAACACATAGATTGGAATAACCAACTAGGTTACTCACCTAAAACTTCCACGCTAGTGCCGGGAAGTCTCTGCCAAGTCCGTGGAACGACGGTCTACTTGAGCCTCTATAGCATATTAAATGAATAGCCATTACCATCGGTATACTTGAAATGACTAAATAATGCACATGAAATCAGTAAAATGTGTATAATGCATGTTCATGGCAATCCCGGCCCTATCCAATATTTTCCCATTATAAAATTCTACCAAAAATTAGAAATTCATAGGCGCTGACGGTGCGCCATTCGGACCTCTATAGGTCCCCAATTAAATAAAACAGTGTTTCAATGTTCCGTTAATAGGGGCTACGTCAAATTTCCGTCTAAAAATTCCCGTTTTCTCGTAAAATGAAATTAAATATTCAACGAATCCGATGCCTCTAGAATTAGGTCAATCGGACGTCGGACGGGAAAGTAATTGACAAAAGAAGTCAAAACTCTTTTATATGCCAATTAATAATTAATAAAATCCCTTTTCCCCTTTGTCCTAACACACCAACCCACTTCCAACATTCATAACTTTTTCTACACATTTCTAAAAAATGCAAACTATACCTTGTTGGAAAGCTTATGAAAAGCTCTACAATTCTCAAGAAGACCATAAAAATCAATTCCAACCCTAAGGGTGTCAAATATCCCATCAAACCTTCTGCCTACTCAATTCCTATTAACACAGGGCAGTACATTAGCAATTTCATAACTCACTGATTCTTCAGTAATAAATTACCAAAAAAATATGGTCAATAAGTTCACAATGCCCTCTACAACTTTCATGAACAACCCAAAATCAAATTCTATTTCTAAACAAGTCAATTAATTCATTCAATGTTACTGTCTCTGAAATCCTTCAATGTGGGCAGTAACCTTACAACAAGCATAACTTCCAGTATACAAGTCAATAAAATCAGAACTTTATATCCCTGTAAAGATAACATCTCAAACTTCAATTTTCATGAAGCACTCAACATCCAATTCGATCTCTAACAATTTCAAAACTGTTATGGAAGTTTCTGTTATGATCAGCCATTTATAACCTAATGCAGGATCAATCTTTGCAAAAATCAAAACTCCCAATTCTGACTTCTAAAAATTACACACCATATATCATTTTCAAGGTAATCTCTTCCTCTACAACTTTTCAGAAGCTCACTCACACCAATTCAGTCCACATAAAATGTTAAAATTGCCTCCAATCAGAAAGCTCACAAAATCAACACTCTGACTAGTTTTCATCAACATGCCCAAAACCAGTCCATAGAAAACAGTTCATATCTCCCAATATACAATTCTAAAAATAGCAAGATCAGTAGAAATAGAAAGATAATTCAATATACTAAAACTTCCATGAAGACCATTTTCCCTAGTTCCATCCCAATAAATTCAGAAAAATCAACAAAACTCAGATGTCATGGTTGCGGTTACTGTTCACAGGCAATGGAACAGGAACTTTCCCATTCAAAAATTCATCCTTCTATCATTGAAATTCAACAATACCTATTTCACACTAAATTGAAGCCAACATTCCAAATTTTCAGTGGCCACTAACCTTACCTCATTTTCATTTCTACAAAATAAGTTATGAATAAAACAGTAACATCAATTATACTTCCAATTTCCCAGATTCAATGTTAACCTTAGTTCAATCACTTCCAATGCCTTTTTCATATCACTAGACATCAAAATAAATACAAATTAAATATGACTACAGTCATACATATGCTAGGGCTAATATTGAAAAATTGGCAGCATTAAATTCCTCAATTCAAATACCTAAATAATCATCCATATTCCATTTAAAATCAAACCATATCATACTACTTTCAATTCAACCATTACCTAGCCTTATACCCATTTCTTCAAATCATAATAATCATCACTTTAATGCCTACATAAACCTAATACATGCTTTAAACCCTTTTATTAACTACCCCATACTATCATGGCATTTAATTCCATATGAAAGTACCATTTAAAGATCAAAACTTTAATGAATACATACCTAAGACAAAACCTCCTTCAAAGCTTCAACTTTTAACTTTTAACTTCTACTTCTACACCCACCAAAGTACCAACCTCCTTCCCTTCTCAAGTATGCACAAAGCTCATCTTCTAGCTTTGATGGAATAAGAGATGGTATCTTGAAGTTGTAAAGAAAGATGAGAAAATTTTCAATGTATATGTAAAGGAGAAGTGTGTTTCGGGTGGAGAGTAACAAAAACCTTTAAATTCATTCTTCCTTTCCTTTAAAACATACACATCACCGAAAGCATGGAAAGGAAGCAATCATGAAGACTTTTAAATGGCAAATTCTCATTGGTTACTTTGTATTTGAAAAGTCAAAATAGTCATTTAATCCAGATCCAAAATTCTACTCCAATTAATCCCAATGACCCTACTTTCAGTCCCATAATAATATACCCAATATTATTGTGCCACTGGGTAGCGAATTTTGCTACTGAAAATCGACCGATTCGCCAATTGGCGATTTTACCGGTCCAGGAATTTTCTCCGGAAAAATCCAGAAAAATTCCTAAAAATCCCTAAAAATGTAAAACGATTTATGGCACAGTCCAAATAATTTTCCAAACTCAATTACCCCATTAATTTCACACAAGAGTTCAATTTCAACCCTAAGCCGGAAAATGACATGAATGCATGTATACTATGTGCATGTGCAACCAATCAGTGATTATAGAGACTATATGCTGTATGCGCATGCCGAGATATAATTTAATATCCCGAACCCGTCCTAATTACCAAAATACACTTTCCTATAGGAGAGGGGATGTTACACTGCACATATCAAACTTAGACAACAATTCTTTGACATATTTTTGTTGATGGATAAAAATCTTATCTTTAGTTTGTTTTACTTGCAATCCAAGAAAGAATTTTAACTCACCCATCATGCTCATCTCAAATTCATTTTTCATCAAATTTTCAAAGCTCATGCATAACCTTTTTGAGGTTGCTCCAAAAATAATATCATCAACATAGATTTGCACAATAATAAAATCATTATTCAAGTTCTTCCTAAAAAGAGTTTTGTCTACTTTACCTCTAGTAAATCCATTTCCTATAAGAAATGAGCTCGAGACGATCATATCATGCTCTAGGGCCTGTTTGGTCCATATAAGGCTTTATGAAGTCTCATAGACATGATCTGGATACTTTATATCCTCAAATCCAGGAGGTTGCTTGACATAGACTTCTTCATCTATAAAACCGTTCGAAATGCACTTTTACATCCATCCGAAAAAGCTTTATGTCATGGCAAACAGCATATGCAAGCAAGTATCCTTATTGCTTCAAGTCTTGCTCTTGGAGCATATGTCTCGTTGTAGTCTATTCCTTCCCGCTGATTATAGCATTGTGCTACTAATCTTGCCTTGTTGCACTTACTTTTCCCGATTCGTCTAGCTTATTCTTGAATATCCATCTAGTACCAATAATGGATTTCTTTTCGTGTTTAGGAACTAAGGACGGACTTTATTCCTCTTGAATTGATTCAACTCCTCTTGCATAGCTAATATCTATGCTTCATCTTTTAGAGCTTCATCAATCTTCTTAGGTTCTACTTGGATATAAATGCCATGTTGGCTTCTCTTACGAACTTGGACCTTGTTCTTACACCTTCCGAGGTTTCTCCAATAATTGACTCTTTGGGATGAAAGCTTTTGTATCTCCAATCTTTCTTTAACTCAAAATTCTTAGAAATGTCATCTTTTCATCATGAGGTGTTTCGATGAAGATACTTCCTTACCTTTGCGTCAAAGGCCTTTATAAACATCATCTTCTGATTCCTCTTCCTTATTGGGTTGAGAGCTATCATCGAACTTAACATGAATAGTTTCTTCAACAGTCTTTGAGGTGAGGTTGAAGATTCTAAATGCCTTTGAAGTGAGAGAATAGCCTAGAAAAATTCTGAAAATGTCTTTGCATCAAATTTGTCGAGCTTCCTTTGTGTTCGGACTAGTGCACTTGCGGTAGAAAGGATGGAAATAAGAAATGTTTGGTCTCCTTCCATTCCACAACTCATAGGAGTTTTCTTGACGATTAGTCGAAGAACACTCTATTCGAATGTAGCATCTTTGTATTGATGACTTCGCTTGAAGTATTTAGGAAGATTCATCTCGACAAACATTGTTCTTTCCATCTCTTGAATCGTCCTATTCTTCCTCTCAACAACTCCATTCTGCTGCATGGAGTCCTTGGGGCAGAGAAGTTATGGAAAATTCCATTTTCTTCGCGAATACTCTAAACTTCTCATTTTGAATTCTCCACCATGATCACTCCTTATGCAATCTTACGAACCCGATTATCTTTCCTGCTTTGGTTGTCTCCAAAAGTTCTTGATCCTCCTTTCTTGTCTTGAAGATCTAGGAACATAGACTTGTTTCCGTCATGTGACGCGAGCATCCTCGTCCAAATACCAATGGTGCTTTGGTTCTTCCAAAGAAGGATTTCTATAGGAGATATTATCTTATTTTTAGGTACCAGATTCTCTTGGGTCCTTTAGGGTTAGTATGATGTAATGAATGATAATAAGGTGTAGAATGAAAACGTTGATGACCTTTCTGAAAACCTGATTGATATCTTTTCTTATCTTTTTGAGCAATTGATTTTACGTAATTCTGGGGCTTATTTTTAGTAAACCCTAATCTAGTTTTATCCCTCGGATGTCTGTATTTTCCTATCATTTCATTCATCTTTTTTGTACTATCTGTAAATTTAGCTAGATCAATTGAGAGATTATTAATTCTCAGTTTCAATTGATTAATCTCTTCAGATCTATCTACAACTTTGTTGTTATTCAATTCCTCAACTTGCTTTCTCAAACTTATATTCTCACTCTCTATCTCATGAGTATGTTTGAGATTTTCTACATATTTCTTCTTCAATGACTTGTCTTTGTTTGAGAATAGCATGAGAATCCTCTAACAATTTCGAGTATGCATCTTGTATATCATTGTAGCTAGAAGTTACCTCCTCATCACTTTCTTCTTCAGCTACCAGACATATGTTAGCATGTTCTGACGCTTCTGAACTTGTATCTGATTCTGATGAGTCCAGATCTTCCCACGTTGCCATCATGCTTTTCTTGTTATCCCTACTCCTTTTGGGTTGTCTTTTCAACATTGGACACTCGGACTTGTAATGTCCCGGCTTCTTGCATTCATAACATGTAACGGATGCTTTATCGACTTTTTCATCGTCTTTGCCGCTGTTCCTTCTAAATGTTGAATTTCCTTTGGACTTCTTTTTCCACATTCTTCTTATCTTTCTTGAAATGAAAGATAGCTCATCGTCTTCATCACTTGATTCAGATTCTGACTTACTGGAATCATCATCCTTTGCTTCTTCAATCTTTAAAGCCTTTGATGTGTTCCTCTTTGTTTTCTTCTTCTAGATTTTGTGATTCTTTTGACTTGCTTTGAGCGCTATGGACTTCTCTTTCTTGGGCTTATCTTCGCATCAAGCTCTACTTCGTGTATCTTCAACGATCCAAGCAATTCATCAAGCTTCAGTACGCTTAAGTCTTTGGCTTCTTGTACAGCAGTTACTTTGGGTCTCCATCTTTTGGGCAGACTCCTCAAAATCTTTCGAACATGGTCTTGACTATTGTACGTTCTTCCAAGAGCTTTTAGTCCATTAACAATTGTTTGGAATCTTCCAAACATTTGATCAATGGTCTCTTCTTCTTTCATCTTGAATAACTCGTACTGATGCACCAAAATACTTATCTTGGACTCCTTGACTTGATTTGTTCCTTCATGTGCAATTGATAATGTATCCCACATTTCTTTGGCAGTATCACATCCATGAACTTTGTCATACTCGCTACGCTTCGATGCACAACTCAAGAAAATTTTCGCTTTGGAGTTTAGTTAAAATCTTGCTTTCTGCTCAGCCGTCCATCTTTCTCGTGGAATTGGATTTTTATCATCATCTTCAGGTGTGTATGGTCCATTCTCGATGATGTCCCAAAGGTCAATGTGAGTAGACTCGATAAACAATCTCATTCGATCCTTCCAATAGTGGTAGTCTTCACCATTGAATCTTTGGAGGTCCGGTGGTGAGGCTCCTTGACAATATACTTGTGTGATTCCACCATTTTCTTTAGTTCACACTTTATTAGAGTGATTCTTGAACACCTTTCTCGATACCAATTGAAGTAAATCACATGTTAATATATTGAGTAATAATATGATCAAGATACCAAGAAGGGGGTTGAATTGTGATAAACTTTTCGTTAATCCTTCAATAACAATTGCTTGTTCTTTCGTAAAACTTATCTTAAATCAATTCTTGACTAGTTTGAAAACCTTTGATAATAATGAGAACTACGATTTAAGTAAAGTAAGAGTTAGAGAGAAACATAGCAATTTATCTGGTTCACCCTAAACAGTAGGCTCGTCCGATCTCTCGATATCCTACGAGATTTCACTATCTCGAACTGTTTACAAGTATTCTTTGGTGAGCCTCTTGGGTCTCTTAACAACAAGTATTCTTTTACTCTTAGCCTCTTGAGCTACTGTAACACTTTTCAAAATGAAAAACTAATAAAGAGCTTTTACAAAAGAGTTGCTCTTAACAATGTACACTCGAAAAATAGTTCACAATTTTCTCGATAGTCGATGTTTGAATACTCGAGTTTCATTCACTTTTCTCAAAAGTCGTTTTACTTCAATCTCGACTCTTATTTATAATCGATCTTCAACTGTTTCTTGAATATCGCTTCTTGAATCTTTAAAAGCGGTTATTCGGTTTAACTCAGAATCGCCTCTAAAGCGATGTTTCTTTCTTACGCTCGATTCTTGTATCGCGCTTTTCTCTTAGTAAAGCTTCCGTCGATTTTGTATCGTCGCTTTTCTCTTAGTAAAGCTTCCGTCGATTTTGTATAAATGCTTTTCTCTTAGTAAAGCTTAGTCTGATTTTTGTTAAAATCGATATTCTTCCGCCATTTTCCTTCGCTTTTCTTCCTTACATTTTTCTTCCGTACATTATTTTTAAATGCGCTTTTCCTTCCTTCGCTTTTTTTCCGTCGCTTTTCTTCCTTCCTTTTCCTTCCTTCATTTTCTTCCGTCATTTTCCTTCCTTTTGTTTTTCTTCCGCCTCGCTTTTCTTCCTTCGCATTTTTCTTCCTTCGCTTTTTTCTTAAAATCGCTTTTCTTCCTTCATTTTCTTCCTTTTGTTATTCTTCATACCTTTTCTTTTATGCATCCATCTACTTTTCATTTGTATATTTCTCTTTGTTTATTATCAAAATTATTTAATACGAGAAGTCTGGTTTGACTTAACACATCTTAGGGTTTCTAACGCGATTAGTTTCCTATGCTTCATGTTTGCAACGGATGTCGATGTTTGTTCAGGTTGATTAATTCGTTCGATTTGTATTTGATTCGATTCGCATTCGATTCTGAATTCTGTTTGTTTTCAGTTTTCGCTTTCCGGTTGGGATCCGGTTCCCGGATCGGGTCCCAACAAGTATGGTATGGAACAACAAAATTAGAGGCTTTGCAGACTTAATGAATTGTGCTCCTACTTATAATCCTAGCTTGGCTACGAAGGATCAGCATAAATGGTTTCATTATAATTCCAAAATCTTCACCAACAGAAATTGTATAAATCTCATCAAGCCTTCTAGTTTTTACGTTTCTTAGTGGAAGCTTGTCTAATTTACTAACAGGTCCCCTAAAGCCTCATTTATCTTTTGGTTGGCAATTAGGAAAAACCTAACAACTATGGACAAGATTAGAGGTAATATTTCTACCATGACTTGTTTTCTTCCATTTCTAAGTTTGGATATTCCCATTTACTGTTTTGTGCCAATACCTTTGATTTTTCTTCTAAAACTCTTTTCTCAATCTAATATATGCATTAATTCATTATTAATTTATCTTACAATCAATCGATTGGTTTTAATTTAGTAACAAAAATATTTAAGCATATTCTTTATCTTATACATATTTAGATATTTATGATAAATATATATATTGTAAATAAAATTATTATGAAATATTCATATTAAAAATGTTCATAGGTAAAATTTATAAACACATTTTTTAATTTAGAATTGAAGTGTTAGTAAGATTGAAAATTAAGATTCTAAACAATAGTTTTTTAAGGTCTAGAAAATCAAACCCTAAGCTAGATGAACTAGCTAGTGGTTAGACCCTTAAGTCCTAGTTGTAGAATTATGTGAGCATTGGGGAGTCTTGACCAATATTTGACACTCGGGGTAATCAAACAAGGAAAAGACTTGAGTAGGCAAGAAAAATATGCATTATTGATAAGTTAACGTGCATTGATGCACATTGGCAGAAATCTTCAATGAGATGCAACATTCAGATGTGAGTCCAAAAGATAACTGGAGATGGACCTTAGGTTGCAAGTTAGCTGAATCACATGCATGAGGGAGACATATAAGAGCTGTATGGATTTAATGTGTGCTCAAATAGACAAACCATGGCTAATGGACTTGCATAGGTAAGCATTAGATTGGACTAATGTGCTATGAAAAGCTTTAGATTTGAATGAGTCATCATTAATGGATAGATAGTAAGGAGAAATCTTGGATGATGTGATGGATAAGATCACATTAGATATATATATATCAGATTTAAAAGAGAGAACATATAAGATGATCATCTGAAGATAATAAAACATCTAAGATGATCATCTAAGATAAAATACAATATTTTATCCTATTAGTTGCGATGTAGCTAAATCCTATTAGATAGAAACTTATTTAGACAAGGATGTCATTCAATTAGTTAATAAGATGTAATATGATAAGGGTAGAGATGATCTAGTGATTTCAGTTCAATTATGATTCTGAATTGTAAAGTCAGAGATGTCTATAAATAACTTATTTGAGTCATGCTCTTAGAGGAAAGAGATGGAGGGGAAGGGAACACATTGAGAGAGATCATTCCTTTGTATAATTTTAGGAAGTGATAAATGTTGGTTTTTTTATCATAGTTTTTGTGTGATTATTATTGCCTTTGATAATTGTAACATCCCATCTCCGATAGGAAAGGGTATTTTAGTAATTAGGTCGGGTTTGGGATATTAAATTATATCTCGGCATGGCATATAGTCTCTATAATTACTGATTGGTTGCACATGCACACAGTATACATGCATGCATGACATTTTCCGGCTTAGGTTTTAAATTGAACTTCTGTGTGAAATTAATGGAGTAATTGAGTTTGGAAAATTATTTGGACTGCACCATAAATTGTTTTACATTTTTAGGGATTTTTAGGAATTTTCTGGATTTTTCCGGAGACAATTCCCGGACCGAAAAAATCGCCAAGTGGCGAATCGGTCAATTTTCGGTAGCAAAAATTGCTACCCATTGGCACTGTAATATTGGGTATTTTATTTTGGGACTGAAAGTAGGGTCATTGGAGTTAAATGGAGTAAAATTTTGGAATGGATTAAAGAAATGATATTTTGACTTTTCTTTAAATGTAGAACCAATCATAAGTTGCCATTTAAAAGTTACATTTAATGCTTCCTCTCCATTCTCTCGGTTTTGCTTTGGCGAGAGAAGCGATGGCTCAAAGGTCGGTCAGCTGGGCTTTCTTTTGGAGACTTATAGTTAGATCTGTCCTTTGTACATTACTACATGATACTTAGTGTGCAGTGTTTTGGGAACATATGTAGACTGAAAATACGGACAGTTTGTAAATTTCTGAATTTTAAGTGAATGAAACAGAATCCAATTTGGTTTTAAAAAGTGGTCAATTTCTTATTACTGTCTTATGATTGTGATGCCATGAGGAGTGTAGTGGTTGTTGTCAGTAGTGGTCTCTTGTCGTAGGATATGTATCGGAATGACCTACGGGTGTTCCGGTGGATACCCTATGGTAAGGGGGCGCTACATTTGGTGGTATCAGAGCATGGTTTGGCATCTTTTGGGAGTAGTAACAAGTTAGGTCTGAATTTGATGGAACTATTGGAACTGATCAGAATTTTTGTTTTGTTTTAGGTCTTCTGCATTAGGTGATCAGGTTGAACAGCCAGCTGACCAAGGATCAGTGGGAGCGAGTAGAGAGTCTTCTATGCCTCGTACTGAGGGTTTGCCTCCTCGAGTTCCCGTGAGACGGGAGAGGAGGTATGACTTGTTGCAAGTGTGCGGTATGAGATTTCTATGGCGATCTGAGACCCGAGGTGAGGATGGTTGGAGAGGGCGGAGAGTCTTGACCAGATGGATGCGAACGATGAGAGGTTCGATTATGCGGTATCAACATTGCGGGCCCGGCATATAAGTGGTGGAAGGATGTGCGAGCGGTACCACCGGGCCTTGCTTCATCGTCAAATTTGAGTTTACGAGGGCCTTGAGGATAATTATATGCCCAAGGTCTATCTTGATATGAAGATGCAGAATTTCTGAATCAAGCGAGGTCGGATGTCGGTGGCGAATATGAGGTGAAATTTAATGAGTGATAGATTATGCCATTGTGATGATCCCGACCGAGGCCGATAAGTGTCGGAGGTTCGAGAATGGCCTCAATCTTGAGATTCGTACAGGTTGGCTCGATCGGACATGGGTACATTCATTGAGTTGAGGGTCGCTGCCGTGCTGAGTGGAAGCGGTGATGAGACAGACAGTGAGATTGGGTCCGGGGTAAGCGGCCCAGTGATAGTCAGAGCAGCTCTGGCAGGAGCTTTAGTAAGCGCCAGAGCAGGACTTTCAGGTCTCCAGGAGGTTCGAGACAGTCTGGCTTTAGGCAGAGGGGGAGATTTGGACCGACTGGTAGTGGTAGTGGCAGAGGCTCTGGGCAGATTTCTCCAGTGTGCCCACATTGTTAGAGGAGACACAGTGGGGAGTGTTGGTGGCTTACTGGAGCCTGCTTGAGGTGCGGCTCGACGGAGCATCAGGTCAGGGACTGCCCAGATACTTTGAGAGTTCAGTCTGTTGGTAGTGGATGAGTTGGGAGTAGTACAACTGTACAGCAGAGTAGAGTGGGTGGATCCGGACAGAGGGGCCGAGGTAGAGGCCGTGGTAGAGCTGAGGGGTCCTTTGTGAGGACTGAGGGTCGGGGCAGCCGACCACGCCCCAAAGTAGAGTATCGCCATGACGCGGCGGGAGGCCCAGATTCCCCGATGTTGTAGGTGGTATGCTTCTCCTTTTCGATATTGAGGCATTTGCTCTGCTGGATCCCGGATCCACATTCTTTCATTGCACCTCATATGGCATGTAGATTGCATGGGGATAGGGAGATGCTACTGATATGGGCTAGAGGTGAGTACACCTCAGTACTACTACTCTGCGATTAGGAGAGGTCTGCAGGGATGCTCGATCCAGATTGATCAGCGGTGTTGAGGCGGACCTTATAGTATTGCCTCCGAGAGAGATCGATGTGATTACGGGATAGGATCGCTATCGCCCATGGGGCTATCATGGGCTGCTATACTAAGGAGGTTGTGTTGGAGTCTCCGTCACCCTAGGCGGTGTTGGAGGAGTTAGTCAGCGATGCCGGCCGGATGATCTCTTTCCTTAGTGCTCGAGATTGATGCGGGGAGGTTGTGAAGCATATCTCGCTCATGTGGTTGACACGAGTTGGCGAGAGGCTTGAGGATATTCCGTGGTTAGGAATTTCGGATGTGTTTCTGATGAGTTCTGGGTTTCTCACGGATCGGAGCGAGTTTACTATTGACCTCGTTCAGTCTCGCTCCTATATCTATACCTCCATATAGGATGGCTTTTGTGGGCGAGGGAGTTGAAGGTTCGATTCTGAGATTCTTGGAGAAGGGTTTATCGGACCAGTGTCTCACCATGGGGAGCTCCAGTTTTGTTTGTGAAGAAAAAGGATGGGACTTTGAGGCTGTGCATCGATTATAGGCAGCTGAATCGGGTGACAGTAAAGAATAAGTACCCACTGCCTAGGATTGATGACTTATTTGATCAGTTGCAGGGAGCTTAGGTATTCACCAAGTTGGATCTGCGATCTGGTTACTATCAGTTGAAGATTGCAGAGGCCGATGTGCCTAAGAGTGCCTTCAGGAGCAGGTATGGGCATTTCGAGTTTCTAGTGATGCCGTTTGGGTTGACTAATGCCCCGGCAGCTTTTATGGCCTTGATGAATAAGGTATTTCAGCCCTACCTGGATCAGTTTGTTATTGTTTTCATTGATGACATTTTGGTGTATTCGAGGGATGGACAGGAGCATAGTGAGCATTTGAGGATTGTGTTACAGACGATGAGGGAGAGACAGTTGTACGCCAAATTCAGCAAATGTGAATTTTGGCTGGATCAGGTGATCTTTTTGGGGCATATAGTGACTGGAGAGGGTATTCAGGTGGATCCGAGTAAGGTTGAGGCAGTGCTGAAGTGGGAAGCTCCTAGGAATGTGCCGGAGATTCGGAGTTTCCTCGGATTGGCTGGTTATTACCGGAGGTTTGTCGAGGGGTTTTCATTGATCTCAGCCCCTCGACAAAACTTCGAGGAAGAATGTGCCATTCGGATGGACCGAGGAGTGTCAGAAGAGCTTTGAGGAGATGAAACATCGGTTGACTACTGCACCGGTGTTGGCTATTCCATCTGGGACCTGGAGGATTTGAGGTGTCTGTGATGCATCACATCGAGGATTGGGGTGTGTTACGATGCGGCATGGTAGAGTCATTGCCTATGCCTCGAGGCAGTTGAGGTCTCACGAGGTAAACTATCATGTTCATGATTTGGAGTTAGCTGCAGATTGTATTTGCATTGAAGATTTGAAGGCATTACGTATGGTGAGACCTTTCGGATCTTCACCGACCCTGAAGTTTGAGATATTCTTGAGCGGAGAGAATTGAATTTGAGGAGAGGAGGTGGCTTGAGTTGTTGAAGGACTATATTGTCTTATCGAGTATCACCACAGGAAAGCTAATGTGGTGGCGGATGCTCGAGTAGGAAGTCATATACTAAATCTGCTTCGATTAGAGCAATGAGGTTGCCTAACTTGATTCAGTTGAGAGCTTTGAATGTGCAGTTGAATCTGGAGCAGGATGGAGTATTATTGGCTACATTGAGACTGAGACCGATGCTACTGGACAGGATCAGGAAAGTTCAGGATAAGGATCCTGTTATGGTGAGACTGATTGAGAAAGTAAAAACTGATCTGAGTTCTGAGTTTGATGTGAGAGATGAGACTTTGTGGTTGAGACAGAGACTTTGTGTGCCTGATGTGGATGATCTGAGGCGAGAGATACTAGAGGAGGCTCACATGGCCATATATGCTATGCATCCTGGTACTACCAAGATGTATAACACCCTTAAGCAACATTTCTGGTGGCCTGGTATGAAGAAGCAGGTAGCTAAGTATGTGTCTAGGTGTTTGACGTGCCAGCAAGTTAAGGCTGAGCACCAGTCTTCAGTAGGGAAGCTTCATTCGTTGCCCATTCCGGAGTGGAAATGGGAACGGATCACCATGGATTTCATTATGGGGTTGCCTAGGACGCCGAGGCAGCATGATGCTATCTGGGTCATAGTGGACCGGTTGACTAAATCGGCCCATTTCTTGGCAGTGAGGGAGAATAATAATATGGATCAGTTGGCCCAGAAGTATGTAGCGGAGATAGTGAGGCGCGGGGTCCCGATGTCGATAGTGTCATGAGGATCCCAGATTTACTTGAGGTTTTGGCGAGTTTGCGATGCGCTATGGGTACTAGATTGAATTTGATCTGACATTTCATCCTCGAGACAGATGGGCGAGTGAGAGGACGATTAAGGCTGTTGAGGATATGCTTGGGCTTGTGTATTGGAGTTGAGAGGAGCATGGGATCGATGTTATACGATTGAGTTTGCATACAACAATCATTATCATAGTAGTATCGGGATGGCTCCATATGAGGCACTGTATGGGCGACCGTGTAGATCGCCTTTGTATTGGGATGAAGAGGGTGTGAGGATGATTGAGGGTTCTAAGCTGATTCAGGATACTGTTGATAAAGTGAGACTGATTCGGAGTCGCATCAAGGCGGCTCAGGATAGACAGAAGAGTTATGTGGATCAGCATAGGAGGGACATTGAGTATAATGTGGGCGATGAGTATTCTTACGGTGTCACCGTGGCGTGGTGTACTGAGATTTGGGAGAAAGGGTAAGTTAAGCCCTAGGTACATTGGTCCATATGAGATCACTGAGAGGATCGGACCTTTGGCCTACAGGCTAGCTTTACCGAGTGAGATGTCTCAGTTACATAACGTCTTCCATGTGAGTATGCTCCGCAGATATCGGTCGGATCCGACACATGTCATACCGGCTCAGGAGATTGAGATCTCTAGTAATCTGAGTTATGTAGAGGAGCCGATCCAGATTATCGGGTCTCAGGTGAAACAATTGAGGAATAAGAGTATTCCACTGGTGAAAGTTCTCTGGAGGAATCATTCGACTGAGGAGTCTACCTGGGAGACCGAGGAGCATATGAGGAGACAATATCCTCACCTTTTCGATCAATCAGGTAAGAATTTCGAGGACGAAATTTTTGTTAGGAGGGGAGAATTGTAACATCCCATCTCCGATAGGAAAAGGTATTTTAGTAATTAGGTCAGGTTCGGGATATTAAATTATATCTCGGCATGCGCATACAGCATATAGTCTCTATAATTACTGATTGGTTGCACATGCACACAGTATACATGCATGCATGACATTTTCCGGCTTAGGTTTTAAATTGAACTTCTGTGTGAAATTAATGGAGTAATTGAGTTTGGAAAATTATTTGGACTGCACCATAAATTGTTTTACATTTTTAGGGATTTTTAGAAATTTTTCTAGATTTTTCCGGTCCGTTGTTTAAGGCTTTTGTGCTAACACATCCGAAACACAAACTCTTCTTTGAAAACCATCGAATTTTTGCTCTCTTCTTTCAACTTTCTCCATAAATTCCATACCTCTTATCCTTTATTCCACCAAAGTTAGATGATGAGGAGATGCATGCTTGGTCTTGGTGGGATTAGTTTGAAAGCATAGGAAAGAATTGAAGAGAAGAAGTGAGGATTGGAAGCTAATAGGTAAGTAAAGGAATTTAAGTTTCATATGATGTTTGATGATGCTTTTATTAGAATTAAATGCCATGATAGTGAGGAGTGATTAATAAGTGAGGATTGGAAGCTAATAGGTAAGTAAAGGAATTTAAGTTTCATATGATGTTTCATGATGCTTTTATTAGAATTAAATGCCATGATAGTGAGGAGTGATTAATAAAAGGGTTTAAAGCATGTATTAGGTTCATGTAGGCATTAAAGTGATGATTATTATGATTTGAAGAAATGGGTATGAGGCTAGGTGAAGATGTATTGAAATTAATGATATGGTTTGATTTTGAGTTGAGTATGGATGATTATTTGAGTATATGAATTGAGGAATTTAATGCTGCCAATTTTTCAGTATTAGCCCTAGTATATGTATGGCTGTAGTAATACTTAATTTGTATTTAATTGGATGTCTAGTGATGTGAAAAAGGCATTGGAAGTGATTGAACTAAGGTTAACATTGAATCTGGGAAATTGGAATTATAATTGATGTTACTGATTTATTCATAGCTTATTATGTAGAAATGAAAATGAGGTAAGGTTAGTGGCCACTGAAACTTTGGAATGTTGGCTTCAATTTAGGGTGAAATAGGTGTTGTTGAATTTCAATGATAGAAGGGTGAATTTTCGCATGGAAAGTTACTGTTCCATTGCCTGTGAACAGTAACCGCAACCATGACATCTGAGTTTTGTTGATTTTTATGAATTAATTGAGATGGAATTAGGGAAAATGGTCTTCATGGAAGTTGTAGCATATTGAATTATCTTTCCATTGATACTGATATTGCTATTTTTAGAATTTTATATTGGGAGATATGAACTGATTACTATTGACTGGTTTTGAGCATTTTGATGAAACCTAGCTTAAGTGTGATTTTGTGAGTTTACGGATTGGAGGCAATTTTAACATTTTATGTGGACTGAATTGGTGTGAGTGAGCTTCTGAAGAATTTTAGAGGAAGAGATTACCTTGAAATTGATTTATGGTGTGTAATTTTTAGAAGTCAGAATTGGGAGTTATGATTTTTCAAAAATTGACCCTACATTAGGTTATGAATGGCTGATCATAACAGTAGCTTCTATAACAGTTTTGAAATTGATAGAGATCGAATTGGATGATGAGTGCTTCATGAAAATTGAAGTTTGAGATGTTATCTTTTCAGGGATATAAAGTTCTGATTTTACTGACTTGTATACAGGGAATTATGCTTGTTATAAGGTTACTGCCCAAATTGGAGGATTTCAGGGACAGTAACATTGAATGAATTAATTGACTTGTTTAGAAATAGAATTTGATTTTGGGTTGTTCATGGAAGTTGTTGAGGACATTGTGAAGTTATTGACCATATTTTTGTGGTAATTTATTTCTGAAGAATCAGTGAGTTATGAAATTGCCACTGTACTGCCCTGTGTTGAGGGAAATTGAGTAGGCAGTAGGTTTGATGGAGTTTTTGACACCCTTAGGGTTGGAATTGATTTTTATGGTCTTCTTGAGAATTGTAGAGTTTTTCATAAGCTTTCCAACAAGGTATAGTTTGCATTTTTCAGAAATGTGTAGAAAGAGTTATGGGTGTTGGAAGTTTGGTTGGAAATCAGTAAATAAAGGGGGAAATAAGGGTTATATATAACAATATAAATTGTTGAGTTTTGGTTTCTTTCGTGAATAACATTTCCGTCCGACGTCCGATTGACCTGATTCTTGAGGCATCGGATTCATCAAATATTTAATTTCATTTTCTGAGAGATTCGGAATTTTTAGATGGGAATTTGACGTAGCCGGGTAGCAGACGGTGAATCATTTGTTTTATTTAATTGGGGACCTATAGAGTCCGAATCATGCACCGTCGGTGCCTATGAATTTCTAATTTTTAATAGAATTTTATTATGGGGAAATATTGAATTAGGGCCGGGATGCCATGAACATGCATAATACACATTTGACTGATTTCATGTGCATTGTTTAGTCATTTATATCAATGGTAATGGTTATTCATTTAACTTGCTATAGAGGCTCAAGTGGACCATCGTTCCACAGACTTGGCAGAGACTTCCCGGCGCTAGCGTGGAAGTTATTAGGTGAGTAACCTAGTTGGTTATTCCAATCTATGTGTTTACTGTGATTGATTGCCCTACGGGGATTACGTGGATTATATGTGGCATTACTGACTGTACTTTACATGAGGCAAATGTCTAATTGGACTGAATATTTGGACTGTGTATTATCATGTTTACTGCTATGGAACATGTGCATTCATGCACAAATGCATCCCACTGTTAAAAGGAAATTTGTGAACCGAGGCGCCATCAGATCTTTGAGCCGAGCCAGAGCTCGATATCTTTGAAGCGAGCCTCGAGCTCGACGGAGATAATTCTCTCGAGACGCGTCTATCTTGATCCTTTATTGCGCTCGGTCACAATCTGAAATGAATGGAAAAGAGTCACATGTGCATTGCATCTTGGATGAATATTTGGAAATGTTTTGTTGGTTCTTTATACACTCGCTCATTGGTGCGTATCTTGTATAAGTGTCTTGTGATTGTTTCAATCGTGTGTTTTGTATAATTATTGAATGAGTCTTGTATCATGCTTATGTGATGCATGAATTGGGAGAACCATCGATGATGGTTTCTCATTGAGTTATAAACTCATCCAAAATTGCAATTTATTTTTCGAGCCTAAGCATAGACAGATAGCTCCTCGGGATGTGTAGGTAGTGTCTTATGGATTGGCGAGAGAAGCGATGGCTCAAAGGTCGGTCAGCTGGGCTTTCTTTTGGAGACTTATAGTTAGATCTGTCCTTTGTACATTACTACATGATACTTAGTGTGCAGTGTTTTGGGAACATGTGTAGACTGAAAATACGGACAGTTTGTAAATTTCTGAATTTTAAGTGAATGAAACGGAATCCAATTTGGTTTTAAAAAGTGGTCAATTTCTTATTACTGTCTTATGATTGTGATGCCATGAGGAGTGTAGTGGTTGTTGTCAGTAGTGGTCTCTTGTCGTAGGATATGTATCGGAATAACCTACGGGTGTTCCGGTGGATACCCTATGTTAAGGGGGCGCTACAATAATTTAGTACTTTCATAGTATTCTTGCAAAAGTGTGAGTTAAACACTTTAAGATTTTTGAGGTGTTCGAGAATAAGGCTTTATTGGTCAACGATCATGTGAAAAGATTGAATGAGACTAACGTGGAAAAGAGGAGTTACGACTTTGGTGTAATTTCGATGTCTAAAAAAACTTTTACAAGTTAGAAAGTGACTCCTCTTCCTTGTTAAGCTGAAACCACGATGAAAAGAAGGCAGATCCTAATTATGTATAAGAGAAGATAGCAAAAAGGCATAAATATAGGAACTTGATAACACATGGGAGGGCAATGGGTTTTCAACCTCATAAGTACCTTCACTACCCGACTTGAAAAAAGGACATGGAGGCTAAAAAATAAATTTTAAATGGATGCTAAAAAACGAATGTGGATATGGATTTAGATATGGGTCCAATGATAACCCGAACCGATAGATACCTATATCCTACCAGCTTTTTATTAACTTTATTTTTCTATTTTTAAATATCTATGATTAAATATAATAAAATATTAATATTTTTTAAGAAGAAACAACTTTAAAATTTTCACTTTACTCCTCAGTCTTCACATTTTTCATCATATTTATTTTCTTATAGGATGATAATAATGCAAGTGATATGGAGATAGAGTTTTGAATGTTGTGGAGTTCACGCAAAGACAATTTGCAGTTTTGGATATTTCAGTCTTTGTTCCAGTTCTTGATTGTGAAAAATATATTGTCTTTGTACTAGATATTATGATTTTTATTATTTCAATTTTATGGTTTTTTTAAGACGTACAAACTAAAATCTTGACTTGTTATTATTAAAGTAGTTTTGATTTGGAGCGTTCGCAAAAGTCTGTTCTTTATATTTTCTATTTAGAAGTTATATTTTTATGAACTATATAACTTGATGGAGATCCGAAAATCCGAACAATACAATAGATTTAGAAATGGGTAGTAAATCGTAAAAACCGATATATATGGATATAGATATAAGTTGGGTCATTAAAAAAGGATATAAATATGGGTAGAGTAATACCCAAACCGAACCCTCCCTATTGCTATCTCTACGTGTACTACAAGGAGGACACTTGTCCGTTAGGAATTATGGTTTTGGACACTCATATTTACTTCCTCTTTCAATATGTTCCCAACACTGTATAAAACTTTTGTAAGATAATAACTTACCTTGTTTAAAAATACAATTCTTTTAATTAAAAAACTACTTTCATATTAATTATTAGTCCCTCTAACAATAAAAAAGGATGAATTTGGTATTTTTATTGCCAAATACAATTTAATTTCAAATACTACTTGATCTATCTATTAAAAATTAAGTCTTAAAGTAGTAATCTGCAATCCAACAACTTTTGAGAAAAGGTTAACGATAAATCAGAATTAAAATACAATAAAAAATGAAGTTCAAATTAAATTAATTAAAGAAAAAATTAATTTTATAGTGATTCAATATGATTCATTAGGCTCAAGAATAATATAAACCCACTACACAAAAACACGTTACACGGCCTCAAGCCTGAAAGTAAACTCCCAATTCCCAACTATACGAAACAAGTTCGGTGTAGATTGAGAAGAAACGTTCAAGTGTGCGTATGGCACATAATAAGTCTGTATGGTATCGGTACAAAACATGGTCTTCGCCAGAACTGGCCTTTTTGTTCCCTCCCAGACCACCGTGCCTGGAAACGAAATTCTCGGGAAAAATCAAAGTTGGCGTTACCAAAAGAAAATCGACTGAAATTAAGCATTCATGAAAACACCAATCCGTGGTGGTCTCTTCTTGAAGTTTCTTCAAATATACCTATTTTGTCTTTCGTAGTAATATGTTGAGATTCTGGAAATGGTACCAGAAATGCTTGTCAGCGCACCCTGTAAAGACTCAGATGATTAGCTCCGGCTTGATTTGGGGCCTTGGTGATATCGCTGCGCAGTCCGTCACTCATTACACAATCAGGAAAGACCTTATCATTCAGGTATTTGAAAACATGTCCATCAAGGAAACCCCTTCGATTCGTCTATTCCATTTTCTTCACATGTTGTTGGATACTGATTCTTGCCAGGGGTAAAGAATTTTCTCACCTGTACCTTTTTTAATCCGATTCTTGTACTTTTAAGGTAATAGCAGCCAATATAATCATTGTTTATGTAAATGGGCATCATTCATTTTCTCTTAGCATTTTTTTTTTAATTCTACCTTTTCCTTTTAATGTTTGGGGTGTTGGTTTCCTTCATTGAAGATGACAAATTGAAAACGTTATTCCTCTTGCTTTTATATATTTCTTTCTTTTTCCAGTCCATTAGCTGAAAGCCGCCAGTCCTTAGTTTTTGCTTAAGGTGATCCTGAGACTATTCCTTCTAATGAAAGAGTTAATGATTTTGCGATTCGCAAAATGATAATAGCAATTTACTTGCACACTCAAGATTCGAGTTATTTTATATTGTAGCTTGTTTTTGTTGAATCGGGTAGTGAAACCTGCATTCTTCCAATATTTTTATTCGACGATCCATCTCAAGAATTTTGCTAGTTCAATGATTACAGGAGTTTATTTGCTCACTCAACGTTTAAGTTATTTATTGTTGACTTGTTTTGTTGAATTGGATTGTGAAACCTACTTTAACCAACATTTTTATTCGTCAACTCATCTTCCTTGTTAATCTAGAAGGTCATTTTTGACATCCTGTAAATTTAAATTGTTTAGAAAAATCTTTAGATTGATCGCTGAATAGCCTGTTTTCAACTTGTTGTGTTCCAGTTTAATACATAATAGCGTTATTGGTTTAATGTAACTACGTATGGCTACGTAGTAGTTGCCTTAAACATTGTTCTTGGTATGAGAAATTGGAATGGAATGCTCCACTTTGCGTCATTTGTGATCTGTCGCTGATAGGCTTAGTTGGTCTCTGGTTAAGATTGTGGCAGCTTTAAAATGTTTACCCTGGTTGCCTGACGTATAAGTACATGCGTAACTTTTAACTAGCTCGGCGGCTTAATTGGTTTAGATTTTCAGGGCAATTCAGTCTTGAGTTAGATCTTGAAGGAAATTCTTGGTACTGTTCTATCTCAATTCTGTCCTATTACTAATCTTATCCATCCATTTTCCTTTACACCTTTTTGTAAAGGATGATTTTAAGTGAATGGCCATGCCTACATACTGTCTTTCACTTCTTCTCTTTTCCTGGAAATGGTTCTCAAATATTGGTTTTGGTGGTTTGGGATTAGAATCACAAATTGATCAGAGAACCTATATTTCAGTTCAGGGATGGGATTCGTGTGCCTGCTATTGTCCTGTTGAGTACAAGATCCTCTGATGCATCAAACTCCAAACTGATCAACCAGTGTTTCTGTTAGTTTATAAGGTGTTGTTTGTATGAGCGGTTATTGGACGCCTTAAACACCACAAAGCAGGATCCATCTTCCCTATTATCTCTGTCTTGATAATTTATTAAAAGGGAACAATCTTTATTAGAAAAATTAAGGACTGATAGGAATGTCTTACTAGGATTGTCAAATTAGCTCCAATACCATGTAAAATTGAAAAGAAAGAGTAGGAAGAAGTATAAGATTTTATACATTGGTCTATGTAATTCGGTTGTAATGCTTATGTTCACGTACATAAAAACCATAAGGGTTCTGAGGTATATTATTCGTTAGGTTTATCCCATCTATGTACAATAATAGTGCATTACAATATTTAATAATAAGAAAATATAAAATTCATAAATAGTATTTCAATTACTTTATCATTGGATAAGCAAAATATTCTTATTGGATGCACAATAATATTCCTGTACTGAATACTAAATCTCCATAAGTTTCAACACTTCCTTCTAATTGATAAGAGAACGCTATCCAATTTCTAGTTGATGTATGAATTCTAGATCTGGGAATAGATAATGTTGCAAATAGATAAAATAAAAAGTTAAGTTATATATACTTGTTTTTCTTTTTTTTGGTTTCTTTTCCACTTTTTTTTCTCTTTTTTCCTTTTCTTTTTCCTTTCTTCATTGGAGATAAAAAGTAGTTGATTGGAGAAGATACTGTCAAAAATAAAGAAAAAGGTGACCAAAGAAGAAGACATGCTGACAAAAGGAAAAAGAAAAAGTAAAAAATGTGACTAAAGTTAGAGAAAAAGGTCTGAAGTGAGTGGTGTCTAGTGGCAGAATTTGAAGAAAGTAGACAAAGAAGAATTGAGGTGAATAGAGGTATTAGTGCTCTCAATAGGCTGTCAGGAGGACAGAATAGAGTTAATGACAGTCAATAAATTGCTAGAAGGAAGAGGCTTCTCATAAAAGGAGAGACATCAGTGATCAATAGAGAAATAGACAAATTCAGGATACAGGGGATTTGAGATTCCTGGAATTGGAATTTGACTTTGATACCAGGTGAAATTGAGAGTAAAGGGTACGAAGGAGAAGAAGAATCTATACATTGGTTTAACATGGTTTTACTGTAAAGCCTGCCTCCACAACATAAAGACCACGAAGACTTTTGAGTTGTATTATTCACTAAGCTTAGCTCATCTATTTATATAGTAGTACATTACAATATTCCTAAATAGTACTTAACGTACTTTATTATTGGATTCACAAAATATTGCTATGTTGGCTACAGAATAATACTTCTATTGTACATACTAAATCTCCAGAATCTTCTGAAGGGTGATTTCATGAGATTAAATAATTGAAGATGGGATTGTTATTTTTGCATTGCCTATAATTTTAAATTCTTTAACTGTTGTATCACTTCTTTCTTTATCTTTGGGTAGCATAGCGTTTAACCATTTTTTAAACTCTTTGGTGTCTAGTTATACTAATGTCTTATATAGCTTCTGATAAATGTTGCTTTTGCTGCAACGGGTGATAAGAATTTCAGTGAAGTTCCTGCTTGTGCCATGTATTCTCTATTCATACGTAATAGTGGTTTTCTCCTTTTAGTTTTTTTGAATGAACGTTCTGGGAACCTTTGGACATGTATGCGTATATGTAAAAGATGCTTGCATATGCATATGCCCATGTTGTCCTCGATAGTGAAGAAAATGCTACTTGTTCAAAACTTGGTTCTTGAAGTGTTATACATATGATTTTGTCCAGTCATTAGCTTTAGAGTTCCAATACCAATGGCCTGTAAGGGACCAAGACTGCCTAGATGACTGGCTTGAGATTGTTGGAACGAAATCCTGATTGCTAGCAACCAGAGAAATTGAAACTCTAAAACCCTTTGTCATAATTGGGGCTATTTGTGCCATTCCTTTCTTGAATATTTCCAACAAAATTGAGAAAACAAAGACATTTAGGCACATTGCAATTGGACTTCACAAATTGGTTGGTAGGAATTTACTAGCTTGACTTCAATATCTTTAGCTTGTTTGACTAACCTGTATTCAAATCCTAGGATGAAGAACAGAATCCAAAGATTAACTGGAGACGAGTAGCAACTACAAGTTTATTTGGTTTGGGATTTGTTGGACCAGTTGGCCATTTCTGGTAGGCGATGCTCTCCCACTCTTGATAACACAGTTTTATGTTTTCTTGTTTTACTAACGATCCTGAAATACTATCATTTATGTGTTATTTCCTTAACGTGAAACTCAAAGTGGTCAATGAAACGTTGAAGGTGAGGATCCTGAAACATCAAATCTTGTTTTAAATGAATAGAGTTTAATGGATTAGCACAATAATGAGTTAGAGATGTATGGGGTTGTACTTTGCTGGAGAGGCATGTAACATATGGTTATAAATCCTCATTGTATTCTTGTAGGTATGAAGGTTTAGACAGATACATAAAGTCCCGAGTGCTATTGCGTCCGAATTCCCTGCAGTTCGTGGCTTCTAAAGTGGCAATTGATTGTTTAGTCTTTGGCCCATTTGATCTACTCATATTTTTCACCTACATGGGTTTTTCATCTGGAAAGAGTATTCGTCAAATCAAGGAAGATGTGAAGAGGGATTTTCTTCCTGCCTTCCTGTTGGAAGGAGGTATGTGGCCGGTTGTCCAAGTTGTAAATTTCCGATTTGTACCAGTAAGGTATCAACTCCTATATGTCAACTTCTTCTGCTTGTTGGATAGTTGTTTCCTATCATGGTTTGAACAACAAGAAGATGCATCTTGGAAGCAATGGCTGCTATCAGTCGTGCATTTTAAGGATAAAAATGGTCAAGGGGGATGATTCTGATTTCAACTTTTGTTTTATCAAATACTGGAGGAACTGCTGATCATAGTTGATGTACATGTAAAAGGAAAAGATGAAATACAGATTTCACAGAAGAAAATAGAGCAGGAAATGTGAACTATTCATGACAAGTTTCAATTCTTGGATGTTTCTCTTTGCTTCCAGTTTTTACTACTAATAGAAGGGAAGCTTACAATGATTGTTTTAGCCACCGCCTCTGAAA
Organism: Erythroxylum novogranatense; assembly: GCA_029891385.1. Taxonomy (NCBI): domain Eukaryota; kingdom Viridiplantae; phylum Streptophyta; class Magnoliopsida; order Malpighiales; family Erythroxylaceae; genus Erythroxylum; species Erythroxylum novogranatense. The sequence goes on along the minus strand of CM057234.1, from coordinate 41,192,734 downwards.
CACAAGTTGGAACATCATCATTAGCGCTATAGTTATTAACCTAAAAAGCATAGACACGGACGGATACGGACACGGGGACACACCAACTTTTAAACTTTGGTGGACACGACACGGCATATATATATTATAAAATTTAAAATTAAAAAAAATTCAGAATTCATAATATGATATATATTAATTGATGTGTTTCAAAACTTCTAACATCTTAATAGTTCATACATATTTGATACTTTATAAGCCTCTCTTAAAAAACATGAAGCATATATTCTACAGAGTATATATTCCATTAAGCAATGTCTAAGTGGTCTTTAGACGTATTCGAGTTGTGTCCACCGTGTGTCAGTGGGTGTCCGACATGAATACGTGTCTAAAATGCGGACGCGGCTCTATTTTGCCGTATCCGTGCTAAGTTATTAACTTATTATTACTACTTGAGCTAAAAAGGAGGATTTTGTACTGGTATGTAATGAAGTCTAAAACATCAACATTTCAAGTGGAATATGAACTCGGTTGGTCCTAGGGTCATAAAGAGGGTTAACTTGCTAGCTGTATAGTTAAATATGTGTTAAGCCTCAACGTTTGAGTCCCCTGTTCAAGAGATTAATTCGAATTCAGTACTATGGTATGGGTCACTGACTCGTTTCTGTCTGGTAGCTTCGGTTAGTAGCATGAATTCTGTTTTGGAAGTTCATCAAGTCATTAGGTAATGTATCAAGTCCATAAAAGTAGGTGGGTTCTGTTTGTCTTGGTTAAGTTCTCCCTGAGGAATCTGACATCAAGCTGCGGGAGACGGAGTTGGGAAATACTTGTTGAAATGGAGGCCAATCTTTGTTAGTACAACTTGTTTTAAGCACTTGACTTGAAAAGCAATTGATAAGTACAACATAAACAATTGCTTTACTTTATGAAAGAGGCACACATTAAGGACTTGATTTCCTTGTTTTCCATGTCTCAGCAGTTGACAACATCAGGGAAAAAGAAATTACCTTGCAGACAAATCAACCTATTTAATCATACGGCAGTAAGAAGGCTATAAGGTCGTAAGTTCTCCTTTTAATATGCCAAATCCATGCATCCTATGGTGGTTAGTACAAAACCTTTGGTAGCTATATCGCAAAGGCATGCGGTTAATAAGTCACTCTTTTGAGTCCAACACAGACTGTTTGACAGGTGAACAAGAATTCAATCCTGTCCTGTTGTTGTGTTGTTCTATACAAAATCATTTATCTAGCAGCAAGTTCTTATGCTGCTGCTTGAACTAGGTATGTTAACATCATGTTTGCTGGTGGTTCCACTGCACTCACTAAGGCCATACTGGTGACTTGTCATTATCATGTGCAAATTCTTTATGTCCTTCTTGTTGCTGTTATAATTTAAGCTTGTCAAAGAACCGTAGAATGTGATCTCCAGGCTTGATTCCCTCATTGAGATTCTTTGCAGGAATACATCCTTCCAAAGCAAGAGCTCTCTGCTTGTTTAGAAACAAACATTTTCCTATTTCATTTCCTTCTTCCTTTCGAAAATTACAATGATTAAAGGGAAGTATAAAAATGCAGAAACTGAGTAGTCTATTTTGGTAGCTATCAGTTCATGATGAATTTTCTGCACGATTGCTTGCCAATGTACGAATGAAGGTATCTGTCAAAAAACTGACACATAATTCGGCAAAGCCAGTGTAAATTGTTAAGGGAAAGTTCTATGTTTTGACTGGAGAAAGAAAAGAGTAGTTCACCTGGCTCATTCGTGGTCGAAGCCACGCTGAATGGCTTACACAAGTTGCAGCCAAGCTACCATAGATGCCATCTCTGCAGAGTTGAAATTGTTCTTCAATCGTGGATCAGCAAGGGCTTCAAAGTTTCCAACTTCCAGGGCCTGGTTGAGCAGACGCCTCGCCTACAATATGGTTTAGTTCAACATGAAGTGTGCCATCTTATACACAAAGTTGTTTCGACAGCCGCCTTCTCACGTTTGAAAAAACTTTACTTAATTTTTAAGATTTAAGAATTCTGATTTTGCGAGATTAATCAAGTAACGAAATGGTATTATCTTGTATACTGTAGCATTGAGATTGATGTTCATATTTCATCATCATCATCCTACTTCACCGTGAATGTACGAAGCTACTTACTACAAGCAAGTTGAGGTTGGGTATCTCAGAGGATAATGAAACTAAATGTGTGGTTTAATATCCAGACTGGTTGCCGATCCACGACGGAGTGAATCAGTACAAAGTATAGAGTCACTCACCCATTCAACCAACCCCTGTTGAACTTTGGATTCTGTGTTCCTGCTAGGCGGATGCCCAGTATATAAGCTCTAGTATGAGTACACAATCTGATTTATCTGTTACTTTACCATTTGAAGCAATACTCTGGAGCCAAGTACCATTAAACTATCAAGATTGTTTCCATTCCAACATTTTATACTCGCTTTGCTTTTGTTGCTTCCAACAAATATGGCATCAACCGTGTTCAAACTATACCGTTATAGAATCGTGTATCATCACCTTCTTCATATATTCACAAAATTCTATTTCCATTTTCAAGGGAGAACAGTATGACTATTGGTATTCTCAAATGGAAACAATCTTTGCTTCATAAGATTTCTGGGACGTTATTGAAGATAGTTTTATACAACTACAGTGAAATGAAGAAGCAGATTGGACAAATGAAAATCAGAAGAAATACAAGGAGAATGTGAAGAAAAACGCCACAACCTTGGGAATAATTTAATAGCAGGTAAGTAAATCCATCTATCCAAAAATTTTTGGGGTAAAAAGTGTTCAAGATGCATCGAATATTCCAAAAAATCAAAAAATTAATCTCTATTAAACTACAAAACTTGTGGAGAGAATTTGATAATTTGGCAATGGAAGATACTGAACTTGTTAAGTATTTCTCCCAGAGTTAATAAAATTAAAAGTTATGGAATTACTGTTCATTAAAAGAAAATTGTTGAAAAAGTACTTAGAAGCTTATCTCATAAGAATTTGATAATTTGGCAATGAAAGATACTGAACTTGTTAAGTATTTCTCCCTTAAAAGTTATGGAATTGTTGTTCCTTAAAAGAAAATTGTTGAAAAAGTACTTAGAAGCTTATCTCATAAATTTGAATATGTAGTTGTTATTGAGGAGACAAAATATTTATCATACCTTACTTCCTATGAACTCACGGGTTCTATTGAAGCACACAAGCAAAGAGTTAGTTTGTATTATGGCTAACCATTAGAACATGCATTCAAAACTAGAGTTAATGTTTCAAAAAAGTTTCCAAAAGTAGAACATCAACAGAAAGCCAAATCAACTCAAAGGAAAGTAAATTACGCTAGAGGTCGTGAAGATAAAAATCAAGTAGAGAAAGAGGTACTAAAAAATGTGTTGGAAGAGGTAGAGAAAGACAATCAACAACAAAACTCTAGTAATTTTGACTCTTGTATTGTTTGTAAGAACCAAACATGCATCAGAAGATTGATATTTTAAGTGTTCTAGATGCAAATTCTGAATCATTCTAAAAGGGATTGGTGATTCAAAATTAAGGAGAAATCTGAGGATAAAAATACAATGACAAAATCTTCAAAAGACGATGATGTAGAAATGTCATTTTATTATAATGATGGTTATTATGATAAAACAAATATATGATACTTGGATAGTGATTGCAATCATCACATTATAGGAAATCGCAAAACCTTTACGGAGTTAGAAATATCATTCTCTTCTCAATCGAAGCTTGGTAGGACAACTTAGTTCAAATAGAAAGAAGAGGTCTTGTTACAGTCAATTGCAAAGAAGGTAAAGAAATAAGACTATTGATGATTCGTATCTTTAGCACTAAGGATACAGTCACTTAAATCAAAATGGACGTCAACTTTTGTCGCAAAAGAATATGGTTATTGGTCTTTCATTAAAATATGAAAATAGAGATTGTGAAGGGATGCATTTACGGGAAGATGCATCGCTTTCCTATTTTCAAGCTAGCTTGGAGAGCACACACTCCACTAATAAAGCTTGTTCATGTAGATGTATACGGTCTAACATGCACTCCATCATTGAGTAACAACATATATTTCTTACTTTTGGTTGATGTTTACACTAGAATGATCTGGATTTATTTTTCTTCATAAAAATAAAATGTGTTTTTTCTTACTTTCTACCATTTAAAGCTCTTATAGAAAGGTAAAGCATATATAAAATGAAGATGCTACAGACTGATCTTTGAGGTAAGTTCATTTACAAATATTTTCTTGATTATTGTAAATAGAATGAAATCCAAAGAGAACTCATAGTGTGACACACTCCTTAACAAAAAGAGGTAGTAAAAAGAAAAAAAAGAACCATCAAAGAGGTAGTAAGAAGCATGCTAAAAATAAAAAAACTTTCAACCAAATTTTTAGTTGAAGCCATCAATACAACTATTTACATTCTCAATTGATCCCCAACCAAAATAGTTTGCAATAGGACACCATATAAAGCATGGAACAAATAGAAGCATATAGTAAGTCATTTTCAAGCATTTTTATATGTTACATTTACTTTAATTCTTTCTAAAAATTGAGGAAAATTTTATGAGAAAGGAAACAAGTATGTATGTATTGGTTATAGCAATGAGTCAAAAGGGTATCGACTCTTTAATCCCAAAATAAATCAGTTGGTGGTTTTAAGAGATGTTATTTTCGATGAAATGGTAGCATAAAATAGGAGACAAATGCAATCTAAAGTTCACTAAATATTTTATTTTCTTAAGTCACCTTATTTTCTTAAGTCACCATCGTTTATACAACAAAATGAATATGTTCAATCAAGTGGAAATAAAAATATGTAAAGCAATATATAAGGCAATGCATTAAATTCAGAAACTCCACTAAAGGGATATCGCTATTTGGATGATATTTATTAGTCTCACAATATGGCTTTACTTTTAATTGAACCATAAAGTTTTAATGATGCTTCTCAAAAAGATATTTGGAACAAAACAATGTATGAAGAAATTGTCATAAAAAATCACACCTGAGATTTAGTCGGACTGAAAGGAAATTAAGTAATTGGTGTCAAATACGTCTATAAGACCAAATTTTATAAAGATGGTAGCATAAGAAAAAGTATGCCAAAGGTTACTCACATCCACCATTATATTGGTTCTTACTTTAGTAGCACAATTTGAATTTAAAATATTTTATCTTTATATGAAGTTAGCATTTCTTAATGGAGAGTTATAAAAAGAATTCTATATTATGCAGCCTCAAAGTTACATTATGAAAGGACAAGAAGCAAAGTTTTATTGTCTTTGTAATGCCCTTTATAATTTTAAACACACCTTAGAGCTTGGAATAACAAGATCAATTCCTAGTTTCATTAAAACAGATTCCAAAAAAGTCCATTTGAACTATCACTTGATATCAAGAAAGAAGGTACTAATTTTTTTTTATTGTATGCTTATATGTTGGTGATCTATTTTACACAGGAACAATGGCAAGATGGTAAAATCTTTTAAAAAAATATAAGACTTATGGAGTAGTACTTGGTATCTAAGTGAAAAAATCAAAAGGAGAGATTTTGATCTCTCAAGAAAAGTATATTTCAGACTTCTTAAAAAGATTTCATGTAGAGTTCAAGAAAACAAAGTGTTGTATTATCTTTATCAAAAATAGAATGTGTTGCATCAAATGAAGCAACATAAGCTATATGGTTGCAGAGAATTCTATCAAATTTGTAATAACATATCTCAAAACCTACTATAATTTTCTTTGACAATATGTTGGCTATCTCTATGAATAAAAATCCTATTCTTCAAACGACTTGAAAGCATATTGAAATGTGTCATCATTTCATAAGAGACATGGTTAGTAGAAATGAAATTATTTTAGAATTCATTTATACTTAAGATCAACCAATTGGTATTCGATGAAGGCTGTTGCTTCGAACAAATTGGAGTAGTTCACAAATTTCTTAAAAGTTAAAAATTAAGAGGGGGTAATATGCAATTATCCTTGGAGGCATAACAAGCCTTGAAAATAATAGTTACAATTATGAATATACAAAATAGAAATTATATTAAGTCATATTCTAATAAAATTCAAATATTTTATTCCTATTTTGCCTTTGTTGCTTGCAACAGAAACAAAGTAAGCATTTGTTATAGGGAAGAATTGTAAGATATATTTATATATATATAAGAGATCAAACATCCAATACATAGGTGGGAAGATACAGGTTAATAAGTTCAAGGATATCTTAACAAGATGCTTCCTAAAAAGAAGAGAAAGGAAAATATTTATGCAAAAGCTTGACAACTCTAGTGGAAATGTTAGTAAAACTATTATTGCCTTTTTGAAAACTTCTAGTGAGTTTAAAGTCTAAAACCTATAATTGAAGAGACCATTTTATGACCAAAATGTAGTAATTGACAATGATTTACTGATAAAGATGAGGAACCTTGATTTCTTATAACCATATAGTTTTGGCTGTTGAGGAGATAGACCCTCCTTTCTTACCACATAACTTCATAAATTAATTTTCAAAGTCAAGGGATAAATCAAAGAAAAGAAAATATTAAATATTAAATAAATCATCTTTCTAATCATATAGAAAATTTAGCATTGAAGTAAAGGCAATAAGGAAGCACTAAAAAAGAATGTTGTGAATATTCATAACCCTTGTAGAGATATGCTAGTTCTTTTGCAGAGCCTACATCATCTCATCCTGGTTGTCCACTCAAAGCACACATAATAAGCTAATAATATAAAATTTTATAATTGTAAAGGTCACAGCTATTAGAAAATCATATATAAGATATAATTTATTATAAAGATAAGTTATTGGATAAAAAAATTTAAAATCAGTAAAATATGTGTAGGAGAAGTTCTACAAGTGTTGGGATTCCATAAATTTCTTATACTGTGTATTAAAGAAAAAATTTGTAAGTGATTTTTTTCGATTGATTAGTGATACAAATATGTTTTGATCCTATCGTGCAAATGAAATTTTGTTACATTGGTATTAAAGAGAATTTTACTTGAATTCAAATGCTTTTAAGTTTTATCCATTCATTTAAAGATGAATACTTATCTTGATTTTCATAAAAACATGATTATAAGAACTTTATATGTAACATCCCGTCCCTGATGGGAAGGGTAAACTGGTAAATTGGGACAAGCTAGGTTGTTGCATTTGCATATTTGAAATGTAAACATTCAATTGGCTTCTAATTGTCGAGGACTGAGTCATTTGGCACATGCACATATAGGTAAATGCATTCATGACAATTTCTCCACTTTTGATTGTGAATATGATATGAATTATGAAATTATGAGATAATTAGATTTGATTATGATTTAATGAGAATTGAGGAATAATTGAGTTTAAATATTAAGTTGGAACAGTATTTGAGTGACTGTTAATTGATAGTGACTCTTCAGAAATTTTCTGGGAGATTTGGGAGAAAATGTCCGGACCGGAAATTTTTTGAGTGGCGGACTGATTGATTGTGTAAGACTGAAATGACTGTCAAATGGCTACGAAAGATTAGGCATATGATTTTAGAAATTAATATGACGAGCCATTGAAATTTGGAGATGAACTGGACTGGAAATGAAATTGAAAAGAGAAAGATATTTAAATGTTTTGAGAGGAAAAAGACAAGAGGCTTATTTGTCCATATATATAAATGCCTTAAGTTTTGAGATTTGAAGAAAAAAGAACTCTTTCTCTCCTAGGGCACGATCGTTCCTCCTTCCCTTGTGATCTTCGATTCTTCCTTGGAGATTTTGTTTGCTCCTTCACTTTGATAGAAGAATAGCTTGAAACCTTGAGAGAAGATGAAGATCTGTTGGAGTTTGAGAGTTCACCGTAGCTGTTTGAGGAAGGAATTTGGGTTGCGGAAGATCTGAGGTTTTATGCTTAATTGGTAAGTTAATAGTTTTAATGTTGTTATTTATTGTGTTAAATGCATACATGGGTTTAATTGTGAAGATTGGGATAGTTATGGGTGAGTTATGGAGGTATTTAGAGAGAGAAAATGGTGGAAATTGGATCGGAGAAGACAGCCTGTGACTTGCACGTCGCGACGTGCGCGAAGCCTCGCCACGACGAACTAACATTTAATTCGTCACGGTGAGCGGGAAGGGAGACGTCGCGACAAGCACCTCTCGACGTCGCGGCGAGCGCAAGTCTTCCACGCTGCGACGAGCCCTCTTCCATGATTCGCGGCGAGCCCAAGAGAAACGTTTGTCGCTGCGAGCGTCATTACACGTCGCGGCGAACACTTGCTAGACGCCGTGGCGAACGGCTTGAGGTCGCGGCGAGGGAGAATTTCTGATTGGATTTAATTGGATTTTTTAGGCATAAATAATGGTGTAGACCTCCAATTGAGGTGATGTTTGATTCGTTGTGATCTAGATAAAGAAGTCTACAATTGAAGAAAAGAATGAGAGTTTGAATTCAGGTTTTTGAGATCGCAATTAGTGAAAGACAGTTCAGAATGTGATTGTATTTCAACCTAAGGATTGTACTTGGTAATTGGGGTATAATGTGAGACTTTGAAAGTAAATTTATTGCTACTGGGAATAATAGGAACTGAGCGTAAAGGATGAATTTGACCTAGAGAATAGTGCTATTGACTGTGAGATAATACCCTAGCGAGTATGACGTGATAAATTGACTAACTATTAGAATTGAAATTGGGGAGTTCCTTATTATGCTATTGAATTGGGATTGAGTCATTATTGAGCAATTGAGTGAAAAATTAGAAATTGTCTAAGAAAGTAGAATTTGGAAATTGCACCGGGAAAGGTCATGAATAGACATCGTGCGTCTTTTATTTAAAGCATGTGCATTCATGCATAAAGGCATGATCAGATAAAGATAGTTATGACCGAAGTAGCCATTAATGCCTTGGTATCGCTTGCCCCCTGAGGTGGTGCATACCCTGAGGGCTCTCCCACGCAATGCTCAGATACCATATTAAGGCTCACTGTATCAGGGCTTCAAGCCCACCGAAACACTGTTACTGAACCGAGCCTCGAGATCGAGGGGAGTTAGGGCATACCCTGAGGGCTCTCCTACTCCCTAGACGCGTCTATTGAATAGTGATCACTGATAGGCGCTCGGTCACAACACCGCAATAAAATGAAAAGAGTCACATGTATATTGCATATTTATATATGAGTGATTGGATATGATTTGTGAAATGATAGCGCATGTGAGTTGTATGATTGTGTGATTTGTAATATTTGGTAAAAGATATATATGCATGAGTTGGGTGAACCATCGATGATGGTTTCTCACTGAGTTCGCAAACTCACCTAACATTGCAATTATTTTTCAGGAATTAGCGATTACCCTGTTAGTGAAACGGGAGTATGATTACGGCAAGAGAGTCAAAATTTGAAGTCGGGATCAGTTCACGTCTGCATTTGTGTTATTATGATTTATGTGTAAATTTGTATTTCTGCATATTTGTATTGTTATTCAGAGGGCCCAATTGATTAATTCTGTATTGCTATTTGTTTACTGAATTAGTATTTTGATGGAAAATGTTTTTGTATCATGGGCCCAAATTGTTTAATGATTTCTGCGCACTCGTTTGTTTCCAAAAAGTACAAAATGGTTTTACTGAATTTTTGGACGAATTTGAGTGCTCTAGTATGACACCCTCTCGGGGCGCAGGCTTGGATATCACCATTGATATCGGGTCTGGGTCTGGCGGGAGTGGGGTGTTATATTTGTGGTATCAGAGCCCAGAAGTACAATCTTACATGGGCAATCTGAAACATGGGTCAAGTACATGCATTTGAATCATGTCACAGCAGGCAGTGACAACTGATCCCCGGTCTCGCATATGAGTCACATGTAGGAGCCTGTACCAATTGTTTAAGTCATTAGAAATAGAGAGGAAAACAATGATATGTGATAAAAAGGAAGTTGTGTATATCATGGAATCAGAAAAAGGTATATGATTTGATTTGACAAATGAAGATTGATTATATTGGTATTGATGAATTTAATAGGCAATACGACATCCGGGTTACTGGAGTATATCCTTGAAAGTGAGGTAAGATATGAATATATCGTTCTGGACTGATAGAGGAATTAGAGATATGTTAGAAATGGCCAGATTTCAAGGGTATAAAGTATATATATATATATAATGTTCCATGAGTTAGAGAGGTTACAATTGGGTTTGATTATTGGGATGAGAGGTTATGAACACGGATTTATGACTTGGAATCAGAAGATATTAGTGGGAAATCAAGAATGATTGTACATCTGTGATCGTGATTGAGTGTGGAAAGGCATGGATATGATGGAATATTGAAAAGATTGAATGTAAGATAATGATCATGGTAGATGAAAAAGTTTTAAGGCTCAGTTGATTTGCCTATGTGAAAGCACACCTGATAATGGGAATATACCATGGCCAATGAAATTAGTACGCTTATATGTATCATAAGTGTGGAAATTATATCGGAAGTCATTGGTGAGCTAGTGGCAAATTGTTAGTCATAGTTCATATAGTTTAAAGCTCAATATGAGTCAGAATAAAGAGTGAAAGTGCTTATAGTAATCAATTGGGAATGAATTAAAATTGTTATATGTTTAGGACATGATCAGGGCATAATCCTCACGATCGAGGACAAGTGTAAACAGAGAAGTGTTCTCAAAGATCAAATCAAATCAAGGTATCTTCAGCATAAGTGACTAATTAGTGAGTTGTCCTGCATCTACCTCTCGATTTGATGGAGTGATTTTGATGGTATTTGCCCCGTTAGTGAAACGGGAGTATGATTACGGCAAGAGAGTCAGAATTTGAAGTCGGGATCAGTTCGTGTCTGCATTTGTGTTATTCTGATTTATGTGTAAATTTGTATTTCCGCATATTTGTACTGTTATTCAGAGGGCCCAATTGATTAATTCTGTATTGCTATTTGTTTACTGAATTAGTATTTTGATGGAAAATGTTTTTGTATCGTGAGCCCAAATTGTTTAATGATTTCTGCGCACTCGTTTGTTTCCAAAAAGTACAAAATGGTTTTACTGAATTTTTGGACGAATTTGAGTGCTCTAGTACGCCACCCTCACGGGGCGCGGGCTCGGATATCATCATCGATATCGGGTCTGGGTCTGGCGGGAGTGGGGTGCTACATTATACTACCACTGATTGAACTTGATATTTTTATCTCACTAGTTTTGGTTATTCGGTGAAAATAGGAATAGGTAATGTTGTTAATATATCTTCTTATCTTTTTGACAACTTCTCTTATTTTTCCTTCAATAAATTTTATTAGGCATGAGAAAGAGATATAGGCCACTATTTGGAAAAGTGAACAAATATGATATTGATTTATTTAATATTGATTATTGATTCCATGTGTACAAAGTTAGTTAGAGTCTCTTTGTATATAAATTTGGAAAATTGAAGTTGCATTGAATAAGAAAAAATAGATTTTAAGCTCAACTTGTTCATGGTATCAGAGCATGTCATTCATGATCTAAAATTGAGCTCATAAATTTTGTTGTTTTTTTAACCATCTCCTTCAAGATATGGAGGAAGAAGATTTTGGTTTGAGATCACAAGGGAAAAGGGGATCGAAAATGGAGGGCCTTGTTAATCAAAGTACGAATGATTCATTGACTTTACAAGGATCTGGTCATCTTGCAATGGCATTAGTAATAACTCCACTAACAAATAACAAATATCTTTTATGGAGTTGTGTTATGAAGTTAGCTCTCAAGGTGAAAATTAGGCTAGGTTTCATAGATGGAAGATACAAAATACCAAATGAAAATTCATCAGTTTATGATTCATGGTGTAGAGTTGGTAATATGGTTACCTTATGTATATTGAATTCAATCTCTAAGGATATCATTGATGCTTATTCATATGCAAAAAGTGCTTGTTAACTTCGGAAGGAATTAGAGAAAAGGTTTGGCGAATGTAATGGTCCTCTTCTTTATCAGCTAGAAAGAGAAATAAGTACAATTACACAAGAAAATATGACTGTCATTAGATATTTTACAAGACTAAAGATGTTGGATCCCGAACTTTTCTTGAAATTTAGAAGTATAAATTGATATTAAATGAGAAATTTGTGGTGAATTATTCTTGTGCAAAGGAAAATAAAATGCAAGAATGTGAATTGTTATATGAGATTAAGATAGGTGAATTTAGCAAGTTGATGATGAGAGAGTATATGTGTGTATGATTTTGTTATTGATGTTTATGATTAAATGGCCTAAAATGGTGTTTTGACTTTAAATGGAATTGATAGTGAATGAATTGTTTTGAATGAAATTGAAAAGCAAGAAATGAATAATGAAAGTATTAGATTTTGGAGAACTGAAAATCTGAAATTTTGAGGATGAATAGTAGCAAAAAGTTGACCATTTTGATGTGAAATCTTTGTAAATTTTTCTGGGTTGATTTGGGCTAAATTTGAGAAAATGATCTTCATGAAACTTGTAGCTTCTATTGATAGCTTTCCATCGCCTTAAAGTATGATATTTTTCGATATCGGGATTGAAAGTTATGATCATTCAAATTTAAGTGTATTTTGCTTTATGTTTGGAAAATGCTTATTAGAGTAAGTTTGTGTGTACAGTGTTTTGAGAAAAATTCTGGATTGATGTGGTTTGAATTGGAGTAACTGGTCTACATGAAAGTTATAGATAAATTGTATAGCTTTACAATGATGTATAATATGTTTTTTTTGTTGTGAAAATTGGAAGATATGAAATTTGGAAGTTTGGATGTTGTTTTAGGATGATAGATTTCTGGCAGAAACTTTGATTGAAAAATTGACTTAGTTAGAGGTTAAAATTTGTAGCACCCTACTCCCGCCAGACCCGAACCCGATATCGATGGTGATATCCGAGCCCGTGCCCCGCGAGGATAGCGTACTAGAACAATCATTGCAACTCAAAACTCAGAAAAACACTTCTCTTTATACAAAATCAATCACATGCGCGGAAATCAGTAATAATCAAGGCCCACTGAACAAAATCACTAATAAGAATAACTTGCAACACTACAATACACATAGAACATCACTACCCTAATGCAGACGCGAACTGATCCCGACCTCTGACTCTGACCCGCTTTCAGTAATCATACTCCCGTTTGTCCAACGGGGTATTCTTCAATCCCTGAAAAATAGTTGCAATATTGGGTGAGTTTGCGAACTCAATGAGAAACCATCATCGATGGTTCACCCAACTCATGCATATAAACACAATATATATATATATTGCAATAGTCATTTAACACATTCAAAACACTGTACCTCAATTTACACATTTTGTCACTTGATTGCATTCATTCTCAATTTTCACAACACAGCCACAGTACACAATCGGAACACTATCAGACAATTTCACGTTTCACTATAATCACAAATTCAATATATATCACTGAACCCTCATCATATAATACACGAAGTCTCACTTTTCACATGTATTGCCAATTTTACACATATAAGGCGTATCGCCTTTCATACTACTCTCAATTTATCACTCATACAACAGTCTGATGCATATGTATGCAGATTCTCATTTTATGTCATTGTTGTGGATTGAGCATTTTCCTTGTCCCGATTCGGGCACTTTTCATGACCGATCACATTATCGGCAAGTAGGAGAGCCCTCTGGGTATGCACTATCGCCCACTCTCATCTACGGATAGGAGAGCCCTCTGGGTATGCACTATTCCCTTTTTCACTAATCGCATTCTAGGCAAGTAGGAGAGCCCTCTGGGTATGCACTACCGTCGTTATGGCCTTAGGCCCTATCACTGATATCGAGCTCAAAGCTCTGATCACTAAGCTCCCGATCCTGTTGTTATTTTACCGCTTATTATTTCGCTAAGCATTCACTCACATTTACACAGTCACTAGCACTTATCGACATATATCTATCACTTCACTCGCTTATCACAGTTGGAACGCTACTCATAATTTTATACACTCAATCACAGTCACAAATGTTCACATTTGCACAATCAATCACATGTATCTCATTTCACTACACTTATCACATTCAGAACATCATTCACAGTCTCAGCACATTTATCTCATCGCTATAATCACTCACACTTGCACAATCACTAGCACATATATTTATATATCACTTTACTCGCCTGTCACAATCAGAGCACTTACTCACAATTATATACACTGATTCTCAATCACAGGTATTCACATTTATATATCACACTTGGTGCAATCACTAACACTTATCACATTTAGCTCATTCACTTCACATTTATATCACTCACTTTTACACTTAATTCACACACATTCACAGACATTTAATCACATAAAAGCCGAGAAACCAACTAGGTTACTCACCGCACTTCGAGAGCTACACGGAAGTCTCGACCATATCCGTGGATTTGTCGATCCAACGGTGCCTCTATAACAATACAAGCGAATTCTCATCACTATATGCTCAATCAATTGAATTCACTGATGCACATGTCTCAATTTGAAATGATATGATGCATGATCATGATTTCCAGCTCTCAAATCTGATTTCAATATCTCTCACTTCACAATCACACTTCACTATTCACTAGGTCAATGACATCCATCAATTCCACAAATCTCTCGCTGAAACTCAAATTATACTCAATTCATCACAACACAACTCTTAGGTCACTTTAGGAACTAGAACTGATTCACTTTCAATGATCGCTAACTCAATAATTAGAATTCAAGCTCTCAGCCCATACCACACTTATAGACCTCTTCCTCTAGTTCATAACGAATCAAAGTTCATCTCAATTGGAGGTCTATACTAAAAGATATACCCTAAAAACCAGTTCAATTCCATTACACTTTCATTCTTCGCCGCGACCTCTCTACTCTCGTCGCGGCGTGAAGCCTGACGTCTTCGCCGCGACGTCCTCTAGCCTTCGTCACGGCGTGGAATTTCGCCTGCTTCCCGCGACGTCTACGAACCACACGTCGCGGCATCTAAAGCCTTCCGCTCGTCGCGACGTCAATTTCACATTTAATTTATTAAATCATGACGTCTGTTGGTTCGTCTTCTTCGAATCGCTTCTCGCCATTAATACCTCACACTCAACATTAAAAACACTCTATCTACCCAGATTCTTCACATTTATGCTCATTAATGCAACAACCATCATGAATATCAACATTAAACACAATAAAACTTACCAAATCGCTGAATCGGACGAAGCCCTAAAAATCGTAAACGTCAGAAATCCACCAAGCTTCAATCTCTCACTGAATCACTCTCAAATCTCAGTCATTTTCTCCTTCCTCAAGAATCAGCTAGGTCTTGGGCACAAGGAATCAACGAAAATCTCAAAAGAGGAAGAGATCGTCGACGGCAACGAAGGAAGAAGAAGAAAAGGGGAAAAATATACTTAACCCTAACTTCAACACCACTTATATATATATATATATAAGGGTGGGTTCAACTGAGACTTAAAATCTGCAAGTCCTCAAATCACTTAAATTTCAGTCTCTAAAATTCACTGGCTCATCACAATAATTCTTGAACTCACAACTCTATTTTTTTTCCAAGCCATTATCCACTCACTTTCGGGACCGGAATCACAATTATCAGTCTCAACGCATTTTCTCGGTTCGAACACATAACTCTAAAAATTATGGAAAAATCCTCATAAAATCACAAAAATATAAAACACTCGATCTCATACTCAATTTTCAAATTCCAAATCTCTATAACTCAATTCTCACTCTAACTCAAATATACAACCCAATATTCTTAAATTCTCAATCACATCACAATTCCACAAATTTAACTATTCAATTCAATCAATAGATCATATCTCAGAATTCACAATTCAACTCATAATCACAATTAAATGCTGGAATAATCATGAATGCATGATACTAAGATGCATGTGCAATTAACTCAATTAATCTCATTTATCACTGATGCAAAACTCACTATACGTGCAATTCAATCATGAATGCACTCACTGTTCAAACCATCCAATTATCGATATGCCCATCACACCGGTAACGGGATGTTACAATTCTCCCCTCCTAATTAAAATTTCGTCCCTAAATTTCTTATATATGATTGATCAGAAAGGTGGGGGAGTCGCTTCACTCATTAATTTTCTACGCTACTAAGCAATTTCTGCCAATGAACTGAAAACTATACGATCAATTAACCACTCACTTTTTCCGTATTTCGACACTGTCTCACTATTTCATTAAAATTACTTATAATTCGTCACTTTCAATATCACTAACACGTATCTCGGATCCTAACAATATTTCCAAAACTTGTCTATGCAACAATTTGGATCCGAAACATCTTTTACCGAATTACCAATCCATAGCTCAATTCACATCACAGTCACATAGAGGTCACTTATCAAAAATTCAGCTACTCCGATTTACACTCTCATTTTCATCTAAGTGCATCTATACCGCAGTGATACACTTGGAAACATTTCATTTATCGATTAACAGATTATATCACTTTAGTGTTAAAACACTAATCTCATAAGATTCCGATAACCTCAATCCACTCAAATCGTTTCCCTTTTCTAGGACTTCTCAATTCTATTTCGATTTCAATTACTCATTAACATAATACACTACACTCATAAAGTAATTTCTGAACTCGCAATTCAATCTAGGTTCCACATCAATCTCATTTCCCTGTAAATTTCAAACACAGTAGTTTCACATTTATCTCCAACAGTCAGGGCCGTTGGTCACTTTCACATATAATCATACGACTTTTCATTCATGCTGGACCATCAATTTCTCTTTCGATGCACTTTACGTCAATATAAGGCTCTGATCACTCTATGCAATTTCTCTAACAGTCTCTTTCTTAATTACACTTTACATCTCACTATCCTCAACAATAGGAGTCAGTTTCAATTCTTCAATAAGGTTCACAAATTTCAACACCACATATAGGTCTTTGCCAATCCTTTATCTACACAATTGATTTGGAATTTCGATAACTCATACCACTTTTCTTTTTACCCTATACCAGATTGACAATTAACACTCAACAATAACACACTTATACGCTATTGAATTTCTGCTCATTCCATTTTATTGCATCACTGTCTTAACTTTGCGACTACTCAATCGTTTAATCTCTTTTACTATCATCAGTCATACCATTCACACATTTCCTCAAACGGTTTGTCAAGGCTTAAGCCAGAAATCTTTGACACTTTTACGGACAGATCCAAAGACTTAGTTAGTTCTCAATAACTCCAAATCTCATATGCATATATTCTTGGAAATTTAGCATTTTATCATCATTTCTATCATCATCGGGTCTCCGATATGCCATACTCGAATACTAAATCATTCACTATTCATTCGATCGATTAAGATTCACTCTTATGAATCTTGCATGATTTACAATTTCTCAACTATGCTAAATTATCTTCTTCACTTATAAATACATTTAATCGATCATCGCTACTCATAGTCACTTCCCAATTAAAATACAATAGAGACACTTTACTCTTCAATAGTACAATAAATTCCTTTCCCTTAGTTCTCCACATAACTCAATTTATTGCCATCATTACACACTGGTTTGTTAACACATTCTTCATATCTCTTTTGTACTTTCAGATCACAATTACACAAAATATACACGAACCTATATTCTTCTCATATTCGCAATTAACATTTCCTTGATATTCAGTAATTCTCTTACACAATCAGAGTCATCTCATCAACATAATGTACACATTTTCAGTAACATATGGTATCTCTTACACTTGAGTCTTCGCTAAGATGAGGACTCCAAAAATTAACTTTCACTTCATTTCAAAGTGTATCTCTTCAATGATCGCTCTCAAATCAAATTATCGGATCAACTAAGCCTTATCATTCACTAACACTGTTCATCAAAACGTTGTCAGTCAATTATTTCCCATCTCTATCTATCAATCACTCTTAATACCTCAAAAAGATCAACTTCGATTACGCATAATTTTTCTCAAGAAGAGCAGTTCATGCCATGACTTACGAGAGTATAACATCCCTTATAATGAGACTCTATAGGGCATTTAAACAATTCCATTTACTTTAATATTTTGAACGCATCGCTATAATCATCACATCATATCTGAGTATACACTCACATCAATTGACTCATTAGTAGCCTATACTACTAAGAACATTTTAATCTCATTTTACTCTCGATAACCTTTCTCTTGTTGGTGCCAGTTCTCAATTGTTAATAGTCTCACTTCTTTCTCAATTGATCGCTACAAGCATTTTTTTGCCTTGCCTTAACTCATCTCGAGCTTGGGGCCACGGGGATAATAATCGGAGCTTATTTAATAAGCCACCTAATTTCCTCCTAGAACATATTCACGCATATTATTCACTTATGCCCAATCATTTCACCCATAAGGGTGATCCCACTATCAAATGTACACTTCCAGTGACAATCAAATCTGAGCTCAACAACTTTCCTTTTTGCACCCGACCTCGCGCGAGAGGATCGAATACAATTTCTATTCATTTCCAATTGATCACTATAAACACTTTCATTCTATAAGAATCGAACTGGCAATTATCCACTAACTCATTAATTTCTTCTCATGCCATCACACAAATAAGACACTTACACTCCATATTTCCACTTGTCACGGGGCTCCATGATCAGGTGTGTATTCACTTAGGTAGATCAGTTGAACCCTAATCACTCTTTCATCTACTATTATCAGTATTTTACACTTTAATCTTTTCATAATTGTCTCATACTCACGAACTTTTCACACTCAAATTAATATCATCACTGTATACAGTCATTCTTGATTTCTTGCTAAGATAATTGATTCTTAGTCATAAATCATGATTTATAACTCTAAATCCGTAATCAATCCCAATTGCAACTCTCTATATCATGGAACACTTTATTTTTATCCACAATATACACTTGATCTCTTGCCATTTCTATCATATTTCGATTTTCATTTTCCTCTCTCAATCCATAACTATCACTTTATCTCTATCTCATATTCAAAATTATACCCAATAAAACTCTCATATCGCATTTCATAATATAACCACCGATACCAGTACACTTATCTTCATTTATCACATTAAATGGTATACCCTTTTGGATCCCTGGTGTACACAACTTCCTTCTATCGCATTCTCACATTATCATTTTCCTCACTATCTCTAATCGCTTAAACAAGCGATACATGCTTATGCATGTGACTCATATGCTAGACTAGGGATCGATTGTCACCGTCACGTGACACGACTTAGATGCATGCACTTGACACATTTTTCAGAAAACCCATGTAAGATTGTACTGGGCTCGATACCACAAATGTAGCACCTACTCCCCGAGACCGAACCCGATATCGATGGTGATATCCGAGCCGTGCCGCGAGGATAGCGTCTAGAACAATCATTGCAACTCAAAACTCGAAAAACACTTCTCTTTATACAAAATCAATCACACGCGTGGAAATCGGTAATAATCAAGGCCCATTGAACAAAATCACTAATAAGAATAACTTGCAACACTACAATACACATAGAACATCACTACCCTAATGCGACGCGCGAACCGATCCCGACCCTCGACTCGACCGCAAGTAATCATACTCCCGTTTGTCAACGGGTATTCTTCAATCCTGAAAAATAGTTGCAATGTTGGGTGAGTTTGCGAACTCAATGAAAACCATCATCGATGGTTCACCCAACTCATGCATATAAACACATATATATATATATATATTGCAATAGTCATTAACACATTCGAACACTGCACCTCAATTTACACATTTTGTCACTTGATTGCATTCATTCTCAATTTTCACAACATACCACAAAGACACAATCGAACACTATCGACAATTTCACGTTTCACTATAATCACAAATTCAATATATATCACTGAACCCTCATCACATAATACACGAAGTCTCACTTTTCACATGTATTGCCAATTTTACACATATAAGGCGTATCGCCTTTCATACTACTCTCAATTTATCACTCATACAACAGTCTGATGCATATGTATGCAGATTCTCATTTTATGTCGCTGTTGTGACTGAGCATTTTCACTGTCCCGATTCGGGCACTTTTTGCACTGATCACATTATCGGCAAGTAGGAGAGCCCTCTGGGTATGCACTATTTCCTTTTTCACTAATCGCATTCTAGGCAAGTAGGAGAGCCCTCTGGGTATGCACTATTGCCGTTATGGCCTTAGGCCCTATCACTGATATCGAGCTCAAAGCTCTGATCACTAAGCTCCAGTCATAACTGTTATTTTACCGCTTATTATTTCGCTAAGCATTCACTCCCATTTACACAGTCACTAGCACTTATCGACATATATCTATCACTTCACTCGCTTATCACAGTTGGAACGCTACTCATAATTTTATACACTCAATCACAGTCACAAATGTTCACATTTGCACAATCAATCACATTTATCTCATTTCACTACACTTATCACATTGAACATCATTCACGGTCTCAAAGACATTTATCTCATCGCTATAATCACTCACACTTGCACAATCACTAGCACATATATTTATATATCACTTTACTACTTTGTCACAATCAGAGAACTTACTCACAATTATATACACTGATTCTCAATCACAGGTATTCACATTTATATATCACACTTGGTGCAATCACTAACACTTATCACATTTAGCTCATTCACTTCACATTTATATCACTCACTTTTACACTTAATTCACACACATTCACAGCACATTTAATCACATAAAAGCTGAGGAACCAACTAGGTTACTCACCTGCACTTCCGAGCTACAGCCTGGAAGTCTCAGCCATATCCGTGGACTGTCGATCCAACGGTGCCTCTATAACAATACAAACGAATTCTCATCACTATATGCTCAATCAATTGAATTCACTGATGCACATGTCTCAATTTGAAATGATATGATGCATGATCATGATTTCGACTCTCAAATCGATTTCAATATCTCTCACTTCACAATCACACTTCACTATTCACTAGGTCAATGACATCCATCAATTCCACAAATCTCTCGCTGAAACTCAAATTATACTCAATTCATCACAACGCAACTCTTAGGTCACTTTAGAACTAGAATGATTCACTTTCAATGATCGCTAACTCAATAATTAGAATTCAAGCTCTCAGCCCATACCACACTTATAGACCTCTTCCTCTAGTTCATAACGAATCAAAGTTCATCTCAATTGGAGGTCTATACTAAAAGATATACCCTAAAAACCAGTTCAATTCCATTACACTTTCATTCTTCGCGCGACCTCTCTACTCTCGTCATGCGTGAAGCTCGACGTCTTCGCCATGACGTCCTCTAGCCTTCGTCACGGCGTGGAATTTCGCCTGCTTCCCGCGACGTCTACGAACCACACGTCGCGGCATCTAAGGCCTTCCGCTCGTCGCGACGTCAATTTCACATTTAATTTATTCGTCGCGACGTGCAACTGGTTCGTCTTCTCCGAATCGCTTCTCGCCATTAATACCTCACACTCAACATTAAAAACACTCTATCTACCCAGATTCTTCACATTTATGCTCATTAATGCAACAACCATCATGAATATCAACATTAAACACAATAAAACTTACCAAATTGCTGAATCGGACGAAGCCCTAAAAATCGTAAACATCATAAATCCACCAAGCTTCAATCTCTCACTGAATCACTCTCAAATCTCAGTCATTTTCTCCTTCCTCAAGAATCAGCTAGGTCTTGGGCACAAGGAATCTACGAAAATCTCAAAAGAGGAAGAGATCGTCGACGGCAACGAAGGAAGAAGAAGAAAAGGGAAAAAATATACTTAACCCTAACTTCAACACCACTTATATATATATATATAAGGGTGGGTTCAACTGAGACTTAAAATCTGCAAGTCCTCAAATCACTTAAATTTCAGTCTCTAAAATTCACTGGCTCATCACAATAATTCTTGAACTCACAACTCTAATTTTTTCCAAGCCATTATCCACTCACTTTGGACCGAATCACAATTATCGGTCTCAACGCATTTTCTCGGTTCGAACACATAACTCTAAAAATTATGGAAAATCCTCATAAATTCACAAAATATAAAACACTCGATCTCATACTCAATTTTCAAATTCCAAATCTCTATAACTCAATTCTCACTCTAACTCAAATATACAACCCAATATTCTTAAATTCTCAATCACATCACAATTCCACAAATTTAACTATTCAATTCAATCAATAGATCATATCTCAGAATTCACAATTCAACTCATAATCACAATTAAATGCTGGAATAATCATGAATGCATGATACTAAGATGCATGTGCAATTAACTCAATTAATCTCATTTATCACTGATGCAAAACTCACTATACGTGCAATTCAATCATGAATGCACTCACTGCTCAAACCATCCAATTACCGATATGCCCATCACACCGGTAACGGGATGTTACAAAATTGCTTTTAAGTTCTTCACGAAAGTTTTAGATTATGTTTTTATATTTCCATTGATGTAAAGTATGGAAATTTTGGACCATGTAATAGGAAGTTATGATTTTTAGAAATTTCTGTTACTGTTTGGGATGATCATTAGTAGATAGAAACTTTGAAGGGGTTTTTGACTCCCTTAGAGGCCAAATTGATTTTTCTGTGCCACATGAAAGTTGTAGGTTGATTTTTTATGTTTTCATTGATATAAAGTATGACATTTTTGGACCTTAGAGTTTAAAGATAGAAATTTTAGAAGTTGTGATATTGTTTAGTGTGACCAGACCCTTTGTCATTCTTTTGCTTATAACTTTTCCGTCTGACATCCGATTGACTTGATTTTTAAAGCATTGGATTCCTAAGACATCCCTCTATCTTTTCATATAAAATTTGGGGATTTTTAAGATTAAATTAAGGTGTTAAAAATACAAGAGGTGCAAAATTGGAAGTACACTTAAGGTTAAAGATATAAGGCTTTTATTGAAGGGCAAAATGGACTTTTTAAGAATAATAAAGGGTATAAAAAGAAGAAATTATTGTTTTTCTTGGAAATGGAAGAAGAAGTCGTGGAAGAAGAAGAGAAGAAGAGAAAAATCTAGGGTTTGGAGATCTTTGAAAATTTTGAAGAATTTGAAGTCAAATCAAGTAAGTATAAGCATCGTTCCTCTTGATTAGATGAACGAAACATGTTTTGATGTTAGTTAAGAGAGGATTATGTGTGAGAGGTTGTAGAATGGGTAAAAGCATATGTTTGGTTTTAGGGTTAATGATCAAAGATAGATTTTAATGTTGTGTTTGTGAATGATTTTGGGTTGGAATGAGTTTAGAAATGAAGTAGGAATGATGATTTAGGGTTAAGATGAGTTGTATTTGAAATATGAGAAGTATATAGATGAAGAACAAGTTTTCGGGAGTTTTCTGGGAATGTTCGCCTCGACGAACTTTTGCCCTTGCCGCGGCAAGCTCCAACATCTTCGCCGCAGCGAAATCCTGTTTCCCAGCACTAATATACTTCAATATTTTGGGCATAACTCTTTTTGTAGATGTGAAAATGAGGTGGTTTTTGATTTTATGTAAACTATAAACATAGGGCTACAAGTTTTATGAAGAAATGAAGTTTATTTCAGTCTCTAAAGATCTCCAAATTTGGCCGGAAATTGAGTATAGATTCTTGTTTCAATATAAGGATAGTCCCTATATATTTGGAGTATAACTTTTGGATTTCTAAAACAAATTGAATGATTTTGGAGTCATTAGAAACTTAAGACAATGGGGAACTTTTTTTCTAGATAAGAATATTATCAGATTTTATCATTTACTTGATCATAGTAATCATGGAAAATTGACCCGAATGTTTAGACTTTTGGAAGAGTTTGAGTTTTTAGAATTTATCTTAGTGAATATGCAATATATGGATCCTCAAATTGTATTCCCATTGAATGAAAATTTTGCATTTTGATAAAGGAAATCAAGGAAGGCAAGAGGATCAAGAGGAGAGGCATCTTTTAAGCATGGATATGAGGTAGGTACCATGTTTATAATTTGAATTATAAGCTACGTATATATTTTTGAAAAATCAAGAAAGCAAGATGTTTTCAAATTATGGTTTTCGGACTATTTGATAAGTTGCTACAATGGTAAAATCCATTGTTTTTAAATGATTTGCTAAATCACTACGATTGTTTCTTTTTCTTGTGTTTGAATAATTTGATAATGTTGCTAAAGTGTTTCATTCTTTGTGTTTGATTGATTGAAGAATTGTTATGTGAATTTGATTGTTATGTGGATTTTGAATTGGTGGAAATTTGAGAATGGAAATTTTGTTTAATGTATGACATGATTATGAGAACTAAGTTTTCGAAATATGCCTTCGGGCAATCCGATTTTCAAGTATGAAATCTGTTATATAGGTTTGGTTAGGTCCTATAAGTTGTCAAGTGCACTTGTCTAAGGCTTCGCCCGCTTACCCGCTAATGGCATTGGAGCTCCGTTAAGGACTCCCATAAGTTCATGGCTACAAATGGACCGCTATGCGGGAAGGTGTAGTACGTTCTGTTCACGACTACACAGGACCTCTATGCGAGAATGTGTAGTACGTTCTGTTTTCTGGACCGACCCAAACCAATTTCTGATGTGTTTATGTGCCTTTGTTTTGTTTATACTGCATACATGATTTAAAACTGTTCATGAATGTTTTGAAAGTTGAGAATTTTTTAGAAATGAGTATTTGATAAATGCCCACTGTGAAATTTCTATAAAATGGCAAAATTTTTGGAAAATGATTTTTTTGCGTATTTTTCGATTTATAAACGTCTTATCCACGAGTTGTAAAGCTCACCCCTCCCCCTTTTGTCCTCATCTTCAGGTAATCGAGGAGGAGATCGGATGAAAGCAAGTCAAGACCTCCGTTTGTTTGTATATATGTTGTAGGGTTAATTTGAATGTTAGCAAGAATAATATTTTAGACTTTTGTTAAGGGATTTTGAAATTTCTGTATTCTTGTGTATTTTGGATTTTGAGATTGGTGTTGTATTGTGGCTGGAAAATGCCACCATTGTTTGGTAATGCATTTCTTTTGGAGTATGTAAATAAATTATGGATTTGTATATGGATTAGAAAAGTGAGTTATAGTTTTATATATAAATTGCATATAATATGATTTGATTGTGTTTGGATTCCGAACAGGAGGTCTGATGATTGTGTAGATGGATTTGAAATATAGAAGTGCTTATTTGTGTATGAATTGTGGATACATGGATATGTGTGTAAGGTGCTTTATGGCAAAAGAAAAATAAGATTTTGTTTAAATGATGAGATATGAATGAATATGAAGAAGAAAATGATTTGAGGTTGAGGGATTGATGAAAATCCCATTTGAAAGTGGTTTTTGCTTTGATTGATGAATTCCAAAAAGGGGAAATTGAATTGCTTTATATGAGATTGAATAAACAATGAAAAAAAAAGTTTATACTAATTTGGATTGGTTTAGACCTAGTGTGTGTCTTGTTTTTCTAACGCTAGTTTTTCTAAGGTATGCGTTTTTGGATATCAGAAATTGACCTTAAGTTTGATTGCTTTTTTGATCCGATTTGATTCCTTTGGATTTCGCTCTTTGCCTTTCGCTTTTGTTTCCTTCTGTTCTTTCGTTTCCGCCACTTTGTTTTTCGTTGTGTTTATCGATTTATGGTTCCGAGGTTGGGTTCCGGAGACGGGGCCCAACATTTGTGGTATCAAAGCAAGAGTGTAAGTGTTATGGTTTTGTTAAGCGGTTGGGTTTTGGTCCCAACATGAGTGGTATGAGAGCAAGAAGAGATTACAAGGAAATGGAACGATGATAGTTATGGTTTTCTGGAAGAGTTGGGTTCTGAAAACGAGGCCCAACAAAAGAAGCTTTGGGATGAGTTGGGATGTCTACTATTGATGTTAAGGTGTTCATGTAGTCACTGCACTTGTTGTACTAGGAGGAAAGTGGAGGAGATAAACTTAAGTAATAAGTTGATACAATTTTTGATGGGGTTAAACGACAGTTATGATTAGGTTAAGAATTAGACTTTATTGATGGATCCACAACCAAATATTAAGAAAACTTATTTAATTATTTTGAAAGTAGAGAGACTAAGGAAATATATATGAAGATTATTGAAACTAACAACAATAGTGCAATGCTAGTTAGAGGACAAATGAATAAGACAGATAAAGGAGGGAAATGAAGTTTTAAAAAAAGAGATATAATGGATAAATCTAAGTTGAAATGTGATTCCTGTAAAATGACAAGGTATACTAATGATACTTGTTTTAAATCCATGGATATCTAAACTGATATATGGAATTAAAGTAGTAAAGATTGTTGGATCAATGGTGGTTGACAAATTAATTCCACTTATGTTTTGATAATAATAAAATGTATAGAATTGGTTAAGAAATTGTTTCAGGTATTTTGGGATTGATATTCAATGAAAGAATTGTACAAATCAAGATGGAAGTTTCCTATACAAGTAATATATGTCAACACAAGTCGACTAACAGCATACAAGTCGACTTATCGTGGACCACAAGTCGACTTATACATCACAAGTCGACTTATAGAAGAGCGGAGATGCAAGTTTACGTAAAATGTTGTCACAAGTCGACTTATACAATTCGACAAGTCGACTTATACAACTCGACAAGTCGACTTATGGGTACAGCACATTAATTCCAATGGTCCAATTAGCCAAAAATGGAAGGGAGATTATCAAGGAACGGCTATAACAATCAAGCAACGGCTATATGGGTTCTCAACAACTATATTTCTTCAAGTATAAATAGAGGATGATGGAAGAAGAGTTTACAGAAGTTCTACAAGCCAAAATACTCTTATCTTGCTCCAAATTGCTCATCATTGTTCTTACTTTGTTTACATTTGTATTGAGCACTTGTTCTTAGATCTTTATCCTATTTCTTTTACAAATTGAGTGACTAGTGAAAGGTCACGTGTGAGGTAGCTTGAGCCGGAAATCAAGTATTGTTGGTAGGATTTGTGCCGGAAGACAAATCATCTGTAAAGGTTGCTTGAGCCGAAAATCAAGTAGTCTGGTAGGATTTGTGCGGAAGACAAATCAAGTGTAAAGGTAGCTTGAGCGAAAATCAGCGAGACTGTAAGAGTTCACTGAACTACAAAGTGTGTAATAAAGTGGTTTGTAAAATCCTAAGTGGGAGCTTAGGTAGAGGGCGAGGTCTTAGACCGAACCTCTATAAAAGCAGTGTTTGATCTTCTTCCTACTCTTTGTATTTAAATTTGTTTAAATTACTATTGTGTGAATTAACTTCTGATTTTATTGTAGAAATTCTAAAAGATTTTTAAAGATCTATTCAACCCCCCCTTCTAGATCGCTAACAATTGGTATCAGAGCAGAAGTATCCGGGGATGGCACACAACAAACTAGCGGAAGAAGGTAACACAAATTATCACCCTCCTTTATTTAATGGTACTAACTATTCATCTTGGAAAAATCCTATGAAGTATCATATTATAAGTGAGGGAGTTGAATACTGGAAGATCATTATCTTCGGACTTCAAGCCCCTCTGAAAGAAAATGGTGAGCTGAAAACAGAGCTGGAGTATGATGATAACGATTGGAGGCAAGCGTACATCAACGCCAAAGCTATGAAGCTGATATATTGTGCATTAACGGTTGAGGAAAGAAACCGGGTAAATTCTTGCACCACTGCCAAGGAAATGTGGGAGAGACTTCGAGTTACTCATGAAGGGACAAATCAAGTATGGGAGACAAAGATTAACATGCTTCTCCATGACTATGAAATGTTTGTCATGAAAGAAGGTGAGTCTATTTCCAATATGCTTGATCGTTTTACAGAAATTATTAATGAATTAGGAAATCTTGGAAAGCACATGACGGATAGCGAGAAGGTGAAGAACATTCTTCGCTCTCTACCCAAAGAATGGGATTCACAAGTCACTGCTATTATAGAGTCCAAGGATCTTAATCACTTGGAATTCAATGCCTTGGTGGGATCACTCATCAACTATGAGATCATTCTCAAATCAAGAGGAGGTAGAGGTAAGTCACAAAAATCAATTGCTTTTAAAGCTAACACTTCTTTTGTTGATGAAAGTGATGAGGAAATAGATGAAGACGAGGAAGACGAAGAAATAGCTATGTACGCTAGAAATTTAAGGAAGTTCAAGGGACTTCTCAAAAATCGAAGAAAAGAATTAAGTGGCGGAATAAATGGAGAAACGAAGAAGTATACTGTAGAAAGAAGGTCTAAAGGCTATCAAGAAAAGAAAATTCAAATCTTCAGAAAAATGACAAAATCGATAAAGGTAAAGGAAAACTAGCCTGGTGGCAACTTGGAGTGATGAAGAGAATGCATATCAATGCGATGATGAAAACAACTGGCACTTATGGAAAAAGTTCATCAGTGATGATGAAAATGAGGTACATTTCATTGATC
Organism: Erythroxylum novogranatense; assembly: GCA_029891385.1. Taxonomy (NCBI): domain Eukaryota; kingdom Viridiplantae; phylum Streptophyta; class Magnoliopsida; order Malpighiales; family Erythroxylaceae; genus Erythroxylum; species Erythroxylum novogranatense. The sequence goes on along the minus strand of CM057234.1, from coordinate 41,164,287 downwards.
AAGATCTTATAGATTCTTTTAACGCTTTACAAATTGATTTTGAAGAAGCTATTGAGATCAATAAAAAATTGAGAAAGAAAATAAGAGAACTAGTTGCTGAAAATAATGCTTTACATGAGACGATTGATGATTTAGATTGTCCTAAGGAAGATCATTCTACATGCCTTGCTGAAAAAGAAAATCTTACTAATGAACTTGGTAGACTTAGAAAGGAGTTTTCTTATGTGGTTGGAAAATTTGCTGGTGGAAATGCAAAGTTTGAAGAGATGTTGTCTTTACAAAGATATTCTATTTCTAAACATGGTTTGGGATATGATCCTTATAATAGATATTGTTCTTTAATTTCCAAATTTACCAAGGATGGAAAAGTTGCTCAATGTGCTAGATGCTTGAAAGATAGTCATATAGAAATTGCATGTAAAAGTATTAGGAGATGTGTTAAGGTTAAGAAAATCTGGGTGGTAAAAGATACAACACCTTCTAATGTGGTTTATATGACTAACCAAAATGGACCCAAGATGGCTTGGGTACCAATGAGAAGAAAGGATGTTTCAGTTGTAGGTAAAAGCAAGGAATGAAAATCAACCAAGCACATGGTACATTGATAGCAGATATTCAAGGCATATAAGTGGAGACAACAACAAAGACGACTAATGAAGGTTGATAAGTCAACTTATGCAGGTAAACAAGTCGACTCATGTCTACACAGATTCTTATGCTATTTCAAGAGTGTGGTGCTTACTATGACTTTCTGATATTTGTATTCATTGTTGGATTGTTATGTAATGACAATTGCCTTTATTTGTGTTTGCTGTTTTGTTTGTTTATAGACTGCATTTGTGACTATTTTTCATTTTTCATATTGGTTTTTAATTATGACAAAAAGGGGGAGTAATATTGGAAATTGATAATTGGTATCTTTTAGTCACCGTCATTTGATTGAGGGGGAGTGTGTTTGATTTGAGACTATTTGTGCTTGATGACCTGTTACTCTATTTAATGTGATTGCGATAATTTTTCATCTTCATATTTGTTGGTTTGTATTAGTTGTTTTGATTATGACAAAAAGGGGGAGAAAAATAAGAAATTGATATTCTTTAGTCACTTGATTAAGGGGGAGTTTGTTTTTACAAAGTTATTAAATTCAATGATTTATATGATTGAGGGGGAGACTTCTAACCAAAATGACAAGGTATAAAAACCTTGATCAATGTTCTTTGTTTTCATTTCTTAAACAATTTCTAAGTATTTTGTCATTATCAAAAAGGGGGAGATTGTTGGACCAATGGTGGTTGACAAATTAATTCCACTTATGTTTTGATAATAATAAAATGTATAAAATTGGTTAAGAAATTGTTTCAGGTATTTTGGGATTGATATTCAATGAAAGAATTGTACAAATCAAGATGGAAGTTTCCTATACAAGTAATATATGTCAACACAAGTCGACTAACAGCATACAAGTCGACTTATCGTGGACCACAAGTCGACTTATACATCACAAGTCGACTTATAGAAGAGCGGAGATGCAAGTTTACGTAAAATGTTGTCACAAGTCGACTTATACAATTCGACAAGTCGACTTATGGTCACAAGTCGACTTATACAACTCGACAAGTCGACTTATGGGTACAGCACATTAATTCCAACGGTCCAATTAGCCAAAAATAGAAGGGAGATTATCAAGGAACGGCTATAACAATCAAGCAACGGCTATATGGGTTCTCAACAGCTATATTTCTTCAATTATAAATAGAGGATGATGGAAGAAGAGTTTACAGAAGTTCTACAAGCCAAAATACTCTTATCTTGCTCCAAATTGCTCATCATTGTTCTTACTTTGTTTACATTTGTATTGAGCACTTGTTCTTAGATCTTTATCCTATTTCTTTTACATATTGAGTGACTAGTGAAAGGTCACGTGTGAGGTAGCTTGAGCCGAAAATCAAGTATTGTTGGTAGGATTTGTGCGGAAGACAAATCATCTGTCAGAAGGTTGCTTGGTAGAAAATCAAGCGGTATTGGTAGGATTTGTGCCGGAAGACAAATCAAGTATAAAGGTAGCTTGAGCCAGAAATCAAGCGGGATTGTAAGAGTTCACACTGAACAACAAAGTGTGTAATAAAGTGGTTTGCAAAATCTTAAGTGGGAGTTTAGGTAGAGGACGTAGGTCTTAGCACCGAACCTCTATAAAAACAGTGTTTGATCTTCTTCCCTACTCTTTGTATTTAAATTTGTTTAAATTACTATTGTGTGAATTAACTTCTGATTTTATTGTAGAAATTCTAAAAGATTTTTAAAGATCTATTCAACCCCCCCCCTTCTAGATCGCTAACAAAGATAGTGAATTTCAAAGAAAAATGTGGTGAATACGGTAGAAATAGAGAAAACAGGAGAAATGAATATGAATCAACTATTAACAACACAAATGATTGGTAGCTCAATATTTCTAGCATAATTCAACAGGAGGTTGAAAGATTCACGAGAGGAAAACCTAAGTCTGAAGTAGATAGAGGAAACAATGCAAATTTTGCACATTTTGAAGAATTTGCAGGTAACATAACATATCAATCCTTTAGTTCTCTTGAATTAATTAGAAATAAATCCTAGATAATAGACACTAGAGCTTCAAATCACATGTGTATTGTAACATCCCGGTTTCATACAAAGGATTAGAACCCTCAAAATTTGGTATATGTGAGATCAATCAAAGAAATTGGAACAACACATCTCATACTATTGCATTAGATACGGTGCACATGCACATGAATAGGGAATCCTAGCTCATAACAATAATTGTACATGCATTCATGGACATTCCCGGTATAATTGGTATTAAATGTGTCTGTTTAGAGAATTGTGGGTTATTGATCGTGAAAATTGATTTAGAGAGTGAAATTGCTGATTTTACATTTTTGAAGAATTTTAGGAAATTTTTCTGAAATTTTTCGGGGGTAATCCCGGACTAGAAAAAATGCCATGTGGCAGACCAACTGACAACTGGTGGTAAAATTTACTGTCTATGGTATTGAATTTAGGACATATGGTTATAGGAATTTTTGAAAAGTAGAATTTATGGGAAATTGGGCTTGAAATTGATTAATTAAGAAGGAATTGCTTAAAGCTTGACATGTGGAATGACACATGGCAACTTAATAGCCATGTATTTAATTAGCTTACATTCAATTAAGCTCCCTTTTGTTGTATCTCACAACACTCACCTTCATACAACTTTTTGGAGCTTTTGTTTAGGTCTTCTCCTTCTCTCCTTCGTGGCTATCTTCTTCATGGGTGGTGACTTCCTCCAACCTTAGCCTAGCTTACATCTTTTGCTTGCTTCCTTGCCAATTTGCTCTCTCTCCCTTGGTTACCATAAAAACCTATTTCTAGCCCTTTGAAGATGATGATCATTGGTGATGGTTGAAGCTAGGGTTTGGTGGTGTTCTTGGAGAGTTCAATGATGAGGTGGCTTAACCAAGTAAGTTTCCTTTCAAATGTTATGGGTATGGCTAAATAAAGCTAAATTGATGATGAACTTGAGTATCTTGATGATTTGAGTTTGTAAGGGTTATGTATGTATCTTGGATGAGGCAAAGTTATGTTCATATATTGTTGTTGTATGTATAGGATAAGTGAGAAAGCATCTATAGAGGTTTAGAGATGGATTGATGTTCAAAGAGATGCATGAATGAGTATAAACTTGATTATAACTAGATATCTATGTATATGCACTGTTTTTGGTAATTGTTAAATGATAGATCATGGCTTGTTTGAGAGTAAGTTATTGAATTGAATTAGGTAGGGATTGATGAAGAATTATAATGGAAATTATGATCTAAATAGATGAGTTGAATGTTAAGATTGAAGGGTGGAAAATATGGAAATTTGCACAGTTTGATCTTGAGTGTGCTCCACTTGATTGGCCATAATTGTTTCTATAGTTGTCCAAATAAGTTGAGGTTTGTTTTAAATTAAAAACTGAAACATTTGGTTACATTTTATATGAAGGAAGTTCTGCCCAATTTTGATGAGAAGAGTGGTGAATTTTGCTTTACAAGTGACATATAGGAGCTGTGTGAACAGTATCCGAGATTGATAACCTGAAACTTGGATGCATTTTTGGATTGAATTAGGGTGAATTTGTGGAATTTGTCTTCATGAAAGTTGAAGCCTATCTTGTTATCTTTCCATTGCCACAGATTATGCAATTTTTCTATATGTATTTTGGGAATTATGACCTGTTGAATGTGGGCTGGTGATGTGCATTTTAGTGAAACCTAGCCATAAGTGTAGATTTTGTGAGTATTGTGATTGGAAGCAAATTTAGAGATTTCTGTAATTTGAATTGACTCAAGTGATCTTATGGAAAGTTGTAGAGGAAGAAATTATCTTGAAAATGAGATATACTATACTATTTTTTGATATCAGAATTGGGAGTTATGAATTTTCAAAGATTGGACTTAAGTTAGGTCATTGACTAGTGATCAGGGCAGCCACTTGCATGACAGTTTTAAGTTTGTTAGAGATGGAATTGGCTGTTAAGCCCTTCATGAGAAGTGTATTATTCTGTTTTATCTTTTCATAGGTATAAAGTATGCAATTTTTTGACATTTTTGCAAGAAGTTATGCTTTTTAGAAAATTGTTGTTCAGCCTGTGGTTTGATTAGGCAGAATCATTCATTGAATTGTTTGACCTACTTAGCAATTGAATTTGATTTCATGTTGTTCATGAAATTTGTAGGTCATTCTGATCTTTCATTTGGTATAAATCTTGTAATTTTAGCAAAGGGAATGAGAAGTTATGGATTTTATAAAATGTTGCACTATTTTGATAAAATGTTGCACTGTTTTGAGAGGCATTGTGAAGGTAGTAACTTTGAGTGTATTTTTGACACCCTTAGAGGTGAAATTAGTTTTTTTGTCCTTTATGAAACTTGTAGAGTTCTCTTTTCTCTATAAAATAGATACCAAGTTTGTCTAATTTGAAGTTTAGAGTAGGGAGTTATGCCCTATAGAAGTTGGGATGTCAGAGGACGTTTATTCCAGATCTGCCATTGTAGTAGTGTAAGTCGACTTGCATCCTCAGACAAGTCGACTAGGACATACACAGTAGCATAAGTCGACTAAGATTCTCAGGCAAGTCGACTAGGATCATATATTTTTTCTTCTTTTGCTTATAACTTTTCCGTCCGACATCCGATTGATCTGATTCTTGAGGCATCGGATTCGTGAAATATTTTATTTCATTTTATGAGAAATTAGGAATTTTTGAACGAAAAATTGACGTGGGTCCGAGTAATAGTTCTTTGGTCACTGTTTTATTTATTTTTGGACCTATAGAGGCCCGAATTGAGTAATTTCGATACCGTTAGATTTTTAATTTTTAGATGGAATGTTTGTGATGGAAATTTTGGATTAAGGCCGGGAATATCATGAACATGCATTGTACACCTTTTAATTGTTACATGTGTATCATTAACTAGTTCTGATTGGACAATTAGTAATGGTTATATTCTCTAATTATTATAGAGGCACATTTGGAGCGTCGACCGACCGACGGTGCAGAGACTTCTCAGCAATAGCTCGGAAGTATATGTGAGTAACCTAGATGGTTCTTTCAATTATTATATGTCTAATGTGGGGAATAATGGTGGGATTAGTGATTGTATTTATTTATGACTGGGTTCCGGACACGGATGGTCCGATGAATTGGGAGATTTGACATAGAAGTGTCCTTTATGTGCTGATTGTCAAATTGCTTGCTATGACTGTGCTTCATTGCGTTGCCTCTACTGTGACAGACTGTTTTATATTGACTGTGACATATTGGGCATATTGTATTTCATACACAAATACATGAACGGATAATAATAGTTGTGACTAGAGTCGCCACTGATACTGCAAAGAGCCTCGAGCTCGAAGGGAGATAGTGCATACCCAGAGGGCTCTCCTATTCCCTAGACGTGTCTACTGCCTACTGTTTACTATTTAAGCGCTCGGTCACAACACTGTAATAAAATAGAAAAGTGTCACATATGCATTGCATACACATTTTGATTGAATACAGTAAATGGGAAAAAGGCATAAGTGTATTATACAATTGTGATTTGCTTCTTCTGAACTTGTTATTGTATATACTCTGTAATTTGCTTGAGTGATGCATGAATTAGGCGAACCATCGATGATGGTTCCTCACTGATTTCGCAAACTCATCCAAAATTGCAATCTATTTTTCAGGATCGAGAGTAGCCTCTTAGCTCCAGAGAGACTGTAGAGCCTTGTAGATTCAGATTGGCGAGAGAAGATATGGCTCACAGGTCGGTCAGCTGGGATTCATTTAGAGAACCTCTAGTTAGGACTGTTATTTTTGTCTTAGTGTATATAGTAGTTGTGTTAAGTTTTCGGAGGAATGTACAGACAAATGATACTAACAATTTGTAAATTATTGAGTTTGATGAAATGAAATGAAACAAAGTTTGGTTTTTAAAAAGTCGCAAATTACTATTAATGTTTTATTATTGTGATGCCATGTGGAGTTTAGAGTTGTTTGTTTGTAATTCTCTCTTATCATAGGATGTGGACCGGAATGACCTACGGGTGTTCCGGTAGATACTCTACGGTAAGGGGGTGCTACATGTATAGATTTTAACAAAATGAAAACTGTAACTCCAACCAATTATCCAACCCCATTTTACCTAGCAGATGGAACCATCAAGTTCGTTCACCATATAAGTGATATAAAATTGAAAAACAAAATAACCTTAACCGAAGCCTTACATATACCTAACTTTCAATTTAACTTGTTATCTATTAACAAGTTAACCATTGCAGCTTATATAAAATTCACCTTTTATCCATCTTTTTGTCTTTTATAGGACCTGAAGACTGATGAAATACTAACAGTTGGAAAAATAATAAGAAGATTGTACATTCTCGATCCTTTTTCATTTGATCAACACATCATAGAATCCTATATTGCTAAAACCAATTGTTTTCCTTGTTTTTTTGCATATAAAATCTATATTATAGATGGTGTAGTTTGGCACAATAGACTTGTTCGTCCCTCAAATATTGTAAGCACTCACATTTATGACAAGAATAAAATTACTTTTGAATACCTAAATGCTTGTGATATCTGTCCTATGGCAAAAATGTAGAGAAATCCTTTTTCCCATTAGTAAAACACACATAAACCGGTGTTTTGAACTCATTTATGCAGATTTATGGGGTCCATATCACACTCTAAGCATTAGTGGTTTAAGATTCTTATAAACTATCATTGATGATTTTAGCAGATGTTGATGGATGTTTATGCTAAAATATAAATCTCAAGTTCCTTCAATTCTTTAAACTTTCTTTGAAATGACCCAAACACAATTCAATCTCAAGGTATAAAGTGTACGAAGCGACAATGGATCAAAATTTTCGAATCAAGATTGTCTCCTATTGTTCTCCAAAAATGGAATTTACATCAATGATCTTGTGTTCATACCCCCAACAAAATGGAGTAGTATAAAGAAAACACAAACACTTATTGCAAATTGTAAGGGCTTTGATGTTTCAATCACATTTTCCAAATAGGTTTTTGGGAGACTCTATCCTTACTACCATTTACATAGTAAATCATTTACCATCTGTTATACTAACTTGGAGAACTCCATAGGAAATTCCTTTCCATACATAACCTTCTTATAAAAACCTTTAGAGTTTTTGATGCCTCTATTTTGTAGAAAATACCAACCCTGAAAAAAGAAATTTTGATACTAGAGCATATCAGTGTGTTTTTATTAGATATCACTATAGACAGAAGGCGAATAAACTCTATGACATTCAAAACCCTAAAGTTCTTGTTTCTAGAAATGTTCGGTTCCATGAAAAACATTTTTCCTTATCATAAGTCACAAGAACTTGCAAAAACTACTCCTATCACCAAAACATTTTGATTTACCTGAATTTGATGAATGTTCCTTATACTCATTCAATTGATTTTCCAACAGATATTGATTCTTTTACTCTATCAAATCAACCCACATCAGTGCAAGACTAACCAATGACCCAAACATATAAACCACTAATGATAATAATTGAAGAGTCACATTTAAGGAAAAGTGTCAAAGACAGAAAACCAGCTGCATGGATGAATGATTTTGTTTCAAATAATGAACAGTCTTCTCATATGTTGACTAAATGCACAAATCTCACACCCAAGACATTTCCTTATCATAAATCGCTCAATTGTTCTACATCTTACATGTCATTTTTAGATGCAGTGTCAAATATTCAAGAGTCATTTTTTTAATCAAAGACTTAAAAAGGAGTGGATAGATGCAATGAATGCAGAATTAAATGCACTTAATGAAAACAAGTCATAAGAGTTGACATAATTACCACCAGGGAAAAAGGCCACAAGACCAAAGTAGGTAAATTGAAAATAAAACTTGATGGAATGATTAACAGATACAAAGCCAGGTTAGTCACTAATGGATATAATCAGGTTGAATGAATTAGTTTTATGGATAGTTTCTCAACAATTATGAAATTAGTAATAATCAAAATGCTTTTGGTTGTTTTAGCAACTTATTTATGGCCACTCCATCAACTAGATATCAATAATGGTTTTATTTATAGATATTTGGATGAAGAAGTGTATATAATGCCTCCTAAAGAGTATGCTAAAGCAAAAAAAAACACCAAGTTTTCAAATTGATCTGATCGTTGTGTGGCTTGAAGCAAACCTCAAGATAATGGAATCAAAAGCTTATGAAAAATTACAACAACCTGGCTTCATTCAATCTTCGAATGATCACCATTTATTTACAGAGAAAACAAGCTCCTATTTCTTAAGCTTAATTGTTTACAATGATGATGTTATTCTTATATGATCTTCTAAATTAGAAATAAAAAAGGTGAAGTAATTTTTGCATGAACAATTTACTATAAAGGATTTGGGTTATGCTAGATATCTTTTAGGATTGGAGATTGCAAGGTCTGTGGAAGGTCTTCATGTCAATCAAAGAAAGTATGCTCTAGACATTCTGAATGATGTGGGGTTAGACATTCTATATGATGTGGGGTTACTTAGTTCAAAAAACTGCAACTACCCCATTACCAAAGGGGAATAAATTTAATGTGGAAAGCAGAAAGTTATTAAGTGATACTGAGCAATATAGATGACTAGTAGGAAGGTTACTATATTTCCATATTTCAGGTCTAAATATTTCGTACACATTTCAACAACTTAGCCAATTTTTTCAAGCCCCTAGATCATCACATTGTGATGCTACTATATACGTCTTATGTTATATCAAAGGTTCTCCATCAAAAAGTCTAATTTTCTCGTGCAAATTATTTTTCAAAATTATAGCTTATTGTGACATTGATTGAGCATTATGTATTGATATTAGAAGATCTTTAACTAGTTTTTGTATTTTTCTTGGTGTTTACCTAATATCATGGAAAACCAAGAAGCATAATATAGTTTTTCATTCATCGACAGAAGCAAAATATAGAAGCATGGGAGCTATAGTTTATGAATTGCAATGGATTCTTTACCTCTTGACTGATTTTCATATTTTAATACAACTACCAATTTCTTTATGGTGTGATAAGCAAGTTGCTATTCATATCACTTCTAGTCCTACTTTTAATGAAAGAACTAAACATTTGGAAATTTCTTGTCATCTTGTATGAGACAAATACAAACAAGGGTTGATCATTCCATGTTACATTCTTTCAAAGTTTCCAGTTACAGATTTATTCACGAAATCTCTTGCTGCAAGTTTATTTCAACAATTTCTTTACAAGTTGGATATCCGTGATATTCATCAAGCTCTAACTTGAGGGGGGATGAACAAATATTATATTCATTTACTTAATATTGATTATTGATTCCACGTTTATAGAGTTAGTTATATTAGATGGTTATTTTGTTAGTTACTGGAGTCTTTTTGTATAAAAGTTTGGAAAATTGCAGCTATATTGAATAAAAAGAAAATGGTTTTTTAGCTCAAACTTTTTCGAAAAACATGTTTCCAAGACATTGAATAAGGTTACATTTTGCAAGATAACCTGTTATTTTTCTTGTTTGTGAAGATATAGAACACTTGTTTCAAAATAGTTATCCAAATTCCATTGGTACTTTCACTTTCATGTTTTATTGTAAAAGAACTTTAGTTAGCCATTGCCTTTTTTTTTTCAAAATAGTCGAAGCATATACATTGAAAAATCAACCTTCTTAGTTTGACCAATGTTTTCTTCACTTTATTCTCTTAATCTCACTGTCTTCCTTTTTAGCATTCTCATCCACAGTTAGGAAGAGACAATCTTGTAGTATAAAATGTTTGAAATCAATTAAATTCCAAATTTTGGTCATATCTTGAACCTCCTTCAATGATGGACTGTCTAAAAAATAGTAGTATTGTTACCATAGCATGAATGGTGGAATTCGAGTATGTTTCTCATCTCACAAATGACTATAAAAAATAGATCTATCAACAATGATGGATGGCATCATCCTCTTGTCACTATTTTCTAAGACATTTTTCTTGCCAAAGTTAGAGAAGATGTTGGTCGGCGAAGCACAGTAGTTGAGGCTAGGGTTGCTTATGCCCTAAAGTGGAGGGCATCATGTGAGGCTGGTTTCACAAAGCAATGATCACCTCCTTCTCTCAGCTAAGTGTTGCTTCACGAATTTCGATTATGGAGGTAGTGAAGGTCACATTGTGCCGTTGGATTACAGATATCCGAGCTTGAAGATTATTTTCCTGTTTTTTTATGATGCCTTGTTGTTTTGTAGGCATTTTGGAATTAATTCAAAATTGTAGAGTTGTCAAAATTCTTTTTGATTAATCTTTACTTTGTTTTTAATTTTATCTTATAAGGTATATTTATTGACTGAAATCTTTATTTAACAGTTGTTGATTACTTTGTGTTTTGCCGATATAAGGTAACTAAGTTCATTATTCAATATATATAATAAAACAACTTCAATGTTACGTATTTTTTAATCTTATACATTTTCTATATTTAAAAAAAAACTTCTCTATGGTATCAGAACTCTCATGGATCTTGAGGGACCTATGAGTGATTAAGAGATAATCTAACCAAAGCTTCCTTTCTTTCCATGGCTTTCTTCAACATATAATCTTTTTCACCCCTAGTTTTTAACGACGAAAATTATCAAGTATGGGCTATCAAAATGAAAACTCACTTGAGAGGTTTTTGTTTATGGCAGTGGGTTGAAGTGAAAGGCATGTACCTCCTCTAGGAAATAATCCTACACACAATCAAATTAGAGCTCATGAAGATGAAAAAACTAAAGCCCTAAGAGCTTTATTTCAAATACATGCTACTGTATCTGAGCCGATGTTCACAAGAGTTATGACTTGTGAAATAACTAAGGAAGCATAGGGTGTATTGAAGGAGCTACATCAAGGGAATCCTGTGATAAGGCGAATGTAAGTACTAAATCTCAAAAGAAATTTTGAAATTCTTACAATGAATGAAAATGAGATAATTCAAGACTTCTCGGATAAGCTCATGGTGGTGATAAATAAAATTAGACTTATGGGACAAGAGTTACCCAATAGCAGGATTGTTAAAGAAAGTCTTGATAAGTTTACCTAAAAGGTTTGAGATGAAATTTTCATCTTTTAAAGACTCAAGGGATGTAAGCTAAATGACATTGCCAAAACTGATTAATGCCTTACAATATCAAGAGCAAAGAAGGGCAATGAGAAAATAAGAAAGTGAAAAGATAGTAGATGGAGCCTATCTAGCAAAGGTTCCATCATTAAAGAAGAAAGGAATCGTTCCTCAATATGGCCATTGAGAGAAGTTTGGTCATGAAGAGAAACATTATTGGCATAAAAGGAAGTCTTGATGCTTTAGGTGTAAATGATTTGGAAATTTGAAAAAATATTGCAAGTTTAACAGTGAAGAACAAGCAAATACAATGTAAGTGATTGAAAAAGACAATCTCTTTTAGTTAGTGAGAAAAGCACCAAGACACATCATAGAGAAGTTATCTATGGAGATAAGTGATGAGAGAAGTGCTTATGTTGAAGAATAGAGAGAAATGTTCGATTGAGAAGATTAGAGAGAAGTGCTCCAAAGAAAAGAATTGTTGAGAAGTGCTCCATACTTGTGAAATTTTTTTTTACAATTTTGAATTAAGGAAGAATGTTGAGAATTACTTCAAAATTGTAGAGCTGTCAAAATTCCTTTTGCATTGTTTTTAGTTTGTTTTTAATTTTAGCTTATAAGTAAGATTTATTGGCTGAAATCTCTATTTAATGATTGTTGAGTTTTTTGTATTTTGCCTATATAAGGAAACTAAGTTCAATATTCAATATGTATAATAAAACAAATTTAGTGTTATATATCTTATACATATTCTTCTATTTTTTTTAAAAAGACCTCTACATGGCAGGACAAGTGACGGTTGTGGGTGTGTTGTTTTCTAATCAGTGGCTATGTTTTCTTCTTCAAAATAAGAATAAGATAAGTGTTTGGTTACTAGAATAACTTAATCATAAAGATAAAATAAAATTTGAGTATAAAATAAGTTTTGTTTAAGTTATTGTAGTTTAAAACCATAAGCCTATTAGGCCCAATCTTAATTTAAATCCATTAGGCTTAACCTTGATTTAAGTCCGTTAAACATTATACATATATCATTTTATTTGGCTAGTTTAGAGATTTGAACTTTATTTTTGTTAAGTAGAGATTTGAACTTTGGTTGTTGCTATTAAAGGAAAACTTTGTAACCATTTGTTTACAATCCTAAGCATGTAAAAGTTTTATTTATACATTTTATAAACGTTGAAAATATATGTTTGGAGGATACTTCTCATCAAACAATTCATTTAGTTGATTTGTTCTCCTTCATTAATTTCTAAACTCTTTGTCTATATTTTATTTAATTATTGTGAATAAATGTAGATTTAATGATTCAACAAAGTCATTTTAAAGCTATTTTAAGAATTTGGCATTAGTGATATGCTTATATTATAGCACACATTCCAACTCATTATTCAAAAGTGATGAATATTATTTTCCTCAAATTCATTTCAAGAAAATAGTTGTAATGAGAACCCTAATTTCAATTTTAAGTCCAGCATAACAAATTTGTGTGAATTTTATAAAGGCATAATTAGATCAATATCATATGGTGCTTGGGACAAACCTAATGTTACGTGTTATATTTGTGAATAACATGACGCAAGGTTTAATCTTTTTTGGTTAATAAGGATTTATCACTCCTATGAGCAAAATTGAAGCACTTTGAAAAACACACGTGCCCAGTATAGAAAATTTTTAATTAGCATATGGAATACTCCATCGAATCATATCACACATAGAATTGGTGAGTGTTGTAATTGTCGATTTCAAAAACTACTGAGAGTTAGAGTGTTAGATAGCTTAGTCACATGAATTACATCATATTAGAATGAATTTGATGCATTTAAGATATGATTTTATGATTTCATTCACATGCATAATATGAGCATACACATATGAATTTTGATTTAGAAAAATTGCACTCAATTGACATGTTTGGGGTATGAAAGTTTCAAAATGATTATGATATGATTGTGCATTTCTAATGGCTTGCATTTTGATTTAACAATAAAAAGAATTGATGTTACAATTAGTAATATGGAATTAACTGTTATAGTTAGGAGATTGATGAATTAATATATACATTTATACTTGAAAAAAATTTCAAGTGGCAAGACAAGTTGACATGTGGAAAATTAGGATTACTAAGCCTATAAAATGAGTGACAAATGATTTAGAGAATTAAGTAAAATGGCAGAAGAACTAAGTGACATTTTTCAGCCTAAATAGTGGATATGTAGCTGGCTTAGACACTTGAAAAGTGTCCTTAAACTCATCTTGCACCTACACTTAAGACAGACACTTCTAGAATCAACTTGCTATAACTCTCTCCTCCTTCTCCCTCTCACAGCCGAAACTCATTCCTCCCTCACATCTTAAGTTTTTACTCTAAATTTTGTCCATTACCACCTCATAACCTTTGTTAATTTCTTCAAAAAGATAGCTATATTATGTAGTCTTCTTCTTGCCTCTGCTGAAACTCATCTTACTCCCTCATTATTCCTTAGATGATCTTGCATGCATATGAGGCAAAGCAGGCTTGATACATTATGGCATTTGAGCTGAACAAGTAGGTGAAGTAATGATCTATTATGGCATATGTTAGCAGAAATTATGATGAATGATTAGGGATAGATTGAATTTGGTATTGGTGTTGAAATTGTGCTGGAAAATGATGAATGAAAGGGATACCTTCTGTTCTATTTTTTAAGGTAAAATTAATGATGAATTAATGCTAAAGATAGGTGTTATTAAAGTGTTTTCAAATATGGATGCATGTATGATGGTAAAGAGTGAATGTTAATGAAAACAGATGAGCAGATTTTTGTGAGATTTAATATAACCAAAATGGAAGCTAGACTAGCATGAAATGAAGTAGCTTTAAAGGACATGAATTCTGGAAAAATTCAAGTAGTAATGATGTCTCTAAGGATGTGAAATTCACGCAAAGTTGAGGAAGAAAGAGATTGCATGATCATGGCATGTTTACTTACTTTCTGTCACGATTGTGATATGGTCCCCATGATCGTAGCTTGTTAAACAAGCTTTGGTCACGATCGTGGCATGGTCACCTACGATTGTGGGCCTGGTTATGGAATGTTAATTTCAGCATTGTGTACATGTTGAACCAGCTGAGGAAAAGTCACTCTAACTTGATGTATTTGGACTTGATTAAAGATTGGAATGAACCTAGATTGTTGCCTGATTATTTGGTTAAGAGCTTGATAATTTTAGGTTGTTAATTGTTGTTATAAATTAAAGAATGTACTATTTTGATGCCAGTGTATCCAGATATGGAAATTATGATATGATAAAGGAAAAAAGGTATTCTTATGAATGCAAACATGTTCATTAGGATATGAGTAATGTGTATTCGGCATGAATGAATGAGCATTAAAGAACATGAGGTAATTATAAATGAGAATTGGGTAATTGTGTGAATATATATTGCCATAAAAGTTTGGTGAATGTATGATTGATGAATTTGGAGTAAATCAAGCTTACTTAAGGTATAAACCTGATTGTAAACTTGTTGTATACAAGCTATAATGTTTGAATGGTCAAGATATTTGTATAAGAATACATACCCAAAAATTCAATTAAGCATGCATTGAAACATGACATATACACATGTGTATAATTGTATATTCATATGATCAAACAAATTAGTGATTTGTGAATAATGTGTGTATTACATGATGATAGAATTACAAGGTGATCTTCAACATATAGACATTGCCAGAACATTGAGGCAATAGCTTTTCTAAAGTGTACTGTGAGTTAACTTAGATATGTACACTCATTTATATGTGTTTCTGTATGAATTGTATGTTTTATATGGAACATGTGTACAGCTGATTGATAAAGTTAGACTTAGATTCGAGGAGTTTGATATATGTGGCATGAGCACACAAAAATGAAAGGAAATGAAAACATAGCATATGAAATGATGCATCTCATCATATTGAAATGCATGATCAGATAAAGAAGTTATGAACAAAGTGATTGATGTGTAGAAAAGAGCTTTGAGCTCAAGGTTATGAAAAAGAGCCTCAAGCTCAAATAATATGGACTCGATATACATAATGGATACGGGCCAAAAATATTCTCGGTATTCACAACAGATATGGGAGTAAATTAGGTTGATAGGCACTTGGTCATAACAAAAAAAAATGGAAATATATGTGCATTTGCATATACATCCCTACTTGTATCAAGTGATTGAATTGAAATGAATTACTAAATTGTTTTAAAATAGTGAATTACAATTGAAGTTAATGGAGTATGAGTTGTGATATGCAATGCTAGCTTATATGATATGCTTATAGAAGTATGATAAACTTTGATATACATGTTTTTGTGATTTGACTTGAGTGAATACATCGATAATGGTTCACTCACTGACTTTGCAAACTCATCAAAATTGCAACATTATTTTTTAGGTTTAAGGGAGTTCTATCTATTAAGGTGATATAGTAAAGGTCTAGTACTTGCATTTTAGGGACGAAAATGTCCCAAAGGTCTGATTAACTGAATCTAAGGAGTCTAGTTAGAGTCTTATGTATTAGCATCCCATTTCATGTTATATATTTGGTATTGAGATTGAACTCTAAAAAAAATGTTGTGTAATGTATATGTGAATTCTGAATTGTAATGACACATGTAACTTTTACGTTTGTGAATGAAATGGGAAGAAATGAACAATTAGAATGCTTATGATACGTTTGATGCCTTTAGTGAGTTAGTTTAATTTTTATAATGTACCATTTTCATAGCATATGCTCTCAAATATCCTCTGGTATATTCGTGTTTATGGTCTATACGAGTAGTATGTTACAGTTTTGGTATCAGAGTATAGTTTGACATCCATAGGGACATATATGAGCACTTCATCATGTCATATAGAAAGAGACCCCTTTAGCGATCATTATTATTGTTTATTATAGTTCATCTGTTGTAAGACCGTGTCACATAATTAGCTGATCTTGAGTCAATAAGAGCCAATAGATAGTCCCCTATACTCTAGTATGAACAAATGCTTTAGAGAGATCATGAGAGGAGAGAAAGGAGGTATAATAAACTTAGGAAGTAGGAGGTTGTAGACTTTTATAGAAGTATAGGCCCCACCAAGCAGAGGGTTAGCTGGAAAGAACAGACAGAGTGTTTGATCAAATGGACTATGAGCCTAATGAGAGTTTCAACTACGCAGTCTCTTTACTTCAAGGTCCAACCTATCAGTGGTGGAAGATAGTTCTAGGTAGTTCCGCCCGACCTTACAGAATGACACGGGGGGACTTCATAAAGGTCTTTAAGGATAATTACGTGCCAAAGATCTATTTGGATAGGAAGATGAAGGAATTCCTCGTCTGAAATAGGAAAATCTCATGGTAACTGAGTATGAGATACAGTTCAATGAACTATTGGAGTATGCTACTGCTCTGATCCTGATCGAGGAAGATAAATGTAGGTGGTTTAAGAATGGATTGAATATGGATATCAAATCAAGATTAGCTATTACAAATTTGAATAATTTTACTGAGTTGCGAGTTGTTTCGATTCAGATTGAGCAGTTACTGAAGGATGAACAAGGAGAATATAGATAGGAGTTTAGGATTAAGAGGCATGGTCATTTTCAAGCTGACTTTGGAAGGAAATTTAGTAAACGCTAGAATAGATCATCGTGATCACAGTCAAGATCGAGGCAGTTAGAGTTTAGACCTAGAGACGATTCTACTCATTTTGGTGGTGGTAAAGGTCAGGCATCTGGAGGACAAACTTATGGTGGACAAACACAACAGATTCCTAACTATAAATATTGTGGAAAAAGACATGGTGGAGTATGTTGGAAGTTATCGGGAGCTTGTTTGTAGTATGGCCCCTTAGAGCATCAGGTTAGAGATTGTCCAGCAACTTTAGGAGCGCAGTTCGGAGTGAAAGGAGGTTCCATGATGGAGATGACTTTCCAACATAGTAGAGCCAGTGAAGCAGGATAGAGAGAAAAAGGTAGAGGTAAAGCTAATTCAGCAAGTCCTAATGTTAGGACTAAGGTATGGAGTAACCAATCACATTCTCAAGCTAGGATCTTTGCTATTACAAGACAGGAGACACTTAATTTTCCAGATGTTATTACAGGTATGTTACATGTTTTTAATTTTTGAGGCATATGCATTGTTAGATCCTAGATCTACATATTCATTTATAACCCCACATTCGACATCTAAATTGCATTGTGATAGAGAGATGATGAAATTTCGCTTAAAGGTGATAACTCCAATAGGTAGTACTATAATGATTGGAGAAGTATGTAGAGAGTGTATTATTTAGGTTGAACAGGCTAAGTTGAAAGTCGATTTGATAGCATTGTAGTTGAAAGAGATAGACCTTATTTTAGGTATGGACTAGCTTACTGTAGATAGGGTTGTGATGAATTGTTAAACTAAGGAAGTTATTCTTGAATCTCCTACTCAAGCAAAAGTGATATTTTGAGGTGTTAGTCTAGCAGTGTCAGCCAGATTGATTTCATCAATGAGCGCTTTTAGAATGATTTGAAGTGAATGTAAGGCCTATTTAGCCTATGTGAATGATACCTGAGTTGAGCAGACATTACAAGATATTCCTATCGCTAGGGATAACCACCAGATAGGGAAACAAAATTCACCATTAACCTTGTCCTAAGTACTGCTCCTATATCTATCTATTCCTCCTTATAGGATGACACCTATAGAATTTAAAAAACTTAAGACTTAATTGCAAGAGTTGTTAGATAAGGGTTTTATTAGACACAGTATGTCACCTTAGGGAGCTCCAATTTTGTTTATGAAGAAAAAAGATGTGACTTTAAAATTGTGCATTGATTATAAGGCAATTAAATCGAGTAACAGTGAAGAATAATATCCCTTACCAAGAATAGATGATTTACTCAATTAGTTACAGGGAGCTTAGGTATTTACTAAACTAGATTTGTGGTCAAGGTATTATCAATTGAAAATAGCAAAAGTCGATGTACCAAAAAGTGCATTCAGAACCAGATATGAACACTTCGAGTTTTTGATGATACATTTTGGATTAACTAATGCTCTAGTTGCTTTTATGACATTGATGAATAAAGTATTTGGATCTTACTTAGATCACTTTGTTATTGTAGTCATAGACGATATCTTGGTGTACTCGAGAAGTGGAGGGGAACATTATGAGCATTTGAGGTTAATTTTACAGATAATGAGAGAGAATGTTGGCACCCGATCCGACGACTGGATCCCAACCGGAAAATGAACAGAAATTGCCGAAATCAAAACAGATTCAAATTGGAGAATTTGAATTCGAAGGCAAACAAATAACAAATTTCCGATCGACAACTAATCACATCGGGTCAAAAGCGAAGGGAAACGGAAACGAAATCTATGAAATCCAATCATATCAAAAGCGAAGGAATCGAAAGCAAATCGAATCGTAGGAACAGAAACATAATCGATTCGAACGGTCTAAAACAACAAATGGTTCAATCGAACTGAAACAAATTTTGGACATCCGAGAACGTGTAACTGAGAAGAACTAGCGTTGGAATACCTTTAGACTAAACCAAATTTGAAACCAGTATAAACTTTTCTTTTTCTTACTTATTCGCTTAATTCAATCTTATACAAATCACATCCTTAACCAAAAACTCAAATCATAAAATTCCTCATATTCATGCTATATCTCATTCTTGTTAACAAAATCATAATCTCACTCTTATTTTTCTTTCATCATACACAAATCTGGCAGCATAACAGCTGCACTACAACTAACTCATACCTGCAAAGTGTTCAAAACACACTTCTATAATACCCAAACAATAATCAGAATCATCGGACACCCTATCCGGAAGCTAAATCACACTATCCAGTATCCAAAATACATTCATACACATTCATACATACCCAAATCATTCCCATTTCTCAATTCAATATACATGTACATAATTCATTACACAACCGTAATACTTTCCATTCTATATACAAATCCATAAATCAATTTCATCATAGTACACATGCTTTACACAATCGAACAAACGGTCTTGACAATCTTTCATCCGATCTCCCGCTCAAATACCTGGAGATGGGGATGAAATGGGGGGTGAGCTTATAGCTCGTGGGTAACAGGTTTATAACAAAGAACAAGCAAAACCGTTGAAAAGTTCTTTTGTCGAATTAAAGTCATAATAAGTTCATAAAACATTTGTTCCCAAATCTCAGTCAAATTCAAAGTTTGAGTTCAAAATTCATAGTTGAAAAAAATGCCATCACATCAACACATATATGCTTTTAACCATCAATGCAAAACACTCAATTTATGCACATAATTGGCAATTCAAAGATGCAATGCACAAACACATGGCTCGAGGGTTCCATGGAAACAAAAGGGAGAAACCGAAGTTTACACTCGAACAAAATGAGTCCATTCGAGCTCATATGCCACAAGCGGCAGCCGGAGAAGGCTCTTGTCGACGCACGTGATTTAACGAAATGGTTCCACTCTCGCCCAAACAAAAGCACATAATCATACTCTTTCGTGCTCTTTTCTTTCTTTTTCGAATATACATAATGCCATGAATTTCACAAGGCATGACATAAATGTCTCAATGATATGACATAAATGTTTCAATGCATTATCATCTTTATTTTGCAAATCATTCACAAGAAACAAAACAATATTTATGAAGTAGTTGAAATCATTCTTGATTTGAGAGAACACTTTAGTGGCTCATTACTAAATTATAAACATGAAACCCACCTTGCATTCCTTGCTTATAAACTTGTTTAGGTATGCCTCTCCTCTTGTTCCTCTTGCCTCACTTAGTTTCCTTAACCAAATAACCAAAATTCCAATCAATTTGGGGTAGAAATCGAAAAATCAAACTTTAACCATTCAAACTACAACCAAAACTGAAACAAGAATTTCATGCTCAACTTCCATCCAAATTTGAAGATTCTTAGAGACTGATTCAGAACTTCATTTCTTCATGAAACTTGTAGCCCTATGTCTCTAGTTTACAACGCAAAAAGAATCACCTCATTTAGACATCTACATCAAAAGTTATGCTCAAAATACTAAAGCATGTCGCAGCAGGAAAATGGTCGTTCGCTGCGACGAGAAAATGGAGCGCTTCGCGACAAGCGCGCGCGCCGCGACGAGCTCATCTGCAGGTCGCGACGTGCGACGGCGAGAAAGCTCCGAAACTCATTTTTTTCACTTTTTTCAACCATAATCCTCCCCTCTTTCAATTATAAACATATCTAAACATTAAAACACCTCCTAAACTTCATTCCTAACCTCAAAATCATTCATAACAACAACATGATCATCAACCCTAAAAGATTTCACCTATTTTTCCCATAAACCCTAAACCATCGTTTCCTACTCATTCTAAACCATATTAGGTTTCATTCAACCCAAACAAGAGTAGAAGAGCTAACATACCGATGAATGCTTCAAATCCTTCTGAAAACGTCGAAACCTAGCTTCCTCTTTTCTTCTTCTTCTCCTCTCTACCTATGACTATCTTCTCCTTTTCTCTTCTTCTTTCTATTCTCTTTTCTTTTTTCCTCTTATATTTCATACTCTTATGGGTGGGAAATGTCCATTTTGCCCTCCCACATAAGCCTTCATACTCTTAGACTTAAGTACCATGCCCAAATTACCCTTATATATTCTTATAACCTTAATACCTCAATTTCATAAATTCAAAATCTTCGGAACTGAAGTAAATTTCGATTCCTTCAAATAATTGCAGTCCCATGCCTCTAACTTATTTAGAAACAGTAATCAACTTGATTAGGTCTCTACCGATCAAGATATCATCACAATACTGAATCGTGATCAGAAGATATCTAACTCACTTCGACTCAAACAATCTCTAAACAATCATAATTTCCCATCATGAAGTAGGTAATTGTCTTAGGAATCCAATGCTTCAAAACTCAGATTAATCGGATGTCGGTCAAAAAATGTAAAGCAACAAAAAGAAAGAGGGCTAATCACCCTGACAGTAATGAAATTTCTATCTGTACATGCCAAGGTCCAAATTGGCATACTTATAACAATGAAAAGATCAGAATATAATCAAAAATGTTCACGAGGAATTCAAAAGCAATAGCAACCTCTAATTAGGTTAGTTCGTCGATCAAAACTTCTGTCTAGAAATGTCTCATCCTATACTTCATCCAAACTTATAACATTTCATATCTCCCAAATTTCATAACCAGAAATAACATATTCTACATCATTGACAAACTAGGATACTCTTCTATATCTTTCATATAGATCACTGAACTTAATTCAAAACATATGTATTTATAATTTGCCTCAAATCACATTACACACCTAAGTGTACACTTATGAACAGTTTCACACATACTTAACTTGTCTCAAAACGCCGCATATACAATTCTACACTAAGAACATTTACAAAAGCAAAGTCAAATGTCCGCAACTTTGACTGATCATAACTTCCACTCCCGATATCGAAACATATCATACTTTATGGCTACAAAGAGCTCTCAACAAAAGCTACAATTTTTCTTAAGATCATTTTCTCAAAATCTGCTTAAATCAAAAGTCAACTCTTTCTATTCCAAAAAGTCAACTTTTTCAGTTCTTCAAATTCTCATTCTTTCACTATTTATTTATTTCATATTCGTCAATTCCATTTCTATCAACTCGTTCACTTTAACTTTTCTAACAATTTTCATAATACAACCAAATTTACTCAAACCTTATATCAAACTCATTTCATGTACTAACCTCAAAATATCACCTTAATTTGTCCAAACTAACATTGTTCACCCAAAACCTTAAACATAACCATTCAAATTCATAATTTCTCTTCCTTTACACATGACTAAGTCACCTCAATGTCCTTGTTAAATGTCAAATTACAATTCACAAACCTGAGAAAAATTCGGGGTCCAACAGAGAAACAATTGTACACCAAGTTCAGTAAGTGTAAGTTCTGATTTGATCAAATGGTGTTCTTAGGTCATATAGTGTATGGATAGGGTATACAGGTTGACCCAAAGAAAGTTGAGGCCATGATGAAATGGGAAGCACCTAGAAATATGTCATCGATTTGGAATTTTCTTGGGCTAGCACGTTTTGCAGGAAGTTTGTAGAGGGGTCTGACAAAGCTTCTGAGGAAGAACGTACCTTTTTGATGGACTGATGAATGTTAAAGGAGCTTTGTTGAGTTAAAACATGGATGAACTACAACACCAATGTTAGCTATTCCATCTAAATCTAGAGGATATGTTGTATACAGTGATGCTTCACACCAAGGGTTGGGGTGTGTTTTGATACAGTATGGTAAAGTGATTGCTTATGTTTCGAGACAATTAACGTCCCATGAGTTCAATTATCGAGTTCCTAATTTAGAGCTTGCTGCAGTAGTGTTTGCTTTGAAAATTTGGAGACATTATTCATATGATGAAATGTTTCATATTTTTACGGATCATCGAAGTTTGAGATATTTGTTGAGTTAAGTAAAACTTAATATGAAACAAAGGAGATGGATTAAGTTGCTTAAGGATTATGATTGCACAATATAGTATCTTCCAGGCAAGGCTAATATTGTAGCTGATGAATTAAGCAAAAAATCTAGTTCAACTGAGAGCACTAAATGTTGAGCTAAGTTTAAGACAGAATGAAGCATTGTTAGCTATGTTGAAGCTTAGACCTGTATTACATGAAGGGATAAAAGTAGCTCAAAGCAAAGACCCAGAAGTAGTGAAGGTTGTAGAGAAGTTAAAACAAAATCCGAATTATGAGTTTGAGTTGAGAAGTAACACATTGTGGTTGAAGCAAAGATTAAATGTACCATATGTTGATAATTTGAGAAAGGAAATTTTGGAAGAAGCACACTTAGTAGCCTATGTTATACATCTTGGTATTACCAAGATATACAATACTCTGAAATAACATTTTTGACTGCCAAGAATGAAGAAGCGAATGACTGAATATGTTGCCAAGTGTTTGACATGCCAACAAATTACAGTAGAGCATTAGGCAGTAGTTGGAAACCTATTCCATAGTAGAAATAGAAGAAGTTTGTTGAGAACTCTCAGACAGCATAATATCATATGAGTTATTGTTGACAGATTAACAAAATCAGCTAATTTCTTACCTATTAGAGAGAATAACACACTAGATCACTTAGTTCATAGATATGTAAATGAAATTGTAAAGTTATATAAATCCCAGTGTCTATTGTATCAAATTAAAATCCCAAATTTACCTCTAAATTTTGGATTAGCCTACAGACAACATTGAGTACAAAGTTAAATTTTAGTAATACATGTTATACTTTGGGATAGTTTCATTTCTTTTCTTTGGGTAAGATGTATCGAAGAAGCACTTTGTTAAACAGACATCTTTTTTATTATATATTTCCAAAATAAAAGACTTCCATGACCTCTTCGACCACAAAAGGGAACTGCTTCTTTGGTTGATCAAGTCTGTCGCTCTACGCAAAACTACCAGAGATTTTTGAGATAAAGACACATCTAATAACATAACTGATCCGACAGTTTCAGTTGCATCGGAACAGAATTTGGATCTCGAAAACGAGGAATTATAAATTATAAGAACAAACAAAAAATGAGAACGAAATATAACTTTAACTCCTTGTTTCTGACCTCATTGTACACTCGTCTACTGCTACCTGAAACAAGCCTTCATTATTTCTTTTTTTTTTATATTTCTTCTTGCATGAACAAAGGAAATAAGATACCAAAATCGAAGCCTAGAGTAAAAAATTGTACCAATAATCATGGGATGCCAAAGTTGGACAAGGCTGATCGGAACAAGGCTGAGAATTCCTCAGTTGTTCTCTGATCATCTGCCTTAATATTTATCTGTGCCTTAGCTGATGACGTGTTGATCTTACATTCTACAAGATAGGTAGACGCTTCTTCTGCTTTTTGAGAAAAGAAGAAAAACTTCAAGTTTGGTGGTTGACCACCTGATGCAATGCACTGGATGGACTGGGCCTGCATGTGCCGGATGAGGGCTTGAGGTGCGGTCAAAGCCACTGTTCCTTGAGGAGTTAAAGAATATTCCTACAATAAGGACGAAGACGAGCAAGTTTAACAACAATGACGCATTGGCCAACTGTCAACCTCAGTTCGTAAAATATTTGTGCAAGCATGCTGGAAATTATTGAGAGAATTGTATCATGTTACATGAACAGACATTATATCAATAAAATCATGCAATTGGAAATACAACAAGAACGCGTCAGCAAGTACAAAATAACAGGATTTTAGAACTAAAGCAATTAAAAAGGAAGACATCTGATATTAATAAAAACTGTTGGATAATTATCTTAGATAAGTTTAGTTAGCTTAGGCCAGGAGATAAGTTTATCTTCTAGTAGATAAGATAAGATATACTA
The DNA here is from genome assembly GCA_029891385.1 of Erythroxylum novogranatense. Lineage (NCBI taxonomy): Eukaryota > Viridiplantae > Streptophyta > Magnoliopsida > Malpighiales > Erythroxylaceae > Erythroxylum > Erythroxylum novogranatense. Next base: position 41,139,239 of record CM057234.1, on the reverse strand, counting down.
TAGATAGGAAAAGTTAGTATATACTAAAAATCCAGTAATTTAGTAATATTAGAATAGATTATACTCGTGTATAAATTACATATAATCAGAAAAATAAAGTGACTTTTCTTTTGATATTTTCTATATCCTCTTGTTTAATGGTATCAGAGCTACTGATTCTAGTAGCCTAATTCCAACCTTTGGTTCCTTTAATAAGTCTCAAACTTCATCCCAAACACCTAGTTACGTAATACCCTCAACCCAAACTCCATCTCCTTCTATTGATAATCTTTCGTTGCAAATCACGCAACATAAATTAAATGGAACAAATTTCCGAGAATGGTCCCAATCTGTCATGCTCGTAATCAAAGGAAGAGGCAAGGCTAGATATCTAACAGGGGCAATTCCTCAACCACACAAAATAGCAGTCACTTACGATGCTTGGGAAGCTGAGAATTCTATTGTCATGGCTTGGTTTATAAATTCAGTGGAGCCAAAAATAGGAAGAACCTGTCTATTCTGCAAAACTACAAGAGAAATCTGGGAGGCTGTGCAAGAAATATATTCTGATTTGGAAAACACTTCTCTGTGCTTTGAAATCAGATCAAAAATCAGAAATACTCAACAAGGTAATATGTTGATTACCGAGCATTATAACTTACTAAATTATGGCAAGCGATGGATCTATTTTATGCAGTAAATTGGGAGTGTTGTGTTGATGCCAAGAAGTATGAAAAATTATCGGAGAAGGAAAGAGTTTTTGATTTCTTGCAGGGACTTAATGTTGGACCTGATGAAATACGAGGAAGGTTACTCGGTTTAAAACCATTGCCATCAATCCAAGAAATGTTTGCTGAGGTGCACAGGGAAAAGAGTAGGAAAAAAGTCATGCTTACCTCGTACTTATTCTGTGAGTATTGTTAGCCAATTTATGCACTCTTCAACTCAAAGACATTTAGAGGCAGTAAACCATATTCTGAAATATCTCAAAGGCAATCCAGGTAAAGGATTAACGTTTCGGAAAAATGAGAAAAGAAGCATAGAAAGGTTCACGGATGCAAATTGGGCTGGTTGTATTGAAGAACATAGGTCAACATCTAGTCATTGTACTAAACTATGGGGGAATCTTGTCACATGGAGAAGCAAGAAGCAGTCCGTACTAGCAAGAAGCAGAGTTTAGGGCAATTGCACAAGGAATTTGTTAAGTTAGTTGGTTAGAGAGGTTGATGCAAGACCTACAAATCACTATTTCCTCTCCCACCAAAGTTTTCAATGATCAACATGATCGAACAAAACATGTTAGAATTGACAGGCTTTATAAAATGTGAAATAGAAGAAGGGGGTATTGATCTATGCTATGTCCCTATTGAAGCACAGGAAGCCGATATCTTCACAAAGATCATGCCTACGCCTAGATTCAAGACAATTCTAAGCAAGTTGGGAATGATAAATATCTATTCCTCAACTTGACAGGGAGTGTTGGATAATTATCTTAGATAAGTTTAGTTACGTTAGGAGATTATCTTCTAGGAGATAAGTTTATCTTCTAGTAGATAAGATAAGATATACTATAGATAGGATAAGTTAGTATATACTAAAACTCCAGTAGTTTAGTAGTATTAGAACAGATTATACTCATGTATAAATTACATATAATCAGAGAAATAAAGTGGGTTTTATAATCAGAGAGATAAAGTGGGACTTCTGGTATTTTTTATACCCTCTTGCTTTAGAAACCACTTCCATACTTTTGTCCCTTTCCTCTAAAGAGTGGTTGAGGAAAGTACGTAAAATTTTGGTAAAGATGGCAACCAGTACAACATAGAGGAATATGAAAGCCAATTTATAGAGCAAACCTGTGTGGTAGATAGTGGCAGTTGGCGCCATTTTTGCTGAAAAGTGGCTGGGTCTAGTACAGCTCTGGAGTTGAGTTTCAATGAAGGAGGTGAGGGAGTAATCGCAGAGGTAGGTGCTGCTGTCAGTCCCAAACCAAGTAGATCGTCAATGGCCAAGCTAGCATGTGGAGAATGACCTGGCTGTGCTTGTGAAGTAGTAATGGACAAAGATGAAGTATCATAAAGAGGAGCAGTATATGCAGAACCATTGATACTGGCACCTACACTTTCTTCTTTCTCTGAAGTACCTAGAAGCAGATCCTTGTCATTGGCCTCAACTCTATGAGCAGGAACATCATTTGCAGATTCAGCCCCAATAGATAAGTTGCCAAGCTCATCTGAAAACTCAAACGGTCCCCGATGTTCCCTATCGGTGAACATGTAAGATGGCTGCAAAATTAAACAACCATCAGTTACTCTGAAACCTGCCTTCAAACAGCTTTCAGCAAATCTAAGAACCATCAGGCTAAAATCTAAAAGATGCCAACAGGAGTCCTACGTTGGCTCTTAGATGGAAACGTGAATAGTCTACTTTGCACAAAAAGATTAATCTTCTTGGAACATGCTTAAACAAAAATATAACGAGAAAGCTTGTCACAATATCCAAATTTATCATAGAAAGGATAATTTCCTAAGGAGCAATAAGATATCATCTGCAGAGTTGCCTCTAGAAATAAACAACCTAAATATTCCCAAAACAAAAATCCAAATCTAAATTTCAAGCGTACCCCATCTTTATGACTCCCCTTGACAACAATAGACAACCCCAAAAAAGGAAAAAGAACAATTTTTCTCCCAATCGTGGATGACTGTTAGTCAGGTTAATCCATTATAATGAAAAGACATGCAAGGGAAGATAACTGCACTTACTTTCTCGTACACAACGGAGAGGCTGTTAAACTCATCAAAAATACGATCTTTGATTTCACTGCTTTGAGTATCAGCAAAAACAGACACCGCTTGTTTTGGAGGATTTACAACACGTTCTGCAATTGTTACATTGTGTTGCAATAGCCTGTAGTAGAACAAGGCTCTATCATGAACATCCTGCAACCAACTTAACGTTAAATGAAACATCTTGCAAAAACAAGAAACTTTGATAAATGTAATATGTCAATTAACACATGGACAAAATCCATACCTGGTGAAAATCAGCCAGACCTGCAGATAAAGCAGCTCCTAATGCTTTCTGTGTCTCAGGGGGTCTCTTGAAAAAACACTTCATCACTGCTGTTAGCAGATGTAACCTAACCTGTACAATTGGATAATGCATGGTGGAAACTGTAATTAGAAAGTTGTTTTGATTGCAAATTTCAACAGTGTATGAGCAAGACTTGGGTAAAATGTGACATCATAGTCCATAGAATTTGAATCTGCAAAATAATCAGTAGATGCACCCTCATATCCAAGAGAAAGCACTACTAGGATTTTGTAACAGCAGCATGAATTAGGAGATGAGACACCTAACCAACCACTGGGTGGGTGTATTACCTCAGCAGAATTCTCTTCATCCCAATTTTCAATTAAACTCTCAAGAATATAGGGAGCATCACTCATGTCCCGTGAGTACTCTCCCAGCATCCAAATAAGTGCTGCTTTGGCCTTAGGTTCTTGAACATTTTTGCTGCTGATATTCCCTACCACTGCGATGCAATCATGACTCCATTGAGGGTATTTTCTAAGTAAATCTTTAACAAGAACCTGCATAGAAAAAAATCCCCAACTTCAGAATCTGTTAGCTGATACTTAAATGAGATCACATATTCTGTAGCACTATATTGCATGAAGTGCTGTGCACTTGTTGGTCCATGTTTCAAACAGAACATCCAAAACGAAATGAGAGAATGACACACCAAGGCCTCAGCAGTAACATAGTCCTTTTCCATCTCCAGAAACTGAAGAAGCCTATCAACAATAGCATTGACATCATACTGCTGCAATGCTATTTTGCCAACAGCTCGAATAGACTCCCGTGCAATAGCAATATCAACATTTGCAGCATATTCGCACAACTCCGTCACTGGAAGTGATTCAAAAAGATCACACGAAATTCATGATCCTTAACTTCAACTACACATGTGCCATGCCAATTTTTTATTCAGATATTTCAATATAGAACTCTGAAGTTGATTCCTCACCAATTTCATAAGTATTGCTCTCATTTGCAACCGCAGTCAACATCTCAAGCTTCAACTTTTTGACATACGATGGCTCATTGTACTGGCAGTAGAAGTGCTTGTAGTCCGAGGAAAATATGTACGGTGCACGCATTACCAACAGATGCAGGTGGCTTAAAACTGCATAAGATTGCTCCGGACTTCCAGAACTCACAAGAGTAAGCAGAGGGGCTTTGATTCGTTCATATACCTACCAACAAAAGATTTTTCTTGTAATGGAATTCTGACCTTACCAATATAAGCCAGAGATGGTAAGTTGCATTATGGGTACTCTTCTTCTGTACATGAACATATCACAATCCACTAACATATATTTGAACCCCAAATGAAACAAAAACTGTTGTACTGAAAGAAACACCTCCAGAGAAAATTAGGATGGCAAAAAGTGACCCAAACAGAAACCATAGAAGAGAAGCTTTGAAACCACAATGTAAAAATCAATTATTGCTCCTACATCATGAAGCTGTGAAGTAATTTGTCTTTTTCATATGCATAATTTTTAGACATTTATGCTTCAACTCCTGTTAATCAAAGAAAATGAACATTCGGCAGATTAAACTCTTCTCCATGACATAACGATCAAAACATCAAGAATTGAGCAAACATTTTATATTTAAACTTTCATGAATTAGTAATGAAGAACGAATAACTATACAGATGGAATGCCAACTGGATTTGAAAATCAGAATGTCAGCTTAAGAATAGGAAACCTGCTGGTGAACATCTGTCATGGATAATGTCAACTGTAGGAAAACTTTAATGGTTGCCAAGACAACAGCACCATTTGCATGCTGGAGTCTATCTTCAAGGAGGTTCATGATGTCAAATATTTCGTTGCTATCTGAAGGAAAATATTTAACAACCAAGTCAAGCACAAGACATTGTGCCCATTCACTAAATTCCTTAATCCTGCAAGCAAAATGATGTCAGAAGACTATACATTGCTTATATTGGAAGGAAAACCTAGTAGTATAGTTCAAAAATGGTCATCTCCATGCAAATGGTGGTTTTCTTCACTTGCAGAACACAAAGATTTTCTAATTTTCAGAATTACATACACAGTACAACATTTACTTTGAATCTCCAATAGAAAAACATTCAACACAAATTGACGAAGATCCTCTTCGTATGACTGACAGACCTTAAATTCACTGTCCTCACTAGATGGCACTCAAAATGACAGCTTGAAATCTAGATCAAGATCTTTTTGGTTAAGCAACTTTGATTAAATTACAAGTTCCTGAGATTGAAGATTAAACAATTCACAGATGACAGCATAATTGCCACAAAACAATTACAGAAGGATTGGGAAAATCAAAGATCACTACTTTTGACAAAATTAAGCAACAGAGATGCATAACTCAAAATGCCCAATTCAACAACCTTATTGCACATGAAATCTTCGACTATAGCCAAATAAAGATTGTACAATTCACAGATGACAACATAATTGGCGGAAAACAATTACTGAAGGATTGGGCCAAACGTAGTTCACTACTTTCAACAAAATTAAGCAACAGAGAAGTATTGAGACTGCAAATGCCCAAGTTAACAACCATTTTGCACATGAAGTCTTCATCTGTAGCCAAATAAAAATAAATGTGTAAACTCATGAAGAATTAGGATGGTCCAATGTCCATAGCTAAATTATTGCTGCTAATAAAAGTTCAGGGCCATTCTAAACCCACCTGTTCAGAAAGTAATATATAACAGGTTTGCTAATCAAAGCCTCTTTCTCCCTTGATGCTTCCTCCGAGTTGGCAGCTTCCGAACCCCAAATCTCTTGCAAAGCACACAAGCTATTTGCAACAACCTAACGAACATAAAGAGAAAAAAAGAAAAGAAACAAAGGACAATTAACATAAAGAGACAATGGGACATTTGTTAACGAATTAGAATCATACATAAGAAAACACACGACCGTTTCAACTGTTTTACCTGCGTATCACTGTCATTGAGCATCAAATGCTTTAATGTGAGCGGAAAATCTGCATCAACGCAAGTAGAAGCAGATATATGGTACAATTTAAGCACTCCGATAACCGCCACCATCCTCACGTAACTATTACTATCCTTGAGCCCCGACCCCAATGGACCCACCAAATACTCCACGAGATTTGCAACTCGTAACGAGCACAGGCTCCTCAAAGCAAGCCCTCGAATCATGGGGTCCTCGTCCTTGCAATCCCTTTGAAGGAAATTGATAGTTAAAAGAGCAAGATCGGGGTTCACTTTGGCGTAATTGCCAACGTAAAGGTAACACATTTTCTTGAGCACAATATCCGATGTCGCCGAGCACATCACCATCTCTCCGAACACCGACGAGACGTCGATCCCAATCGTCATAAAAGAGATCACCTTCTTGAAGAGTTCTCGCTTCGAATCATCCACTCCCGGAGCGCGGCTGCCGGCGAGCTGTCGAAGCTGCGATTTCAGATCCCCTACTTCGCCTTTTCTGCAAAATTGTCGCCATAGCTTAAATTGAGAATTCCGATAGAAACTAAATAGTAGTACTTACCCAGACGGTTGCGACGGCGACGGAGATCGCTGGGACAGCGTCGGAGGAACCATGGCCGATCGGGAACAACCGTTTAACGAGTAACGATGTCGGAACTAGATCTAAATTGACCAAACTAGCGTGTAAGCTCCAAATACAATTGGAGATTTGTCAGAATATTTCAACAAGCAATCAATTTAGCATTTGCCATTAGATTTAAGACTCCAATAATTAGTAATAAGAAGCGATGGCTTTCGATTTTCACATCACTCCCTTTCTATCTTTTTTTTTTTTTTTTAACAATCTGAGGGAGAGTTTAAGACGTTGCTTAGTTTTGTTGTTACGTGATTTCTACTATTTTTATTTTTAAATAAAATAAAACTCATTTAGTTGTTAATTTAATATAATTATATTAATAATTATTATTTTTAATTACTTTATTTATTCATTTTAATCTTTATATTTGTTAATAAATTATCAATAAAATATTTTATATTATTAAAATAAATATTTCAACATTAAATTTTATTTATAAAATAATACTTATTTTAATTATTAAATTAAAATTTTATTGAAATTTATATATTTTAAGATATTCTAAATTTAAATATATATTAATAATTATTAAATTAATTTTATATAATTAATTAAAATTTATAATAATTATTAAATAAAATAAATTATTCATAATTTTATAAATAATTATATAATTATATAATATATGTATAGTTTATAATAAATAAAACATAAACAGAAAATAAAAATTATTTTTATGATTTTCACAAATTTTAAAAACTTAAATAAACCAAAATTTAAAACTCAATCAAGTAGTTTTTTAACTAAATTTGATAATAAAATTAAAAATAAAGAAATAAATGAAAACAAAGAGACTAACCTAATTATATTTAGTTAATATCTTGAAGTAAATGAAAATTAAAAATATTAAATTTATCAGAGTTGGTTTTATTAAGTGAACATTAGATACGTAAATACAATCGATTAAATAAAGTTAATGGATTTTACTTGTTAATCTTTTGTGTTCAACTACAAGAAATATATATATCGTATCAAAGTCTAAACAAATTATGTATAATGTAAGAGCGTAGTGAGAATGTATCAAAGAGGAAAGATATGCAAGAGCTGTGGAACTCAGTTTAATAGAACTCTCGTTTATAGAAGTCTCGTGATAATCAAAAGTCTCATTACAAGAAATTTAGTCTTTATAATATAAGTCCTTTATAACATGAATCCATTGATGCCGTAACTTAAGCACTTCTCTTTTTCCTTCTATAGTCGTGACAAATTTTGTAGCATTATCATGTAACAAAATTAAATAACTATTGGACCATTTCAAAATTCATATTTAAAACAATTAGGTAATTTTAAATACTTTTAAGGTTCAAATTAATAAAAAGTTTTAAGAAAAATAAGATAAAAGTTAATAATTTGGTTATAATCAATTAAAAGGCTAAGATTTAAAATTGGTTACTCTTAAGGGAAAAATATGGTGGTGTAATTATCGAAGAAACTTTCAAAACAAAATTTGAATTTAATTGTCTTTATTTTTTGTACTTCTAATTTAACAAAATATAACTTCAATATGCATCATAAAAGTAAGTTCTAGAATCACCCAACTATGTATGATAATGCACATGAAAAATAAAAGACTTTAAAATTTTATGCATTTTATATTTAGGCTTAAAACTCACACAAAATATAGATATATATGAGCAAATAATATGCAATTTTCATTCAAATTAATCTATCTTATTGACTACTAAAATGTGATTTATAAAAGTAAGTTTATTTTAACTACTATCCTTTTGCATAATAATTCAAATCAATAATCAATAATAAAATAAAGTATTTACTTAAAAGATTTCAACTAATTCAAAATATCATATAATAAGATTTAATAACAATGATTATAGTAAGTTTAAAAATTATTATCCCTTTCCCAAACTTAAAATTATACATTATACTCAATGCACATAATATAAGCATCGTACATAAAAATTAAGAAAGTGAAGAAATTTTGATACTTCCCTGAGTAATAAGAATTTCATATTCTGATTTCAATGAATTTGAGATAGTCCATTCGAGACTAGATACAATCTTCTTTACATAATATATAGGAAAAGGGACAAAAAGATAAAAGAAAATAACAATAACAATAAAGGAGATAAATACAAAATAAAGAAATGAAAATGATGTTATAGCCCTATGCTAACATAATGAAATAGAAAAGACAAAACCCGTCTAAAATCTTGAGTTGCCTCCCAAATAGTGCTTGTTTAAAGTCGTTAGCTCGATGTACCTTTCATGCGTACTATCAACTAGGGTCTATGATTAGTGGCTTCCTTCTACCCGTTTCTCCACATAGTGGTTAGGTAGCCTGCAAATAAGTCATCTGTTGTAAGATAATAATGAGGACATAATATATCAAATTAATAAATCCAATCAACTACATTCATGCCTTTTTTAATGACAAACTATTACCAAAATACATAATTATAAAACTCCCTGAAGCTTCAGTTAACTCAAACAATTTTTCTTGTAGTAAGTGGGAATCATCCGTGTTTAACATGACTATCGATGATTCATCAATAGTTTCCTTAATTGGCTTCTCCTTATATTCTTCCTAGATCACCTTTTTCCATTCTTCTACGTCCTTTTCCTAGATAAAGACTTCTTCCCCTACTTCTTCTTCAATTATCTTTTGTCATTTCTGTGACGCCCTAATACCCCCTAGGAGGATAAAGGGGGCGCCATGAAGACAATATAACATACATGCATACAGAACCGAAACAAAACTAAAACATACGAAACATTCATCATGCATTCTTAATAGCTCAAAGTAGAAGCAATTCGGAGAAAACATAGATCATAATACACTGAGCTTAAATACAACTTGTTCCAAACCGAAACTAGGCTGAATTAAGGTTATTACAACCCTTGAAACAAAAATTCAAGGGTCATATACATTAGATACAAGTCCAAAAAACAAACTCGAAATACATTTTTGACAAAAACAAATTTCAGACTCCTTTGGCCATTGCAGTTGACTTATCTCAATCCTTATGTCCTTCTCTCTAAACCTACATGGGGCAAATCCATCGTGCTAAGCATATAGCTTAGTGAGTAATAACTAAACTATGTTTAACCACAATAGATACTAAATTATGTTACATGAAAGCATCTCAACATATTGAAATTCAGAACAGAGTAAGATTTATTAAGGAAGACACTTTGCAAGCTAAAGTCAGTCATTTTAACAGCAAAATAGAACATTCAGAATTTATAAATGAATTTTCAGAATAGGGTGTTAACCCATCATATCAAAATTTTAGATTTACTTCATATCAAATCTTCTCTTATTATAGATCAAAATATAAAACGAATTAGACTATAAATCCATGAAAAGAAGTGGGTAACGGAACTTATACAGAAGAGATCGAAGTTCTGACATCGAAGTGTCCAGAAGAAATCGACGTCCCGACACCGAAGTGTCATTAACAGAAGACACCGAAGTGCCATTAACAGAAGACATCGGAGTGTTATTAATAGAAGACACCGAAGTGCCATTAACAGAAGACACCGAAGTACTATTAATAGAAGACACCGAAGTATCACAGAAGCAGCTGCAAACCCTTTTAAGCATGTCTATTTATCCACTACAAGGACTTGACAGTTTTAAAACCAAACAAATTCATTTCATGTTCAACATTATTAGCCAATCATTGCTTTCATGCCAAAACTCAAACATATCAATTTGATAACTTTGCAAATCATTCAATAGAATAAAGTCAAACATCAAATAAACAGTCAAAGCAGAACTATTCAAAATTTCTCACTAGATTTCTTACTGAATTACCCACAATTATTTAACAAGACTTACTTATAGATAAGACCATCTAAATTACTTACAAAAATTACCGTCTAAAATTACTTACTAGATTACTTACAAAAATTACCGTCAAAATTACTTACTAGATTATTTACAAAAATTACCGTCAAAATTACTTACTAGATTACTCACTAAAATTACCGTCTAAATTACTTACTAGATTACTTACAATCGAATTCATCTATTTTTTTAAAAAAAATTATCATCTAAATTACTTACTAAATCTCCCTTATTGCCTATCGCTTCAACGTCCCAGCAATATTTGGAATCGGTCGCTCGATGCGTTCCTCTATAGCATTTAATACAAGCACATGTCACTATTGTGCACAATTATAAATTCAATTATGCACATTCATGTATACTGAATATGTATAATGCATGGTCACGACAAATTTTGGATTTCTTATCCTTAATCTTATCACATTATCAATCAAGAGAAACCACACTAAATTTCTCAATCCATATTTATTTCACAACCAACTTTCAGGTCCACTTTTCTCAATTATTCTCATCAGGAAGGTGAAGTAATTAGGTAATACTGCCTTCTAGAAAGTTATCCCTCTTTGTCTTAGGGTTCCAATGACACAAGGTTCATCCAATTTGGTTTAGTATACTGAAAGTTATACTCAAAAGATTTGGACTGTTCTTATGCTTTAGCAGAATTCTTATCTCAACTTCCAATCAGATTATGAAATTCTTAGAGGCTTAATCTCTTTAGACAATTTGTAGTCTTATGTCTCTAGTTTACTCCAAATCAAAAATCACTTCATTCGAATAATTACAGAGAAAATTATGCCCAAAATACTGAAGCATATTCAAGCTGTCAAGAAACTTCGCCGCGACCAGCAAAAAGTTGGCCGCTGCGAACTTTCCAGATAGCAAAATTCCTCGCCATATTCTTAAAAGTTTGCCATAGCGAACCCAAGAGTGGGCTACGACAAACTTTTACAGAAATGAAATCTTTCAAGTTGATCGCGGCAAACCAAAGAGAATTGACCGCGGCAAACTTTGCTGCGTTTAAATCATCTTCTTCTTTCATTATTTTTTCATATTTTCTCACTTCCATTATATTCAATGAAGACATATCACACTTAAACCAATTCTTCTACTTTCATTTCAGCTCATCACAACTCATACAACTCAAAACTCAAGAATCAAAAATCAAGCTTCAAAATCGAATGTGGAATATGTGTTTTCTCTCTCTACTGTGTTTTTATCTGAAACTCAATCTCCATCAATCAACTCCAATAACTTGCAAACAATCCCTCTAACTCCTTTTTAGCTCATCAGTACATGCACATAATTTACAACTCCAAACTTCACACTTAACATCAAAATTCGATTAACACACATGCAACTTTAAATTTCCAACATTTTTTCCACATTCACAGTTTCAAATCCTTATATGAGTCATTTAGAACATGTATTCTCCAAACTCTACTGCTATACCTTCACATGCATGCATTCATTTCCAACACTAACATATCATCTGAATCATTCACAAAACTCATAGTTAGAATATCACTTACTTGATTTTGTAAAATTCCATCTCAACAATTTCCAGATTTTCTAATCCTCTTAAGCAAACAAACATCAACACAAGCTTATAATCTTCTTCATCCAGTGCTCCAGTAATTAAAAGTCAGAAGCCAAAAACACAAACATGCATAATAAGTAGTTTCAGTGGTGGATGAAACCCCTAGTATAGGGTGTTACAATTCTTCCCTTTTTAGAAAATTTCGTCCTCGAAATTCATACCTTATCCGAATAGTTGCGGATATTGAGCTTTCATGGTTTCTTCAGGTTCCCATGTTGCTTCCTCAAGTCCATGATGTTGCCAGAGTACTTTTACCAAAGGCACTGACTTGTTCCTGAGTTGTTTAACTTCTCTGGCTAATATCAAAACTGACCCTTCTTCATAAGACAAATCCGGTTGTACCTAAATTTCTTGCACAAGAATCTTGTGTGAAGCATCGGACCTATATCCTTTTAGCATTGAAACATGAAACACATCATGTAGCCTGGCCAATTCTTTAGGTAGAGCCAATTGGTATGCTACTGGTCCAATTCTTTTTAGAATTTCCTAAGGACCAATTAATCGCGGACTAAGCTTACCTTTCTTTTCAAACCGAAGCATGTGTTTCTATGGTGAAACTTTCAAGAATACTTTATTGCCCACTTGATACTTAATATCTTTGCTTTTTAGATCAGAATAAGACTTCTGCCTATCACTGGTAGCTTTCAATCTTTGCTGAATGATCTGAATCTTCTCTTCAGTATCTTTCACAATTTCTGGCCCGATCATCTTGTTTTCACTCAACTCAGTCCAACATACTAGGGTTCTACATTTCCTATCATACAACGTTTCATAAGGTGCCATACCAATGCTCGTCTGATAACTGTTATTGTAAGCAAACTCCATCAAAGTAAGATAATTATCCCAACTCCCGGGAAACTCTAACACACAAACTCGTAACATATCTTCCAATATCTGTATAACTCGTTCAGATTGTCCATCTGTCTGGGGATGGAAAGCAGTACTAAACTTAACCTGAGTTTCCAGAGCCTTATGTAAACTTTTCCAGAATCTTGAAGTAAATCAAGGATCCCGATCTAAAATGATAGATAACTATACTTCATGTAGTCTCACTATCTCATTCGCATACAAATCTGCAAGCCTATCTAAAAAATAGTCAGGACGAACAGGCAGAAAATGAGTAGATTTGGTAAACTTATCTACAATTACCCATACGGCATCATGCTTCTTTTGTGTGAGAGGAAGACCCGTGACAAAGTCCATGGTAATGTTTTCCCATCTCCACTAAGGAATAGAAATAGGATGTAACAAACCAGATGGAACCTAGTGCTCAACTTTAACCTGTTGGCATACCAGAAATTTTACTACATAATCCACAACATCTCATTTTATACCTGACCACCAATAATACTGCTTTAGATCCTGATACATCTTGTTTCCACCCGGATGCATAGTAAATACTATATTATGAGTCTCAAACAACAACTTCTTCTTCAGTTCATCATTAGCTGGTATACATAGTCGATCCTTATAATACAATTCACAATCTCCTTATACAGAAAAAATCAGACTGTTTACCTTTCTGAGTAGCCAAGATAAGTTGTTGTAACTTATCATCAGCTCTCTGAGCATCACAAATTTCTTACCTCAACGTAGGCTTTGCTTTCGACTGAAAGTTCCCATTCACCTCACTTCACTGGTAATGTTGAAATTGTCTTCCAACTCAAAACATCTGTCACAACATTAGCCTTATTCGGATGATAATCCACAATACAATCATAGTCCTTAAACAGTTCCAACCAACGTCGTTGTCTCAGATTGAGTTCTTTCTGGGTAAGCAGATACTTCAGATTCCTATGATCTGTGAAAAATTTACACCTTTCACTATACAAGTGGTGCCGCCAAACTTTCAAGGGAAACACTATCGCTGCAAGCTCCAGATCACGAGTAAGGTAGTTCTATTCATGAGTCTTTAGTTGCCTAGAGGCATAAGCATCTACTTTTCCTTCTTGCATCAAAACACAACCCAAACCTGTTCTAGATGCATCAATAAACAAAACATACTCCTTACTAGAAATAAGTTGGACCAATACAGGAGCTTCAGTAAGCATACTCTTCAGTTGATCAAAGGTACTCTGACATCTATCAGACCATTCGTACTTCACTCCCTTTTGTGACAGTTTAGTTAAAGAGGATGCTATCATCGAGAACCCCTTAACAAACTGACGATAATAACCAACCAGACCCAGAAAGCTTCTCACTTCTATCACATTTCGTGGCGGCTTCCAATTAACAATTGCCTCTAGGATCAACTCTAATTCCTTCGGAAGAGATAACATGCCCCAAAAATGATATCTCTTGAAGCCAGAAATCACACTTATTCATCTTAGCATATAACTGTCTTTCCCTTAGGGCCTGTAACACAATTCGGAGATGCTCACTAGAATAGACCAGGATATCATCAATAAACACCACAACAAACTGATCCAAATAAGGCCTGAACACTCTATTCATTAGATCCATAAATACTGCTGGAGCATTAGTTAACCTGAATGGCATTACTAGGAATTCATAATGTCCATAACAGGTCCTAAATGCAGTCTTCGGTACATCCACATCCTTTACCCGAAGCTGATAATACCCCGATCTCAGATCTATCTTCAAAAACACTCCTGCATCTTTCAACTGATCAAATAGATCGTCAATCCTTGACAATGGATACCTATTCTTCACTGTGACTCTATTTAATTTCCTGTAATCGATGCACATTCGCAGTATGTCATCCTTCTTCTTAATAAACAACATCGACACTCCCCGGTAATACACTGGGTCTAATAAACCCTTTGTTCAGAAGTTCTTGTAACTGCACCTTAAGCTCCTTTAACTCAATAGGAGCCATTCTATACGGTGTTCTAGATATAGGAGCAATACCAGGCCTAATTTCAATAGATAACTCCACTTCTCTTTCAAGAGGGAGTCCAAGTAATTCCTCAGGAAATACATCTGGAAATTCGTTCACTACAGGAATGTCAAGCAGTTTTCCACCCTCCTTCTTGGAATCAAGCACAAAAGCTAGATAAGCTTCACAACCCCTCCTGAAAAGCTTTCGGGCTTGTATAGCAAATATCACCTTAGCTAAGGAGTTAGTGCAGATGCCATGCAATATTACTTTAGACTGATCATATCTCCTAAGTATAATTGTCTTAGCCTTACAGTCAATTACTGCCTGATGCTTGGATAACCAATCCATCCCCATAATCAAATCAAATTTATGGAAAGGCAATCTAATCAGATTTGTTACATAGTCATTTCCTTGAATCATAATTGGATAATTCCTATACACCTGATTAACCAACACACTACTACTCAGAGGACTGGTTACCTATATATCATACTCTAACTGATCTATAAGCATCTCCTTTTCAAACACTTCTCTAACACAGATATATGAATGTGAAGATCCATGATTAATTAAGGCATACATTTCAAAATCAAAGAGACAAAACCATACCAGCAATAACATCTGGTGCATCCTGGTCCTCACGAGCTTTCAATGCATAAGCTCGAGCCGAAGTAGTAGGCACAACTGGGTGATTCACAGTTTCAGATTGGTTACTCTGAGTCGCTCTATTCTGCCCAGATCCTCCTCGACCCCTACCACGTCCTCTGTTCCCAGCAGATGTATGAAAAACCTCTCAACTGGCTTGTGATGTTTGAGCTTAGTTGAGAGGGCAACTGGCTATCTTATGCTCAGTAATGCCATAATGGAAACATGCATCTGTAGCTCTCCAACAAACACCCTAATGATGATTAGAGCAGTGTGGGCACTTTGGGGCACCAGAACCATTATGGTGTCTTTTGAATGATTTCAGACGATTTACAAGTTAATCTACCTCTGGTTTAAGGTTTCATTTTCAATTGGTCATTTTAAATTTCTTCTTATCTTTGTCTTTCCACTTTGTCTTACTTTTCTCTCCGCAATTCGTCTTATTCTGTCTGCTTTTCATCGGTTGCTTTTGCTTCCGTCTGCTTTTGGTTTTCGTCTGCTTTTGCTTCTGGCTGCTTTTGTTTTTTTTCTGCTTTTGCTTCCGTCTGCATTTGTTTCTGTTGGGACCCGATCCGGGAACCGGATCCCAACCGAAAAACGGAAACGGAAAAGTGAAACAAAGTGCGGAAAGTCGCGAATTAGAATACGAATAACAAAGCGGAGACAAGTAAAATAGTCAAACTGGAACCAACATCGACATCCGTTTCAAACACGAAGCATAGCAAACTGATCGCGTTGGAAACATTAAGACATTCCAAATCCGGTCAAATTTTTTTTTAATCATTCCTTTTCTCTTTAATCAATCTCCTACAACTCAAAACAATACAATTTCCTATTTGGAAATTTAACCATTCCAAACTCACTAACCTTTTTCCATAAGCTCAATTCACTTTTAATCGTACCGATCTTAATCCCATCTTAAAACTCTTATTCTTATTATAACTTTGTCATAACCCGATTTTCTCGAAAATCGGGCAGCATAACGGCTGTATTTTGACAGGCCAAAATTTTTGCAAATCAAAAACACACTTCTATAATCTCAACCAATCATACAGAGTCATCGGACCTCCCGTCCGGCATCTATAATCTCAACCAATCATACAGAGTCATCGGACCTCCCGTCCGGCATCCTAATATCAGCAGAACACACATCTACTTAACACTTCAATAATTCTCAATCCAATTCCATCATCATAAATAACCTTATTTACACATATCTCAAAATCAAATTACCAATTCATAATTCGATTCAAACCACTCATATTCATATAAACTACCATGATCTACTTACGTAATCCCATATCCATAATCATACATAAATTCGAATACATCAAGAACTAAATACTTCATACGCATAAATGGCATTCCAAGCCATATACAAATTACAAAAACATATAAATGTCGAATCGACGTTTGATCAAGATTCATCCGATCTCCGTCAAACCACGGAGATGGGGATGAAGGGGGTGAGCTTGACAAACTCAATGGGTAACATATTTATTAATGAAACATAAGCGAAAATTTTCTTTTCAAACTTTTCAAACCTTTCTCATTCGGAAATTTTATTCAAAAACTCATTTTCAAACTTTTCAAGACATTCATAGACCTTCATCAACATTTTCTAAGATTATTCTCAACATCTTCATTTATTTCAAAACATTCATAAACAGTTTCCGAAATTTCATGATTGACAAATCACTCTCATTTCTCAAATTCTCAAACTTTTCACAAATCATGCACAATTTTAAATATGAATGCATCACATCGAAGAAGTGCCACGTACATAAACAAAATTTAAAAAAAACATATAACATAACATAATGGTTTGATGTTGGACCCCACACCCCACCCGTAGGTGTTTACAAGTTATACTGCGGCATGTGTTTGCGGGTTATACCGCGACATCCAACACAAAACACATAACACATTAAATAGTTTGAGTAGGTCCTAACATAACGAACTGCACATTCCATAGCGATTAGTAGCTTCAGGCAACAGAACGAAGGGAGTCCAAATTGAGCTCCTAAGCCACTCATGGGCACCGGAGAAGGCTTTTAACACGAGACGGTGCAGATCGACTCAACTTAAGGGACCTAACCCAAACCCACATAACACATATCATACATAAAAAAATCAAATCGCTCAAGGCACATTTCAAAAGCTTGATTTTCAAACTTGGATAACTCACATATCACATACATGCATATTACAATTCTCCATATATTTGTCATCTGACAAACAAAATATAATCACAATCCATCACCATTTCATGACAATCAAAACCTCAATCAATTCACACACCAGAATAAAGTATGCCACACCTTTAATACTTTATCAAATCATTAAAACAATTTTAACTCGAAAATCGCATCAAATCTCATCAAATCATTCATAACATTGATTTCACTCATGGTAGCCATTCCTTATAAAATTCAAAACATGATGACTAATAACTTCGTAAAAATCATTGTTCATTCGGAAATCAAGATTTTCAATTAAAAAAAACAATCGGAAATCACAATGTATTTTATCAATCAATCCCAATATATCGGAAATCATAATTATCAAGCACTTTTATAAACAATATGTTTATCATAATTTCAAACGGTATTTTTATAACACTATCAAAAGCTTTCGAAAATCATAATTGTCAAACACTTATATACTTAATCCATATTTTCTAAACAATTTCAAAAGCATTTTTTTTCAAACTTTTCCATAACCAATATTGTATAAACACTTTCAAACATATTCGGAAACCATAATTTCTTTCAAAAGGAGTAAATTCAAACCTAAAGAATTTCTCAATTTTTTCAAGATTAAAGAATACAACATTTCCTAACTTATCAATCATTCAAGACTTGTACAAATTTTTAAACCCATTTGAAAATAAATAAAAGTCGATACTTTCCTTCTTAAACTTTATCAAATCACTTAAAAATCAAGTAATGCAAAAATCAATACATTTTCATTCACTTAACCGAAACACTTTTAGCAATATCTCCAGTCGCTCGAAAACATTTACTTTAAACAACTTTGTTAATTTCGTTAGATAAGTCAAATCTCAAGTAATAAAATTTCTTAATTAAACTTCCAAACTCAATAAATGCAACAATTTTTCATAATTCGTCAATTCTTTGGAATCATTTATCAAATTATTTCTAAAACATCAATTTACAAATCTTTTTATCCTCTTCTTGCTTTTCCCAGCATAAACAAAAAATTTTCAAAACATTTCTCATTCTTGATTTTGATTGATTTTTTTTTCAAACTCCTACAAAACCTATGATTCAAAATAAATACATTCAAACATAAACAATATTTGCTATTCAATTTCAAAAGCATTCGGAAATAAGAAAATTCGTATTCTAAAAATATAAACTATCCATTTTCAAATACTTCTCTTCTTCGTTGAACAAACAATTGTTCAATTTCATCAAAATATTTAAAATAATGACTTAAAAAAAATCCCTTTCACTTTCTTGAATTCCAAAGAACACATATAAAGTTTATAATTCCAAAAATAAATATGATACCCACCTCACTTTCTTGCTAAAAACTTTTCCAAAGTTTCAATTCCTCCATTACTTCTTTCCTTCATCCAAGCTAAAGGTTCCTAAACCAAAATCACCAATTTCAAAATCACAAAAACATAAGGACTAAAATGAACTATAGAAACCCCATACTCATCATAATTTCAAACTTTCTAAATCAATACACTTCCAAAATTCCAAAATCCCCAAATTCAAAACGAAAACCCTAACCCATTCATAATCAAAATTAAATCAATCTAACATTAAATCTCCCAAAATTTATCATGGAATTAACAAACCCATAACATTTTCCATAGATCTAAACCAAGGATTCAAGAACAACTCAAATATCAAGGTTCATCTCTTACCTTCATCTTCTCAAATTTCGAATTTTCTTGCTCTAAGATGAAGCTTTCATCTTCTTCCTTCCATTCTTCTTGAATCATGGTCAAAATTCCCCTAAAAATCCCATAAAAATCGAAGCACCAAGCTTCCTTTCTTCTTCTTCTTCTTCTTCTCCTCTCACGGCTACTCCTTCTCTCCCTCTCTTCTTCTTTTTCTTCTATTTTCTTCTCTTCTTTTCTACTTATTTCATGACTCTCCAGACCTCCAAACGGCAGCACAAGATGTGTTTCATGCCAGGTCATTAAAATGGGGGGGGGGGGAGGAAAGACCATAATGCCCCTCCTTTTAAGTGAAATCCCAAAATACCCCTCCTTTTAAGTGAAAAACTGACTACTTGCGTCCTGTTTTCAAGCATCTAAACGAAATAATTTGGACAAACTTTCTTCTTAAAAATTGTTCCTCTCGATCTTACGAATCCAACGCCACTGACAGCGCTCAATTCGGATCTAAAACGAAGAAGTTATGGCCGAATTACTAACTGACCTGCACAAAATCCGAAACTGAACATTAACATAACTTCAGTCCAAAAAATAACAATCTTAGGGATGAAATTAAATTTCGATCCCTTCACATGATTTGTAGCCCTATATCTTAACTTTATTTTACCTCAAGAATCAACTCAATCGGAGTTGTACAGCTCCCGAAAATTGCAAAATACTGAACTATGTTCAGAAAATTATCCAACTTATAACCTATAACCAAATCTCTTACTTTGGTTCAATCAATCTCTTTCCATTTAATCTCCTAAAAAATCATAATTCTTGATAAAAATGAATGTAATTGTCTTAGGAATCCAATGCTTTGAGAATCAAATCAATCGGATGTCGGACGAAGGAATTATAAGCAAAAGATTACGAAAGGGATCGGATAAAGAAACAAAGTAACGGAACATCAAAACTGAACTTTTCCAAAATCATATCTCTCGATCTCGAACTTGGAATTTGACAAATTTAGTGTCAATAGAAAGATAAAAGGAAGCTCTACAACTTCCCTGAAGAACTCAAAATCAAATTAGGTCTCGAAAGAGGTTGAAAACTCAATCAAAGATTCTGTCCAAAACAGCTTTTCCTAAATGACTTCCAATTTTTAATCACTCATAACTCCTAACTCCGATATCGAAAAATTGCAAACTTTATATCAATGGAAAGATAAAAACATCATCTAAAACTTTCATGAATACCACTTACTCTAATTCAAACTAAATCCATACGACGAGTGGTCTCGAAGCATAGAACACACAAATCTATACTTAATAGCATTTTCAAACAAAGCATATCTTCAGAAATTTATATCTCTCAATCCCGTCGTCGAAAAATAGCAAACTTTATGTTCACAAAAAGCTCTCGACAGAGGCTACAAGTTTCATGTTGATCATTTTCTCGAATTTTGCCTAAATCAAAAAGTCAAATTTTTCCTCAAAAGTCAAACTTCGTTTAACTTTGATCGATCATAACTCTCACTCCCGATATCGAAAAATATCAAACTTTATGGCTACAGAAAGCTCTTGACATAATCTACAAGTTTCCAGAAGATTATTTTCTCAAATTTGGCTTAAATCAAAAAGTCAACTTTCTTAATTTTTCACATTCTCTTACTTTCTTTCTTTACTTTTCTACTTCCATTTCATTCGCCCATTCACTTAAACTTTCATAACCTAAGCAAAACGACTCAAATGTCAAAACCCTCAAAACGAATCAATTCTTTTTTCTCATCAATTTTCTTTAAATATAAATTCATCTAATACACAAAACATACATTAAAACACTCATTCAAGTTCTTTAATATTTCTAAATTCCATTTAGAGATCGGGGTCCAACAGTTTCTGTCTGCTTTTGCTTCCGTTTGCTTTTGCTTTCATTTGCTTTTCAACTTCCGTCTGTTTTTACTTTCGTCTACTTTTCAACTTCCGTCTGTGTTTGCTTTCGTCTGCTTTTCAACTTCTATCTGCTTTTGCTTTCGTCTACTTTTCAACTTTCATCTGCTTTTCAATAACTTTCGTCTGTTTTTCTTCTTTCATTATTTGTACCTCATCAAAAATCATTCATGTAAAGTCATTTTGACTTAACAATCTCCCCCTTTTCGATGATAACAAATAATCATACAAGTAAGACGAAAAACTGTAAAACGATATACAGATGAGAAATAAGAAAATATCTTCACTCTGTCTTCTTCATTTTATGCTTACTCTTCCTCCCCTATCTTTTTCTTTCTTGTTCAAAATTTTCTTCTCCCCCTTTCATTTCTCCGTGTCGTTTCTCCCCCTATTTGTTATTAATAAAAAATGATTATGACCGATGACGCTTCAATAATTCTTTCACCATCTCCTTTAACTCATTGACTTCTCTCCGTAGGTGCATTACTTCTGCTTGTAAGTCAAAAGATGAGGTGGGTCGGTCATCATCCTTCGGTTGTTCTTCTTCAAAAGCAATTGTTGTGACATATGCGTCTGAAGATGGAACGTATTCTTCAATAATCTGAAAGGTAGGAGGTTGAATAGGTAGGTTGGGTTCAGGAAGGTCTAAGTCATCAGGAGCTGGTAGTCTTAACATTTGTCTTCCACGCAGGGGTAGGGCTTCTTCTAGAATCGAAGATGTATTAGACAATGGCCTAATACACATAATTGTCTGCACAAGGGATTCAGTGAATGTTCCTTCTGTAAGTGTTCCCCCCACTGGGCAATGTTCATCTTTGTTTGTTGCACTACTACTAGCTCTTGAAATGAAGGTTCCCATCATTGTCCTCTCTACAGAGCATGCTTCATCAATACTCTATACTTCTTCAACAATCTGATCTATTGACAGATCATCTGTTACCCCTTCTAGGTATAGTTTCTTCTTCCCCTTATTAATATCTATGGAATTCCTTGGTTGAAGGTCTGGTACAACTTTTATCACTGTTTGCTATGTGATTAGGTAAATAGTGTACGGTTGACTGGTCATCTTTGTGGGGTATGGTTTTGTTCCAGCATACCTCAAGGCCTCATAAAAGTTCCTTTCATCTTTATTCAACAGATGCCATGTACAATTATTTATTGAAATAGGTTGTAAATATACCTTCACTAACCTCTTCGGTGTATCCCTGATGACTATTGAAGTACTCCCCTTATTTACAGGTTGAACCTCTTCAATCATTCTAATTCTCAAATCTTCTTTCCTCAGAAGTTGAGAGGAATTATACTAAACCAGATTGATTTCCGCTGATTCCTCCTGTTGAACCTGTACCAAACTAAGTTCTGTTGATTCCTGCTATTGAACCTCAATAGGAATAGCCTTCACCAGACTTAATTATGTTGTTGTTTCCTGTTGAACATCCGTAGGAGTAGTCTGTACCAGACTAAGTTCTATTGGTTTCTCCTTTTGAACAAAAGTAGGGGTAGCCTTCATCTAACTAACTTCTGCCGATTTTACTGGTTGAACAACAGTAGGAGTAACCTTTTTCTGACTAACTTCCTTAGCAGTAGGAACACTCTTCTTCTGACTAACTTCATTAGTCTTCTTCACTGCCTCAGTCAGTATTGGAGTCTTTTGAGATTGGGGTTTCTGCTTCTCAAACTCCAATTTTCTTTTCCTCTCAGTTTCCTTAGCCTATTTGGTTGTATCCTCATTTAAAATAGAGACTACAAACCTTGTAACCTTAGGTGCACCTATCTCAGAGATTTCTGCCCGACTCAGTTCTCTGGATCTCTTTTCTTCCTGTTGTCGCAAAGTTCGAATCCTGGGTGATCTCTTCGCTTTTTTTGGAATTTCACTCAGAAGCTTCTCCCCTTTTCTCTTCAAAGCACCTTCGTCTGTACTCCGTACTCGGCTACTTTCTTTCTGAGTAATCATCTTCTCTTTCAATGTTTCTTCTGATGATTTCCTCTTTTCAATCATGGGCATGCTTCCACTAACTTGAGATTTAGAACTCGTTGTAGGAGATTTCTTCTTTGTCCGCTCCCCCTCAGTTCTTGCTTTAATCTCATAATCTGCTTCTAATCTGTCCAGATTCTTCAAGCCCATTTTTACTACAGTACCTGAGTTGATAACACTCTTGACAGACATCAGCAATTTGTTTCCTCTGTCAAGAAGGACTCTAGATTCCCTGAATATCCTTGTTAGCAACATTCCATAAGGGTAGCTGTTAGTATCCTTCATCGCCTTAAGCATATACTGAAAAATCAGAAATGGTAAATCTACAGGTTGGCGATTCAACAAGTAAAATAGGCATTGTTCATCCAAAGTTGTCACCAAATGCCTTGAACCCGCTCTCGGTAAAACGCAATTGAACAAGATTGCATTTAAGACCCTAGCCTTCGGCACTAGACTCGAGGTCTTCCTCTCCGTTGAAGCTGAAAACCAAGCACCTTCGGGCAAGCTTAATCCCTTGCCGATTCCGAAATGGAAATGGGAGAAGATTACCATGGATTTTCTGATGGGTTTACCGAGGACTAGCAGGAAGCATGACGCTATTTGGGTGATTATGGATAGGTTGACCAAGTCAGCACACTTCTTGCCAATTAGACAGACGGATTCTTTGAATGTTTTGGCCAAGAAGTATGTGGATGAGGTAATCAGACTTCATGGGATTCCGAGTTCGGTAGTGTCTGATAGGGATCCTAGGTTTACCTCCAGATTTTGGGAAAGTTTGCAGGAGGCTCTGGGGACTAGATTGCATTTTAGTACAGCTTTTCATCCACAGACTGATGGACAGTGGGAGAGGACGATACGGACTTTGGAGGCTATATAGAGAGCTTGCGCGTTGGATTTCAAAGGTTCGTGGGATGATCACCTACCTTTGATTGAGTTTGCTTACAATAATTCCTATCACTCGGGAATTCAGATGGCACCTTATGAGGCTTTATATGGTAGGAGATGCAAGACTCCTATATGTTGGGATGAGGAAGGTGAAAGGAAGCTTGTAGGACCTGAATTAATGCAGATTACTGTGGATAAAGTGAAGTTAGTGAAGCAGAGGCTGAAAGCAGCTCAAGATAGGATGAAGAGCTACACAGATGCCCATAAGAAAGAGATGGAATTCGAATTGGGTGAGAAGGTGTTTCTTAGAGCTTCTCCATGGAAAGGTGTTTTGAGGTTTGGCAAGAAGGGCAAGCTTAGCCCGAGGTACATAGGCCCATATGAGATCATTGAGAGGATCAGGCCTTTGGCTTATAAGTTAGATTTCCCATTGGAGTTGTCTAAGATTCACAATGTGTTTCATGTGTCGATGCTAAGGAAGTACAGATCGGATCCTTCGCATATAGTTCAACCTTCAGAGGTTCAATTGAGGGAGGATTTGACTTATGAGGAACAACCAGTGGAGATCTTAGATTCAAAGGAAAAGGTGTTAAGGAATAAAATGGTAAAGCTGGTAAAGGTCTTGTGGAGGAACCATTCCACCGAAGAGGCAATTTGGGAGCCTTTGGAAGCCATGAAGGAGAAGTACCCATACCTCTTCATGGACTCAGGTAAGGATTTCGAGGACGAAATTCTTTTAGGAGGGGAGAATTGTTGGGCCCCGAAAATTTTTTATTTTTATTTATTTATTGATTTATCGATTTACTCGACTTATTCTTTATTTTGCTTTAATTGTTTCAATTATGTGTGCATAGATATATATAGACTACGTTGAGCCTTGGGATTAGTTAGTATGATTGGATTAATTGGAAGTGAGCTTGAAGTGTAGAGCCATATGAGACAAATAAAGGTTTGTTAGAAAGAATGAGCTTTAATGTATAGTGGGCTTGTGGCCCGCTTGTGGCCCACGAGATCCGAAAATGGACTCGTTGTGTTTACGATAAACTTCGGTTTATTCGTTGTGTTTAAGGAACTCTCGATCCAATTGTGTGCATTCCATCTTTTAATTGTGTAGCGCCCCCTTACCATAGGATATGTACCGGGACGCCCGTAGGTCATTCCGATACACACCCGACGATAAGGGTGCATTACGAACAATCACTAACACTCCACATGGCATCCAAGTATCATAAAGCATTAATATGAAATCCACTAATTTTTTTGAAACCATAAATTCTCATTTCATAACCTCAAAGCAGTAAATTTACACAACTGGTATTTTCTGTACATTACTCCAAAAGAAAATCAAACAAAAAGCTAGCTAGGTCATCATTCCAAAAAGTGTCAGCTGACCAACCTGTGTGCCATAACTTCTCTTGCCAACTCAATCTACACGGCAGGAAAAGTCTCTTCGGAGCTATGAGTCTACTATCTAGGTCTTGAAAAATAATTTGCAATTTTGGGTGAGTTTGCGAACTCAGTGAAGAACCATCATCGATGGTTCACCCAATTCATGCATATACACAGTATAACACAGATTCACATAGTTATATCATTAAAACACATTCAGAAGTACCACATGATTATCACGATATCAGTCAAAAGAAACCAATTCAAATGCACATGAAATACGTATGTGACGCTTTTCCAATTTATTACGTTGTTGTGACTGAGCGCCTGAAACTGTCCCTTAAAGGGCGCATTAATCGGTGAGCCATAGGCTCTAAATTAATGTGGACTCAAGGCCCAATCACGTTGAGCTTAAAGCTCTCGTTGGTCGCCTGGTCACAATCGCCAATTATCGATCATGCAATTGCATTTAATGCAAATGTCCAAATAGCCAAATCTCCCATTTAACATATTCACATATGTCAATCCCAAGTAATCACATGAAAATCAATTATAGCACTTCGATATTTCATTCCAAATATTTCAGACACCCATGGTCCGAAATCAATCAAAATCAAATATACATATTCCCATCCATTATCTCCACAGTTGTATAAGTGCGAAATATAACCAAATAATAATTGAGGAACCATCTAGGTTACTCACCTAATAACTTCCGAGCTAATGCCGGAAAGTCTCTGCCACGTCCGTGGATCTACGGTCCAACTGAGCCTCTATAGTAATTAAAATAGGTAAACATTACCAACTGTATGTTAGAATGACCAAACAATGCACATGGAATAATTAAAACGTGTATAATGCATGTTCATGGCATTCCCGGCCCTAATCCAAAATTTTCCCATCATAAAAATTCCATCTACAAATTAGAAAGCTATAGCCACTGACGGCACCCAATTTGGACCTCAATCGGCCCAAAAATAACTAAAACAGTGATCACCAGACAATTACCCAAGGTCACGTCAATTTTCCGTCTAAAAATTCCCAATTTCTCACAAAATAAAATTCAATATTCTATGAAGCCGATGCCTCAAGAATCAGGTCAATCGGACGTCGGACGGAAAAGAAATTGACAAAAGAAGCAAGTAGGTCACTTAATGCCATTAAAATTCTACCTCTCTTCTTTCCCCTTTCTTTCTTATTGCCAATCTGAATTTCCAACAACCATAATTCTTAACACACAAATCGGAAGAATACAAACTATACCTCATTGGAAAGCTTATGAAACCCTCTACAATTCTCAAGAAGACCACAAAAATTAATTCCATCTCTAAGGGTGTCAAAAATCCCATCAAAGCTACTGCCTACTCAAAACTCATCAACACAGGACAGTAACTTACAAAATCAAGAACTCACTGATTATTCAGCTAAAAATTACCACATAAATATTCTCAATAATATCACAATGTCATCTACAATTTTCATGAACAACCCAAAATCAAAATCCATTGCTAAACAAGACAATTAATTCCCTCAATGTTGCTGTCCCTGAAACCATTCAATTTGAGCAGTAAACTTATAACAAGCATAACTCCCTGTACACAAGTCAGAAAAATCAGAACTTTACATCCCTGAAAAGATAAATATTCAAAATTCAATTCTTCCTGAAATAACCAAACTCCAATTCAGCCTCTAACAGTTTCAAATATGTTATGTAAGTTACTGACCTAATCAGCACTTAACATCACAATGTAGGTTCAGCTTTTGAAATTCCATATCTCCCACATATGATTTCCAAAAATTACATGCCATACACCAATTTCAAGATCAATGTGTCATCTAAAACTCTTCAGTAGACCCCTAAAACCAGTTCAGTTCAAAAAAATTACTAAAATTACTCCAAAACAGAATGTACACCAATTTTGCTAATCCAGCTAGGTTTCACTCAATACATAACAACAGTCAATAGTTATCAGGGCATAACTCCTAATATACAACTCGAAAAATAGCAAGATCAGTGGAAATGGAAAGATAACTCAATATTCTACAACTTTCATGAAGACCTTTTTCCTAAATTCCATATCAATTAATTCAGAAAAATCACCAAACTAATTAGGTCATAAACGCGGGTACTGTTCACAGACCCCAAAATAGAGATTTTCCATGCAAAATTTCGACCCTCTAACATTACAATTTATCAACACCTATTTGACACTAAATTGAAGCCAACATCCCAAAGTTTAAGTGGCCACAAACCTCACCTCATTTTCTCACCTATACAATTAGTTATGAACAAAACATTCCAATAGGTCAAAATGAAATTTCCAGCTTTTCAACTACTACCTATCTCCTATCACTTCTAACATCAATTACACATCACTAAGTATCCATTTCTACCACTAATTCAACCACAAACTCATCACAACATACACTTCTATAATGACACAAAATTGGCAGCACAAACCTACATTCTTCCATACTTTATTTCCCTTCATTACACATCACAAACATCATTAACAACATTCTTATCACATACTTTAACTACCATAACCAATCCCCTTACACAAACATGCATTAAACCCATTCAAACCTACCACTTCCATAATCAAATACATGCATTAATGATCCCCATAAATGCTTTTAACAATCAAAAGAAAAATACAAACTCAACTCTTACCTTAAACAAGTTCAAGCTATCAATTCTCCAAGTTCACACACACCTCTCAACCTTTCCCAACACCTATGGTTATCACAACAACCATGCATATCATCATCTTCTCAAGGATTTAGCTTGGTCTATGTGTGGAGAGAAGCAAGCAAGGAACCAAAGGAAACCTTCTTGTAAGGGATGAGAAGAAGAAAATTTGAAGAAGGAAAAGAAACACACTAAAGGTGAAGAAACAAGTTTGGATGAAGGAAAATAAGCTTTCCAAAATGAGTTTTTAAGAACAAAAGGGAGAAAAGTCGTGGATGAGGGATAAGGAAGACAAAACCAATGAATTACAAATGAACACTTGGCTTAAAAAGTAATAAAATATAATTTATCCTAATCCAAAATTAATTTAGTACTAATTCCAATTAATCTCTAATCATGGCACTAGAATATTATCCTAACATTATTTATTCAATAATCCCATGCTATTAGGCAATCCTTTTCAGTACAGAAAAGGCTCACTCAGTCAGTCAGTTGAAATTTTCCGGTCCAGGCAAGAACCCCGAAAAATTCCAAAATTTTTTTCATAAATCCCAAAAAATGTAAAACACTTAATGGCGCACTCCAAATAATTTTTCAAACACAATTACCCCATAAATTACACAAAGAATCTCAATTTGAAACCTAAGTCGGAAAATGTCATGAATGCATGTATACTATGTGCATGTGCAACCAATCGTTAATCATGGAGGCTATATGCTGTATGTTCATACCGAGATTCAATTCAATACTCCTAACCCATCCCAAATTACCAAAGTACCCTTCCCATCGGGGACGGGATGTTACAAATTGTGTATATGATGCATAATATGTGTTTGATTGATATAAATTCGCATGTTCTACCTTATGTGATGTTTTGGATTAATTGTGTTTCATACGATAAATTGCTATTGTTTCGGATCCTTATTTATGTGTTGTGTGGTTCATTACTCGATGACTATAAACATGTTAGCCACTGAGCCGTGTTAGCTCACCCCATTCTCCCTCCTCAGGTGCAAATTCTAGTTGATCGTGAACCTTGCAAGGCATCCGCATCACCCAAGAAATTTAGCCACTTTTGTATTAAGTTAGTAACTAGCTTATAAGCATATCGAACATGGAGCATCTCACACATTTTGTATTCTGTACTTGACTGTTAATGGATATGCTGATATGTAATTAAAGCTATGGTTGAACTCTTGAATGTTTGATAAAGAGATGAGAGCTCTAGTACTCTCTTCTTCATATGAATTTGTGATTTGCGATCTGTGCTTGACCCTGAAAAGGGTATATGTATGAGTCTTTTGATCCTTGAGTTGTTGATGGGTTTTGTCTTGGGATAGCTTGCTGGAATTTTCAAAGGTTTATGAGTTGTGATAGGAAAGATTTAGAGATAAGATTGGTAGGTGATCTGGAAAATGTTCACTGAATATGCTTCAGTCTTTTAGCCATAACGTTTTCTCTAGTAATCCAAATGAGATGATTCTTATTTTGGATTAAACTAGAGACATATGGCTACATTTTTTAAGAAGACATCGAATTTCAATTATGTGTCTAAGAGTCTCGAATTTTGTCATGAAGTTAAGAATTGGGTGCAGTGTTGGTGCAGGAATGAAAGTCATATCTTCTAAATTTAGGGTCAGTTTTCGGATTGATAAAGATAGATTTTGGCAAAATTCCCTTCTGGAAAGTTTTGGATATTTCTTTTATCTTCCCAACGGTATAAAGTTTGTAAATTTTGGACATTTGAGTGAAGAGTTATGCATCTTCGAAGTGGGGACATTCTGGAGAAAAGGTCAGACGAAGTTATTCTTCATCATCGTCTGAGATGACGTCATCTTCGTCTGTGATGACGTCATCTTCGTCTGTGTTGACGTCATCGTTTTTGATGACATCATCTTTGTCTGTGATGACGTCATCTTCGCTCGCGGCCGACGCCATCGCCCGAGATGACGCCATCTTCGCTCGGCCGACATCATAAATGCGTGATGATGTCATCTTCGTCTGTGCTGACATCATCGTTTGAGATGACGTCATCTTCGTCTGTGCTGACGTCATCGTCTGTGATGATGTCATCTTTGTCTGTGCTGACATCATCGCCCCGAGATGACGCTATCTTCGCTCTGTCCGACATCATCGCTCGCTTTTGGTTTGACCCTTCTTCCTTCTTTTGGCCATAACTTTGTGCACAGACCTCCGATTTAGCCGATTTTTGAAGCGTTGGATTTATAAGAAAATTTCCTATCTTTTTATACCTGATTGGTTAGTATTGCTTTTAATTTGAAAAAGATGGTTTGAAACAAAGTGTGACGATCGGTTGTCAAAGTCTGAATATATACTTCACTAATTTTGAAATATCTTGAGCTATAGAGCTCTGATTGAGACGATTCTTGTTTTAAATTAAACTAGAGACCTAAACCTACAAGTTTTATGAAGGAGCCGACTGACAATTAAGCCTTTAATATTTTCAAATTTTGACCTGAAGTCGGTAGTGCTCAATTTTGGCTGTTTTCTTTGAAATAGCATTTTTGCCATAACATTTTCATTTCTGATCCGAATTGAGCGTTTTCAGTGGCGTTGGAATCGTGAGAGCATAAGGAACATATTTTTTTAAAAAGACAATCCCAAATTGTTGGGCTCGGGCCCCGAATCCCCGAATCCCGAGGCGGCCCCTCGGGTCGCACCCGTGCCGAGCTCCTAAACCACGGACCCGATCCTAACATTTATACATAACCATAATGGCGAGTCACATAGCATGCATACATACATACACAAAACGATCGTTCGATACACACATACATTGCCATACATTCGCAGCTAGGAATTAAAGACCCCGAAATCATGGGGATTTCATACCATTAATATTCAACATCATACGAAATACAGAACATAGTTTAAAACCAAAATACATGAAATATGTTCCATGAGAGTATGCTCGGAGGACCCAACAAAATACGAACTTATAGCAAAGCTCCTAATTGACTCGAAGTTTCCGATGCCTCGCAAGATCAACAATGATCTGCTCGCACCGAGGAGGGAAAGATAATGGGTTGAGCTACACATTTCGATGGCTAATATAATTATAGCCATTGGCAACTAGCACAAATCCCAGCATATGAATGTATATATTATATATATATATATATATAGATAGTAAGTTAAGCATTCACATGGTTCTCAAACAATTTATGCATTCAATACAATTAAGTCATTAGTTCATAATTATGTCACAAAGTATGCTTCATAATGATCAATTCACATATGCAATGCACATCACAATGGCTCGAGGGTTCCATGGAAACAAAAGGGAGAAACCGAAGTTTACTCCCTGAACGAAATGAGTCCATTCGGATCTCATATGCCACAAGCGGGCAGTCGGGAGAAGGTTCTTGTCTACGTGCATGTGACGAACGAAATGGTTCCACTCTCGCCCAAACAAAAGCATATATTCATGCTCAAAATCAATTGTCATATGTATACTTTCATGTTTCTCATTTATTCAAAATGCCATGACCGAAGTCGAGGCATGACATGCTTAAAATCATGTTCTCATGCTTCTCATATGAAATTAAAAAGTCATTTATTTATCACATTTAAACATGCATAACATATAACATATATTCATACATAGCAAGAAATTGCCTAATCACACAATAACTATAAATATATTACCCACCTAAGATCGCCGAGAACCGATTCATCGATGTCCTTCTTCTTGCGATGAAATCGGGTCATTTGGTTTCCAAAACAACCAAGTTCCATTTAATCAATATCCATAGTAAATATTCAAAGCTTGGAATCCAAAATAAAGCATTAAAATCTATATCCGATCTTCTCCTACAATTCCAACCCTTCAAGGCTAATTCCGAACTTCCCAACCTCATAGAACTTGTAGCCTTTTATTTCTAGTTCATAACGAATCTAGAATCACCTCAATCGGACATCTATACCAAAAGATATCCTCGAAAATGAACAATAATCGTTTTCGGAAAAAGGGGGCTCGCCGCGACGAAGAAACGCTCGTCGCGATGAACGACCCTACTCGCCGCGGCGCTAGCCGCGGCGAAGGCTCACCGCGGCGAACAAATATCACACGTCGCACAGACTCCTGCGTTCCACACGTCGCGATGAATAATCGTAAAATTATTTACACGTCGCGACGTGGCTCCTTTCCTCACACGTCGCGACGTGGCTCGCGACGTCTGGTCTGGAGTCTGACTCTGAAACCCAGATTCTGCAGAACCCAAATACGATTCTTCCCCTTTTACCAAAACCAACGCATCTAAACAATACATCAAGTCTCATAAGGTATTTCTAACCCATTCTAGACTTCAAATCAACCACAAACGCATCAACCCAAGGAATCTCACCGTTTTCAACCCTAAAACCCTAAAACCGTCGATTCTCCCATATTCAACATTTTCTAGGTTTAAACCTAACCAAAACAAGAAGAAACGAAACTAACTTACCCGAAATGAGCTTGAATCGCTAAAAACGTCAAATCTCCTTTCTCTTCTCTTCCTCTCCTCGACGACGTCCTCTCTTCTCTTCTCCTTCTTTTCTCTTTTCCTTCTTTCTTTTCTATTTTCTCTTAACCTAAACCTAAGGCATGGGACAATGACCAATATACCCTCCTTAGTTAAGCCCAAATCCATTCCACATAAGAAATCTTCCTAAAATGTCCTTACATCATTTAACCCTCTAAGTCCTTATTTAAACCATATTTAATCATATCTTAAACTCAATTATCCAATATTATGCCCAATTTAACCACATGAAGCCATAAACACATAATTAACGAAATTCATGCTTAATGACATCATAAAAAAAAATTCGGGGCCTAACACAAATTTTCTATTAAAAGTTTCTCTAATTGGGGTCGGTTTGTGTTCAGTTTTGGGTCCTCTATGCTTATGTGTACTTGTGTGGTCCGAATGTTGGGCCTCGGCGTCGGGGTCCAACATTGTTTAGTATCAGAGCTTAGGTTTACTCCTAGGCTTTTGTTGTGATATATGATTAAATGTTTACATTATGAATTGATGGTTTGCATTAAGTGACACGCATCTCATGCATACCTATAGGAACTAAGATTAAAAAGAAATGTAGCTAATCAGTAAATGTTTTCATTGAAGGAGTAAGATGCCACCTCGTAGAAGAACACGAGGAGTTCTGCAAGGTTCTATTGCACCTGACTCTCCACTGAGAGAGGAAAGCACGGATGAGTCCGTAGCCCCGGGAGTGGCCCCAGCTGAGGCTTCTCTAGGGCAGAGCAGTGAGCCCCTTCGATCCCAGTCTCAGTCGTCGCCTAGTCAGTCTGAGCAAGTGCCTGCTCTAGACCCGAGACTCTTCCAGGCATTTACCCAAGCCTTTGTTCAGGCTATGGGTCAAATGCTCCAGGCTTCTGGTTCGACCCCAGCTAAGAAGGGGAGGCAGTTTGACAAACTGAGGAAGTATGGAGCTGTGGACTTCTACGGGACCACAGACCCTGAAGAAGCTGAAACATGGTTGAGGAAGACCGAGAGGGTCTTGGATCAGATGAAGTGCGAGGATGATGAGAGAGTGGTTTATGCTGCCAGTCTGCTTCAGGGTGATGCCTCGCATTGGTGGGAGACTGTACCACAGAGTCAGATGAGACCAGTAGGGTTGACATGGGGAGACTTCCTGACTATGTACAGGAAGAAGTATCTGTCTGAGGTGTACATTCAGCAGAAACAGAGGGAGTTTCTGAGTCTCACCTAGAGGGAGATGACTGTTGCTGAGTATGAGCGCCGATTTACTCAGTTGTCGAGGTATGCTTCAGAGCTGATGTTCAATGAGGCTGCCAAGTGCCGCAGGTTTGAGTCGAGACTACACCTAGCTATCAGAAAGAAGGTGGTAGTGCAGAACTTTGACGACTTTCAACAGCTGGTTGAAGCAGCGTTGAGAGTTGAGAACATCGAGAATATCAAGAGTGCAGTTAGTAGAAAGAGGAAGGGAAGAGAGCAGTTCAGGAGGGGAGGTAGTATTTCTATACCTGAGAGAAGTGCCAGAACCTTTCCTGTGCATTCTAAGGAGAGGAGCACCGGTGGGAGCCGATCTAGACCCATGAGGACCTCTACTGTTTCTCACCAAGCCTCAACGGTGGGCGGCAGTAGAAGAGGTGATGGGGAGAGGCCACCTCTTCCCAAGTGTGAGCACTGTGGGAGGCATCATAGAGGGGAATGTTTCAGAGTATCAGGAGCATGCTTCAATTGTGGGCAGAAAGGACACATAGCCAGACAGTGTCCTAAACCGGATAAAAGAGAGGAATCACAGATGCAAGCTTCCAGGAGGACAGAGCCAGTGGGACAGAAGGCTGTGACTGAAGTGGGTAGCTCTGGTGTACCTAAGAGAGCTTATCCTCCAGACAGATCCAGGGGGCAAGCACCAGCTATAGTGTTTGCAATGACTCGAAAGGAGGCAAAGACAGCTCCAAAAGTGGTGACGGGTATGGTAAAATTATTTGATGATTGTGTGCTTGCTTTGATTGATCCGGGTTCTACCCATTTCTTTGTGTCTTCAGGTAGGACTGTCCCTAAGAGGGATTTGAGCCCATTGGATACTCTGTTGATGGTGAGTACTCCGATCGGCTAGTATATTATTATCAGTCAAGTGTATAGAGATTGTGAGATAGGAATTAGTGGAGGAAAATTTGTGGTGGATTTGATGCCTTTGAAGATGGGAGGATTGGATGTGATCCTAGGTATGGATACATTAGAGAAGTATCATGTCAATTTAGACTGCAAGCAGAAGACAGTGGAATTCGAGCTAGAGGATGGCAGAAAAGTAGTATTCATGGGAGATAGAAAGGTCAGTCCGCCTCGAATTGTATCGGCGATGACAGCAGAGAGAATGATGAGTAAGGGGTGTGAAGTCTATTTGGCCTATGTGTTAGACACGAAGGCAGATAGAGGGAGGTTGGAAGACATTCCTATAGTCAGGGAATTCTCGGACGTCTTTCCCGAGGAATTGCCAGGACTACCTCCTCCGAGGAAAATTGAGTTTCCCATTGAGCTTCTTCCAGGTACTACACCAATTTCGATTCTACCTTACCGGATGGCCCCGGCGGAATTGAGAGAGCTTAAGGAGCAATTGGAGGATCTTTTAGAGAAGGGTTACATTAGGCCGAGCTCTTCACCTTGGGGAGCTCCGGTGCTATTTGTGAAGAAGAAGGATGGGTCGTTGCGGATGTGTGTGGATTATAGGAAGCTGAATCAGGCCACTATTAAGAACAGATACCCGCTCCCGCGCATAGATGATTTGTTTGATCAATGCAAGGGGTGAGAGTCTTTTCCAAGATAGACTTGAGATTGGGTTATCATCAGTTGAGGATTAAGGAGACCGATGTGTCAAAGACTGCTTTTAGGACGAGGTATGGTCACTTTGAGTTTTTGGTTATGCCTTTCGGGTTAACGAATGCTCCTGCAGTCTTTATGGATTTGATGAATAGAGTTTTCAAGTCTTTCCTATACCAATTTATCATTGTCTTTATTGATGATATATTGGTCTATTCTAAGAGTGATGAGGAGCACGAGGATGATTTGAGGGTTGCTTTGGAGACTTTGAGAAAGAATGAACTGTATGCCAAATTTGATAAGTGCGAATTTTGGTTAAGGGAAGTAGTATTTCTCGGGCATGTAATTTCAGAGCATGGAGTACATGTGGATCCACAAAAGATAGAAGCTGTGGTTAAATGGGAAGCATCTAAGAATGTGGCTGAGGTGAGAAGTTTCTTAGGACTAGCTGGATATTACAGAAGGTTTGTGGAGGGCTTTTCTATGATAGCTGCTCCACTTTCCAAATTGACGAGGAAGAATCAGAAGTTTGAGTGGACTGAGGAGTGCCAGAGTAGTTTTAAGGAATTGAAGAATAGGCTTACTACTGCACCGATTTTGACATTACCCTATGGTGATGATGGATACATTGTGTACAGTGACGCCTCTAGGAAGGGTTTAGGATGTGTATTGATGCAAGGAGAGAAAGTGATTGCCTATGCTTCTAGGCAATTAAAGCCTTATGAGATGAATTACCCTATTCATGACTTGGAATTGGCTGCTATAATTTTTGCATTGAAGATCTGGAGACATTACTTATATGGAGTTGTTAGTAGGGTATTTACAGATCATAAGAGTCTTAAGTACTTGTTGACCCAGAAAGAGCTAAATTTGAGGCAGAGGCGATGGTTAGAATTGTTGAAGGAATATGACTTAATGATAGACTACCATCCAGGGAAAGCTAATGTGGTAGCAGATGCTTTGAGTAGGAAGTCCACTATGGCACATGTGGAAACAGTGTATCTTCCATTGTTGAAGGAATTAGCCAGGCTTGATGTGACGTTGAGACAAGTTGAACCTGGTTGTATCTTGGCAAAGTTTAGAGTGAGGCCAGTATTGAAGGAGAAGATTAAAGGATTTCAAGAACAGGATGAGTACTTGAGTAAGCTTAGAGAAGAGATAAAAGATGGCAAGCCTTCTGAAGTAGAGGTGAAGGAAGATGGATTGATGGTTATGGGTGACAGATTGTGTGTTCCAGACATGTTAGAACTGAAGGATGAGATCCTTGATGAGGCGCATAATGCTCCGTATGCAATGCACCCAGGGAGTTCTAAGATGTATCGGGATTTGAAAGAGTATTTCTGGTTAAAGGGAATGAGGAAAGATGTGGCAGAGTATGCTAAAAGATGTTTAGAGTGTCAGCAAGTTAAAGCTGAACACCAAGCACCTTCGGGCAAGCTTAATCCCTTGCCGATTCCGAAATGGAAATGGGAGAAGATTACCATGGATTTTCTGATGGGTTTACCGATGACTAGCAGGAAGCATGACGCTATTTGGGTGATTGTGGATAGGTTGACCAAGTCAGCACACTTCTTGCCAATTAGACAGACGGATTCTTTGAATGTTTTGGCCAAGAAGTATGTGGATGAGGTAATCAGACTTCATGGGATTCCGAGTTCGATATTGTCTGATAGGGATCCTAGGTTTACCTCCAGATTTTGGGAAAGTTTGCAGGAGGCTCAGGGGACTAGATTGCATTTAGTACGACTTTTCATCCACGCATGATGGACGATCGGAGAGGACGATCATGACTTTGGAGGCTATATTGAGAGCTTGCGTTGGATTTCAAAGGTTAGTGGGATGATCACTACCTTTGATTGAGTTTGCTTACAATAATTCCTATCACTCGGGAATTCAGATGGCACCTTATGAGGCTTTGTATGGTAGGAGATGCAAGACTCCTATATGTTGGGATGAGGAAGGTGAAAGGAAGCTTGTAGGACCTGAATTAGTGCAGATTACTGTGGATAAAGTGAAGTTAGTGAAGCAGAGGCTGAAAGCAGCTCAAGATAGGATGAAGAGCTACACGGATGCCCATAGGAAAGAGATGGAATTCGAATTGGGTGAGAAGGTATTTCTTAGAGCTTCTCCATAGAAAGGTGTTTTGAGGTTTGGCAAGAAGGGCAAGCTTACCCCGAGGTACATAGGCCCATATGAGATCATTGAGAGGATCGGGCCTTTGGCTTATAAGTTAAATTTGCCATTGGAGTTGTCTAAGATTCACAATGTGTTTCATGTGTCGATGCTAAGGAAGTACAGATCGGATCCTTCGCATATAGTTCAACCTTCAGAGGTTCAATTGAGGGAAGATTTGACTTATGAGGAACAACCAGTGGAGATCTTAGATTCAAAGGAAAAGGTGTTAAGGAATAAAATGGTAAAGCTGGTAAAGGTCTTGTGGAGGAACCATTCAATCAAGAGGCAACAGGAGCTTTTGGAAGCCATGAAGGAGAAGTACCCATACCTCTTCATGGACTCAGGTAAGGATTTCGAGGACGAAATTCTTTTAGGAGGGGAGAATTGTTGGGCCCCGAAAATTTTTTATTTTTATTTATTTATTGATTTATCGATTTACTCGACTTATTCTTTATTTTGCTTTAATTGTTTCAATTATGTGTGTATAGATATATATAAACTACGTTGAGCCTTGGGATTAGTTAGTATGATTGGATTAATTGGAAGTGAGCTTGAAGTGTAGAGCCATATGAGACAAATAAAGGTTTCTTAGAAAGAATGAGCTTTAATGTATAGTGGGCTTGGGAGGAAGGGGAGCCCAAAAGGAAATGCAAGAGAGCTTAAAGGAGTATCAAAACTACATAGTTTTGAGGTAGGGCTTTAAGTTGAGATATAAAAGGGATTAAAGGAAGAGTAAGAAGCAAGTTGTCGTAAGAGCCAAGGAGAAGAAGAGAAGAAAAAAATCGTGAGCTAGGAAGAAAGAGGAGCTTTCGACCAAGAAGAAGAGGGAGAGCCGTAGGAGGCTTGGAGGAAAGAAGAAAGAAGAAGAAAAAGGAAGAGGAAACTACTTGTGAGAGGTAAGTTCTATCTTTGTTTGTGTTGGGTTCGAAAATGGGAGGAAATGGAAGTTAGGGTTTGTGTAGAGATTTAAAGAAAGATAGAAGAGAAGGGTAGATCTATGGATTTTTTTGGGTTTTCTACGTTAGATTTTGGTTATTCTAGCATAGATGGCTTATGGGTAGGTTAGGTCTAAAGTTTATTTTACCTTTGCATGATTTTATGAATGCTATGACTTTCCCTTTGGAATGTATTTAGTGAATGGAGTATGTTTTGATTGAAGGAACTCAAGAAAATCCCACTCAAGACAAGGAGGAAGGGAAATCTTGAATTCGGATACCGACGATAGGTGGGTAACATTATTATAGTTGTTGTGTAATGGGCAAATGCCCTATGTGTGCTGTCCTTGTTAATTGTGAGTATATGGAAAGTGTATTTCCTTTGATTTGAAAGAAAAGAAAGAAACTGTGATGATTTGATACAATGAAAGAAGCATAAAATGCTATTTTTTGTGTTTGAATATGTGAGCATAAATTAGTTGTTATTGGACAAGAGAGAACCTATATCGTTAGTCACGTGCACATTGACCCCCTAGCCTTCTCTCGGCAGCCCGCTTGTGGCCCACGAGATCCGAAAATGGACTCGTTGTGTTTAAGATAAACTTCGATTTATTCGTTGTGTTTAAGGAACTCTCGAGCCAATTGTGTGCATTCCATCTTTTAATTGTGTATATGATGCATAATATGTGTTTGATTGATATAAATTCGCATGTTCTACCTTATGTGATGTTTTGGATTAATTGTGTTTCATACGATAAATTGCTATTGTTTCGGATCCTTATTTATGTGTTGTGTGGTTCATTACTCGATGGCTATAAACATGTTAGCCACTGAGCCGTGTTAGCTCACCCCATTCTCCCTCCTCAGGTGCAAATTCTAGTTGATTGCGGAACCTTGCAAGGCATCTGGCATCACTCCAAGAAATTTAGCCACTTTTGTATTAAGTTAGTAACTAGCTTATAAGCATATCGAACATGGAGCATCTCACACATTTTTTATTCTATACTTGACTGTTAATGGATATGTTGATATGTAATTAAAGCTATGGTTGAACTCTTGAATGATTGATAAAGAGATGAGAGCTCTAGTACTCTCTTCTTCATATGAATTTGTGATTTGCGATCTGTGCTTGACCCTGAAAAGGGTATATGTATGAGTCTTTTGATCCTTGAGTTGTTGATGGGTTTTGTCTTGGGATAGCTTGCTGGAATTTTCAAAGGTTTATGAGTTGTGATAGGAAAGATTTAGAGATAAGATTGGTAGGTGATCTGGAAAATGTTCACTGAATATGCTTCAGTCTTTTAGCCATAACGTTTTCTCTAGTAATCCAAATGAGATGATTCTTGTTTTGGATTAAACTAGAGACATATGAATACATTTTGTAAGAAGACATCGAATTTCAATCCTGTGTCTAAGAGTCTTGAATTTTGTCATGAAGTTAAGAATTGGGTGCAGTGTTGGTGCAGGAATGAAAGTCATATCTTCTAAATTTAGGGGCAGTTTTGGGATTGATAACGATAGATTTTGGCAAAATTCCCTTCTTGAAAGTTGTAGATATTTCTTTTATCTTTCCAACGGTATAAAGTTTGTAAATTTTGGACATCTGAGTGAAGAGTTATGCATCTTCAAAGTGGGGACGTTCTGGTGAAAAGGTCAGACGAAGTTATTCTTCATCATCGTCTGAGATGACGTCATCTTCGTCTGTGATGACGTCATCTTCGCCTCAGATCGACGTCATCATCTCGTGATGACGCCATCTTCGTCTGTCTTGACGTCTTCGCTCGAGATAGCGTCATCTTCGTCTGTCTTGGCCGACGTTATCGCCTCGAGATGACGTCATCTTCGTCTGTGCTGACATCATCGTTTGTGATGACGTCATCTTCGTCTGTGTTGACGTCATCTTTGTCTGTGCTGACATCATCGTCTGAGATGACGTCATCTTCGTCTGTGCTGACATCATCGTCTGCTTTTGGTTTTGACCCTTCTTCCTTCTTTTGGCCATAACTTTGTGCACAGACCTCCGATTTAGCCGATTTTCGAAGCGTTGGATTTATAAGGAAATTTTCTATCTTTTTATACTTGATTGGTCAGTATTGCTTTTAATTTGAAAAAGGTGGTTTGAAACAAAGTGTGACGATCGGTTGTCAAAGTCTGAATATATACTTCACTAATTTTGAAATATCTTGAGCTATAGAGCTCCGATTGAGACGATTCTTGTTTTAAATTAAACTAGAGACCTAAACCTACAAGTTTTATGAAGGAGCCGACTGACAATTAAGCCTTTAATATTTTCAAATTTTGACCTGAAGTCGGTAGTGCTCAATTTTGGCTGTTTTCTTTGAAATAGCATTTTTGCCATAACGTTTTCATTTCTGATCCGAATTGAGCGTTTTCAATGGCGTTGGAACCGTGAGAGCGTAAGGAACATATTTTCTTAAAAAGCCAATTCCAAATTTTCTATTAAAAGTTTTTCTAATTGGGGT
The DNA here is from genome assembly GCA_029891385.1 of Erythroxylum novogranatense. Lineage (NCBI taxonomy): Eukaryota > Viridiplantae > Streptophyta > Magnoliopsida > Malpighiales > Erythroxylaceae > Erythroxylum > Erythroxylum novogranatense. The sequence continues at coordinate 41,098,045 of CM057234.1, read as the reverse complement.
CGGTTTGTGTTCGGTTTTAGGTCCTCTATGCTTATGTGTGCTTGTGTGGTCCGAATGTTGGGCCTCGGCGTCGGGGTCCAACAACTCCTATCCTCACACAAAATCGGGATGTGTTTTTCTTATATCGAATAATCTTCTAACCGCTATAATAATGTCAAATGCTGCCAATTACGTATTGCAGAAGTAAGCAAACATAAGGAGAATTAGAGAAGAAGAGGACCAGAATAGAAATTGACTTTTCAATTGATAGGTGATACATTTTTTGAGACCGCCAAAATTTTTTATTTCTCGCAAGGAAAGACACGGTAACCCCCAAAATGTATGAACCAGACATTGTGATGTGTTTTTCTTGTATCGAATAATCTTCTAACTGCTATAATAATGTCAATCGAACTTGAAAGAACTTTCTCCACCCAGCTGCAACTATCTCTGGTTCAATGTCCATGTTGTCTTTCCTCAACGACTCAAAATCGACAAGTCTTCTGTAAATCATTGTTGATTCCATTTGCTTCTGTGGTTGGTAGAGCATTAACTGCACAGATTGCTTCTGTGAGGTAGATTGATGTTTCAATTGATATGTATAATCTTCTACCTGCTATAATAATGTCAAACATTACCAATAACGTATCGCAGAAGTAAGCAAACATGAGGAGAATTATAGAAGAAGAGGACCAGAACAGAGATTGTCGTTTGAATTGATAGGTTATAGATTTCTGGAGTCCGCCAAAATTTTTTACTTGTCGCAAGTAACCCCCAAAATGTTTGAACTACACATTGAGATGTCATTATTTAATACAACCGAGTTTATTCTTCAAATCCTAACATTCAGATGTCTTCCTCCTCTCTACAGATGTCACCTATTTTTTATGTATCTCTAGGAAAATCATTTCTGCTTCGCTTTATCATCTTTGAGTACCACCCTTCATTTAATACCGGGCAACTCTTCAAATCTCAGCTGCCCAGACGATCCCCTAACACCTCTATATTTAAACTTTATAACCTTTCTCTTCTAACTTCAATCAAACAATTTCTACCATCTTCTTTTGCCTTCTTCTTGTTTAATCTAAATACATCGCATTTTTCATGCCAGAAAGATAATAACAGTCAAGGTTACCTCTTCTATTTCAACAAACAAAGAACAATCGTTTAGGTCAGTAACCGATTCTTTTGTCCATTACTTTTTTTATCCCAATCTTTTCAATTTATAATGTCAACAAAACCATTTCTTTATCTTTACACGCCATTTTTTATAGGTTCCCTCCTTATTCTCTCCTGCATTATTCCACTGGAACCTTCGTCTTATTCTTGCTTTTTATGACATTTGTAGACTAATTTGATTATTTTAATGACAGATATGAATTCCAGCTACTTCAAGCGCAAAAGATATTTGAAAAGTGTCATAAAGCAGACATATGATCTTCAAAATGAGCTAGATGAATTACTTTTCGGATACCATGCACGGAATAAAAAGGCACATAATAGTTCATACGAACTTCTCTATATCGAAATGTATGAAACTAGTCGAATGATAAAGATGACCAACAATCTCAAAGAAGTAAACTTCGAGACAAGGAAATTTTATGAAAGGTAAATTAAAAAACTTATAGATTAAAGTATCTTTATACTGTAGATGTAACTAATTATCTCAAAGAAAGTTATTTCATTTTATTTCTTCTCCCAACCAATACTTATTTTATTACATTTTGATATTATTTTTTATTTAATTATGATGTTAAAATTTTCCCTACGTATAAATTCAGTAGGCATTTTCATTATGCATTTACGCAGAGTTAACATGATAGTAAAAATATTAAAACAGAGGAATAAAATTAAGCAGTGCGATGGTTCTCCGTTTATTTCGAAATTCGAAATTCGAAATTGCAGAAGTGGAGACCCATGTGCAAACTATACGTAGATGCGTGAGAGAAGGCCTAGAGAAATTTCCTATCGTTAGCATGTGGGTGTGAGCGTTTCTACATATCCCACATTCTTTATCTGGACCACCCTCTATAATAAAAGATGCTTTGGCCTGCTTGGTTGATCCGCCACCTAATATTGTGCCCTCTACTTTATTATAGTTTATAACTTTAGCTCCAACAAGTTTTTTTTTTTTTGAATCAATTTGCAAAGCTGTCATATATATAACAAAAGATGCTTGTAGACTGTTTGCATGATCTACTACCTAATATTGTGCCCTCTAATTTATTAGTTCATAACTTCAGCTCGAATAAGGTTTTTTATATATATTATATTTTAGGATTTAAATACAGTATTGAAAAAGTTTTTCTCAAGCTTTTACAAGTGAAAGATTACAAATAAATATTTAACCTTGGTGAACATCGTCTATATATATATATGAAATAAGAACATACATGATCATTTATGTCTTACATTTTATATAAAATTTGTTACATTTGTGATATTTGTAACGTTTTTTTAAGTAAATCATTTTCACATAGAGCATGTTATACGTTTGGGATTTGTCGTAATTTCTAAAGTGTAATTGCCTTACTAATGGCCAACAATTTAAATTGCAGCTTAATATTTTTGGAAGGTCTAAGTTAGCTCCTACAATTGTCTATAAAACACATTACACCTTAATATTTATAAAATATTACCCTAAATCCTAATAAAGTTATGCTTATATGAGTTCTTAGTAATTAGGTTGTTAACTTAACCTATACAGTGCCAAAATATTAACAATTTGCACTCATTAGACACTTATAATTTAAAGTTAATTTTTAAACTTTGATTAAAGGTATAATTTAAACCTCAACATTTCAAACAAATTATAATTAACCTCCTATTATTATTTCATATACCATATTGGAGTCAAATATCTTTTCAATAACATTAGTGTGGAAAACGATACTAAAGATAACGTATGGCTTACTTAAAATTTTATGGAATGTTAAAGTGTAAATCGGGATATTAGCCCTAATAAAGTAGTATGTTTCCTTTTCTTTTCATATAAATTTCATTTATACTTTTTTAAAATTAAAATTTATTATTTAAAAGAAATGTTGATAGTATAAAAGGTAATAATTGATATTCTCTAATTAAAATTAGTAAAAATTGTTTCACTTTTCGATTAAGCAAAACAAAATTATGGACATGACTTAAGGAAGTAAACAACTTGGGTTCAAATAGTTTGAGTAAGCTGACAAGAGAGATGGAATTATTAAACCCTAATGTCAGACCCATTATCTCTTATAGGAAAGTAATTTGCACCATTTTTATCTAGTTGAATAAAATAATATTATATATTTGAAGTTAACAAAATATTCTAATTAAAGTATTAAAAATTAAGAATGAATTTTCAATTGTATTCTTTCATTTAAAGTCTTTTATTTCAATTAGTTATAGTATAATTTAAACATTAAACATATTTATAATATGGTATAATAATTTTTCCATTTTAATAATTTTCATATACAAAATGTTAAGTTTTATAATTTATAATATTCTTTTGTAAATTTAAGTGATAATAATTTTCAAGTATTTAAAACAACTCCATTTCAAGTTTGCATCTGATTCAAAGATTCTTTTTTAGTAGGTACTAAAGAGTATCCATTATCATTTTAAGCATTTAAAACATCTCCATTTCAAGTTTGTATTAATCACTTCCTTTTAGGACTTTTGTTAATATTTATTAATGGATATTGCAAGTGAGATCAACAAAATTCAAATTGAACAAACACATTGTTTTTTAACTAGAACAATAAGTACAAGCTATCATTTTCCTTGATAAACAAGTGTCAAATGTGATTTTAATTTTTAATATAACTATTAAATCAATTTGAAGTTTTGATGAAACTCTAAATGAATTTAAAATTTTGTCAAATAAAATCCTATATCATAAAATTACATAAATTTCTTCAAATCTACCTATGAGGTAACTCTCATTTACTTCTCTTGCTACTTTTTGCTAATTTTAATTAAAGAATATCAATTATTACCTTTTGGGATTAAATTAATGATAAATCCTCTTGGAAACAAAAACAATTTTTGGACAAGAGTTACATCATATGTGTTCTACAATATGAAATTTGTAAATTAGTTTAATGGAGTTTTAATATTGAATGTTTATTTAGTCTTATCATAAGAACTTGAAACTTAGAAGGAGTCTACATTGTTGATCCTTCTATTTGTTTGAGAGTAATAAAAAAAATTGGCCTCTTAAAAATGAGAAATTTCTCTAAAAACAACTTAATAAGTAGAGAATGGTGAAATGTTACTTCATTAAAGTGCTTAACTTATTTTTTGTTTGTTTTTGGTATTCTAACAATGATGTTGATTGATGGAAAGAAGATGAAAGTGCGACCAGAAATGGTGATGTCATTGTAAAACTATTTTTTAGTTCATTGAAAGAAAATGGTGATGTCCTTGTAAAACTATTTTTTAGTTCATTGACTATAATAATTGGATTTCATGTTATATGTCAAATATATTTTCACTTTTTATATTTTATATATAACCTTGTGTTCTCCCAGATTTGTAATTAGAAGTAATAAAATTATGCTTGTCTTTCGAAATTTGAGCACTTATGTTTGTAGTTCTTACATTTCTTTTCTTGATTTTCAATATCAAATAATAGGTTGGTCAAATCTTTTAAATAATAAAGAGAACTAAAAACAAGAAAATTATGAAAAACTATGAAACAAATAAAGTGTATGAGAAATAGTTTTAAACAAAATTTAAGAAAGATTGTTGTAGCATATCTAATGGCGTTTTGATAAATAAATCTTACTGATATTTGAAAATAGAAAAAAATTATGAAGGGATAATGATAGTTGCAATTTTGGTTAATTACTAATTCTCAAAGTATGTAGACAAGTGCTTTAGGTGAATGAATATGATTTTAATGTCTTGATTAGTATGTATATTCAATACAAAGTGCTTAGCCATAAATTTCATAGGTTAATATGTTAGAACAACTTGAATGATTGTATTTTGAGGTTAAATTGGTTTCGTCAAGTTAGATATCATTGTATCATTAGTGCTTGTTGTACGAACGTATGTGTTATTTTTTTGGTTTGTTTAATTTTGTGCTTTGCTTCTTCTTTTTTTTTGCTTGAGGACAAACAAAAGTTTAAGTGTGTGAATGTTGATAGGTGTAAATTATACTATATTTTGATAGATGTTTAAGTGTGTTTTTAAGTATTTCTTAGATGATTACCATGTATATAGGCTTAGAATTATGTCATTATTAGTGTTTGTTTATATTTTAAGTGTTCGTAAAGTTTTGAGCATGATTTGGGCTTTAGTTTTATGTTTCAAAAGGTTCTTTTCTATGTATTTGGGTCTATGGAAACATGACATTGAATAAAAGAGAAGAAATGGAAGTATGAAAGCTAGCGATAATCGTGGCAAGATAGCAATTCCAACGAATTTCAGCTTTTCCAACACGCAACTCTTTTTTGTAATTTTAACATTGTAGGGCTATTTTCATAACTAAATTAAGTGGTTAAACCCTAGAAAGAATCCTAAAAGCCCAAAGAACTATTTAAGAACATAAAAATACTTTAAAAGAGCAGCCACCATATATGTTCTAAAGTGAGAGAGCAAAAAGGAGGAGCAAGAAAAGCACTCCAGAAAATTCCAGATTTCAAGTCAGAGTTCAAATGAAGTTCTTTCTTTCTTTCCTTTGGTTATTTCATTAAATTTGATGTGTAACTTGGATTTGAATATTTTATTCACGTTTAGGATGCTCTAATTATCATATTTACATTTTTTTTGAGTTGTTTTGCGACTTGGTTGTTGTTGATTTCAATTCAATTTTTTAGTATTGTAATGTTTGGGTATGCTAATACTTCGATAATAAATCGAGAGACTGAGTCGAAAGTAATCCGATTAGGATGGGTAACGAGAGTGGCTAATGAGAGTTAGTGACCTAATAAATCTTCCAAATATTAAATTGGTAATTATACAAAGAGAGATCTCGTGTAAGGACCCAATTATTCGATAGAACACTTAAGAACTAGTTGAAAACATTAGGTAGGCTTTATAAATCGAAAGGTTGCAAAATCTAGAATTTCATAATCAATTGGGGTTAATCAATTAGGTCTTGAGAAAGAGTAGGCAATCCCTCTAGAATCAACACATTATTGAATCAATAGCAGTTAGGAAGCAAAATAACGATAGAATAAATCCTAAGCTTCATCCTTGATTCTCCTCAAATATTTGTGGTAGCTCATTTTTGTTATTTAATTATTTTCTTGATTTAAATGTTCTAATTTTCTACTATTATTTTATTTTAATCATCTTTTATCTCCTTAGACAAAGTTAGGTTCATTTAGTTTTAACTATTTCCTTGTGGGATCGACACCTTTGATACTACAAGTTACAATCCATATACTTATGGGTATTGGGGGTTTTACATTAGATAAAACTTGCTCAATAGAGCACACTAATATTGATAATTTACTTTTAGTTAATGGATTCAAGCATAACATATTAAGTGAGATCCAACTATATGATAAGGTCTAAAAAGTATGTTTTAAAGGAAGATCATGTATTATAGCTAGAATAGTTGAAAATAACACTACTTTCTTAGGAAAGAGAGAAGGTAATATACATTAAATTGATCTTGATGATTTTTTAACCAAACTATGAAGTGATTAATTTCCTATTAGAGAAGATGCATGGATTGGGAACATGAGGTTTTAATATGCAAGCATGGACCTCATCTCTAATCTTAAGTCTAAATGGTAAAATTTATATTTTTATCATAGGTATTTTAATATATTTATATTATTTTATTCTTAAATAGCAAAGTTGAATGCTTTAGGTCATTTATCAAATTTATAAAAAAAATTCAATACGAAAAGGAACCCTTTATTACATTAATTATGAGTGACCATGGTAAGGAGTTTGAGAAACAAAGGTTTGAAGCCTTTTATGAATATAATGGTATATGTCATAATTTTTTAATCGAAGGGCCGTTTAAAAAATATAGTTATTGAGGAAGAAAAATAGGAAATTATAGGATATGGCTTGGACCATGATAAATGAGTATGATATTCCTAAGTATTTTTTGAGCAAAATCTGTAATTTCTACTAGAATTTATATAAGGTTGACTTTAGATTTTAAAAAAACTTATGAGCTTTGACATGGAAGTAGCCAAACATTAGTTACTTCAATTTTTTTAATTGCAAGTATGTTTTTAATATTAAAGATAACTTATGGAAGTTTGATTCCAAAACAGATGAAGAGTTTTTTTTTTTAATTCCTTAACTAGAAAAGTATACAAAGATTTCAATAAGAAGAAGCTTATTATTGAAGAGTCTATGAATGTTATTTTTGGTGAATCTAAGACTCCGTAACCAAGAAAGGCCTCAAAAAGATGATGGTGTAGATTTATCCAAGGAACTAAACATATTGGTCTTTAAAGAAAACAAGATTGATCACCAAGACACCTCATATGAGTATATTGTTGAACCAAGTGAAGTATACACAAGGATAAAGAGCTTCTAAGAGATTTGAAATTTAAGAGGAATCATCTTCCAGGTCAAATTATAGGTGACGTTCATCAAAAGGTAGTTTAGTAGTCTTATTAGTAACTGAGGGAAGGTAGGCATTCGAAATAGCCTTTAACCTCTTCTTTTTTCTTTTCTACATCAGCCAGTCATGGAATGCCCCGTCATCGCTATGCTTTTAAGATATTCAAAGAAATTAGTCACTAGATCTTATCTTACTTTTATTTCTCAAATTAAGCCTAAGACTGTATAAGAAGCCTTATATGATGAAAGTTGTGCTTTAATATGAATGAGGAGTTAAACCAATTTAAGATAAGCAAGGTGTGGAATTTTGTACCTATAACTATAGACCACCAAATTATAGGTACCATATGGGTTTCCAAAAATAAATTAGACGGATCAAGTACTATTGTGAGAAATAAAGGTAGAATGATAACTATAAGGGTATAATGAAGAGAAGTGTATAGATTTTAAGGAAAAATTGACACTAATAGCTAGATTAGAGCCTACTGGATTATTACTTAAAATCCACTTCTTACATGAATTTCAAATTACTTCAAATGGATGTTAGAAGTGAATTTAAAATGGTTGTACTCAGGAAGAATTTTATCTTGATTAACCATAAGATTTTAAAAATCATGATGCATCTAACCATATTTATAAACTCTTTAAGGCACTATATGTTTGAAACAAGTTCTTAAAGTTTGATTTGATAAGTTATGTGCAAATCTTTTATAAAAATGGGTTTAGAAAAGGTAAGGTTGATGAAATAATTTTATTAAAACATAAGGAAGACATTTTAATTGTTCAAATTTATATTGATGATAATATATATTTTTATAGTGCTACTAATGAATGTGTGTGTATATAATTTTCCAAGTGTATAAGTTAGGAATTTATGATGAGAATGATGGTAAGGCTTACCTTCTTTCTTAGACTCCCAATCAAGAAAATAAAAGAAGGCATCTTCATTAATTAAAAAAAAGCGTACAAAAGAAATAGTTAATCGCATTTGAATGGATAAAGTCAAACCATTAAAGACACTTATGTACATCACAAGAAAGTTGAACAAGGATAAAAAGGGCAAGTTGGTTCAGGTAAAGTTCTATCAAGGTATGATTGGTATTTGATTTATATTACTATCAATAGGCTTGATATTATTTTAAGCGTATACTTATATACTAGATTTCAATTGAGACATAGAGAGTCCCAACTTCTAGCCATTAAGAGTATACTTAGGTACCTATTTGGTACTTGATCTTTAGAACTTTAGTATCCTAAGAATAAAATTTTTTATTTAACTAGATATGTGGATTTATATTTTGTCAATACTCTTAACGATAGGAAGAGCACAACCTACAATTGCCAATTTCAAGGAAATACATTAGTTTCATGGTTTAATAAGAAAAATAATTGGTTTCTCTATCAACTGTGAAAGATGAATATATGGCAACTGAAAGCTATGGTACACAAATTTTATAGTATAGAAAATATCTTAGGTATTATAATATGAATCTTATGGAGATACCATTAGTTTTGATAACACTAAGGCCATATTCCTTATAAAGAACCTTGTTCAACTCTGAAAACCAAGCCAATAGAAATTAAATATCATTTCATTAGAGATCATGTGCAAAATTGGAATAGTGTACCATAATTTATTGATACATCAATATTTTCACTAAACTAATGACTAATGATAGGTTTATACAATTTGGAAAGAATTAGGTATGATTGATGGGAATTATACATGATAAGGATCCCTTTATGTAACTTAGCTCATTCTAGATTGTTATTTAATTGATTTAGTATATGCCCTAATATTTTAATTTGAGTTTTGAGAATATTCTAATTTTTAAGATCACACTGGTTGACCTATATCATAGTGTAGTTAATCAATTTCCTTACAAATCAACATTCATGATCTTAATGCTATTTCAATATTTCATCACCTTTTCATTAAGTATAATTTGTTTCTTTTAGTGATCATTTTATGTTTCTAGGACTTGATTAGCTTTGGTTCCACTCCATCCTTATGCTAAGAGAAAAAATTCACATTAAGGACTTTATTCAACATAATATGGTGCATTTTATTAACATAAAGAAAAATACATTAAGGACTTTATTCAACATAATATGGTGCATTTTATTAACATAAAGAAAAATATAAAAAATCATATATGCTTTAATCCTTAGCCTTACTTCCAACATTTTAGCATCCCTCCCATTGAATATGGTATTTATTTAGATTTCTTCTTTCATTATACTATCTTTAGCTATATAGATTACTAGTTGGTTGACAATTATATGACTTGGCTACATTAACAACAATAGCTACAATCTTATTATCATGTATCCTTACTTGAGACTCCCATAATGTGAAGTTGGTTTTGATAAGTAGTCACACTATTGAGCTACCTACAGATGATGAGACTATTACTTTACGACCACGTCGCGAGTTTCCTCTTAATGCTCATCTAGTTACTATTGAGTTTCAACTCAATCATTTATGAGTCAATCTTGAGTTTTTTTCATGACCTTACAATACATCAACTTGATGACCTATATTACTTGATTTATGCTTTCTTTCCTTATCTATGTTTTCAAAATAGAGATAAATTTAGTAATATTAGATTTAAATGGATTACCAAATAGGTATTTTCAATTATTAAACATATTTGATAATTTGAATAAAATTTGATCGTGTTAATTTACTCGTAATACTGTTTTGAAATTTGTGATGTATATAAGGGTGCTTGATTTCATTATCACTTCTTTTAATGTCATAAAATATTTTGATATGAACAAAAAGGGGTTGTTGAACCTAGGTAGGTTCCAATCAATATTTTGGTGATAATAAAACATAAGTACTACTAATGAGTTTGTCTTTTATAAAAGTAAGATGAGAGCAAATTGCAACCATATATAAAGTAAAACAATTTCATAAATATGATAAGGAAATGTTAAAATTTGCATAATTCAAAACAAAGATCAAAGAGAAGACAAAGAAGATCTAGCATATCAACGTTATAAATAATTTTTTAGTCTTTATTGTACTTTCATGCAGTCACTATGATAATTTTGAAATTTTTAAGAAAACTCATTTCTAATATTAATCCTACATAACATCTGTTCTTCCCTGGCTTCTGAACTTGCTACCTTACCATGTTGTCTTCTTACAAATCATTAAATTTTGGGCAATGCACCCAAAGTGATTTCCTATCTTTACACCAAATACTAATTCATAATCTCCTTTTATAACTCACCTCCTCCTACAAATAAAGAAACAAAAGAACATACATCAAAGATCATTTAGATGAATAAACACCCCCAACAACATTTTGTACATACATCAAAGATCATTTAGATGAATAAACACCCCCAATAACATTAAAAAATCTTAACGCACATGGAGTAAATGGTAGGTGACATAAAAAAAAAATCCTAGCTTATTCTTTTCACCTCCAAGCCATATCCAAGAACAACATGTGGTAGCCCCCTACTGAAATATTAAAAGAAGGTGCAGAAAGATGATCATCAGTGCTTATTGGTTTCTTTATGGATAAAAGGGTTTCTTTTCCCACAATATGGACATGTGTGAATGCAAATTGCAAGGCCTATAGGCTAGTAGAAATCTTAGTCAATAAAGATGACTTCTTCATCTTCAAGTTTACCAATAAAGAATATCCCTTGAAAGTGGTGGAGAATGGCCATTGGCATGTATGAAATAAACCACTGTTTTTGCAATCATAGAGGCCTAATATTGAAAATAAGGCCATCAGATCTACAAACATCCCTAGGTACGCATACATAGCATTCCACTTAAATATTAGACAACCAAAGGCTTAATTTATCTAGAAAACTATATAGGTAAACATATTTATCTAGATCAAGTTATTGTTGGGATAAAACACATCAACTTTTTCAGAATCGCATCATAGTGGGCACAATCAGTGACTTACCTAAGGAGGTCCCCATTATAAAATTCAACAATAACGTGGAAATGGTTGAGGATATAGTTATAACATACATTTGGAAACCTAAACCAAAGGTATACAAAATTTGTGAGAACATTTGGAAGAGTATTCAAAATGGTGGATTTCTTGAACTCCTTAGTAAGAAAGCTGGTGAGGAAGGCCAACAACCTAAAGGAGTTAGCGAGGATAAAAGCAGAATAAGGGAAGACTCCAAACAAATAAGTAGGAAGGAAATGGATAAGGATGTTCAGCCTATATAAGTTAATAGCAATTTTATTTCTATTTCTACACTCTCTATAATGGAGACAAACAACCACTAAAAAATGGGGGATAAGGAACTAGATTAGGTGTATCCCCAAAGAAACACTCTCTCATAGCATTTTGATGTTGTTACAATGGAGGAGGTATTCAAAACCCCAAAAAATAGGAGGTGATCAAACTGGAATAAGAGGGCAACCTCTTTAACTAATGAAACATGAAAGTTGTAATTTAGAACATGAGGGGTATGAATTCCCCCACTAAGTAACAAGCTACTATTAAGTTTATACTAGAGAATAAATCAAATATTTTTGGCATTTTAGAATATAAAATCAAGAAGGAAAAATGTACCATCCTCTTCCTTTCACTTATTAAGTGGAAGATGATAAACAACTACATCTATCACTATAATGGGAGAATATTACTTCTCTATAATAAGAAGGAAGTTAACATTCTAAGAACATATATCATAGATCATATGATTCACATCAAGGAAAAGTACTTACAAGAACAGTGGGTGGTCAACATAAGCATGATATATGGTTTTAATCTTAATTTCTAAAGAATTTCCTTGTAGAATAATATGGTAGAACCATGGCTAGTTATTAGTGACTTTAATCCTGTAAGGGATCTTATTGCAACTGATAGTAATGTTTGCACTAGGAATTAAAATGAAGATCTAAAGCTATACATTAGACATAGATCAATTTACCATACATGAGCAATTTTTATACTTGGAGTAACAAACAACAAAAGGGATGGCATTTGAGGAAGAAGTTGGAGAAGAGTATGGTGAACATAGAATGGGTACATAAATTCTCACAAAGTATGGCCTCTTATCCCAACCCTCAAATTTATGATAACTTTACTAGCATTGTATACATTTATCACTCTAATGAATTTACGAAAACTCCCTTTAGATTCAATAATCACCTAACAAATGTTGAGGGATTAGAGGCTGCAATTTCTTAGGGATTAAAGAGAGTTCTCTTTACGAAACTAAATAGTACATTTACACTAGAAATATAAAGTGTATAAAGGACGAATTAAAAAAATAAGGATAAAAATGGTTATACACATATATTATTGAAACAGTCTAAGCTAAAACTATTGCAACCACAAACTGAGCTCTATCAGGATCCCACTAATCCAAGTATAATGGAGAATGAGAAGTAAGCCTTAATGAAATACTTCCAAGCTCTAAATATTGAAATCTCTATTATGAAAAAAATATCCAAAATCTCCTGGCTAACAAAGGGGACAGAAACAATGCTTTCCTTCATAGAAAATTTTTATGAAGGAAGGTCAACAGTCGAATCATAAGTCTTATAAATGATGAAAATTGAACAACTGGTAAGAACAAAATCATGGAAGAAGTAGTAGGATTATACTTTAATATTTTAGGTTATCCTTCAAATGCTACCTCCTCAGTCTTTTTGATAAAGGAAATATTAACGGAACAATTTTCCACTAAGGAGAAGAACATACTATTGCAACCTATTAGCAGGGAAGAAATCTATAAATGCTTAAGGGCCCTAAACCTAATGAAAGCTCCTAATCCTGATAGGATGACTGTCTTTTTATTTCAAAAATTATAAGATCTAGTTGGTGAAACTACTTTGCAATCTATTGAGAAATTACTCAAAGAGGGGAAGCTGCTAAGGGAAATCAGTAACACATTTATTACCTTGGTTCTTAAAGTCGAAGGGCAAAGTTCATTCAAACACTATAGACTAATCGGTTACTATAACACAATCTACAATATCGTTACCAGGATTTTAGTTGAAAGAATCAAGCTAGTTTTACCTTTTCAGATATTTCAAAAGTAGGGAGCCTATATACCTAGGAGATTGTCCATTTACTACATTCAATTAGTGTAGGAATTATTGGAAAAATACTCCATAAAGAGAAGTAGCAAGAATTGTAACCTAAAGATTGACTTCCAAATAGCATATAACTCTATAGATTAGGAATTTATCATTAATGGACTGATGGATTTTGACTTCCCTAAGCTATTCATATAATGGATTGAGCAGTGTTTCACTAAAGTCTCATTCAACATCCTAATGAATAAGGAACCTCCAATATTAATCAAAAACTCTAAGGGACTCAGACATGGTGATCCAATCTCCACTTACCTATTTACAATAGCTATGGAAATATTAAATACGCTCCTATAGAGAGTAGCGGAGAGACCCAAAGCATTCAAGTACCATACTAAGTGAAAGAAGGAAAAGATAATTAGTTTAAGCTTCAGGATGACCTACAATTGTTCTCAAAAGCTTACAATAATTCTATATCCACCCTGATCACAACTCTCAAAATGTTAAATAAATTGTTTGGCTTACAAATCAACTATGAGACAAGTAGCTTAGATATATTGGGTAAAGTATCTCTAAAAGACTTATGGTTACCTATTATTACTAGTACCAAAATCCAACATTTACCTTTAACCTATGTAGGAATCCTTATATCTAGCGCCCCCTTATCGTAGGTTACACACCGAGACGCCCGTAGGTCGTTCCGATACATAACCCGCGATACGGGTGCACTACGATTATATCATTTCTGTAAACCACATGGCATCAATACAATAACAACTGTAATGACAAATCTCACTAAATTTTTAAAACTAGGATACTTCTCATTTCATTTCTTAAAAACCGTAAATACACCATTCTGTCATAATAACATACTGTACAAATCCAAAAGGAACTGAAATCACTCCTAACTAGGTCATCCCCAAAAGATCCTAGCTGACCTACCTGTGAGCCATACTTCGCTTGCCAGCACTCACACAGCAGGAAAAGTCACGCTAACTGGAGCTAGGAGTCGACTATCTCTGTCCTGAAAAAATATGCAATGTTAGGTGAATTTGCGAACTCAATGAGTAACCATCATCGATGGTTCACCCAATTCATGCATTACGCAAAATTGCGTACAGATCAATACAATAACACGTTCAGAAGAGCAATCATAAATTCACTAAACTATCATCACACATATGCATTTAACCCATTTCAAATTCACAGCACAATCAGATACTGAATGCATGATGATTTTCATTTCATTTTAGTGTTGAGACTGAGCGTCAGTATTATCCCATTTTGGGCACATTAAACAGAAATCGCGTTTTAGGGTAGGAGAGCCCTTTGGGTATGCACTACTGCCCACACACATTAGGGATAGGAGAGCCCTCTGGGTATGCACTATATCTTTTTCGGGTCTTAGGCCCATTTCACAGTGATTGAGCTTATAGCTCCAATCAGAATTTGCTCCAATCATAACTGTTAATTACCAATTTCCAATCATTCCTAGCATGCGTTCACAATTTCACAATAACACATCTCATACAACAGTATTCATTTTAGCCACATAGTTCATTCAAAGCATTTAACAAATCAGAGATTGAGGAACCAACTAGGTTACTCACCTCTAAACTTCCGAGCTACTGTCGGGAAGTCTCTGCTACGTCGGAGGATCGACGCTCCACTTGCGCCTCTAAAACAAATCAGAATAATCACACATTACTAATTATACAATTTCCAATATTCAGTAATGCACATGCAGCGATTGAATTATGTACTATACATGTTTATGACATCTCCGATCCTATTCCCGAATCTTCTTAATTCGACTCTTTCACTCGAATTCTTAATAATTCCTGATACCATCATTTAATTGACTAAATTCCGAACTCTCTAAAGTCCAATTCCAAATCATAAGAATTATCTTTAAATCAAAATCAAATTCACTATTTAATCACCACCCGATTTCGAGAACCACCGAAATAAATTCTGAATTTCTACTTTTATAAATTCACAATTCTTAGTCTCGATAATCACAGTTAATCAGTATCCAATTCAATAAGATTCTAAAACCTAAAAAAAATCATTACTTAAACAACTTAATTCAATTTCGGAAATCAGGCTCCCTTGTCGCGGCGCAAGGTCGCTCGCCGCGGCGAGTCATCTCGCCTTCGTCGCGACGTACGCGAAGCTCTCCCACAGTGTGCTCGCCTCTGCTCGTCGCGACGTGCGTCCTTGCTCGTCGCGACGTGCGAAAGGAATTGGCTCGTCGTGGCACAGAATTAATTGCTCGTCGCGACATCCAACCCCTCGTTCGTCGCGACATCTAATTAATTACACGTCGCGACGTGCGAACTCTGGTTCGTCTTCTCTGATTCTCCTTTTCCAATTCTCTCTCTAAATTCCATCCAAAACTCAACCTATCCCTTTACAAACACTCCAAATCAACTCCATACACTAAACACAACTCATATCTAACCTCAAATCCATCAAAAATCTATTACCTCTCAAATACCCAAATCAAAATCAACAAAATTCTCAAACCCTATATCATCCGAAACTTATAACTTTCTAAACAATTAATAACTTGATTCAATGATCAAATCAAACAACTTAAAACATAGAGAAGTAGGAACTTACTTGATTCAAGCCTTTAACCTTTCACAAATCACCAAAACTCCCATTTCCTAGCTTAGGTACAACCACGACAATCCTTCATTTCTCTACCAAACCTCATTTTTCTCCAATACCAAGCTTAAGAATGGATTAATGATGATAGATGGAGCAATTCACAAAGAAGAAAATGGAAGAAAAGGGCAAGGATGGATCCACGAAGAGAAGAAGAAGATTAAGGAGAAATTTTCTTTCAAAGGGGAGCAAGCTTCGTGGAAAACAATTCAAAGGTAAGGGGGTTTTATACTAAGGCATTAATGCTAAGGGCGTGTTTGGCAATTCATTTGCCACATGCCCAATTCTTAGGGTCTCACAATCCGATCCTTATTCTAATTTTCTCCCAATTTCGTAATAACTATGAATAATAACTCCTAAAATCATCACTCAAATTATCTCATGCCAATTGTTAGTCAATTTCAGAACCAGAATCCAATTGATCAGTCATTAAGCCATTTTTTCGGTCCGGACATGTAACTCAAAAAATTCTGGAAAAATTCCTATAAATCCTAAAAAATATAAAACATATGATTCTACACTCCAAATTCATTTCCCAAACCTCTAGCATTCAATTTTCACTCCAATTCAATATTCAAAGCTCAATCTGTACAAAAATCACAAAATTACCAATTCACAAAATTATACCGGGAATATGTCATACATGCATGTACCAATATATGCTAGTGCGATCATAATCATTTATCATTAAGATAAAAGCAAATGCATGTGCAATTCAATACTATGGATGCACTCGATCCTAACCCGATCCAAATTACCGATATGCCCTTCACATCGGTAACGGGATGCTACAATTCTCCCCTCCTAATAAAAATTTCGTCCCGAAATTTCTTACCTGACTGATTGAACAAGTGAGGATACTGCCTCCTCATGTGCTCCTCAGTGTTCCAAGTCGCCTCCTCAGTGGAGTGGTTCTTCCAAAAGACTTTCACCAATGGAATCACCCTGCTCCTCAACTGCTTGACCCTCGATCCTATAATCCGTACCGGCTCCTCTATATAACTCAAATCACTGGCTATCTCAATCTCCTGAGCCGGAATCACATGGGTCGGTTCTGATCGATATCTCCGGAGCATGCTCACATGGAAGACGTCGTGCAATTGTGACATCTCATTGGGCAAAGCTAATCTGTATGCTAATGGTCCTATCCTCTCGAGGATCTCATAAGGACCAATATACCTAGGGCTCAACTTGCCCTTACGGCCAAATCTCAAAACTCCTCTCCACGGAGACACTCGGAGAAACACTCTATCTCTCACATAGTACTCCATCTCTCTCCGATGCTGATCCACATAGCTCTTCTGCCTATCCTAAGCCGCCTTAATGCGACTCCGAATTAGTTGTACTTTATCCACAGTGTCTTGAATCAGCTCGGGACCCTCAAGCATCCTCATACCCTCTTCATCCCAATAAAGAGGCGATCTACACTGCCTCCCATACAACGCCTCATACGGTGCCATATCAATGCTGCTCTGGTACTGATTATTATATGCAAACTCAACCAGAGGCAAATACTGATCCCATGCACCTCGGAACTCCAATACACAGGCTCGCAATATATCCTCAACAGTCTTAATCGTCCTCTCAGTCTGCCCATCTGTCTGAGGATGAAATGCTGTACTGAAGTTCAACCTCGTGCCCATGGCCGACTGCAAACTCCTCCAAAACCTCGAAGTAAATCTGGGATCCCTGTCAGAGACTATAGACACCGGGACCCCATGCAGTCTCACTATCTCTGCCACATACTTCTGGGCTAACTGATCGAGAGTATTGTTCTCTCTCACCGGCAAGAAGTGAGCCGATTTAGTCAACCAGTCCATTATGACCCAGATCACATCATACTGCCTCGGCGTCCTAGGCAGTCCTATAATAAAGTCCATCGTGATCCGATCCCATTTCCACTCCGGAATGGGCAGTGAATGCAACTTACCCACTGGAGCCTGGTGCTCAGCCTTAACCTGTTGGCACGTCAGACACCGAGAAACAAACTCCGCTACCTGCCTCTTCATGCCTGGCCACCAGAAATGCAACTTAAGAGTGTGATACATCTTGGTAATACCAGGATGCATAGCATAAGCAGCCACATGCGCCTCCTCCAGAATCTCGTGCCTCAAACCATCAACATCTGGAACACATAGCCTCTGACCCATCCAAAGAGTCCCATCTCTCAACTCAAAATCAGAAACCACATTAGATCTCACTCTCTCCATCAGTCGCACTAACACAGGATCCTGATCCTGAACCCTCCTGATCCGGTCCTGCAACATCGGCCTAAGCCTCAGAGTAGCAATCAGAGCTCCATCCTGAGCCAAGTTCATCTGCACATTCAGAGCTCTCAACTGAATCAGACTAGGCAATCTCTCAATCTGAATCTGAGCTGCACTGATATGAGATCTCCTACTCAAAGCATCTGCCACCACATTCGCCTTCCCTGGATGATACTCAATCGTGCAGTCATAATCCTTAAGCAACTCTATCCATCTCCTCTGCCTCAGATTCAACTCTCTCTGACTCAGCAAATACCTCAAACTCTTATGATCAGTGAAGATCTGGAACGTCTCACCATACAAATAATGTCTCCAGATCTTCAAAGCAAACACAACTGCAGCTAACTCTAAGTCATGCACTGGATAATTCATCTCATGAGACCTCAACTGTCTCGAGGCATAAGCTATAACTCTCCCATGTTGCATCAAAACACATCCTAAACCCTGCTGCGAAGCATCACTGAAAACCTCAAAACCTCCAGCTCCTGATGGCAAAGCTAACACCGGTGCCGTAGTCAACCGATGTTTCAGCTCCTCAAAACTCCTCTGACACTTATCAGTCCATCTGAAAGCCACATTCTTCCTCAGAAGTTTTGTCAAAGGGGATGAGATCACTGAAAATCCCTCGACAAACCTCCGGTAATAACCTGCTAATCTGAGGAAACTCTGCATCTCTGACACATTCCTCGGAGTCTCCCAACTCCTCACGGCCTCAATCTTGTGAGGATCC
Source organism: Erythroxylum novogranatense (assembly GCA_029891385.1). Classification (NCBI taxonomy): domain Eukaryota; kingdom Viridiplantae; phylum Streptophyta; class Magnoliopsida; order Malpighiales; family Erythroxylaceae; genus Erythroxylum; species Erythroxylum novogranatense. The sequence goes on along the minus strand of CM057234.1, from coordinate 41,078,838 downwards.
ACTCGAATACCCTCACCAGACACAATATGCCCTAAGAACACCACCTCATCCAGCTAGAATTCACACTTAGTGAATTTGGCATACAACTGCCTCTCTCTCATAATCTGCAAAACTGTCCTCAGATGCTCCGCATGCTCCTGCCTAGTCCTCGAATACACCAGAATGTCATCAATGAACACTATCACAAACTGATCTAAGTAGGGCTGAAAAACCTTATTCATCAAAGCCATGAAGGCTGTCGGGGCATTAGTCAACCCGAACGGCATCACTAAGAACTCGAAATGCCCATACCTGCTCCTGAAAGCACTCTCAGGCACATCGGCCTCTGCGATCCTCAACTGATAATAACCAGATCGCAGATCTAACTTAGTAAACACCTGAGCTCCCTGCAACTAATCAAATAGGTCATCGATCCTAGGTAGTGGATACTTATTCTTGACTGTAACCCGATTCAACTGCCTATAATCGATGCACAACCTCAAAGTCCCGTCCTTCTTCTTCACAAACAACACTGGAGCTCCCTAAGGCGAAACACTCGGTCTAATAAACCCCTTATCCAACAGCTCCTGCAGCTGAGCCTTAAGCTCCCTCAGTTCCACCGGTGCCATCCTATATGGAGGTATAGATATAGGAGCGGTACCTGAAACGAGGTCAATCGATAACTCCGTCTCCTGATCCGGCGGCAAACCCAGTAACTCCTCGGGAAACACATCTGGAAATTTCCTAATCACAAGAACATCCTTCAACCTTTGCTCAACTCGGGAGTCTACCACATGAGCCAAATAAGCCTCACAACCTCCCTGCATCAATCTCAAGGCACTCAGAAAGGAAATCATCCTGGCTGGCACTGCCTGACTAACACCTCGAAACACAGCTCTAGGCTGACCAGGAGACTCCAACACGACCTCCTTGGTATAGCAATCCATAACAGCCCTATGGGCAATAAGTCAGTCCATCCCCAGGATCAAATCAATCTCTCTCAATGACAAAACTATCAGGTCTGCACTCAACACTGCTTGATCTACCTGGATCGAGCACCCCTTGCAGACCTCTCCCAAAGCAGTAGTACTACCTAAAGGTGTACTCACCTGCAACCCATACTGCAACATCTCTCTATCCCTATGCAATCTACATGCTACATGCGGTGCAATAAAAGAATGCGTGGAACCTGGATCTATCAAAGTATAAACCTTAAAGCCAGAAATCAGAAGCATACCCGCAACAACATCCGAAGAATCCTGGGCCTCCTGCCTAGTCATGGCGTAGACCCTGGCCTGGGACTGCGGTCGGCTGCCACGTCTCTCGATCCCCACAAAGGAATCTCCAGCTCTACCTCGGGCTCTGCCTCGGCCCCTGAATCCAAGTCCACCACCCCGACTCTGTTGCACTGTCGAACTACTACTAGCTCTCCCACTCACAGCAGACTGAGCTCCCAAAATATCTGGACAGTTCCTGATCTGGTGCTCCATAGAGCCGTATCTGAGACAAGCTCCGGTAAATCTCCAGCACTCTCCACTATGCCTCCTCTCACAATGCACACAGACAGGAAGTGTCTGACCTGATCCTCTACCACTACCACTGCTAGACTGCCTAAATCTTCCTCTCTAAACATAACCAGATTGTCTGGATCCTCCTAAAAATCTGAACCTGCTCTAGCGCCTGCTAAAGCTCCTACCAGAGCTGCCCTGACTATCACTCGATATCTTACCCCTGGATTCCTGGCCAGTCTCAGCCTGACTCTGTCTCAGAAGCTGCTCAATCCTCACTGCAGCAGCTCTCAGCTCGATAAAGGTGCCTATATCAAACCGGGCTAACCTGGTACAGATCTCCAGATTAAGCCCTCCCTCAAATCTCCGGCACCTATCGGCCTCTGAAGCAATCAATACCGAAGCATACCCCATCAGCTCATTGAACCGTACCTCATACTCAGCCACTGACATCTGACCCTGTCTCAACTCTAGAAACTCCTGCATCTTCATCTCCAAATAGACCTTGGGCATGTAATTATCCCGAAAGGCTCTCAAGAAATCCTCCCAATTCATTGTACATGGTCAGCGCAGACGCCGGACGATCTTCCACCACCGATATCTTTGGACCACAATCAAAGAGACCGCATAATCAAAACGCTCATCGGGGTCGCAATCCATCTGATCTAGGACTCTCTCAGTCCTCTCCAACCATCTCTCAGCCTCAGCAGGTCTCGTACGCCATAAAATCTCTGACTCCACCTTGCAATGATCATACCTCCTCTCCCGTCTCTCGGGGACTCTAAGAGGCTGCTCCTCACATAGAGGCACTGAAGACTCCCTACTAGCTCCGACTGATCCATGGTCAGCTGGTTGATCTACCTGATAACCAAGGACGGATGACCTATAACAAACCCATAATTTCAATCAATTTCTGCATTTCGCATTAAAAGTCAAGCCTAAAATATACTATGCCCAAAAGATGCCAAACCATGCTCTGATACCACCTAATGTAGCGCCCCCTTACCGTAGGTTACACACCGAGACGCCCGTAGGTCGTTCCGATGCATAACCTGCGATACGGGTGCACTACGATTCGATCATTTCTATAAACCACATGGCATCAATACAATAACAGCTGTAATGACAAATCTCACTAAATTTTTAAAACCGGGATACTTCTCATTTCATTTCTTAAAAACCGTAAATACACTATTCTGTCATAATAACATACTGTACAAATCCAAAAGGAACTGAAATCACTCCTAACTAGGTCATCCCCAAAAGATCCCAGCTGACCGACCTGTGAGCCATACTTCGCTTGCCAGCACTCACACAGCAGGAAAAGTCACGCTAACTGGAGTTAGGAGTCGACTATCTCCGTCCTGAAAAATATATGCAATGTTGGGTGAGTTTGCGAACTCAGTGAGTAACCATCATCGATGGTTCACCCAATTCATGCATTACGCAAAATTGCGTACAAATCAACACAATAACACGTTCAGAAGAGCAATCATAAATTCACTAAACAATCATCACACATATGCATTTAACCCATTTCAAATTCACAGCACAATCAGATACTGAATGCATGATGATTTTCATTTCATTTTAGTGTTGTGACTGAGCGTTAGTATTACCCAATTTGGGCACATTAAATAGAAATCGCGTTTTAGGGGTAGGAGAGCCCTCTGGGTATGCACTACTGCCCACACGCATTAGGGATAGGAGAGCCCTCTGGGTATGCACTATTCCCTTTTCGGGTCTTAGGCCCGTTTCACAGTGATTGAGCTTATAGCTCCAATCAGAATTTGCTCCAGTCACAACTATTAATTACCAATTTCCGATCATTCCTAGCATGCGTTCACAATTTCACAATAACACATCTCATACAACAGTATTCATTTTAGCCATATAGTTCATTCAAAGCATTTAACAAATCAGAGATTGAGGAACCAACTAGGTTACTCACCTCTAAACTTCCGAGCTACTGCCGGGAAGTCTCTGCTACGTCGGAGGATCGACGCTCCACTTGTGCCTCTAAAACAAATCAGAATAATCACACATTACTAATTATACAATTTCCAATATTCAGTAATGCACATGCAGCGATTGAATTATGTACTATACATGTTTATGACATCTCCGATCCTATTCCCGAATCTTCTCAATTCGACTCTTTCACTAGAATTCATAACAATTCCTGATACCATCATTCAATTGACTAAATTCCGAACTCTCTAAAGTCCAATTCCAAATAATAGGAATTATCTTTAAATCGAAATCAAATTCACTATTTAATCACCACCCGATTTCGAGAACCACCGAAATAAATTCCGAATTTCTACTTTTATAAATTCACAATTCTTAGTCTCTATAATCACAATCAATCAGTATCCAATTCAATAAGAATCTAAAATCTAAAAAAAATCATTACTTAAACAACTTAATTCAATTTGAATCAGTTGCCTCATGGTGGCGAAATCATCTCATTCGTCATGACGACTGAAGCTCTCCCAAAGCGTGCTCGTCTTTGCTCGTCATGACGTGCGTCCTTGCTCGTCGCGACGTGTGGAAGCTCTTCCAATTCTCTCTCTAAATTCCATCCAAAACTCAACCTATCCCTTTACAAACACTCCAAATCAACTCCATACACTAAACACAACTCATATCTAACCTCAAATCCATCAAAAATCTATTACCTCTCAAATACCCAAATCAAAATCAACAAAATTCTCAAACCCTATATCATCCGAAACTTATAACTTTCTAAACAATTAATAACTTGATTCAATGATCAAATCAAACAACTTAAAACATAGAGAAGTAGGAACTTACTTGATTCAAGCTTTCAACCTTTCACAAATCACCAAAACTCCCATTTCCTAGCTTAGGTACAACCACGAAAATCCTTCATTTCTCTACCAAACCTCATTTTTCTCCAATACCAAGCTTAAGAATGGATTAATGATGATAGATGGAGCAATTCACAAAGAAGAAAATGGAAGAAAAGGGCAAGGATGGATCCACGAAGAGAAGAAGAAGATTAAGGAGAAATTTTCTTTCAAAGGGGAGCAAGCTTCGTGGAAAACAATTCAAAGGTAAGGGGGTTTTATACTAAGGCTTTAATGCTAAGGGCGTGTTTGGCAATTCATTTGCCACATGCCTAATTCTTAGGGTCTCACAATCCGATCCTTATTCTAATTTTCTCCCAATTTCGTAATAACTATGAATAATAACTCCTAAAATCATCACTCAAATTATCTCATGCCAATTGTCAGTCAATTTCGAAACCAGAATCCAATTGATCAGTCATTAAGTCATTTTTTCGGTCCGGACATGTAACTCCAAAAATTCTGAAAAAATTCCTATAAATCCTCAAAAATATAAAACACATGATTCTACACTCCAAATTCATTTCCCAAACCTCTAGCATTCAATTTTCACTCCAATTCAATATTCAAAGCTCAATCTGTACAAAACTCACAAAATTACTAATTCACACAATTATACCGGGAATATGTCATACATGCATGTACCAATATATGCTAGTGCAATCATAATCATTTATCATTAAGATAAAAGCAAATGCATGTGCAATTCAATACTATGGATGCACTCGATCCTAACCCGATCTAAATTATCAATATGCCCTTCACATCTGTAACGGGATGCTACATTATATCCTCTGAAAAAACTAATGTTCTCGAAGTTCAAACCCATCATATAGGAGGTTAGTGACAAATTACACGAATGGACTTCCAAATCCCCATCCTTAACAAGCGGGGCTTGACTGATCTCATTTACCCTAACCTCCTGATATGTTTACTAGCTTCCCATTCAATAATCCTAATATCTATCATCAAACAGATTGAGAAACTATTTAGACTATTTATATAGAATAAGGAAAAGGACGGGCAGTCAAAGCTTAATGGAGAGAATTTTGTATCCCTAGAAAATAGGGGGAACTGGAATTTATTCCTATCAAGGTTGTCCATAAAATAATGTTATCTAAAAATTTTTGGAGACTACTAAAGGGTAAAAACTCTCTATAAGTGAGATGGGTAAATAACTACTACATCAAAGGAAGACATTTTTGAAGCCTCACCCCCCAAATAGTGCCTCAATAATCTTCCTTAACATTCTCAAGCTTATAAAATTTATAAAAGAAAACGTCTCTCACCAAAAGGGAGATGGGAAGAACACTAGATTTAGAAAGGATAATTGGACTCCCTTTAGAGTATTGAATCACAGATATGAGCTACAACCACTCAAAGCTTTCTTCTAACAAGAAGCATCTATTTATTAGGTTCTATCCATCAAAAGGTTGTTGGAGAATATCACCTCCTAGACTGCAATTTTACAATAAATATTACACATCTATGTGAAAAAATGTTGCTTTAGAAGTACCTACTAATAGCTCATTTAGGATCCTCTGTGTAGCTATTAAAGGTAGACTTCTTTTTATTAATAGGCTAACAAAATTCCTATAAATTCCAAACAAATATGTGTTGTGAGAAAAGGAAATGGAGACCTTAGACCACGTCTTCTTCAATTGCAAGTTCTGTATTGAGATGTGACTCTACATCATTCAAAGATGTAGAATAGGTCCCCTTAAAACATATTGGATGGAAAAAAATCTATTGGTGCACTAAAATAAAACGTACAACCAACGAGAACAAAATAATTATCCAGATTGTTTTGGAAGAATTGGTGTCTGGTGCTTGAGAGAAGCACAACTCCAAAATCTTCAAAGATCATACCATGCCATTATATATGTTTAAGATTGTCGCTCTCCAAAGAATTCAAGAGCATCCATATATATATAGGATCAAAATTCCTATGTCAGCCTAGATGATGACTGAATGGAAAATTTAATCATGTCACCATGTCTCAATTGAGAGACACAACATAAGATAAGAAGAATATAAGAATAACACTCAACTAAGGGTAGGAAAATATACCATTAGTTGTTAGCAAGATACAAACTATTGAGACAACAGATATTTCCACCAATAGTTCTCAAAAACACCCAAATCTCCTTTAGAAAAGCCATTTGAGATGTAATCAATATACAACAATGCAATAGCCTTGAGAATTCCCTAGAAAACAATTTAATTCTATCTTAGAGGAAATTTTCAATCAATGAAATCTATAGATTATCCACATCTAAACTATATTCTATAGTGTTATTCTAGAAACTATGTTCTATGCAACTTCCATTTTGGTTTTAACTTATCGATTATGATTCAATTATGTCTTCAATATATGTTCCAATAGATCCAAAATATTAGTACATAGTATGATTTCATAGCATAGAGATTGAGAAATCCTATGTATGAATAGATATACTGTAATTAAATGGAGTTGATTGCAAACCTATAGATAGGTCAACATAAATCCTCTAGATTAGGATCAAACCTACTAGTGAAACTAAAAAATTTATAAAGAAATCTTAGAATCTTTAACCTAATTTATTTGGTTGATAAACCTAAGATTACCTATTAGTCGTCTCAAGTAAGTTATTAGCACATGATAGGAATTTCCATGATCTAATAATCAACAAAACAATTACATAATAAAAGGTTTATTATTTAAGGTTTTAGAGGGATTAATCACCTAGGCACTAATTCTTGATATTGATTGTTTTCTTAATGATTTCTTTGTTCTCTACCCACTATTGTTTCCTTTTTATTTTATTTTTAATTTTATTTTCTTAATTAAAACTAACACTCAATTCAAGACTAGATAATAGGAAAAAGGTAACACTAATTATCTTTTGGAATCAATTTGTACTTTCTAGTATTAGCTATAATTATGTCGTACACTTGTGGCAAAATTAATATTGGTATAGAAATAACCAATAAAGTTTTTGGCGCAGTTACCTAGGATAGTGATATTAGGTACACCTCAATTCTATTAGTCATTAGTTTTTGTATTTATTTTATTTTATTTTATCTTGTTGTCTTCTTGGCTCATTCATTTAATTATTTTTTATACTTCTCTATATTAATATTGTGTTTATGGTTTATCCTAGGAATTCAGGGTTAAGTCAATACCATAACTCACAATTGAAGGATGGAGTAGACAATACTCTTATGGGATCTATGATGTATCTTCGGAATATATAACATCACTATATAGAGAAGAGAGGTTTCCTCACATTTTTTCAGAAGCTCAATTGACATCCATGTTGTTTCATGACATTTGTGGAAGTGACCATTTTAATCAAGAATGTTGTGCACTGACCTATATGTGGGAGCAATCGAGCATGTACAATTAGCCTGAAGGTACTATATGAAAATAGTTATAATTCAAAGTGGAGCAACTCTCATACTTATGGATGATATGATTACACTCCAGTTGAATATTTATAGTACCAAGCATCTTAAATTAAGGAGCCAACACTGGGAGATAAGATAGATGATTTTATTCAAGAATCAATCATGAGATATAAGGAAATATAGGCTTATATACAAAATATAGTGAATTAGATCGACCAGTTGGCGAAGATAATATCTGATGAGAATTAGGTAAGTTTGTCTAGTCTCATTGAAATAGATCCTAAAGAATTTGGAACGACAATCTACCTTAGGATTGAAAAAGAGCCCCCAAAAGAAGAAGAGAATATTACAGAAAAAAAATGCTAGAACTTTTAACCAAAATGAAACCTAACTAACACAAATTAAAAGAAGGAATTTATTATTTTCTTCACATGAATATCTTAAGCATAACACAGAATATTATTTGAGTTTGTCAACAAAGTAAATTGAATAGAAGACAAGGGTTGGCTTCATGAATGGAGTGACATTCTAAGAAGAGCTTCCAGAAGAAAAAGATGAAGAAACTGATTGAGCATCGTAACGCTAGTCAAAATAAAATAACTAGACCTACTATTATAGTAGTGGTGAGTCTAGGTCGATCCCATAGAGAGTGTGTGTAAAGTTTATGAAATGAAATTAACTGGTGTTTAGGTTTAACGGGGGTTTTTGTTTTTGAAAGAAGAAAATAAAATGAAACTAATTAATAAAAACAAACTAAAGAAAACATGCAAAAAAATGATAAAAGTGAGGAATATGGTAGGGACTCGGTTCTTTGGTTAAATCTCGACCTACACCTTAATTAAGCATATTTCATCAATTTGTTGTTCTCAAACCTCTCCTCGCAACTATTAATCGTGAGTTAATAATAAACTCGAGTTTTTCCTTAAGTTTTGTTTAATCAAGATACGATCGTTAATTAAACCTAACCACCGAATAACCTAGGATACGATTTCTAGATTTAATTAGGCAGTAGCATTACGAATTAGGAAAACTAATTAATTAAGGCAACAAATACATATGATGTGTCATTTAACCTAGGTCATGTTATCCCTAATGATTACGAATCATTAGTCGCTACACATGAATTTCAACATAACAATTACGGATTATATCGAAATTCTAACAATGGTATGGTTTTGCAGTTAACGATTCAATGAACGCATTAAAATTATCAACCCATAATACCCAATGGGTTCATACACAAATAACCGAATAATAACAAAAATCTAATTATCCATACACAATGCCCAAATCAATTAATATAGGATAACACAATCAATTCCAAATGAGAAAAAGAAATAACAAAATAATAAAAAATTACTTAACCCAAGTCATCAGCATCGATGTCACCTCCGAACCGATGTAAGGATGCCTAATCCTTCATAGGTCTTTCTTAAAAAAATGCTTCAACCCCCGTTCCAATTTCTATCCAAAAAGCCCTTGTCTTCTCCTTCACTGTCGCAGCTCTCCTCTTGATGTACTGTTCATTGATTTGACGAATAAGGTTTAAGAGTTTTAGGTCCAATGATACTGTTCACACTCCCACGTTTACGCTTGCTCTAGCTCCTACGCTAGCTTCTCCAGCCGCACCAAGCCACCAAATACCTGCTCCTTCACGCCTCACCCAAAATGCTACACCTCGTCTGCGTTAAACGCAACCCTCATGCCAGCCCCTTTATTCTCCACCCACTGTGCTTGATTAGACAAATAAAGATGCTAGGTTCATTTAATTGTTCATGCCCCGACCTTCCACGTTCTGTTAAACGTAGGCATATGTATGCATTTTGTTCAACACATGTTCACACTTCACTCTTTTTTGCACCCTGTGTTTTGGTCTTAGGCTGTTGGCTTCCAAGCTTGTTCCATTTTTCTTGTCTTTTATTTATTTTTTTTCTTTTTCTATAAAGACAAGTAAAAATAAATATTCAGAAAATGACTCATATGTGGTGCTTTCGACTCACTTTAATTTCTTTGTTTCCAAATTATACCTAAAATAATATATGAATTAAAGTGAGTGTCTTAAGCATTTTTATATCATTAACCGCTAAGTGTAAATAATTAAATGCATCAACAATTAAACACATATCAGAAACCTTCATCCAAAAAGAGGAAGCAGAGAAGTGAAAAAAGGTAACTGATGAAGATTAGCCAAAATCTTTTGTCCAGGAAGAGAAAGAAGAAGAATGGACAGAGGTAGCTGAGGAAGAACTAGTGGAGGAACCCAATAAAGAACTACTAATGTATCATTGGTAGCAAGCTTAAGTATGTAGGGTTCCCACACCCTCAAAGACAAACTTTTCGTGTTAATTGATGATTCAGGAATTTTACTATTCCCTATATTTTTTTACAGTTTGTGAATAAAAATGGCATTAATAAAGTCCATTGATGTTACTAATTTGATCAATTATGTCCTGATGATTATCTTGCAACAGATGGCTTACTTAAAGGCTAAAATTAAGTAAAGAAATGGGTGGAAGTAAGCCACTGATTATCAACCCAAGATGATTGGTAAACATGTGGGGTATGTCAAGCTAACGATGTTAAACAAGCATTACATGGGAGGCAACCCATGAATTAGGATAAGTTTATTTTAAATTTTATGTTTATTATTTCATATTTATTTTCTTTTTTAATTTTCTTGTTCTTTTATCCCTTTTTCTTTTTATTTTGCAAGGATGTAATATAGTATTGGATGGATTAGAAATTGGAAAAACCTTCATATTCGGAAAGTACCACTAAACCTTCAAACTTATTATATATCCTTATATTGTGTACATTATGGACAATGTACAACTTTAAGTGTGGGAAGGATTAATGATTTTCATGATTTTATATTATAATCTTGGTTATCAAATATTATGAACTGATATTCTAACTTAATTGAAATATGTCCATCAATGTTGTATATCATTATTGAATATTGATTTTAGTATGGAAAAGGATGAATGTTAGAATAAAATTGTTTTATAATTCATCTTTTATTAACCATAGAGATAGTTGAATTGAATGGAAATTGCATACTATTTACACACACATATATATATATATATATATTTTGAGCTTTTGAAACTAAGAGAAATTTTCAAAACTTTTAAGCTTTTTTTCTTTTTTTTCTTTTATGTGCGTTATTGTGCATAGTTGAACAATTCTAGAACTTGCTTTCAGTATACATATTGAGGCCATATTTGCTAAATTAAAAGCATTGAAGTGATAAAGGCACTTAGATTTAACATATTTTAGTCTATTTCTTTTATGATAACCTTACCTTAAATTTATCATTAGGAATAACGAAGTTGATCCTTAGCCTTTTTCACTATTTATAACCCAAATAATAACCTTCATCCTAATTTCTTTGAAGCCTTTTATTGTCTTGAACTTTGAAGGTTATTTACATTATTTGGTTCCATTGAAACTTGAAAATCTTGAAAGGTATATTATTTTGTTAATTATAGTACTAAACGCTTCAAAATTTGTTTTGACTGAAAAAATAGCATAGTAAAAGAAAAGAAGAAAAATATATGGTAGCAATGGAGTTGCAATAAAAGGATTTGTGTATATTGTGAACAACCTTTTTATAATTTCTTTTAGTAAATTTCCTTCAATTTAACACTTTTATTCCAATCATACCCCATTCAACCTATATAAAGACCTTTTGATATGTGTTTCTAATTAACATAAGTGGTGGAGATATGATAAAATTGAAAACATATGCTAAGAGTTTTACTATGCATTGATTTGATAGTTTGATACTTTTCACCCTAAATATGTGAGTGCAATGAGTGAAATCCTAGTGAAGGTCTAAAGGTTTATGATTTTGATTTCAATGAGATTATTGATTGTGATTACTATTAATATTGTTTATGAAGTTAATTTTAAGATGACTTGACTCGATTCTAAGTTAATTTGATTAAAGATAACATTATGATTTATAGTATAAATGGATAAATCAAGATTGATGAAGGAAAGATGTTGTAAGATTTATAATTTTGATTATGGTTTGCTTAAGGATAAACAAGCTTAAGTACAAGGATTTTTATATATGCATATTTGACTTATATCTCATCTTTGATACATTTTACTTGATATTTTTACTTTTATTGTAAATTTGGTACTTAATTTGCTCCAAGTGTATTTATAAATTATAATTGCCTTCATGGTCTAAAAGGAGAGGAATGAAAACCTGACTTAAAACAAAGATTTTAAGTAATTAAAGGATACACAATTATGTCGATGTCTATGTAAGTCTCTCAATCTATGCAAAATTGTGAATTCTAGAGATTTTAGATTAAACGCGATCTAGTACATGCTTGTGTATTAAACCATGTATCTTCTAGAAATCCTAAAAGTTAATATAAAAAGATGTGAGTGAAGGCATAATAGAGGAGCATCCTTAAAGAGGCAATTACAGACGTAGAGATCATTTAAAAATGACAATATTGATCCAGAAGTGTAGGAAATACGAAGAAATAATCGACATATCCAATATAATTCAACATGAAACCTCTACCTTACAAGAACATTCAATAGAAAAGAAAGGAGATACAGAATTATGAACTCTTTGTTTTCTACGTGTTTTTCTTTTTTATGTTTGATTTCAATTTCTATCATATGTAACTAAACATTTTTAGTGTCTAAGTGTGATGAACCCTATTTTTTGTTACAACATGTTTTAATTATATTATTTAATGCAAATGTTTTGATTGATCTGTTGTGATTCAATTATGTGTTTAATATATGTTTTAATATATCCGAATATTAGTATATAATATGATTTAATAACTAAGAGATTGAGAAATTTTATATGTGAATAGATCTACCATAATTGAAAAGAGTTTATTGCAAACTTAAAGATTGGTCGACATGAATCCTCCTGATTACGATCAAACCTGATAACAAAATTCATAAATCAATAAAGCAATCTTGAAACCTTTAATTAGAGTAATTTGGTTGATAAACCTAAAATTAGTTGCTAGTAGTCTCAAGTGAGTTATTAGCATATGATAGTAATTTCCATGGACCAATATTCAGTAAAACAATTGCAAAATAAATGTTGGGACCGGCTTGCGGAGTCCGACACTTGCTTTGATACCACAAATGTTGGACCCCGGTTTCCGGAACCCAACCCTTGAATACCATAATACTGACCCTGGCTCCTTGTAATCTCTTTAACTAATATTGAGTTCTTGCTCTGATACCACTAATGTTGGGACCCGTTTTCGAAGCCCAACTTTTATACGGAAATCATAACTACTTGAGCTTGCTCTGATACCGCTCATGTTGGACCCGCTTGATTCCGAAATCTAACTCTTGCGAAATCATGAAACTTGACCTTTCTCTGATACCACAACTGTTGAACCCCACTTGCGGAGCCCAACTTCGGATCATGAAACTTAACCATAATTGATTCATCTTCATTCTCTTAAAATCCCAATAATTTTCCTCACAATTTGTTCAATGACTTGCCCATACAAACCAGTCACTATACTTGAACTCGTTTCTCTTATTTGTGAATAGAATTTGAAAATCTTCAAACTAGAATTTCAATTTGGCTTCTTCAAAGAGATCATAGCTCTAAGCCTTTATTTTGTTTTGAAGTAAGAATCACCTCAATCGGAGCTTTATAGCTCAAGATATGTTTAAAATCCCAAAGAGAGTTTATACCTCAATCATGCTCTCTAAACTGACCTCTCACTTTCTTACAATCAAACTTTTTCAAATCAAATCCAAAAGATACCAAATTTCATGAAGAGATAAATTCAAGCTTTAGAAATCTATCGCCTCAAGAATCACTTCATTCGGAGGTTGAATGAGGGAGTTATGACCGAAAGAATCTAACATGTTCATAATCTCAATCATGCAGTAACATGTCTTGGCGCGATTGTCATAACTTTCACCAAAAATGTTGTATTAGTTTCGTTCTTCGACCATTGGAAAGAAGACTTTGAAATCTAAAACTTTCATGAAGATCACAAAGTTAGATTCGTCCTCTAAAATAGCCATCAATCGTGATTTCATGAAGCTATCCCGTAAGTGTCCATTTAACGGACACTGTCGGGCCAAAATGCACTTTCTCACCCAAGAAAGTCCGTTAAACAGATATGGGCGATACTAGGGGTCCTTGTTGACCAGTAAAAGTCCGTTAAATGGTCCTAAAGTCTGTTAAACGGACATGGGGGTTCCCAAAACCCCTCCAAACCCTCTCTCATGCTTCCTACATCCAATCTAACAGCATATACACTTATAATCTTCACAAATTCACTTATTTCAATGCTAAAACACTTCTTAACAACTAAAACAACATATTTATCTCATCAAACTCTCAATTCTTATTTCATTTGGTTCATCAAAACCACAATTCCCATCAATAACCATAGTTTTCATACACACAAAAATCCTAAGTAGCATCCCAACTTGTAACAATCATATCTCTTCATTCCGATGTCCAAAAATTACAAGCTTTATAGCGTCAGAAAGATAAGAAGATCATCTACAACTGCAAAGAAGACAATTTTTACTAATTCTACCTAGATTTTTCCATAATTTCCCTTGAATCCTGAACAAAAATCTTACCCTTATGAAAAACTTGAACTTTGTCCCAATTTCACTTCCTTAGCTAATACACCATCATTCTTATCCATTCAAATACTAATCCTTCTCTTCCATAACATTTCAATTATAAGAAATGGCAACTCATATTCAAAGTCCATCAATTCAGTTGGATTACTTCTTTAAGTGTACTTAATTTCAACTACCAATAGAAGTTCATCAAATCATCACTTCACTTTATTCAAAACATCTCATGATTATCATCATAACATTCCTATCTTTCTTGTCCATATTGCCTCACTTATATATATATCAATTCATATGAAAAGTTCATTAACTCACATGGATCGCTTCTTCAAATGTACTAAGTTCCAATTTAACCTCATCCTTAATTAATCCATATTTTAACTCCACCTTGATCCATACCTAATTTCGCATTCAGCAGTGACAATCTTCCATACACAATTTCACATTTCATTATCATCATATACAATTCCATAATTCATATCCATACACAATTCCATATTTCATTCACATCATATATAAGAGTTTACAAGCTCCAATGGCATTTCCAAGCCATGTTACAATATTTCACAAAATCACAAATTACATCATTCAATTGCTCAAAATGCAATTACAACTTTGTATTTACATAATCTAACTTCAAATACACAACAAAACATGTCAATTCGGATTTATGCCTCTTTCTCTCTGTTTCTTACTCAACGCTTGAATTGGGGAAAGAGAGTGGGGGTGAGCTTTAAAAGCTCATGGGTAACATGTTTATAACAAATAACAAGAAAAAATTGTTCAAAAAGTCCATTGTTACAAAATGCTTATTGAATCATAAGTCTCACTGTTTTCAAAACTCTTATCAAGAAATCAAAATCGCAACAACACAACTCATGCATTTTTTTTCGACTTGTTCATAAATCATGAATGCATCAAAACTTGTCACAATTCATAAACACATAAACACATAATAATGGTTTAGGTAAGTCCATAAACATTACGAACTACACAATTCCATATAATGGCCTTGAGTAGTTGTAAACTTGAGGGAGTCCTTAAAGGAGTTCCGTGCCACTAGCAGGCAGGCGGGATAAGCCTATTCTTAGGTCAACGTGCACGTGACGGTTCTTGAATGGACTACCAAAATCCACACAACATGTATTTCAAAACTTGTTGCCCATAATGACACTTTTCGAAAAACTTGATTATTCTTGACATTTTGCCATAATGGCATATTTCAAAAACACATTTATTCATGATCATGCAATATCTCACATTTCATCAACTAAATTCACATATCAATCCCATAACAATTTCGCAAATCGTTCACAAGCAATAATGCAACAAATATGAAGCAATTTGAAATCATTTTCTTCTCTGGCTTTAAAAGGAAACATTTATGGCTCATTAATTCTATTATAAACACGATACCCACCTTAAATCCTTGCTTATAAACTTGTTCAACATGCTTCCCCTCTAGCTCCTCTTGAACCTCTCTTAATCTCCTTTAACAATAGCCACAAAATCCTCAAATTAAAAGACATCCAAATTGATCAACCCCAAAGAAACATATCATGAAATTGATCTTAAAATTCTTAAACCCATACCATTTTTAAGCTATGTAAACCATAACCCTTTCAAAAACTCAACAAATCAAAAACACTCTTACCTTGGTCCTTCACCAAATGAGGAGTTGCTTGTCTCTAATGGAAGCCCTCATCTTCTTCCATCTATTCCTTCATGAATAACCATCAAAATCCCTCTTGAAATCCATGAAAAAGCAAGCCCTAACTCCCTCTTTCTTCTTCTTTCTTTTCTTCTCCACCAAGCTCTCCCTCTCTTCTCTCTTTTCTTTCATTTTTCTTCCCAATTTCGTGCACCACTCACCCTTATATACAAACCCACGTGTCTTGTTTACCATAATGTCATTAGTGAATGAAAAAATGACCCATTTACCCTTACATAATAGCCTTGTAATTTACATGCTTAAGTGTTCTTCCAATTTTGCCCCTCATGCAAACTTACCACCTTAATTCAATTTAATCGATGCCATATGATCTTACTCAAATTAACATGTTTATTAACTGTCATTAACATGCTAATTAATTCTACCAAATACTCTATTAAGACCTCAAAATTCATTTAAATCCTTGCCTAACTCTTTCCAAAAATCAAGGCATTTTCTAATCATGAAATTGAAGGAATTTGGTAAAACTTCCTTCTAGACAAAAGTTTCTTATTGTCTTAATTTTCTAATGACACCAAAATCATTCAATTTGGTTCCATATTCTAAGAGTTATACTCCAAACATTTTGGTCTATTCTTATACTAAAACATTATCCTGCGCATGAATTCCATCTTAAAATTGACTTTCTTAGAGATTGAATCCGAACTTGATTTCATCAGACAATTTATAGCCCTATATCCCTAGTTTACTATAAATCAAGAATCATCTCATTTGGATAACTAGACATCAAGTTATGGCCAAAACACCATAGCATGCTCAAAGAACATTTTTCAACTGCACTCTCCAACTTTTAACTTCCAATATTTCACATATAACTCATCTTGTATCAAAATCATCCCCTTTTTTTATTCCTTTTAAATTTCAAGGATTCTCCTTTGCTTTACACATAACTAATTGCCAATAATTTTTCATTTAATAGTCCTAGCTTACAGAAAGGTTCAGGGTCCAACAATAAAAGGTTAATTATCTAAGGGTTTTAAGGGGATTCATCACCTAGGAGCTAATTGTTGATATTTAATTTTTCTAAATGATTTATTTGTTATCTGCTCATTATTTTCCTGTTTATTTTAATTGTTTAAGGTTTATTAGTTTATTTTCTTAATTAAAAACCAACATTCAATTCTTAGACTAGATAACAGGAGAAAGGTAATTACTAATGCTCATTGTCTTTGTGAGATTGACTTGTACTTGCTAATACTAACTACAACTACATCAAGCACTTACAGTAAAATTAATATTGGTAAAGAAATAACCAATCAGCTGACTAACCTTTCTATTATCTTAGAAATGTGACTTAACATTTTGAAAGTTGGGTTGGAGACAAAGGGGCCTGAGATAGTTCCAATTTTCATAGCAAATCCAAACAATGTTTCCTTCCTTGTACTTAAATTTATCAACAATTGAAGATTTTTTTTATGAGATTTGGGAGTTAATATATAGTCCAAGAAGTGTCATTCCTAGGTTTGATGATCTCAAAGTTTTTATTCTTTAGGTAGTGACCATTAATCCATTTGACCTGTAATGATTCCTTACCATTGAGCAATCTCTATATTCATTTAGACAACAAGACTTTATTGAATGTATATATATATATTGATTACCTAATCCACCTCTTTCTTAGGTAAACAAAATGTACTCCAACTCACTTCAGGATGTGGTTTCTTGTATCCACTACCTGTTTAAGGGGAGTTCCTTATTAACTTCTCTAAATTATTGTAGAGCTTCTTAGTTTGGAAAAGATAAGAAGACCAATAGGTAGAGAGACTACTAAGGACTAAAATAACTAGTTAGAGTCTCTTTGTATAAGTTAAAATTTTTATTGCACCAGCTATTGATTCTCCTTTTGACCATAAAAAAAGAGGTTAATAGTCCAATTTGTGATTCTTTTCAATTAATAGGTATTACTAGGTAGATAAAAGGAGGTCCCTAAAGCTCAAGCTAGTTACTTCCATCAGGGAATTAGTAGAACTTAAAGCTTCATATCAAAGCGTGATGAAACTTTTATCTTCTTGATGCTTAACCCTAACATATTTATGAAAGATTCTAGTGAATAATTAAAAAGAAACTGACATAGAATTAGCCCCACATTAAAGAAATAAGTAATCTATAAAGTTTAGCTTAAGGATCCTTAACTGCTTATATTTATTATGAAATATGAATCCCCTCTCCCTATTAATGTTATGCATCGTTAATCTTAAAAACACTTTAGTTGTAATGGTGAATAGTTAAAGGGAGAGACGATCCCCATGTCTTGTTTCTCTAGTCACTCTAAATAGATTTAAAGCCTCATCATTGATTACTACATTGTATACTGGGGTAGTAATACATTGAGTTATCTAATCAATAATGAGGGATAAGAAACCAAAAGACTTTATATGAAATCTTGATAAGTGCAAATTGTATCGTGTGTTTTAAGGCATAGTTTAATATGTGTTTAGTTGTTAATTCAATCATTTAGTATGTGTTTAGGTTATAATTGTGTTAGTTTGTTAATTATTTATGTTTTAAGTTTCTTATAGGTTAGTACAAGTTTTTAAGCTTAATTATTATATTTTTATGGTACCTTGATGTGTTTGCTAGTGTTTCAGAATCAACATCCAAAAAAGGAGAAGTTTCAAAGACATTGGGGCTGAAACAAATAGGTCACGATTGTGACAAAAGCACTAGAGTTAGCCCACGATCATGACAAAAGCTCAAGGAATGACCCACAATCGTGGCCTACATGCCACAATCATGACAGAAGGCTCGAATGTGGCCCATGATAATAGCCTGTAAGGCTATGGTCATGGCCTATGTTGATACTCAAAAACGTCAAATTTTGAGGGATTTTTTAGACCTTTCAGACCCTAATAAAAAAATCCTAAGACTGCTTAGAACACAGAAAAATATTTAAAGAACAAGAAAAAGAGGCAGAGGGAGCTTTTGCATCAGCCACCTTGAGAAACCCTAAAGAGAAGTCATTGAGAGATTAAGGAAAAAAAAAGAAGGAAGAGAGAAAAGGAGAAGAAGCTGACTCAACGTACTTCTCAGATCAGGAGGTTTTCCAACATTGCTACCTCCCATCCTCCATTAGATTGTATTTCCTATTTGCTTTGAGTTTTATCAATGCATAGAATTGGATTGAATAGTTGATGATAGGATCTAGAATTTCGAGGAAGTTCTAAACTCACCCTTGGAGTTTTATTCTTAAATTAATGAAATCTTATTGTTTATGTGTTTATTGGAATTGTTGTGGTTTGATTCTGCTATTGCTTAATTCGGTAATAAACTGAGAGGACGAATTGAGTGAAAAATGATTAAATTGGACTAACAAAAGTTAGGTGATTTAATATAACAAGAATTGAATCAAATCGAGAAATTGTGCGAAGAAAGATCTTGTATAGGTTTCCGATAGTTTAATAGAGAACTTTAGAACTAATTAAGCTTTTGGATTGGTTGTAATTTGAGAGATTTTGAACTCTATAATTTGATTATGGTTAATGATTATAAATTGAGAGAAAGTAATCCACCTTAGGATAGTCTAGAACTAACAATCTGATAATTCATAATTAGTTAGGTTAGCATTAAGGATAGGTAAAATTCCCTCTCTCTCAATTGGTAATTTCTTTCAATTGATTCTTAGGTGTGCTGCAATTACTTAATAATTAGTATATTCATATTTGATTTTTAAATTGATTAATTTAATTAAATTCTCATTTTTAGTTTCGTTGCATTTTGGATTATGTTATTAGTTTTGGCCTTAGATTTTAAGATTAGATTAACTCCCTCCTTGTGGGATCGATACTTTTGGTACTAAGCTAATGAACCGTGCACTTGTGAATTATCGGAGGTTAATATTAAAAATTATAGACAACAAATACCCGATCAAAACAATATAAAGTGTCAAAACCTTTGTGAATATTAATTTTCATCACATAGTTTTTCCGTAAGCCGTATAAGTTGTAGCCAACGTTTTGAAACCCAGACCAGACCGGTTAGTTCAACCGGTGACCAGTCAGCTATCCGATCCGGGTGACTCCTAAAAATTAGTTTCTAATTGGACCAGTGCGAATTGGTGAGTACCGGTCAATTGACCGACTAAACCAGAACTGATTGAACCGATTGGCCACTGGTTCAATAATTTTTTTTCTAAAACGCATCACGTTTTTTATTTATATTATTTGAACCGGTCAAATGAATTTTTTATTTATATTTATTTATATTATTTGGTACATTTGTCTATTTTTTAATATTACTAATATTATATATAATTAAATATAATTATTGCATAATTATGACGTCACATCGATTCGACCGGTAGTCAAACCGATC
Source organism: Erythroxylum novogranatense (assembly GCA_029891385.1). Classification (NCBI taxonomy): domain Eukaryota; kingdom Viridiplantae; phylum Streptophyta; class Magnoliopsida; order Malpighiales; family Erythroxylaceae; genus Erythroxylum; species Erythroxylum novogranatense. Next base: position 41,058,433 of record CM057234.1, on the reverse strand, counting down.
GAACCAGTGACCAATAAGACTTCTGGTTCGACGTTCGATCCAGGTTTCAAAACCTTGGTTGTAGCTCTTCATCAGTTCTTATATGAAAAAGATGTTTCCCCTTATGTTTTTCCCTTAATAAAGGCTGCTTAAGTTGGATTATATAGAGATTGAAGAACTAGCTTGAGTCTTCTAGCTAGGATCTCACAAATGATCTTAGAAAAAGTATTCCAACAAGTAATAGGTCTAAAGTCCCTTATTGAGATTAGATTATTGGTTTTTGAAACTAAAGGAGCGTTTGGTTTGAGCACAGGATTGAGTATGGATATGGGTATAATAATAGAAGGAAATGGGAATGGGTACGAAAAATAAAAAATGATGTTTGGTTTGTAACTTGGGTTTCTGTATTAATACCAAATATATTGTTTGGTTTGTTGCATTAATGGGAATGAAAGATAATATAATACCATTTTATATCATATTTATTATTATTATTACAAAATTTATAATAATAATAATAATAATAATAATAAGATAAATAATTTAGTATAATAAAATTAATAAATAATAATAATAATAATAAGATAATTAATTTAATATAATAACATTAATAATAAAAATAAATAATAATAATAATAATATAATTAATTTTGTATAATAATAATAATAATCATGATAATAATAATAATAATAATAATAATAAGAATAAGAATAAGAATAAGAATAATAAGGATAATAATAATAATAAGTTTAAAATTTATAATAATAATAAGAACAATAATTAATAATAATAATAATAATAATAATAATAATAATAATAATAATAACAACAACAACAACAACAACAACAACAACAACAACAATAATTAATAATAATAAGTTTAAAACTTAATAATAATAATAATAATAATAATAATAATAATAATAATAATAATAATAGTAATAATAATAACAATAATAATAATAATAATAATAATAATAATAATAATAATAATAATAATAATAATAATAATAATAATAATAATAATAATAATAATAATAATAATAATAATAATAATCATGATGATGATGATGATGATGATGATGATGATGATGATGATGATGAGTAATATAATTAAGAATAAAAATTGCTTATGTGGAGGAGGGGTATAAATAGTAACTACTATATTGGAATGAAAACTTGATACCCACCTCTTTTGGAAGGTTTAGTAGATTCCCAAACTTAATGGAATAGATCTATTCCCTTAGAATTAAAAATCCCAAAACAAACAATATTTTTTACAATTATTACATTCCTTCGTTTCCAAACCCTCAAACCAAACGTCCCCTAAGAAAAGATGAGTTTCATTCCAGGCCTTTAGCATCTTAAAGTTTAAGAAGAACTCTAAAACAAATATTCTTATTTGCACTTTCAGAAGATTCCATGCTTTATATATATATATATAGACATGTCCATTGAATCGATCAAGGCCAAAGACCTTATTGAGGTGTAAACTAAAGAGCAATTTCTCCTTCTCTTCTATTATGACAAGTTAAGTGAGCAAATGAGCTTATTCACTTTTTAAGTAGCTATAAATGAATGATTGATGGTCTTGCAGGGGAAATGCTCAAGATCTTCAAAAAATAGTCTTTACCATATATTACTAATTCAAATTGGTTTGCAAATATACATCGTCATGTTTAATGGATGTTATTTTGTCTTTCTTCCTTCTATTAAGAAAGCTTACATGGAACAATTTGGTGTTATTATCATCACCTTTGAGATAACTAATCATTACTTTTTGATTGAGCTACGAGACATGTTAGCCAAAGCATGAGAATATGTATTAAGGGTTTTTTTTTTCTCATCCAATTGCTTGGCTACATCTATAGGAGTAACATAGAGTTTCTTCTGCACTTGAAGTATACAAGGTTTAGGTTTGTCTATGTGCAAGGAAGAGTCAACTCATATATTCAATCATAATCTTTTTTTAATTCCTCTTTAATTTCCATAATTAAAAAAAATTGTAAGCCTCAAAGCCTAAAACAACCACATTCAACACTAATGATTGCTTGCTGGAAACCCTAAACAATGCCTAGGTAGTTAAAGAACTTAAAAGGAGATTTTCTTTTATAAACAAAGAGCAAATCGTGGATTTTAATAGTGATATGATATGAACCAAGATAATTATTGAATAAATACTTCCTATCTTAGAACTTCATAAGCCATTTATAGTTAATTACATCTCCTTTAAACTTCTTCCTAAAAGTTATCCAAAAAGCTTCATGGATACAATGTCAAATATGTAAGTGAATGCTTTGATCAATTGATGTATGCTTAAGGATATTGATTTGACTACGATCATAAGCCACCACAATTCTACCATATTGGTGAGCTTTATAATTGGTTATCACCTTTGATCCCCTCCTGAATTACTAGATGTTTATGCATTTGTCTTTATTTAGCTTTGTCTATAAAAGTCTAAAGATCATAGGTTAATGCAGTCAAAAACCATTTATTGCTTTGAGGACATGTCAAGCCCCCTTATGTTCTAGGCTATAACTGACATGGTGTAGGAGAAAGAGCACGGTCCTACTCTTCTTTTGGCAATTACCTTAAAGTCCTCTTTAAAAGATGGATTGTTCAAGGACATATCCTTGGTAGCAAATGCTTTGGAGACTTATTCATCGATTATATCAAGAGTTTCTCCCAGTTGATTCTCCATCTCTATACTCTTTCTAATAGTAGTTAAGTTTTCCTTATATATGATAGCCAATGGATCTGAAGTTAAAACTAACATAGTACTGGTTTGGGTAGGTTAACCGGCTTACGTGGTTGCGGTTCAGAGCCCGTCCCAAGACAAATTAGTATTGTCCTCTTTGGTCTGCCAGGGTGAGATTGCGACTCGAACCCCTGACCAAAGGGTTTTGCTGCGTTGAGACGCACGCCTCATACCACTGAGCTACGTAGCCCAGTGGTGAGAGGCATGCGTCTCAACGCAATAAAACCCTTTGGTCAGGGGTTCGAGTCGCAACCTCATCTGGCGCACTAAAGGGCACAATACTAATTTGTCTTGGGCCGGGCTCAACCGCAACCACGTAGCCGCTAACCCACCCAAACCAAAAGGTGTTTTTGGTTTGGGTGGGTTAGCAGAAACTACGTGGTTGCGGTTGAGCCAGTCCCAGAGACAAATTAGTATTGTCCTCTTTAGTGCGGGGTGAGATTGCGACTCAACCCCGACCAAACAGCTGTTGAGACGCGCGCCTCATACCACCGGCCACGAAGCTCAGTGGTATGAGGCGTGCGTCTCAACGCAGGAAAACCCTTTGGTCAAGGGTTCGAGTCGCAATCTCACCCTGGCAGACCAAAGAGGACAATACTAATTTGTCTTGGGACGGGCTCTGAACCGCAACCACGTAAGCCGGTTAACCCACCCAAACCAAGTACCTTTAGTAAGATTCCAAACTTAGTACTTTCAATGGTAGTTTCAACTAACACTAGTGTTTCTAAAATAGTGGCATTAATGAAAATTACTTAAAACTTCCAAAACATATGGTTGTGACTTAGATTCTAGTTCCATAAGCTCTTCATTGTTTCCCTTTTTAAGAACTATTTCAGTAGGTTTCCAGGATCTTCTTTGATGTCTTAAAGTTGTTCTCCACTGGTAGGTCACTTTCATCACACCCTTAACCAATGTATGTTCATCTCCTAATCTAAGCAAGGGTATAATTTTAGGGATCTCCTTATTTAAATCCACATTTATACATATTTCGACATAGCCAATAAGCCTTCTTATTGTTGTAGCTTCATGTAAACATAAAGGTTTCGCTAATGTAGTTTGCCAAAGAGAAAGGCCCTTAATAGGCTAATATTCTAAAGGAATTTTATAGAAATTTACCCATATATAGGGGAACTTGTTTTTTTATAATATCTATAACGTTAATCCTTAGCTTCCAAAGCTAGATGAGAATTGGCAAGTTATTATAATTTTAATTTCCTTCCTTAATGACTCTCTAAGCTTGCTCCTTAGATAAAAAAATTAAAGAAGAATAGATTTTCCTCATTCAACATGACATCTAAAAAGCCCTTAGATTTATAGAGATTAAGGGATCAGTGCCTAATAGCCAGAAAAGTTAGATATTTTCCAATGAAAAACCTATCCAATGTGGAGGACCATGACTTTGCTCCTTCCTTGAGCATTTCCAATCGAGGCAATACTTTAGGATGAACTTTATTTCTAGAAAGAGGACATAATAGTGGAGCATGTTTTGAGTGACCATCTGTAACTTTTTCTCTAGTTAAGCTTTGGAGGCTCCTTCTGAACTTACTCAGATATTTGCTTTTAAAGCCTTGATATCTAAGGTTCTGTTACTTGTTTTGGGGATTGAACGGCATGAGAATGAACATAGCAATGAAAATAGACAATTCTCAAATAAGGACAATTCAAAGCCTAAAATTTTAGTGGTTATTTACTAAATAAGAAGTAGGAAAGCCAACATGTCGGGTATAGTTTAAAATTTTATTTTTAAAATGGTAAGTTTTGGGGAAAGAAGGGTTTAGAGGATAGTGTAAAGACCAAAATGTCATTGACTGTTGTGACTGACCAACAAGCTAGCTAAAGCAATGTTCTGAGATTAGTAGAAAAGGACAAAACGGCAATATAGGGAATAGAAAGAAAAAGGGTTTGAGAATGAAGGTCATTGAGGGAAGTTAGAGATTCTCTCTCAATATAAGCTATCACTACAAGAAAATGATGTAAATAGGGACGAAAGTTTAGGGACGGATAATAAAGAAGGCGTTGAAAAAAGAAGACGGGAAGCAACCATTTACCAGTGACGTATATTCTATCGATAAATGGCGTCGGTAAAAATCTTTGTAAATCATCGTGTAGGAGCTGGAACAAAACGATATAATTTGGGTATCTCGAAACAGCGTCGTTTTGAATTCATTAGAAGCTATAATAAACGACGTCGTTCAATTAAAAATCAAATAATGTCGTTTGACCAAATTATAAACATTGAAAAGATAAACAAAAAGACGTCATTTTGGAACATACCAAAACGACGTTGTTTTGTTATGTTCTAAAGGTTTAAAAAACTAACCAAAACGACGTCATTTTAGTTAACGTATTAAACCTGCAGAACCCTCCTCTCCTCCCACTCTTACGCCCGCGTTCTCTCCTCTCCTCCTCCCCTTCTCCGTCGCCTGTGGCCACCGCGAAACGCCTTCGCCGCCGTCTGCTCTTTCCATCGTCGTCAAGGCTTGTGTCGCCAGCATCCCCTGCTCCAGTGGTGGTAACCGAAGGTAATGTCATTTTTAAAACCTTCCTCTCCTTCCTCAACAATCGATGGAGTCTGTTTTAGGTTAATATTAATTTGTTGTTTGATTTAAAATGTTAATTAGTGATTGTTAATGATTGGGTTTGTGTTTGTTGGAGATTAAAGGAAAAAAGGTAGGAATTTTTGTTGAATTACGGATGAACAAATGTTTGCACACCAAGTGTTTGACAAAATGCCTATAGGTGTTTTTCTTGAATTTGTTGTTGAACTTTAAGTATTGATATTATTTTGCAAGAGTTTAAAATGTATGTGTTAGATATATTATAGTACTTGTTCATACGAACGTAATATTTTGTGTTAATTTTGAAATTGTAGTTTCAATTTTGTTAAAATAAAAATAACTTATAATGATAACATGACTATATATGTATTGATAATAATTATGTATAAGATTAATTATTTTTAAAGAAATTAAATTTTTAATCTATTGTATATTTTATTTTGTTTTATTAAATTAAATAATTTCAAATTAAGTATGTACTTGTTTAATTATTAACTCCTATTTCATTTATAATTTATATATTGTAAAGATATTTTCAATTTAATTAAAGTACTTATTAATAACTATTAAATTTAATTACAAATATTAAATACATTTAATAACTAAAATTAATTAAATCAAATTCTTATTAATAAATAAATTTAATTAATTAAATTATTTCTAATTTTAATTAATAAGTAATATATTGGACAATTAAATAATATAATTTTAGTGACAAATATGGAAAAATTAATTTTAACGGCTTTCCTAATAAAAATTTGTTTAATAATTCATATGATACCTCAATTTTGTTTAAATTTAAATAATACATTTATTTTGTGTTCAAATAAACAAACAATATTACCTTTAATTATATTGGTATAATTTGTTATATATATTGTTATAATTAAATGGATAGTAATTAAAATAAATTTAATTTAAATATGAATAATACATTTATTTTGTGATCAAATAAACTAACAACATTACTTTTAATTATATTGGTATAATTTGTTATATATATTGTTATAATTAAATGGATAGTAATTAAGATGAATTTAATTTAAATATTTGAACAAACAATATTACTTTTAATTATATTGGTATAACTTGTTATATGTATTGTTATAATTAAATGGATAGTGATTAAGATGAATTTAATTTAAATTTGAATAATACATTTATTTTTATTCAAATAAACAAACAATATTACTTTTAATTATATTGGTATAATTTGTTATATATATATTGTTATAATTAAATGGATAGTAATTAAGATGAATTTAATTTAAATATGAATAATACATTTATTTTGTGTTTAAATAAACAAAAATATTACTTTTAATTAAATTGGTATAATTTGTTATATATATTGTTATAATTAAATGGATAGTAATTAAGATGAATTTAATTTAAATTTGAATAACACATGTCTTTTGTACTCAAATAAACAAACAATATTACTTTTAATTATATTGGTATAATTTGTTATATATATTGTTATAATTAAATGGATAGTAATTAAAATGAATTTAATTCAAATATGAATAATACATTTATTTTGTATTCAAATAAACAGACAATATTACTTTTAATTAAATTGGTATAGTTTGTTATATATATTGTTATAATTAAATGGATAGTAATGAAGATGAATTTAATTTAAATATGAATAATACATTTATTTTGTGTTCAAATAAACAAACAATATTACTTTTAATTAAATTGGTATAATTTGTTATATATATTGTTATTAATAAATGGATAGTAATTAAGATGAATTTAACTTAAATATGAATAATACATTTATTTTGTGTTCAAATAAACAAACAATATTACTTTTAATTATATTGGTATAATTTGTTATAATTAAATGGATAGTAATTAAGATAAATTTAATATAAATTTGAATAATACATTTATTTTGTGTTCAAATGTGACTTCAATTGTATGTTATTTATTATTTTGTTTTATTAAATTAAAAATTAAAAATTAAAATATATTTTTCCAGTTATTAAATCAAAATTTGTCTATAATTTATATATTCTAAAGATATTTTCAATTTAATTAAGGTACTTGTTAATAATTATTAAATTTAATTACAAATATTAAATACAGTTAATAACTAAAATTAATTAAATAAAATTATTATTAATAAATAAATTTAATTAATTAAATTATTCATAATTTTAATTAAAAAGTAATATATTGGATAAATATATAATATAATTTTAGTGAGAAATAAGAAAAATAAATTTGTACGGCTTTCCTAAATATTTTATAAAACTTGTTTAATAAATCATATGATACATCAATTTTGTTGGTCATCAAATTTCTCATAAATTTAGATAACTCTTTGTAGATAATTATTAATAAGAACTTGTTTAATAATTCATATGATACGTGAATTTAATTTAAATATGAATAATACATTTATTTTGTGTTAAAATAAACAAACAATATTACTTTTAATTATATTGGTATAATTTTTATATTTTATAATTAAATAGATAGTTATTAAGATGAATTTAATTTAAATATGAATAATACATTTATTTTGTATTTAAATAAACAAACTGTTGGACCTCGAACTTTCCTTGAAAATTAGAAATTTTAAAATGAAATTAAATGAGAAAATATGGTATGATTCTTTGTAATAAATGAAAAGTATAAATGAATTTATGAGCATTTGATAAACTGAAAGACATTTGGGTTTCTTTGTGTTTTGCATGTGTTTGATAAAAAGATGAGGTAGTATGATGTTGACTATGGCCTTGTCTAATGAGTAGAATGGTGTTTGTAGTATTTTGAGACAAATTTCTGGATTAATGTAAAATGAAATGGCTTCCTTAGCCTTCTAGATTTGCATAGCTTTAAATAAGGTTTTGTGTATTGTGTTTGGATGTGGGAATTTGAGATTGTGGATAAGTGAAGTGTTGTGCAGGTGCTGGAAAAAAATAGGATGAAGGTTGAAGAGTTTGGCTAGTGTAAATTTAGGGGAGATGCTGTCAAAATTTTCATTATGAGCAAAAACTATGACTGAGTTTTTGACCCTTTTAGAGTTAGAATTTGAACAAAAAGGGTCTTCTTGAAGATTGTAGTTTAGGTTTTGATCTTTTCATTGATGTATAATATGTTATTTTTTATTGTGAAAATTGAAAGATATGAAATTTGGAAGTTGGATGTTGTTTTAGGATAAAAAATTTCTGAACAGAAACTTTGATGAAAAATTAACTTAACTAGAGGTTGAAATTGCTTTGAAGTTCTTCACGAAAGTTTTAGATTATGTTCTGATCTTTCCATTGATGTAAAGTATGAAAATTTTGGGCTATGAAATAGAAAGTCATGATTTTTACAAGTTGTTGTTACAATTTGGCATGATCATTAGTGGACAGAAACTTTGAGTAGCTTTTTGACTCCCTTAGAAGCTAAATTGATTTTTCCATCCTTCATAAAAGTTGTAGGTTGCTTTTTGATCTTTGCATTGATATAAAATATGACATTTTTGGACCTTGGAGTTGAAAGATAGAAATTTTAGAAGTTGTGATACTGTTTTGGGATGACTAGTATTGGACAGAAAGTTTGAGTGGGATTTTGACACCTTTAGAGACGTATTTGGCTTTTGAATTCTTCATGGAAGTTGTAGAGCTTCCTTTTAGCTTTCTTTTGATACCAAGTTCGGATATATATATATATATATATATATATATATTAGTGGGGGGGGGGAAAATCAGACGGGCAAGCACTGTGCTCGCTTCTCATGGCTGCGCTGCTGCGTCTCGCTGACACCAGCAGCATCGTTTTACCATTTTGGGTCTTTTTCTTTTCCAACCTGAACTTCTTCATTCGTTTGCTTATATCTTTTCTGTCTGATATCCAATCGATTTCATTTTTGAAGCGTTGGATTTCTAAGACAATTATCTACATCAGCATGGGAAATTTATGATTTTTTAGATTAAATTAAGGATGATGGATTTAATCAAACTGAGTTGGAAAATTTTCTGAATATGGTTCAGTATTTTGGTGAATTCTTGATCTGTAGAGATCCGATTGAACTGATTCTTGTTGTAAACTAAAATAGAGACATGGGGCTACAAGTCATATGAAGGAATTTAATTTCAATTTAGCCCCTAAGACTTTCAATTTCTGAATTGAAGTCGGATTTAGTGTTCAGTCTTGGATTAGTAAGAGCTGAAAGTATTTTGGCCATAACTTTTGCTATAGTCATCCAAATGAGGTGATTCTTAATTTGGATTAAACTATAGAAATAGGGCTACAAATTTTATGAAGGATTCAAGTTTCAATTTAGTCTTTAAGAATATCAATTTTCGGATGGAATTAAATCGCTGGAAAATGTGTTAGCATAAGAATAGTCCGAAATGTTTGGAGTATAACTTTTGGAGTAGTGCACCAAATTAAATGATTTTGGTGGCATTATGAAATTGAGACAATAACGAACATTTCTCTAGAAGGAAATTTTAGCAAATTCCTTCAATTGGATGATTTGGAAAATGTCATAAGTTAAGCATGATTTAATGTTATTTGCGACTTTGTTATATTTTTATGATTTTGAGGACTTAATTAGCATGTTAATGTGAATAATTAGCATGTTAAATTGAGTAAGAGCATATGGGATAAATTGATTGGATTAAATGAAATTAAAGTGTAAAGAAGGCATGAAGGGCAAAATTGAAAGAGTACTTAAGCTTTTAAGTTTCAAGGCCTATAAGGAAGGGCTTAATGGTCTTTTTGTTATCATTAATGACAAGTAAAGGGGCTGACGTTTAATGAGGAGAGGAAGCACGAAAATTTTTAAAAGAAAGAGCAAAAGTTAAGAGAGAAAAGAGAGAAGATGGTTTCGGTGAAGGTAAAAGAGAAAGAAGAGGAAACTTTTAGGTTTTGATTTTTATAAGGTTTGAAGAGGGATTTTGAAGAAGATTTAAGAGAGAAAAAGGTGGAGAAAGATGAGAGCTTCATTTTGAGCCAAGAAAATCCAAAATTGATGAAGATTAAGGTAAGAGGAATTTTTACTTTGTTAAATTGTGAAAAGATTTTGGTTTAGATAGCTTGAGGATTGTATGGGTTTGTGATTTCTAAAGTCAATTTTAGAAATTGCAAGGTTTAAATTGCTCAATTTTGGATGTTTATTAATTAGAAATTTTTGTCATGAATTAGGAAATTTAAGTAAGGCAATGGAGGAATTAATGCTTTGAACAACTTACAAGCATGGAATTGAGGTGGGTACTATGTTTATATTTTGAAATATAAGCTATGCATGTGTTCTTGAAAAATCAAGAAAGGGTTTTTAAACTATTATTTTTCGGATGATTAAATTCCTTACTTTTCAAATGATTTTTAGAAATTGTTATAATGGTACAGTCATTATTTGGAATGATTTAAGAAATTGCAATAATTATTGACTTCATTATTTTTTTCGAATGGTTTGAATAATTTGAGAAATGTCCATAATTGATGATTTTCATTGTTTTGAATGAATGGGAATTTGATTGACTTATGATTTTGATAAATTGCAAAATTGTTGCATTCTTGGGTGCTTGAATGATTGAGAATTTGATATGTGACATTATGTGTGACATTGTGATTTCATGAATGTCATTATGTTTGAATATGAGATGACATGGAAACTAAGTTTTCGAAATGTGCCTTCGGGCAATCCGATTTTTCAAGTGTGAAATGTGTTATGTGAGTTTGGTTAGGTCCCATAAGAGGGTTAAGTGCACTTGTCTACGCTTCGCCTGCCTACCCGCGAGTAGCATTGGAGCTCCGTTAGGACTCCTATAAGTTCACGGCTACATCGGACTGCTAAGTGGGAAGGTGTAGTACATTCTGTTCACGGCTGAACAGAACCGCTATGCGGGAATGTGCAGTATGTTCTGTTTCTGGACCGACCCAAACTATTTTGATGTGTTTATGTGTTTTTGTTTTGATTCTAAGTGTGATGCATCCATGTTTTTTAAATTGCTCATGAATTCTTTGAAATTGAGAAATTGTGAAAAAATAAGCTTTTGATGGATTTTCTACTGTGAAATGTTTATAAATGGAAAACGTTTTGAAAAATAATTTTTGCTTATTTTTTGATTTATAAACATGTTATCCACGAGATGTAAAGCTCACCTCCTACCTTTCATCCACATCTCCAGGTATTGAGCAGGAGATCGGATGAAAGAAAGTCAAGGCTCTTGATCGATTTTTGCATATCTTGTATTTTGAGTAATTTGGCTTTTGGTATTGGTTTGTATATGGCGCGGAATGCCATTAATATTTTTGTAAGCATTTATTTCATGATGTAAATAAATTATGGATTTGCGTATGGACTTTGGGTTATAAATTTGTGTATGGTTATGATATGTGAATGGTTTATGGTATGTAGATGAGATGAATGTGAATGTGACTGAATATGATTATAATTTGTTTGTGTTTGGGATTCCAGATAGGAGGTCCGATGAATTGTGTTGATTGAGCTGGGAATATTGAAGTGCTTATTGTGTATGAATTGTGGATATATGAATATGTGTGTTAAGTGTCTATTGGCAAAAGAAAGGAATAATAAGATTTTGTGTAAATTGATGGTTATGATTTGAATATGAAGAATCAAGTAAATTGTGTTTTTGATTGAGGATGAATTTCTAAATGGGAAATTAAATGGCTTTGTATAAGATTGATAAAGAATGAAAAAGAAAAAAAATTATACCGGTTTCGGATTGATTTAGTCTAAGGTTTCCAACGCGCGTTTTTCTAAAGTATGCGTTCACGAATGTCGGAATTCGAACATTCAGTTGATTGATTTGTTTTGTTTCTTTGTTTCCGAAATTTTGTAAATCCGAACCTTTCGATTTTTCTATGACTCATTAAGAATTCGATTCGTTTTCGATTCTTTCACCTTTGATCCGATTTGATTTCTTTGATGTTCGCTTTCGTTTCCGCTTTTGATTTGTTTTCATTCGTTCCCGCCGCTTTGTTTTCGATATGTGAATCTGTTTTTTCGGTTGGGGTCCGGTTTCAAAATCGGATCCCAACACAAACAATATTACTTTTAAATATATTAGTTTGTTATATTGTTATAATTAAATTGATAGTAATTTTACATCAATTTAATTTAAATATGAAAATGCATTTATTTTGTGTTCAAATGTGACTTCAATCGTATGTTATTTTTATTTTGTTTTATTAAATTAAATAATTTAAAATGAAAATTATATTTGTTTAATTACGAAATCAAAATTTATTTATAATTTATATATTCTAAATGATAATGTGATGATTGATTCCCGAGTCATTGACATGAGGAATTTAAAGATTATAAGAAATTTACATTGGTTGAATTATAAAAAACATGTTTGATTTTTCTGAACTTTGTTTAAATCAAATTATTTTACTGTTGATTAGAATTGAGAAAATGTTGATGTATTGACTATAATTGACAGTGTATGGGGGTTACAAATTGGTTAACTTGTATTGGAAATTGCATAATTATAGATTTTTCGATGTAATTATGAACTGTATTGAGAATAGACATATAGTTGGCAGACCCAATATGAGTTGTGATTATTGGTCAATATAGAATTGTTTTTTTTTGGCAAGATTGACCCTTCTTACAGAAGGGGGATAATACATAGTGTATGGGAGTCGTGAGCTCGTACACGTTATCACGACTTTATTAATCAGATACGCAAAGTTGGTAGACGACCCTCTTTCATTTCTGAGCCCACATGGAGTCATTGACAGGAGTATTGGACATCACCTGAGGCAATGATCATATCGGGCCATAACTCCACCAACAGACGTGATAAGTCAAGGGCAGACAGTCTTCCCGTTCATACGGGAAGATCAATTACTCACTGCGAGCATGCAGAGAGACTTGTAAGTATATAAATATTATATTTATATTCTCAATTTTTACTTTGCTATATTTCAATGTAAACTGATGTGTGAATATTGTGATGAATATATGTGTGTAGTATGCCTAATGATCATGACTGTGTGGAGTAATTTGCTGGTACCATTTATGGCTATGTTGAGTACTTTGCTTTCTTAAACAGGAGGTAATATCATAAAAACAGAAGAGACTCTGCCGAAATTTTTATAAATTCTAGTTTAACTTAATTATAACATTTCATTGTTATGCAGGAAAAGTCTATAGGCGTTAGGCCTACACCCCGTCAGTTATTTTTGCATACTCACACTAAGAAACATGACGGTGTGACATTCATCAATAACAGATGTCGAGAACTAAATGTATGTGAATTTCATAGTTTAATATTCAATCTTAATAATTATCACTTACTAATTATAATATAAGCATTACCTCCTAATAGGACCAATACAACAAACAATTGGGCAACAGTCGCAGGATGAACAACCTGTTGATGAGACCCAAGCATATTTTGATGTAATGGGTGATAGGGACAGTTGGGGAAGAATCTTTAGCCTAGGTTCATGTGTCAACACATTTTATTCGCACTCCTCTATGTCGACTACAGCAGCATCTAGTTCACAGAGGACAACGTGATGTATCAATCAACTTGAGTCCACAGTTCAGACTTTGATGGAAGTAATAAGTAAGCGTCAAAATGACATGGACCAAATGAGATCGAGGGATAGAGACTCACATCAGTCACGCTCACCAGGACAATAGGATTGGTGTTGTCATTAATTTGGTATTCATTTATGTACTATTTAATGTTTTAATTATCAGTTAGGAAATATTTTTCTTTTTATGATCATTTAACTTTCTGTTTGAACTAATTCCATGGGTTGAAAATTCCAAAACTTATGTAAGGATAATTTATAATTGTTCACATTGAAATCAAATTTCACGATCAGATTTTCGAAAAATTGTCATTCAACAAGATATTTACAGAGAATTAAAGGTGACCTCAGTGATCTAGCAGCTTCTACCTTTGGATTAAGCAATCAAGGGTATATTTGAAAAAGGGTTACAATCACCGACGGTTTGTGTTTCCGTCGGTAATATAATTACCGACAGACTACGGAAACCGTCGACGAGGATAGAAATATATTCCAACGATTTCTATCGGTAAATTTCTACCAACTATACCGACGATTTATTTATACCGTCGGTTACCGTTTTACCGTCGGTAAAATATACCGACCGTGCCCTCTCCGATGTATGTCTCCGTCGCTCTGTTTCGTCGGCAAATATAGTTACCGACGAAATCTCCAATGTTACTGACGGAAACTTCCGTCGATAATTTCCCTTCTTCTTGTAGTGTATATTACTCTCTCTCGAAGCCATCTTTTGCCAGGTTCTATAATTTTGATGTTTATTCATAACTTTGAAAGGATATTATATTAGAACTCAAGAACCTCAAAAATGTGTCTTTTTAATATAAATATATGAAGGTTTAACTTAATATGAGAGAGGGTTAGGGTGATAACTACACAATACATTACAAGGGCTAAGTAATAATTTTGAATATAAAAATTAAGATAAGAAATTTTCAAATTATAAGAGATATCAATGTATTAACCCATTATTATTTTAACATTTAGAAGAAGAATAAATTATTAACAGAGAAGCTAAAAGAGGACGGTTGATGGTAATACAGATCTACACAATCAAGATATAAAAGCAATTAGCCTATAACCATCGTTGAAATAACAACAATAACAATTGAAAGAATAGAAAAACTTATGTTAAGTTATCCCATGATAATGGTCTTGAACCTTTAATGATATTTTTTTTCTCCTAATTGACTTTCAATCTCTCACTCTCTCTCCCTCCCTCCCTATTGAAAATGACTATTTTAAGTGTTCTATAGCTCTCTTTTGATAAGACATTATTAGCCACAATGAGAATCGAATAATATTTTTAAAAATCCATTTTATTATATTTAGCCTCTTTTTAAATAGGTTATCGATTAGGAACTAGTCATCTGCTAGACATTATGTCCTTATATTTCTTTCTAGAAAGGGATACAAGCTTTGATACTTTCATGTCTTAAGTTGTGTATCTTTCTATAACTTTTATTGAAATAAGTGTCAAACATGAATCTAACATGCCCATGTCCTAGGGCACTTCTCTTTTTGTAACTCTTATGGAGATGGATATGGATGTGCCAAACTCTAATATATCCGTATCCTAAATTTTGTATATTTCTTTATGTTTTTTCAATATGTGTGATTATATTCTCATTATGTCTCTTATGATTGTGGTTAAGTGTCACGTCCTTATTGATACTCAATCAAAATTTTGATTTATTATGCGTGCCTTCCCTTTGTTTTTAGTATCAAACTAATTTTATGTGGTCTAAATAAGCTATATTTCTTAAAAGCCTTAACCAAACCTCTTCCTTTGTGATTATATGTATTTTCATTTATACTTATTCTAGAAAATATAACATCCATACTCACTAGCACATTTTTGTTGCAATATATATTTCAGGCACGTATAAATGCAAATTGGGAGCTTAACAAACACAATTATTTTTGCTACATCATAGAAAAAGAAAAATCATAATTAAGGAATGTCCTAGTAAATATTGTGAGCTCTTAGTTATTTTATACTATATCAATTTTAGTTGTCTTCCATTCACTTGAGACACATATGGTTCGTTTTAACAAATAAAAAGTGTGAGCTTCAATTTAGTTGTAAACAAGAAATATCATAGAGTAATTAACTATAAAATGGAATAAGTAAATTTATAACAAAATTAAACTTTGAGACCATTATAATTTTTATTATTCATTTAAAAGATGCAAAATTATTTGAAGTTCCATTCCCTAAAAATTTGAATTTATTTTTCTTGCTAAGCTTAAAATTAAAAAATATTTTTGTTAATAAATAATAAATATTTTATGATCATGGTTGTTAATGAATAATTATAGGATATATATCATAGTCTGGAACAAGTCAAACTTATAAGGTTTTACTTATTACTTCCAATTTTGTAGACAAATTGCACTTTTAGTAGAAAGTGGAAATTATTTAGAACTCTATAATATGTCTTCCTTAAATTAAAGTGCATTTAATTGTAAATTTTAAATTTCTTGGATCAAGATTTAAAAAAAAAACAATGATTTAAAAACCGGATCGGACCGTCCGGTTCTACCGAAAAAAGTTTGAACCGGTCAGTGGTCCGGTTCGGTTTCACTTAATAACCTCTCTATATAAAAACCGGACGGTTCAGCCTTTTTCGGTCGAACCGGACCGATCCGGTTTCAAACCCTTGTTTTCCATAACACCACCTCCCTTAAATTCGTTCAGGTTGCTGCTTTCACCTTTTGAAACCCTCAAATGTCCTTCAAATTGAATCAAACTCGTATCCTCCGCATCAGAACTCAATCTGCCAACATCCTCAATTTTTTGCCTCAAAGTTTCTCCAACTTTATAACCACAACCAGCTCGACCCCAATCCGAATCAAGAACAGGCTCAAGCAACCAAAACAGGTACCGAGCATCAACGTTAACATCGATTCAGTAGTTACGTAAATGTATCAAGTCCTAGTTTTATTATCTGGAAGAATTGAGAGGGTGTTTGCTCTCAAGAATGTGTTGAAGAATAGTAACACTGACCTTGTTTTCAAGCGCAGGGTTCCGAATCCGAGTGCAGAGGGAGAGGCGTGAGGGTTTGGAGCAAGATGGGCACATGGGTCGCTTGGAATTAGGGTGGGGAGCCTCCATTTTCAAGGTGTGAAGAAAAACACATGATTCTTCAAAAAATCAACACTAAAGCACTACAAATGATAAGTCGAAGCAAAAGAGAAAGAAGAATAGCAGAGACATGAAATGGGTGACTCTCGAAAGTTCCAAAGAAGCTGTCTGTCTGAACTCTGAAGTCATAAACTCACCTAAGGCACTTTTGTTCAGACACAAGTGAGATACAAAAATGCATAGCACAAGGGAACTTCATGAATAAAACGCTGCACTTCATTAAGTTCAATTATACAAAGGCAAATGGAGTCATGTGAAAGGTAAGCACATGCACAGTGGTGGACCCAGTCAAAGACCAATGCAAAAAGAACAAGATAATTAAAGATAATCTTTAATTAAAGTCACGTGGACAAGGCTAGCATATGTTCAATAAAATATTTTATTTTTATAAAATTTTTATCTTATTTATTATATTCCGGTTTAATAACGGTTCAGTACCGGTTGAACCTCTAAACCTTAAACCTTTCCTTCGACCGGTTCGATGTCCGGTCCGGTTTTTAAAACATTGAAAAAAAATGTTCTTTGACCAATGATTCTGTGATTATCTTAAATTTAAGATTACAGCTTAAGAGCATATTAGATTAATATTTTCAACAAAAGAAAAGGGGGATATGGACTAGTAAAATCAGTTATTTGACTCATAGTTAGTTAAATTTAGTCCAATATGTTATATTCTACATAACATGTAAAACAAATTGCGTTATTCTTCTACAAAAGAAAAATATCCTATTCAAATCAAAAAAAAAAAAAAGTAGCAATCGGGTTTTGACCTTGTCTTAAAGTATATAAGATTGTCTCACAATTAAAATCTACTTAATTAGGCTTCTTTGATATGGTTTAGGTTCAAGACTTAAAGGGCCTTGAATAGTTTATTAAAAAAGAACGCTTTTTCTTTATGCTAAGTATTATAATAAACATTATCCAAAAAGATTTTGGAATACATACGAAAATCAAAACTTAAAAAGTTTCTAATCATCAAATGAATAAGCTGCTAAACTTGGAATTACCAGTTTCGAACTTTAGCAATAGGATCGCATGCCTAAATTTTCCATTCTTCAAACACTTTTTTCTCAGCTGATCTTTCCCTCATCTGAGAACTAGCTATTTCATAACAGGCATTTATTAATAAAAATACTCTTATCTATTTCAACATTTTCAATTTATGTCAGTCTAACTACTGTAGCGATGCATGCATGGTTTATATTTTTGGTTCATTCAGGTTTTCTAAATGATCTTCAACTTTTAGGTTGACATTTCGGTTTGCATTGTCCGGACAAAACTGGCCGCCAACCAAATAGCTTTAGGGTTCAATTAGTAGGATAAGTTGTGGCATATAGAAAATTGCAAGCTCGTAAGGTATGTTTGAAGTAATTGCTTTATAATGGATGAGCTAAGCACGACGATTTCCCGCATATATGATGGATGATTTGCCGGAAGAGGTCAGTAGAAGACCGAGATATTGCTGGCTGTATAATCCTTTTACCAAAGGATGAAAAGATGGGCTTAATCATCTTCACTAATGGCCATTCTCTAAACTGAATCACTTTCTACGTACTAGTGTCATGGCCCTCGTGGACAATAAATTGCATATTGGGATTGGTATGGAGCTTCCGAAGATACCTATCAGGCAAGGTTTTTAAACAGCTGGTAGCTAGCTAATAATAACAGCAGATTGGTGTTTGAACATGTTAAGGTCGATGAGGGGGATTTAATTGCAACAAACTCACGGACGTAACTGAGGCTGAGAGAGTGAGAGAAAAAATTAAATAACAAGAAGAATCATTGACACTTCTGGTTTCATTTAATGTGATTCCGTCGATTTTAAATGCCCATATGTAGCTTCTTATCATGAGAAGTCGGTGGTCCTGACCTCTCCTGGGATTGAATTATATCAAATTTGCAGAAAGGACGCCACTTGAAAGAAAAAAAAAGGCCAAAGAAAAAGAAACAAAGAAAGGGAGGAATTGTACCATTTATATGATCCGTAAGAATTTTGCCATTAGAAATGGCAATTTCTCTTGAGCACTTCTCAAACCTAGATAGCTACAAGGAAGATGATGTGAAGCATACAATTTTAGGCAGCCAGCAGACCAGAATTAGATTACATGTTAATAGTCTCATGATCTCATATCCAAAACCCTATTGGGAAAATGAAAACCACAAAATCATATCTAATCATCACCGGGCAAGCAAATACCAAACAACCTACCACCACCTTCTTTTTCCTCTCTAGAAAAGTCATTACCTAATTAGAGAAAATTTGGCAAATGTACAAGATGATGTACAGGTAGCTTCTCGATCTCTGAGGTCCCCCACGCCATAAACAACCTTTTCTTTTTGCTCTGAACTTTTCTTTGATTCCCAAACCCTTTGGCCGGTTTCAGATCCTGATAAAAGAGATAAGGGTACATTCATCTTTATATATAACCCTTTTTGGTCCAACCCCAACTCTTATTTTTCTCCTTTCACGATGGAGGATGAGAACAAGTACCCACCCTAGATAATGCGTCTTTCGTCACCATCATTCATAGAAAACCCTTTCAGTGCTTTTCATCAACTCTATATGTTTTTCCAGTTAAATTCCCCATAATCAATGAGATGGTCGAGACTGAAGTGGTCTAGCACAGGGCATGCTATGTTTGGCTTCTGCTGTCCAACATCGTTTGATGTCTTCAGCTATTCTCTTGGCATCCATGGAAGCACCTAGTATTCCACGTTTAGTGAACCCCACTGCGTATAGCCCACACTCTCCTTTCCATCCATGTGGAAATGGCTTTCTTGGCAATCCATCTTTCTCCGAGAACATGTCTTCCTCCTGTCAAAGTTCAATTCATGCCAATGTTCTCTTTTTTGTTAGCCTTTTGGAAACTTTGGTTGCTATAGTAATTAACAGACACTTAAGAATCAAGAAACTTGACAAAAAGAAGGGAAATATACATATAATAACTAGAATAAAGGTAGATAAAGGCACCTTTAGCCAAGAGGGTACGTTGCTTTTATAACCTGTGGCCAAAATAATTGCTTCGAAGTTCTCGGTTTTCCCATTAACAAACTCCACAGCCCGACGTTTTAACCTCTTGATACCAGGACATACCTACACTAATAGCGGTCAAATTTAGGATCCGACTTTTTAAAAAAAAAAAGGTGTAAAAGAGATGCTTGAATCTAGGCATTCATAATAGGAATCGAATATATGTTAATAGAGTTAATTATGGTTTATTTGTTATTACTGGATTTGCTGTGTTCTTGTTTCAAATTATATCAAGATTTTACTTCTATAATATTTTTATGGTATTTTTTTTTAATGGGACAATAACTCAAGGAAGGGCTGATTTAAGGATGAAGAATTAGCGTGCATCGAAATTTTTTAAAGAAAGTGTTGCAACAAAAATAAAAAATATATTTCATAATTAAGAGGAACTTGATACCGAATTCTAATAAATATTCTCTCTTATTATGAATTTCTAATTAAATTATTATAAATTATCAATTTTGATTAAAATTTAAAGAAAAGATAAGTAAATTCAACAAATTATGACTTGTATGAACTTAGGCAAGGACATGATAAATAGTTGATGAGAAATTGATAATACGAGAATTGTTAAAGTAACTTTGATAATGGAACGGAAAAGAGAAAAATAAGCGAGTGTGAATGAAGGAAAAAAGAAACTAATAAGATGGAAACAGTAGATTAAAAAGATCCATCATCAAGGAAATAGCTGCCAAAGAGCAATTTGAAGGGGTAAAAGGTTGAATGCGATATGGAATATGTAAAAAAGGTGATTAGGAAAGTACCTGAATGTCTCCACTTTTGATCTTGGCAAGTGTTCCAACATCTAAAACTGGGGTTTTCCCGGACAGGTTCTTGAGTTGAAGGGGACCCAATTGCGGCCGGTCCAATCCGAATCTAGCCGTATCGCCCAGTATAAACCAAGACACTACCAGCAGCAGCCGATCGACAAGCCATATGGGCAGGCACCTTAGCAACCACATGGACAACCCGAAAGTTGAATTCCATAGCATCTCTTGCGGTAGAACATGCACCTAAATTCAAAATTAAATTCATAAGTGCCCCAAAACACAGGACTATTGAAAGAGGTGACGGGCTTTCCGCTTAATCCTCACTATTCCCTCCTCCTCATCCCTAGAGCTAGGAGAAGATTAGTCAGAGGAACATGAAAATGGGTTCTGATGTATTACAATTATTATCAAAATATATGTAAGATCCTACCATTCTGACCAATGTTCCGCATGCTTGGGAATCCCAAGAAAGTTAAAGATGAAAAGGATTTTTACTTCTCTACTCGCAATATAATATAGAGATTGTTTGTCAATTTGAAAAAGTAATTGGAACTCTAAACATATGTAATTACATGTATGTAATATAAATATAATTTTCTCGTTTAGGGCCAACTTTTGTATAAGAGCAACAGTTGTCAGCTGTCATGAAAATTTTAGCAGTTGCGGAGAAGACTACTATTGCACTGCTTGGACTTGGAACTTTGAAGAAAAAAACTTTGAGTTTTGATCTATAAACTGATAGAAAGAAAATCCCGAAATTCGACTCTTGAATTGACAAAAAGTTGCAAAAACTTTCCGAGGTTTTTTTTTCCCCCCCTTCTGTAGAGAGACAGAAGAGAGAGTGAAGGAGGATTGAAGCGTAGTGGTGGCAGTACAACAACTTACTGTGTCTCTGACCACAAGCGACGGATTAGCGTCATGATTGCACAGATCCAAGCAAACCTCCATGCCTGAATTCCCACATCCAACGACCAAAACCCTTTTTCCTCTAAACTCCTCTCCACTCTTGTACAAACTTGTATGCCTTATATCTCCTCCAAATTCTCCTATACCTTCAATGTCCGGCAGAACAGCCTCCGCATTTTCTCCGGTGGCTACCACCAACCACCTGCTTACGTACTCTATCTCCTTTCCCTTTAGCCCCACACTCCTGACACGCCAAAACCCAAGAGCGTGATCATACTCTGCGTATGATACTGTCTCATTGAACCTTGGCCGAATATCAAAAGTTTCAGCATATCCCTCTAGGTACTCAATGAATTGCTGTTTAGTAGGGTAAGTTGGAAATTCGGGGGGGAATCCCTTAAGTGGAAGCTCGCAGAACTGCTTAGGTAAATGAAGACGAAGACGGTCGTAAGTCTTAAGTTGCCACAAAGAGGCAATACAGTTAGATCTCTCAAGAACTGTGCTTGGGACACAGTTTTGCTTTAGACAAGCAGCTACAGCGAGCCCTGAAGGGCCGGCTCCAACGATCACAGGACCAGGAACGCACACACAACGTGAGGATTTACTCATTCTTTCAGTAAAAATAGGATCATGAGCTTGTTTTCCTTCTATCTCCCTCAAGCAGTCCATCAGCACGAACTAGGAACAAGAACTGATGATGATGTCCGTAATAGGGACTATCTGATCTGGTTAAAAAAGGAAGAATAGTGAGTTGAAGCAAGCGAAGTTGTAGAATTTAAACCCTATTGGATTAAGGAGAAAGAGCGAAATTCATGACAACCCATTAAGGAAAAAAAACGTGTTGGTTTGTGTATAACACACCAAGTTGGGGGACTAAGTTTGAAAGATTAGGCGGAGATTTTGTAATAGATTTCACTCTTATCTAAACAGAGCGGTTAGATTTGAGGAGAGGGGGATAAGGTCTTGTCCATTTATGGGAATGAGTATTATTTTTAATCTCTCTGCGTGTGTTTGTTCAATGGAGGGTAAACCGGAAGATGAGCAAGAACTACGGGCTAAATCAGCATTCAACCACGAAACAGAGAGAGAGAGAGAGGGTGAGAGTGAGAGGGATGGTGATATCTCTATATATTCCTTTTGTTCACAGGCAGACTTATATGGGGAGGGAGTGTAGTAATCGATGTGGGACACGTACAAGTAGATTGCGTACCATATGTTATAAGATTACTAATATTCGTATTAACTAACCAACAGCCTGTGGCCATGCTTGAAGCCATACAAAGAACGTCACCCTAGCTGCTTGCCATAAGAGAGATTCAACATCCAAAGATCCTTCCTTCTTCTGAGACAAGAAAGAAAATTGATTCAATATTTACATATATACATAATCATTCTATCAATTATAAATATATATATTATTTGTCAGAGATAACTTTATCTCGTTTCATACAACAATTAATTAAAAGTATATCTTGGAGGTATTTTTGCCCAGTAATTAGTTTCAATCACGCTGCAACGTGTGTTTTTTTTTTTTAATGACTATCTATTCCCTATATTAATTTGATAGTTCATCAGGTTGGCAATGGGATGGAAGGAGTTGGACTAGTCTACTTTAAGTTGGGCCGTGTAATGAATTGTAGCCAGCAGAACATGCAATGATGAAAAGTAAAAATGCATGGAGTGAAAGATTTCCATTCATGTGGTTTTGATTTGGACAATTATGATGTTTCCCTCATTTCAATTGGGCATACTCAGTAGTATCCAAAACAGATAACAAAAGTCAATCCCACATATTCAACGCCATGAACTTTAAGTTGACTTCAAAGCTCAAATTGAAGCTCCTCCTAGCTAGGCAAGATTTGATGGTCAAGGTAATCACGGGTGAAGTGAACCCCCTTAATTTCCTTGTATACTGGAAACAATTAACATGTTGACCTAATTAAGCGAATTAATGAAGAAGCATTACAGATATAATTAAATTATTAAATACAGCTAAAACTCAGATTCCATCTGAATGGAGCCTGCCTGACAAGTTGATAATCTAGTTTTAACGTACAATTTTCAAAAATGTAGATGAAATGAAGAATGGTTAGGCAATAAGAAAAGCCCCAATGGGGACAGAAAGAATTGAATGAGAGGCCTGGGTTATTTAACCCACTTTTCTGCAACCTAATGATTTCCTCATTCATTGGTGAGGTTGCTTCCCTTGTGAAATCATAGCTTGTCATATGCACATCCATTAATAGCCATATGTAATGGGTTTCAAGTAATAAGCTATCATGGGCCCTTGATTTCGACTCACTTTTGCACCTATCTAATATGTATATATAAATTCCTTTAATTCAAGAACCTAATCCAATGTTTACTTAAGTACTCAATTTTCAATTAATTAAACAACCGAAGATGAAATTCTCCGGGGTCACTGCGGACACGTTGATGTGATGCAGAACAATCCAAATGCAAACAGTAAATAAAATGAGTTAAAGCACCGCCATAGTGAATTTTAATTACTTAATCCAATTTGTTTAATGTTAATCAAAGGTGGAAAGGACTAATAACAAGACTTTTCCAAGTTAATCCACTTTATCCTTTGTGGCTGTTCTTAAATCGTCGGCAAAAATTCTTTGCAACTAATCTCATTGGGGCCAGTCGCACATTTAATCATTACATCTAATCTGCTTTTTCGTTTTCTTCTTTTAATTTTCAGGAATTAGATATATATATATATATATATATATATATATATATATCATAATTAAAATCCCAAACACTAGCTAAATATTAGTCCAATTAGTAATTGGTTTTGACAGCTTAATCACTGGGGCTTTTATGTCAATATATTGTATAAACAATCCTATATACAGTAGGTTTATATTATCTAAAAAGGAGCTTTAAGCTATTCGGAGTTGTTTTCTTTGAATACGCATGGTATTATTGCTAAATGATATTTGATTATATACCATACGTACGTATTCTGCATGATATTGGATCTAATTCAATTTTCTTTATTTAAGAAAAGCATTTTAGAATAAGATTAACACATGTAGTATTAATTTTAATTTTAATTTTCTTTGCCTAAATCTTGGATTATGTAACAGTATCATCCCCCTTTTTGTCTAAATTTTAATCTTGTTCGCTTCTTTTTCAACTGTAAATGAAGTTATACAAGCCTAAATATTCTCCTACACTGTTGTACAATAGGATAACCTTTTCTATTGGTTCTAAATCTTAATATTGGTTTATTCTACTTTATCCATGCCAATCTAAATTAAGTTATAGAAAAAGGGCAACCCTAAATTAAGTTAAAGCATATCTTATACCTTAGGTTATACAACCTCTCTTCTCTTCTTTTTTCCTATACTGCAACATGTTAAATTTTTTAATATAGGCAGAGTGTAATAAAAATTAAACTTTGGTCAACTATTATCCAAATAATTATAACTAGTTGTTTAGATAGTTGACCCTTATCACTTATAAATTCTTTAATATTTTCATGTTTAGTTAGTATAGGATACTCTAACACAACACTGTTAATCGAGTTTTGCAGGGCAACCATCTCTTTTCTAGATATTATCCCACCTTGGCTTATGTAAAGGATAGCCCTCGATTTGTTTTTCTAAATTTTAACATTTTTTGGTTCTTTTCTTTCCGTTACAATTTAATTTAAGTTATGCAACAAATCTTATCCTACCTTAG
The DNA here is from genome assembly GCA_029891385.1 of Erythroxylum novogranatense. Lineage (NCBI taxonomy): Eukaryota > Viridiplantae > Streptophyta > Magnoliopsida > Malpighiales > Erythroxylaceae > Erythroxylum > Erythroxylum novogranatense. The sequence continues at coordinate 41,033,057 of CM057234.1, read as the reverse complement.
GTTAAATATGGAAACAATCGTCCTTTCCCTCTAGATCTTACCTTAGGTTAAGTAAGAATTTGAATTCAAGACCCATTGATATTGGGTTTATAAGACTACTCTACTGCCTCAATCTCATTTCTACTCAATTATCAAAGAGACGGATAATTAGAAGATATGATGAAGGTGCATTTATGGTATTCAAATTAATATCCTGTAGGTTTAATTTCTTGACACATGCAAGTATATATGTATCAATTAGACTTAAATTGAAATCAAGATGATCCTTGTACATGTTTTCTTTTTACTTTTCCTTTGATGTACCGAAATTGACCTGAAATCTATTTTAGCAATAACATATACTTTTCACTTGACAAGAGGAAGTTCTATCTAGCAATAACAGATACCTTTCACTTGACAAGAGGAAGCTGACTCTCCATCCACATTTTCTCATGCTGCTGGCTCCCTTTAGAGAGAGCACAATAATGGATTTGGAGATCCACATTACTTTGCCTTCTTTTTAGTTCCTTAACAAGTTGTGGTACGGAGAGAGCCAGGGCGCTTTTGGTATCAGGACAAGATCATGATTCCTGGGGACGGTGGGACTGTTAAGCGGCGTGTTTTGCTTTCTCCCAATCACCACCTTTATGTCACGCATAACACTCCCCGTTGCCACTACAAAAATCTCTCTCATTTCATCACCAAGTACAAATGGCAATACCAACTGGTGCTTCTGCACTCGAATTGGATTATGGGTCCAAATAAAGTGACACGATTAAGAATTATTACGCAATGGGATTGACTAGCTAGGAACCTGAAAGAGAAAGTAATCTGTGTTTTTTTAACTGGATTTGTCAGTGGTATCAATTCAATATTATTGAAGGATATGATTGCTTACCTTAGTTGACCACTCCAATCAATTCAACAAGTGATGAGCATTACTCAAATTAATCATGGCTTTATTGGTTGATATTAGTTCACTGATCACACCGGTTGAACGACTAGATCCCAGAAATTTTCAATTAATTGTTCTAGTCGGTCCACCAGTGGGAAATTTTCAAAAGTTAGGGCTTTATTTTAGGAGATAACTCTATATGATCTTCTTTTGGTGCAAAATTCGCAATCATCTAGTTAGTTAGAAATAAGAAGTGATGCTCGTGGCACATAGAACACGATATTCATAGTAATTCCAAGCCCAAATTCGCAAAATATTTAGCAACAAACTGGAGCGGATAACTAGAATTACCAATTTATACGTGCCTGCTTGAACATTTGGGCTGAAGTTAATACGATTTCAAAGAACTGAAAGCAAGTCTATCTATGCTAATTAAATAATATAGCAACTCTAATTAATAAGGTTAGGTAATCTAGCGATTTCTTAAAAATAACATTTAAAAATAAAAATTGAAATCTTGAGAAAATCTATCTCACATTATTTATGAAATAATTATTTTCTTTTCTTTTTGACCATATTTTTCTAACAACCTCAACGTCATGATGAAAACTACCTCATTAAGAAAGGTCAAACCTTATCCAATTTATGTTTATTTATGCTAGTTTGAAAGATAAATAGTTTCTATTTGCCTTTTTTTTTCGTTTATTGAGATTTTTATTGATTGAAATTTATATTCATCTTAAAGAAATAGATATCTTTATTTCTATCTCAACAATTTTTTTTCACAAATGGTTGTAATAACTCTTTCATGTATTCCACAAGGGGTTATTTAATGAATAACCAAGTTACCAATTCAAAAGGGTAACTTAGGGGGCGTAACAAGAATTAAACATTAAATAATAATTGGATTTAATCAGCAGTAGTTTTTGGACGAATTAGCAAGTCAATAAACTTATCGACACAATTTAGAAAACTGTTAAAATTTTATTATGGTAAGTGTATGTTATATTAATTATATTGGCGTAGTTTAACTGAATAAAGAAGTAGTATGATAATAAGGAAAGATTGTTCATTGCAGGTGAATATATCGAAGTCCAATATAAAGGGAGTGTAAACAAGAGTAACTAAAGGGCAACCCAAAAGCAAACCTCAAAATGGTACAAGAAGCAACGATCTAGAATTAGTGAAGCAAAGAAAGACATTATGATGATTAAGCGGAAAGTTTAAAAGGGGGAATCGCATGAGATTTATTGTAGTGGGAATTGTCTGTAAGGGAGGGATAGAAAGCCTACTCTCCAATATAGGAGGAACAGGTCTAGGGTTGCCCCCATAGCTTCAGCTGGAAAGAAAAAAGGATTCAGAAAGTTGTTACCATCTATGACGACATGTCATAGTTCCACTTTCGACTGGAAATCAAGTTCTAGATCCTAACTTAGCCCATTACTACCCCCGTACACTTATAAACATCAAGAAAGAGAAAGTGGAGCTCTTCAATCGTAATTGGATTGTTATACGTCAGCACGTATATCGATAGAGTAATAGAAGTGCGGACTGGCTCGCTACTCAAGCCAAGCACTCCGACCTTGGCGTCACTTATTTCAATTTTCCACCCAACGGGTGCCTTTCTATCCTCTCAGAAGATATATCAGGGATCTGTTTCCGTCGACTAATTTTGTAACCGATGTACTCATTTTTTTTTTATAAAAAAAAAAAAGAGAGAAAGTGAAATTGGTGGAGATTCCCTTAGGCCCTTTACGTGAGCAATTATCAGATTGTTTTTTGGTAGCTTATGTTACCGCAACTATATTTAAATGCAAGGATTTCTTTACAAAAAATGAGCATAAATCTTTGTTGTGTTACTGTATAATCGCTTTGTAGAATGTCAGTTAACCAATATTTAGCCCATATTGCAAGATCAGTATCAGCATTAAACAGTATTTAATTTGGACGAGTTAAGAAAAGAAAAGGGAGCTTGGTAAGTCTAAAACCCGTCAGCGATTTGGGCTTAATTAGTTTGTGATGTTGATAGAAACAGGAGGCCTCGCCTAGTTTGTTCTTCGTTAGGAAACAATATAAAAGGATCATGCAAGATTGTATTTACCCTATAACTGTTCTTTTTGTCCAACTCAAGTATGATTTGCAATCCAGTAATCAGCTACTTTCCAAATTAATTGAAAGCTTAATAATGAATTATAGAGCAGCTTTGGCCCTTCAATATGGGCCTGTGAGAATATGACAAGAGATACTGGTTTCCACCCCCTTTTCCCTCTTCTTGCAAATTAAACTACTTCAGGAAATATACGACATCAAGTTTTCACAAATTAGTGGCGCATAAACTGCTTACATTTTCATTAGGTTGATAATATTTTATCCCAAAAGCATCTTACACGAGATCGTTGCTATAAGATTTTCCGATTAAATAATATATTAATGATGAATAAATCTCTCCTAATTATTATCATTTTGATTAGACATAAAAGAAATCTAAAGCATTACTTTAGGATGATACTTAAGAATTGATGACCATTATTAAATCTCAGTGAGTATATGAAAGATGTAATTAAGTAATAATTAAATTGGGCTAATCATTAACAGGCAAGTTGGGGTCGAATGTGAAGAAATAAATAAAGAGGAAGAAAACAGAATGACATGGAACTACTTTAAGAAAAACCCACAGGCGGCACTAAACCACTGACAGTATTAAAATGTTGTTACTAGCATGATAAAAGGCCAACAATAGTTGAACTAAAAAGAAGCTTACCTTCATTGTGAAGTTTAGACCCATTTAAAACATTTCTTTTTAAAAGCAAGCCAGTTAAAACAGCAAAGGGAAGGAGAGTGTTAGCTTTTGCTATTAATTTTGTCTTTTTTCCTTTCTGAAAGTACAATCATAATTAATGTACTCAAAGTAGATGGAATACTTTAATCTAACCGAAAGCTATTGTGTTATATAATTAATTTCTTGTGGTTGACTTGTGGGTATCATAAAGTAATGTGGAAAGCATATACATGTCCTCTTCTTCCACTTAAATTATTTCCTTTCATTTGTTTAAATTCAAGAGCAAAAAAAAAAAAAAAAGAACACAGCAATCTTTTTCAATAGTAAGTATTTTTCGGAGAGCTTGAAGTAAATAGTAAGGATGTGCTTTTTGTGAATGAAATGCTCAAGCAGTTTCTTTGAATCCGCGTGTCTAATTCAGTTCGACGTGTAGCCATATCACCCTTTTTTTTTCTATTAATAATTTTGTGTATTTTTAATTAAGTAATTACCTAATTTTATTTATTTATTTATATTATTCTTATATATTTATTATTTTTACTATTATTTTATTGCCTTGTCTAACCCCTAGTTTTGTGGTTTTACTATTTTTGGTTATGAGTGTTCTTATCTATTTTTTTTTAGTGCTTCTATTTCTCCTTTACTTATATTTTCATTTATTTTAAGTTTTTTGTATTGTTTTTGTTATTTGCATCATTTATATATTGTCTTATTTACATGTGGGTGTATCAAAAATAGCTTCTTTATTATGTAAGAATAAAACTATATATTATCGGACCTCCTTAAATTTTATTTCATTGCTAAATTTTAGACTAGATGATGACGACGACGACGACGATGTGTAGCTGTCAATTGTATTATCAATTAATGGTGTGAAGAGAAGCAGATGACTAGGCGCTCTGCCCTATCAAGTTAGTTAATTAAGTATAGGCAGACATAGTTTTGATGACGCCAGTCTCCCACGGAAAAGCTTGATGGGTTCTTCCCATGGCCCATATGATTGCAAAGCCTCATATGAAAAGAGTTAAATGATAACTTTTTGGCTGCACAATATAATCCTTCTGGTATCATTGGGCACACTTTGATGTAATTTAATTGATTAAGACGTCTTGATATGAGAACTGATAATATTAAAAACAAAAAAACAAAAGACTACAAAACAAATCAAGCTAGAAACGACATTCTCTTAGATACAAAGAAAAGGGAAAGAAGCAAAATTTGCAGCTTTAAGATTAGAATCATTTCTTCCACTCCCTCCATATATATATTTATATATAGAGATCAATTATAAACATAACAGTAGAATCAATGTGGGTCACTATCCACCACCACTTTATTCTTTGAGGTTGTGGTTAAATTATGCTCTCATCGCTCACGTCTAAAGCTTGACAAGACCTTCGTGCGACTAAAGCTTTTCCGTGGTTTAAAGTGCACTTGTCCCTGCGCCAATTCTAAGATTCTACGGTATAAGAATATTGTTCTTTAATCCCCGCACATGTGCAGATAAATTGTATATCAAGTACAGATAGAAAAATTTGATCCTTACATATATATATTCGAAAAAATATTGCAAACGGGCTAAACAAACACATCTTTATAAGAGTTCAATTAAAGCACTATTTCACAGACGGATTAAACGAACGCCCCTTATCATCGAAAGCTTAATTAGTGCCCCATTTATAATTAAAACCTCAACTGTTCCAGTCTCTTACAAGAGGGGCTAATATAAAATTGAACTTAGGACTTGACCGAAGTCAAACCTTGCTCTCAATCATCTAACCACAACCCTTGAGAGCTTAAATTTATATTTTCTAATACTTTTCTCCGAATATCTTATTATAAGTTTTGTGTCACCTAATAAATATTTATTTTAACTTCTATCATGAAAACTATTGGAGTTAATTTAAAATGCTTTCAGGAAAGAATCAAAATAAATTTGTATTTATATAGACACATAAGCCACTGAATGAAAATATATGGTTTTTTTTACTTTTAACGTTCGTATGAAAATTAAAACAAAACAAAGATACTATTAAAGAAATAATAAAACCTATGCAACCTTTTCTTAAAAATACTTGAATTTAAACTTTAAAAATTAATAGAAAATAAGAGACGAACTTTGAAAACTTGCGAAAGACATTAGTAATTAATTAAAAAATTGAATATGAATAATATGTTTTGGGTTTGAATTTTTGAGATGAGAAGAAATATTACCTTCGATTTCCATTTGGGAACGAACATCATCAGTATCAAACGTAATACTAATTCACATGATTACTAATTCCTAGCAAAACAGTGGTTTGAAGTTTGCCTTCAATTATTAATTTGTATTGGAAGTTGTGTTTAAACTAAAGAAATATGGCTCCTACTCGAAACAAAGCCTTTATATGATTTTAAAATTCTCATTTTGGCTCTAATAAGAGCGAGTGGAGTTATAAACACTACAATTAAACATTGCCTTCTTGCAATACTAAAATTCTACGTCTTGACATGTATTTAAGATTCTTAAAATGTGCACTATAGAAGGTTCATCCTGTACCTGTAGTTGAATAATCAAATGTACTGAATGAATGGCTTTTCGCACAATGAATGCTCGTGGGCGTGACCGTGTTGACAGGTTTAGGCCAATTGGGTTCTCTTTATATACTAAAATATCACCACTCTTTTTGACAAAAATTAGGCCATCCTCCTATAACACATTACCACACCCAACTTAAATAACTCCTTTTAAAATGATTGCTATCTTGTCTATGCAAGGAATTGGATTCACATTCCTCCACAAAATTGCTGCTGAGGTTCACATAAGTTGTTTTACCTCTTTTTTTATTGTTTATATAATCTACTTATTCGGAGTGAACTGATTCTGAGATCATACGTGAAGAAAATGGGTCTTAAATCAAATAATGAATGGTTTGAACACAAGAATTGGGCAAACTAACGGAGGAAACTTAATGGGTTCTGTTCTGCGCTCATTTTGTGATTTTGGATGACATGTATGTTGGTTCAATCATTTCCCCTTTCCTGTTAGGATTGACATTGTGAACCACCCTACCAATATTTGTTTGCCAAACACATTGTAGGAACAATTGATTAGTTGAAAAAAGAGATAAAGTTGAAATTATATATATAAAAAAGAAATATATGTTCTTTAATGAGTGTATGACACTATTCCCATCAAAAGTTTACAAGTAATAAAACAATTAAGAGGCAAGCGGAGAGGGGGTGATGTATTAAAGAAGAGATTGAAAAGGAGGCCATACAGGTGGTGGAAAAGATGTTCTTAGATGCATTGCCAACCTCAAACGGCTTACATGTGAGAGAAATTTTTAAAAAGACAGTACGTTTAGGCCGCCATAGGGTAGGATTTTTGGTCCATAAAACCATATATATATATATATATATATATAGCAAAATAAAACAACAACAACAACAAGAAGCTTTCTCTCCCAAGTCCCTGTTTTCCAACCCATCTTCTTTTATTCCTTTACCTTTTCTTAGATAAATCGGAAAAGTATTAAACATTCCACTAGATTTGTAACATAGTCGGAAAAGTATTAAACATTCCACTAGATTTGTAACATGCTCGTGCTTGATTGAGTGCGTTTGCAATAATGTGCACTCAGACGATAATCCTATCCTCCTCAATCGTAATATAATGTCGTCTTACTTTTTTTACGCCGCTATAATTGGATTACACAGTGATGAATTAAAGACTAGGCCGGTAAGTAAAATCCTTTATTAAGTTGCATGGTAATTGCTTCTTAGGTCCATTAGAGCCCTTCAAATGTATAAGAAAACCATAATGTGCATGAAACCTAACCCAAAACTAAAACTGGGCCTCAAATATATTGGGACCATGCAATGATCATTTGCTATAGTTTTGTCCAAAAGCCCACAGTCGATACCATGCAATGATCGTTTGCTATATCCTTATCTAGCAAGTTATGACCTTATTAACAAAAGGTAAAGACAAATACAGTTATGGACCTAAGAAAGAAAATTTAAATAAGTGTTCGATAAATCATGATTTATTTCATCCCTATAATGCTACGGTCAGGATCTTGATCAAATGCTTTTTTTTTTTTTTTTCTCCTAGGAGGTGTCCACTAGGTTGAAGCCAGTGACTAATCCTCCTTCGCGGTACTGATACATCCTTTATGGGAGTTGCCGCTGGTCCAAGAGTTTGCTGCATTCTTAAAAACCCGATCCCTCTTGATTAAGCGACGAAGGTATGCGTCACCTACGCCAACCCTCTAGGTTTTGATCAAATGCTACATCTATTTATCATTTATAATTAATTTGTAATTAAAATTTTAATTTATTACGGAAGCCTATAAAAATTAGGAGTAGTTATTCATAGTTTAATTTTAATTATTTTTTCAGAGAGTAAAGAGTAGTTATTATAACTTCATGTCCTATATTCAACCATCCAAATATCAAACGAAAGTACATATGTTTATATAAATGCAATCATGTAAATTTATTTTTAATTTATGGTTATTTATTTTGTAAGAAATTAGTTCAAAATGTTTCATGCTTTTTAGTTCTAACTTCTAATTTTCATCAAAATGCAAACTAAAAATGCTTACGAGATGCAAATCTTAGTTCAAGAGTTTAAGTTGAGAACCTGTTGCAAACTTATTGCCTGGAAAACCGCATTTACTGGATCACTCACAATAGTAACCAACTAATTTACTTTTATTTGTAACAAAATAAAAATCATATGTTAAAAGAATATAAATAAAGCTTGATGACCTGACCTGATTAAAGAGCTTAACAAATGTTAGTTTTGACTTCAGATTTTATCTTAGATGCTTAATTTAAAAGAAAGATGCGTTTTTCTTAATATTATTATAATTTCAGCTTTGCTTTCTTACAAAGTGGATATTATAGATCAAATCACTTGTTCTTATTATTTTATTCCTACCATATTTTATAAATATAAATACGAAGATAGGAAGAAATTAAGTGACTTCAAAGACTTGTATCCTAGTGGCTTGTAATTTCTTTCAGAGGAATTTGGAGTTGTGTCCTTGCTGGACTGGGCCATTCAGGATATCAAGTCACTACTTACTGTAATAACAAGAAGCCTAGCAAATAACAATCATGGTAAAAAGAATGATAAGCAATTCCTGTATCAAGAACAATCTCATGATCTAATGTATTTAATGTTACGAACAAGAGATAAGCAAGGTTAATTAGATCCTGTCGTATGTATAGGTGCCTTAGAACTGATAGGTCAGGGAACCGTACGTGTCTATTAAGAGTAAGACACGTAATTATGCACTAAATGGGACTTCAAGTACTCTTTCACTACGTACCATAGTTCAAATTTAAACTGAAATTTCTTAAGCATAAGGGATAAACTACACAGAGCCCTAATACATGAATAAACGGTACACATTCAATCGCAATAACTACTAACTTGCGAACCACCGAAGAAAGGATAAACAAAAGGAAGTTACGATACCGCAACTGATCATCATAAAGGCGCCGTATCTACTCTGCTCAATTCTAAGTTGGTATGGTTGCAGCATAACAATTGTCCTCCTGTGGTTGTACCAAAATACTTGTCCTTCTGGACCATATAAATGTGAGTCCAATAGTTGGGTTTGGCATTAAAGTATGAGTTCAGATCTTGTGTTTAATATTATAGTGTTTTATTATGTCTAATGAATATTAGTCATTTATTTATATGAATCTCGTATAGGTTTCGTGTGTATCCCACAAAATAAATGACTGAGATTTTATGAGACAGAATAAGACAGGGTAATATTGAATAGAAGATCTTGTCCCTTAAAATATCCAATTTTATTACTTGCCTAAAATTATTATTATTATTATTATTATTATTGTACACCACCAAGTATTATTAGCACAAAAAGAAGAAGAAAGTTATACATATATCATCTGCTCTTATCTTATAAATTGGGCTAGAAAAAACGTGTTCGAAGATGAAAGGGAGGGGCAGTCTAAAGCATCATCGCTCTTACCTTTGAATTTGGTGAGAGGATTGAGAAAAATGAGTTAATGCTAGCTGAACGTAGCAATCAAAAATGCAAACTTGAAAAGTCAAAATAAGGATAATGACAAGACTGAAACTCTTAAGAGGCAGGAAAGATCAAAATCCAAGCTCTAACTGTATAAAACGCAAGATCATAAAGAAAACAGATTTCATCAACCATCACAAAAACTTCATAAATGGTGGTAGTTGTTTGTTAAGCTCTAGCCAAAAGTCTAACCAATTAAAGCGAGACCGCCCCACCTCTTATATTTTCATCGTAATTCAATGGACGTCCAAAAATGACAAGTACTCCGCACCAGACAGATAATCATGTTGAGCAACTCTGGTTCCATATATCTGCGCGAGGTGGCAAACCAAGGTTGCCCCAAAAGCAAACTTGTAACTTAGAAACCCCCTAACTCTTGTTTCTAGCTCACATCATCACTTGTTTTGTAGTACACCTGTCCCACTTGAAAGAAATTGCATTGAATTCAGGAAGCCGGGGACAGTTGAGGTAATTAAACCGGTCGATATTGTGGTTGATAAGCTGACATTCAATCTAAGCACCCTTAGGACATGCTTCAGACCTATAAATGTTGATTGCAGGCTGCTAGCTCCGTCTCAAAGCAAGCATTCTGGTCTTAGTGTATCTAGCTCTCTTGTTGTGATCAGTACTTATGGAGTTCAGAATTCAACGGATCCTCACTTTTCTAGTTGTAAGTTTCATCTGTGGACAAGATTATTTACTTTCCGTATTCTTTTCTGCTTTCAGAAAGCTTTTTAGGTTTGAAGGACCGCTACTGCTACGAATGGACATAAATTGACACGTGTTATGAGGTCTTAATAGAGATTGGTGATTTGTTTCTTGCAGCTTGCACTTGTGGCTAGTGACGCTGCCTCGTCCCCTGAGCTTTATTGGAAATCTGTTCTGCCCAACACTCCAATGCCAAATGCCGTCAAAGATCTTCTAAATCCAGGTAACTAGGTACAAAAGTCCCAAACTACAGAGTAAAGATCAAAAGACTTTGGAATTTGTTACTTCCCTTAGTTTAAAGTAAGATATAATGACAATAGTATATATTTTTTCAGTTGAGCAGATTCGAAGCCTTTATAACTTAATGGTCTCAAATGCACAGAATTTCTTAACATTTATCTTGTGTATTCCTCCGTAATATCTAATTTTCGGAAGGTTAGATTATGACATATATCTATGTAAGAGTGTTGCTTATTAACGAAATCACAATGATATAAACAGCTGTACTCATCAGCTCTTCTGATCTAATGTTGCCAATTTACAGACAGTTTCATGGAAGACAAGAGCACGTATGTTGACGTAGGGAAGGGTGGTGTAAATGTCGATGCTGGAAAAGGGAATCCTGGAGGGACTTCCGTTAATGTAGGGAAAGGCGGCGTAAATGTTCATACCGGAAAAGGGCAGCCAGGTGGTGGCACCCATGTTGCAGTCGGAGGAGGCAATGGTGTAGGTGTTAACACAGGCACGCCTGGACACAGAACCAACGTTGGTGTGGGTAAAGGTGGCGTCTCCGTCAACACCGGGCACAAGGGCAAGCCCGTTTATGTCGGAGTGCATCCGGGCCCGGATCCCTTCAATTACCTATATGCTGCTACAGAAACCCAGCTTCAAGATCACCGGAAAGGCGCTATCTTTTTCTTGGACAAAGACATCCACACTGGCAATGTCATGAATTTGCACTTCTCCAAAAGCACGAACGCTGCAACTTTCTTGCCTCGCGATGAAGCTAACTCTATACCATTCTCTTCCAGCAAGTTGTCAGATGTGTTTGATGATTTTTCCGTGAAACCCGGATCACTGGAGGCTGAGTTGATGAAGAACACAGTGAAGGAATGTGAAGATCCTGGAATTGAAGGAGAGGAGAAGTTCTGTGCAACGTCCTTGGAGTCGATGATCGACTTCAGCACATCCAAGCTGGGGAAGAACGTTCAGGCAATCTCCACGGAAGTGGGGAAAGAGAATCAGGCGGAGAAGTTCACGATTACCGGAGTGAAGAAGATCGGAGATGGCAAGAAAGCTGTAGCATGTCACAAGCAGAACTACCCATATGCTGTCTTCTACTGTCATGCAACGGATAGAACAAGGCTTTACATGGTTCAGTTAGTTGGTGTTGATGGAACCAAGACCAAAGCAGTAACAGTGTGCCATACGAATACAGGTGCGTGGAACCCCAAGCATTTGGCTTTCCAGTTGTTGGAAGTGAAGCCAGGAACTGTCCCTATATGCCATTTCCTACCAGAGGATCATGTTGTTTGGGTTCGAAACTAGAAATATATATGCAAAGATTTTATGCCATATCAGCTGTGGTATTCTGTTCCTTTAGTTCTGCTTATATTGTCCTTGGGTTCTACTATCTTTCTGTTACAACTTACAATATAATATGTATACCTAAAATGGCTGATCCGTATTCAGTGATATTTGATACATTTTCCTTTTGCTCGCTGCCTGTTGACATTCATCAGTTATATATATATATATATTCATGCATTTAGATTCATCACCACCCATCTGAATATATATATATATATATACACGAGTGTATGGCAACTTGTGCATACCTAAATTAATTGATAATAATTTGAATTATTCCAACGAGAGAAGCACTTGTACATTAGAATTTATAATACAAAAGTTACTTTTTGACTTTAGGTGGTTAAAAAGTACGTGAAAGATTTAAAAATTCATTCTTATAATTAAGATTTTCTATTGAGGACTCGATTAATTATCTCGTCACTTAAATGATCCTAGCTTAATTGGTGCTACTCCTTCCACGTCATATAGACCGAGTTTCATCGTAACAACATAGAAAATAACTTCATCTGCAATGCCAAAAAATATTTTTTGGAAGAGCTGAACTGTCTCCCTCAGTTTGGTCTTTGGTGTCTAGAGTGTGCATGGACCAATATATTCATTCAACCCCAAACAAATTCATGTGGCTTTACATATATATTTTCATGTATAATTCTTTATACGTACCACACATATACATCTATGTATGCTCCTACTTGCAAATCAACAATCAATAAGCTCCAACCATGTAAGATGTCTTTAAATTCCGAATTCGCAAGTCTCCAAGCGAATTTCAAAGCCATTAATTAGACTCAACTCTTTCCTTGGACAAAGACCTCCAATAAATTTAACTCCCTATATATGAAAGCTTTCCTAACAGAGGTAACTACATCAATCTACTAATCAACTCGAAATAACCAAGGAATTAGATCCTTACTCATATCATTCTAGGTACACATATTTCACGACATTCCTACTAAACACTCTACAAATCGTAATTACACTTTAAACATTAATCATCATCATGTTCCCTAACATTAAAACAACTTGAAAACACTCTTAAATACAATCCCAAGACCATACCAAATGTCAAATCGTAGAAAATAACATAAATTGCAAATTATAGCACAACATTAGATAGTACAATGCGCACTCTTACACTTAATTATTCAAATTTCAACTAAAGCCTTCAAGTTTTCCTCTTAGTTCTCCACTAACCGTGAGATTTCTCTCTTTGACTTCCACTTTCTGTTTACATTCTCTTATATTGTTTTGCATTAAGTGAATAAGACTACTGAGTAGGCGAGGTCTTAAAGGTTGAGAAGAGTTGGCCTACACATGTCGCTAGAAGGGTTTGCCACACAATTCGAATAAACCAACTATCAAATGAAGGGAAACACTACTCACAAGCTTTAAATCGACCTGAACATTGGAAAAAAGCGTCAGTAAGTCTTTGGTAAATTTCTTATTTTTAACTTATAAGTTTTAAACATTTTTTATTTACTCAAAAATTAGTCCTTTTCGTACTAAAATTTAGTAATACACCTCCTAAATTTATTAAAACTTAGAGTCATCCCTATATTTTTTACAATATATTTAAATAAAATTTTATTTCCATGTGAAAATTCATTGACTATAATGTACTATAAGTTTTTATCAAAATAAGGGGGCGTTTGGTTTGAGCACGGGGTTGGGTATAGATATGAGTATAATAGTAAAAGGGAATGTGAATGGGTATGAAAAATAAAAATGATGTTTGGTTTGTAATTTGAGTTTCAGATTAATACCAATAATGTTGTTTGGTTTGTTGCATTAATGGGAATGAAAGATAATATAATAACATTTTTCATATCATATTTATTATTATTATTACAAAATTTATAATAATAATAATAATAAGATAATTAATTTCAGTATAATAAAATTAATAATAAAATTAATAATAATAATAATAAGATAATTAATTTCATATAATAACATTAATAAAATAAATAAATAATAATAATAAGATAATTAATTTAGTATAATAATAATAATAAGAATAATAATAAGGATAATAATAATAATAATAAGTTTAAAATTTATAATAAAAATAATAATAATAATAAGAACAATAATTAATAATAATAATAATATTATTATTATTAAGAAGTTTAAATAATAATAATAATAATAATAACAACAACAACAACAACAACAATAATAATAATATTTCATGGACACATGTTAACATTAAAGATTAATTTATAAGCATTAAAACATTGTAAACTTATTTAGAGAGGATCAGTCTCATGCATTTCACTTAAGTTTATTCATACTTTATTAGAATACCACACCCTTTTAGTCAATTATTAGGAGGCTTTTTATTATTATGTTCAATGACTATTTATAAATGTTTATATTGGTTTACATGTCACCTAAAACAGAATGAATTGAGTACTTATGATTTTAATAAAATATTTGTACCTAAAAGACTAATTTAAAACTTAAGCAAATACGTAATAATTACAAGCCAATAAAGTAAAGAGAGTAGAAAAGAGAGATTGTAAACTGAATTTATGGTTTTCTCTAACCTTTTTTGGGAATCCCTAAAACATGAATAGGACAAGAAACCAAATAAAAGTTGAATGGAGTCATTGCTTTACCTTGTTAAGGAAAAATAAAAATACCTAAATGAAAGGAACTAAAAAATTGAGTTCGATATTAAATTGCTTTTGTTAGTTGTCTTATTTATCTGCATAAGTAATTGCTTAGATCTGAAAAAGATTTATAAATTTGGAAATTTTTAAAGCAAAATGAATTTAGGTGTGAACTGAATAAAAATAGGCTGAATATAAAAATTAAAACATAAATTTTAAGAGTTTGTGATATAACATAAAACTTAAAATAAAAATACTTAAATTAATATTTAAAAACGAAATGACATTTAAAAAGAATGAATAAATGTAAAGAGTTTGTGATTTGATATAGGCTTAAAATAAAACATTTTTAAAGAAAATAAAAATATTGAATTAAGAAAATGGCTAGCTAAATTCAATATAGTTATACAACTCTTTCAATAAAATGTAGCACATGCTCCAACAATTCAAAGTAATATTAAATTCTAAGCAGTGTAATTGTGATTCTAGAGTAACCAAGTACTTGACATAATCCATCAGCTATTGGGCAGTCAAAAATTTATGAATGATTAATCTTCCTGACTAGTTTTGACTATAAACTCAAGTTTCATCTCTACGCAACAAATTGTAAATGCATTAGGAGGTGAGGATATGAATTATTAATTGTTCTCTTATCCAAGTTAACAGTCCAGTCATAATTTGAATACTTATTTTCTTTATGCTCTTAAAGATCCCAGAGTTTCTCTCATTCTAGATGGTATAGGGTTCTCAAAGCTTCTTAAGAAGTTAGGTTGCCATTCATCATTAATTAAAAACGAACTCACCTTCATAAGTAAAGAAAATTAGTGACTTAAATGCTACAACGGGCTGTAGTTTGCTAAAGGACTGATAAAACACTAGTTATCAAACCACAGAGAAGTTAAGTTACCCTTGCCAATTTTGCACTAGATATTGGTATAAAGGACGTCCCTTAACTTCGACAACTGATTCATTAAATAAGAAGTGTTAGAAGTGTTTGCTTTTAAAAAATAAGTATGATATATATATATATATATATAAAGATAACTTTATCTCATTTCATACAACAATTAAAAGTATGTCAATCTTGGAGGTATTTTTGCCCAGTAATTGGTTTCAATCAACCCTGCAACGTGTTTAGTAGACTTGTATCCTAGAGTGGCTCGTAATTTTTTAAAGAGGAATTTGGAGTTCTGTTCTTGCTGGGCCGGGCCATTCAGGATATCAAATCACTACTTGCGCAAAAGTCTCGTATCAATTAAGAGAAGGAAATAATGTCGCAAATCTATATAAAAATATAATTATTTTCATTAGACTTTGAAATGTGGCATACATAGCGCACGTTCTAGTGAAAATAAGTTTGAGTTACATATATTTAAAGTTAAATATTTATAAAAACTGGGATATAATGTATATTGTCTTAAATAAATATTTTTATAAAATCAAGAAACAACATAAGTTTTTAAACTTCTTTTTAATTACCATTCTGAATATAAGGATAAATAAGAAATTTAATAAAAATATATATAGATATTAAAATCAATCATTTTTAAATATTATATTCAATCAAAACTTATTTTTATATTAATGCTACTATTTTCATTTTCAAAGTAATTAATTTAAAATGTCAATGCATAATATAAATTATTATGAATAAGTGAATTTACAAAATCTAGACTCAAGATAAGTTTGTTAATTTATTTTCACCATTTTAAATAAATATATTATAAAATCAAGACATATTATAAAATTTTCAAAAATTTCATTTACATTTACCAATATCTAATTTAAACTATTCTAAACTAATGTGTTTACAGAATGAAGAATAATTCAACATATATAATTGAATTTTATTTACATTAATACTCCTTCTTTATATTTCTTTATAATTAACATATTTTAAAATACTTAAGGAAATTATTATTTATAAAATCAAAATATAGTGCAAGTTTATTGAAGTCTTTTCATTATTCTCCTAAATATACTTATAAATTGAAAATATAAGCTTTTCTAGATAAAAGCTTTTACAACATTCAAGCATAATTATACTTAAAGTTGAAATTTTGTTTGTATATTAATACGTAATTGAATTATATGTTATTAAAAATATATTATAAATTCAAAATAGATATATAAATTAAGGTTCATTATATAATTTATTGTATTTATAAATATTGGTTATGTATTACAAGATTTAGGTGAATTAAGTTATTATTGTTACTTGTTGTTATGATGACTTGCAATATTTTTTATCATTTTATTCAATAAAATGAATTGTATATATAACAAAATCAAAATGACCAACCTTAAAATTTGAGGGGACCGGAGAAACTCTTTGTTGTTAGGAGAATTTTCTGACCGTTAAATAACAAAAATCTGTAACAAGGACTTTTCTATCCTTTAGTTCTTCCTCACCAAATCAATTGTGATTGTGGTTCTGGTGAACAATGAAATTTGTCAAAACTAGTAGGATGATTATTTTGAATGGCGCCAATTATACTCTTTGGAAAGGCAAGATGGAGGATATTCTTTATGTGAAGAATTTTTACTTACCAGTATTTGCCACTAAAAAGCCTAATGATAAATCGGGTGAAGAATAGACTCTGATGGATAGACAAGTATGTGATTTTATAAGATAGTGGGTTGACAACAATGTGTTGAATCATATTTCTGGTGGGACATATGTTCGAAACTTGTGGGAGCAGCTTGAGAAGCTGTATGCTCGAAAGACTGGAAACAATAAGATGTTCATAATAAAACAGATGTTAGCTTTGAAGTATAGTGATGGGACTTCTATGATAGATCACTTGAATAACTTCCAAGGAATTATGAATTAGTTGTCAACAATGGAGATTAGATTCGATGAAGAAATAAAGGGTTTGTTTCTCCTTAGCTCCTTACCGAATCTTAGAAACTTTTAGATCTTCATTGTCAAATTCTGCTCCGGATGGTGTTATCTCTATGGATCTTGCCAAGAGCAGTGTATTGAATGAAGAAATGAGAAGAAAGTCTCAGGGTTCCTCTTCGACAGATGTCCTGGTGACTACCTCTAGGGGATAAATAACAACCGAGGTTCACCAAAACAGAGAGCAAAGGCGAAATAAATCCAAAGGCAGATAAGAAAGAGCACTTGCAGAAAAATTGCTGGAAGTTGAAGAAAGAGAAGAAAGGCAACAAAGGCAAGGAAGAAAAGAAAGAGAATGAAAATGAGAATTGTGTTGCTATTGTCACTGAAGAAGACCTTGTGACAGTCTTTGAAGAGAGCCTAGTTGGGGTTGTTTGTGATGAAACAAGCTGGGTTGTAGATACTAATGCTTGTTCTCATGTTATATCAAGGAAGGATTTTTTTCTCATCTTATACTCCAGGTGACTATATATGGGAAATGAAACTATCTCTAAAGTTGTTGGCATTGGGACAATTATGTTGGAAACAGGTACGGGAACTAAACTTGTTTTGAACAATGTTAAGCATGCACCTGATGTTCGTTTGCACTTGATATCTGTTGGCAATCTTGATGATGAGGGTTATGTGAGTAACAATGGTGGTGATATGTGGAAACTACTAAAGGTTCTTTGGTGGTGGCTCGTGATAGAAAGCGCTCTAGCTTATACCGGACAACAACTTTAGTATGTACTAACAGGGTAAATGTAGTTGAGAATGGCTCTTTAGTATTATGGCACAAGAGACTTAGCCACATTAGTGAGAAAAGATTGAATGTGTTGGCCAAGAAGAATCTCTTATCAGATTTGAAGGGTGTTAAACTGGAAAAGTGTGAGTATTGCTTGGCTGGAAAACAACACAAAGTTTCTTTTAAGACTAATCCTCCTTCAAGAAAGACTGAGTTGCTTGAGTTGGTGCATTCAGATTTGTGTGATCCTATGAAGACAAAGACTTTGAGGGGTGCATTGTATTTTGTTTCCTTTATTGATGGTTGTTCCAGGAAATTATGGGTCTATGTCTTGAAGACCAAAGACCAAGTGTTGGGGGTCTTTAAACAGTTTCAAGTTTCTGTTGAGAGAGAGACTGGAAAGAATATTAAGTGCATTCGCAATGACAACGGTGGTGAATAATGTGAGCCATTTGATGAATATTGTAGACAGATGGGCATTAGACACTAAAAGACTCCTCCAAAGACTCCTTTGTTTAATGATGTGGCAGAGAGGATGAACAGGACCTCGATGGAGAGAGTCATATCCATGCTTTCTGAAGCTAAGTTGCCTTATTCATTTTGGGGTGAGGCTATATTAGCATCTACACATGTTATTAATTTGTCTCCCACTATTGTTTTGCAGGGTGATGTTTCAAACAGGGTGTGGTATGGAAAAGATGTTTCCTATGACCACTTGAGAGTGTTTGGATGCAAAGCTTTTGTGGATGTGCCTAAAGATGAGAGGTCCAAGTTGGATGCCAAGACAAGACAGTGCATTTTCATTGGTTATGGCCTTGATGAGTTTGGTTATATGCTATATGATCCTGTTGAAAAGAAACTTGTGAGAAGTTGTGATGTTATCTTCATAGAGGATCAAACCATTGAAGATATTGACAAGATAGAGAAGCCAGGGCATTCTAGTTCTGGTAACCTGATTGATCTTGATCCTATTTCTCAAATTGGTGCTCATGATGATGTCCAGAATCATGTTCCTGATCATCATGTTAATGTTGAAAATGCTGATGGTAATGTTGTTGTTGATGAGGTAGATGTTCATGTTCCTAAAATTGTGGATGAGTCGACTGTTCCACTTAGGAGGTCTACTATACTGCATGCTCCTTCTTTCCGTTACATACCTAAGGATTGGGTATTACTCACTGATGGGGGAGAACCTGAATGTTATGAGGAAGCCATTGATGTTGGGCGCTGATTCCGGAACCCAACTCTTGCCTTGAAACCATATGACGTGAACGTACTCCAATGAAGTCTCCTTAACCATCATCGATTTTTTTCCTCTTACTCTGATACCATGCATGTTGGATCCATTTTCGGAACCTAACATCCGAAAACCATTCATAAAACGTGAGCATAATAACCTGTAGGGTTATTCTATGGAATCTTTTTAGCCATTATCGGTTCATCATCATTCTCATAATATCTCAAACTACTAGGGTGAGCCCGCACAAAGAAATGACAATAACCACAATTTATTTTCTTCAAAACAATTTTAGCTCTATGTCTCTAGTTCATTTTGGAGAAAGAACCAACTCAATCGGAGTTCTATAGATGAAGATATTCTTGAAAATCCAAAGTGTGTTCATACCTTAATCATGGTCTCCCAACCGACCCCTTAATTTCTTTCTTCCAAACTTTTTCAAATCAACTTCAAAAGATCTAAATTTTTATGGAGAGATAGATACATGTCTTAGGAATCAATCGCCTTAAGAATCATCTCATTCGGAGGTCGGACGAAGGAGTTATGGCCAAACGAATCCGAAATGTTCATATCCTGATTCCTACTAAACATACTTTGGCGCAAACGCCATAACTCTCACTATGGGTATCGGATTGACTTCGTTCTTAGACCATTAGAAATTAGACATATAGGGATACAAATTTCATGAAGACCAAAATTTGAAATTCAATCGTTATAAGGGTAAAAATACACGGACCGTGTAAAATCACACGGTCAGACCTTGTAACCTTCGGGTGAAATAGCATCCATACGCCCAGAAAAACACGGCCCGTGTAAATTCACATGGGCAGGCCTTGTAACCTTCAGGTGAAACAAATTTTTATCCTCCAAGACCCCTCCAAAGGGTCCTAAATCCATCCTAACTTCTCCTATACTCATAATCTTGCCAAAATCCACTCTTTCGAGTCCGAGATTCCCTTCATATACGCTAATGGTTCGAGAATTTCATCCATTACAACATCCTAACTTGGAATGATTATAACTTACAATTCAGATATCGAAAAATTGCATACTTTATAGCGTTGGAAAGCTATAAAGATGAAATATAACTTCTATGAAGACAACTTGGTCCAATTCAATCTAAATCAATACAGTTTTTTTCCTTGGGAAGCAGCACATACATATTTTATCCTCATGAAAAACTTACAATTTTGCCTTATACAAACTTTGATTTTTATGAACATAACCATTCAACTACCAATTGGAATTCTTCCACTCTCAACGTTAATCAATACAACCCTTCCTATTCAACAACGTCTTGTGTTTCATGACATTCCTATCTTTTCTTTCCATATTACCTCACACATATATATAATAATAGCTCATATTCAATGTTTGTCAACTCATCATCCATACACAATTTCACATTTCAAAATCCATACATATATCCATATTTCATTTACATCATAAATTAAGAGTTTGCCAACTTCAACGGCAACTCATGCCACAATACGTCATCAATGTCAAAATCCAATATACAAAACATGCAAAACCCTAAATTTCGCAAAATCCACTTGAAGCCTTGTTTTACATCAATAATTCCAAAACACAACAAAACATGCATATTCGGATTTATGCCTTGATTCACTTTCACTGGATCTCTTATTCTTCACCTGAAGATGGGAAAAAAGACGGGGTGAGTTCGAAAGCTCGTGGGTAACAGCTTATAACGGAAAAATAAACAAAACCATTCAAAAGTTTATTGTCATAGAAAATCCTTGTTGAAAATTCATAAAACGTTCGTTTATCAAATTTTCATCATTTATTCAAATTCATAAGTCACAAAACATGAATGCATCAACTTGTTTAGAAATCATGAACACATAAGCACATAAATAGTTTAGGTAGATCCATATTCATGACGTACTACACATTCCCATATACTGGTCCTGTGTAGTCGTAAACTTGAGGGAGTCCCTGAAGGAGCTCCGTGCCACTAGCGGGAAGGCGGGAGAAGCCTATTCTTGAGTCAACGTGCACGTGACGGTTCTTGGATAGACTACCAAACCCACATAACATGTAATTTATGAATTTGAAAACCAATTGCCCAAATGGCACATTTTGAAAACTTGTCTTCCATGAGCATGAAACATTCCATATGCAATTTCATCATCATTTCTCAATTCATCATCAAAATTTATACACTAAAACATGCGACACTATCACAAATCATTCAAAAGCAATGAATGCAACAATTAAAGCAATTTCTCAAATCAAAAGCAATGAATGCAACAATTATGGAGTACTTTGAAATCATTTTATTTTCTTGCTTCAAAAACAAACCTTTATTTCTCAATTTGGAAAAAGAAACCTTAGTGGCTCCTTACTCAATCATAAACATGAAACCCACATAACACATGTTTCATGAACTTGCAAACTTTTTGCACAAAATGGCACATTTTCTTGGAAACTTTCTTTTCATATAAAAAAATCATTCTTGAAAACATGATTGTATAAACGTGCATTCTTTTCAAACGAAAAGCACTTTCATAAAACATCAAATCATTCACATATCAACATGTATCAATTTCTCAATTCATTCAAGGCACAATTTATGCAACAATTTTGATGCAATTTTAATCATTAAATTTCCTTGATTTAAAGAAAACAAAAGTGGCTTATTTACTCTATTATAAACATGTCCCCACCTTAATTCCTTGCTTGAAAATCCAACCTCAATTGTTCCCTTCCTCTTGGTCTTGAATAGGGTTTCTCTTGATTTCCTAAAACAAACCAAAAATTCTCATTCAATTTTGATTCAAATGGAAATCCCCCAATTTTCACAAAATCCCTAAAACTTCAAAATCACAACAAATGAAATTAACCCTAATCAAACTCAAACTCAAATTCAACCTACCCATAGTCTATATAGGTTAGGACCAAACTTAGAAACCCTAAAAATCAAATGGGTTCCTTAAATCATATTCTTCAACACCCATTCTCTACATAAACACTTTCTCATTCTAACTCTTTCTCTAACAAAGCAATAAGAACAAGATAAACTTACCTTAGCAAAATGATTCCCTTTCTTTTTCTTCTTCCTTCTCTCTTCTTCTTTCCTTCTTCTTTTCTTCTCTCCATGACTCTCTCTCCCTCTTCTCTCTAAATTTTCATTTCTCTCTCTTCAAATGAGAAGACCACTCCTTTCTCTTGCCTTTTATACCACTAATGATGCTAAAAAGTCCATATTGCCCTTACTTAAAAGTCTATGAACTTAAATGCTTAAGTGGTCTTCTAATTTTGCCCTCATACATAAGTTACCACCTTAATTCAATTTAAATCCATGTCATAAGGTCTTACTCACATTAACATGCTAATAAACTCCCATTAACATGTTAATTAATTCCATAAAATACTCTATTATGACCTCAAAATTCATTTAAATCATGGTTAACTCCATCTTAAATTCAACACCTTTTATAATCATGCAATTGAAGGAATTTGCTTGTACTTCCTTCTAAAGAAATGTCCCTCATTGTCTTAATTTTCTAATGACATAAAAATCATTCAATTGGTTCAGTACTATGAAAGTTATACCTAAACATTTCCAAACTGTTCTTATGCTGAAACAATATCCTATGCTCAATTTCCACCCAAAAATTGACTTTCTTAGAGACTTAATTAGAACTCAAATTCATCAGTCAATTTATAGCCTTATCTCTCTAGTTTAATCCAAATTAAGAATCATCTGATTCAGATAACTAGAGAAAAAGTTATGGATAAAATACCGAAGCATACTTAATGATCATGTTTCAACTTATAACTTCCAATATTTCACATATAACCCATCTTGCACGTAACTATCTTTTCTACTTCATTTCAAATTCAAGAATTCTTCTATTCTTTACACATGAATAATCGCCAAAATTTCTCATTTCATATTTCTAAATTCCAAGAAAAGTTCGGGGTCCAACAATTGAAGATGAGCATAAGGATCATTGGATTGAAGCTATGCAAGATGAGATGAAATCTTTGCATGAAAATCACACCTATAAGTTGGTGAAGTTGCCTAAGGGCATGAGAGCTTTGAAGAACAAGTGGGAGTTTAGAATCAAAGCTGAAGAACACAGTTTGAAGCCACAGTATAAGGTCAGATTGGTTATTAAGGGATTTGGTCAAAAGAAAGGTATTGACTTTGATGACATTTTTTCTCCTGTTGTAAAAATATCTTCTGTCCGAACAGTTCTTGGTTTTGCTGCTAGTATTGATATGGAGATTGAGCAAATGGATGTCAAGACAACCTTCCTTCATGGTGATTTGGAGGAGGAGATTTACATGGAATAGCCTGAGGGCTTCAAGGTGAAAGGAAAAGAAGACTTTGTGTGCAAACTAAAGAAGAGCTTGTATGGGTTGAAGCAGGCTCCTAGGCATTGGTATAAAAAGTTTGAATTAGTTATGGGGGAGAAAGGCTACAAAAAGACTTTTGGAGGTCATTGTGTGTTTGTACGCATATTTTCTGACGTATCATATTATTACTTTATGTGGATGATCTTTTGATTGTGGACAAGAATGCTTCTAGGATTGCTGAGCTGAAGAAGAAGCTAAGTAAGTCTTTTGTCGTGAAAGACTTAGGTCAAGCCAAGAAAATTTTAAGCATGAGAATTACTCGTTGCATGGATGCCAGCAAGTTGTACTTGTCGCAAGAGAAGTATATAAAGAAGGTATTTCAAAGGTTTAGTATGACTAGGGATAAACCTGTTGTTAGCCTACTTATCAACCAATGTCATTCTACAGATGAAAAGAAAGAAGATATGAATAAAGTTCCATATGCCTCAGCAGTTGACAGTTTGATGTATGCCATGGTGTGTAGCAGGCCAGACATTGCTCATGCAATTGGTACAATGAGTCGTTTTCTCTCTAATTCAAGTAAAGAGCATTGGAATGTAATGAAGTGGATTATGACGTATCTCAGAGGTACAATTGACTTGAGACTTAGTTTTGGTAGTGATAATCCTTTATTAGTTAGTTTTACTAATGCAGACATTGTAGGAGATGTTGATTCTTGAAAGTCTACATCAGGTTTCATAATTAAGTTTGCAGGGGAAGCTATAGCATGGCAATCAAGGTTACAGAAGTATGTTGCTTTGTCAACCATAGAGGTTGAGTTTATTGTAGCTATAGAGGCTTGTAAGGAGTTGCTGTGGATGAAAAACTAACATTTCTTCTTCAGCTTAGTTTCAAGTAGGATTGGTATTTGTTATTTTGTGATAACCGAGTGTCATTCATCTTGGTAAGAATGCTAGTGTCCATGCAAGGTCGAAACACATTGATGTTAGGTATCATTGGATACGAGATGTGGTGAATTCCAAGTTGCTAGAGCTAGAGAAGGTTCATAGAGATGATAATGGTGCTGACATGTAACACCCCACTCCCGAGTGACCTGAACCCGATATCGTTGGTGATATCTGAGTCTGTGCCCGCGAGGGTGGCGTACTACATCAGTCGGTGAAAACTCAGTATATCATTTTCTTCTCTCTTGTTTTTTTTTAATCGTACATTAGCGCGGCAAAAATAGTAGACAGTAGAAAACATTTGCAGTTATTACAATCATTTAACAATATTTTACAGTAACCATAAAGTTCACATACTAACCAGTTTACAAAGGTTGCGGAATACAATCTTGGGTTCATGTTCACAATTAACCATTTTCAGTTATTACAGTATCCAATAATAACTTACAATCAGTCAATGTATAAAAACAATAAAACCACAATGGGCTCATTATAAATATAAAGCATTGTTGTACAATGATTGCGGAAACTAATTCGATAAGATAATAATGCAGATGCGAACTGATCCCGACCTCTATCCTTCACTTGCCTACAGTAGACCTACTCCCTTGTCAAACGGGGTACTCTTCAAGTCCTAAAAAATAGATTGCAATTTTGGATAAGTTTGCGAACTCAATGAGGAACCATCATCGATGGTTCTCCCAATACATGCATCACATAATCAATTCACAGTAATAAGACAGTTGCAGAATTACTACGGTCTACGATCACGATAATATCTGATCCTGTCTGACAAGAAACCCATTTGGGTATTGGTCCGAAATGATGCAATGCACATGTGACTCTTTTCCGGTTTAATTACGAGATTGTGGCCGAAAGCGTAAGCGATATTGATGATCGATGAGACGATCGGGGAGAATTATCTCCCTTCAAGCTCTAGGCTCGTTTCAGTATTTCGAGCTTTAGGCTCGTTTCAGTATCAGTGGCAACTCGGTTAACAATTTTTCTTTATCAGTTTATGCATCTGTGTATGAATGCACATGCCCAGTTATAACATCCCCATAAACAGTTAATCATTCATAGTCAAACACAGTCAATTAACAGTCAGTATGCACAAGTAACAGTCCATAATTCACAACAATGAACAGTTCATAATTGACAATCAATCACAGTCAATCACAGTAATGGCAGACAGGTCACACAATGTACACATTCCTAGTCCTGCCATTATCTCCATATTTGACAAGTAATAATTGAGAAACCCATCTAGCTTACTCACCTATTACTTCCGAGCTAATGCCAGGAAGTCTCTGCTACGTCGGTCCATCGACGCTCCAGTTGTGTCGCTATAAGAATCAGAGAACAAAACGATCACTAAATATCCAATCCGAGTTAGTTAATGATGCACATGTAGGTGAAAATGCATGTTCATGAGATTCCCGACCCTAATCCCATTTTCTTCTATCAGAAAAATCCGTTTAAAAATTAGAAATCCAATGGCGTTGACGACGCTCAATTTGGACCTCTATAGGTCCCCAATTAAATAAAACAGGGATGAAATACCCATTTCTCGGACACCCGTCAATTTTCCGTCCAAAAATTTCCAATCTCTCAAGAAATGAAATTAAATATTCCATAAATCCGATGCCTCAAGAATCAGGTCAATCGGATGTCGGACAGAAAAGTTATAAGCAAAAGAAGGAAAATATATGATCCTAGTCGACTTGCTTTAGAATCCTAGTCGACTTATGCTACTGTGTATGTACTAGTCGACTTATATGGGATGCAAGTCGACTTATGCTATACAAAAGCAGATCTGGAACAAACGTCCTCCGACATCCTAACTTACACAAGGCATAACTCCCTACTCCGGACTTCAAATTGGACAAACTTGGTATCTATTTTATAGAGAAAAGAGAGCTCTACAAGTTTCATGAAGGACAAAAAAGTCAATTTCACCTCTAAAGGGGTCAAAAATGCAATCAAAGTTACTGCCCTCACAATGCCTCTCAAAACAGTGCAACATTTTGTCAAAACAGTGCAATAGTTTATAAAATTCATAACTTTCCAGTTCCTCAGTCAACAAATTACACAATAAATATGCTCAGAAAGATCCCAATGTTATCTACAACTTTCATGAACAACCCGAAATCAAATTCATTTGCTAACTAGGCCAAACAATTCACCAAAGCATCTGCCCACTGAAATTTCCCAATCTGAACAGTACATTTTAAAACAGCATATCTCCTAGTACAAATGTAAAAAAAATCACTACCTTATACCACTGGAAAGATAAGATCTCATACTTCAAATTTCATGAAGGATTCAAAATCCAATTCCATCCCTAACAAGTTCAAAACTGCCAAACAATTGACTGATCAGGGCAGCAGTTAAAAACCTAATGCAGGTTCAGTTGTTGAAAACTCATAACTCCCAAATATGATCTCCAAAAATCACATGATATATACCATTTTCAAGATAATTTCTTTCTTTACAACTCTTCAGAAGATCACTCAAGCCAATTCAATTCACAGAAATTGCTAAAATTGCTTCCAATCAGAATGCTCACAAATCTGACACTTAGGCTAGGTTTCACCACAATGTACAAAATCAGTTAATAGTTAACAGTGGATATCTCCCAATATACATATTGAAAAATTGCAAAATCAGTGGAAATGGAAAACTAACAATATAGGCTTCAACTCTCATGAAGACCATTTTCATCAATTCCTTCTAAATTAATTTCAAAAAATCATCAAAACACTTAGGTCATTGGTTCAGTTACTGTTCATACAGACATTAACAGTAACTTTCCAATCCAAAATTCAACCTCTTAAGTCTAAAATTAGACAACACCTTTTTCACATAAAATTGTAGCCAACAAACTAAAGTTTCATTTGGCACAAACCTCACCTCATTTGCATAACCACACAATTAGTTATGCTCAAATCAGTGTACTAGGTCAAAATCAATTTTCCAGCTTTCATCTTCAACTTATATACTATCACTTCTAACACCAATTCCACATGCATAAGCATCCTAATTGGACACACAATTAGTCCCTATATCATTCATACATTCTCTAGGAATACCTACCACAATTTGACAGCACCAACCCCTTAATTTTCATGCAAGATTAGTCATCAATATTCAATCCAAAATCAAGCTAAACACACTTCAATTATATTACTTTCAAGTCATACTTAAACCTAGTCTTATACCCACCAATTCAAACAATAATTATCATCAAATTAATGCATCAATAAGCATAATAATTACACCAAAATTTCCATTGAATGCATCTAACAACCATGATTCATTAACTACATAATTAAAGCATAATTAAAGCTTAACAATACAACTTACCTAATTAGCTTCTAATCTTCAATTCCTTTCAAGTCTTTCTTTGCTATCTACCTCAACCACTTCTCCACTCACTTCTAATCCCAAACATGTGTAGGTTTATCAAGGAAAGAAAGTAGCAAGAAGAAGCTCTTAAGGTTTGGAGGAAGGATTGCTTTGATGAGAAAAAATCGATGGAGGGCAAAGTGGAGAAGAGTTTCGGATATTTTCAACCCAAAATCCATAAAACTCATCTTTTTCATTCCTTAATTAAGAGGTTGCCGAATTCAATGGGTTTAAAAGGGTGAGAATAAAACAAAGATCATTAATTAGGTAGGACACAAGGACAAAAGGACAAAAGAGGCTAAAAACAAATTAATAAATAGGAACCCTAATGCAATTTGACCCATTCTAGTCCAATGACCCTAATTTCAATCTCAAAATAATATACTCAATATTACAGTGCCACTAGATAGAAATTTTCGCTACCGAAAATCAACCGGTTCGCCGTTTGGCGATTTTTTTCCGATCCGGGACTTTTCTACAGAAAATTCCAAAAAAATTCCTAAAAATCCCTTAAAATATAAAACACTCAATGGCGCACTCAGAATAATTTTTCAAACACAAGAACCACGTTAATCATAGTAAAACTCCATTAGGCACAAAAACTGGGAATATCATGTATGCATGTACAGGAATTTTATGTGCACAAATGATACTGTGTACCAATCCTATTATGCATGAACAGTCCTAAGTCATTCCGATTTATCTCATCCTATGCCAAATTTATTATTTTACCGTTCTAGTAAGGGGTGGGATGTTACAATTCTCCCTCCTTATAAAAATTTCGTCCTCGAAATTTTAAGTCAACGGTTCACTATGACCGTTATCAAATGACCCTACATGTCCCACACACTTTTTCACTCAATGATTCATTTTTCGAAAGGTCACAGTAACCACACTCAGTCAGTTGTTCAGTCACTTACTTGGCTAAATCATTATTACTTATCACAGTAGACGGACTCAACAAAGCTATCAGTTGGCGATCTCACTATCTTAACTATCTCACTTGACATTTTCAGAGTAGCCTCTACTTTTAGTTCCAATGCTATGACTTAAATCACTATTTCCGAACCTGTTATAATTCAATACCTTTTTCTCAATATACAAACTTATTCTAATAACTTCCTTGATACCCTTTTTGCCAATTCTGCGTACACTTTGTCACTATGATACTTACAATAAAATAGGTTCTCTCGTCTGCGACACTTCCCTTTTCTTTGGTACCGACACAGTGACGCTTATCTCTATTTTTCACTATAACCGGTGGTAATCCACCTAACGCATTTATCCCTCATATTTCATTGACTCTTAGATCACCATTAATTCTATAATCATTCAATCAAAACTATATCATGAGGGTATAATCCTCTGCTGTAACACCCCACTCCCGCAAGACCTGAACCCGACATCGACGGTGATATCCAGGTCCGTGCCCCGCTAGGGTGGCGTGCACATCACTCAGTAGAAAACTCAGTAACTTTTTTTTTTCTTAACACATACTCACACATATTATCGTGAATGCGGAAAATAATTTATATAAACAATTCAATGGCCTTGGGGCCCTTTTTACATTTACAATTTATTTCAGTCAATTGACTTTACAACTAGTCCAGCTTAGTAATACAAAAGTCCAAGAATAGAAATACTAAGACAGACGCGAACCGATCCCGACCACTTCTCCGCTTCCTCAACCAACATATGTCATACGCCTGTTGCTAACGGGTATTCTTTAAGTCTGAAAAATAGATGCAAATTTTGGGTGAGTTTTATGAAATCGGTGAGAAACCATCATCGATGGTTCACTCAATTCATGCATGTTTAATCAGCTTACCAAATATCACATACGATCACGATTCACAAATGTAATCTCAAATAATACATACCATTACATTTCACAAATGTAAGGCATATCACCTTTCATACAATCCAAATTCAATCATACCATATATGCAATGCACATGAGACCCTTTCCATTTTCATTACGTTGTTGTGACCGTGCGCCTGAAACTGTCCCAGTAACGGGCACATTACGTTGAGCCAGTGGCTCTGAAACATTGAGCTTGAAGCCCTAATACATTGAGCCTGAGGCTTTGAATACGTTGGACCTGAGGTCCTGTGCGTTGAGCTGAAAGCTCTCATATACGTTGGGCGTGATATGCCCTGATACGGTGGCTGCTCCGGTCCTGCGCCTTTATCTGGATCATGTCCTTATGCATGAATGCATATGTTCCAATTTCCATTTACAGTTATTTCTATCACTTACATTCAATGCCATTTCCTATTTCTTCGGACCTTCGGTCCGGTATTTCAATCATATATATTTCCAATTTATTGCATCATACCATATCGTGTTTAAAAGTCACATCCAATGTATTGAAACAGACAATTAACACTTCAATATCAATTTCTCATTTCCTCGGACCTTTGGTCCGAGATCTCCAATATAAACATTCACACACAGTTACACACAAGTAGCACTTCGTTATCTCATTCCAAATATTTCAGACACCTATGGTCCGAAATCAATCAAAATCAAACACACATAAACCCTCCATTATCTCCACATGGCATAATTGCAAAATCTTAAACACATAAGGTTGAGGAACCAACTAGGTTACTCACCTAATACTTCCGAGCTAATACCGGGAAGTTTCCGCCACATCAATTATCGAACGACGCTCCACTGGGGCCTCTATAAGAAGCAAAGAAGGTACGAGTCACTAACTATTCAATCCGAATGAATTACGGATGCACAGTAGATGAAATATGCATGTTCATAAATTCCCGACCCTAATCCCATTTTTTCCCTCAGAAAATCCGTCTAAAAATTAGAAACCTATTGGCGCTGACGGTGCGCAATTCGGACCTCTATAGGTCCCCAATTAAACAAAACAGTGATTAAAGGCTCCGTTACTCGGGGTCACGTCAATTTTCCGTCTAAAAATCCCGAATCTCTCAGAAAATGAAATTCAATATTCTATGAATCCGATGCCTCAAGAATCAGGTCAATCGGACGTCGGACGGAAAAGTTATTCACGAAAGAAACCAAAACTCAACAATTTATATCTATATATATATAACCCTTATTTCCCCCTTTATTTTCTGATTTCCAACCAAACTTCCAACACCCATAACTCTTTCTACACATTTTTGAAAAATGCAAACTATACCTTGTTGGAAAGATAATGAAACCCTATACAAGTTTCATGAAGACCCCAACAAGCAATTTTACCCATAAGGGTGTTAAAAATCCAATCAAACCTACTGCCTACTCAAAACCTATTAAAACAGGGCAGTACATTGCAAATTCAATAACTCTCTGATTCTTCAGTCAACAATTACAAAATAAATAAGACAGTAAGATCACAATGTTATCTACAACTTTCATGAACAACCCAAAATCAGATTCACTTGCTAACCATGTCAAACAATTCACCAAAGCATCAGCCCTCAGAATTTTCCCAATCTGAACAGCACATTTCACAACAGTATATCTCTTAGCAAAAATGTCACCAAATTCACTACCTTATATCCCTGAAAAGATAAGATCTCAAAATTCAATTTTTATGAAGAACTCAACATCCAATTCGATCTCTAACAATTTCAAAACTGTTATGCAAGTTTCTGCCATGATCAGCAATTCACAACCAAAGGCAGGTTCAGTTTTTACAAATTCATTTCGCTCAAATCTGACAACCACAAATTACATTCCATATATCATTCTCAAGATAATTTCTTCCTCTACAACTTTTCAGAAGATCACTCACACCAATTCAGTTCACATAAATTACTAAAATTGCTCAAAATCATAATGTGCACCAAATTCGACATTCCAGCTAGGTTTCATTCAATGCATAAAAACAGTCAATAGTTATCAGTCCATAACTACTACTATACATATCGAAAAATTGCAAAATCAGTGGAATTGGAAAGATAACTTAATAGGATTCAACTTTCATTTAGTCCATTTGTTCTAATTCCTTCTCAATTAATTCATAAAAATTAGCAAAACTCAAGGGTATGATTTCGGGTACTGTTCATTCCAGTCTTGAGCAATAACTTTCCAAGCCAAATTGCACCCTCTTCAAGCTAACATTGGACAATGCCTATTTCACACAAAATTGTAGCCAACATCCCAAAGTTTAATTGGGGATAAACCTCACCTCATTTGCTCACCTACACAATTAGTTATCAGCAAAAAATTACAGTAGGCTCAATAGTCACTTTCCAGCTTCCATCAACAACTTAACTCCTATCATTTCTAACACTAATAACACATCACTAAGCATCCATTTTCACCTCTAATTCAGCCACAAAATAATCACAGCAATTTCTTACATAATAGAGCATATTTGGCAGCAATCCCATACCCAACTTCCATACTTTATTTACATTAATCTCACATCATAACATCATTAACAACATTTAAATTCACAAGCTTTCACTACCATATCCATAACATTAGAAAGAAAACTACTTGGTTAAGCTACCTCATCTTTGAACTCTCCAAGAATACCACCAAACCCTAGCTTCAACCATCACCAACGATCATCATCTCCAAAGGAAAGGGTTGGTCTTTATGAAGAACAAGGAGAAGAGAGCAAGAAGAAAATAATAGCTAGGCTTTAAGTGATCAAAATTCAAGAAGGAGAAGGAGGATGATGCGTGAAAAGGAGGAGAGAAAAGTCTCCAAAACAAGACTTCCAATAGGTGAAAAAGAGAGAGTCTCGTGTATATGCAAGAAGGAGCTTTGATTTAATGAAAACTAAGGCAATGCATGGTTATTAAATTGCCATGTGTCATGCCACATGTCAAGCTCTAAAATTGCCTTCTCAATTAATCAATTTCAAGCCCAATTTTTCATAAATTCCACTTGTCAAAATTCCTATAACCATAGGTCCAAACTTCAATTCCATAGGCACTAAATTGAATATCGGTTATCGGTTGGTCCGCCAATTCGACATTTTTCCTAGTCAGGATTTACCCGAAAATTTCAGAAAAATTTCCTAAAATTATCTAAAAATAGAAAACAATTTATGGCGCACTCAGAATAATTTTTCAAACCCATTAACCACGTTAATCCCAATAAAATTGTCTTAGGCACGCAAACCGGGAATATCATGTATGCATGCACAGTAATTTTATGTGCACAATTGCTACTGTGTAACAATCCTATTATGCATGAACAGTACTAATTATTCTCTATCAATCCCATCCTATGACAAATTTACTATTTTATCCTTCCAGTAGGGGGTGGGATGTTACAATTCCCCCTTCCTTAGAAAAATTTCGTCCTCGAAATTCTCAATCAACAGTTCAGTATGACCGTAATCATATGTTCCTACATGTCACTTTTCCACTCAATAAGGCATTTTCCGAAAGGTCACAGTAACCATATTCAGTCAGTTGTTCCGTCACTTATTTGGTTAACTCATATCACTCATCACGATAAACAGATTCCACAAGGTTGTCAGTTGGCGATCTTACTCTCTTAACTATCTCACTTACCAATTCCGGAGTAGCCACCACCTTTGGTTCCGATGCTATGATTCAATTCCTTATTTCCGAACCTGTTCACTTATCACGTGTTATCCATCTAGTCTAGGTTACTAATATTACCTTATTCTCACTACCATCCACTACCTTTTTCTCCCGTAACATACAGACTAATTCGTATTCCATTGAGTACATCTTTTCAAGGTGATACATACCCTAACCACCTTTATCTCGTCAGGGACGATTCACATTCCTTTGGTACCAATACAATGACATTTAGCTCTATTTCCCTATAACCAGTGATACTTTACCTAATGCAGTCATGCTTTTTATCCCATTGACTCTCTGTTCAAATTCAATTCTCCTTAGGCAATTCATTATTCTATAGTGTTCACGCCCTCTATTCAAATATGCATTTTTCTCTGTTTCATTTGTTCGCTCCTGATCCACTTTAACTAATCTATGCAGTTTTCCTGAATCACTTTCCTTTATTTCACTCATCACAAGCATTTCGACTCAATGTTGGTCTTTGCCTCCCGTTAGGCACTGTGCAGTGTAGTAGTGTATCCCTATAGTAAATCAGAACTCTATAACACGGTCATAATCCTATGAAACCTAAACCACTTACGCATTGTGCCTGTTGACCATTCAAACCTCTAAGCACTTGAATCACTCATCACTTCATTCCATACTCATAGTCATCAATTTCACTTTTTGCATATACTTACTAGAATGTCTAGCTTCGACTATTCACTTTCTTGTTCTAACACTTTTTATCGGGTACACATACCTCTTCTTTGAATCTTTCACTATTAATTTTTTTTTCCATTTCACTTTCATATTCGGACTCCTTATAGGACTCACCACTTTAACTCCTGCACTCATAACCTTTCTTACATTTATCCAATATCTCAATTTTACAGAAACACTTCACAATTACCCATAATCTACCTGACATTCATTGGAAATTCCAATATCTGTAATCTGTTCATTGCAACATTATCTGCTCACTGCTCATTTCGTAATTGTCGTGATAATAGTCATGTATGCCCATCTTTTCCTCAATTAACACAATGTATCCTTATAGGAATCTAAAGTCTCCAATACCATTTATCAAAGTCCATTCCATTTATCTTATACCAGTTTCACCTATTGTCTCTGTTCATCACACACTGCCCACTCTTCAAGGATATGTTTCTTACCAGTGTCAGGTTCTTCCATTATTCATATAATTCTTTTTCCTTTTCACTGTTCAACAATTCCAAACGCATTCCGTCAATAATCATAGTCACTACCATTTGCTTACTTCGCATCTTTCCCTCTTGAACTTTTCCATACATTACCAAACATCATTCATTTCATTCAGTTCACAATTAGTGTATTTACAATCCCTTTATGATGATAACACTACATCACATCATTGTCAGTTTTCCTTTAGAACTTCTTATCTCTATTTATTTTCTCTTTTCAATAGCTTTCCTGTCATTAACATTGACATAAGTCAATACCTAATCATCCGTACTTGGACCTCCAAAATTTCCATTTCATTTTTTTGTATTTCACTTCGCAGTTCGGGACTCTTTTATTCTTAGTTTCAAATTTAGATTTCCCCAACAATTTTGCATCACATAAGGAGCTCTATTCACTTTACATTGCAATAGGATCACTTCAACTTATAATTCCACTCATGTCGTTGGATACTCTACATTTCCGTATAACCTCAGTAGGATATTTCACTTGTTATGTCTAAAACTCCTCTTGAGACAGGACTCAACTTCACTTTTGATACTTCATTTCGTTTGACCATTAATCTTGCTATCGTCATTATACTGTTCACAAAAGTCTCATCAATCAATTAGTGTCCCTAATTGTTTTTTTTAATCATTCTTAATTATACGCACTATCACTATCAGATCAATTTCATGCCATAATGTAAAGATCAGAATATTCCTTGCACTAAGGTCAGGTCCCATGTGACAGTCACATAAACACTTTCTTTAACACTTATTCAGTAATCTACACCTCAGTAGAACTTATCTCATTTTATTTGGAAACTAATTAGTAACTTATACAATTCGGACTTCCACAGAACTCCTTTCCGTTTATGCTAATCCTCAAATAAATGACTGATACCAGAATAATTAATTTTTTTTTCATTTCCTCTCATATAGGTACACTCAGCCCTCTCATGTCTTACTTTAACCCATTATAGACTTTACACTTATAGCCACTCTAATCATTCATCGATTATCTCCTCTATGATTTCCATGTATATCTCACATACGTTTCATTAATCATGGTCAACTTTATTGTCCAATAGATACTCCCAACGTTAAATTGACTTAAATGCGACAACTCTTTTCATATATCACTATCATTGTTTCATTTTCCACGTATCATGTAACTATATGTCTCATCATTTTATTTTCATATCCGTCATGTGCAAGCTTGATCTTGTAAGGTCATAACAGCTTGACTTATACCCTGTCATCTCCTTATTACTGCGTATCTCTTTATTTTTCCTCAAACAGTCTATGATAAGGTATTCAGAGTCCCCAATACATGTCAAACTAGTTGATACAATTCCACTGTATCTCCATCCATTTCTCTATTTACCCATCTATTTATCATTTCTGTGTCCAAACCCACATATTCAACCAATCCAGAATTCCCCGATATACAATCAGTAGAAATTGTCAGTCTGTCTTTTTCCCTTACGATCTTATTATACTGATTTTCAAAACTCTTAGCACAATACTGACATAACCATTTCAGTCTCACGCTTATGCGTTCAAGATCATTCCCGTTTCACGAGTTCATTTCAGTTTATCTATACACTTTTATCTTCTACTTTTTCTTACTCAACTAGGCACTAGGTACCTTGCTCTTTCAGTTCTAGGTAGACCGGTAAGGTACAATATTGATCCTATCACAATCTCGCTATCCTCATCTACCTATGATATGTACTGATATTGAACACAAATGCAGTGAATCCATATCTACTTGATCGGATCATCTACACTTTACTCAGTTCCAAGATTTCCCAGTTCATCGCATCTACAGTCAGAGCTCTAATTACCTCGTCATCCCGGATTTTTAATCTCACTTCGGTCTACTATATGCGTCTCATATCTCTAGTGGACTTCTTCCAATTCTAGACATATTTGTTTTCTATCGCCGTAATCTTATCATTTTAATCCGGGAATTCATTGATATCAATTCTTTCCTTAATCCGTCTAGGCCAACACAGTCATTCTAACCACATTACAATATTAATCTCCTTATCCATTTTTCCTTTTTCCTTTCCTAATTGTTTATACACTTTCAGGGGTGCACCCTCTAACACAGTCTCAGTTAGTCACTTGACACGTATGCACATGTAGGATTTCTACCCGTACGACTCAAACTAGGGATCAGTTGCCACGGTCTGCAACGACACAACTCAAATGCATACACCCTATGTTTCAGACTGTGCCCAGATACATTACGTACTACTGGGCTCTGATACCACCTAAATGTAACACCCCACTCCCGCAAGACCTGAACCCGACATCGACGGTGATATCCAGGTCCGTGTCCCGCTAGGGTGGCGTGCTACATCACTCAGTAGAAAACTCAGTAACTTTTTTTTTCTTGACACATACTCACACATATTATCGTGAATGTGGAAAACAATTTATATAAACAATTCAATGGCCTTGGGGCCCCTTTTACATTTACAATTTATTTCAGTCAATTGACTTTACAACTAGTCTAGCTTAGTAATACAAAAGTCCAAGAATAGAAATACTAAGACAGACGCGAACCGATCCGACCACTTCTGCGCTTCCTCAACTAACAGATGTCATCGCCTGGTTGCCTAACGGGTATTCTTTTAAGTCCTGAAAAATAGATGCAAATTTTGGGTGAGTTTTGCGAACTCAGTGAGAAACCATCATCGATGGTTCACTCAATTCATGCATGTTTAATCAGCTTACCAAATATCACATACGATCACGATTCACAAATGTAATCTCAAATAATACATACCATTACATTTCACAAATGTAAGGCATATCACCTTTCATACAATCCAAATTCAATCATACCATATATGCAATGCACATGAGACCCTTTCCATTTTCATTACGTTGTTGTGACTGTGCGCTGGCTTGTCCCGATGCGAGCACATTGCGTTGAGCGCTGGCTCTGAAACATTGGGCTTGAAGCCTAATACATTGAGCCCGAGGCTCGAATCGTTGGACTGAGGTTTGTGCGTTGGTGAAAGCTCTCATATCGTTAGGCGTGATATGCCTACGATACGGTGGCTGCTCCGCCACAACCGCCTTTATCGATCATGTCCTTATGCATGAATGCATATGTTCCAATTTCCATTTACAGTTATTTCTATCACTTACATTCAATGCCATTTCTTATTTCTTGGACCTTGGTCCAGTATTTCAATCATATATATTTCCAATTTATTGCATCATACCATATCGCGTTTAAAAGTCACATCCAATGTATTGAAACAGATAATTAACACTTCAATATCAATTTCCCATTTCCTCGGACCTTTGGTCCGAGATCTCAATATAAACATTCACACATTACACACAAGTAGCACCGTTATCTCATTCCAAATATTTGACACCTATGGTCCAAATCAATCAAAATCAAACACACATAAACCCTCCATTATCTCCACATGGCATAATTGCAAAATCTTAAACACATAAGGTTGAGGAACCAACTAGGTTACTCACCTATTACTTCCGAGCTAATGTCGGGAAGTTTCCGCCACGTCAATTATCGAACGACGCTCCTTGGGGCCTCTATAAGAAGCAAAGAAGGTACGAGTCACTAACTATTCAATTGAATGAATTACGGATGCCTGAGATGAAATATGCATGTTCATGAATTCCGGCCCTAATCCTTTTTTTCCCTCAGAAAATCCGTCTAAAATTAGAAACCTATTGGCGCCGACGGCATGCAATTCGGACCTCTATAGGTCCCCGATTAAACAAAACAGTGATTAAAGGCTCCGTTACCCGGGGTCACGTCAATTTTCCGTCTAAAAATCCCGAATCTCTCAGAAAATGAAATTCAATATTCTATGAATCCGATGCCTCAAGAATCAGGTCAATCGGACGTCGGACGGAAAAGTTATTCACGAAAGAAACCAAAACTCAACAATTTATATCTATATATATATAACCCTTATTTCCCCCTTTATTTTCTGATTTCCAACCAAACTTCCAACACCCATAACTCTTTCTACACATTTTTGAAAAATGCAAACTATACCTTGTTGGAAAGATAATGAAACCCTCTACAAGTTTCATGAAGACCCCAACAAGCAATTTTACCCATAAGGGTGTTAAAAATCCAATCAAACCTACTGCCTACTCAAAACCTATTAAAACAGGGCAGTACATTGGAAATTCAATAACTCTCTGATTATTCAGTCAACAATTACAAAATAAATAAGACAGTAAGATCACAATGTTATCTACAACTTTCATGAACAACCCAAAATCAGATTCACTTGCTAACCATGTCAAACAATTCACCAAAGCATCAGCCCTCAGAATTTTCCCAATCTGAACAGCACATTTCACAACAGTATATCTCTTAGCAAAAATGTCACCAAATTCACTACCTTATATTCCTGAAAAGATAAGATCTCAAACTTCAATTTTTATGAAGAACTCAACATCCAATTCGATCTCTAACAATTTCAAAACTATTATGCAAGTTTCTGCCATGATCAGCAATTCACAACCAAAGGCAGGTTCAGTTTTTACAAATTCATTTCGCTCAAATCTGACAACCACATATTACATGCCATATATCATTCTCAAGATAATTTCTTCCTCTACAACTTTGCAGAAGATCACTCACACCAATTCAGTTCACATAAATTACTAAAATTGCTCAAAATCATAATGTGCACCAAATTCGACATTCCAGCTAGGTTTCATTCAATGCATAAAAACAGTCAATAGTTATCAGTCCATAACTACTACTATACATATCGAAAAATTGCAAAATCAGTGGCATTGGAAATATAACTTAATAGGCTTCAACTTTCATTTAGTCCATTTGTTCTAATTCCTTCTCAATTAATTCATAAAAATTAGCAAAACTCAAGGGTATGATTTCGGGTACTGTTCATTCCAGTCTTGAGCAATAACTTTCCAAGCCAAATTGCGTCCTCTTCAAGCTAACATTGGACAATGCCTATTTCACACAAAATTGTAGCCAACATCCCAAAGTTTAATTGGGCATAAACCTCACCTCATTTGCTCACCTACACAATTAGTTATCAGCAAAACATTACAGTAGGCTCAATAGTCACTTTCCAGCTTCCATCAACAACTTAACTCCTATCATTTCTAACACTAATAACACATCACTAAGCATCCATTTTCACCTCTAATTCAGCCACAAAATAATCACAGCAATTTCTTACATAATAGAGCATATTTGGCAGCAATCCCATACCCAACTTCCATACTTTATTTACATTAATCTCACATCATAACATCATTAACAACATTTAAATTCACAAGCTTTCACTACCATATCCATAACATTAGAAAGAAAACTACTTGGTTAAGCTACCTCATCTTTGAACTCTCCAAGAATACCACCAAACCCTAGCTTCAACCATCACCAACGATCATCATCTCCAAAGGAAAGGGTTGGTCTTTATGAAGAACAAGGAGAAGAGAGCAAGAAGAAAATAATAGCTAGGCTTTAAGTGATCAAAATTCAAGAAGAAGGAGAAGGAGGATGATACGTGAAAAGGAGGAGAGAAAAGTCTCCAAAACAAGACTTCCAATAGGTAAAAAAGAGAGAGTCTCGTGTATATGTAAGAAGGAGCTTTGATTTAATGAAAACTAAGGCAATGCATGGTTATTAAATTGCCATGTGTCATGCCACATGTCAAGCTCTAAAATTGCCTTCTCAATTAATCAATTTCAAGCCCAATTTTTCATAAATTCCACTTGTCAAAAATTCCTATAACCATAGGTCCAAACTTCAATTCCATAGGCACTAAATTCGAATATCGGTTATCAGTTGGTCTACCACCCGACATTTTTCCTAGTCCGGGATTTACCCCCGAAAAATTTCAGAAAAATTTCCTAAAATTATCTAAAAATAGAAAACAATTTATGGCGCACTCAGAATAATTTTTCAAACCCATTAACCACGTTAATCCCAATAAAATTGTCTTAGGCACGCAAACCGGGAATATCATGTATGCATGCACAGTAATTTTATGTGCACAATTGCTACTGTGTAACAATCCTATTATGCATGAACAGTACTAATTATTCCCTATCAATCCCATCCTATGACAAATTTACTATTTTATCCTTCCAGTAGGGGGTGGGATGTTACATCTGCAGTCCAACTTAAGCACTTTTCCTATTGAACATTCAAACCTCTACGCACTTGAATCTAATCACTTCGTTCTATACCCTTAGTTATTCAATTTCACTTTTCGCATATACTTACTAGAATGTCTAGCTTCGACTTTTCACTTTCTTGTTCTATCACCTTTTTTTCGGGTACACATACTTCTTCTTTGAATCATTCAATATTTTTTTTCGATTTCAGTCGCATATTCAGACTCATTATAGGACTCACCACTTTAACTTCTGCACTCTTAACCTTTCTTACTTCTATCCAGTATCACTAGATCTACAACTTCAATTTTCCAGTAACACTTCATAATTACCCATAATCTACTTGACATTCTTTGAAAATCCCAATACCTATAATTGGTCTGTTTATTGCAGCATTATCTGTTCACTATTTGAGTTTAGTAGACAGAATTGTCTGTTCATTTCAGAATTGTCGGTATAGTAGTCATTTATGCCCGTCTTTTTCCTCGAATTAACACAATGTATCCTTATAGGAATCTAAAGTCTCCAATACCATTTATCAGAGTCAGATCAATTTATCTTATACCATTTTAACATATTGTTTCAGTTCATCACACATTGCCTACTCTCCAAGGGTATGCTTATCCTCAGTATCAAATTCCTCAATTATTCATATAGTTCTTTTTACTTTTCACTGTTCAACACTTTCAAACACATTCGTCTATAAACATAGTCACTACCATTTGCTTACCTCGCATAATTCCTTATTAGGGTCTTGTTGACTTTACCATACATCATTCAACTTTTTCATTGAGTCCACAAGTAGAGTATTTGCAATCCCTTTGTGAAGGTAACACTACATCACGTCATTGTCAGTTTCCCTTTAGGACTTCTTGTCTCTACTCATTTTCTCTTTTCAATTGATTTCCTGTCATTCACGTCAACATATGCCAATACCTAGGCATCCGTACTTGGACTTCCATATATTCCACTTTATTTGAGTATTTCACTTCGCAGTTCGGGACTATTTTCTTCTTAGTTTCAAATCAAGATTTCTCAACAGTTTTGCATCACATATGGAGATCTATTCACTTCACATTGCAATAGAATCACCTCAAATTAAAATTCCACTCACCTACGTGGATACATTACATTCCCGTACACACAAAGCAGATAACCTCAGTAGTATATTTCACTTGTTATGTATAAATCTCCTCTTGAGATATGACTCAATTTCACTTTTGATTTCGTCCGTACTTCTTTTCGTTTGACCATTAGTCTTGCTACCATCATTATATTGTTCACGAAAGTCTCATAAGCTAATTAGTGTCCCTAATTGCTTTTCAATCATTCTTAACTATACGCACTATTTCAGTCAGAACAATGTTATGCCATAATTGAAAAGATCAAAACATCCCTTGCACTAAGGTTCCCTGTGACACTAAACGCTTTCTTTAACACTTAGTCTTTAAACTACACATCATCGGAGACCAAATAGGAACTTATACTATTAAACATTCCACAAAACTCCTTTCTGGTTATACTGATCCTCAAATAGAGGACTGATGCCATTATCATTCTTCATTTCCTCTCATACAAGTACACTCAGTCCTCTATGTCATACTTTAACCCATTATGAACTTTACACTTATAGCCACTCATAGTAGCACATATTTAATCATTCACCAATCATCTCCTCTCTTATTTCCATGTATCATCACATCGTTTCATTAATCATGATCAACTTTCTTGTCGATAGATACTCCCAACGGTAAATCGACTTAAATCGACAACTCTTTTCATATATCACTATCATTGTTTCATTTTTCCATTTCCTAGTTTCATTCCCATATCATTCATGTGTCAGCTTGACCTTTTAAGGTCATATCCACTTGGCTTATACAATGTTATCTCCTTATTGCTACATATCTCTTTATCTTCCTCAAACAATCTATAATAGAGTATTCACAGTCCCTAAAACACGACAAAATCGGTGATACAACTCCACTATATCTCTATCTATTTACCCATCCATTTACCATTTTTGTGTCCATATACATCTTTTCAACCAATCCAGAATTTCCCGATGTACAATCAGTAGAAATTGTCGATCATCTTTTCCCTTACGATCTTATTATACTGATTTCCAAACTCTTAGCACCATATTCGCATAACCATTTCAGTCTCAAGCTTATGCGCTCATAATCATACCCGTTTCACGAGTTCATTTCAGTTTATCTGTATACTTTTATCTCACCATTTCTACTTTTTCTTACTCTACTAGGCACTTTGCTCTTTCAGTTCTTTCAGTTCTAGGTAGACCATTACGATACAATATTGATCTTATTACAATCTCACTATCATCATCTACCTATGATATCTACTGATATCGAACACAAATGCAGTGAATCAATATCTGCCTGATCGGACCATCTATGTTTTACTCAGTTCCAATGTTTCCCATTTCATCGCATCTACAGTCAGAACTCTAATTCCCTAATCATCCCGGACTTTTCATCTCACTTAGTCCTACTATAACCAGTATGCTTCTCATATCTCCAGTGGACCTCTCCAAGTTTCAGACATATTCGTTTTCTGTCGTCGTAATATTGCCACATTAATCAGGGGACTCAGTTTGATATCAATTCTTTCCTTAATCAGTCTAGGCCAACATAGTCATTCTAACCACAGTACATTATAATTCTCATTATCGATGTTTCCTTTTTCCCATTCCTCATTGCCCATACACATTCATGGGCTCACATTCTAATATGGTCTCACTTTTCTCTCACTTAATCACTTAACACGTATGCACACGTAGGATTTATCCTCGTGCGACTCAGACTAGGGATTAGCTACTACGGTCTGCAACGACACGACTCAAATGCATGCAACTTGACCTATATTTCAGACTGTGCCCAGATACATTCGTATTGCTGGGCTCTGATACCACCTAAATGTAACACCCCACTCCCGAGTGAACTGAACCCGATATCGTTGGTGATATCCGAGTCCGTGTCCCGCGAGGGTGGCGTACTACATCAGTCGATGAAAACTCAGTATATCATTTTCTTCTCTCTTGTTTTTTTTGAACCGTACATTAGCGCGGAAAAAACAGTAGACAGTAGAAAACATTTGTAGTTATTACAATCATTTAACAATATTTTACAGTAATCATAAAGTTCACATACTAACCAGTTTACAAAGGTTGCGGAATACAATCTTGGGTTCATGTTCACAATTAACCATTTTTAGTTATTACAGTCATCCAATAATAACTTATAATCAGTCAATGTATAAAAACAATAAAACCACAATGGGCTCATTATAAATATAAAGCATTGTTGTACAATGATTGCGGAAACTAATTCGATAAGACACTAATGCAAACGCGAACTGATCCCGACCTCTATCCTTCACTTGCCTACAGTAGACCTACTCCCGTGTCAAACGGGGTGCTCTTCAAGTCCTGAAAAATATATTACAATTTTGGATGAGTTTGCGAACTCAATGAGGAACCATCATTGATGGTTCTCCCAATACATGCATCACATAATCAATTCACAGTAATAAGGCAGTTGCAGAATTACTACGGTCTACAGTCACAGTAATATACAGTCATAATATAGTAAAACCCATTTCGGGTATTCAGTCCAGAAATGATGCAATGCACATGTAACTCTTTTTCCAGTTTCATTACAGTATTGTGACCAAGCACGTAAACATTATTCAGTGATCAGTAGATGCATCTGGGGAGAATTATCTCCCTTCGAGCTCTAAGCTCGTTTCAGTATTTCGAGCTCTAGGCTCGTTTCAGTATCAGTGGCAACTCGGTTCACAATTTTCCTTTATCAGTTTATGCATCTG
This sequence comes from Erythroxylum novogranatense, assembly GCA_029891385.1. Classification (NCBI taxonomy): domain Eukaryota; kingdom Viridiplantae; phylum Streptophyta; class Magnoliopsida; order Malpighiales; family Erythroxylaceae; genus Erythroxylum; species Erythroxylum novogranatense. Next base: position 40,988,161 of record CM057234.1, on the reverse strand, counting down.
TGTATGAATGCACATGCCCAGTTACAACATCCCCATAAACAGTTAATCATTCATAGTCAAGCACGGTCAATTAACAATCAGTATGCACAAATAACAGTCCATAATTCACAACAATGAACAGTTCATAATTGACAATCAATCACAGTCAATCATAGTAATGACAGACAGGTCACACAATGTACACATTCCTGGTTCCGCCATTATCCCCATATTTGACAAGTAATAATTGAGAAACCTATCTAGGTTACTTACCTATTACTTCCGAGCTAATGCCAGGAAGTCTCTGCTACGTCGGTCGATCAACGCTCCAGTTGTGTCGCTATAAGAATCAGAGAACAAAACGATCACTAAATATCCAATTCGAGTTAGTTAATGATGAACATGTAGGTGAAAATGCATGTTCATGAGATTCCCGACCCTAATCCCATTTTTTTCCAACAGAAAAATCCGTTTAAAAATTAGAAATCCAATGGCGCTGACGGCGCTCAATTTGGACCTCTATAGGTCCACAATTAGATAAAACAGTAATGAAATACCCATTTTCTGGACACCCGTCAATTTTCCATCCAAAAATTCCCAATCTCTCAGGAAATGAAATTAAATATTCCATGAATCCGATGCCTCAAGAATTTGGTCAATCGGATGTCGGACGGAAAAGTTATAAGCAAAAGAAGGAAAATATATGATCCTAGTTGACTTGCTTAAGAATCCTAGTCGACTTATGCTACTGTGTATGTACTAGTCGACTTATATGGGGTGCAAGTCGACTTATGCTATACAAAAGCAGATCTGGAAAAAACGTCCTCCGACATCCCAACTTACACAAGGCATAACTCCCTACTCCGGACTCCAAATTGGACAAAATTGATGTCTATTTTATAGAGAAAAGAGAGCTCTACAAGTTTCATGAAGGACACAAAAGCCAATTTCACCTCTAAGGGTTTCAAAAATGCAATCAAAGTTACTGCCCTCACAATGCCTCTCAAAATAGTGCAACATTTTGTCAAAACAGTGCAACAGCTTATCCATAACTTTCAAGTTCCTCAGTCAACAAATTACACAATAAATATTCTCAGAAAGATCCCAATGTTATCTACAACTTTCATGAACAACCCGAAATCAAATTCATTTGCTAACTAGGCCAAACAATTCACCAAAGCATCTGCCCACTGAAATTTCCCAATCTGAATAGTACATTTTAAAGCAGCATATCTCCTACTAAAAATGTCAAAAAAATCACTACCTTATACGAATGGAAAGATAAGATCTCATACTTCAAATTTCATGAAGGATTCAAAATCCAATTCCATCCCTAACAAGTTCAAAACTGCCAAACAAGTGACTGATCAGGGCAGCAGTTAAAAACCTAATGCAGGTTCAGTTGTTGAAAACTCATAACTCCCAAATCTGATCTCCAAAAATCACATGCTATATACCATTTTCAAGATAATTTCTTTCTTTACAACTCTTCAGAAGATCACTCAAGCCAATTCAATTCACAGAAATTGCTAAAATTGCTTCCAATCAGAATGCTCACAAATCTGACACTTAGGCTAGGTTTCACCACAATGTACAAAATCAGTTAATAGTTAACAGTGGATATCTCCCAATATACACATCTAAAAATTGCAAAATTAGTGGAAATGGAAAGCTAACAATATAGGCTTCAACTCTCATGAAGACCATTTTCATCAATTCCTTCTAAATTAATTTCGAAAAATCATCAAAACACTTAGGTCATTGGTTCGGTTACTATTCATACAGACATTAATAGTAACTTTCCAAGCCAAAATTAAACCTCTTAAGTCTAAAATTAGACAACACCTTTTTCACACAAAATTGTAGCCAACAAACTAAAGTTTCATTTGGCACAAACTTCACCTCATTTGCATAACCACACAATTAGTTATGCTCAAATCAGTGTACTAGGTCAAAATCAATTTTTCAGCTTTCATCTTCAACTTATATACTATCACTTCTAACACCAATTCCACATGCATAAGCATCCTAATTGGACACACAATCAGTCCCTATATCATTCATACATTCTCTAGGAATACCTACCACAATTTGGCAGCACCAACCCCTTAATTTTCATGCAAGATTAGTCATCAATATTCAATCCAAAATCAAGCTAAACACACTTCAATTATATTACTTTCAAGTCATACTTAAACCTAGTCTTATACCCACCAATTCAAACAATAATTATCATCAAATTAATGCATCAATAAGCATAATAATTACACCAAAATTCCCATTGAATGCATCTAACAACCATGATTCATTAACTACATAATTAAAGCATAATTAAAGCTTAACAATACAATTTACCTAATTAGCTTCTAATCTTCAATTCCTTTCAAGTCTTTCTTTGCTATCTATCTCAACCACTTCTCCACTCACTTCTAATCCCAAACATGTGTAGGTTTATCAAGGAAAGAAAGTAGCAAGAAGAAGCTCTTAAGGTTTGGAGGAAGGATTGCTTTGCTGAGAAAAAATCGATGGAGGGCAAAGTGAAGAAGAGTTTCGGATGTTTTCAACCCAAAAGCCATAAAACTCATCTTTTTCATTCCTTAATTAAGAGATTGCCGAATTCAATGGGTTTAAAAGGGTGAGAATAAAACAAAGATCATTAATTAGGTAGGACACATGGACAAAAGGACAAAAGAGGCTAAAAACAAATTAATAAATAGGAACCCTAATGCAATTTGACCCATTCTAGTCCAATGACCCTAATTTCAATCTCAAAATAATATACTCAATATTACAGTGCCACTAGATAGAAATTTTCGCTACCGAAAATCAACCGGTTCGTCGTTTGGCGATTTTTTTCCGGTCCGGGACTTTTCTACAGAAAATTCCAGAAAAATTTCTAAAAATCCCTTAAAATATAAAACACTCAATGACGCACTCAGAATAATTTTTTAAATACAAGAACCACGTTAATCATAGTAAAACTTCATCAGGCACAAAAATCAGGAATGTCATGTATGCATGTACAGGAATTTTATGTGCACAAATGATACTGTGTACCAATCCTATTATGCATGAACAGTCCTAAGTCATTCCGATCCATCTCATCCTATGCTAAATTTACTATTTTACCCTTCTAGTAGGGAGTGAGATGTTACATGACATGATGACTAAAGCATTGCCAAAGGAGAAGCTTGAGATTTGTTGCTTGATGGCATGGTATGGCTAGATCCTCCACTTAGTCGTGAGGGAGAGACTTATTAGGTTTGAGTCATTTCTAAGTGGAGCCCAAAGCCTGAATATAAAAGGGTATTTTAAACCCTAAAGAGGAGTAGTGAAGAGAAGTTCAGCCAGAAGAGAACAGAGAGGGAAAAGAGAGAAAGATGAGGATTTCTGTTTTTTTTTTTCAACTTTGCGTAGTATTCTTCTAACCTTTGATCGCATGGTGATTTCTCGTTGGATTGACCTGAAATTTTAACCAGAGATTCCTCTTTCATGATTCTTCATTCTGAACGGTGGAGATTAGATTTGGAAGTCTTCAAGGTGCCCTAATCTTCAGTCGAAATTGCTGAAATTTTAAGGGTGATATTGTTCTTAACTCTTTGATTCTTTCATTTTGTTGATGATTATTGTTGTATTTTTTAGTTGAATTGTGACACTAGTTATATCTAGAGGTGAAAAACTCTTTGTAACTTGATTGATGATAGTGGAGTTTTTCTTTACTGACCCATAATTTCCTGGAACAACCATCAATAAAGGAAACAAAATACAATGCACCCCTCAAAGTCTTTGTCTTCATAGGATCACACAAATCTGAATGCACCAACTCAAGCAACTCAGTCTTTCTTGAAGGAGGATTAGTCTTAAAAGAAACTTTGTGTTGTTTTCCAGCCAAGCAATACTCACACTTTTCCAGTTTAATACCCTTCAAATCTGATAAGAGATTCTTCTTGGCGAACACATTCAATCTTTTCTCACTAATGTGGCTAAGTCTCTTGTGCCATAATACTAAAGAGCCATTCTCAACTACATTTACCCTGTTAGTACATACTAAAGCTGTTGTCCAGTATAAGCTAGAGCGCTTTCTATCACGAGCCACCACCAAAGAACCTTTAGTAGTTTCCACATATCACCACCATTGCTACTCACATAACCCTCATCATCAAGATTGCCAATAGATATCAAGTGCAAACGAACATCAGGTGCATGCTTAACATTGTTCAAAACAAGTTTAGTTCCTATACCTGTTTCCAACATAATTGTCCCAATGCCAACAACTTTAGAGATAGTTTCATTTCCCATATATAGTCACCTGGAGTATAAGATGAGAAAAAAAATCCTTCCTTGATATAACATGAGAACAAGCATTAGTATCTACAACCCAACTTGTTTCATCACAAACAACCCCAACTAGGCTCTCTTCAAAGACTGTCACAAGGTCTTCTTCAGTGACAATAGCAACACAATTCTCATTTTCATTCTCTTTCTTTTCTTCCTTGCCTTTGTTGCCTTTCTTCTCTTTCTTCAACTTCCAGCAATTTTTCTGCAAGTGCTCTTTCTTATCTGCCTTTGGATTTATTTCGCCTTTGCTCTCTGTTTTGGTGAACCTCGGTTGTTATTTATCCCCTAGAGGCAGTCACCAGGACATCTGTCGAAGAGGAACCCTGAGACTTTCTTCTCATTTTTTCATTCAATACACTGCTCTTGGCAAGATCCATAGAGATAACACCATCCGGAGCAGAATTTGACAATGAAGATCTAAAAGTTTCCTAAGATTCTGGTAAGGAGCTAAGGAGAAACAAACCCTTTATTTCTTCATCGAATCTAATCTCCATTGTTGACAACTAATTCATAATTCCTTGGAAGTTATTCAAGTGATCTATCATAGAAGTCCCATCACTATACTTCAAAGCTAACATCTGTTTTATTATGAACATCTTATTGTTTCCAGTCTTTCGAGCATACAGCTTCTCAAGCTGCTCCCACAAGTTTCGAACATATGTCCCACCAGAAATATGATTCAACACATTGTTGTCAACCCACTATCTTATAAAACCACATACTTGTCTATCCATCAGAGTCCATTCTTCACCCGATTTATCATTAGGCTTTTTAGTGGCAAATACTGGTAAGTAAAAATTCTTCACATAAAGAATATCCTCCATCTTGCCTTTCCAAAGAGTATAATTGGCGCCATTCAAAATAATCATCCTACTAGTTTTGACAAATTTCATTGTTCACCAGAACCACAATCACAATTGATTTGGTGAGGAAGAGCTAAAGGATAGAAAAGTCCTTGTTACAGATTTTTGTTATTTAACGGTCAGAAAATTCTCCTAACAACAAAGAGTTTCTCCGGTCCCCTCAAATTTTAAGGTTGGTCATTTTGATTTTGTTATATATACAATTCATTTTATTGAATAAAATGATAAAAAATATTGCAAGTCATCATAACAACAAGTAACAATTATAACTTAATTCACCCTAAATCTTGTAATACATAACCAATATTTATAAATACAATAAATTATATAATGAACCTTAATTTATATATCTATTTTGAATTTATAATATATTTTTTAATAACATATAATTCAATTACGTATTAATATACAAACAAAATTTCAACTTTAAGTATAATTATGCTTGAATGTTGTAAAAGCTTTTATCTAGAAAAGCTTATATTTTCAATTTATAAGTATATTTAGGAGAATAATGAAAAGACTTCAATAAACTTGCACTATATTTTGATTTTATAAATAATAATTTCCTTAAGTATTTTAAAATATGTTAATTATAAAGAAATATAAAGAAGGAGTATTAATGTAAATAAAATTCAATTATATATGTTGAATTATTCTTCATTCTGTAAACACATTAGTTTAGAATAGTTTAAATTAGATATTGGTAAATGTAAATGAAATTTTTGAAAATTTTATAATATGTCTTGATTTTATAATATATTTATTTAAAATGGTGAAAATAAATTAACAAACTTATCTTGAGTCTAGATTTTGTAAATTCACTTATTCATAATAATTTATATTATGCATTGACATTTTAAATTAATTACTTTGAAAATGAAAATAGTAGCATTAATATAAAATAAGTTTTGATTGAATATAATATTTAAAATGATTGATTTTAATATCTATATATATTTTATTAAATTTCTTATTTATCCTTATATTCGAATGGTAATTAAAAAGAAGTTTAAAATTTATCTTTGTTTCTTGATTTTATAAAAATATTTATTTAAGAAAATATACATTATATCCAGTTTTTATAAATATTTAACTTTAAATATATGTAACTCAAACTTATTTTCACTAGAGCGCGCTTATGTATGCCACATTTCAAAGTCTAATGAAAATAATTATATTTTATATAGATTTGCGACATTATTTCCTTCTCTTAATTGATACGAGACTTTTGTGCAAGTAGTGATTTGATATCCTGAATGGCCCGGCCCAGCAAGAACAGAACTCCAAATTCCTCTTTAAAAAATTACGAGCCACTCTAGGATACAAGTCTACTAAACACGTTGCAGGGTTGATTGAAACCAATTATTGGGCAAAAATACCTCCAAGATTGACATACTTTTAATTGTTGTATGAAATGAGATAAAGTTATCTTTATATATATATATATCATACTTATTTTTTAAAAGCAAACACTTCTAACACTTCTTATTTAATGAATCAGTTGTCGAAGTTAAGGGACGTCCTTTATACCAATATCTAGTGCAAAATTGGCAAGGGTAACTTAACTTCTCTGTGGTTTGATAACTAGTGTTTTATCAGTCCTTTAGCAAACTACAGCCCGTTGTAGCATTTAAGTCACTAATTTTCTTTACTTACGAAGGTGAGTTCGTTTTTAATTAATGATGAATGGCAACCTAACTTCTTAAGAAGCTTTGAGAACCCTATACCATCTAGAATGAGAGAAACTCTGGGATCTTTAAGAGCATAAAGAAAATAAGTATTCAAATTATGACTGGACTGTTAACTTGGATAAGAGAACAATTAATAATTCATATCCTCACCTCCTAATGCATTTACAATTTGTTGCGTAGAGATGAAACCTGAGTTTATAGTCACAAGTCAAAACTAGTCAGGAAGATTAATCATTCATCAATTTTTTACTGCCCAGTAACTGCTGATGGATTATGCCAAGTACTTGGTTACTCTAGAATCACATTTATACCGCTTAGAATTTAATATTACTTTGAATGGTTTGAGCAAGTGGTACTTTTTATTGAAAGAGTTGTATAGCTATATTGAATTTACTTAGCCATTTTCTTAATTCAATATTTTATTTTCTTTAAAATTATTTTATTTTAAGCCTATATCAAATCACAAACTCTTTACGTTTATTCATACTTTTTAAATGTCATTTGGTGTTTTAAATATTAATTTAAGTATTTTATTTTAAGTTTTATGTTATATCACAAACTCTTAAAAATTTAACTATACGTTTTAATTTTTATATTCAGCCTATTTTATTCAGTTCACACCTAAATTCACTTTGCTTTACAAAATTTCCAAATTTATAAATCTTTTTTCAGATCTAAGCAATTACTTATGCAGATAAATAAGACAACTAACAAAAGCAATTTAATATCGAACTCAATTTTTTAGTTACTTTCATTTAGGTTTTTATTTTTCCTTAACAAGGTAAAGCAATGACTCCATTCAACTTTTATTTGGTTTCTTGTCCTATTCATGTTTTAGTGATTCTCAAAAAAGGTTAGAGAAAACCATAAATTCAGTTTATAATCTCTCTTTTCTACTCTCTTTACTTTATTGGCTTGTGTAATTATTACGTATTTGCTTAAGTTTTAAATTAGTCTTTTAGGTACAAATATTTTATTAAAATCATAAGTACTCAATTCATTCCTGTTTTAGGTGACATGTAAACCAATATAAACATTTATAAATAGTCAGTTGAACATAATAATAAAAAAAGCCTCCGAATAATTGACTAAAAGGGTGTGGTATAGTAAATAAAGTGAAATGCATGAGGCTGATCCTCTCTAAATAAGTTTACAATGTTTTAATGCTTATAAATTAATCTTTAATGTTAACATATGTCCATGAAACAACTCTTATTTTGATAAAACTTATAGTATATTATAGTCAATGAATTTTCATATGGAAATAAAATTTTATTTAAATATATTGTAAAAATATAGGGATGCACTCTAAGTTTTAATAAATTTAGGAGGTGTATTACTAAATTTTAGTATGAGGAGGATTAACTTTTAGTAAATAAAAAATGTTTAGAACTTATATGTTAAAAATAAGAAATTTATGAAAGACTTGTTGACGCTTTTTTTCCAATATTAAGGTCGTTTTAAAGCTTGTGAGTAGTGTTTCCCTTCATTTGATAGTTGGTTTATTCGAATTGTATGGCAAACCCTTCTAGCGACATGTGTAGGCCAATTGTTCTCAACCTTTAAGACCTCGCTTACTCAGTTAGTCTTATATAAACAGAAAGTGGAAGTCAAAGAGAGAAAGCTCACGGTTTGTGGAGAACTAAGAGGAAAACTTGAAGGTTTTAGTTGAAATTTGAATAATTAAGTGTGTGTAAGCGTGCAGCATTGTATTATCTAATGTTGTGCTATAATTTGTAATTTATATTATTTTCTACGATTTGACATTTGGTATGGTCTGGGGATTGTATTTAAGAGTGTTTTCAAGTTGTTTTAATGTTAGCGAACATGATGATGATTAATGTTTGAAGTGTAATTACGATTTGTAGAGTGTTTAGTAGGAATGTTGTGAAATATGTATACCTAGAATGATATGAGTAAGGATGTAATTCCTTGGTTATTTCGAGTTGATTAGTAGATTGACGTAGTTACCTCTGTTAGGAATTTAACTACTTTGAAATTCGCTTGGAGACTTGCGAATTCGGAATTTAAAGACATCTAATTACATGGTTAGAGCTTATTGACTGTTGATTTGCCAGTAGGAGCATACATAGATTTATATGTACAAAGAATTATACATGCAAAAATATATGTAAAGCCACATGAATTTGTTTCGGGCTGAATGAATATATTGGTCCTTGCACCCTCTAACTAGACACCAAAGACCAAACTGAGGGAGACAGTTAAGCTCTTCCAAACAATAATATTTTTTGGCATTGCGGATGAAGTTTGTATTTCTATGTTGTTACGATGAAACTCGATCCATATGACGTGGAAGGAGTAGCACCAATTAAGCTAGGATATTTAAGTGACGAGATAATTAGTCGAGTCCTCAATCATCTTTTTTATTTTTTATTGATCATGAGTGTCTCCGTGAAGAACGGTGGAAATTAAATTTGGAGTACTTTAAAGGTTTAGTATGACTGGGAATAAACCTGTTGCTAATAAGTGGAGTAAGTGGGCTAGCAACTGGTTTAGTCCCAGTCATACTAAATCTTTGAAGTACCTCCAAATCTAATCTCCACTATTCGGAATGAAGAACAACGAGAGAGGAATCTCTAGTTAAAATTTCATGTCGATCCGACAAGAAATCATCATGCGATCGAAGATCAGAAGAATACTGTGCAATGTTGGATTCTTAGATGAATGACTGTTTGATCACATATATTGAGAAAGATATCTTCAATAGTATTGACAATGAAAAAATTTTATGGCGATATTAAAATATGAAGACTAGTAGGAAATGATTGTAATATGTTAAATATAAGAAGCTCAAAATAATGATATAATTTTTTGTTTATCAGATATACAAAATTTTGTATCTTTTTCAATAATATAAAAGTACTTTAAATATTTTGCCCCCACTCAAAATAATTTCTTGATCTGTCCTTGTAATCATAAACGGTGGTAGTTGTTTGTCAAGTTCTAAACAAAAGGATAACCAATTAAAGTGAGACGGCTCCTTATCTTATATTTTCTTCGTAATTCAATGGACGTCCAAAACTGACAAGTACTCCGCACCAGATAGATAATGAAGAGCAACTCTGGTTCCATATATCTGCAGGAGATGGCGAACCAAGGTTGCCCCAAAAGCAAACTTGCTGTCGGTGATAAACGCAAGTGCACGTTTCTATCGTCAAGTAGTAAAAATATCGATCCCACGGAGACCAAATTAGTTAAAAAAATAATACTCGTAATAACTTCTAATTTAAGCTAATAACATAAAATTTAAAGAAAAGATTGAGTGATTGTGGTTTGAGAAATGAAATAAAAACGAGAATTAAAGCAAGATAAAAATATAAGAATTATCAATGAAATGAAAATCTAGGAATTTAACTTCCCCCTTGATTTTACCTCGGTGTCGAAATTTTCTAGGTTTAATTCATATACCGGGTTTGATAACCTAAGATTTAGAATTAATTACTAAGCCCTCCCGGATCATTAATAATCCTAATTATCGAATCAATTTCCTATATTTCTATGGTAAATTGTTGACAATTCGACGATTGCTTTATCGAACCAATCTTAATGTGGTTACTTAGGGTGGATAGGTATCTCCCGATCCTAGACACAAATCACTACGAATGTGATCCTAAGTTATTGCAATTTTCTTCCAAATCTATTGCTCCCTGTTACGTTACACAAAGATTAAGAAAATCAATTTCATAGGTGATCAAATTATGAAAATCATTAAGAACAAATTGCAATAATCAAACCTTTAAGTAAAAACGGGCATAAGAAATTAAACAGAGAAAATACCAATTAATCGAGATTACATCAAGGGTTCCATTAAAATCCTAGAATGAAAAGATTAGTTACTCATAATAATAGTAGCAACAATAAAAATAATAAAAGCAAGCATCATGAATATGAAATGAGTAGAAAGAATGGAAGAACAAATGATAGATTGCTTGGTCTTGGAGTCCTCATCTCTTGTATCGTTGATGCTTGTACCAGTAGCGTTAAAGAGCTGTCCCAGTAGTGTTGAAGAAGGTTGCTTTCTTGAGTCCAGATCCTCTGTCAATGATAACTCTGTCTTACTCTGTCTAATGATCAAAACGGTGTCGTTAAAAATTTAAACGGACGCGTTGCTCTTCTGCTCTACTTCTCTTAAACAGCTAAGCCACCAGCCCTCTTTTAAAGCCAACCCATTTAAAGCTGTGTGTTTCTTTGGAGTGACTTTTGCACTTTGAATTTTTTTTACAACTTTTAATATTAAACTTCAACTATTCTGTTGTTATTATTATTAAATCTTTTAAAGCCAACCCATTTAAAGCTGTGTGTTTCTTTGGAGTGACTTTTGCACTTTGAATTTTTTATACAACTTTTAATATTAAACTTCAACTATTCTGTTGTTATTATTATTAAATTTTTTGTAAAGTATTTATTATATATTATTATTATTATTATTAAATTGTTTAATAATATATATATAAATAATATTATTATATTCATATTTATTATTATTATTAGTATTATAATTATAATTATAATATTCATTATGATTATTAAATTTATTAATTATTTTAGTTTCTATTATTTTATGAAATTTGTTATAATTAGTAACTATCTTCTTATTATGATTAACTTTATTATTATGATTAATTTAATTATTCCTTTTATTTTAATAATTATTATTATTATTTTCCAACTTTAGTTTATAGACTTATTATTATAAATCTTTTATAATAATAATTTTATTATTAATATTAAATTCCTTATTATTATTATTATTATTATTAAAATTTTATTATTATTAATAAAATTTTAAATTCCATATTATTATAAAGCGTATTTATTTAATCATTTATTGTTATTATTATTATTATTATTATCGTAAATTTGTTAATTAATTTTATTTCCATTATTACAATTACTGTTAAATATTATTATTAAATTTCTTCTGTTTATTATTAAATTTATTATTATTATTATAAATTTTATTAATATTAAATATGATTATAATTATTATTACTATTAAATTTTTGTTTGTATATTTTATCCATTTATCATTAATATACTAATAAAATAAAATAAAAATAAAAATAAAATAAGTTATAAAAATAGTCCTCTTTATTTTGGTTTTATAATATAATTTCTGTTAACTAAATATATATTATTTAATTATCTTCAAAATATATAAATTTCAAATAAAATTAGATTTAATAATTAAAAATAATGTAAATAAATATGAAGTTTTAGACAAAAGTTTAATTGTATTTAATTAATAATTTATTAATAAATATTATATAAGATATTAAAATAAAATTTAATAAATTAAAATAATTTATATTTAAGTTTATATAATATATATTATTAATGATTCTGTTAACAAAATATTAATTATTAAATTATCTTCAAATTATATAAAATTAAAATAAAATATTATATAATTATTTTGAAGATAATTAAATAATATATATTTAGTTAACATAAATTATATTATAAAACCAAAATAAAGAGGACTACTTTTATAACTTATTATTATTATTATTATTATTATTATTGTTATTATTATTAGTATATTAATGATAAATGGATAAAATATACTAACAAAATTTAATAGTAATAATAATTATAATCATATTTAATATTAATAAAAAATTAATAATAATAATAATAAATTTAATAAATACTCTACAATAAATTTAATAATAAACAGAAGAAATTTAATAATAATATTTAACAGTAATTATAATAATGGAAATAAAATTAATTAACAAATTTACGTATAATAATAATAATAACAATAAATGATTAAATAAATACGCTTTATAATAATATGGAATTTAAAATTTTATGAATAATAATAAACATTTTAATAATAATAATAATAAGGAATTTAATATTAATAATAAAATTATTATTATAAAAGATTTATAATAATAAGTCTATAAACTAAAGTTGGAAAATAATAATAATAATAATTAAAATAAAAGAAATAATTAAATTAATCATAATAATAAAGTTAATCATAATAAGAAGATAGTTACTAATTATAACAAATTTCATAAAATAATAGAAACTAAAATAATTAATAAATTTAATAATCATAATGAATATTATAATTATAATTATAATACTAATAATAATAATAAATATGAATATAATAATATTATATATATATATATTATTAAACAATTTAATAATAATAATAATAATAATATATAATAAATACTTTACAAAAATTTAATAATAATAACAATGTAATAGTTGAAGTTTAATATTAAAAGTTGTATAAAAATTCAAAATGCAAAAGTCACTCCAAAGAAACACATGACTTTAAATGGGTTGGCTTTAAAAGAGGGTTGGTGGCTTAGCTGTTTAAGAGAAGTAGAGCAGAAGAGCAACGCGTCCGTTTAAATTTTTAATGATACTGTTTTGATCATTAGACAGAGTAAGACAGAGTTATCATTGACAGAAGATCTGGACTTTGCTTTCTTGGCCAATGAGTGGAGAGTAACGTTAGTGGAGAGTGAGTGTTGAGTAGTGCTATCTTGGGTTCTGTCGTTTGTGTCCTTCTAAAAAGCTGAATCTATCTCCCATAAAAATGGACCCCTCTTCTTTTTAATATGTAACATCACCACCCTTTCCAATGAATGGAGTTTGTTTTATTCATAATAAATGAGTGCTGGAGAGTTTTCTTCAACATGATTTTTCCTTGCCTCTCCACGTGTTGCTACAGTAATTCTCCTCTGATTTATTTCATTAAGCTTCTCTTGACACTGCTCTTCACTCCTAGGCGTGATTTTCTTGTTATTTTCGTTGACTCCACGCCAGCTGTCTTCATCAACTTTTGCCTTTATCTTTTGCCTTCTCCACCAGCTGTCTTCATTCACGTTGCTGTCCAGTGTTTTATCTCCACTTGCTTTCTTCACCTACTGCTATCGTCTCCTATCTCCAACAGTTACCCCAACATGAGTTTCGTTTGTTGCTTGCTTCAATTGTCACGCCCACCAGCCACCATCCTATTCCTCTTCACGTTGCTGCCTCTTTTACGTGACTTGTGTGCTCTCCCATCTGCTGCTTATTTTCACGCCTAGCTGTTACCTCCGCATGTTGCCTTGGATCACGCCCATCTGTCTTCTTTTTATATTGATTTCGTAGCTTGTTTATTTGCTCTGCGCCGACCCTCTTCTCTATGGCTCTTGTGCTTTTTTAATTTTTAATCCCCTTGCCTGGCGTCGAGATCGTTCTTTTGTAACTCTCACATTTCCTTGATTTAATTCAACGTTGCTGCTCCATGTTCGTGATTCAAGTCTTAATGCCTTAAGCTGTTTAACTCCAGCCTTTACATGATTGACGCCACACACTCTCCTCTCCACTTGCATTTTTATCTTTTCATGTGTTGCCTTATCTGTTCTCATCCGTGAATTTCCTCCTCAGCTATCTCCATCTCACGCGTGTTTCTCATTCATCACTATGGCTTGTCTTCCTCTCATCAATTAATTGTTGTCTCATAGACCATAGCTGCTTGACTTTTAGTTACCGCATCACAGCCTCTTGATTTATTTCCTGTCTTTAGCTCATGCCTCATGCCTCATGCCTCATGCCTCATCCACCAGCTGTCCTCCTCATTTGCAACGTTAAAGCTAGGGATGACAATTGTACCCGAACCCGATGGGTACCCGATAAAATTACCCGAACGGGGGCGAGTATGGGGAGCAAATTTTTACCCGTCGGGTATCGGGGCGGGTATGAGGATACCACCCCCCATACCCATTTACCCGTTATATAGTAATTACAATTTTGCCATTATATTTATATACATACAAACCTAGCAATTAAATAAAGATAAGCTTATTTAAATTCAGTATGTATGTATGAATGTAGCATGAAAATTTAAAAGAAAAACAAATAGTCCATTCACATTAAATAAGATTATCTTTAAAAAAAATAGGCGGGTAAACGGGTACCCGATAGGGGTCCAACCCCCAACGAGTATGGGTATGGAGGGTGCCAAAAAATCCCCGACGGAGATGGGGGCGGGTATGGAGGTGGGGGCGAGTTCATGGGGCGGGTACGGGGGATGACATACCCGCCCCGTTGCCATCCCTAGTTAATGCTAAAGAATGAGTTAACGTTTTTAAGAGCTTCCAACTGATTTATTGCCTCTAAAACTCTTCTGTTGTTGGAGGGAATGCCTGATGTGACAATTAAAATGTCTCACTCATATAAATCCTTGCTTGTCCTCTTGCATGTGTTATCATAAGGAGTGTTGCCGCTTGTTGCTTCATCCGGCTCTTAAAAATCCCTACTCTCTTGTAGCTCTTTTGACAATTACAAATGTCACTCAATTAAATCCCAATCCTGTTGTGCTTGATTTGTTTTCCCTCAAATTAATTATTGTTATGGTCTTTTTTTTAATAAAAAAATATATTTCTTACAAATTAAACAAGACCCAATAAAAATGCAGATTAAGATAAACTAAATAATTTAGTAAAAAGAATACGTATAAGACCCAATAATTAATCCAGAAATTAAAAGAAAATGTTATTAATTCTAATGATAAAAATACATCCAACACTTGCAACTTAGCAACCCCTAATTCTTGCAACTTAGCAACCCCTAATTCTTGTTCCTAGCAACTTCACATTTGTTTTGTAGTACACCTGTCCCACTTGAAAGAAATTGCATTGAAGTCAGGAAGCCGGGGACACTTGAAGTAATTAAACCGGCCGATATTTTGATAAGTTGACATTCAATCTAAGCACCCTTAGGACATGCTTCAGACCCTATAAATACTGGCTAGTAGCTCCGTCTCAAAGCAAGCATTCTGGTCTTAGTGTATCTAGCTCTCTTGTTCCATTAGTTGTGAGTACTTATGGAGTTCAGAATTCAACGGATCCTCACTTTTCTAGTTGTAAGTTTCGTATGTGCACAAGATTTTTTACTTTCGGTATTCTTTTCTGCTTTCAGAAAGCTTTTTAGGTTTGAAGGACCGCTACTGCTACGAATGAACATAATTTGACATGTGTTATGGGTCTTAATAGAGATTGGTGATTTGTTTCTTGCAGCTTGCACTTGTGGCTAGTGATGCTGCCTCGTCCCCTAAGCTTTATTGGAAATCTGTTCTGCCCAACACTCCAATGCCAAAAGCCGTCGAAGATCTTCTAAAACCAGGTAAGTAGGGACAAAAGTCCCAAACTACAGAGTAAAGATCAAAAGACTTTGGAAGCCTTTATAACTTAATGGTCTCAAATGCACAGAATTTCTTAACATTTATCTTTTGTATTCCTCCGTAATATCTAATTTTCGGCAGGTTAGATTACGACATATATCTATGTAAGAGTGGTATTTATTAACGAAATCACAATGATATAAACAGCAGTACTCGTAAGCTCTTCTGATCTAATGTTGCCAATTTACAGACAGTTTCATGGGACCGAAACCCTTCAGTTACCAATATGCTGCTACAGAAACCCGGCTTCAAGATATAGGTCGTGGTGTTTTCATCGGCTATGGTGCTGCAGAAACCCAGCTTCAAGATCACCGTAAAGGCGCTATCTTTTTCTTGGAAAAAGACATCCACACTGGCAATGTCATGAACTTGCACTTCACCAAAAGCACGAACGCTGCAACTTTCTTGCCTCGCGATGAAGCTAACTCTATACCATTCTCTTCCAGCAAGTTGTCAGAGGTGTTTGATGATTTTTCAGTGAAACCCGGATCATTGGAGGCTGAGTTGATGAAGAACACAGTGAAGCAATGTGAAGATGCTGGGATTGAAGGAGAGGAGAAGTTCTGTGCCACGTCCTTGGAGTCAATGATCGACTTCAGCACATCCAAGCTCGGGAAGAACGTTCAGGCAATCTCCACGGAAGTGGGGAAAGAGAATCAGAAGGAGAAGTCCACGATTACCGGAGTGAAGAAGATAGGAGACGGCAAGAAAGCGGTAGCATGTCACAAGCAGAACTACCCATATGCTGTCTTCTACTGTCATGCAACGGAAGGAGCAAGGGTTTACACGGTTCAGTTAGTTGGTGTTGATGGAGCTAAGACCAAAGCAGTAGCAGTGTGCCATACGAATACAGGTGCGTGGAACCCCAAGCATTTGGCTTTCCAGTTGTTGAAAGTGAAGCCAGGAACTGTCCCTATATGCCATTTCCAAACTAGAAATGGCCTGAGACATATATGCATAGATTTTATGCCATATCTGCTGTGGTATTATGTTCGTTTAGTTCTGTTTATATTGTCCTTAGGTTCTACTATCTTTCTGGTACCATATAATGGCCTTGTTTGTAATCAGCTGATTGTATTAGTTTTTACTTGATAGTTGATTCTATCAGCTGATTTGACCAGCAGATTGTATTAGCCGTTTGTTATTTGATGTTTAGTAAAATTAGCTGTTTAATATTAGCTGTTTATGTGTAAAATAACTTATAAGGATGTGACTTTAAAAAATTATAAGAGTATGAATATTATATGTTTTAATATTTCGTTGAATATTCTTACAAGAATTTAGATTTTAGACATTTAATTCTACAAAATTAAGTTTATAACTCTAATAAAAACATAGAACAAATAATAATAATAATAATAATAATAATAATAATAATAATAATAATAATAATAATAATAATAATAATAATAATAATAATAATAATAATAATAATAATAATAACAACAATAACAACAACAATAATAATAATCCAACGTAAAATTTTTATTAATATGAATGACGAGCGAGTTATATTATATTAGTATTTTTATATAATATGTATGAATTTTATTATTTAATAAATTAAAAATAACTTATAAGGACCTAACTTACACGATTAAATATTTAATTTTACAAAAATTAAAATTTTGATAATAATAAAATAGAACAAAATTTAAATTTTACAAAAAGTATAAATATTTCGTGCATAGTTCATAAACATAACATAATGCGATGCATGATACTATTCATAATAATTAATCTTGCTACAGTATCATGCATCAATTATGCTACAGTGTCGTGCATGGCACTTTAGCATAATTAATAATAATTCAATTATGCCACATCATAGCATAATTAATTAATTATAATTAGGCATAAATTGACTTGAAAAAATTAATTAATATATAACTTGATTTATTTAAGAGGGTATAATTGACTTTTTATTTATACGGAATCAGCTGGTATGTGAAAACGTTACTCTTGTGTAGCTTTTCAAATTTTAGCTGTTTGAGCTCCAACAGCTATTTTCACATATTCTTACCAAACATAAAAAACAGCTGAAAGCCTTGAATAAGCTAAAATATACTGATTCAAGGTTCACCAAACGCAGCCAATATGTATTCCTAAAATGGCTGATCGGTATTCAGTGATATTCAATACATTTTCCTTTTGCTTGCTGCCTGTTGACATTCATCAGTTGGGTGGTGATGAATCTATTGAAGTAAATGCATGCAAATATATAAATATATATAAATATAAGAGTGTATGGCAACTTGTGCTTACCTAAATTAATTGATAATAATTTGAATTATTCTACTGAGAGAGGCACTTGTATATTAGAATTTATACTCGAAAGATACTTTTTGACCTTTTAAAGTGGTTAAAAAGTAAGAGGATGATTAAGGACTCGAATAATTATTTCATCACTTAAATGATCCTAGCTTAATTGGTGCTACTCCTTCCACGTCACATGGACCAAGTCCAATAATTATCTCATCACTTAAATGATCCTAGCTTAATTGGTGCTACTCCTTTCAGGTCATATGGATAAGTCGAATAATTATCTCATCACTTAAATGATGCTAGCTTAATTGGTATTACTCCTTCCACGTTAATAATTATTTTGTAAAGGGTTCTCTTGACCTAAGTGAGGTCATGAGTTTAAACCTCTTTCATGTATGCAGTCGTTTAAAATTTAGGGTCAGAATTTTATCTTCTGCAAAAGACCTACTTAACTTGAGCGAAGATTTATCTAAGTGTGAATAGCTTAAAGGTATCTTTCTATAATTAGTCCCTCTTAAAACATATCGTGAAAATAAAATCTCATCGCTTAAATGATCTTAGCTTAACTGGTGCTACTCCTTCCACGTCATATGGACTGAGTTGATTAATTATCTCAGAACTTAAATGATCCTAGCTTAATTGGTTATACTCCTTCCACATCATATGGACCGAGTTTCATCGTAACAACATATAAAATAACTTCATCTGCAATGCCAAAAAATATTTTTTGGAAGAGCTGAACTGTCTCCCTCAGTTTGGTCTTTGGTGTCTATAATGTGCATGGACCAATATATTCATTCAACCCCAAACAAATTCATGTGGCTTTACATATATATTTTCATGTATAATTCTTTATACGTACCACACATATACATCTATGTATGCTCCTACTTGCAAATCAACAATCAATAAGCTCCAACCATGTAAGATGTCTTTAAATTCCGAATTCGCAAGTCTCGGCGAATTTCAAAGCCATTAATTAGACTCAACTCTTTCCTTGGACAAAGACCTCCAATAAATTTAACTCCCTATATATGAAAGCTTTCTAACAGAGGTAACTACATCAATCTACTAATCAACTCGAAATAACCAAGGAATTAGATCCTTACTCATATCATTCTAGGTACACATATTTCACGACATTCTACTAAACACTCTACAAATCGTAATTACACTTTAAACATTAATCATCATCATGTTCCTAACATTAAAACAACTTGAAAACACTCTTAAATACAATCCCAAGACCATACCAAATGTCAAATCGTGAAAATAACATAAATTGCAAATTATAGCACAACATTAGATAGTACAATGTCTGCACTCTTACACTTAATTATTCAAATTTCAACTAAAGCCTTCAAGTTTTCCTCTTGGTTCTCCACTAACCGTGAGATTCTCTCTTTGACTTCCACTTTACATTTACATTCTCTTATATTGTTTTGCATTAAGTGAATAAGACTACTGAGTAGGCGAGGTCTTAAAGGTTGAGAACAGTTGGCCTACACATGTCGCTAGAAGGGTTTGCCACACAATTCGAATAAACCAACTATCAAATGAAGGGAAACACTACTCACAAGCTTTAAATCGACCTGAACATTGGAAAAAAGCGTCAGAAGTCTTTGGTAAATTTCTTATTTTAACTTATAAGTTTTAAACATTTTTATTTACTAAAAATTAGTCCTTTTAATATTAAAATTTAGTAATACACCTCCTAAATTTATTAAAACTTAGAGTCATCCCTATATTTTTTACAATATATTTAAATAAAATTTTATTTCCATGTGAAAATTCATTGACTATAATGTACTATAAGTTTTTATCAAAATAAGGGGGCGTTTGGTTTGAGCACGGGGTTGGGTATGGATATGAGTATAATAGTAAAAGGGAATGTGAATGGGTATGAAAAATAAAAAATGATGTTTGGTTTGTAATTTGAGTTTCTGTATTAATACCAATAATGTTGTTTGGTTTGTTGCATTAATGGGAATGAAAGATAATATAATAACATTTTTTCATATCATATTTATTATTATTATTACAAAATTTATAATAATAATAATAATAAGATAATTAATTTAGTATAATAAAATTAATAATAATTAATAATAATAATAATAATAAGATAATTAATTTCATATAATAACATTAATAAAATAAATAAATAATAATAATAAAATAATTAATTTAGTATAATAATAATAATAAGAATAATAATAATAATAATAAGGATAATAATAATAATAATAAGTTTAAAATTTATAATAAAAATAATAATAATAATAAAACAATAATTAATAATTAATAATTAATAATAATATTATTATTATTATTATTAAGAAGTTTAAATAATAATAATAATAATAATAACAACAACAACAACAACAACAACAATAATAATAATATTTCATGGACACATGTTAACATTAAAGATTAATTTATAAGCATTAAAACATTGTAAACTTATTTAGAGAGGATCGGTCTCATGCATTTCACTTAAGTTTATTCATACTTTATTAGAATACCACACCCATTTAGTCAATTATTCGGAGGCTTTTTTATTATTATGTTCAACTGACTATTTATAAATGTTTATATTGGTTTACGTCACCTAAAACAGGAATGAATTGAGTACTTATGATTTTAATAAAATATTTGTACCTAAAAGACTAATTTAAAACTTAAGCAAATACGTAATAATTACACAAGCCAATAAAGTAAAGAGAGTAGAAAAGAGATTGTAAACTGAATTTATGGTTTTCTAACCTTTTGGGAATCCTAAAACATGAATAGACAAGAAACCAAATAAAAGTTGAATGGAGTCATTGCTTTACCTTGTTAAGGAAAATAAAAATACCTAAATGAAAGGAACTAAAAATTGAGTTTGATATTAAATTGCTTTTGTTAGTTGTCTTATTTATCTGCATAAGTAATTGCTTAGATCTGAAAAAGATTTATAAATTTGGAAATTTTTAAAGCAAAATGAATTTAGGTGTGAACTGAATAAAAATAGGCTGAATATAAAAATTAAAACATAAATTTTAAGAGTTTGTGATATAACATAAAACTTAAAATAAAAATACTTAAATTAATATTTAAAAAGCGAAATGACATTTAAAAGAATGAATAAATGTAAAGAGTTTGTGATTTGATATAGGCTTAAAATAAAACATTTTAAAGAAAATAAAATATTGAATTAAGAAAATGGCTAGCTAAATTCAATATAGTTATACAACTCTTTCAATAAAATGTAGCACATGCTCCAACAATTCAAAGTAATATTAAATTCTAAGCAGTGTAATTGTGATTCTAGAGTAACCAAGTACTTGACATAATCCATCAGCTATTGGGCAGTCAAAAATTTATGAATGATTAATCTTCCTGACTAGTTTTGACTTGTGACTATAAACTCAGGTTTCATCTCTACGCAACAAATTGTAAATGCATTAGGAGGTGAGGATATGAATTATTAATTGTTCTCTTATCCAAGTTAACAGTCCAGTCATAATTTGAATACTTATTTTCTTTATGCTCTTAAAGATCCCAGAGTTTCTCTCATTCTAGATGGTATAAGGTTCTCAAAGCTTCTTAAGAAGTTAGGTTGCCATTCATCATTAATTAAAAACGAACTCACCTTAGTAAGTAAAGAAAATTAGTGACTTAAATGCTACAACGGGCTGTAGTTTGCTAAAGGACTGATAAAACACTAGTTATCAAACCACAGAGAAGTTAAGTTACCCTTGCCAATTTTGCACTAGATATTGGTATAAAGGACGTCCCTTAACTTCGACAACTGATTCATTAAATAAGAAGTGTTAGAAGTGTTTGCTTTTAAAAAATAAGTATGATATATATATATAAAGATAACTTTATCTCATTTCATACAACAATTAAAAGTATGTCAATCTTGGAGGTATTTTTGCCCAGTAATTGGTTTCAATCAACCCTGCAACGTGTTTAGTAGACTTGTATCCTAGAGTGGCTCGTAATTTTTTAAAGAGGAATTTGGAGTTCTGTTCTTGCTGGGCCGGGCCATTCAGGATATCAAATCACTACTTGCGCAAAAGTCTCGTATCAATTAAGAGAAGGAAATAATGTCGCAAATCTATATAAAAATATAATTATTTTCATTAGACTTTGAAATGTGGCATACATAGCGCACGTTCTAGTGAAAATAAGTTTGATTTACATATATTTAAAGTTAAATATTTATAAAAGCGGGATATAATGTATATTGTCTTAAATAAATATTTTATAAAATCAAGAAACAACATAAGTTTTAAACTTCTTTTAATTACCATTACGAATATAAGGATAAATAAGAAATTTAATAAAATATATATAGATATTAAAATCAATCATTTTAAATATTATATTCAATCAAAACTTATTTTTATATTAATGCTACTATTTTCATTTTCAAAGTAATTAATTTAAAATGTCAATGCATAATATAAATTATTATGAATAAATGAATTTACAAAATCTGGACTCAAGATAAGTTTGTTAATTTATTTTCACCATTTTAAATAAATATATTATAAAATCAAGACATATTATAAAATTTTCAAAAATTTCATTTACATTTATCAATATCTAATTTAAACTATTCTAAACTAATGTGTTTACAGTAGTGAAGAATAATTCAACATATATAATTGAATTTTATTAACATTAATACTCCTTCTTTATATTTCTTTATAATTAACATATTTTAAAATACTTAAGGAAATTATTATTTATAAAATCAAAATATAGTGCAAGTTTATTGAAGTCTTTTCATTATTCTCCTAAATATACTTATAAATTGAAAATATAAGCTTTTCTAGATAAAAGCTTTTACAACATTCAAGCATAATTATACTTAAAGTTGAAATTTTGTTTGTATATTAATAAAGAATTGAATTATATGTTATTAAAATATATTATAAATTCAAAATAGATATATAAATTAAGGTTCATTATATAATTTATTGTATTTATAAATATTGGTTATTTAGTACAAGATTCGAGGTGAATTAAGTTATTATTGTTACTTGTTGTTATGATGACTTGCAATATTTTTATCATTTTATTCAATAAAAGAATTGTATATATAACAAAATCAAAATGACCAACCTTAAAATTTGAGGGACTGGAGAAACTCTTTGTTGTTAGGAGAATTTTTCGACCGTTAAATAACAAAAATCGTAATAAGGACTTTTCTATCCTTTAGCTCTTCCTCACCAAATCAATTGTGATTGTGGTTCTGATGAACAATGAAATTTGTCAAAACTAGTAGGATGATTATTTTGAATGGCGCCAATTATACTCTTTGGAAAGGCAAGATGGAGGATATTCTTTATGTGAAGAATTTTTACTTACCATTATTTGCCACTAAAAAGCCTAATGATAAATCGGGTGAAGAATGGACTCTGATGGATAGACAAGTATGTGATTTTATCAGATAGTGGGTTGACAACAATGTGTTGAATCATATTTCTGGTGGGACATATGTTCGAAACTTATGGGAGCAGCTTGAGAAGCTGTATGCTCGAAAGACTGGGAACAATAAGATGTTCTTAATAAAGCAGATGTTAGCTTTGAAGTATAGTGATGAGACTTCTATGATAGATCACTTGAATAACTTCCAAGGAATTATGAATTAGTTGTCAACAATGGATATTAGATTCGATGAAGAAATACAGGGTTTGTTTCTCCTTAGCTCCTTACCAAAATCTTGGGAAACTTTTAGATCTTCATTGTCAAATTCTACTCCGGATGGTGTTATCTCTATGGATCTTGTCAAGAGCAGTGTATTGAATGAAGAAATGAGAAGAAAGTCTTAGGGTTCCTCTTCGACAGATGTCATGGTGACTACCTCTAGGGGATAAATAACAACCAAGGTTCACCAAAACACGGAGCAAAGTCGAAATAAATCCAAAGGCAGATAAGAAAGAGCACTTGCAGAAAAATTGCTAGAAGTTGAAGAAAGAGAAGAAAGGAAACAAAGGCAAGGAAGAAAATAAAGAGAATGAAAATGAGAATTGTGTTGCTATTGTCACTGAAGAAGACCTTGTGACAATCTTTGAAGAGAGCCTAGTTGGGGTTGTTTGTGATGAAACAAGCTGGGTTGTAGATACTAATGCTTGTTCTCATGTTATATCAAGGAAGGATTTTTTTTTCATCTTATACTCCAGGTGACTATATATGGGAAATGAAACTATCTCTAAAGTTGTTGGCATTGGGACAATTATGTTGGAAACAGGTATGGGAACTAAACTTGTTTTGAACAATATTAAGCATGCACCTGATGTTTGTTTACACTTGATATCTGTTGGCAATCTTGATGATGAGGGTTATGTGAGTAGCAATGGTGGTGGTATGTGGAAACTACTAAAGGTTCCTTGGTGGTGGCTCGTGGTAGAAAGCGCTTTAGCTTATACTGGACAACAGCTTTAGTATGTACTAACAGGGTAAATGTAGTTGAGAATGACTCTTTAGTATTATGACACAAGAGACTTAGCCACATTAGTGAGAAAAGATTGAATGTGTTAGCCAAGAAGAATCTCTTGTCAGATTTGAAGGGTGTTAAACTGGAAAAGTGTTAGTATTGCTTGGCTGGAAAACAACACAAAGTTTCTTTTAAGACTAATCCTCCTTCAAGAAAGACTGAGTTGCTTGAGTTGGTGCATTCAGATTTGTGTGATCCTATGAAGACAAAGACTTTGAGGGGTACATTGTATTTTGTTTCCTTTATTGATGGTTGTTCCAGGAAATTATGGGTCTATGTATTGAAGACCAAAGACCAAGTGATGGGGGTCTTTAAACAATTTCAAGTTTCTGTTGAGAGAGAGATTGGAAAGAAGATTAAGTGCATTCGCAATGACAACGGTGGTGAATACTGTGGGCCATTTGATGAATATTGCATACAGATGGGCATTAGACACTAAAAGACTCCTCCAAAGACTCCTCTGCTTAATGGTGTGGCAGAGAGGATGAACAAGACCTTGATGGAGAGAGTCATATCCATGCTTTCTGAAACTAAGTTGTCTGATTCATTTTGGGGTGAGGCTATATTAGCAACTACACATGTTATTAATTTGTCTCCCACTATTGTTTTGCAGGGTGATGTTTCAAACAGGGTGTGGTATGGCAAAGATGTTTCCTATGACCACTTGAGAGTATTTGGATGCAAAGCTTTTGTGCATGTGCCTAAAGATGAGAGGTCTAAGTTGGATGCCAAGACGAGGCAGTACATTTTCATTGGTTATGGCCTTGATGAGTTTGGTTATATGCTGTATGATCCTGCTAAGAAGAAACTTGTGAGAAGTTGTGATGTTATCTTTATGGAGGATCAAACCATTGAAGATATTGACAAGATAGAGAAGCCAGGGCATTCTAGTTCTGGTAACCTGATTGATCTTGATCCTATTTCTCAAATTGGTGCTTATGATGATGTCCAGAATCATGTTCCTGATCATCATGTTAATGTTGAAAATGCTGATGATAATGTTGTTGTTGATGAGGTAGATGTTCATGTTCCTGAAATTGTGGATGAGCCGATTGTTCCACTTAGGAGGTCTACTATACTGCATGCTCCTTCTTTCCGATACACACCTAAGGATTGGGTGTTACTCACTGATGGGGGAGAACCTAAATGTTATGAGGAAGCCATTGATGTTGGGCGTCGATTCCGGAACCCAACTCTTGCCTTGAAACCATATGACGTGAACGTACTCCAATGAAGTCTCCTTAACCATCATCGATTTTTTTTCTCTTGCTCTGATACCACGCATGTTGGATCCGTTTTCGAAACCTAACATCCGGAAACTATTCATAAAACGTGAGTACAATAACCTGTAGGGTTATTCTATGGAATCTTTTTAGCCATTATCGGTTCATCATCATTCTCATAATATCTTAAACCACTAGGGTGAGCCCGCAAAAAGAAATGACAATGACCACAATTGATTTTCTTCAAAAAAATTGTAGCTCTATGTCTCTAGTTCATTTTGGAGAAAGAACCAACTCAATCGGAGTTCTATAGATGAAGATATGCTTGAAAATCCAAAGTGTGTTCATACCTCAATCATGGTCTCCCAACCGGCCCCTTAATTTCTTTCTTCCAAACTTTGTCAAATCAACTTCAAAAGATCTAAATTTTTATGGAGAGATAGATACATGTCTTAGGAATCAATCGCCTCAAGAATCACCTCATTTGGAGGTCGGATGAGATAGATACATATCCTGATTCCTACTAAACATACTTTGGAGCAAACGCCATAACTCTCACTATGGGTATCGGATTGACTTCGTTCTTAGACCATTAGAAATTAGACATATAGGGCTACAAATTTCATGAAGACCAAAATTTGAAATTCAATCGTTATAAGGGTAAAAATACACGGACTGTGTAAAATCACACGGTCAGACCGTGTAATCTTTGGGTGAAATAGCATCCATACGCCCAGAAAAACACGGCCCGTGTAAATTCACACGGGCAGGCCTTGTAACTTTCGGGTGAAACAAATTTTTATCCTCCAAGATCCCTCCAAAGGGTCCTAAATCCATCCTAACTTCTCTTATACTCATAATCTTGCCAAAATCCACTCTTTCGAGTCCGAGATTCACTTCATATACGCTAATGGTTCGAGAATTTCGTCTACTACAACATCCTAACTTGGAATGATTATAACTTACAATTCGAATATCGAAAAATTGCATACTTTATAGCGTTAGAAATCTATAAAGATGAAATATAACTTCTATGAAGACAACTTGGTCCAAACTTGGATTTTTATGAACATAACCATTCAAATACCAATTGGAATTCTTCCACTCTCAACCTTAATCAATACGACCCTTCCTATTCAACAACGTCTCGTGCTTCATGACATTCCTATCTTTCCTTTCCATATTACCTCACACATATATATAACAATAGCTCATATTCAATGTTTGTCAACTCATCATCCATACACAATTTCACATTTCAAAATCCATACATATATCCATATTTCATTTACATCATAAATTAAGAGTTTGCCAACTTCAACGGCAACTCATGCCACAATACATCATCAATGTCAAAATCCAATAAACAAAACATGCAAAACCCTAAATTTCGCAAAATCCACTTGAAGCCTTGTTTTACATCAATAATTCCAAAACACAACAAAACAAGCATATTCGGATTTATGCCTTGATTCACTTTCACTGGATCTCTTATTCTTCACCTGAAGATGGGAAAAAAGAGGGGGTGAGCTCGAAAGCTCGTGGGTAATAGCTTATAACGGAAAAAATAAGCAAAACCATTCAAAAGTTTATTGTCATAGAAAATCCTTGTTGAAAATCCATAAAACGTTCGTTTCTCAAATTTTCATCATGTATTCAAATTCATAAGTCACAAAACATGAATGCATCAACTTGTTTAGAAATCATGAACACATAAGCACATAAATGGTTTAGGTAGATCCATATTCATGACGTACTACACATTCTCATATACTGGTCCTGTGTAGTCGTAAACTTGAGGGAGTCCTTGAAGGAGCTCCGTGTCACTAGCAGGCAGGCGGGAGAAGCCTATTCTTGGGTCAACGTGCACGTGACGGTTCTTGGATAGATTACCAAACCCACATAACATGTAATTTATGAACTTGAAAACCAATTGCCCAAATGACACATTTTGAAAACTTGTCTTCTATGAGCATGAAACATTCCATATGCAATTTCATCATCATTTCTCAATTCATCATTAAAATTTATACACTAAAACATGCGACACTATCACAAATCATTCAAAAGCAATGAATGCAATAATTAAAGCAATTTCTCAAATCAAAAGCAATGAATGCAACAATTATGGAGTACTTTGAAATCATTTTATTTTCTTGCTTCAAAAACAAACCTTTATTTCTTAATTTGAAAAAAGAAACCTTAGTGGCTCCTTACTCAATCATAAACATGAAACCCACATAACACATGTTTCATGAACTTCCAAACTTTTTGCCCAAAATGGCACATTTTCTTGGAAACTTTCTTTTCATATAAAAAAATCATTCTTGAAAACATGATTGTATAAATGTGCATTCTTTTCAAACGAAAAGCACTTTCATAAAACATCACACAATTCATATATCAACATGTATCAATTTCTCAATTCATTCAAGACAAAATTTATGCAACAATTTTGATACAATTTAAATCATTAAATTTCCTTGATTTAAAGAAAACAAAAGTGGCTTATTTACTCTATTATAAACATGTCCCCACCTTAATTCCTTGCTTGAAAATCCAACCTCAATTGTTCCCTTCCTCTTGGTCTTGAATAGGGTTTCTCTTGATTTCCTAAAACAAACCAAAAATTCTCATTCAATTTTGATTCAAATGGAAATCCCCCAATTTTTACAAAATCCCTAAAACTTCAAAATCACAACAAATGAAATTAACCCTAATCAAACTCAAACTCAAATTCAACCTACCCATAGTCTATATATGTTAGGACCAAACTTAGAAACCCTAAAAATCAAATGGGTTCCTTAAATCATATTCTTCAGCACCCATTCTCTACATAAACACTTTCTCATTCTAACTCTTTCTCTAACAAAACAATAAGAAGAAGATAAACTTACCTTAGCAAAATGATTCCCTTTCTTTTTCTTCTTCTTTCCTTCTTCTTCTCTTCTCTCCATGACTCTCTCTCCCTCTTCTCTCTAAATTTTCATTTCTCTCCCTTCAAATGAGAAGACCACTCCTTTCTCTTGCCTTTTATACCACTAATGATGCTAAAAAGTCCATATTGTCCTTACTTAAAAGTCTAGGAACTTAAATGCTTAAGTGGTCTTCCAATTTTGCCCTCATGCATAAGTTACCACCTTAATTCAATTTAAATCCATGTCATAAGGTCTTACTCACATTAACATGCTAATAAACTCCCATTAACATGTTAATTAATTCCATAAAATACTCTATTATGACCTCAAAATTTATTTAAATCATGGTTAACTCCATCTTAAATTCAACACCTTTTATAATCATGCAATTGAAGGAATTTGCTTGTACTTCCTTCTAAAGAAATGTTCCTCATTGTCTTAATTTTCTAATGACATAAAAATCATTCAATTTGGTTCAGTACTCTGAAAGTTATACCCAAACATTTCCAAACTGTTCTTATGCTGAAACAATATCCTATGCTCAATTTCCACCCGAAAATTGACTTTCTTAGAGACTTAATTAGAACTCAAATTCATCAGAAAATTTGTATCCTTATCTCTCTAGTTTAATCCAAATTAAGAATCATCTTATTCGGATAACTAGAGAAAAAGTTATGGCTAAAATACCGAAGCATACTCAATGATCATGTTTCAACTTATAACTTCCAATATTTCACATATAACCCATCTTGCACATAACTATCTTTTTTACTTCATTTCAAATTCAAGAATTCTTCTATTCTTTACACATGAATAATCGCCAAAATTTCTCATTTCATATTTCTAAATTTCAAGAAAAGTTCAGGATCCAACAATTGAAGATGAGCATAAGGATCGTTGGATTGAAGCTATGTAAGATGAGATGAAATCTTTGAATGAAAATCACACCTATAAATTGGTGAAGTTGCCTAAGGGTATGAAAGCTTTGAAGAATAAGTGGTAGTTTAGAATCAAAGCTGAAGAACACACTTTGAAGCCACGGTATAAGGCCAGATTGGTTATTAAGGGATTTGGTCAAAAGAAAGGTATTGACTTTGATGACATTTTTTCTCCTGTTGTAAAAATATCTTCTGTCAGGAGGAGATTTACATAGAATAGCCCGAGGGCTTCAAGGTGAAAGGAAAAGAAGATTTTGTGTGCAAACAAAAGAAGAGCTTGTATGGGTTGAAGCAGGCTCCTAGGCATTGGTATAAGAAGTTTGAATTAGTTATAGGGGAGCAAGGCTACAAAAAGACTTTTGGAGATCGTTGTGTGTTTGTACGCATATTTTCTGACGTATCATATTATTACTTTATGTGGATGATCTGTTGATTGTGGAAAAGAATGCTTCTAGGATTGCTGAGCTGAAGAAGAAGCTAAGTAAGTCTTTTTCCATGAAAGACTTAGGTCAAGCCAAGAAAATTTTATGCATGAGAATTACTCGTTGCATGGATGCCAGCAAGTTGTACTTGTCGCAAGAGAAGTATATAAAGAAGGTATTTCAAAGGTTTAGTATGACTAGGGATAAACCTGTTGCTGTTAGAGTAGTGCCCTAAAGGCAATCCCCTTTAGCGCTTTTTGTTCATAGTCATGTACAGACTTTATGAATAAATAAAGAAAGGCATGTTTCATTTATTTGATGTTCTTTATGAATTGATATTGATCTTTAATCAAATTAATGAAGTCCATGATATATGACATAGCATGAAGGAAATTATGATGTGATCATACTCCTGAGATTCCTATCATGTGCAATTATGTCAAGATCTAAATTTTCCTAGTCATAGGATTAATGAGATCTGGACATCATTAATCCAGATGGACTAGCATATGTCATACTCCTTGATTGGATCAAGCGGTGGATCTCGTAAACCGTAAATATGAGATATTTAGAGTTGACATATGGATGCTTACTAAGCGGTAGTAAGTTCATTGGATGACTCGCCATGAGATCATCACATGGATTTAATGTCGATGATAATCTCATCATAGCAATGGTGCAAGTATCCTTAGACTTGAGGTACTCAAGGATATCTTGAATCTTGATCCGTGCATTTGACTCCATTCCTTGTGGCCTTCCGGAGGTTACTCATAGGGTGGTGCTTGGAGTACAGTTTGAGGTATTCGAAGGTAATTGAGTAGCCAATAAAGGATTCATCACTTCTGTGAGAACTGAAGAGATACCCTGGCCTCTTGTCAGGATCATTACTTTAAGTCTCTGGCCAGAGCATGACTATGTCATGAAGAGTGTCTTCATGGACATATAAAGTAATGAGTCCTCCGACAGAGGCGATTTCACTGGGCTAGACTTAGTCTAGTAAGAGTTGACATATTAGCCATACTCATAACCAAGTGGGGTATAGGATGATGAAAGGACGAATTGCACAAGAATTGTCTATGGAAGGGTTCGTGATCCGTTCGTGATGAATTCATCAAACCAATTACTTTCCGGTCAATTGGGGTCATGATGTGTTGCTAGATACCGCTCATGACTTGCTCAGATTAATTGTTAATCTAAGTGGCCAACATAACCGAAAACCTAAAGGGTCACACGATAAGAGTGACTCGGAGAATCAGTAAAATAGTAATTGGACAGAGTTCCAATTATGGAGAGCATTAAGATTAAATGGATCCCAATGGATTGGGATATGTCCGATGAGATCGCGACATCAATATTGCTAAGAAAGATTTTGAGCTATTTCAAAGATCGGGGCCGGTAGAGGGTCGATAGACCGACCCAGCTTGATTGGATCATATAATTATATATATTAATTAATTAAGTAAATAATTAATTAATATATATAAATATATAGCCTTGCACGTTGGAATGGGAGAAGAGATGAGAAGCTTTGACTTTTCAAAGCTTATTACTTTATTCATTAAAGAAATGAATGGCCATTAATCATCCATATGTAAGCTTCTTAAGGAAGCATCTTTAATTGTTAAAGAAATACATAAGATGGCTTTTGGAAGGTGATAGCCGTAGGTTCTTGCGTGGAGAAGAAAGGAGAAAGCTTAAGGTGATTTTGGAATTCATTTCTTCTTTTCTCAAGCAACCATCGATCTCTCTTCTCCAAAGCAAAGTTCCAACGTGATCTCAAGCTCTCCAGGACAAAGGTAGGGTCTAGCAGCTCTTATTCTGTTCTAGCTATTCCCGGGTCAAAAGTGTTTGATCCGGTTAGGTTTTCTGATCTCTGCGTGGATACCTTTAGAGATAGTCTCTATTGGCTATTCAGTTTGAGGTTTTCATACCGACACGGGATCCTGGGTTTCGGAAGGTCCCGGAATAAAATTTTTGTTTCGCTGCTGGAACATGTGATGTTCCTCCCGGATTTTCCTACAGTGGTATCAGAGCGTCTGGTGTCGTGTATGAAGCTTTAACTGAAGCTAGATCATAAACCCTAATTGCTTGTGATGTTGATGCATGCTTGCTGTCCAATTTTCGAATTGCTATAGAGATAGGGTTTTCAAAATTTTTCTGCCCAGGATTGTTCATAACATGTTAGAGAATATGTCTATGAATTTTCAGAATTTATTGATTTGATTAGATAAAGTTTTGCTAATTATTTCCCTAAGCTTACAGATGCTGTTTTTGAAACGATTCTGTGAACAGGAAGTAGTATAAAATCAAGAATAAATTCTAGAAAAATATTTTTCTGGATTTTCCTTCACCTACATGTCTCTAAGATGTTGGTGAATGTCTATGAGCATGGAAATTGGATTTCAAGGTGATTGGATATTTATTCACGAATTTATTCTATGCTGTTGGGAATTGCTGTGCTGATGAACACAGTTTTTGAATCGGTTTTGTTATTTTGGTTGACTGAGTTTTTGATGGCCTAAAATCCTGAAAAAATTCAGGTAGAATGTTCTGAACATTTAGTAACCTATATAATTTTATCATGATTTATTGAAATTGTTTCATTGATCATTTCAAGCAATGTACAGAACTGGACAGTTTTGGTGAGAATTGTTGGGACTGTTTTGCTTGGCTTGATTGAGTTTGCCTTTTCAATTCCAATACCTTGCAGCATTTTTAATGTGATTATAAATGTGTTATATTGATGTGGTATGATTGCCAGAGTGAATTTATTGAAGTTTCTTTTCCAAGAATTTTTGAATGCCGAATTGGTCACTTTTGTGTCTTGTTAGTATATTTCATTTTCTTGCTTGTTTTGGCCGTCACAATTTTTGTGACAAGTGCCGGAGTAATTTTGAGAGTGTATACACTAGCTTGAGATGCTTAGGCTGAGAATTTGGGTGTTCCTAAATTATTTGGATATTTATGAGTTTTGACTCATTTCAAGCTTTTCATATAGTTTGACTATTTAAGGCATTCATGAATCAATGAAGTGTTCATTGAGGCATCAATTTACAGATATTACCCTAGGTATGATGGTGTTGAGAATTGGAATTGCATTGATTGAGGAATTAGCCGATTAGAGATTTTAGCAAATTTCCCTGAATAAGTCGACTTGTATATGGAATAAGTTGACTTGTTCAAGGTTTTTGGATAAGTCGACTTGTGTATAGAATAAGTCGACTTGTTCAAGATCTCAGTATAAGTCGACTTGTAGCACCTTACAAGGCGACTTGTACATGGGCAGGTGCCATAAGGCGACTTGTTTCCTACAAGTCGACTTGTGCGTGGGCAGGAGCATAAGTCGACTTATATCAGACAAGTCGACTTGTGTGTAAGGTAGCATAAGGTGACTTGCATTTGATGAAAGTCGACTTGTGACATGCTCAGGTTGGATGACGGATGATGGATGATTATAAGGATTGATTCAATTTGATTGATGAAACCTAAATCATTCCATATAGTCTTCGTGACTATAATCCTTCTGCTTGGAGTCTAGAATTTCTAAATCCCTCCTCGGTATATGAAAACTAACGCCTTCCATTAATATGGTAAGAACCGAGTTCTTATAGGATGGGTTGTTAGGTAAACCCAAGCTCACTCTATACAGATATGTTCGAACCATGAAAATATAATTTTCGATTAATGGGTTGGTTTTCACCGAAGCGTTAGTTTGTTGAGTAAACTCAAGGTCAACGTGGGCGGAGGTGAAATTGGGTAGCATACATCGATGTATGCGCATCAAAGAGTTGATACTCAATGTAAGTGCATACATCAACAAGTTGATAAAGACCGATCGATAGTTGTGTCTAAGATGTAATTGGTATATCCGATACCTCCCGAGACATAAGGTGGCTTGTTGGGTAAACCCAAGGTCATTCTCAATATCGGTTATCGATGATGCAATTGGTATGTTCGATATCTCACCGATTGAACTAAGTTGTGGCTTGTTGGGTAAACCCAAGGTCATTCTTAGCAATATCGGATATCAACCCACTAGACATTATGTCATTTTGTTTCTTTGGATTCAGAATGAGGGTTATGGATTCTATGAAACTAGTAGGGAGCTCTTTCTGCATATCATTCAAGTCCTTATGATTATGCATCTATTCCTATTCTAACATTCTTCCTCTCTATCCGTGTAGGTTGTTTGAAAATGTCGCAAGTGTGAATCTTCGCCGCTTATGGATTCCAACAAGTTAATCGGACCGAATTTTCTCGATGGTTAAGGAATCGAGAATAGTTCTCGATTCAAGGTCTAGGATATATCCTAGATTTTCCGCTTCAGATGCACTGCCGTCGATGCTTCGATGATGATCGAAGGCATATAGTAAGCATCTAAAGGATGTGACATGGCTACTTGCATCATGCTTGCCTCGATGTCACCAGAGTGCGAAGTATAAAGACGAGTCCATGGATGCTCACACTATAGTTTTTCATCTTAGGGAGCTGTTTGACGAGCAAGCCCGGTCCAAAGGTTCGAGACCTCAAGGCTTCTCTTCACTACCAAGATGGCTCCAGGACATCTGTTCATGCAAGACGCCTCGAAGATGAATGGCTATATTGAGAGATTGGTCGCCTTAGGTTTTGCAATGGATCATGAGTTAAGTATAGACTTAATTTCGGTTGGATTGTCCGACGCTTATGCATTAGTGTTAAACTATCGGATGAACCAAATATCCACTACAATACCGAGCTAATCAATCTGCTTCAAGACAATCGAAAGCGAACTATCAAGAGTGATAGTAAGCAAGTGTTGGTAGTAGCTTCTTCTTCTTCAGTTCCAAGAAAAAAGAACCCAAAGAAGAAGAAGGCAAAGAAACCAAAGGGAAGCGCCATCAAGAAGAAGACCAAAGAAGCTGCCTCGAAGGAACTTGCTTCCATTCGGTAAAGATGGCCATTGGAGGCGCAATTGCAAAGTCTATCTTGAGTCATTTGAAGGTAAGAAGGCATCGATGCCTCGACTACTTGAGTTTGTATGTCATCAAGTTAATCATCACATCGATCACAACATTTGGGTATTTGATCTTTGGTTGTGGCTCACACATATGTAATGATATGAGGGCCTCGTGGACGATGAGGCAACTCATGAAGGAGAAGTAGACCTACGTGTTGGAAATGGAGCAAGAGTTCTTTGCATTAGCCGTAGAACCTATGTTTTGTCTCTCCCACTTGGGCTTGTCTTTGGAATTGGATGATTGTTATTTTGTACTGTTTTGACAAAGAATATATTATGCATTTGTGCGAATAGAAATTGGATTCCATATGAATTTTAATAGCAATGGTTGTTCTATTAATTTAATGGAATGCTTTATGGAACTGCATACATTGTGCAATGGTATTTACATATTAGATATGTCTAATCCAATTTTAAATGTCAATGACACCAAACGGCATAAAAGAGATAATCTAAAGTCAACTTACTTATGGCATTGTCGACTTGGCCATATAAATGAGACACACATCGCTAAACTCCATAAGAGTGGCAGTTTAGGGTCATTTGATTATGAATCATATGACACATGCGAATCTTGTTTATTAGGCAAGATGACTAAGTTACCCTTCAAGGGAAAGGGTGAACGAGCGATTGGAGTATTAGACCTAATACATTCAGATGTATGCGGTCCGATGTCCATCCATGCCAGAAGTGGTTGTCGTTACTTCATTACCTTTATCGATGATTATTCACGATATGGGTACTTGTATCTGATGAGATACAAATCTGAAGTGTTTGAAAGGTTCAAACAATTCAGAAATGAAGTAGAAAACCAGCTTGGTAAAAGTATCAAGGCATTACGATCCGATCGTGGTGGAGAATACTTAGACCAACAGTTTCAGGATTATCTCATAGATAATGGGATATTATCTCAGTGGACTCCTCCTTACACGCCGCAGCACAATGGTGTGGCTGAAAGGAGAAATCGAACCTTGTTGGACATGGTACGATCAATGATGGGTTTCGAAAGTTACCAAAATCGTTTTGGGGTATGCGCTAGAGACAATGCTTACTTGTTAAACAGAGTTCCTCTAAGGCAGCTTGATGTTACTCCATATGAGATGTGGACTAACGAAAACCTTATCTTTCTCATCCGAAAGTATGGGGTTGTCCGCCACGTGAAGCGGATTCATCGAGATAAGCTTGAAGCAAAAAATCGACAAGTGTTTGTTTGTAGGATATCCTAAAGAGACCATGGGATATCAATTCTACCTTCCGAGGAACAAAAGGTGTTTGTTTCAAGCACGCTGTCTTTTTAGAGAAAGAGTTTCTTCCGCAAGAAGACGGTGGGAACAAAGTCGAACTTGAAGAAGTTCAAGATGCTCAAACAAGCATGATCAATCGCTGAACTCGAGACCATCACTCATTCAGATGAAGTAACAGTTCAACCTTCTGTGACACACGAAGCTCGTAGGTTAAGTAGGATGCGCACTGTTTCCGAGAGATATGGATTTCTTGTAAGCGAACAGAATGACTTATTACTCATAGAAAATGATGAGCCTGCTACCTATGAAGAGGTTCTGAAAAGTTCAGAGTCTGAAAAATGGCTTTGTGCCATGAAAGCCGAAATGGATTCCATGTACATAAACCAAGTATGGACTTTGGTTGATGCACGAAGGATAAAACCTATAGGGTGCAAATGGGTTTTCAAGAAGAAAACCGACATGGATGGTAATGTGATTACCTACAAAGCAAGGCTTGTGGCAAAGGATTTCGTCAAAGACAAGGAGTTGACTATGACGAGACCTTCACCCAGAAGAATGCTTAAATCCATTCGGATACTCCTAGCCATTCTGCTCATTATGATTATGAGATATGGCAATGAATGTGAAGACGGCTTTCCTTAACGGAATCGCCGAGGATGTGTACATGACACAACCGAGGGCTTCACTTCCATGATGGCGAAAATGTATGCAAGCTTCGTAAATCTATTTATGGATTGAAGCAAGCATCCAGAGTTGGAACATCCGCTTTGATGAGTCAATCAAAGAGTTTGGTTTCTCACAAAATCCGGATGAACACCGTGTGTACAAGAAGGTTAATGGGAATGCAATCGTTTTCCTTGTGTTGTATGTAGATGACATCTTGTTACTCGGAAACGATGTCTCATTGATGCAATCCGCTAAAATTTGGTTGTCCAAACAATTTGCGATGAAAGACCTTGGTGAAGCAACTTATATCCTGGGATAAAGATCTATAGAGATAGATCAAAGAGGTTGCTTGGTCTTTCACAATCATCGTACATAGACAAGATGCTAAAGAGGTTTAGCATGGAGCAATCCAAGAGAGGGTTTCTTCCCATTACTCATGGGATAACACTCTCAAATCTATGTATCCTAAGACACAAGATGAGAGGATTCGCATGGATCAAATCCGTATGCATCTGCAGAGGATCGATCATGTATGCTATGTTATGTACGAGGTCCGATGTATCGATGCTCGAAAGTGTCACGGCGAGATACCAATCGGATCCCGTGAGGGTCTTTGGGTGGTGTCAAGAATATCCTCAAGTACTTGCGAAGGACTAAGGATGTTTTTGATATATGGAGATGGAAATCTCCAGTGAGCGGCATACGGATGCCAGTTTCCAATCTGACAAGGATGACTCCAGATCCCAGTCAGGTTATGTTTTCACGCTAAACGGCGGAGCGGTCAGTTGGAAGAGTTCCAAACAAGAGATGACTGTTGATTCGACGACCGAGACAGAGTACATTGCTGCATCAGAGGCGGCAAAGGAAGCTGTTTGGATCAAGAAGTTCATTTCTGAACTTGGTGTGGTTCCTAGCTGTGATGGACCCATACAATTGTATTGTGACAACAATGGGGCTATTGCTCAGGCAAAAGAACCGAGGTCTCACCAACGATCTAAACACGTACTCCGCAGATATCATCTGATTCGAGAGATCATTGCTAGAGGTGATGTCGCGATCGAGAGGATTCCACAGAGCGTAATATTGTCGATCCGCTGACGAAGCCATTGTCACGTAAGAATTTTGATTCTCATGTAATCGCTATGGTATTAGATACCAAGGCGATTGGCTTTAGGTCAAGTGGGAGATTGTTAGAGTAGTGCCCTAAAGGCAATCCCTTTAGCGCTTTTGTTCATAGTCATGTATGGACTTTATGAATAAATAAAGAAAGGCATGTTTCATTTATTTGATGTTCTTTATGAATTGATATTGATCTTTAATCAAATTAATGAAGTCCATGATATATGACATAGCATGAAGGAAATTATGATGTGATCATACTCCCGAGATTCCTATCGTGTGCAATTATGTCAAGATTCAAATTTTCCTAGTCATAGGATTAATGAGACTGGACATCATTAATCCCAGACGACTAGCATATGTCATACTCCTTGATTGGATGAAGCGGTGGATCTCGAAACTGTAAATATGAGATATTTAGAGTTGACATATGGATGCTTACTAGCGGTAGTAAGTTCATTGGATGACTCGCCATGAGATCATCACATGGATTTAATGTCGGTGATAATCTCATCATAGCAATGGTGCAAGTATCCTTAGACTTGAGGTACTCAAGGATATCTTGAATACCGATCCTGCATTTGACTCCATTCCTCGTGGCCTTCCAGAGGTTACTCATAGGGTGGTGCTTGGAGTGCAGTTTGAGGTATTCAAGGTAATTGAGTAGCCAATAAAGGATTCATCACTTCGTGAGCGTAAGAGATACCCGCCTCTTGTCAGATCATTACTTTAAGTCTCTCGCGAGATGACTATGTCATGAAGAGTGTCTTCATGGACATATAAAGTAATGAGTCCTCCGACAGAACCGATTTCACTTGGCTAGACTTAGTCTAGTAAGAGTTGACATATTAGCCATACTCATAACCAAGTGGGGTATAGGATGATGAAAGGACGAATTGCACAAGAATTGTATCATGGAAGGGTTCGTGATCCGTTCGTGATGAATTCATCAAACCAATTACTTTCCGGTCAATTGGGGTCATGATGTGTTGCTAGATACCGCTCATGACTTGCTCAGATTAATTGTTAATCTAAGTGGCCAACATAACTTAGGAAACAAGAAAGGTCACACGATAAGAGTGACTCGAGAATCTGTAAAATAGTAATTGGACGAGTTCCAATTATGGAGAGCATTAAGATTAAATGGATCCCAATGAGATTGGGATATGTCTCGATGAGATCGCGACATCAATATTGCTAAGAAAGGTTTTGAGCTATTTCAAAGATCGGGGCCCTAGTAGGTCGACAGACCGACCAGCTTGATCGATCTTAAGCTATAATTATATATATTAATTAATTAAGTAAATAATTAATTAATATATATAAATATATAGCCTTGCACGTTGGAATGGGAGAAGAGATGAGAAGCTTTGACTTTTCAAAGCTTATTACTTTATTCATTAAAGAAATGAATGGCCATTAATCATCCATATGTAAGCTTCTTAAGGAAGCATCTTTAATTGTTAAAGAAATACATAAGATGGCTTTTGGAAGGTGATAGCCGTAGGTTCTTGCGTGGAAGAGAAAGGAGAAAGCTTAAGGTGATTTTGGAATTCATTTCTTCTTTTCTCAAGCAACCATCGATCTCTCTTCTCCAAAGCAAAGTTCCAACGTGATCTCAAGCTCTCCAGATGTAGGTAGGGTCTAGCAGCTCTTATTCGTTCTAGCTATTCCGGGTCAAAAGTGTTTGATCCGTTAGGTTTTCTGATCTCTGCGTGGATACCTTTAGAGATAGTCTCTATTGGCTATTCAGGTTTGAGGTTTTCATACCGACACCGGGATCCTGGGTTTCGGGAAGGTCCCGGGAATAAAAAATTCTTGTTTCTGCTGCTGGAACATGTGATGTTCCTCCCGGGATTTTCCTACAGTTGCTAGCCTACTTGCTCCTCATTTCAGGTTGAGTATCAACCAATGTCCTTCTACAGATGAAAAGAAGGAAGAGATGAAGAAAGTTCCATATGCCTCAGCAGTTGGCAGTTTAATGTATGCCATGGTGTGTAACAGGCCAGACATTGCTCATGCAATTGGTGCAATGAGTCGTTTTCTCTCTAATTCAATTAAAGAGCATTGGAATGTAGTGAAGTGGATTATGACGTATCTCAGAGGTACAATTGACTTAAGACTTAGTTTTGGTAGTGATAATCCTTTATTAGTTAGTTTTACTAATGCAGACATTGTAGGAGATGTTGATTCTTGAAAGTCTACATCAGGTTTCATAATTAAGTTTGCAGGGGGAGCTATGGCATGGCAATCAAGGTTATAGAAGTATGTTGCTTTGTCAACCATAGAGGCTGAGTTTATTGTAGCTATAGAGGCTTGCAAGGAGTTGCTGTGGATGAAAACCTAACCTTTCTTCTTCAGCTTAGTTTCAAGTAGGACTGGTATTTGTTATTTTGTGACAACCAGAGTGTCATTCATCTTGGTAAGAATGCTAGTGTCTATGCAAGGTCGAAACACATTGATGTTAGGTATCATTGGATACGAGATGTGGTAAATTCCAAGTTGCTAGAGCTAGAGAAGGTTCATAGAGATGATAATGGTGCTGACATGATGACTAAAGCCTTGCCAAAGGAGAAGCTGGAGATTTGTTGCTTGATGGCATGGTATGGCTAGATCCTCCACTTAGTCGTGAGGGGAAGACTTATTAGGTTTGGTTCATTTCTAAGTGGAGCCCAAAGCCTAAATATAAAAAGGTATTTTAAACCCTAAAGAGGAGTAGTGAAGAGAAGTTCAGCCAGAAGAGAACAGAGAGGGAAAAGAGAGAAAGAGGAGGATTTCTGTTTTTTTTTTCAACTTTGTGTAGTATTCTTCTAACCTTTGATCGCATGGTGATTTCTTGTTGGATTGACCTGAAATTTTAACCAGAGATTCCTCTCTCATGATTCTTCATTCTGAACGGTGGAGATTAGATTTGGAAGTCTTCAAGGTGCCCAAATCTTCAGTCGAAATTGCTGAAATTTTAAGGGTGATATTTTTCTTAACTCTTTGATTCTTTCATCTTGTTGATGATTATTGTTATATTTTTTAGATGAGTTGTGACACTAGTCATATCTAGAGGTGAAAAACTCTTTGTAACTTGATTGATGATAGTGGAGTTTTTCTTTACTGAACTAGGTCCCGTGGTTTTTCTTTTCTCACGTTGAGGAAGGTTTTTCACGTAAAAATTGCCTATGTTCTTTATTTCTTGCTGCTTAATTTCCTGCATTGGTGAGTTTGTTGGCTATTATTTTTCTTTTGGATTGGTTATGGTTGTTCACATGGGTAAAGGTTTATTAGTTCTGGTTACTTTGTTGCCACTGCGTGACCGACGCCTTCTTTCCCAATAGTGGGACCTATGGGGGAATCCTTTCCACAATTGCGTTGAATATAGATTATTGTTTTTTTTTGCTTTGGGTGTGGTTAGTTCTTGTAGAGTTAGGGGAACAAGAAGCCAAAAAGATAAAAAATAGTGTGATGACAATTCCAAAAGGGTAGAAAAATTGAATTAAAAAGTTAAGCATGTAGTTTTTATCTCTTTATTTGTATGCTTTCATTTAAAAAAGTCATAGACCCAAATAATAGTAATATTAATAAAAATAGATGGGCTCAGATTTTTTTTTATGTGATATCTTAATATATCTATAATAATAATTATTATTATTTTGTCACCAATTAATTTAATGGGACAAAATTCTAATTTTTAAATAAAATTTTAATTTAAAATTAAAATTTTTTAATTTCCCCCACTTGCCCCAACTGTGACTCCGTCCTTGTGGATGTGGTGAGGAAGAGCTAAAGAATAGAAAAGTCCTTGTTACAGATTTTTGTTATTTAATGGTCAGAAAATTCTCCTAACAACGAAGAGTTTCTCCGGTCCCCTCAAATTTTAAGGTTGGTCATTTTGATTTTGTTATATATACAATTCTTTTTATTGAATAAAATGATAAAAAATATTGCAAGTCATCATAACAACAAGTAACAATAATAACTTAATTCACCTGAATCTTGTAATAAATAACCAATATTTATAAATACAATA
The DNA here is from genome assembly GCA_029891385.1 of Erythroxylum novogranatense. Taxonomy (NCBI): domain Eukaryota; kingdom Viridiplantae; phylum Streptophyta; class Magnoliopsida; order Malpighiales; family Erythroxylaceae; genus Erythroxylum; species Erythroxylum novogranatense. The sequence continues at coordinate 40,945,768 of CM057234.1, read as the reverse complement.
AATTATATAATGAACCTTAATTTATATATCTATTTTGAATTTATAATATATTTTAATAACATATAATTCAATTCTTTATTAATATACAAACAAAATTTCAACTTTAAGTATAATTATGCTTGAATGTTGTAAAAGCTTTTATCTAGAAAAGCTTATATTTTCAATTTATAAGTATATTTAGGAGAATAATGAAAAGACTTCAATAAACTTGCACTATATTTTGATTTTATAAATAATAATTTCCTTAAGTATTTTAAAATATGTTAATTATAAAGAAATATAAAGAAGGAGTATTAATGTAAATAAAATTCAATTATATATGTTGAATTATTCTTCATTCTGTAAACACATTAGTTTAGAATAGTTTAAATTAGATATTGGTAAATGTAAATGAAATTTTTGAAAATTTTATAATATGTCTTGATTTTATAATATATTTATTTAAAATGGTGAAAATAAATTAACAAACTTATCTTGAGTCTAGATTTTGTAAATTCACTTATTCATAATAATTTATATTATGCATTGACATTTTAAATTAATTACTTTGAAAATGAAAATAGTAGCATTAATATAAAATAAATTTTGATTGAATATAATATTTAAAATGATTGATTTTAATATCTATATATATTTTATTAAATTTTCTTATTTACCCTTATATTCGAATGGTAATTAAAAGAAGTTTAAAACTTATGTTGTTTCTTGATTTTATAAAATATTTATTTAAGACAATATACATTATATCCTAGTTTTTATAAATATTTAACTTTGAATATATGTAACTCAAACTTATTTTCACTAGAACGTGCACTATGTATGCCACATTTCAAAGTCTAATGAAAATAATTATATTTTTATATAGATTTGCGACATTGTTTCCTTCTCTTAATTGATACGAGACTTTTGCGCAAGCAGTGATTTGATATCCTGAATGGCCCGGCCCAGCAAGAACAGAACTCCAAATTCCTCTTTAAAAAATTACGAGCCACTCTAGGATACAAGTCTACTAAACACGTTGCAGGGTTGATTGAAACCAATTATTGGGCAAAAATACCTCCAAGATTGACATACTTTTAATTGTTGTATGAAATGAGATAAAGTTATCTTTATATATATATATATCATACTTATTTTTTAAAAGCAAACACTTCTAACACTTCTTATTTAATGAATCAGTTGTCGAAGTTAAGGGACGTCCTTTATACCAATATCTAGTGCAAAATTGGCAAGGGTAACTTAACTTCTCTGTGGTTTGATAACTAGTGTTTTATCAGTCCTTTAGTAAACTACTGACCCGTTGTAGCATTTAAGTCACTAATTTTCTTTACTTACGAAGGTGAGTTCGTTTTAATTAATGATGAATGGCAACCTAACTTTTAAAAGCTTTGAGAACCCTATACCATCTAGAATGAGAGAAACTCGGGATCTTTAAGAGCATAAAGAAAATAAGTATTCAAATTATGATCGGATCTGTTAACTTGGATAAGAGAACAATTAATAATTCATATCCTCACCTCCTAATGCATTTACAATTTGTGCGTAGAGATGAAACTTGAGTTTATAGTCAAAATTAGTCGGAAGATTAATCATTCATAAATTTTGACCGCCTAATAGCGATGGATTATGTCAAGTACTTGGTTACTCTAGAATCACAATTACCTCGCTTAGAATTTAATATTACTTTGAATTGTTGGAGCATGTGCTACATTTTATTGAAAGAGTTGTATAACTATATTGAATTTAGCTAGCCATTTTCTTAATTCAATATTTTTATTTTCTTTAAAAATGTTTTATTTTAAGCCTATATCAAATCACAAACTCTTTACATTTATTCATTCTTTTAAATGTCATTTCGCTTTTTAAATATTAATTTAAGTATTTTTATTTTAAGTTTTATGTTATATCACAAACTCTTAAAATTTATGTTTTAATTTTTATATTCAGCCTATTTTTATTCAGTTCACACCTAAATTCATTTTGCTTTAAAAATTTCCAAATTTATAAATCTTTTTCGAGATCTAAGCAATTACTTATGCAGATAAATAAGACAACTAACAAAAGCAGTTTAATCTTGAACTCAATTTTTTAGTTCCTGTCATTTAGGTATTTTTATTTTTCCTTAACAAGGTAAAGCAATGACTCCATTTAACTTTCATTTTTATTCTTGTCCTATTCATGTTTTAGGGATTCTCAAAAAAGGTTAGAGAAAACCATAAATTCAGTTTACGATCTCTCTTTTCAACTCTCTTTACTTTATTGGCTTGTGTAATTATTACATATTTGCTTAAGTTTTAAATTACCTTTTTAGGGACACATATTTTATTAAAATCAGAAGTACTCAATTCATTCCTCTTTTAGGTGCCATGTAAACCAATATAAACATTTATAAACAGTCAATTGAACATAATAATAAAAATAGCCACCGAATAATTGACCAGAAGGGTGTGGTATACTAATAAAGTATGAATAAACTTAAGTGAAATGCATGAGACTGATCCTCTCTAAATAAGTTTACAAATTAATCTTTAATGTTAACATGTGTCCATGAAATATTATTATTATTATTGTTGTTGTTGTTGTTATTATTATTATTATTATTATTTAAACTTCTTAATAATAATAATAATAATAATATTATTATTTAAAGATATCTAATTGCATGGTTGGAGCTAATTGATTGTTGATTTGCAAGTAGGAGCATACTGATACGTGCATGGTTTGCATGGCCATCCATGGGTCCTCTGTTTGCCCCTGTTTTGTGATTAGAGAACAGAGGAGAGTGGGGTGGTTAGGGAGGCAACATGCAGACGTGGTCTGTTAGTTGTTGTGATTAAATAAGACTTTAGTCTTGTTGCTAGAGTTATTTTAGGAGTCCATTACCCAGTAAGTTGTTTACTTCTGTTTAATTCCTTTCCTTGTATGAAGGTGGGCGTGGCCCATTATTTACTTCTGTTTGTTATTTCTGTTCAAGAAAAGTGCTATATATTGGCACAAGTTAATCAATATAGAACAACGAAGATATTATGCAAAATTCTACTTCTCCCTGAAATTATTTCTTCTCTTCTGCATTTTCTGGTATTCTGCATTCTCTGGCAGAATTCTTGTTTACAACAAAATTATCCTTATCATTTGGTATCAGAGACAGTTTTTTTTTTCCAAATGGAGACACGACAGAAAACTAATGCCGAATTTAGAGTTGAAGTTACTGAACTCATTGCCAAGCAAGAAGCTGCCTTGAGCAAACAGGAAGTTGCATTGAGCAAACAAGAAGCCACCTTGGACAAGATCAACGCCAATTACGACCAACTCAGTTCCCTTATTCAGACGTTGGTTTCTGATTTCCACTCCTTCAAAATGGGGCCAAATTTTGACTCTGCCTCAACCCCTATTCGTCCAGCACCAGACGACAATTTCCTCTCTGTTGGAGAAAATTCACGTGGTAGTACTGATATTCCAAAATCCTCACTCAAGCTGTCCTTTCCAAAATTTAATGGTGAGGATCCACCGGGGTGGATTTTTCGAGCTGAGCAATATTTTGCGTACCAAGGAATAACTGTGGAACAAAGGACGCCGTTGGCTTCTTTCCATCTAGAAGGCTTGGCACTTCAGTGGTTCCGTTGGTTCACCAAGTTTCGTGGACCACTCTCATGGACAGAATTCACTCGGTCCCTCCTGCAACGGTTTGGACCCACAGATTATGAAGACCCTGCTGAAGCGTTATCAAGGCTGAAACAGACAACCACAGTGGAGGCTTACCAGGATGCGTTCGAGAGACTGTCCCATCAAGTAGACGGCTTACCGGAATCCTTCTTGGTTGGGAGCTTTACTGCTGGTTTGAGAGACGAAATACGTCTCGAGGTTAAACTTAAAAAACCTCGTACTCTCAACGATGCAATTGGAGCAGCACGGATAATTGAGGAGAAAAATCAGCTGCAAAGACGCTCCAACATCACACCTAGGACTTCCACGACGACACCAAAACTTCCTGGATCGTCTGGTAACGGTGTTTTGGGACCAGTACCGAGTCAAAAATCAGGAATTCCCAATTTTCGCAGGTTGTCTTTCCAAGAAGCAAAAGAAAGGAGAGAGAAGGGACTTTGCTTCTATTGCGATGAGAAATTCGTGCCGGGACATCGCTGTGTTCGTCCCCAACTTTTTATGATTGAAGATTGCAATGAAGTTCCATCTGAGGAACCAGAGGAGAAGACCGAGAATGAAGAAGAAGGAGAGTTTCGCATGCCCGAAATTTCGTTTCATGCTATAACGGGTGTTCCGAATCCTCAAACCATCCGAGTCAAAGGAAAGCTGAAGGGAAAGGAGGTCATCGTACTCATAGATGGTGGTAGCACTCATAACTTTATCGAACAGGGAATTGTAACCAAGCTAGGGTTGCCAATCGATACCAATAGACGTTTCCAAGTAATGATAGCTAACAAAGATCGTGTGGATTGCGCGGGAATCTGTAGAGGAATGAAACTGCTCGTGCATGATTGCTGGATTGCGGCTGACTTCTTCGTTTTGCCATCAGCAGCGTGTTCCGTAGTCTTGGGAGTCCAGTGGCTTGCAAACCTGGGACCGATTGAAACTGATTATGGTAAACTTACACTGGCTTTTAATTTAAATAGTAAGAGATATACTTTCCAGGGATTGCAACAAAGGGAATTGGAGGCTTTATCCGATAAAGAGGCCCACCACCTACTTTCCAACAGTTTATTGGGTACTGGATTCTTTATTCAGCTGATTTCAACCGAAGTAAATATTCAAGACTCCTTTAAACTACATCCAGATATTGTTAAGATCCTTGGGGCGCATCAAAATATTTTTGAAAAGCCGAAAGCTCTGCCGCCAGTACGAGACCGTGACCATAGAATTCCACTACTACCAAATTCTAAACCCGTAAACGTACGTCCCTATCGGTACCCATACTACCAGAAGACGGAGATCGAAAATCAGGTGCGTGAGTTATTGGCGTCAGGGTTAATTCGACCAAGTTCTAGCCCGTTCTCCTCCCCAGTCCTTTTGGTACGTAAAGCTAACGGAGAGTGGAGGTTTTGTGTGGACTATCGTGCTCTTAACGAGATTACGATAAAGGATAAATTTCCAATACCTGTGATAGACGAATTAATGGATGAACTGTTTGGAGCGCGCTATTTTTCAAAATTCGATCTGAGAGCTGGATATCACCAAATCAGGGTCTATGAACCAGACATTCCTAAGACGGCATTCCGTACACACGAAGGACATTATGAGTTTGTGGTGATGCCGTTTGGCCTCACAAATGCGCCTTCAACCTTCCAAAGTTTGATGAATGAGGTATTTCGCCCTTTCCTTCGCAAATTTGTTTTGGTTTTCTTTGACGACATACTCGTTTATTCCAAATCGTGGGAAGAGCATATGCAACATCTCCAGTCCGTACTCACCATACTCAGCCAGCATCAATTTTTCGCCAAAGAAGAAAAATGCGTTTTTGCTGTGGAAAGGATTGAGTATCTCGGCCACATCTTGACAGGCGATGGGATTGAGCCATGCTCGAGCAAAATACAAGCTGTATTAGATTGGCCGGTTCCCACTACAGTTCGAGCAGTCCGTGGTTTTTTGGGGTTGGCCGGTTATTACCGGAAGTTCATTAAGCATTATGGAACGATTGCTGCACCCCTAAACCGCCTAATGAGTAAAGAAGGATTTATTTGGACCCAGGAGGCAGCCGAAGCATTTGAACACCTCAAACAAACTCTTTCTCATGCGCCTGTTCTAAGATTGCCAGATTTTTCCCAGCCATTTGTCATAGAGTGTGATGCTAGTGGTAGTGGTATCGGAGCAGTGCTAATGCAACAGAACCAACCAATAGCCTTCTTCAGTGAAGGACTCAAGGGAGCAGCCCTCAAATACTCTACCTACGAGAAAGAGATGCTCGCTGTCGTTAAATCGGTAAGGAAATGGCGACCTTATTTACTAGGCAATTCCTTCATTGTTCGTACCGATCACCGCAGCTTAAAATTCCTCCTAGAGCAAAGAATAACCACCCCCGCTCAAGCTCGGTGGCTGCCCAAGTTGATGGGATATGAATACCGGATCGAATATAAAAAAGGAGCGGAGAACACTGCAGCGGATTCTTTATCACGCAAGGCCGAGTTGTGCTTTGTTGCTGTTTCTACACCCCAGGCAGTTTGGTGGCAACAACTCCAACATGAATGCAGCAGCGATCCTTTTTATTTTTCGTTCGCATCAGACCCAAAAGCAATCAAGAGAGATGGTGTTTGGTTTCTTGGGGAGAAAGTCCTCCTCAGTCCTTCTTCGCCTCTCATTCCTGTGATTTTGGCGGAATTGCATGCTTCAGCAGTTGGGGGTCATTTTGGGTTCCACAAAACATTAGCACGGGTTCAAGCTGAATTTTTTTGGAAAGGGATGCGACACTCAATCTTGGAGTTTATTCGCCATTGTGATATATGCCAAAGGAACAAAACTGATCACCTTGCACCTGCTGGACTTCTACAACCATTACCGATACCAGATCGCATTTGGAGTGATGTGTCCATGGATTTTATTGATGGTTTGCCAACATCAGGAGGGTGCCAGGTAATAATGGTTGTTGTAGATAGATTGTCAAAATATGCACACTTTATTTCCATGTCCCAGCCGTGTACCTCACTGTCTGTGGCAAAAGCTTTTATTGCAAATATAGTCCGGTTACATGGCGTTCCATCAAGCATAGTTAGTGACAGGGATCGCATATTTATGAGCAATTTCTGGAGCAAGCTCTTTGAGATGCAAGGAACAAAGCTTAATATGAGCTCAAGTTATCATCCGCAGTCCGATGGACAAACGGAAGTGGTAAACAGGACCTTGGAACAATACCTACGATGCTTCACGAGTGATCAACCAAAACGATGGAAAGAATGGCTTCCTTGGGCTGAGTATAGCTATAACACTTCAACTCATTCCTCCACAAAAGTTTCTCCTTTTCAAGCAGTGTATGGAATTCCACCTCCTTCATTGCTTAGGTATGTACCGCGAACAGCTAGGGTGGAAGCCGTTGATTCTTTCCTTCGGGAAAGGGATGATATGCTAAAAGAGCTGAAAATCACTCTCAAGCAAGCACGTGATCGTATGAAGTCTCTTGCAGATCAGCATCGACGTGACGTTGAATTTGAGGTAGGTGATTATGTATATCTCAAGTTACAGCCGTACCGACAATCTTCAGTTGCATTCCGAGCATCTATGAAATTATCTCCAAGGTTTTATGGACCTTTTCGGATCATAGCTCGAATCGGGTCCGTTGCCTACCGTTTGGAGTTACCATCGGGAACCAGAATACACAATGTATTCCACGTGAGTCGGCTCCGTAAGTTCTTGGGTGACAGACCCGTGGCCTCTCCTGATCTTCCACCATCAACGGAAGAGAGCCCTGTTCTTCCTCAGCCGGAAAAAGTTCTTGCACATCGGGTTATACAGAAGGGCAAATATAGGCCAAAGAAGGAGGTCCTTGTAAAATGGATTGGCGCGTCTCCAGAAGATGCTACCTGGGAAGACACTAGAAGACTGCAGAGAACCTATCCATCTTTCACCCTTGAGGACAAGGGTCCTTGAAGAGGGGAGGAAACTGATACGTGCATGGTTTGCATGGCCATCCATGGGTCCTCTGTTTGCCCCTGTTTTGTGATTAGAGAACAGAGGAGAGTGGGGTGGTTAGGGAGGCAACATGCAGACGTGGTCTGTTAGTTGTTGTGATTAAATAAGACTTTAGTCTTGTTGCTAGAGTTATTTTAGGAGTCCATTACCCAGTAAGTTGTTTACTTCTGTTTAATTCCTTTCCTTGTATGAAGGTGGGCGTGGCCCATTATTTACTTCTGTTTGTTTTTTCTGTTCAAGAAAAGTGCTATATATTGGCACAAGTTAATCAATATAGAACAACGAAGATATTATGCAAAATTCTACTTCTCCCTGAAATTATTTCTTCTCTTCTGCATTTTCTGGTATTCTGCATTCTCTGGCAGAATTCTTGTTTACAACAAAATTATCCTTATCACATACATAGATGTATATGCGTGGTACGTACAAATAATTATACATGCAAATATATATGTAAAGCCACGTGAATTTGTTTGGGGTTCAATGAATATATTGGTCCATGCACACTCTAGACACCAAAGACCAAACTGAGGGAGACATAGTTGTATTACTATGTTGTTACGATGAAACTCGGTCCATATGACGTGAAAGGAGTAGCACCAATTAAGCTAGGATATTTAAGTGATGAGATAATTAGTCGAGTCCTCAATTATCTTTTTATTTTTTATTGATCACGAGTGTCTCCGTTATGAACGGTGAAAATTAAATTTGGAGGTACTTTAAAGGTTTAGTATGACTGCGACTAAATCTGTTGCTAACAAATGGAGCAAGTGGGCTAGCATCTGGTTTAGTCCCAGTCATACTAAACCTTTGAAGTACCTCTAAATCTAATCTCCACTATTCAGAAGGAAGAACAACGAGAGAAGAATTTCTAGTTAAAATTTCATGTCGATCCGATAAGAAATTATCATGCGATCGAAGGTTAGAAGAATACTGTGCAATGTTGAATTCTTAGATGAATGACTGTTTGATCACATATATTGATAAAGATATCTTCAATAGTATTGACAATGAAAAATTTTTATAGCGATATTAATATACAAAGACTAGTAGGAAACAATTGTAATATGTTAAATATAAGAAGCTCAAAATAATGATATAATTTTTTGTTTATCAAATATAGAAAATTTGTATCTTTTTCAATACTATAAAAGTTCTTTAAATATTTTGCCTACACTCAAAATAATTTCTTGTAATCATTAACGGTGGTAGTTGTTTGTCAAGTTCTAAACAAAAGGATAACCAATTAAAGCGAGACGGCTCCTTATCTTATATTTTCTTCGTAATTCAATGGACGTCCAAAACTGACAAGTACTCTGCACCAGACAGATAATGAAGAGCAACTCTGGTTCCATATATCTGCGGGAGATGGCGAACCAAGGTTGCCCCAAAAGCAAACTTGCAACTTAGCCACCCCCTAATTCTTGTTCCTAGGAACTTCACATTTGTTTTGTAGTACACCTGTCCCACTTGAAAGAAATTGCATTGAATTCAGGAAGCCGGGGACGGTTGAAGTAATTAAACCGGTCGATATTGTGGTTGATAAGCTGACATTCAATCTAAGCACCCTTAGGACATGCTTCAGACACTATAAATGTTGATTGCAGGCTGCTAGCTCCGTCTCAAAGCAAGCATTCTGGTCTTAGTGTATCTAGCTCTCTTGTTCCATTAGTTGTGATCAGTACTTATGGAGTTCAGAATTCAACGGATCCTCACTTTTCTAGTTGTAAGTTTCATCTGTGGACAAGATTATTTATAACTTTCGGTATTCTTTTCTGCTTTCAGAAAGCTTTTTAGGTTTGAAGGACCGCTACTGTTACGAATGGACATAATTTGACACGTGTTATGAGTCTTAATAGAGATTGGTGATTTGTTTCTTGCAGCTTGCACTTGTGGCTAGTGATGCTGCCTCGTCCCCTGAGCTTTATTGGAAATCTGTTCTGCCCAACACTCCAATGCCAAATGCCGTCAAAGATCTTCTAAATCCAGGTAACTAGGTACAAAAGTCCCAAACTACAGAGTAAAGATCAAAAGACTTTGGAATTTGTCACTTCCCTTAGTTTAAACTTTAAAGTAATATATAATGACAATAGTATATATTTTTTCAGGGGGGCTGATCCTCTGTCCAAATAATCCTGTCCTAATCTTATCCATTGCATCTTGACCTTCTATTTATGTGGGTCCCACATAAATAGAAGGCCAAGATGTAATGGACAGGATTGGGACAGGGTTATTTGGACAGAGGATTTGAGGGCTTTTTTCAGTCGAGTAGATTCGAAGCCTTTAATAACTTAATGGTCTCAAATTCACAAAATTTCTTAACATTTATCTTGTGTATTCTCTCCGTAATATCTAATTTTCGGAAGGTTAGATTACGACATATATATATATGTAAGAGTGGTGTTTATTAACGAAATCACAATGATATAAACAGCAGTACTCGTAAGCTCTTCTGATTTAATGTTGCCAATTTACAGACAGTTTCATGGGACCGAAACCCTTCAGTTACCAATATGCTGCTGCAGAAACCCGGCTTCAAGATATAGATGATGTTTTCGGCCACTATGGTGCTGCATAAACCCAGCTTCAAGATCACCGTAAAGGCGCTATCTTTTTCTTGGAAAAAGACATCCACACTGGCAATGTCATGAACTTGCACTTCACCAAAAGCACAAACGCTGCAACTTTCTTGCCTCGCGATGAAGCTAACTCTATACCATTCTCTTCCAGCAAGTTGTCAGAGGTGTTTGATGATTTTTCAGTGAAACCCGGATCACTGGAGGCTGAGTTGATGAAGAACACGGTGAAGGAATGTGAAGGTCCTGGGATTGAAGGAGAGGAGAAGTTCTGTGCAACGTCCTTGGAGTCGATGATCGACTTCAGCACATCCAAGCTCGGGAAGAACGTTCAGGCAATCTCCACGGAAGTGGGGAAAGAGAATCAGGCGGAGAAGTTCACGATTACCGGAGTGAAGAAGATCGGAGATGGCAAGAAAGCTGTAGCATGTCACAAGAAGAAGTACCCATATGCTGTCTTCTACTGTCATGCAACGGATAGAACAAGGCTTTACATGGTTCAGTTAGTTGGTGTCGATGGAACTAAGACCAAAGCAGTAACAGTGTGCCATACGAATACAGGTGCGTGGAACCCCAAGCATTTGGCTTTCCAGTTGTTGAAAGTGAAGCCAGGAACTGTCCCTATATGCCATTTCCTAGGAGAGGATGATGTTTTTTGGGTTCGAAACTAGAAATAGCCTGAGACATATATGCATATATTTTATGCCATATCAGCTGTGATATTATGTTCGTTTAGTTCTGTTTATATTGTCCTTGGGTTCTACTATCTTTCTGGTACTGAGAATAGAATGAAGCAAATAATGTGTAATTGTATTGTATTGATTGTGTGTTTGCTGAATAGAATAGAATGAAGCAAATAATATGTAATTATATTGTATTGATTGTGTGTTTGCTGAATAGCTTTTACAGGTATTTATACATGTGTTTTGGTATCCGATAATAATTACAAATAAGATATGCAAGATAAATAAGATACACAAATTAAAATCAAATGAGATACATATTAAATAAAAAATGAAGATTTATATATGTTTATCAGCCCCCTCAAGCTCATTCTAGATGGAATAGGGTTCTCAAAGCTTCTTAAGAAGTTAGGTTGCCATTCATCATTAATTAAAAATGAACTCACCTTCGCAAGTAAAGAAAATTAGTGACTTAAATGCTACAACTCGTTGTAGTTTGCTAAGGGGCTGATAAAACACTAGTTATCAAACCACAGAGAAGCTAAGTTACCCTTGCCAATTTTTCACCGGATACTGGTATAAAGAAGGTCCCTTAACTTCGACAACTGATTCATGAAATATAAGAAGTGTTAGAAGTGTTTGCTTTTAAAAAATAAGTATGAATCCACTACACCTATAAAGCTTCATTGTTAGAAAGAATTCTCCAAATCCTCTTAATCAATAGCAACTTGTTGGTAATCCTTAAGGATTGAATTCTTGATTCACCTACAAATTTAGGCTTACATACTTTATACTAACTTTATAAAAAGTGTGCAAGGTATAAACTTTCATCTGAAGGAACTTTTAAACATCCTTTCAATATCCTTAATTTCTCCTTTTGAAAGAAAAATATGCAATGACTAGTAAGTATGCAAGAAATTAAAAAAAAAAACTTGATTAAAAGTAGTCTCCCTGTTGATGAAAGTTTTTTGGTGCACCTGTTGAACATCCTCTTTTGCTTCTCTGACAATGGGGTTCATTCTCTATATAGCAGTCGTTTAGCATAGATAAGCAGTTACGTGAATAAGGGTCTTTATAACTTAAACAAGTGATGGGGGATAACCCTTTGGATAAATTTTTCACTCACTGAGACTATCAAATGACTCTTCTCTTATTGATGGATAGCCCTGACATTTCCTAAAAAACATTTATAAATTATATTAATAAGCTTAAGGATTTGTCCTTAGCCAAAAAAAAGATAAAAAGATCATATGCAAAGCAAATAATTAATGCATTTACTATGATATTCAAAGCCTTAATCCTTGCTAATGTTGTAAGTATTTAGTCTTGAAAGAGATTCCGTACCTAAAATGAAAATATAACGGGATAAGGGGTCTTAACCCCATACCACATTAAAATGCCTTTGTGGGTGTTCCATTGATAGGAACACAAAAGGATGATGTTATAACATATTGACAGATGTAGTTGATAAACATCTTAAGGAATCCAAAGGCCTATGATGTCCCTTACCATTATCTTTAATATCATTATATCACTTAACATTTTCAAAATACAGCAATTTCCCCCAAAATTATCAATTCCATCAAATTAAAATTATGTATCTATTAAAAATTTTCACCCAGGCATGTCACATAAGATCAGTTGTTAGTATGATAGTTCACGTGTATTTAAATAATAGTTTTTATTTTAATATTAATTAATAATAGTTTTTATTTTAATATTAATTATTAAAATACTTATTATTTACGTATAATTAAAATTAAGAAAGTTGTTTTAATTTACCTTAAAACCCAATTGAATCCCTAATCTGTCTGACATTGAAGGCTAAGAGGAAGATGATCAAGAAGACTATGTTACTATGTTAAGATGTAGTTGTTTAAGAATAGGATGAACTTCCATTTTAGCTTCTTCATCTTCTCCTCTCCCTTATACCAACCTATGCTACTTTTCTTTTATTATGATAGGAAAAAGCATTTGCTCATGGATTCCTATGGATCCTATAAGTGGTATTATATATTAAAATTTTCGTTTTGTGAAAACAAAATTAAGTAAAAGTTTCATATTCATTCAATATAGTCGTTACAAATGTGATGAGATTTGGTTCCGCCGGATTTTGGCTGAACTGAACGTTGCCGTTTGGATCCATGAGTCTGCTGCTTCCAGTGACGGTTTCGACGTGAAGGTACTTGCAAAATCAAGGAAGGCACGTTGGAGGTTGTGTCCCGATTAGCCCCTCCGACGCTCAAGTCAGTCTTTTGGTGAAGGTGGGATTGCCGTAAGAGCCAGAGAATTAGGTTTATGATTACGTACCTCTGTTATGGAAGAATTATACCTTATATAGGGGATGGATACTAGGGTTAAACCTTTGCATGTTTGCATGGGAGTCTCTTACATGCAGATGGGCTGAGAAGAGCGTAGATCGGGCTTGGGCCTGTCGTAGTCGTTGGGTTCGAGACTTGTTCTATGAATAATGGACCGATCGGCCTAAGGGTTGTCTTGACTGGGTCCGGTCCCACCATCGCCGACCCTACCATAAGCCCCCTACTCCTCGAGTTTGAGCGGAGAGAAGGGTCGGAGAAGTATGTAGAGGTATGTAGAGGTTTATAGCTCGTACTTAGGACGGCTCGTGCTTGGGGCGATCGGTCGGACATTGAGATATGGCTCGTCTGTAGGTCGGCTCATGGAGTAATCAATCGGTCGGGCCTTGTTGTTGTAACTCGATCACGGGAAAGCTTGGGTGATCCCGATCGATTGGATACCAACCGGTTATGCATGACTGCTCGGGTGCCGACCGGTTGGCGTGCTTGAATCGGATCTTCAGCCGGTTGGCGTAATTGCTCGTTCAGGATCGGTCATTGAGTGTCGGTGATCGGCCTCGCCACTTATTGCATGACAGCCCGCGCAAAAGCAGGTCGGATGGTCATCATTGGCAGACGTGTGAAGGTACTGGGAGCATTTATTGTTTGACAGCGCATGCCCTCTGACAACTGTTCAGAATCTGAAGCGTATCGTCCTTGTAACCGTTGTGCAGCTATTCCATGCGTCCCTTCAACTGCCGCGCCCTTCCGGATTTCGAACAACCCTAATTTCAATGGCTCGGATCACGCCGCGTGTCCAAGCATAGCTCGAATTTTCTCCACGTGTTATACTTTGATTGGATGGCTCGTCAGAGTACCTCCCTATAAATGTTTAGGGCCGACGAACCATTGGGTTTTCTTCACGCTTATTTCCTTCTTGCATACGTTTCTGCTTTCGTTCGTTCTTTCTTGCTCCCAGTTTCCGGAAACTTCATTCAATCGTTGTTCGATTTCCCTTTGTCCATCCAACAAAGAGGTTCGTCCTTCCCCCTCTAAAGTTCTTTTCAAGAGCTCTTTTCTTGGTAATCATGTCAATGGGTAGTTCTAGAAGTACGGTAGGAGGTACCGAGGAAGTGTCGACGAAGGAAAGAAGGGACGGGTTGGTTGTGGAGGCGGTATCGAGAGGTGAATCGAAGATGAGGTTGGGGGAACTGCAGCAGTTGATCATTAGGTGTAACATTCCTACATCCTGGGGGCCTAGGCTGACCATCGAAACCGAGCGGATCTTGACAATCTGGCGGGTATTTTGTTTATTCGAGCTTTTTCTCTATTGGCGGCATGAGGCTTCCGTACGCCCCGATTATTGACAAGGTGTGCGCCGCCTATGAGCTGATGTCGAGTCAGATCCCCCCGAATGGCTGGAGGTTTATTAATGGTTTGGCTCTGCTATGCCATCAATTCGGTTGTCCTCCGTCAGTTGATATCCTCCGTCACTTCTTAAGAATGGGTCAGAGCCCCATAATTGGGGCTGGGATTCCTCATTTTCAATACAGGGATGCCCGGTATCGCCCGGATGGAACTCCCGAGAAAGTGACCTCTTGGCGTATGAAGTACTTTTTTGTGAAGCCCCCAGGAGCTTCCTTCGAAACTCGACCGTGGAGGTACCCTCTAGCCAAGCAATGGAATGACGTGTCGACCATATCTCTTAGTAGAGAGGAGTGGGAGGTGGTCGGCCGTATAAAAGAGCTCGGAAGATACGACTTTACTCGGCTCTTGCAGGGGTACTTCGGGGGAGTCTCGGCCAATTCATTTCTCATTGACCCCCCTCCTCGAATTAGCGGGCTAGGAGAGGAGACCGCCCCGTCCAGTTGACTCCTCGTGGTTGAGCTAACTGTTGTATTTTTTAGCCTTGGTTTCATTTTCTAACTTAATTTAACGTTGTGCAGCCATGGTTAGGATGGAAGATGCTCACTTGCTTCCAAGTCGAAGAAGCGGTGCCTGATGAAGAAGGGACGGAGGCGGGGGTGGTGATGTTGCCGCTTTGTCTATGGGGTTGGGCTCGTCCGTAGTGTCGACGGATGTTCCACCTGTCGGGGGCCGACCTTCTGATTCGAGGTCATTGCCAGTTGTGCCGGTCGGCGCGAGCCAGGTAGCTCTGGTAGAGGAGGAGGAGGAGGAGGATGCGGGTCCTCCTCTTAAGAGGAAGAGGTTGGTTCAGCTGGGGGATCTACCGTCCGGCCCCAAGTCAGTGGGGCCGGGAAGGGAAGAAGAAGCAAGGGAAGGCGAAGCGCCGCAAATCTGGGCGATGGGAGTCGCCCTAAGTTAACAAGAATGCCACGGTCGGGGACCTCGAAGTGTCCGTTACATTCTTGAGAGGATTACTCCACGTGGACGGCGGATCATGGAGAAGAGGAGTAACTGAAGCTAGAGTCTCACTCGTTCGTCTCGATGTCTTGAGTCTGACGACGGCCTTTGATGTTGCATCGTTTGGAGACTCGACCGGAAGTCCAAGACCTCCATGATCAGGTGAAGGCTTTGAAGGGCGAGCTTTCGGAGGTGAAGGAGGGGAGAGACCTCCTTCAGGCTCAAATTGTTGAGCCCCGAAATTTTTTTATTTTATTTGAATTAATTATTTATTGATTTATAGATTTATTTGTTAATTTTTTTATTTTTCCTTGATTTCTTTAATTATGTGTTTATATAGATATTTTTATGTTGGGCTTGGAAATTAGAAGTTGGGAATTTAAAATGAAGGCTTGGACCTAACATTGGAAAGAATGGGCTTTAGGAATAAATGGAATAAGGATAAGTGGATTAGGGTAGAGTGGGCTTGTGAGGAGTAGGAGAGCCCAAAAGCTTTGAAGGTTAGAGGAGAGCACCAAAACTATGTAGTTTTGAGGTAGGGCTTTAAGTTGTGATATAAAAGGAATTAAAGGAAGAGTAGGAAGCAAGTTTTCGTAAAGCCAAGGAGAAGAAGAGAAGAAATCGTGAGCAAGGCAAGCAAGAAGAGCTTTCGGCCAAGAAGGAGAGGGAGAGCCGTAGGAGGCTTGAAGGAAAGAAGAAAGAAGGAAAAAAAGGAAGAGGAAGCTACTTGTGAGAGATAAGTTCTAGTCTTGCTATGTTAGGTTCAAGTATGAGATGAAATGGAAGTTAGGGTTTGTGTAGAGATTGAAGAAAAGTGGAAGAGAAGGTGAGATCTATGGATTTTAGGGACTTTCTCACTAAGGTTATGGTTATTCTAGCATATATGGCTTATGGGTAGGTTAGGTTTAAAGTTTATTTTATCAATGCTTGATTTTTTGAATGCTATGACTTTCCTTTGTATTTAGTGAATGGAGTGTGTTTTGATTGAAGGAAATCAAGAGAACCCCACTCAAGACAAGGAAGAAGGGAAATCTTGAATTCGGATTTTTACGATAGGTGGGTAACATTTTTATAGTTATTGTGTAATGGGCAAATGCCCTATGTGTGCTATCTTTGTTAATTGTGAGTATATTGAAAGTGTATTTCCATTGATTTGAATGAAAAGAACGAAACTATGATGATTTGATACAATGAAAGAAGCATAAAATGCTATTTTTGTGTTGTGATTGGGCAAGAGAGAACCTATATCGTTAGTCACGTGCACGTTGACCCTAGCCTTCTCCCATGACCAGCTTGTGGTTGCGAGATCCGAAAATGGACTCGTTGTGTTTACAATAAATTTCGGTTTATTCGTTGTGTTTAAGGAACTCTTGAACCAATTGTGTGCATTCCATCTTTTAATTGTGATTATGATGCATAATATGTGGTTGATTGATATAAATTCGTATGTTTTACTTTATGTGATGATTTTGGGATTATTTTGTTTCATATGATAAATTGCTATTGCTTCAGATCCTTTTCTATGCGTTGTGTGGTTCATTACTCGATGGCTATAAAAGTGTTAGCCACTGAGCCGTGTTTCGCTCACCTCATTCTCCCTCCTCAGGTGCAAATTCTAGTTGATTGCGGAACCTTGCAAGGCATCGGGCATAATTCCAAGAATCCTAGAAACTTTTGTATTAAGTTAGTAACTAGCTTTGTAAGCATATTGATCATTGAGCATCTCATCTTTTGTATTTTGTACTTGATCTTGATGAATATGCCAATATGTAACCAAAGCTATGCATGAATCTTTGTTATGATTTGAAATGAGAATGAGAGCTCTAGTACTCTCTTCATGTCAACTTGTTGATTTGCGTACTGTGTATGGTTTTAAAATGGTGTGTATGAGTATTATTAATTGTTGAAGTTCTGCAAATTTCTGGGTTGTTTTTAGGTTGAATAGGATCATTTAGACTTATTGAAGGTGTTAGAGGAGCTGTAGAGCTTGTTCATGAGGTGTAATGAGCTATTTTTGAGGTATTGATTGCAAAGTGTGAGTTGTTAGAGTCGGATCTGGTCTTTGTCTAAATGGCGATTCGGGCTGAAGCTTTGAGTCAACTTTGACCCTTATAGGGTTGGAGTTTAAGTCTGTGATTTTCATGAAAGTTGTAGATTTTCTCTTAGCTTTCCAACGAATCAAACCGTGTCTAATTTGGAGTTACGAGTAAAGGTTATGCATCTTTTAAGTAGAGGCGTTACGAAGAAGTGAGGCGTGAATTCTTGTTTTGCGTCTCGATTGACTTTTGCGTCTCGATTGACTTTCGTCTCGATTGACTTTACATCTCGATTGACTTTTGCGTCTCGGTTGACTTTTGCGTCTCGATTGACTTTTGCGTCTCATTGACGCTGCGTCTCGATTGACTTTTGCGTCTCAGTTGACCTTTTGCGTCTCAGTTGACCTTTGCGTCTCGGTTGACTTTTGCGTCTCGATTGACTTTTGTATCCGATTGACTTTTTGCGTCTCGATTGACTTTTGCGTCTCGGTTTTATAAATGCATACATTTATCGACCCCTCTTCCTTCTTTGGGCCATAACTTTTTACACAGACCTCCGATCGACCTCATTTTCTAAGCGATAGATTTCTAAGAGATTTTCCTATCTTTCCACACTCGATTTATCATAGTTTCTCTTAAATTGAAAACGGTGGTTAGAAATAAAGTGTGGCGATCGGTTGTCAAAGTCTGAATATACTTCACTAATTTTAGAATATCTTGAGCTATAGAGCTCCGATTGGGGCGATTCTTGTTTTAAATTAAACTAGAGACCTAAAACTACAAGTTTTATGAAGAAACCGATCAGCAAGCTAGCCTCTAAGGTTTTCCAATTTTGATGCGAAGTCAGTAAAGTGTTCAGTTTTGACTATTTTGGTTGTAACTTTTTCATTTCTGATCCGAATTGAGCGTTTTCAGTGGCGCTAGAACCGTGAGAGCGTAAGGAACATATTTTCTTAAAAAGCCTTTCCAACTTTTCTATTATAAGTTTCCCCTATTGTGGTGAGTTATGGGTCTTCTATGCTTGCGTGTACTTGTGTGGTCCGAATGTTGGGCCTCAGAGACAGGGTCCAACATTGTTTGGTATCAGAGCTTAGGTTTCACTCCTAGGCTTTTGTTGTGATATATGATTTAATGTTTGCATTATGAATTGATGGTTTGCATTAAGTGACATGCATCTCATGCATACATATAGGAACTAAGATTAAAAAGAAATGTAGCTAATCAGTAAATGTTTTCATTGAAGGAGTAGATGCCACCTCGTAGAAGGACACGAGGAGTTATGCAGGTTCTATTGCACGACTCTCCACTGAGAGAGGAGAGCACGGATGAGTCTGTGGCTGGGAGTGGCCCAGTGAGGCCCTCTAGGCATAGTAGTGAGTCCTTCGATCTCGAGACCAGTGATCGCCTAGTCGGCCCGAGCAAGTACTGCGTTAAACTCGAGACTCTTCCAGGCATTTACCCAAGCCTTTGTTCAGGCTATGGGTCAAATGCCCCTAAGAAGGGGAGGCAGTTTGACAGACTGAGGAAGTATGGAGCTGTGGACTTCTATGGGACCACAGACCCTGAAGAAGCCGAGACATGGTTGAGGAAGACCGAGAGGGTCTTGGATCAGATGGAGTGTGAGGACGACGAGAGGGTGGTCTATGCTGCCAGTTTGCTTCAGGGTGATGCCTTGCACTGGTGGGAGTGTGTACCGGGTAGTCAGCTGAAACCGATAGGGTTGGTTTGGGAAGACTTCCTGGCAGCTTACAAGAAGAAGTATCTGTCTGAAGTATACATTCAGCAGAAGCAGAGGGAGTTCCTGAGTCTCACCCAGAGGAAGATGACTGTTACTGAATATGAGCGCCGGTTCACCCAGTTATCGAGATATGCTTCAGAGCTGATGTTCAGTGAGGCTGCCAAGTGCCGCAGGTTTGAATCGGGTTTGCATCTCGCCATCAGAGAGAAGGTAGTGGTGCAGAATTTTTCTAATTTTCAGCAGCTGGTTGAAGCGGCTTTGAGGGTTGAGAACATTGAAAACATCAAGAGTGCAGTTAACAGAAAGAGGAAGGGAAGAGAGCAGTTCAAGAGGGGAGGTGGTACTTCTATACCTGAGAGAAGTGCCAGAACCTTTCCTATGCAGTCTGAGGAGAGGAGTACCGGTGGGAGCCGGCCTAGATCGATGAGGACTTCTACTGTTTCCCACCAAGTCTCAACGGTGGGCGACAGTAGAAGAGGAGATGGGGAGAGGCCACCTCTTCCCAAGTGTGAGCACTGTGGGAGGCATCATAGAGGAGAATGTTTCAGAGTATCAGGAGCATGCTTCAATTGTGGGCAGAAAGGACACATAGCCAGACAGTGTCCTAAGCCGGATAAAAGAGAGGAATCACAGATGCAAGCTTCGGGAGGGACAGAGCGATGGGATGGAAGGTGTGGATGAAGTGGGTAGCTCTGGTGTACTTAAGAGAGCTTATCCTCCAGACAGATCCAGGGGGCAAGCACCAACTAGAGTGTTTGCTATGACTCGAGAGGAGGCAGAGACCGCTCCAGAAGTGGTGACGGGTATGATTAAATTGTTTGATGATTATGTGCTTGCTTTGATCGATCCGGGTTCTACCCATTCCTTTGTGTCTTCGGGTAGGACTGTGCATAGGAGGAGTCTGAGCCCATTAGATACTCCTTTGCTGGTGAGTACTCCGATTGGCCAACATATTATTATCAGTCAAGTGTATAGAGAGTGTGAGATAGAGATTAGTGGAGGAATGTTTGTGGTGGATTTGATGCCTTTGAAAATGGGAGGATTGGATGTGATCCTAGGTATGGATACCTTAGAGAAGTATCATGCCCACTTAGACTGCAAGCAGAAGACAGTGGAGTTCGAGTTAGAGTATGGCAGAAAAGTGGTATTCATGGGAGATAGAAAAGTTAGTCCGCCTCGGATTGTTTCGGCTATGACAGCAGAGAGAATGATGAGTAAGAGGTGTGAAGCGTTTTTGGCCTATGTGTTAGACATGAAGGCAGATAGAGGAAGGTTGGAAGACATTCATGTAGTCAGGGAATTCCCAGACGTCTTTCCTGAGGAGTTGCCAGGACTACCTCCTCCTAGAGAAATTGAATTTCCCGTTGAGCTTCTTCCAGGTACTGGACCGATTTCAATTTCGCCTTACCGAATGGCTCCGGCGGAATTGAAGAAACTTAAGGAGTAATTAGGGGATCTTTTGGAGAAGGGTTATATTAGGCCGAGCTCTTCGCTTTGGGGAGCTCCGGTTCTATTTGTGAAGAAGAAGGATGGGTCGTTGCGGATGTATGTGGATTATAGGAAGTTGAATCATGCCACCATTAAGAACCGATATCTGCTCCCGCGTATAGATGATTTGTTTGATCAATTACAAGGGGCAAGAGTCTTTTCCAAAATAGATTTGAGATTGGGTTACCATCAGTTGAGGATTAAGGAGACCGATGTGTCAAAGACTGCTTTTAGGACGCGGTATGGCCACTTTGAGTTTTTGGTTATGCCTTTCGGGTTAACAAATGCTCCTGCAGTCTTTATGGATTTGATGAATAGAGTCTTCAATTCTTTCCTAGACCGATTTGTCATTGTCTTTATTGATGACATATTGGTCTATTCTAAGAGTGATGAGGAGCATGAGGATCATTTGAGGATTGCTTTGGAGACCTTGAGAAAGAACGAGTTGTATGCCAAGTTCGACAAGTGAGAATTTTGGCTAAGAGAAGTAATATTCCTTGGACATGTGATTTCAGAGCGTGGAGTGCATGTGGATCCACAAAAGATAGAAGCTGTGGTTAAATGGGAAGCACATAAGAATGTGGCTGAGGTGAGAAGTTTCTTAGGACTAGCTGGATATTACAGGAGGTTCGTGGAGGGCTTTTCTCTGATAGCTGCCCCACTTTCCAAATTGATAAGAAAGAATCAGAAGTTTGAGTGGGTGAGGAGTGCGGAGGCGGTTTGAGGAATTGAAGAATAAGCTTACTCTTGCACCGATTTTGGCTACCTATGGTGATGATGGATACATTGTGTGCAGTGGCGCCTTAGGAAGGGTTTAGGGTGTGTATTGATGCAAGGAGAGAAAGTGATTGCCTATGCTTCTAGGCAATTGAAGCCTTATGAGATGAACTATTCTATTCATGATTTGGAGTTGGCTGCTATTATTTTCGCATTGAAGATTTGGAACACTACTTGTATGGAGTTACTACTAGAGTATTCTGGACCATAAGAGCCTTAAGTACTTGTTGACTCGAAAGAGCTAAATTTGAGGCGAGGCGATGGTTGGAGTTATTAAAAGATTATGATTTGGTGATAGACTACCATCCGGGGAAAGCTAATGTTGTAGCTGATGCATTGAGTAGGAAGTCCACTATGGCACATGTGGAGACAGTGTACCTTCCCTTGCTGAAGGAATTAGCCAGACTTGATGTGACATTGAGGCAAGTTGAGCCTGACTGTATTTTGGCAAATTTCAGAGTGAGACCAGTATTGAAGGAGAAGATCAAAGAATTTCAGGAACAAGATGAGTACTTGAGTAGGCTTAGAGCAGAGATAAAAGATGGCAAGCCCTCTGATGTAGAGGTAAAGGAAGATGGATTGATGGTTATGGGCCATAGATTGTGTGTTCCAGACAAGTTAGAGCTGAAGGACGAGATCCTAGATGAGACGCATAACGCTCCTTATGCAATGCACCCTGGGAGTTCTAAGATGTATCGGGATTTGAAAGACCATTTCTGGTGGAAGGGAATGAGGAAAGATGTGGCAGAGTATGCTAGAAGATGTTTAGTGTGTCAGCAAGTTAAAGCTGAACACCAAGCACCTTCAGGCAAGTTAAATCCTTTGTCGATTCCGGAATGAAAATGGGAGAAGATTTTCATGGATTTTCTGATGGGTTTACCGAGGACTAGCAGGAAGCATGACGCTATTTGGGTGATTGTTGATAGGTTGACCAAGTCGGCACACTTCTTGCCAATTAAATAGACAGATTCTTTGAATGTTTTGGCTAAAAAGTATGTGGACGAGGTAATCAGACTTCATGGGATTCCGAGTTCGATAGTGTCTGATAGGGATCCTAGGTTTACCTTCAGATTTTGGAAAAGTTTGCAGGAGGCCCTAGGGACTCGATTGCATTTAATCTGACTTTCCATCCAGATCGATGGACAATCGAAGAGGACGTCGGACTTTGGAGGCAATGTTGAGAGCTTGTGCTCTGGATTTCAAAGGTTCGTGGGATGATCACCTACCTTTGATTGAGTTTGCTTACAATAATTCCTATCACTCGGGAATTCAGATGGCACCTTATGAGGCTTTGTATGGTAGGAGATGCAAAACTCCTATATGTTGGGACGAGGAAGGTGAAAGGAAGCTTGTAGGACCTGAGTTGGTACAAGTTACAGTTGATAAAGTTAAGTTAGTGAAACAGAGGCTGAAAGCAGCTCAAGATAGGATGAAGAGCTACACAGATGCCTATAGGAAAGAGATGGAATTTGAAGTGGGTGAGAAGGTGTTTCTTAGAGCTTCTCCCTGGAAGGGTGTTTTGAGGTTTGGAAAGAAGGGCAAGCTTAACCCGAGGTATATAGGTCCCTATGAGATCATTGAGAGGATTGGGCCTTTAGCTTATAAGCTAGGTTTGCCATTGGAGTTGTCTAAGATTCACAATGTGTTCCATGTATCGATGTTGAGGAACTACAGATCAGATCCTTCGCATATAGTTCGACCTTCAGAGGTTCAGTTGAGAGAGGATTTGACCTATAAGGAACAACCAGTGGAGATCTTAGATTCAAAGGAAAAAGTGTTAAGGAATAAGATTGTGAAGCTGGTTAAGGTCTTGTGGAGGAACCATTCGACCGAGGAAGCGACTTGGGAACCTTTGGAAGCCATGAGGGAGAAGTACCCATACCTCTTCATGGATTCAGGTAAGGATTTCGAGGACGAAATTCTTTTAGGAGGGGAGAATTGTTGGGCCCCGAAATTTTTTTATTTTATTTGAATTAATTATTTATTGATTTATAGATTTATTCGTTAATTATTTTTTTATTTTGCCTTGATTTCTTTAATTATGTGTTTATATAGATATTTTTATGTTGGGCTTGGAAATTAGAAGTTGAGAATTTAAAATGAAGGCTTGGACCTAACATTGGAAAGAATGGGCTTTAGGAATAAATGGAATAAGGATAAGTGGATTAGGGTAGAGTGGGCTTGTGAGGAGTAGGAGAGCCCAAAAGCTTTGAAGGTTAGAGGAGAGCACCAAAACTATGTAGTTTTGAGGTAGGGCTTTAAGTTGTGATATAAAAGGAATTAAAGGAAGAGTAGGAAGCAAGTTTTCGTAAAGCTAAGGAGAAGAAGAGAAGAAATCGTGAGCAAGGCAATAAAGAAGAGCTTTCGGCCAAGAAGGAGAGGGAGAGCCGTAGGAGGCTTGAAGGAAAGAAGAAAGAAGGAGAAAAAGGAAGAGGAAGCTACTTGTGAGAGGTAAGTTCTAGTCTTGCTATGTTAGGTTCAAGTATGAGATGAAATGGAAGTTAGGGCTTGTGTAGAGATTGAAGAAAAGTGGAAGAGAAGGTGAGATCTATGGATTTTAGGGACTTTCTCACTAAGGTTATGGTTATTCTAGCATATATGGCTTATGGGTAGGTTAGGTTTAAAGTTTATTTTATCATTGCTTGATTTCTTGAATGCTATGACTTTCCTTTGGAATGTATTTAGTGAATGGAGTGTGTTTTGATTGAAGGAAATCAAGAGAACCCCACTCAAGACAAGGAGGAAGGGAAATCTTGAATTCGGATTTTTACGATAGGTGGGTAACATTTTTATAGTTATTGTGTAATGGGCAAATGCCCTATGTGTGCTATCTTTGTTAATTGTGAGTATATTGAAAGTGTATTTCCCTTGATTTGAATGAAAAGAACGAAACTATGATGATTTGATACAATGAAAGAAACATAAAATGCTATTTTTGTGTTGTGATTGGGCAAGAGAGAACCTATATCCTTAGTCACGTGCATGTTGACCCCTAGCCTTCTCCGTGATTTCGCCTTGGCCCCGAGATCGAAAATGGACTCGTTGTGTTTCGATAAACTTGGTTTATTCGTTGTGTTTAAGGAACTCTCGAGCCAATTGTGTGCATTCCATCTTTTAATTGTGATTATGATGCATAATATGTGGTTGATTGATATAAATTCGTATGTTTTACTTTATGTGATGATTTTGGGATTATTTTGTTTCATATGATAAATTGATATTACTTCAGATCCTTTTCTATGCGTTGTGTGGTTCATTACTCGATGACTATAAACGTGTTAGCCACTGAGCCGTGTTTCGCTCACCTCATTCTCCCTCCTCAGGTGCAAATTCTAGTTGATTGCGGAACCTTACAAGGCATCGGGCATAACTCCAAGAATCCTAGAAACTTTTGTATTAAGTTAGTAACTAGCTTTTGGAATAGCTTTGTAAGCATATTGATCATTGAGCATCTCATCTTTTGTATTTTGTACTTGATCTTGATGAATATGCCAATATGTAACCAAAGCTATGCATGAATCTTTGTTATGATTTGAAATGAGAATGAGAGCTCTAGTACTCTCTTCATGTGAACTTGTTGATTTGCGTACTGTGTATGGTTTTAAAATGGTGTGTATGAGTATTATTAATTGTTGAAGTTCTGCAAATTTCTGGGTTGTTTTTAGGTTGAATAGGATCATTTAGACTTGTTAAAGGTGTTAGAGGAGCTGTAGAGCTTGTTCATGAGGTGTAATGAGCTATTTTTGAGGTATTGATTGCAAAGTGTGAGTTGTTAGAGTCAGATGCAGGTGCTGTCTAAATGGCAGATTTCAGGTTGAAGCTTTGAGTCAACTTTTGACCCTTATAGGGTTGGAGTTTAAGTCCGTGATTTTCATGAAAGTTGTAGATTTTTCTCTTAGCTTTCTAACGAATCAAACCGTGTCTAATTTGGAGTTCTGAGTAGAAAGTTATGCATCTTTTAAGTAGAGACGTTCTGAAGAGTAGTGAGACGCAGTTACTGTTTTTGCGTCTCAGTTAATTTTTGCGTCTCAGTCGACTTTTTACGTCTCAGTTGACTTTTGCGTCCCAGTTGACTTTTTGCGTCTCAGTTGATTTTTACATCTCAGTTGACTTTTTGCGTTTTAGTTGACTTTTGCGTCTTAGTTGACTTTTTGCGTCTCAGTTGACTTTTGGGTCTCAGTTGACTTTTTTGCGTCTCAGTTGATTTTTACGTCTCAGTTGACTTTTTACGTCTCAGTTGACTTTTGCGTCTTAGTTGACTTTTTGCGTCTTAGTTGACTTTTTGCGTCTCAGTTGACTTTTTTGCGTCTTAGTTGACTTTTTGCGTCTCAGTTGACTTTTGCGTCTCAGTTGACTTTTTGCGTCTCAGTTGACTTTTTGCGTCTCAGTAGACTTTTGCGTCTCAGATTGACTTTTGCATCTCAGTTGACTTTTACGTCTCGATTGACTTTTGCGTCTCGATTGACTTTTTGCTTCTCGGTTGACTTTTGCGTCTCGGTTGACTTTTGCGTCTCGGTTTATAAATGCCTTACATTTATCGACCCTCTTCCTTCTTTGGGCCATAACTTTTTGCCTGAGACTTAAATGAGCCTCATTTTGAGCGATAGATTTCTAAGAGATTTTCCTATCTTTCCACACTTGATTTATCATAGTTTCTCTTAAATTGAAAACGGTGGTTAGAAACAAAGTGTGGCGATCGGTTGTCAAAGTCTGAATATACTTCACTAATTTTAGAATATCTTGAGCTATAGAACTCCGATTGGGACGATTCTTGTTTTAAATTAAACTAGAGACCTAAAACTACAAGTTTTATGAAGAAACCGATCAGCAAGCTAGCCTATAAGGTTTTCCAATTTTGATGCGAAGTCAGTAAAGTGTTCAGTTTTGACTATTTTGGTTGTAACTTTTCATTTACGATTGAATTGGCGTTTTCGGTGGGTATTTAGAACCATGAGAGCGTAAGGAACATATTTTCTTAAAAAGCCTTTCCAACTTTTCTATTGTAAGTTCCCCCTATTGTGGTGAGTTATGGGTCTTCTATGCTTGCGTGTACTTGTGTGATCCGAATGTTGGGCCTCAGAGACGGGGTCCAACACAAAACGCATCCTTGGAGGAGGAAAAGAAATCCCAGGAGAGGGAGGTGGGCACTTTGTTGGCTCGATTGGCCAAGGGAGAGGAGGAGAAGGACAAATGGAGGAAGACTGTGAGGGCGGAGCGGGAGCTTAACAAGAAACTCCGCCAAGATTGCCGCTCCTCAGTGGAGGGTAGGGACAGAGTCGAGGAGACCTTGCGGGAGGTGCGGCGTTCTGTGAGGATGCAACGGATCGAGGCGATTAAGCTATGGAAACGACGGTTTCTGTACGAGGAGAGTTTAGAGCTCGCCTGAGACGTGGCCCTATCGGTTCTGAGGAGGGGCCACGAACTCTACACTCCTGGGGGGTCGGTGTGCCCTTCATTTGAGGAGTATGCCGAGCCACTTCTTCCTGCAGCTCTTGGGCTTTCTTTGGAGGAAGTCAGGGAGAAGGCCGAAGGAGAACGGGGCGCCATTCTGGACGAAGAGCTAGATCTCAGCTCCGATGAAGAAGAGCTTCCCTGCGAAGATATTCCTCGGCAGCTCCCGGGTCTGCTCTATTCCGTTGTGTCGCTCTCGAAGGAAGAGCTTCTTTTGAGGATATTTCTCCGGTTGCTCCCGGGTCTGCTTACTCCCATTGTGTCGCTCCCTTACGAGGCTTCTCTTGCTCCTTTAGCTACTTGTTGCTCCCTTCTCCCGGTCTAGAGCTCACTGGCGGGCTTGTGGCGGGGTAAATTAATATGAATGAAAATCTCTAGTTGTGTTTCATTTCTCAAGTCATTTTTGAAGTCAATTTTGCGTTTATGTTCTTTGTTTGGACGTATAGTAGGGTGGGTGTTACTCGTGGTCGATCGGTAGAGATCCCAAAGATCTTGTCTTGGCGACCGATCGGCCGTAGTCGATCTATGGAATCCGAAGCGAGGTCCCAGGATCTTGTCTTGGCGACCGATCGGCAGTAGTCGATCTATGGAATCTGCGGCGAGGTCCCACGGATCTTGTCTTGGCGACCGTCGACCGTAGTCGATCTATGGAATACCGGCGAGGTCCCAAAGATCTTGTCTTGGCGACCGATCGGCCGTAGTCGATCTATGGAATCGAGCGAGGTCCCAAGGATCTTGTCTTGGCGACCGATTGACCGTAGTCGATCTATGGATCGAGCGAGGTCCCAAGGATCTTTTCTTGGTGACCGATCGGCCGTAGTCGATCTATGGAATCCGAAGCGAGGTCCCAGGATCTTGTCTTAGCGACCGATCGACCGTAGTCGATCTATGGAGATACCGAGCGAGGTCCCAAGGATCTTGTCTTGGCGACCAATCGATCGTAGTCGATCTATGGAGATATCGAGCAAGGTCCCAAGGATCTTGTCTTGGCGACCGATCTACCGTAGTCGATCTATGGAGATACCGAGCGATGGTTGATTGGATTTTCTACTCTTTGCCAAATGTAATGTAACTCTATTGCCAAGAAATCTTAAACCCCTTTATTAATGATAACGAGGGCGTGGGCCGTTAAAAAACCTGTCTGGCTGGGACAGGAAAAAGGTACCCACATGTATACAAAAACGATAATAAGGAAAGATTAACTAGAATAAAACTTATCTACTGGTAGAACGCCTTCAAGTTCTGTGAGTTCCAAGGCCTTGGTAGAACCTTCCCTTTCGCATCGCTGAGGATGTAAGAACCATGCCCGACTTGCTTAATCACTCGATAAGGTCCTTCCCACGTTTGTTCGAGCTTTCTAGGATGCTTCCTAGCCGCCTCGGCTTTTCGTAGGACGTAACCACCTACCTTTACATCGCTCGGCTTAACCCTTCTGTTGTAGAATTTGGTTGCCTTTTGCCTGATGGCCTCTGAACGAGCGGTTGCCCTTTCTCTATCCTCACTGAGGAGAACGAGTTCTGCTCTGCGGGCTTCATCATTTCGCTCTTCTTCATAGCCCGACACCCTTTGATTGTGCAATGCCGCCTCTACTAGAACTAAAGCTTCTGCCCAGAAGGTCATTCTGAACGGTGTTTCCCCTGTGGCTCCGTTCGGTGTGGTTCTGTATACCCACAACACTTCATCTAGTTCTTCCACCCAGGTCTTTCGGCCATCCAGGCCCTTCTTGAGAGCGTTCATTATCTTTTTATTGGTGTTCTCCGCGAGTCCGTTGCTTTGGGGATGAGCTACCGAAGTCAGCTGTAGCTTGATCTTTAGTCAGTCGCAGAAATCTCTGAACTTGTCGTTGTCGAATTGTCGACCGTTATCCGTAACCAGTACCATGGGCATCCCGAAGCGGGTAAGTATGTTCTTCGTCACAAAGTTCTCTATCTTCTGCTCAGAAATTGTGGCGACCGCTTCCGCTTCTGCCTATTTGGTGAAGTACTCCACCGCCACTATCAAAAACTTCTTCTGCCCGGGACCGAGAGGGAAAGGCCCCAGTATATTTATTCCCCATTGAGCGAACGGGATAGGATGGCTCACAATTTTCATCCTTTCGGTCGTTTGGTGAGACAGGCTGTTGTTTCTCTAGCAGGCCTCGCATCGGTCGACTTTCCCCTGGCAGTCTCTTCTCATTGTCGGCCAGTAGTACCCCTGTCTGATCAGTCTGTGAGCCAACATTTTGCCTCCTACATGGTTTTCACACATCCCTTCATGGATTTTGGCCATTGCCTGCTCGGCTTCTTCTTCATTCAAGCATCGAAGCAGTGGCCAGTCGTAAGACCGTTTGTATAAAGTGTTGTTAACGACCGTGTACTCGGCTACCTTTATTCTTAGTTTCTTGGCCTCTGACGCGTCTTCCGGTTGTTTTCGCTCCGAAAGGTATTGTATGATCGGTTCCATCCAACTCGATCGACTGGTACTTACGTCGAGAGCTTCCTTGGCTTTTTGAATGCTAGGCCGGTCTAGTCGTTCGACTAGAACATTGTTCATGGCATCACGATTGAAGCCATTTTGGAGCGCGATCCGCTTTAGCGTTTTGAGCTCGTTCTATTGATTGATCGAAATCTTGTTTGAAATTGCTCAACTCACCTTTACCACTCAAGTATTTGATCATGTTGTTCCCTTGGCCTCATCTTGCCCGATGACTTGACCGACCACCACAGCTATCGCTATATATTTTAGATGCACGATCTCCATTTCCTTAGCGATTGGAGACCGGTTATCGGGGCCTCGTATTACGCTTCGTTATTGGAGGCTTTGAACTCAAGCGAAGGCGTATTCCACCTTTTCTTCATTGTGCGGGTTGATCGGACTACTCCCGCCCACATCCCTCGGCATTGGATGACCCGTCAACAAACAAGCTCGGCGGGAGCCGCTCGTCTTTGAGTTAGGTTGGCTCATCTCGCGATGAAGTCCGCCAACACTGCGCTTTAATGGTCGTGCGAGTGCATCAGTATGTCGAACTCTCCCACTCTCTCGCCCACTTTATTAGTGACCGAAGTTTCGGGCTTTTGAAAACCTTGCCTTAGGGTTGGTCGGTCCATACTTCAATTGTATGACTTTGGAAGTAAGGCCTTAGCTTAGAGCCGCCATTATCGAGGAGAGGCTAGTTTCTCTATTAGGTGTATCGCGTTTCGATCCGGTCAATACTTTTTGGCGTAATAGATAGGGTGTTGTTCGTTTCCCTCCGATCGAATAAGTACCGCATTGACCGACCCCTCCGTAACCGCCAAGTATATAATCAGGTTATCTCCTTCTACCGGGCTTTGCAGGATAGGCGGACTAGACAGGTATTGCTTTAAGTGTTGAAAAGCTTTCTCACACTCGTCCGGCCATTGGAATTGGGTTACGTTTGCCTTCCTCAAGATTTTGAAAAATGGGAGGCACTTGTCTCCCAATCTGGAGATGAACCTGCTTAGAGAGACTATCCGACCGGTCAACACCTGCACTTCTTTTAAGCATTGGGGTGAGGGCATTTGGATGATGGCTTCGATCTTCTCTGGATTAGCCTCAATCCCGCGTTGAGTGATCATAAACCCTAGGAATTTTCCTGATGCCACCCCGAAAACACATTTTTCCGGGTTCAGCTTCATCTGAAATTTATTCAGGGTCTGAAAAACCTCCTTAAGATCTTCCACATGCTCTGTGGCCGTCTTACTTTTGACCACTATGTCATCCACATATGCTTCCACCGACCGGCCGATCTGTTTCTTAAAGACTTCCATGACGAGTCGTTGATAGGTCGCCCCCACATTCTTCAAGCCAAAAGGCATTACTTGATAGCAATATGTGCCTTGATCGGTTATGAAGGCGGTCTTTTCTTCGTCCTCCAGACTCATTTGAATCGGTGATAGCGAAAGCGTCAGAAGGCGGTGAAGTTCATTCCCTGAGGTAGAGTCTACCAACTGGTCAATCTTGGGCAATGGGAAATTGTCCTTTGGACATGCTTTGTTCAAATCAGTGAAATCTATACACATTCTCCACTTCCCGTTCTTCTTTTTCACTAAAACCACATTGGCGAGCCATTCAGGGTACTTGACTTCTCGGATGAACTCGGCCTCGAGTAACTTCTCTACTTCTTTCTCGATCACCCACCGTCGCTCCTCATTGTGCCATCGCTTCTTCCTTTGATCGACAGTAGTCATGCCGAATTCGAGGAGTCGACGAACCGATCGAGAAATTTCAGGCATGTCGCTCGGCACCCAAGCGAAGACCGATCTATTTTTCACCAGACAGTCTGTGATCTCTTTAACTAGGTCGTCCTGCATCTCGGAGCCTAGGTTTGTGTATTTAGAAGGGTCGGCTTCGTCCAGTCCGACCCGCTGTGTTTCTTCCACTGAGTTCATCATATCCATGTCCTCGTCGGCTCTCACATCAAGGGAGCTCGTCAGGACTACCGTCCCGTCTAATGTCTTCGTTTCTGCTAAATAATATTCCCTGGCAATTCTCTGTTGGCCCCTGACAACACCGACTCCGTGGGGTGTCGGGAACTTCATAACTTGGTAGTAGGTGGAGACGACCGATCTGAGAGCATTTTGGGTAGCCCGCCCGATTATTGCATTGTACGCCCCTTGAAACTTTATGACCAAGAACTCGACATCCCTTTCTATTTGACACGGCTTTTGTCCGAACTTCACTTTCAAATGCACCCGGGCGGACGGATAGGCTAACACCCCGGTTACGCCTTTGATAGGACCGTCTATAGGTAGTAGTCGGTCCTCAGGTACCTTCATCTGCTTGAAGGCCTCGTAGTACAACGAGTCGACTGAGCTGCCCGTATCAATCATCACCCGCTTCACCTCGTAACCGTCCATGTTCAAATTTACCACGAGTGCATCATCATGAGGGCAACTTACTCCATCGAGGTCGGGCTCATCGAATGATATCGTCCCGTCGTTCTCCCTCGGCTTTTTGGTGGATGAGTCTCTGCCGACCTATTTGGCATATCTTTTTCTCCCTTTAGTGGTGGATCCTCCTGCTGCATTTCCACCGAATATCATGTTAATGACCCCGGTTTCGATCGTCTTGTTGCCCAGTGTTTCTGTCATTTCTTTCCCTCGATCGCCCTCTCTCTTCTCTTCGATTATCTGTGGTCGCATTCTGCCTCCCTCCATCATTCCTGTCATTTCGTCTCGAGGGCGGTCGCCTATTGTCTTGCCGACCTGGCCTGCGCTGATTATCCCGATCGGCATTTTGTTCGTGCCTCACGAATCGGCCTAACCTTCCCCTTTGTATGAGGAATTCAATTTCTCTTTTCAACTGCCAACAATCTTCCGTATCATAGCCGACCTCTTTGTGGAAACGACAATATAAATTGGGGTTCCTATCCTTATAGGGGGTCTTCATTTTATTGGGTTCTCGGATAGTTTCCCCATCCGCTTTCATGGCCGCCAGAACTTCTGCATATCGCCTGTTGAGCGGGGTGAACTCCTGTTGATTTCCCTGTCGATCGGTCGGCCTTCTCCAGCTTGACTGGCCTTTTTGTCGTTTGTGCGAATTGCCCATCCTGTCGTTTGGCGAACGATCATCCGCCCGACGCCTCGTATTTTTCAGCACTTCTTCAAGCTGAATATACCTATCATACATTTCTTATTTCCTGAACGGATCAGGGTTGATCGAGGGCTAACGACTTCTTGAACTCCTCATCCCTCGTATTATTCATAAGTGCGGCCAACATGGACGAGCAAGTGAGGTCGGGGACTTCGACCGCTTCGTTATTGAATCGAGTGATGAATTCCCGCAAGCTTTCATTCCTTCCTTGGGTAAGTTGCATTACCTCCAAAGCTGTCTTATGCGGCCGCTTACTAATGGCGAACTGGTTCAGGAATAACAACCTGAAATCTTCGAAGCATGTGATACAGCCCGGGGGTAAGCTGTTGAATCATCGCCTAGCTCCCTCTTGGAAGGCCGTGCAGAAAGCCTTACATTGGATAGCGTCTGGAATACAATGTAGATTCATCATGGACTGGAAATGCTGCAGGTAATCCAGAGGGTCGGTCTTCTCAGTGTATTTCTCGGGGGTCGGTATTTTTGTACCGGGTGTCGGGAGGCTATCCAAGATTTTCGGAGTGAAGGGAGAGCTGTATTGCGACGTCGGACGATCTAGACGGAAGCTCATAGCTGCATTAATCCGATCGTTCACGATTTTTTCTAGGGCTTCGGTTGGGCGATGATCGGTCGTCATGCTGATTTGCCGGGCGGTTTGCCGTGCAGACGGCTGCTGTTGCGCTGGTTGAGACTGCAAAATTTGGCGGATCAACATATCAGCAGCTTCCTCGATCTATTTTCAGGTCAGAGTAGTGTGTACAGTCGGAAGATAATCTACACCCGGTCGGAGTTGGATATTCGGGTGTGTATTGAGCACGGCGTTATCCTCCAAAGCTACGTTTTGTTCTTCTTGTTCCAAGGTTTGAGGCTGTGGTTGATCGTTAGGATCTGAGGGTTCCGTGCATGAAACATGTGATACAGGCGGCAGAGTTGCAGGTAGCTGAAAACCTATGCGTTGCATCGCCAGAGCCGTGACAGCGGCTACATCAGGGTTCATCGCCGCCGCTTGACTTATCTGTGTGTTTCTGGACGTGGTGTCTGAAAGTCGGGCCCCACGGTGGGCGCCATTTGGTTCCGCTGGATTCTGGCTGAACTGAACGTTGCCGTTTGGATCCATGAGTCTGCTGCTTCCAGTGACGGTTTCGACGTGAAGGTACCTGCAAAATCAAGGAAGGCACGTCGGGGGTTGTGTCCCGATTAGCCTCTCCGATGCTCAAGTCAGTCTTTTGGTGAAGGTGGGATTGTCGTAAGAGCCAGAGAATTAGGTTTATGATTACGTACCTCTGTTATGGGAGAATTATACCTTATATAGGGGATGGCTACTAGGGTTAAACCATTGCGTGTTTACATGGGAGTCTCTTACATGCAGATGGGCTGAGAAGAGCGTGGATCGGGCTTGGGCCTGTCGTAGCCGTTGGGTTCGAGACTTATTCTATAAAGAATGGACCGATCGGTCTAAGGGTTGTCTTGACTGGGTCCGGGCTCAGTATCACCGACCCGACCAAGATTAATTTTGGAGTCAAACTCATCGTACCAAAAAAAAGATCAAACGTAATATACCTGCTAAAGATGAATTGCATTGTAGATCTCTAAGAAGTAATCTAAAGGGAAGTCAATAAATATAGATAGATATAGGAAAGTTTTAGTGGTGGTGTGGTTAGAACAAGTTAAATGTTATGTTTGAGGTGTAAGTAAGGAAATTAAAATTTATTAGATACTGAAAAGAAAAGCAAAGTCATTGTTGTCACGACCTGGTACCACATCGGATCCATGACAACTACTGCATAACCGGGCTAAGGACACTTACGGTATTCTTAATCCGACCATGCAAGATTAACTGAATATCTATTTTTTTCTTTTTTTTTGAAAAATTTTGGTAGTACAACGGCTGTATCTTAAAAATCCCAAAAGCTGCAAACATTTTCAAACACACTTCTATATTCACTTCCAACCACAACTTCATGACTTTAATGTCCACTCAAGGCAATCTCAACAACAGTATCAAAAGATTCATACATAAAGTCATTTATAAAACACAAAGCAATAAAAAGTTAACTTACAAAATCATAAAGTGTATTTACATAAACACGGTTGATGAGTCACTAGACAATAAAAGAATAAAATAGGAAATTACCCACATGTGATAATATCCTGAAAATATTAAAAGACCGCACGATCTATTCAAAGCTTCAAATTTACTATATTAACCTGTATGGTTAGCAAGCGGAGGTGGGTAAAATCTTTTATTAAGCTGCATGGTAATTGCTTCTTAGGTCCATTGAAGCCCTTCAAATATATAAGAAAGCCATAATTATTTTCATTACGAACAAGAGATAAGCAAGGTTAATTAGATCCAGGCGGCTTTTCCTGTCGTATGTATAGGTGCCTGCCTTAGAATCTATTGTACTTACTTTCTATCAAGACACGTAATTATGCACTAAATGGGACTTCAAGTACTCTTTCACTACCATGGTTCAAATTTAAACTGAAATTTCTTAAGCAGAAGGGATAAACTACACAGAGTCCTAATACATGAATAAACGGTACACATTCAATCGCAATAACTACTAACTTGCGAACCATCGAAGAAAGAACAAACAAATAAACAAAAGGAAGGTACCATACCGCAACTGAGCATCATAACGGCGCTGTATCTACTCTGCTCAATGAGTTAGTATGGCTGTAGCAAAACAATTGTCCTCGTGTGGTTGTACCAAAATACTTTGTCCTTGTGGACCACATAAATCCGAGTCCAATAGTTTGGTTTGGCATTGAAGCACCCAATTTATTATTTGCCTAATATTTTAATTATTAGTATTGTACACCACCAAGTATTATTAGCACAAATGGGCTAGAAAAAACGTGTTCCAAATTGAAAGGGAAATTCTAAAGCATCATCGCTTCTTACCTTTGAATTTTATGAGATGATTTAGAAAAATGAGTTAATGCTAGCTGAACCCAGGTTCAAGATATAGATGATGCTTTCGTCCACTATGGTGTTCCACCACCAGGAAACCAGGTTCAAGATATAGATGATTTCGGCCACTATGGTGCTACAGAAACCCAGCTTCAAGATCACCGGAAAGGCGCTATCTTTTTCTTGGAAAAAGACATCCACACTGGCAATGTCATGAACTTGCACTTCCCCAAAAGCACGAACGCTGCAACTTTCTTGCCTCGCGATGAAGCTAACTCTATACCATTCTCTTCCAAAGAAGTTGTCGAGGTGTTTAATGATTTTTCGGTGAAACCGGATCTTTGGAGGCTGAGTTGATGAAGAACACGGTGAAGGAATGTGAAGATCCTGGGATTGAAGGAGAGGAGAAGTTACGTACAGCGTCCTTGGAGTCGATGATCGACTTGACACATCAAGTAGGGAAGAACGTTCGGGTAATCTCCACGGAAGTGTGAAAGATGTTAGAAATAAATTTAAATTTTTAGAGTTGTTTAAATTCTTTTAAAATAGGTCTTAGATTATCTTAAAATAAGTCTTAGATTATATCTAATGTTATCTTATAAATTAGATTTTGTAGCTGAAAATTTTATTTAATGGTTTGAATTTTGCCTATATAAGGCAACCAAGTTTAATAATAAATTGGATGAGTGTGTTTACGTATTGTTCAATCTTCATCTTATCTTATCTCCTTCATCTTCTTTCTTTAAAATTTTAACATGGTATCAGAGCCATAGTGTTGGACCCCGAACTTTCGGTAAAAATTAGAAATATTAAATGGAATTAAATGAGTGTGTTTGTATAGGTATTGTGTTATAGATGTTATTGTGCTTAAAGGAGATTGATGAGAAATGAAGTGATTGATTTTGATGACTTTGAAATTTGAGTAGAGTTGTATGAGTTATGAAAGTTAAAATGAATTAGTTGATTGAAATGGAAGTTGAAAAGCAAGAAATGATTGGTGAAAGTGTTATATTTTGGAGAATTAAGAAATTTGACCTTTGGAGTAAAGAGTTGACTTTTGATTTAGGCAGATTTTGAGAAAATGATCTACCTGAAATTTGTAGATTATGTTGAGAGTTTTTCGTAGCCATAAAGTATGCTATTTTTGATATCAGGATTGAAAGTTATGATCTTTGAAAGTTAAGTATATTTTACTTGATTTGAAAAATGCTATTAAGAGTAAGATTGTGTATGACTTTTGTGAAAGAGAAATGTGTATACGCATATCCTTTGGTGTTGAGTTTGATGTGGGAAAATAACCTTGGAATAGTTTATTGGGGAGTTGAATGGTGTTTGATATGAATTAGTTGAAGAGTTTGTGGTAGTGGGTGAATATGTGAAGTTGATGTGTTGATATGGGAAGTTTATGTGTTGGAATGGTGTTTAGAGACTTCAATGGCAAATCTGTATTGATTTAGATGGATTTAGCCAAAGTGGTCTTAATGAAAGTGGTAGATTATGTTTTTATCTTTCCACTGATATAAAGCACGGAAATATTGGACAAGGGAGTAGAAAATTATGATTGTTAGAAGTTCTGATGTTGTTTAGTGTGAAGTTGATTGATCCGTCAGTTTGTGTGGAGTTTTGACTCATTTAGAGGTCGATTTGATTTTTAAGGCCTTAATAAAAGTTGTAGAGGGTTCTTTTACCTTTCTATAGACACCGAGTTTGTTAAATTTGGAGTTCTGGATCAAAAGTTATGATGTTTGCAAGTTTTTGTACTGTTGAGAAATTATCAATCAGTCATCTTTGTGTAAACTTTTGATCCCTTTAGAGTCCGAGCTTGCTTGTGAGTCCTTCTTGAAAATTGTAGATCTGTCTTTTATCTTTCCAACGAAACAAACCGTGTCTAATTTGGAGCTCGGAGTCAAAAGATATGAACGTTTGAAGTTTGGAGGTCGGATCGCATGGTTGATCGCCCACCCGCGCGCCATGCATGACGATCGACCAGTGCGAGAGACCGACACAGTGCGGGCGAATCGACTTCTTTGTGCGACCTTTGCGATCGATTTTCAGCCGATCGACCTCTCTTCCTTGTTTTGGCCATAACTTCTTCGTCCGACATCCGATTGAGCTGATTTTTGAAGCGTTGGATTCCTAAGACATTTTTCTATCTTTCTATGCTAGATTTATTGGTTTTAGAATTAAATGGAAAAAGATCAACCTGATCTAAGTGAGCTGACTTGTGGGAAAGGTCCTAACATCGTTCAGTAGTTTGGAAATATCTCGATCGGTAGAGCTCCGATCGATCTGATATTTTTTGGAGATTAAAATAGAGACATGAGGCTACAAATGTTATGAGGAGCTGAGCTATAATTTAGCCTCTAAGACTTCCAAATATAGGTCGGAAGTTCAGTGTAGTGTTCAGTCCCGGTGTTGTAGTGACTGAATAGTGTTCAGTATTTTGGCTATATCTCGATCACTAGAGCTCGGATTGAGTTGATTCTTGTTGGAAATTAAACTAGAGAGATGGAGCTACAAATGTTATGAAGGAGCCGATCGACAATGTAGCCTCAAAGACTTTCAAATATGGGTCGGAAGTTAGGTATAGAGTTCAGTCTCAGCTTTGTAATGGTATGAGCAGTGTTCAGTATTATAGGTCGCTAGAGCTCGGATTGAGTTGATTCTTTTTGTACATTAAACTAGAGACATATATATACAATTCATCTGAAGGAGCCGATCGATAATGTCGCCTCTAAGACTTCCAAATATCGGTCGGAAGTTCAGTGTAGTGTTCAGTCTCGGTGTTGTAATGGCTGAACAGTGTTCAGTGTTATAGGTCGCTAGAGCTCGCTAGAGCTTGGATTGAGTTGATTCTTATTGTAAATTAAAATAGAGACATGGGGCTACAAATGTTATGAAGGAGCCGAGCTATAATGTAGCCTCTAAGACTTCCAAATATAGGTCGGAAGTTCAGTGTAGTGTTCAGTTTCGGTGTTATAATGGCTGAGCAGTGTTCAGTATTTTGGAGATATCTCGATCGATAGAGATCCGATTGAGTTAGTTCTTGTTGTTAATGAAAATAGAGACATGGGGCTACAAATGTTATGAAGGAGTCAAGCTATAATTTAGCCTCTAAGACTTCCAAATATGGGTCGGAAGTTAGGAGTAGTGTTCAGCCTCGGGTATGAAGAACAAACTTCAGTATTTTGGGGATATCTTAAGCTATAGAGCTCCGATCGATCCGATTCTTGAAGCGTTGGATTCGTAAGACATAGAGGGACTTTTCCCTAAAAGAAAGTCTTATTAAAGTACTTCATTTACTTGGTTGAAATAATCAGACAAGATGTCAGTTATAAAGACCAATGAAGGGGCAATTTTGGAAGGTTACTCAAAGGATTAAGTTTATAGGCTTAAATGGAGGGGCCTATGGGTCATTTCCCATTCATTAAATGACATGGAACTATAAAAAGGATTGGGCTGTTGTTTTATTAAGTGAGGCACGACACTTGAACAAAAGGAAAGAAAAATAAGAAGAGAGAAGAGAGAAGGGAGAGCAAACTTCGGAGAAGAAAGAAGGGAGAGCTTAGGGTTTCGGATTTTGGGGGTTCAAGCTCAGTTTTTCGTTGATTCATGAGGGAAAAAGACGGAAGGAGAAGAGAGCTTCCTTCCAAGCCTAATAAATCCGAAAATGGTGAAAAGTTTGAGGTAAGAGAAAAGTTGAGCTTTGAGCTTTTCTTCGATTTATGGTTTAGAAATATGGAAATGGTATGGGTTTGTGAAATATGAAGTCAATTTTGATGATTGCTAAGTATGATGGGTTTAATTTGGGATTTTGAGAATTAGAGTTTATGCCCAAAGTTGAAATTTGGGGCTTTTAAAAATTTGTAATTTAGAAAGCTTGAATATATGAGGGATTTATGTTTTCTAAGTTCAATTTGAGGATTAAGTTATTTATGATGTTGAATTTGGATGAAATTGCTTTAGGTGAAGTTAAATTGGAAGAAAGAAGGAACCAATGAACAAATTGGAGCTAGAAACAATTTTCTAGCATCGAATCGAGGTGGGTACCTGTTTATAATAAAATTTATAAGCCACTAATGCTTTCTTTAAACAAAGAGATTTTCCAATTTCAATTGCATCCTAAATATTGCATCATTGTATGAATGATTTGAAAAATCATTTTGATTCGATACATGAACTTTGATGAATCGCAAAATATATTTATGCTGTGCCTCGAAAGATTCAATGACATTTTGTGTGAATGGAAAAGATAGAAAAGCTTGAAAGTATTCGATAAATTGATTTGAGCATGATATGTGCTTTTGTGTGGGCAAGAGAGAACCTATTTCGATAGTCACGTGCACGTTGACCCCCTTAACCTTCTCCCGGCCGCCTGCTTGAGGCTTACGAGATCCGAAAAATGGACTCGTCGTGTTTACGGTAAACTTCGGTTTTCGTTGTGTTTATGGAACTCTCGAGCCATTTGTGTGCATTGCATATGTGATATGACATTGCATCTATAAATTGTCAAGTTGATGCATTCATGTTTTGCAACCTATGGGTTTATGGGTGAAAGCCTAAAAACCATACGTTTTGCAATTGTGAATTTGACTACAGCAAGAATGGAACTTCTAGAAAATGTGCTTTACGGATTTCAAAGAAATGTTTTCTAAGACCAGAAAAGAAAAAGAATTTCAAGGATTTTGCTTATATATTTGTTATAAACTGTTACCCACGGGCTGTAAAGCTCACCCCCTTCATTCCCATCCACAGGTGATGAGAAGAAGATCGGGTGAAAGAAAATGAAGATTTTTGTTTGCATGTGTTTATATTGTATTGCTGTTAAGTAAGATAGTGTTGAGAAATTCAAAATTTGTTGTGTATTGCGTACTTTGGATTTTTGTGTTGATATTGTATATGGCCTGAATTGCCACGAGTGCATGAAGAGTAGTCATTCCAGGACATATGTGATTTATGAAATTGTGTATATAGTGAGTATAAGGTGTATGGACTTCTGGAATTATGTATTGATTTAAGTTATGTTTGGGATGTGTGTATGAGTATGAATGTGATAATGTATTTTGGATTGAGTTTGGTTATGAAAGAAATGAAAAGGAAAGGAATAAGAAAGAAAGAAAAGAAAAGAAAAATTTATACCGAATTTAGAATGTCTTAAGGTTTCCAACGCGACAGTGATTTCTAAGATTTTGTTCGCGAATGTCGGTACTTGTGTTTCAGTTCGAATGCTTCAATTCGATTTGTGATTCGTGATCGTTTGCTTGGTTTTTCTCCGAGCCAATTCGACTTGACTTTGTTTGTATGCTTCGCTTCCAACTTGGCTTTCGATTCGTTAATGATTTGTTTCGCTTTGTGATCAATCGTTTATTCGTTCCGCCTCTTTGTGATTCGTTTCGTCTTCCGTTTTCGGGTTGGGGCACCGGTCTCCGAATCGGGTCCCAACACATAGATCCTTGAGGGACTGTGAGATTGAGTGAAAAAAAAATTCTTTCAATGGCTACTAGCAATTCAGCTACTCTCCTACCCCCAAATTTCAATGGTGAAAACTATCAAGTATGGAGTTGGTTGATGAAGAAACTCTTTTTTGAAAATTGGTGAGAAGTGCACCAAGATGTTTTTGGAGAGACGTGCTCCAATGATTGTATATTGGTGAGAAGGGCATCAACGAGAAATTGGTGAAGAGAAGTGCTTCACATAATCATTGCAGGTTGATGAGAAGTGCATCAATAAGTGAAGAGAAGTGCTTCACAGAATATTCTGAAAATGGGGAGAAGTGCTCCATTCAAAAAAATTTGAATTAAGAGGGAATGTTGGAAATAAATTCAAATTTTTAGAGTTGTTTAAATTCCTTTAGAATAGGTCTTAGATTATCTTAGAATAAGTCTTAGATCATATCTAATGTTATCTTATAAATTAGATTTGGTAGCTGAAAATTTATTTAGTTGTTTGAATTTTGCCTATATAAGACAACCAAGTTTAATAATAAATTGGATGAGTGTGTTTACGTATTGTTCAATCTTCATCTTATCTCATCTCCTTCATCTTCTTTCTTTAAAATTTTAACAAAAGAGAATCAGGCGGAGAAGTTCACGATTACCGGAGTGAAGAAGATCGGAGATGGCAAGAAAGTTGTAGCATGCCACAAGCAGAACTACCCATATGTTGTCTTCTACTGTCATGCAATGGATAGAACAAGGCTTTACATGGTTCAGTTAGTTGGTGTTGATGGAACCAAGACCAAAGCAGTAACAGTGTGCCATACGAATACAAAGTCGTGGAACCCCAAGCATTTGGCTTTCCAGTTGTTGAAAGTGAAGCCAGGAACTGTCCCTATATGCCATTTCCTACCAGAGGATTATGTTGTTTGGGTTCGAAACTAGAGGTAGCCTGAGAC
The DNA here is from genome assembly GCA_029891385.1 of Erythroxylum novogranatense. NCBI lineage: Eukaryota > Viridiplantae > Streptophyta > Magnoliopsida > Malpighiales > Erythroxylaceae > Erythroxylum > Erythroxylum novogranatense. Next base: position 40,903,826 of record CM057234.1, on the reverse strand, counting down.
ATATATGCATAGATTTTATGCCATATCAGCTGTGGTGTTCTGTTCGTTTAGTTCTGCTTATATTGTCCTTGGGTTCTACTATCTTTCTGTTACCATAAAATATGTATACCTAAAATGGCTGATCCGTATTCAGTGATATTTGATACATTTTCCTTTTGCTTGCTGCCTGTTGACATTCATCAGTTATATATATTTCATGCATTTAGATTCATCACCACCCATCTAAATATATATATATATATATATATATATATATATATATACACACGAGTGTATGGCAACTTGTGCATACCTAAATTAATTGATAATAATTTGAATTATTCCACTGAGAGAAGCACTTGTACATTAGAATTTATAATACAAAAGTTACTTTTTGACTTTAGGTGGTTAAAAAGTACGCGAAAGATTTAAAAATTCATTCTTATAATTAAGATTTTCTATTAAGGACTCGATTAATTATCTCGTCATTTAAATATCCTAGCTTAATTGGTGCTACTCCTTCCACGTCATATGGATCGAGTTTCATTGTAACAACATAGAAATACAACTTCATCCGCAATGCCAAAAAATATTGTTTGGACGAACTTAACTGTCTCCCTCAGTTTGGTCTTTGGTGTCTAGCTAGAGTGTGCATGGACCAATATATTCATTCAACCCGAAGCAAATTCATGTGGCTTTCCATATATATTTGCATGTATAATTCTTTGTACGTACCACGCATATACATCTATGTATGCTCCTACTTGCAAATCAACAATCAATAAGCTCCAATCACGTAAGATGTCTGTAAATTCTGAATTCGCAAGTCTCCAAGCGAATTTCAAAGTCATTAATTGGACTCTACTCTTTCCTGGGACAAAAGACCTCCAATAAATTTAACTCCCTATATATGAAAGCTTTCCTAACAGAGGTAACTACGTCAATCTACTAATCAACTCGAAATAACCAAGGAATTAGATCCTTACTCATATCATTCTAGGTACACATATTTCACAACATTCCTACTAAACACTTTACAAATCATAATTACACTTCAAACATTAATCATCATCATGTTCGCTAACATTAAAACAACTTGAAAACACTCTTAAATACAATCCCAAGACCATACCAAATGTCAAATCGTAGAAAATAATATAAATTACAAATTATAGCACAACATTAGACAGTACAATGCTGCATGCTTACACTTAATTATTCAAATTTCAATTAAAACCTTCAAGTTTTCCTCTTAGTTCTCCGCAAACCGTGAGCTTTCTCTCTTTGACTTCCACTTTCTGTTTATATTCTCTTATATTGTTTTGCATAATTGCATTAAATGAATAAGACTAACTGAGTAAGAGAGGTCTTAAAGGTTGAGAACAGTTGGCCTACACGTGTCGCTAGAAGGGTTTGCCACACAATTCAAATAAACCAACTATCAAATGAAGGGAAACACTACTCACAAGCTTTAAATCGACCCGAACATTGGAAAAAAAGCGTCAACAAGTCTTTCATAAATTTCTTATTTTTAACATATAAGTTCTAAACATTTTTTATTTACTCAAAAATTAGTCCTTCTCGTACTAAAATTTAGTAATACACCTCCTAAATTTATTAAAACTTAGAGTCATCCCTATATTTTTTACAATATATTTAAATAAAATATGAAAATTCATTGACTATAATATAATATAAGTTTTATCAAAATATATAGAGTTGTTTCATGGACATATAAGAACATTAAAGATTAATTTATAAGCATTAAAACATTGTAAACTTATTTAAATTTTTTATAGAATATCATGGGGGGTTCGTGACTTTGATACCCAATCATGTTAGGTTCATCGTTTAGAGAGGATCAGTCTCATGCATTTCACTTTATTTACCACACCCTTTTAGTCAATTATTTGGAGGCCTTTTTTAATTATTATGTTCAATTGACTGTTTATAAATGTTTATATTGGTTTACTTGGCACCTAAAAGAGAATGAATTGAGTACTTATGATTTTAATAAAATATTTGTCCCTAAAAAGGTAATTTAAAACTTAAGCAAATATGTAATAATTACACAAGTCAATAAAGTAAAGAGAGTAGAAAAGAGAGATTGTAAACTAAATTTATGGTTTTCTCTAACCTTTTTTTGAGAATCCCTAAAACATGAATAGGACAAGAAACCAAATAAAAGTTGAATGGAGTCATTGCTTTACCTTGTTAAGGAAAAATAAAAATACCTAAATGAAAGGAACTAAAAATTAAGTTCGAGATTAAATTGCTTTTATTAGTTGTCTTATTTATCTACATAAGTAATTGCTTAGATCTAAAAAAGATTTATAAATTTGAAAATTTTAAAAGTAAAATGAATTTAGGTGTGAATTGAATAAAAATAAGTTGATTACAAAAATTAAAACATATAGTTAAATTTATAAGAGTTTGTGATATATCATAAAACTTAAAATAAAAATACTTAAATTAATATTTAAAACACGAAATGACATCTAAAAAATATGAATAAATGTAAAGAGTTTGTGATTTGATATAGGCCTAAAATAAAATGTTTTTAAAGAAAAATAAAAATATTGAATTAAGAAAATGGCTAAGTAAATTCAATATAGCTATACAACTCTTTCAGTAAAATGTGGCACATGCTCCAACCACTCAAAGTAATATTAAATTCTAAGCGGTATAATTGTGGTTCTAGACTAACCAAGTGCTTGACATAATCCATCAGTTATTGGGCAGTAAAAAATTGATGAATGATTATTCTTCTCGACTAGTTTTGACGATAAACTTAGGTTTCATCTCTACTCAACAAATTGTAATGCATTCGGAGGTGAGGATATGAGTAATTTATTTTTCTCTTATCCAAGCTAACAGTCCAATCATAATTTCAATACTTACTTTCTTTATGCTTTGAAAGATCCTAGAGTTTCTCTCATTCTAAATGGTATAGGGTTCTCAAAGCTTCTTGAGAAGTTAGGTTGTCACTCATCATTAATTGAAAACGAACTCACCTTCGCAAGTAAGAAAATTAGTGACTTAAATGCTACAACTAGTTGTAGTTTGCTAAGGGACTGATAAAACACTAGTTAGCAAACCATAAAGAAGTTAAGTTACCCTTGCCAAATTTGCACTGGATATTGGTATAAAGGAGGTCCCTTAACTTCGACAACTGATTCATGAAATAAGAAGTGTTAGAAGTGTTTGCTTTTAAAAAATAAGTATGAATCCACTACACCTATAAAGCTTCATTGTTAGAAAGAATTCTCCAAAGCCTCTTAATCAATAGCAACTTGTTGGTAATCCTTAAGGATTGAATTCTTGATTCACCTACAAATTTAGGCTTACATACTTTATACTAACTTTATAAAAAGTGTGCAAGGTATAGACTTTAATCTGAAGGAACTTTTAAACATCCTTTCAATATCCTTAATTTCTCCTTTTGAAAGAAAAATATGCAATGACTAGTAAGTATGCAAGAAATTAAGGAAAAACTTGATTAAAAGTAGTCTCCCTGTTGATGAAAGACTTTTGGTGCACCTGTTGAAGATCCTCTTTTGCTTCTCTAACAATGGGGTTCATTCTTTATATAGCAGTCTTTTAGCATAGATAAGCAGTCTTTAAGTATGTGAATAAGGGTCTTTGTAACTTAAACTAGTGATGGAGGATAACCATTTGGATAATTTTTTCACATTCGCTGAGATTTTCAAATGACTCTTCTCTTATTGATGGATAGCCTTGACATTTCCTTAAAAACATTTATAAATTATATTAATAAGCTTAAGGATTCGTCTTTAGCCTAATGAAAGATAAAAAGATCATATGCAAAGTAAATAATTAATGCATTTACTATGATATTCAAAGCCTTAATCCTTGCTAATGTTATCAATAATTAGTCTTGAAAGAAAATATAAAATGAAAATATAAAGGGATAAGGGGTTTTAACCCCATACACATAAAATGAAAATATAACGGGATAAGGGGTTTTAACCCCATACCACCTTAAAATGTCTTTGTGGGAGTTCCATTGATAGGAACACAAAAGGATGATGTTATAACATATTAACAAATCTAGTTGATAAACATCTTAAGGAATCCAAAAGCCTATGATGGCCCTTACCATTATCTTTAATATCATTATACCCCTTAAGATTTTCAAAATAGAGCAATTACCTCCAAAATTATCAATTCCATCAAATTAAAGTTATGTATCTATTAAAAATTTTCACCCAGGCATGTCACATAAGATCAGTTGTTAGTATGATAGTTCACGTGTATTTAACTAATAGTTTTTATTTTAATATTAATTAATAAACTATTTATTATTTACATATAATTAAAATTAAGAAAATTGTTTTAATTTACCTTAAAACCTGATTGAATCCCTAATCCATCTGGCATTGAAGGTTAAGAGAAAGATGATCAAGAAGACTATATTACTATGTTAAGATGTAGTTGTTTAAGAATAGGATGAACTTCCATTTTAGCTTCTTCGTCTTGGCCTCTCCCTTATACCAACCTCTGCTACTTTTCTTTTATTATGATAGGAAAAACATTTGTTCATGGATTCCTATGGATCCTATAAGTGGTATTATATATCAAAATTTTTGTTTTGTGAAAACAAAATTAGGTAAAAGTTTAAGATTCATACAATATAATCATTACACATGTGATGAGATTAACTTTAGAGTCAAACCCGACATACCAAAAAACCAAATATACCAAAAAAAAGATCAAACACAATATACATGGTAAAGATGAATTGCATTGTAGATCTCTAAAAAGTAATCCAAAGGGAAGTCAATAAATATAGATAGATATAGGAAAGTTTTAGTGTGGTGTGGTTAGAACAAGTTAAATGTTATGTTTGAGGCGTAAGTACGGAAAATAAAATTTATTAGATACTGAAAAGAAAAACAAAGTCATTGTTGTCTCATACAAAAAAGAACTATGGAAAGGACTTAAGACTAGAGCTAGTGAAGAAGGAACATCTTGAACCAATAAGCTAAGTACTAAGGTATCTCTTCAAGTTATTATTGAAATCAACACATATCATATCTTATATACAATATCCCTTATTGTTGGTTAGTTGAGGAGTTGTGAGATGAATCCAATTATAAAGCATTTATGCAAAGAACTTGAAGATGAAAATATCTTTGTAGAGTTGCTAACTTTTGTTGAGGAGCTTGCATTAAAGGTTAAAGTTGCTATGGAGAAGGAAAGGGATAAGCTGGATGTAGTTTCAGTTTCCCTTCAATGCCAAACAAATTAGGGATTCATTCAAATTTAGGGGGTAAATTAGACTAAGTTTTTTATAATCTTGATTATATGTAAATAATAAATATTTTATTAATTAATATTAATATCAAAAATATTATTTAAATATAGGTATGATTCCATATTGATAGTTAATTTTATGTGGCATGCCTAGGTAGAAAATTTTAACGGAGACATAATGTAAATTTGATGAAGTTAACAATTTTGGGAAAATTGATCCATTTTAGAAACGTTAAAAGGCATAATGGTATTAGAGATAACGGTAAGGGTCATCTTAGACTTTTTGCCAAACATTAAGGGGAAAATTGGACCTTTTGTCATAATTAATCTTGAAAGAGATTCCATACATAAAATGAAAATATAAGGGGATAAAAGGGTCTATCTCAACCCCATATCAACTCAAAATGTTCTTATGGGAGTTCCATTGATAGGAACACAATGGGATGTTGTTATAACACAATGATTAAGAAATCCAAAAGCTTCCATTATAAAAATGATAAAGTTTTATCGAATAGAGTTAAATGACTTGTGAAAGTCTACTTTAATTGCATAATTCCTAGGGGAGTTCTTCTTGCTATATGACCAAAAAGTTCCTTTATAAGGAGATATTCAACTTGTTTTGGAAAAAAAGCTCCTTGAGCTTAATTTATAAGACTACTTATAACATATTTCATCCTTATAGCTAGGATCTTAGAGAAGACATTATTCAATATGTTACAATATGATATAAATCTATAATTTATGATAGAAGTAGGATAGTAGATTTTTTGGAAAAGTGTTATAAAGGTTCTATTTATTTATTGAGCATTTTCCCATTGCCAAAGAATTCAAGGATTGTTAAATAACCATATCTTTAACCAATGGACAAGATTTTTAAAAAAATAAAGTGATCAACCTATATGGATTAGAAGATCTACTAAGATTCAATTGAAATAAGACAATCTCCTATTCTTCACTAATTACAAGTTTGCTCAGGTTGAAAGGTTTATTCTCTATGAATTGGTGGTTAATGAAGCTTTTGAGAAGTTAAGTAGAGGATGCACAAATAGCTTGGGATCCTAATTTACTCTTCATGTAATTGAAAACTTTATCACTAATCTCTTTTTTTTCATTTAATTAACCCAGCATCATGTTTTAGAGGAAAGGCAATTTTATTGGTATTCTTCCTATTTTTAATTGATCTATAGAAGAAAATTTTGTTCTTTTTATCTTCCTCTTTAAACCAAAAATCCTTGCTCTTTGTTTTAAAATTGAACTATGGATTGCCAAGGCTTTATAATAATTAGATAATACTTACTTTTTTGTTATAAGAAGTTTTTCTTCAAGGTTTTTACTAAATTAATCTTGGATGCTAAAGATGCTTTAGACTCCTCAACATTCTTTTAAGTTCCACTATATCTTGTAAAATTGAGTAGCTTTAGCTCTCTTTATACCATACTGACTTCTTTATGCATATCTGAGATTTCATTCCCATGAACTCTGATGCCATTCCTTTCCTACTTTCTTCTTCAAATCCTTCAACTTCTATAAGAAAATTGTTGAAGCAAAATGATGCTTCTCTTAGTTGAGAGGAGAACAAGTTCTAGACAATAATAGGACTATTATTCAAAAATCTTAGATTACTAAAGGAAGATGAACTTAAAGGGAAAGCATTTAACCACTCTCCGTTGATTATAGCTTTATCGAACATCTTCCTTATATTCCATTTACCATATTTTTTTATTACTCCAAGTGTAGATGTGCCCATTATACTTCAAATATATTACCTCTATATCAACATCACTAATTTTACATCTCCATTATATTCCCTCAAGCTAAGAGGGCGTTTGGTTTATAGAGGGCAATGAGAATAAGAATATGAATGAATATAATGAGGAATAAAATGGATATAATCATTATAATTATGATGGTTGGTTAAGATGAAGGAATGAATATCATTACCATTACCATTAATGGTGGTTAATTTGTTAAAAATCTTGAGAAATAAAAATTTGTTATATATCATAATTTAAATATATTTTAATTAGTTATATTTTATGCACCCTATTTATAATGACGAGAATGTTTAAAATCAAATATATTGTAGTATTTCATTTTCAATAGCTCTTGAAGAAAAAATATACTATAATATTTTCTTGCATCAACATATCATTAGTTACATAATATCCTTAAAATATAGTTTAATAATCCAAAATATTGTACAATTCATCGACATAACCATAATATCCACCATTCCATTGCTATAGTAAAATTAAGTACCATAGTTTAATACAATTTACATTCTTCTTATAATGCAAATGATGTAAAATATCTGTCGTACATACAATACCTTAACCAAAAGCCTTCAATTGATGCAAAATAACCAGTTTAACACTACAAACATTGTTTACATCACAACTACAAAAACCCAACTAATACAAAATAACCTGGTTAGGCAACATCAATTGCATCATAAGGTCATAATACTTACAAAAATATTAATATGCTTTCTCGAATGATTCATAGACTAGAAGATGGATAGAGGAATCCAAATACAAAAGACTTTTTTAAATGACTTGGCAAAGTGAACAAAACCTAAACTTTAGCAAGATCATTACAGAATAATACAGCAGCCTTACCAACATCCATTTAAGATATGCCAATATTAAGAAGCTCACTGATGAGCTCTTGCATCTTCTCATTACTTAGGGAGTCAGATTTAGACTCTGCAATCAAAGCATTTGTAATAGCTGCATATTGTGAGGCCTTTTGTTCATAAATAGACTCAAACTTAATAGTGAAACTGTCTAATCTTAACTCAATAGTATTATGAAGTTTTGCTAATCTTTTTTTCTTGTAAGAACTTTCCTTTCTTGGTGATAGTTTTTTTCGCCTTTTTATTCCATGGCTGCTTGAAGGAATAGTCGAGGATCCTTGTGTATCAAATACCACAATAAGTGCATCTTCATCGTCTGATGAAGAACACACTGTCATATTCTTTAGGCTATTAGCCTTAACACTTGCTTTAATTATATCCTCAGCTTTTAGTCCCATTGCTCTATCTTTACCCCACACCATGTCCAATTTCTGCAAATATAGGAATTTAAAGTTTCACATTCCAATTGCATTGTTGTGATTCTATAAAAAAAGAATTACAAGAAGAAGGAGATTAAAAATGTAATAATAAGAAAATGTTATAATTATGAGAAAAGAAACTACTAAAATAAGAGTTTAGTTAACTTTTGAGTTAGATATCCTTACCAAGCACCATCATCAAACCATTGTTTCTCACAATTGTTCTTATGCTTAACATCATCCCACTGACAGTCACTTTGCATACACATTTCAAAAATTGGATTATACTTGTTTCTTAACCATTTAATCTTAGAGTCAATGTGGGAATCGTCATCCTTATCAAAATTTGGAATCTTGCTCAGCAACATCTTGTGTACTTTAACCATGTAATTGTTCTTAAATCCCTTATCTACTTTCCATAAAGGATCGCAAGCTAGTTCTTGCAAAATGTCGATCAAAGCTTTTACCTCATTATCCTTCCAATACTACTTATTCTTTCCCCTCCCACAGGCAGCCATAGCCATTCCTAATAAAAGAATGACAATGTAAGAGTTATTGTTGGGCCCCGATTCGCTTTAAGTAGGTTTTCTTTATTTGGAGGATTAGTTTGCTAATTCCTTTTAATTAGAATAATTTGGGAGTTTTAGTACTTAGTTAATAGAAATTAATTGGAGGTATTTAGTTAAAATTAGAAGTTTGATAGATTGTTAGAATTAAAAAGAATAAGAGGATGTAGGGAATTTGCATATGTTTAAGGCTTAAGGCTTAGGAGATGGGCTTTTAGCCCATTTTACATGACATTAAATGAAGAAGGAAAGAATTAAAAGGAGAGAAAAAGGGAAGCAAATGAATATGTCGTATGGTGAGGAGAAGAAATGAAAATTTCATGGATAAGAAAGACTTAAGTGAAACTACAACGTTTTGGAGGCTTAGGTTAGAAGTTAGAAATAAATTCCCTAAGTCTTTTACAAGGAAGCTTATGAAATTCACTAAAGAAAAGAGAGGGAGAGAGTGACCTACGGTGAAGAAGAAGAAGAAGAAGAAGAAGAAGAAGAAGAAGAAGAAGAAGAGAAGGAGCTTAGGTTTTTAGACTTTAGAAAGGAGAGTTTAAGAGGAGAAAGTGGAAGGGAAGAGTTTAAGCTTTCCTTAGGAGCAAAAGCAATTTTCGTGGGTTTGATATAGGTAAGGAAAATTTCAAAAGTTTTGAAGTTTCTTGATGGGTTTTAGGTTTAAATAGCTTAGTTAAGGTATGGGTAAGGTTAAGTAGTTGTTAATTCATGTTTTCCCATTCCTTAGAAAGTTAAATTTTGTTATCTTTTATGCTTATGGGATAATCATGTTTAATGAAGGTGAAGTGAGGCTAGTGGAGGAAGAAGCAAGGCCATTTGATCAATCCTAAAGCTAAAGGAATTAAGGTGGGTGATTGCTTAATAATTGAGTTGTAGGCTAAATAAAAGTTTTATAATAAAAGTTAATTATGCTTTCTAATGATTTAAGAATTTTAAATGAATTACCCTTTGTATTGATTATAATTTGTATAAAGTATCTTTTATATGTAAGTTTATGTTGAAAGTGTTTGTTAAATGATTTGTTAAGTGAATATGTAACATCCCACCCCCCTCCTGGAAGGGTAAAATAGTAAAATTGGCATAGGAGGAGACTAATAGGGATGTATGAGTAGTGTCCAGTATACCGCATCGGTGCTCGATGAATTTGTGCACTTGAATTGTTTGGTCATGCATTCATGACATTCCGAGAATTGGGCCTAACGGCATTTTATTGTGATTAACGTGGTTATGGGATTTGAAAAATTATTCTGAGTGCGTCATTGAGCGTTTTACATTTTTTGAGATTTATAGGAATTTTTCTGAAATTTTCTGAAGAAACTTTCCGGACCGGCAAAATCGCCGGTAACTGGCCTAAACGTGTTTTTTTTGTGTTAGAAAAGGTGATTTTCGCGTTTGAAAAATTATTTGGAGTGCACTGTTATGTGCTTTACAATTTTAGGGAATTTCATTAAATTTCAAAACAATGATTCGAGTAAATTCCCGGAAATTCCTGGACCGGGAAAATCACCAATTGGCGAACCGGTCGATTTTTGGTAGCGAAAATTACTACCCAATGGCACTGTATTATTGGGTATATTGTTGTGGAAGTGCAATTAAGGTCATTGGAGTTGATCGGGTTAAATGTTTGATCCGAATTAAAGTATGATACTTTGACTTTTCCTTACCATTGTTGACCAATCATATAAGGCCACCTCTCCACTTCATTTTTGTCATTCCACGGTTTTGTCTAAGGGAAACATTGTTTCCTTTCTATGGTCACCGAAAATGTGAGATGGTATAAAAAAAATGATGAAAGCTTTTTGGTATATACTTTTGACTTGTCTTTGAAAACTTGGACCAACCATATCTTGCCAACATCTCCTTCATTTAATGCCTAATTAATGTACTCCTTGGCTTTTTCTATTACCTCTCTCGGTTATTGCCTTAAGAGAGGAAGAAATGGGATGAAAAGGTAGATTTAATTGCTTGTTTCTCAACCTCCACCGAAACCTCCTCCCTTGGCATGCCTCCATCGACTTTCTTCTCCTCCTTTTCTTTAGCTAATTGTTGTCTTCCTCCTCCAACCTTAAAAGCCTTACATGCAAGCTCAACCCTCTTACCTCCCTTTGCAAGTGATGATGTCATGTATGAGTAGGAGAAACTAGGAAGTTGTGAGAGTTGGAGAATTGAGGATATGGGAGCTTTGACTAGGTAAGGTTTATGTTAAGTTTTGTTATTATGTATTTCATGAATCATGGTTATTAGATGCATTCATTTGGTGTTATGGTGCATTAAAGATGATGTATGATGCATAATTAGAGTTTGAATTGTTGGATAAAGTATGCTTGTGTAAGGTATGAATGAGGGTTAGTGAATGAATATGGTTTAGATTGCTTTGAGCTTGGTTTTAATTGATTCTTGATGACTACTCTTGCATGGAATTTATGAAGTAAGTGCTGCCAATTTTTCAGTATTAGCCCTAGTATATGTATGACTGTAATAATATTTAATTTGTATTTATTTTGATGTCTAGTGATGAGAAAAAGGCATTGGAAGTGATTGAACTAAAGTTAACATTGAATCTGGGAAATTGGACTTATAATTGATGTTACTGTTTTATTCATAACTTATTGTGTAGAAATGCAAATGAGGTAACGTTAGTGGCTACTGAAACTTTGGGATGTTGGCTTCAATTTAGTGTGACATAGGTGTTGTTGAATTCCAATGATAGAAGGGTCAATTTCTGTATGGAAAGTTACTGTTCCATTGCCTGTAAACAGTAACCGCAACCATGACATCTGAGTTTTGTTGATTTTTCAGAATTAATTGAGATGGAATTAGGGAAAATGGTCTTCATGGAAGTTGTATCATATTGAATTATCTTTCCATTGCTTCTGATCTTGTTATTTTTAGAATTGTATATTGGGAGATATGAATTGATTACTAATGACTGGTTTTGAGCATTTTGGATGAAACCTAGCTTAAGTGTGATTTTGTGAGTTTACTGATTGGAGGCAATTTTAACATTTTATGTGGACTGAATTGGTGTGAGTGAGCTTCTGAAAAGTTGTAGAGGAAGAGATTACCTTGAAATTTATATATGGTTTGTTATTTGTAGAAGTCAGAATTGGGAGTTATGATTTTGCAAAAATGAACCCTACATTAGGTTATGAATGGCTGATCATAACAGTAGCTTCCATAATAGTTTTGAAATTGTTAGAGATCGAGTTGGATGATGAGTGCTTCATGAAAATTGAAGTTTGAGATGTTATCTTTACAGGGATATAAAGTTCTGATTTTACTGACTTGTGTATAGGGAGATATGCTTGTTGTAAGGTTACTGCCCAAATTAAAGGATTGCAGGGACAGTAACATTAAATGAATTAATGGACTTGCTTAGAAATAGAATCTGATTTTGGATTGTTCATGAAAATTTTTTAGGACAATGTGAACTTATTGACCATATTTTTGTGGTAATTTATTTCTGAAGAATCAGTGAGTTATGAAAGTGTCAAGGTACTGCCCTGTGTTAATGGGAATTGAGTAGGCAGAAGGTTTGATGGGATATTTGACACCCTTAGGGTTGGAATTGATTTTTATGGTCCTCTTGAGAATTGTAGAGCTTTTCATAAGCTCTCCAACAAGGTATAGTTTGCATTTTTCAAAAATGTGTAGAAAGAGTTATGGGTGTTGGAAGTTTGGTTAGAAATCAGAAAATAAAGGGAAAAATAAGGGCAATATTTATATATATTACTTGTTGAATTTTGATTTCTTTTGTGAATAACTTTTCCGTCCGACGTCCGATTGACCTGATTCTAGAGGCATCGGATTCATTGAATATTGAATTTCATTTTATAAGAAATTGGGAATTTTTAGACGGGAAATTGATGTGGCCTCGGGTGACGGAACTTTTAATCACTGTTTTATTTAATTGGGGACCTATAGAGGTCCGAATTGAGCACCGTCAGCGCCAATAGGTTTCTGAATTTTTGATGAATTTTTATAATGGAAAAAAAAGGGGGATTAGGGCCGGAAATTCATGAGCATGCATATATCATCAACATGAGCACAAATTTCATATTTAGTGACTCGTACTTTTTCTGATTCATATAGAGGCCAATTGGAGCGTCGATTGACCGACGTCACAGAGACTTCCCGGCATTAGTTCGGAAGTAATAGGTGAGTAACCTAGTTGGTTTCTCAAATTTCTGGTTGTTTACATGCTCAACGTGAATTACGTGCAAAAGTGAATTGAATGATCACTGCATGACTACTGGCATGTATGGGATTGTATTGTATGATTTTTCTTGTCTTGAATGATACCGTCATCGATAGATCGGGCTTTATAGCCATCATCTTCAACATCGTTATATCTTGGGCTTTATAGCCATATCATTGACTTCTCGCTACACTGGGCTTTATAGCCAAACACTGTACATTCACTGAATACTGCACTGCATGCATAATTGCATGATCAGATAATGGACGTGCCCCAAGTTGCTATTTTTACTGATAAGAGCTTCAAGCTCTCATATCAGATCGACCGGGCCTCGAGCCCGAGGGAGAAATCACGACGCGCCCCCATCGAACAACGCTCGAGCACTTGGGCACAATATGAATAAGCTGGAAAGAGTCACATATGCATTGCATTCGCACAAGTAATCGCTACGTGATAAGTCTTGCCTCGTGATGGTATGTGTTATTGTGAATGGTTTTCATTCATGGACATTGTTATTAATCGCCTTGGTAATTGATTATTATCGATCGTCTTTGTACGCCATGGGCGTAATGCATGATTTGAGTGAACCATCGATGATGGTTTTCACCGAGTTCGCAAAACTCACCCAAAATTTGCATCTATTTTCAGGTCTGAAGAATACCGGTTGACACGGAGTATGTCTCTCAGGCAGTAAAGGTTAGAGATCGGGATCAGTTCGCGTCGCATTGTGTCTTAGTAAATTGTGTTCGCAATCACCGTATAACAAGGCTTTGTATTTTTCTTGAGCCCATTGTGGTTTTGATGTTTATTGCATTAAGCGATTGTAAATTATTCTTGGATGACCGTAATAAGCGAAGCTGGTTTTATTGAACACGGAGTTTTAATTACTTCTTGTTGGTCGTGTTAACGTGGAATCAATGGCTTAAAAAAAATGTATCTTGAGTTTTAAATCGATCGATGTAGTACGCCACTCTCATGGGCACGGACTCGGATATCACCAACGATATCGGGTTCGGTCTTACGGAGTGGGTGTTACATTTAGGTGGTATCGAGCCCGATGATACGTAATGTATCTGGGCACAGTTTGGAACATAGGTTGCATGCATTTGAGTCTCGTCGTTGCAGACCGTGGTAACTGATCCCTAGTCAGAGTCGCACGAGGATAAATCCTACAGTGCATAAGTGTCAAGTGACTAAGTGAGAGAAGAGTGAGGCGGATTAGAGTGTAAATCCCTAAAGGGATAATCAATTAGGAAAGGATAAAGGAAAATGGATAAGAAGGATGATATTGTACTGGGTTAGAAACCCTTATATGTGATAACAGAATGACTGTGTTGGCCTAGACTAATTAAGAATTTCCGAATTAAATTGACAATATTATGGTGACAGAAAAATGAAGATGTTGAGAACTTGGAGAGGTCCATTAGAGATATGGGAAACATATTGGTTATAGTAGATCTAAGTGAATTAAAAAGCCCGGGATGGTTAGGTAATTACAGTTTTGACTGTATATGTCATGAAAGGGGAAATATTGGAATTGAGTAAAATGTAGATGGTTCAATCGGGCATATTTTGATTCACTGTATTCGAGTTAGAGATCAGTAGATATTATAAGCAGAAGATAATAGCGAAATGGAAAGAAGCTCAATAGAGTGCTGTAACGGTTTATTGAGAACTGAAAGAACCGAAAAAGTAAGATGCCCAGTGCCTATTAGAGTGAGATAAAAGTGTACAGATAAACTGAAGAATTTGTGAAATGGTTATGATCTGGACCGCATAAGCTTGAGATTGAAATGGTTATGTGATTATTGTGTTACGAGTTTGGAAATTCGTATGATAAAATCATAAAGGAAAAAGACAGACAGATGATTTCTACTGATGGTGTATCGGGAAATTCTGAATTCGGTGTATATGGACACAAAAACGGTAAATGGATAGGCATATAGATAGAGATAAAATGGAGTGGTATCAACGATTTTGTCGGGTATTGGGGACTGTGAACACCCGATCATAGACTGTTTGAGGAAAATAGAAGATAAGTAGCAGAAAACCGAATGAACAAAAAAATCATAATAATAATAATGATCATAAGCTGATAAGCCAAATTGATATGACCTTACAAGGTCAAGTTGCACGTAACGGATATGGGAATGAGTCATACAGTTTAATGATACGGGGAGAATGAAATAAAGATCTTGAAATGAATGAAACCACAATAGTGGTATATGAAAAGAGTTGTCGCATTTAAGTCGATTTACTGTTGGGGATATCTATTGGACAGTAATGTTGATTGTGACTAATGAAATGTATGTGACAGATATATGGAAATCATAGAGGAAATGAGCGGTGAATGTTTAGAGTGATTATAAGTGTGAAGTTCTTAATGGGTTAAAGTAAGACAAAAGTGGACTGAGTGTGCCTATATAAGAGGAACTGAAAAGTGATTCTGGTATCAGTCATTTAATTAAGGAGGGGTATAAACGGAAAGGAGTCTTAAGGAAGTCTGAATTGTATGGATTACAAATTGGATTCCGGATAGAATGCTGTGGTATAGATTACTGAATAAGTGGTAAAGAAAGTGTTTAAGTGACTGTCACAAGGAACCTTCGCGAAAGGAATGTTCTGATCTGTTAAATGATGGCATAAAAGTGTCTGATTGAGATTATGCACGATAGTGAAGAAGGATTGAAAAGCAATTAGGAATAATAATTGGTTGATGAGACTTTCGTGGACAAAATTAAAAGTGAAATTAGGTCATAGCTCATATCATTGAGGTTATCTGACCGTATGTACTGAAATGTAAAGAATCCAACATGAGTGAGATTTTAATTTGAGGTGATCCTATTGCAATGTGAAGTGAATCGATCTTCATTTATGATGCAAAACAGTTGAGGAATCTAGATTTGAAGCGAAGAATAAAAGAGTCCCGAACTGAGAAGTGAGATACTAAAATAAAATGAAAATTTTGGAGGTTTAAATATGGATGACAAGGTATTAACATATGATGATATGAATGATATGAAAACAGTTGAGAAGAGAAAATGAAAAGAGTAAATGAATGAAGACAAGAGGTTCAAAAGGGAAACTGACAATGAGGTGATGTAGTGGCACCTTCATAAAGAAATTGCAGATACACTAATTGTGGACTCAATGAAAAGGGTAAAAGATGTATGGTAAAGTCAATAAGACCCTAATAGGGATTTATGCGAGGTAAGCAAATGGTAGTAACTGTATTAGAGACAGAATGTGTTTGGAAGTGTTGAACAGTGAAAAGTAAAAAGAACGATAGGACTAATTGAGGAAATCTGATACTGATGATAAACATACACTGGAAGAGTGGGCAGTGCGTGTTGAACTGACTTTGATAAATGGTATTGGTGTCATGCTCGCGACTGAAAGCCTTGGAAACTGTAGATTCCTATAAGGGTACACTGGGTTAATTTGAGGAAAGAGACAGGTATAAATACGACAATGCTGAAATGAACGAACAATTCTGCCTACTAAACTCAACTAGTGAACATATAATGTTGTAATGAACAAATCAATTACAGATATTGGGATTTTCAATGACAATGAGTGTCAAGCAGATTATGGGTAATTGTGAAGTGTTTCTGGAAAATTGAAGTTGTAAATCTAGTGATAAGAATGGTTAAGAGTGCAGAAAGTAAAATGATAATTTTATGATGAGTTTGAAGATACGAATTGAATTGGAAAAAAAAAAGTCGAAGAAGAAGTATGTGTACCCGATAAAAAGAGTTAGAACAAGAAAGTAATTATATGTGAAAAGTGAAATCGAAGAACTGTGGGTATAAAATGACGTGATTATCGGCTCAAGTGCTTATAGGTTGAATGTCCAATAGGAAAAAGGTTTGATTATGGTCGTGTTATAGAGTTTTGATTCACTGGAGGATTATACGGTTACCTTTCGCGATTACTCTTGGGAGTTAAAACCATAATGGATTTGAGACTAAAATGTTTGAGAAAAAGGAAAGTGACTGAGAAAACTGCATGGTTAGCTAAAGTGGAATCGGATCGGACAAATGAGACAGAGTAAACTGTATATCCGGATAAAGTGTGTGAACACTATAGAACAGTGAAATTGTCTAACGCGAATAGAATTTGAATATAAAGTGAATGGCATATAATAAATGACTGCATTAGGAACATTATTACTGATTGGAATTAAATGTCACTGTATTGGTATCAAAGGAATGTAAATCGTCCCTGACGTGATTAAGGGACGTACCAAAGACATGGAGATGTCCTCAATGGAATACGAATTGGACTATATGGCACTGGGGGAAAAAGTTATTAGAGGGATAAAATGTGATGAATGAATAGGTTTGGAAATACTGCACTGAGTCATAATATCGGAACCAAAGGTAGTGACTATTCTAGAAATGACAAATGAGATAGCTAAGAAAATGAGATCGCCAACTAATAGTCTTGTCGAATCCGTCTACTGTACTAGTGATAATGAATTAGCCAAATTAGTAAGCGGACCACTTGATGAGAGTGGTTACTGTGATCACTCAAAAAGTGAATCATTAAGTGGAAAAGTATATGGGATATGTGGAATCATGTGATAACGGTCATAGTGAACCGTTGACTGAGAATTTCGAGGACGAAATTCTTATAAGGAGGGGAGAATTGTAACATCTCACCCCCCTCCTGGAAGGGTAAAATAGTAAAATTGGCATAGGAGGAGACTAATAGGGATGTATGAGTAGTGTCCAGGTATACCGTCTTGGTGCTCGATGAATTTGTGCCTTGAATTGTTTGGTCATGCATTCATGACATTTCCGGTAATTGGGCCTAACGGCATTTTATTGTGATTAACGTGGTTATGGGATTTGAAAAATTATTCTGAGTGCGTCATTGAGCGTTTTACATTTTTTGGGATTTATAGAAATTTTTCTGAAATTTTCTGAAGAAACTTTCCGGACCGGCAAAATCGCCGGTAACTGGCCTAAACGTGTTTTTTTTGTGTTAGAAAAGGTGATTTTCGCGTTTGAAAAATTATTTGGAGTGCACTGTTATGTGCTTTACAATTTTAGGGAATTTCATTAAATTTTAAAAAAATGATTCGGGTAAATTCGAAATTTTGATGGAAAATCACCAATTAAGCGAAACAAACGATTTTGGTAGCGAAAATTACTACCCAATGGCACTGTATTATTGGGTATATTGTTGTGGAAGTGTAATGAGGGTCATTGGAGTTGATCGGGTTAAATGATTGATCCGAATTAAAGTATGATACTTTGACTTTTCCTTACCATTGTTGACCAATCATATAAGGCCACCTCTCCACTTCATTTTTGTCATTCCACGGTTTTGTCTAAGGGAAACATTGTTTCCTTTCTATGGTCACCGAAAATGTGAGATGGTATAAAAAAAATGATGAAAGCTTTTTGGTATATACTTTTGACTTGTCTTTGAAAACTTGGACCAACCATATCTTGCCAACATCTCCTTCATTTAATGCCTAATTAATGTACTCCTTGGCTTTTTCTATTACCTCTCTCGGTTATTGCCTTAAGAGAGGAAGAAATGGGATGAAAAGGTAGATTTAATTGCTTGTTTCTCAACCTCCACCGAAACCTCCTCCCTTGGCATGCCTCCATCGACTTTCTTCTCCTCCTTTTCTTTAGCTAATTGTTGTCTTCCTCCTCCAACCTTAAAAGCCTTACATGCAATGATAGAAGGGTCAATTTCTTTGGGATGTTGGCTTCAATTTAGTGTGACATAGGTGTTGTTGAATTCCAATGATAGAAGGGTCAATTTCTGTATGGAAAGTTACTGTTCCATTGCTCGTAATGTGAATCGCAACCATGACATCTGAGTTTTGTTGATTTTTCAGAATTAATTGAGATGGAATTAGGGAAAATGGTCTTCATGGAAGTTGTATCATATTGAATTATCTTTCCATTGCTTCTGATCTTGTTATTTTTAGAATTGTATATTGGGAGATATGAATTGATTACTAATGACTGGTTTTGAGCATTTTGGATGAAACCTAGCTTAAGTGTGATTTTGTGAGTTTACTGATTGGAGGCAATTTTAACATTTTATGTGGACTGAATTGGTGTGAGTGAGCTTCTGAAAAGTTGTAGAGGAAGAGATTACCTTGAAATTGATATATGGTTTGTGATTTTTAGAAGTCAGAATTGGGAGTTATGATTTTGCAAAAATGAACCCTACATTAGGTTATGAATGGCTGATCATAACAGTAGCTTCCATAACAGTTTTGAAATTGTTAGAGATCGAGTTGGATGATGAGTGCTTCATGAAAATTGAAGTTTGAGATGTTATCTTTACAGGGATATAAAGTTCTGATTTTACTGACTTGTGTATAGGGAGATATGCTTGTTGTAAGGTTACTGCCCAAATTGAAGGATTGCAGGGACAGTAACATTAAATGAATTAATGGACTTGCTTAGAAATAGAATCTGATTTTGGATTGTTCATGAAAATTGTTGAGGACAATGTGAACTTATTGACCATATTTTTGTGGTAATTTATTTCTGAATAATCAGTGAGTTATGAAAGTGTCAAGGTACTGCCTGTGTTAATGGGAATTGAGTAGGCAGAAGGTTTGATGGGATATTTGACACCCTTAGGGTTGGAATTGATTTTATGGTCCTCTTGAGAATTGTAGAGCTTTTCATAAGCTCTCCAACAAGGTATAGTTTGCATTTTCAAAATGTGTAGAAAGAGTTATGGGTGTTGGAAGTTTGGTTGGAAATCGAAAATAAAGGGAAAAATAAGGGCAATATTTATATATATTACTTGTTGAATTTTGATTTCTTTTGTGAATAACTTTTCCGTCCGACGTCCGATTGACCTGATTCTAGAGGCATCGGATTCATTGAATATTGAATTTCATTTTATAAGAAATTGGGAATTTTTAGACGGGAAATTGACGTGGCCCCGGGTGACGGAACTTTTAATCACTGTTTTATTTAATTGGGGACCTATAGAGGTCCGAATTGCGCACCGTCAGCGCCAATAGGTTTCTGAATTTTTGATGAATTTTTATAATGGAAAAAAAGGGGGATTAGGGTCGGGAATTCATGAACATGCATATATCATCAACATGAGCACAAATTTCATATTTAGTGACTCGTACTTTTTCTGATTCATATAGAGGCCAATTGGAGCGTCGATTGACCGACGTCACAGAGACTTCCCGGCATTAGCTCGGAAGTAATAGGTGAGTAACCTAGTTGGTTTCTCAAATTTTTGGTTGTTTACATGCTCAACGAGAATTACGTGCAAAAGTGAATTGAATGATAACTGCATGACTACTGGCATGTATGGGATTGTATTGTATGATTTTCTTGTCTTGAATGATACCGACATCGATAGATCGGGCTTTATAGCCATCATACTGAACACTGTTATACTGGGCTTTATAGCCATATCATTGACTTACTGCTACACTGGGCTTTATAGCCAAACACTGTACATTCACTGAATACTGCACTGCATGCATAATTGCATGATCAGATAAATGGACGTGCCCCAAGTTGCTATTTTACCGATAAGAGCTTCAAGCTCTCATCTTTCATCTTGACCGCCTCGAGCCCGAGGGGAGAAATCTCGACGCGCCCCCATCGAACACCGCTCGAGCACTTGGGCACAATATTGAATAAGCGGAAAGAGTCACATATGCATTGCATTCGCATAAGTAATCGCTACGTGATAAGTACTGCTCTCGTGATGGTATGTGTTACTGTGAATGGTTTTCTATTACTGGACATTGTTATTAACTGCTCACTGGTAATTGATTATTACTGGACTGTGTTGTACGCCATAGGCGTAATGCATGATTTGAGTGAACCATCGATGATGGTTTCTCACCGAGTTCATAAAACTCACCCAAAATTTGCATCTATTTTTCAGGTCTCAAGAATACCCGGTTGACACGGAGTATGTCTCATGTAGACGAGTAAAGGTTAGAGATCGGGATCGATTCGCGTCGCATTGTGTCTTAGTAAATTGTGTTCCGCAATCACCGTATAACAAGGCTTTGTATTTTCTTGAGCCCATTGTGGTTTTGATGTTTTCTTGCATTGGTGATTGTAAATTATTTTGGATGGTAATAATCGAAGCTGGTTTTATTGAACACGGTTTTAATTACTTACTGTGTTGGTCGTGTTAACGTGGAATCAATGGCTTCAAAAAATGTATACCGAGTTTTAAATCGACTGATGTAGTACGCCACTCTCGCGGGGCACGGACTCAGATATCACCAACGATATCGGGTTCGGGTCTTACGGGAGTGGGGTGTTACAGAATAGGTTCAGATATGTGATTTTTGGCAAATTGTGAAAATCAAGTGAAAGTGAATTTAGTAAAAGCTATTTGTGATTAATGTATGTAAATTGTGTGAATTAGGTGATATGCATGTTTTCTTTGAGTTTGTGGTGGTCCAGTCTGAGTCAGGTGCACCTGTCTACTCATAGGCTTCTCCCGCCTGCCCGCTAGTGGCCGTGGAGTTCCTCTCAAGGACTCCTATCCGTCACGGCTACACATGACCGCTTCGCGGAAATGTGTAGTACGTTCTGTTTCGGATCCACCCAAACCATCTTGTTTGTGATTTTGTGAAAAGTTAGATTGTTTTGTGATATGTTATATTTGTAAATTGTTTTATGTGATAAATTCTACGAAAAGATTTGAAAATTGTCAATGTTTTCCTTAACGTGATGTTGTTTTGGAAATGAAAAAAAATGAATAATGATTTTTTCTTATATTCTCGTTTATTAAGTTATTACCCACTGAGCCGTCGAGCTCACCCCCCACTTCCCCTCCACTGGTGTCGAGCGAGAAACCGAGTCATCGCATCGGAATTGAGGCATACTCCGATGCATTTTTCTTTTGAAGTTGTATTTAAGAAAACAAAGCTTTAGATAGCATTTTGGAACTAATGTTGTACTTTGTATTTTGTTCCTTGAGACTTTGATGTATTTGGGCTAAAACGCCCTCTAAAGCTTTGTATGAACTTATTTCCATGTAAATGTAAGAGTTTTGAAGTTTAAATGTATCTTATGTATGGTTTTTAAGAATGTATTGTTGTATGGTTGAGAATGACCAAAAAGGAAAGAATGAAATCATGTGACTTTATGGATTGGAAATGAGTAGATGCTTAGGAGTGAGATTGCCTTATGGTTTGAGAATTGTATAGAAGCCTAGGAGTGTGTTGCTGCCATTGGATATTGAGTTTTCATGCAGGTACTTGAGTCGGGATGAATTGAATTGAAGAGTTTGGTTAGTGACATAATAGGGGAGGTGCTATCCAATTTTTCCTAAAATTGGGCAGCAACTTCACTTAAGTTTTAGAATACTTTAGAGCTTGAATTAGTGTATGTGGTATTATTGAATAATGTAGAACATGTTTAGATCTTTCCAATGACATAAAGTTTGTCACAATTGGACTTAGGATGAAAAAGTTATGAGAGCTGAAAGGTTTGAGCTACTATTATTAGTCATAAAATTTTGTAGAACCTTGGGAGAGCTTTTTCACCCTCTTAGAGACAGTTTTGATTTTTACTTTCTTCATGAAACTTGTAGATAATCCTTTCTTCTTTCTATTGAGGTATTCTATGCCTTATTTCGAGTTGGGAGTAAAAAGTTATGGGGATTAGACCTAGTTCAGTTACTGTTTATTTGGCAATTTTGGACATAACCTTTGGGAGGGTTTTTCACCCCTTTAGAGCTTGTTTTGGTTTTTTCATCCTTCATAGAACATGTATATTATCCTTTTCCCTTTCCAATTAGGTATCATTTGCAATTATTGGAGTTAAGAATAAAAAGTTATGAGGTTTGGAAGTTGACAGTTACTGTTCATTTAGGTAAATTTACTGTTTCATTGATCTTTTTATAGGCTGAAACTTTGAGTGTGTTTTTACCCTCTTTAATGATTGAATTGATTTTTACACCCTTCATGAAACTTGTAGAGCATCTTTTTATCTTTCCAACGAGGTAAAATATGACATTTTTAGACTTGTGTGCTAAAAGATATGAGTTTACAAACTTTTGGCATTGTGTACGAAAATTTGAGTTTGGGCTGAAACTTTGAAGCAATTATTGATCCCCTTAATGGCCAAATTAGTTCTTAAATCCTTCTAGGAAATTGTAGAGCTTCTTTTTACCTTTTTATTGTTACCAAATTTATGAATTTTGGACTTCGGGAGCAAAAGTTATAATGTTTGTAAACTCTGAAATTTTCCTGCAAATCCAGACTTCATCCTTAGACGTGGCCATGTCTAATCTCTAAATCTCTTAGATGTGCCCACGCCTAATCTCTGAATGTCCTCCTCTCACTCTTTTGCTTGTAACTTTTTCGTTTGGCCTCGGATTTACTTGGTTTTTGAAGTGTTGGTTTTCTAAAAATATTTTCTACCCCTTTTTGATAAAATTAGAGATTCGGGTTTTAGCGGAAATTTATGGATACTATTAAAGAAAGCCAATTATGTGACGGTATTGAATATTTTTCCATTTTTGGACGATTTTGCGAGCAATAGAGATCCGATTGAGGTGATTTCTGATTCTAATTGACCTAGAGATATGGAATTTCATTTTAGCTTAGGATTCGGATTTAGTTATGGGCCCTAAGCAAATCAATTTATTGGAAGATAATTAGGGTGAATTTATCAAGTTTTGTTCGGATGACGTTAAATTAATTTCGATTTGAGGTTTCTCTTTCGTGGTGAGAAATTCCTCCCTCGTGAGATGCGCGTCTAGATATCATATAGGACGTCGGGCACGTGACTCACCGAGGAGGGGTTCCAACACTTATGGTATCAGAGCTTTCGGTTTAGGTTCGGGTAGAAAGAGAAATTTAGGATTTTTGTGGACCTTTTGAAAGTGACTTATGTGCATTGTGCATAAATTGTATTATTTTGAATTGTTTTAAATGATTTTAAATGTTGATTTTGCATGAATTAAAGCGTTCGAGATACTTTGAAAATTGTTTTTGCATGAACTAAAGTTTTTCACTGGTTTTGTTCTGAAGGAGTAATATGCCACGTCGGGATAGAACCCGAGGGACTCGATCTCACTCAAGCTCTCGCCAGGGGAGCACAGATGGGTCTCACGTCCCACAAGTTGCAGGGACACATCCTGCTCCTGGCCCTGAGGCACATAATGTGCAACCTAAGGAGCCTCCACCTCCTCCTCCTCCTCCTCCTCCTACTGTGCCGATTATGGATTCCCAATTTTTTCAGGCTCTGGCCCAGGCTTTCACCCATGCCTTAGGTCAGGGATCTTGGGCTCCTGTGACAGTTTCTGATGTTAGGGGCGGACAGTTTGATAAACTGCGGAAGTTCGGAGCGATGGACTTTCACGGTACCACCAATCCGGAGGAAGCTGAATCTTGGCTGAAGAGGACAAAGAGGGTGCTTCTCCAGATGAAATGTTCTGATGAGGAGAAGTTGGAGTATGCTGTCAGTTTATTGTAGAGTGATGCTCTCCACTGGTGGGAGTCAGTCCCACAGAGTCAGGCTGTACCACCAGTGCTTTCATGGAGAGATTTTGGAGAATTATTCAGAAAGAAGTATCTTTCCTGGGTCTACATGTAGGACAAGGCCAGGGAGTTTCTCAATTTGACTCAGAGGGAGATGACTGTTAGCGAGTATGAGCTGAGATTCACCCAGTTGTCCCAATATGCAGCTCATATTGTGGCCAGTGAGGAAGACAAGTGCAGAAATTTTGAGGGAGGCCTCCACCTGGGCATCAAAGAGAAGGTAATACTTCATAATTTTTGTGATTATCAGCAGCTGGTGGATGCTGCACTCCAGGCTGAGAAGCTGGAGAACATCAGGCAGGAGGTGAGTAGGAAGAGAAAGAGTAGAGAGCAGTCATTCAGGAAGGGGGCAGTGTACAGTTAGCTGACAAGGGTGGAAAGAGTGCCCGGATTCAGAGTCAGGGTGTCAATAGTGCCCCTCAGCAGAGCAAGCTGATCAAGAAAGGGTCTGTACAGGCTTCCTCAGTGGGAGGAAACAACAGAACTGAGAGAAGCAGGATCCAGACTCCTCCGTGTGAGCACTGTGGACACCCGCATCGAGGAGAGTGTCATAGGTTGTCGGGTGCCTGCTTCAAGTGTGGGGAGAAGGGTCACAGAATTAGAGAATGTCCTCAGATGCTCAGAGGGGAAGGATCTCAGCCTCAGGCTCAGAGGAGAGCAGAGACAGTGGGGACCAGAATAACTTCTGGGGTAGGCAGTTCTGGGTCAGTGCGGAAGCCCAATCCTTCAGGGAGATCGAGAGGGCAAGCACAGGCCCCGGTGTTTGCTATGACTCGAGAGGAGGCTGCAGCCGCACCGGAGGTTGTTACTGGTATGGCTCAGGTTTTTCATTCTGATGTATATGTTCTCTTTAATTCTGGTTCCACGCATTCCTATGTCTCTGCTAGTATGATATTACTTGGTATGCAGTCAGTCCTATTGGATGATTTTCTACTTGTTAGTACTTCGTTAGGGAGGAATGTTATTGTGAGTCAAATGTTGGGCCCCGATACGGGTTAAGCAGGTTTTATTTATTTGTAGGATTAGTTTGCTAATTCCTTTTAATTAGAATAATTTGAGAGTTTTAGTACTTAGTTAATAGAAATTAATTGGAGGTATTTAGTTAAAATTAGAAGTTTGATAGATTGTTAGAATTAAAAAGAATAAGAGGATGTAGGGAATTTGCATATGTTTAAGGCTTAAGGCTTAGGAGATGGGCTTTTAGCCCATTTTACATGACATTAAATGAAGAAGGAAAGAATTAAAAGAGAGAAAAAGGGAAGCAAATGAAGATGTCGTATGGTGAGGAGAAGAAATGAAAATTTCATGGATAAGGAAGACTTAAGTGAAACTACAACGTTTTGGAGGCTTAGGTTAGAAGTTAGAAATAAATTCCCTAAGTCTTTTACAAGGAAGCTTACGAAATTCACTAAAGAAAAGAGAGGGAGAGAGTGACCTACGGTGAAGAAGAAGAAGAAGAAGAAGAAGAAGAGAAGGAGCTTAGGTTTTTAGACTTTAGAAAGGAGAGTTTAAGAGAAGAAAGTGGAAGGGAAGAGTTTAAGCTTTCCTTAGGAGCAAAAGCAATTTTCGTGGGTTTGATATAGGTAAGGAAAATTTCAAAAGTTTTGAAGTTTCTTGATGGGTTTTGGGTTTAAATAGCTTAGTTAAGGTATGGGTAAGGTTAGGTAGTTGTTAATTCATGTTTTCCCATTCCTTAGAAAGTTAAATTTTGCTATCTTTTATGCTTATGGGATAATCATGTTTAATGAAGGTGAAGTGAGGCTAGTGGAGGAAAAAGCAAGGCCATTTGATCAATCCTAAAGCTAAAGGAATTAAGGTGGGTGATTGCTTAATAATTGAGTTGTAGGCTAAAAAAAGTTTTATAATAAAAGTTAATTATGTTTTCCAATGATTTAAGAATTTTAAATGAATTACCCTTTGTATTGATTATAATTTGTATAAAGTATCTTTTATATGTAAGTTTATGTTGAAAGTGTTTGTTAAATGATTTGTTAAGTGAATAGGTTCGGATATGTGATTTTTGGCAAATTGTCAAAATCAAGTGAAAGTGAATTTAGTAAAAGCTATTTGTTATTAATGTATGTAAATTGTGTGAATTAGGTGATATGCATGTTTTCTTTGGGTTTGTGGTGGTCGATCCGAGTCGGTGCACTGTCACTCATAGGCTTCTCCTTTGCTTGCTTAGTGGCCGTGGAGTTCCTCTCAAGGACTCCTATCCGTCACGGCTACACATGACCGCTTCGCGAAAATGTGTAGTACGTTTTGTTTCGGATCCACCCAAACCATCTTGTTTGTGATTTTGTGAAAAGTTAGATTGTTTTGTGATATGTTATATTTGTAAATTGTTTTATATGATAAATTCTACGAAAAGATTTGAAAATTGTCAATGTTTTCCTTAACGTGATGTTGTTTTGGAAATGAAAAAAAATGAATAATGATTTTTGCTTATATTATCGTTTATTAAGTTATTATCCACTGAGCCGTCGAGCTCACCCCCCACTTCCCCTCCACAGGTGTCGAACGAGAAATCGAGTCACCGCATCGGGATTGAGGCATACTCCGATGCATTTTGCTTTTGAAGTTGTATTTAAGAAAACAAAGCTTTAGATAGCATTTTGGAACTAATGTTGTACTTTGTATTTTGTTCCTTGAGACTTTGATGTATTTGGGCTAAAATGCCCTCTAAAGCTTTGTATGAACTTATTTCCATGTAAATGTAAGAGTTTTGAAGTTTAAAGGTATCTTATGTATGGTTTTTAAGAATGTATTGTTGTATGGTTGAGAATGACCAAAAAGGAAAGAATGAAATCATGTGACTTTATGGATTGGAAATGAGTAGATGCTTAGGAGTGAGATTGCCTTATGGTTTGATAAATGTGTAGAAGCCTAGGAGTGTGTTGCTGCCATTGGATATTGAGTTTTCATGCAGGTACTTGAGTCGGGATGAATTGAATTGAAGAGTTTGGTTAGTGACATAATAGGGGAGGTGCTGTCCAATTTTTCCTAAAATTGGGCAGCAACTTCACTTAAGTTTTAGAAAACTTTAGAGCTTGAATTAGTTTAGGTGGTATTCTTGAAGAATGTATAACATGTTTAGATCTTTCCAGTGACATAAAGTTTGTCACAATTGGACTTAGGATGAAAAAGTTATGAGAGCTGAAAGGTTTGAGCTACTATTATTAGTCATAAAATTTTGCAGAACCTTGGGAGAGCTTTTTCACCCTCTTAGAGACAGTTTTGATTTTTTCTTTCTTCATGAAACTTGTAGATAATCCTTTCTTCTTTCTATTGAAGTATTCTATGCCTTATTTCGAGTTAGGCGTAAAAAGTTATGGGGATTAGACCTAGTTCAGTTACTGTTCATTTGGCAATTTTGGACAGAACCTTTGGGAGGGTTTTTCACCCCTTTAGAGCTTGTTTTGGTTTTTTCATCCTTCATAGAACATGTATATTATCCTTTTCACTTTCCAATTAGGTATTATTTGCAATTATTGGAGTTAAGAATAAAAAGTTATGAGGTTTGGAAGTTGACAGTTACTGTTTATTTAGGTAAATTTACTGTTTCATTAATCTTTTTATAGGCTGAAATTTTGAGTGTGTTTTTACCCTCTTTAATGATTGAATTGATTTTTGCACCCTTCATGAAACTTGTAGAGCATCTTTTTATCTTTCCACCGAGGTAAATTATGACATTTTTAGACTTGTGTGCTAAAAGATATGAGTTTACAAACTTTTGGCATTGTGTAGGAAAATTTGAGTTTGGGCTGAAACTTTGAAGCAATTCTTGATCCCTTTAATGGCCAAATTAGTTCTTAAATCCTTCTAGGAAACTGTAGAGCTTCTTTTTACCTTTTTATTGATACCGAATTTATGAATTTTGGACTTCGGGAGCAAAAGTTATGATGTTTGTAAACTCTGAAATTTTCCTGCAAACCCAGACTTCATCCTTAGACGTGGCCATGTCTAGTCTCTAAATCTCTTAGACGTGCCCACGCCTAATCTCTGAATGTCCTCCTCTCACTCTTTTGCTTGTAACTTTTTTGTTTGGCCTCGGATTCACTCAGTTTTTGAAGTGTTGGTTTTCTAAAAATATTTTCTACCCCTTTTTGATAAAATTAGAGATTCGAGTTTTAGCGGGAATTTATGGATACTATTAAAGAAAGCCAATTATGTGACGGTATTGAATATTTTTCCATTTTCGGACGATTTTGTGAGCTATAGAGATCCGATTGAGGCGATTTTTGATTCTAATTGACCTAGAGATATGGAATTTCATTTTAGCTTAGGATTCGGATTTAGTTATGGGCCCTAAGCAAATCAATTTTATTGGAAGATAATTAGGGTGAATTTATCAAGTTTTGTTCGGATGACGTTAAATTAAGTTCGATTTGAGGTTTCTCTTTCGTGGTGAGGAATTCCTCCCTCGTGAGATGCGCGTCCAGATGTCATGTAAGACGTCGGGCACGCGACTCACCGAGCAGGGGTTCCAACAGTTATCAAAGAAGTAACATATAATAAAAATAGCTTTGATAAAAAATTTAAAGCATACACATGTAATCTAATAACTCACGAACACATAGTCAAACAAACAGAGATGTTCATATGGGTGAATTTCAAAAGTAATCCAATAACTAAAAGTTATATATTACTAATAGTAACAAATAGAGATGTTCAGCATTCAGGTATATTAATCGAAATCAAAACTCTTCAACAATATAATAAGCATATGAGACAAACATATCTTAAATTACTAATATACATCATTGTCATTGGATCTAGTTGATCATATATACCTGTTGGTTGCCATATTGTTCCTTAATGTTAGCCACTCATCATTTGGACTAATTTGTTTAATGCATTCCATTTCATCATCTTCTTCACTCTCATCTTCCGCACTCTCATCTTCAGTGATGGAATCTTATGGATCAAAACTCATGAACTTGCGAATCAAGTTGTGCAGAAGGGAACAAGCCATTATAACGCAAACTTGGGTTTCAATTGAGAAAAATGAAAGGGATGCAAGGATCTTCCATCTTCCTTTCAACAATCCAAAGCATCTACCAATAACATTCCTTACTTTGGAATGTTTCATATTAAAGTATTCCTCTGTTGTTTCTAGTCAATGGCCATCGAATTCTTTGAGATGATAGCTTTGCCCTCAATACGGAGTAAGAAATCCATTTGCATTGCAATATCTAGAGTCAACCAAGTAATAACATCCTACATAATTAAACAATAAGTTATGTTGCATGTTTGGGCAACAAACACCTAAAACATTTATTGAAATACATCCTTTTCTTTTGCAATATCGGGGCTTATCTTTATTAGGAGGTGTAACTTTAATTAGTGTCCCATCTAAGGCTCCTAGGCTACCTTACAAATTAAAACTAAAAGGTGATTTAGCACATAAAAGTTATGATATTAATGTTATAGGTTAATTATAATGTTTAATTACTTGAAAAATTTTCCATTTCTCATCTTGACAATCTTGAGTAATAGACTCCGGCTTTTTAAGCAAAATATGATGCAATCTTATAATTGAATGAAGAACTTGATGGAATCGCCGACTCATAGTTTCTTTACTGTGGAGAAAATGTAGGCTTATTGTCCTACTCTCTTTATGGTGAGCTAAGGTGTATATGAATGTTGCCACAACCTCTTCTATAGATGTGTTCCTAGTGTCTTTAAAACCCCTAGCATCTCTTACCATATCACACAATATCCTAAAGGTTGCCTTATCCATACAAAGTTCACTAATTCAGGTATTATCACAATCCATGGTCAATCTAAACATCCATCTCATTTTATCAATCCTTTTTTCTTCCTTTATTTTAATTTCATTGACCGTATATTGAAGGTACAAACAATACATAATATAATAGATAGCAAATAAGAAAACCATCATATTATTTGTTCTTTGTTAAAGTATCAAAATTTGCTTTAGTTTGTGCTGTTGTTCGTTAATAGGGGCGAGCCATTTTGATCTACATTTACAAATTTCAGAAAATAATAGTCCAACATAAAGATAGGACATGTTGCAAAGCTAGGTAATAGTAGTGGAAAAAAGATAAAACATTAAGCAAAGGTAATAGAGAGACATGATCAATAAGAAAACCAGTTCCTATGCATACTTCAAACTAAATAGCTGAAGTACTTCAAGTTCTCAACCTTGATAACAATATATCAAGTTTTGGTCTATTGATTAATAAAGGATATGAATGAACTTTGCAAGTGGTGAATGAGTGATAATTGATATTAAAGGAGCTCAAATTGATGAGAATTTGCATACAGAACAAACTTTGTCAAGAATGTCCATAGATTGAGAGACATTAGAGTATACAGGTTGATTAAGCACTTATTGGGAAGTTTTGTTTTGCAACCTCTGAGACATGAAATTACTTGCAGTTGTCTACAATGTAAGAATAGTAAAGAAGATGTCTACAGTAACTTATCATCAGGCACGTTGTCGTTATAATAGCTATGCTCAGTATACTTGTAACCATATGCCAAAGAATTCTATGACACTATACTAGGTAGCCATTGATGCACTTGTCCAAATACCTATTGTTTCTTTCCTCCATTAATGAGAACTCCCAATTAACTTACTGCACATGTGCGCAGGGTGTTATCTGCTTAGGATTAGCTTACTACATTCAGGGGGTAATAATGAAAGATAGAGGCCTTGTATTTGTTACAGCTTTCAGTCCCCTATGTATGATTATTGTCGCTGTCACTAGCTTAGTCATTTTAAATGAGAAAATGTACTTGGGAAGGTAATAAGAGACTTCTCATTGGCAACCTAATGACACAACATATTCATACCTAAGAGAACTAATACTAGTCTATAATTTTACAGGGTACTTATGTAGGAAAATTCCGGTGTGTGCATCACATACACACGGTGCGGAAAAACAAAAATTTTTATTCCGGGACCTTCCCGAAAGCCAGGATCCATGTGTCTATATAACAAAGTCAAACCATAACGACTAAAAGAGATCGTCTCTAACGGTATCCACACAGAGATCGGAGAACCTAACCAGGGCAAACCCTTTGACCCAGGAATAGCTAGAACAAGGTAAAGACTGCTAGATCTTACCTTATTCTTGAAGAGCTAAGGAATCAACGATGGAGGAGAAGCTTGGAGAAGAGGAAGCTTGAAGATGATGGAGAGCTTAAGGAGAAGAACTATTTCTTCTTTTAAAACCTTAGCCTTTGATTTTAAGAACACTTCTTCTTAAAACCAACGATCATCCCCTCTACTTTTTCACTTGCCATTTGTCTTTAACATTTAAAGACTCATTAAATGCAAAGTAGGTGGAGCTTTCCACGTTAGCTTTTATTTATATATATATATATAGATATATATATATATATATATATATATATAAAAAGTTAAAAAGATAAGGCTTATTCTTCTCCTTCCACGTAAACACACACACACATATATATATATATATATATATATATATATATATATATATATATATATATATATATTAATTATTTAATTAATTAATAAGATATATATATATATATATCTGTCAAGTGGTCCAATACACCGAGGTCGGTCCTACCGGTCCCGATATGAAAAAACACCAAGACTGTTTCAAAGAATATCCATGTCGCGATCTCATCGGGACATATCCCAATCTCATCGGGATCCATTTAGTCCTCTTGCTCTCCATATATTGGATCTCTATCCAAAACTATTTTACGAATTCTCCGAGTCACTCTTATGCGTGTGACCCATTAGGTTCCCGGTTATGTTGGCCACTTAGATTAACACTTAATCCAAGCAAGTCATGAGCGGTATCTAGCAACACATCATGACCCCCAATTGACCGGAAAGTAATTGGTTTGACTAATGAACCTATGTTCATCACGAACCATATCACGAACCTTTCCATAGACAATTACTGTGCAATTCGTCCCTTCACCATGCTATACCCCACTTGGTTATGAGTATGGGCAAAGTGTCAACTCTTACTAGACTGACTACGTCAAATCTAGTCCAAGTGATATCAGTTCTCGTCCTGAGACTCATTACTTTATATATCACTGAAGATACTCTTCATGACATATGAACTCCGGCCAGAGATTTTCAAGTAATGACCCTGACAAGAGGCCATGGATATCATCTTCTGCTATCACAGAAGTGACGAATCCTTTATTGGCTACTCAATTACCTTCGAATACCTCAAGCTGTACCCAATCACCACCCTATGAGTGACCTGTGTAATGCAACAAGGAATGGAGTCAAAGCACATAATCAGTATCCAAGATATCCTTGAGTACCTCAAGTCCAAGGATATTTGCACCATTGCTATGATGAGATTATCACTGACATTAGAATAGGACATCCATGTGATGATCTCATAGCAGGTCATCCAATGTACTTACTACCTCTAGTAAGCCTTCACATCTCAACCCTAAGTATCTCATATTTACAGTTTCTGAGATCCACTGCTTGATCAAATCAAGGAGTTTGAGATGTGCTAGTCTCTCCGGATTAATGATGTCCAGTTTCAGTAATCCTATGACTAGGGATAATTTAGATACTGACATAATTGCACATGATAGGAATCTCAGTAGTATGATCACATCATAATTTCCTTCATGCTATGTCAAATATCATGGACTTCATTAATTTGTTTATAGATCAATATCAAATAATGAACACCAAATTAATGAAATATGCCTTTCTTTATTTATTCATAAAGTATGTACACAACTTTGTACAAAACGCGCTAAAGGCGATTGCTTTTAGGGTACTACTCTAACAAAATCTCTCACTTGACCTAAAGCCAATCGCCTTGATATCTAATACCATAGGCGAGTACATGAGAATCAAAACTCTTTTGTGATAATGGCTTTGTCAACGGATCAGCAATATTTTGCTCAGTGGGAATTCTCTCTATCTGGACATCACCTCGACCAATTATCTCCCTGATCAGATGATATCTGCGGAGTACGTGTTTGGATCGTTGATGAGACCTTAGTTCCTTCACCTGCGCAATAGCTCCATTGTTGTCACAATACAACTGTATGGGCCCATCACAGCTAGGAACCACACCAAGTTCAGTAATGAACTTTTTGATCCAAACTGCTTCCTTTGCTGCGTCTGAAGCGACAATGTACTCTACCTCGGTTGTTGAATCGGCAGTTGTCTCTTGTTTGGAACTCTTCCAATTGACTGCCCCGCCGTTCAGTGTGAATATATAACCTGATTGGGATTTAGAATCATCCTTATTATATTGAAAATTAGCATCTGTATACCCACTCACTTTGAGATCTCCATCTCCATATATCAAGAAAACATCCTTAGTTCTTCGCAAGTACTTGAGGATATTCTTGATAGCCACCCAGTGACCCTCACTAGGATCCGATTGGTATCTGCTCGTAACACTTAGAGCATATGATACATCGGGTCTCGTACACAGCATAACGTACATGATATATCCTACTGCAGATGCATACGGGACCATATTCATGCGCATCCTCTTATCTTGTGTCTTAGGACACATAGATTTCGAGAGCGTTATCCCATGAGTCACGGGAAGGTACCCTCTCTTGGATTGTTCCATCCTGAACCTCTTTAGCATCTTGTCTATGTACGTTGATTGTGAAAGACTAAGCAATCTTTTTGATCTATCTCTATAAATCTTTATCCCAAGGATATAAGTTGCTTCACCAAGGTCTTTCATGGCAAATTGTTTGGATGACCAAATCTTCACAGATTGTAGCATAGAGACATCGTTTCCTAGTAATAATATGTCATCTACATATAGCACAAGGAATACGATTGCAGTCCCACTAAACTTCTTATACACACAGTGTTCATCCGGATTTTGTGAGAAACCAAACTCTTTAATTACCTCATCAAAACGGATATTCCAACTCCTGGATGCTTGTTTCAATCCATAGATGGATTTCTGAAGCTTGCATACCTTTTCGCCATCATAGGAGGTGAAGCCCTCTGATTGTGTCATATACACATCCTCAGCTAGGTTTCCATTTAGGAAAGCTGTCTTCACATCCATTTGTCATATCTCATAATCATAATGAGTGGCAATGGCTAGGAGTATCTTAATGGATTTAAGCATTGCTACTGGGCTGAAGGTCTCGTCGTAGTCAACTCCTTGTCTTTGACGAAAACCTTTAGCCACAAGCCTTGCTTTATAGGTAATCACATTACCATCCATGTCGGTTTTCTTTTTGAAAACCCATTTACACCCTATGGGTTTTATTCCTTCGGGTGCCTCAACCAAAGTCCATACTTGGTTTTCATACATGGAATCTATTTTAGCCTTCATAGTATGAAGCCATTTCTCAGACTCTGAACTCTTCAGTACCTCTTCATAGGTGGTAGGCTCATTATCTTCTATGAGCAATACGTCATTCTGTTCATTCACGAGAAATCTATATCTCTCGAGAACAGAACGTATATCCTACGTGACCTACGAACTTCATGTGTTGTAGAAGGTTGAATCATACTTCATCATCTGTATGAGTCATAGTTTGAGTTCAGCGATTGATCTGCGTCATTCGAGCATCTTGAACTTCTTCAAGTTCAATTTTGCTCCCACTGTCTTCTTGTAAAAGAAACTCTTTCTCTAAAAAGACAGCATGCTTTGAAACAAACACCTTTTGTTCCTCAGTAAGGTATAATTGATATCCCATTGTTTCTTTAGGATATCCTACAAACAAACAATTGTCAGACTTTGCATTAAGTTTATCTGACTGTATCCGCTTCACATAAGCAGGATAACCCCAAACTTTCAAATGAGTAAGATAGAGTCTTTTGTTATTCCACATCTCATATGGAGTAACATCAACTGTCTTTGATGGAACTCTGTTTAACAAATAAACAGTTGTCTCAAGTGCATACCCTCAAAAGGATTTTGGTAACTTTGCAAGGCCCATCATCAACCGTACCATGTCTAACAAGGTTCGATTTCTCCTCTCAGCCACACCATTATGCTGTGGTGTGTAAGGTGGAGTCTATTGAGATAAAATCTCATTATCTCTGAGATAATCTAAAAATTGTTGGTCTAAGTATTCCCCACCACGATCGGATCGTAATGTCTTGATACTTTTCCCAAGTTGGTTTTCTACTTCATTTCTGAATTGTTTGAACTTTTCAAATGCTTGATTTGTATCTCATCGAATCACAGTACCCATATCGAGAATAATCATCGATAAAGGTAATGAAGTAAAGACAACCACTTCTAGCATGGATGGACATCGGACCACATACATCTGAATGTATTAGGTCTAATACTCCAGTCGCTCGTTCATCCTTTCCCTTAAAGGGTAACTTAGTCATCATGCCTAATAAACAAGATTCACATGTGTCATATGATTCATAATCAAATGACCCTAAACTACCACTCTTATGGAGCTTAGCTATCGTCTCTCATTTATATAGCCAAGCGACAATGCCATAAGTAAGTTGATTTTAAATTATCTCGTTTATGTCTTTTTGTGTCATTGACATTCATAATTGGATGTGACATATCTAATATGTAAATGCCATTGCATAATGTACCAGTACCATAAAGGATTCCATTCAAACTAATAGAACAACCATTGTTACTAAAAGTCAAATGGAAACCACTCTATTTAAACAAGAGATGATAATATGT
Organism: Erythroxylum novogranatense; assembly: GCA_029891385.1. Classification (NCBI taxonomy): domain Eukaryota; kingdom Viridiplantae; phylum Streptophyta; class Magnoliopsida; order Malpighiales; family Erythroxylaceae; genus Erythroxylum; species Erythroxylum novogranatense. The sequence continues at coordinate 40,867,577 of CM057234.1, read as the reverse complement.
TCTTTGTTAAAACAGTACAAAATAGCATTCATCCGGTTTAATTACAAGCCCACCGGGAGTGACAAAAATAAATGCCTACGGCTAATGCAAAGAACTCTTGCTCCATTTCCTACACGCAGTCTAGTTCTCCTTCATGAGTCAGATATCGTCCACGAGGCCCTGATATCATTGCATATGTGTAAGCCACAACCGGTATCTAATACCCATATGTTATTATCAGAAACAGTATTAACCTCAATGACAAACATACCTGAAGGAGCTGAGGCATCTGATGCCTTCTTCTGCTTCAAGGATTCTAGATAGACTTTACAGTTTTGCCTCCAGTGGCTATTCTTGCCACAATGGAAGCAAGTTCCTTTTGGTGCAATTAATTTACTAGACTCCATAAGTGAGCGCAAATTCACACTAGAAGACATCTTCAACCAACCTAAAGGGAAAGAGAGAAAGAATGTTAGAATATTAATATATATATGATCATAAGGACTTGCATGACATACATATGGCTCCCACTAGTTTCAAAGAATCCATAACCCTCACTACGAATCCAAGAAACATTATGACAAAGTGTCCTAGTGGGTCGATATCTGACATTACTAAAAATGACCTTGGGTTTACCCAACAAGCCACCTTAGGTCAATCGGTAGGTATCGGTTATACCAATTGCATCATAGATATCCGACATTACTAAAATGACCTTGGGTTTACCCAACAAGCCACCTTAGGTCAATCGGCAGGTATCAGGCATACCAATTGCATCATAGATGCAACTATCGTCCAGTGCTATCAACTCTTGATGTATGCACACACATTGGGTTATCAACTCTTGATGCGCGTACATCTGATGTACACTATCCAATTTCGCCTCTGTCTACGTTAACCTTGAGTTTACTCAACAAATCAATGCTTCTAGTGAAAACCGACCCATTAATCCAAAAATCTTATTTTCATGGTTCGAACATATCCGTATAGAGTGAGCTTGGGTTTACCCAATAACCCGAACTCTATAAGAACTCTGGTTCTCCCCATATTAATTGAAGGCGTTAGTTTTCATATTATGTATGAGGGATTTCAAACTCTGGTCTCATCTTCCAAGCTGTAGGATTATAGTCACAATGACTATATGGAATGATTGAGGGCATTTCATCAATCACATTGAATCTATCCCTATAATCATCCATCATCCCACCTTTGCATGTGTAAGTCGACTTATGCATGTGTAAGTCGACTTACCTAAGAATGCAAGGCGACTTAGACTACTGTGCTCGAGCAAGTCGACTTATGCATATGTAAGTCGACTTATCTCCGCATACAAGTTGACTTGTGCATGTGTAAGTCGACTTATATGAGAATACAAGTCGACTTGTGCATGTGTAAGTCGACTTATATTTAGAATTGCTCTCTAATCGGCTAATTTTTCTCAATCCGTGCAGTTCAAATTCACAATACCAAGTGTAATATCCTTTACTTTGATGTGCCAATGAAACACTTTCATTGTATCATGCTTACCATGTATAATCATACTATACATGAAAAACTTGAAATGGATTAATACACTATTAATCTCTTAGATTTCAAAATAATTTTGCGAATACCAAATTATCTTCCTAAGTATCTCTAGGTAGTCTACATTTTATCAAGACTACTTCGGCACTGGTCAAAAAATTGGTGACGGCCAAAACAATCAAGACAAGGAAATATACTAACGAGACGCTAATGAGACACATTTGACATCCGAAAATATTTGGAAACCCAATTTTAAGAAAATCAGTTTGGCATGCATACAAAATCAATGTAACATATTTTTAATCACATTAAAAATGATCCAAGGCATTGGAACTGAAAACTACACAATCAATCATTCCAAACAAAACAGTTTCAGCAACTTTCTCAAAACTGCCAAGCTCTGTCTTTTGCTTGAAAAATCATTGAAACAATTTCAATAAATTCTGAGAAAATTAAAGAGGTTACAAAATGTTCACAACATGCTCCATGAATTTTTTCAGGATTTATTTCCAACAAAAACTCAACCAACCTCAGCAACAAAGCCAATGTTGAATCTATGTTCCTCAACACAGATATTCCCAGAAGCACACAATAAATTCTCAAATAAATAGTAAATCACCTCAAAAACATTTTTCCATCTTCATAGACATTCATAAACATCTTAGAGACATGTTGGTGGAAGAAATTCCGAAAAAAAAAACTCTATAATTTATTCTCGAATTTATAAGCATACCTGTTCAACGAATGTGCATAAACACAGCAATCAGAACATTAGGGAATAAATTAGCAAAACCATATCAAATCAAATTGATAAATTCTGTTCTTCCACAGAAATATTCAACAACATATTATGAGCACATCTAGGCAAGAAAATTTCGAAAACAAGATTTTTATACTGATTTCTAATTTAACACAGTCAACATGCATCATCGTCACAACCAATAGGCAGCTCCAACCTTGTTATGATTTCTTCGTTATATACGACACAAGTGGCTCTGATATCACTGTAGGAAAATCCCGGTGTGTGCATCACATATACACGGTGCGGAAAAACAAAAATTTTTGTTCTGGGACCTTCCCGAAAGCCAGGATCCATGTGTCTATATAACAAAGTCAAACCATAACGACCAAAAGAGACCATCTCTAACGGTATCCACGCAGAGATCGAAGAACCTAACCGGGGCAAACCCTTTGACCCGGGAATAGCTAGAACAAAGGGAAGACTGCTAGATCTTACCTTATTCTTGAAGAGCTAAGGAATCAACGCTGGAGGAGAAGCTTGGAGAAGAGGAAGCTTGAAGATGATGGAGAGCTTAAGGAGAAGAACTCTTTCTTCTTTTAAAACCTTAGCCTTTGATTTTAAGAACGCTTCTTCTTAAAACCAACGATCATCCCCTCTACTTTTTCACTTGCCATTTGTCTTTAACATTTAAAGACTCATTAAATGCAAAGTAGGTGGAGCTTTCCACGTTAGCCTTTTATATATATATATATATATATATATATATATATATATAAAGTTAAAAAGATAAGGCTTATTCTTCTCCTTCCACGTAAACCACATATATTTACTGAAGTGGTCCAGTCACACTGGGGTCGATTCTACCGGGTCCCGGTATGAAAAAAATACCGAAGACTTGTTTCAGCAATATCGATGTCGCGATCTCATCGGGACATATCCCAATCTCATCGGGATCCATTTAGTCCTCTTGCTCTTCATATATTGGATCTCTATCTAAAACTATTTTACGAATTCTCCGAGTCACTCTTATGCGTGTGACCCATTAGGTTCCCGGTTATATTGGCCACTTAGATTAACACTTAATCCAAGCAAGTCATGAGCGGTATCTAGCAACACATCATGACTCCCAATTGACCGGAAAGTAATTGGTTTGACTAATGAACCTATGTTCATCACGAACCATATCACGAACCTTTCCATAGATAATTACTATGCAATTCGTCCTTTCACCATGCTATACCCCACTTGGTTATGAGTATGGGCATAGTGTCAACTCTTACTAGACTGACTACGTCAAATATAGTCCAAGGGATATCAGTTCTCGTCTTGGGACTCATTACTTTATATGTCACTGAAGACACTCTTCATGACATATGAACTCCGGCCAGAGATTTCCAAGTAATGACCCTGACAAGAGGCCATGGGTATCATCTTCTGCTATCACAGAAGTGATGAATCCTTTATTGGCTACTCAATTACCTTCGAATACCTCAAGCTGTACCCAATCACCACCCTATGATCGACCTGTGTAAGGCAACAAGAAATGGAGTCAAAGCACAGAATCAGTATCCAAGATATCCTTGAGTACTTCAAGTCTAAGGATATTTGCACCATTGCTATGATGAGATTATCACTAACATTAGAATAGGACATCCATGTGATGATCTCATAGCAGGTCATCCAATGTACTTACTACCTCTAGTAAGCATTCACATCTCAACCCTAAGTATCTCATATTTACAGTTTCTGATATCCACTGCTTGATCAAATCAAGGAGCTTGAGATGTGCTAGTCTCTCCGGATTAATGATGTCCAGTTTCAGTAATCCTATGACTAGGGATAATTTAGATACTGACATAATTGCACATGATAGGAATCTCAGTAGTATGATCACATCATAATTTTCTTCATGCTATGTCAAATATCATGGACTTCATTAATTTGCTTATAAATCAATATCAAATAATGAACACCAAATTAATGAAATATGCCTTTCTTTATTTATTCATAAAGTATGTACACAACTTTGTACAAAACGCACTAAAGGCGATTGCCTTTAGGGCACTACTCTAACAACTTGGTGCTGTTGTCATAGTCGCATGCCTCTATATTGTTGTTTAGGGAAAAAGCAAGGACTACAAATGCCAATCCCATACAAACGACAAGCAAATAAAACCTGTTACGCAAACAATAGATGCAGGTATCAGTGGACAGGTGAAAGTTGATGCAGAGGTCAAAAAAAACCATAGGGATTTGATATGAAATGAAGATAACAGTCGAACTGTTTTTCATTTGACCTCCAGGGTCACATACTAAAAAACAACATACCAATAATCTCCAGCTTTCACATGCTTGATTAGAACACTTTTTTTTGTCTTACTATTAGTCAAATATTAAGTAACGCAACTTTATTATACTATAGGTTACTGTCACAAACAAAATATACGACTAAGTCTAGAACAGTGAATTTTCATAGCCATCCACCAGTATTCTTATTGTATGACTAGGTATATTTTCCAATCATATAATTAGGATTAACCTCTATTAAATTCTCCTTGAAGTGTATAATAGCACAATGATATCAAAAATACATAATCATCACCACTTCCCACAGAAATAAGTCCTCTTCACTATTCTATAATATTTACAGGTTAATCTTTTCAGAAACAAACGGAATTTCATTAATTTCTAGTATAACAGATAAAAGGGACAAGTACTGAAATCTTACATAAGGAAGGACAATTGTCTTTGTAGTTAAAGTGATGGTTTTTGATAAATGATTCACCATGTAATACTAGCTCATCTTACTGTTCATATAACTTGTGCATACATGGCCAATATCACACATATTTACTGCAATTTGAGCATTGTCTTCAAAAAGGTTCTATCACATAACTTTAAGAAGACTAGATGATACAATTTAAAAACATCCCCTAAAATGTATCCAAGTTGTAATTGTTAACCATTTCAAAAGGTCTATGCTTCCTTAACAAGAGAACATGAAGAGCATTTACCAGTTATTTTACCTATCTAATCTCGCTATCATATAATACAGGTAGAAGGCCCTCATTACTTGCCCTTCCTATGCAAAAATGTAAAACAAAATATGATCTCCCCTCGCTTTCTTCCATTCTAGATCGCTATCTTCCTAGTCTTTAGTCTCTCAAACAAAAGTAAGATTGAAACTCACTCTCCTTATGGCCATATGGAGCAGGGAAGAGAAATAGCTCTCAATAAATGATTAAAGTTCTACACATCTCCTGATGGCCCAGCTAAACAAATGTCAAATATACTAGGTAAACAAAACAAAGTTCATGAGTGAATTTGACTCAAAACTGTGTAGGGATAACTTCCTTTTGCTGCTCCTCCTATCTAGGAGGTTAAGCAACATGGGAGTTCAACTCTAATGAATATATCCAATTATCTCACCATTTCATTCAGAGCACATTATTGTGCATGTAAGTGTGTGAACGACATATGCAGATGTATGTTTCAGGAGATAAGTTTGTAATGTTTTCTCAAGGAGTTAAGTCACAGGATTTCCATTAGTATAGTGAACTAAGCATAGACAATCCTAAGTACATCATAAAGTGCAGTTTAGATTTCACATTTAATAATGTAACACTTTACACACATTTAATAAGTAACACTTCACACACATTTAATAAGTTAACTTTAACTTAAATCCCAATGCATATAAGCATGTATCCATGTAACTACACGTTAAACTAATGTAACAGTAAAGTGTGATAATCAAAAGTTTTCTTAAATTGTTTTCATGCTATCTAATCTACTTTCGTTATTAACTAACAAAGACAACAATGTGGTTGTTAAGATCAACAAGATTATGAAAGCTACTAAATCACACTTGAAAGTTACTAAATCACACTTGAATTGAAGCATTCATTCCTACTCTATACTCCTTTTTTAGCACAAACACCGAACATCAGCATCACCACTTATGTCTTTTTAACTTTCTCCAATCAGATACACTCTTTCCTTTTCTCTCTCTAGCACTCGTTTCCTTGTGTGCGTAGTATAAAGCAAATGGTTAATTGTATCTTGTCCGAGCCATTATCTAGCTAGAGGACGATGAACTATACACAACGTTAAACACCTAAAACATCATTAATCGATGATGACCATCGACAAAACAAAATTTTGTCTCTAGCCTACAAGTTGAAGACATTCAACACCAATCCGACATACAAGATTAAAACCTAAGCATATTCTATATGCAGATTCAAGCAGATGCAGCAACATACAACACATAGCAAGTGATAAAAGCAGAAGAAACAAACCCAACTCAAGAGTACGAGAGTGGTTCAAACAATACCCAAAATCTTGATAGAGATTCAAGAAAGAAAATACAAAAGAAAATGGATAATGGAATTGAAAACCTAGCCTAATAGACAAGAAGAGAGAAATATGCAATTATATCGACAAAAAAATTGAAGAAGAAAGAAAGGAAGAAAATTACCAGTGTTACTTTTCGAGTGTTTCGCAGGGATTGGTTTGTGGAGAGATAGGAGGAGTACATTCATTTGTGGTAGGGAGAGAATATAGAATAGAGAGTGATTTGGAGGAGCTATGCCATTCACGGGAGAACGTGTACCAAAATTAGTAAGTAATGAGTCCCATTGCTTTGAATTACAAGAGGGATGAAGTATTACTCAAAAATAAGGAATGAAATAATTATCTGTTTAATGATAGTATCTTAGTAATGAGTCCCATTCTTTTGAATTACAAGAGGAATGAAGTATTTCTAAAAAATAAGCAATGAAATAATTATTTGTTTAATGATAATATCTTACTAAATATTATATTTTATTTCTTACTCGTACCACTTTTCCCATTTCGACTAAACAAGCATGCCTTTACGTTGCGTATGGTTGTTGTCTCCAATATCTGGAGACGAAAAGGAACAGAAATTTGGAGACGGAGCGGAACAAAAACTGAAGACAGTGAGATGTTTGGTTGTGGTGGACAAAACAGAAAAAACGGTCTCCGTCTCGAGGACATAATGTGTTTGGTTGCAGTGAACAGAATAAAAAAATTGTGCCAATGACGAAAATGCCCCTGGTTTTGAATATGATTAGAAATATGTAATTCATTGATAATTTTATTACTTAATGATTTGTATTGATTAAAAATTAACAAATAATAATAATAACAATTTCAAATTAAGATTGAATAATAATAATAATAATAATAATAACAAAATTAATAACATTAATAAATAAGTTCAAAATGTATAATAATAATAAATTTGAATTACAATAAATACAAAGTACATAATAATAAATATGATTAAAATATGTAATTCATTGATAATTTTATTACGAATGATTTGTATTGATTAAAAATTAACAAATAATAATAATAACAATTTCAAATTAAGATTGAATAATAATAATAATAATAATAATAATAATAATAATAATAATAATAATAATAATAATAACAACAACAACAACAAAATTAATAACATTAATAAATAAGTTCAAAATGTATAATAATAATAAATTTGAATTACAATAAATACAAAGTACATAATAATAATAATAATAAATAAATAATAAATACAAAATGATGCTTAATAATAATAAATTATAATAATAATAAAACAAAACAAATTGCATGATAACAATAATAATAATATTATTAATAACAATAATTAATACCAACATTTATAATAATAATAATAATAATAATAATAATAATAATAATAATAATAATAATAATAATAATAATGATAATGATAATGATAAGAATAATAAAAATAACAAAATGAATAATAATTATAAAAAAGTTCAAAATATATAAGAATAATAAATTCGAATCATAATAAATACAAAATACATAATAATAATTATAATAACAACAATAATAATAATAATAAAACAACAAAATACAATAACAAAAAAGAGAGGACGGGGATAACATGTCTCTGTCCCCCTGTCCTTCCTTTTTGGGAGGAACAAAAAAGCTTGTCCCTGTCATCCAAGAACGGTGGATGAAACCTTGGGGACAATAATCAAACGTCACACGAAGATAGGGTTTATATGTCTCATTTAACGGAGACAGGAACCAAACGTAAGGTTAATGTTCAAAAAAAGTCACAGGCGATCATCCTCAGCGTGCTTTCAGCGACCAAAAGGTAAGAGAATAGTGGCAGCATGCGTCTACTTCATCTTGCTTCCTTGAATCATTCTCCACCCTCGTTAGGCCTTTTATTCATCGAGAAGTAGTCGTGGGAGCGACGGGTCAAGTTCAATTCAATTAAGAGTTGAAATCAAAGCCTTTTTTCAATTAAGCACGTTCTACTTTTCAGGTTATAAATTGTTCTCTTATTGTTCGCACCATCTGCTCATTTGAGAACTTCTCTTCCATTTTGACAAAATATGAAAATACTCATTATAGCCAATAATAATTCTACCACAATGCGTTGTTTTTGTTATAAAAGATAGAAATAATATGGTGTACCACTAATTGTAGATGCACAATTTAATAGTTAGTGTACATATGGATTGGTTTGGTTTTACCTAACACAAGAATAAAGTAGGTGGTTATTAGTTTGGTTTTACTTAACACAATAACACATATGGAGTAGGTGGTCACATGTGTATTAGGTGTTTGAAATGTACTATAAATAGAAGGTTTGATGTAAGAGAGAAGAGGTATGAACTTATAAGAATAAGTCTTCTCTCCCAAATACTCTGAAATTGTAGTTCTGGTTTTATAACACGTTATCAGCACGAAGCTCTCATTTCTAAAATTCAGCTTATCAACATCAAGCAATCGTAAGGTTCTTCCGTCTACCTACATCGTACAAACGTTCTTCGGTTTACGTACATAAAACAAACGTAAGTTCTTCCGTTTATTTATCCTACTTACGATGTTGTTAAAATAAAGTTCTTCCTTTTATCTACATTAATTCTACTTATGATATGATTAAAACAAATTATAGAAGACTCATTATTTTACCTTCTTTAATAATGAAAAGTTATTACCACCTCTAAATACGTAATTTATTGTATAGTATACATCATCCATGTTTAAAAAAATTTATAACGGCTATATATATAACGGTAAAATATATATATATATATAACGGTAAAATTATAACAGTTAGTTAACGGTTAAAAAATTATTTCTATAAATAGATATCACTCCTACATAATTTACTTCATCCCTACATACTATTTCTTACCTCAAAATTCTTACAAAATTTTCAAATGTTGTATCGCTATATCATTTTTTGTATAATTATTATCATTATGTATCTTTGTTTCATTCTTAGTGTAGAGCTAAATGATTCAGATCGCACGTTTTTTCTCTTAGTAATAGCATTTATTATGATCCCTATGTTGCTTCTTGGCATAGCATTTGAGCATGGCATGTAATTTATTTAATGTAATATCGATTTGAATACATGTATTAATTATTTCTCTCTAAATAGTTACCAACATGTCCAATCTTGCCAAAATTGAGTTACGCTCGATGTCATGCGGGTCATAATTATATGCCGTGGATGATTGATGTTGAAATGCATCTTGAATCAATGGATCTTTTAGATACCATTAAAGAAAATAATACAACATCAAAACAAAATAAAGCCAAAGCGATGATCTTCATTCGTCGTCATCTTGATGAGAGATTAAAAAGAGAATACCTCACAATTAAAGATCCAAGTCATTTGTGGAAAAATTTACAAGAAAGATATGACCATCAAAAGGAAGTTTTACTTCCGGCTTCTCGTGATGATGGAGCGCTTTACGCTTCCAAGATTTTAAAAAGGTCAATGAGTATAACTCAGCTATGTTTAGAATTGTCTCACAACTAAAATTTTGTGGGCAAACAATCACTGAGGAAGATATGTTAAAAAAAAACATACTCCACCTTCCACGCATCGAATGTAACCTTGCAACAACAATATCGAGTACGCAGATTTAAAAAATACTCTGACCTGATTTCATGCCTTCTTGTAGCCGAGAAGAATAATGAACTTTTGATGAAAAATCATCAATCCCGCCTCATCGGGCGCGACAAAGATTTTCGAAGCAAATATTGCAATTCGAAATGAAAATGAAAGAAAAAATCATCATGGGCCTAGTCGTGGTCGCGGTCGCGGTCGTGGTCGTGGCCATGGTCGTAACTACATTCGTGGCTGTGGCCGTGGACGTGGCCGAGGAAGTTATCTATATAACTCTCTTCAAAGAAATACGAGCCACCACAATAACAAGCACCATATTAATGATGTTCATGGAAGTTCTTATAGGACTTCAGGTGATTCTTGCCTTAGATGTGCTACAAAAGAACATTGGGCTAAAGTTTGTCGAGTTCCTGAACATCTATGTCAGTTATACAAAGCATCCTTAAAAAGGAAAGAAAAGGAAGTGAATTTTACTGAACAACACCTTTTAGGTGATTCAACTGACCTTGGTATTTTTTATTTTGATTTCATTAAGAATCATAATCCTTCAGATGACTCTACATATCTGAGTGCGATAGGAGCTCTCATGTATCTTGCTAATTGTACTAGACCTGATATAGCTTTTGTTGTTAATCTACTAGCAAGATTTAGTTCATCTCCTACGAAAAGGCACTGGAATGGAATTAAACATCTATTTCGTTATCTTCGAGGTACAATTGATTTGGGATTATTTTACACTAAAAATGCAAAACAAGTTTTGGTTGGTTATGCAGATGCAGGTTACTTATCAGATCCGTATAAAGACAGATCTCAAACTGGTTATGTATTTACGTATGGAGGCACTGCAATTTCTTGGCGTTCACAGAAACAAACACTTGTTGCTACTTCTTCAAATTATGCTGAAATCATTGCACTTCATGAAGCAAGCCGAGAATGTGTATGGTTAAGGTCAATGACGCACCACATTTTAACAACTTGTGGTTTATCGACCAACAAAGAACCAACAATCATATTTGAAGACAATGCAGCATGTATCGTTCAAATAAAGGAGGGTTATATCAAAAGTGATAGAACCAAACATATCCCTCTGAAATTTTCCAATTCACCCAAGATCTCGACAAGAGCAAAGAAATCAACATCCAAGATATTCAATCAAGCAACAATGCTGCGGATCTTTTCACAAAGGCACTTCCTACTATACCTTTCAGGAAGCATGTCCACGAGATTGGAATGCAACATCTAAGAAATTTATGAGGAAGAGCTCATTGTGTTCAATGAGGGGGAGCTTACGCAGTTGTACTCTTTTTCCTTTATCATGGTTTTTATCCCACTGGGTTTTTCCTTATAAGGTTTTTAACGAGGCAACACCAAATGCGTTTAAAGGCCAGAGAAGAGACAATTATATGGCACACCAAGGGGGAGTGTTATAAAAGATAGAAATAATATGGTGTACCACTAATTGTAGATGCACCATTTAATAGTTAATGTACATATGGATTGGTTTGGTTTTACCTAACACAAGAATGAAGTAGGTGGTTATTGGTTTGGTTTTACCTAACACAATAACACATATGGAGTAGGTGTTCACATGTGTATTATGTAACATCTCATCTCCTATAGGAAAGGGTATTTTGGTAAATTGGGACAAGTTAGGAATATTGAATTATATCTCGGCATGCACATACAGCATATAACCTCCATGATTAATGATTGGTTGCACATGCACATAGTATACATGCATTCATGATATTTCCCGGCTTAGGTTTCAAATTTAGATCTTTTGTGAAATTTATGGGGATAAGGGTATTTGAAAAATTATTCTGAGTGCGTCATAAATTGTTTTCCATTTTTAGGGATTTATGAGAATTTTTCTAAAATTTTTCGGGGTTCGTGCCTGGACCGGAAAATTTCAACTGACTGACTGAGTGAGCCTTTTCTGTACTGAAAAAGATTGCCTAATGGCATGGGATTATTGAATAAATAAAGTTAGAGAATTATTTTAGTTCCATGATTAGAGCTTAATTGGGATTAGCATTTAATTAATAAGATTAACTTATCTTTTTGGCTTTTTCTCATTAAATGACAAGTGTCCCTTTTTAATTATATTTTTTTTTGTCTTCTTCCATCATCATCCACGACTTTCCTCCATGTTATACTTAAAACAATTCATTTTGGAAAGTTATTATTCCTTCCCATCCGAAACTTGCTTCCTCTTCTTAGGGTGATTCTTTTTCTCCTTCAAATCCTCTTCTTCTTCTTCCATACTAGAAGGTTGGCCTTGGTTCCTTGCTTGCTTCTTCCTTGCACACCATAGACCAAGCTTACTCCTTGAGATGATGATGATGGCCATGTGTAGGGGTGATAGTCGTGAGTGGTGAGTGAGAAGTTACAAGTTGGAGAGTTGTGGAGAGTTGAGGAAATTCAAGTTTGAACTTGTTTAAGGTGAGTATTGATGGTTGTATTTATTCTTATGGTAGTTAGAGGCATGTATGGGAATTATTTGAGCATTTATTTGATCATGAAAGGGGTAGGTTTGAATGGGTTTCATGTATGTTTGTGTAAGGGAATTGGTTATGGTAGTTAAAATAGGTGATAAGTGAGGTTATTAATGATGTTTATGATGCCTAATACATGGAACTAAAGTATGGGAATTGTGTATATGTGTGCTGCCATTTTTGTGTTATTATAGAAGTGTTTGTTGTGATGAATTTGTGGTTGACTTAGAGGTAGGAATGGATGCTTAGGGATGTGTTATTGATGTTAGAAGTGATAGAAGTTAGGTTGTTGATGAAAGCTGGAAATTGAGTTTTGACCTATTGGAATGTTTTGATCATAACTAATTGTATAGGTGAGCAAATGAGGTGAGGTTTGTGCCCAAGTAAACTTTGGGATGTTGGCTTCATTTTAGTGTGAAATAGGTGTTGTTAAATTGTAATTTTAGAAGGTCGAAAATTTGCATGGAAAGTTACTGTTTTATTGCCTGTGAACAGTAACCGACACTATGACCTGATTATTTTGCTGATTTTTATAAATTAATTGATATGGAATTTGGGAAAAGAGTCTTCATGAAAGTTGTAGCATATTGAGTTAGCTTTCCATTGCCACTAATCTTGCTATTTTTCGAGTTGTATATTAGGAGTTATGGCCTGATAACTATTGACTGTTGTTATGTATTGAGTGAAACCTAGCTGGATTAGCAAATTTGGTGTATATTCTGTTTTGGAGTAATTTTAGTAATTTTTTTGAACTGAACTGGTTTTAGGGGTCTACTGAAGAGTTTTATATGATACATTGATCTTGGAAATGATATATGGCTTATAATTTTTTGGAAATCAGATGTGGAGATATGGAATTTCAAAAGCTGAACCTACATTGTGATGTTATGTGCTGATTAGGTCAGAAACTTGCATAACATATTTGAAACTTTTAGAGGCTGAATTGGAGTTTTGTTATTTCAGGAAGAATTTAAGTTTGAAGATTTATCTTTTCAGGGACATAAAGTTTGGATTTTTCTGACTTGTGTACAGGGAGTTATGCTTGTTATAAGTGTACTGCTCAAATTGAATGATTTCAGGGATAGCAACATTGAGTGAATTAATTGACTTGTTTAGCAATGGAATTTGATTTTAGGTTGTTCATGAAAGTTGTAGATGACATTGTGATCTTGATGAGCATATTTATTGTGCAATTTTTGACTGAACAGAATGAGAGTTACTAGATTTACCATGTGATGTTCTGTTTTAAGAGGTATAGACTAGGCAGCATCTTTGATTGGATTTTTGACACCCTTAGGGGTGGAATTGATTTTTATGGTCTTCTTGAGAATTGTAGAGGGTTTCATGATCTTTCCAATGAGATATCGTTGGTAAGTTTCTAAATTGTGTGCAATGGGTTATTGGTGTTGAAAGTTGGCTTGAAATCAAGAAATTAAAGAAGGGAATAAGGGTTAGGTATATATATAGATATTAATTGTTTAAATTGACTTTTGGTTTCTTTTGTCAATTTCTTTTCCGTCCGACGTCCGATTGACCTGATTCTCGAGGCATCGGATTTGTGACACAATGAATTTCATTTTATGAGAAATTGAGAATTTTTAGACGGGAAATTGACGTGGCCCCGGATAACGGAACATTTAATCACTGTTTTATTTAATTGGGGACCTATAGAGGTCCGAATTGCGCACCGTCAGCGCCTATAGTTTTCTAATTTGTAGATGGCATTTTTATGATGGGAAAATTTTGGATTAGGGCCGGGAATACCATGAACATGCATTATACACGTTCTAATTATTCCATGTGCATTGTTTGGTCATTCTAACTATACAGTTGGTAATGTTTACCTATTTTAATTGCTATAGAGGCTCAATTGGACCGTAGATCCACGGACATGGTAGAGACTTCCCGGCATTAGCTCGGAAGTTATTAGGTGAGTAACCTAGATGGTTCCTCAATTATTATTTGGTTATATTTCGCACTTATACAACTGTGGAGATAATGGATGGGAATATGTGTGTTTGATTTTGATTGATTTCGGACCATGGGTGTCTGAAATTTTTGGTATGAGATATCGAAGTGTTATATGTGATCTTCATGTGATTACTTGGAAATGACTTATGGGAATATGTTAAATGGGAATCGGTTATGGTGTGGATTTGGACATTTGCATTCATACATAATTGCATGATCAGTAATTGGCAGTTGTGACCAGAGAAGCCAACGAGAGCTTTAAGCTCAACGTAATTGGGCCTTAAGTCCACAGTGATTTAGAGCCTATGGCTCACCGATTAATGCGCCCTTTAAAGGACAGTTTCAGGCGCTCAGTCACAACAATGAATTAAATTGGAAAAGCGTCTCATACACATTTCATGTGCATTTGAATTGGGTTCTTTTGATTGATAATCATGTGGTACTTCTGAATGTGTTTGAGTGATATAACTATGTGAATCTGTGTTATACTGTGTATATGCATGAATTAGGTGAACCATCGATGATGGTTCCTCACTGAGTTCGCAAACTCACCCAAAATTGCAAATTATTTTTCAGGACCGAGATAGTAGACTCATAGCTCCGGAGAGACTTTTCCTGCCGTGTAGATTGAGTTGGCAAGAGAAGTTATGGCACACAGGTTGGTCAGCTGACACTTTTTGGAAGGATGACCTAGCTAGCTTTTTGTTTGATTTTCTTTTGGAGTCATGTACAGAAACTATCAGTTGTATTATTTACTGCTTGAGGTTATGAAAAATGAAAAATTTATGGTTCCAAAAAAAATAGTGAATTTCATATTAATGCGTTATGATACTTGGATGTCATGTGGAGTGTTAGTTGTTCGTAGCGCACCCTTATCGTCGGGTGTGTATTGGAATGACCTACGGGCGTCCCGATTCATATCCTATGGTAAGGGGGTGCTACATTAGGTGGTATCAGAGCATGGTTTGACATCTGTTGGGACTAGTACATAATTAGGCTTGAATTATTGTGAGAAATGCAGAAACTGATCAGAGTTCTTGTTTGTTATAGGTCATCCGTATTTGGTGATCAGATAGATCAACCAGCTGACCAGGGATATGTTGGAGCTAGTAGAGAGTCCTCGGTGCCTCGATCTGAGGAGTTGCCTCCTAGAGTTCCCGTTAGATGGGAGAGGAGATATGATTTCTTTGCGTAAGCGAGGGGGTCAGAGATTTCTATGGCGTCTGAGACCCACCGAGGTGAGAGTTGGTTGAGAGAGGACGAGAGAGTTCTCGATCAGATGGACTGCGAACCTGATGAGAGGTTCGATTATGCAGTATCTCTTCTGCGGGGCCCCGCTTATACATGGTGGAAGACTGTTCCGGGCAGTACCACCAGGCCTTGCTTACTGACATGGGTAGATTTTCTGAGGGCTTTCAGAGATAACTATATGCCCAAGGTGTATCTGGAAATGAAGATCTGAGGAATTTTGGAGTCGAGACAGGTAGGATGTGATGGCAGAGTACGAGGTGAGGTTTAATGAGTTGATGGGGTATCTGACTCTGTGGTTTCTACCGAGATGATAGGTGCGGAGGTTTGAGATGGGGCTGAATTTGGAGATCCGTGCGGTTTGGCCCGATCCGATATGGGCTCCTTTATAGAGTCGAGAGTCTGCTGCTTGAGAGTAGAGCGAGATAGTGAGAGAGAGAGATCGAGAGATGGGTCAGGGGTCCAGAGGGAAGAGAGTTAGTGACAGTCAGGGCAGCTCTGGTAGGAGTTTTAGCAGGCGCCAGAGCAGGACCTTTAGATCTTCAGGAGGATCCAGACAGTCAGGTTTTGGACAGAGAGGAGATTTATGCTGGTGGCGATGGCGATGGTAGTGGCGAGGTTTTGGGCAGATTCCTCCATTCTGTGAGCACTGTGAGAAGAGGCACTTTGGAGAGTGTTGGCGATTGAGTGGAGCTTGCCTTAAATGCGGCTCCATGGATCATCAGATTCGGGATTGCCCAGCTACTTTGGGAGCTCAGTCTGCGGGTAGTGACCAAGCCGGGAGTAGTACCCTTGTCTGCAGAGAGTAGAGTGGGTGGATCCGGCGTGGATCGATCTGAGGGGCGAGGTAGAGGCAGAGGTCGAGTGAGGATCCTTTCATGACCGAGGGTCTGGGCACCGACCACGATCGAGCCGTAGTTTATGCCATGACGAGGCAGGAGGCCCAGATTCCCCGATGTTGTAGTGGTATGCTTCTCGCTCATGATATTGAGGCATTTGCATTCTTTGGATCCTAGATCCACGATTCTTTTATTGCACCTCATATGGCATGTAGATTGCATGGAGATAGGGAGATATTACAGTATGGGCTAGAGGTGAGTACACCTCAGGTACTACTATTGCATTGGGAGAGGTTCAGAGGATGCTCGATCCAGATTGATCAGCAAAGATTGAGGCGCACCTTATAGTATTACCTCCGAGAGATCGATGTGATTACGGGATGGATGGTGACGGCCCATAGGGCTATTATGGACCGCTATACCAAGGAGGTTGTTTTGGAGTCTCTGGTCACTAGAGTAGTGTTCGAGGTCGGTCCAGCGATACCAGCCGGATGATCTCTTTCCTTAGTTCCTGAAATTGATGCAGGAGGTTGTGAGGCATATCGGCTCATGTGGTTGACACTAGGGTCGAGCAGAGGCTTGGGATATTCCGTGGTTAGGGAATTTTCAGTTGTGTTTCTGATGAGCTACCGAGTTTGCCACGGATCGGAGACGAGTTTACTATTGACCTCGTTCAGTAATCGCCCTATATCTATACCTCCATATAGGATGGCTTTGTGAACCGAGGGAATCAAGGTTCGATTGCAGGAGTTCTTGGAGAAGGGTTTATCGGACCTAATGTCTCACCATGGGAGCTCCAGGTTTTGTTTGTAAAGAAAAGGATGGGACTTTGAGGTCGTGCATCGATTCTGACAAAATGAATCGGGTGTGAAGAAAGAACAAGTATCCACCGCCAGGATCGATGACTTATTTGATCACCTGAGGAGCTCGGTATTCACCAAGTTAGATCTGCGATCTGGTTACTATCGATTGAAGATTGCAGAGGCGATGTGCCCAAGAGTGCCTTGAGGGTGTATGGGCATTTCGAGTTTCTAGTGATGCCGCTCGGGTTGACTAATGCCCGACAACCTTCATGGCCTTGATGAATAAGGTATTTCAGCCTACCGGATCGCTTTGTTATTGTTTTATTGATGACATTCTAGTGTATTCGAGGGACGTATATGAGCATAGTGAGCATTTGAGGATTGTGTTACGCACGATGAGGAGAGATAGTTATATGCCAAATTCAAGAATGTGAATTTTGGTGGATCGTGATCTTTTGGGACATATAAGGATCGGAGAGGGTATTGGTGGATCCGAGTAAGGTTGAGGCGATCTTTGAAGTGGGAGGCTCCTAGGAATGTGTCGAGATTGGAGTTTCTTGGATTGGCGGTTATTACGGAGGTTTGTCGAGGGTTTTCATTGATTTCAGCCCTCCGACAAAGCTTCGAGGAAGAATGTGCCATTTAGATGGGTGAGGAGTGTCGGAAGAGCTTTGAGGAGCTCAAACATCGGTTGACTCTTGCGGTGTTGTTGGCTATTCCATCTGGACTGGAGGATTTGAGGTATACAGTGATGCATCGCACTAGGGATTGGGATGTGTTCTGATGCAGCACAGTAGAGTCATTGCCTATGCCTCAAGACAGTTGAGGTCTCACGAGGTAAACTATCCTGCTCATGATTTGGAGTTAGCTGCATTGTATTTGCTCAAGATTTGGAGGCATTACCATATGGTGAGACTTTTCGGATCTTCACCGACCACAAGAGTTTGAGATACCTATTGAGCGAGAGAGTTGAATTTGAGGCAGAGGAGATGGCTTGAGCTGTTGAAGGACTATGACTGTACTATCGAGTATCACCCCGGGAAAGCCAATATAGTGGCAGATGTTCTGAGTAGGAAGTCACATACTAGTACAGCTCAGATTCAGGCAATGAGGTTGCCTAATTTGATTCAGTTGAGGGCTTTGAATGTTCAGATGAATCTGGAGCAGGATGGAGTCTTATTGGCTACTTTGCGACTGAGACCGATGCTACTGGATAGGATCAGGAGAGTACAGGACAAGGATCCTGTTTTGGTGAGATTGATTGAGAAGGTAAAAGCTGATTCGAGTTCTGAGTTTGAGTTAAGAGATGAGACTTTATGGATAGGGCAGAGATTATGTGTGCCTGACGTGGATGATCTGAGGCGAGAGATATTGGAAGAGGCTCATATGGCCGCCTATGCTATACATCCTGGTACTACCAAGATGTATAACACTCTTAAGCAACATTTCTGGTGGCCTGGCATGAAGAAACAGGTAGCTGAGTTTGTATCTAGATGTTTGACGTGTCAGCAGGTTAAGGCTGAGCACCAGGCTCCAGTGGGTAAATTGCATTCGTTGCCTATTCCGGAGTGGAAATGGGAACGAATTACCATGGATTTCATTATGGGTTTGCCTAGGACACCGAGGCAGCACGATGCGATCTGGGTCATAGTGGACCGGTTGACTAAATCGGCCCATTTCTTGCCAGTGAGGGAGAATAATACTATGGATCAGTTGGCCCAGAAGTATGTGGCAGAGATAGTGAGGCTGCACGGGGTCCCGGTGTCGATAGTGTCAGACAGGGATCCCAGATTTACTTCGAGGTTTTGGCGAGTTTGCGATCGCTATGGGCACTAGTTGAACTTGATCTGAGATTTCATCCTCGCACGGATGGGCGAGTGAGAGGACTATTAAGACTGTTGAGGATATGCTTGGGCATGTGTATTAGAGTTCGAGGAGCATGGGATCGATTCAGCCTCGATTGAGTTTGCATACAACAATCATTATCACAGTAGCATCGGGATGGCACCATATGAGGAGCCCGTATGGGCGACCGTAGATCGCCGTTGTATTGGGATGAAGAGGGTGTCGGGATGATCGAGGGTCTGAATCGATTCAGACACCGTGGATAAGGTGAATCGATTGAGTCGCATCAAGGTGCTCGGGATGATGTAAGAGCTATGTGGATCAAAGTAGGAGGAGATGGAGTATCCCGGGCGACGAGTATTCTTACGGTGTCACCGTGGCGTGGTGTCTTGAGATTTGGGAAAAAGGGTAAGTTAAGCCCTAGGTACATTGGTCCGTATGAGATCACCGAGAGGATAGGACCTTTGGCCTCTGGCTAGCTTTTTCACGAGTGAGATGTCTCGGTTGCACGATGTGTTCCATGTGAGTATGCTCCGCAGATATCGGTCACGATCAGACTCATGTGATTCCGCTCGGGAGATTGAGGTCTCTAGCAATCGAAGTTATGTGGAGGAGCCGATACAGATTGTCGGGTCTCGGTGAAACAGTTGAGGAATAAGAGTATTCCTTTAGTGAAGGTTCTCTGGAGGAACCACTCGACTGAGGAAGCTACTTGGGAGACCGAGGAGCATATGAGGAGACAGATCCTCATCTTTTCGATCAACTGTAAGAATTTCGAGGACGAAATTTTTGTTAGGAGGGAGAATTGTAACATCTCATCTCCTATAGAAAGGGTATTTTGGTAAATTGGGACAGTTAGGAATATTGAATTATATCTCGGCATGCACATACAGCATATAACCTCCATGATTAATGATTGGTTGCACATGCACATAGTATACATGCATTCATGATATTTCCGCTTAGGTTTCAAATTTAGATCTTTGTGAAATTTATGGGGATAAGGGTATTTGAAAAATTATTCGAGTCGTCTATAAATTGTTTTCCATTTTAGGATTTATGGAATTTTCTGAAATTTTTGGGATTCGTGTCTTGACCGGAAAATTTTAATCGATCGATCGAGTGAGCCTTTTCTGTACTGAAAAAGATTGCCTAATGGCATGGGATTATTGAATAAATAAAGTTAGGGAATTATTTTAGTGCCATGATTAGAGCTTAATTGGGATTAGCATTTAATTAATAAGATTAACTTATCTTTTTGGCTTTTTCTCATTAAATGACAAGTGTCCCTTTTTAATTATATTTTTTTTTGTCTTCTTCCATCATCATCCACGACTTTCCTCCATGTTATACTTAAAACAATTCATTTTGGAAAGTTATTATTCCTTCCCATCCGAAACTTGCTTCCTCTTCTTAGGGTGATTCTTTTTCTCCTTCAAATCCTCTTCTTCTTCTTCCATACTAGAAGGTTGGCCTTGGTTCCTTGCTTTCTTCTTCCTTGCACACCATAGACCAAGCTTACTCCTTGAGATGATGATGATGGCTATGTGTAGGGGTGATAGTCGTGAGTGGTGAGTGAGAAGTTACAAGTTGGAGAGTTGTGGAGAGTTGAGGAAATTCAAGTTTGAACTTGTTTAAGGTGAGTATTGATGGTTGTATTTATTCTTATGGTAGTTAGAGGCATGTATGGGAATTATTTGAGCATTTATTTGATCATGAAAGGGTAGGTTTGAATGGGTTTCATGTATGTTTGTGTAAGGAATTGGTTATGGTAGTTAAAATAGTGATAAGTGAGGTTATTAATGATGTTTATGATGCCTAATACATGGAACTAAAGTATGGGAATTGTGTATATGTGTGCTGCCATTTTTGTGTTATTATAGAAGTGTTTGTTGTGATGAATTTGTGGTTGACTTAGAGGTAGGAATGGATGCTTAGGGATGTGTTATTGATGTTAGAAGTGATAGAAGTTAGGTTGTTGATGAAAGCTGGAAATTGAGTTTTGACCTATTGGAATGTTTTGATCATAACTAATTGGATAGGTGAGAAAATGAGGTGAGGTTTGTGCCCAAGTAAACTTTGGGATGTTGGCTTCATTTTAGTGTGAAATAGGTGTTGTTAAATTGTAATTTTAGAAGGTCGAAAATTTGCATGGAAAGTTACTGTTTTATTGCCCGTGAACAGAACCGACACTATGACCTGATTATTTTGCTGATTTTATAAATTAATTGATATGGAATTTGGGAAAAGAGTCTTCATGAAAGTTGTAGCATATTGAGTTAGCTTTCCATTGCCACTAATCTTGATATTTTTCGAGTTGTATATTAGGAGTTATGGCCTGATAACTATTGACTGTTGTTATGTATTGAGTGAAACCTAGCTGGATTAGCAAATTTGGTGTATATTCTGTTTTGGAGTAATTTTAGTAATTTTTTTGAACTGAACTGGTTTTAGGGGTCTACTGAAGAGTTTTATATGATACATTGATCTTGGAAATGATATATGGCTTATAATTGTTTGGAAATCAGATGTGGAGATATGGAATTTCAAAAGCTGAACCTACATTGTGATGTTATGTGCTGATTAGGTCAGAAACTTGCATAACATATTTGAAACTTTTAGAGGCTGAATTGGAGTTTTATTATTTCAGGAAGAATTTAAGTTTGAAGATTTATCTTTTCAGGGACATAAAGTTTGGATTTGTCTGACTTGTGTACAGGGAGTTATGCTTGTTATAAGTGTACTGCTCAAATTGAATGATTTCAGGGACAGCAACATTGAGTGAATTAATTGACTTGTTTAGCAATGGAATTTGATTTTAGGTTGTTCATGAAAGTTGTAGATGACATTGTGATATTGATGAGCATATTTATTTTGCAATTTTTGACTGAACAGAATGAGAGTTACTAGATTTACCATGTGCTGTTCTGTTTTAAGAGGTATAGACTAGGCAGCATCTTTGATTGGATTTTTGACACCCTTAGGGGTGGAATTGATTTTTATGGTCTTCTTGAGAATTGTAGAGGGTTTCATGATCTTTCCAATGAGATATCGTTGGTAAGTTTCTAAATTGTGTGCAATGGGTTATTGGTGTTGAAAGTTGGCTTGAAATCAAGAAATTAAAGAAGGGAATAAGGGTTAGGTATATATATAGATATTAATTGTTTAAATTGACTTTTGGTTTCTTTTGTCAATTTCTTTTCCGTCCGACGTCCGATTGACCTGATTCTCGA
Source organism: Erythroxylum novogranatense (assembly GCA_029891385.1). Lineage (NCBI taxonomy): Eukaryota > Viridiplantae > Streptophyta > Magnoliopsida > Malpighiales > Erythroxylaceae > Erythroxylum > Erythroxylum novogranatense. The sequence continues at coordinate 40,844,962 of CM057234.1, read as the reverse complement.
GGCATCGGATTTGTGACACAGTGAATTTCATTTTATGAGAAATTGAGAATTTTTAGACGGGAAATTGACGTGGCCCCCGATAACGGAACATTTAATCACTGTTTTATTTAATTGGGGACCTATAGAGGTCCGAATTGCGCACCGTCAGCGCCTATAGTTTTCTAATTTGTAGATGGCATTTTTATGATGAGAAAATTTTAGATTAGGGCCGGAAATGCCATGAACATGCATTATACACGTTCTAATTATTCCATGTGCATTGTTTGGTCATTCTAACTATACAGTTGGTAATGTTTACCTATTTTAATTGCTATAGAGGCTCAATTGGACCGTAGATCCATGGACGTGGCAGAGACTTCTCGGCATTAGCTCGGAAGTTATTAGGTGAGTAACCTAGATGGTTCCTCAATTATTATTTGGTTATATTTCGCACTTATACAACTGTGGAGATAATGGATGGGAATATGTGTTTTTGATTTTGATTGATTTCGGACCATGGGTGTCCAAATTTTGGTATGAGATATCGAAGTGTTATATGTGATCTTCATGTGATTACTTGAAATGACTTATGGGAATATGTTAAATGGGAATCGGTTATGGTGTGGATTTGGACATTTGCATTCATACATAATTGCATGATCGATAATTGGCGATTGTGACGAAGCGACCAAGCAGAGCTTTAAGATCAACGAATTGGGCCTTGAGTCCAAAGTGATTTAGAGCCTATGGCTCACCGATTATACGCCCTTAAGGGACAGATTTCAGCGCCAACACAACAATGAATTAAATTGGAAAAGCGTCTCATACACATTTCATGTGCATTTGAATTGGGTTCTTTTGATTGATAATCATGTGGTACTTCTGAATGTGTTTAAGTGATATAACTATGTGAATCTGTGTTATACTGTGTATATGCATGAATTGGGTGAACCATCGATGATGGTTCCTCACTGAATTCGCAAACTCACCCAAAATTGTAAATTATTTTTGAGGACCGAGATAGTAGACTCATAGCTCCGGAGAGACTTTTCCTGCCGTGTAGATTGAGTTGGCAAGAGAAGTTATGGCACACAGGTTGGTCAGCTGGCACTTTTTGGAAGGATGACCTAGCTAGCTTTTTGTTTGATTTTCTTTTGGAGTCATGTACAGAAACTATCAGTTGTATTATTTACTGCTTGAGGTTATGAAAAATGAAAAATTTATGGTTCCAAAAAAAAATTAGTGAATTTCATATTAATGCGTTATGATACTTGGATGTCATGTGGAGTGTTAGTTGTTCGTAGCGCACCCTTATCGTCGGGTGTGTATCGAAATGACCTACGGGCGTCCCGATTCATATCCTATGGTAAGGGGGTGCTACATATTAGGTGTTTGAAATGTACTATAAATAGAAGGTTTGATGTAAGAGTGTTATAAAACCAGAATTACAATTTCAGAGTATTTGGGAGAGAAGACTTATTCTTATAAGTTCATACCTCTTCTCTCTTAATCAAACCTTCTATTTATAGTACATTTCAAACACCTAATACACATGTGACCACCTTCAGATTTTACTGATGATTTTGTGGATCAGGGCATTGTTGGTGGCAGTAGCAATGGAAATTAAAATAATGTACTTATGTTTATGTTAAGTATTATTATGCTTATTTTGTCACTCAGTTTCAATTGCTTGTTATGTTACTAGTTTCAATTACATTATTGTAATTTTTTTTAAAGTTAACATAACATCTCTTTCTCTTTATTCTTACGCAATTTTCTCATTAGATTATTTATTTTTATGCGAAGTTTTGATATGGATCGTTCTGTAAGAGGAGCGGAAAATAATGATAATTTATGCATACCAGATAGTGGCACAACACACACTATCCTGAAAGATAAGAGGTTCTTTTCATATTTAAAACCAACAAAAACAATTGTGAACACAATATCGTGTCCATGACTTGATTGAAGGAATTGACAAGGCAAATTTCACATTACCAAATGGCACAAAGTTCTCAATACATGATGCCTTATTTGCGCCAAAGTCTAAAAGAAATTTGTTGAGTTTTAATGATATATATTCTCATAAATATGATACTCGACCAGTCTGTAACTGAGGGAAATATGAAATATATGTATCTTACAACCTGTCAATCAGGAAAGATAAACATATTGGAAAAACTACCAATGCTCCCTACTGGATTACATTATACATATATAAATGTGATTGAATCTAATATGGTAGTTAAAGCAAAACACATTGATCCTTCAATAATCTCTATTTGGCATGATCGTCTGGGTCATCCAGGATCAACAATGATGCGAAAAATAATTGAGAATACACATGGACATTCATTGAGTAACAAAATGATTACTCAAATAAATAAGAGTCCATGTACATCTTGTTCTCTTAGAAAACTGATCATAAGGCCATCACCAGCTAAAATAAAATTTGAATCACCTGCTTTTCTTGCACGTATTCAAGGTGATATATGTAGACCCATTCATCCACCATATGGACCATTTCGATATTTTATGGTATTGATAGATGCCTCTAGCAGATGGTCTCACGTGTTAAGTCAAAATGACTTTACTTAAATATGATTTTGATGTATAACAAAAAGAGTTCAAATACAAAGAAAACAAAATGCATTTAAGTCGATACGCACGAAGTCGATACGCACGAAGTCGAAATGCATTTAAGTCGATACGCATTTAAGTCGACACCTGACGAAGTCAGACGCAGACGTAAATGCAAAGCAGACGCAGACGCAAATACAAAAGCAGACGCAGATGCAAATGCAAAGCAGACGCAGACGCAGACGCAAATACAAAAGCAGACGCAGATGCTGAAAAGAAACAGACGCAAGAGTCAGTTCGAGTTAGTTACAGAACTCAACTGATTAACTGTTTCTTTAAAGATTCAAGAATCAAGAAGCAGTTGGAGACGAAGGCTATAAATACAAGTCGAAGTCGAAGATTGCAAAGTTACTGAAAGTTAAGAAAAGTTACACAAAACAGTTTCACAAAGAGCTTACAGATACTTACACGAAATAGTGAGAAAAACCACTACGTGAGAAAAAGTGATTTAGCTGAGTGCTATTTTTCTGTAACAAGTGTTCAAATATTTTCGAGAAGAAAAGTTATACAGATAGCCTGCAGAGGCTAAGTGTGAAAGAATACTGGTTGTAGAGACCTGAAGAGGCTCGTGAAAGAATACTTGTAACGATTGAAGAGATAGTAAAATCTCAGAAGAAACTCTGAGGACTGGACGTAGCCCACGGTTTGGGGTGAACCAGGATAAATCTTTGTGTCTACCACTCTTACTCTCTATCTCTATTTTGTTTCAAATCTTTTGATTACTTACTTTTTATATACACAGTATTGAAAAGTCTGATTAATCAGAATCCATAAAAATTCTGTAAAGAATTTTATTTCCAACAAATTAGTTCTGAAAAGATTTTCAAAAAGGGGAATACACAATTCAACCCCCCCTTCTCGTGCATTCTAATATCGTTTTCCAAGTGCTGTATTAACGTGTGATTCACTTCAATTGATATCAGAGCAAGGTATCCAAGAATCACTTTGGCGAAGTGTGGATTAAAGATAATGGCGGAGTCACATTTTACATCGTTCAAGGAGCCTCACCACTAGACCTCCAACATTCAACGAGAAGACTATCACCATGGAAAGATAGGATGCGCTATTCATCGAATCTACACATGTCGACCTTTGGGACGTTATAGAGAACGGACCTTATACACTGTAGATGAAGAAGGCAATTCTATTCCACTAACAGATGGACGGGTGATCGTAAAGCAAGAATTGATTAAATTCAAAGGCAAAATTTTTCTTGACATGTGCCCAAGCAGAGCGAGTATGACAAAGTGCAGTTGCTATGACTCGCAAAAGAAATGTGGGACACATTGTCTATTGCTCACGAAGGCACAAGCCAAGTTAAAGAATCCAAGATAAGTATTCTTGTGCATCAATATGAACTTTTCAGGATGGAAGATGAAGAATCTATTGATCAAATATTTGGAAGATTTCAAACAATTGTCAATGGATTGAAAGCTCTTGGAAGGACATACAACAATCAAGATAATGATCGTAAGATTCTAAGAAGTCTTCCTAAGAGATGGAGACCTAAAGTTACTGCAGTGCAAGAAGCTAAAGACTTGAGCGTGTTAAAGCTAGATGAGTTGCTGGGATCCTTAAAGATTCATGAAGTTGAACTCAACGCTGAAGACAAGCCCAAGCGGGATAAGTCAATAGCACTGAAGGCCGGACAGAAGAATTATAAGACTCATAAAAGGAGGAAGTCATCAAAAGCGTTGAAAATTGAAGAATCAAAGAATGACAACTCCAGCCAATCAGATTCAGAGTCAAGTGATAAAGATGATGAATTATCTTTCATCTCCAGAAAAATAAGACGCATGTGGAAGAAGAAGCCCAGAGGAAACCAGACATTCAGAAAGAATGGGAAAGATGAAGCTAAACCAGAGAAGTCTTCTATTATACGCCACGAGTGCAATCACCGACACTATAAGTCCAATGCCCTACTCTCAAGAAGAAACCCAAGAAGAGTAGAGAAGGCAAGAAAGGCATGATGGCAACTTGGGAGGACCTAGATTCATCCGAATCAGATACAGGTTCCGAGTCATCAGAACATGCGAACATCTGCCTAATGGCCGAGGAAGATAGTGATGAGGAGGTAAAATCTGATTACGATAATTTGCATGATGCATACTCAGAACTGTTAGAAGATTCTCATGCTATTCTAAAACAGTACAAGCTATTAAAGAAAAAGTATGTAGAAAATCTTAGACATACTGAGGTAATAGAGAGAGAAAATATTTGTTTAAAGAAAGAATTAGAAGATAAAAGGAAGTTTTTAGACAGATCAGAAGAGATCAATCAACTTAAACTTAAGATTAAGAATCTATCAGCTGATTTAGCTACTTTCACAGAAAGTACAAAGAAAATGAATGAAATACTTAGAAAATGTAGACATCCTAGTGATAAGACTGGATTAGGGTTTACAGGAAACAAGACTCAGTCTCATAACAAAACTGTCTCTCAAAAAGGAAGTTATAGGATAACGCATTTTAATCAACGTCCGAGTTATATGCATCAAAGATCATATCATATGCATACTACTAACCGTAAAGGACCCAAGAAAATTTGGGTACCAAAAAATAAAATAGTTTTTCCTGCAGATATCCTTCCTTGGAAGATACGGCAAGCACCATTGGTATTTAGACAGTGGATGCTCGCGACACATGACTGGTAGAAAGTCTATGTTCCTAGACCTTCAGTATAAGAAGGGAGGATCGGTAACTTTCGGAGACAACCAGCAGGGCAAAATTATTGGAATCGGGAAAGTAGGTAAAGATTCCTTTGCATGCATAAATAATGTAATGCTTATTGATGGTCTAAAGCATAACCTGATTAGTGTCAGTCAATTGTGTGATTCTGGTTTCACAGTTGCATTCAATCAAAATCTTTGCGAAGTCAGAAACAAAGATGGGTCTATACTTTTCTCTGCCAAGAGAAGAAACTATCTTTACAAAATTAATTTAGAAGATTTTCAAAGTCAAAATATTTCATGTTTTCTATCTTCTGAAGAAGAAAGACTAATCTGGCATAAAAAGCTAGGTCATGTCTCTTTGAAACATATTTCAAAATTGGCAAAACATGATTTGGTAAGAGGTTTGCCAAAAATAAGTTTTGACAAAGAATTTTTCTGTGAAAATTGTTTGAAAGGAAAACAAATTAAAACCTCTTTTTCTTCTAAAAGTTTTGTAACCACCTCTAGACCTTTAGAGTTGTTGCATATGGATTTATTTGATCCAACAAGGACAATAAGTCTTGGCAGAAAGAAATATGGACTTGTTATTGTTGATGACTTTACTAGATTTTGTTGGATATTATTCTTATCAGACAAAGATGAGTCTTTTAAGTGCTTTAGAACTTTATCCAGAAAGTTACAGAATGAAAAAGAAATGTCCATAGCTAGTATCAGGAGTGATCATGGTGGAGAGTTTGAAAATGAGAAGTTTAGAGTATTCTGTGAGGAGAATGGAATTTTCCACAACTTCTACCCTAGAACTCCACAATGTAATGGAGTTGTTGAAAGGAAGAATAGGACGATTCAAGAGATGGCAAGGACCATGCTATGTGAGATGAATCTTCCTAAGTATTTTCAAGGAAGTCGTGAATACAACATGTTATATTCAGAATAGAATTCTGTTGTGACCCATGTTGAAGAAGACTCCTTATGAGTTATGGAATGGAAGAAGACTAAGCATATCTTACTTTCATCCATTCGGGTGCAAATGTTCTATTCCGAATACAAAAGAGCTGTTGGATAAATTCGATTCGAAGACCTATCCAGGAATTTTTCTAGGCTATTCATCATCGTCTAAGGCTTTTCGAGTTTACAACCTTACGTCAAAGACTGTTGAAAAGACGATCCATGTCAAGTTTGATGATAGTTCTCAACCCCATAAGGAAGATGACATGGAGAATGAAGGACCTTCAAAGAACTTAGATGATACCTCAGAAACTCCCTCGTCAGACACTCATGAGAACAAGATTGAAGATATTCCAGAAACTATTAAACTAAGACGAGATTGGAAGTATAAAAGTTCTCATCCAGAAGAGTTAATTATCGGTGAGACCTCAGAAGGAGTTAGGACAAGGTCCAGATTCAGAAGAGAAGCTAATGTAGCTTTTATCTCTGAAATAGAGCCTAAGAAGGTTGAGGAACCTCTTCAAGACGAAGCTTGGGTGTTAGCCATGCAAGAGGAGTTGAATCAATTTACTAGGAATAATGTTTGGTCCTTAGTTCCGAAACCTTTTAAGAAATCCATTATAGGAACCAGATGGGTTTTTAAGAATAAGTTAGACGAATCAGGTAGAGTGAGTCGTAATAAGGCTAGATTAGTAGCACAAGGCTATAATCAGCAAGAAGGAATAGACTACAATGAAACATATGCTCCAGTAGCGAGACTTGAAGCTATAAAGATTTTGTTAGCATATGCGATCTGTCATGATATAAAGCTGTTTCAGATGGATGTTAAGAGTGCATTTCTGAATGGTTTTATAGATGAAGAGGTGTATGTGAAACAACCACCTAGCTTTGAAGATGTTAAAAAACCAGACTATGTCTATAGACTTCACAAAGCCTTACACGATCTGAAACAAGCTCCTAGAGCTTGGTATGATCGTCTGAGTACCTTCTTAATAGAAAATGGTTTCAGTAGAGGTCAAGTTGATAAGACGCTCTTTAGGAAGAGTTTTCAAAATGATTTTATCGTAGTACAGATCTACGTTGATGATATCATTTTTGGTGCTACTTCAAAAGAGTTGTGTTTAAAGTTTGAGAGTTTAATGAAGAAAGAATTTGAAATGAGTATGATGGGCGAAGTTAAAGTTCTTTCTTGGGTTGCAAGTTAAGGCATCAAGAGAAGATCTTCATTCATCAACAAAAGTATGTGAAAGAGTTGTTGAATAAGTTTGATATGAATAATGTGAAGCCTATGGCAACTCCGATGCATCCTTCAAACCTTTTGTCGAAGACGAACTTGGTAAGAAGGTAGATCAAACCCTATATAGAGGATGATGATCTTTCATCGTATCTTACAACAAGTAGACTCGATATTCGCTCAGGTGTATGCTTGTGTGCAAGATTTCGCCGATCCTAAAGAGTCTCATTTTATTGTCATTTAAAAGAATTCGAGATATCTCGCAGTACTATCGATCTTTGTTTAATGTTTTAGAAAGGTAAAGATTTCAGTTAATTGGATATTGCGATGCGGACTATGCCGTAGATAGAATCGAAAGAAAGAGCACAAGTGGAGGATGTCATTTTCGAGGAAATCTAGTCTCTTGGTCAAGCAAGAGACAAAGCTCAATTGCTCTATCAACCGTGAAGGAGAATATATGTCCGCCGCAAGTCTTCGCTCACGACGCGTGGATCAAGTATCAACTCAAGACTATTCACCAAGAAGAGGAGATTCCAATCTATGCGACAACACCAAAGGCAATCAATCTATCAAAGAATCCAATTCAACATTCCAGAGTGAAGCATATAGAAGTCGACATCACTTTCTCGAGAGACTATGTTCGAGAGAAAGGTGGTGCTTCTACGATTCGTTGAAACAGAGCTTGGTGAGCGATATCTTCACTAAACCACCGAAAGTGAAGAACGGTTCCAGAAGATAAGACGAAACCTTAACATGGTCATGTTAAGTGAACGGTCAGAACTAAAATAACGTCAAAACTAACGACGTTAGTTACAGTGAGTTACAGCTGGTAACTTCTCTCACAAGAAAGATTTTTAGAGGGAAAAATCTGATTATATCGAGATTCTTAATGATTCTAGAACTTACCAGACTGTAATCCTACAAATAGACTGAAGGTGAAATCATTGCAGTCTTTTCATCAACTTCTGACGGTTCATTTCAGCTTTACCAATTCTCTCAAAACTTCTCACTCAAAAAGTTTTCCAGAAGATAGTTTTTGCTCTAAACAATGGAACCAGCTATGATTTTCGGAAGACTTGTGAACTTTGAGTCACTAAGAAGAGACGGAATGGATGTAGAACCAGAAATCATAAGAGCTGGTTGGAGGAACTTCTTCCAGACGCAAGAACCAGTATACACAGATGAGGTATATGAGTTCTGGAAGAACGCTCATCAAATAGACAACACCATCGTATCCTCTGTAGATAGAATATCTGTCATCATAACAAAGGAGCTCATAAAGAAGGTGACTGACTGTCCATCGGTTGGTGAGAAACTATCTACCAAGGCCGGATGGATGTCCTCAGTCGGAATGAAAGAAGAGGATATTAAGAGGCAACTATATGGCACAAATGACTCAAGGGAGAGGAAGACATCAAATTTGGTTCCGAAGGCTAGGGTACTTCATGCAATTTTGTTTAATTGCATTCTTCCCAGAGTTGGTTCAAGACATTTGGTGACCACTCTGGATAAACAATGTCTGTTCTACCTTCTGAATCGAAATCCCATATATTTACCCTTCTTGATCTTTCATTATATGATTAAGGGGATAAAGGATTCATCTAATTATCCTTATGGTATGCTTCTGACGAAGATTTTTAAGGAATCTGGTATTCGTCTGCACCAAGGAAATAGAAGAATTGTTCCTGTGAAGAGTAAAATCGATGCACACACGATACGGCGAATGGGTCTGAGTACTGTAGACAAAGACCAAGCCGACTCTTCAAGGAAGTCAAGAACTGAGGGGGAGTGCACATTGAAGAAGACTCCCGTTTCAAGTTCTCAATCTCCAGTGAGTATCAAATCGCCTGCTGATGAACTAAGGAGAGTGCTAGGAAGACCTCTCATGAAACAAAGTAGTCCTCATCTCAAGAAAGCCAATCCCAGAGGATGAATAAAGTGCGCCAAAAGACGAGGAGAAAGTCTTTGAGCGAAGTGGTGAAGAAAGCAAAGAGATCACCAAGGATTAGGACTCGAGGCAACAGGAAGAAAAGATTGCAGAGAATGTAGTCGAGAAGAAGCTTCTAAATCTCAGGCACCCAGAGCCACAAGATCCTTAGTCTCTATTCTGAAGAAGATACGCCGAAAAGCCAAAGAGACCGAGAGGAAGAGAAAATCAAAATCGAGAGAGGAAAATCTCCAAAGAAAGAAATCAGAAGACCGATCAAGCAGAGGGAAAGACTAAGAAGGTTAGTCGAAAGAAGATCACTTCAACTGCTGAGGAAGTTAGTCAACAGAAAGAAACTATTGATGCTGTTCAAGAAGAAGCAGAAACTGAGCAGTATACAGTTCAGGAAACCCCTAGTGTTCAACAAGAAGAACCAGTGGAAGAAAGCACGGTTCAAGAAACACCTATTGTTCAACAAGAGGAGCCAGTAGATGAAAGCCCCGTTCAGGTGACTCCTACTGAAGCACATCAAGAAGCAACAGCAGTATCATATTCGAATGATGATAAACCGTGTCTGATGGTATACAACTACCACAAGTTTTTTAGGAAACAGAAGTTGAAGATCAAAATGGTGGAAGTAGTTGTCAGACAGAGGACTGCTATTGCAATCGGTGTTCAACCAGTGAAGAAAATAGTACCTGTGGTACAACCTATGGTGATTAATCATAACACATGGGAGCTACTCAAAGAAGACGAAAAGATCTTCTATGATACTTTGGGATTTGCTGCTACAATGCCATATCCCTCAAAACGTCCCTGCCATCCGTGTACTATTTTCCCAATCACAAAGAACACAGAGATAATGGTTGCACCTGATATAAAGCCAAGATATCCAAAAGATTATACCAGGGGGAAATCAAGATTATATCCTGAAGATGATGACGTTTGTCTACTATCAACTCATAATATGGCATTTCCAAGATTTCTTGCACAAATTATTAAATTACGAGCACAATTTTCTGACTTTACAATAAAGAAAGTCAGACTCGATAATGCTGGTGAATTCACATCCCAAACTTTCAATGACTATTGTATGTCAACTGGGATTATGGTCGAGCATCATGTTGCTCATGTGCATACTCAAAATAGTTTAGCTGAATCTTTAATTAAACACCTTCAGCTTATTGCTAGACCATTGATGATGAAAACAAAGCTTCCAATTTCCGTATGGGTCATGCAATTTTACATGCCGAGGCATTAATTCAAGATCCCACCAAGTGCATATCATACATACTCCCCACTACAACTTGCAGATTCGTCAAGAACCAAATATCTCCCATTTGAGAATTTTTGGTCAGGCAAGATATGTGCCTATCGCACCACCACAATGTAGTAAAATGGGACCTCAAAGAAGATTGGAGATATATGTCTGCTATGAAAGTACATCTATTATTAGATATCTTGAACCTCAAACGGGTGATATGTTTACAAAGACGTTTTTGATTGTCATTTGATGAAAATACTTTCCGACATTAAGGGAGATAATAAACAAATTGATGAAAGAAATTACATGGTGCGAACCATCATTATCAGATCTTGATCAACGACAAAACAATGCGAAATGAAGTGCAAAGAATTGTGCATTTGCAAATAATTGCAAATCAATTACCAGATGCGTTCACAAATACAAAAAGAGTGACTAAATCATTTATACCAGCTGTAAATGCTCATGCTCAGATTGAAATCTCAAAAGGACAATCTGACTCATGAATCTACCGCACGCATGAAGCGTGGTAGACCAATCGGTTCCAAAGATAAAAATCCTCGAAAAAAAATGAACAAATGTAATTAATGACCCCAATATAGATAAAAGTGTTCCGTTAGAAATACAAGATGAGGATAGTGTCCCAGAAGAGACACAAACTGAGATTAATCAGGAAATCTCAATTAATTATATTCACACAAAAGAATTATGGAACCGAAATGATATGAAAGAGATTGATAAAATATTTTCTTATGTTATAGCATGTGATATCATCAATGAAAATGAAGATCCTGAACCAAGATCTATCATTGAATATCAAAATAAACATGATTGGGTTCAATGGAAAGATGCTATTGAAGCTGAATTAAATTCTCTTAACAAGCTTAAAGTGTTTGGACCTATTGTCCTTACACCCCAAAGTGTAAAGCTCAGAGGTTACAAATGGGTTTTGTTCGAAACGAAATGAGAAAATGAGATTGTGAGATAAAGCTCGACATTGACAAGGTTTTTCTCAAAGACCCGTAATTGGCTATGAACAAACATACTCTCCGTTATGGATACAATTACGTTTAGATATTTAATCACCAATTCTTGTAAACCGGAAATGCGCCTTATGGATATTGTTATAGCTAACTGCACGGATCACTGATAGTGATATTTACATGAAAATCCTCAAGGATTCAAAATGCTCGCAACATTAAAATCACAACTAAAGGAAAAGTATTCGATCAAATTGCAAAGATCCTTATACGGACTAAAGCAACTGGACGACGTGGTACAATCGCTCAAGCGAGTATCTATTAAAGAAAGGATATGTAAATAGTCCTATTTGCCCTTGCGTTTTATAAAGAAAACAACATCCGGATATGTGATTATCGCCGTCTATGTTGACGATTTGAATATCATTAGTAATCGCTAAAGAAATCCAAGAAACATTGGTGTACATAAAGAAGGAATTTGAAATGAAAGATCTTGGAAAAACTAAATATTGTCTTCGTCGCAAATTGAACATAGACCAAGCGGAATATTTCGTGCATCAATCGACATATACGTAAAAAGTATCGAGGCGTTTTAATATGAATAAAGCAACTCTGCTAAGACACCAATGGTTGGTAGATCGCTTAATGTTGAGAAGGATCCATTTCGCCTGCAAGAAAATGAAGAAGTTCTTGATTTTGAAACGCCATATCCGATCGCGATAGAACTCTCATGATTCGCTAATCAGACAAATTCGATATAGCTTTTACGTTAATCTACTAGCAAGATTTAGTTCATCTCTCACGAAAAGGCATTAGAATGTAATTAAACATCTATTTCGTTATCTTTGAGGTACAATTGATTTGAGATTATTTTACACTAAAATGCAAAACAAGTTTTGGTTGGTTATGCAGATCTGAGTTACTTATCGATCCGCGATAAAGCCGGATCCCAAACCGGTTATGTATTTACGTATGGAGGCAATCGCAATTTTGGCGCTCACATAAACAAACACTGTTGCTACTTCTTCAAATCACGCCAAATCATCAGACTTCACGAAGAAGTCGAGAATGTATGGTTAAGGTCAATGACGCACTACATTTTAACAACTTGTGGCTTATCGACCAACAAAGAACCAACAATCATATTTGAAGACAATGCAGATGATCGCTTAAATAAAGGAGGTTATATCAAAAGTGATAGAACCAAACATATCCCTTCAAATTTTTCCAATTCACCCAAGATCTCGACAAGAGAAAGAAATCAACATCCAAGATATTCAATCAAGCAACAATGTCATGGATCTTTTCACAAAAGACTTCCTACTATACCTTTCGGAAGATGTCCACGAGATTGGAATCGCGATCTAAGAAATTTATGAGGAAGAGCTCATTGTGTTCAATGAGGGAGCTTCTGTGATTCAGACTTTTTCCCTTATCATGGTTTTTATCCCACCGGGTTTTCCCGATAAGGTTTTTTAATGCAACACCAAACGCGTTTAGCGCCGTAGGAAGAGACAATTATATAAGACACCAAGGGAGTGTTATAAAAATAGAAATAATATGGTGCATCACTAATTGTAGATGCACCATTTAATAGTTAGTGTATATATGGATTGGTTTGGTTTACCTAACATAAGAATAAAGAGGTGGTTATTGGTTTGGTTTTACTCTAACACAATAACACATACGAAGAGGAATACACGCCAGATTAGGTGTTTGAAATGTACTATAAATAGATGGTTTGATGTAAGAGAGAAAAGGTGTGAACTTATAAGAATAAGTCTTCTCTCCTAAATACTCTGAAATTGTAATTCTAGTTTTATAACAGTGTTAGCTATCTTGTTTTAGGAGATTATTTATACTATCCAAACGATTTGTCGCCCCTCTACTGTTATGTCTATTAATCCAATTTCAATTTTTTTTAAAAAAAAAGGGGCTTCCGTACTGGGAAACCCTAACCTTTTAAACTTTCCCTTTGTTCCGCCAGAAGAAAGAACCTACCTGATCTTCTTCCTTCTACCTCATTAACCAGAACCTTCTTCTTCTTCTCCGCAACTCAGCCGACGCAGCCGTCATCTTCTGTAATACCGACCACCGCTCGTGACGGTTCATGCTTGTTTTTCTCTCTTTTCGTGGCGCCAACAAGACTCTTGTCGACATTCTCTTGTCCGTGCTTGCGTTTCAGTCTCTTTATCTCCTCACCCCTGATGACCACTTCCTAAGGTTGATTCTGTCGCTTGGTTGCTTCTTTGTGTCTTAGCTGATCTCTTTCTTCTATGTTACCCGGTCTATTTTGGCTCATGCACTTGCTGCCTCAATTTTAAACTTATTGAATTAAACTTATCAAATGAGATTGATTGCTTATTAGTTTTCAGATTACTAATCATGTCTTTTTTTAGTTCATTTCATAAAGCTTAGAGTTTTATTGGTATGATTAGGATATCGAAACCTAAACAATTGGGTTCTATTGTCGATGTAGGAAGTTATATTAATTCTGGTTTTCTGTATTGTGCCTTGGATATTCTTGAGACAGGCTGGAATAAACAGTGAAACATGCAGAATATCCACCATATTGTATCTCGTCTGTCCTCACTAAAAACCAGCCCATCTGTCTCAAGGTTTCTAGGACTGAGAAACAATCGAATATTTCAAAAGAGTATAAGAATCTCATCAGCTAATAGGAATGGAGTGTATTGGATTGTAGGCACTCGTAATTTTTCAGAAAAGTCTGGTAGCAGTGGTGATGGTGGAAATGCAGACAGAGATGAGTGGGAGAATGCAGTGGGTAGGTCCTTTGCTGGGAGTGGCTCTAATGATTTGGATTGGGACTCTGTTTCATCTTGGTCAACTGGAGTGACCAAGGATCATTTTGATGGAGAATCGGTGGTTCACAAGGTTAGTCATAGCGATAGCAGAAAACATATGTCGGCGACCTTTTCTGGCTTAGATGAGATAGAAGACAAGGTAAAAGAGCTCGAGGCTGAGAACAAGAGAAACAAAGCTTTTGTGGATGGTTGGGGGGATAGGATACGAGAGATTAGTGTACTAATGAAGCAAGTAAGAGAGCCTGGTGCAAGAGGCTCTTACCTGAAGGACTCAGAAAAGTCTGAGATGTACCGGCTGCACAAGGAGAATCCAGAAGTGTACACAGTTGAGAGGCTTGCCAAGGACTACAGGATTATGAGGCAGAGGGTTCACGCTATTCTTTGGTTGAAAGAGATGGAGGAGGAAGAGGAGAAAAAGCTTGGACATCCCTTAGATGACTCTGTTGAGCTCTTACTTGATACCTGCCCCGAGTAAGATTTTATGATCTGAAGCTAGTATCAATTTCTAATATTGAGACTGGTTTGGCCTTATGGAAATTTCTTGCAGTTGTCGTTGAACTTTATCTGTGACGAATGAGCTATTTAGTGGATAATACATGTTCTCTGTATTGTTTACATTATGCACTAGTTTTTTCTATAAATATAAGGCTTGCTCTGTAGTGGATGCTGTGTGTTTTGTAGTTTAGTAACCATTGGAAACAGTATCAGCTTACATATATCAGTGTCTCCATTAGAGTAGAGTTTTACTTCTCATATTATCTTTCTTTTCTATTGTTGCAGATTTTTCAATTCCCATGACCGAGAATTCCATGTAGCATCCCTCCGATATAGGCCTGATTTCAAGGTCATGCCTGAGGATTGGGATGGCACCGCAAGAGATCCTGACGAAGTGCACTATGAGATTTCTAAGAAAGAGGATGACATGCTTTATGAAGAATTTGTCCAGAGGTTTAACTTCAACAAAATGAAAGTAAGTTCATGTTCTTCATCCCTTTAATTTGAATAGGAAGAACAAAAACTAAGGTAATGATGACTTTTTGCCACTTCTACATAAATAACTCCTGTCCTAGGTGTCCCTAATTTCTTTGTTTGTGGATGCTAATTGATTATTCATGCCATGAAAGCGACGTATTAGCCTCTTCCTTACTTCCATGCTACCATCTGTTGGATTCAGAAAGTTGGATCAGTGGGGGTTAAATCTCAACGAGTGATGTTATTAATTTTACTATTAATTTAATAATATTAATCTCACTATTGGATTAATAATAAAGAGTAAATATAATTTATAGCTAGTGACTATTTTGAAAAAAAAAAATTATGTGCACTAGAAGTATTATGTGAACATGTCATTGATTGTTCCATCTAATTGAATAATATCGTGTAATTTTAGTTGGCAAAAATTTTGTCTAAATGAAATGAGAGCTCAGTTTGTTGACAAAAATCCAACTATGACATTTCTATAAGTTCTTTTGTCCTGTTCAGATCATAATATTAGAATGGTGGTAGTACAGATTATGATGACTTAACGTTCCAGGTGTATCTTATTTGATTTCCTAATGGGGAAACTTTATTTTTCATTTGATTTTTTGTATATTATATAATTGATCTTTTGATGAGAGTCCTGAATGCTATTAGAGATTGTACCTATCCTAGTTTTCATACCATGCATTCAATGAGGAGTCATGTACATGGATGTTTTAATTTGAATTAGTAGGGGCAATTGTTGTGGACTCAATTTGGATTGACGAGTCCAACTGGAGTGAGTGGGGAAAAAGTGGGTCAAGCTTGGAATTGGATGGATAAATGACATCATATTTCCTCCTGAACAGTTTGCAGGGAAAGTAAAATGCCATAAATATAGCAGGCGACGTCCCAACAAGGGATGGAACATGACGGTGGAGAAATTGGGAGCGAGGGGTAAGCGAGGAGGTGGTGGTGGGTGGAAATTTGTGAGCATGCCAGATGGTTCCAGTCGACCACTCAACGAAGTGGAGAAAATGTATGTAAAACGAGAGACCCCACGGCGTAGACGTAGAATTCTTCCATGATGATCCCTTTTTTTTTTTCTTAATCCCAAGGACCTGGGTTTTTTTTCATTCCTTTTTATTACATTACTTTTTGGCTTTCTTTTTTTCATTCTCAAAACGGCAAAATGCTCCATTTTATTCATTCCATGTCCAACATTCTATTATTCCCAACGACTACGACATCTCGTATGAGGAATGGGCTTTGTAGTGTGATTGACGGAGACTTTCATTTGTAGTGTTGTTTATTTGAGACTCATTCTCGTCCTGGTAGTTGGCTGTGAAAGGTTCTTAGCTTTTCCTGGCTCCGACCACAAAAAACCCAGGTATATGTTTATATACCCGTTAGTTGAGTTTTTCTGGCTCTGTAGGTTTTTCACATGTTTGTTTTTATATCGTTCAAGATGTATTTTGAGATGTTTCTGACGATCTATTTGAAACTGTAGATATGTTCAAGGATTTATTATGAATTTATATGTAGAGGAAATAAACACTAATTATTTGTTGCTGATTGCTTTATTTCGAAACTAATGGGTTTGCTCTTTGATCGCAGGTGACATTCCCACTTGTTCAAATCAAGATCGTCGACTCGTACATAGTTCATAATTATTCCGGAACCTAAGCCAAGGTAAAAATCAATACCTAATCTGCAATTCAATCCACTCTCGCTAGTTTTTATTGGTTTTATTATAATGTTTTGCATACTAAGAGTTTCGTAAACAAAATAACTCGTAAAAACCTCGGTACTTTGGAAGTAATATATCACAAAAAGAAACATGTTTTGATATGATAGTACGGTAGAAAAAGTAACAAAACGTATGGTTAGTACGAGGCATTTATATGGAATCCATTAGCTGCATTGGCATTGAGACAGAGATGATGCGGAGGAGATGAAAGGATTTCATTAAGCCAATTAATTACCAGTTTCACCCACCGGATTTTTCATAAATCATGAACATTTTCTTCGGTCAGTAAAATCAGTTGCGATATATAAAGTCGAAATGCCACTATTATATAATAGGAATTGGAATTTAATTTCAATTGATTGTTATTTGCATTGCTTCCCTTTTTTTTTTTTTCAATGACAATCATAACCCATAGATCTTGTTTGGTTGGTGGAAAATTAAAGTGAATTTAAAAGCTGATTTTTGAAAAATAAATATATGAAAAGTAAAGATATTCACATATTTAAATACTTATAAAAATTTTTATAGAAAAGTTAGGAGGATTTTATTAAATTAATTTTTATATAATATTTATTAATAATTTATTAATAAAATTTATTTTATTAAACTAATTAATTTAAAATTAACTTTTTATTTATAAATTACTATTTATTTTAATATTTTAATTACTAAATCAAATTTTATTTGAAATATGTTTGAAGATATTTTAGATTTAATTAAAAATTAAATTAAATTATCAAGAAAATTAAATTATTCATAGTTTATATTAATAATAATCATATTAAATTATTTAATTCATTAAATTGGTCATGTTTAGTCTCATGCTTAGTACAACTCCGGCAAGTAGTCATTAATCCTTGCCATATTGATGGAGGAATCAATGAAGGGCTTTCTGTGAAAAGATCACTAATCATGGAAGAGAATATTTCAAAATACTAAAGAAAACCTCAGCCAGTATAAAGATAAATTTTAAAAACTAATTACAATTTATAATAAAAGATGCCGACAATGTATGTAGCATATGTACTTGCTAAAAAGTGCACAAATTGAAGGTAAATTATGATTAATAGACACCTCAATTTCAATAATGAGAACCATATCCATAGCATAGTCAATCCAAAACCAATATAACCACAAGTAGCGTCAATCTAAACAAAGTGAGCCCAAATGCTTCACTCACATCGACCATAGCCCAGCTAACACATCAACACATTTTGTACATGAAACTTCAGTGATAGAGACAAGTCAAAAAAATCCAAAATCAGTAGGCACAAAATAGGGTCTCAAATTTCATTTGGTAGAATTAATAAACCATCAGTCAACAAAACCACCTTAATTCAGGCAATAATAGCAGATGGAAGAACATATTAATAGAGTGAAAGAATTCATATGAATACTAAAAGGCACAAAAAATAACATATTGACTTCAACACATCACCACAAATTTAATACGTATATGCCAAAAGATAGAAGTTTGGATACCTATAGCGGACTTTGAACAATTCGGAAAGCCAATAAACTCAGATGTCCGAAACCAAATTCGAGGCAAAAAACCTATGTCTATGTTAATAAGAAAACCAAAAAGCATTTCAACTTTTCTCTAATTTCAACATAAAATAAGAAAAATCAACAAATCCCCATCAATTAGTATTCAGAAAAACAAAGAGTTATGAATAGTTTAACCAGAAAAAGTATCGCAAATCTTGATGGGTGCTTCGAGCTCCAACAAATTGGGTTGTTGCAAGAAAATCTCTCTGGACAGAACACACAAGTGACACAACTGATGGATCTCAGACTCGGACAATTGCACTTGCTTTCCAGGTCTACTACGAATCCAAAGCACTTTGCTTTCTCAACAAACTGACATTATAAAACCTAGACTCCAAATTGGCATAAATGAGCATTTGCACCCACACAGATTAGAATACCCAAAAATCTCAAAATCACATACCATACAAAACCGAATCTTTCCTACACTCAACAAAGCTTTGATTTGGATGAGTTGTGAAACGACCATGTAGAGAAGAATTGGATAGGACCTAGGAATTGAATTGAAGGGAGAGAGGATCAGTAAAGAATCGAGCAAACGAAAACTACACAAAAGTTAAGTAAGAAGGAAAAATATCTTCAGATTGAAACTTCTGAGCAAAAGAAGTCCTACTAATGGCAGAAGAGTAAGAATAGTTGAAGAGAAGGTAGTGTTTTTATAAAAGAGTTGTTGTAGAGTTGGGAGAGAAATATGGTTAAATTGGCCATCATAAATTTTAGATTAAATTCTTGAAAAAAGTAATCTAAATATCAAGGAGATGTTGGGATTTAAAATCCAAATAAAATGTTATTATTTTTCCTAAATTAAGAAAGTTTTTACTTTTCTAATTACTCAAAAAAACGAACCAAACGTGATAATATAAATTTTAGAAAAAAAATTACTTTCCCAAGCAAGAATCCGTGCCAACCAAACACCATATTGTATTCTAAAGGAATATGTTAACATGATTATTTCTTGGAGCTTTATTAATAATTAATCATATGAAGTAAGGAAACATCATTACACCAATTTTAGAAATGTAATCTGAAGCTCAATTTCGTCTTAGAAGAAAAGGTTAAAGCTTTGATCACCTTAATATGATAAGAATGATGCTCCAAAATAAAACTTCATAACAATAAACACAATAAACAGTAAACATAGTGATTTAACGTTTAAAAAAACCTCCCTATATGAGTAAGAGCAAAAAAATACAGTTAAAAGCCAATTTCACTATCATCAAAATTACTATAATAGTCCAATGTCTTAATACTAGTTTCCACACTCAACCATATGATGATAACAAAGCATACTTCACCCAAATAGATCACCAATACATAATACATAAAATGGAAAAGCAAATGGAGCTAATAATTTCAATTTATTTAGACAAGAAACATAACCAAACTTGCATGTTTCACTGTTTATTCCAGTCTGTGTCAAGAATATCGCGAGGGACAATACGAAAACCAATATTAATATAACTTCCTACATGACAATACGAAAAACCAATATTAATATAACTTCCTACATGGACAATAGAACCCAGTTGATTAGGTTTTGGTATCCTAATCATACTAATAAAACTCTAAACTTTATGAAATGAACTGGAAAAAAAACATGATTAATAATATGAAAACTAATAAGCAATCAATCTCAATTGATAAATGGCAATATCTCAATTAATTCAACAAGTTTCAAAAGAAGCAAAAAATGCATGACCCAAAATAGACCAGATAACAAAGACGAAGAGATAAGCTAAGACACAAAGAAGCAACCAAGTGATAAACTCAACCTTAGGTGGCGGCCACTAGGGTTTAGGAAATAAAGAGACTCAAAAGAACGTCAACAAGAGATTTATTATCAGCATGAAAAGAGAGAAAAATGAGCATAAACCGTTAAGTGTGATGGTCGGTATTAGATAAGATGATGGCTACGGTGGCTCAGTTGTAGAGGAGAAGAAGAAGTTTCTGGTTAATGAGGAATAAAGAAGAAGATCAAATATCGGTTCTTTCTTCTGGTATAACTAAGGAAAAGGTTAAAGGTAGATATGGCGACTGCCAAATAAATGGGTATCTTAGGATTTCTCAGACTAGAAGCTCCTTTTATCTATATACATCAAGTCTTGTAATAATTACAATGACACTATAAATAAAGCTTAGCTAAGCTAAGCCAAGTCAAGTCATTATTTTGTTATTTGGGTTATTCAATTAAATTTACAAAAGTAAATAATTGGGAATAAATTAAATTATTTATTTGGATAATATATATAAAAATGATAATTAGTTATGTAGAGAAAATTAAAAAGGAAACATGTGGATGTGGTGAGGAAGAGCTAAAGGAAAGAAAAGAGTCTTCTTTTCTTATATGTAATGTATAGTGATAAAAAGAGAAAAGTGATAAAAACAGACACCATCCTTACCCTCAACAAATGTTTTGATTTAATAAAAACAAATTGGATATATCTTTCTGTTTCACAAAGAAGAATAGTCTCCACTGTAGGCTACTCATGAGCCACAATTACTACATACTCAACTGCCTGCTACCATAACCATATGGTTGCTTCTTCATCTAAAACAAGGTTTAACCTGTTCATAATTACAAGAAATACTTTTAATAATAGCAGAAAAAACAAATGGATGTACAGAGTATAACAATGAACTGCTTACATTCATTATTATCCCGTGAAAATGGGGATTCACTTTCTAATCGCCAAATAGAGACAGATCAGTAGTCATACGTCTCTTCCCCTTGCTTACCCTCTACAAAGTATCAAAATCATTTCCAAAAGCGCCAAATCTTATACTATTTATTCAAGTCATATATTTCATATATACACACTAGATTCAATAACTTACAGCTATTGTCATGAGCTCTTCCATCAATCCCTCTAGTTGATGTAGAGTTTAACATGGAAATTAACGACTTAATATAGCTATTCATAAGCAGATAATTTTTTCAACTTCTTGTCACACCTAAATAACTCACCCATTATGTTGGACCATGCACTGGGGCATTTAAAGGATTATTAGAATTGAAACTTTTGAAGATTGCTTTTCTAACGAAAACATTCTTATAATAATAGATACAAATATAAAGAAACTTCAAATTCTAAAATAAATGAGTGAAATAGTAGAATCTTCTAACGCTCAAATTGATACTTAAATACCATTCAAAAAAAAATTGATACTTAAATAATAGATACTATAGTAGAAACATTTGAACAATATGTGTTGGGACTCGATCCGGAGACCGGATCCCAACTGCTTATAATTTGACACTCTTACTCTTGCTTTAATTCCACATCTATTGGACCCGTTTCCAAGGCCCAACTTCTTGAGTCCTGAAGCCTTGTGCCTGCTACCTTGCAGGGTCATTAACTGTAACTCAACATTCGCGGCGATCGCACACCAATTAATTACTAAAATCATGAGTTGATTTATTCATACAGAATGTAGCCTTAAGTCTCTAGTTCGATTTGAAACAAGAATCACCTCAAACGGAGTTGTATAACTCAAGTTATGCTTAAAAAACCTAAAAGAGCTCATGCTCCAAATATGATCTCCAAACCGACCTCTCACTTATTTTAATGCAAACTTCTTCAATTTAACTCCAAATGGTACAAATTTTTGTAAGGAGAAAGATATATGTGTTAGAAATCTTATGGTTCAAGTCTCACCTCAATTTGAGGTCGGATGAGGGATTTATGCCCAAAAGAATAGACTATGTTCACACCCAAAATCAAATTGAACCTCTTTTGGCACGATTTCCATAACTTTTGATCTAGATGTCAGGATTGAGTTCGTTCTTTGACCATTAGAAAGAAGACATCTAGATCTACAACTCTCATGAATACCACAAAACGAGATTCGGCCTCTAACTTTGTCCAAATTCACATTTTTCCCGTAGCTGTCCGTTAAACGGACATCCATGTCCGTTTAACGGACACATTCGGGTGAAAGTGGTCCAAATGCGAGAATGTCCGTTAAACGGACATGCAAGTCCGTCTAACGGACATGGGCAGGCTAAGGGGTGTTTTTGCACCCGAGGCTGTCCGTTTAACGAACATCCATGTCCGTTTAACGGACATGCCATTTTTCAAAAACTCCAATTCCTCCTCCAAACATCTCACCTTCAACCTAACTTCATATCCACTTGAATACTTAACAATTTTAACTTATTCTAAAGCATAAACACTTCATAACACTTCAAATTCCAAGTTCATTCACCAACTTCACAATATCCGGCTTAATTAGTTCATCAAAATCATGAATTCATTCCTTAGTCATCAAGACCATCATGAGCTCACAAGCAATATGAACATCAAAAATGACTTTAACAGTTATCTTCCAATTGTCATAACTTCCTACTCCAAATCTTAAAAAGTACATATTATATCTCAATGGAAAGATAACAAGGTGCTCTACAACTCTCATGAAGGATGCAAAAGTTAGTTTCATCATTAAACAAGGTAAAAAGTCATTCAAAGCCACTGCTCATACTAGGACTAATGAAACAGTAAAATCACATTATGAACAGTAACTGAATGTACTCCCAACCTCATAACTTCTTCATTTCAAGTCCAATGGTGACAAATTCTATATCGATGGAAAGCTCTCAACAAATACTATAATCTTCAAGAAGACACCTCTATTCAATTCAAACACTAAGAGGGTCTAAATTTTAAGCGAAGTTTCTGTCAAATTTTGTAAAAAATTGACAGCATCTCCTTTGTATATTTAACTAGCCAAACCTCAATCCAATTACCCTCACCTGCACAAGACTTAATATGCACAATCTTCAGTCTCCAACATCATCAACCCATCCATATAAACCTATGATTTAACTCAAAAATAGTAGCAAACGCAATTTCTTTCTTTTGTCAAAGTCAAACCATACTACAATATCTTGATATACAAAGCACATGCAATTTGCACAAAGAACCTTAACTCTTAAAACTCTTGTACTTACATTAACAAATTGAGATATTACAACGCATTAGAGGGCATTTAGCTCGATTACAATCCAAAAGATCAAATGCCAAAAATAAAAAGTGGATCAATTCTCCAAAATACAACCTAACTCTTTGTTTCCAAAAAATGACTTCTAAAATAGAAACATTGAAGTGATGCCTCAATCCAATACTTTAACTCGGGTTCCCGCTCGTCACCTGTGGAGGGGAAAGGGGTGTGAGCTCGACGACTCAGTGGGTAAACAGCTTAATAATTAAGAAATAAGCAAAAACGTTCTTTACTCCTTCATTTTCAAAGCAATTTTCATATGATAGAAACCTTTCAAAATTTATCAAAACTTTTCACAATTCATTTCATCATTCATTTTCAAAGCCAAAATCACATTGTTCGGAACACTTTCAACTTTTCAAATCTTCTGGAAAAACTCATTTCATCACACCAATTTCACATCAAGATCACATAAGCATAGAGAAAGTGATAAATCAATTTATCAAAAGCATTTACCATACAACATAACATACAAAAACAACATAAACAAACATATCACATAATCACATATAAAATGGTTTGGGTGGATCCAAACAGGACGTACTACACATTTCCGCAAAGCGGTCATGTGTAGCCGTGAACACATGTGGGAGTCCGTGAGGAACTCCAAGGCCACTAGCGGGCAGCTGGGAGAAGGCTATATTTAGACAGGTGCACCTATCACACATAAGGGACCACCACAAACCCAAACAAACATGTATATCACATAATTCACACAATTTATAATCATCAGCCTCAAATGGCAAAATCACTTTCATATAATCGTTGAAATCATCCCTTTCGGATCTTTTTCTCTTGTAAAACCATTTCACACATATTTTCACAAAGTCTTTACATTCAAAACATTTCATATAAGTTTAAACTATCACAAATAGCAATTCCCTGAAAAAATTTGAGAAACCATAGGAAAACATTATATGACATTTATTTTAAAGCAATTAAGTAGCTTATTAACTCAACTATTAAATTATCACCCACCTTAATTCCTTTAGCTAGAAGCTTGAACATTTGGCCTTTCCTTTCACTTCAATTCCCTCTCTTAACCTTCATCAAACATAAAATCCCATAGGAAGCATAAATTGGCTATTCTAAGGAGATGAAAACATGAAAAATAACCCATCTAACTTAACTCATACCTAACTTAAGCTATATTCACTAAAACCCATCAATAATTTCAAAAGAATTCACAATTTCTTACCTTGGAGATGAAACCCACGAAAATCTCTCTCCTCTTAGCTTTAATGAAAGCTTAACCCTTCTTCTTCCTTTTCCTCCTTAAAGAACTCTTGGTATCTCTTCTATTAAGCAAGAAATCACAAAGCCCTAACCTTTCTTCTTCTCTCTTCTTCTTCTTCTTCTTCTTCTTCTTCTTCTTCCTCTTCTTCTTTCCCACGAAGACTCCCTCTCTCCTTTCTCCTTGGAAATTTCGTGACTCTTCTTTCATTAGCCTTAACACATGACTTTTATATTAAAAACCTAAGCTCCAACTCATCAAAACTACGTAGTTTTAGGATCCCTCTTAAAACTTAAAATTTCCTAGCTCTTCTCCTCACATTTACGACTACAAGCTTTGTTTCTTTCCCTTTTTACTTCTAATTTAACTCAAATGGACCAAAGTAGCCCTCCTCAAAAGCCTTTGGTCTTTAAAACATAAGTGATAAACCTAAATTGCCCTCAAGCCATTTTATTCATTTAATCTCTAACAATTTTCTCCACTCAAATTTAAACTTAATCCATCAATTAATTTCCATTTCTTTAAGCACTAACACCTCAAAATAATTTAGACAATACCTCAAAATAATTTAGACATGCTTAATTAAATAAATAAAAATCAGGGGCCCAACAATATGGACATTATTGTCAAGAAACTCTTGTCAATAGAAAAATGCTTAAAAGAATACTATGTATTCTGTAAATTCTTGTGGCATATTTAATATTACATTATTAGAAAATCTCAGAAAAATCATATGTTTTATGGTATTAATCTTAAGGAAAAAGCCTCAGATATTAGGTTAACTTCTAATAAAGTAAAGATTCCTTTGCCATCTAAAAAAGAAATTTCTCAAAAATTTAATTATATTCCCAAAACAATTAGGGACAAAATAGAATGGGTGCAATATCAAATCCATACTTATGATAGTTAGATCTACTTTTAGAGAAGGAATAGATAGAGCAATATTAGATGATTGAATTTGTAATAGAAAAGAAGCATATAGGATGATACTATCCTAAGATGGCTTATAATATGCAAGATAAAGATTTTGATAGACACTCTCTTTAATGCAAGCTTCAAATGAAAAGATTTAATTAGAGATGGAAATAAACCATATTCTATTACTTATAAGATATCTTATGCTTTATCTAATACTCATTATACATAATGTTTTGAAAACAATTATATTATTGGCATTCCTAAATTATTTTATGAAGTTGAAAGAAAATATTCTCCTTATATAGCAAATTTAAAAAGATAGAAGATGATTTTTCATTAGATTTATAGAAAACCCTTAATAACTTCTCACAAGAAATTATTGCCTATACTATCTTATTTAGAAACTTGTGTTTCAAGTAGTTAAAGATAGGCTAATACTTTGATAATAGCAGATAGAAAGATAAGTTTTAATTACAAAATTAAAGGAGAATATTTTGTTGGTACAAATTTTGTTCCTATAATATCTTAGTTGATACCAAAGCTAGTGAAAGTTAAATTAATCGAATCTAATACATAAGTTCATATGTTTCCAACTAAATGAACCTTATCGGTGTATAAATTTCAATGGTGAAATACATCGATAGATACCACCATATAAACCACTCTTAAGATAGGAGACAAAAAATAACTATAAGATTTTAGTTAAAAATGAAGATAGAGTATAATACTTTGTTGCCTATATAGACGGTGGAGTTGTTTCTTATTTATGTAAAGCAAGTTGTTTTCCTTTACAATATCATGAAACTTTAAAAATATAATTGAATTATTTATTTCTAATAGTAAGATGCATTTATCAAAAGGTGTTAATCAACCTCAAACACTGTTAGGATCATTTCTAATAAAATGTCCACCATTTTACTTTTATGATATCAGATTGATTTGTTTAAGGAAATAATTTTATTTCATAAAATCTTATTTGTACAATTAAAAACAAATACATTTCAAAACACCTTGTGGTCATTGGGTCATAGTTAATAGAATTAGAAATGCCTATGCTCAATCTACACTATTCATATTTAAATCTCGCACAGCCTAGCGTGGTTTAGGGTATAAAGAGCATTGATCCTTCCAAAAGGGAAACCTTTATTAAAAATAGAAAACATTATAGAAAATAAGTATCATCATATAAAACCATCAAGGATGGACTAGACTTAGTAATAAAAAAGATTAAAATTACTTTAATAATTTAATACAATTTTGGGATAAAACAAAGAAAAAGAAAACTTAGAAATGATAGATAAACAAAAAATTATTAGAGTTACTATTGTGAGATATAATTTAGAAGATCAAAATAATTTAGAAAACAAATTCATGAATTAGAAAACCTAAAAATAATTAGGCCTAGTAAATCCCCTCATTCTTCAATAGCTTTTATGGTTATAAATCATGCAAAACTAATTAGAAATAAAACTAGAATGGTAATAAATTATTAAAATTAAATAATAGTATGGTATTTGATGTATACTTCTTACCGCACAAAGAAAGAGTATAAACATCATTAGAGGAAAATGAACCTTCTTTAAATTTGATTATAAAAGTAGATTTTGGTAGATAAAATGAATAAAATAGTATTCCACACTTAACAAGGTCATTACTATTGGTTAGTAATTCCTTTTGGTTTAAAAATGCCACCATAAATATTTCAAAGGAAAATAGATAATATCTTCAAATATCATAATTTCATTTATATTTATGTGGATGATATTTTAATAGCTAGCAATAATATTGCTCAACATAATATACATCTCAATAAATTTGTGAATTTATGTTAATAACATAGTTTAGTTCTCTTTGAGAAAAAAGATAAGATATGTTAGACTGAAATACAATTCCTTGGCATGGAGATAGATGGCAGAGCAGTTAAATTTCAACCTCTTATCCTCAAAAACATCTCACAATTTGCTAATAAGTTAATAGATAAAAAAAATAAGTTCATAGCATTTAGGAGCATTAAATTGTGCTTAAGATTTTATTCAAAATATAGTTGAGATAAGAAAATCTATTCTAATGCTTTTAAACAAAAATCAAAGATTTGAAGTTTCACCCTATTTGATTAAACATTTAAAGAAAATTAAGATTTTGTACATTACATTGTCAAAACTTTCTTTACCATCTAATGATGATGATTCAATTTTAAAACTAATGCTTATGATCATGTATGGAGTGGATTATTACAAAAGATAGATTATGATAATTCTAATATTAAGATGAATGAGTCTCTTTGTAGGTATGCTTCTAGATTTTCTTACAAATTCTCAACAAAGATATCACATAAATGAAAATGAATTATCGGCAATAGTCAAAATTGTAAAAATTTATTATTTTTATTGCCTAAAATTTTTATTAAGAATTTATAATGCTTAAGTTAAGGCTTTTATTCAAAATAATTTACCTCTAATCCAAAATATAAAAGATATATTAAATGACAAAATTTATTAGCTAAATATGCCTTTGATATTGAGATTATCAAATTTAATAATAATGTTCTTGCTAATTTTTAAATAGAGATGGTCAATTTCAAAGAAGAGATATTTTACTTATTAGAGCAAATTTCCCAAGATATCAATACTTTCCAAACAAAAATCAAAGATTTATTAGATATTGTTAACTTTAACTCGATACCAAAAGAAGTTGCATAGCTAATGCTTCCGTTTTGCCATATATGACAAGCCAAGATAAATCATTATAATTATTCAAAACAAAAACTTTATAGCCTAATCAACGAGGCTAAGATAGTTAAAGATTCATCATCTACAAGCTC
The DNA here is from genome assembly GCA_029891385.1 of Erythroxylum novogranatense. Lineage (NCBI taxonomy): Eukaryota > Viridiplantae > Streptophyta > Magnoliopsida > Malpighiales > Erythroxylaceae > Erythroxylum > Erythroxylum novogranatense. Next base: position 40,816,268 of record CM057234.1, on the reverse strand, counting down.
TTTTTTCCTGATAAAGGTATTTACTAGTCAGTAGATTAAGCCAAAAAAGGTTACTTTTGATAATATTTTTCTAAGGCCTAATACTACACGCAAATTGACGATACAAAGAAAGATCATAATTGACAATCTTCTAAAAATTCATCCTGCTTTTCATGCACATATAAGGTAATGAGAGACTTATACACTCTACAAAATAATGAAACTTGCTATATTGTTTTTTCTAGGATATATCTTACAGTAAACCTTTTTACAAGGAGCTCATTCACAAGCTATTAGAGATTGGCATGATTTTGGAACGATAAATGTTATATGCTTAACTAATCCAAAGTTTCTTAAGATATTATTACTTCCCAGATGGATTCAAGAAGAGGTTAATGATTGTTATCTAAATAACCTTACAATGACCCCAAAAGATATCTTGGTATTAAAGATATTATCTGCTGGTCCAAATTTTCATAAAGACGAACAAAATTATGTTTATCATTTTATTACCTTGGGAAAGGCATAACATTTTCCTATTACTATAGATACTAAGTTAAGAAATTAATTCTCTAAATACACTGAAAATGATATCCATTATAAAATAAGAATCAAAATGAGAAATATTATTTGAGGCATCGAGGTAACATTCAAGAAGGGACTTCAAACCTATACCGAAAAACCAAATTTTCTTCTTTAATGATAGCTCCAACCAAAAAGATACCATTGGTTGCTGAAAATTAGATAAACATGATTGAAATATGAAGGATAAGATCTAGTCTGAAAACATATAGAAAATATATGTCCTTCTTGTACAAGTGGCTAAGTGACTCTTAAAGGAAAGGATAAAGCTCAAGCATAAAGTGTATCTATATACAATGATGATTCTGAATCAAAAAGATAAAATGATAATGTGGAAATCTCTCCAACCACACAGATAAAAGAGAATCTATTATTGATTAAGATAAAATCTGCTTTTCTGAAAAGTTAATATAATGTAATTTTTATTCAATTTAGAATCTGGACTTCAAGTTTGTTTGTATAAATAAGACCTGTAAGATAGTAAAGGGGGCATTAAGCATCTTTTATATATCTTATTTTGTAATCTCCTTTATTATGAAATTAAAATATCCTTTCTGTAGATACAGTTCACAAATTCTATTTAAAACCTTACTCTTCTCCTAAATCTTTAGTATATGCCTTAAAGTAGGAAACAAATTAAGCTTGTGCTAGGCTTTGTTAAAGGATTGTCAAGGGTGGCTACCTTACTCAAAGGTTGGAGTTGGCAGACTCGTTAAAAGACTTGATAGAAACTTGTTAAAGTTATGATAAAAAAAATTAAAGATACAGATACAAAAGCGTAATGGACACTTTAATTTGAAAATGTTGAAACCGTTTCACATATTATTATATCATGACTTTTTAGTTTCTAAAAATTCATGTATGAGTTATTAGTAATAGATTATAAATGAGATAATTACATCCTCTTTCAAGTAGTCATTAATATTATAGAAAATAATGATAAATTAGAGGATGAAGATTTGCTTCAAATCTCTTTAATTTTTAATATTATTAATGGATTATATATGATAAAACCTTTTATTTTCGAGCGTTATCATATTTGCATTAGATCATATTTGTTCTATAGTTTGATTTCTTATTTGGCCTCTAAATTGGTAACTACCTTGACAGCCTTTAACAAAGTCTATCACATCTTTAATTTGTTTCCTACTTTTAGGTGTGTACTACAGATTGAGGAGAAGAGTAAAGTTTTAAATGAAAATTCTGAACTGCATCTACAAAAAGGAAATTTTTATTTCATAATAGAGGAGACTAAAAAGATGAGATACATAGATGATGTTTGATGCCCCTTTTACTAACCTAGGGATCTTATTTATACAAGTGGACTTGGAGTCTGAATTCTAGCTTTAACAAAATTTACATTTTATCAACTTTTCAAAATTTATAGGCCAAATCAAATATAATCAAACAAAAATATGATTACATGTGAAAACAAAAGTTGTTATCATCTCTAAGCCATTAATAATATCAAAAATCAAAGAGATTCAGAGCAAATCTTCATCCTTTAATTTATCATTATTTGCTATGATATCAATCACTTCTTAAAAGAGGGATGTAATTATCTCATGTATAGATTCTAAGGAATCTAAATCTATTCCAAATAGTGCATATATTTAATTTTTGAGAAAAAGAAGTCATAATATAATTAATTAGAGAATAGTCTCAAAATTTCTAAATTAAAGGGTCCATTATTGTTGGACCCCGATCTTTTAGTGAAATTTAGAAATATCAAAAGTATGAAATGAGTATTTTTGTACATGTATTGTGTTATAGATGAATTGATACTTTGATAAAATGGATGAGAAATTTTTTTTTTGGTTTTGATGATTTTGATAATTGTGTAGATTTGTATGGGTTATGAAAGGAGTTGATTGAAAGGGAAGTTCAAAAGCAAAAAATAAAGAGAAAAATGTGTAAGAAATTGAAGAATTAAAGAAAGTTGACTTTTTGGGGATAGAGAGTTGACTTTTTGATTTAGGCAGAATTTGAGAAAATGATATTCATAAAAGTTGTAGTTTCTGTCGAAAGCTTTCTATCGCTATAAAGTATGATATTTTTCGATATCAGAATTGAAAGTTATGACTTTCCGAAGTTAAGGTTATTTTACTTTGTTTGAAAAATGCTATAGGATGACATATGTCTGGCAGAATCTTTGATTGAAAAATTGACCTAGTTAGAGGTTGAATTTACTTTTGAGTTCTTCATGAAAGTTTTAGATTATGTTTTGATATTTTCATTGATATAAAGTATGCAATTTTTGGACCATGGAATGTGAAGTTATGATTTTTGTAAGTTGCTGTTACTGTTTTGGCATGATTATTAGAGGACAGAACATTTGATTAGAAATTTAACTTCCTTAAAGGCCAGATTGATTTTTCTGTCCTTCATGAAAGTTGTAGGTGATTTTCTGATCTTTGCATTGATATAAAATATGTCATGTTTGGACTTTGGATTTGAAAGATAGAAATTTTCAAAGTTGAGTTATTGTTTAGGGATATATTAATTTAGGCAGAAAGTTTGATTGGATTTTGTCCCCTTTAGAGATGGAATTGATTGTAGAGTTCTTCTTGGAAGTTGTATAGCTTCATTTAAGCTTTCTTTTGATACCAAATTTGTTAAATTTGGAATTCGGGACCAAAAGTTATGAATTTTAGAAATTCCGGTTATATATATATATATATAAATTCTTTTGTTTTTGCTATTCTCCTCCCCTAATCCGACCCTTGTTCAATCTTTTGTTTATAACTTTTCTGTCCGACATCCGATTGATTTAGTTTTCAAAGCTTTGGATTCCTAAGACAATTATCTTCATCAGAATGGGAAATTTATAATTTTTGAGATTAAATTGAAAGAGATTGATTTAATCAAAGTAAGTTAGATATTTTCTAAACATGGTTTAGTCTTTTGAGAAATTCTTGATCTGTGGAGATCCGATTAAATTGATTCTTGAGGAAAAATAAAATAGAGACATGGAGCTACAAGTCATAAGAAGGAATTGAATTTCAATTTAGCCTCTACAACTTCCAATTTCTAAATGGAAGTCGGGTTTAGTGTGCAGTCTTGGATTAGAAAAATCTGAAAGCATTTTGGCCATAACTTTTGCTCTAGTAATCCAAATGAGGTGATTCTTAATTTGGATTAAACTAAAGAAATATGGATACAATTTGCCTGAATAAAATGAATTTTAATTTAGCCTCTAAGATTTTCAATTTGTGGATGGAAATAAAGTGCTGGAAAATGTGTTAGCATAAGACTAACCCGAAATATTTGGACTATAACGTTTGGAGTAGTGTACCAAATTAAATGATTTTGGTGGCGTTATGAAATTAAGACAATGAGGAACATTTTTATATAAGAAAGTTTTGACAAATTCCTTCAATTTGATGGTGAGAAAAATGTCCTAAAATAAGCTTGAATTCAAATGGATTTCAGGGGCAATTTTGGAAGACCACTTAAAGGGTTAGGTTTTAAGGCTTATAAGGAAGGGCTTTTTGGTCATTTATCATTCATTAAATGACTTGGCATTGGGTTGTCATATTTAGAAGAGAAGTAGCCAAAATTGAGGAAGAAAGAAAACAAATGAAAGAAGAAAAGAGAGAAGATGGGTTCGGTGGTGGAGAAGAAGGAAGAAGAAAGGGAAAAAAAAACTAGGGTTTTCGATTTTGTGAGTTTCCAAGAGGGATTTTGATGTTGTTTCAAGAGAAAAAGGTGGAGGAGCACAAGAGCTTCCTTCTAAGCCAATAAAAATCCAAAAATGGTGGAGGTTAAAGATAAGAGAAAATTTTGATTTGTTAAATTTTGATGAGATTTTGGTTTATTTGGCTTAAGATTGGTATGGGTTTATGATTTCCAGGTTCAATTTTGGTGATTGCTTAGTATTATTGGTTCAATTTTAGATGATTAAGTAATTAGGGTTTATGTTATTGAATTAGGGAAAATTAAGTGAGGCTTTGAAGAAATTGAAGCTTCGGACAAGTTTCAAGCATGGAATCGAGGTGGGTAATGTGTTTATATTTTGAATTATAAGCTACTATTATGTTCTTGAAAAATCAAGAAAGTGAAAAGGGTTTTTTAATTTTTATTTTGAATGATTAAAATTCCTTGCTTTTGGAAATGATTTAAGAAATTGCAATCTTTATCGAATTCATTATTTTTCGAAAGATTTGAATAATTTGATAATTGCCTTCAATTGATCATTTCATTGGTTTTGAATGAATGTGAAATTGCCATATAAAATTTTAGATGATGAATGTGTAATGTAAATGAGAATTTGTGGCATTATGAATGAAATTGTTTGATATGACACGATATGAGAAGTAAGTCTTTGAAATGTGTTGCTTTATAGTTTGAAAATAATTAGATGTATAGGAGTGTGGTTGCTGCCATTTGAGGGTATATATATGGATTGGTTTGTGTTTTGGGAGATTGAGTTTTGTGCAGGTGCTTAAGTTTGGGTCGAAGATTGAAGATTTGGCTAGTTGATTTTTAGGGGAGGTGTTGTCAAATTTTTGTAAGAATGGGCAGAAACTTTGTTTGTATTTTTGACTCTCTTAGAGCTTGAATTAGATTGGGGGTCTTCTTGAAGATTGTAGTACATGTTTAGAGCTTTCCAATGGTATATAATTTGTCACTTTTGGATTTAGGATGAAGAAGTTATAAAGTTTGAAAGATTACAGTTACTGTTGATAAGGGTTTTGTGTGGGCAGTATCTTTGGAAGGGTTTTTCACCTCCTTAGAGCCTTCATTGTGTTGGAGTTATGTAAATATAGTGCCCTGAAAAGCAAGTGTATTTACATGTAACTTTATATTCTTCAGTTACAGTTTTGTAATGAAAATATTTATTATTAATAAAACAAAAGAGTTTGATTTTATCTTTATGAGCATTATATATCTGGTTATAAGGTACCAAGATTCTTTTGTAAGTAATATACATATACATAGAGATGTATGGGAAACATGTATATTATTAGAATCTGAATTAATTGATTCACAGTTGAATAATCAAGTTGGTCGCTTAATTATGGTTTAGACTGTAGTGTTACGATTTATCTCCATATAAGTAAAGGAGTTTACTTCAAGAAAATGATGAGTTTCATATCATGATAGTAGTTGACTATCGATAATGGCACTATTAAATGAATCTGGAATCAAGTATGTTTTCAAGAATAAAGTGGGTCGTCACTTTAATCTTAAAACATACAACTTAAGCATTCGCTTATTATGAACCATAATCTTGATGAGTGGTGAACTCATATATGTTTCATTATAATTCTTGATATGATCGGAATGGATTTTTACAGAGTATTAATCCAAAGGTTCGCATGTTGGAATTATTAATTGAAATATGTATCAGGGAACATTCACTCAAATAAAGAGTTTATAGTATTATCATCTCTTCTAGATGTTTTAAGGAGATTTGGTGATTAAACTGACTCCAGTAGTTTGATGGACTAGCTACCCATCAAGTCTTAACACTGAGATGAGATCTTATGTGTTAATCACCATATAAAGTAAAATGAGAGATCTATAAGGAAAAACCAACATAAGGGCAAAACGGTAATTTTACCCTTTGTTGTGTGGATGGCTATAATAAGGTTCTAAATAGGGTTTGCAATTGGACATATAATCATAATATTTAATAATTCAAGAGTTCAACTAATTGTCTTTAGTGGAATGACATTTAGTTAATAAGCTAGAATTAATTCCAATGAGATCAATTAATTCGGGCTTATTGGAGCTTGAATTATCAAAGTCCAATAAGATTCCCCACTTGGCTATAAGGAAGGTTATCAAGCTAAGTAACAAATATAAATGGAGGTTAATTAGAAGCTCATAATTGAATCTTGGGCTTGGTCTAATTAAAGAAGCCCAAATGTACATTTAGTAATGGGCTTGGTTTTTGGTTTAATGTAATTAATTAGATTAATTATATTAAAACAATTTTTTTAAGAAGAAGATAACAATTTTGGTTATTCCTAGGTTAAATGTGTAACCACACATTTGACATTAAAAATGCTAAATAAAGATGGTCTTTATTATGGTTAATCATCATTAAATGAAGTTATGAACTTACCATTAAATGGTTTAATGGTTGTCTTTTAATGTTGGCTTGTAACCTATTTGCATTCATTAGATTAAAGATGAAAGATGTACATTAGATGGACCATCTTCCTTCTTTCTTCTTGGCAAAACCGAAATTGGGTATTGAATTTTAGGTTATGGTCTTTTCAAATAGCCATCATAAAGATAAATGAAGATAATCTCAATTATTGGCTATTTTATGAGTGATTAATGAAAGAAGTGATGCATTTGATGTCTCTCTCTCCTTCCATCCATGCATATACGAAATTGGTAGGAAAGAAAGAGTTATTGCATGTTCTTTACACCTTCTCTCGTTTCATGGAATAGAGAATCGAAAATACCAATTGAAAGAGTTTCAATTTTTCTTCTTCTTCTTCTAAGAAAATCTCCTCCAAACATTTCTTCTCCTTTCCTACCAAAGGATTTTGTTAACCTAATTTTCCTTGAAGAACAGGTGGTAAATCTAATTGGTTGAGGATACTACAACAAGGAGAAAGTAGATTGCTAAAGGAAAAGAGTCAAAGGCAAAGGATTTGGATACACGAAGAAGGAGAGGATAGCGTAGCGAGGATTTAAAGCTGTAGCAAAGGAGTCTGTAATACTCCTGATCTTGTTTATATTTTATTATCCTTATACCATATCATGTATGAATTGGCATGTTGATTTGGATTTGTTTCTTCTGCTGCAAGTAATGATTTCTTAAAAGTTTTGAAATCTACCGTTTTTCCAAATAAAGCATGTTTTCTTTTTCCGATCCAACAATTGGTATCAGAGCCAGTTTCTAATGCATGATTTCAGTTCCTATATATTGGATGCATGGGTTGGCAATCTTTTTGTGTATGCTGCATATTTTTATGTGATAGAAATATACATGGTGTATGTTTGCTCTTTTGGTTTTCCATAGAAGTTAAATTTACCTTGTAAGATTTTTTCATTGGTTGTAACAAGGAGGGTGGTCTATCATCACCATGTTTCCTCCTTGGTTTCTTTTTTCTATTTTCTTTGATTTTGTAATGTACAAATTGATGTAATGATGAAGATGGAGCAGCCATGGATTGAAGAAATGGAAAGGTAAAATTTTCTGTGTATCCTTTTGTGTATTGGCATAAGTTTTGTAAAAACATATTTTCAAAGTGACAAAATTCGATTTTCATATATGTCATTACATTTTGTTTACCGAATGGGCCGGATCATGTTTGTGAAGAGTTCGAAGCGGAAGATCCAAGTCCAAGAAGTATACTTTGGACCTAAAAGGCTTGTAATTATTTAATTTTTCTAGGATGGACAATCAAAAGTGGCTTTATTAGTTCATGTGATGAATGGAGAAATGAATGCTAATAATATGTGATATTATGTGATTGCATGTCATTTAGAAAATTGCCAACCCTAGGCTTTGCCATGCATTCATTATGTATGAGATATATAATGAAACAATATAAGATGGATAATAAATTGCATCTAAACAAGATGGTATTTAAAACTTAAAGCCCAAAAAGATTGAGTGGGAGAGGATGCTCCTGTGAGAGTCCACTGTCTCCAAATAATGGCCCGTTTGCATGTGGTGAAGTGTTACTCCCCATCGGAGGGCATGGATCCTAGATCTTGCATGGTTTAGGTCTCCTTAAGGATAAGTCCACTTAATGATAGCAAATGTGACCTCCCACCGAGACATGGTTTATAGGTATCTTTAGTGAATGAATCAAATGGTTAAACACTCAATATTTTTTATCAATAAACTGCCCACCGTAGCTCTATTGGTAAAAGTATGGACCAAATTAAGACACTTCTTAAAAAATTGGGCATGAGATGCTTGATAGTTTTTGAGTGGGAGGGTCCTAGTTTTTCTTTTAATGGATAAGATGGCCCACCGTCACTTAGTCTGTTATAGATAAGAAAAATAACCGTCGTATAATGTTTAAATTTTTTAAGTTTTTTTAAATCTATCATCATGCATACATGCATCATGATTTTATACAAAGTTCCATAAATTGTTGACTAGTATGCTCATGTTTTAATAATTTATCTTTTCAGACATAATCAACCACAAAATGAATCCTCTCACCCTGCTCTTGACTAATAACAAATTGGAAAATAGAGATAATTTTAATGAATGGAGACGTAACCTTGACATTGTTCTTCAATATAAACGTATTTCATGGGTGTTAACTGAAAATGAGCCTACACCTCTAAGTGGAGATTCAACTCGAGCAAGTCCAACAACGTGGCGTTGGCGAGAATCTCGACAAGACTACTAAGTGTTATATTCTGGCTTCTGTCAGCGGCATGTTGCAAAAGCAAATTGCTTGTATGAAAACTGCTAGTGCAATGGTCTATCACCTACATGAGATGTTTGGTGTGAGGACTAGGTCTGCAAAAGTGAAAGCTATCCAAACCTTTCATAATCTCAGACAGAAACCTGGTGAACCGGTGCGGGATTACATGATGAAGGTAATCTCTGCGATCACTGAGGCTGACATGCTTGGGGCGGATATGGATGCGGACATGCAGATGATTATGATCATCAATATCTTAAACTCTTCTTTTCAGCAGTTTAAGTTGGACTATGAGCTCAACAGCAAGGATTACACCTTAAGTGAGTTGATGAATACCCTCCAGAGCACGGAGGAGATATTGAATATTAAGGCTCGAGGCCGAAGCTAATGTAGCTTCTTCTTCTAAGCCCAAGGTAAGGGCAAGGAAAGAAGAAGGGTCCAATGAAAAAGAAGGCCCAAACAGGGGTCAAGGACAAATCCATGAAAAAGAAGGCCAAAGAAAACATCAAAGGAAAGTGTTTCCACTGTGAAGAGATGGGCCACTAGAAAAGAAACTGTCCAGTCTACCTAGAGTCCCTCAAAAGCAAACAAGGTATGGGCTTCCTAAGTTTGTTAGGAACTAGAAATGTGACAGATTTATCTACTTCTTGGATATTAGATTCAGGAGCCACTAACTACGTTTGTAATTCTTTGCAGGGGTTCCAGCAAAGGAAAAGACTACCTAAAGGCCAGTTTCAAGTCAAGATAGCAGATGGTTCCTATGTTTCAGCAGAATCAGTGGGAGTAGTTATCTTGGACTTTCCTAGTGGTCATGGGTTATATTTGGAGGATGTTTATTACATGCCAATGATTGTAAGGAACATGATTTACATTTTTGTCTAATAAAATCTGGTTATTCCTTATATTTTGAAAAGGTTGTTTCAATATATGAGAATAAGGATTTTAATTGTGATGCGATAACTAAACAGGATTGTTTTTATAGAACCTATGAAAGGCTCACTAAACACCACGTAATTGATAAAACCAAGACAATCCAAAATCTCTAGCATTAATTCAAAGTATCTGTGGCACTTAAGAATGGGTCATATCAATCAAAAAAGACTTGACAGGCTAGTAAAGGATGGGATCCTTATAGGCTTGGATAGTGATCCATTACCTACCTGTGAATCTTGTATTGAAGGAAAAATGACCAAAGCCTCATTTCCTTCTAAAGGAAACAGATCTGAATCCACATTGGACCTGGTACATACTGATGTGTGTGGGCCCATGAATGTACTAGCTAGAGGAGGTTATGAATATTTTATAATTTTTATAGATGATTACTCAAGACATGGCTATTTGTATTTGATGCATAAAAAGAGTAAATCTTTTGAAAAGTTCAAAGAATTCAAAGCTGAAGCTGAGAAGCAACTTGGCAAGCCATTAAAACAGCTTCGATCATATCGAGGTGGTGAGTATTTATCTGGAGAGTTCCAGCAATATTTAATTGACAATGGAATTATTTCCAATTTGTCAGCTCCTCGTACACCTCAATAGAATGGTGTAGCTAAGAGGAGAAATAGAACTCTATTGGAAATGGTAAGATCAATGATGTCCTACGCTAGCCTTCCAGAATCATTCTGGGGATATGCCATACAAACGGCAACATTCTTCTTAACTTTGCTCCGTCTAAATCGGTGCCTAAAACACCTAGGGAGTTGTGGACTGGCCGAGTGCCTTCATTGAGGCATTTGAGGAATTGGGGCTGCCCAGCCCATGTTCTAAAGCCTAAATCCACAAAGATGAAACCAAGGTCAGAAGTATGTTTGTTTGTAGGATATCCTACGGAAACTCGAGGGTACTATTTTTACAGTCCTCATAATAAGAAGGTATTTGTTTCGACAAATGCAATCTTCTTAGAGGAAGAGTTTGTGAAAAATCACAAAGGAAGAAGTGAAGTAGTACTAAAGGAGTTAGCTATTTCATCCAAATCAAGAGTTGTTTTGGATATGACAGAACAAGATGTCGAAATGGATTCAAGAGTTGAATCAAAAGTGCAACCTGAACATCAAGGTGTGCCTAGACATAGTGGGAGGGTTGTGAGATAGCCAGATAGGTATCTGGGTTTAGGAGAAGGCTTAATTGCCATCTCGAACCAAGAAGAAATAGATCCCATTACGTATACACAGGCTATTAATGATGTTGATGCAGGAAAATGGCTCAAGGCGATGGAATCGGAAATAGATTCTATGTATACTAATGAAGTCTAGGTCCTTGTAGATCTACCACCAGGTCTAAAAGTCATAGGGTGTAAATGGATCTACAAAAGGAAAAGGGGATCGGATGGAAAGGTAGAGACCTTTAAAGCTAGATTGGTAGCTAAAGGCTATACTCAAAAGGAGGGTATAGATTATGAGGAGACTTTTTCTCCGGTTGCCATGCTTAAGTCCATCCGGATTCTTTTGTCCATAGCAGCCTATTTCGATTATGAAATATGGAAAATGGATGTCAAGACCGCATTTCTTAATGGTGATCTTGAGGAGACCATTTATATGGCCCAATCAAAAGGATTCATTGAGCCAGGTAATGAGCATAAGGTTTGCAAGTTGCAAAGGTCCATTTATGGACTTAAGCAAGCATCTAGGTCTTGGAACATTAGGTTTGATAAGGCTATCAAAACCTATGGGTTTATACAAAACCTAGATGAGCCTTGTGTTTATAAAAGAATACAAGAAGGTAAGGTTATTTTCCTAATCCTGTATGTTAATGACATTCTGCTCATTGGGAATGATGTGGGAATGTTATCTGCAGTTAAGGGATGGATGAATGAACAGTTTTCAATGAAGAATTTGGGAGAGGCTACCTATGTTCTAGGGATCAAACTTATAAGGGATTGAAAGAACAAGCAGATAGCTTTGTCTCAACTAACCTGCATTGAGAATATGCTCAATAAGTTCGTCATGCAAGATTCCAAGAGGGGTTTTACTCCTACTAGACATGGAATCAAACTTTCAAAGGAACAAGCACCTAAAACCCAAGAGGAGGTTGAACGCATGCGTAACATTCCATATGCTTCGGCAGTTGGTAGTTTGATGTATGCAATGTCGTGCACTAGACCGGATATCATTACTGAATGGGATCGGTAGCGATTTCACCAATCCAAGAATGGAATATTGGACTGCGGTTAAGTGTATACTTAAGTATCTTCGTAGAACGAAGAACTTAATGCTTGTTTACTCTGGAAGTAATCTTATTCCGACATGATATACGGATTCTGATTTCCAATCAGATGTTGATTCAAGGAAATCAACTTCTGGTTCTATATTTACTTTAGAAGGTGGAGCCATAGTTTGGAGGAGTGTCAAGCAATCTTGTATTGCTGATTCGACTATGGAGGTTGAGTATGTTGCTTGCTTGTGAAAGAAAGGAAGCGATCCGCTCGAAAGTTCCTAAATAATTTGGAGGTAGTTCCAGAGGCAGAAAAGGTCATTACACTTTATTGTGATAATAGTGGGGCAGTGGCTAATTCTAAAGAACCTCGGAACCACAAAGCTGCCAAACACATTGAGCAAAAGTATCATCTTATAAAGGAGATAATACAACGTGGAGAAGTGGATGTGGTAAAGATTCCCACCGAGCAAAACCTTGCTAATCCGTTCACAAAGACATTGACTCAAAAGAGCTTTAAGGGTCACCTAGAAGGGATGGGAATGAGGGATATGTCAAACTTGCTTTAGAGCAAGTGGGAGATTGTTAGAGTTATGTAAATATAGTGCCCTGGAAAGCAAGTATATTTACATGTAACTTTATCTTCTTCAGTTATAGTTTTGTAATGAAAATATTTATTATTAATAAAACAAAAGGGTTTGGTTTTATCTGTATGAGCATTATATATCTGGTCATAAACGCCAAGATTCTTTTGTAAGTAATATACATATACGTAGAGATGTATGGGAAACATGTATATTATTAGAATCTGAATTAATTGATTCACAGTTGAATAATCAAGTTGGTCGCTTAATTATGGTTTAGACTGTAGTGTTGCGATTTATCTCCATATAAGTAAAGAAGTTTACTTGAAGGGAATGATGAGTTTCATATCATGATAGTAGTTGACTATCGATAATGGCACTATTAAATGAATCTGGAATCAAGTATGTTTTCAAAAATAAAGTGGGTTGTTACTTTAATCTTAAAACATACAACTTAAGCATTCGCTTATTATGAACCATAATCTTGATGAGTGGTGAACTTATATATGTTTCATTATAATTTTGATATGATCGGAATGGATTTTTACAGAGTATTAATCCAAAGGTTCTGCATGTTGGAATTATTAATTGAAACATGTATCAGGGAACATTCACTCAAATAAAGAGTTTATAGTGTTATCATATCTTCTAGATGTTTTAAGGAGATTTGGTGATTAAACTGGCGCCAGTAGTTTGATGGACTAGCTACCCATCAAGTCTTAACACTGAGATGAGATCTTATGTGTTAATCACCATATAAAGTAAAATGAGAGATCTAGAAGGAAAAACCAACATAAGGGCAAAACGGTAATTTTACCCTTTGTTGTGCGGATAGTTATAATAAGGTTCTAAATAGGGTTTGCAATTAGACATATTCTCATAATATTTAATAATTCAAGAGTTCAACTAATTGTCTTTAGTGGAATGACATTTAGTTAATAAGATAGAATTAATTCCAATGAGATTGAATTAATTCTGGGCTTATTGGAGCTTGAATTATCAAAGTCCAATAAGATTCCCCACTTGGCTATAAGGAAGGTTATCAAGCTAAGTAAGAAATATAAATGGAGGTTAATTAGAAGCTCATAATTGAATCTTGGGCTTAGTCTAATTAAAGAAGCCCAAATGTACATTTAGTAATGGGCTTGGTTTTTGGTTTAATGTAATTAATTAGATTAATTATATTAAAACAATTTTTTTAAGAAGAAGATAACAATTTTGGTTATTCCTAGGTTAAATGTGTAACCACACATTTGACATTAAAAATGCTAAATAAAGATGGTCTTTAATATGGTTAATCATCATTAAATGAAGTTATGAACTTACCATTAAATGATTTAATGGTTGTCTTTTAATGTTGGCTTGTAACCTATTTGCATTCATTAGATTAAAGATGAAAGATGTACATTAGATGGACCATCTTCCTTCTTTCTTCTTGGCAAAACCAAAATTGGGTATTGAATTTTAGGTTATGGTCTTTTCAAATAGCCATCATAAAGATAAATGAAGATAATCTCAATTATTGGCTATTTTATGAGTGATTAATGAAAGAAGTGATGCTTTGATGCCTCTCTCTCCTTCCATCCATGCATATACGAAATTGGTAGGCAAGAAAGAGTTCTTGCATGTTCTTTACACCTTCTCTCCTTTCATGGAAGAGAGAATCGAAAATACCAATTGAAAGAGTTTCAATTTTGCTTCTTCTTCTTCTAAGAAAATCTCCCCCAAACATTTCTTCTCCTTTCCCACCAAAGGATTTTGTTAACCTAATTGTCCTTGAAGAACAGGTGGTAAATCTAATTGGTTGAGGATACTACAACAAGGAGAAAGGAGATTGCTAAAGGAAAAGAGTCAAAGGCAAAGGATTTGGATACACGAAGAAGGAGAGGATAGCGCAACGAGGATTTAAAGCTGTAGCGAATGAGTCGGTAATACTCCTGATCTTGTTTATATTTTATTATCCTTATACCATATCATGTATGGATTGGCATGTTGATTTGGATTTGTTGCTTCCGCTGCAAGTAATGATTTCTTAAAAGTTTTGAAATCTACCATTTTTCCAAACAAAGCATGTTTTCTTTTTCCAATCCAACACATTGATCTTTGCATCCTTCATAAAAGATGTAGATTGTCTTTTAACCTTTCCATTGAGGTATGATATGCAATTTTTGGAGTTAAGAATAAGAAGTTATAAGGCTTGGAAGATTTCAGTTACTATTTGAAGTGTCATCTTATAGGCAATATCTTTGGAAGGATTTTTCACCTTTTTAGAGCCTTCATTGATTTTTTCATCCTTCTTAAAATATGTAGACTATCTTTTAATCTTTCCATTGAGGTATGATATGCAATTTTTGGAGTTAGGAATAAGAATTTATGAGGTTGGGAAAAATTCAGTTAATGTTCATATGGTTATTTTTACTGTTTAATTGGTCATTATATAGGCAATACTTTTGAGTGAATTTTTTATCTCTTTTAATGACTAAATCGACTTTTCACCCTTCATGAAATTTGTTAATCATCTTTTTATCTTTCCATTGAGGTAAAATGTGGCATTTTTAGGTTTTTTGTTAAAAGATATGAATTTTCAAACTTCTGGCCTTGAGTAGGACTTTTTCAATTTGAGCAGTAACTTTTGACTCCCTTAGAGGTTAAATTAATTTTTGAATCCTTCATAGAAGTTGTAGAGCTTCCTTTGAACTTTCTTTTGATACCTAATTTGTCAATTTTGGAGTACGGGAGCAAAAGTTATGAATTTTGGAAAAATCTGGTATTATATATAGATTTATGAAAAAATTATTATTATTACTTATATTTTCAAAAATAAAGAAAGGAAGTATTGAATTATATTTGTTTCCAATTGTTTTTGGAAAATGGTTACAGGTTTTAAATGATTTGAGAAATTAAGAAAAGTTTCTTAAATTTGTTTCTTATGAATGAAGTGATAAATTGTGATTTTAAGCAATTGCTATGATTTTTGCACTCTTTGTTTGTTTATGATTGAGAAATTGAATATGAATTTGATTGTTATGAGATTGATTGATGAATTGAGATTGCATTTGAATTGTTATATGAATTTATGTGAATTTGTGAATGTCAATGTGTCTAGTACGACACGATATGAAAATATGAAAAACTAAGTTTTTGAAATGTGCCTTCGGGCAATCCGATTTTTAATTATGAATTGTGTGTTATGTGAGTTTGGTTAGTTCCCATAAGTTAGAGTCAAGTGCACTTATCTTGTTTTCATAGGCTTCGCCCGCCTGCCAACTAGTGGCACTGGAGCTCCGATTTTGGACTCCCATAAGTTCACGGCTACACTGGACCGCTATGCGGGAAAGTGTAGTATGTTCTGTTCACGGCTACATAAGACCGCTATGCGGAAATGTGCAGTACGTTCCGTTTTGGACCGACCTAAACAGTTTTGATATGTTATGTGTTTTTTATTTTGTTTATAATGTGATGCATTCATGTCTTTGAAATTGTTCATGATTATTGAAGAGAAAATTTGAGAATTTCGAGAAATGAGAAAGTGAGGTTTTCAACTGTGAAAGTTTTGGGAATTGTTTATAAATGTTTTGAAAAGTTGAAAAGTTTATGAAATAAGCATTCGATGAAATTTCTTCTGTGAAATCATTTATAAGATGGAAAAAGTTTTGAGAAATGGCTTTTTCTTATTGTTCAATTTATAAACAAGTTATCTACGAGCTATAAGCTCACCCCCCCTTTCATCCCCATCTCCAGGTATTGAGCAGGAGATCGGATGAAAGAAGTCAAGACTTTGATTGATTTTGTTCGTTTTGTGTCTTATGTATTTGAAATTTTTGGTATTGTATATGGCATGGAATGTCATTAAAGTTTGTAGTGTATTTATTTTGGAATGTAAATGAATTCTAAAATTGTGTATGAAATTGAGTTATAAATTGGTGTATGATTATGAGATATGAATTGTGATTGTATATGAATATGATTGGTTTGGGTTTAGATTGAATTATGGATTTGGATATTGAATTAAGATATGAATGGGATTTGTGTATTATTTGAGATATGAATGTGATTTGCATATGAATATGGATGTGTTTGAATGGGATTGCTTGTGATTTGGTTTCCGGACGGGAGGTCCGATGATACTGATTGTTGATTGAGCTGATATATAGAAGTGAGTTTAAACTATTTGCAGATTTTTGAGTTTATTAAAATACAGCCGTTATGTTGCCCAATTTTTTTTAAAAAAAGTCAATTAAAATGTTTAAAATGTGAATTATGGGATTTGTATGATTGTTTAAGACGACTATTATGAATTAAGTTTTTGATTGAGGTTATGAAATTGGTGAATTCCAAATTGAAGTAAGAGATTGAATGAAAATGAAAAAGAAAAGAAAAGAAACAATTTGCATAAGGATTAATTTCCAAAAAGGGAAATAAGATTGCTTTGTATGAGTTTGATGCTTGAATGAGAAAAAGAAAAAAATTTACACAGATTTTCGGATTGGTTTAGTCTTAGAGTTTTCAACGTGTCAAGTTTGTTTTATTTACAAGTTTGAGTTCTCGGATGTCGAAAATTTGTATTTCAGTTCGATTGCATCGTTTGATTGTTTTGATTCCGAGCCAATTCGATTCCGCTTTCACTTTTGTTTCCGCATTTTGTTATCCGATTTTTCGATTCGATTTCGTTTTGATTCGATTTGATCCCGATTGTTTCATCTTCTGATCCGATTTCTGTGTTCTGTTTTAGGATCCGTTCCTTTGATTCGTTTCGATTTGTTATTTGCCTTTCGTTTCGTTTCACAATTTTCGATTCGGTTTTCGTTTTTTTCAGTTGGGGTCCGATTCCGAGATCGGGTCCCAACAATTATGCTTTCATACTTATATCTTTAATTTTTTAACCATAGCTTTATTAGGATTTTGTTGAGTCTTTTAACAATCTTTGAGTAAGATAACCACCCTTGTTACCCCTTCAGAAAAGTCCACCACAACCTTAATTCATTTCCTACTTTAAGACTTATACTAAAGATTTAGGAAAAGAGTAAGGTTTTAAATGAAAATTGTGACCTATATTTGCATAAAGGAAATTTTTATTTCATAATAGAGGAGATTCCAAAGATGAGATACATAGAAGATGCTTAATGCCCCCTTTATTACCCTAGGGTCTTATTTATATAAGTGAACTTGAAGTCTGAATTTTAGCTTTTACAAAATTACATCATATCAACTTTTTTAAAATAGATTTTATTTTTATCTACAGTGGATTGTCTTTTATCTGCTTAGTTGAAGAGACTTTCTCATTATCTTCTTATGTTTTGATCCAGAGTCGTCACTTCTTAGATTTCCATTCCACTAAATATGACAATTAAATTTTAGCGGTTATGTAACGATTATTCTCTTTTAATTGTCTACACATTCATATTTCTTTTATTTTGGTAAAACCAAAAAAAATTGCACACTAAGAGTTTCATAAACAAAATAACACATTGAAAATCCTTGAAATACATTTAAAACTAAAAGAAAACTCGATACTTTTGAAATAGAAAATCACAAAAAGTAAAATGTTTTAATAATTTGATTTGAAATTGAAATGACCGAGTTTGATATTACGATATAAAAAATAACAAAACACATCATTAGTGCGCGACATTTACATGGAAGCCATTTGTTGCATTGAGATAAAGAGGGGATGATCGAGGAGAAGAATGGATTCATCAAGCCAATAAATTACTTGGTGCACAGACCAAATTTGTCATAAATCATGAACATTTTCTTTAGTCAATAAAATAGATCTTTAATATGGTTAGGATATATAAGTGGAAATAATTAGAACTTAATTTCATTTTATTGTTATTTTCATGAAGTTAATGTTAGTTTGGATTTTATCCTCCTATAAGGACTCTGCACATGTTCCACAAAAGCATAAAACCACGATTGAGTCAAATTATGGTTTTACTCCTACTGGCACGACATAAACGTGCTGTACAAATAAAACACTCTGTTTTCTCTTTCTATTACAATACAGTGAATTAAAATGAAGATAAGGACTTGGCATCAAACTGCCTTCCAAAAGACTCCTTGCCTTTACTTCATCAATCATCCACTCTTACAAAATGTATCACATTTCTATAATTACGTGGCAGAGAAACAGGGAAGTGAAGAAGATTATAACTTGAGAAGATGAGACGTGAAAACAGATACAACGACACATCATCAAGAGCCAGAAATGGAGGTGATGAGTTGAAGATGGGCATAACAGTAGAACCTATCCCGAATTGGCTTGAGGGATTAACGGTAGACATTAGAAAATAATGGTGATATAATAGGAATTGGAACTTAATTTCATTTTATTGTTATTTTCATTGCCTCCCATATCTTTTTTCAATGAGAATCATAACTCATATTGTGTTATGAAGGAATACGTTAACAAGAATTTTTCTAAGAGCTTTATCATCAATTAATGATATGTAGTTAAGTTAATCGAAACTTTGACCTTTTGAAATTGGGAAACATCATTAAGCGTATTTTAGAAATGTAACCTAAAACTAAGTTTCGTGTTATAATAAAAGGTTAAAACTTTGATAAGCTTAATATGATATAAATAATGCTCCAAATTAAAACTTCATAGCACAAAAACAATAAACATAGTAATTTAATGTAAAAAAAACTTCTCTTTCAATGTGAGTAAAGGAAAAAACCACAGTCAAAAGAGAATTTCACTATCATCAAAATCATTATACTAGTCCAATGTCTTAATACTATTTTCATCATTCAACCACATGATGATAACAAATCATATTTTACCCTAATGGGGCACCAATACATAATACATAAAATGGAAGAGAAAATAGAGCTAATAATTTCAACTTAATCTAAACAATAAATGTAACCAAATCTCTATTCGCTAGAGACTGCCAAATGTCAATTCCATTATTGAGAAAAAAAGGCTGATGAGTTCAGAACTCACATGCAAAGGTTCAGCCAAATTAGAGAACAAATAGCCACTTGATTGTCCATTTGATCAAGACTTTGTAGATGAAGCAGTTATGAAGGAAAGCTACTATTTAAGGAAATTATAGATTAATTTACAAAGCCCTAATTACTAATCACGCTATATATGATCTAAAATCAATTTATAAGGAATCTTTACAAAAAAACTCAGCCAAATTGGACTAAAAATAGTCATATCATCATCTCTTTAATCAAAAGGTACACAGGTTGAAATTTCAAGAAAATATGTTTATATATATCCCATAAAAAAACAGTCACCTCTCCCTATTCCACTAGTGTGTAGTAAAAACTAATATTAATTTATTACAATTTTCTTTTTATCTCTTCCTCCCTTTTCTTTAAATTTCAAGAAATGAGTTTTTATAATATTTCAATCATTCTTCGCATTGGAGTGAAACCCAAAAAGGCCTAACAAACTCCCCCTCACAACGATGTGGAGGGGTTCACCATTCTAGTAATCAATTGACAGATCTCAAGTTTTTCCCTACGCCGTTTGGAAATTTTTGAATTAGATTCATTGACGAATTAGATTCAATTATATTTGTGGGATTGAATTAAATTTGATTTACACTGCTTGGAATAAATATATAAATATTAGAATTGAATTCAATTATATTGTTTGGAACACAATAAAAATGAATTCAACTACTTTATATGACTTTTTATCCTTAACTAAACATAGTATGTAATCAATGTGCATGTATTTTGTAGTAATTTGTATATTTGAATTTTTAATGTTTTAAAAGAATTGGCTCTTCAATTCAAAATTCAATTTACATCATTTGATATGTGAATTGAATTCATAAAGAAAATGAGATTCAATTACGTGGTTCAATTCAAGTCATCTCTTTTTTAGCATTCCAAATGTATGAATTGAATTCAATTACATAAAATTAATGAATTGAATCCAATTAATTAGTTTCCAAACGGCCTGTTAGTAATGGTTTCATCAAGATATCAACACCATTATCCTCATTATGAACTTTCTCAAAACACAACAACTTAGCATCTAATATGTTGTGTATCCAATGATAATGTGTATCAATATGCTCAGACCTTGACTAGAAAGAGGAACTCTTACCGAGATGCATTATATTATGATTATCATAGAACATAATATACTTTTCTTGGTTAATGTCAAGTTCTAGGATAGATTTTTTAAGTAAAATAACCCTTATAAGTCTCAATAACTTCAATAAATTTTCTTCAGTTGTTGAGAAAGCAATGCACTTCTATAGTCTAGTTTGTCATGACACTACTCCCCTCACAAAATTAATTAAATACCTAAAGGTTGACTTGTGAGAATCAACATTTCCAGCCATACCAACATCTATAAAACCTACTAAAACATGCTTATAACCACTAAAAGAAAGCTTCAAGTCAAATGTAATACACATATATCTTATAATCTACTTCACTACATTCCAATGTTCTTTGCTAATAATAGAAAAATAGTGACTCACTATACTAACTACATAAGCAAAGTCAGGTCTAATACATACCATGACATACATCAAACCCCCTATTACTAAAGCAAGAGGACTACTTACATTATTGGCCTTATTTATGAAAAATATTTGAAGTAGCTTTTGAATGTACTTTTCTCATGATGAGTACAATTTCCTTGCTCATCTGTCCTGAGTGATAAAAATTCCCAGTATTTGCTCACCCAAGTCCTTAATGGAAAAAGGCTTATCAAACTGTTTGTTTAAGTCATTTATCCTACAAACATTCTTTCCAATAGCAAGAATATCGTCTAGAGCAAGAGCATAATAAAATCATCATAAAAAACTTTTATAGAAAAACACAACTGTCAGAAGTAGTCTTTATATAATCATGCTCTTTAAAAATAATTCAAATTTTCTATAGCACTATCTCGGAGCCTATTTCAACTTATAAAGACTTTTCATCAGTTTGAAAACATATTATTCTTTCCCTTTCATTTTAAACCCTTATGGCTGCTCTATATAAATTTCTTTATCAAGGTCACTATAAAGAAAGGATATACTATTTACTTAATTTATAAGTTAAGACTGACTACTAAACTAGGAATTGCACAAACAAAGGTTATCTTAACTACATAAGGAAAATTTTCCTTAAAATCAATACATATCTTTTGTCCAAACCCTATAACAATAAGTTTTACTTTACCTTGTACCTCAACCTTGGGTTATGTTCCTCATGTTTAATTTTAAAGACCTAATTATTTTTTAGTGCTTTCATACCTTTGGGATATTTAACCAATTTAAAAATGTGGTTTTCATGGAAAGACTACATCTCATCCAATATCGCCTTGATTCATTTCTCCTTATACTAATCTTTGATAGCTTCCTTATGACACTCTAGTTCCCTTACATCAGTTAGTAAGATATAATCTTGTGCAGAGTATCTAAGAGGACAAATGATTTCTAGTGTACCTTTTGAATATGTTTCCAAGAATTACCTCTACTAAATGTTCCACTTCAGCATTCTTAGGTTCTACTTCCTCTATAGGAACATCAACATCAATTGCATCTTATTGTTTATCAAGGGCACCGTTTGTATCTTGTTCCTATCTCGATGTATAAGGAACTATATCAAAATCACTTGGCGTATAACTACTACAAGGTATTGATTTCTCTTCTTTATTAAGGTTTATCATTATTTGATTCTCTATGAACGTATTGTCTTTACTTCTAACTATCCTTTTGCTAGTTGGATTATACAACCTGTAGCTAAACTAATCCTGACTATAGCCAAGAAAAATGCATTATGGAGTCTTTAAGTAAAGCTTTATCTTTTCATATTTAAGAATATGAACAAAATGTTTGCAACAAAAAACATGCAAATGGTCATTTGATATGTTCTTGCGGGACTAAATTTTATTTAGCACCTTTAGCTACAAAGGAATACGTGCTAAGATATTAATGACTTATGTTATGGAGTTCAAAGATTTAGCCTAAAAAAACTTTAGTAACCAAACTTTTAAAAGCATACGTTTAAATATTTCAACTAATGTTCTATTAATCCTTTCAGCCAAACCATTCAAATATGGTTTCTTTGGGTTTCTTTTGATGTCTAATTCCTTGTTCTTCGCAGTAGGCATGTTCCTAGGTACTCACCACCATTATTAGTTTATATATACTTCAATTTATTTCCATTTTCTCTCTTAAATGAGGCTTGAAACTACTTAAAAATAGAAAAGACTTGATCTTTTGAGCTCAAGGTGTAAACCCCAAATTCTCTTTGAATGTTCATCAATGAAAGTTATAAAGTAATAAGCACTATGAAGGGATATAGTTTTCAATTGACCAAAAACATTTAAAGCACTAAGATTAGTACCTCAAGTCTTTTACTAGTTGGCTTATGCTCTTTATATAACTATTATAATGACTAGTTCTTGTCCCTAACACCTATGAAGGGTCCCAAAACACATAAATAGGTGCTTTCTCATTGATTTTAGCATTAAGAAGGTTGGGTATGTCATATATATACATTTCAAATTATTTTTCAATCATTGGAGTATAATTGTTTCACATTTATAAGAGTGAGCCTTTTGGGAGTTATCAAGTGAATAAGTGAGATAATTTTGAGGTGTAATATTCTTTTATGGTGTTGGATATTATGCTTAAGTGTGATCTAAGCAAGACTACGGTTCATCTTCACTTTAGAAGAAGATCGTAAGAACTTTTCACTGAGAAATATTGTGTAAAGGTTATTCTTTGCCTTGAAAGAAAAAGTATAGTAAAATTTCAAGAATAATCTTAGGAGTGGATGTAGCAAAGGTTGTTTAATGAGCCATTATAAATTAATTTGCATTCTCTCTTCTATATCCTCGTTAAATTATTACACAATTGCTTGATTAATGTATATTAAACAATTCCACATCCTTATTTACATTGATTGTTGTTAATTAAGGTCATCGGTCAGAAATATTGTTCAATTCCATAAATACCAAATTCAGCCCCCTCTTAGGCACCAACAAGAACTAACATGTGGTATCAGTATAAGGTAATATTTCTAATGAAATCCTACACCAAAGATCATGATGGCTTGGACAAAGCATTAGTAAACCACCCTTCTTTCATGAAAATGATTACCTTTTCTAAAAAACTAAGATGAGGTTCTTCTTAATGACCAAAACTGTACACTTATAGGAAAGATTATCAAACTGTCCCTTTATCCCTACTAAAATTGTAGATGATATAAAAGTTCCAAAGTTTAAAGAAGAATGGGGACATCAAGATAAACTATTAGTTTCCTTGAAAATTTGGGCCATATATATACTTTTTTTGTGCATTAGGGAGAAATGAATTCAATAAAGTCTCTATACATGAAACAACTCATAAAATTTGACATACTTTAGAAGTCACTCATAAAGGAACAAAGCAAGTTAAGGAAAGTAAAGTTAACATACTAACACATTAATATGAATTATTTTTAAATGAAGCATGATGAAAGCATATTTAGCATTTATACCATATTATTGATATTATTAATGTTCATAAAGGTCTTAGAAAGGCCTATACTAATGATGAAATAATAAAAAACTTGCTAAGGTCACTTCTAAAGATATGAAAAGCTAAAGCAATAGCCATAAAAGAAGCCAAGGATTTGACAATGCTACCGTTAGAAGAACTTATTAGATAACCCCTCATATATGAAGTGAGGGTCTAAGAGATACAAGAAAAAAATGTTGATTTCAAAGACAAAAAGTTATGTTTAAAGCCTTAAAGAAAGAGTCGAGGAAAGAGGAAGAGACATCAACTAGTGAAAACGATAAAGAAGATTTGGCTTAACCACTAGAAATTTAAGTTCTTTAAGAAGAAATTCTCTAAAAAAGGATTTCAAGTAAGGTAAATTGATTAAAAACATAAATCCTCTAAAATTATTTGTTTTGAATGTAAAAGTATTAGCCTTACAAAGTCACAATATCCTTGAGTCAAAGATAATGAGAAGTATAAGAGAAACTATAATTTGGAGAAGAAGCATAAGAAGAAAAAAAATTAAAGCATCAACTTGGGATGAAACAAGTGAATCTAAAAGTGGGCATTTGAAAGAAGAGATAGCTCATAAGTTATTTACTACTATGGATAAAGATAAGATAATATCCAACTTAATTCTTGAGATAATGATTCATTGTGACGTTGATTTAATACATAAAAAATTAGTTGAGAGCCATGTAATCATAAGCATGGAAAACATAAATCGATTCTCCAAAATCAAAGAGGCTTAAAAGAATCTAGATGTATGCATGAGTAAGAATGAAAGATGACAAGTGAATTGTATAGCATTAAAGAATAAAAATGTTATTATTAATGAGAATCATGACATAGATGCATCAAGGCATGAGAATGAAACATTACAAAAAAAAAAGATAGATTCTCTATGGAGTCTTTTTCTCATGGACTCTTTGTTTAAGTTGACTGTAAGGAGTGAAAAGTAGAAAATATACTAGGAGCTCAAAAGAATTCCAATGATAGGCATGGAATAAGATATAGCCATAGAAATGAAGGCAATTCTTAAACCAATATTTGTAAGGGAAAATATTCACATAGTGAAGAACTATTGCCTAGTTTGTCAAATGAGTGTAATGTATCCACCTCCAAGTATATGCATGCACATTTCAAACCCACTAAGACTAATCCTAAAAGCAAGTATCATGTTTTTATATATATCTTACAATTTAGGCACAGAGTTTAATACTATCAAAGGGAGAATAAGCAAAACTTCTATGATAATATGCAAACCCACTTACATCCTTTTAGGCCTCAAAGATGCATACATCAAGCCTTCATTTATTGTAGACATCATACATATAACCATTGTAGCACATTTCACTACCTTAAGAGAACATTCAGTAACTTACCGTCCAAAAGAAGATTCCTCATTTTGCATTCACACATAAAATTTGAACAAATGCATATATGCATCATCATCACTCATAGAACATGATATGTTATTTTTATAATATGGACATGTCAAAATATTTTATTCTTTTAAGAAAAGGATGTCAAAAAAACCCTTGAAAGTATGGGTTAAAAAGAAAAAGGAACCTAACAACCAATCAATGAAGCTTATTTGAGTTATTAAAATATGTTAATTACTTTACTTTGTAAGGTTATTATGAAAAAACAACAAATTGTATAGTAGTTATTGAATTGAGTATTATTAAGGTTACTTTGCATTTAGTCTTGATGAGTCTAACCTTCTTTCTTCTATGAAAGTATTGAAGATAATGGAGGATATGGAGAATTTAGAGATCATAGACTTTTCAAAATTTTCAAATTGTTAAACCGAGTGAGAAAGAAGTGAAGGATGAGATTATAAACTTAAGAAGAATATTTACTCAAATCTCTAAATAATGTTCAACACAAGGTAGTTCTTAACTTAAAATTTAGACATATATGATAACTTGCATTGACGTGTAAATCTGAGTATAAATCTTTAGTAATGATTATTAGCATTTGAATTATCAATAAGATGTTTAATAATAGTTTTTAAAGTGTGTACTTTAGTAACTAGGCTTAGAGAGATTATTATAGGACACTAAGTTTGATAGGAATTCTTTTTGACAAATATATCCTTTCATTTTCTTGATTGATTTTGTATGTTTGAAGTCTCTTTTAAGGTTTTTTATAACTCTTAATTGATATTACTATGACTCAATAAGCTTTCTTACGTTTAAATGTGAGTTTTAAATTTGTTTTTTTAACTTTCTAGAATATAGTTATTTTGTTCTTTGTTTGGTCATGCAATTGGTCGAACTTAACATTCTTATAATTTCCTTATGATTAAGAGTGGCCTAATTGTATGATACGACAATACTTTTGCTTCTCAACCCGCTGGATTGGATTGAAAAGAGTTCCTTAATTTTCTACTCCTATACATGCATAGCTCCTTGTCTCAACTGTGAAAGAGCGACCTCTGTCTACTCCCTTATATACGACTAAAGAAAATCAAAATAGTGAATTTTTATATAAAAAGTTATAATTGCTAGCAAATTATTGGTCCCTCGGATGTGAACACCAATTTGTGATTTCACCTTGCTATCTTCAACCTATTTGCAAGATTCCTTTAATGGCCTTATGCAATAAAAGCCAAAACTATGTCGTAATTCTATCAACAGAATAAATACATAGAATATGTACAAAAGTTTCTTGTTATAGGCCAGGAATCAAGCCGTCTATTATCCTTATACATTTTTTTGCCTATTTTTTGGTTTCTTGGTTTGTTTGTTTGTTTGTTGTGTGGAAGTTCTATCTTACGTTTGGTTTCAATTTGGAAAGCAACATGTGAATAATAGAATATATCATTCTCATTTCCTTTACACTTGAATGTAATTCCTCATCATATTTAGGCTAATAAAGTCATGCACTACTTCATTCATTTCCTAGAAGGATTAGCTTCAAAAGATTGGTGCCTTTTTCATTGATTATAACATAGTAAGTAATATTAATCAATTGAACCCTTTCAATAAATAACAATATCAAAATTTACAAAATTCATAAATATATACTTTTACTAAAATTAACATAAGTAAGCAAACATGTTGTTTCCTTTTTTAGGAAACATCTTATCACATCGAGTTTGAATTTAGTTAGATTTGTCTAATATCAAGACATGTGTATTTTGACAAAAGTCATACTTAATTTCATAAAGAGCACAATGTCTTCGTGAAGCTTAATTGTATTCAACTTAGCCAAAAAAATATATTTTCCTTTTATTTTAATATAATGATAGTTATTAGGCAAATATTTTACATAATAAAAGAACTATAAAAGATATTGACTTCTAGTGGGTTAATTAATGCTTATGTTATATTTTCTACATGATAGTTGCAATATTGTATTACGTTTCAAAGTTTTTCAATAATCATTTCAACTTAGATTATTCCTTCAAGTAGAAAGAGTTGATCGTGCAAATGAGATCTCTACGTATTTATAAGAATATAAAATATTTATTAATAATTGTGTTAATTTAGACGAATCAAAACAAAGACATAATAAGTTTACTTTTCTAAGACCTTTTAATTCTATCACAACAACATCATTAGCTTAAAACCTTGAATTTATAAGATACAAAGTCAAAGAACACTTGTTAAAGTTTATATATTGATTCTTTGATTTCATTGTCTTTTTTTTTTTTTTGGCTTGCATTTTATATGTTTACATTGTTGTATGAAGTGTTTGTGATTCTAGATCTTAGTGAGAATTTAATATTTTTCCTTTATAGTTGAAAGTTGGAGAGCTTTTCATTATCCTCCTCTCTAGCTTTAATATAGCACTTTTATATGTAACTTATTACATTTTCGTGTAAATTGAATTAGGATTTTGTATTATCATTACTCTAAAATTTCTTATATCGCTTAACTAAATTTTACATGTAACATCATAATTCAAAATAGTTTCGTACAGATCGATTTGAGGCAACATAATATATAAAAAACCTTTATTATTAATAAAATATATAAATGAGTATATTCTACTATCATCAAGTCACATAGATAAATAATAGAACAAGGAGGATACAATTTACAACATTTTTTGTAGTTGTTGGTCAATGATAGGGGTGATTTCTTCCTTCCACCTGGGTCAAAATATTATCTTGAGATGATGGTTTGCATGCTGTAAAATGTGAAATTTACGTTACAAATTATGATCATATTCTCACTAGTTAGAGGGTTAAAAAGTATTTTTATTTTAAAGTTTCATTAAAATACCAGCTAAATTTTAGTATTTAGTAGCATTTAAAATGTATCTTATCAATTCAAAATATTTCAAATAATATTGAATGGACGAAAATTTGAAAGAAGTTAAGTCATCATCTGCTATGTATTATGTTAGTACTAACATGGTATAAATTTAATATTTTTATTGATGTAATCACATGTGTAAATTCACTTTTAAAATAATATTACAATAGTTTAAATTTTAAAATTTTGGTTATATTTTAAAATTTTAATTAAAATTAATAATATTAATTAACTATAATAATCTTAAATTTAATTATAAATTAAGCCTTAATTTATAAAATCAAAATTCTAATCTTTAATTTGAATTTTGCTTCGAGACTTCAATCTCCCATTGCCAGAAAAAGTTTTCAATCCTATTATAACAAGAAAATGGCATGTTCCTTTCATGTTCATAAAGGAAGGAAGCATTAGAAAACAGGTAACCCACACAAAATTAGCTGATCATAGTTAAACAATAATGGGAACAGTTAAAGTCGCTTTTTGACACTTAAATGGTGGAAATTGCAGAAAAAAGAGCGATTTTGAAGACGAAAGTGGTTGAAGGGTTGATATAGTTTAAAAGCTTTGAAAAGGAGGGGAGGGAAAAGAATGCTGGAATGAGTACTCAGATGGGAAGAGGAGAGGTTTGAATGGACTGATAGTACGGAAGGGGATGCATAAGTGAAGGTGAAAAGGATGGAGTAATTTTCAAATTTGAGATTAAGATTAAACTTTTAATTAAATTTAAAATTATTATAACTAAATAATATAGTTTAGAATAACTAAAATTTATTAATTTTAATTATAAAATAAAAATACGATCAAACTTTTAAAAGAATTAATATTATTTAAAAAAACAAGTTTTAGTATACTACATGATATACACATCACATCGTGAGACTCATGTTATCAATTAAAATATTAAAATTGTATTGTGTTAGTATTAATGTGATACATAGTAGATGAGAATTTAATTTTGTCCAAATTTAATCTGTTTAAATTTTATTTTAAACATTTTACAAATATTTAATTTTTAGTAATATTAAAATTATGATTAGAGTATCCTGTATGGACAAGAGTAAAAATATTTTAGAATTTTCGATGAATATACTCGCCATTGATTATTCAAATAATCCGGATAAAATGGAACTGTGCAATTGAAAAATTATACTTTAAATCACCAGTTCCAAGCTTTAATTTTCAGCATTGGAAGAGAGAAGTGAAGTTATGTGATTACCCTATTTAAATGTTAAATAGGGATAAAGTTACTTGCTTTCTTACCAAAATCAAAATTTCAGGGTAAAGAAGAGGAAGGAGTTGCTCCTAAATCATGCAGTTGGCCAAACTTAACATTTGTTTGAATTAGCTTACAATGACCAAGTGTCGCCTAATTGCACGATATGGAAGCTCTTGCTTCTTCTCAGCCCTCTGGATTGGGCTGAAAGGAGCTCCTTAATTACTTATCTATTCTCCCATCCAATTCCTACGATCAAACACACTCAATCCTCTCTCTCTCTCTCTCTGACTTTGAATTGCTTTGCAAGAGAAATGTGGAGGACCCGGTTGGCACTTTAATTACTCTCTATTTCCTCTTTATATATGGTTTCTCAAATCCAACATTTGAGTCTGGATACCTAGTCAAATGGCAGTGTACTTCCCCTGCAACATGTGAAAATGAGTTGTGTAAGCCAAATAATACGGGTGGCTTTTGCATCGATTTGTTCCATCTTTATTCCCACCTCGGACATGGTTTCCGGATTCCTGTTATTAACCACATCGGTAGCCATGATCAATCTCAAAGTGAAAAAACCTTCAGAATTCAAACCCAATATGCACTAGCTACTTGGCACTAGCTGTGAGTGTGTCATGTTAATACTTTCTTACATGATAAAATTAAGGATCTTGGAATCTAATAAATTTTCACAACAACATATGTGTAACTTGATCTATCGTATATCTGAAATTTGATAATCTTCTGTAATCTTCTCAAGATATCCTTTAGATTTTGTTTTCTCTCTCTTGGCCTTTGTTTCGTAACTTTCCATATATTTATGATGGAAAGATATATGGAAGACTTTATAGGTAGAGAGAGAGGTACTTATCCGTTTAAAATTCAAATGACACCTCTTTTCATTATCCTTTTCTTTACGTTCCATCATCGTAAATACAGCATGTTATTTATTTTAATTAAACCTAATATCTCTTATTCAAATAACTAATGAGATTTAATATACTTATATGATTAAACCAAAATACATGGGCCACATATAATGAAATTATCTAACAGTCTCCCACTTGGCCTATATAACTTAATCATGGCTTAACAATATAACATAATATGCATATAGTTAAACTTAAATCCCCTTTATTTTCTTTGGGCGCAACATTAATCATAATTAAGTAATAAAATTAGAAAGGATCATAGCAGTTGTACATCTATTAATGTGACATACTTCCTTCTATGCATCACAAAACTAGTTCATAACTTAATATGATCTATTATGAGATATATCTTAATGGTTCAACAATAATGTCTTTGTAAAAGACAAATCCTATTAACATTCACATAAATATTCATGTATATATACTAACAATAAATAACAGGATCCAATATCAGAAACAATATATATATATGAGCTCAGAGTATTAAATACATAAAATACATAAATAATAACATGTTGTTCAATTATGGTACCGAATGATGCCCATTCTTTCGACATGTTCATTAAATGTCTTCGGCGGCAATCCTTTTGTTAATGGATATGCTATCATAAAATTAGTGCTAATATGTTCGATTGACACTCTTTGTTTCTGAACTTCTTCTTTAACGGCAAAGCATTTGATTTCCATATGTTTAACACCCTTTGAATACTTGTCGTTTTTTGAAAAGAAGACTGCTGCAGAATTATCACAATAAATTTTCAGTGGCTTGGCAATACTGTCAACAATTCCAAGTCCTAAAATAAAATTTCTCAGTCATAAACCATGAACCGTGGCTTCAAAGCATGCCACAAACTCAGCTTCCATAGTGGATGCAGCAATGATAGACTGCTTCGCACTCTTCCACGAGATTGCTCCTCCACTTAGAAGAAACAGATAGCCAAAAGTTGATTTTCTCGTGTCAACACATCCAGCATAGTCTGAATCTGAATATCCAATTACTTCAAGATGATTGGATCTTCTATAAGTGAGCATATGATCTTTTGTTCCTTGTAAGTATCTAAAAACTTTCTTTGCAGCTTTCCAATGTTCTAATCCAGGATTACTCTGGTATCTACCTAGCATTCCAACTGCAAAACTGATGTATGGCCTAGTACAGGTTTGAGCATACATTAAACTCCCAACAATAGATGCATAAGGAATTCTTTCCATTTCTGTGCGTTCCAATTCATTCTTCGGGCATTGCTTAAGACTAAATTTGTCTCCTTTTTGAATTGGAACAACACTCATGAGCATTTATCCATATTGAATCTCTAAAATCTTTTTGATATATGCTTTCTGAGACAACCCTAACATTCCTTGTGATCGGTTACGGAATATTTCTATTCCTATCACATAAGTTGCCTCACCCATATCTTTCGTTTCGAAATTTTTAGAGAGAAACGTCTTAGTCTCATGTAACAATCCAAGATCATTAGCAGCTAGTAAGATATCATCAACATATAGGACTAGAAATATAAATTTGCTCCCACTAATCTTCAGATATATACACCGATCAACAGTGTTTTCTTTAAAATCAAAAGAAGTAATGGTATCATTAAATTTGAGATACCATTGTCGGGAGGCTTGCTTAAGTCCATATATTGATTTCTTAAGTTTACACACAACGTTTTGTTTTCCTTCAACTAAGAAACCCTCAGGTTGATCCATATAGATTTCTTCCTCTAAATTTTCATTCAGAAAGGCAGTTTTCACATCCATCTGATGGAGCTCTAAATCATAATGAGCTACCATTTCCATAATAATTCTAAATGAATCTTTTTTAGAAACAGGAGAAAATGTCTCATTATAATCAACACCATTCTTTTGAGTATAACCTTTGGCGACAAGTCTAGCTTTATATCTCTCAGTATTACCATTAGAGTCACATTTGGTCTTGAAGACCCATTTACATCCGACTATTTTACAACCTTCTGGTAATTCAACAAGATCCCAAACTTGATTGTCATCTATAGATTTTAACTCTTCTTTCATGGAGTCTAACCATTTATTAGAATTTTCACTTTCAATGGCTTGTGAAATCGAAACTGGATCGTTATCAATACCTAAATCACCTTCTACTTCTTGTAAATAAACTACATAATCATCCGAAATTGCTGACCTCCTTTGCCTTTGAGATCTTCTTAATGCAATTTCATGTGGCTCATTCACAATAGGTTCATTAACGGTGACTTCATTAGTTGGAGTTTGGTCATACATTTGCGGCTCTTGATCATGCATTTGTTGTTCCTGTAAGTTGTTAAAATTTTCAACAACTCTAGGAACAAACATTTGAGAAGAAGTTATAGGCAAGAAAACTTGCGTTTTAACTTCTTGAATATTCACTTTCCGTGACTCTGAACTCCCACTAATTTCTCCATTTTCGATGAATCTAGCATTTCCAGTTTCAACAATTCTTGTACTATGATTAGGACAATAAAATATATACCTTTAGACTTTTCTGGATAACCAATGAAAAAACCACTGGTAGTTCTTGAATCCAATTTCCTTTCATGTGGATTGTATATCCGTACTTCCGCCGAACAACCCCAAATATGTAGATGTTTTAAACTAGGTTTCTTACTTGTCCACAGTTCAAAAGGTGTCTTCGGAACTGCTTTACTAGGAACCCTATTTAATAAATACATGGCAGTTTTTAATGCATACATCCGCAAAGATGATGGTAGAGAACAATGACTCATCATACTCCTAACCATATCCATTAAGGTACGATTGCGCCTTTCTGCTACACCATTTTGTTGTGGTGTACCTGACATTGTGTATTGAGCACATATACCACGTTTTTCAAGAAATTTAGCAAATGGGCCAGGACATTGTCCACTTTCACTATATCTTCCATAATATTCACCACCTCTATCGATCGCATAATTTTCACTTTTCTATCTAATCGCCTTTCTACCTCATTTATAAATACTTTAAAACATTTATGATCGAGATTTTCATGAAGCAAATAAATATATCCATAACGTGAAAAATCGTCAATGAAAGTGATGAAAAACTTATCTCCATTAAATAATGGAACATTAAAAGGCCCACTTATATCAGTGTGTATAATTTCAAGGAGTTGTGTACTTCTTGTGGCTGCTTTCTTAATTGTGTGTTTTGTATGTTTGCCCTTAATATAATTTACACAAATTCCAAGATCAATAAAATCTAATTCTGGAAGAATTTCATTCTTTACTAATTTGGTCATTCTATCTTTTGATATATGACCTAAACATTTATGCCACAAGTAAGCTGAAGTTTCATTTATAAAACTTCTTTTAGTACCAACATTATGATGCAAGGTCAACAGGCAGTAAAAAGGCAAGCTTTAATTTGTACAAACCATCACAAAGTACACCAGAACCAATGAGGTAATTATGTTTGAACAAACTAAAACATCCATTGCCAAATTTGAAGGAATATCCAACAGTATCAAGTTTTGACAAAGAAACTAAGTTTCGAGAAATTGTAGGAACATAAAGGGTTTCGAAAAGATCTAAATGATGTCCTGTGTCTAAAATCAAACGGTAAGTTCCAATGGCTTCAACTGTAGCTTTAGCTCAATTTCCCATGAAGACGAATTTTTCATTTGGGTTTATGGTTTGGATCGTAAGGAATCCCTGCATCGTAATAGTAACATGAGTGGTACATCCACAATCAATCCACCAAGTATTATAACTTCTACTAAATTAGATTCGAAACATACCAAAGCACTAGGCTTACCTTTCTTTTCGAACCATGCCTTACGTTTCACACAATCCTTCTGATAGTGTCCAGTTTTCTTACAGAAATGGCATCTATCATTCCTTGGTTCCTTCTTAGAAATTGAAGTTGATGCATTACCCTTATGTCTTTCCCTTTCTTTTCTCCTTTTTGAACTTCTTTCTAGCTCCTTGATTACTCACGAGATTAATTGAGTGAATCCCTTGTTTCTTAAGCCTTGCTTCCTCTTGAATAAGCATACTTTGTAGTTCATTCACATTCCATTTGTCTTTAATAGTATTGTAACTCATTTGGAATGGACCATACTCAGGAGGCGAATTAATAATGAATTGCACAAGGAAACTTTCACTTAATTCCATTCCCATGGATCTTAATCTTGCTGTTGTATTTATCATTTCAGTAACATGCTCATGCATGGTACGAGATCCATCGAACTTTATGGTGGTCAACATACCCATTAAGGTTCCAGCAAGAGACTTATCAACAGAATTAGACTGAGAAATATCTTTAACAAGCTTAAGATACTCCTTAGCATTTTCAATATTGAGAATTGTGGCCTTAATATTGCTAGCCACAATCATTCGCATAAACATTAAACTTAGTCTATTTGATCTTTCCCAACGTTCATGACAAGACCGTTCTTCAACACTACTATTATCAGTAAGTGCAACGGGCTTATCATTTTGGAGTGCCAAGTCAAGATCTAGGATTCCTAAGTTGAACTGAACTTGTTCACACCATTTATTAAAGTTAAGCTCATTAAACTTTATAATAGACGAAGCTTGCGATTGGATAGCAATAGAATTGAATGCTGCAAAATTTATATAAGAAATACTCTACGTTAATGCTTTGAATCATAATTTAAATACGTAATCAAAATTAAATAACAAATATCTTAATAATAAACATATATTGTGGTTTTCCTTTGGGTAAAACAACAATATATTAAACACATAAATTGATGCTTAGTAATATTTACATAATTGATAATCATGCATACTCTAATTAGATATATTAGTTATCGTTGGATATACTAAATATATCTAATAAAGTATTCTAATTATTCACAATTATACTCATTGATATAAAATTAACTAATTAACCTTTGGGTGATTCTTAAATATTTTAGTATCAATGAATTTTAGTATATCCATTAAAATATCGTTATGTCATTGCAATCATAAGCATCACATTATCATGGGTAACTTTATATCTATTTTAATTTGATATTTATAAAACATTCTAATTTGGCCACTTTGATGACTAACAAATTATTCATTATATAAATATCAAAATAAATAAATAATAATAGAAGTTATATTGAACTAATTCTTGTTCATACACATAAGTACTTTATTATATTAACAATCATTAATATATGATGCTTAAATCATGCATCAAAATTTACAATTAAAACCTACAGTATTTAATGACACAATAGGCATTTAATGCATCAAGAGGCAACGACATTTAATGATACAAGACGAGTTTATTCATGAAGAGGCAACGACATTTAATGACATAAGAAGAATTTAATGCATCAAAATAAGTACTGCATCTAAAGATGTTAATTCATCATGGGAACTCACGGCAACTCATGAAAGTAGACATATAATGAAGCATTAAAGAGGCATGATACAAGAAACTAATTAAACATGCACAGAGAGAGTGAACGAGAGAGAGATAATCAATCAATGAGAAAGAGAAACTTTTATACATATCCATTAATGGAATCATCATTAACGAAAAACCATAAAATAAAAGAGGAATGCAATTAATGGCTTTGTTCATTCTAGCATTTAATGTCCTCTTTCCTTTCCTTCAGTATCTTGATAACGTGAGTTTTAGGAAAACAAAACCATTATCATGTTTCGTATATACGAAAGAGAGAAGACATAATTGTTTCCGTTTAAAACCAAAACATACCGTAACTGATAATGAAGCACTATAAAATCTCTTCTGGATCATGTATAGAATTATATCATATCTATGAAAAATTATCGATTTTCAAATCCATGCTCTAATGCCACGTGTTAATACTTTCTTATATGATAAAATTCAGGATCTTAGAATCTAATAAATTTTCACAATAACATATGCATACTTTGATCTATCGTATATCTGAAACTTGATAATTTTCTATAATCTTCGCAAGATATCTTTTAGATTTTGTTTTCTCTCTCTTGGCCTTTGTTTCGTAATTTTCCGTATATTTATGATGGAGAGATATATGGAAGACTTTATAGGTAGAGAGAGAGAGGTAATTGTCCGTTTAAAATTCAAATGACACCTCTTTTCATTATCCTTTTCTTTACGTTCCATCATCGTAAATACATCATGTTATTTATTTTAATTAAACCTAATATCTCTTATTCAAATAACTAATGGGATTTAATATACTTATATGATTAAACCAAAATACACAGGCCACATATAATGAAATTTTCTAACACGTTATGCTGTAGCTTTTATTCTTCTTTTTATCACCTTTTTTTGTTTCTTTGCACTTCAATTTCATCTCCATCATAAATTTTAATATGTATTAGAAATAAAAGGAGTTTGATTTTTTTGTGGAATGATGAACTCAAAACAGAAATCATATTTCTTATCCCTCGACCAGGAACTGAATTTTTAGCACAATTGAGAATAACATAAGAGTTTTAAAACTTCCCAAAAAAAGAGAAGAGAGTTTTACGTTGCGTTTAATTAGCGTCTTCAACATGCAGAGACGGAAATTTAGAAACAGAACAGAACAAGAATTGAAAGCAGTGAGATGTTTGGTTGCGGTGGACAGAACAGAGAAAATTATCTCCGTCCCAAAAATATAAATGTGTTTAGTTGCAGTGGACAAAACAAAAAAGTGTTAATGATAAAAATATCCCTGCAGTATAATATATTTGTATATATGTAATTCATTGATTATTTTATAATTATATCAATATTTATTTGAAGTGTATTTGTAATTTGTTAATTACGATGAAATAAAATGAAAAATTAGGTATATTTATTGAAATACTGAAACCTAAAATTAACTATCTTACAAGTTATTTATCTTAGTATTAACTTGTAATCGAAATGAAATTAATTATCTTATTATTATTATTATTATTATAAATTTTGTACCTATTATTTTTATTATTTTTATTTTATTATTAATTTTATTATACTAAATTAATTATCTTATTATTATTTATTATTGTTATTATTATTAATAATTATTATTAATTTTGTAATAAGAATAATAATTTGTAATTGCTATTATTATTAATTATTATTATAAATTTTATACTTATTATTATTTTATTATTATTATTATTATTATAAACATTATTACTTTTTTATGTGCAATTTATAGAATAATAATATGCATATTTACCCTTAACTATTAGAGGTTATTTCTAGCACGCCTACTAATATGCATATTATTTTTATATAAAAGTGAAATTGTTTGAGACAAGAAGAGCATTTTTTTAATGATAGAGTAGGCCGAACCTAATAAGTAAAATATTAAAAATGAAACCAAAACAGTAGATTCTCTGAGTACATTCCAATATCTCGCTCCAAGCGACTCTGGCTGAATATTTTATATACCATGAATGACACATTTTATTCATTTATGATGATCTTTCTAAACTAGTACAGGCTTATCGACAAATGCCTCTTTTATTACAACAGATCGTCGAATTCTTATTACGCTTATATAGGAGATGTCTTTATTTGCATTCATAGAATTAATTACAAAATAGGTTCAAATAAATCCTACAAATAACAAAGTTTTTTTAATGGTAAATCAAGCAAGAAATTTTAGGACATAATAATTTAATAAAACATCTAAGCATTCATAGAATTAATTACATAATAGGTTCGAATAACTCCGACAACCAAGAAATTCTAATACATAATAATTTAATAAAACATCTAAGCATTCATGGATTTAATTACATAATAGGTTAAAGATACATTCAAGCCTTAAATTTTATTAAGAATGTCCTTAACAATAATTCCCAAAATGATTCCAATGGCAATTAGTAAAAATCCTTGACTCTATGCCATTTTATGATTTAAAGTTTCAACTTCATTTGGTTCTTCAGTTGTTGGCAATGAAAATTGATGCAGTATTGATGAGGGTTCATTGGCGGTAGGAACAATTTCTTCATTTAGACAACTGCGCTAATTTCGATCGATGACATAAGCACTTTCTGCTTCCACCAAGGTCCGAAATCCCTTGAATCTAGCATTAGGAAATCAGTTACCAATTTCACTTCATCCAAATTTGCGAAAATTCTTACTTGACGTCCAACGAATACAACATAGAAGTTGTATCTGCCCATAGTAATGTACCTGTAAATGAATCATATCCTAATCATTCATACACGTACATAAATTGAAAACATTAAATAATTAATAAACCAACCATTCATCATTCATACACATGTGTACAAACAAAGTCAAAAGTAAATGACATCATCAGTCAACATCATATGGTAGGAGCACAAATAAGTTAAGTTAGACGCATTGTTACCATCATACATGACCAAATAATAGTTGAGATTAACATACAAATTAAGGAACCAAACATAAAGTCAGAGTACATCATATAAGAGGCTCCGCACATAAACCTGTCTTTGAGCTGCATTTAAACCCCAGAAAAAATTCCCAGCATGAGGATTCTTTAAGAAAATCCTTGTAGTCCTAACGTCTTCGGTGGAAAAACCCAAACTCTCAAGCTCATAACCTAGCTGGGGAATTTGGAGCCCCCCTAATAGCAACTGCAAACCACTCCTAATACTACAGTCAGTTGCACGGGAAAATGTGGTTTTCTAACACTTAATTATCCCTCATCTTCCTTTTCACTTTACTTTGTTGGTTCCCGTCTGTGTTGGAAGAAGAGGCGACAGAACCAGTGACATGGACGGAAGCAGTTGTAGCGGGAGTGGCCGCTGGGCCTGGTTCAGATAATGGGGTAGCATGAGGTGGTGAAGTTGCTAGTGCATCACCTTCATTTTCAACAGCCTCAAACTGAGCAGTAGCATCGCCAGCGTCTTGAGCTGCTGCACCTGTGGCTCTGTATTTCCCAAAGACAAACTAAAGTCTATGGTAAATTGGGAACGACTTTCCAGGAGTATAGTACTTATTAGGGTGTTTCTGGAAAAATTCAAACATGTTGTTAGTATGATCAACAATAACTATTATTCGGATGCGTGTATAAATATCCTACCATCATCCATTCGTCCAGCACTTGTTTGCCGTCTACCTCGACGCATTGCTTGCTTTCATTCCAACTAAACCCACTGCAGTTCAACATGTCATAGGTTGTCTGATATTTTTCCTTCAACCTTTTGTGTTTATTTTATGTATGCCTCTTCTCAATGCTACACCCAGGAAACTTCTCAAGCATCAGTCTAGCAAGAAGTTGGAAAGTCCCAGGCTTAAATTGGCCATTATCAGTTCTGTGACCAGCAACAATTGCCTCCTCCAAGAAATTAACAAATGCGTATGTTTCATCATCTGTCCAAACCTGTGACATTGCTCCTAAACCATGCAATGACATACCCCAAACCATTCCAAACCATTTCCATAAATGATTAATCACCATTATTTAAAACTTGTTTGGAAATAAAGAAAACAATATTGAATTAAACGAAACATGTAATTAAGTACAAATAAAATAAAGGAACAACAATTTCATGGTGTGTTCTCAAATTCAGTAACAATGAGAGTCAACAATATAAAGAGAAATTTAAGCAATGCCTCAATTCAGTTACAATGAAAGCCAACCAAATTTAAACCCTCGATTTAATAAAAACTGTCTACAACTAAATTAAAGTATACAATTTAATGGTTTCTTCTCCATTTATCAAACATGTTGTTAGCTAAATTCTCTCTCCATTGACTCCATTCATTACTTGTCTCAACACGATCAACAAATTCAGGGAACGGTGCATCTTCCCCAATTGGCATATCCTCAGCTTCAAGAGGAGTAAGCTCTGCTGGATCATAACTCATATGTAACCTAATAAAATTGTGCAGAAGGCAGCATGCAAGAATGATGTGGACATGAGTGGTTGCTGGATAAAAAGATGGATTTCTTAAGATTTTCCATCTTTTTTTCAGTAAACCAAATGCATGTTCAATCACATTTCTGGCAGACGAGTGTCTCTTATTAGAGAGCTCTTTTGGAGTCCTAGGTGCCCTTCCATCTCTTTCCCACTCTTGAATATGTTATCTTGTGCCTCTAAAAGATACAAGAAAATCAGGACCATTGGTATAGCCAACATCTACTAAGTAGTAATTTCCTATAAGCAAATGACACTATTACTATTGTAACTGTAATCATACCTGAAAAACAAATTGCAAATTTCTCACAATTCGTA
The DNA here is from genome assembly GCA_029891385.1 of Erythroxylum novogranatense. Classification (NCBI taxonomy): domain Eukaryota; kingdom Viridiplantae; phylum Streptophyta; class Magnoliopsida; order Malpighiales; family Erythroxylaceae; genus Erythroxylum; species Erythroxylum novogranatense. The sequence goes on along the minus strand of CM057234.1, from coordinate 40,775,614 downwards.
TCTTATATACCCTTCGGAACTTGAAGTCCATTAGGCCTACTAACAACATCATGCAGAACCCTTGAATCCGCTGCTGAACCCTCCCATCCAGTAAGAACATAAACAAAGTTTAAGTTCTTATCACACACTACTAAAACATTAGTGCATATTCTCCCTTTCTTACCTCTGTATCTGGGCTTGTCTGCGTGGGGAACTATTATGTCTAAATAGGTCCCATCTAGAGCACCAAGGCAACCTTTTGTTTAAAATTCCAACAAAAAAGTTCTCGTTAACTAATTTAATAAAGTTAAATTAGACAATATATTGTAACTAAATAAATTTACTAACCTTAAACCATTTTCATCTATTGTCTATGCAATCCTTAGGAATTGGTATGGGCTTGACATACAACAGATGTTGAAGCTTGATTACATCCTTCAACACATTATGGAAGACCCTACTTATTGTTTCTCCTGACCTTATAAACCGAATTTGTAATACTCTATTAGATTCATTTTGTGTTAATATTCTTAGGAAGATTAAAACTTTTTCTTCAATGGGCACATGGCCATTATTTGTCAACCCACCATGGATCTTAAGCTTTTCACATAACAATGTAAATGCATTACTGTCCATCCTTAAATCCAACTGGCTATTCCTATCACCCTCATGCAAAATCCTATTGATATTAGCTTCCCTAGTTAGTACTATCAATGCCCTACTACCTTTAGCATTTTCACTTCTACATCATTTTTTGGTTTATACATACAAGCATAACAACATGGCCATTCTTATCAAATCCAATTGCCCATTCTAAAGCTCAAACAAAGCCAAAACACTTAAACATATCATCATGATCCATTGACTCCAATTTTGTAACAAAAAACTGTCTGCAAAGAGAAAACAATATAATGATCATAAACTACATTTTTATATATGTATAGAATAGTAAGATTTGTAAATATGTATAGAATAGTAAGATCTCAATAATTGAAAGATGAAGTAACACTTTTTACCTTGAAATTCCTTATTCTAAATAGCATTCATAAACATAACTCATACGGGTAAAATCAATATAGAAGAAATGCAACCATCCGTAAAATCAATATATCATTAAGATTCAACCACATTTTCATTACACTTGAAGAAATATGTATCAAAGGACATACTGTTAGTAGTGTGCCCTAGGCCAATGGATATTTGTGATTCATGTATTAACATTATGACTTGTTAATAATATATTATGAGGTATTCCTTTAATATATGCATGTATTTCGCTTATGTAATGTAATTTACATTCCATGAATGGTATTAGACTTATGTCATCAAGTATGTGACTTGACAAGAAACCATAAGCGTTATAACACTATTCTAGATCGTCTCGGTCGATCATTATTGGTGAAACAATAATGAATTAAGACTAGTATGTGTTTCGATTGATGATCGAGTTTTCTCGATCATAGATATGAGATATCAAATCAGAAACATAGATATATGTTAGAGAACATATATTGGACCGACCCACATAAAGAATACTACATGGTTTCATGTCATTAGTGATTCTTAATATGGTTTGACTTTAGTCATTTAACCTGAAGTCAGCATGGTTCCCTACATGAGGAATTCGGTGTTTTGATATTAGACTAAGTTATTTTTAACCGAATAACAAGAAGTTTTATGTTGGACATCAAATGAATCATGCAGAGGGATGTGAATGACGTAGATGAGATTTGTACCTCTCTTAAATGAGAGAGATATCATTTGGGCCTCTTGACAAGTGTGACTGAAGAAATGCATGGCCGTGCTCAAATGAATTGATGAAGAGTCATCAATGTCATTTGTTATAATCAATCAACTTGAGGATCAAGAAACTATGATTAATCAAAGGTTGACATGTACCATGCCTTGTGATTAATCTTGATATCGTGTTACAAAAGGATTTGAGCTTATAATCATGGTTACAGGTTAAATCGGATTATCGATCCTCATTTGATTTGGGTAGTCATAATGTCTTGCTAGAGGCCGCTTATGACTTATGGGCCTTGAAGTGTGATCAAGCCCATTGCCAACATCAAATGAGCCTACAGGGTCGCACACAAAGAGTGATGTGATCAGGGCTTGTTCTCTTGGGCCTAATTTATTAGGTACTGAATAAATATATGTAGATATATTTATTGGGCTAGATTGAATTAAGTTGTCGGGTTTTTATTATATAAGATATAATGGGCCGAAACTTATTGGGGCCTCAATGGGATTAGGGTTTCTCGATAAATAGAGAAGCTTAGGTCTCATTAGGCAGAACAGACAAAATTGTCACGAAACCCTAGCCACCATCCGAGAGGGAAATCGTGCGACGTTTAGGAAGAGTTTCAAGACGTGCTAGCACACCACTGCCGCAGCCCGGATAATGCATACTCGTGTGGATACCGGTAGAGGGCATTCGCGTTTGCAGTGTCTTGGAATCCGAAAAAGAAGCAACATATCCACGAAAATAAGGTATTTTCGTACATTCTTGATATTTTCGATTATACATCATATTGTTATATGGTCTTTTCCGCAATGTATTGTAAATACTCGGACCGTACGCGATCCAACACATACAACTTAATTGCATAGTTTATGAACAAAGTTAAAAGGTAAATGTCAATTTACAAACATAAACGACCTTAATGACCTTAATATCAATTATCTAAAGCATGATTGTTGGAGAACCGCATAAATCTATCGTTAGTTAATGACATAAGTCGTGCAGATTTAGTTTGCATGAATCGCTAGCTGGTTAACTACAAGAATCATTAATAAGAAGACTTCCACTTCTATAGAGTTGGCTATTTATTGTGAGTTAACCTTTTTACTATGACAATTCAAGTTATATCACATATGATGGAATATTGGATCTTATGAAAGATTTATGCCTCACCTTCAGCACAGCTAGTGATGTAATCCATGTAGAAAAATCATTCAAATTTGCTGCTGATCAGTTACTTGTATGGTAAAAGTGTGATTCTAGTAAAAGCAACTTATAAGCAACCAAATGAATTTCTACCCACCTATTGATCTTGCATTTACCATTTTTTATATTTGCAACTTGTAGAAAAATATCAAGAAGTACTTTTAACATTAAGCTTGATAAGAACAGCAAATTTTGATATAAGCTGTTGTCATTTAATATAAATATACAATGTAGCTTAAGAGCCTTTTCTTCTTCTCACACTGGTCGATGGAATATATCAACTCTCATTTGAAATGGAATTGGCATAATAAAATACAGTTTTGTGGACCTCATTTTTTGTTGACTGGTTAGGTTCTGTTAACACTTGTATGTCCATTTTGTTACCTTACTGGCAGAATTATTTGTATACAATCGAGTTTGTTATATTCTTTAATTTGGGTCATGGAAGTGGCATTATCCAACATCCCTATCCTTTTATTTTAGATAACGAGTACATAGTCTACAATACATCTCAAGTAAGCCTGGCTTACCCTAATGACCTTGTTTCTTGAAACTGCCAGTCAAACTAGAAACAACTAATGCTTATTGATTGCAAATTTGTCATTGTGAAATGTTTGGAAAGGGATGAAAACTTTGGCACACTGTAGTAACAATCATTGATTACCTAATCAGTTGTCTCAAATGGTACCTGTAGGGAAATCCCGGTGTGTGCATCACATGCACACGATGCGAAAAACAAAAATTTTTATTCCGGGACCTTCTCGAAAGCCAGGATCCATGTGTTTATATAACAAAGTCAAACCATAACGACCAAAAGGGACCGTCTTTAACGGTATCCACGCAGAGATCGGAGAACATAACCGGGGTAAACCCTTTGACCCAGGAATAGCTAGAACAAGGGAGAGAGTGCTAGCTCTTACCTTGTTCTTGGAGAGCTAAGGAATCAACGATAGAGGAGAAGCTTGGAGATAATGAAGAAGAGACCCTTGATAAAAGATGATGAAGAGAGCTTGAGAGAGAAACTCTTTCTTTCAAACCTTTCTTCTTCTTATTTTTAACCCACGACCATCATCTCTTTTATTTCTCCATAAGCCATTTGTCTTATAGAATTTCAAGGACATTAAATGCTAAAGTGGAGTTGCTTTCCACGTTAGCCTTTATATATATATATATATAAAGTTAAAAAGATAAGGCTTATTCTTCTCCTTCCACGTAAACCATATATATATATATATATTAATTCTTTAATTAATTAATAAGATATATATATGTATATAAATGTCAAGTGGTCCATCACACTTGAAATGGGTCTATCAGTCCCGGTATGGAAAAAAATACCGAAGACCTGTTTCAGCAATATCAATGTCGCGATCTCATCGGGACATATCTCGATCTCATCGGGATCCATTTAATTCCATTGCTCTCCATTTATTGGATCTCTATCCAAAACTATTTTACGAATTCTCCAAATCACTCTTATGCGTGTGACCCATTAGGTTCCCGGTTATGTTGGCCATTTAGATTAACACTTAATCCAAGCAAGTCATGAGCGGTATCTAGCAACACATCATGACCCCCAATTGACCGGAAAGTAATTGGTTTGACGAATGAACCTATGTTCATCACGAACCATATCACGAACCCTTCCATAGACAATTACTGTACAATTCGTCCTTTCATCATGCTATACCCCACTTGGTTATGAGTATGGGCAAAGTGTCAACTCTTACTAGACTGACTACGTCAAATCTAGTCCAAGTGATATTAGTTCTTGTCCTGGGACTCATTACTTTATATGTCAATGAAGACACTCTTCATGACATATGAACTCCGGCCAGAGATTTCCAAATAATGACCCTGACAAGAGGCCATGGGTATCATCTTCTGCTATCACAGAAGTGGTGAATCCTCTATTGGCTACTCAATTACCTTCGAATACCTCAAACTGTACCTAATCACCACCCTATGAGTGACCTGTGTAAGGCAACAAGGAATGGAGTCAAAGTACAGAATCAGTATCCAAGATATCCTTGAGTACCTCAAGTCTAAGGATACTTGCACCATTGCTATGGTGAGATTATCACTGACATTAGAATAGGACATCCATGTGATGATCTCATAGCAGGTCATCTAATGTACTTACTACCTCTAGTAAGCATTCACATCTCAACCCTAAATATCTCATATTTACAGCTTCGAGATCCACCGCTGATCAAATCAAGGAGCTTGAGATGTGCTAGTCTCCGGATTACCGATGTCCGGTTTGATAATCTTATGACTAGGATAATTTAGATCTTGACATAATTGCACATGATAGGAATCTCAGTAGTATAATCACATCATAATTTCCTTCATGCTATGTCATATATCATGGACTTCATTAATTTGCTTATAGATCAATATCCATTCATAAATAATGAACACCAAATTAATGAAATATGTCTTTCTTTATTTATTCATAAAGTATGTACACAACTTTGTACAAAATGTGCTAAAGGCGATTGCCTTTAGGGCACTACTCTAACAAAATCTCCCACTTGACCTAAAGTCAATCGCCTTGATATCTAATACCATAGGCGAGTACATGAGAATCAAAGCTCTTTTGTGACAATGGCTTCGTCAACGGATCAACAATATTCTGCTCGGTGGGAATTCTCTCTATCTGGACATCACCTCAACCAATGATCTCCCCGATCAGATGATATCTGCGGAGTACGTATTTGGATCGTTGATGAAACCTTGGTTCCTTCGCCTGCGCAATAGCTCCATTGTTGTCACAATACAACTGTATGAGCCCATCACAGCTAGGAACCACACCAAGTTCAGTAATGAACTTTTGATCCAAGCGCTTCCTTTCTTTGCGTCTGAAGCGGCAATGTACTCTGCTTCGATTGTTGAATCGGCAGTTGTCTCTTGTTTGGAACTCTTCCAACTGACCGTCCCTCCGTTCAGTGTGAATATATAACCTGATTGGGATTTAGAATCATCCTTATCGATTGAAAACTAGCATCAGATGCTCGCCACCGGAGATTTCCATCTCCATATACCAAGAAAACATCCTTAGTCCTTCGCAAGTACTTGAGGATATTCTTGACGACCACCCAATGACCCTCACCAGATCCGATTGGTATCCGCTCGTAACACTTAGAGCATATGATACATCAGTCTCGACATAATACAACAGACATGATAGATCCTACTGCAAATGCATACGGGATCATATCCATGCGCATCCTCTTATCTTGTGTCTTAGGACACATAGATTTCGAGAGTGTTATCCCACAAGTCACGGGAAGGTACCCTCTCTTGGATTGCTCCATGTTAAACCTCTTTAGCATCTTGTCTATGTACGTTGATTGTGAAAGACCAAGCAATCTTTTTGATCTATCTCTATAAATCTTTATCCCAATGATATAAGTTGCTTCACCAAGGTCTTTCATGGCAAATTATTTGGACAACCAAATCTTCACAGATTGTAGCATAGAGACATCATTTCCTAGTCATAATATGTCATCTACATATAGCACAAGGAATACAATTGCAGTCCCACTAACCTTCTTATACACACAGTGTTCATTTGGATTTTGTGAGAAACCAAACTCTTTGATTACCTCATCAAAATGGATATTTCAACTCCTGGATGCTTGTTTCAATCCATAGATGGATTTTTGAAGCTTGCATACCTTTTCGCCATCATAGGAGATGAAGCCCTCAGGTTGTGTCATATACACATCCTCAGCTAAATTTCCATTTAGGATAGCTATCTTCACATCCATTTGCCATATCTCATAATCATAATGAGTGGCAATGGCTAGGAGTATTCTAATGGATTTAAGCATTGCTACTGGGCTGAAGGTTTCGTCGTAGTCAATTCCTTGTCTTTGACGAAAACCTTTAGCCACAAGCCTTGCTTTATAGGTAATCACATTACCATCCATGTCAGTTTTCTTTTTGAAAACCCATTTACACCCTATGGGTTTTATTCCTTCGGGTGCCTCAACCAAAGTTCATACTTGGTTTTCATACATGAAATCCATTTCAACCTTCATGGCATGAAGCCATTTCTCAGACTCTGAACTCTTCAGAACCTCTTCATAGGTGGTAGGCTCATTATCTTCTATGACCAATACGTCATTCTGTTCATTCACGAGAAATCTATATCTCTCGGAAACATAGCGTATCCTACGTGACCTACGAATTTTTTGTGTTGAAGAAGGTTGAACTGTTACTTCATCTGTATGAGTCACAGTTTCAGGTTCAGGCAGTTGATCTGCGTCTGTTCGAGCATCTTGAACTTCTTCAAGTTCAATTTTGCTCCCACTGTCTTCTTGTAAAAGAAACTCTTTCTCTAAAAGGACAGCATGCTTTGAAACAAACACCTTTTGTTCCTCAGTAAGGTAGAATTGATATCCCATTGTTTCTTTAGGATATCCTACAAACAAACACTTGTCAGACTTTGCTTCAAGTTTATCTGACTGTATCCGCTTCACATAAGGTGACAACCCCAAACTTTCAAATGAGTAAGATAGGGTCTTTTGTTAGTCCACATCTCATATGGAGTAACATCAACTGTCTTTGATGGAAATCTGTTTAACAAATAAACAACTGTCTCGAGTGCATACCCCCAAAAGGATTTTGGTAACTTTGCAAAGCTCATCATCGATCGTACCATGTCTAACAAGGTTCGATTTCTCCTTTCTGCCACACCATTATGTTGTGGTGCGTAAGGTGGAGTCTATTGAGATAAAATCTCATTATCTCTGAGATAATCTAAAAATTGTTGGTCTAAGTATTTCCCACCACGATCGGATCGTAATGTTTTGATACTTTTCCCAAGTTAGTTTTCAACTTCATTTTTGAATTGTTTGAACTTTTCAAATGCTTCAAATTTGTATCTCATCAGATACAGGTACCCATATCGAGAATAATCATCGATAAAGGTAATGGAGTAAAGACAACCACTTCTAGCATAGATGGACATCAGACCACATACATCTGAATGTATTAGGTGTAATACTCCAGTCGCTCGTTCACCCTTTCCCTTAAAGGGTAACTTAGTCATCTTGCCTAATAAACAAGATTCACATGTGTCATATGATTCATAATCAAATGACCCTAAACTACCACTCTTATGGAGCTTAGCTATGCGTCTCTCATTTATATGGCCAAGGCGACAATGCCATAAGTAAGTTGATTTTAAATTATCTCGTTTATGCCTTTTCGTGTCATTGACATTCGTAATTGGATGTGACATATCTAATATGTAAATACAATTGCATAATGTACCGGTACCATAAAGCATTCCATTCAAACTAATAGAACAACGATTGCTACTAAAAGTCAAATGAAAACCAGCTCTATTTAAACAAGAAACAGACAATATGTTCTTTGTTAAAACAGGTATAAAATAACATTCATCCAGTTTAATTACAAGTCCACTGGGGAGTGACAAAAAATAAGTGCCTACGGCTAATACAACAACTCTTGCTCCATTTCCTACACACAGGTCTAGTTCTCCCTTCATGAGCTGTCTACTGTCCCTGAGGCCCTGCATATCATTACATATGTGTGGGCCACAACCGATATCTAATACCCATATGTTATGGTCAGAAACAGTATTAACCTCAATGACAAACATACTTGAAGGAGCTGAGGCATCTGATGCCTTCTTCTGCTTCAATTCTTCCAGATAGACTTTACAGTTTTGCTTCTAGTGGCCAGTCTTGCCACAATGGAAGCAAGTTCCTTTTGGTGCAGTTTCTTTGGTTTTCTTTTTGGCTGTACTTCCTTTTGGTTTCTTAGACCTTTTCTTCTTCAGTTTCTTTTTCTTTGAACCAGAAGAAGTAGAGTCCACCACGAGCACTGGTTTGCTATCCTTCTTGATAGATTGCTCTACTGTCTTGAGCAGATTGATCAACTCAGGGATTGCCGTGGATATTTGGTTCATCCGATAGTTTAACACAAACTGTGAATAACTATCAGACAATCCAACCAAAATTAAGTCAACACTTAACTCATAATCCATAACAAAACCTAAGACGACCAACCTCTCAATATACCCATTCATCTTGCAGCATATCGCATCGCAGATGAACCCGAGTCATCTTAGTAGTGAAGAGTAGCCTCGAGGTCTCGAACCTTTCAGACCGAGCTTGCTCATCGAAAAGCTCTCTAAGATGAAACACTATGGTATGAGCATCCATAGACTCATGCTGCTTCTGCAACTTTGGTGACATAGATGCGAGCATAATACAGGTAGCTATGTCACTATCTTTGAGATGCTTGCGATAAGCTTTATGATCCTCATCATAAGCATCGACAACAAGTGGATCAGGAAGTGGAACATCTAGGACATAGCCTAGTTCCTCAGATCTGAGAACAATTCTCAGATTTCTCAGTCAATCGAGAAAATTAGGTCCAGTTAATTTATTGGAGTCCATAAGTGAGCGCAAATTCACACTAGAAGACATCTTCAATCAACCTAAAAAGAAAGAGAGAAAGAATGTTAGAATAGAATAACATGCATGATCATAAGGACTTGCATGACATGCATGATCATAAGGACTTGCATGACATGCATATGGCTCCCACTAGTTTCAAAGAATCCATAACCCTCATTACGAATCCAAGAAACATTATGATAAAATGTCTTAGTGGGTCGATATCCGACATTGCTAAGAATGACTTTGGGTTTACCCAACAAGCCACCTTAGGTCAATCTGTAGGTATCGGTCATACCAATTGCATCATAGATATCCGACATTACTAAAATGACCTTGGGTTTACCCAACAAGCCACCTTAGAACAATCGGCAGGTATCGGCCATACCAGTTACATCACAGGTGCAATTATTGACTAGTGCTATCAACTCGTGATGTATGCACACACATTGGGTTATCAACTCTTGATGACGTACATCTAATGTACACTACCCAATTTCGCCTCTGTCTACATTGACCTTGAGTTTACTCAACAAATCAACGCTTCTAGTGAAAACTGACCCATTAATCCGAAAATCTTATTTCCATGGTTCGAACATATCTGTATAGAGTGAGCTTGAGTTTACCCAACAACCCGAACTCTATAAGAACTCTGGTTCTCCCCACATTAATAAAAGGCGTTAGTTTCATATTATGTGTGAGGGATTTCAAACTCTGGTCTCATCCAAGCTGTAGGATTATAGTCACCATGACTATATGGAATGATTTAGGTCATTTCATCAATCACATTGAATCTATACCTATAATCATCCATCATCCCACCTAAGCATGTTGTAAGTCGACTTACCTGAATATGCAAGTCGACTTATGCATGTGTAAGTCGACTTGTGCATGTGTAAGTCGACTTATGCTACTGTGCACATGCAAGTCAACTTATGCCATTGTGCAAGTCGACTTATCTGTCTACAGTGCACAAACAAGTCGACTTATGCATGTGTAAGTCGACTTATCTGTGCATACAAGTCGACTTATGCATGTGTAAGTCGACTTATATACTTAGAATTGCTCTCTAATCGGCTAATTTCTCAATCCGTGCAGTTCAAATTCACAATACCAAGTGTAATATACTTTACTTTGATGTACCAATGAAACACTTTCATTGTATCATGCTTACCATATATAGTCATACTATACATGAAATACTTGAAATCGATAAATACACTACTATTCACTTAGATTTCTAAATAATTTGAGAATATCAAACTATCACCCTAAGTATCTCTAGGTAGTCTACACTTTATCAAGACTATTTCGGCACTGGTCACAAAAATGTGACGGCCAAAACAATCAAGACAACGAAATATACTAACGAGACGCTAATGTGACATATTTGACAACCAAAAATTTTTGGACCCAATTTCAAGAAAATAATTTTGGCAAGCATACAACATCAATGTAACATATTTTTAATCACATTAAAAATGATCCAAGGCATTGGAATCGAAAAATGCACAATCATTCATTCCAAACAAAACAGCTCCAGCAACTTTCTCAAAACTGCCATGCTATGTCTTTTGCTTGAAAAACTCATTGAAAAATTTTCAATAAATTCTGAGAAAATTACAGAGGTTACAACATGTTCACAACATGTTCCATGAATTTTTTCAAGATTTATTTCCAACAAAAACTCAACCAACCTCAGCAACAAAACCAATGTTGAATCTGTGTTCCTCAAAATAGATATTCCCAGCAGCACACAATAAATTCTCAAATAAATAGTAAATCATCTCAAAAACATTTTTCCATCCTCATAGACATTTATAAACATCTTAGAGACATGTAAGTGAAAGAAAATGCGAAAAAAAAATTTCTATAAGTTATTCTCAAATTTATAAGCATGCCTGTTCAAAGAATGTGCATAAACACAGCAACCAGAACATTAGGGAATAAATTAGCAAAACCATATCAAATCACATTGATAAATTCTTTCCTTACACAGACATATTCAACAACATCTTATGAGCACATCTGGGCAAGAAAATTTCGAAAACAATATTTCTATACTGATTTCGAATTTAACATAGTCAACATGCATCATCATCACAACCAATAGGCAGCTCCAACCTTGTTATGATTTCTTCGTTATATACGACACAAGTGGCTTTGATACCACTGTAGGGAAATCCCGGTGTGTGCATCACATGCACACGGTGCGAAAAACAAAAAATTTTGTTCCGGAACTTTCCCGAAAGCCAGGATCCATGTGTTTATATAACAAAGTCAAACCATAACGACCAAAAGAGACCGTCTCTAACGGTATCCACGCAGAGATCGGAGAACCTAACCGGGGTAAACCCTTTGACCCGGGAATAGCTAGAATAAGGGAGAGAGTGTTAGCTCTTACCTTGTTCTTGGAGAGCTAAGGAATCAACGATGGAGGAGAAGCTTGGAGATAATGAAGAAGAGACCCTTGATAAAAGATGATGAAGAGAGCTTGAGAGAGAAACTCTTTCTTTCAAACCTTTCTTCTTCTTATTTTTAACCCACGACCATTATCTCTTTATTTCTCCATAAGCCATTTGTCTTTTACAATTTCAAGGACATTAAATGCTAAAGTGGAGTTGCTTTCCACGTTAGCCTTTTATATATATATATATATATATATATATATATATATATATATATATATATATATATATATAAAGTTAAAAGATAAGGCTTATTCTTCTCCTTCCACGTAAACCATATATATATATATTAATTCTTTAATTAATTAATAAGATATATATATGTATATAAATGCTGAAGTGGTCCAGTCACACTGGAGTCGGTCCTACCGGATCCCGGTATGGAAAAAAACACCGAAGACTTGTTTCAGCAATATCGATGTCGCGATCTCATCGGGACATATCTCGATCTCATTAGGATCCATTTAATTCCATTGCTCTCTATTTATTGGATCTCTATCCAAAACTATTTTACGAATTTTTCCAATCACTCTTATGCGTGTGACCCATTAGGTTCCCGGTTATGTTGACCACTTAGATTAACACTTAATCTAAGCAAGTCATGAGCGGTATCTAACAACACATCATGACCCCCAATTGACTGGAAAGTAATTAGTTTGACGAATGAACCTATGTTCATCACGAACCATATCACGAACCCTTCCATAGATAATTACTGTGCAATTCATCCTTTCACCATGCTATACACCACTTGGTTATGAGTATGGGCAAAGTGTCAACTCTTACTAGACTGACTACGTCAAATCTAGTCCAAGTAATATCAGTTCTTGTCCTGGGACTCATTACTTTATATGTCAATGAAGACACTCTTCATGACATATGAACTCCGGCCAGAGATTTCCAAGTAATGACCCTGACAAGAGGCCGTGGGTATCATCTTCTGCTATCACGGAAGTGGTGAATCCTCTATTGGCTACTCATTTACCGTCGAATACCTCAAACTGTACCCAATCACCACCCTATGAGCGACCTGTGTAAGGCAACAAGGAATGGAGTCAAAGTACAGAATCAGTATCCAAGATATCCTTGAGTACCTCAAGTCTAAGGATACTTGCACCATTGCTATGATGAGATTATCACTGACATTAGAATAGGACATCCATGTGATGATCTCATAGCAGGTCATCCAATGTACTTACTACCTCTAGTAAGCATTCACATCTCAACCCTAAATATCTCATATTTACAGTTTCTGAAATCCACTGCTTGATCAAATCAAGGAGCTTGAGAAGTGCTAGTCTCTCCGGATTACCGATGTCTAGTTTCAGTAATCCTATGACTAGGGATAATTTAGATACTGACATAATTGCACATGATAGGAATCTCAGTAGTATGATCACATCATAATTTCCTTCATGCTATGTCATATATCAAGGACTTCATTAATTTGCTTATAGATCAATATCCATTCATAAATAATGAACACCAAATTAATGAAATATTCCTTTCTTTATTTATTCATAAAGTATGTACACAACTTTGTACAAAACGCGCTAAAGGCGATTGCCTTTAGGGCACTACTCTAACAGTACCTTTCCAACTGAATTTTTTTTCCAACAACTGAAAAAAATTGACTATATTTGAGTCATGGTACAGCGAATTTGAGCATATAGATTGACTGGGTTTAACTAGTTGGGAAGTTAAATGTTTTGAGAGTAGGCCATAAAGTAGGAGAATAAAAATGGTAAATTACACTACTACGTGAGTTTGGTTTAGCTAATTGAGTATAACTTTTTATAATACAACTGGATTTGAGTTGTTGGAACCAGATTATCATGTGATAAAGAAGTAATGGATTAATTGATTGAAGGGCAGTGGAAATTTTGAGAGGCCTCATGAGATTGTGAGGTAATCAAAGGTAATCGGCCTCGGAATATGACAAGAAGACTGAATGCTTCAAAAGCAAATCATGACAACTCGACCATAAGTTGAATTGGAGCAAAATCTAAACACTAATCAAATCAGATTTCACCATTATTTGCAGGGATATCCATTAATGTACCTTAGTTGAGAATTCCTTGTAAATCAGATCAGATTTCACCAAATCCAACAAGAATGACTTATCACATTTTAACTAAACTAATATTTGATTAATTCAATACCTTATAGGGTATCATGACTTTCCATAAACAACAAGAGCATAATATCAAAGGCATTCTTACATCTCATTCCAACAAATCTCAAAGAAGAGAAACCACAAAACTTCAACTACAAAATCGAATGAATACTGCGGCTAAGATTGTTTGAGCATCTCATTCTACCCCACAAATAATGTTTGCTAGATAAGGGTACAAACAGAGATCTTTTGATGTTCAAGCTAAAGGTAAAGTTTGACCCAAACGAATTGTGGGGTAGCTAGCAAAAAGCTTATGGCCAACTTGATGGCAACACCTCCAGGCTTCACCTCAATTACCCCACTGTCAACCCAAATCCAAATTTGTAGTCTTTCTTCCTATGGTCTAATTGCAAAACATAAATACACTATACTCTCCCTTATGATATATGGCCTAAACTTTTGATTAACTAATGTAGGTTTCTCTTTCCATTTCATATCTATGCATATATGTGACTTAAAGGGGGTAGGTTTACATCTATAATTTGACTTAGACTGGTATAAAAGGCAAGAAAAAGTATAGGCAACTTTCTCTATGTTGGCAAGTATGCCAAAGATGATTCCGTGAGTTACAAAGAGGAACAATTATGTCTCCTAATCCACATATTCTTATCACAATTTTACTATTTAAGTAATAATTAATAAAGTGTATACAATACTATTGAAATACAATACTATTGAATGAGCATATATTCACTTATATTGATATATAATTTCTATGCTTTTGTCTTATAAGTATCAAAAGGTATATGTCCAAATCATGGTAGATATTGACATCTTAACATGCTATTGTTCTTGAAATGACTGACATCATCTACTTTAATATTATGAATCCATTGCATCACTAACCAATCTCTAATTGACCTTACCCATTTGTCTCCATACAAAATCTTCTTTAACATGGACAAAAAACTTAACAATATGATCAATGATTTTAATATCATGTAATAAGACAATGATCACCCAAACATTCTAATTAAACTTCTTTAAAATTGTAAATGCTTCCCTTAATAGTCATTCACGTATGTATACACAACAAACAAAGAATATTCTCAGATCAAGGTAAGATAAAGAAAGACTTACCACTTTGAGCAGAAGTCGTCTAATTTCAAGCTTCCGAATGCGAGAAGATTGATGCAGAACTAATGCAAGTAGCACACCCTGTAAGTGTAAATTTAAGAAGATTGATTCATTGACACAAGTGGAATATAAATCGAAAGTCACAACCTCGTGTAGAGTAATTCAATTTGCTACAACTCCTACAAATATATCACAAATCACCGACCAACAACAATGCTGGTGTTTCTGTAAAAGCAGAGAAGAGGAAAAGAGAGAGTTGAAAATGACCTTTCACTGAATTCGGTTTTGTTGATGGAAAAACCCATGAACAGAACGTAATACCTTACCCAATCGATACCCATCAACAAAACTGAATCCCTTACCCCTTCGAATCCCATCAACAACACACAAACATAACTCCATAATCAACATCCCTTATCCATTCGAAACCCATTACCCATACCTTAGAAAAACAAAAACGATGGGATGAAAGAGTCTTACCCAGAAAAGAGGACAGATAGTCGAACGCTAGGTTGACTTGAAAGGAGATTGACGTTTCTGGAGAAGACAATCTTGAGGTACAGAACGTGAAAAATGAGAACGTTTTCGCAATCTGCCCTCATGAACAGAAAAAAACCAATTACTTTACCTTTCATTGCGGAGACGAAGCAGAGGAAAGAAGGAGAGTTGCGATAGAGGATGTGATTTAGGTTTCAGTTCGAAAATTGAAGAGGGTATTTTTAATACCTTTTATTGTGGAGACGAAGCAGACGGGAGAAGGAGAGCTGCGATAGAGATTTGCAAGGGACGTATTAGGTTTTGTCTGTAATTCACAAGGTTATTTTTGACATTTTCTGTTCTTGTCCGTAGGACAAGAATTTTTGTACCACAGTTTTAAAAGGAACAAAAATTTCTATCCTTGTTCTTTGAAGACGGAATAAAATGGGTGAGGACAGCAAGCAAACAGGATAGAGGACAGAACTTTTATGTCTTTGTCTACTGTCTTTACTCATGAGGACATCAACCAAACGTAGGATTAGACATTGTAAACTCGCTGTCTAAAATTTAATCTAAAATTTAAATATGACAGAATTCTAAGTTCTCGTTCTTTCAATTATTTCTAATTTAATATTTTTAAATATTAGTTTTGCGTTCAATGGGAGTTGGATATAAAGATGCCAATGGTTCGAACCATATTGGAATAATGTCCCCTGCCTAATACCGCAGTTCAAACTCAACACTAAACTTAATCGCGCTTAATTTATGTAGTATGAACTCGAACCCGACTGAGTGTAACTTATGCATTTTGATTCCGAACTTGATTGGATTTTAGACGGCTCAAAACTTAAATCCTAAATCACCTGCTGCCAACCACCAATCCTTTTAGCCCGAACCCTCCATCTTTGGTGAACTCATAAAAGAGATCCCCAACGACGGGCCATAAATTATACCCGTGTCACTGAGGATTACGGATACTGACGGGCTGCCTCCTCCGACGGATCTGATTGTGTAATTTTTTGTGGACAACAAGTATAAATTTGAACTTGTTTTCTCTTCCTGGTAACAACCGGCCATTTTAATTTTGCTTCGAGATTCTTTGGCATGAATGATATAGCTAGGGTTTTTGCTGTGAAAGACGCCAAACTTATATTTCCTCTTTCCCGCCCAGTCTCCTCTCCTTTCTCTCTATTTCAGCTCCATTGACTGTTTCTCTTGGCTCTGCCGCACCAGTATTTGTGTTGTGTCATCCTGGGCTTGGGTGAGCGCGACGTTTGTTTCCTAGGAAATTTTTTTCAGGGGAAAGTAGGCGCTTACTGTTTTTAGTTTTTCTAAAGTCACTTCAACATATATATGTATAGATATGCTTATTTTTATGGATTATGTCATGCGAAGCTCTGAAAAACTGTGTGATTTTTGAATTTGCTTTTCTTTCTATAGTATTTTCTTCGTCAGTGAAACGTCTGTGAATGATTGCATGTTGGAGTTCTTGTTGTTGTTTCTCGCTTATTTCGTCTCCTTTTTCCTATGGGTCACTCGGCGTTTATTTTGTCTGGTCGAGGATGGTCACAATAAGTTACTCTCGGAATTAGGTTTTATTTTTTCAGTTAATTTTTTGAGAAAGATCGTTTTACTATTTCTTTTCTTGTTTGACGTCCTGGATTATAGTTCTTACGATAGCCAATTAGGTTTTGTTTGTATTACAGTTTTGTGAATTATCTCGAGCCAAGTGTTTTCTTTACTGCCACCTCGCTTACAGATTCGGTAGTATACATATCCCAAACTGCTATGAATCTTAGTTTCTGATCTCCTCTGTAGAATGTTGAGCATTGCCATCTATACAAGGATTAACAGTGTTAGATTTTGATGAGAGATACCAAAAGAAATATTTTATGTGCTTGGGGCAAACTGTTCGTATTATGCATATATCCCATAAATAAACTCTTTGTGGATGGGGAATGTAATTATGATTAATTACTTACTAGAATTTACATTTTGACATTTCCCTCTTGGTAAATGTTGTTGGGTTAAAATTCTTGGCTTATTTAGTGAATGATTTTGTTGTTATTCTTTTCTGTTTGCATTTCAGGTTTATCCTTTTGGATGTGTTTTGGAATGTAGTAATTAGAAGAGTCTTACTGTTACAGTATGGCAGAAGAAGACATTGAGTTCAAATGGGGTACAAAGAGAGGAGTTGGTGGAAAAAGGAAAAATGTACAATTTTATGAAACTTTTACTTATGATGGTGATGAATATAGCCTGTTTGACTCTGTCTATCTATATGATGAAAAGTTGGCTGAGCCTTATGTTGGTAAACTTGTGAAAATATGGGAGAATCCTGATCAAACAAAGAGAATAAAGGTTCTGTGGTTTTTCCGCCCTCATGAGATTTCAAGTTATCTTGGATCTATGCAGACTCTTGAGAATGAATTGTTCCTTGCATCGGGTGAAGGTGAAGGCCTTGCAAATGTTAATTCTTTGGTAATTTGTTGTACCATACTATATTTTAGTAGAATAACTTTCATCTGTGGGACAACATTGATCTATTGCTTTCAACAATTAGATTAATTTAGTACATTTAGGTGTGATATGTCCACTGCATCTTAATTGCGTTGATGGTTTGTTTTAATGATTACATACTAATTGCATAAACGTTTCTTAAACATCTATGTGCTGAATTGTTTTGAGGGTTTGCAACTTTACTTAAAAACTGAAAGAAGCAAATGGTGAGGGCATAATTCTATATGTTGGGCACTTTATAATGCAATCCACATAATTGTTCCTTCATTCTGATGCTCTTATATCATTCGGTTACTGACAATATTTCTTAAGAAGTTTTTGGAATGAACTAAACTAAGTTTTTTACAGAAAGCTTATGTGGTATAAATACATTGATTTGTCAAAGTTGAGTTAGTTTTTGAAGATACTCACATGAACCATGCATTCACAACATTGTAAATTGTTTTTTTAGCCTTTTCGGTTTTCAAATAATTTCATCACCTTTAATACTGCACTATAATTAAATATTTTGATCGCATACATTTGTTTTGTTGTTATCATCCTTAATTGCTAATTGGAGCTTTAAGGATTGCCCTTCCACAAGATTGGTTTTTTTTTATCAATGTAAAGTTCCTTGGCTATTTGACACTTAAAAGTTTTTTGCATTGTGTGATGTCCATGTATATTCCTTTATAGAGTTAGCTTTTTTGGTTTAATTGTTTTATGTGTGAGAAATTAATATACATATGCCCTCTGAATTAGGATTAAGATACACCAACTCATCATCCTATGTACAAATTAACTTTTTTTATTACGTTAAATGTTTAAGGAGTCGGAGATGAAGTTGGGCCTGTGGTAACGGTGAGAATTGGTGAATCACAACATGTTCACTATATAAAGTGTTATCTTTACCCTTGAGAGCAAGAACTTTTTAATTTTTTTTATTTTTTGTTCTTTTACACCTTGAAATAATTTTCACTACAATATATTGTAGTTGTAGTGGCCTTTGGATGCCAAAGATTGTTGGACTTGTATGCTAAGTACTGAATAAGTATTGTCATATTTGTTGTTGAAGAATTTTAAGTTTTATTGTTGATTAGCTTGGTTTCTCAATCAATATATGAGCCTCATGTTTCTTTCTTTTTTCTTGATAGTGATGCATTAGAGATATTGGCTTTGAGAAACTTGTATGATGTCTCATTTGTAGGCTGCTTTTTAATGAATAAATTAGGAAGCAATTGCTGGAAAGTGCAATGTTGTATGTACATCCAAGGACCCAAGAAATCCACAGCCAACAGATGAGGAACTACGAAATGCTGATTTCATATTTTATCGCACTTTTGATGTTGGGAGATGTGAAATTTCAGATAAGATTGATGACAAGATAGCTGGGGTTGAAGGTACATGTCATTTCACATTCTATAATTCACTATTTATTATTGCAATTGTTAATCCTTTTCCTTGATTTCATAATTGTTGCAGTTAAATTGTTGCTAAACTCATATGGTAGTAAGAAACCTGGTGAAGCTTCAAAATTTGTGTTGGACAAGAAAGAAGTTGGTGTTAAAAATATAGTTACAGATGTAAAGGTTGTTCCCCCTAAGAAAAACATATTGGGAAATGGTCTAACTAATATGATAGATGGTGGTCATATTAATGACTTAGCTAAAGAAAGTGCGTCTCCTATGTCTATACAAAAATCTACATATGGTGGAAAGATTTCTATATGTGATGTGTCAACCGAAATAACAAAGCATAGCCACATTGATGGAAGATCATTTGATTTGAGAACGGTGTGTAAGCTTGGTGATAAAGAAACTATTGATCCAAGAGCATCATTTGACAAACAAGAATCTATAAATTGGAGTGACGACGTCAAATCAAGTGATGCAACTAAAATTGAAGGTCAAAAGGAAGATGTTTCAAGGGATAAGATCAATTTAATGCCTAAAGTGCCGAAGGATAGTCTTCCTAAAGATATTAAGGGAAACTTGCTTGATTCCAAGATTGGTTTGATGACTAAGGATGATGTGTTGAACGCTGAAAATTATCTTCCTAAGAGTTTTGTCAATGAGAAAGTAAAAAATAATGAGGATTCTAGTGAATTAGATAATAGGCCATCAAAGAAAGCAAAATTTGATGGTTCTATCAAAATGATCAGGGATAAGATTAAGGACAATGCTCTAAACATTAGTGACAAGTCTAGTAATGGTGTTGTCAAGCCCACAATTAACACCATCAATGATTTTGGGCCCAACTCTAAACATAAACTTGCAAGAGATTCATATGGGCTTGATAGAGACCCTGTGAAGATATTGAAGCCCAATGAGGAACTTAGAAGAATTGCTAGTGGCAGATTGCTTAAACCATCATATGAAGCATCAATTGAGGATGGCAAGGTCTATTCGCAGACAATGGAAGTAACACGAAGACCAGAAGTTGTAAGTAGTGGTGCAAGGCTTTATTTACCGTACGTTATTGCTATTTGTTTTGCCTTTTATTTCTCTTAGGTTCTCTAGAGGATAAATTGCACCATATCAAATCAAGGGCATTCCTTTTAGATATTTCCCAACTCCCATCCTATTCATCCCTAAAATTCAAAGTGATGGAAGAAACTAAAGCCAAAAAAAACAGAGAGAGAAAAGACGAAGGAAGAAATTCCTCCTCATGCACCGACAAGCAATTGACAATGGGCTTCTTGATATTAAAAGGATAAAGTGTGGAAAGTTACCTTCAAATTTAACTTGTAGTATAAGCATGGTGATAGATTTTTCATATTTGTCAAAATTCATTAGAGCATAATGTTGTCCAATTAAAAGGGAGCAAGTAAAGCTTAGTAATGTTCTTTTTGTTCAAATCCGTCATGAGCTTCTCGTCAACCTTTTTGTGCGATTTTCTCAAACGAAAGTTGTGTCCGAGCTTTAGAATGAGTCCAAAGTTTGTTCTAAGATTTAGTTCATAAAGAAATATAAAGTTGGGTGGAGGCTTGATATTTCGTTTAGTTGGATTAAAAAGACAATTATATTGAGATAAGTATATAAAAAGATTGTCCATGTTAGTTAATAAAATTATCTAAATGAGTATTGAACAACTTTTCAAATGATATATAATAAAGCTTTGTGTTTAAACCCTTCAGCAATGATGCTTATAAGTCTTAAGATTTTGCTAGTTTACTAAACAAGCCTTAAAATAAGACTTGGAAGCATGCTATGCAAATGAATGTGTTAGAGTATCAATCTTTGCCTTACTGAGTTATAGATTTGTTATTGAGCGTTTTAGTTTGTTTGTAACCTTGAATGCGTATGGATGTGGCCCTTGAACAATTGCCCTGTATAGCATTTAACGATCTGTATTGTAGGATTTCTTTTTTTCTCTTTATAAGGGCAAACTTTGGAGTAACTAGTAAGGTTATTCCTTTGTAATCGGAAGGCTATAAATTCAAGTCACAGAAACATTCTCTTTGTAAAATGGAAAGGGAAGATCACGTATAATTGATGACCCTCTTCGGCCCTTCAAAATGTAGAGAGCCTTGTGCACTGGAGTTTGCCCTTTTTATTGTAGGATTCTTTTTTTGCTTTGTTGGAGAAGATAAAGGCTTCATAAAGATTTGAACCTCATATGTTGTAATGTTGATGTTTGAATCTTATGATATCATATAAGTTTCACAATTTCCAGCCAATTTGTTCAAGGGAGGGATATTGAAGTTTTTGTATTTTATGTTTAACCAAACTTTTTATCTTTATTTCACTTTCCAGAGATGCAAAAAGCTTGTTATGTGCATTATTGTCCTATTAATTTTTGTTTCTTTTATGGGATAACGATTGTGAAGATGTATTTGCTACTGAAATTTTGTGGTGATACTGTGACAGGATAAAAGCAGATGGTTTAAGGATCTTGTAAGTACTTCTCAACTGTTGCCCTCTAATCTTGGTCACACCATTACATAAATTTCATTAAAAATTAGTCGCATGCCAATTTTTATATTTCTCTTTATTTGTCTCTTATTTTACAGTACATTTATCCATATATCTTTGTTGTTTTGCTTATTTGTCATCAGCCTTGGGAGGAAAGAATGAGAGATGCACATGAGCGAGGAACACTTGTTCTGCTTCAAAATTTGGATCGATCTTACACTTCAGCGGAAGTTGAGGTGATATATTGGAAACTTTGATCCTTACTTTTGTCTTTATACACACACACACACACACACACACATATATATGTATGATGTTAAGTCACTTTATAGGAGGGGGTATTTTCCCACAATTTTCCAAGCTATAATTTTTGTTTTCTTTTCTAAATATGTGTGTGTGTGTGTATTAGTGACTATGATTTTAAGTCACATTATAGGAGAGGTGTATTTTCCTGCAATTTTCCATGATATAATTTTTTTTAATATATGTGCAATTGGTTGTTGTTATTGTGTGCCATGTAATTTTAACAACTTTATCTCCCAATTTTGAATTTTATTGATGTCAAAAAACTAGGGTCTTATTTGGCATGCCTTCAATGAAAAATGCACAGCAAAGATGGTTCAACAAACTACATTTTCTAGCCCTCATTATGGTAAAGATAAACACATCACTCGTACGATAATACATTAATTGGTGAGCCAATAATATCCTTGATATGTGGTATATTATCTTTTATCATTGCAGGTCAAGCTTTTGCCATATTTACAAAGAGGGAAGTTGCAGAACTCGTGATAATGAAATTGGATGAGGGTTGCTTGATGCTATCAAATGGGAGGTACCTTGCAACTTTCATTTGATTTCTACTACGTAGATTTGTGTGGACATCTAATGTCCTTATTGCTATGACATCTAAATCTGGCACATCACTATATATTGGTTGTCTCTTAGCACTTTGCTTCCATCTTCTTTTCCATCCATGTCAAACAATGTTTGCATTAGATGCAAAATCACATATGTGCTCATAAGGTTAGTAGGATGGTAGTTTCATAGAAGAGATCTAGTCAAATGCTTATTGGACGTGATAATTTGAAAATTGAAGCTTAGACTCTTAGTGTTCATTTTTTTTCATAGAGTTCCTTAAAAATAACTCATAAATTTCACATTACAATAAGAGACAATGGTTAAGGAATCCGCGAAGACGAACCACCTCTTTGAAGAAGAGTTTTAACAATGTTGACAATATTGTTTGATGTAAGACAAATAGGAGAATTATTAACTAGTTGCTAAAATCACAAAATTAGAAGATATGACTGATATTAGGTTGCTGGAATATCAAGGTTCAAGGTTCAAGGTTGAATTTTGTCTAAGAATGTTGAAATTTGAGATTTTGTATAGTTGGAATTTTAAGGTTTGATTGTTGGAAATTTAGGGTTAGGATTTTCGGGTTTAATATGTTGGAATTTAGGTTTGAGATGGCCAGAATGTTGGTTAGGTTTGTTGGAATTTAGTAAGGAACACAAAGATCGGAAGGTATGAAACTGGTAGTCACTCCTAGGGTCTAGGAGTCACTCTTAGAAGAAAGCATCACACCTTATAATTGAAAACTCAAGTTTGGAGAAAAAAACTTCCAGATTGTTTTTTATTATTGAAGGACTAAGTACACACATATATATAGAGTTTTAGAGCTCTTATTCTAGTAGGAAAGGGTTTCTAATAAAAATTCTATGTCCTAAACAACTATGATAGCATATGTAAAATAAAATAACATATTTAACCTACTTAACTTACTACTAATTCCTATCTAATAAGGAATCCTAACATAATCTAAATTTCAACTATTAATTTTTGTTGTTAACTTAATCCCTAATCTTCATCCCACCAAATTAAGGTTTGTGGTCAACTAATTTTTTCTCTTTTATTTCTTTTATATACTTTGAGTTCTTTTGCATCATTATTTGTCTTGAAACATGAAATGAAATGAATTATCTTTGAAAACCTATCTACCACCACATAATAGAATTATAAATTCTTATAGATTTATGGACTCCTAATACAAAATTCATAATCATGTCCTACTACGGTTCATAAGTTGAAGATAGCCATGGGTATGGTCTAGAATTTTGTTTCTTTTCTTTAGTTAATTGACATATTCAACATTGTTGTATGCCTTCAGACACTTATCTCTTATAAAGAGGACCAATAAAAGTGATCTTCAACCATGTTATGGTTTTATCTCATCCAAAGTGATATGTTGTCATAAGCAAGTCAATATCAAGCGTAAAATAAAAAAACGAGAAGAAAAACTTCTACAAATATGGAAAATTTGGACTTCAATTGATCCTCGTTCACAAGGTGCTCCAAGAACTAGTCCAAAAAATAACACTTGATAGCAATCTAATTTCATCTTAAGCTTGATATTGACTTGCCTTGTTGGTTTTTATATAATAATTTTGACTTATTTGCAAGTCTTTTGATTGTGAGTATTGGTCTATTATTGTTGTTGGATAGTTGCTTCTTATGTGATTGGATCTTTACATCCTTATTTTCTTTAGTAGCAAGTTTATCAAGGTTGTACTAATGATGCGTGATCTATCTTCATTTGTAGGCCTCTAGTTGGAAGCTTTGGAACTCCTTATTTCCCGCAAAAGAAATCAACATTTTTTGGGCATATCAATATTAGTAGAACTAGACTCCATATGCATCGGGAGATGGTAAATGTCTCTCTCTTTCTACCCAACTCTATGAATGATGCATGTTTTGTGTTAGGAACTCAACAAAATCCTACATTGCAAGAAAAAATGTGGTAAATTGGCATTTTAAAATATATCATCTCAAGATGGAAACTTTCTCTTTAAACCATTTAACGAGTCACTCATTTTTTTGTTACCAACTCAAAGAAATCCTATATGGTGCTTAACATTAACTTTGTGAAGAAGGGATGTTTTCAAATGAATGCATCAAAATGGATCCTCATAGCAGCTTGTTGGAAAATTAGAGTTTGTTACTATTAAGCATACAAGTATTATGTATATCTTATGGTAGATTATCTAGGTTTTATTTGAAATTATTTATATCACACTATTAAGGAATATTGTCTACTACTATTAATTGAATGGGTTAAGTTTAATGAATAATACATTCTAGTACCCTCAGATTTTGTAGTTAAAGAAGTAGGTTTTTTGTTGAATCATGTAAAACCTTGTTCATTCTTTCGTCTTTCCTCCTTTTTTTCTCCTTTACCTCTACCTTCACATGATATTAATGTTGATTTCACATTGTATCAAAGTCAAGCTTCATTTTAGAATTTAACTTTTGTTTCTTTCATTTTAGGACCAAGTTTTCATCTTCAAAACTAGACTTTATTCAACTTGAACTTGTGAAACTTTAATTTGACTTTTTTCTTTCCCTTGATTTTAGAGTTCTATTTCTTCTCTTGATGATATGGAATATGATATAACATACATAACATGATACCATGACAAACTTCAACTCTTGAGGTGTATTGGGAAGAAAGTGAATTGGGACTCAAGTGTGTTGATATTTTAGGAGGGATACCTTGTTCAATCCAAAAGGCATCAAGTTGTTGATCATTTTTATATAGAAAACCACTTTTATACTTTATCAATTTTTAATTTGGGATTTATTTACATCTTTTAAAATCCCCATGTCAAATATCCTTGCTCTCCTTTACTACATAGTCATTTGAATAACATTCCAAAAATTGAGGTTTACACTTGGAAGTCTTGTCTTCACCCGCGTACTTGTTGTTAACAATTCACCTTCTACTAAGCCCATACCAACTAAGCCCATTAAAACTTATACTCATAGGAACAAATTGGGAAAAGGGGGAGTGTCAGCTGCCATGTAGGCAAGTTTGTTATAAGGTACTTATGGAGAGAGAATGAGAGGGGATATAACTGTCCATTGAGGATAGAGAGGGACACAATTTTGTAATCATTGTTAGGAAGGTTTGGCTTGGTGCAGCCAGGAGGGGGAGCTTGCTCTAGCTTGTTATCACCTATTATCCTATCAATAATACAATCTCTATTGAGATTCCTAACAATTGGTGCTTTCATTGAGAGACTAAGGGAGTAGAGATTGTATGCAAACACGTATGGAAGCTAGAGTGTCTGTAGTGGAAGCGTCTCTTAGGAGACAAGAATCATTGATTTCAGCCCAAGAAGCAATGGTGCAGTCACACGACACCACACTGAAGGACCTCAAGACGCAGCTGAGCATGTTGATGGCTAGCGTTGAGATGTTAGCAAAGTCCCAAAGCCAACTACAACCAGAATTGAGAAAAGGATTTCAAACTCTTAAGGCCAAAAACCCAGAGAAGCAGACTATAGGAGACGGAGGAGAAGGCTCACTAGCGCTGACCCATCTTGCGTCTTCTTCTTCTGGGGGGGGGGGGGAACCAATACATGGGAGGAGTACAGAAATGAAACACAAAGAGTTGATCTTCCTTCGTTCCACAGAAAAGACCCATTTGCATGGGTCGTACGAGCTGACTCTTATTTCTTGATTCACGAGATTCTTGCTGAGCTTAGGTTGCCGATGGTTCAAATATGTATAGAGGGGAACACGTTGTATTGGTTCAAGTCCATACGTGAGCTGGAGCCTTGCATGGCATGGGAATGCTTCAAGCGCTCCTTGTTTGAATGATACAGGGGAAAGGGTGAGGGTAACTCGTAGAGCAACTTAAATCGATAGTTTAGTGTGGGTCAGTGGATGAGTATATCGACGAGTTTGAGCGGGTGACTTCGCAAGTCACCCATTTTCCCGAAGAGTGGTTTATGAGCTATTTTTTGGGAGGATTTTGTGAAGAAATAAGGAATCGAGTCAGGACCCATGACTTGTTGACCTGAGCCTGGTTACTTTCTGTCACACGTAAGGTGGAAAGAGAGCTGGTTAGAGAAGGAATAATCCGATCCAAGGAATCGAAATACAAACCTGGGGTTTCCAATACCAGGTATGGGTCTCGGCTGGCCATTTCCAATTTCCAACGCCCGGGTCAAACGGGAAATACATCTGCAAACGTTAAGGAGGAGGGAAGGGAGTTGCCAAACAAGCCCTGAAATGTGATGGCTGATGTTAATCGACAAAATGGTCCAAGGTGGAAGGGAACTAGGAATTTATCTTATGAACAACTAATGGAGAGAAGAGCTATAAGGTTATGTTTCAAGTGTGGCCAAACCTTTGATCCATTTCATCAATGCCCAAATAAAGAATACAAGTTAATTATTTGGGAGGGAGATGTAGAAGATGAAACGGTGTAATCTTGTTGTAGTGAAGCTAGATGAGCATCAGGAGGATTGGGAGTTGGTTTGCAATTTGGTTGAGTACAAAGAAATAGGAAGAGAAAAGTCCCCATCGACAAGATCCATGGTTATGATGGGTAAGCTTAATGAAATGCTTATTTTAATTATGGTAGATAGTGGAGCTAGTCATAATTTCGTGTTGAGTAAATTGTTTAAGGCCATGGGAATCCCTACTACCCCTACTTGAACCTTTGGAGTTAGATTAGGTGATGGGCACCGATCTTTCTCATAAGGTGTTTGTAAAGAAATTAAGCTAGAAGTGAATGGAGCATAATTTAGTGTGGATGCTTATGTTTTCAATACTGGGGGACCCGATTTAATATTAGGCATTGCATGGTTGGAGACACTAGGGGTGGTCAAAGTAGATTGGAAGAAATGTTTATGTCTTTTGATCGAATGGGGACAGAAGTAACCTTGCAAGGAATTAATATGCAAGGCTTTATTCCATATGCTCTACAACAGATGATCAAACGTGAGGAAGTGGAGATTGAAGGGTTACTATGGTCCATGGGAATTAGAGAAACTGTAGCTGAAGGGAAGGGGTCCTTAGGATCATAACAACAACAAGAATTGTAGTTTGTTTTAACCAGATTTGATGCAGTGTTCCAACTGATAAAAGAGTTACCTCCCAAAAGAACCAGTGATCATCCGATTGTTGTGAAAGAAGGGGAAGAACCAGTGAGCGTCCGTCCCTATAGGCATGCGCACCACCACAAGAATGAGATAGAAAGGCAGGTCAAGGAGTTGCTATCAGTAGGGGTTATCAAACCTAATGTCGGTCTTTTTTCAAGCCGCGTGATTCTTGTTAAAAAGAAACACGGATCATGGCGAATGTGTGTTGACTATAGGGCTTTGAATAAACTTACGGGGCCCGACAAGTTTCCTATTCTAGTAATAGATGAGTTGATGGAGGAGTTACATGGGGCTAAATACTTTTCCAAAGTAGATTTGAAATCAGGTTTTCACCAATTTAGAGTTAGAGAGGATGATGTCCATAAAACTAGGTTTTGTACTCATGAAGGACATTACGAATACCTAGTAATGCCTTTCGGACTCATGAATGTGCTTGCTACCTTCCAATCTAATATGAATTTTGTTTTCAAACCTCTGCTACGCAAATTTGTTTTAGTCTTCTTTGACGACATTTTAATCTATAGTTTATATTGGAACCAACATTTGCAACATCTAGCCTGGGCATTATAGCTATTAGTGGATAATCACTTGTACGCGAACAAGAAGAAATGCTTATTTGGCCAGCAATTCGTGGAATATTTAGGTCATGTACTTTCTAGTCAAGGAATAGCTATGGATCCACTAAAAATCAAAAGTATTGTGGAATGGCCTATACCTAAGAATGTGAAGGGAGTAAGAGGGTTTCTTGGGCTTACGAGGTATTATAGAAAATTTGTTAAGGATTATGGCAGAATCGCAAAACTACTTACGGAATTGACCAAGAAGAATGGGTTTATTTGGGGAAGGGAAGCTCAGGTGGCCTTTGAGGAACTCAAAAAGAGAATGGCCACCTCACCAGTTCTAGCTTTATCGAATTTCTCCAAGGAGTTTTCAGTTGAGTGTGATGCATCCAGAAAGGGATTATGTGTTGTCCTGATGTAAGGTCGCCCCTTGGCCTACTTCAACAAGGCATTAGCTGAGTCGACTTATTCCAAGTCTGTTTATGAAAAATAAATGAAGGCTATAGTGCTGGCTATTCAACATTGGAAACACTTCTTATTGAGGAGGCATTGCAAAGTTTATACTGATCATAAGAGCCTTAAACATCTACTAAACTAGAGAATTCCATCAATAGACTAGCAATGTTGGCAAGCTAAATTGTTGGGTCTGGATTTTGAAGCGATCTATAAGTCGAGAAAATAGAATGGGATTGCAGATGCTCTGTCCATAGTGGAAGAAGATAAGTTGCTATTTACGACAGTTTCAGCTCCATTTTGGGTTGATATGGAAGTGATCCGGAAGGAGATTCAAGAGGATGCAAAACTTAGTAAACTCATGGCGACTTTACGACAGAATCCGAAATCTAAATCAAACTATCAAGTGAAGGAAAACTTACTGTTCTATGAGAACATGTTAGTCTGTTCTCCTACTTCAGCATTAATTCCATATTTACTACAAAAGTATCATTCTTCTCCTCTAGGGGGGACATTCTGGTTTTCTTAAGACCTACAAAAGGTCGGCTAGTGGGTTATTTTGGCTAGGAATAAAGTCATCAGTACAGAGATTTGTACTGGAGTGCGCCATATGTCAAAGGAATAAATATTTGGCTATGTCTCCAGCTGGTCTTTTACAGCCTTTGCCCATTCCTAAGCTGGTTTGGGATGAAGTATCCATGGACTTCATTACAAGGCTTCCTAGATCCCAAGGTTATGAAGTTATAATGGTGATGATAGTGGTTCGGTTGTTGAAATATGCTCACTTTCTACTTCTAAAACACCCATTCACACCTAAAATAGTGGCTGAAGTGTTTATAAGAGATGTGGTGAAGCTACATGGTATTCCTAGCTCCATATTTCGTGATAGAGACCCTCTCTTCACGAGTAATTTTTGGAAGGAATTATTCGGGTTACAAGGAGCAGGATTGAAGATGAGTTCCTCCTATCATCCCCAAACGGATGGCCAGACGGAAGTGGTTAATAGGTCCCTAGAAACCTACCTTTGTTGTTTCGCCTTCGAACAGCCTAAACACTGATCTCATTGGCTATCTTGGGCAGAGTATTGTTATAACACTAATTTTCATGTTTCAATAGGAAGGACTCCTTTTGAAGTTGTTTATGGTTGCGTACCGCCATCTATTCTGCACTTCTTACAAGGAGAGACGCAAGTGGAGTCTATGGCAGTGGCCTTGGTTGATAGAGATGAGACTTTACACCAACTTAAGCACAATTTACTTCATGCCCAGTCATCAATGAAGAAATTTGCTGATGCTCATAGGAGGGAGGTATAGTACCAGGTAGGAGACTTGGTCTATGTTAAGCTCAGGCCACATAGACAACTCACCATGGCAAGGTGCATCTGTCCTAAGCTATTTGCAAGGTATTATGGCCCTTTTAAGGTCATTGGAAAGGTAGGGCAGGCTGCTTATAGTTTATAACTTCCATCTACAGCCAAGGTACATTTAGTTTTCCATGTTTCTCAGCTAAAAAGGGCAATAGGTGACCACCTTATTGAGCAAGATCTCCCCCAAGGGTTAGAGGTGGACATTTCTAAAAGGGTTGAACGCGAAGCAGTCTTGGCTTCACGCTACAGCAAGTCTGAAGGCAAAAAGGTTCAGCAGTGGCTAATCCGTTGGAAAGCTAAGTTAGTAGAGGAAGCTACCTGGGAGGATACATACTTCATAAAGCGACAATTCCCTTCTATTCCCCTTGAGGACAAGGGGCATATTGAGGAGGGGTGGATTGTTAACAATTCACTTTCTACTCAGCCCATACCAACTAAGCCCATTAAAACTTATACTCGTAGGAACAAATTGGGAAACGGGGGAGTGTCAACTGCCATTAAGGTAGTTATGGAGAGAGAATGAGAGGGGATGTAGCTGTAATCATTGTTAGGAAGGTTTGGCCTAGTTCAGCCAGGAGGGGAAGCATGCTTCAACTTGTTATCACCTATTATACTATCAATAATACAATCTCTATTGAGATTCCTAACACTTGTATTCTACTCGCAAGTATATTTAAGCATATTGTGATACCAACCACTTATGGACTCATAATCTACTTGTCGTATGCAAGTACATTTCACTCTGGCCTTTTTGCTTCACAAGTTCAATTTTGTACAGCCAACCTACCTCCACAATCATATTTTAATCATCATTAGCAAGTAATTATATTTGCACATATTCTTTCTTTGATATCAGATTTCTTTTAATTTGTTTTGATGCCATGATAAAATTGGGCTTAGTTCCACCTCAAAGCCACTTGAAGCTTGGAAGAATTGTGCAAATTTTACAAGGCTTGTTGTACTCTTTCTCCTAGTTGATATAGGATATATCAACATATTTCACTCTTATTTTGATGATCCACCACATGGTTCTTTTAAAGGAGGCAATACGTAATATAATTTACAATTCATGTTTTTATTTTTCTTTTCCTATATTAAAAACTTTTATGTTTTACAAAAAAGGTCTTTTAATATACTTGTTAAGAATTAAATAAAGTTGCATACCTATATGAGACTCGATGTGGTTCTACTCTATTTAGTAAAATCTTTTGTGGTGAAGATAGTATTAGAGTTATTAAAAGGATTGGTAACATAAAATTGATGACTTGCAAAATTATTGGATTTCCAATACTTTGATAAGAGTTAAAAGTTTAATTGTCATTTACTATAGTGGATAATTTTTTTAACAAGAAACTTCTATTAATTGGATGTTACACTCACGAGTTTAGAAAATTGCATGATAGAATTGATGCAAAAGAGCTTAAAGCCTATAGAAGAAATACATAGTTAGTTAACCACAAGCCTTAATTTGGTGGGATGAGAATTGTGAATCGAGTTAACAACAAAGATAATGACTGAAATTTAGATTATGTTAGAATTCCTTGTTAGATAAGAAGTGGGTTAAATATGTTATTTCTATTTTAGATATGTTATGGTAGTTGTTTAGGACTTAAATTTATAGAAGTTTTATTAGAATAAGATTTACATTTATTAGGAACACTTATTTACTAGAATAAGGGTTCTAATAACTTTTTTTAATAAATGTGTATAGTCAGGCCTTCAAGAATAACAATTTGAATTTTTTCTACAAACTTGAGTTTTCAACTAGAAGGTGATGCTTTCTTTTAAGAGTGATTTTTAGACACTATGAGTGATTTTTAGTTTCTTACCCTCCATTGATTGTGTTCCTTACTAAAATTCAGCAGACCTATCCTAAAGTCCATCCATTTTAAACTTAAATTCCAGCTATATTAAACCCTGAAATTCTAAGCCTAAACTTATAGTAATCAAACCCTGAAAACCATACTATACCAAAACTAACCAGCATTTATACCCGAATGCAAACATGATATTTCAGCAACCTAATATCAACTATATTTCCTAATTTTGTGAATTTTAGCTACTAGTTAGTACTTCTATATGTTCTATGTCAATTTGGTATCAAAGCTTTGGTTAACAATGGCGACATGTAGTGGAAGGGCGTATAAAAGAATATTCAACAACCTAGAGTGAGGTGGAATACTTCTTAATATTGCAAAAAGAAATTGGGCATCATTGATCCTTGTTCACAAGGTGCTCCAAAAACTAACTTACATGTAGCATCTCCCATAAGGAACCATGTTCGACAATTTTTAGAGACTAGATAGTTTGGACATACATTCCCTAAAAGTCAAAACTCTGACAGATTATGTGAACCAGTAACCAATAGTTAATGATAAACAAGGAGAAGGTGGTCGTAAGCAGGATGAAGGAATTGATATTGATCAACAACACGAAATGTAAATGAAAATCTTTGCTAAAGAATCATGTATTTATTTTGATTTCTCAAATGTAGTAGATCAATTTGAATCTTGAAGCCTACATGTGGAAGGTGCTCAAATACTTGAGATGGAGAGTTTGGTAATGGAAGATGATCATGACATGGAGAGTTTGATAGTAGGAGATGATCAATGCATTAAAGATGAAGAAAAACATAATGAAGTGGATTCTTTGGCAAACCCTAAAGTTGAAACAATTGAACAACAAATTCAAACACTTAAACAACAAGCTGAAACAACATTGCAACAGGCTGAAAGAATAGGACAACAAGCTAAAATAACATAACTTGGAGTTGAAGAGATTAACCAACAACTACTTGGGGTTCTAGAGCTTGTTGGTTTAAAACTTAATGATATCTGTGTTGTTGATGAAAATTATTTTGCAGTGGGTGATGAAGGAGTACATTTTAATGAAGAGATGAAATTAACTCAACATAGGAATAAATGAGAAGCTATGAGTGCATTTGTATGTTCCTAATGCCTATGTGGTAGAGAAGCTATGTGATATTGTAATGAAACCATCAATGAATATGATGATCAAGACTTGCGATTTTTGGATAAGTTGGATCTTTAATCGTCGTCTCTAATCATGAGGTGAAGTTTAGGAATTATTTTTGAAAAACTTTATGAAAATCATTGAATATTAAGCTTCAATTTTTAAGTTCTTTCCATCCCCAAACTAGTGGGCAAATAGAGGTGGTGAATAGAAGCTTGGGAGACTTGTAAAGATGTTTGGTTGGAGACAATTTGAAAAATTGGGATCTAATTCTTCCTATGGTAGAATATGAATATAATAGCTATATAAATAGGTCTACTAGTAAGAGCCCTTTTGAGATAGTCTCGGGAATTCAACCAAGGTAGTTTATTGATAACCATCCTTTACCACGAACAACGGGATTTAGTGTTGAAACTGAAGGTTTTGCATGACACATGAGGGACGTCTTTGACGAGGTACGACAAAAGATAACAACCAACAACTTGTCTTATAAAGAACATGTTGATCAACATCATCAATTGGTGGAATTCATTAAAGGGGATATGGTGATGGTTATGATTCATCCAAAGCGTTTTCCAAAAGAATATAAGAAATTTCAGTCATAGAGTGTTGGACTTTATAAGATAATCAAGAAGATAAGTGTTCATGCTTATATTTTGGAATTACCAAGTGACATGGGAATTAGTTTTATATTTAATGTTGTAGACTTAATTATTTATCATGGATATGATAATACGTAATCTTCTACTATAGCTATGAGAATTCTAACCATTCCCTGTATTAAAAAAGGAGATAAAGGATGTTCTTGACGAACAAATTGTATCCATAAAAGATGTAGGATATCGACAATTTCTTGTCAAGTGGAAAGGAACGCCAACGTTTGATAGTACTTTGAATTTTAGAATAAGAATTTTTGAAGTTAAATTCAGATTTATGTGATCAATATTTATCACATTCTATATTGAGGACATTTTCAGACAAGCCACAGAGTATTGATGCAAAAGAGTTTAAAGCCTAAAGGAAATATTAATCAATCGCAAGTCTTAATTTGGTGGAATGAGGATTGTGAATCGAGTTGATAAAAAAAAATAGTAGCTGAAATTTAGATTATGTTAGGATTCCTTATTAGATAAGTAGTGGTGAGTTAAATATCTTATTGTATTACCCATTTTCTACTAGAGTAAAGATTCTAATAACTTTTATATAAATATGTGTATACTTAGCCCATCAAGAATAACAATTTGTATTTTGTCTACAAATATGAGTTTTCAACTAGAAGATGTGATGCATTTAAGAGTGATTCTTAGACCCTAGGAGTGATTCCTAGTTTCTTACCCTCCATTGTTTGTGTTCCTTACTAAATTCTAACAAACCTAAATTCCAACTATATCAAACCCTGAAAAGCTTAAACTAACAACAATCAAACCCTAAAAGCCCAACTATAGCAAAACTAAAATTTTAGCATTCCTAGTCGAAATTTAGACTTGATATTCCAACGGCCTACTATTTGCTATAATTCCTATTTTTGTGAATTTTAGCTACTATTGAGTACTTCTCCTATTTGTCCTACATAAAGAATAGTTTTAATTGAATCTATTATCTAAATAGCATAGGGAATTTTGTTAAAATTACTAATATGGCATGGCACATTGATATATATATAACCCTCTCAAGGATAGGTAATAAATATCAATGGTTACGTAATGGTAGATTAATGGAAAACAATCCTTGTAAATATTATTCTAAAATTATAACTTCTTGAAAACAAGTTGTCAAGGTAGCTAGTTGTGTTGTTTAAAGGAAATGAATCCTAGCCAATTTAGCATGAGACAATAAAATGCTGTTGAATAATAAAACTTTCAATTATAAGGATTTTAGAAAATTACTGTAAAATGTTAATAATATTTTTGTTTGGCGAAATTTTTGTTTGATCTAATGTTTACATTAACTAATGGATTGTTTGTAGTTTGTCACTTCCAAGTTTCTTGTGTACAGAAGGAGGCTGTGTCAACTTCGCATTATTCTCAACCCAATACACTCGAGTATGATATGGCTATGGAGTGGTGTTTATTGCAAGAAAGATCAGATATAGAATGGAAAAAGTTATATAAGGTGTTGAACAATGTCACAATCTTTTCCAAGTTTCAATTTCAAAATTTATCTTCATATTATTTCTGGCATTTTCTAAAAGGTGCTCATTGTATTGTGGTTTTTCCTATCAATCACATGGCATTGATGATGATGATTGTTTCACAGCAACAAGGGGAAGAGCTGAGAAAATTTAAATCAAATCAGAAGTCAAAGTGAGTTTTATTGCCACTCTTATCATGTTTTTGGTAAGCGCTTCACCTAATTGACACTATACATCATATCCTCAATTTTTATATCTTGATTTCTTAGAGTACTAGCAGCCACATTCTACTTGAGTTGTTTATTTTAAATGTTTACATTTAATTTCTCCTAAATTGTCCTTTGTAAACTAAATGTCATGTAATTGTTTGATCCAATTAAAACATGCGGGCACTTAGATACAATGGATAAATAGATTGGTAAAATTTACAAATTTATTGGATATACTAAAAGATGAGCCTGATTGGCCCAAAGAGATGATTATTAAACCCCAAATAAAGTTTATTAAGGTGAATTTAACACTTCTTCCTCAAACTAATCATATTAAAAATACAAGTTTCAAGTTTATCTTATGTGTCATTCCTTCCTGCTTCTAAAATAAACTGGGATGCCTTATAATAGAATCTCATGATTATAGATATTTTACTTTAAGTGTAGACTTAGTCGTTTAGGATTTATACTTTACTAGAAGTTTGTTTTTATTTTGAGGATAATTTAATTGTTAAATGTGTATGGGTATCCATATAACTAGTTTTTACTCAACTGCTTGTCCATTCCCTATGTGATTTATTGATAAAATGTATCGAACTATGTCGTTAACAAATCTTTGAAACTAAAAACTAGAAAGAATCTTCCCATGCTTTATTATATAGCAGAGTTCATTATTGTTCATTTTAACGTGTCTTGATTAACAATATAAGGAATCAACTCCATGTATGTTGCATTTAGGATTCGCCAATAGTCTTGGTTCACTTGCCGTTAAATTCCACTACCTAGGGGGCAATATTTCCTTTAAGACTACAAGAGGACATATGGATTTGAGTGTGAGAAAAATTTATCTTGTGCCTCTCCTATGCTATAGAGAGTGAAGTGTGTAAATTGTACAGAGTGATGAAGAGAAGAAAAAGAGAGGAAGAAGAGAATTTGAGAATATGAGGGCCTTACCTTACTTAGCTTAGTCATCTTCTATTTATAGTATATAAAAGGCTTAAATACCCTATTAAAATACTATTATATTCTAAAACTGCCCCTCAAGCTGGAGCATACATGTTAATCATGCTTAGCTTGTTACAAATACTTTCAACCTTATTCCCAAGAAAAGACTTAGTAAATATATCTGTGAGTTGATCCCCACTTCTTATATAAGTAGTAAAGATCAGTCCTTGTTGCAATTTCTCGCTAACAAAATGACAATCCACCTTAATATGCTTGTTCCTCTTATGCAATGCTAGATTAGAAGCAATATAGAGAAATGATACGAAAATGGATGGAAATAAGGTATTTTATTTATATTTAGCTATAGCCTCGTAGTATCGTCTACGAGAACCAAGCTAACCAGCCACTAATGGCCCTTCAGCTATCAGCCGAAACAATGCAAAATATTCCGATACCCCTGTACTACACTCCCTCATCCTTTACATAGTACCCTCTCTCTCTCTTCTAACTGACTTCCCTAACCGTTTGATGACCCTCTCCTCTAGATTCTCCTAGAATATGTCAACATGGGTTTGAGGCCCATGTTCTCCCTCTTTCTCCTAGAATAATCACTATGGGTTTAGGACCCATAGTGCTATTAGGATCTGTGGTGCTATCAATATCGCCCTCTTGAATCGCCTTGTCCTCAAGGCGAAGGAGGAAATTGTTGTTGTAGTTAGGCGAGTTGTCCAAGGGCTTCCTCAATAGGCTTCCTTAGTAGCACCGACCATTCCACAGCTTGCTCTTGATTTTTCTGGAAAGTCTGCTCAGCCAAGATTGAGGACAAGGAAAAGAAACTAGGCAATACTTCCGCTTTTCAAGGGCTCTTTGAGCTTCGGGTCTCCAAGGAAAGTTATCCTTCTTTAATTCCTGCATTTGGCCTGGAGTTAAGGAGGTTTTATTTTCTGAAGCAAGCTCATGGACCTCACTCTCCTGCTGTTCATTCTGAACCTCCATTGCAAAGGACTGAAGTGCTCCTTGCAAGGCAGAAGTTGGTTGGGACTGCTTGTAGCCTTGCCCTTTCAAGGTAACTACCGCTTTCCCATGTTCAAACCCCCAACTCATTGTTTTCTGCCTGAAATCTGTCCTGACTTCTCCTAAGGTCTCCAACCATTCTTCACCTAAAACCAAATCGATTCCTCCCAACTGAAGAATGTATGCATCAAGTAGTAACTCCACATTTCCTACGAGCACCACAAGTCCCTTACACTGACCTTGTGAAAAACATTTGGTCCCATTTCCCAATTTTACTCCATAAGCCGCAGTGGGAATAACTGTCAACCCTAGGTTAGTCACCAAATCTTGTGAAAGATAGTTGTGACTTGCCCCACTATCGATGAGGAGCAAGATTGGGTCCCCTGCCAATTTGCCCTCAATTTTAAAAGTTTTGGACTGAGCTATTTCCCCATATTCAATGACTTGACAGACCATCTCCCATGCCTCTCCCATTTCGGTTTCCTCTCTGTCACTCGAACCAGAAGGGTTCTTCCTCATTTCCCTCACCCTACCAGAAGGGGACCTCGCTTCTTCCTCATTTGCCTCCCAAATCAGTAGTTGAAGATGTTTATCGGGGCAGATATGGGTGGGACTGTAGTGTTGGCCACATTTGAAACACAAACCTTTGGCTCGCCGATCCATCAACTCCTGGTAAGAAAGGTTTCTGGTCCCTTTTGGACGTCCTTCGGTGGTTCTCTCCAGGCGAGAACGCCGATCAGCTCCTTCCTCTCGATTAACCCACGGATTTGCGTCTCCTCCGGTGGGTGCTTGCGGTCGGGCCAGTCCAGGTCGGGATCTGACCCAGTCGCGTCCTACTGTCGGGTTGGAAGGCCCGAATCGTGGGCCGCCCATGGGTCTCCAGCCCACGTTCGGCTTGAAGTGTGACGATGGAGTAAGCTTCCTCTCCACCGCACGAGCTGCTGCTATCAGTCGATAGCGAGAAGAAGGATCTAGCGCTACCACCTCCAGCCGTATGTCCTCTCGCAGCCCTTCAAGGAAGAGACCCATGTACTGGTCTTCGGGGAGAGGTGGAACCTGAGCCATCAACATCTCGAAGGTTTCCACGTATTCATCCACGGTCCCCTGTTGTGTTAGTGCTTTCAGCTGGGAAAATGGATTCCCAATATACTGATCTCCATACCGATCGAACAAGGCCCTCTTGAAGGTCTCCCAGTCTAACTCCGGCCTCGACGCTAAAAGAACCTTAAACCAGTGCCAAGTCATGCCTTCCATGCAGATTTGCGCCAACTGCACACGGAGCTCCGGTGGAGTCCCCTGAATGGCGAAATACATCTCCGCACGAGAGACCCACCCAATCGGGTCTTCACCTTGGAATGGAGGGAGCTCTATCCGCTTGGCTCGGAGCTGGTACTCTTTCGATGCCATGGATGTAACGTCACTGCCTCCTCCCGACTGTACCGATTTTCCACGCTCCATCGAGCTCGACCCGACCTCTGGTGTCTGGTGAGCTACTTGGCGTTGGAATCCTTCCCTCATTTCGGTGTGCATCGCCGCCAATGCTCTAGAGAGATCGTCGACTCCCTTGTGTAAGCCAGCCAGTTGAACCGTATGATCCACCAACTTTGTCTCCACTGCCGTCATCCGAGCATCCATTGCTTCCCACTTCTGTTGTGCCATCCTTGTTTGCATACACCGGGCCTCTCAATGAAAGCACCAATGATACGAAAATGGATGGAAATAAGGTATTTTATTTATATTTAGCTATAGCCTCGTAGTATCGTCTACGAGAACCAAGCTAACCAGCCACTAATGGCCCTTCAGCTATCAGCCAAAACAATGCAAAATATTCCGATACCCCTGTACTACACTCCCTCATCCTTTACATAGTACCCTCTCTCTCTCTTCTAACTGACTTCCCTAACCGTTTGATGACCCTCCCCTCTAGATTCTCCTAGAATATGTCAACATGGGTTTGAGGCCCATGTTCTCCCTCTTTCTCCTAGAATAATCACTATGGGTTTAGGACCCATAGTGCTATTAGGATCTGTGGTGCTATCAGAGAGCAACTTGATTATCACACCAAAGGTCCATAGGACTTGAGTTAGGAAAACCAATTTCAAGTAATTGATGCACCTACATCAACTTACATGTAGTTTGTGCCATAGCACGATACTCTGCTTCTGCACTAGACCGTGCAACTATCGATTGTTTCTTACTTTTCCACAATATGAGATTGCAACTAGCCAAATTTGTATGATATAGTCCTTCAACTTTTAAATGACCACGGTCATAATAAAGTACTCCACACCTGGAGCTCCCTTCAAGTATCGAAGTATGTGCATAACTGCCTCGCAATGAATACTCCGCGGTGGGGACATAAATTGGCTAACCACACTCACATGTCACAACCAAATAATTGAGTTTTCCCACCAATCTTCTATACCATTCTGGATCATCTAATAGGTCACCACCTTCACCTGTAAGCTTAAGATTAGGCACCGTAGGAGCATCACATGGTCGAGATCCAAGCATACCTATATCTGTTAGAGGATCAAGAACGTGTTTTCTTTGGCAAAGAAAGTTACCCTATCTACATCTAGCAATTCAATACGCAAAAAATAATTCAAATCTCCCAATTCCTTGGTTTGAAATTTGCTTTGAAGAGAGAATTTCAACCGCTCAATGCCTTTACTATCATTCCCAGTAATAACAATATCATCCACATATTCAACATGTAACTAGCAACAGATTGACAAAAGAACACAGAGTGATCATATGCACTTCGACGTAGGCCAAACTCCCTAACCACCTTACTAAATCTACCAAACTAAGCTTAGGGAGACTATTTTAGTCCATACAAGGATTTACAAAGGCAACATACCTTCCCGGACTCCCCCTGAGCAACAAAACTAGGGGGTTGCTCCATTTATACCTCTTCCTGTAAATCACCATGTAAAAATGCAATTTTGACATCTAATTGGTACAATAGCTACTGTTTAGATGCCGCAAGAGAAATAAACAAACATACAGAAGCAAGCTTAGCAGCAGGAGAAAAAGTATCTGAATAATCAACTCCATAAGTTTGACCATAGCCCTTGGCAACTAGACGAGCCTTTAGGCGAGAATCAATGCCATTAGAATTCATCTTAACAGTAAACATGCATTTACAACCAGTTGTTTTCTTACCCGTTGGGAGAGAGAATATCCCATGTGGAATTGTGCTCCAAAGCTACCATCTCTTCCTCTATGGTTATCTTCCAGCCAGTAAGGGACATGACCTCTATAAAAGACTTGGGTATAGAAATGGAATCTAAAGAAACAACAAATGCTTGTCGAAGGGGTGATAAATTAGCAGTGGAAGCAAAAGAAGAAATAAGATACTAGCAACTACGTTTACCTTTACGCAAGGCAATAGGAATATCAAGACTAGGATCATATGACGAAGGACATGGCGGAGGAAGAGATGCAGGATGGTCAGCGCAATCGGAAAGAGTGGGAGAAGCAATTTGCAGTCACCTTGTTATGTGCCCGTGCTTGGGATTGAGTCCAAGGATGATTCTCTAGAAAGTTAACCTATTTTCCCTTGTTTACATTGGACCCCTTCTTTGCAGAGCCTATTTTTGCTGATGAAAACAGGCAGCACATGTCGAGGACAAGGTCTACCTAGATTGGACTAAGTTATTCTACTTCTAAGCTAATTTTATGATAAATTGTTGCTTGCTTTATTATTAAATGACTGCCCATTTAAATAGGAACGAAAACACAAGTTCAACCCTGATTAGGATTCTAATTTAGACTCCTAATCAATGTGTTGAGATCCGTTCGTACTCTACCTAAGATCTAAGCCGGAAAAGCAGTACCGGATCTCATCTTGATGATCGCCAATTTAATTTGTCTTTGGCGGTATTCAAAATACCGGTCAAATACCTACTGATCTAGGAAATTTTAAAAATTGAGGATTTTTTGCAAAATTTTTAAAATTTTTTAAAAATTTCCTCCCTCCCTCTTACCTATCCTTCCCCCCAATTTTTTCAAAGTTTTTAAAATGATAATAAATATTTTATTACTAATAATAATTTTAAATTAAATAAAACTTAAAATAAATTATTTTTATTTTATTACTAATAAAATGTTTTATTTAAATTTATTTTAATATTTTATATAATATTTATTAATAAATACTAATAAAATATTTTATTTCTTAAAATAAATAATTTTAAAATTATTATTTATAAACTAATATTTATTTTATATATTTTCAATTATTAAATCAAAATTTATATATTTTAAAATTAATTACATTTATTAATAATTATCAAATTAATTTTATATGTTAAATTAAAATTGTGATTATGTCTAATTAAATACAAAATGAAATGGAATGTGAAAAACAACAATTCTAAAAAATAATTCAAAATTTTGATAAAACAGAAAATAATTAATAATTCAAAATTTTGAAATATTTTCATTATTTTATAGTTAATTATTATATTTAGATAATTATTATACATATATATATATTATATATAGATAATTTTTATATATAGAAATAATTAAAATATAATAAAGATATATATAAAATAAAATGAATAATTGTCATTATTATGATTTTAAAAACATGGTTGATGTAAACAAGAACTAGTAAAATATACAAGACAACTGTATAATATATCAATATGAACTATTTTGCAATTTTTAAAAATTTCAGGGATTATTTTATAATTTTAAAAATTTCCGAAAGCATTGCAGATGCAGACCGATATTGGTACAGTTCCGTTCCAGTGTCCAATCCGGTACCGAACTCGGTACGGTATTCATAACATTGCTCCTAATTAGGCAGAAAAATAAAGAAAAACTGCAACAGAAGTAGACTTCTAAAAAGACTCTAAAAAGTACTCCTAATAAGAAACAAAATCCTATTCTAGATATGAAACAAACTCCTGTTCTGGAAAATAATTCCAACGCAAGCAACTTCCCTAGCTGATATCTTTTTCCTGCTTTCAGCCGCCGCTTTTTCTTCCTCTTTGAGCTCAAGTCTTACCCACAAATGCATCCATATCACACCTGGAGTAGACTTGTGTAATCGATGGACGAGTTTCCAACAACACAAAAGGAGGAGGAACCTGGCTAACATAATAAACCAAAAACTCATCTTCACTAACAAACTCATCTAGAGAAGAAGAGGAAAAATAAGGAGTAGACTCAAAAATTGTGACATCAGTATAAACCACAAATCACTTCAGATCAAAAGAATAACATCTATAACCCTTTTGAGCTGGGGAATAACCAACAAACAGACATTTTAAAGATCCAGGATCCAATTTTGATATTTGTGAATGAGTGTCACGAACAAAACATGTGCATCCAAAAATTTTAGGAGGCACAACAAAAAGAGACTTAACGATTGAATAACGAATGTCACCCTGTAACACAGAGGAAGGCATACGATTAATCAAGTAACAAACAGTTAAAACAATGTGTGGCAAAGAAAACAACATAACATTTTAAAGCTTTAGTAATCTTAGTAATAAACATGAGATTGAAAGGAAAATTGGGTATATATAAAACCTAGGACAAAGGCAATGAAGGATCAGGGTTGGATTTACTAGAGGCAAAAACAAAAACAATAGTGCCATTAGCAATAGTAACTTTCAATGGATCGGATGATGGTGTAACAGAGGACAAAGGACCTATAGTGCCAATCATATGTTCACTCACACTTGAGTTGATGACGCATTTGCGGGAAGTGGAAGATAGGCATGCTGTAGGAGGACCTGATTGAACAAGAGTAGCAGTGGAGGAAGGACCAGAATCCTTTGTAGAACCCTGTGACTAAACCAAGTGTTTATACTCATCAACTGATAATTTTACAAGCTTCTCTTTAAGAGGTTTGGAGGTGGTTGCATTTGCAAAAGATTGAGCTCACTGAGGCATACCGTGAAGCAACCAACACTTCTTTATATGATGTCCTAGCTTTCCGCAATGATAACACTGTTTTTCCCTCATAGCGACCACTAGTGCCTTTACCACCAAGGCCACCTCGATCACCCCCTTTACCACTGTCGGAACAAGGAACTTGGCTTACAAGTGCACTACTATTAGCTATTGAATTTTTAGATGGTAAAGAATGGGTAGCGCACTATACATGATTGATGGCTTCTGAGAGCAAAGGAATCTCTAGACTAGCTAAAATCTGTGAGCAGGCAAAAGCTAAACTGGGAGACAACCCTGCTAAATAGCACATAACTCCAACATGTTCACATCGAACCTT
Source organism: Erythroxylum novogranatense (assembly GCA_029891385.1). NCBI lineage: Eukaryota > Viridiplantae > Streptophyta > Magnoliopsida > Malpighiales > Erythroxylaceae > Erythroxylum > Erythroxylum novogranatense. The sequence goes on along the minus strand of CM057234.1, from coordinate 40,731,773 downwards.
TTGGACACCAATATCTGTCGTGTAAGAAAGTAGTGAATTCATCTCCTTGAGCATTCAGTAAAAATCATAGGAATAATCTTGAACAGACTTATCCTTCATGTTAGCCTGATACACCTTGCTGGCAACATTATACATTTGAGTCACGTTATTTGCACCTAAAAACATAATCGCCAAGGTCTCCCATATCTCCTTAACAGTTTCACAATGATTAATTTGATCCTAGATGTTCACTTCAGTTGTCTCTAAAAGTTGCGAATGCAACTTGTGCTCCTCCTTTCACCATGACTTCTTCTCACCAAGATCATTTGGACAATCTTGGGTATGATGATCTTCCCTATCAACTCCACTAAGATATTTAGGGATCGCTCACTGCCACTGAGGATAGTTATCACCATTCAAACGACATTCAGTCATCTTGGTGATGGGAATCGGAACCAGTTCAGGCTTCTTGTCAGCCATCATTAGAGAAAAAAATAACCAAAAACTAATAAGAATAATAACACAGGTATCTACTTAGACCAACCTAGGCTACAATTGGATTTATCCTTCATCAAAAAATAGTCTCCAAGTGTTTTTGTTTTTTTTCGGACATGATACCCAAATCTAACAAGAAGAAAAGAATAAAAGAATCTAGAGGGAAATTCACATGATCGTAATCAGATCTAATAAACCTCACTCTGAAACCATGTAATAAATTATAGAGAGAGGGATGAAGAGAAGAAAAAGACAGGAAGAAGAGAATTTGAGAATATGATGGCCTAACCTTTACGTAGGTTAGTCATCTTCTATTTATAAATAGGAGAAAGTATATAAAAGACTTAAATACCCTTATTAAAATACTATTATATTCTAACAAAGTCGAATGCTTTAAAGAAACTCAGGGGAGTGAAATACCAATGATTTTAGTGTGCTTTTAGGTTATAATTTTTACCGTTATTGATTAATTAATTACTTGGTTAATCACAAGACTTAACTTGTGTGCAAATATAAGTTGCTTTTATACGTATGTGTGAGCTTTGAAGGGGATGAGCTAGCAAACTTGAGGCTTTAGAAATCAACAGCACTTTCTAGAGCTTTTGGTGTTTATAAAATTGCGAAAGTGCTATGATTAAACTTTGTATCTCCTAGCCCATTTCCAAAAGGAATAGTGCAGAGAAATGATTTAAAATGACTAATAATGTCTCTAGAGGTACAATCCTATTAAGATCTCATTTGGTTGGAATTTTTAGAAAAATTCTTTAGGCTATGAATATGAATTTGCTGTAGTTTGGCAATTATTAAACTAGGACTATTATTCAGCTTTACTCATATGCAGTTTTGCAAAGTTATGTGGATGTTTACTATTAGTAGACTTTGCCATTAATACAAAGTTTAATTGATGTAAGATGAATAAAAGATAGGTCAATTAATTAATAAAGCTTGTGAAAATTAGAAAATTTGGGTTGTGGGCTTTTTTGCTACGTGCCGGAATTTGAATTTCAGGTCTGACATTTCTATATGGGCTGCTAAAACTTCAAATTCTAGTTGTTGAAATTCAGATTGGGTTGTGAGGTCTTTTATTAAAGGAAACATGACAATGAGATGTTCTAGGAATCTCATAGGATTATGAAACACTGTATACTTTAAAAAGGCAAACTTTACACCAAAAAAAAAAAACAACTTTCCTCTCATTGGAGGGCTGAATACATATGTATAGAGTTCTTGGAACTGGAGATCTATTAGTAAAAGGATTCCAACTAAGATGTCCAAAATATAATTGAATTTTATTTTAATATGGATTCTCTCTAATTTGTATATATCAAGGCAAATTAGTATAAAATAAATATGACTAACTTGTCCTTGTTGCCAATATGCATATGAACGGTAACATGAATAGTATTAGACCAACTCTCATCCTTCATAAATTAAAGCTTGTGGTTGATCTATCTTCTTTTGTTTTGTTTGTAAATTGTTAAGTTCTTTTTTTTTTCACATAAGTTTTTCACCATTTTATCTAAAGTTGTCTTTGACACAGAATGTGATAAATACTACTATACAAGTTTGGATTAGCTTTTGAAATTTGAATTTTTAAAGTTGTGTGTTAGAAGGTTTTTCTTTTTACCTGACAAGAAATCACTTATAATCGCCAACTCTTTTGGATAAAATTTGTTCATAGAAAATATCTTCAATCTATTCTTTAAGATAAGGAATGACTGAAATTCCTATAGTTGCAGTACGAGAATGCAAAAGATTGTGCCATACAAGTGTTAATTTTGCAGTGTTGAATATAGGAGTAACTCTCATGTCACTTGACAATTCCAAAATGTTAAGTGTTAGCACTTTTCTTCTTAAAGGTTTTATGAGGTTCAATACTCTTTGATTCAAGCTTCTTATATTTAACTCATAAGAGACACTCTATTTGCCTTGTTGCCTTCATTAAATTCCATCATTGGGTTGATTTTCCATTGCACTTCATCAAAGATATCTCACATGTTTTATACCAAACTTTCAGCTTCAACATTAACTTTCTTTTTGCGGTAAAGGAAACAAACAGGCTTCCTTGCTTGAATTTTAAGAAACTATTTTGACAGGATTCTTGTTGGTTCACTTATTCATAGAAATATTGGATTCAAGTTCTTCCATATGAAGGATTAGGTCCAATTATGTACGTTATCCCGCACCAAAAATTTGTCAAAAAATGGTTGAAATACTTAGTGTATCACTCTCATTAAAGTGTTAGGTGCATTTGTGAGTCAAAATGGTATTATCAACCATTAACAAAGCTCTCCCTTAATTTTGCCCACAGGTCTAATTTTGATTTGTTGGTATCTGTTGAGACCTGTTATAATCAGCAATATAGTAGGAAGAAGAGGGGTGGGTAGAGTAGTAATTTGGAAAGTGAGTAGGGGTTGTGAGGAAAGATAGGATGCTGAGTGGATAGTTAGTTAGACAAGGGGGAAAAAAAGAGGTTGTGTGAGGAGAGGTGAGTATCATCATTATGAATCGGTTATGAAACTGTGTATTGAGGAGGTTAGCTAACCCTCGAAGCTTAGCATATCCGTATACTGAATACATTGAATTCTTCTTCATTCCATCTTCTTTTCTGTTTTTCCTATTGGTTTTCTGCTCTAGTTCTGGTGCTGTTGTTGATTACGGAGCTATAGCTTGTTAGGATTATTTGGAACCTAACAGTATCCATTTCATGGCTCCAATCATGATATCTATCATGTCATTAAGATTAGAGATAATGAACCCATACCTTTCTATGATCTTGTTATTACAGGACAATCGATTGATATTTTCGTGCTTCGATCCTTTTTATGGGTCAGTAATGCAAGAATTGCACACAGATTAAGACTTTCCTAAGTGAACCTAACTAACCCTTCCAGTTGTCTCTTTAGCTCTTCATTTGTCGATAGTGTTTAAGAGATTTATGTAGGTTTTATGAAGGGAACCTTGGTCATAGGTTAATAGCTTGCTGAATATCTTGTAAATGAGGTAATTTACTTGGTAAATCATTAGGTGTAAGGTCTGAAATTTAACCAATAATTTACTTGTTTCTTTAAGCATTGCAAAGGGTGCTTTAGATTTTTTCAGTTACTTCCCTCACCAGCATTGTAAAAATATTTCCCTTGCTAGCATGTGCAAGCTTCTCTCTTTAAGGGTATTAAGAGGCCTTGTTCTTTGTGTTGTCTTTTACTTTCCTTTTGCTTCTTTACTTTCTACCTTCATAACTTTCAAAATTATCTTCTTTCTGTGGAATATAAATCAGTAGATTTTAGTTTTAGTGAAATGTTACACATCACGATTATAAAGTCACAGTTGATCAAGTAAAATTATGAGTTATTTTCAGAGGAATCACTTCACACCAGATAGAATCTTCATATACTCTTAACTTGAAAGACATAAGTAACTTCGAGTAATTGGCTAGTGCTATCGTCAACTTGAATAAATTTGGATGTGGGCTGTCTCTCAAAAGTAAACCTCTTGTCACCAAACTTTCCATTACACACATTCCCCATCAATGATACGCCTACATAATTTGTCTCTACATCTAGCCTGAGTAAAGAAAACAATTCTTTGGAGCCATCTTTCTTTTCCTTCTGACTTGGGGGTTGTAGGTATGTGCCCAACTACAATAAAATTCGAACGACCAACATGTTCATCATAGACATTTAATTCCTCTCTAGGTCCATATTAACTCACATATTCATTAGATTTTTCCTCTTCTTTTTCCATCATGTATAACCTATTTATTAGTATATTCATAAGTGGTCCTCATTCCATTGAAAATACTTCATGTCACTGTTGCCTCCTCTGGTTCTAGTCTCAACCATGTTTTTGCCTTTAAGTTTAGCTTCTTGACTTAGAGCAGTTGTGTGTTTGTTATCTGGTGTACACTTTCTCCATTAGGTGTTAGCTTAAAATTTTGCACAGTAGTAGCTCTTTTGTACCAAACTTCCCTGACTTTGACTGATTTCTGAACTTCTTAGTTAATTGCTATCCTAATTATTGCTCCTCTTGAAGCCAAGTGATATGCATCTTTGAGGCTATAAATCCTTTGCGTAATAAGCTCTTCTCGAATTTCTTCCCTGAAGCCATTTTTTCTGTGAAATATGAATGGGCTTTCAGATTCAATTCCTTCTTATCGAATGGAAAGTACATCAAACAGTCATACTAAGGTTGTCAGTTGATCTTGGAGATCTTGGTAATAAAAAGCTAAGTATATGTTTTTTAAATGATTTCAGTTTTACCTCTTTCTTTTCAACATTTGGTGCTATCCTCTTAACAATTTCCACAAGACTTTAGCTAGCTCAACCATTTTCGTTTGCATCTTTATTGCTGTCCAATCTAAAAATAGATGTGTTTCCATCTTTACTGCAAAGTCAACATGAACTTTCTTAGTAACATCATCAAAGTGTTGCAAGTTTCAAACTCCATTGTGCAGTCTCAAGTCTTGTACATGCCCCTTCAAGTGCTATTGTTTCATTTTCCACGGAAAGGTTTTGGTTACCTAACCGAACTTTGTTGATTAATTTTCAGCCTCATCATTTTTTGTTTCACTTTGTGCGGTCGCTTGTCCAGGCGCTTCAAGTGCCATTGGTTTGTTTTTCCTTGGAAGGTGGTGGTTACCTAACCAAACTTGTTGATTAATTTTAAGCCTCATCATTTTTGGTTTCACTTTTTCTACACCCTCTCCATCATTTGTAGCTTGCTGTCCAGTAATCCTTTGGGTTAGTTTTCTGAATGGTCGTCAAAGTCCAAATTTTCCTGAATTTTCAGACTTAAATTCATTTTACTCCTGGTCATTGAATATTCATCCTTCCTCTATGTATCTCCATTGTTGAATCAAAGCTCTGATAACTTAGAATGAATAAAGATATGTCACTAGCTAATAAAACAGGGCTATCGAGTTTTTTGCCAAGTTGTTTCCAGATCTGAAATTTTGATATGGGCTGCTAAAATATCAGCTTGTGTTGCTGAAATTCAGATTAGAATTGTTGGGCTTTTTAGTGAAGAACGCAAGACAATGGATAGTACTAGGGATCTCTCCTAAGATTATGAAATTAGGAGTCACTCTTAAGTTCAAGAGTTTTAAAAGCTGTCACCCTAATTTGAAAACTAAAAAAATGGTAGGGAAAAAATGCCTTCCTTACTTTGAAGGACAAGTTCTTAGAACCCTAATCCTAATAGTAAGAAAATTCCAATTAAGATTTTCAAAGTATTACTGAGTCCTACCTAAAAATATTATTTATTCTTGAACAAAATATGATGACTAACTTTTACTTCTTATATAATAAAGAGAACTTAGTATAAAGTGAATAGGACAAAAGCCCCTTGCTGTTACTATTAATGGGAATAGCATCATACCAACTCTCACTTTTCATCCCATCAAATTAAAGTTTGTGTGCGGTCTGTTCTCTTTTGTTTCATTTACAAACTCTAAAGCTGTTTTTGCATAGTTAATTACAAAAAATATCATTGAATGTTGGACAATTCATATATCATTGGGACTTTTCAAAGTTCACATTGCAGGGGGTTCTTAAATGCCAAACACGACATTAACCTTAGTGTATTTGGCCCCCAACTCGATATATCATATGGTCTGAGTTCGTTGAGTTCTATAACAGTCCGTTATTTAGGTTATTGCGGTTACCATCAGTCCAAGTTTTTTCCAGAACCTCGTTTAGTTTGATCATTTCATATAATAAATTTTGATGTCTTTTTTTTTTTTTTTCTATTTATGATTTTAGCCTACCCACGTGAAAAATAGTATACAAGCCTATGTGGTTCTAGAATATCTGGTAACTTTCATGCTAACTGCAGATTTTGTTTGCATCTATAAGCCAGGTAGTCCTTCACAACACCTCCCAGCTTGCTGACATAAAGCGTGAATTGTTACAATCTTGTTGCCTTAACCCTGTATCAACTTTCTCAGGACACGAAATAGGCCCTGTGCACCCTATGTTAATTGTCTAGTATGCTAAAGTAATCTGCTTAGCAAGATAATGGTTCCAAACTGCTCTTTAACCGAGGGATTTCTTTGCAGAGTAATGAAACCTTGAGAGTGGAGCTTTTGCTGGACGTGTTGATTGGATTAGTTTTAGTAGTTACTGTGGTGAACGTGGCCTCATTTCATTTTGCGGGCATGGATGGTTCGCCCTGGTAATATCTTTTGCCTGATGTACATTTATTTATATGGTCTGCCAGGGTGGAGTTCTGTAGCGAGTTCTGCTTGTATGTCGCAGAAAGGAATGTTTTGCCACAATATCTATTGAGTTGACTCGTACGTGTCGTTGTACAGTTGTCTTAATTTGTAGTGTAACCTTTCCCATTTATTACCACCGGCTTTCTAAAAGAAGGCTCAGGAATCTCCATTGGCCAATTGTTAACTTGTGACGACTTCGCCCTGCCTTCTCTTGAGCACGTACGGACGGATGCCTGCTTAACTGTGATCCTCCTGGGCGTTTTCGTTTTACTATCCTTGAACAACTCTTCAAGGATACAAGAAGACTTGAATGACTAAATTCACGAAAAAATTCTGGTTTATCAACAGCCAGTTCCTGAACATGAATTGCAACATCCTATCCTTAAATACAACTTGGAAAGTGGAAAACACTAAAAAGTTGGGAAATGTTTGAAAAGGATTTCATTAAAAGTTCATTCTGGCTTCGAAGGGTAGGCTTCTTCTGATAAAAAATATATATAAATCTTCAAAATTTGTGTACAAATGTGTGTAAAAGCACCTCACTCTTGGTCTCTTCGTTCTTAATTCAGTGCAACTTTGCTTTGATAGTCTTTATGATAAGCTCGTTATGGCTTCTTAAGGCCTTTCTATGTCTCCTTTCTACTAATGTATTATCCTTCCTTGCTTGCTCAATTACAGTTTATTTCCGTTGTTGTAAATCCTAGATGATCCAAACTCGTCTATGTCAGCGCTCTCCAAGCTTCAATCTCTTGTTGCAGCTTGACTACTGGACTCTCTTTCAATTGCTTCCTATTTTTCTTCATCCCTTCAGCAGTATTTCCACTTCTTTCATCTTCATCATCTTATCCTGCATCATTATCTATTGTCTCTTCTTCATGAATTGTCATTGTTTCGCTTCTAACCTTTCTTTCTTTATGCTTAACTCATTAGTATTGACCTTCTGCCATTCCCCATGCACTGTTATTCAGTCTGCCATGCGTGTAATCGCCACACGGTATTCCCAATGGCAGCAACCTAAAAACCCAACCATATTGGAGGTATTCACGGTACAACTGGACTCAAGATGTTCAATCAATGTTTTAATACTATATTAAAATCGGTAACAAATTTTTAAAAAAAAATCGGTAACAAATTTAGTTTTGACATAGTAAGGTATTGGTATCGTTTAATATAGGGACTGTTTTAAGTAATTTTTAAAATTATAAAATAATTCATAAATTTTATAAAATTACAAAATAACTCGTTCATATATTGTATTATATAAATTTTGCTTTTACATCAATCATATTTCAAAAATCATAATAATATAAATTTGATAACTTTCTCCTTATTTTATTAATATTACTTTTCACATATTTCGATGTAAATAATAATCATAATTAATATAAGAAAAAGATTATTTAATTCACATATAGACCTAAATTATAAATAATACAAAGTACTTAAAATGTTACAATTTACATCATATATTAAAGAATAATTAAATCAAAATATCATATGGTAGGAATAGTACAGATCCATAAGCATTACAACAAGAGTTTATGCTGAGGGCTATACCAAAGTAGAATTGAAACATGAAATAAAAATATTTATAATTAAAAGTTTTATATTTATATTGCATATATACATATCTCAAACATGTCACTAAAAATGAAGAAAATGAAAAATTTAGAACTTCATTTAATGACATATTCATTCAAATTGCACTAGTTCCAAAGAGCTGAGTTATCACCTTATAGACAGTATTACAATATGACATGGGGCAAAATTCATTGAGGCAGCTAGGATTAAGTAGTTTAGGAATCAAGCATACATGTGTAGCATTGATTTCTCTCAACATTCTTCCAGATTTCAAGAATTCCAAGAGTAGATTACTTGTAATATGTTAGGTGCTTTGGAAGAAATGGGCATTAAACCCATCTGGACTTCGAGCTTTTTTAGGATTAAGATTGAAGAGAACTATTTTCATTTACTGGGGCGAAGCTAGTTATGCATCTTGGGATAGAGTGACAAGAGAACTAATAAGCTTCAAAAGCTCCTACAAATTAGAAAAACCAGAAGGTCTTGCAACTCCAAGTAGATTTTCAAAGTACTTGAAAGTCATATCTTCTATAAAAGATCTTTTAGTCACCAAGTGGTTATAATCATGAAGAAGACTACCAATCTTGTTGGAGTTTCTCTCTGCTTGGACATAATTGTGAAATAAATTGATGGTGAAGTCTTCCACCTTTAACCAAGGGATCCTGGCCTTTTAAATAAGTAAAGAGTTGTGATCTTGAAGATCCTTGTTGTAAATCTCCAGTTTACTTGCTTCAATAGTTTTTATGACAAAACTGTAAGGGTTTTGATAACAAGCATCCTGAGCTTTTCTCAATTCACTTTTAGCTTCATGTAACATAGCAATTTTTTAAGATTGATCTACTTTGTTCAAAGTCTCTAGTATGTTTCTAAGGATCTTGAGTTTCCTCATAAGCTAGTAGGCTTTGCATGTAGAGATTTTGCAATCCTAGACTTCATTAACAAATTCCATGAATCCTTCCTTATTGGTAAGAAAGTTGAAAAATATGAAGGGGGGCTTTGTAAGAGGTAGAAGATGTGAAATTTTTAATTTCCATACTTGAATGATCATCACATAAAGAGAGTCAAAATGAGCATTGGAATTTGGAAAATGACTCGACCAAAACTGATTAACAATAATTATGTCTAACTTCTTCATAATGAAGCAATTTCCCAGCTATTTATTACACTAGTGAAGAAATTCCCTACTTATTTAAAACAACTCACCTCCATCTTACTAAGCATTTTTCAGCTCTTTGCCAAGATTGGAAGAGCTAATCGTATCACTTTAGGCTCCAGATGGATGTCAAACACAATTAAGATCACCTGCTAACAACTATGGTTTATTCAGTGAGTTTTGAATATAATCCTCCTAAAGTTTGGTTCTCTGAAATTTGAAATTAGCAACATACATAATAAAGACTTCAAAACTGATCCCTAAGTCTACAAGCTTGTAATTCAAATGGATGTATTAATCTGAACTGCTTAAAATAGTAGCCTGCACCTTCTTATTATTGTAAGCATATATAATTCTTTCATTATAGTGGTGATCATGATTAGAGATGTAATTCCAATCTTTCCTAAGAAATTTCATGACATTATAAAGCTTATGAGCTTAATTCTAGTTTCAAGAAGCCCAAGGATGATAGGAGTTTTGCCCAGTAAAAGATCCTTTATAGCATGTCTCTTGATAAGATGATAGGATTGTAGCTACTAACCCCCTTTGGGTTTTTGTAACACCCCACTCTTGCAGGAAACATAACCAACATCTTGAGTGATATCCAAGTAACACAAAGATGGCATGCTAGAATAGTCATTTAGTCAAAACTCGTTACATTGTTTAAAAAAAAACAATGTATGCATATGCAAAAATCAATAATCAAATTGGCCCCACTTTATTCTTAAACATTTCTATTCACAAATGTTATAAAATACTTTACAAAACATCATAATTCAACAACCATTTTGGCCCATTTCAGATACAGAGCATTTGTAATCATAATGTCATTTCATTACCAACTCACTTACATATTCGTTGTATAATACTAGCGAAAATATGGTTTAAAACAATAATCATTGAAGACATATGCAGATGCAAACTCATCCTGACCCTTAGTCCATGGATATATTCCAATTAGCCTAACTAAATATGTCCTCTAAACCTGAAAATTATTGCAAATTTTCGGTGAGTTTTTGCAAACTCAGTGAGTAACCATCCTTGATGGCTCACTCAATCACAATACACATTCAATACATATAACCACATAATTTACATCACTTTTTAGCAATGTATCATGTTGAGTCACATACCTCTTACATTCACTTACACAAATAATCCGATCTCATTCAAATACATGTCTACAATATGTTCACATATCCCATTCTTATTCAAATACATATCCAATATATTTCAATCAAACAATTTAATCAAGCTATCACTTCATTACACTTGAATAAAACACAATCATTGGTTTAATACCATGTATTCAAACATTTAACATTCTTACAACTTTTCAAATCACTCAATGAATTCAAATTATATGCGGATGCAATATGTATGAGACTCATATTTATTTTTATATTATTGTGACTGTATGTTTTTATAGTATCCCCAATTATCAGGCTCAGTCAGTCTATCTGTCCCTTACCCAATATGGATATAGGGCTCATTAATCACAGTAAGCAATAGGCTCAAACCACATATATAGGAGCTTATATCTCTTATCAGTAATAGTATCAGTCACAACACCTTTATATTACATACATTGGAATGAAATTCATGTCACAATTCAATAATCAAATTTAATCACTTTCTTTTGCAAGTATTATGACAGTTTAATAGTCACAGTAACAGTTCACAGTAGCAGTAGTCATCGGCTAGGTTTGGCATTCAACTTTTCAGTTAAGAATCATAAAATCATTTAGTCAACCGCATTCACATTCAAACAACACTTCCAATGTCATTTTCACATACCAAAATGCCTCGAACAAATATTTTCCAGAATCCAGTACACAATCAACACATTTTAGTACAGTTCAATAAAATAACAATATAGTTCAGTAATATACAAAACAAGAAGGTGAGACCATCTTAGATTACTCACAGTACGTTCCATATTAGCATTAGCTTCCATGATTTGGAAATGTCTGGATGCTGATATTTATCCTGCACATCAACATTATGCAATACCCACGTTGCACACACATTACAACTTTACACAATCATAAGTATTCATTTATGCACAAATGTGTATATGAACTATGTACAATGCATGCTCAATGACATTCCGAGTATCTTTTCATTATTTTCACCACATTATCATTCACATATCAAAACTTACCTAAGTATAATGTTTGCTTAGGGTGTGCTCCTCAATAAGACAATTTGAATCCAATTTCATAACCCCATTGATCATTTCAAATTTTTTTGAAAACAAACTTTCGGGTCAACATTTCATGATTATTCACACCAGGTAAATGTAGTAATTTAGCAACACTTCCTTCTAAAAAATTGTTCATTTGTGTCTTAAGTTCTTAATGACACCAAAATCATTCAATTGGGTTCATTACTCTATAAGTTATGCTTATAATACCACATACTTTGTACATTTGAAATTTTGGTAGTGAATGATCATGCATTTAAGTTGTACATCTCATATCTCTCAATTCCAATATCTAAAAATTACAAACTTTATACCAATTTATATAAGCTACAACTTTGGTGTAGACACTTTAGTCTAATTTGGCCTACATCAATGCAGTTTATTCAATAACAATAGGACATGATTTTATCCCTGGTAATGCTATAGCCTAAGCCAAGACTCAATTTCGTGCCACTTTTGAAAGTCTTAGAGACATAATTAAAATTTGATTTCTTCAAGAACGTTGTAGACATATGTCTCAAGTTTAATCTGAATTTAGAATCAATCCATTTAGAAATCTACATATCAAGATATAATCAAAATACCAAAGCATGTTTAATGAAAATTTTCCAATTCATAACATTCCTGCACATTTCTTCACTTTTATCCAAAACTCATCAATCAATCTCTGTTATAACATGCCATAAACACTAATCTTTTACTTACTTGTACTCCGAACATGCAGAATCATCACATATTCAAGGTCAAACTAGGAAAGATTTCAGCTAGGGTAAAAGACCACAATAAGAACTATAATATTCTAGTTTTACAACTATCTTATGAAGGATAAAAGCATGGATTTGGTGTGGTAATTGATCACAAGTGAAGCAGAACTCCAGAGCTATGGAAGAGAGTGTATTTCGGTGAAGAGAGTAAGGAAAGAAGGAAATGAACTCAGTAGAAACAATTTTGCATTAGCTTGACACATTAGGTGCTAAACTAGGTGTCACCTTTTCCTAATAACATTTGTCCTTAAGCATGCATCCCATTTATCCACTCCATAAGTTGCCAAATGTCACCTAGTTACTAGTCCATTTGTCACTCATTCATTGCTGCCATTTGTCAATTAATTACGTATGCCAAAAGTCACTCAATTATAAGCTAAATCATCCAAAATTTTCATGTATCAATTTATCCTACCACATGGCATTTGTCCTAGTCCAAATGTACATTTTAATCCATCAATTTCCCAATCTATAACATTAATTCCAATTTACTAATTAAAATCCAAACATACCAAAATTCAAGACATACCAAAACGTAATTCACATCGTGATCACTTAACATTTTTTTAATATCCCGGAATAAGTCAATGAATGCATGTACATTTATTTTAATGTTCAAAACTCAATATTCACATGTATATGTATGTCATATTTTGCATAAGTATGAAATGTACTTTCTAATTTCTCATTAAACTCAGTTATATACTATTTTGTCCTTAACATGGATAACGGGATGTTACAATTCTCCCTTCCTAAAAGAAATTTCATCCTTGAAATTCTTACCTGATTATTTAAACAGGTGAGGATATTGTCTCTTCATATGATCCTCCATTTTTCAGGTTGCTTCCTCAGTCGAATTATTTCTTCCCATTGTCTATAGTCAATGGAATCATTCGGTCTGTCAAACTTTTATTTTGATATCACACTGTTTTAACTAATTCTGCAATCTATTTCAGATTACTCACAATTTCACTTTCATAATCGATAACGCCAATATCAGATCATATTAATTATTCACATAGTGATCAATTAACATTTTTTTAATATCTTGGAATAAGTCAATGAATGCATGTACATTCATTTTAATGTTCAAAACTCAATATTCACATGTATGTGTATGTCATATTTTGCATAAGTATGAAATGCACTTTCTAATTTTTCATTAAACTTAGTTATATACTATTTTATCCTTAACATAGATAACGAGATGTTACAATTCTCCCCTCCTAAAAGAAATGTCATCTTCGAAATTGTTACTTGATTGTTCAAACAGGTGGGGATATTGTCTCTTCATATGATCCTGCATTTTCTAGGTTGCTTCCTCATTCGAATTATTTCTTCCCATTGTCTATAGTCAATGGAATCATTCGGTCTGTCAAACTCTAATTTTGATATCACACTGTTTTAACTAATTCTGCAATCTATTTCAGATTACTCACAATTTCATTTTCAGAATCGATAATGCCAATATCAGATCATATTAATATTTCTTAACATATTCACGTATCACACTTCATGCATTTAAGACATCTTTGTTGGTAATACAAACTCATATGTTAATGGTCCTATTCTTACAATAATTTTATGTGGACCAATTTATGTTAGGCTTAATGTATATTTTTTCCTAACCTGAGCACACCTTGCCAAGGTGATACTGTCAGAACCAATTCATCTTTTGCTTAATATTTCATATCTCTTTAGTGTTAATACACTTAAGTCATGTGTCTATCTCATTTTGTTCCAATCTTCAGTGTTGATCCACCTAATTCATTCATCTTTCTTGAGCCACTTAATTTCTAATACATATCAGTTTCACTTATCATCAACATCTCCTATCAATTCTAGCCTTCAACTATTTTTAGGCTTTATTCATCCTCATATAAAGGTAGATGACTCTTTCTGTTGTATAACACCTTATAAGATGTTCTAATGATATCACTGTGATAATGATTGTTATGTTTAAAGTCAATTAAAAATATACATTGACCTCATATTTCTATGAACTCCAAAATCTCAGCATTAAGCATATCTCTAATAGTTAAGATTATTGACAACTTATACATATAGTCACTTGTTTCTACATCCTTAACCGTCAAACGTTATTTCATCGTATTTCTACTAGGATGTATAGCATAAGTTGTTATTTGTGCTTTCTCTCACACTCTTTTACTCAATTTTTTTTATCGTGTACACATACTTCTCATTTCAATCACAAAGTATCATTTTCTAATTCAAACACAAATTTTGGATTCATTTTTAATTTTTTAATTTCCTCATTAAGATTCATAAATTCTGAATCTTCAATTTGGGCTTTACTAATCTTTTCGTGTGAAACTGATCTTAAATTCAATAGCTAATTGTTAGACCTCGAACTTTTCTTGAAACTTTTGAAGTATAAATGTGACATTAGATGAGGAATTTGTGGTGAATTATTTGTGTGCAAAGAAAAAGACAACTCAAGAATGTGCTTTGTCATATGAGGGTGAATTTAGCAAGTTGATGATGAGAGAGTATAAGCGCGTATATGCTTTTATTATCGATGTCTATGATTAATTGTGGGTTAAAGTATGGTTTTGAGTTTAAATGAAATTGATAGCGAATACATTGTTGGAAGTTAAAAATCAAGAAATATAGAGGAAAAAAATATGAGAATATGAAGAATTGAGAAATTTGACTTTTTAGAGTAGAGAGTTGACTTTATGATTTAAGTAGAATTTGAGAAATGATCTTCATGGAACTTGTAGATTATGTTGGAAGTTTTTTTTTGTCACCATGAAGTTTGATATTTTTCGATATCGGGAGTGAAAGTTATGATCAGTCAAAGTTAAGTATTTGTGAAAATGTTCATAAGTGTACATTTAGGTGTGTAATGTGATTTGAGACAAAGTATGGACAAATATGTTTTGAATTGATTTTAGTAATCTACATGAAAGTCATAGGAGATTATCCTAGCTTTTCAAGGATGTACAAAATATTATTTCTAGTTGTGGAATTTAGAAGTTTGGATGTGATATAGGATGATAAATTCTGGCAGAATTCTAGTTAGAGGTTGCAATTACTTTTAAGTCCTTCATGAAAGTTTTAGATTATGCTCTGATCTTCCCACTACTGTCAAGTATGGAAATTAGGGACCATGAAATAGGAAGTTAAGATTCGTACAAGTTGTTGTTACTGTTTAGGGCAATCTGACCCTTGCTGTTCTTTTGTTTCTAACTTTTCCGACCGACATCCGATTAACCCGATTTTTAAAGCGTTGTATTCCTAAGACAATTACCTACATCATGATAGGAAATTATGATTGTTCTGATATTGATTGAGTCAAGATGAGTTAGATATTTTCTAAGCAAGTTTCACTATTTTGATGATAATCTTGAGCTGTAGAGATCCTAAAGTCGATTATTGTTTCTAAGTAAATTAGAGGCATGAGACTACAAGTTATCTTAAGGAATTAAATTCTAATTTAGTCCCTAAGATTTTCAATTTCTGAATTGAAGTATGAAAGTGATAAGATTTTATAGGGGCATTTTGGGCATGATACTTAAGTCTAAGAGTATTAAGGCTTATGTGGGAGGGTAAAATGGACATTTCTCACCCATAAGAGTATGAATTATAAGAGGAAAGAAGAAAGAGGAATTAGAAATAAGAAAAAGAGGAAGAGAAGTTGTAGTCGTGGAAGAGAGGAAGAAGAAGAGAAAAAGAGAGGGAAGGTAGGGCTTTGGGGATCCTTGAAGATTTTGAAGGACTTGAAGCATTATCAAGTAAGTATAAGCTTATTTCTTCATGTTTGGGTTAGATGAAACCCTAATATAGCTTAGAATGTGTAGGTTTCGGTTGTGGAGAAGTTTATGAAAAAATGGTTAAATCTTTTAGGGTTGATGATCATGTTGTTGTTATGAATGATTTTGAGGTTAGAAATGAAGTATTAGAGGTGTTTTAATGTTTAGATGTGTTTATAAATGAAAGATGGGAGGATTATGGTTGAGAAAAGTGAAAAAATTGAGTTTCAGAGCTTTCTCGCCGTCGCACGTCGCGACCTGCAGATGAGCTCGTCGCGGCGTGCGCGTTCGTCGCGACGTGCTCCAGCTTTTCGTCGCGGCGAGCGACCAATTTTTTGCAGCGACATGTTTCGGTATTTTGGGCATAACTTTTGATGTAGATGTCCAAATGGGGTGATTCTTTTTGCGTTGTAAACTAGAGACATAGGGCTACAAGTTTCATGAAGAAATGAAGTTCTGAATCAGTCTCTAAGAATATTCAATTTTGGATGGAATTTGAGAATAAAATTCTTGTTTCAGAAATTCTTGTAGTTTGAATTGTTAAAGTTTGATTTTCCGATTTCTGCACCAAATTGATTGGAATTTTGGTTATTTGGTTAAGGAAACCAAGTGAGGAAAGAGGAACAAGAGGAGAGGCATACCTAAACAAGTTTATAAGCAAGGAACGCAAGGTGGGTTCATGTTTATAATAGAGTATATAAGTCACTCATTGTTTAGTTCAAATCAAGCAAGATCTAATGCATTTACATTGCATCATTCACGATTGCATGACATAATATTATGAATAATTATATTCTGCTATGTGATTTGCATTCATGATTATTATCAAGATTTTCACAAAGGAGTGTTCTCCTTTCAAGAATACAAGTGCATGAATCAAGTTTTACGAAATATATGACAAGCAAGATTACAAGCAAGATTGCAAGTAAGATTACAAGCAAGTTTACAAGCAAGTGCCAGATTGGCAAACAAGTTTACAAGAATACGAATCATGCATACTTATGTGGGTTTGCGGTGTCCCTCACGAATAGTCAAGTGCACATTGACTCACTAAAAGGCTTCTCCCCGCCCGACGTGCGGGCACGTGGTTTCTCACAAGGATTCCTCACGAAACTACGTCTACACATCAACATTTCGATGGCATGTAGTACGTCATGAACCGAGGACAACCCAAACCATTATGTTATGTTATGTGTTATGTTTTGTTATGTGACATGCATCATGAATTGTTCAAGAATCAAGCATTTTCAAGACAATGACATATACATGATCAATGACTATGATTTCAACAAGTATCACGCAATGAGTTATTTTGAATACTTTTGCTTATTGCTATGTTATAAATATGTTCCCACGAGTGTAAAGCTCACCCCTTTCATCCCCATCTCCAGGTATCAAGAGGGAGGTCGGATGAAAGCATGTCTAGATGTCCGATCGTTATGCTTATGATTGGCCTTTAAGTTAATCTGTTGCAAGATTTAGATCTTTGGCATGTTGAGCATTTTTGGGTTTTGATATTGATGTTATAAAATGGCTTCGAATGCCTCTAAGGTTTTGTAAGCATGTATATCATGATGATATTGATTTATGGATTTGTATATACAATGGAAAAGTGAATTATGGTTTGTGACCTGATTATGAAACTTATGTATTTGAATTGAGATATGGATGAATGTGAGATTGATGTATATAAGTTCGCATGAATTCATTGAGGGATTTAAGTTACTATTTGATTTAAATGTCAAGAGTATGAATGAATATGAAGGAGAATAAGTATAAGATTTGTTAAAGATGAGATTGAGCTATTGCATGATTGCGAAGAATGTTATGAATCGAGTTTGATTGAGGATTGGTTTAGTCTAAAGGTATTCCAACGCTAGTTCTTCTCAGTTACACGTTCTCGGATGTCGAAAATTTGTTTCAGTTCGATCGAACCATTTGTTGTTTTGGACCGTTCAAATCGATTATGTTTCTGTTCCTACGATTCGATTTGCTTTCGATTCCTTCGCTTTTGATATGATTTGATTTCATGGATTTTATTTTCGCCAAGTACAAGTTTGCTCACGTTATGCACTTGTGTTTCAATTATGTTTTCAAGATTGGGTTCCAGAAGCGGGATCCAACGTATATGATTCTATTGTTCTAGTTGGGGTCCGATTTCCAAACCGGGACCCAACATAGATGGTATCAAAGCAAGAAAGGATTTTCAGGAACCACGCTTTAGATGTATGATGATCTTAAGTTTATGCTGTTGGGTTTCGAAAACGGGATCTAACATTTGTGGTATCAGAGCGCCGGTATTATGATCTTACATGGGCGCATATGTATTAGTGATATGCATGAGAATTCGTTAAGAATTAGTGAATGGATATGATTGATTTGAATAAGTTTCCATGAATTACTTGAAGAACCTAATTGATTGTTTGATTGAGGTGATGAGTTATATGACCGATCATAAGAATGTGTATGATATTGAGGTTAGAATGTCATGAGTGAGATGAAACATGGAATGCTTGAAAGATGAGATTAATGATGGAGGTATATGTATAGAAGTTCAGAAAGGTTGATAAGGAATAATGATGGGTCCATGGTAAGGTTCCTTGAGAATTGGACCATTGACTTGATTCAAATACGTTAAGAAATACTGATTTATGGATAGTGATTTTGACAATAGTATTGATGGTATTAGATACAAGAAGTGAAACATGGTGAATAAATTGAGAAATATGTATAACGAGAACTGAGATAAGAAAGTGACTGACTATGATCTTTTAGAAGAAATTATTTAAGAGAATAAGTTACTTGATGATTACTCATGTATTCAAGCTATTTCAATCTCCAATTTTGAATTATGAAATCAATTTTGAAGAAATTGTAATTTATGGTATTGAATTTGGATGAGTTGGTTTAGGCCAAATTGGTGAATTAGGGTTTTTGTAAATTGGTGAGTTAGATAGCTTGGAATTATGGTAAATTGGTGAATTCCTAAGTTAATTTTGAAGATTATGTTATTTATGATGTGAATTTGGATGATTATGGTTTAGGTTTTGTTACATTGAAAGAGAGAGAGAAGCAAAAGTCAAATTGAAGCATTGGACAAGATGCTAGCATGGAAATAAGGTGGGTAGTATATTTATATTTTGATTTATAAGCTATATGTGAAATTTTGAAAATTAAAGAAAACAAAATTTGATTTTTTGATAAATTATTGTTGATAAAAATGTTTGAAAAAGGAAGTAAATGTTTGAAATTATGATTTCGAAGGGTTAAAGTGAGTTTTAGAAAATGCAAGAATTATGAAATTCGTGGTTTTCAAATTATTTGATTTATGATTTAAATGATTTAAATAATTAGTGCACATATTGTGATGAATTTGATGAATATGTGATTTAAGTGAATTGCATTCGATTTGTTATATAAATTCATGTGGATATATGTTTGTGTCATTTATGACACGTTATGATTATATGATATGAAAAATTTAAAGAAAATTAAGATTTTGAAAAGTGCCTTCGGGCAATCTGAAATTCCGTTTTGCTTATGTGCTATGTGGGTTTGATCAGTCCTTTTGTGAGTCGATTACCTTGTCTCTACTTGTTTAAGCCTTCGCTCGGCTGCCCGCAAGAGGCAATGGAGTTCCGATCACGGACTCCCTTCACGGCTGCATAGGACCGCTATGCGAAAATGTGCAGTACGTCCTGTTATGGATCAAACCAAACCATTTAATGTGTTATTGTGATTTGTGTTGGATGCCGCGGTATAACCCAAGAAACACACGCCCAAGATAACTCGCAAACACCTACGGGTGGGGTGTGGGGTCCAACATCAAACCATTTTGTTATGTTATGTGGTTTTTTATTTTGTTTATGTGCTATGTGATGCATTCATGTTTAAAGCTGTGCATGATTGGTAAAAAGTTTGAGAATTTGAGAAATGAAAAAGTGAATTTTCAATCATGAATTTCGGAAACTGTTTATGAATGCTTTGGAAAGTTTGAAAATGGGTTTTTGGATAAATTTTCGAATGGGAAATGTTTGAAAATTTTGAAAAGATAATTTTCGCTTATGTTTCAATTTATAAATATATTATCCACGAGCTTTCGAGCTCACTCCCCTTTCATCCCCATCTCCAGGTTTCGTGCAGGAGATCGGATGAAAGAGTATCAAGACGTTTGATTCGATTTTGTATTATTTGGATTTTTTTGCAAATTGAGATTTTGGTATTAAGATTGAATATGGCGAATTGCCATGTATGTATATGATTTATGAAGTTTGTATGAAATTGTGTATATTAGGTTGATGTAAAAGAATGAAGTGGTCGATGTACGGATTTTGAATTCTGTGATTGTAAATGATTTTTGAAATTGTATATGAAATTGTGTATGATTTTGGGAAAATATATCGTTAATTGATATGGGAATTTGATTGAAGTGTTTAGATCTAAGATTGCGTTTGTTTCTTTGGTGTTTAGATTAGGACGGGAGAGTCCGATGATTTTGGATTTTGTGATATTAGAAGTGTATTTTGCCTTTGCAGAATTTTGGGATAGGATAAATGCAGTAGTTATCTTTTGAATTTTCGTTAGAAAATAAATTGAAAAGGAAGAAAATAAAATTTAGATGTATGAAAGATGGATTTATGAGATTGGTATTAATGTTAAGAAGTTTATTATGATTTGAGTGCAATTTGGGATTTGTATGAGTATCCAAGCATATGATGATTTTGTATGTAATGAAATAAAGTGATTAAGAATGAAAAGACAAGGAATAAGAAAGAAAAAAATATATACCGGATTTCGGAATGGTACGTCTTAGGGTTTCCAACGCAATTAGTTTCCTATGCTTCATATTTGCAACGGATGTCGATGTTTGTTCAGGTTGATTAATTTGTTCGCTTTGTATTTGATTCGATTCGCATTCGATTCCGAATTCTGTTTGTTTTCGGTTTTCGCTTTCCGGTTGGGATTCGATTCCCGGATCGGGTCCCAACATAACATATCTATCTAATAACACAAGATACTCAACCCAATTTCCAGCAGTACCATTAAGCAATAATAAAAACAATCTAAACAACAGTCAAGATAGTTAAAATGAATAATGACCTTGTTTCCTTGTTCATTGTCAAGTATGCCCACCTCTCTCAACCTTCATTGATAATCTCATTGTTGGTCTTCTAGCCACTACTTTTATGAAATTAGGCATCATAGTCACTAATTGATCCAAGCAAAATTGGATCACTTTATTTTTCAATACCATGATACTTTTAGGGGTATTTTTAACTTTAACAAATATTGCCAAAACTCAATATGCCCATTATTAGTTCTCGTAATTCCTTAAGTAATTAATTCCTCAATGAGGTAATATTACCTCATGTTATATTCAGTTTCCTAATTGACTTATTTTCTTGAATAATTTTTTCCATTCATTCGATTTTGTCTTATTTCATACTGATTTATTACATTGTCGAACCACTCTTACTAGTTTCCTCACTCATTTCAATTTATTTACAATCTTAACTTCCTGTGTTGGTAGCACTTTCCTTAAATCAAATTTATATCCCCTGAACATATTTGCATATAATGTAATGTGGGCCTAAGTTCTCCTCACATTAGCAAGAGTTTCGCCTCAAATTCAAGAATCCAATCATGTAGTTAGATACTTTATATCAAACAAAATACATACACTCTCAGTAGCATATTCCCCATCTTATGCTTGAGTTTCCATTAGAAATAGAACTCCAATATTCACTTTTATTTTTTTTTCATTTTTGTTCATTCTTAGAAGTAAACCATCTGGTCTACTTAACCTAATTCGGTGTAATTCTTCTTTGAAAGAAGACTTCTTGTTACTATCATCTATACTATTTATGTAATCTTTATCAATCAAATGTTTTCTTCATTACTTGTTAGCCACGCTTAGTACCTCAAGAAGATCAATTTCAACTATTCATAATATCTCAATAAGATCAATTTACATTATAACTTATATGATCAGAATATCCTTTATAATAAGGCTCAGTAAAGCATTAAGCAAATTCATTCTCTTGTACCTTGATATATATCATCAAAATCATTACATCTTATTTAGGGATGTATTTATGATAATTCACTAATTAATAACTTATGCTTAAGATGCCTTAATTGCAACACTTCTCCTTTTGCGCATGTCCTGGATCATGAGAATTATGCCATGGTCATGCGTTTCTTCTTTTTCCCTTTAATTCATCACCCATAATAACATCATTATCAATCTCAATCTACCCTGATCAATCACTGTAAGCACTTTCATGTGTTACTCTAATTCATTTTAGACTCTAAACTATGAGAACTATGATTAACAATTATTCAATAAGTCATAGATCACTTACTATATCACCTCCACACATATAATACATATGTGCTCAATACTCTCACTTGTCATGGTGATCCCATTATTAGATATGTACTCACAAAATAACAAATCAACTTAACCTTGACAAATTTTACATATATCGCTATCATTATCTCGCCTTCCAATAATCATTAAATCGTCATACATACGTATGTTTGCAATCAATTCTGTAGCACTCCCTTACTGCAGGGTGTACACCGGGATACCCGTAGATCATTCCGATACATATCCTATGATAAGGGTGAGCTACGAACAATTACTACCGTACTTCACATGACATCATAAAAATAAAACATCAGAATAAAAAAATCACTAATTTTTAGAACCAACTTTTTCCTCATATCATTCATCAAAATTAAGGAGTTTATACATCTGTCATTCTGTACTGTCTGTACATCATTCCAAAATACCTAGTACAAAACGCTACATAACAAGGAAAATACATCAACCCTAACTAGGTCATCCGAAAAGTCCCAGCTGACTGACCTGTGAGCCATGACTTCTCTTGCCAACACGATCTATATGGCAGGAAAAGTCTCTCTGGAGCTAGGAGTCTACACTCGGTCCTGAAACATAAGTTGCAATTTTGGGTGAGTTTGCGAACTCAGTGAGGTAACCATCATCGATGGTTTACTCAATTCATGCAACACTCAAGCATATCACAATTATTTCATTAAACCCACATTCAGAAGTACCACATGATTGTTAGCAAACAAGTATAAGGCATTTTGCCTTTCGCTCAATCAAAGAGATTAAATTAAATGCATATGAAATGCGTATGTGACACTTTTTCAATTTATTACGGTGTTGTGACTGCAGGTGTAAGTCGACTTGTATTGAGATGTAAGTCGACTTATACCGATTCGATGCACGTAAGTCGACTTATTCGGTATGCGATCAGTAAGATTGTTAGAGTAGTGCCCTAAAGGCAATCCCCTTTAGCGCTTTTTGTTCATAGTCATGTACAGACTTTATGAATAAATAAAGAAAGGCATGTTTCATTTATTTGATGTTCTTTATGAATTGATATTGATCGTTAATCAAATTAATGAAGTCCATGATATATGACATAGCATGAAGGAAATTATGATGTGATCATAATCACGAGATTCCTATCATGTGCAATTATGTCAAGATCTAAATTCTCTCTAGTCATAGGATTAATGAATGGACATCATTAATCGGACGGACTAGCATATGTTATACTCCTTGATTGGATCAGCGGTGGATCTCGTAAACCGTAAATATGGGATATTTAGAGTTGACATGTGGATGCTTACTAGCGGTAGTAAGTACATTGGATGACTGCCATGAGATTATCACATGGATGTCCTATTCTAATGTCGTTGATAATCTCATCATAGCAATGGTGCAAGTATCCTTAGACTTGAGGTACTCAAGGATATCTTAGATATTGATTACGTGCTTTGACTCCATTCCTTGTTGCCTTTCGAGAGGTTACTCATAGGGTGGTGCTTGGAGTGCGACTTGAGGTATTGAAGGTAATTGAGTAGCCAATAAAGGATTCATCACTTCTGTGATAGCAGAAGAGATACCCTGGCCTCTTGTCATGATCATTACTTTAAGTCTCTGGCCGGAGCATAATTATGTCATGAAGAGGGTCTTCATGGACATATAAAGTAATGAGTCCTAAGACAGGAACTTATATCACTTGGGCTAGACTTAGTCTAGTAAGAGTTGACACTTTGACCATACTCATAACCAAGTGGGGTATAGGATGTTGAAAGGACGAATTGCACGGTAATTGTCTATGGAAGGGTTCGTGATTTGGTTCGTGATGAATTCATTAAACCAATTACTTTCCGGTCAATTGGGGGTCATGATGTGTTGCTAGACGCCGCTCATGACTTGCTCAGATTAATTGTTAATCTAAGTGGCCAACATAACCGGAACTAAAAGGTCACACGATAAGAGTGTTTGGAGAATCCATAAAATAGTTTTGGACGGAGATCCAATAAATGAAGAGCAAACGGATTAAATGGATCCCGATGAGATTGGGATATGTCCGATGAGATCGCGACATCAATATTGCTGAAAAAGGTTTTCGGGTTTATCCCATATCGGGACCCTAGAGGCGGTAGGTCCAAACCCAGTGTGTTGGACCACTTGACATTTATTTATATATATATATAATTGATTAATTAATTAATTAATTAATTAATTAATATATGTGTTGAAACGTGGAAGATGGAGGAGGAGGCTAATCCATTTAACTTTATATATATATATATATATAAAGTGGCTTACGTGGGACTCTCTCCACCATAAGCCTTGAATGTGTCTTTTAAGTGTTAAAAGACATATGAAAAGGAGAGTTAGATGAGGATGGTTCGTGGGTTTTGGAATAAGAGTAAGAAGAAAGGATTTTGGAAAATCCTAAGCTCTTCTCTTCACACCATCGCTCATCGCTTTCTTCTCCATTGATTCAAGCTCTCCGAGGACAGAGGTAGGGTCTAGCAGCCTTTACTTTGTTCTAGCTATTCCCGGGTCAAAAGGATTTGTCCCGGTTAGGTTTTCTGATCTCTGCGTAGATACCTTTAGAGATAGTCTCTATTGGCTATTCAGGTTTGAATCTTCATACAGACACATAAATCCTGGCCTTCGGGAAGGTCTCGGCGACAAAAAGTTTTGTTTTCTGCACCTGGTACATGTGATGTACTCCCGGGATTTTCCTACAGTGACCGAGCGTCTAAACTGTCCCAATATGGGCGCATTAATCGTTGAGCCTGAGGCTCTGAATCACTGTGGGCTCGAGGCATAAATACATTGAGCTTTTAGCTCTCGATGGTTGCTCCGATCACAACTGTCATTATCTGATCATGCATTCATGCATGGAATGCGTATGTAACAATATAAGTCACAATCAATACATGTGTCAAAATGTATCACATCATAAACAAGTAGTTCAAAAATTCCCATACAAATAGCACTTCTATGTCATAGCTTCTCAATACATCGGACCTTCTCTCCGGAATCTACAATCAGAAACACAATTCACTAACCCACCATTATTCACCACAATTTTCTAGGCAAATAATAATTGAGAGAACCGTCTAGGTCACTCACCAATATCTTCCGAGCTAATGCCTGAAATTCTCAGCAACGTCGGTGGGTTGACGTTCCAAAAGTGCCTCTATAATAGTCAAAATATACAAACATTACCAAATGTACAATCAGAAATATTTAAAAATGCACATGTAGCAATTAAAAAGTGTACAATGCATGTTCGTGACATTCCCGGCACTCTTCCAAAAATTTCATCACAAAATTTTCCCTAAAAATTAGAAATCCAAAGACACCAAAATCACTCAATTCGGACCTCTATAGGTCTAATTATTGATAAAACACGGACTAGAAAAATAATGACTCGGTTCTCTAACTTTGACCAAACCAAACCACGTCAAGTTCATCTAAAAAAATTCACAATTTCACATAGAAATGAAATTAAATATTTTCTGAATCCGATGCCTCGAGAATCAGGTCAATCGGGGGTCGAACGAAAAAGTTATACACAAAAGAATGGAAGAGGGTTTGGGTTGGGCTGGATCGGGTCGGCCCGCGTCTGACCGGATCGACCCGCGCGGCTTGCCTTTTTTTTTAATACAAGACTTAATTTCCTTCTCTCCTTTCCCAAACCCTATCTTATCACACAAGTAACCAAAAATCACAAAAAAGGTCTCATTGAAAAGATCACAGAAAACCCTACAAGTTCTATGAGGACTCACTAACCAATTTCATCCATAAGGGTGTCAAAAATGCAATCAAAGTTTCTGCCTAATCATTATCATCCAAAATAATGCAATATTTTCCCAAAAATCATATCTTCCCATTACCTTTGCCAAAAATTTCAAGCTTTATATCAAAAGAAAGATAAAATCATATTCTACAACTTTCATGAATAACTTGGAAGAAAATTCAACGTCTAAATAGATCAATTTCTTAACCAAAGCTTTTGCCCATATAAGTGTCATCCTCAACAGTAACACAATCTTCCAAAAATCATAACTTCCTAACTCATTGTCCAAAATTTCCATACTTTATATCACTGAAAAGATTAGAAAACATGTTACAATTATTATGAAGGACTTAAAGCAAATTCCACCTCTAACTAAATCAAATTCACACATAATTGTGGTTGCCCTGTTAAAGAGTAGTAAATCAACATATCACCTAAATCATAACCATACTTTAAAAATTCATAACTTACAATCCCTACATCCAAAATTAACATATTATACCTCATTACAAAGCTAAGACATTCCTCTATAACTTTCCATAAGACCACTTGAGCAAATTTAAACAAGAACAGTCCTGAAGTGGCTTCAGAACAAAGTAATCGTAAATTCATACTTAGAAACATTTCATATACCAAACATCTTCATACTTTACAATACCATCTGAAAATTAACAGGTCATAACTTTCAACCTTAAAATTGAAAAATGTCATACTTAGTGGCGATAGAAAGCTAACAAGAAAATCTTCAACGTTCATGAAGACCAATTTCACAAAATCTGTCTACTTTAGCCTAAAAAAATTCCCCAAAGTTTCAGGTAACAAATCTCTAAATGCTAGAATTACCACTATTCACCCTGTACATATATCTCACTTTCAAAGCAAAATTCGAGACCCTACGAGCCATAATTGGACAGAACTTCCTTCATAAGAATTCTAACCAAACTTCTCAAGTTTAATTCAAGCTAAACCTCATCTCAATTGCATAACCATATCAAAAGTTATGACCCAAACATTGAAACGTACTCACATTCCATTTTCCAGCTTTTACACCTAACTCTACTCCTATCATTCCAATACCATTTCTACACCAATAAGCCTTCAATTTAGTCAAGAAATCAACCAAAATTTCATCAAGACCTTCACTTGAACAAGTAGTCACAAAATGGCAACATACACACACAACTTTCTTTCTTTAATAAACACTCATCTAACATCATCAAACTTAATCCAAAACACTTAATTCACATACTACACATGCTATATCATTCATCTTCAATCAATCTTAAGTCAACCAAGACAATAACCTACCCATATACATCCAACACTAGTTTATGCAATTAATGCATAAGTCATCACGATAAAAGCATCTAACTACCAATTTCAGAACATGAGACATAAATCTTACCTAACAAGCTTCAAATCTTCAACGCTCCAAACTTTTCCCCAATTCTCTACCTTCCACTCACACCCACGACAATCATCATTTTAAGGGAGGTAGAAAGCTTAAGCTTGGATTTGTGTGTGAATAAAGGAAGAGCAAGCAAGAAGAAATAAGGTAGAAAGGATGAGCAAATTCTTTTGGCCAAGGAGGAAGAAAGCTACGAAGATGGAGGAGAGAACAAACACATTTTAAAGCATCAAAACCTTAGGAAAGGAGAAGTGTCGTGAGTGGCTTGCCAAAAGTTAGGTTAATAATATAAAAAAACCAAGTTTAAGGCATAAGTAGGCAAGTGACAAGTGTCACTTGCCACTTGTCTTGTTTTTAAGCACTCCTTTATTATCTTTCCAAATACAATCTAATTTCTACTCCAAATTCCAATGGCTCATATCAAAAATTCCTCAAATCATATATCTAACTTCCAGTGCCATTGGACAGTCATTTCCAGTACTGGAAATCTAATCAGTCCGCCACTTGACATTTTTCTAGTCCGAAACAGTACCCCGAAAAATTTTAGAAAAAATTCTAAAATTCTCCAAAAAGGTAAAACACACAAAAATCCACTCCAATTCAATTTTCAAGCACAAAAACATATTTTTCACAAGAATTACATTTATAGACACATATGCCGAGAAATGTCATGAATGCATGTACAGTCATATGCATATGCAAAAATTTCAATTCATGTATATATAGAGGCCATATTATGCATGATCATGCCGAGATAAGTTTACACACTCATAACCCATTCCAAATTACTATTTTACCCTTCCCATTGGTGATGGGATGTTACAATTCTCCCCTCCTAATAAAAATTTCGTCCTCGAAATTCTTACTTGCTTGGTCGAACAGATGAGGATACTGTCTCCTCATATGCACCTCTGTCTCCCAAGTTGCTTCTTCAGTTGAGTGGTTTCTCCATAGGACTTTCACCAATGGGACAACCGTGTTCCTCAACTGCTTAACTCGTGATCCCATAATCTTGACCGGCTCCTCAACATAACTAAGATTGCTAGCCACTTCAATCTCTTGAGCCGGTATCACATATGTTGGATCTAATCGGTATCTCCGGAGCATACTCACATGAAAGACATCATGTAGCTGAGACATCTCACTCGATAAAGCCAGCTTATAGGCCAAAGGTCATATCCTCTCAATGATCTCATAAGGATCAATGTACCTAGGGCTTAACTTGCCCTTTTTACCGAATCTCAGCACACCTCTCCATGGTGACACACGTAGGAAAACCCTATCTCCTACACTGTATTCCATATCCCTCCGATGTTGATCCACATAACTCTTCTGTCTATCTTGAGCCGCTTTAATTCGGCTCCGGATCAATTTGACCTTATCCACTGTATCCTGAATCAATTCTGGGCCCCCCACCATTCTCACACCCTCTTCATCCCAATACAAATGCGAGCGACACTTTCTTCCCTATAGGGCCTCATACGGTGCCATCTCGATGCTACTATGATAATGATTATTATAAGCAAATTCAATCAAAGCCAGATACTGATCCCATGCTCCTCTAAACTCCAATACACAAGCTCAAAGCATATCCTCAACAGTCTTAATCTTCCTCTCACTCTGTCCGTCTGTTTGAAGATGAAAAACTGTGCTAAAACTCAACCTGGTACCCATAGCAGACTACAATCTCTTCCAGAACCTCGAAGTAAATCTGGGATCCTGATCTGATACTATAGACACTAGAACCCCATGCAGTCTCACTATCTCAGTCACATACTTCTGGGCCAACTGATCAAGTGAATTATTCTCCCTCACTGGCAAGAAATGAGCCGATTTAGTTAACCAGTCCACTATGACCCAGATAGCATCATGTTGCCTCGGAGTCTTAGGCAACCCTATGATAAAATCCATAATAATTCATTCCCATTTCCACTCGAGAATAGGCAACAAATGAAGTTTCCCCACTGGAGCCTGGTGCTCAGCTTTAACTTGCTGGCATGTCATATACCTAGATACATACTCTGCCACTTGCTTTTTCATGCCAGGCCACTAGAAATGTTGTTTTAAAGTGTTATACATCTTGGTAGTACCATGATAAATAGCATAGGTGGCCATATGAGCTTCCTCTAGAATCTCTCGCCTCAAATCATCCACATCAGGCACACATAGCCTCTGTCTCAACTATAATGTCTCATCTCTCAACTCAAATTCAGAATTCGTATCAGTCTTCACTTTCTCAATCAGCCTCACCACAGCAGGATCTTGGTCTTGAACTCTCCTGATCCTGTCATGTAGCATCGATTTGAGCTTCAAGGTGGCTATCAAAGCCCCATCCTGCTCCAGATTTGACTGCACATTCAAAGCTCTCAACTGAATCAAATGAGGCAACCTCCATACCTGAATATGAGCTGCACTGATGTGAGACTTCCTGCTAAAAGCATCTGCCACCACATTAGCCTTCCCTGGGTGGTACTCAATAGTACAATCATAATCCTTCAGTAGCTCAATCCATCTCCTCTGCCTCAAATTCAACTCCCTCTGGCTCAGTAAGTATCTCAAACTCTTATGATTAGTAAAGATCTGGAAAGTCTCACCATACAAGTAATGTCTCCAAATTTTCAGGGCAAAGACAATTGCAGCCAACTCTAAATCATGCACTGGATAGTTTACCTCATGAGATCTCAACTGTCTCGAGGCATAAGCAATCACCCTGCCATGCTGCATTAGGACACATCCTAATCCCTGATGCGATGCATCACTATATACCTCATAACCTCTAATCCCTGATGGAATAGCCAACACCGGTGCTGTAGTCAACCGATGTTTCAGTTCCTCAAAGCTCTTCTGGCACTCCTCAGTCCATCTGAATGCTACATTCTTCCTCAGAAGTTTTTTTAGAGGGGCTGAGATTAGTGAAAACCCCTCGACAAATCTTCGGTAATACCCGACCATTCCTAGGAAACTCCGAATCTCTGACACATTCCTTGGAGCTTCCCACTTCATCACTGCCTCAATCTTCTTCGGATCAACCTGTATACCCTCTTCGGTCACTATATGGCCCAGAAACACTACCTCATCCAGCCAAAATTCACACTTACTGAATTTGGCATACAGTTGCTTCTCCCTCACAATCTGCAACACAATCCTCAAATGCTCAGCATACTCCTGTCTGCTCCTCGAATACACCAAAATGTCATAAATAAACACAATTACAAACTGATCTAGGTAGGGCTGAAAGACCTTATTCATCAAGGCCATAAAAGCTGCTGGGACATTAGTCAACCTAAACGGCATCACTAGAAACTTGAAATACCCATACCTGCTCTGGAATGCACTCTTAGGCACATCAGCCTTTGCTATCTTCAGCTGATAGAACCCTGACCTCAGATCCAGTTTAGTGAACACCTGAGCTCCCTGTAACTGATCAAATAAATCATCGATCCTAGGAAGTGGGTATTTATTTTTCACTGTCACCTGATTCAGCTGCCTGTAATCGATGCACAATCTCAGAGTCCCATCCTTCTTCTTCACAAATAATACTGGTGCTCCCCAAGGTGAGACACTGGGCCTGATAAAACCCTTCTCCAGTAACTCCTGTAGCTGAGTCTTCAACTCCCTCAGTTCCATAGGTGCCATCCTATATGGAGGAATAGATATAGGAGCAGCACCTAGAACTAGATCAATGGTGAACTCTGTTTCCCGATCCGGTGGTAAACCCGGTAACTCATCAGGAAATACATCAGGAAATTTCCTAACCACGGGAATGTCCTGCAGCCTCTGCTCAACTCTAGTATCAATAATGTGGGCCAAATAGGCCTCACATCTTCCCTGCATCAACCTTAGGGCGCTCAAAAATGAGATCATCTGGGCTGGCACTGCCTGACTAGCTCCTCTGAACACTGCTCTAGGCTGACCAGGAGATTCTAATACGACCTCCTTGGTGTAGCAGTTCATGATGATCCTATGAGTGGTGAGCCAGTCCATGCCCAAAATCACATCTATCTCCCTCAATGGTAACACTATCAGGTCTACCCTCAACTCTGCTTGATCAATCACAATCGAGCACCCCTTGTAGACCTCTCTCAAAGCAGTAGTACTACCTAGAGGTGTACTCACCTCTAGCCCATACTGTAATAACTCCCAAGTACAATGCAGTCTACATGTCATATGCGGTACGATAAAAGAGTGTGTGAACCCTAGATCTAGCAGTGTAAATGCTTCAAAACCATAGATAAGAAGCACACCTGCTACCACATCAGGGGAATCTTGGGCCTCCTGCCTAGTCATGGCATAGATCCTGGCCTGGGACTGCGGTCAGCTGCCCCGCCCCTCAGTCCTCACAATTGAACCCTCAGCTCTACCTCTACCTCTACCTCTACCTCTACCTCTACCTCTACCTCGGCTCCTCTGTCCAGATCCACCACCCCGACTCTACTGCACTGTGGTGTTACTCCCAGATCGCCCACTGACAGCAGACTGAGCTCCCAAAGTAGCAGGGCAATCTCTAATCTGATGATCCATGGAGCCGCATTTAAGGCAAGCTCCAGTCAGCCGCCAACACTCACTACTATGCCTCTTCTCGCAGTGCTCACAAACTGGAGGCTGAATCTATCCTGTACCTCTACCATCGCCATCACACCAGGTAAATCTCCTCTCGCCCAAATCTGGATCGCTGGATCCTCCCGGTGACCTGAAGGTTCTGCTCTGACGCTTGCCGAAACACCTGCCAGAACTGCCCTGATTGTCACTCGGTCTCTATCCTCTGGATCCCTGTCTAGTCTCAGCCTGTCTCTGCCTCATCAGCTGCTCAACTCTCACAGCAGCAACTCTCAGCTCAATAAAGGTGCCTATATCTGATCGGGCTAACCTGGTACGGATCTCCATATTAAGGCCATACTCGAACCTCCGACACTTATCTGCCTCAGTAGGAATCAAAACAGTAGCATACCCCATGAGCTCATTGAATCTCACCTAATATTCAGCCACTGACATCCTGCCCTGTTTCAATTCCAGAAATTCCTGCATCTTCATATCAAGATAAACCTTGGGCATGTAGTTATCCTTGAAAGCCCTCAGAAATTCCTCCCACTTCAGTAGGCAAGGCCTGGTAGTACTGTCTGGGACAGTCTTCCACCATTGATAAGCTGGGCCCTGTAAAAAAGACACAACATAATCGAACCTCTCATCAGGCAATCCATCTGATCGAAGACTCTCTCAGTCCTCTTTAACCATCCTTCATCCTTAGCAGGATCTGTACTGCCATAAAAATTCACAGCCCCCTGCTTGCGCAACCTATCATACCTCCTCTCCCGTCTCTCGGGAACTCTAGGAGGCATCTCCTCAGATCGAGGCACCGAGGACTTCCTACTGGCTCCGACTGATCCCTGGTCAGCTGGTTGATCAATCTGATCACTTAAGACGGATGACCTATAACAAAACAATAATTTCGATCAATTTCTGCATTTCTCACAATAATTCATGCCTAAATATTTACTAGTCCCAACAGATGCCAAATCATGCTTTGATATCACCTAAATGTAGCGCCCTCTTACTGCAGGGTATACACCGGGATGCCCGTAGGTTATTCTGATACATATCCTACGATAAGGGTGAGCTACGAACAATCACTATTGTACTTCACATGGCATCATAAAAATAAAACATCAGTATATAAAAATCACTAATTTTTGGAACCAACTTTTTCCTCATCTCATTCATCAAAATCAAGGAGTTTATACATCTGTCATTTTGTACTGTCTGTACATCACTCCAAAATACCTAGTACAATATGCTATATAACAAGGAAAATACATAAGCCCTAAATAGGTCATCCCAAAAATCCCAGCTGACCGACCTGTGAGCCATGACTTCTCTTGCCAACACGATCTACACGACAGGAAAAGTCTCTCTGGAGCTAGGAGTCCACTCTCGGTCCTGAAAAATAAGTTGCAATTTTGGGTGAGTTTGCGAACTCAGTGAGGTAATCATCATCGATGGTTCACTCAATTCATGCAACACTCAAGCATATCATAATTATTTCATTAAACCCACATTCAGAAGTACCACATGATTGTTAGCACACAAGTATAAGGCATTTTGCCTTTCGCTCAATCAAAGAGATTAAATCAAAGGCATATGAAATGCGTATGTGACACTTTTCTAATTTATTACGGTGTTGTGACCGAGTGCCTAAACTGTCTCAATATGGGTGCATTAATCATTAAGCCTGAGGCTCTGAATCACTGTGGGCTCGAGACTCAAATACATTGAGCTTTTAGCTCTCGGTGGCTGCTCCGGTCACAACTGTCATTATCTGATCATGCATTCATGCATGGATTGCGTATGTAACAATATAAGTCACAATCATACACGTGTCAAAATGTATCACATCATAAACAAGTAGTTCACAAATTCCCATACAAATAGCACTTCTATGTTATAGCTTCTCAATACATCAGACCTTCTGTCTGGAATCCACAATCAGAAACACAATTCACTAACCCACCATTATTCACCACAATTTTCTAGGCAAATAATAATTGAAAGAATCGTCTAGGTCACTCACCAATAGCTTTCGAGCTAATGTCTGGAAGTCTCGGCAACGTCAGTGGGTTGACGTTCCAAAAGCACCTCTATAACAGTCGAAATATACAAACATTACCAAATGTACAATCAGAAATATTTAAAAATGCACATGTAGCAATTAAAATGTGTACAATGCATGTTCATGACATTCCCGACACTCTTCCAAAAATTCACATTAAAAAAAATCCTCTAAAAATTAGAAATCCAAAGACACCAAAATCACTCAATTCAGACCTCTATAGGTCCAATTATTGATAAAACACGGACTAGAAAAATAATTACTCTGTCCTCTAACTTTGACCAAATCAAACCACGTCAAGTTCATCTCTAAAATTTACAATTTCACATAGAAATGAAATTAAATATTTCCCGAATCCGATGCCTCGAGAATCAGGTTAATCGGAGGTTGAACGAAAAAATTATACACAAAATAATTCCCTTTTTTTTAATACAACACTTAATTTCCTTCTCTCCTTTCCCAAACTCTATCTTATCACAAAAGTAACCAAAAATCACAAAAGAGGTCTCATTGGAAAGATCACATAAAATCCTACAAGTTCCATGAAGGACTCACTAACCAATTTCACCTCTAAAGGTGTCAAAAATGCAATCAAAGTTTCTGCCTAATCATTATCATCCAAAACAGTGCAACATTTTTCCAAAAATCGTATCTTCCCATTCCCTTTGCCAAAAATTTCAAGCTTCATATCAAAATAAAGATAAAAACATATTATACAACTTTCACGAATAACTTGGAAGCAAATTCAACCTCTAAATAGATCAATTTCTCAACCAAAGCTTCTGCCCATATAAGTGTCATCCTCAACAGTAACACAATCTTCCAAAAATCATAACTTCCTAACTCATTGTCCAAAATTTCCATACTTTATATCACTGAAAAGATTAGAAAACATGCTACAATTATCATGAAGGAATTAAAAGCAAATTCCACCTCTAACTAAATCAAATTCACACATAATTGTGGC
This sequence comes from Erythroxylum novogranatense, assembly GCA_029891385.1. Lineage (NCBI taxonomy): Eukaryota > Viridiplantae > Streptophyta > Magnoliopsida > Malpighiales > Erythroxylaceae > Erythroxylum > Erythroxylum novogranatense. Next base: position 40,696,481 of record CM057234.1, on the reverse strand, counting down.
TGCCCTGTTAAAGAGTAGTAAATCAACATATCACCTAAATCATAACCATACTTTAAAAATTCATAACTTACAATCCCTACATCCAAAATTAGCATATTATACCTCATTACAAAGCTAAGACATTCCTCTATAACTTTCCATAAGACCACTTGAGCAAATTTAAACAAGAACAGTCCTGAAGTGGCTTCAGAACACAGTAATCGCAAATTCATACTTAGAAACATTTCATATACCAAACATCTTCATACTTTACAATACCATCTGAAAATTAACAGGTCATAAATTTCAACCTTAAAATCGAAAAATGTTATACTTAGTGGAGATAGAAAGCTAACAAGAAAATCTTCAACGTTCATGAAGAACAATTTCACAAAATCTTTATACTTTAGCCTAGAAAAATTCCCCAAAGTTTCAGGTCGCAAATCTCTAAATGCTAGAATTACCACTATTCACCCTACACATATATATCACTTTCAAAGAAAAAATCAAAACCCTACAAGCCAGAATTGGACAGAACTTCCTTAATAAGAATTTTAGCCAAACTTCTCAAGTTTAATTCAAGCTAAACCTCATCTCAATAGCATAACCATATCAAAAGTTATGATCCAAACATTGAAACGTACTCACATATCATTTTTCAGCTTTTACACCTAACTCTACTCCTATCATTCCAATACCATTTCTACACCAATAAGTCTACAATTTAGTCAAGAAATCAACCAAAATTTTATCAAGACCTTCACTTGAACAAGTAGTCACAAAATGGCAGCATACACACACAACTTTCTTTCTTTAATAAACACTCATCTAACATCATCAAACTTAATCCAAAACACTTAATTCACATACTACACATGCTATATCATTCATCTTCAATCAATCTTAAATCAACCAAGACAATAACCTACCCATATACATCCAACATTAGTTCATGCAATTAATGCACAAGACATCACAATAAAAGCATCTAACTACCAATTTCAAAACATGAGACATAAATCTTACCTAACAAGCTTCAAATCTTCAACTCTCCAAACTTTTCCCCAATTCTCTACCTTCCACTCACACCCACAACAATCATCATTTTAAGGGAGGTAGAAAGCTTAAGCTTGGATTTGTGTGTGAATAAAGGAAGAGCAAGCAAGAAGAAATAAGGTAGAAAGGATGAGCAAATTCTTTTGGCCAAGGAGGAAGAAAGCTACGAAGATGGAGGAGAGAACAAACACATTTTAAAGCACCAAAACCTTAGGAAAGGAGAAGTGTCGTGAGTGGCTTGCCAAAAGTTAGGTTAATAATATAAAAAACCAAGTTTAAGGCATAAGTAGGCAAGTGACAAGTGTCACTTGCCACTTGTCTTGTTTGTAAGCACTCCTTTATTATCTTTCTAAATACAATCTAATTTCTACTCCAAATTCCAATGACTCATATAAAAAATTCCTAAAATCATGTATCTAATTTCCAGTGCCATTGGACAGTCATTTCTAGTACTGGAAATCTAATCAGTCCGTCACTTGGCATTTTTCCTAGTCCGAAAAAGTACCCCAAAAAATTCCAGAAAACATTCTAAAATTCTCCAAAAAGGTAAAACACACAAAAATCCACTCCAATTCAATTTTCAAGCACAAAAACATATTTTTCAAAAGTATTACATTTATAGACACATATGCCGGAAAATGTCAAGAATGCATGTACAGTCATGAGCATGTGCAAAACTTTCAATTCATGTATATATGGAGGTCATATTATGCATGATCATGCCGATATAAGTTTACACACTCATAAACCATTCCAAATTACTATTTTACTCTTTTCATCGATGATGAGATGTTACAAATTCGAAATTATAGATGCATAATCATCCTAAAATTTTGATTTAAATTCCATTATCAAATTCTTATAGTGGATCATATCTCCTGTCACATTAATCAACAACCAATTCATTTCCAAGTTCATCTTCTTAAGTTCATAATAAATTTTTGTTTCCATTTCATTCTGCTTGTCTACTTTAATCTCATCATTTCCATTTATTTCTTTATTTTCCTTAACTAATCCACGATAATGTACTCACATCTATATCACTTTCGGGGATATATTACCATAATATAATATTGATGTGGTATTCCATAATACATCCACCAATACAAATGTGTTGAATCATTATCTGTCATATCTAACCATAAAATATTTCCCATTTCTAAATATCCAAAAACTTTCATTTTCTCACATTCAAACAAATCATCAGTCTTTTATCTATTTCAATCAACTCAAATTCTTAACAAATGCTCATACATGTGACTTATAGAAATGCAACTCAGACTGGGGATCAGTTGCTACTATCTTTTATGACATGACTGAAATGTATATAAATTGACACATTTTTCTATTATCACTTATGTAAGATACTAAATCTGGGCTCTAATACCAAAATGTAACACCCCACTCTTGCAGGAAACGTACCCGACATCCTGAGTGATATTCGAGTATGTACCTAACAAGGGTGGTATGCTAGAACAGTCATTCAGTTAAAACTCGTTACAAATTTTTTTAAAACAATGTATGCATATGCAAAAAATCAATAATCAAATTGGGTTCACTTTATTCTTAAACATTTCGATTCACAAGTGTTACAAACACTTTACAAAACATCATAATTCAACAACCATTTGGGCCTATTTCAGATACCAATCACTTGTAATCATAATGCCATTTCATTACCAAATCATTTACATATTCGTTTTACAATATTTGCAGAAACATAGTTCAAAACAATGATCACTAAAGACATATGCAGATGCAAACTCATCCCGACCCTTAGTCCATATCTAATTTCAGTGGCTATACTCCAATTAGCCTAACTGAACATGTCCTCTGAACTTGAAAATTATTGCAAATTTTGGGTGAGTTTTAGCAAACTCAGTGAGTGACCATCCTCGATGACTCACTCAATCACAATACACATTCAGTACATATAACCACATAATTTACATCACTTTTACCAGTGTATCATGTTGTGTCACATACCTCTTACATTCACTTACATAAATAATCCAATCTCATTCAAATACATGTCTACAATATGTTCACGTATCCCATTCTTATTCAAATACATGTCCAATATATTTCAGTCAAACAATTTAATCAAACTATCACTTCATTACACTTGAATAAAACACAATCATTGGTTTAATACCATGTATTCAAAATGTAACATTTTTACAGCTTTGCAAATCATTCAATCAATTCAAATTATATACGGATGTGAAATGTAAGAGACTTATATTCATTTTTATATTGTTGTGACTCTGTGTTTTTATAGTATCCCAAATTATCGGGCTCAGTCAGTCAATCTATCCCTTACCCAATATGGATATAGGGTTTATTAATCACAGTGAGTCATAGGCTCAAACCACATATACGGGAGCTTATAGCTCTTATCAGTAACGATATCAGTCACAACTCCTTTATTTTACATGCATTGGAATGAAATGCATGTCATAGTTCAGTAATCAAATTCAATCACTATCTTTTGCAAGTATTATGACAATTTAACAGTCACAGTAACAATTCATAGTAGCAGTAGTCATCGGACTAAGTCCGACATTCAAATTTTTAGTTGAGAATTAGGGAATCATTTAGTCAGTCGCATTGACATTCAAACAACACTTCCAATATCATTTCTACGTACCAAAACACCTTAGACAAATATTGTCCAGAATCCAATATACAATCAGCACATTTCAATATAGTTCAGTAAGATAACAATACAGTTTAGTAATATACAAAATAAGAAGGTGAGATCATCTTAAGTTACTCACAGTACACTCCAGATTAGCATTAGCTTCCATGATCTGGAAACGTCTAGATGTGGATGTTTATCCTACACATCAACATTATGTCATACCCACATTCCACACACATTACAACTTCGCATAATCATAAGTATTCATTTATGCACAAATGTGTATATGGACTATATACAATGCATGCTTAATGATATTTAGGGTATCTTTTCATTATTTTCACCACATTATCATTCACATATCAAAACTCACCTAAGTATAATGTTTACTTAGGGTGTGCTCCTCAATAAGACAATTTGAATCCAATTTCATAACCCCATTGATCATTTTAGATTTTTCTGAAAACAAACTTTCGAGTCAAACTTTCATGATTATTCACACTAGGTAAATGGAGTAATTTGACAACACTTCCTTCTAGACAATTGTTCCTTTGTATATTAAGTTTCTAATGACAACAAAATCATTCAATTTGATTAACTAGTCTATGAGTTATGCTTATAATACCATAGATTTTGTACATTTAAAATTTTGGCTAGTACATGATCATGCATTCAAGTTGTACACCTCATATCTCTCAATTCCAATATCCAAAAATTACAAAATTTATACCAATTTAAAGCTAAGAAAATAAGCTACAACTTTGGTGAAGACATCTTAGTCTAATTCGGCCTACATCAATATAGTTTATTCAATAACAATAGGACATGATTTCTTTCCCTGGTAGTGCTACAACCTAAGCCAAAACTTAATTTCATGCCAATTTTTAAGGTCTTAAAGGCAGAATTAAAGTTCTACTTATTCAAGAAATTTGTAGACATTTGTCTCAAGTTTAACATTCCAGCATATTTCCTCACTTTCATCTAAAACTCGTCAATCAATCTCTATTATAACATGCCATAAACACTAATCTTTTACTTGTTCAGTTCTAATCCCAGCTTAGAAAATCAATACTCCAAACATGCAGAATTATCACACATTCAAGGTGAAACTAGGAAGGATTTCGGCTAGGGTAAAAGACCACAATAAGAACTAAAATATTCTGGTTTTCAATGGTGAGAGTAAGGAAAGAAGGAAATGAACTCAGCAGAAACATTTCTGCATTACCTTGACACATTAGGTGCTAAGCTAGGTGTCACCTTTTTCAAATAAGATTTGTCCTTAAGCATGCATCCTATTTGTCCACTCCATAAGCTGTCAAACGTCACCTAGTTACTAGTCCATTTGTCACTGATTCATTGCTGCCATTTGTCAATTAATTACCTATGCCAAAAGTCACTCAATTATAGGCTAAATCATCCAAAATTTTCATGTATCAATTTATCCTACCATATGAAATTTGTCCTAGTCCAAATGTACATTTTAATCCATCAATTTCCTAATCCATAACATTAATTCCAATTTACTAATTGAAATCCGAACCTACCAAAATTCAAGACATACCTAAACGTAATTCACATCGTGATCACTTAACATTTTTTTCATATCCCGGAATAAGTTAATGAATGCATGTACATTCATTTTAATGTGGAAAACTCAATACTCACGTGTATATGTATGTCATATTTTGCATAAGTATGAAATGCACTTTCTAATTTTTTTTATTAAACTCACTTATATAATAATTTGTCCTTAACATGGATAATGGGATGTTATAGTTTTCTCCTTGACTTTCTGCTAAAACCTGGAGCAAATTGCTTATTATACTCTTGATTCAATTCAAAAAGCCCTTTATGAGGAGCCTCTTCTTTAAGCTCACTATTGATTGGATCATTTTTTAGTCTTCCACTTTCCTTGTTTTTCGACAATATGTCAGCAAGATCAAGATCATTAATCATGTCTTGTTTGGTATGCTAGACCTCTCTTGCTTATATGGTTGTCTATTTTTCAAGAATAGAAACAATGATGTTTTCTTTATTGTTTTGAGATGATGGTTCATCTTCAATCCCCATTAACTCGTAGTGATCACTTGACGTGAATAGTTTTCCTATAAGTTTCCAAATTTATTTTCCTAACTGAGGCTTGTAGTTATAAGATAATTGGATTTCATCTTTAACCATTTCATTAGCAATTTTCATCTTCATTGCAGGTAATGCATTCTTAGGATTGATCTCCACACATATTCTTGTATATTATACTTTTTAAAGTTTAGCAGTAGCTGAATCAAAAGCTATAGGCTTCCTAACAAAACTAGCTATAAAACCTAATCCACTTTAATTTCAATATTCAAGGGTATAATTATGAAAAATAATCAATAAGGGAATAGTTTTATGCTTGTTCTGTCGAATCCCATATGCCAAGATCCTGAATCCATTATCTTACTCATGCGGTCTCCATAAAAAAATTTGAATAGAAAGGTATCTTCCTCAATGAGCAATATTATGTTAAGACCCTTATTTCCCCATTTACCTTGAGCCCAATTTTGCTTAAGAGGGAAAACTAGTCTTTTACTTAGAAAGAAACCAAGAAGTGTATTACCCAGTGTTTTGCACCCTCCTAAAGCAGTTTAAAAAGGGGGATATACAATGCCATTTACTAAAGTTGATAGAAAGTTCTTTGATTTATCATGATAGATTTCTATTAAAACTACATTTATCCATGTTTTCTTTACTCCATTCATATAATCTCTTTTCTATTTTCTATTTTCGTAGATCTCTCATAAGATTAACATTCATCGACTTTTGTAAAGATGGAAATTGGTTTTGTAGCTCTCTTAGAAGAGAAGGACCTTCCTTAGAGGCTTCCATAAAGCTTCCCTTAATATAAAGTTACCTAAAATCTACCTTAAACTCACCAAAAAGGTTGCTACAATTGAAAGGTCACTATTCAGTCAAGAGAGAAAGTTCCTGTTCATTTAAAAGGAATTATTGTGAAAACCTTTCTCAGTATTTACCTTTGAGCTAGATGATATATCCCTTTCTCCTTCAAGCCCCATCTCAGTTTCTTCTTCACTAGCCATCCTTTGTGTAGCCCTCTTAGGATCTTTAAGCGTCCTACCACTCTTCAAGGTTATTAAAATAACATTCTTCATATTTATCTTGGATTGTGATGATAGTGTTCCTCTTCTTCTAAACAGTTGATAGCTAATTTCATTTGACTTACTTGGTTCTCCAAATTCTAAATGCTAGACTTCATTTACTAAAAAATAGATTTAGTTTCGTAACTAAAATATTGCACATCTTGTTGGAATTGAAAAGTGTTAATTGTAAGATACTTAACAATATCTTCCAAAGACATACCTGAGAGGTTTCATAATAACATAGATCACATTAAGCTCCTTGAGATGCTTATGAGTATCCTTACCTATAATTCCATAAAAGTTAGGTAATAGATGGATTAACCTAGACTTGAGCTCAAAAGTAATATGTTCAACAAAATTTGGAAAAGTAAAGCATAAAGGTCTTTGAGTCAAGTCTGGGGAAGCCAACAGTCTTAAAGTTTTCTTATTAGCTATAGCTTCCTCAAGTTAAATTGCTTGTTGTATTCCTAGAGTTTTTCTAGTTTCCTTACTTAACCTTTGCAGTGTCCTTTCAATCTCGGGATCCAATTATACAAGGTATTGATGAGGATATCTAGTCACTGCCATATGCAAACACTAAAAAATATAAAAAGATTAAGAAACAACTGTAAAAAAAAAACCAATTATAAGCAAATATATGTAAAAACACTAATTAAAAATAAAAAAACAAAAGCTAAATCACTTCACTCCCTAAAAATGACACCAAAATTTTGGATGTGTGTCAAACACATCAAAAAATAAAACCTAACTCTGCACAACTAAATTTGTAGTACTGGTGAGCAAAGATCGTGAGTATGTGTCTAACTTTTGTAATGAATAAATTAGGGTTTCGGATATGGGGGGTTTGGTTGAATTCAATTAACTAAATAAAGTAAAGCTAAACTATTGAAGGTAAATCAAATGATAAAATTAACCAATGGGTTTTGAATCTAGTTTACGGTTCAATCTCAACCTCGTTATATTTTTCAAATACCTCTCTTTCAAATTATTAATTGTAAATCATTAATAAGCTCTATTAATCTCAGTTTTTCCTTAGGTCGTATGAAATTAAAATAAGCTCTTTAATTAGGCCTAGCTATCAGACAACCTAGAATAAGCTCTCTAAATTTAATGTTATAATTGCATTATGCAATAAGAAAATAGATTAATCAACTACATAAGCTAGGGTCATTTAACTTATGTTATATTATCCCTAATGATGCTCAACCATTAGTTTACCACAAGTGAATTAGACATGCAATGATTACATATTGCAATCTAGATTATGACTATGATTTCAAACATAAATAATATATTTGAAATGTCTAAACAAATCCCAAAACATTAGCCATAGAATAAAATAATCAATTCTAAAAGAAAGTAAGAACAACACCACTTGATTAATCATTACCCAATATGTTTATTGTCGTCCACATATGTTTTAAACCGGAAGGATGAAGTTTAGCTCCTCATAGCTCTCCAAAGGGTAAGAAATCTACTTCTTATCATGTCTCTAAAGTCTTCATCCCTCATTTGGACTCTCAAATTCCATTTTATAGTAAAAATTAGGGTTTCATCACAATAACCATGTAGGTGACCAAGTGTGTAAAAATTGAAAGAATCGTGAATTTACACATTCACAGTAAGCTACATGACTAGTCGTGAGCTCACTTAAACGACCTTATAAGTCTAAACATGACTATATAGGTTACAAAAGTAGCTAAAACTACATCTTCACACTCCTACACCCTTCCAGTGAGTTACACATTCTTATATACTACCTTGTGAGTTGCAATAATTTCATTTCTTGCATTTTTTGTCCCATCATCACCTTAATTCATCTCTTTTTTGCTTCTACGAAGGCAAATAAGATCAAACATTGATAAAATAGCTCCAAGGATATGTTTCTTAGCTCATTTTGGTTCTTGTCCTCTAACTTGTACCTAAAACAAAATATGAATCAAAATAGGTATCTAAAGCATAACATAATCACTAAGCATTAGCGAGTAAATACAAATCAAGCATCTATTAGATAAGTTACATGATGATTACTAACTATAAAGAAATAATATGGACATATTTGCACATCTAGGCGGTTAGCAAGACATAAGCTATAGAAGAAAGTCTAAGTGAGAGGGAAATTTTGGGAATATTAAGATGAAGATTCGTTTATTCCAATAGATGTTGGAACCCGATCCGGGAACCGGATTCCAACCGAAAGACGGAACGGAAAAATGGAAAATCAAAAAGCGAGAAATCGCTAATCGGAATACAAATCGAATCATCGGAGCGAAACAAATACTCGGAAAGTTTCGAATCGGACCGAATCGGATCAAACCGAAGGTAGCGAAGCGAATCGAATCGGAAAATACAAAGCGAAAGCGGAGACAAACACTTAGCAAAGCGGATCCGATATCCGAGAACCAAAATCAGAGAAAAATGATCGAACGAACATAATCGCGTTGGAAACCTTACGACATTTCAAATCCGGAATAATTTTTTTTTTTCTTATTCTTTCCTTTTCTCTTTAATCAAACTCATTCACATATAAACAATCCCTACATTTCTATTCTTTCTCACTTCATCCATCTTAATCATTTCTTATACATTCATATAAATCCTCAAACTCATTTCTTTAAACCCATTTTACCGAAATTTTCTTTGAAATTTCGAAAGATAACTACTGTATTTTGACATGCCCAAAAATTTAAAACAAAGCAAACGCACTTCTAATATCGTAATCCATCCAATAACACAAAGCAACATCGGACCTCCGTCCGCATCCAAACATCGTGAAACACAATCTTAATTCTAAACACTTCATAAATTCAATCCATAACCATTTCAACTCAAAATTTTAATCAATCCCAACCACATTCAAAAATCCAATTTCATACATAAAGCATAATCATACTTATAACTCATTCCGAACACAATACAATCTTATACATTTACTGGCCACAAGCAAAACCATTCATATACAATCGGACTAAAATACACTTTACTAGCTTTCTAACTATCCATAAAAATCTAATACCACATCAAACTTTAAACATAATACGAACATGCACAAGTCGGACTGTGATCATACTCGTCTTCCATCCGATCTCCTGCGTAAAAACCTGGAGATTTGGGGATGAAAGGGGGGTGAGCTCGGAAGCTCGTGGATAATATATTTATAAACCGAACAATGTTTAAAAATATTTTCTTTTAAACTTTTCAAACTTTTTCGAAAATTTCCTATTTAAGCATTTATCCAAATCGCATTTTCAATCTTTTCAAAACTTTCATAAACCTTCCAAATTTCATGATTATAAATTTATCGTCTTATTTCTCAAAATCTCGAACATTTTCAAATCATGCACGACTTTAAATATGAATGCATCACATTATAAACACATCAAAACACATAACACATCGAATTGGTTTGGTTCGATCTAACAGACGTCATCGCACATTCCCAAGATAACGGTCATGCGGTAGTGAACAGACGTACTACACTTTCCCGCATAACGGTCCGGTGTAGCCGTGAAAGGAGTCCGTAATCGGATCTCCATTGCCTATTCGTAGCAAAATGCGAAGGCTTAAACAGTAGAGACAATGACGACTCACAAGGGACCGACCAAACCCATATAACACATAACGAAAACGAATTGATTGCTCAAGGCACTTTTCAAAAATCTCTTGATTTTCATATTTTCAACTCATAACATCAATTTGTGTCATAAATGGAACAAGCATAAAATCACATAAATTCACATAATCATCTAATGCAATTCATAGATCAAATTAATCACATAATAATCACATTCATGACAAAATATGCACTAATTTCTTTAAATCATAAATCAAATAATTTGAAACCCATGAAGTTCATAAATTTTGTATTTCTTAAACTCATTTTCATCCTTTGAAATCATAATTTCAACTATTTACATTTTTTTTCAAACATTTTTTTTTCAACAATTGCTTTCTTTAATTTTTAAAAAGTCACATTTAGCTTATAATTCAATAAATAAATATACTACCCACCTCATATCCATGCAAGTCACTTGTCCAATGCTTCAATTTGACTTTTGCTTCTCTCTCTCTTCCAATTTAACAAAACCTAAACCATAATAATCCAAATTCACATCATAAATAGCATAATTTTCAAAATTAACTTAGGAATTCACCAATTTACCATAATTCCAAGCTATTTCAATCTCCAATTTTGAAAATCCCCAATTTTCAAAATTGGCCTAAACCAATACACCCAAATTCAATCTCATAAAATATAATTTCTTCAAAATTGATTTCACATTTCATCAATTCCACTCTTAATTATGATTCTACACCATTAATTCACAAAAACCCCAATAATTCACAAAAACCCCAAAATTCCTAATTTGGCCTAAACTCCAAATTTACCAATTTTCAAATTAAACTTCACCTAAAGCATAAACATCAAAATTAACTTAGGATATCTCAAATTCATCACTAATTCAAGCTATCTAAATCATCACTTTCAAAAACCCCCAAATTTTACTATTCATCATCTTCTTCACTAAGCTTTCTCTCTCTAAAATTTTCCATAACCAAAATTAAATATAACCATAGTCTAATCTCTTCAAATAATCAAAGGAAACTTCAATTCATAACCATATTAAGCTAAATCAATCAACAAACTCATAAAATTTCAAAATCAAACCTTTTCTCTCTTACCTTTTTTCTCTAATTTTCAATTTCTTCATGTTGCAAGCTTCCATGTTCTTCTTCCTCCTCTTTACTCTTAAAACTAACGAAAATCACTAAAAAAATATCAAACCTTTTCATCTTTCTTCTCCTCCCTCCATGGCCGACTCTTCACTCTCTTCTTTCCCCTCTCTTCTTCGTTTTTCTCTTTTCTTCTTTCTCTCCATTTTCTTTCTTCATTTGGCTGCATAAATCGTGAATTCCAGGTGCTAAAATGACAATCATTTGTGTGTTTCATTTAATGAAACCCAATTTACCATCTTGCCCCTCCAATTAAGCCTATTTCCAAGTTTGCCCCTGTGCAGGATTTTGAAAAACTGATACATTGCGACCTGAATTCGAGCAACTAAACGAAATAATTTGAACAAACTTTCTTCTTAAAAATTGTTCCTCTAGATCTTACGAATCCAACGCCACTGACGGCGCTCAATTCGGATCTAAAACGAAGAAGTTATGTCCGAATTACTAACTGACCTGCACAAAATCCGAAACTGAACTTTAACATAACTTCAGTCCAGAATTTGACAATCTTAGGGATGAAATTAAATTTCGATCCCTTCACATGATTTGTAGCCCTATATCTTAACTTTATTTTCCCGCAAGAATCACCTCAATCGGAGTTGTATAACTCCCGAAAATCGCAAAATACTGAACCATGTTTAGAAAGTTATCCAACTTATACCTATAACTCATCTCTTACTTTGGTTCAATCAATCTCTTTCCATTTAGTCTCCTAAAAATCATAATTCTTCATAAAAATGAACGAAATTGTCTTAGGAATCCAACGCTTCAAGAATCAAATCAATCGGATGTCGGACAAAAGATTTATAATAAAAGATTGCAAAAGGGTCGGAGTTCAACCAAGATTTTCAAAACCTTAAATACCTACTTATAACTGAATTTTTCAAAAATCATATCTCTTAATTCCGAACTCGGAATTTGACAAATTTGGTGTCTATAGAAAGATCAAAGGAAGCTCTACAACTTCCCTGAAGTACTCAAAATCAAATTAGGTCTTTAAAGGAGTCAAAACCTCAATTAAAGATTCTGTCAAAAACAGCTTTTCCTAAACGACTTCCAATTTTTAATCGCTCATAACTCCTAGCCCCGATATCGAAAAATTACAAACTTTATGGCGTCGGAAAGATCGACATACAAGCTACAACTTTCAGTAAAGCCACTTTTTCCAATTCTGACTAAATCCATACGACGAGTGGCCTCGAAGTACAGCACATGCAAATCTATACTTAATAACATTTCAAAACAAAGCATATCTTCCGAAATTCATATCTCTCAATCCCGACATCGAAAAATAGCAAACTTTATGTCCACGAAAAGCTCTCGACAGAGGCTACAAGTTTCACGTTGATCATTTTCTTGAATTAGGCCTAGATCAAAAAGTTAACTTTTTACCCTGAAAGTCAAACTTCCAAACCAACTTTGACTGATCAAAACTCTCACTCCCGATATCGAAAAATATCAAAATTTATATCTACGAAAAGCTCTTGACATAAACTACAAGTTTCATGTAGATCATTTTATCAAATTTTGCCTACATCAAAAGTCAACTCTCAAAGTCAAATATTCTCTCTCCGAAAAGTCAAACTTTCTAAATTCTTCAAATTTTCACACTTTTTCTCTTTAATTCTTGCTATATAACTTCATTTCAATCAACTCATCCACTTTCCTCTCATAATCCATATAAGTTCACTCAAATATCAAAGTCCTCAAAATTAAACAATTCATTTCTCATAAATTTTTCTTAATTTCATCAAATTTCCTTAAATTCATAATTTTCTCACCAATTTCTTTCTCATTTAAAATTCATTTTAATATTTCTATTTTTCATCAAAAGTTCGGGGCCCAATAATAGAGGAATGACCTTGAGGCCTACTCAAAGTGGGAATAGAAGATAGAGTTGATTTTTTAACAACCACCCTTACATATAAGAAGGTAGAACTTATTATTATTGAGTTTACTAACTATGCTATTATATGGTAGGATAAGCTATTAACACATACGAGAAGGAACCATAAAAAGGCCTACTAAAAATTGGGATGATATAAAGGCAATCTTGAGAAGGAAATTTTCTATAGTTATTATTATAGGGAGTTGTTCCAAAATTATAACATCTCACTCAAAGGTTGAAGAGTGTTATGGAATACTACAAGGAGACGGAGATTGCTATAGTCCAAAAGAACGTAGAGGAAGATCAGGAACCTACTACAATTAAATTTCTATATGGTTTGAATTCTTGAGATTCCTAATATGGTAGAATTACAACATTATATAGAGCTATAAGATATTGTTTTGATTGACTACTAGGTTAGTGTTAATATTTAAAAGTTACCGCAAGTGCACAACATAACTGTAGCTAGAACATGCAAGAACAGGTCGATCTTATGAAGACAGTAAGTAATAGTAATTACCTTTTTTCTATTCTAACCTATGAATAGGATTTTTTTTAATTAGACTAAATAAACAAACTAAGAATTAAAACAACTCTGAACGCTATTTACACAAAAGTACTTAGAAAATTATATATTAAGTAATAACGTCTAGGTGATGAATCCTCCTAAGAATCATTAAATATTAAGCTTTATTAAGCAATTATATTATTGATTGTTAGATTGTGGAAATTCTTATCTTATGTAATATCTTTCTCAAAACTATTAACAACTAATCCATTAGTTGATTAACATAAATCTTTCTAGTTATAACCCTAAGATTGCTTTATCGATTTATGAATTTTATTATTAGGTTTGATATTAAGTCAGAGGATTTATGTTGTCCTATCTCTAAGTTTGCATACAAATATGCATATCGTAACTTGTAGTACAAAAGATATCATTCCCACAAGGATTAATTAAAGACATACCAACTTAAATAAAACTTTGTCTAAGGTATTAAAAGATTGTTTGAATTAAATAAATTACTGAAATTGAAATAACTAACAAAATGAAACAATTGAATAATTGAGTTGCCAACAAGATTGAATGTGATCAAAGTTGGGAACTTAGGAGTTATTTTATCCTTATTTTGTCTCCCTTTATTATTGTTTATCCAATTGTGCTTGATCCTAGATATAATAAGGTTTTAATTACCCTCTCTCGAGATCTAGTCAAGTAATCCTAATTCAAATTAATAATAATAGAATTGTAATCTCTCGATTCATAAAATTACTTCTAAATATTTAATTGGATTTGAAGCAATCCTAAGGATAATTAATTCACTATAAACGTCTCTTTTTAACTATTCATTAATCTGATAATTGTATGTTTATTAAGCTATCAAATCTCGTTGCGCGCCTTAACACAAATAACTTGACTTGCTCTCTTAATTTTTCATGAAGTATTAGCATAACAATTACATAAAGCATTCATAGATTTATTAAATTCAACAAGAATAAAATTTAATAAAATAGATCAAGAATAATCCCTAATATGAAATTAGAAACCTATAATCATGTTTAACATCCTTATAATCCAAATAAAAGTTCAATACAAGGAATTAATTAAAGAGAAAAGAAAGAAAAATTGTTTAGAGTCTTTTGGAAATTTGAAAATTCTGGAGCTTTACTTGATGTCTCCTCTTGATCCTCTTTTAATCTGGTGGTTGTTGCAGTTTTTAGTGTTTTTCTTTGCCTTAAATACTTCTTGAGGCTTTTAGGGTTCTTTCTAGAGTTTTCCCACTTAATTTGGTTCCAAAAATAGCCCCGAAATGTTGTAAATACAAAACAATTTCGAGTTAGAAAAGTTGAAATTTGTTGTCTACCATTGTCTACCAAGATCGTCATGGCCTGCATTGCTTCATGCTTCAAATTATTCATCTTTTCTTCAATTCCATTTACTCACTAACACATCAAACACCCCCTTGAAATATAAAATTAAGATCAAATTCTTACTCTAAACTAATCAAACAATTAAAACACATACAAGCATTAACAAGAACACTATTCTAAGTCCTAAACGTATAATTATCATCTAAGAAAACACTTATAAAGACAAACACCTAGAAAAACAAACTAGAATCTAAACCTATCAACATCCCCACATTTAAACCTTTGCTTGCCCTTAAGCAAAACTAAAACCACAAACACAAACACAAACAAAACCCAAAAACACATACACACACAGTCATGCAATGATGGATTCTCAAAAAATAAATAATGCAATAATGGAAAAATGACATCAAATCTTATGGAATTAACCTAAATGCAAACATCAACCACTTAAAAAGTGTCAACATACTAACTTATTCCTTTCATATTTAAGTGCTTTGATTTGAATATATATATCAATCAAAATATTAACACCTTATTCATACCCTATGGCATTTATGAGCATGCACTTATTATTATTGATCAATTAAAAAGGCAAAATATCACTAAATAACCTTTCATGAAAAATCTTGCTATTTTTAAAGTATCAGTAGGTTTTATTTATTGTAACACCTTTTTAAAAGATTTTCTTTAACGAAAACCTTGTTATTGGACCCTGAATCTTTTTGGTAAGCTAGGATTATTAAATAAGGATTTTTGAATGATTATTCATGAGTAAAGAAGTTAAGAATTCTTGAAATTGAAATGAAATGGAAGATATGGTTTAAATACGAGATGGATTAAGGTGGAATTAATTGACATGTTAATATGCTTAAGGTAAGGTGTCATGAAATTAGGTGGCATGATTTAATGGGATGCAATTATTGTATTTTGTGGACTAAATTAGCATGTTAAGGAAATTTGATTAACATGTTGATTAGACTAAGACTATATGACATGGATTAAGTGTATTAAGGTGTTATGAAGGTTGTAAATGTATTAAGGGTTAAATGGGCCTTGGACTCAAGTTGGGCTTAAGTGGTGATATAAAAAGAAGAGGATTAAAAGAGAGTAATGAGTTAGGTGGCATGAATTAATACAATTAATTGTGTTAGTTGAATTCTGAGTTTAGAGTTTAATTGGGCCTAAGAGAATAATGGGCCTAAATCAAATGAAAAGAAGAAGAAATGGTTTGGACTTAAGTGATTTAGTAGGATGAGAAGAAAGAAGGAAGAATAAATTGGGCTTTGGGTCCAAATGAAATGAATAAAGAAGAGAGGATATAAATGAGATGGGCTTAAGTTGTAGTAGGAAAATAAGAAGGAAGGAATTAAATGAAGTGGACTTGGGCTTGAGTAGGTTAAAGAAGATAAGAAGGAAGGAAGAAGAAAAGAATAGGAGTTTAAATGAGACATTTGGGCTTGAGTCCATGAAGTGGAAATTAAAAGGAGAAGAAGAAGGGAGTTAGGTTTGGGCTTTGGGCTTAAGTAACTTAAAGAGGAGTATAAAGGAGGAAGAGTTAAATGAGTTGTAGGAGAAAGAAGAGGAAAAAACGAAATTGAGAGGGAGAGAGGAGAGAAATGACGTAAATGGAGAAAGGAGGAGAAAGGAAAGAAGCTTGCTAGGGTTTGATTTTATAAGAGAAAGAGTGAGAGTTTGAAGAAAGTCCAAGAAGAAAAAGTGTGGAGGAAGGCTAGAGCTTCACTTTGAACCAAGGAATCACTTGGTTAGCTAAAGACTCAAGGTAAGTTCTTGATTTAAGGTTAAGTTTTTGTTTGGGTTATGGTTGAGAAAGCCTAGAAAATGAATGGGTATTGTGATTCCAAGATAAATTTCATGATTTGTGTTCTTAGGATTGTTGCATTTTGGATGTCTTTTGATTTGAGAATTTTGTTGATTTTGAGGAAAATGGTGAGAGGAAAGAGGAATGGAAAGCAAGGGAAGGCCATGGGAATAAGGTTTTCAAGCAAGGAATTATAAGGTAGGTTTTATGTTTATAGTTAAATAATGGGTCATTGACAAAATTTTCAAAGAAATTAAGAATATAAAAATGCTTTCAAATTCATTGTTTTTAAATGCCTTGAGAAATTGCTATCATTGATGTATAATGGTATGAATGATTTGAAAATGTTATGTGAATTGTATGATTGATGATTTGAGATGTGAATGTGGATGTTATGTGATTTTGCTTGAGGAATGATGATGCATTACATATGAAATGCTTTATGAACATGAAATGATTTATGAAAATTTGCATGATTTATGCAAAACAAGATTTCCAAGATTTTTGCCATAGGGCAATCAAGTTTCAAGTCATGATTATATGTTAAGTGGGTTAGGTTAAGTCCACCCAAGAAACGTCTCGTGCACGATGACCATGAAGAAGCCTTCGCCCGGCTGCCCGATTGTGGCATAGGATGATCCAAGATACGGACTCCTAAAGATTTGCCCATATAGGCTCATTAAATGAGACTATATGGTTACCAAGAATTGTGGACTTGCCAAACCATTATGATGTGTTAGGTTGTATGTGTTATATGATGTGAATTGTGACAAGTTGAATTGCATTCATGATTTCATGAATTTTTTTTTAAAAAATGAATGATTTGTGATTTCAAGAAAATGACAAGAGTTTTGAAGAAGACAATGTTTTATGATCTAAAGGAAATTAATACGGAAATGGACTTCTAAAACTGTTTTGTTCATTATTTGGTTATAAACATAGAACCTTCTGGGCTCCCCAAGCTCACCCCCCCTATTTTTCTAATTTCTAGGTTTTTAGCAAGAAATCAAGTGGAAGTGGATCAAGACAGATTGTGCTTGTTTTATTGTGTATTTGAAGTTTGGTTATGTAAATGTATAGTTGTAATTCATATGAGCAAGTGAATAAGGTAAATGAGATATTGTTATTGGTCTTGGAAATTTGGCTAGGAAATGCCAATGAAATTGTAAAACTCTTATGTATGATGATTAATGCAATATGGACTTGAGTATGGTTGTGAATGTACAATTGTATCATTGTATAGCTTGGATATGATTAGATGATTAAGAGTGTGGTTGTTGCCTTGAATTGAGTTTGGAGTTACTCTTGGGATTAAGTTATGTTATATGAGGTTGCATGTTGAGTTTTATGCAGGTGGAAGTGTTAGAATTGAAAATTGGTTAGTTGCATTTTCAAGGGAAGTGCTGTCAAATTTTCCTAAAATTTGATAGAACTTCGCTTCAGTTTTAGACCCCATTAGAGATTGATTTAGATTGGGAAGTCTTCGTGAAGATTGTAGTAGAATTTTATAAATTTTTAAAGGTATATCATTTGTCTCATTCGGAGTTAGGGTTAAAAAGTTATGAGGGTTAGAACACATTCAGTTACTGCTCATGTACTGTTACATTGGTCTTTAATGAGCAGTGTCCTTTGAGTGGCTTTTTGCCTTGATTAGTGTTGGAGTTAGCTTTTAGATCCTTCATGAGAATTGTAGTTCATCTTGTTATCTTTCCATGGAGGTATAGTATGCTCATATTGGAGCTAGGAATAAGAAGTTATAAGCTTTGAAAGGTGATAGTCTCAAGTGAATTGAAGTTGGTTTTAAGATTTGGAGTTTTGAAAAAATGGTGTGTCCGTTAAACGGACATGAAAGTTCGTTTAACGGACAGCTATGGGTCAAAAGGACCCCTTGCTATGTGTATGTCCGTTAGACGGACACGGATGTCCGTTACACGGACTTTCTCGGACGAATTGGCACACTTTTGGCCGTATGTGTCCGTTAAACGGACATGCCTGTCCGTTTAACGGACAGCTACGGGTCACCTTGGGAAAAACGTGTTTTTGATCAGTTTTGAGGCCGAATATCGTTTTGAGGCCTCTAATACGAGTTGTATATCTTGATGTTATATTTCAAATGGAGTAATAACGAAGTCATTTGAATAATTGTAGAAATATTTATGGTAATCGCGCCAAAAGAGTTTCAATTGGATTTTGGAAGTGAGCATGGTCCATTGTTTTGGGCATAAATCCCTCATACGACCTCCAATTGAGGTGAGGCTTGAACCATTGGATTTATAAGACATATATCTTCCTTGATACAAAAATTGGGATTATTTGGAGTTAAAGTGCGAAAGTTTCCATCAAAGTAAGTTAAAGGCCGGTTAAGAGAGCATGTTTCCGGTATGAACTCTTTTAGGTTTTTGGAGTGTATCTTGAGTTATATAACTTCGATTGAAGCAATTCTTATCTTAAATTAAACAAGAGTCATAAGGCTATGATTTACTAAAGAATTTCAAATGAATTTAAGATATTGAGTTTTTCAAATTCGGTGAACGCGTAGTGGAAATAAGTTCAAGTATGATGATTAGGTACATGGGCACACTAAGGGACTTTAGTAAGTAAATATTGGGAGCGTTTTGAGCATGAGAATGAATTCATGATGTCTTTAAGGGTTCAAGGGATTAAGAATGAAAAAAAAATTATAACCCTTCAAAGTAATACGCACGCTCAGGTTTCACGATCTTAAGCAAGAGAGTTGGGTTCCGATAACGGGATCCAATAGTCGGGATCCAATCTTCGGGTCGAGTTCCGACACATTTGTGGTATCAGAGCGCCGAAATTGAGATCTTATATGGGCGAATATGTAAAAGTTACATGCAAGAGCAAATTGTTAAGAGTTTGGGCCAATCGAATTAGCGAATAATTTGAAGTTGTGGATTAGTGGAAATGAGAAATAGTACATGGTCAAACGTGACCGGTAATGAGTCAATGCATCTGTTGATGAAATCGAATATGGTATCAATGACATACTATGGTGCTTATCCTTGAATGTGGGAAATATGTGAATTATGAGCATGGATTGTTTGAGGAAAAGTAGGGGGACAAGGATTAAGGGGTTCAAGTAGAACTTCATGAAAGTCGAAATTCTTATGGTTTTAAGAAGATGAAACCGAAACCCCAGTGGGTGCATGCTTATAATAAATTCAATAAGCCAAGTTTGTTTTCATTAAATCAAGCAAGAAAATTTCATAATTTAAATTGCATCATAATCGTTGCATCAGTTGTGCATTGAGTGCATTATGAAATGTTGCATGTTTAATATGTCGATTATGTGAATGATTGATGAATTGACTTTAAAAAGGGGATTTTCTTTTTAAGAATACAAGTTTATGAAATTATGCTTTCAGACATGATTTGTGCAAGGATATCACGTTGTGAAAAGCAAGTTTACAAGAAAGTGCCATTACGAGCACCAAGATTACAAGTTTTTGAAATCTATGTGCTGTATGAAATATGTGATGCTTTTATTTCCACAAGTATAAGTCAATGGCAAATATATATACATATATATATATATGTAAGATGTGAAGTGAAGGATAATGGGACAATGAGATGATCGATAGAAATGTTTGTATAAGTTCAAGAAGGTCAAATTGGTTGTTGTTGGGAGTATTTGTATGGAAATCCATAATTATGCACAAATGAGTGTATTAAACACATAAGTAGAATAGGTGTGAAGATGATAGAGGAAGAAACCTATGATTTAGTGAATATTATTAGTCATAGTTTCCCATAGTTTAAAGCCTAAGTGATCAAGTAGACATAGATTGAGAGTTGTTGATGATGTTATAATAAGGAATAAATTCTAAGATCAAGAGAAGAATATTGTCTAGGATTAATGAAGATCAAAGTATCAATCGTGTAAGAGATTGATTTATGAATTGATGAAGATAAGTCTGTGGATAAAATATGATGATGATAATAGGAGATTGATTAAGATTGCAGGAATAGTATAGATGATTGCAGCAAAAATCCTCCTTTGAAGAGGGATTTCATTAAGTTAGAATAAGCAGGTCAAATGGTTCATGTTAAGAGTAATCAATGAAAGAATTAATCAGAAAAGAATATGTGATGATTCGAAAGTGAGTACACTCACTATAGAGACCTTGATTGCTAACATGAGGAGTATATAAGTCTACGTTATATATTACGCTAAAGTATGTTTGGGAGATATTAGTATGACTTGATGAATATATTAAAATCACCCTAATTAAGTTTGCAAATAAGCTGCAAATTGTGGAGAAAAATCATTCGAGGAAGAAAGTCAATAAGAGGAATCGAAAGGAAAGTGAGTCAATATACCTCATTGAGGAATTAGTTAAGTAAGGAATCACAAGGGCTAATCGAGAGATACATGAAAATTGATAATGATTGCTTAAGTTAATAAATGCCCAATAGGACTATGGAATTGGAGGAAATTTGAGAAGAATGGTTTGAGTACATGAAGAGAAATGTGTAAAGTCCTAGGAGTGAATTTTGATACACGACCTAGAACTGCAACATTGATGATTGTTTGGAAAGTTTGGAGACAACATATGTACAGGAACATGTATGAGCATGCAAATACAGATCGTAAAAGTACAAGGCAATTATTGAATTGGGAGGATTAAATATGAAACTCAGGAGATTGAGATATGTATCAAAAGACTATGATTGCACAAGTAAGAGATTCCAAGTGAGGCTAAGTGTTGCATCCGATACATTAAGCATGAATTCGATACTATGATGTCCAGAACTAGAGCAACAAGAAGCATAGCAGGTGGGACATAGTTTATCCCAAATTAAGGATAAAAAGATTGTGAATCTTATTAAGAAATTGATACGGATCTGAATTTCAAGTTCAAATAGGAAGAATGATACCAGGTGAATGAAATAGGAAGTATATGAAATCAATAAAGATGATTAATTAAAAAGGTTGCTAGCAAAGTACAAATGGTAACATGAGGTATGCATCCTAGCAGGATTACATTGAAAGATCTCTTAGTGATCAAGAATGTCAAATAAGCAAGTGAATGTAGGAATTGATGGTCTTAATTATCAAGAATATGCTTAAAGCATATAGTTGAAGTTCATAAGGTTATGAGATCCAAGTATAGCTTTAGTTTATTGTAAGTACAAAATCACAGTTCTAGTGAATTCAATCAAATGCGGTATGAAGAATTAGATGATAGAAAGATTCATCTTTTTAGCATTATGATGATAAGTAAGGTCTACAAGTTATAGAAGGCTAGAATTGAAAAGGTTATGGACAGGTGAAATGAATGAGTGATAAGAATCAAGTGAAGTAAGAAAGATGAATTAGAAGAATCCAAGAATAGGCATGGAAGTAGTGTGTTAGTTCACAGTCACTTACCATTATTATGATGTGAACATCAAGCATGAGACGAGTTACCCCAGTGATGCTCTCAGAGTTACATGCTTTTACTCTCACGAGTACATGATTATGAGTACATGTTTAAGAGTGCCACCGTGTCAAGGTGCAATCAAGATCAAATAGGCAGGGTCAGGATGGTGAGCTATCTGAATAAGTCATGCAAGAATAAGTTGAATCCGTTAATTAAGGATTTAAACCCTTGCCTCTAGATAAGTAAGATAGGAATTTCGAGGACGAAATTCTTTTAAGAGGGGGAGAATTATTGGACCCCGAATCTTTTTGGTAAGCTAGGATTATTAAATAAGGATTTTTGAATGATTATTCATGAGTAAAGAAGTTAAGAATTCTTGAAATTGAAATGAAATGGAAGATATGGTTTAAATACGAGATGGATTAAGGTGGAATTAATTGACATGTTAATATGCTTAAGGTAAGGTGTCATGAAATTAGGTGGCATGATTTAATGGGATGCAATTATTGTATTTTGTGGACTAAATTAGCATGTTAAGGAAATTTGATTAACATGTTGATTAGACTAAGACTATATGACATAGATTAAGTGTATTAAGGTGTTATGAAGGTTGTAAATGTATTAAGGGTTAAATGGGCTTTGGACTCAAGTTGGGCTTAAGTGGTGATATAAAAAGAAGAGGATTAAAGGAGAGTAATGAGTTAGGTGGCATGAATTAATACAATTAATTGTGTTAGTTGAATTTACGAGTTTAGAGTTTAATTGGGCCTAAGAGAATAATGGGCCTAAATCAAATGAAAAGAAGAAGAAATGGTTTGGACTTAAGTGATTTAGTAGGATGAGAAGAAAGAAGGAAGAATAAATTGGGCTTTGGGTCCAAATGAAATGAATAAAGAAGAGAGGATATAAATGAGATGGGCTTAAGTTGTAGTAGGAAAATAAGAAGGAAGGAATTAAATGAAGTGGACTTGGGCTTGAGTAGGTTAAAGAAGATAAGAAGGAAGGAAGAAGAAAAGAATAGGAGTTTAAATGAGACATTTGGGCTTGAGTCCATGAAGTGGAAATTAAAAGGAGAAGAAGAAGGGAGTTAGGTTTGGGCTTTGGGCTTAAGTAACTTAAAGAGGAGTATAAAGGACGAAGAGTTAAGTGAGTTGTAGGAGAAAGAAGAGGAAAAAACGAAATTGAGAGGGAGAGAGGAGAGAAGTGTCGTAAATGGAGAAAGGAGGAGAAAGGAAAGAAGCTTGCTAGGGTTTGATTTTCTAAGAGAAAGAGTGAGAGTTTGAAGAAAGTCCAAGAAGAAAAAGTGTGGAGGAAGGCTAGAGCTTCACTTTGAACCAAGGAATCACTTGGTTAGCTAAAGACTCAAGGTAAGTTCTTGATTTAAGGTTAAGTTTTTGTTTGGGTTATGGTTGAGAAAGCCTAGAAAATGAATGGGTATTGTGATTCCAAGATAAATTTCATGATTTTCTTAGGATTGTTGTATTTTGGATGTCTTTTGATTTGAGAATTTTGTTGATTTTGAGGAAAATGGTGAGAGGAAAGAGGAATGGAAAGCAAGGGAAGCCATGGGAATAAGGTTTTCAAGCAAGGAATTATAAGGTAGGTTTTATGTTTATAGTTAAATAATGGGCCATTGACAAAATTTTCAAAGAAATTAAGAATATAAAAATGCTTTCAAATTCATTGTTTTTAAATGCCTTGAGAAATTGCTATCATTGATGTATAATGGTATGAATGATTTGAAAATGTTATGTGAATTGGATGATTGATGATTTGAGATGTGAATGTGGATGTTATGTGATTTTGCTTGAGGAATGATGATGCATTGCATATGAAATGCTTTATGAACATGAAATGATTTATGAAAATTTGCATGATTTATGCAAAACAAGATTTCCAAGATTTTTGCCATAGGACAATCAAGTTTCAAGTCATGATTATATGTTAAGTGGGTTAGGTTAAGTCCACCCAAGAAACGTCTCGTGCACGATGACCATGAAGAAGCCTTCGCCTGCCGCCTGATTGTGGCATAGGATGATCCAAGATACGGACTCCTAAAGATTTGCCCATATAGGCTCATTAAATGAGACTATATGGTTGTCAAGAATTGTGGACTTGCCAAACCATTATGATGTGTTAGGTTGTATGTGTTATATGATGTGAATTGTGACAAGTTGAATTGCATTCATGATTTCATGAATTTTTTTTAAAAAAAATGAATGATTTGTGATTTCAAGAAAATGACAAGAGTTTTGAAGAAGACAATGTTTTATGATCTAAAGGAAATTAATACGGAAATGGACTTCTAAAACTGTTTTGTTCATTATTTGGTTATAAGCATAGAACCTTCTGGGCTCCCCAAGCTCACCCCCCCTATTTTTCCAATTTTCAGGTTTTTAGCAAGAAATCAAGTGGAAGTGGATCAAGACAGATTGTGCTTGTTTTATTGTGTATTTGAAGTTTGGTTATGTAAATGTATAGTTGTAATTCATATGAGCAAGTGAATAAGGTAAATGAGATATTGTTATTGGTCTTGGAAATTTGGCTAGGAAATGCCAATGAAATTGTAAAACTCTTATGTATGATGATTAATGCAATATGGACTTGAGTATGGTTGTGAATGTACAATTGTATCATTGTATAGCTTGGATATGATTAGATGATTAAGAGTGCGGTTGTTGCCTTGAATTGAGTTTGGAGTTACTCTTGGGATTAAGTTATGTTATATGAGGTTGCATGTTGAGTTTTATGCAGGTGGAAGTGTTAGAATTGAAAATTGGTTAGTTGCATTTTCAAGGGAAGTGTTGTCAAATTTTCCTAAAATTTGACAGAACTTCGCTTCAGTTTTAGACCCCATTAGAGATTGATTTAGATCGGGAAGTCTTCTTAAAGATTGTAGTAGAAGTTTAGAACTTTTTAAGGGTATATCATTTGTCTCATTCAGAGTTAGGGTTAAAAAGTTATGAGGGTTAGAACACATTCAATTACTGCTCACGTACTGTTACATTGGTCTTTAATGAGCAGTGTCCTTTGAGTAGCTTTTTGCCTTGATTAATGATGGAGTTAGCTTTTGTATCCTTCATGAGAATTGTATTTCATCTTGTTATCTTTCCATGGAGGTATAGTATGCTCATATTGGAGCTAGGAATAAGAAGTTATAAGCTTTGAAAGGTGATAGTCTCAAGTGAATTGAAGTTGGTTTTAAGATTTGGAGTTTTGGAAAAATGGCGTGTCCGTTAAACGGACATGGAAGTCCGTTTAACGGACAGCTATGGGTCAAAAGGACCCCTTGTTATGTGTATGTCCATTAGACGGACACGGATGTCCGTTAAACGGACTTTCTCGGACGAATTGGCACACTTTTGGCCGTTTGTGTCCGTTAAACGGACATGCCTGTCCGTTTAACGGACAGCTACAGGTCACCTTGGGAAAAACGTGTTTTTGATCAGTTTTGAGGCCGAATCTCGTTTTGAGGCCTCTAATACGAGTTGTAGATCTTGATGTTATCTTTCAAATGTAGTAAGAAAACAGTAATTTGGATAATTTTAGGAAAAGTTATGGCAATCTCTCCAAAAGAGTTTCAATTGGATTTTGGAAGTGAGCATGGTCCATTGTTTTGGACATAAATCTCTCATACGACCTCCAATTGAGGTGAGGCTTGAACCATTGGATTTATAAGACATATATCTTCCTTGATACAAAAATTGGGATTATTAGGAGTTAAATTTCGAAAGTTTGCATCAAAGTAAGTTAAAGGCCGGTTAAGAGAGCATGTTTCCGGTATGAACTATTTTAGGTTTTTGGAGTGTATCTTGAGTTATATAACTCCGATTGAAGCAATTCTTGTCTTAAATTAAACAAGAGTCATAAGGCTATGATTTACTAGAGAATTTCAAATGAATTTAAGATATTGAGTTTTTCAAATTCGGTGAACGCATAGTGGAAATAAGTTCAAGTATGATGATTAGGTACATGGGCACACTAAGGGACTTTGGTAAGTAAATATTGGGAGCGTTTTGAGCATGAGAATGAATTCATGATGTCTTTAAGGGTTCAAGGGATTAAGAATGAAAAAAAAAATTTATAACCCTTCAAAGTAATACGCACGCTCAGGTTTCACGATCTTAAGCAAGAGAGTTGGGTTCCGGTAACGGGATCCAACAGTCAGGATCCGATCTCCGGGTCGGGTTCCGACACTTGTAATGTTGGTCATACAGTTCTTTGATGACAGGCATTGAACCCTAGCCTTATAAGGTCCATATGGGACCTTTGCTTTCCATGATATATTCTATCATTGTTTTTTCTATCTCTTCATGGCATTTACCTTTTTGTATTCCTCATTCTTGCGTTGTGATGTCCAAATTGATGTGTCTTCTAATTTGCATCCAAACTTCCTTTTTTATTTTTAATTTCTTGTGATTGGGTACCACAATTATAAGAAAGGGAAATAATCCTTAAAACAAAATAATTAAAAATTTCCTAAACTAATTCCTTAGCAAAGACACCAAAAACTTATTGAGCATATTTTACGTAATATAAAACCACCCTTAATATCTGCAAATATATGGATCATGACTTGTAGTATTAAAGGTGTCGATCTCACAAGGAAATAACTAAAACTAAGTGAATCTAACTTTGTCTAAGGTTGTAAAATATGATTTGAATGAAAATATAATATTAGAAATTGAAAAAATCGAATAAAATTGATCAGTAACCACTTAACAATTGAGTTGCCATAATAAAACAAGGATGATCAAGTATGAAAGCCTAGGATTCGTTCTATCATTATTTTGCTCCTTTAACCACTATTGATTCAACTGGGTATTGATCCTAGATTTTTGAAGTGTTTGATTATTCTCTCTCAAGATTTATTCATTTAACCCCAATTGATTAACCCTAACTAATTACAAAATTCTAGATTTTGCAATCTCTTGATTCACAAAAACATCATAACGTTTTCACTTTGTTTTTAAGTATCGAATAATTGAGTTTTCACATAAGATCTCTCTTTGTATGATTATCAATTTAATATTTACGTAACTTATTAGGTTGTCAACTCTTGTCACCTAACCTAATTGAATTACTTTCGACTCACTCTCTCTATTTATTTTCAAAGTATTTAGCAAACTTAAATATCACAACACCATAACATTGTATTGAAATCAATAATGATCTAGTTACAAAAGAACAAATCCTAATCTAAAAATCAGAACATCATAAATGTATATAGCATACTCAAATCTAGTTCATACATCAAGTTTAATGAAAAATAAACAAAGAGAGGAAGAAAAACTTGATTTGGACTGAATCTGAAAAAGCTGGAACTCCCAATGCTCTCCTTTTGATATTTCTTGATTAATCCCAATTTGGTAAGATGGAGGCTACTCTTTTTTGGAGTCTTTATATTTTTTATAATTCTTGAGGCTTTTAGGATTTCACACTTAATTTGGTTCTAAATATATCTCTAAAACGTCCAAATTACAAAAAGACACACGACTTGGAAAAGCTGAAATTCACTGGAGTTGTTGTCCACACCCTCTTGTCACGATCATGATTGTGACCTGCTTCCAATTCTTCTATTTTCTTCAATTTCCTGTTTCCATACACTTAAACACACATCATACACCTCTTGAAACATAAGATTAAGATCTAAATCATGCTCTAAACCACACAAACACTTCGCATATAAACAAACACTGATAATAACATAATTCTAAGCCTATATATATGATAATCATCTAAGAAACAATCAAAAGCACACTTAAACTTCTATCAAAACATAACATAAACTACACATATCACATACTATAGGAGTCTCTATGGTCCAATAAATTTACAAAATAATTGCATAATAAAAGAGCAATCTATTAAGTGTTTAAGGGGATTTGAAACCTAGATACTAATCTTTTGATATCAATAATTTTCTTAGTATTTCCTTAATTTTATGATTCAGTCTTGTTGCCCAATTATGTTCCTTGCTCTAGTTTTATTTTCTTTTAAATTTAAAATCACAATCAATTCATATACTAGATAATAAAACAATGGTAGCTACTAGTAATCACTATCTTTATGGGATACTCGTATTTACCGATACTAGCTATAACTATAAAGTGTACTTGTAATAATTTAATATTGACACTCAAAAAAATTAAATCAAGTTTTTGCATCATTTTCGGGGACAAAGATATTAGGAAAACTATTGGACCCTGTTTTCGAAGCCTAATAATCCGGAATCATACAAAGCCCGTCGTCCCATAATGGTGGTGTGTCCACAATAGTTGAACATCGAACAATTAAAAATTTAGAGAATCACAACATAAAATTCAATCATATTTCATAAATGAATTCAAAAAGAGTTTATACAAGCTCATTTCAAAATACAAATACAAAAATATGAAATACAAACGATACAATTTGAATGCTTATGCTTAAAATGACTCTAAATTTACAAAATTTCCTGAACTAACTTCATTACAAAAGTCTTTAACTATCTTGGAGTTCCAATACCTTGCAAGGATTGCTAATCTTCTCTTTCTACACCTGAGGAGGGAAGCGTGGGGTGAGTTACACAACTCAGTGGCTAATATATTTATAGCCATTGGCAATAGACCAAAGTCAAGCATATATATGTATGTATGTATATATATATATATCAATTCGAGCATTCATACTTTATTCAGGAAATTTAAAAATTCAACAAATTTAGCTCAAATCACATAACCATTCATAACACATAACAATCAATATGCTTCATACTTGATAATTTAAAGATGCAATGCATAACAAACGGCTTGAGGGTTCTATGAAACAGAATGAGAAAACCGAAGTTTACCCTATGAACAGAATGAGTCCATTTTTTGGAGCTTATATGTCATAAGCGAGCAATCGGGAGAAGGCTCTTGTCAACGTGCACGTGACAAACAGAATGGTTCCACTATCGCCCAAACATAAGCACATAATCATGCTTAGAATCATTTTACCAAAATGTTTTTATACTTTCAAACCTTTTCTTTCATATTTTATGTTCTTTCCTTTCTATATATATACAAAATGCCATGACATATTTCAAGGCATAACATTGATCAAAATCACAATTTAATTTTGTCAAGATATCATGCCTCTTTCACGGTATAACATAATCAAAATTATCATGTATTTTCAATAAGTTAATTTCAAACAATTTAAGACTTATCCACATATAGGCAAGAATTTGCCGAATCATACAATAACTGTAAATATATTATCCACCTAATTTGCTTGCAAAAATCCAAGTCAAGGTTGTCTTTCTCCTTACCCTTGGGCAGGATTCTCTTGGTTCCCTAAAACAAACCAAGTTTCATTCAATAGGAATTCAATAGAAAATCCTACAATGCAAAATCACTAAAATTGATTCTAGAATGCTTAAACCCAAGCATTTTTTAAACTCCATGAACCAAATCCTTCCACAAATCCCAGAGATCAAAAATGGTCTTACCTTGATTTTTCATCAATTAAAGGTATCTTTAGCTCAAAGGGAAGCTCTTCTCTTCCTCTCCTTTTTCCTTTCTTGAACAACTCTAAAATCTCTTTTGAAGACTAAGAAAAATTAAACCTTAACTTGTTTTCTCTTCTTTCTCTCCTTCTCTTCTTCTCTTCGTATTTCTCTCTCTTTTTCATGCCACTCCCTCTTTTTCTCTTCAATTTTTGTTCTCCTCTCTTTTTAAAATGCAAGACAACACTTCTTCTTCCAATTATACCCTTAATGATCGAGAAATGTCCCATTTGCCCTTCCATTTATGCTTTATGTCTTTTATGCTTAAGTGTCTTGCCAAAAGTACCTTTGAACATTTTGATATAACACTTTTTTCTAGAAAAGTTTTCTTCCTTGTCTTAAGTTGCCAATGACACCAAAATCAATCCATTTGGTTCAGAAATCTGAAAGTTAGGGCCTAAATATTTCAGACTGTTGTTAGACTGAAATAGTACACTATACCCAATTTTCATTCAGAAATTGAAAGTCCTAGAGATTGAATTAGATTTCAACTTCTTCATACCATTTGTAAACACATGTCTCTAGTTTATCTTGAAATAAGAACCATCTCCTTTAGAATCCTATAGTTCCAGATATATTTAAAATACTGAAGCATGTTCAATAAAATATCCAATTCCCACTCATCCTACCGATACCCTTACTTTGATTCAATATCTTTTTCAAATCAACACCAAAAGCTATAAACTTTCATGGAGACATAAAAAGAAAATTGTCACTTCATTTGGAGGTCGGACAACAAAATTATGGCTGAAAGAATCAAACAAGATTTGGTCCTCAATCATATTGAACTTGTCTCAGGACAAAGGGCATAACTTTCACTAGAGATGTTGGATTAAGATCATCTTAGGACGATTTCAAAGAGAACTTTGAGATATATAACTTTGAAGAAGACCTTGAGGTCAGAGTTTTTCATCTAAAGGGTCAAAATGAACCAAACGATAGGATCATATGAAGCCAAATGAAAAAGCAGACGAATGAGGAAAATTACCATAATTTTTCCCAAAGATATTAGAATTGTATGTTCTTTAGATTTTTCAAAAGAGGACTTCAATATCTACAACTTTTAAGAAGACCTCAAAGATAGATTCTATCTTCTAAAGGGTCAAAAATGGAATAGAAGATAGATATAAACGAAGCCAAAGGTAAAAAACAGACTAATGGAAAAAGACAAACGAATGGGAAAAATTGCTATAACTTTCCATAAAGATATCAGATTAAGGTGTTCTTTATATAGTTTAAAATAAGACTTCAAGATATACAACTTTTATAAAGACCTCAAAGATAGATTATATCTTCTGAAGGGTCAAAAATGGAACAGAAAATAGGTACAGACGAAGCCAAATGAAAAAGCAGACTAATGGAAAAAGATAGATGAACAGGAAAAATTGCTATAACTTTCGCTACAAATATCTGATTAAGGGTTTCTTTATATTTTTAGAAATAAAACTTCAAGATCTACAACTTTTATGAAGACCTAAAAGACAGATTCTATCTTTTGAATGGTCAAAAATGGAATAGAAGATAGGTATAGACGAAGTCAAATGAAAAAGCAGACTAATGGAAAAAGACAGATGAATGAGGAAAATTGCTATAACTTTCCTTACAAATATCATATGAAGGTGTTCTTTATATAGTTAGAAAGAAAACTTTAAGATAACAATGTTCATGAAGACCTCAAATACAGATTCTATCTTCTGAAGGTCAAAAATGGAACAGAAGATAGGTATAGACAAAGCCAAATGAAAAAGCAGACTAATGGAAAAAGACAGATGAATGGAGAAAATTGCTATAACTTTCTCTACAGATATCGGATTAAGATGTTCTTTATATGGTTAGAAATAATACTTCAAAATCCACAACTTTCATGACTCAAAGACAGATTCTATCTTTTGAAGGGTAAAAAATGGAACAGAAGATAAGCCAGGCGAAAAAATAAAAGAAACCAAAAGCAGAAGAAACAAAACACAGAAGAAGCAAAAAGTAAAAGAAGCAAAACATAGAAGAAGAAAAAAGCAGAAAAATCAAAACACAGAAGAAGCAAAAAGTAGAAGAAGCAAAACACAGAAGAAACAAAAAAAGCAAAAGAAGCAAAAGCCAGAAGAAGCAAAATACAGAAGATACATCTTCCCTTATAAGGACCATAACTTTCAGCCTAGAAGTCCAAAAATTTTGTACTATATATCTTTGGAAAGATAGAAGGATAAGCTACAACTTTCTAGAAGACAACTTTCTCTAATATAGCCTAGATCGATCCAGAATTTCTCTCGAATTCAGAATATGAATTTTACATTCATCCACCAATGTACTGCACCCAGTTCTCAAATTCATGACAAATTTTGATATTCTTAAAGATAGAATTTAAATTCAATGTCTTCATAAGAAATGTAGTCATAGGTTTCTGGTTTAATCCAAATTAAGAATCATCTCGTTTGGATAACTAGAGAAAAAGTTGTGGGTAAAAGACTGAAGCATACTCCGGGAACATTTTCCAGATCCACCACCCATTTTGTTTCACAATCTTTCTTTAACACAACTCATACCAAGATCACCTTTTCTACTTCATTTACTCCTCATTCTCAACTCCATTTCAAATTAATATCATCCAAAGAAAAAATATAGTCCATTATTAATCATGAACACTAATAATAGAATATACACATATGTACATATTCTTCATCAATTTACTGCACAAATTCAACTTCATTTTTGCTTTCATTTTACTTTTAACTTTCACCTTAATTCTTCTCATTTCGAATTCTCTTATCCACTAAAAGCACCAAAGCAAAATATAAATCTATCCACATTTTTCATTCACTACTTTACTCTTGTTTATCATTTCTAATTCAATAATTTTCATTCATTTGTTCTTTACTCATGACTAATCCCCAAAATTTCTCATTCAATAGTTCTAACTTCTATGAAACGTTCGGGGTCCAACAAAAACCCTAGTTTTATTAATTTAGTCATTACTTTAGTTTGATTTATTCTGCTTTTTTTATTTTTCTTTGTAGTATTTTATTTGTTTTGTTTGTTAGTTTATCTCTTAGGTTTAGACTTAGAATCTTGATCAATTTATTACCTGAATCACTTCTGAGAACTTATTAGATGCAAATCCTAAAATAGAAACAACTGTGCAGAGGAATCTTCATAGGACAAATCTGTGAGAGTTTAAGCTAGATCGTTGGGTTGAAGGTTTGGAAGGGCATATGGACACTAAGGAATCTTAAAATATGGTAGACCAACCATGTACAATGTTTGACTACACTAGGCCAGACCTAATTGACGCAGAATCCAACATAGTGGGATCGACTATTCAGGTGAACAACTTTGAGATCGAGTCGAGCATCATCCAGATGGTGTGTCCAGTTTGATGGACTCCAAGACGAAGACCCCAATGTGGATATTTCAAATTTTTTAGAGATCTGCGAAACTTTTAAAATCAATGGAGAAAATGATGACATCATTAGACTGCATCTATTTCCATTCTCCTTCAATCTCTTTAATTGTTTGGTTAGGTTTGCTACCTCAACTTGTAATGTTGTCATTGAGTCTACAGTTAGCACTCCCTTTGATCTTGAAAGGTTGACTATTGTCTTCTTCTTTTCGATGTTGAAAGACATATATTGTTTGACATCTCTTCTAACAAATAATATGCCTCCTCAACTGTTTTCCTCATTAATGAGCCTCCAACTATTGCATCAATGGTGCCTTGCATAGGTGGATTCACTCTGTTATAAAACGTTTGCAAGAGGAACTCCTTTAGTAACTTATGATGTGGATAACTCCTTAAATCACTCTCATGCTTCATATAAAAAATCCTCTTCATTCTGCTAGAAATTTGCAATTTCCTTTATGAGCCTTGTAGTCTTTCTCAAAAGGAAGTACATAGCCAAAAAGGCTTCCACCAGTTGCTCCCATGTTGTGACGTTCACTGGGTTGAGTGAATTCAACCATATTTTGGCTCTATCCTTGAGTGTAAAAGGGAAGAGCCTTATTTTAGTTGCATTTTTGGCAACCCATTATACCGGAATGTATCACAACTCTCTAAGAAATTGGCCATATGACATTAGGATCCTTATTGGCCAAACTATGAATTTGCACATTAGTCTGCAACATGTTCAATAGTGGCAGTTTTGATTTTAAATGTATTTGTTTGCATCGGTGGTCATGTAATTCCTTATTGATTCACGTTGAACCTTGGCCCTATGAAGTCCATTTGCTACTCTCTTTAATTTCTTTCCTCCTCCATTGTTCTTGCTATTACTTCTTGACATTTAGCTTTTCAAATCTTTCTTTCTTGCTTTGTGATATCTATAATTGATGTTTCTTCTAATTTACTTAAACTCTAAGTGATCCTTGTGTACTTGCAATCCCATAAGAAAAATATCAAGTCTTTAAATAAAATAAAAAAAAATCGTATAAGATATTAATTCAATTCTTGACAACCACATTAAAAACTTGTTTGTACTTTTACATTAAAAAAACTTTCATATTGCAAGTATACGAATCATAACTCATATTATAAAAGGTATCGTTCCCACAAGGATTGATTAGTCACTTAACAATTTGAATGCACTTTTCTAAGGTAATAAAAGATTGAATTTAAATAAATTAGTTAAAGTTGAATTAAACTAATAAAACTAAACAATTAATTAAGTCAAACTAGTAATAAGAATGAAGTAAATAAATAACGGAAACTTAGGGTTATTCTATCCTTGTTTTGTTTTCCCTTTATTTGTTAATTTAATTATGCTTGATCATAGATATCCCAAGGTTTTGATTACCCTCTCTTGAGATCTAATCAAATAATCCCAATTGTAATAGATAACAATAGAATTGCAACCTTTTAATTTACAAAACTACTCCTAACTATTCATTTGGATTTGATATTCAATTGTTTATTAATTTGGTATTTGTAGGTTTATTAAGTTACCAACTCTCTTTACACACCTTAACACATATAACTTGTTTCAATCTTTCAATTTGTTATCAAGCATAAGCATAAAAATACCACAAAGAATTAATATATATTGAATTCAACAAAATAAAGTTTAACAAAACAATTCAAGAATAATCCCTGACATGAATTTAGAAATCTATAATCATGTTCAACATACTATTAATCAAAATTAACATCTAAGACGATGAAAATATATGAAGAGGAAAAAATAGCTTTACGTCTTGATCTGTAAATTTTTGAAAAACTGTAGTTGATCTTAATGTAAATTCTGGTAATTTTCTTTTCCTTAAATAATTCTTGAGTCTTCTAGGGTTCCACTTAATTTGGTTCCAAAAATAGCCCCAGAATGTCATGAATTCAAAATTTTTGCATGTTGGAAAAACTGTATACGATCATGCGTAGAATAAGATGTGCATCTTGTTCATGCTCCTGTCACGATCGTGCATCATACAGCTACTTCATGCATGATCATGTATCTTCCTATTATGCAAATTATTCTACATCTTTTCTTCAATTTTTCATATTTTCACTCACTAACAAATACATTAAACAACCCTTGAAACATAATATTAAGATTAAATCCTTGCTTTAAAACAATCAAACAATTAAAGCACATAAAAACACTAATAAAAACACAATTCTAGGTCCTAAACACATGATTATCATCAAAGAAAACACTTAAAACACACTTAAAACTTTAGAATACATACTATAATAATTTAGATGTGCATTTAGGTATTAGAAATGTTATTTATGTTTGTTCTCTACTTTAGAATGCTTGATCTTAAAGGAAGAGGGTTAGAAAAAAATTTGTTAATAAAATGAAACATGTAAGTGGTTAATATAGTATATGATCATGTTCTTCTAAATTGTGCATACATATGAAATTACAAGGTTGATTGTGTTAATTTTAGAATAATATTGAATATCACTAGGTAAATGTACCCATCTTTCTTATAAGTATAGCTTAGTAAATACGATGACAATCCTATAAGACTATAAGTACTAGTATTAACTGTCTTTCTATTATCTAATATAATAAAATGGATTATTGAATTAAAAAATGATTAACCAACTAAAATTTTTAATCTAAAATATCAAATTAAAGTAATAAACAATAATGAAACAATCAATTTATAAATAAGATTTAGATGTAGAATATCCTTAGAACCTTTCCATGCTTAATCCAACATCATAAAGGAAAACTCAAACATTTCTTGAATGTCATGGTGGATGGTGTACTCACACCTCCCATGGAGTTACCGAAGTTAGAGCTTTTGTGTGGTCCTCAATTTAGTAGGATTTTTCTGGAGCAAAAGACCTACATCTCTAGTTGTGCAACTGCTAGATGGAGCAAGAAAGGGATTTAGCTTTCTAGTTAATTATATAGGAAAGCCAATATGTATGGATACACAAACTGCAAGTATAGAGACCATTAGAGAACAAACTCAGAGCAAGGATGTGTTGAATTTGTGATTGAAACATAAAAGGTGACAAGGGACCTCCGTGTATCATAATTCACCCTTAACCCATTACCACAAGCTCCCTCTCTTTATAAGGATACTGAAGACCTTAGGGATGAGTTCAACTAAACATGTAGAGGTTACTATAGGAAAGGAAGAGGAGAATGAGTTCACCAATAGCTCCAGAAGGAGATATGTTAGAAGGCAAGGAAAAACCAATCAAAAAGGGGGTCACTTTTGAGAAAACATGACAATGCTCATTTGGATTGTTAGAGGCCTTAGTGACCCTCTTAAAAGGCAATCTGTTAGAAAGGATACTAAGGAAAAGAAGCCTTGCTTTGTAAGACTTCTTAAAACCAAAATAAAATAGCCTAATGTCTAGGATTGCCTTAGGTTTTTGGGTGTTGAATAAAAAATCATCTTTAACACGACTTACCACTATAATGGAAAGATCATATATGTCCCTAAAAAAATCATATTTCACGTAACCTGAGAATCAGACCAAGCTCTACATTTGAAATTTTAACTTCATGGAGTGCAAGTCAAGTTTGAAATGACTATCATTTATGCATCAAACTTCTCGTTTCAGAGAGCCAAACTCTTGGAAGATATTGATGCCTTACATGCTAGAATTATAAATCCTTGGGTGTTAACTAGGAATTTTAATTGTATCTTATCTCCACTAGAAGCTAAAGGAAGTAGAAATCAACAAGTAGGAACTTATAGAGAACTCACAAAATTGGTGCAAAAACTTGGTTTGGTGGATCTAAGTTACATGGGCCACTTTTCAGTTAAACCAACAAATAACAAGGAAATTTGATGATCATAAAAAATCTATATAGAGTATTGGTAAACCAATTCATGCTCAAATGTTTCCTAAACTCTTATGCTCATTTTGGAGAAAACATTTGTTTAGATCACTCTTGGATAGACATCTTAAGTTTTGTTCCTTTTAAAGCACCATGATTTGTTTCCAATCTCCAAAGCACCTGATAAACTACTAGGTGTTTCCACTAATTTTTATGCATGGATTTCTTCAATCTCCAATTTTGAGAGCCACAACATTATTATTAAAGTTCAATAAGATGCTCTATATCTTCTATGGATATATGTTATCCATTGATTTCTTCAATCTCCATTGTAAGAGTCATAATGTTATTGTTTGAACCTAAAGAATCAAATTCTGGACCCTTAATATTGGGATTATTCTCCCCTTTAGTGTTAAGTTTGTTGATAGGATGATCCTCCTTAGAAAGCTCATTCTCCTTTTTAAATGTCTTGATAGTATAGTCATTGCTATTGATATGTATTTAATTGTTGATATATTTAATCATTTATATTTAGTGATTAATAACATGAAAATACTTAAGATACTTTAATTCATATATGATTTTAGGTACAATTTGGAAGTAAATAAATTAAAGTGAGTCGAAAGTACTGCATTTGGGTTATTTTTTAAAGATCAATTTTTATTTGTCTTCATGGAGCAAGAAAAAGAAAATTAAAAGACAAGAAAAATGAAACATAAAGAAGAAGAAAAATCTAAAAACAAGTAGCTAGAAAAGAGATAAAAACGACATTGCAAGAGGATAAGGCAGAAACGACAGTGGAACATAAAAGTTTGCGTTAAACACAGACAGTGTTGGACCCTGAACTTTTTGTGAAAATTAGAAATTATAAAATGAATTTAAATGAGAAAATATAGTATGATTCTTGGAAATAAATGAAAAGTATAAATGAATTTATGAGCTTTTGATAAAATGAAAGACAATTGGATTTTTCCTTGTGTTTTGCCTATGTTTGATAAAAAGATTAGATATTGTGTATTGTGTTTGGATATGAGAATTTGATATTATGGATAAGTGAAGTCCTGTGCAGGTTGAAGAATTTGGCTAGTGACATTTTAGGGGAGATGCTGTCAAAATTTCCATAATGGGCAGAAACTTTGACTGCATTTTTGACCCTCTTAGAGTACAAATTGGATTGGAGGGTCTTCTTGGAGATTATAGTTTAGGTTTTGATCTTTACAATTATGTATAATATGTTATTTGTGGATGTGAGATTTGGAAGATATGAAATTGTGAAGTTTGGAGGTGGTATAAGATGACCACTATTCTGGCAGAATCTTTGATTGAAAAATTGACCTAGTTAGAGGTAGAAATTGCTTTTAAGTTCTTCATGAAAGTTTTAGATTATGTTTTTATCTTTCCATTGATATCAAGTATGGAATTTTTGGACCATGGAATAGGAAGTTATGATTTTTAGAAGTTTCTGTTACTGTTTAGCCTAATTATTAGTGGACAGAATCTTTGATTGAAAATTTGACTTCCTTAGAGGCCAAATTCATTTTTTTGTCCTTTATGAAAGTTGTAGAGTACATTTTGATCTTTGCATTGATATAAAGTGTGCCATTTTTGGACCTTGAAGTTGAAAGATAGAAATTTTCAAAGTTGAGTTATTGTTTAGAGATTTATTAATTGGACAGAAAGTTTGAGTGGGTTTTTGACCCCTTTATAGATGGAATTGGTTTTTGGGTTCTTCATGGAAGTTGTAGAGCTTCCTTTCAACTTTCGTTTGATACCAAATTTGTAAATTTTGGACTCTTGAGTCAAAAGATATGATTTTTGAAAAATTCATATTTATATATGTGAAAAAAAGGGCCAGGGTGCTGCACTCGCGAGGGTGAGCGAGCGCTTTCGCTCGCCCGAGGCGAGCCCGTCGAGCTCTTGAGGGCGAGCGAGCACTCGTCCAGCACGCGGGGTCGTTTCGCCCGCGTAAGACCCCGTTCTTCCACCTTTGCGCGATGTCGTTTTGCATTTCTTGTCCTCTGCGCGCTGCCATTTCCCTCTGTGCAACGTCGTATCACCTTGCTCCTTCCCTCCGTGCGACGTCGTTTCAGCTGTTAGCCCCAAAAAAATTTTAGGATTAATCATGATTAGATTAAATTGATTAAGTTAGATTAGCATTAATTAAGGTGTCATAAATTAATATATAATAGCATTAATGAGTTAGGTGAAGAATTTATGAAGTTAAATATGTTAGTTGGACTTAGGTGAGTTAGGTGTAATTAATGTATTAATTGGGCTTTGGGTCCAAATGAAGTAAGAAAGAAGAGAGGAATTTAATGCAATGGGCTTGAAGGAAAAGAGTTAGTGGGCTTGAGTAAGTAAGGAGGAGAAATGAAAAAGAAGAAGAAGAAAGAAGAAGGAAGTAAGTTGGGCTTAGGCTTATTGGGCTTAAGTAATTTAGAAAGGAGTATATAAGGAAGGAGATAAGTGATTTTTGTAGGAAAAGAAGATAGAAACGAAATTTGGAGGGAGAGGAAAGAAGAGTGTCGTGAAAGGAGGGAGGAAAAGGAGAAAGAAGAGGCTTGTTAGGGTTTGGCATTTCCATGAAAGTGAGTGGGTTTTCAAGAAAGTCCAAGAAGAAAAGTGTGGAGGAGAGTCTAAGCTTCACTTTGAACCAAGAAACCACTTGATTGGTTAAGGATTTAAGGTAAGTTCTTGGTTTAAGGTTAAGTTTTTGTTTGGGTTTTTGGTTAGAAAGATGAAGAATAAGATGGGTCTAGTGATTCTCTTATGAATTTTATGATTTAGATTTTTAGGTATTTCAATTTCTAAACCCTATGTTGATATGGGGTTATTTTCTTGTTATGCTTGAAGGAGGACAAGAAAGAGGAGAAGAACAAGGAGAGGAACTTCCTTAGGCAAGTTTAAGCAAGGATAAAAGGTGGGTTTCATATTTATCTTTATGTATATAAGCTACAAATGTAAATAAATGCATGACATTAATGAGCTTTGATCACTTGGTTGTTGTATTAAATGTGTGTGATGGAATGATGAATGTGAGTGTATTAAATGATTGATGATGATTGAAACTGTCATGAAGAAACTTGTTGAATGAATATAATGAAAGGCATGAACGATGTATGAAAAGATGATTTCAAAGAAACAATGAATTGGATAAGAACAGTCAATTTCCTTGTATGATTCATGATTGCTATGTTATGTGGGTAAGGTATTGTCCTAAGAACTGCCACGCACGCTGACCATGAAGCCTTCGCCGGCCGCCTGATTGTGGCATAGGATGATCCAACATTCTGGACTCCTAAAGATTTGCCCATATAGACTCATGAAATGAGACTATATGGTTGCCAAGAATAAGGACTTACCGAGCCATTTGATGTGTTTCATATGTGAATACATGAAAATGCAAGAATGATGAATGTTTGAATTATGAGAAATTATGTTTGAGTATTGATGAACATTGCATGATGCATGTATTATGATTGTATTGAAAGATTGCTAAAAGTATGAATAACTAATAGGACTGCTTGATATATAAATATAAATGTGTTACCCACGAGCGTAAAGCTCACCCCTAAAATTTTCCAGAAATAAGCAGATCCCGAGGAGCAAGCTTAAAGGCATTTACTCCAAGATTTTCTTTTGATTTTGTATTTGAAATGATTTTGTAAAACAATGCTTTAGTTGCATTTTGAGAAGATATTGTATTTTGAAACTTCATCGTAATTGGGCTTGAAACGCCCACTAAAGCATTGTATGAATATGACATGATTTGATGAAGATGGAATGAATGAATTATGAAAGCAAAATGTTCGCTTTTTAATGTATTTTGAGAAATCCATGTATGTTTAAGACAATTGAATCATTGTTATAGTTTGGATATGATAGATGATTAAGAGTGTGGCTGTTGCTTCGAATGGTGTTTGAAGATACCTTAGGGTTTAATCATGTTATATGAGGTTGTATGATGAGTTTTATGCGGTGGAAGTCTTAGAATTGAAAATTGGGTAGTTGCATTTTAAGGGGATGTGCTGTCAAATTTTCCTAAAATTTGACAAGATTACTCAATATTAGACCCTCTTCGGGTATGAATTAGATCAATGAGTCTTCATGAAGATTGTAGTAGGAGTTTAGAGTTTTCCAAGGGTATATCGTTTGCTAAATTTGGAGTTCGGAGTCAAAAGATATGATCCTTACTAGAAAAGCGTAGGAAGGAAATCAAGATAGAAAAGGTAGGAAGGAAAGCAAAAGATAGAAATCAAGATAGAAAAGGAAGGAAGGAAAGCGAAGATAGAAATCGAAGATAGAAAAGCGTAAGAAAGGAAAGCGTAAGATAGAAATCAAGATAGAAAAGGTAGGAAGGAAAGCAGAGGATAGAAATCAAGATAGAAAAGGTAGGAAGGAAAGCGAAGATAGAAATTAGAAGATAGAAAAGGAAGGAAGGAAAGCGAAGATAGAAATCAAGATAGAAAAGCGAAGGAAGGAAATCAAGAAAGAAATCGAAGGAAGGAAATCAAAAGATAAAACAGAAGGAAGGAAATCGAAGATAGAAATCAAGGAAGGAAATCAAGATAAAAAGCGAAGGAAGGAAATCGAAGATAGAAAAGGAAGGAAGGAGAGCGAAGATAGAAATCGGAAGATAGAAAAGGAAGGAAGGAGAGCGTAAGATAGAAATCAAGATAGAAAAGGAGAAGGAAGGAAAGGAAGATAGAAATCAAGATAGAAAAGCGAAGGAAGGAAAGCGAAGATAGAAATCAAGATAGAAAAGCGAAGGAAGGAAAGCGAAGATAGAAATCGAAGATAGAAAAGCGAAGGAAGGAAAGCGAAGATAGAAATCAAGATAGAAAAGGAAGGAAGGAAATCAAGATAGAAATCGAAGGAAGGAAATCAAGATAAAAGCGAAGGAAGGAAATCAAGATAGAAATCAGAAGATAGAAAAGCAGAAGGAAGGAAATCAGAAGATAGAAATCAGAAGGAAGGAAAGCAGAAGATAGAAACCAGATGATAGAAATCAGACGATAGAAAACCAGATGATAGAAATCAGACGATAGAAAACCAGATGATAGAAATCAGACGATAGAAAATCAGATGATAGAAATCAGACGATGGAAAAATAAGACGCTGCTGAATGTAGGAGATAGAATCAGCCTTTGTAGTCTTCATAAGAGTTGTAGATCTAGATGTCTACTTTCATATGGTGAAAGAAAGAAAACATTTGGAGCTATAGATTAAAAGTTATAGCAATCGCGCCAAAAGAGTTTCGATTCGATTTCGGAAGTGAGCATGGTCCGTTGTTTTGGGCATATTTCCCTCATACGACCTCCAAATGAGGTGAGGCTTGAACCATTGGATTTATAAGACACATATCTTTCACTCCCTAAAATTCGGTATCAATTGGAGTTACAATTAAGAATCTTGCAAGATTATAAGCGCAAGGTTTCAGGACAACGAAAGTTGGGCTCCGAAAACGGGTTCCGACGTCTATGGTACTATAGTAAGAGTAAGAGTGTCAAGTTTTAAGGTTTCAGCAAGGCAAGTGTCTCGGGGATGGGCTCCACTCGGGCTCACATCCCGGGACAGTCGGGCTCCCGGGATCGGGGTCTGACATCAGCTTCCCTCTGATTTTGGTCTTTTGCTTATAATCCGACCTTTGTTCAATCTTTTACTTATATCTTTTCCATCCGACATCCGATTGACTTGATTTTTGAAGCGTTAGACTTCTAAGACAATTATCTACATCCTCATGGAAAATTTATGAATTTTTTAGAATAAATTAAGGAAGATTGATTTAACCAAATTGAGTTAGATGATTTTCTAAACAAGGTTCAGTCTTATGAGAAATTCTTGATCTATGGAGATCCGATTGATCTGATTCTTATTGCAAAATAAAATAGAGACATGGGGCTACAAGTCATATAAAGGAATTAAATTTCAATTTAGCCCCTAATATTTTCAATTTCTGAATTGAAGTAGGTTTTAGAGTTCAATATAGGATTAATAAGAGTTGAAAGTATTTTTAGCCATA
Source organism: Erythroxylum novogranatense (assembly GCA_029891385.1). Classification (NCBI taxonomy): domain Eukaryota; kingdom Viridiplantae; phylum Streptophyta; class Magnoliopsida; order Malpighiales; family Erythroxylaceae; genus Erythroxylum; species Erythroxylum novogranatense. The sequence goes on along the minus strand of CM057234.1, from coordinate 40,653,180 downwards.
ACTTTTGCTCTAGTCATCCAAATGAGGTGATTCTTGATTTGTATTAAACTAGAGAAATAGGGCTACACATGTTGTGAAGGATTCGAGTTTCAATTTAGTCTTTAAGAATGTCAATTTTCATAAGGAAGTAAATTGCTGGAAAATATGTTAACATAAGAATAGTCTGAAATGTTTAGAGTATAACTTTTGGAGCAGTGAACCAAATTAAATGATTTTAGTAGCGTTATGAAATTGAGACAATAAGGAACAATTCTCTAGAATGAAGTTTTAACAAATTCTTTCAATGTGATGGTTAGAAAATTGTCCTAAAGTAAACATGAATGAAAATGAATTTTAGGGGCAAATTTGGAAGATCACTTAAAGTGTTAAGTTAGAAGGCTTATGTGGAGGGGCAAAATGGTCATTTTGCATTCATTAAAGACTAGTAAGAGGTGGCTGTCATTTTTAAGAGAGGAAGCATGACTTTTAAATGAAAGAAAGAAAAGAACAAGAGAAAAGAAAGAAGAAAGGAAAGAAGAGGGAAAAGAAAGAGTGAAGCATTCGGTGGAAAAAGAAGAAAGAAGAAAGGAAAAAGCTAGGGTTCGAATTTTAGTGAGCTTCAAGTGCGTTTTTTTAGTTGATTCAAGAGGGAAAATGTGGAAGAAGATGAAAGCTTTCTATGGAGCTAAGGAAAATCCAAAAATGGTGAATATTAAGGTAAGACTCGAAATTTTAATTTGTAAATTTTGGAAGTTTTTTGATTTAGATACCTTAGAAATAGTATGGGTTTGTGATTTCAAGCTCAATTTTGGTGATTGCTTGATATATATTGTAGCACCCCACTCTCACAAGACACATACTCGACATCTATGGTGATTTTCGAGTACATACCCCGTAAGGGTGGCATGTTAGAACGATCATTCAGTCAATATTCATTTCAAAACTTTTGTTTCTTTAAAACAAGGTACATTCAAGCAGAAATAACTAATCAAATTGGGCCCATGTCATTTAAAAACATTTCCATTTCCAAGCTAAAATCTTTACAAACATTAGTATTCAACCTAAATTTGGGCCCATTTCAGATACAAAACATTTGAAGCCATAAAGTCATTTCATTACCAAATCGTTTACATACACTTTGTGCAATTCTTGCTGAAAATAATTCAAAAATAAAAATCAATGAAGACATGTGCAGGTGCAAACTGATCCTGACCCCTAATCTATATCAGACCTCAGTGGCTATACTCTATTTAGCCTAGCTGAATAATTCCTCAGAACCTGAAAAGCCACATTATAATTTTTGATGAGTTTTGCAACTCAATGAGTGAACCATCATTGATGATTTCACTGGATTACGCATACACATCACATATATCACAAATATTCATTCAAATCATATATTTATTCCTGATTTTCATATAACACGGCATCTCATGTGATCACACAATTCACGTAGCCACGTATAGCAACAGTTCATATCAATTTACACTCACTTCAGCTTTGCAAATCATTTAATGAGTTTCAATCTTATAAGAATGATATATGCATGAGACTCACATTCGTTTTTATTGTTGTGACTGAGTGCCTATCACATACTTATACAAATACTGGCCTATAGGGCTCAGTCAGAATAGAATCATGGAGCATAGCTCTACGTGTACACACATATATCACGGAGCAAAGCTCAATGTGCAGAACATATATCACGGAGCAAAGCTCTACGTGGAAGCGTTTCATATTGGCTACTCAAGTCACAACACCCTTATCTGAACATGCATTTTATGAAATGCATTAAATGCTGATTATGCCATATCAAACAATCACATATGATGTTCAATCAGAAACTCATAATTATCGGACCTAAGTCCGGCATTCAACATACGTTGAGAATTCACATATCATAAGGGGTTTCACATCAAATCGGAACACTTCCAATGCATCAAAACTGAATATGACATATATGGCAATCACATAGGATGCTCAAACAAAACTCATAATCATCGGACCTAAGTCCGGCATTCAACTTTCGTTGAGGATTTACATATCATACATAATTTCATAGCACTCAAAGCCACAATCAAAGCACTTCCAATACATTCCCGAATATTGATCTCCTCGGACAATTTAAAGTCCAGAATTCATAATAAATCGCAAACAGTTTAATAATGTTGGAAGTGTAAACAAATCAAATCAGATCAATCATAGGAAATCATTTAGGTTGACTCACAGTACGCTCCAATAAGCTATTGCCTGGATGGTCCAACAATGTTCAATTGGCTTCCGATATGCTCCCCTAAAATATACAAAACACATTCACAAATATCACATTTTTGTATAAATACATAAGTGGTTCTTTTATGCACATCAATGTATAGAATGTATGCACAATGCATGTTCAATGACAATTTCGGGGTACAATGACGCGATCCTTATCGAAATCATTCAAATATCAAAGCCCTCATTAATACCATGTATAATTACAATTGGATTGAACAAAACAATGTAAAACAATTTCATAACTTCATTGACCACTTCAAATTTTTCCTCTAATACACATACGTGTCAACTTTCCATGCTAAATCTGATAAAGTAAATGACCAAATTAGACAAGACTTCCTTCTGTAAAGTTGTTCTACCATTTATTATCTTTCTAATGACACCACAATATTTAATTTGGATCACTATACGAAGAGATATACTAAAAATATTTTAGACGGTTCATAAGTTTCAACAGAATTCTTACCTCAATTTCCAACCAAAACTTGAAAACCGTAGAGACAGAATTAAAACTCCATTTCTTCATAAGAGTTGTATACCTATGTCTCTAGTTTACGCCAAATCACAAATAACCCAATTTGGATAACTACAGAGAAAGTAATGATCAAAATACTAAAGTATGTTCGAGTTGTCAAGGGAGGGACCTCGCCGCGACGAGGACAAGAAGTGAAGTCGCGACGTACAGTCCAGAAATCAGTTTCTCTTGGGATTTTTTGCAACGGTCGCTGTGACGAACTCAAGGGTATGTCATGCGTCACGACGTACAAAAAGAATGAGTTGCGGCGAGAACAAAAATGGAGGCCACGACGTACGATCACAGAAACTCGTCTTCCTCACTTTTCCAGATTTTTAAACCCAGATTTCACTTTCTCTCACTACCATTATTTCTCATTTCTCTCCATTCTTCACTCTTATTCTCACATCAATCAACTCCAATAACTTGCAACCAATCCTCTAACTTATTCGAAACACAACTCAAAAATCAAGCTTATAGTCAGGCACTAAAAATCGATGCATACATGTACAGTGACAACAACCCATGTTCGGTTTTCTCAATACACAGACAGAGCACATACATCTTCCAAACTAGAGTCCATTCCATACCATTTAAAACAATTCCTATCTCTCAAATTAATCATCTAATCTATTTAATACCGAAACCAAACTTCCTAAGTCCATGCATGCATGTATATTCATACACCATAAAGTGTCATCATGTTACTTACTTGTTTCAACTTTTATCTCCAGCAATGAAATCGAATCCGAAGTACAGAGACCATACCAGTTTTTTCGGTGATGAAGAACAGTGACGAACACACATTATAGGGACACATTCCTAACTTAAAACATAATGCTATGTATATTCTTGGATGCCCGACACTTGTCTCCATTGCATGTCTTCCTCTTGTCCACTAAATAAGCTACCATTTGTCTCATAGCTATAGGTCCACATGTCACACAGAATTTTATCCACTTGTCACTCTATAATTGGCCTATAAATCAATATTTTTCTTAATTTCACCAAAATTTCTAAAATACCCGAAATATTACTAAAATTGCCAAATCACATTTTAATCGCATTAATAACTCAATTATACCCGAAAAATGTCATGAATGTATGTACAATCATATTAATGTGCAAAAATGTGCATGTCATATTTAGCATAAGCATGAATTGTACTTTCTAATTTCTCAATAATTTCCCATAATACACAATTCAAGTCTCATCAAGGGTAACGAGATGTTACAATTCTCTCATCCTTAAAAAAATTTTGTCCTCAAAATTCTTATCGGTCTGAGCAAACAGGTAGGGGTATGTTTTCATTATAAACTCTACTATTTCCCATTTGGCAGTATCACTCGAATAATTTCTTCTACTTGACTATAGTCATTGGAATCAATCAATTTTCCAATTACTTATTCAGATATCACACAATCCTGTCTGTCTCCTCAATATATTTTAGATCATTCAAAATTTTCACTTCTAGTTCCACATTACATCTGGATCAGATCATATCACGATTTCTTATCATACTCACATATCATACTTAATGCATATAAGTCCTCTTTGTTTGTGTTACAAACTTATGTTAATAGTCCTTTTCTTACAAAACTTTCCTATAGACAATTTTATGTCGGGTTAACTCACCCTTTTTCCTATCTTAAGTACACCTTGGCAAGGTGATACTGTCAAAAACAATTCATCTCTTTCTTGGTATTTCATATCTCTTTTGTGTTAATACACTTAACTCATGTGTCTAGCTCACTTTATTCCAATCTTTGGTGTTGATCCACCTAATTCATTCGTTTTTCTTGAGTCACTTAATTTCTAGTACACATCAATTTCACTCATCCAAATATAAAGATGGTCGACTCTTTCTGTCGTATAACATCTCATATGAGCTTCGAATGATATCACTGTGATATTGATTGTTGTGCTTCAAGACAATTAAAACTAAGCATTGACCTCATATTTCTATGAACTCCAAAATATAAACTTTAAACGCATCTTCAACAGTTAAGACTGTTGGCAACAATTACATGTGATCATCCTTTTTTTTTAGCATCCATAGCCATCGACATTATTTCATCGTATTCCTACCAGGATGTATAACATAGGCTATTATTTGTGCTATCTCTGACAATCTTTTACTCAATCATCTTTATTGTACACACAAACTTCATATTACAATCACACGGTACTCTTTTCCTGTTCAAACTCAAAATTCAGATTCATAACCAACTTACAATTTCCTCAATAAGATTCATCAACTCTAAATCCTTTATTTGGGCTTTGCCAATCTGTCCATGCGAAACTGGTTTTACATTCATTAGCTAATAGTACCTTGATTTGCCCGAAAGTTAACTCAATATTCTATGCTCTTCATTGCACAAGATTTAGAAATCCACAATGTATGAATTTGTGTTATTCCTTTATTGAATTTTCTGGTCAAGCAACAACTATGTACACTAGTTTTACCAAGATAGTACTTATTTGCACAATCATAGTCCTTCAATACTTCTATCCATTGTCGCAGTCTCGTACGAAATTATTTCAAACTCAATAAGTACCTCAAACTTTATTTATCCGAATATAAATTCAAATGTTTCAATCGCACTAATAAGGTCTCCAAGCTCTTAAAGCAATGGCTATTCCAACAAAATCCAACATTTAACTCATGAGACTTTAATTGTCTCTATGCATACAGGATCAGCTTGGTATGTTGCAACAAAGTGTATCTTAATTTCTGATGTGAAACATCATTGCATATTACAAAATCTCCAAATTTGATACTATTTGTTTTGATCGAGTGCCTCTCGACATCGACATGTGTACTAGCCAATAGGCTCAACAGAAAGAAATCACGGAGCAAAGCTCACGCGTAATTCTCGAGCTTAAAGCTCTTTTAGACCGCTACTCTAATCACAACACCTTTATCAGAACATGCATTATATGATATGTATCAAATAACAAAATATGCTATACATAGCTTTCACTTTAATGCACAAACAAAATTTCATATATATGCGAAACTACAGATTTTCTTAAGTAATCAAAATATTCTTTTCAACTCTTCAAATACATTCAAAATATCATCTATGATCACAGCCACTAACTGATCCAAAAAAAATTTGATCACTTTATTCTTCAATACTATGACACTTTCAGGGGTGTAGTTAACTCTAACAAATATTGCCAAAGCTCTATGTACCCATCATTAGTTCTCGTAATTCCTTACGCACTTAATTCCCCAATGACGTAATATTATCTCATATTTTTGTTAATTTCTCAATTGACTTATTTTCTCGAATGATTCTTCCATTTGTACGATTTCCTCTGATTTCACGTTGACTTATTGCAATGTCGAACCATTCTTCCTAGTGTCTCCACTCATTTCAATTTATTCACAAACTTAACTTCTTGTATTGGCAACATACTCATCAAATCAATTTGTATTTCCAGAGTATATTTTCATATATTGTAATGTGGGCCTAAGTTCTCCTCATATTAGCAATAGCGCTACCTCAAATTTCAGAATCTAGTCACATAGTTGGATACTTTACCTCAAACAAAATACATACACTCTTTCTGTAGCATATTTTACATCTTATGCTTAAGTCTTCATTAGGAATAGAGCTCTAATATTCTTCTTTTAATTTATTCCATTTTTGTTCATTCTTAAAAGTAAACCAACTGGTCTACTAAACCTGATTCAGTGAAATTCTTCTTCCAAAGAGTATTTCTTGCTACTGTCAACTAGATTGTTCATCTAATCCTTATCAATCAACTATTCCCATCATTGCTCATCAAACATTTTTAATATCCCAAAAGGGTCAATTTCAACTATTCATAATCATTACATCTCATCTAAAGATGTATTTACGACAATTAACTAATTAATAACTTGTAGCATCCCGTTACCGATGCGATGAGCATGTTGGTATGGGTAGTTCTGTTATTGCATAAATTGTGATCGAGTGCTTTGTGGCCTCTGATTTTAAAGAGATAGATCATTTTGCACATGCATATGCTTAGTGACATGCATTCATGATTGTTCCGGCATTTGATTGTGATTACGTTTTGAACTGTGAATTTGAGATAATTATGTGAATTGTGATTGATTAAGAATGTTGGAATTATTGGGTTTGTATAGTTGATTTAGAGTGAGAATTGAACCTTGAGAATTAAGGAATAATTTGAATTTGAGTTTTTGGGATTGGAAAGTGAAATTCGAGTATGGGATTGTGTATTTTATATTTTTGAGGAATTATAGGAATTTTTTTGAAATTTTTAGAGTTGTGTGTCCGGACCGGAAAAATGACTTAGAGACTGATGATTTTAGATTCCGGTTCCGAAATTGACTGGTAAGTGGCTTGGAAAATTTGATTTGCGAGTTTGGGAATTTTTGTGATGAACCAGTGAAATTTAGAGACTGAGATTAAAAAGAAATTGAGGGCTTGTGGATTTATGAGCAATAGGTTTAATTTTTTATATAAAAGAGTTAGGTTTTGAATTTGGGGAGAGTCAAACCTTTCTTTCTCCTTCCTCTTCCTTCGACGTTCCGATCTTGCCTCCCTCCCTTGGAGATTTTGCTGTTTGTTTCTTATTGTGAAAGCCTTGCTTGTGATTGAGAGTTGGTGATGTTTTCGTATGATTTGAGAGTGAAAATCGTGGGAGTTTGAGCTTGGAGGAGTTTCGGACGGTTGCGATTTTAGGGTTTACAGATGGAGCTTGATTTGGTAAGTTTATTGAGTTTAATGTTGTATTTATTATGGTTTGTTGCATTTATGATGTTTAATGTGTTAGTTTGGGTAGTTGAGTGTGTTTAATGATAGTTTTTAGAGAGAGAAAGAATGGAAGTCGATCGGAGAAGACGAACCAGTGTTCACACGTCGCGACGTAGAAATAATTTAGACGTCGCGACAAGCAGCGAGTTGTACGTCGCGACGTAGGAATAAATGTACGCCGCGACGAGCGTACGTCGCGAAGAGTGACAAGTGAGATGTTGCGACGAACGGCGTGCGACCCAGACGTCGCGACGAAGGACCCATACGTCGCGGCGAGGGGTGAAAATTTTGAATGGAATTGAATTGATTTTTAGGGTATAACTTTTGGTGTAGACCTCCAATTGAGGTGATTCTTGATTCGTTATGATCTAGAGGTCTACAATCGTGGTAAAGATTGAGAGTTTGAATTTTAATTAGAGGGATCGAAATTATCGAAAGAGAGTCAATTACAGTTCCTAGTGCAACTTAAGAGTTATGTTTTGACAATTAAAGTATAATTAGAGTTTAAATGAGAGATTTGTGGAATCGATGGATACTATTGACCTAGTGAATAGTGAATTTTGGTTGTGAAGCGAGAGATAGCGGAATTGGAATAGAGCGCTGGAAAATCATGATCATGCATCATACAGCTTTGAGTTGAGACATGTGCATTAGTGAATTCCTTTGATTGAGCATCTAGTGATGAGAATTTGTTTAAATTGTTATAGAGGCACCGTTGGATCGACAGTCCGCGGATATTGCTGGGAGTTCTAGGCAGTAGCTCGGAAGTTACAAGTGAGTAACCTAGTTGGTTCCTCAATCTTTGTGTGATTAAATGTGCTGTGAATGTGTGAATTGTTTTGCCAAGGTGAGTGCTGTAAATGTGCTGAAATTTGTGAATAAGTGTTTTGAATGTGATACATAGAAGTGAGTGGGATATATGTGATTGATTGTGCAAGTGTGAGTGCATGCTAGGCATGATTAAAAAGCGGTAATTAACAATTGTGACTAGAGCAATTAGTGATCAGAGCTTTGAGCTCAATTTTCAGTGAAAGGGCCTAAGGCCAAAAAGGGAATAGTGCATACCCAGAGGGCTCTTCTATCCCTAATGCGAGCGGGCAGTAGTGCATACCCTGAGGGCTCTCCTACTTTCCAAAACGAAACGGGACAATATTGACGCTCAGTCACAACACTGACATAAAATGAGAATGGGCATGCATTATACATCTGACTGTGCTGTGAAAATTGAGAATGCGTGCAATTATGTGACAACTTGTGAAAAAGGACAATGTGTGTATTAAGTGACGATTGTGTAGTGATATGTGTGATTTATGTGATAGCGAAAATGTGTAAATTGTTTATAGCGTTTCGGATGTGTTAATGTGTAATTATGCGATGTACTATGTGAAATGTGTAACTATGCGATATATTACGTGTATATGCATGAGTTGGGTGAACCATTGATGATGGTTCCTCATTGAGTTCGCAAACTCACCCAACATTGCTAATATTTTTCAGGACAGTGTTAGTAGATTCTTAGCTTCCGTGTGAGAGTATTCCTGCAGTGCGAGTGCTTGGACAAGTGAAGTGATGGCACACAGGTCGGTCAGCTGGGACGATTTTTGGGGATGACTTAGTACAGACTTTTGTATCAGTTTCCTTTTTGGGATATTGTGTTAGACAGTAGGGAACTGATAGACCTGTCTATATTTTGGATTGATGTTATGAAATGAAAGATTATTGTAGGTTTTTAATATATAGTGATTTGCATTATTCGGTTTAATTGTATTGATGCCATGCGAGTTTTTAGCGATAGTTTTGATCGTAACACTTCGTTGCTGTGGGATATGCGTTGGAACGACTCACGGGCGTCCCAGTGCGTACCCTACGATAAGGGGGCGCTACATAACTTATGCTCAGAATATCTTAATCTCATTTTATTTAGGAAAACACTTATCTCTTCTTTTTCCTCGATTTCATCACACACAATATCATTTTTAACACTCTCAATCTATCCCCGATCGATAACCATAAGCACTTTCATTCATTACTCTAATTCATCATAGACGTTAAATTATGGGAACTATGACTAACAAATTATTCATATCCCATAGATTGCTTCTTATATCCTCTCCACACATATAATTCTTATGTGCTCGATTCTCACACTTGTCATAGTAATCCCATTTTTAAATATGTGCTCACAAAATAACAAATTAACTAAACTATGACAACTTTTACAATTCTCACTATCTTTATCCCATCTTCCAATTACCACTATATCGTCATACATACGTATTTTCACCATCAATTCGGACTCATCGTCCTAAAATCCTGATCATAATTCCACCAACATAGTCTTATAGTGAATCATAACTCATATCACCTTTATTCGACAATCATTTCAAGTCCAAGTTTAACCCCTTAAAGTCATAGAAAATTTTATTTCTTTCAACTTGGCTTGTACACTTTAAATCTCATCATTCATCTTTATATCTTTACTTTTCTTAATAAATCCATGACAATGTATTCACATCTATATCACATTCAGGGATATCTTACCACAGTACAATATCGATATCGTATTCCATAATACATCCACCAATGCAAATACATTACATCATTATTTATCATATATAGCCATATACTATTTTCCCTTTCTAAATATCCACAAACTTTCATTTTCTCATAGTCAGACAAATCATCACTCTTCCCACTACTGTTGACTACTTCACACTGGTAATATTTCACCAACATTGCTGGAAGAAGGTTTCAAGATATTCAGGCATACAATCAATCTTGTCAAGACGTTCTCGAGTGACACATCAACCTTGACTCAGTTTACATGTCGCTTTCACCATTTGGCCAAGTTAGCCAAATGGTAAGAGGCAGCATGTGGAAGCTATAGTTCTGAGGTCAAGTGGTTCGAGTCGTGGCCTCACCTCACCAAAGAGGACAAGATCGATTGTTGGATGCCATGCAGATAACCCGCAAACACCGCCGTGGTATAACCCGCAAACACACGCTGGTGGGAAATATTAGCCCAAAGGGGGTGGGGTCCAATATTGTTGATGATTCATCACACTGGTTTCACTCCACAGTTTCAGCATCCATGCATTCATTATCAAGACTTTGTCAGGAAGACGACCAACTGACCATTTCAGTTTACATGCCGCTTTCTTACCATTTGGCTAACTTAGCCAAATGGCAAGAGGCAGCACGTGGAAGCTATAACTCGAGGTCAAGTGGTCGAGTCGTGGCCTCACCTCGACCAAAGAGGACAAGATCGATTAAGTTGGATGCCGCAGATAACCCGCAAACACCGCCGTGGTATAACCCGCAAACACACGTGGTGGGAAATATTAGCCTGTGTGGGGTGGGGTCCAACATTGTAAAGCGCTTTTATCAGTTGATTCATTTCATTACTTCAGTTATTCTGTTAGTGAAGTTATCACGGGGTCATATAGGTCACAAGATTCATCTTATCAGACGTTTCAGGATGAACACGAACTCGACTCGACTTTATCATACATGTTGCTTCTTACCATTTGGCTGTTAGCCAAATGGTAAGAGGCTATATGTGGAAGTTTATAAATTCGAGGTCAAGTGGTTCGAGTCGGCCTCACCTCGACCAAAGAGGACAAGATCGATTGTTGGATGTCACAGTATAACCCGCAAACACCCGCCGTGGTATAACCCGCAAACACACGCTGGGTGGGAAATATTAGCCCAGGTGTGGGGGGTGGGGTCCAACAAATTCCATCAATTCAAACACTTAACAAATGCTCATGTATGTGACTCATATAAATCCAACTTAGACTAGGGATCAGTTGCTACTGTTTGCTATGACATGATTGAAATGCACGTAACTTAACACATATGTCAAAAATTTCCCATGTAAGATACTAAAGCTGGGCTCTGATACCAAAATGTAGCACCCCACTCTCGCAAGACACATACTCAACATCCATGGTGATTTCCGAGTACGTATCCCGCAAGGGTGGCATGCTAGAACGATCATTCAGTCAAAATTCATTTCAAAACTTTTGTTTCTTTAAAACAAGGTACATGAAAGCGGAAATTACTAATCAAATTAGGCCCATGTCATTTAAAAACATTTCCATTTCTAAGCTACAATCTTTACAAACATTAGTATTCAACCTTAAATTTGAGCCCATTTCAGATACAAAACACTTGAAGCCATAAAGTCATTTCATTACCAAATCATTTACATACACTTTGTACAATTCTTGCTGAACATAATTCAAAAATAAAAATCAATGAAGACATGTGCAGGTGCAAACTGATCCCGACATCTAATTCATATCAGACCTCAGTGGTTATACTCCATTTAGCCTAGCTGAATAATTCCTCAGAACCTAAAAAGCCACATTACAATTTTTAATGAGTTTTGCAACTCAATGAGTGAACCATCATTGATGATTTCACCGGATTACGCATACACATCACATATATCACAAATATTCATTCAAATCATATATTTATTCCTGATTTTCATATAACATGGCATCTCATGTGATCACACAATTCACGTAGCCACGTATAGCAACAGTTCATATCAATTTACACTTACTTCAGCTTTGCAAATCATTTAATGAGTTTCAATCTTATAAGAATGCTATATGCATGAGATTCACATTCGTTCTTATTGTTGTGACTGAGTGCCTATCACATACTTATACAAATACTGGCCTATAGGGCTCAGTCGGAACAGAATCACGGAGTATAGCTCTACATACACACACATATATCACGGAGCAAAGCTCAACGTGCAGAACATATATCACGGAGCAAAGCTCTACGTGGAAGTGCTTCATACCGGCTACTCAAGTCACAACGCCTTATCTGAACATGCATTTTATGAAATGCATCAAATGCTGATTATGCCATATCAGACAATCACATATGATGTTCAATCAGAAACTCATAATTATCGGATCTAAGTCCGGCATTCAACATACGTTGAGAATTCACATATCATAAGGGGTTTCACATCAAATCAGAACACTTCCAATGCATCAAAACTAAATATGATATATATGGCAATCACATAGGATGCTCAAACAAAACTCATAATCACCGGACCTAAGTCCGGCATTCAACTTTCGTTGAGGATTCACATATCATACAGAATTTCATAGCACTCAAAGCCACAATCAAAGCACTTCCAATACATTCCCGAATATTGATCTCCTCGGACAATTTAAAGTCTGGAATTCATAATAAATCGCAAACAGTTTAATAATGTTGGAAGTGTAAACAAATCAAATCAGATCAATCCTAGAAAATCATCTAGGTTGACTCACAGTACGCTCCAATAAGCTATTGCCTGGATGGTCCGGCAATGTTCGATTGACGTCCGATATGCTCCTCTAAAATATACAAAACACATTCACAAATATCACATTTTTTCATAAATACACAAGTGGTTCTTTTATGCACATCAATGTATAGAATGTATGCACAATGCATGTTCAATGACAATTCTGGGGTACAATGACGCGATCCTTATCGAAATCATTCAGATATCAAAGCCCTTATTAATGCCATATATAATTACAATTGGATTGAACAAAACAATGTAAAACAATTTCATAACTTCATTGACCACTTCAGATTTTTCCTCTAATACACATACGGGTCAACTTTTCATGCTAAATCTGATAAAGTAAATGACCAAATTAGACAAAACTTCCTTCTGTAAAGTTGTTCTCCCATTTCTTATCTTTCTAATGACACTACAATCATTTAATTTGGTTCAGTATACAAAGAGATATACTCAAAATATTTCAGATGGTTCATAAGTTTCAGCAGAATTCTTACCTCAATTTCCAACCAAAAATTGAAAACCTTAGAGACAGAATTAAAACTCAATTTCTTCATAAAAGTTGTATCCCTATGTCTCTAGTTTACGCCAAATCACAAATCACCCAATTTGGATAACTACAGAGAAAGTTATGATCAAAATACTAAAGTATGTTCGAGCTGTCAAGGGAGGGGCCTCGCCGTGACGAGGACAAAAAGTGAAATCGCTACGTACAGTCTAGAAATCAGTTTTTCTTGGGATTTTTTTGCAACAGTCGCTGCGACGAGCTCAAGGGTGTGTCACGCGTCATGACGTACAAAAAGAATGAGTCGCGGCGAGAACAAAAATGGAGGTCGCGACGTATGATCACAGAAACTCGTCTTCCCCACTTTTCCAGATTTTTAAACCCAGATTTCACTTTCTCTCACTACCATTATTTCTCATTTCTCTCCATTCTTCACTCTTATTCTCACATCAATCAACTCCAATAACTTGCAACCAATCCTCTAACTCATTCGAAACACAACTCAAAAATCAAGCTTATAGTCAGGCACTAAAAATCGATGCATACATGTACAGTGACAACAACCCATGTTCGGTTTTCTCAATACACAGACATAGCACATACATCTTCCAAACTAGAGTCCATTCCATACCATTTAAAACAATTCCTATCTCTCAAATTAATCATCTAATCTATTTAATACCGAAACCAAACTTCCCAAGTCCATGCATGCATGTATATTCCTACACCATAAAGTGTCATCATGTTACTTACTTGTTTCAGCTTTTATCTCCAGCAATGAAATCGAATCCGAAGTACAGAGACCATACCAGTTTTTTCGGTGATGAAGAACAGCGAAGAACACACATTACAGAGACACATTCCTAACTCAAAACATAATGTTACGTATATTCTTGGATGCCCGACACTTGTCTCCATTGCATATCTTCCTCTTGTCCACTAAATAAGTTACCATTTGTCTCATAGCTATAAGTCCACATGTCACACAGAATTTTATCCACTTTTCACTCTATAATTGGCCCATAAATCAATATTTTTCTTAATTTCACCAAAAATTCTAAAATACCCGAAATATTACTAAAATTGCCAAATCACATTTTAATCACATTAATAACTCAATTATACCCGAAAAATGTCATGAATGCATGTACAATCATATTAATGTGCAAAAATGTGCATGTCATATTTAGCATAAGCATGAATTATACTTTCTAATTTCTCAATAATTTCTCATAATACACAATTCAAGTCTCATCAAGGGTAACGAGATGTTACATATATTGTTCAATTTTGGATGGTTATTAATTAGGGTTTATGTCATGAATTAGGGAATTTAAGTGAAGCTTTGAAGAAAATGATGCTGTGGGCAAGTTTCAGGCATGGAAATGAGGTGGGTAATATGTTTTTATTTTGAATTATAAGCTAAATTTGCGTTCTTGAAAAATCAAGAAAGTGAAAGAAAGAAGTATCGGATTTTATTAATTCTGAATGTTTTTGAAAAATTGTTCTAAGTCTTAATTGTTTTGATAAATTAAGGAAATTTATGAAATTCATTATTTATGATTGAATTGATAAATTATGAAAATTGTTGCATTTTTGTGTTTGATTGATTGAAAAATTGTATGTGATTTTGATCATTATGTGAAATTTGATATGGTGGAAAGTTGCTTGAAAATTGAATGATTGTTATGTGGGTTTTGAATATATGAAATTATGAATGTCAGTGTATCTAATATGACACGATATGAAAATTAAGTTTTTGAAATGTGCCTTCGGGCAGTCCGATTTTCAAGTATGAATTATGTGTTATGTAGGTTTGGTTAGGTCTCATAAGTTGAGTCAAGTGTACTTGTGTAACATCCCGTCACCGATGGGATGTGTACAGTTCATTACATTCATATTTGTATATGTGCATGCATTATAGTATATTGTATAATTGGCCTTTGTACGTACATGCATGTATGACATATTTTCGATTTGATTTGGAAATTTATTTGGGTTAATTGATCTGTGAGAAATTTAATTGGTATAAGAAATGAGAAATTGGAGATTGTAAAATGAAATCTGGAAATGATTAGGGCAAGTATGATAATTAAATCAAATTAGGTTCGAGAATTTGATTTGAGTTAGAAATGAGATTTGGGAAGTTGAATTGTGAAATTGGAGTATATGCTAATGAGTTTTCTATTTTTGTGGATTTATAGGAATTTTTCTCGAATTTTGAACAATAGGTCTTGATGGAAAATTTGATAAATGACTGTTGATTGAATATCCGGTTCAAATTGATTATCCTATGGCACGGACAAGTTAGAAATTTGATTTGAGGAATTATGGTTTAGCCATTAGAATTCGGAAGAAATTAGAATTTGAAATTGATTTGAGGTGGTTTGGATGCGGGTGGTGGTAAGCATTCTAGCCAAACAAGCCCTTGTCTTTTATATATATATATATATATGCCCTACCTTTGAATTTCTTCTCCCACGACATTTGCTTCTTCTTCTTCGTTCTCTTCTTCCTCTTCTTGACCAATTTCTCTTGGAGGTTTGAGGTTCTTCATCAAGTAAGTTACTTCTAACTTGTTTTATATAGTTTGATTGGTTGATTTATAGAGTTTATTAGAGGATTAAACATGAAAATCTAAGGATTTGGGTTTAAGATTTCCGAAAGTTGGTTTTCGGTGGTTGTAGGGTTGAAATTTAGGGAATTTGATTGTTTGATGAAATAGAAACTAAAGACTTGTTGTATGATATGTATGGATTTATTTAGGAGTGGTTTGTGAGAAGAAAATCTGGATTTGAACCGAAATCGTCGAAAATCTGGGTTTTCGGGCGTGTCTGCAATTGCTTTCATTGCGACGTCTGCGACGTCGCGAAGAACACGCCTTGACGACAGAATTGCTTCAGACGCCGCGACGACGTGGGCGAAGCGCATTGCGGCGAGGAGGATAGGCATACGTCCGCAACGCGTGCGTACGTCGCGACGTGGGATGTCCGATTCGCCGCGGCGATGCCTCGGCGAGGAAAGTTATTTAGCCCGATAATGAAATTAGGGTTTTAATATTTGGAGTTTAGGCAATTGAGGATCTATTGGCTATGGATTAAATTCAATTTGGAGATTTTGAATTTGGAAATTAGAAATTTAGTTCAGAATTAAGGATTGAGATCGGAAATTTAATTAGGTCTGAAATGTCATAATTTGCATAGTATGTACATGATTTGATTCATATGCATAATTAAGCATCGGAATTGGTACCAGTAATAATGTTATGTATATTTTGATTGATATAGCGGCTCAAGCGGATCGCCGATTGTCTGACATAGGCGAGACTTCCCGGCAGTAGCTTGGAAGTTCTGAGGTGAATAACCTAGTTGGTTTCTCAATCTCTAATGTGCTATGTGTCTTGTATGTGAATTATTTGTTATTCTGATTAAATGATTTGCATGAGATATATCGGTATAAATTGTGAAAGCATGCTAGGCATGATTAGAAATCAGTAACTGACAGTTGTGACTGGAGCACATTCTGATCTGAGTGGAGCTACAAGCTCATCAATTGTGATAAGTGAAAAGGATTAGTGAATACCCGAGGCTCTCCTATCCCTAGTCGCGTGGGGTGTAGTGTATACCTAGAGGGCTCTCCTACCCCGAAAACGCGATTTCGTGTGATGTGCCCGTAAATGGGATAACTCGGCCTTGATCACAACACTAATAATGAATCGGAAATCATTGTGCATACTGATCGTGTTTATGCTATGAATGTGCTATGGACTAACCGCCAAAGTGTGATTTTGATGTTGTGAATTTCGAGTTATGATATGTGTTGCTTTGTACGCAATTGTGCGTAATGCATGAATTGGGTAAACCATCGATGATGGTTACTCATTGAGTTTCGCAAACTCACCCAAATTGCGACTATTTTTCAGACGGTGGTAGTGTGACTCTAGCTCGGATTTTGAGACTTTTCTGCTTTGTGTGTGCGCAAGAGGAGCATGGCCCATGTGTCGGTCACCGGGGATCCTTTGGGATATTTTGGGGATGACCTAGATAGAGCTATCTTGTTTATTTTAGACATATGTAGTTGTAAATTATGACCGGATATTGTATTTAGGATTTATGAATGCAATGAGAAGTACTCTTTGGTTTTGAAATTTAGTGATTTTGATCTTCTTGCTTTGATTATATTGATGCCATGAGGTTTTAATAGAATCGATTGTTTGGTAGTGCACCCTCATCGTAAGGTGTGTATCGGTACGACCTACGGGCGTATCGGTGTATGCTCTACGGTAAGGGGGCGCTACACTTGTTTTTTTTATAGGCTTCGCCCACCTGCCCGCTAGTGGCATTGGAGCTTCGATTTCGGACTCCCATAAGTTCACGGCTACACTGGACCGCTATGCGGGAAAGTGTAGTACGTTTTATTCACGGCTGCACAGGACCGTTATGCGGAAATGTGTAGTACGTTCTGTTTTGGACCGACCTAAACTATTCTGATGTGTTATGTGTTTTTTGATTTTTTATTATTTGTGATGCATTCAGGTTTTGAATTTGTTTATGAATTGTGAGAAATTTGAAAAATGAGAAAGTGAGTTTTTAACCATGAAATTTTAGAAATTGTTTATGATTGATTTGAAAAGTTAAAAAGTTTGAAAAATAAGCTTTTGATAAATTTTTTTACTGCGAAATGTTTATAAATGGAAAAATAAGTTTTGAAAATGTTTTTGCTTATTGTTCGATTTATAAACATGTTATCCACGAGCTGTCAAGCTCACCCCCTTTCATCCCCATCTCCAGGTATCGAGCAGGAGATTGAATGAAAGAAAGTTAAGGCTTTTGTTCGATTTTGTTTGTCCTGTGTTTTATGTATTTGGAATTTTGGTATTGGTTTTGTACATGGCTTGGAATGCCACTAATATTTTTGTAAGCAATTATTTCATGAGGTGTATGAATTATGAAGAATTATGAAATTTGTGTATTGAATTGAGATAAATTATGAATTTGTGTAAGTTATGAATGATTGAGATATGAATGTGACTGTATATGAATGAGATTGATGATGATATGGATTCCGGACGGGAGGTCCGATGATTCTGCTTATTGATTGAGACTTATTGAAGTGTTATATGTATAGAAATGTGTTTGTTTATGCTGAGATTTCGGACAGAAGGTCCGATGAATTATGTTGCTGGAATTGAGATATTGAAGTGCTTTTTGTGTATGATTGATTGTCATGCAAGAGATTTTATGGCAAAAGAAGAATAAGATGTTTAAAAGATGAATTATAGGATTTGTAAAATTGTATAAGACGAATATTATGATTTGAGTTTTTGATTGAGGTAATGGAATTGATGAATTCCAAATTGGAGAAGTGTATTGCTTTGTATGAGATTAAGTAAAATGAAAAAGATGAAAAAGAAAAAATTTATACCGGAATCGATTAGTTTAGACTGAGTGAGTCATATGGTTTCCAACGCGACGCTGTTCTAAAAGTGTATGTTATCGGATGTCGGAATTTGTATTTCAGTTCGATTACATCGTTTGTTTGGATTGTTTTCCGAGCTAATTCGAGTTGACTTCGTATTCAATTCACTTTCGGATTCTTTCACTTTTGATTTTGTCCGTTCATTGTTTCGCTTTGTTTCCCGATTCGTGATTTTCGTCCGTTCTTTTGTTTCACTTTTCGTTTCCGTTTTTTGTTTTTTCGGTTGGGGTCCAGTTCTGAAATTGGGTCCTAACAGACAGCGTCTGCATAACGCAGATAGCAACTGCGTTAAACGCAACATTGAACACAAGAGAATGAGGCTTGCGAATGTTTTGGCATGAACAGTGTGTTGGACCAAAAACCCAACTTATTAAAATGTCCCATCAATGGAACAGTGAGAGGCATGAAGAGAGAGGTGCGGCTTGGTGGTTGGAGAAGCTGGAGAAGAGTTGCGGCAGTAAAGAGGGCTGCATAATAAGGTAGTGAAGGAGAACCGAAGGGTTTTTTAGTGGCGCTATAATATGGGGGTTGAAGCATTTTTTGGGAAAGACCCATGAAAGGCTAGATGTCCTGACACTAGTTCGGAGGTGAATCGATGCTGACGACCTGGGTTAAGTATTTTTTTAATCATTTTATTGTTTCCTTCTTTTATTAGAAATTGATTGTGTTATCTTATGTTAATTGATTTGGGTATTGTGTATGGATAATCAGATTTTCATTATTGTTCGGTTATTTGTGTATGAGCCAATTGGGTATTGTGAAAAGATGATTTTAATGCGTTCATTGAATCATTTAATTGCAAACTCAATGCTAAAATTTCGATATAATCCGTAATTGTTATGTTAAAATTTATGTGTAATAACTAATGATTCGTAATCATTAGAGATAAGATGACTTAGGTTAAATGACACATCATATATGGTTGTTATCTTGATTAATCTGTTTTTTTAGTTCGTAATGCTATTGCCTAATTAAATCTAGAGATCGTATCCTAGGTTATTCAGTGGTTAGGTTTAATTAACGATCATATATTGTTTAAACAAAACCTAAGGAAAAACTCGAGTTAATTATTAACTCATGATTAATAGTTGCTATGAGAGGTTTGAGAACAACAAATTAATGAAATATGCTTAATTAGGTTGTAGGTTGAGATTGAACTAAAGAATCAATTCCCTACCAAATTTCTCACTTTTATCATTTTTACATGTTTTATTTAATTTATTTTTATTATTTAGTTTCATTTTATTTTCTTCATTCAAAAATAAAACCTCCAATTAAATCTAAACATCGGTTAATTTCATTTCATAAACTTTACATATACTCTTTGTGGGATTGACCTAGACTTACCACTACTATAATAGTAGGTCTAATTATTTTATTTTAACTAACGTAATAACGCGCGGTCAGCTATCTACTTCGATTATTCAATTTTATTTGCATAAGTACCATATACTCTCCGGTTTGGCAGCATTTCTTTTTAGGGCTTCAAATTTGTTTATGAAGAATTTTGTCAGCCCGACCCGACATGTAGAATTTTTAGTGATTTGGGCCGGTTTGGGTAGAGTTGGGTTTTTGTTTTGTCACCCCGTTGCGAGGTTCATCAGACTCTTACAAGAAAATATTCTATGGGCGGGAGCTTGGCAGTTGCTTCAAGAATTTGAACGAATGGCTGGCGACGTCGTAGCGGCGTCTCGAAACCCGGAGAAAGGTTTCATAGTTTAGCAGATCCCGTTCGTGTCCACCTTCGCCGATGGCGTCTGATTCGCCTTGCAAGCGCATCGATCAGGTCTGGTTCTGATTATTCTCGAGGCCCGACATGTCCAACGGTTACCGGAAGTTTCAAGTTTGAAATACTCATTTTTTTCTTAGAAAAATAAGAACTACGATAACTGTACCATCATTAACCAAATGAATTTTAAAGATTTCCTGGTAATATGCAGAAGTCCCCAGTCCCAAAGCTGGTTCTTGTTGGAAATGAGTGGCTAAATTTGATTTCTGCTATTTGATTTCTACATGCAGTTTTTTGCATCGAGAAAGAGGAAATCTTTGTCACCGGCTTTGAAGTCTGGGAAAGTTGAAAAAGATGCAAGAATTATAGTAGAAGGGTCACCTAGCGCGAAATGCACTTTAGATAGTTATTTAGTTGATGCATCGGATAATGAACGCGCTGCTGCAAAATCACCAAGCACGACTTGTGGGTTATTAAGTTGTCAAGATCCAGTTCGAAGAAATTTGGAATTGGGGATTGATAAGGCTCCAAATTCCAAAGAACAGAATGAGGAACCCTGCTCATTCCAACAAAAAAATTCCATAACTTCTCAACAATTCGAAACAGTAAAAAGAGAAACCTCTGAAGGTTCTTCTAACGTGGGCAATGTTCCAGTTGGAGACCTTCCAAAGGATTCCTTGACTTCAGGTCCTGTTCAGGAAAGCTCGGAACTAAAACAATTTGCATCTGATTTTTTGTCTTTGTATTGCGGGTACTGTACTTCTTGGAGTTTTATTTGTACGCTCTGTATCAGTCTAGTACTTGCTGTTGCTGTGCCTGTTTGTTGCACTAGTGTTTCACTTTTTAGTTATTGCTTTGTGCAGTGAACTTCAATCAACGGCTACTTCACCATCAAAAGCAATTTCAAATGACCGGAAGAGGCATGGTAGCCTGCCGTTGGAAAATAAAAAATTTAAGAAGAAACTTTGCTTAGCTGACCGGTCATGCTCAGAAGAAGAAACTGCTGGCTTCATTGATAAGAAGGCAGAAGATATGCAATCTGTTTTAATTGTTAAAACTGGAAAGTCTGTCTTCAGTGCATCTGGAGAGGTAAGACATAGCAAATGACCTTATGTAACTGTGACTTATTTAACTGTTTTTTGGTTTATGGTAATTTTACTTGTTCTTTTATTCCCCATTCTTTTAGCAGATGAATATGGTAATTTTACTTGTTCTTTTATTCCCCATTCTTTTAGCAGATGAATATGTTTAATTATCCCATCCAGGTTCAAAAAACCTTGAGAAAATGCAATGAAGTATCTAAATCAGCTATAGAAGTGCCTGAATGTTCACCGGCCTCATCAATGGTTAGAGCACGCCATGGAACTCCTAATTCAGCACGAGGAAGCTCCATGTTTTCCCCAGGAGAAGCATTCTGGAATGAAGCAATCCACGTTGCTGACTGTTTGTTTGATAAAACTGAACTTGCTTTTGTTCCTAATGACATTGGTAATCAAAAACCTGGTAACCAGTCAATGGAAATGTTGGATGAAGCATTTAACAAAAGTCAGAAGGTAGGCAGTGGTTTTTCTTTGGATTTAATAGAGAAACATATCAAAAGTTCAGCTGGAAAAGTGTCTCCAATGCCTGTTAAACAACTCGATTTTTTGTTTGAGGAAAAAAATTTGGATGTGGTTATTTCACATTGTTCAGCAGGGCGTTCAGAAGTACAAAGAGGCACTGAACAATCTGAAATTGGTTACATTAATACCATAAGCTCAGCAAAACCCAGCACTGCAGTGCATCATATTCGAAGTCTCAATAATGAAGGCATGAGGAAAGTACAAGAAAAATCTGTGCAAGTAGTAAATAACACAGAAACAGGTTTATTGGATGCAAGTATGGATAGCATTACTTCTAACTCCACAGTTAGTGGGGTGAGGATTTTGATTAATCCTGAATATGGTGAGGTTGAAACTCCTTCAAGTGTTGTGTCAGGCAAGGACCAATTAGATATTAGCAATTGGCTTCCTTCAGAAGTGTGCATCATATACAAGAAAAGAGGAATATCAAAACTGTATCCTTGGCAGGTACAGTCGAGTTTGAATACCTGGAGTGTTGCTTTTGTTTTGATTTCATGAGTTGATTGTGACTGCTAATGGCATGCACAACTTGATTTACCCCTCCTCAATTTTCTATAGAATTACCTCAGAGAGAAGGTTCAGTTCCTTTTTTATTGTTGGCTACATGGGTTGTTTAGTATGGATCTAATGTGGTTGCTTCACACATAATGAAGATCAAGCATTATGCAATATGCATACTGATGTGCTTCTTTCATTGATTTACTCCAGTGCCTTCCTATGCTCCAGTTTTATTGTGTATGCATTTGGCATTCTGTTCTCTCAATATCTTAGCCAGAGTTTTGGCAGTTTTTGTTGGTGCAGAAGAGTTTTCACCATTTACCTTATTGCATTGATCATTGAGTTTAAAGTTACTATCCAGAATTTTAGGGTGACAGATGATATTTTGTTTGTCATAGAAGAGAACAGTACTGGACTCTTGTATGGCTCATATGATTTTTGTTAACTTCCTAGCAGTAAAATCCCAGTTTTTCGTTGTGTGGACCTAGGCTTGATTTTCTGGCACTGTCTTCCCTTGTCATATCTTTTCTAAAGATAACTACGCACATAATATCATTTGTATATTCGCTAGGTGAAGCAGCATTGCTAACTTAGAGTAGTATTACCTGTCAAATTCGTAAGGAACTTGTATTTATGGCTTATTTTGATAATGAAATTCATATTATCCTTGAATCTGTCAAACTTATTAAAATGAGTGCCCAACCAATAGTTCCTAGATGTGAACTGTTATTATCTGACATCTGACCTGGAAATTTAAGAGACCATGTATCTACTCTGGGTAGAAGGCAATAATTTCTATAGGAATTTGGATGAATTGCTCTTTGAAATTTGATTGCAGAGCAACTTGATTTAAGTTGAAATACAAGAGCTTATAAACATTTATAACTTCAGGAACCAATTTCTCTCTAATCTCTTATGTTAGTTAATTGTCTCAACTTTGTATTTGTTTGCTAGTCTTGTCTGCTTGATGTTATATATTTGTTACACAACTTTTTCTTGTTTTGTTATCATCTTTGTCATCTATTGTTACTGTAAGTGTGTTTGTTATTAGTTTATTGAAGCAGATGCTGCTTCAATTGGGGCTGGAGAAACCAATGTCTCTGAATTTCTCTCATAAATGTATATTGGTCAATAAATTTGGTGTCATGATGGAAATACATATTCTATTGTCTAGGTTGATTGCCTTCAGGTGGATGGTGTTTTACAGAGACGAAATCTTGTGTATTGTGCATCTACTAGGTACCCCTTTTATGGAAATTTATGATATTTTCTCCTGCCATATATATATAATTTGATAATTACTTCCCACAATATCTGATACTCTAACAGGTTTGTGTTAATGTCATCGTGTATGCTGTCTTTTGCAGGGCATTATTGTTGCTTTGACCCTTTACTTTTAGCGGAAATTTCCCCTTGATTATAGATTTCCTTGTTTTGTCTATTAATTGCTAAATTTTCCTTTGCACCAGTGCGGGTAAAAGTTTTGTTGCAGAAATTTTGATGTTACGGCGGGTCATATCAACTGGAAAAATTGCACTACTTGTGCTTCCTTATGTATCGATTTGTGCAGAAAAGGTCCTTGTTTACTTTTTCTGTTGAAATTTAACATTTTCACCACTATTCATTTGCTCTATATGTGCATATTTAATTCAATCATTAGTCTATTTCTCTAGGCAGAGCATATGGAGGGTCTTCTCGAGCCACTTGGTAAGCATGTTAGGAGTTATTATGGGAACCAAGGTGGCGGAACACTTCCCAGAGATACATCTGTTGCTGTCTGTACAATAGAGAAAGCAAACTCTCTGATAAACAGATTACTGGAAGAGGGACGCTTATCAGAAGTTGGGATAATTGTGATAGATGAACTACATATGGTATGTGCACTATTGTTTCTCAAACTCTGGTTTCAATGTTTCAAGTGATTTTTCTATGTTTCTTATCCATATAGGTATCTACAGGTTGGTGATCAGAGCAGGGGTTATCTTTTGGAACTGATGTTGACGAAACTTCGGTATGCTGCTGGTGAAGGTAATTTAGAATCTAGTAGTGGAGAAAGCTCAGGTACAAGCAGTAAGGATGATCCTGCTCATGGTCTGCAAATTATTGGGATGAGTGCAACCATGCCAAATGTTGCAGCGGTTGCTGAGTGGCTCCAAGTAAGCTCAAAAGCTGGAACTTTTCTGATGGTTTCATCTACTTTATAGTTGAATTTTCAATTGAACTGTTTTCATGTGAAATTTCGGGCCTGACATGTTTTAATGAGAAGTCCGGTAAATTATTCTGTCATACTTTTTTGGGAATAAGTTGTATTTACAGTACATTTAGTTATATGATTTCTGTGAAACTATTATACATGTGAATATTTCATTTATTTATTCTTCTTAAATTTATGTGCAGGCAGCATTATACCAGACGGAATTCCGACCTGTTCCGCTGGAGGAACATATTAAAGTTGGTAACACCATTTATAACAAGAAAATGGATGTTCTCAGGACAATGCCAAAAGCAGCTGATCTTTGTGGTAAAGATCCAGATCACATTGTGGAGCTTTGTAATGAGGTAGGAACTGATAATGTTCTTGGATTATTTCAGCTATATGGATATTTCTTTTGACTACCAATGGCTGACAACTGATCCAGGTTGTGCAAGAGGGTCACTCAGTACTGATATTTTGTTCTAGTCGAAAGGGATGCGAGTCAACTGCAAGGCATGTTTCCAAGTTCCTCAAGAAGTGGTCTGTTACCTTTCACAATGATAGTGAGTTTTCTGATATTGCTTCAGCAGTTGATGCACTACGGAAATCTCCTGCTGGATTGGACCCTACGTTAGAAGAAACTTTTCCTTCTGGTGTTGCCTATCATCATGCTGGCCTTACTGTATGGTTTCTTTCTGTAGATATGCATTCATGTTTTGGCATAGTGAACTTTGCTCGACCATCAACTTTTGGTATTCTTAAATAGTTGGATGGTTAGTTTTCTTTTTCACTTGTTGTACAGGTTGAGGAAAGGGAAATCATAGAAACATGCTATCGGAGAGGTCTTTTGCGTGTCTTAACAGCTACATCTACCTTAGCTGCTGGGGTTAACTTACCTGCTAGGAGAGTCATTTTTCGACAACCTAGAATTGGTCGTGATTTTATTGATGGTACAAGGTACAGACAGATGGCTGGTCGTGCAGGTCGGACTGGAATCGATACTAGAGGGGAAAGTGTATGTTCCATATTCTTACAAGTCTTTGTACTTGTGCCTGTACCCTCTTCTAACCTAATTTTATCCTCTAACTAATATGCTATTCATCTAAACCTTCATTGAATCTTTTAAGTAGTATTTTGAATTGGTTTGACTATCTTCCCCTGATTGCGTTTAAGATTCTCGAAATTTTGGTTATTTGATTGGAGTATATTGATTTTACTGTCTACTTCTCCTAAAAAGTTAAATATCTCACTTAACCAGGTACTGATTTGCAATCCAGAAGAGCTTAAAAGAATTATGGGAATACTCAATGAGTGCTGTCCACCATTGCAGTCTTGTCTCTCTGAAGATAAAAATGGAATGACTCATGCAATTCTAGAAGTGGTAGCTAGTGGGATCGTTCAAACTGCCGATGACATACATCGTTATGTTAGATGTACACTTCTCAATTCTACCAAACCATTCAAGGATGTTGTCAAGTCTGCGCAAGAATCCCTTCGGTGGTTGTGCCATAGAAAGTTTCTTGAATGGAATGAAGATAGTAAGTTATACAGCACCACACCGCTAGGACGGGCAGCTTTTGGCAGTTCACTTTGCCCAGAAGAATCACTTGTAAAGTTTTGCAGCTTTTGTTACTCTTTCTGATTTCTAGTTAATGTTTTCTGATTTCTAGTTAATGTTCCTACGGCTGCTAGTGTTAAATTTGATTTCCTTTCTTGGTAATGTTCAAGTTTTTTTTTTCTAATGAGTATACTTATTATCTGGTTGCTTCCATCTTAAATATGTAGCTAAACTTGTCAGGATTATCTTCTGCTCATATTCTTTTTTTTTGTCAACTCTTTTCCAGATTGTGCTAGATGATCTTTCCAGAGCAAGAGAAGGATTTGTTCTTGCATCTGATCTACATTTAGTGTACCTAGTAACACCAGTCAATGTTGAAATTGAGCCAGACTGGGAACTATTTTATGAAAGGTTCATGGAATTGTCTGCTCTAGATCAGGTAAATGGTTTGTGTCACCTTTTCTTTGTTTGATATGGAGATGCTTTCAGAGTCTATTTGGAAGCAACTGATGCCGCTATGTCAGTTTGGGTTTTTGGTTGCAGGCCTTGTAGTTTTAAGATATAATGGACTTTATTGGGGCTACATAATTTGTGTCAAGAGTTCCCTGAAGACATATAATTTAGTGGCAGGATCACTCATCTGTAGCCTTGGGCATCATGCTGCTAGTTACTGAAAATTCGAAAACAAATCGAGTTCAAAATAATGATATCAGTTAATGCAAATTTTTTTAGAGTTGTTGACAGACACGGCACTGATTGCCTAACAGAAACTAGTTTATTCAGTAGGAAAATTGAGATATCTATTCGTTTCCTTTTGGTATTTTTTGACATGATGTTCAAATTTAATTGCACTGTATTTCTGAAATGTATCTCTTTTTTTGATTCTATAATCTCTTTTAGCCTTCCTTTTGTTATGTTTTTCCCAATGATTTAACATTTTTGTTTTAATATTGCATTCCAAATTCTGGTTGATGAAGTCTGTTGGAAATCGAGTTGGAGTCTCAGAACCATTTTTGATGCGTATGGCGCATGGAGCACCTATGCGAACTTTTAAGAGATCAACTGATAATCTGAAAGCTTTGCATGGAGCATACAATAGTATATGTGGGATCAAAAGCAATAATATGAGTTCTCATGAACAAATTCTCCGAGTATGTAAACGATTTTATGTAGCTCTCATCCTGTCAAGACTAGTGCAGGTATCACATCGATTTGTTTTTGTCTTTGCTTTAGTCACCCACTTATGTGTTTTTGGGTGCACATACATTTTCCTTCTCTGTCTGAAATGATGCATAACCTGCATGGTGCTCATAGTTTACCTGAATCTCTCTTTATCTCCCCTATTTACCTTTTTCTAACTTGTCCTTACTTTTATTTGAGACTTCTTAATGGATTTCTGTTTTATAATATATTTCTGCTTATTCTGGGATGAAGGAAGTACCTGTAGTTGAGGTTTGTGAAGCTTTTAAGGTTGCCAGAGGCTTGGTACAAGCCTTGCAAGAGAATGCTGGAAGGTTTGCCTCCATGGTCTCTGTGTTTTGTGAAAGACTTGGATGGCATGATCTGGAGGGCCTCATTATCAAATTCCAAAATCGTGTCTCGTTTGGAGTGAGGGCAGAGATTGTGGAGCTGACTACTATTCCCCATGTTAAGGTGATTCTACATTCCAACTCTTCTTAAGGCTCTATATTCTCTCATATTAGTCAACCAGTTATCATCATGATGATTGGTTTGGTATCTGCAGCTCAAAATGACTACAATATTTGTTGCCTTGTTTTGTAGGGTTCTAGAGCAAGAGCACTTTATAAAGCGGGCTTGCGCACACCTCTTGCTATTGCTGAAGCATCTATTCCTGAGATTATGAAAGCTCTTTTTGAATCAGCATCATGGTCTGCACAAGGTAAACTGGTTGAATATTTTGTTGCTCTTATGCAATGGTTGCACTGAAGATGTCTATTCTCTTCAGCTTAATGTTCCTAAACAAATCTTTGAAGGGGGAGTAGTCCATGTGTGATTTCTGTTTTAACTATACATTTTACACCACCGTTCTGGATTTTTTGTTTCAAGATATCTTATTCAATATTTTCCTAGTTGTCATTGATAATGATTTTCTTGTTAGTCATTGTCAAATACACAGGGTATTCATGAAGGGACAACTAACTTTGGAAACTGTTTAGAACACTGCTTGGTCATTATTTTCTTTGATGCATAGCTGAGATTTTCATATGTTCTTCCCCTTTATTTCTTGCTATGTGGTTTGAAATGCTGCTTTAGCCAGTTATATACATTTGCTTGACAGTTTGATTAAGGTTTTGCATTTGGAATATTTAAAGTTTTATTATTGCACTTGGCTAATCCAAGCAATAGTTTATTTTGAAGGTATCTGCATTGTCCTTCGCAGCACTTTGTTTCCTTATGTGCATGAAATGTGCATTTTTGCTGATCAATTTTTGATCAATTTGGGTTTTGGCCTTAAAGTCGCATAGCTTGAAAAGTGGACTAAAAGGTTCACTGTTTTGGATGCTATATGAAGCTGGACATAAATCCATATGAGATGTGGCTATATATACATTCATTATTTATAGGCCTGTTATATTTCCTTTCATTTTAATCTCGGAAAAGGATTGGGTTTGGAAATTCACTTGTTTATTTCAATATCTTGATTTTTCAGGCTATGATTTTAGGGTTTGACAGAGATTAGATTTAAAAATTTAGGTATTCAAGTTTTGGGTTAATGCTGAATGCACTGTAATTTATGTGAAATTTGTGAGTCCTGTGTATTATGACAATTTTCTGATTCCAAAATTGAATGGAACAGAGGAAGGCTTCTAAATTTCATACATACATCTGAACATGAATACCTCTATGTTTCAGTAGAAGGCACCAGTAGCAATAACTTTATCTCTCATAAGGTTGCTGAATGGTTGTCAGGCTCTTCTAGTTTTTCTTGCTCAACACACATTTAAGAAAAACTGGGTGTATATTCCTTTTTCTAGTTCCACAAAAGTTGATTTCCTCTTTTCAGTGGGTTTCATTAGCATATCTTTTACTTTTTATTGCTGGCTATCATTCTGCTGTTTTGTCGTGTTTTTATGCTTAGTGTAAATTTTTTGTCAAGGATTTTTCTGTTAGTGTCATGCGTTATCTATCTTCTCCTCTGCCTATATGGCATCTGATTTTGCAATTGTATGCCAAAAGCTTCATTTTTATCATCTTTCTGACATCTTGATTTAATGGCTGTAGAAGGTTCAGCACAGAGACGCATACAGTTGGGAGTTGCTAAAAAAATAAAGAACGGAGCACGTAAAATTGTTCTTGATAAAGCTGAAGAGGCAAGAGTTGTTGCCTTCTCAGCTTTTACATCACTTGGGTTGAATGTTCCACAGTTTTCTCATCAATTATTATACAACAATTCTGGAGGTCTTGTACAGAAGGCAGTTTCAAGTCCTTTGTTTATCCATGACAAAACTAATGCCTGTATTCATGTGGAACTAAGAAATCATTCATTTGAAAGGTCCGGAGAAGGTAATCTTAATTCAGATAATGACGATTTGAAAAGTGGAGATAAAATAATGAAAGGATTTGTTGGTGGTTTAGTAGCTCCAGCAGAAATGAACCCTCAAATGCACTGTATTTTTGCTGCTAAAAGCACTCCAGTGTTAGATGAAAAGCCAACCTTGAAAGGAGGATATGATGATGATGTGAGATATCATAAAGGTAGTGCTGACATGGTCCCTTCTTCAACAGTAAAGCAAGATGGTGATGAACCTGGGGCATTTATGAGAAAACATAATTGCATAACAAAAGAATGTACTGGACAATTATGCACTAACGTTAAGGAACATGCTCATGAGAAGGGTCCTATTAGTGCAAGTAGCATCTCAGGTGGATTTGATTCTTTCTTGAATCTGTGGGATAAGGCCCAAGAATTTTATTTTGACATCCATTATAATAAAAGGAAAGAAATTAGTTCTGTGGGTTCCTTTGAAATACATGGTATTGCTATTTGTTGGGAAAATTCTCCTATATACTATGTCAATCTGCCAAAATATCTCTTACAGATTGAAAGGCAAAGCAAAGATTACCTGCCCTTGAATGAATCCCTCGAGCAAAATAATATTCAACCACCTGAGAAATGTTTGGAGATGGTTAAGATAAGGTGGAATAGGATTCTTGAAATAATGGGTAAAGTGGGGGTTAAAAAAGTTACTTGGAATTTGAAGATTCAGATTCAGGTGCTCAGAAGTGCTGTAATTTCCGTTAGGAGATTAAGCAGTCTGAATCCTTCAGAGGAAGTTTCGGGTCTCAAACTTGTAGACAACTCCTATTTAATGTTATCACCAATTAATATCAGAGAAGGAATTGACTTGTGTATTGCGGCATGGATTCTTTGGCCTGATGAGGAGAGAAGCTCTTTTCAAGACCTGGAGAGGGTAAAACCTTTTTACCACAATATTTGGAACAATTGAATCTGAAATTTAGCTTGTTCTATTTTTGTGCTAAGGGTATTTCTCTCTGGTCATGTGTGACTGACTTGTTTGGCCATGAGTCATTTTCTGTTACAGTACTTGTATATTTTACCTTTTTGCATGATGGAAATGGCCTACGTGTAGCTATATGGCAATGCAGGAAGTGAAGAAAAGGTTACCTAGTGATGCTGTTGAAGCTGCTAACTGGAATGGCAGGTGGATGAATCAAACAAGAAGAGCTGCTCATAATGGCTGCTGCCGTCGGGTTGCTCAAACAAGAGCTTTATGTTCTGTACTTTGGAAGAGACTTATATCTGAGGGACTTCTTGAAGCATTCATGAAGATAGAGAAGCCATTGGTAAAATATCTAATGCATGCTACATAATTTCTTCTCTTTTTGTTTTTTGCATTGTTGGAGTAGACATGTTAAGCTCAGAAACTAGGTTTCTGCTGTGATGTGAAGACAGTATCATATTCTGGTGCAAGGGGAGCTTTATATTTGTATTTGTGATATGCTTTGCTTTCTACATGGGGAGAAAAGGTAAAATCAAATATCGAAATCTGGGATCCATCTTAGATATCCATAGTGCTGTCTACGTAAAGTTAATATACAAATTGAAAGTTTCGATCACAAAATCTAGTAAGGGGCCTGCCTTTGATCCATGATCTATAAGCTTGATCCATCAGTCATTGCACACGCTTAAGTGGTATGCAGACTTTAGTGTGGAGTTGCTAGTAATTCTGAGCTAATCTGTCCTTGATTTTGGATCCATTGAGCCACTTATAATAATAATTCACTTTAATTTTGTTGTATTAATTGTTCTATTTGTGTACTCATTGCCTCTATATGTATGCTTAGGTGACTGTTCTAGCTGATATGGAATTTTGGGGAATCGGTGTTGACTTGGATGGATGCATTCAAGCACGCAATTTGTTGCAGAAAAAGTTAAAGAATCTCGAGAAGGAGGCCTACAAGTTGGCTGGTCGAACGTTTTCACTCCATGCTTCAGCTGATATTGCCAATTTGTTGTATACACATTTGCAACTGCCCATGCCTAAAGAACAAAACAAAGGGAAGCATCATCCAAGCACTGACAAGCATTCTCTGGATTTATTAAGGTAATAAAAACTTTTCATGCCATTGCATTTAGTATCCTTGGCTGAACTAATATGCCAAGTTTATCCAATAGTTTTTGCTCACTTGAGGTTAATGCTTGCTTTCTTTACCACAGATGCATTCTGGCTTATGGACAATAATGATAATTACTCAATGAGTATCTTTACCAAAATATAACATTCTGGGATTGGCTTTTGTGAATGCAAAATAGTTTTCTTTGTTTTGAACGAAAACCCAAAGTAGTTTTGAACAAGTCTTTCTTTGAAATATTATAAGTGTATTGAACTAATATAGTTATTGGGGTAAAAGATACATACCTTTCTTATTGTTTTACTTATTCCAAAAAATGTTCTTATTGCTCAAAATTACTTAAAAGCCACCTTGTGGTATTAGAAATACTAAATAGGACCTTCTACTAAGTTTTTGTCGAGTTATTTTAACATAATTTGCTGTTAAAGTCAAGTTGGCACAACCATAAGACCCATTCTGATTTTGTTTTCTTAGTTTGATTAGGCTGGGGACAAAATGACATCGTTTGGTCTGAATTGATCTATTACCTAGTCTAGCTTAAAGCTCGATAAACTCTGGCTTGGCCCATTGGCTTTGATCCGGGCCTAAGGTGCCATCCTTACAGTCACATATTAATCTTTGTTAAAATAATTGGACAGAAACTCGATAAAAGGTCCTCTTTTAGTATTTCCAACACTTCAAAGTGTTTTTAAGGTAATTTAAAACGATAAGGCTATTTTCAAAAGTAACTGACACTACAAGTGATGTTTGCATATTTAACCTTAATTATTGTGACTAGTATGGGAAATTGTTCAATGATATCTTGGGTCTGCTAAACTATTATTTTTATCAATTTGAAACTGATAAGTAATTAGACTTAATTACTCATAATTTTGTAAAGTTACACAATAAAAGTTGGGAAAACAACCTACTTTACTAATTATTAAACCATGGGTCCTCTAAGGCTAAATTCAAACACAAGGAGCTTTTTGGAAAATGACTATTATAGGGTCCCTAGTGGTATTAAGCATAAAATAAAATCCTTAATGGTCTTTGACGAAAATCAGAAGAAATTATTTCCTAATCATAAAATAGGAAACTAGAGGATATCATGGATATTTACTTTGAGAAAATGCTGTAAATACGGGATATTGCTGTAAATAGGAAATATTTTAGTTACCTAAAATTAGGCTAGGACTTGTGTATATATTCAAAGGCACTTGTGCAAAATAAGAAAAAAAGATTACTTCTTTCTTCATGGTATCAGAGCCTAGGACAATGTAACTCCTGATTTTTTTTTTGACACTTACTTGGCCTTCAATGCCAATAGTGCCTTCTGGAAAACAGATGGCTGAAGCTGTTACTAGCAAAACCCCAACGTGGAGGTCTCTTCCTCCTCTGAAATCTCCTCTGTTGGTAATCCCAAAATGTACACCCCTACCCATATTGGTGAATTACAAACCTTGTTTCCATCTTACCAACTCAATGTTAATAGCTACCTCCATTAGTCACAAATGGTTAAGACTTTCCTTAAGGGCAAGGGAAAGCTTTCCCACCTATTAGGACTTGCTCTTGTTGTTTCAGATCTAAAGTTTGAGGCTTGGGATGTAGAGGATTCCTTAATCTTGTCATGGCTTTGGAATTCTACGGAACTAGACATTAGAGGCACTTACATGTTCCTCTCATCTGCTAAGGAGATATGGGATGTTGTTACTCAATCGTATTCTAAAGTAAATGATGCCTCTTTAATTTATGAGATTAAGACCAGAATGTCATCTACCAAGCAAGGTATGCACTCTGTCACTGAATATTAAAATCTGATGAAGAGTCTTTGGCTTGAGTTGGATCATTATCAGAAATTTAAAACGCAATGTAGTGATGACAGTGTCAAATTACAAAAGTTTGTTGATAGGGAAAGAATCTTTGAATTCTTAGCAGGTCTTAATGTTGAATTTGACTAACTTTGGGGTTTAAATACTTGGCAAACACCCTTTATTGTCTTTGAATGAGGCCTTCTCAGTCATCCGCTCAAAAGAGAGCCGGAGAATTGTGATGTTGGGATCCAAGTCTGCTGATAGCTCAGCATTCATATCTATGAAACCAACAAAGCCCTTAACTACCACCAACAGAATCCTCAACATAAGGAAGTTGTTTGGTGCAGTTTTTGTAAGAAGCCTCGTCACACTAGAGAGACTTGCTGGAAGTTACATGCATGAACAGGAGGGGCAAACAAGGATGGATAGGCCAAAGCCCACTTCACTGAAATTACAAACTTTGGAGATTCTGAACAAGCTAGATCAGAACCAAAAGGACTTAAACAAAGAAGAGATTGAGCGCCTAAAGAGCATTTTGAATTCCCTGGAAGGTGATAGTGCATCATGTTCATTAGCCCAATTGGGTGATTTTTTTAATTCTCATGCTTTTAGTGCCTCATTAGTGTCTCTTAGGGATTCTTAGGTCGTAGATTCAGGTGCTACAGACCATATGACTTCCTCTCATCATTCTTTTATTTTTTCTAACCCCTGTCCTAGTAACAGAAAAGTTAAAGTGGCAAACGACTCTCTTACTACTGTTGCAGGTTACGGAACCATTCCTTTATCCCCTAATCTTCTCTTGAAAAGAGTACTACATGTTCCCAAACTTTTTGCCAATCTTTTGTCCATTAAAAGATTTAACAGAGACTTGAATCGCTTTGCCATTGTTGATCCTAATTATTGTGAATTTTAGGATCGGGAAACGGGGAAGATGATTGGGCATGCTAAGGAAAAGGATGGACTCTACCTTTTGGAATCTAATAGTAGAGACAAAACCTCACATCCCTCCTTGACTTTCATGACCAGAGATACTCTTAACCTTACTTGGCTTCACCATTATCGTTTAGGTCATCCTTCTTTTAGTTTATTGAGGACAATGTTTCCTAATTTGTTTAAAAATAGTGATCCTAACAGTTTCCATTGTGATGTGTGTGAGTTTGCCAAATATTGTCATACTTCCTTTCCTTTGCGCAATAATAAATTTTCCTTTTACTTTGATTCATTATGATATATGGGGACCTTTAAGGATACCTAATGCATAAACCTAAAACTACCCCTGGCAAAGGGATTACGTTTAAGAAAAATGATAATAAAATAGTTGAAGCTTATACAGATTTAGATTGGGCAAGCTCAAGCATTAATAGAAGGTCAACCATTGGGTACTGCACTATGTTTTTTGGGCAATCTTGTCACTTGGAGAAGTAAGAAGCAATCAATTGTGGCTAGATCAAGTGCTAAGGCAGAGTTAGAGCTATGGCTCACGGTATATGTGAGCTGTTGTGGAGACGTATCATCTTGAATGATTTGAAAGTTAGGTGGCATGGAACTATGAAGCTCTACTGTGATAATAAGTTAGCTATTAGTATTGCTCATAACTCGGTACAACATGATAGAACTAAACATATTGAGATTGATAGGCATTTCATAAAAGAAAAATTGAAAAATGGGCTTATATGCACCCCATGTGTTCCCAGCACCAAACAAATAGCAGATGTATTGACTAAGGGGTTGGCAAATGCACAATTTCAAGATGTTATAAGTAAGCTGGGGATGCAAGACATCTATGCACCTACCAACTTAAAGGGGAGTGATGAAAATCAGAACAGTGATTTAGGAGAAATTATTTCCTAATCATATAATAGGAAACTAGAGGATATCATGCATATTTACTTTAGGAAAATGCTGTAAATAGGAAATATTTTAGTTACATAAAATTAGGCTAGGCCTTGTGTATATATTCAAAGGCACTTGCTGTGCAAAATAAGAAAAAAGATTAGTTCTTTCTTCGGTTTTGATTTAATGACTTTGATAAAGGTGTACCTCCCTAGACCTTGCATTTTTGCGGGATTTTCACTGAGTGTTGTTGTTTTTGTTATTGTTGTTGACAAAGGTGGAAGTGAACTTTCTTTATACCACAGATGGGAATAAACTGACTATATCCTCTTTTAGCTTTCAACACTGCATTGGGTTAAAGCTAAGTGGCTTATTTGCATGTTTTATGGTGTTTCAAATGTGCATAGCCTGAACATGCTGACAGAAGTTGTTTCTTTCAGACATGAACATCCTATTATTCCAGTTATCAGAGAGCACCGAACCTTGTCAAAGCTCTTAAATTGTACACTGGGTTCAATCTGCTCATTGGCTAGGTTATCTATGAGGTCATCAAAGTACACACTGCATGGCCATTGGCTTCAGACATCTACAGCTACTGGACGGCTTTCCATGGAGGAGCCTAATCTTCAGGTTGGACTCATTCAATGCTAATCATTATGGTGGAGTGCTAACATTTCCTTCTGTGTGCTAGATTGTTTGAAGTTCATTTTTGGTGATGCAGTGTGTTGAGCATATGGTTGATTTCAAAATGAGTATGCAAGAAAATGAAGTTGCTGACGCTCCTCATCATAGAATAAATGCTCGTCACTTCTTTGTTCCAACTGAGGTAAGTATCACACAACCACAAGGTGCTTGTGATACACATTATTTCATGTATCTGATTTTAATCAAAGTACTGCTGAATCCTGCCTTGATAAACCTTCAAAAAGGAACAGCAACTCTTTTCTTGATATCTTCTTCCACAAGGATGCAAATTCTTTTCATACTTGATTTGCAGGCTTTTAAATTCTAATGCGGCCTAATCCTCTTGCCAGGTAAATTGGTTTTTGGTAACAGCAGACTATTCTCAGGTAGAATTGAGGTTGATGGCACACTTCTCTAAAGACGCCTTGTTAATTGAGCTCCTCAGTAAACCACAAGGTGATATTTTCACCATGATAGCTGCATTATGGACCAGAAAGCCAGAAGATTCTGTGGGATCAAATGATCGAGATCAGACTAAAAGGTTGGTGTATGGCATTCTTTATGGAATGGGTGCTAATAAACTTGCCAAGCAGCTGGATTGTAGTTCAGAGGAAGCTGCTGAGAAAATTAGAAGCTTTAAAAGTACTTTTCCTGGTGTGGGTTCCTGGCTTCAGGAAGCAGTTGTGTCTTGCCGTAAGAAAGGGTGAGAGCTTTTCCTTTTATGGATCCCTATCGATCAGCTACCCCATAGCTTTTGATCAAGATCAGCGTTATGCCTGTTTTTCAATTTGGATTTTCACTATGTTCTTCAGACAGTTGATGCTTTTCATCTCAATTCGTGATTTTAACTCTTCATGCTAATGATGCTGAATATTCTTTTGATATATTTAAAATGATAATTCCTCTTTCATATCTTTCTTAGGTGCACAATTTCTTTGAAGAGGATACATAACTGTGGAGTTTTCTAGATAGGTCATTGATAGAGTTGTGTATGATCCATTCTCAGTCGTTACCGAATAGCTTAATTTTTGAATTAAATGGTTTTTTGTATGGTGTTAGAGCATTGATAGCCAACAAGTCATGAGTTCAAATGACACCACCCTTAATGTTAAATTGATATTTTATCGTCATCATAAGATATGTTAAGCCTATGCTTTCTTGACACTGGGAGCCCAACAGCCTTTTGGACGAGGTAATATATTAGAATATTATATATGATTTAATTGTGAATCTAGCTTAAGCTTCTAAGTTTATCGGCTCCTTAACAATTATATTTTTAGTGCATTTGCATTATGATAGTTATTCAATATATTCCTTACACTTCTAATGCGGTTAAAATTTCTGCCAGATTGATGTGGTTGTAGTATGTTGGGTTCAAAAGGTCTTTTCCTAACTATTTGTACTTATTGTGAAGGTACGTTGAGACACTTAAGGGAAGGAAGCGCTTCTTATCAAAAATAAATTTTGGAAATAGTAAAGAAAAATCAAAAGCTGAGAGGCAAGCTGTCAATTCTATCTGTCAGGTAGAAGAAACTTTGGAGTGAATAATGCTAGCATCGGATTATAAAATCATCTAATTTTATCTGCTTTTGATAGGGTTCTGCTGCTGATATAATCAAGATTGCAATGATAAATATATACTCTGTTATCGTTGAAGGAGTTGACTTGGCAAATTCTGACTCTCCACTTGCAGCCAAGTTTCACATGCTGAAGGGTCGTTGTCGAATACTTCTACAGGTTTTTAAAAATATTTGTCTTGAAGTTCTCATTTTTAGCACCAACAACTTTGAAACTTCAAAGGATTGGGAAAATAGTTGTTATTGCATAGAACCATTATACGAGCTATTTGTGCACTTTGTTAATCTACAACAAGATATCATCCAATACGTCTTTGTTGAGTTCCCACACACAACATCGAGTGTTTATGGATGCTTGATGCTTCTCCTGAACTGCGCAGGTACATGATGAATTGGTATTGGAAGTTGATCCCACTGTGATTAAGGAAGCTGCATGCTTGTTGCAAACATGCATGGAAAGTGCTGCCTTGCTTCTAGGTATATTTTAAAATCTTGATATTTTATTCTTTCTATTTTGATTTTAACTGGTAAATTATATTGTGTCATGTTCAGTTCCTTTGCAAGTCAAAGTAAAAGTTGGGAGAACTTGGGGTTCTTTGGAGCCTATTCATGTTGATAAATATGCAAGTGAAGTTCTGCATGGATCTTGAGGTGCGTGATTGTTCTCCACTGAAAAGAAAATGATCCTGATAATTTGGCTGTTGAAGATTGATAACAAAATGGAGAACTGTCTGATATATGGTAAATGAATTCAAACCATTGAGGTGAGATTGTTATTGTAATTCCAATTCCAGAACCAAATTCTAGTGTTTTAAGTTCACAAAAACTTGTCATTCATAAATAACAATAAGTATTTTGGGGTAAGGTTTCTGATCTCTATTTTGGAAGTTGAAAATTCACGGTAGAATAACTTTTTGTTTGGTTTCGGAGCTCAACTTCTGAGTGACATCAAAACAGACTTTTATTATGTAGTATTTTATTCCAGTTTCTATGATTTTCAACATCATTTTATGCACAGTAAGGTTACTTCATGCACTCAGTTCGGGCAAAATCTGTTCCTCAACAGGGATTTAATCTTAAAGTGTGGGCCTTACGTGCAGTTGTACCCGTAACATAAAACTGATTGGGGTTTTCAAGTGGTTCTGCTTGCAGTTGAAGAGGCTTACTCAAACTTTTTTGCTTGAAGAAAGAAAGCTAGTACAAACTTTTGAATTGAGCCAAAGAAGTTAGTTATCTGATGGATTGGGAGGTGTACTTATTTAGTAGGTGTATCATCTGAGCTTCTGGAGGTTAATCTAGTCAATTGATCGTCTGCTGCCTCTAAGTTTGATAATCAGTTTTAGCTCTGCTGCAACGTGGCCAAGCCTTGATCTGTTAATACAAGCAATAATGTCTAGAACTTCCCAAGGTTGTGAAGCTATTGATTTTCCATGGTTTGTACAATATGAGGATTTATTGATATTTCACTTGGCCATAGTTTTTGTAATGGCTATTATTCTTCTTTTCAGATTTCCTCTTCCGACATTAAAATGGCAAGTTAATCAGAAATGTGCTTGTGGTCGAAATAACACATGAAAATGGAGTTACTGGTTTATGGCTCAATCTTCTCGTTGTACAGAGCTGGTTTGATCAACACTTTTTCTGCTGGGATGCAGCAGGAAACATGAAGGAATGATCAAGAGCATTCTTTGGTATAAGGCTACTGGAAGATGCCAAGTAGGATGTGGAAGCTGAAACTAGGCTCACCCTTTCCTCCAAAGAATCCTGGAAAACAAGATTATAACACCCAGATTCAGTAAATTCTTTTACCTTCTTCGAAGCAAGTATTTTATGGTGAGGCTTGGTACAATTTAATGGATATGTATTATTGCATTATGCTACACCATCCATTTCTCTATTTACTTGTCTACAGAAGTTGGAATATAGCGAAAAATATCACATCAACACAAATTTCTCTCGTATACCACAACGTAATCACTGTTTCGAGATTGTGTAAAGCCCACTACGTTACACCCTTGTTGCACTTCAAAGATGTTTGTTGGTCTTTGTTAATAATTTTTCAGATTAAATAAAATTAGTTAAAGTTATTACTCTTGTTTAATTTAAGTGAAGGATATAACAAGCAGCAAAATTGCAGTGTCCATCGACCTCTCAGCCTCGACCCTATTTTATGCTTCCAATTTCTTCTCTTCTTAGTGTTTCTCCAAATTCCAGCTTCCTGCTTTGGCTTTTCCCTTGTTTTTTTTTAATCATCCTACTTCAACACTTCCACTGTTCATCACCTTTTCCCATTTCTAGCAATGTTAGAAAAATCTGCTGTTTCACCTAGGAAAACCAAAAATCCTCCTTCAAGATTTGACCTTATTGTTAGAGTAGTGCCCTGAAGGCAATCGCCTTTAGCGCATTTTGTACAAATTTGTGTACAGTTTTTATGAATAAATAAAGAAAGACATTTTTCATTACGTTGCTGTTCATTATTTATTAACTGATATTGATCAATAAACAAATTAATGAAGTCTATGATATATGACATAGCATGAAGGAAATTATGATGTGATCATACTACTGAGATTCCTATCATGTGCAATTATGTCGATATCTAAATTATCCTAGTCATAGGATTCGAGACCGGACATCCAGATGTCCGGAAAGACTAGCACATCTCAAGTTCATTGATTTGATCAAGCAGTTGATCTCAGAAATTGTACATATGAGATATTTAGGGTTGAGATGTGAATGCTTACTAGAGGTAGTAAATACATTGGTTGACCTGCTATGAGATCATCACATGGATGTACTATTCTAATGTCAGTGATAATCTCATCATAGCAATAGTGCAAGTATCCTTAGACTTGAGGTACTCAAGGATATCTTGAATCTTGATTACGTATTTGACTTCATTCCTTGTTGCGCTTCTGAGAGGTCGCTCATAGGGTGGTGATTGGGTACAATTTGAGGTATTCGAAGGTAATTGAGTAGCCAATAGAGGATTCACCACTTCTGTGATAGCAGAAGATGATACCCATGGCCTCTTGTCAGGGTCATTACTTGGAAATCTTTGATCAGAGTACATATGTCATGAAGAGTGTCTTCATTGACATATTAAGTATTAAGTAATGAGTCCCGTGACAAGAATCGAAATCACTGGACTAGATTTGGCGTAGTCGATCTAGTAAGAGTTGACACATTGCCCATACTCATAACCAAGTGGAGTATAGCATGGTGAAGGGACGAATTGCACGGTAATTGTCTATGGAAAGGTTCGTGATATGGTCCATGATGGACATATGTTTATTCGTCAAACTAATTACTTTCCGGTCAATTGGGGGTCATGATGTGTTGCTAGATACCGCTAATGACTTGCTTAGATTAAGTGTTGATCTAAGTGACCAACATAACTGAGAATCTAATGGGTCACACGCATAAGAGTGTTTCGGAGAAGTCGAAAAATAGTTTTAGACAGAGTTCCAATAAATGGAGAGCAGACGGATTAAATGGATCCTGATGAGATCGAGATATGTCCCGATGAGATCGCGAAATTGATATTGCTGAAAATCGTTTAGGGGTTTTTCCATAAGGACGGGTAGTAGAAGAGAGGGAATTCCCCAATATGACTGGACCGCTTCAGCAATTAT
Organism: Erythroxylum novogranatense; assembly: GCA_029891385.1. Classification (NCBI taxonomy): domain Eukaryota; kingdom Viridiplantae; phylum Streptophyta; class Magnoliopsida; order Malpighiales; family Erythroxylaceae; genus Erythroxylum; species Erythroxylum novogranatense. Next base: position 40,611,587 of record CM057234.1, on the reverse strand, counting down.
ATATATATATATGATTAATTAATTAAAGAATTAATTAATTAATTAATATATATGTGTGTGTACGTGGGATGGAAGGAGAAGATGGAAGAAACTTCTATTATTTTGCTTAGTCATTAAAGTATTAAATGACTAAAGACAAAATAGAACATAGGAATGAAAAGTGATGTTCGTTGATGTGTGTGGAAGGATATAAGTGGTTTAAAAACAAGTTTTAAACCTAAGGGAATGTGATGATCATCGTGGGTTTTAGAAAAGGTTTCTAAAACTTAAGCTTTCATCTCCTCTCCTTCAACGAGCATCTCCTTCCAAGCTTCTTCTTCATCTCTCCTTCACCGTCAGTTTCCAAGCTCTCCAGAATAAAGGTAAGATCTAGCAGTCTTTACTTTGTTCTAGCTATTCCCGGGTCAAAGAGTTTGTCCCGGTTAGGTTTTCCGATCTCTGCGTGGATACCGTTAGAGACGGTCTCCTTTGGTCGTTTGGTTTGAGTTTGTTATATATACACATGGATCCTGGCTTTCGGGAAGGTCCCGGAACAAAAATTTTTGTTTTCCGCACCGTGGGCATGTGATGCTCACACCGAGATTTTCCTACAGTGGTATCAGAGCCACTTGTGTCGTATATAACGAAGAAACCATGACTAGGTCGGAGTTCCTTATTGCTTGTGACGATGATGCATGTTAATTGAGTGAATTTCGAATTCAGTATAGAGATCATGTTTTCGAAATTTTCTTGCCCAGATATGTTCACAAGATGTTGTTGTATATGTCTGTGGAAGCTCGGAATTTATCAATTTGATTTGATATGGTTTTGCTAATTTATTCCCTAATGTTCTGGTTGTTGTCTTTGTACACATTCATTGAACAGGCATGCTTATAAATTCGAGAATAAATTGTAAAAAAATTGTTTTTCTGATTTTCTTTCACCTAAATGTCTCTAAGATGTTTATTAATGTCTATGAGAAAGGAAAAATGTTTTCAAGGTGATTTACTATTTATTTGAGAATTTATTGTGTGCTGCTGGGAATAACTGTGTTGAGGAACACAGATTCTACATTGGCTTAGTTGCTGAGGTTGAATGAGTTTTTGATGGAAATAAATCCTGAAAAAATTCATGGAGCATGTTGTGAACGTGTTGTAACCTCTGTAATTTTCTCAGAATTTATTGAAATTGTTTCAATGAGTTTTTCAAGCAAAACACAGAGCTTGGCAGTTTTGAGAAAGTTGCTGGAGCTGTTTTGTTTGAAATAAGAAATTGTGTAGATTTCAGTTCCAATGCCTTGGATCATTTTTAATATGATTGAAAATGTGTTATATTGATGTTGTATGCTTGCCAAATTGAATTTCTTGAAATTGGGTTTCCAAACAATTTTCGGATGTCAAATGTGTCTCATTAGCGTCTCGTTAGTATATTCCCTTATCTTGATTGTTTTGGCCGTCACAAATTTTGTGACCAGTGCTGAAGTAATCTTGATAAAGTGTAGACTACTTAGAGATACTTAGGGTGATAGTTTGATATTCGCAAAATTTTTTAGAAATCTAAGTGAATAACAGCGTATTCATCGATTTCAAGTTTTTCATGTATAGTTTGACTATATATGGTAAGCAACAATGAAAATGTTTCATTGGTACATCAAGCTAAAGTGTATTAGACTTGGTATTGTGAATTTGAACTGCACGGATTGAGAAATTAGCCGATTAGATAGCAATTCCACACGGATAAGTCGACTTACACAATGAACAAGTCGACTTGTCCGTGCACTGTAGACGTATAAGTCGACTTGCACAATGGTACAAGTCGACTTGTTCGTGCACAGTTGCATAAGTCGACTTACATTTGCATAAGTCGACTTACTCAGAGGCATAAGTCGACTTATACATACACAAGTCGACTTATAACATGCATAGGTGGGATGATGGATGATTTTAGGTATAGATTCAATGTGATTGATGAAATGCCCTAAATCATTCCATATAATCATGGTAACTATAATCCTATAGCTTGGAGAAGAAGTAGATGAGACCTGAAAATTCTCACACTTAATATGAAAACTAACGTCTTCCATTAATATGGGGAGAACCAGAGTTCTTATAGAGTTGGGTTGTTGGGTAAACCCAAGCTCACTCTATACGAATATGCTCGAACCATGAAAATAAGATTTTCGGATTAATGGGTCGGTTTTCACTAGAAGCGTTGATTTGTTGAGTAAACTCAAGGTCAACGTGGAGAGAGGAGAAATTGGGTAGTGTACATCAGATGTACGCGCATCAAGAGTTGATAACCCAATGTGTGTGCATACATCACGAGTTGATAACACTAGTTGATAGTTGCATCTATGAATCAAGTGGTATGACTGATACCTGCCGATTGATCTAAGGTGGCTTGTTGGGTAAACCCAAAGTCATTTTAGAAATGTCGGATATCTATGATGCAATTGGTATGACAGATACCTACCGATTGACCTAAGGTGGCTTGTTGGGTAAACCCAAGGTCATTGTTAGTAATATCGGATATCGACCCACTGGAACATTTTGTCATAATGTTTCTTGGATTCGTACTGAGGGTTATGGATTCTTTGAAACTAGTGGGAGCCATATGCATGTCATGCAAGTCCTTATGATCATGCATTTAATTCTATTCTAACATTCTTTCTCTCTTTCTTTATAGGTTATTGAAGATGTCTTCTAGTATGAATCTGCGCTCACTAATGGATTCAAACAAATTAACTGGACCCAACTTTCTAGATTGGCTGAGAAATCTGAGAATTGTTCTCAGATCTGAGGAACTGGGCTATGTCCTAGATGTTCCACTTCCTGATCCACCTGCTGTCGATGCTTCTGATGAGGATCAGAAAGCATATCGAAAGCATCTCAAAGACAGTGACATAGCAACCTGTATTATGCTTGCCTCGATGTCACCAGAGCTGCAGAAGCAGCATGAGTCTATGGATGCTCATACCATAGTGTTTCATCTTAGGGAGCTGTTTGATGAGCAAGCTCGGTCTGAAAGGTTCGAGACCTCGAGATTATTCTTCACTACTAAGATGACTCGGGTTCATCTGCGATGCATGTATGATGAAGATGAATGGGTATATTGAGAGGTTGGCGTCTTAGGTTTTGTCATGGATTATGAATTAAGTGTTGACTTAATTCTAGTTGGATTGTCTGATAGTTATTCACAGTTTGTGTTAAACTATCGGATGAACCAAATATCCACGACAATTCCTGAGTTGATCAATCTGCTCAAGACAGCAGAGCAAGTTATCAAGAAGGATAGCAAGCAAGTGCTTGTGGTGGACTCTTCTTCTGGTTCCAAGAAAAAGAATCTAAAGAAGAAAAGGTCTAAGAAACCAAAAGGAAGTGCAGCCAAGAAGAAAACCAAAGAGACTGCACCAAAAGGAACTTGCTTCCATTGTGGCAAGACTGACCACTGGAAGCGGAACTGTAAGGTCTATCTGGAAGAACTGAAGCAGAAGAAGGCATCAGATGCCTCGACTTCTTCAGGTATGTTTGTCATTGAGGTTAATACTGTTTCTGATCATAACATATGAGTATTAGATACGGTTGTGGCTCACACATATGCAATGATATGCGGGGCCTCGGGGACGATGAGCGACTCATAAAGGAGAACTAGACTGCGTGTGGGAAATGGAGCAAGAGTTCTTTGCATTAGCCGTAGCACTTACTTTTTGTCACTCCCCATTTGGGCTTGTAATTAAATTGGATGATTGTTATTTTGTACTGTATTAACAAAGAACATATTATGCATTTCTTGTTTAAATAAATTTGGTTTCCATTTGACTTTTAGTAACAATGGTTGTTCTATTAGTTTGAATGGAATGCTTTATAGTCTTGGTACATTATGCAATGGAATTTACATATTAGATATGTCACATCCAATAATGAATGTCAATGACACGAAAAGACATAAACGAGATAATTTAAAATCAACTTACTTATGGCATTGTCGCCTTGGCCATATAAATGAGAGACGCATAGCTAAGCTCCATAAGAGTGGTAATTTAGGGTCATTTGATTATGAATCATATAACATATGCGAATCTTGTTTATTAGGCAAGATGACTAAGTTACCCTTTAAGGGAAAGGGTGAACGAGCGACTGGAGTATTAGACCTAATATATTCAGATGTATGTGGTCCGATGTCCATCCATGCCAGAAGTGGTTGTCTTTACTTCATTACCTTTATCGATGATTATTCTCGATATGGGTACTTGTATCTGATGAGATACAAATCTGAAGCATTTGAAAAGTTCAAACAATTCAGAAATGAAGTAGAAAACCAACTTGGGAAAAGTATCAAGATATTACGATCAGATCGTGGTGGGGAATACTTAGACCAAGAGTTTTTGGATTATCTCAGAGATAATGAGATTTTATCTCAATGGACTCCTTCGTACACACCACAGCACAACGGTGTGGCCGAAAGGAGGAATCGCACCTTGTTAGACATGGTACGATCCATGATGGGTTTTACGATTACCTAAATCCTTTTGGGGTATGCAATCGAGGCATTTGTTTACTTATTAAGCGAGTTCCATCAAAGACATTGATATTACTCCATATGAGATGTGGACTAACAAAGACCCTATCTTACTCATTTGAAAGTTTGGGGCTGTCCGACTTATGTGAAGCGGACACGATCGAGATAAGCGATGCAAAATCGACAAGTGTTTGTTCGTAGGATATCCTAAAGAAACAATGGGATATCGATTCTACTATCTTGAGGAACAAAAGGTGTTTGTTTGAAGCATGCTGTCTTTAGAAAGAGTTTCTTTTACAAGAAGGCGGTGGGAGCAAAATTGAACTTGAAGAAGTTCAAGATGCTCGAACAGACGCAGATCAATCTGCTGAACTCAAAGCTGTGACTCATACGGATGAAGTAACAGATTCAACCTTCTACAATACACGAAATTCGTAGGTCACGTAGGATACGCTCTATTCCTGAGAGATATGGATTTCTCGTGAGTGAACAGAATGACGTATTGCTCATAGAAGATAATGAGCCTACTACCTATGAAGAGGTTCTGAACAGTTCAGAGGCTGAGAAATGGCTTCAAGCCATGAAGGCCGAAATGGATTTCATGTATGAAAATCAAGTATGGACTTTGGTTTATGCACCACCCATAGGGTGTAAATGGGTTTTCAAAAAGTAAACCGACATGGATGGTAATGTAATTACCTATAAAGCAAGACTTGTGGCTAAAGGTTTTCGTCAAAGACAAGGAGTTGACTACGACGAGACCTTCAGTCCAGTAGCAATGCTTAAATCCATTAGGATACTCCTAGCCATTGCCACTCATTATGATTATGAAATATGGCAAATGGATGTGAAGACAGCTTTCCTAAATGGAAATCTAGCTGAGGATGTGTATATGACACAACCTGAGGGCTTCACCTCCTATGATGGCGAAAAGGTATGCAAGCTTCAGAAATCTATCTATGGATTGAAGCAAGCATCCAGGAGTTGGAATATCCGTTTTGATGAGGTAATCAAAGAGTTTGGTTTCTCACAAAATCCGGATGAATACTGTGTGTATAAGAAGGTTGATGGGACTGCAATCGTATTCCTTGTGCTATATGTGGATGACATATTATTACTAGGAAACGATGTCTCTATGCTACAATCAGTCAAGATTTGGTTGTCCAAACAATTTGCCATGAAAGACCTTAGTGAAGCAACTTATATCCTTGGGATAAGGATCTATAGAGATAGATCAAAAAGGTTGCTTGGTCTTTCACAATCAACGTACATAGACAAGATGCTAAAGAGGTTTAGCATGGAACAATCCAAGAGAGGGTACCTTCCCGTGACTCATGGGATAACACTCTCAAAATCTATGTGTCTTAAGACACAAGATGAGAGGATGCGCATGAATATGATCCCGTATGCATCTGCGGTTGGATCTATCATGTACGCAATGCTATGTACGAGACCTGATGTATCATATGCTCTAAGTGTTACGAGCGAGATACCAATCGGATCTGGTGAGGGTCCTTTGGGTGGTGTCGAGAATATCCTCAAGTACTGCGAAGGACTAAGGATATTTTCTTGATATATGGGATGGAGATCTCCAAGTGGCGGGTATCTGATGCCATTTTTCAATATGATAAGGATGATTCCAAATCCCAATCAGGTTATGTATTCACACTGAACGACGGAGCAGTCAGTTGGAAGAATTCCAAACAAGAGACGATGGCGATTCAACGATCGAGGCAGAGTACATTGCCGCTTGAAGCGACAAAGGAAGCCGTTTGGATCGAAGTTCATTCTTGAACTTGGTGTGGTTCCTAGCATCGATGGACCCATACTGGTTGTATTGTGACAACAATGGGGCTATTCTTGCAGCGAAGGAACCAAGGTCTCATCAACGATCCAAACACGTACTCGCAGATATCACCGATCATGGAGATCATTGGTCGAGGTGATGTGCGAGATAGAAGAATTCCACGAGCGAGAATATTCTTGATCCGTTGACAAAGCCATTGTCACGGAAGAGTTTTGATTCTCATGTACTCGCTTTATGGTATTAGATATCAAGGCGATTGGCTTTAGGTCAAGTGGGAGATTGTTAGAGTAGTGCCCTGAAGGCAATCGCCTTTAGCGCATTTTGTACAAATTTGTGTATAGTTTTTATGAATAAATAAAGAAAGGCATTTTTCATTACGTTGTTGTTCATTATTTATGAAGCGATATTGATCAATAAGCAAATTAATGAAGTCCATGATATATGACATAGCATGAAGGAAATTATGATGTGATCATACTCTGAGATTCCTATCATGTGCAATTATGTCGATATCTAAATTATCCTAGTCATAGGATTCTCGAGGCTGGACATCGATAATCCGTAAAGACTAGCATATCTCAAGCTCCTTGATTTGATCAGCGGTGGATCTCAAAACTGTACATATGAGATATTTAGGGTTGAGATGTGGATGCTTACTAGAGGTAGTAAGTACATTGGTTGACCTGCTATGAGATCATCACATGGATGTACTATTCTAATGTCAGTGATAATCTCATTATAGCAATGGTGCAAGTATCCTTAGACTTGAGGTACTCAAGGATATCTTGGATACTGATTCTGTGCTTTGACTCCATTCCTTGTTGCCTTACAGAGGTCGCTCATAGGGTGGTGATTGGGTACAGTTTGAGATATTCGAAGGTAATTGAGTAGCCAATAGAGGATTCACCACTTCTGTGATAGCAGAAGATGATACCCATGGCCTCTTGTCAGGGTCATTACTTGGAAATCTCTGATCAGAGTACATATGTCATGAAGAGTGTCTTCATTGACATATTAAGTATTAAGTAATGAGTCCCAGGACAAGAACTGAAATCACTTGGACTAGATTTGACGTAGTCAGTCTAGTAAGAGTTGACACATTGCCCATACTCATAACCAAGTGGGGTATAGCATGGTGAAGGGACGAATTGCACGGTAATTGTCTATGGAAAGGTTCGTGATATGGTCCATGATGGATATATGTTTATTCGTCAAACTAATTACTTTCCGGTCAATTGGGGGTCATGATGTGTTGCTAGATACCGCTCATGACTTGCTTAGATTAAGTGTTGATCTAAGTGGCCAATATAACCGGGAACCTAATGGGTCACACGCATAAGAGTGTTTCGGAGAACTCGTAAAATAGTTTTGGACAGAGTTCCAATAAATGGAGAGCAGACGGATTAAATGGATCCTGATGAGATCGAGATATGTCCCGATGAGATCGCGACATTGATATTGCTAAAAATCATTTCCGGGGATTTTTCCCATACCGGGACAGGGTAGGCCGGTAGGACCGACTCCAGTGTGATTGGACCGCTTCAGCAATTATATATATATATATATGATTAATTAATTAATTAATTAATATATATGTGTGTGTACGTGGGATGGAAGGAGAAGATGGAAGAAACTTCCATTATTTTGCTTAGTCATTAAAGTATTAAATGACTAAAGACAAAATAGAACATAGGAATGAAAAGTGATGTTCGTTGATGTGTGTGGAAGGATATAAGTGGTTTAAAAACAAGTTTTAAACCTAAGGGAATGTGATGATCATCGTGGGTTTTAGAAAAGGTTTTTAAAACTTAAGCTTTCATCTCCTCTCCTTCAACGAGCATCTCCTTCCAAGCTTCTTCTTCATCTCTCCTTCACCGTCAGTTTCCAAGCTCTCTAGAACAAAGGTAAGATCTAGCAGTCTTTACTTTGTTCTAGCTATTCCCGGGTCAAAGAGTTTGTCCCGGTTAGGTTTTCCGATCTCTGCGTGGATACCGTTAGAGACGGTCTCCTTTGGTCGTTTGGTTTGAGTTTGTTAAATATACACATGGATCCTGGCTTTCGGGAAGGTCCCGGAACAAAAATTTTTGTTTTCCGCACCGTGGGCATGTGATGCTCACACCGGGATTTTCCTACACTTACCAACTCTAATTTGACTCCTACTGAATATGTGAACCCCTATGCCAACACTACTAGAGCTTTCAAAAAACCTTAGACCCAGGTGGCAAGTGACTCCAATTCTGTGATCAAACTTAGCTAGTGTCTCCCAAAAAGGAATTTTGAAATTCAAGTAATTGCTCCCCATATTGATACATCAAATGCTGAAGTACAGATGTGGAATGCAGCACATAGTATTTTTCCTGGACAAAAGAGTCATTCCTAGCTATGAAAGCTTGGGCCAACACTAAAAGATGTTCTTGTTACTTCATATTTCTCAGTAGCTCCTCTGTAAGGAAGTCCTTGAATTAGGACCTTCATGATCAAAACAAATCTATTTTGTTTCAAAACTGGCAACCAAGGATCAACATTGAAGATATCAAGCAATTTAATAACCCAATATGGATGTGTGTTTATGGAATTCCATTTGATTATTGGACCACATAAGGACTAAGCCATATCTCATCTTTGTTGGAAGACTTGTATGATTAGACCAAGCTAAAACAGAAACAAATATAATTAATTTTTCTAGAATTTGTGTAGAAGTTATGGAGAATTTTCTTGATGAAATTCCTATACTTAGACTATAAATGACAAGTTTTAGCTGGGGGAGGATGTTATTAAGTTAACTTATGCCTGGAAGCCTTCAACAATGACATCAAAAAAAACTTGAAAGCCTAGCTGTAACTTAATTTTTTGCCAATTGTTTGGAAGCTTACGCACAACTACAATTCACACCTAAATGAAAGAATCCTGATTCTATCCCTGCTTACATCTTTATCATTTATGCACTTAATTACTCCTTTCAATGGACAACCTTATGGACTAAGCTTTAGGGACAAAAAGTATATCTTCAGTAAGAAGATGAGCAAAATAAGGGAGGAACTTAAATCATTTTGCAAGCAAAATATTGGTAATACACCATCTACTTTAGACTGCTAAATTTGTACTAGACGTGACTTAATCTAATCTATACAAGGATCCTCAATCCACACATCTTCAAACTAGAGAAAGGTAAGCTTCGCACAACATTCCTCAAGCTATTAGCTTTGATTATTTCTTGAAGAAGCAAAGATGCTGGATTACGTGGTTGAAGCAAGGTGATAGAAATTTAACGTTTTTCCATAAAGCAATAATCTCCAGCAGGCTATATATATGACTATCCATTTCAAACTCAGGATCAGTCTTAATAACATAAGATCAACTCCTTAAAAATGTAGTAGAGCGTTTCTCTAGTCTCATGGGTTCTTCTGATGCTTGCTCAACCCAAGACTAATATAGAAAGTTATTCAGGATCAGATCATATCTCAAGTAGGTAACATGCTAGCTCAACTAGTCAATGCTTAAAAGTTGCTAAAGCTCTAAGATCTTTACTTCCATATAAGGCACTAAGGCATGATGGTCTTAATGCGAATTTCTTTATCAAAACTTGGCTTATCACTAATCAACTAGTTGTGGATGCATCTCTTTAATCTTCAAGGAATAACAAAATTTGAAGGAAATAAATTGCACATTTATTACTCTTATTCTTAAAGGTAGAGATTATAAAACTGTAAATCAACTTGTTGCAATACTATTGACAAAGTTATCTACAAAATCATAGTATAGAGGCTAAAATCAGTTCTTCAAAATTACATTGATCAGGTTTAGGGAGCCTACATACTTGGCAAACATGTTGGTGATAATATCACGATTATTTAGGAACTGTTTGAGCATTATATTAGGAAAAGAGGCCATAAGAACTATGCATTAAAGTTTGACTTCCAGAAGGCTTCTAATACAATTGATTGGTCCTTTATTATAAATAATTTTCTTACTTATGGATTTCCTAGTATATTTATAATATGGATTTGACAATGCATCTTAACAGTGTCTCTTAATATATTGGTGAATACAGAGCTTCAAGCCTAATTAAAGGAGCTAAGGGAATTAGGCAAGGGGACCCTTTATCCCCTTACCTATTCTTACTAGCAATGGAAGTATTCAACAAGCGATTAAGAAGAGTTGTGGAGAGAAACCAAATTTTCGAACTCCATGCTAAGTGCAAAAAGTTTGGAATTTTGAACTTAAATTTTAATATGATTTGTTTTTATTCTCCAAAGATGATTGCAACTCAATTTTCTCTATCACAACTACTTTTAAGATGTTCAATACTCTATCTGGAGCATGTATTAAAAGAATCAAAGGTTCCTTGAAAATTTTAGCAAATGTCCTCAATATGAGTTTATAGTCATCAACCATAACTAATTTTAAGCTATAAGAATTGCTAGTTCAATACCTTAATGTACCTGTATCCTCAATTAAACAAAAACATGTTGATATCAAGCTCCTTATTGATAAAATCCTAGACATATTGGAGCTATAAGGAATTTTCCTTATTTGATAGGCCCCAATTAATTAAATATGTACTTACATCCATAAGTATATACTGGGCCTCTCATTTTGTGTTCCATCAAGGTATTATAAAGGAAATTGATAGAATTTTTAGAAAGTTCTTGTGGTTAGGATGCAAGTTGGAAAACACAAGGACCAAAATTAGACGGTCTGATTTATGCCAACCAAAAAAGTAGTGTGGTATGGAAATATTAGCAAATAAATTGATGAATCAAGTGCTATAGACAAAAAAGAAAAGATATACAATCATTTTGGGTAAGAGAGGTACGTGCATTTTTCATCAAGGATAAATGTTTCTGAAACCTCAAAGTTTGTTAGGCCCGGGCCCCGGATCCCTATTCCCGAGGGGGGGACCCTCGGGTCGCGCCGGCGACGGGCGCCTAAATAATCTAAGACCCGATCCCAACATCCATACAAATACATAATTCGATTCACACATATACTCATTCATGCTATCTCACACACATTAAAACATAATCAAACACCCCAAAACTAAGGGGCTTCAGGCCATTACAAATTGTGTTCATATCCATACACAGTACAGAATAAAATCTAAAGACAAAATACATGAAAAATGCTCCATGATGAAATGCTCGGAGGGCCAACCAAAGTACCAACTTAATATAAAACTCCTAACTAGCTTGAAGTTTCCGATGCCTTGCAAGATCAGCGATTATCCTGCTCTGCACCTGAGGAGGGAAAGAATAATGAAATTTGAGCTACACACTCGATGGCTAATATAATTATAGCCATCGGTGACTAGCACAAAATCAGGCATATGTAGGTATATATGTATATACATGCAACAATTCTAGCACATTCAGCATAATTAATGCAACTTGTAAAACATGCCACAAATATGCTTCATAGCAAACAGATCAATAATGCAATGCACATCACATGGCTCGAGGGTTCCATGGAAACAAAAGGGAGAAACCGAAGTTTACACCCTGAACAAAATGAGTCCATTCGGAGCTCATAAGCCACAAGCGGGCAGCCGGGAGAAGGCTCTTGTCGACGTGCACGTGACGAACGAAATGGTTCCACTCTCACCCAAACAAAAGCATATAATCATGCTAAGAATCATTTCATCATATGATAAGCTTTCATACTTTTCATTTATTCAAAATGCCATGACCGAAGTCGAGGCATAACATGCTCATAATCAAATTCATTTCTATCAGTTCTCATGCTTCTTCAAGTCTCATAATATTTCATGCTAAACAGTATTCACATGTTCGTTCAAAAGTCATATACTTCATCATACATATATTCACACATAGGCAAGAATTTGCCTAATCACACAATAACTATAAGTAAATTACCCACCTAATATCGCTTGAGAATCCGATTCACTGTTGTCCTTCCTCTTGCGATGGAATCGGGTCAGCTTGATTTCCTAAAACAAACCAAGTTTTCAATCAATCAATATCCAAAAGAAATATTCACAAAGCTTGAAAATCCAAAATAAAGCACTAAAAGTCTAAGTTCGATTTCCTCATAAAATCCCGAACCCTTAGAGACAAATTCCAAACTTCCCTTCTTCATAAACCTTGTAGCCCTCTACTAGATCACAACGAATCTGAAATCACCTCAATTGGACATCTACAACCCAAGATATGCCCAAAAATCTCCTTCAGAAAAATTGGATGCTCGCCGCGGCGAGCCAAATCTCTTCGCACGTCGCGACGTCGCCCCTCTCGCACGTCGCCACGAATGCCTCTCTCGCACGTCGCGGCGTGCCTCCTTTGCATGTCGCGACAAACGCCTCCCCGCTCATCGTGAACGAATTTAATTATTATACGTCGCGACGAACTCCACGTCGCGGCGTGTTCATACGCACGTCGCGACATGCGGGTCTGGAGCTCGACTCCGAAACTCGATTTTCAGAATTTTCCAACTTCAATCCTTTCCCAAACTCAAATGCAACACACCTAAGCCTTAGATCATGCCTTATACTACCTTTCTAACCCAGCAGCAACTCAAAATCAGTCATAAACACATCAACCCACAAAATCTAACCATTTTTACCCTAAAACTCTAAATCCACCGATTCTATTACTTTCATCCTATCTTTGGGTTTAATCTAACCATAACAAGATTCAAAGAAGCGAAACTTACCCGGAAAACTGTCGGAAATCCTCAAAGATCAAAATCCCTCTTCTCTTCTCTTCCTCCACCCACGACACTCTTCTTCTTCTTTTCTCCTTCTTTTCTTTCTTTCTTCTATTTCCTTCTAACTCTTTCTTATGTCTAAAGACTAACTTACCCCTCTTAACAAAGCTTAAACCACTCCAACCTAAGCAAACTTCCCAAAATGCCCTCATATATTCTTATCCTATAATTCTCATTTACACCACATTTAAACCTTAATTATCCACTATTACATCCAAATTAATCAACTTAGGGCATAAACACATAATCAACACAATCAATGCTTAAGGACATCATAATTTTTTTTTTGGGTCTAACAAAGTTCCCATCAATGCTTCAACAATTATGAAGTTCATTGGGAAAGCTAAATATAAGATAAAGAGGGAAGTGCTTTAATCAAGCTGGTAATGGTGAACTTACTGATTTTTGGTTTGATAGTTGGGCTCTCTATGGAACACTCATTTAGATCAGTAATTTGGAACCTCTAAAAAGCTCATGCCTTGCTAATGCTTCCTCCTCAAGTGTAATCACCTTCTTAATCAATTACATTTTGCATAATAACATAGATGATAGATTGATATGGAAATTAGAGGCCTTTAGGAGCTACTCTAATGCTTCATATGGATTGCTATACAATAACATGCACTTCTTTCCATTTTACTCTTGCTTCTATAACATTCTCCTTGCCACCATTCTATAGGTAACTAGAAGTTTTTCAATTGCTTTACTAATAAAGCAAGGTAATACTAAATGAGAAGCCTAGTACAAACTTTTTAACTTCAATACATATGATATTAGTTTGACTCTTCCTGTCATAGTGAGGGATTTAGAGCTCCAAATACTTATACTTGACATTATTTTCTCCATTAGGGGTTTGAATTTTGAATAGGAGAGCTTAGTGGATGATATAGGGACACCTAAATAGGTAAAGGGTAATTTATGATAATTGGATCCAGTTAGGGAAGAGAACAAATTGACATTATGAGAAACACTTGTAGAGAGATACATTCCACTCTTCTCATTATTAACTTGTAACCTGGATATTTTACTGAATATTTTTAAAGAAGTCACTAGAGATGAAATTGAGTGGTGATCAACCCTTAAGAGTGGGAATAAATCATCAACAAAATTCAAGTTTAAGATCCCATTCTTTTTGCACATATAATGGTGTTTGAAAAGTTTATTCCTTTTAACCACCCTTGTAAAAAGTCTACTAAACACCTCTAAAAAATAAATATGGTGAGATTGAGTCACCTTTTTTTAGGCCTTTCATACTTTTGATGATGTTTAAAGGTTCATTATTAACTAAAATTTTGTACAATACTCTGGTAATACGTTGCTCTATCCTCTCAATGAATATTCTTGAAAGACCATATGTTTTAAGGAAATTGATAATGACATTCCAATCCATTGAGTCATAAGTTTTTTGAAAGTCCACCTTTAGTGAACAATTCCTACTACCACTCTTTCTTATATAATTTCTAAAAATCTCTTACACAAAAATGTTTTTGTCCTCAACCTGTCTTCCTAGTATATAGGCACCCTAGTGGTATCCAATATGATTCGATAAAACTTTTTTCAGCCTTTATGCTAGCATTTTTTATATTAACTTGTATATGGAGTTGTAATAGGCTATAGGTAAAAAAATCCTTCAATGACTTTTGCTGATTGCCTTTTGATATTTATATAATGAATTTTCTATTTATCTCCCTTAAAAATTTTCTTTGCTTGAAAAACTCATCAATTACTGCTATCATTAAGCTTCTAGTCATGACCTACATCTTCTAAAGAAGAAGATGTTCATGCCATTAGGACTTTATGCCTTAAATAGGCTTAGTGTTTTTAGAACATTATTAGCATAAAGATTATTGATTATTCATTGATAGGCATTTGAATAATTCTATTAGAAAGATTAAAAGAAATCTTTAAAACAAATATAAGAGCTTTGGTTTAAATGTGATAAAGAAAGCATTAACATATCTAGAATTCAATTTATATTATATAAAGTATTATAAATTTGTTTTGATTACTTATTTTCATAAAATTTCACTTACTAATGAGGAATAAAGTGATTATTTCTATAAGTTTTAAAAGAATTTTATGACGTAATAATCATCTTTATAATTTTAAATATATAGTATCAAATTTTATTTTAAAAGTGTATGAAAAATTTAAAATGTTAAAAAGAAAAAAGACTTTTCATTTATGAATATAACAATTTATAATATGTAAATTTTTTAATGAATATCGATTAAAATTTTCTTTATTGTTCTCAATGATTAATACTTTTGATTTTATTAAACAAGAAGAAAACATTGTTTATATGATAAATAATGGGCAAGAAGCCACTAAAAAATTTGAATCTTATTTAGTTTAAATTTTATTAAAAGAAGAAGATTCTCAAAACTTTTGAAGGTAAATATTATTTGAAGACAACTTTTCTTTAGAAAAAATACTCCTCCTTCACTTTAGATTTCCTCAACCACCTAACGACTAACTAATTTTCTTCTTCTCTATTTTTTGCACCAATACATAGCTCGTTTCCTTATTTTGCATGAGTCCCTTTATACAATATCCCTCAAATCTCTCCTCCTAATTGGTCTTAGTTTACTTTTGTCCTGCTTTCCATTTTTAGTAGATCTTTAACAAGTGCTTTCCCACTCTATGTACGAGGTTACTTTCCTTTATCTCTTTTAGTATGGAATTTCAAAACTCAAATAAAACCACCCTTATATACCCCTCTATCATTCAACTGATTTCCAAGAACTCCAATCTCTTATAACTTTCACTCTATTTTATCGAAGTCTCACTTTTGAATCAACCTCGTCTCTTGTTATTTTAACTAATGATTTATGCCCCTTTAAAATTTACCTTCCTCCTCCTCCTTATAATTCCTTTTCATAGTCCCACATTTAATCTTATTTATACTTACACCACTAAGGTGAAGATCTCTACCTAAGGTTTAAAAATAAAAAACTCTTGGTGTTAGGTGGCAAGAGACTGGTCCCTGGTGAAAAACTTGTATACATTCCACCTTCTAGATTTGATAGATGAACTTTAGTGGCTTTCCCACTAGAAATCCTTAAAGTTGGAGCCTTTAAGAAGTCAGATACTCTAATAGGATTCTTCACTAAAGAAAGGCCAACCTTTGTTATATTGAACAAGTAGACTCAACATAACTAGCAAAGGGCTAAATTAGAAGTTCTCATCATTAAGCAAGGTTTATATGATAATAAAATGCTTAATACTACAGGTATACATAGCGTATCTTGTAGCATCAAAGGTATCATTACCATGAGGACTATTAAACACCTACATAACTTGAAAACAACTTTGTCTAAGGTACTAAAATTGATTTGAATTAAAATATATAACTAAAATTAAAATTAATAAAACAAAACAAGCACTAATTAAAAATTAAACTACCAATGAAATTAATATTAATAAAGTTTGAAGACTTAGGAAGTATTACATCTCCTATATTTTGTTGATTCAATTTATGTTTGATTATGGATATATTAAAGTTTTGATTATTGTATGTCAAGATCTAATCAAATAACACTAATTGAATTCGATAATCATAGAGTTGTAATCTCTTGATTCATAAAACTATTCTAACTTATCTAATTAGATTTGAAGCAATCCTATGGATAATTAATTTCACAGTTAAGATCTCTCTTCAATTATTTGTTAATATGATAATTGTAAGTTTATTAAGTTATCAACTCTCGTTGCACATCTTAATACTAATGACTTGATTCACTGTCTCGATTTGTTACCCAATATATGCATGACAATTATCATAGACATGCATCAATGTATTGAATTCAATAAAAATAATATTCATAAAATTATTCTAGAATAATCCCTAAATATGGATTTAGAGACCTCCAATCATGTTAATAATCTTAAAATTCTAAATAAACATTCAATTCTATGAAATACATAAAGGGAAAAGAGTAAAAAACTTATTAAAGTCTTGATCTGGAATGCCAAAAATTCTCTGAAACTTTCTTTGATCTCCTTTTTGATTTGCTTTGATGTAGTGACTGTAACTTCTTTTTGGTGTTTTTCATGTTCTTTTATAGTGCTTGAGTGTTCTAGGGTTGTGTCTAGGGTTTCCTCCCTTTATTTAGTTTTAAAAATAGCCTCGAACCTTTAGAACTTAAAAAATCTCATGCCATAATTGTACCCTACGTGAATTTTCCTCCTCTATCATAATCATGCATGGTGCAATTGTGCCAACATGCATGCATCTAACATCTTCTCCATTCTTCAATTTCCTATTTCCTAACACTCACAAACACCTCTTGAAACATAAAATTGAAGTCAAATTCTTGCTCTAAACCAAAAAAACACTTAAAACACATACAAAAACTAACAATAACACAATTCTAAGCTTATAAACTTGATAACATCTAATAAACACTTAAAAACATTCTTAAACACCTAGAAAAACATACTATAATCTACACCTTTTGTTGGACCCCAAACTTTTTTCTAGAATTGCGAGTTAAAATTTGACATAAAATGAGAAATTGGTGGTGAATTAGTCATGTATAAAGAAAAAGAAAATTTGAGAATGTGAATGATTTTATGAGATTAAGATAGGTAAAATGTGTGTCTACTTTTGTTAGTGATGGTTATGATTAATTATAGCCTAAAATGGAGTTTTGAGTTTATATGGAATTGAAAATGAATAAATTGTTTTGAATGGAATTGAAAAGTAAGAAATGGATAATGAAAGTGTTAAATGTTAGGGAATTGCAAGTTTGACTTTTTAGGATGAATAGTAACAGAGTTGACCTTTTTGAGCTGAAATCTTTGTGAATTTTTCTGACTTGATTTAGGCAGAGTTTGAGAAAATGATCTGTATGAAAATTGTAGCTTCTGTCGAGATCTTTCTATCGACTTAAAATATGACATTTTTCGATATCGGGATTGAAAGTTATGATCTTCCGAAGTTAAGGGTATGTTACTTTGTTTTTGAAAATGCTCATAAGTGTAGGATTTTATATGTAATGTTTTGAGGGAAAATTATGGACTGATATGTTTTGAATTGAGTTAAGTGGTCTACATAAAAGCTATAAAGGAAGTTTATAGCTTTACAATGATGTATAATATGTTATTTTAGGTTGTGGAAATTGAAAGATGTGAATGTTGGAAGTTTGGATATTGTTTAAGTGATTTTTAACAGGGCAGAAACTTTGATTGAAAAATTGACCTAGGTAGAGGTTGAAATTGCCTTTAAGTGCTTCATGAAAGTTTTAGATTATGTTTTGATCTTTCCATTGAAGTGAAGTATGCAATTTTCGGACCATGGAATAGGAAGTTATGATTTTTAAAAGGTTCTGTTACTGTTTAGCATGATTATTAGTATACAGAACCTTTGATTGGAAATTTGACTTCCTTAGAGGACAATTTGATTTTTCTGTCCTTCATGAAAGATGTAGGTTTCTTTCTAATATTTGCATTGATATAAAATATGACATTTTTAGACCTTGGAGTTGAAAGATAGAAATTTTCAAAGTTTAGTTACTGTTTTGGGATGACAAGTAAGGGTAGTAACTTTGATTGGGTTTTTGACCCCTTTAGAGATGGAATTAATTTTCTAGTTCTTCGTGGAAGTTGTAAAGCTTCCTTGGATCTTTCTATTGATACCAAATATTTCAAATTTGGAGTTCAGGAGCAAGAGTTATGAAATTTGGAAATTTCGGTTATATATATACAATTTTGACTCCTTCTGCTTTTGTTATTTCCTTCCCAATCCGACCCTCTATCAATCTTTTATTTATATCTTTTCCGTCCGACATTCGATTGATTTGGTTTTTAAATTGTTGGATTCCTAAGACATCCCTACATCTGTCCATGAAGAATTGTGAATTTTTTAGATTAAATTGAGGAAGATCGATTTAATCAAAGTGAGTTGGAAATTTTTTTGAACATGGTTCAGTCTTATGAGAAATTTTTGATTTGTGGAGATCTGATTGATCTGATTCTTGTGGAAAAATAAAATAGAGACTTGGGGCTACAAATCATATGAAGGAATTGAATTTCAATTTAGCCCCTAAGACTTTCAATTTCTGAATGGAAGTCGAGTTTAGTGTGCAGTCTTGGATTAGAAAAATCTGAAAGTATTTTGGCCATAACTTTTGCTCTAGTCATCCAAATGAGGTGATTCTTGATTTGGATTAAACTAGAAAAATAGGGATACAAATGTTATGAAGGAATTGAGTTTCAATTTAGTCTTTAAGAATGTCAATTTTCAGACGGAAATAAATTGCTGGAAAATATGTTAGCATAAGAATAGTCCGAAATGTTTAGAGTATAACTTTTGGTGTAGTGATCCAAATTAAATGATTTTGGTGGCGTTATGAAATTAAGACAATCAGGAACAATTATCTAGAAGGAAGTTTTAGCAAATTCCTTCAATTTGATGGTTAGAAAAATATCCTAAAATAAGCATATATTAAAGAGAATTTTAGGGGCAAATTTGGAAGATTACTTAAAGTGTTAAGTTTTAAGGCTTTTAAATAAGGGCATGAAAGTCTTTCCCCATTCATTAAAGGGCAAGACATGGGCTTTCATTTAACATAAAGAGAACCACGAAATTAAAAGAAGAGAAACAAAAGAAGAAGAAAGAAGAGTGAAGCTTCGGTGATGGAGAAGAAGAAGAGAAGAAAGGAAAAAGCTATGGCTCGATTTTTATGGGCTTTCAAGAGTGTTTTTAAGTAGATTCTAGAGGAAAAAGGTGGAAGAGCATGAGAGCTTCCTATGGAGATAATAAAATCCAAAAATGGTGAAGATTAAGGTAAGAAACAATTTTTGATCTTTGAATTTTTAATGAGTTTTTGATTTAGATAGCTTATGATTGGAATGAGTTTGTGATTTCCAAGCTTAATTTTGGTGATTATGCTTTATGTGATGTTGGATTTGGGTGATTATGGATTAGGGAATTTTAATTTGGAGGAAAGAAAGAAGCTTTGGACAAGTTTCAAGCATGGAATTGAGGTGGGTAATATGTTTATATTTTGAATTATACGCTAGTTATGCATTTTTGAAAAATCAAGAAAGTAAAATTGTTTATAAATTATTATTTTTGAATGATTAAATTTATTGATTTTGGGAATGATTTACGAAATGATTAAATTCATTGTTTTCGCATGATTTAAAGAATTTGATTATATTGCTACGATTTTAGCATTCTTCGTGTTTAAATGATTGAGAATTTGCGATACGTGAATTTCTGTTTCATTGTGATTTTATGAATGATTTTATGTTTGAATATGATATGACATGATTATGAGAACTGAATTTTCGAAATGTGCATACGGGCAAATCCAATTTTCAAGTATGGATGTGTTATGTAGGTTTGGTTAGGTCCCATAAGAGGGACAAGTGTACTTGTCTAGGCTTCGCCCGCCTGCCCACAAGCGGCATTGGAGCTCCATAAGGACTCCCATAAGTTCACGGCTACACCGGACCGCTATGTAGGAAGGTGTAGTACGTTTTGTTCAGGGCTACATAGGTGCAGTACGTTCTGTTTTGGACCGACCCAAACCATTCTAATGTGCTATGTGCTTTTGTTTTGTTTCTAAGTGTGATGCATTGCATGATTTGAACATTGTTCATGAAATTTGAAAGAAACTGAGATTTTCACTATTTGAAATGGTTCATGAAGTTTGAAAAAGTGAGAATTTTGAGAAATAAGCAATTGATTTTTTCAATCGTGAAATATTTGAAATTGTTTATGAATGATTTGGAAAATTGAGAAATTTTGAGAACTAAGCATTTGATGATTTTTCATCTGTGACAATTTTATAAAATGATAAAAGTTTTGAAAAGATGATTTTTGCTTATTTTTCGATTTATAAATATGTTATCCACGAGCTGTCAAGCTCACCTCCTTTTATCCCCATCTCTAGGTATCGAACGAAAAATCGGATGAAAGAAAGTCAAGAATTTTGATCGATATTTGCATATCTTATATATTGAGTAAATTGGATTCTGGTATTGGTTTGTATATGGCTTGAAAATGCCATTAAAGTTTGTAGTGTATTTATTTTGGAATGTAATTGAATTCTGGACTTGTGTATGAAATTGAGATATAAATTTATGTATGATTATAGGATATGAATTGTGATTGTATACGAATATAATTAGTTTGGGTTTGGATTGAATTATGAATTTGCATATTGAATTGAGATGAATATGAATGGGATTGCTTGTGATATGGGATTCCGGACAGGAGGTCTGATGATTTGTGTTACTGGATTTGAGATATTGAAGTGTTTATTTGAGTATGCTTTATTGTGAATGAGTCATGGGTATATGGATATGTGTGTTAAGTGTCTTTTGGCAAAAGAAAGGAATAATGAGATTTTGTATACGTCATGTGTGAGATTCTTTTGGAAAAAGACAAATGAGAATTGGTTAAAAGATGAATTATGAGATTTGTATAATTGTATAAGACGAATATTATGATTTGAGTTTTTGATTGAGGTAATGGAATTGATGAATTCCAAATTGAAAAAGTGTATTGCTTTGTATGAGATTAAGTAAAATGAAAATGATGAAAAATAAAAAAA
Source organism: Erythroxylum novogranatense (assembly GCA_029891385.1). Taxonomy (NCBI): domain Eukaryota; kingdom Viridiplantae; phylum Streptophyta; class Magnoliopsida; order Malpighiales; family Erythroxylaceae; genus Erythroxylum; species Erythroxylum novogranatense. The sequence goes on along the minus strand of CM057234.1, from coordinate 40,589,993 downwards.
TTTATACCGGATTTGATTGGCTTAGACTGAGTGAGTCATATGGTTTCCAACGCGCCGCTGTTCTAAAAGTGTATGTTATCGGATGTAGGAATTTGTTTCAGTTCGATTGAACCGTTTGTGTGTTTTGATTTGATTCGCTTTCGATTCTTACGTCTTTTGATTTGTTTTGTGATCTTTCGATTCCTTTGGTTTCCACTTTTTGCGTTCTTTAGTTTTCACCCTCGCTTTATGATTTCAAGATTTGTTAGAAGGAAGATTGTGTTTTAAGTGGAGTCAAATTCTGGAATTTCTGCAGACTCCAGATTCCATCCTTAGACATGCCCACGCCTAGTCTCTGATTTTCGACCAGATTGGGAATTCTGGATTTTTCTTTCTTTCTTCCGCTTTCGTCCTCTTTGTTTACTTTCGCTTTGTGTTCCGATTCGTGTTTTCGTCCATTTGTTTTTCCGGTTGGGGTCCGATTCCCAAATCGGGTCTCAACACCTTTCACTCATCAATAAACATGATATATTCATCTTTAAATTTTCATATATGGAAAGCATGAGAAGATATTCAAATAAGTGCCATAACATATTAACAACAAACCAATCTTTTTTATAAAATTAGAGACCAAGATTCAAAATGGAGAGAGTAAGTATGATCCACGTTTGTATATGAATTAAATTCTATAATGTTTTGTTAGAGTATTAGTCAAAAATGAGATTAAGATACTAAAAAGTTTCATTAGCAAGCTATATACTTAGATGAGGCAATGACCTTTAAAAAATGTACAGGGTATGCTACGACATGCATAGAGATTAAAATATACTAAAAACTACCTAACTCAATACCTATTCTAAAGTTAGATGAGGATGACATATTGATTAAAATGAAAGTGGCTATCAATTATCTATAGAAGTCAAATCTATCTCATTAAATGAAATGTTTGAAAGATATTAAGAAATTTTTATGAGCTAATAGGTGTTGAGGAGAATGAATTGATTACTAACAATACTAAGAGCTCTAAGTAAATTGTTGTACCATCATTACAAAATCCTATATTTAACCAAAATCTATTATATCTAGTGCTAACACCAACACAAAAGGATCCTTGGCCCTTTAAAATACAAATGTTGGAATAGTTGAGTCAGAAAGGAGAACTGCCTATCCCCCTAATAGAATAAGGGGAAGAAAAGATCCAAATTTATAATCTTAACTTAATGATCCTCATAGTGGGATTTGATTTGGTTTAAGTTTCTACGATGGAAAAAATGCAGGTAAATAGTAAGGAGTAGACTAATAACAAAACTATAGAAGCTAAAATCTACAATTCCCTAAGTATGATCATGTCTACTCACAATATTTTAGGTGATGAATTTATCCCTGCAACAAGAAAAAAGTCAGGTAGGAAAGTGAAAAAAAAAAGAAAGAACCTCTTTCACCCCCTAATGAAAAAAAAGAAAGAACCTCTTTCACCCCCGCAATTGATTTATGTTATAAGATTCAATTGTCCCAAAAAATGATAAATTATTCATGATTACTTGCTAATAAATAAGCCAAATTTAATAGATTTTTGGAAATTAAATTGAAATTTGATACTTGTAATAGAGATTTATGGTTTTTGAGGAAGGAATGGTCTTTATTCACTAGTTATCAACACCACTTCTATGGATGAATCATAGTAGCTTTTTAACCTAACAAAGTGAAAATAATTTAAACATTTTTAATAAATCAACTATTGCATCTATCAATGCAACTTTTCCCAATCCTTCAACTATTTGTTTAAATTTTGTTTAGGTTCCCAATATGGTCTTTTAGAGAACTTCACTCTAGAATGAAATAAGGAATATTGTCAAGAATATAAACTCCCTTTAGATGATACTAAGAGACTTCAATAGTGCACATTATCCATCAAAATCTAAAGGAGACAAAATAAGACAGAAAAATCATAATGATGACTTCAAGAATTGTATAAGCTGGGTTAGTGTGGTATATTTAAGATATGAGGGAAACTTCTTTATATGGAGTAACAGGCAATGTGTGAAATAGTTGTACAGGAGGAAGCTAGATAGGGCATAAATTAACCAATTTTAGATTCCAACAATCTTCCATCTAATCATTCCTTTATTGAAAAAAACAATTTTACTAAAGAGACTAAGAAGAGAACCCTACATTCAATAATTATTTGACTAAGTTGAAAGGTTTGAATAAGAGGTAAAAGAAGCAGATAAGAATCGGTGTCTAAGGCCTTAAAGTTTACAAATGTATGGAAAAGAATAAATTCATTAAAGAAGAACTCAATAAGATGAATTAAATTCATACTATCAATACTAATTCTACTATTAAAAGATATATAAACAATCTTAACCAAGTGCAGGATGAGAAGAATTAATATCCAACTAATGCATTGAATAAAGTAGAAAAGAAACTAGTTATAAAGAATTACTTCTAAGCATTTCTTTCCATGGAGTTTAATGGTTAATTTAAATGGAGGCATAGTTTAGAAGCATTAAAAGATCAAGAATATGGTGTAAACTTACTTCCAAAACACTAAGCACTTCCCTAGTATTTCTCTACTATGTAGATACTCAAGTAATTAATCCCTAAATCAATATCAATAGAATAATTTGAATTTCTAATAAGGGAATTTAATATGTCTGATATTAAAATACTACATTCTCATAGATTCCTAATGTTAAGTCAAAATGACTTTACAGTAATGATTTTGATGAAGCACAAATAATGAAAGAATGAAAAACAGACGGAGAAGCGAAAAGCAGATGAAAGGAAATACAGACGGAGATTAAAAAGTAGACGAAGTTAAAAAGCAGACGGAGAATAAAAAGCAGATGCTAAAAAGCAGACGAAGTTGAAAAATAGACGAAGAATAAAAAGCAGATGAAGTTGAAAAACAGACGGAGATTGAAAAGCAGACGCTGAAAAACAGACGAAGAATAAAAAGTAGACGAAGTTGAAAAACAGACGGAGATTGAAAAGCAGACGGAGAATGAAAAACAGACGGAAGCCAAAAAAAACAGACGATGAAAAGCAGACGGAAGCAAATCAAGAGTCAGTTCGAGTTAGTTACAAAACTCAACTGAATAACCATTTCTTTCAAGATTCAAGAAATAAGATTCAAGAAACAAGATTCAAGAAGCAATTACAGACGAAGGCTATAAATATGAGTCGAAGTCGTAGATTGCAAAGTTAGCTGATTTACATTTATGTGTACATTGAAAAGCTTAATTGAGAGTTTATTGTGCAAATAGCTAGAGCTATCTTACTGTAACAAAGCTCGAAAATCTTTCTGTGAGAAAGTAGTACAGATAGCCTGCAGAGGCTAAGTGTGAAAGAATACTGACTGTAAGAGACCTAAAGAGGCTCAGAGTAAAAGAATACTTGTAACGTTTGAGAAGTAGTGAAATCTCATAAAGAGATCTAAGGACTGGACGTAACCCACGGTTTGGGGTGAACCAGTATAAAAATTACTGTGTCAACTTCTCTATCTCTATCTCTCTTAACGTTCAAAGTTTCATTTTTACTTAGTTTTCTAACAAGTTTTCAAGAATATGATCAACTTTGATTTACAGTAGTTTCTGTGAAATGAATAAGTTTTCTTTTAACAAAACGTTTTTGAAGATTTTCAAAAAGGGGAAATACACAATTCAACCCCCCCTTCTTGTGCACTTATACATCGTGTAATAAGCATTGTAATAACGTGTGATTCACTTCAATTGGTATCAGAGCTCAGTATCCAAGGATCACTGTAACAAAGTGTGGATCAAAGATTATGGCGGAATCACATACATACATTGCAGAAGGTGCCTCAGTCACTAGACCTCCAGCATTCAACGGAGAAGACTATCACTACTGGAAAGACAGGATGCGGCTGTTTATAGAATCTACTCATGTTGACCTTTGGGACGTGATAGAGAATAGACCATATACACCAATAGATGAAGATGGAAATCCTATTCCACGGATTAGATGGACAGCTGATCAAAAGGCGAGATTTTAACTAAGGTGAAATTTTTCTTGAATTGTGCCCTAAGTAGAAGTGAGTACGACAAAATCCATGGATGGGATATTGCGAAGGAGATGTGGGACACGTTGTCCATCGCTCATGAAGGCACAAACCAAGTCAAAGAATCCAAGATAAGCATTCTTGTGCACCAATACGAGCTTTTCAAGATGAAAGATGAAGAATCTATTGATCAAATGTTTGGAAGATTCCAAACAATCATCAATGGATTGAAAGCTCTCGGAAGAACTTACGATAACCAAGATAACATACGTAAGATCTTAAGAAGTCTTCCAAAGAGGTGGAGACCAAAAGTTACTGCGGTGCAGGAAGCTAAGGGTTTGAGCGTGTTAAAGCTTGACGAGTTGCTTGGATCGCTGAAGATTCATGAAGTTAAGCTCGATGCTGAAGACAAGCCCAAACGGGACAAGTCAATAACACTGAAGGCCGGAAAGAAAAATCACAAGACTCAAAGGAGGAGAAAGTCATCAAAAACATTAGAGATTGAAGAATCAAAGAATGATGACTCCAACGAATAAGAATAAGAACAAGAGTCAAGTGATAAAGATGACGAGTTATCTTTCATTTCCCGGAAGATCAGACGGATGTGGAAGAAGAAGTCCAAAGGAAGTCAGTTCTTCAAGAAAAACGACAAAGATGATGGAAAAGTAGAAAAGACATCCATCATATGCTACGAGTGTAATCAACCTGGACATTACAAGTCCGAATGTCCTACTCTAAAGAAGAAACCAAAGAAGAGTAGAGAAGGCAAGAAAAGCATGATGGCAACTTGGGAGGATCTAGATTCCTCAGAATCAGATACAAGCTCCGAGACATCAGAGCATGCAAACATTTGCCTAGTAGCCGAGGAAGAAAGTGATGAGGAGGTAACTTCTGAATACGATGACTTGCATAATGCATATTCAGAACTACTAGAAGATTCTCATGCTATTCTAAAACAGTACAAACTGTTAAAGAAAAAGTATGTAGAAAAACTTAAACATACAGAAGAAATAGAGAGAGAAAATATCTGCTTGAAAAAGCAAATAGAGGAGAATAAGAAAAAGAAAGTTGTAGATAGATCTGAAGAGATCAATCAGCTGAAGCTTAGGATTAAGAGCCTTTCAGCTGATTTAGCTACCTTCACTGAGAATACAAAGAAAATAAATGAGATGCTAGGAAAATGTAGACATCCGAGTGATAAAACTGGATTAGAGTTTATAAGAAATAAATCTCATCATGGTAGAAAGCCTCTTTTCCAGAATAAGAGGTATCACCAAATACGTTTTCATCAACAAACTGGCAAAATGCATCAAATGAATCATTATGTGCATATTACTAACCTAAGAGGAACCAAGAAAATATGGGTACCAAAAAATAAAATAGTTTCTCTTGCAGATATCCTTCCTTGGAAGATGTGACAAGCACCGTTAGTATTTAGACAGTGGTTACTCTCGACATATGACGGGAAGAAGGTCTATGTTCCTAGATCTTCATTATAAGAAGGGAGGATCAGTAACTTTCGGAGACAACCAGCAGGGCAAGATAATTGAAATCGGTAAAATAGTTTCCTGGTCAAGCAAGAGACAAAGCTCAATCGCACTATCAAATGCCGAAGCTGAGTATATGTCTGCCGCAAGCTGTTGTTCGCAAACACTATGGATTAAATACCAACTAGAAGATTATTCAGTTCATGAAGAGGAGATCCCAATTTTCTGTGACAACACCAGTGCCATCAACTTATCGAAGAATCCAATACAGCATTCGAGAGTAAAGCATATCGAAGTCCGACATCATTTCTTGAGAGATTACGTTCAGAGAAAAGTTGTGAGTCTACAATTTATTGAGACAGAGTTTCAATGGGCGGACATCTTCACTAAACCATTTAGTGAAGAACGGTTCAAGGAAATCAGACGAAACCTCAACATGGTAATGATTAATATTGAAGTGAATCACACGTTAATACAATACTTAGAAAACGATATAAGAATGCACGAGAAGGGGGGTTGAATTGTGTATTCCCCTTTTTTGATGTTCTTTCAAAAGCGATTTGTTAGAAATAATATTCTTTTAATCAAAACTTTGAATACTTTGTTTACGAATTTAAGTAATGATAACACTTGAATCTAAAAGAGAGATAGAGTAAGAGTAGTTGACACAGTGATTTATCCTGATTCACCCCAAATCGTGGGCTACATCCAGTCCTCAGAATTCTTTATGAGATTTCACTATCTCTTCAACTTTTACAAGTATTCTTTACGAGCCTCTTTAGGTCTCTACAATTAGTATTCTTTCACACTTAGCTTCTGCAGGCTTTCTACACTACTTTCTCACAGAAAAGTGTTTGAAAACTTGTTACAGTAAAATAGCTCTCGGCTAATTTGCTCAGTATGCTTTTTACGATCATGTAGATGTAATTCAACCAATTTTTCAACTAACTTTGCAATCTTCGACTTCGACTTGTATTTATAGCCTTCGTCTCCAACTGCTTCTTGATTCTTGTTTCTTGATTCTTGCTTCTTGAATCTTTAAAAGAAACGGTTAATTAGTTGAGTTCTGTAACTAACTCGAACTGACTCTTGCGTCTTTTTTTTGAATCCTGCGTCTGTCTTTCTCTGTCTATATCTTTTACGTCTGTGTTTTTGCGTCTGCGTCTGTTTTTTTCTGTTCGTCTGCGTCTGCGTCTGCGTCTGCGTCTGTTCTTTTTGTGCGTCTGTGTCTGCGTCTGCTCTTTCAATTCGCGTCTTCGTCTATTTTTATTTTGTGTCTGTGTCTGCGTCTTCATCTTATTTCTATTCGTCTGCGTCTTCGTCGCTTCGTCTGTATTGCTTCGTTTGCTTTTGTTTTTCTTTTATTGTTCTCTTTGTTATACATCAAAATTATATCTAAGTGAAGTCATTTTGACTTAACAATCTCTCCCTTTTTGATGATAACAAATTATATTTAAAAAAAAAACAAAATACAAAAATGCAATGTTTATAAAAGAAACAAAAAAAACTTATCTTCAGAATTCTTTTCTTCGTCTGCTTCAGTCACACCTTTTGAAATTCTTTTCTGAACATTTTCTTCTCCTCCTCTGCTCATTCCCTTCTCCCCTTGTTTGTTATAATAAAAAATGATTAATGACGATGGCTCTTCAACAGTTCTATCATCATCTTCTTCAAATCATTCATCGTCTCCTTTATTTCGTTGACTTCTCCGCGTAATTTGCTGATTTCAACTTGTGAGGCCAGTGGTGAAGAGGATTGATCATTCTCTGCTGAGGGTGAAGTGAACGCAATTGTTGTAGCATATGCGTCTGAGGGAGGGATGTAATCTTCATTAATCTCAATAGTTGGTGGACGAATGAATACATTTGATTCTGGAATATCTAAATCATACGGAGCAGGTAGCATAAGCAACTGTCTTCCTTGCAAGGGTATGCCTTGACTTGTATAGGATGTGGTATTAGATAAGGGCCTAATACGCAAAACCGCTCGAAAAGTGATTCAACAATGTCCTGTTACGGTGTTCCCCTCATCGGGATGTCTTTATTCTTATGCGTAAAGCTACGCCTAGCTCGCTCGAGATCTCTGTTGAAGTGCATGCATCATTAATTTTCCGCACTTCTTCTGCAATTTGATCTTCTTCTTTGGTTGATTGCAGATAGCAATAGTAGTCCTCCTCTTGGTAACAACTTCAACCATTCTGATATTAGACTTGTGTCTTCTCAAAATTCTCGAATAGTTGTATACAGTTGGACCAGATTCATCAGATTTCTCCTGTGATATCTGAACCAAGTTTAGTTTTGCTGCTGCCTCTGGTTCTGTTTCAATAAGATTCTCCAGAACCAGGCTTATCTCCTCTGGTTCCTCCTGTTGAGCAGTGGAAATTTCCTGAACTCTACTATGCTCAATTTCTTTTTCTTTTTGAGCAGCATTCAGGGTATCGTTATTTCGACTAACCTCCCTAGCAGTGGACACAGTCTTCTTCCGACTAATCTTCTTAGTATTTTCTTCTGCTTCAGTCAGTCTTGACGATTTCTGCATTTGAGATTTTACTTTTTCAGACTCAGATTTTCTCTTCTTTTCAGTCTCTTTCGCCTTTTTGGCTGTATCTTCTTCTAGAATAGAGACTAGAGACCTTGTTGTTTTGGGTGCACGAGATTGAGAACCTTCTGCTTGACTCTGCTCTCTGGCTCTCTTTGCTTCTTGTTCCCTCAGAGTCCGAATCCTCGGTGATCTCTTTGCCTTCTTTGTAATTTCACCCAAAAGATTTTCTCCTTTTCTTTTCGACACACCTTCTTCTGTCCTCCGAACTGGGTTCACTCCGCTTTGAGGACTTGCCTGTTTTATCAACGGTCTTTCGATCATTCTTCTTATTTCATCTGCAGGCAATATTATACTTACTTGGGATTGAGATCTTGAAGCGGGAGTCTTCTTCGATACACGCTCCCCCTCAGTTCTTGTTCTCCTTGAAGAGTCTGCTTTTTCTTTAATCACTGTCCTCAGACCCATTCGTCGTATAGTGATTGAGTCAATAGTACTCTTCACAGGTACAATCCTTCTATTTCCTTTGTGTAGAAGGACTACGGATTCCTTAAAAATCCTTGTAAAAAGCATACCGTAAGGATAGTTGTTTGTATCCCTCATCCCCTTAATCATATAATGGAAGATTAAGAAGGGTAAATCAATAGGATTGCGATTCAGCAGATAGAATAAACATTGTTCATCCAGAGTGGTTACCAAATGCCTTGAACCTACTCTGGGTAAAATGCAATTAAACAAAATAGCATGAAGAACCCTAGCTTTTGGGACCAGACTCGAAGTCTTCCTCTTCGAAGGGTCATTCACTCCATACAACTGTCTGCTAACATCTTCTTCATTCATATTGACCATTGTCATCCATTTAGCCTTGGTTGACAGAGTCTCACTAACCGATGGACAATCAGTCACCATCCTTATCAGCTCCTTTGTCATAAGAACAGATATACCGTCTACTGAGGATACAATAGTGTTGTCTACAAGTTGAGCATTCTTCCAAAAATCAAATACTTCATCGGTGTACACTGGTTCTCGAATCTGGAAGAAATTCCTCCAACTAGCTATTTCAATCTCAGGTTCTATGTCCATATCATCCTTCCTTAGTGACTCGAAATCCACATGTCTTCCGAATATCATAGCTGCCTCCATTGTTTTGAGCTAAACCGACTGAAAGCTTTTCTTCTAGGGTAGGATGCTTGAGAGAATTTAGAAAGCAAGATGAACCGTCTAAAGATGAGAATAACCGCAATGATTTCAACTTCAGGCTACTTGAAGAGTCTTATCACGCATGCCCTAGAATCGTTGGGATTCTAAAGATCGTGAAGCGTTTCCCTCCAAAACTTTCTTGTCAGAGAAGTTACCGGTTGTAACTTCATCGCTTCGACGATTAATTTTGACGTCCCTTTAGCTCGATTGCTCGCTAACATGGCCATGTTAAGGTTGCGTCTGATCTTCTGGAATCGTTCTTCACTCAATGGTTTAGTGAAGATGTCTGCCCACTAATACTCTGTTTCGATGAATTGTAGCTTAACCACCTTCCTCTAAACATAGTCTCTCAAGAAGTGATGTCTGACTTCGATGTGTTTCACTCTCGAATGCTAGATCGGATTCTTTGACAGATTGATTGCACTGGTGTTATCACAATAGATTGGAATCTCCTCTTCTTGAACTGAATAGTCTTCAAGTTGATATTTGATCCACAACGTTTGTGAACAACAGCTTGTGGCAGACATACACTCTGCTTCTGCAGTTGATAGAGCAATTGAGCTTTGTCTCTTGCTTGACCATGAAACTAAGTTTGAGCTAAGAAAGTGACATCCTCCACTTGTGCTCTTCCTTTCAATTCTATCTCCGGCATAGTCCGCGTCGCAATATCCGATTAACCTGAAATCTTTACCTTTCTCAAATATTAAGAAAAGATCAGTAGTACCTGCGAGATATCTCATAATCCTCTTAACGGCAATATAATGAGACTCTCTAGGATCGGCCTGAAACCTTGCACACAAGCATACACTGAACAATATATCAGGTCTACTTGTCAGTAAGATAGAGTAAAGAACCGATTATCCTCTATATGTGGTTTGATCCGACTTCTTACCAAGTTCATCTTTCGACAAAAGGTTTGAAGGATGCATCTGAGTAGTCATTGACTTCACATTTTGCATATCAAACTTATTCAACAATTTTTCACATATTTTGTTGATGGATAAAGATTTTCTTCGATTTGTTTTACTTGCAACCCAAGAAAGAATTTTAACTCACCCATCATGCTCATTTCAAATTCATTTTTCATTAGACTCTCAAACTTCATGCATAATTTCTTTGAAGTAGCACCAAAAATAATATCATCAACATAGATCATACAATTATAAATTCATTTTCATAATTCTTCCTAAAGAGCGTCTTATCAACTTGACCTCTACTAAAATCATTCTCTAAGAGAAAAGTACTCAGACGATCATACCAAGCTCTAGGAGCTTGCTTCAGGCCGTATAAGGCTTTATGAAGTCTATAGACATGGTCTGAATTTTTAACATCCTCGAAACCAGGTGGTTGCTTAACATACACCTCTTCGTCTATAAAACCATTCAGAAAGGCACTCTTCACATCCATCTGAAACAACTTTATATTATGATGATCGCATATGCCAAAGAATATCCTAATGGCTTCAAGTCTTTCATGGAGCATATGTCTCATTGTAGTCTATTCCTTCTTGCTGATTATAGCCTTGTGCTACTAATCTAGCCTTATTTCGACTCACTTTTCCTGATTCGTCTAACTTATTCTTAAAGACCCATCTCGTTCCTATAATGGATTTCTTAGGGGTTTCAGAACTAAGGACCAAACATTATTTCTAGTAAATTGATTCAGCTCCTCTTGCATGGCTAACACCCAAGCTTTATCTCGAAGGGCTTCCTCAACCTTCTTAGGCTCTATTTCAGAGATAAAAGCCACATTAGCTTCTCTTCTGAATCTGGACCTTGTCCTAACTCCTTCTGAGGTCTCTCCGATAATTAACTCTTTTGGATGAGAACTTTTATATTTCCAGTCTCTTTCCAGTCTAATAGTTTCTGGAATATCTTCAACTTTGTCTTCTTGAGTACCTGGTGCTGGAGTGTTTGTTGTGTCGTCTAAGTTCTTTGAAGGACCTTCACTCTCCATGTCATCTTCCTTATGGGGTTGGGAACCATCATCAAACTTGACATGGATGGTCTCCTCAACTGTCTTTGAAATAAGGTTGTACACCCGGAATGCCTTAGACGATGATGAGTAGCTTAGAAAGATTCCTGGATAGGTCTTTGAATCGAATTTATCCAACAGCTCCTTTGTATTCAGAATAGAGCACTTGCACTCGAATGGATGAAAGTAAGATATGTTTGGTCTTCTTCCATTCCATAACTCATAAGGAGTCTTCTTCAACATGGGTCGCAACAGAATTTTATTCTGAATATAGCATGCTGTATTCATAACTTCTGCCCAGAAGTACTTAGGAAGATTCATCTCACAAAGCATAGTCCTAGCCATTTCTTGAATCGTCCTGTTCTTCCTTTCTACAACTCCATTACATTGTGGAGTCACAGGGAGCAGAAAAATTGTGGAAAATTCCATTCTCCTCACAGAATAATCTAAACTTCTCGTTCTCAAACTCTCCACCATGGTCACTCCTAATACTAGCTATAGACATTCCTTTTTCAATCTGTAACTTTCTGGATAAGGTCCTAAAACACTTAAAAGATTCATCTTTGTGTGATAAAAACAATATCTAACAAAATCGAGTAAAGTCATCAACAATAACAAGTCCATATTTCTTTCCGCCAAGACTTATTGTCCTTGTTGGACCAAATAAATCCATATGTAACAACTCTAAAGGTCTAGATGATGTTACAACATTTTTAGAAGAAAAAGAAGTTTTAACTTATTTTCCTTTTAAACAATTTTCACAGAAAAACTCTTTGTCAAAATTCATTTTTGGTAATCCTCTTACCAAATCAAAATTTGCCAACTTTGAAATGTGTTTAAAAGAGACATGACCTAGCCTTTTATGCCAGACTAGTCTTTCTTCTTCAGAAGATAGAAAATATGAAACATTTTGACTTTGAAAATCTTCTAAATTAATTTTGTAAAGATTATTTCTTCTCTTGGAAAAGAAAAGTATAGACCCATCTTTGTTTCTGACTTCACAAAGATTTTGATTGAATGTATTTGTGAAACCGTAATCACACAATTGATCGACGCCGATCAAATTATGTTTCAGACCATCAACAAGCAGTACATTATTTATACATGCAAAGGAATCTTTACCTATTTTTCCGATTCCAATAATCTTGCCCTGCTAGTTGTCTCTGAAAGTTACTGATCCTCCTTTCTTATATTGAAGATCTAGGAACATAGACCTTCTTCCAGTCATATGTCACGAGCATCCACTGTCTAAATACCAATGGTGCTTGCCGCATCTTCCAAGGAAGGATATCTGCAGGAGAAACCATTTTATTTTTTGGTACCCATATTTTCTTGGGTCCTTTAGGGTTAGTAGCATGCACATGATGAGTTCTTTGATGCATGTTACTAAAACATTGATTAACACAAGATTTATTATAGTTTCTCTTTTGAGAGAAAAAGTTCTTATAAGGATGAGACTTATTTCCTGTAAACCCTAATCTGGTTTTATCACTTGGATGTCTACATTTTCCAAGCATCTCATTCATTTTCTTTGTGCTCTCGGTGAAAGTAGCTAAATCAGCTGACAGATTTTTAATTTTTAGTTTCAGCTGATTGATCTCTTCTGATCTATCTACGACTTTCTTTTTCTCTTCTAATTGCTTCTTCGCATGGATATTTTCTCTCTATTACTCAGTATGTCTAATGTTTTCTATATACTTTTCTTTAACAGTTTGTCTTGCTTCGAATAGCATGAGAATCTTCTAACAACTACGAGTAGGCATCATGCAAGTTATCATAATCGATTTTACCTCCTCATCACTTTCTTCCTCTGTTACTGTGCAGATGTTTGCATGTTCGACGACTTCGGAACCTCAGATTCCACTCGATGAATCTAGGTCCTCCCATGTTGCCATCATGCTTTTCTTGCCTTCTCTACTTTTCTTAGGTTTCTTCTTTAGAGGAGGACATTCGGACTTGTAGTGTCCAGGCTGATTGCACTTGTAGCAAATGACAGATGACTTCTCTGGTTTAGCTTCATCTTTGCCATTCTTCCTGAAGGTCTGATTTCCTTTGGACTTCTTCTTCCAAATGTGTCTTATCTTTCTAGAGATGAAAGATAATTCGTCATCTTCATCACTTGACTCTTGTTCTGATTGGCTGGAGTCGTCATTCTTTGATTCTTCAATTTTTAACGCTTTTGATGACTTCCTCCTTCTTTGATCCTTGTGATTCTTTTGTCCGGCCTTCAGCGCTATCGACTTGTCCCGTTTGGGCTTGTCTTCAGCATCGAGTTCAACTTCATGAATCTTCAAGGATCCAAGCAACTCGTCAAGCTTTAGCACACTCAAATCTTTGGCTTCCTGTACGACAGTAACTTTAGGTCTCCACCTCTTCGGAAGACTTCTCAAGATCTTTCGAACATGGTCTTGATTGTTGTACGTTCTTCCAAGAGCTTTCAATCCATTGACAATTGTTTGAAATCTTCCAAACATTTGATCAATAGATTCTTCATCTTTCATCCTGAAAAGCTCGTACTGGTGCACAAGAATGCTTATCTTGGATTCTTTAACTTGGCTTGTCCCTTCGTAAGCAATGGACAATGTGTCACACATCTCCTTCGCGGTGTCACATCCGTGGACTTTGTCATACTTACTCCTGCTTAGGGCACAGGCCAAGAAGAACTTCGCTTTCGAGTTCAGCTGTATCCTTGCCTTTTGGTCAGCCGTCCATCTGATTCGTGGAATAGAGTTCCCATCTTCATTTACTGGTGTATAAGGTCCATTCTCTATCACGTCCCAAAGGTCGACATGAGTAAATTCTATGAATAGCCGCATCCTATCTTTTCAGTAATGATAATCTTCTCCGTTGAATACTGGAGGTCTAGTGACTGAGGCTCCTTCTGCGATGTATATATGTGATTCTGCCATTATCTTTGATCCACACTTTGTTATAGTGATCCTTGGATACCAGGCTCTGATACCAATTGAAGTGAATCACATGTTAATACAATACTTAGAAAACGATATAAGAATGCACGAGAAGGGGGGGTTGAATTGTGTATTCCCCTTTTTTGATGTTCTTTCAAAAACGATTTGTTAGAAATAATATTCTTTTACAGAACTTTCGATAGATTCTAATTAATCAAAACTTTGAATACTTTGTTTATGAATTTAAGTAATGATAACACTTGAATCTAAAAGAGAGATAGAGTAAGAGTAGTTGACACAGCGATTTATCCTGGTTCACCCCAAACCGTGGGCTACGTCCAGTTCTCAGAATTCTTTCTGAGATTTCACTATCTCTTCAACTTTTACAAGTATTCTTTACGAGCCTCTTTAGGTCTCTACAATCAGTATTCTTTCACACTTAGCCTCTGCAGGCTTTCTGCACTACTTTCTCACAGAAAAGTGTTTGAAAACTTGTTACAGTAAAATAACTCTCGGCTAATTTGCTCAGTATGCTTTTTACGATCATGTAGATGTAATTCAACCAATTTTTCAACTAACTTTGCAATCTTCGACTTCGACTTGTATTTATAGCCTTCGTCTTCAACTGCTTCTTGATTCTTGTTTCTTGATTCTTGCTTCTTGAATCTTTAAAAGAAACGGTTAATCGATTGAGTTTCAGAATTAACTCGAATCGACTCTTGCGTCTTCTTTTGAATCTCTGCGTGTCTTTCTCCGCCTCGTATCTTTTACGCCCGTGTTTTCGTCGCATCTACATACGCGGTTCGCGCTCATTTTTTTTCGTTAAATGCTGCGTCTGCATCTGCGTCTGTTCTTTCTGTTCATCTACGTCTGCGTCTGCGTCTGCTCTTTCAATTCGCGTCTTCATCTGTTTTTATTTTGTGTCTGTGTCTGCGTCTTCATCTTATTTCTATTCGTCTGCGTCTTCGTCGCTTCGTCTGTATTGCTTCGTCTGCTTTTGTTTTTCTTTTATTGTTCTCTTTATTATACATCAAAATTATATCTAAGTGAAGTCATTTTGACTTAACATTAATGACCAACCGTCTGACATTTCACAACCAAGTTATAAAGTTCGTCAAAGTTAACGGCGTCAGAAACAGTGAGTTACAGCTGGTAACTTCTCTCACAAGGAAATTTTGGAGGGAAAGCCACATAGCATTGAGAACCTCACAGATTCTAGAACACGCCTAATAAGACCTTTTGAGTAGCCTCAAATCAGAAACCCTTCGAATTCTCTCAACCCACAAAACTTTCAGCCCTTTCAAACCTCTGAAATTACCTTACCTTTGAAGAACAGATTACCGGAGTCAGTTTCTAAGTCAGAATCAATAGAGCAAGCGATGATTTACGGAAGGCATGTGGATTTTGAATCTCTGAGGAAAGATGCAATGGATATTGAACTAGAGATCGTAGAAGCCAGTTAGAGGAAGTTCTTTCATGTGCTAGAGTATGTGTACCAAAATGAAGTATATGATTTTTGGAAGAATGCGCAGATGGTAGAAAATGCTATTGTTTCTAGAGTAGACGGACTGTCCATTATTGTAACAATGGAGCTGATCGAGAAGGTGACTGGATGTCCATCTGTTGGAGAGAAGCTATCAAGCAAAGCCAGATGGATGACAAAGGTTAGTTTAAAGGAAGACGAAGTGAATAGATGATTGTATGGAGAAAATGACCTAACAGAGAGGAAGACCTCGAGTCTGGTGCCGAAGGCCAGGGTTTTACATGCGATTCTGTTTAACTGTGTCTTACCAAGAGCGGGTTCAAGGCACTTGGTGACTACTCTGGATGAACAATGTCTATTTTACCTGCTGAATCGCAAACCAGTTGACCTACCATTTTTGATCTTTCATTATATGGTTAAAGGAATGAAGGATACAAATAGCTACCCGTACCGTATGTTGCTAACACGAATTTTCAGGGAGTCTGGAGTTCGTCTTGATTGGGGAATCAGACAAATGGTGCCTGTTAGGAGTGTTATCGACTCGGGTACTATAAGAAAAATGGGCTTGAAAAATCTCAACATAACAGAGGCAGATTCTGAGAACAAAGCTAGAACTGAGGGGGATAAAGAAGAAGTCTCCCACAAAGAGTTCTAAACCTCAGGTTAGTACAAATATGCCCATTATTGAAAGAAGAAAATCATCTAAAGAAGTTTTGAAAGAAAAGATGATTTCTCAAAAAGAAAGTAGCCAAGTTCGAAGTTTAGACGAAAATGTTTTGAAGAGAAAAGGGGAGAAGCTTCTGAGTGATTTTCCTAAGAAGGCGAAGAGATCACCCAGGATTCGAACCTTGAGATAGCAAGAAGAAAAGCGGTCTAGAGAACGAAGTCAAGCAGAAGTCTCTGTGACTCGCGCACCGAAGGCTACGAGATCTCTAGTCTCGATTTTAAGTGAAGAATCAGCTAATCAGGCCAAGGAGACTGAGAGGAAAAGAACATTGGAGTCTGAGAAGAAGAGACCCCGACCTCAGAAAACTCCAAAACTAACTGAGGCAGTGAAGAAGACTAAGGTAGTTAGTCAGAAGAAGAGTGTTACTACTGCTAAGGAAGTTAGTCAGAATACGACTACTTCAATTGCTGAGATACTAATACAGGAGAAGGCGACTCCTATTGTTGTTCTAACAGAGACATCAGCAGATGTTAGTCAGAAGCAGAATACTTCTATTGCTGTTCCAAAAGAGACAACAGCAGAACTAAGTCTGGTGAATGTTATTCCTACAGAGGTTCATCAACAAGAAGCAACAGAACTTAATCTAGTACAGGTTCAGCAAGAAGAATCTGAAGAACTCAGTCTGATTCCATACAATTATTCTGAATTTTTGAGGAAAGACAAATTGGAAGTCAGATTGATTGAAGTAACTCAACTTAGAAGGAGTAATTCAATAATCATCAGAAGGAGTAATTCAATAATCATCAGGGATACACCAAGGAGGCTGGTAAAGGCATTCTTACAACCCATTCTGATAAATAGTGAGACATGGCATCTGTTGAATGAAGAAGAAATAAATTTTATGAAGCCTTGAGGTATGATGCCACAAAGCCATATCCAACAAAGATGACCAGTCAACCGCACACTATTTACCCGATTACAGAGCATACGATGATAAGGGTTATATCAGACCTGCAACCTAGATATCCCTTGGATGTTGATAAGGGGAAGATGAAGTTATACCCAGAAGGGGTAATTAATGATCTGTCCGCAGATCAGATTGCAGAAGAAGTGCGAAGAATAGATGAAGCATGCACTTCAAATAAGACGTTTATAGGAGCCAGTTGTAGTTTTACAGAGAAGGATGAACACTGTCCAATAGGGGGAAAGCTGAATACAGGGACGTTTATTGAATGCCTTGTGCAGACAGTAGTGCGTATTAGGCCACTATCTAATACACTGTCCATAGAAAAAGAAGCTCTACCCTTGCGAGGAAGACAAGTGCTTATGCTGCTTGCTCCTTATGACTTAGACCTTCCTGAGCCCAATCTATCGGTTCAACCACCTACCTTTGAGATTGTTGAAGATTACATTCCATCTTCAGACGCATATGCTACTGCAATTGCATTTGTAGAACTCCCGGAGGATGATGATCAACCCACCTCGCCTTTTGACTTGCAAGCTGAAGTAATGCACCTACGCAGAGAAGTCAAAAAGTTGAAGGAGATGATGAAAGAGTTGTTAAAGAGTCATCGGCATTAATCACTTTTTATTATAACAAATAGGGGGAGAAGAAAATGGAAAGCAGAAATCAAAGGGGATGTAAGAAGAAGATGAAGTTTTCATGAAGAAAGGAAAAGATAGGGGGAGGAAGAGTCAGCAGAAAATGAAGAATGCAGACGAAGACTATTCGAAGATATGTTTTTCAACTGAATCGGAAGATTATTTGTTATCATCAAAAAGGGGGAGATTGTTAAGTCAAAATGACTTTACAGTAATGATTTTGATGAAGCAAAAATAATGAAAGAATGAAAAACAGATGAAGAAGCGAAAAGCAGATGAAAAGAAATACAGACGGATATTAAAAAGCAGACGAAGTTAAAAAGCAGACGGAGAATAAAAAGCAGACGCTAAAAAGCAGATGAAGTTGAAAAACAGACGAAGAATAAAAAACAGACGAAGTTGAAAAATAGACGGAGATTGAAAAGGCATTTGAGAATGAAAAATGTATTTGAGGCAAAAAAAAAGGCATTTATAAAAAGCATAAAAGCAAATCAAGAGTCAGTTCGAGTTAGTTACAGAACTCAACTGAATAACCATTTCTTTCAAGATTCAAGAAACAAGATTCAAGAAGCAGTTACATACGAAGGCTATAAATATGAGTCGAAGTCGTAAATTGCAAAGTTAGCTAATTTACATTTATGTGTACATTGAAAAGCTTAATTGAGAGTTTATTGTGCAAATAGCTAGAGCTATCTTACTGTAACA
This sequence comes from Erythroxylum novogranatense, assembly GCA_029891385.1. Lineage (NCBI taxonomy): Eukaryota > Viridiplantae > Streptophyta > Magnoliopsida > Malpighiales > Erythroxylaceae > Erythroxylum > Erythroxylum novogranatense. The sequence goes on along the minus strand of CM057234.1, from coordinate 40,571,425 downwards.
AAGCTCAAAAATCTTTCTGTGGGAAAGTAGTACAGATAGCCTGCAGAGACTAAGTGTGAAAGAATACTGACTGTAAGAGAGCTGAAGAGGCTCAGAGTAAAAGAATATTTGTAACGTTTGAGAAGTAATGAAATCTCAGAAAGAGATCTGAGGATTGGACGTAGCCCACGGTTTGGGGTGAACCAGTATAAAAATTACTGTGTCAACTTCTCTATCTCTATCTCTCTTAACGTTCAAAGTTTTGTTTTTACTTAGTTTTCTAACAAGTTTTCAAGAATATGATCAACTTTGATTTACAGTAGTTTCTGTGAAAAGAATAAGTTTTCTTTTAACAAAACGTTTTTGAAGATTTTCAAAAAGGGGAAATACAAATTCAACCCCCCTTCTTGTGCACTTATACATCGCGTAATAAGCATTGTAATAACGTGTGATTCACTTCACCCAAACCCATAGATTATATGAATTTAATGCTTTCTTCATCCAAAAGTTATATGATTTGGTTCAGAATCAAGTCAACAACACTATTTTGGAATTCTTTTCTAATGACAAGATTCTATAGGAACTGAATAAAACTTATATTTTCATGGTTCCAAATTCCCATAATCTTTTTTTTAATGACATTAAACTTTTCTCATTTTGCAACGCTAAATACAAACTGATATTTGACAACTAGATTCTAGAATTAAGTTTATAATTAGCTCCCTCATTAATCTATGTCAAAATCATTTTATTCAAGGCAAAAATATTAAAGATAACATTCTATTAAGTCAGAAGCTATTTAAAAACAATTACCAAAAACTTCTTCTAATAGTCATGCAATGAAGATTAAATTTCACAAATCTTTTGATTCCATCAATTAGATTTTCACCTTTTATACATTTAAAGCTTTTGGTTTCTTTACACAGTTCATCAAATGGATTGAGAAATGCATCACCATAACCAACTGTAAGACTCTCATCAATAAAGAGCTAACTAGGATAATAAAGGGAGCAAAAGGATCAAGGCAAGATGACCTTTTTTTTTAATCTCTTTACTCTTTGTATTGAGGTGCTAGTAAAAGTAGCTAAGCATAATAGCAATCTTGAAAGAAAGTTCTCGTACTAAAACAAATGGGAGTTGAAGATTTTTAACCTATACTTTCTGGATGCTCTATTGTTTTTATATAGAGTGGATGCAAAAATCTATAAAGACCATATAAACTCCTTATAAGTGTTTTAAAAGCTCTTAAGATTAAACGTTAATAGAGACAAAGACAATCTATTTGTATCTATTGGAGAATTTCATCTAGCTGGGTAGTTTTCTTATATTTTCAGATCGAGTCTCAAGCAGTCCCCCTTTAAATATCTAAGCACTCCAATCACCACTAAGGCCTTGTTTCATTAAGGGGCTAGTAATGGAACGGGATAGAAATAACACACTTTTATCTTTTGGATAAGGGTTTCATAATGGAATGGAATGGAATGAGATGTAAATGGAGGGTTTTATGTTACGTTCCATTCCATTCCATCCTAAATAGTAAAAATAAGAAACCTCCAATTCGGAGGGTTTAGGATGGAACATAAACTAATAAATATATATTACCTAATATACCCTCAATAATTTTTCTTAATACCAATTATTTCTTCTAACCTTAAACCCCTTTTTTCCAGACTCATTTACTACGATTAACAAAAATTAAATATAATTAATAATATTTTTATGTTATTTCTCCTTACCCTAATAATAATATTTTTATATTATTAATAATAAATTTATATAATGGACCTGATGTGAAAATGACAGCCATAGTTTCAGAGGTGATCAGGAATAACAGGTGGAGCTGGCATAAGGTAATAGGTGAAACATTGGACTTCCTGGAACCACTCCAATATCAACCGATTAGCTCTTAACAAGATAGTTTGGAGTGGTTAGCAGGGCCAGTGAACCGACAAGCCTACACTAACTCTTAAGCTAATTCCTATTTAAGACCCCCCAACAAATCACCCCTTGGCATACCCAGGTTTGGTTCAAAAAGAACATCCCAAGATGTTCTTTTATCCTTTGGTTGGCCTTTTGTGGTAAATTACAAACAAGAGATAGACTACCTTACTTCCATACTCCCAATCATTGCTCCTTATGTCTCACTGCCAATGAAACAGTAGATCATCTATTCTTTGACTGCCTTTTCTCCAAATCAGTTTGGACTTACTGCCTCTCCTACTTCCATATCAACCTTCTACCTTAACTCAACCTCCATACAATCCCTTACTGGCCAAAATTTCCCCAAAACCTCAGAACTTTAAATCCCAATGTACTCCCAATTATCCTTTCAGTTGCAGTTTACTATCTGTGGAAAGAAAGGAATGCCAGGACCTTTAAAGATGAAGCTATGGAGGTGGATGGATTGAAAGCCAGGGTGATCATCTTAGTACAGGAGCAACTCAGAGCAAACACAGAGGGAAGGCAAAGGTAGGAGAGGCTTTTAAATTACTAACATCTTTTATGCAGCTTTTAGTTTTAGGTTAGCAAGGACATTCGAGGAAGCATGACACAGCTGCTCACCCCACGGAAGAAGAGCAAAGCCATTCATCATCTCTTCAAATTCCATCATCAGCAGCAGTTAGTAATACCTCACTGGCAAGGAATCAGCACAATCAACAAATTTAATTGCAATAGCAGGAGCAGATGCAAATTTGAGTGGAGAAGAAGCCTCCAAACCACCAAAACAATCTGCAAAGAAGGCACTACTCATTAAGGAAGGTAGAGAGGATAACTATCCGAACTACAGATAGCTTCTGCATTCCTTAGCTGTGCAGAAATTGTAGGGTCCCAAAGGGATACAAGCTTTAGGGTGACATTCATCGGCTCTAATGGTGGGTGTCATCTGATGCACTTAGGTATCCAACTAAGGTAATGGTCTTTAAGGCGTTTGGATTGTATTCCTTGCTATTTGAGATTGGGTATGGAGCAGATTCTTAAATGAAGGTTCTGTTATGTAGTAGATAATGAAGTTATGGGCTGGTTAGTTTTTGTGTTGGTTGGATTGCAAGATTTTAGAAGGCATCTTGTTGTTTTTGTTCGTTTGCTCGATTTGGACAAGAGATTGTAGTTTGTACAATCTCAAGATGTACATAATTTCTTATTATTTATATATTCCTTCTTATTTAACAAAAAAAATAATAAATTATATAATTAATAATAAAATAAAAAACTTTTAATAAAATTTTATTAATGAAAATAGAAAATATATAAAATTATTCTTTAATTGTTTGTGTATATTTCTATATAAATAAAATATAAATAAATTATTTTAAATATAAATCACATATAATAGAATAAAATAAAATTTTATAAAATAAAATTTATTAAATAATTAATAATAAAATTTTATTATTTTAAAATAGAAAGTATATAAAAAATTATTTATCACAGCTTTGACTTGAACTGTGACTTTTAATTTAAAATGATTTGCTTTTAAAATCTACATTAAATCTCCTTTAACAACTATTTTAATATCGTGGGTATAATAGTCATTTTTATACATTACATTCCATTTCATCCATCTTTCAAACAACATTTCACTACATTACATTATAAATACTTCCATCTTTCCCAAACAACTTTTCACTATATTACATTCCATTCCATTCTGTTTCATTCCATTACATTTCATTCCATTAATTAACATCCAACCAAATAGGCCTTAAGAGACTAATTTTTAGGGATAGCTAACCTCTTTTTTGACACCATATTAAAAAATTTAGTCACTAAAATAACAAATAACTTTCTTTTACTGGTTAATTACAACTTATCAATTCTATTCTCAATAATTTAAATGCAGACTGGATTTTATATTTAATACTCCTAATGAAGCTAATCAACAATATATACAAGATCATGAGGAGATTTTGACAGTTTGGAGCTAACTTTAATTACATAAGAGCCAAAGTTAAATGTCAATAGGTCTGTTTGCCTATGGCTATATGGTGGCTAGGCATCATCCTTACGACAACAATAAAAATATGTTAATGATAAGGATAATTTTACATGTAAAGAAGCTTCATAGTTCAAGTGAATTCATTCTCATCTTTTGAAAAGGGAAAGCTTTTAGAAAATTAAGCGAAAATGAATTTATCTTGGATAATGAACTAGCTCTTGAAAATGAGAGACAAGATTAATAATAAGATGAAACACAAAATTAGGGATGGGAAGTCAACCTACTTTTTGTACAATAATTGGAGTGAGATAGATGCTCTCCACAAAGTTCCTAAGCTTTCTAACCTGAGACACATGTTGGTAAATCAGACACAAGTCAAAGATATTATTCAAGGGAATGAATGGTTTTGTAATTTGAAAGGATGCTCTATTATCATCAGTAGCTAAGAAGTGCTTAATGTATTATGTTTTAATGACTAAATTTTGGTGAGTTTTGGTTGATATTTGAGAGTTTTACATTGTATTTTGATACTTATTTTGTTTCTAGTATGTTTTTATATCTAAATTTCCTTTGTAGAACAAAAGGACAAGAATTTGGGTGAAACTGAGGCATAAAAAGGAATAATTGAAGCTATTTTAGAGATGTACATGCTTGTGTAAGTATTATACATGGCTGTGTAAGGGACCATATAATTATTTTATTTTCTTTTATTCTTTGTTGTGTCTTATCATGCATAGTTGGATGATTATAGAATTTGTTTTTATTATTCATGTTGAAACCATATTTTTAAAATAGAGGTATTAAAATGATAAAGCCACTTAGATTTAACCTTTTATTGTAGCCTACTTTCTTTGATTATTATCCAGCCTATTTTTATCCTTTAGGAGTAACCACTTTTGATATTTAACCTTTTTTCTTGATTGATTATAACTGCATTGATGGTCTTTACTTTATGATTCTTGAAAAAAATATTAGTTATTTTTGAACCCTGAAGGAATTTGCATTTTCTTGATTGCTTGAAACTTTGCTTATCTTAAAGAATTTGAAATAAAAGGTCAGATACTTCTATTATCATTCGTACATAGTGATTATTAACTTGTATATTCTCGAGTTCCTGATTTATATAATTTTATATTCTCTCCAAAATTGCTCAAAGAAGTTCAAAAGTTGAAAATTATGTGTTGCGAACATATAAAAAAGTTAAAAAAGAGAAAAAGAAAAAAGTTGTCATATTTTTCGGAAAGAGAAGAATTATTGTTGTACCAATGAACATTTTGTTTGAAGGTCCTATGTTATAAAGAACTAAGTTTTATTTAATATTGTTTATATGAATTTCGTTCAATATTATTACCCTTTTTAATTATTCCTATCATATCTTTACCTAAGCCTCATTACATCCTATTTAAAAGACCTTATGATTTTTAGTTGTAGATTACTTATAAATGATGGATATGTGGTTTTATTGTAAGCTTATGATTAAGAATCTTCCTAAGTAATGGTTTGAGTATTTGTTATATTTTCCACCCTAAATATTTGAGTGCATTAAATGAATCCTTTGCGAGAGTGTGAAATTTTGTGCTTTTTTTTCTCAAAAAGATTATCAATGTGAATGCTATTCATATTGACTTGTGAAATTTGGTTCTAACATAACTTAATTCTAATTGTATGTTAATTTGATTGATATGATATGATGATATAGGGTTTGGAAGGACAAGTTGAGGTTAATAAGGGATGGATGTTTTTTAAGTTTGATGGTTTGGTTTATGATTTGCTTACGAACTTGTAAAAGCTTAAGTATGAGGATATTTGATAAACATCTAATGTACTATATTTTATGCCCATATTTAGTGTGTTTTACTTGTTATTTGAGAGTTTTTCATTTTTTGATATTTATTTAGTTCTAGAATATTCTTAGATTTAAATGACCTTCATAGATCAAAAAAAGAAGAATTTGAGTGAAATTTGGGCATAAGATAAAAGAATTAGAGCTGTTTTGAGGATGTACAAAACAGTGTGGGTATCATATATGGTCTTGTAAAGGACCATGTAAGTAACTATGAATATGTAAAGATGTTGTTTTTGCTTGTATGAAGATACATGCCTAAGTAAGTAACAAAAACAGCCATGTCTGATGCCCATGTAAACTCCTAAAAATGTGTAAAGTTGCGATTTTGAGATTTTCTTAAGTTACACGGTCACTAACATGATCCCTAATTCTATAATATTTATACATTTCTATGTTGAATTAGTACATCAGAGATATTGGTTCAATTTTTGGTTTCGTATGATTAGGATTGAGATCTTTTTGTATGAATAGATCTATCATAATTATAAGTTATATGCAAACTTAGAGATGGGTCAACATAAATCCTATGGATTAGGATCAAATCTAATATTGAAGTTCATAAATCGAGTAATGCTATAAAGAGCTTTTATACTCAACCAATGATTAGTTATTAATAGTTATAAGAAAGATATTAACATAAGATAGAAATTTCTATAGTCTAGTAATCAATAATTTAATTGCATGATAAATGGTTAATGCTTAAGAGATCTCAAAGGGATTCGCTGCCTAAATTCTAGCTATTTAATATTAATTAATAATTTTATTATCTATGTTCGATTCATTATTGTATTAAATTTTAGTTTAGTTTAATTTTAGTTATACCATCATCCTATTCATCTGTTAGATAATAGGAAAGAGGTTATTAATATTGCTTGTAGTGCTCACAGAATTAACCCATATTTGCTAATGCTAGCTATAACTAAAGCTACATCGTGCACTTGTAGTTTAAAACATAATTAAAATATACACAATAATAAGCCTGCCAAAAGACTACCCCAATTTAAAAGGGAGGAGTCAATTATGTGGTAAGACAATCATAAAAGGAATTCACAAATAAAACATTCCAAAATATATTTAGATTGTTAATATCAAGTATACTATAGTCATCAAAACCTTCCTAAGTCCTTATTCGTTCTATGGTTAGTCATAAAGAATAAACTCAAAACAATAGAGATGTTTAGAGGTGTTGGCTCAGATATAAACCTTAACTATAAAATCTACAACCAATAGTTAGAAAGTATCAACAATTTATTTTTCAAATACTATTTCTCTGTTACTCATTAGTCTAGATATAGAGACTATGCAATCTAACTTGCTAGCATAATAAATGGAAAGACATAGTAGAATAGTAAGGGAACCCTCACTATATGAGTTTTGGAGATTTTACAACATTCAAAATAGCATTTGGATGCTTACAATATGCTATTTGATAGGAAATAAAAGCAAAAGCTTTCAATGATAATAGGAAAAGTACTTAGTATATGATGCATAGTCATCTAAATGGACTAGGGAAATTATACTAACAAAAGCCTTTAATATACAACTAAGCAAGGTAATGACAAATAGATGGAATATACTTCAAACCAATTGACAACTAACTAGTTGCTAGAAACACCCATAATCTTTAGAAGACCAAGGAGAGACTCTTGAATAACATTTTGACATTTGAATACAGAAAGTGCAACCAATTTCAACTTCTCTTATCCAACTTGAGGGGCAAGGGAGTTTAAAATTGGCTGCCTTAAATTACTAGAGCTGCAAATTTCATAAAAATCCATTAGGCTCTGGTTTAGTTAAGGACCAGTTATTTATTAGTTATTATAATTGGCTTTAAAGCTTAACAATGAATATTTGTTATATTACCCCTTTTGGGCTTTCATTATTATTATTATTAATTTATTTTAATTTAAAAAATCTTAGAAGACAATGATTTATCCTATCTAATTTAGGTATTCAATTTCAAAAGTATGTTTTGGAATTAAAATGTATTGGAGGAGTCTAAAAAAAAAACTTTCTATTTTGAGTATAATGGCTGCATCTTTTTAGAGTATGACAATTTGCTTGTAATCAGAACTGGGGTTTGAACCTAGCCAACGACCTTTTAATCTTACTTTTGATTTGCTTGCTAAGAAATTTATTAAGTAATTTGTTGATTATCGTGTATACTTAAAGAGTTTATTTGACATGTACTTCAAAAGATGATGATGGTTTTCGTTAGTTAAAACAAAAATCCATCTCATAATTAAATTAAATCTCAATGTTTTAGATTTAAATCATAACAAAATAAATTATATTAGATTATTATTTTAAGTAAGATAAATTCTATTTTATTTGGAAATGATTAACATTTTATATATTTAGTATAATCTTCACGAGATGATAATGAAAAGAAATTAAAACGAAAGAACCTCATGTATAAGCTTTTAGATATTTTTAATTATATTACACGTTACTTACCCGAATAAAGTTTAATATATTGCAAGAAATGATGTTCTTAACATGAAAATTTGTCATTCTTAAAAATTTGTCATTCTTAACGAATATTAATATTGTTATTTTCATTTAGTTTATATATATATATAAGCCTATCATAATCTATTTATTCTTTCATTTTCTAACATATATATATATTACAACTTGCAAAAGGCCAGAGTTCAACTCTTGCTCCTTCTAAAGTATTACATCATCAGTTTGTTCCATTAATCAAGCAAACGTTTTCAAAATGAAAAACATAGCGCAACACGAATCTTTTGTAAGAGGCTCTTCTGATTTAAGTGAGGTCACGAGTTCGAATCGTTATTAGTTCTGTTGGATTCTGGCGGAACTGTACGTTGCCGTTTGGATCCATGGGTTGATGGCTTCTCGTGGGAGCTTCGGTGCTATAATTCCTGCAAAACAAAGAAGGCACGTCGGGGGTTGTTTCCCGATAAGCCCCTCCGATGCTCAAGTCAGGTTTTTTGGTGAAGGTAGGTCTACTGCAATCGAAGAAAACTAGGGTTGTGATTACGTACCTCCATTATGGCAGGATTATCCCTTATATATGGTGCAGGTGCTAGGTTTAAGTCTTTACGTATGCATGGGAGACCTACGTCTGCAGATGGGCTGTGAAGCGTGGGCTGGGCCTGGAGTAGGTATGAGACTGATCTTTGAAGAATGGGCCAATCGGCCTTTGGGTTGTTATGTTTGAATTCGGGCCCAACACAAACCAGCCAGAGAAGGTCGAAGGAGTATGTTAGGATCTTGTAGCTCGTCTGTGATCTTACAGCTCGTTCGTAAGGCGGCTCGCAAGGTGGTTGATCAGTTACGCATTAAGATGTGGCGTGCGATCGTTCGCATTGGGATCGATTAGTCGAATGTCCTGATTGATTGGCGTTGACATTTATTGCAGGACATCTCATATTAGGGGAGCTCGGGCGAGCGCTTGCGCTGACCGCGTGAGGGTACTTTACTTAATCAGTACTGACGGCGCGTGCCCTCTGACAAATCTTCATAATCTGAAACGAATCGTCCTCAGAATCTGGCCAGGCAATTGTCATGCGCGTCCTTTCAACTGTCGCGCCGCTCCGGAATTTGAATAACCCTAATTCTCCTTGGCTCAGATTTTGTCGCGTGTCCGAGCTTGTTCGGATTACCTCCACGCGTCGTGCTTTGATTGGGACTTCCACTCGACCGTTCTTCTATAAATTCTCAGGATCAATGTAATGTGGGTTTTCTTCACGTTTGTTTCGTTCTTGCCTCCACTTTGCTTTCATTTGCTCTTTCTTGCTCTCAGTTCCCAAAAATTTCCTTCAACCGTCGTCCGATTTTCCCGTCTCAAATCACTAAATAGGTATGTCCTTTTTCCCCGTCTCCTCCTCTAAAGTTTTCTTTTCCACAAGTTTTCTTCTTGGTAAGCATATCGACGATCAGTTCTAGAAGTATGGTGGAGGGTGTTGAAGAAATATCGACGAGAGAAAGGAAGGATGGGTTGGTTTTGGAGGCGCCGTCGAGGAATGAATCGACGATGACCCCGTCTGAGCTGAGATGGTCGGTCATTAGGAATAACATCCCTACGGCTTGGGGGCCTAGGTTGGCCTTAGGGAAAGAGCGAATCCACAGCAACTTAAGTGGATATTTCGCTGTTTCTGACATTTTTTTCTCGGTGGGCGGTATGAGGCTTCCATGCGCCCCGATTATTGACGAGGTGTGCGCCACCTATCAACTGATGTCGAGTCAAATTCCTCCAAACAGCTGGAGGTTTATCAATGGGTTGGCCTTGCTGTGCCACCAGTTCGGCTGCCCTCCTTCGATTGGCATCCTGCGCCATTTCTTGAGGATGAGCCAGAGTTCGATCTCTGGGGCCGGGATCCCTTCTTTGCAGTACCGAGATGCCCGGTATCGCCCGGCCGGGACGGCTTCGAAAATCTCTTCTTGGCGTACGAAGTATTTCTTCGTGAAGCCCTCAGGATCCTCCTGTGAGTCCCGGCTGTGGAGATATCCTTTGGCCGAGTGGTAGAACGATACGTCGAGCGTATCCCTTAGCAGAGAGGAGTGGGGGGTGGTCGGTCGGTACAACTTCGCTCGGCTCGTCCAGGGCTATTTCGGGGGGACGTCGGCCAGTTCTTTTCTCATCGACCCCCCACCACAAATTAACGGACTAGGAGAGGAAACCACCACGCCTGGTTGACCCTTCGTAGTTTAGTTATTTACTGCATTTTTTGAGCATTGATTTTGCTTTTTGACTTGTTTTTATTGCTGTGCAGCCATAGTGAGAATAGAGGATTATGGCGGGTTCGCCGCTCCCCCTAAATCCAAAAAGCAGGCCGTAGGGAAAAAGAAGGGGAAAGAGGCAGAAACTAGTGAAGGCTCCGCTCCGCTGGTGGAGCTTGGCCGTTCTACAATGTTGCTGGCCCCTTCACCTGCTGAGGACAGTCCTGCGGAGTCGGCGTTGTTGCCGATCGTACCAGCGAGTACGGGCCGAGTAGGTGCGGAAGAACAGGAGGAGGAGAAAGTGGAGCCTCCTCTTAAGAGGAAGACATTGGTCCAGTTTGGCGATATTCCATCCGGCCCGTCTGGTCAAGGCGGGAAGGAGAAGGAGAAGGAGGGCAAGGGGAAAGGCACCGAGCAGTGGGAGTCTTTGATCAAGCTGGCCAAAACCTCCTCGATCGAGGACCTCGAAGTGTCCCGCCATATTACCGAGAGGATTACTCCCCCCGTGGACGAGCAGACCATGGACAAGAAGAGTAATCAGGAGATGGGGTCTCAACTCCTTCGTAGCGGTATACGGAGTGTGGTGATGTCCTTCGCGGTGATGCAGCATCTGGAGGCTCTGAACCGGGAAGTCCAGGACCTCCATGAGCAGATAAAGGCTATGAAGGACGAGCTTTCAGGGGTGAAGGAGGAGAGAGACCTCCTCCAAGCTCAAAACTCTTCCTTGGAGGAGGAGAAGAAATCCCAGGAGGAGGCGATGGGCATCCTGAGGATTCAATTGACCACGGGGGAGGAAGAGAGGAAACAGCTGGTCGTAGCAAATGACGAGCTGAAGGGAATGGTGGAGAAGGAGCGGGAGCTTGGCAAGAAGTACCTTGAGGATTGCCACACAGCGGTGGAGGGTAGGCATAGGACCGAGGATGTGTTGAGGGGGTTGCGATGCTCTGTTAAGAGGCAAAGAATCGAGGCGATCAAATGGTGGAAGAGAAGAAATCTGAATGCGGAATGCCTAGAGCTCGCCTGTGATGTAACCCTTTCGGTCCTGAAGAAGTGCCATGAGGTTCACGTTCTCGATGGGTTGGAGCGACCTTCATTTGAAGAATATGCCGAGTCATTGCTTCCTACTCTCGGCCTTTCGTTGGAGGGAATCAAGGAGAGGGCCGTCGGGGAGCGGACCGTTGTTCCGGACGAGGAGTTGGATCTCAGCTCAGAAGAAGGAGAAGAGGATGTCTCTCCGCTGTCAGCTCCTCCTGCTCCAATTGTCGGCCCTTCTTCTCTCTTGACCGATCCTACTGTCGACCCTTCCTCTGCCGACCCGGTTGTTGGTTCTTCCTTTCCTCCTCTCGAAGCATCGGGGTGATTGTTCCCTTTTGTAAAGCTCATCTGGTCGGGCTTGTGACCAAAACTTTTGATTCTAATGAATGGAAGTGCGTTTTTCACTACCCCTTTTGCGTTTAGGGTTAGACTATCTCTTTAAGTAGCGAATTGTGAACGAGTGTATTCGTTGTGCATCGAACAGGTGACTTAGGTCGAGTGATTATGAGGCCGTATGATCCTAGGTTTTATCTTAGGATCCTGGGTGAGTGTGGTCAATCTATGCCGAGAGAGGGGTCCCAAGGCTCTTGTTTTGGCGACCCGACCGACCGTAGTCGATCTATATCGATGCTGAGTGAGGGGTTCCAAGGATCTTGTCTTGACGACCCGACCGATCGTAGTCGATCTATGTCGATGTTGAGCGAGGGGTCCCAAGGATCTTGTCTTGGCGACCCGACCGACCGTAGTCGATCTATGTCGATGCTGAACGAGGGGTCCCAAGGATCTTGTCTTGGCGACCCGACCGACCGTAGTCGATCTATGTCGATGTTGAGCGAGGGGTCCCAAGGATCTTATCTTGGCGACTCGACCGACGGTAGTCGATCTATGTCGATGCTGAGCGAGGGGTCCCAAGGATCTTATCTTGGCGACCCGATCGACCGTAGTCGATCTATGTCGATGCTAAGCGAGGGGTCCTAAGGATCTTGTCTTGGCGACCTGACCGACCGTAGTCGATCTATGTCGATGCTGAGCGAGGGGTCCCAAGGATCTTGTCTTGGCGACCCGACCGCCCGTAGTCGATCTATGTCGATGCCGAGCGATGGCTGATGAGGTTTTCCACGCTTTGCCGAATGTAATGAAAAATTTTCTCTTGTCAAGAAATTTGAAAACCCCTTTATTGATGATAATGAGGGTGTGGGCCGTTAAAAAACCTGTCTGGCAGGGACAGGAAAAAGGTACCCACAGATTGTTTACAAAAACAATAACAAACAAAGACTAATTAAGATAAAACTTATCTACTGGTAGAAAGCTTTCAGGTTTCGGGAGTTCCAAGGCTTTGGTAGAATCTTCCCCTTCGCATCACGTAGGATGTAAGAGCCATGCCCGGCTTGCTTGATCACCTGATAGGGTCCTTCCCACGCTTGTCCGAGCTTTCAGGTGTTTGGCGCCATCTCGCCAGTGGGGCGCACTCCATCGACCTTTACGCCGCTTCGGTTTTACTCTCGGTTGTAGAACTTACTTTTTACCGACGGCTTCCGAACGAGCGGTCGTTTATCCTGTCTTCGCTAAGAAGCACGAGTTCTGCTCGGCAGGCTTCATTATTCCGTTCTTCTTCATAGCTCGACATCCTTTGGTTATGCAACACCACTTCTACTGGAACTAGGGCTTCTGCCTCGAAGGTCATCCTGAAAGGGGTTTCCCCTGTGGCTCCGTTCGGTGTGGTTATGTATGCCCACAACACTTCGTCTAGTTCTTCCACTCAGGTCTTTCGACCATCTAGGCGCTTCTTGAGAGCACTCATTATCTTTTTATTGGTGTTCTCTGCGAGACCGTTGCTTTGGGGATGAGCTACCGAAGTCAACTGTAGCTTGATCTTTAGTCGGTCGCAGAAATCTTTGAACTTATCATTGTCGAACTGCCGACCGTTATCCGTAACCAACACCATAGGCATCCCGAAGCGAGTTAGTATATTTTTCGTCACGAAGTTCTCCAGTAATTGTAGCGACCGCTTCCGCTTCTACCCATTTGGTGAAGTACTCCACCGCCACTACCAGGAACTTCTTCTGTCCAGGACCAAGAGGGAAAGGTCCCAGTATATCCATTCCCCATTGAGCAAAAGGGATAGGATGACTCACGATTTACATCCTCTCGGTTGGCTGATGAGATAGGCTGTTGTTCTTTTGGCAACCCTCACATCGGTCGACCTTCTCCTAGCAGTCTTTCCTTATTGTCGGCTAATAGTACCCCTTTCTAATTAGCCTGTGAGCCAACATTCTGCCTCCTACGTGGTTTCCACACTTTCCTTCGTGGACTTCGCCCATTGCTTGTTCTGCCTCCTCTTCGCTCAAGCATCGCAGCAATGGCCAATCATAAGATCGCTTGTATAGGGCACCGTTAATGATCGTATATTCGGCCGACTTTATTCTCAGTTTCTTGGCCTCCAACGCCTCTTCCGACTGTGTTCCCTCTAAAAGGTACTGTTTGATCGGTTCCGTCCAACTCGATCGACCGGTACTTACGTCGAGAACTTCCTTGGCTTTCTGAATTCTAGGCCGGTCTAGTCGCTCGACCAGAACATTGTTTATGGCATCTCAATCGGAATTCATTTTGGAGAGCACATCCGTTTTAGCATTTTGAGCTCGTTCTATCCTGCTGATCGAGTACGGTTCGAAATTACTTAGCTCCTACTTTACCAGCTCCAGGTACTTGATCATGTTGTTCCCCTTTGCTTCAGATCGTCCAAAGAAGCAGCCAACCACCACTGGCTATCATTGACACCTTGAGATGTTTTACTTCCATTTCCTTAGCCAATTGGAGGCCGGCTATCAGAGCCTCGTATTCTGCCTCGTTATTAGAGGCCTTGAATTCTAGCCGAAGGGCGTACTCCACCTTTTCTTCCATATGCGGGCTAACCAAGACTACTCCCCGCTCCGATCCTCAACGTTAGGCGACCCACAAGCTAATAAGCTCCAGACAGGGTATTGCTCATCCTGCGAGCTAGGCTGACTCATTTCTGCAATGAAGTCTACCAACACCTGTGCCTTAATCGTCGTCCGAGGCTTATATTGTATGTCGAACTCCCCCAGCTCTACCGCCCACTTTATTAGTCGACCCGAGGTTTCGGGCTTTTCAAGGCACTGCCTGAGGGGTTGGTCAGTCCATACCTCGATGGTATGACTTTGGAAGTAAGGTCTTAGCTTCCGAGATGCCGTTATCAAGGAGAGGGCTAGTTTTTCTATAGGCACATACCGCGTTTCCGGTCCGGTCAACACCTTACTGACGTAGTAGACCGGGTGCTGCTCATTTTCCTTCGATCGAACAAGTACTGCGCTGATCGACCCTTCTGTAACTGCCAAATATAAAATCAGATTCTCCCCCTCAACCGGGCTTTGCAGGATAGGTGGGTTAGACAAATATTGCTTCAAGTGCTGAAAAGCCTTCTCGCATTCATCCGGCCACTGGAACTGGGTTACATTCGCTTTCCTTAAAATCTTGAAAAATGGGAGGCATTTGTCTCCCAATCTGGAAATGAACTTGCTTAGAGAGACTATCCGACCTGTCAATATCTGTACTTCTTTCAAGCATTGCGGCGAAGGCATTTGGATGATGGCTTCGATCTTTTCTGGATTAGCTTCGATCCCCCGTTGAGTAATCATGAACCCCAAGAATTTTCCCGATGCTACACCAAAGATGCATATTTTCGGGTTCAACTTCATCTGAAATCTGTTGAGGGTCTGGAAGACCTCTCTGAGATTCTTCACATGCTCCGCGACCGTCTTACTTTTGACCACCATGTCGTCCACATAAGCCTCGACCGATCAACCAATCTGTTTCTTAAAAACTTCCATGACGAGCCGCTGATAGGTGGCCCTCGCATTCTTCAGGCCGAACGACATTACTTGATAACAGTATATGCCCTGGTCGGTTATAAAGGTAGTCTTTTCTTCGTCTTCGAGACTCATCTAAATTTGATGATAGCCTGAGAAAGCATCCAGGAAGCTGAGAAGTTCATGCCCAGAGGTGGAGTCTACTAGCTGGTCGATTTTAGGCAAGGGGAAACTGTCCTTTGGACATGCTTTGTTTAGGTCGGTGAAATCAATGCACATTCTCCACTTCCTATTCTTCTTTTTCACTAAAACTACATTAGCGAGCCATTCGGGATACTTAACTTCTCGGATGAACCCGGCTTCGAGTAATTTCTCTATCTCTTTCTCGATCACCTCTTGTAGCTCTTTGCTATGCCATCGCTTCTTTTGTCTAATCAGCTTGTAGTCATGTCGAATGCCAAGGGAGTGCGATGCGACCGATCGAGAAATTC
Source organism: Erythroxylum novogranatense (assembly GCA_029891385.1). Taxonomy (NCBI): domain Eukaryota; kingdom Viridiplantae; phylum Streptophyta; class Magnoliopsida; order Malpighiales; family Erythroxylaceae; genus Erythroxylum; species Erythroxylum novogranatense. The sequence continues at coordinate 40,555,621 of CM057234.1, read as the reverse complement.
CAGGCATGTCGCTCGGTACCCAAGCCAAAACTGATATGTTTTCTACCAAATAGTCCGTGATTTCTTTGACTAGGTCTCTTTGAAGCTCGGAGCCTAGATTTGTGAATTTAGAATGATCGGCTTCATCCAGTACGACCCGTTGTGTTTCTTCCACTGGGTTCATCCTCTCCGTCTCCTCATCGGCTCTCACATCAAGAGAGTTCGTCAGGACCACCGCTCCGTCTAGTGTTTTTGTTTCCGCTAAGTAACACTCCCTAGCGATTCTCTGCTGAACCCTGATAGCACCGATCCCATGGGGCGTTGGGAATTTCATCGCTTGGTAGTAGGTGGAGACGACCGCTCTAAGGGCGTTTTGAGTAGCTCGCCCAATTATCGCATTGTACGCCCCTTGAAACTTCACTACTAAGAACTCAACGTCCTTCTCAATTTGACGCGGCCTTTGCCAGAATTTTACTTTCAAATGCACTCGGCAAACGGATAGGCCGATGCTCAGTTACCCTTTGATAGGTCCTTCTATAGGCGAGAGTCGATCTTGGTACCTCCATCCGCCAAGGCATCATAATACAACAGTCGACCGATTTTGCTCAGATCAATCATTACCCGCTTCACCTCGTTGCCGTCCATGTTTAGATTTACAACGAGCGCGTCATCATGAGGACAACTTACACCATTGAGGTCGGACTCGTCGAACAATATCATCCCGTCGTTCTCCTTCTTTCTTTTGGTTGACGAGTCTTTGCCGACCTGCCTGGCATATCTCTTTCTTCCTTTTACGATAGATCCCCCCGCTGCATTTCCACCAAATATCATGTTAATGACCCTCATCGGTCGTGTTGGATCCTGTTACCGGAATCCAACTACATACGCAGAACGGAAAACGAAGCAAACGGAAACGAAGGGAAACGGAAATTTCGGATCGAAATTTCAAATCGGAAACAAAATGTGGACGTCAATTGAATAAACCTACCGAATCGGATAACAAATTACGAATAACAAAATCAAGGGCGAGACGAAATCAAGTAGAACAGATCCGACATCCGAGCACAATAATCAAAGAAAACGATCGGATGAACATAATCGCGTTGGAATTCCTTAGACTAATCCGATGCGAAAATTCGATATAATTTTTTTTTCTTTCTTTTCTTATTCTCATTTCTTTTCTCGTTACTCCAACACATACAGAATCATCTTCAATCCATACAGTCATACACAATCTTATATAAATCCGCACCAATCTCAAATTACATTTTTAACCCAGATTTTATCGAAATTTCGGCAGCATAACGGCTGTATTTTGACAGCCCAAAAATTTAAAACAAAACAAACGCACTTCTAATATCGTAATCCATCCAATAACACAAGGCAACATCGGACCTCCCGTCTGGCATCCAAACACCAGCAGAACACAATCTTAATTCTAAACACTTCATAAATTCAATCCATAACCATCTCAACTCAAAATTTCAACCAATCCCAACCACATTCAAAATCCAATCTCATACATAAAGTATAATCATACTTATAACTCATTCCGAACACAATACAATCTTATACATTTATCGCCACAAGAAAACCATTCATATACAATCGGACTAAAATACACTTTACTAGCTTTCTAACTATCCATAAAGATCTAATACCACATCAAACTTTAAACATAATACGAACATGCACAAGTCTGATTTGTGATCATACTCGTCTTCCATCCGATCTCCTGCGTAAAAACACGGAGATTTGGGGATTAAAAGGCGGTGAGCTCTAAGCTCGTGGATAATACATTTATAAACCGAACAATAAGCTAAAAATATTTTCTTTTAAACTTTTCAAACTTTTCAAAATTTCCTATTTAAGCATTTATCCAAAATCTCATTTTCAAACTTTTCAAAACTTACATAAACCTTCCAAATTTCATGATTATAAATTTCTCGTCTTATTTCTTAAAATCTCAACCTTTTTCAAATCATGCACAACTTTAAATATGAATGCATCACATTATAAACAAATCAAAACACATAACACATCGAATTGGTTTGGTTCGGTCCAAACAGAACGCATTACACTTTCTTAATGTTGGACCCCACACTGGCTAGCATTTCCCACCAGTGTGTATTTGCGGGTTATACCGCGGCATCCAACACAAATCAGTCCGATCGCGTCCAAATTAGGGCCGTGAAGGAGTCCGAAATCGAGCTCCTTGCCACTACGGCAAAGGGCGAAGGCTAAAACAGTAGAGACAAATACGACTCACAAAGGACCGACCAAACCCACTTAACATATAACTAAAACGAATTCAGATTGCTCAAGGCACCTTTTTAAAATCTCTTGATTTTCATATTTTCAACTCATAACATCAAATGTGTCATAATGACACAAGCATATATCCACAAGAATTCACATAATCATCTAATGCAATTCATAAGATCAAATAAATCACATAATAATCACATTCATGACAAAATATGCACTAGTTTCTTTAACTCTTTAAATCATAAATCAAATAATTTGAAAACCATGAATTTCATAAATCTTGTATTTTCTAGAACTCATTTTACTCCTTTTGAAATCATAATTTCAAACATTTACATCCTTTTTCAAACATTTTTATCAATAATAACTTATCAAAAACCAAACTTTGCTTTCTTTAATTTTCAAAATTCACATTTAGCTTATAATTCAATAAATAAATATACTACCCACCTCTAATTATTGTCAGAAACTTGATTTCAAGCTACAATTGCTCCTTGCTTCTTTCCTTCTTTCAATTAAAATTTACCTAAACCATAATATCCAAATTTTACATCACAAAGTGCATAATTCTCACAATTAACTATCGGAAATTCATAATCATCGCTTTTTCAAGCTTTCTAAAACCGAATTTTAAAATTCCCAAATTCCAAATTTGACCTAAACCGAATTAGTCAAATTCAATCTCATAAATCACTTACTTACTCAAATTAAACTTAGAAAACACCAATTCCATATAAATTCAAGCTATTTCAATCTCCAATTTTGAAAATCCCCAATTTTCAAAATTGGCCTAAACCAATTTATCCAAATTCCATGTCATAAATCATAATTTCTTCAAAATTGATTTCATATTTCATCAATTCCTACTCTTAATTATGATTCTACACCATTAATTCACAAAAACCCCAATAATTCACAAAAACCCCAAATTTCTAATTTGGCCTAAACTCTAAATTTACCATTTTTCAAATTAAACTTCACCTAAAGCATAAACATCAAAATTAACTTAGGATATCTCAAATTCATCACTAATTCAAGTTATCTAAATCATCAATTTCAAAAACCCCCAAATTTTACTATTCATCATCTTCTTCACTAAGCTTTCTCTCTCTAAAATCTTCCATAACCAAAATTTAACATAATTCTAGTCTAATCTCTTTAAGTAATCATAGATAAACTCAATTCATATCCATTCCAAGCCAAATCAACCAACAAACTAATCAAAACTCAAAATCAAGACTTTTCTCTCTTACCTTTTCTCCTCCATTTTCGTTATTTTCAAGCTCCATGGTAACTTGATCTTCTTTCTTCTCTTTCCCTTGAAATCTACTCTAAAATAAGCTTAAAGTCTCAAAATTCAAAATCACTAAGCTTCCATCCTTTTCCCTATGGCCGAATGAGCTTTCTTTCATTCTTCTTCTTATTTTCTTTCTTATTTGCTCAAGTCTTTGGCTCTCCTATGTAAAATCGACAGCTCCTTCTTAACTTATAACCCATCATAATACTACAACGTTTTATGCTCTTCTCTTTATTTCCTTTGAAAATTCGTGTGATTCTCATTCCTCCATGTGGCTATACACCCTTTCTTCTTATTTTTAATCATTTCATTCTCAAACCTTCTAGCTTTCTCCATTCCAACGAGACTCATTCATTTAAGATGTTGCCATGTCATTTAAAAATAAATAAAAAGACCAACATGCCCCTCACATGTTACTTTATGCCATTTCCACTTGCGGTTTTGATTCGCACTATCGATTTGAAAGAATTTGTTACAACTTCCTTCTTGAGAAATGTTTCTCTCAATCATACGAATCCAACGCCACTGACCGCGCTCAATTTGGATCACTACAGCAAAAGTTATACGCAAAACAGTTCAGAAATATCCATATTCTAACACATTTTTCATGTATGATTATTTCCGTCCAAATATTCACATTCTTCATCATAGAATTGAAACTCGATATCTTCATAACAATTGTAGCCTTATGTCTCTAGTTTAATTCAAAACAAGAATCGCCTCATTTCGATTCCCAGATCAAAAGTTATGCTTAAAATACTCTCAGATGTTCCTAATCCAAAAATTACACCCTAATCCGAAATTAAATTCAGAAATTAAAAATCTTAGGGGCAAAATTGACATTTCATTTCTTCATATGATTTGTAACCCCTTGTCTTAGCTTTAGTTCGCCTCAAGAATCGCTTCAATCGGATCTCTATAGATCTCGAATTCCTCAAAACACTGAACTATGCTCGGAAAATTTCTCGACTCACTTTGATTAAATTAATCTCCATTAATTTAATCTCAAAAATTCACAAATTTCTATGAGGATGTAGATAATTGTCTTAGGAATCCAACGCCGCAAGAATCAACTCAATTGGATGTAAATGCGGAAAGATATAAGCAAAAGAATGTAGTATGTTCGAAAATTTCCTTTGTTAAACAATAGGAAAGTCGCGATCGATGCGTGCATCGACCGCGATATCCGCATGGACCAGCGGAGCACGCGCAGACGATCGCGACAATGCGGTGAATCAGAGAGTCGCGATCGTGCGTATGCACGATCGCGACTTTTGGGTGCACTCGCACCCTTTTTTTTTTCCGAAACTTTCAAAAATCATAACTTTTTATCCTGAACTCCAAATTTAACAAATTTGGTCTCTATGGAAAGCTTGAAGGAATCTCTATAACTTCCATGGAGAACTCCACAACCAAATCCATCTCTGAAATGATTAATTTTCTAATCAAAGATTTAACCCAAATAATAAATACTTAAACAAAGTCTTCAACTTTGAAAATTTCTATCTTTCAACACCAAACTCCAATCATGTCATATTTTATATCGATGCGAAGATCAAAAAGTCACCTTCAATTTTCATAAGAACATCAAAGCTCAATTAATCTCTAACTAGATCAATTTCTCAGTCAAAGTTTAAGTCATACTTAAAGTCAAAAGTCAACTCTATCTCACATAAACTTTGACTGATCATAACTTCCACTCCCGATATCGAAAAATTGCAAACTTTATGGCTACGGAAAGCTCTTAATATAATCTACAAGTTTCATGTAGATCATTTTATCAAATTTTTCCTAAATCAAAAGTCAACCCTTAAAGGCCAAAAAGTCAAACTTTTTACAATTATTCATATTTTCACACTTTCTTTCTTTATTTCACGATCTTCAACTTAATTTCAATCAACTCATCCACTTTTGAAAACTTCTTATTTTCACTCAAAGATCGGGGTCCAACATTTCTCCCCCTCTTAAAAGAATTTCGTCCTCGAAATTCACACTTACTTACACTCCAAGTAACTCATTCTTGCATAAATTTCTTTTTAAACAATGATCATCAAGCACTTTCTTACTAATTTCTTTTCCAGACTCATAATCAATTACTTTTTCATCACATTTACTCATCATACATATTCTCAATCTCTTCACAAATTGCATTTCCTTAAATCATATACCACTCATATCATATCAAAACACTAGATTCATAATTCACTGTTTCTACACTTATGGACACAAGTCAATGGTCCATTTCTTAAGAACCCTAATATGGTTCAATCATCGTTTAATCTTTCTCATTATGTCATCATTCTTTCATCTATATCAATTCATCACAATATCTCAAGAAATACTAATCTTAAGTTCCTCAACACATTCTGAAAATCAATCATATTCTTAACACCCAAATCGAACCAAAAATGTAACACCCCACTCCCGCAAGACCTGAACCCGATATCGACGGTGATATCCAGGTCCGTGCCCCGCGAGGGTGGCGTGCTACATCACCCAGTAGAAAACTCAGTATAACTTTTTTTTTTTAAACACATACTCACACATATTATCGTGAATGCGGAAAACAATTTATATAAACAATTCAATGGCCTTGGGGCCCTATTTACATTTACAATTTATTTCAGTCAATTGACTTTACAACTTGTCCAACTTAGTAATACAAAAGTCCAAGAATAGAAATACTAAGACAGACGCTAACCGATCCCGACCACTTCTCCGCTTCCTCAACCAACAGATGTCATACGCCTGGTTGCTAACGGGTATTCTTCTAAGTCCTGAAAATAGATACAAATTTTGGGTGAGTTTTGCGAACTCGGTGAGAAACCATCATCGATGGTTCACTCAATTCATGCATGTTCAATCACTTACCAAATATCACATACGATCACGATTCACAAATGTAATCTCAAATAATACATACCATTACATTTCACAAATGTAAGGCGATCACCTTTCATACAATCCAAATTCAATCATACCATATATGCAATGCACATGAGACCCTTTCCATTTTCATTACGTTGTTGTGACCGTGCGCCTAAAAGCGCCCCAAGAATCGGGCACATTGCGTTGAGCAGTGGTTTCAAACATTGGGCTTGAAGCCTAATACATTGAGCCCGAGGCTCAATACGTTGGACTTGAGGTCACGTGCGTTGAGTGAAAGCTCTCATATACGTTGGGCGTGATATGCCCTGATACGGTGGCTGCTCCGATCACAACTGCCTTTATCTGATCATGTCCTTATGCATGAATGCATATGTTCCAATTTCTATTTACAGTTATTTCTATCACTTACATTCAATGTCATTTCCTATTTCTTCGGACCTTCGGTCCGGTATTTCAATCATATATTTTTCCAATTTATTGCATCACACCATATCGCATTTAGAAGTCACATCCAATGTATTGAAATGCATAATTAACACTTCAATATCAATTTCCCATTTCCTCGGACCTTTGGTCCGAGATCTCCAATATAAACATTCACACACAGGTACACACAAGTAGCACTTCGTTATCTCATTCCAAATATTTCAGACACCTATGGTCCGAAATCAATCAAAATCAAACACACATAAACCCTCCATTATCTCCACATGGCATAATTGCAAAATCTTAAACACATAAGGTTGAGGAACCAACTAGGTTACTCACCTAATAACTTCCGAGCTAATGCCGAGAAGTCTCTGCCACGTCCGTGGATCTACGGTCCAACTGAGCCTCTATAGTAATTAAAATAGGTAAACATTACCAACTGTATATTTAGAATGACCAAACAATGCACATGGAATAATTAAAACGTCTATAATGCATGTTCATGGAATTCCCGGCCCTAATTCAAAATTTTCCCATCATAAAAATTCCATCTACAAATTAGAAAGCTATAGCCACTGACGGCACCCAATTTGGACCTCAATCGGCCCAAAAATAACTAAAACAGTGATCACCGGACAATTACCCGGGGCCACGTCAATTTCCCGTCTAAAAATTCCCAATTTCTCACAAAATGAAATTAAATATTCTATGAAACCGATGCCTCAAGAATCAGGTCAATCGGACGTCGGACGGAAAAGAAATTGACAAAAGAAACCAAAACTCAACAAGTAATATCTAAATATATATATAACCCTTATTTCCCCCTTTATTTTCTAATTTCCAACCAAACTTCCAACACCCATAACTCTTTCTACACATTTTTGAAAAATGTAAACTATACCTTGTTGGAAAGATAATGAAACCCTTTACAAGTTTCATGAAGACCATAAAAATTAATTCCAACCCTAAGGGTGTCAAAAATCCCATCAAAGCTACTGCCTACTCAAAGCCCATCAACACTGGACAGTACTTTACCAATTCAAAAACTCACTGATTATTGAGCCAAAAATTACCACATAAATATACTCAATCAGTTCACAATGTCCTCTACAACTTTCATGAACAACCCAAAATCAAATTCCATTGCTAAACAAGTCAATTAATTCACTCAATGTTGCTGTTCCTGAAATCATTCAATTTGAGCAGTACATTTATAACAAGCATAACTCCCTGTACACAAGTCAGAAAAATCCGAACTTTATATCCCTGAAAAGATAAATCCTCAAACTTCAAGTTTCATGAAGAACTCAATCTCCAATTCGATTTCTAACAATTTCAAATCTGTTATGCAAGTTACTGACCTAATCAGCACTTAACATCACAATGTAAGTTCAGCTTTTGAAATTCCATATCTCCCACATCTGATTTCCAAAAATTACATGCCATACACCAATTTCAATATCAATGTGTCATCTAAAACTCTTCAGTAGACCCCTAAAACCAGTTCAGTTCACAAAAATTACTAAAATTACTCCAAAACAGAATGTACACCAAATTTGCTAATCCAGCTAGGTTTCACTCAATACATAACAACAGTCAATAGTTATCAGGCCATAACTCCTAATATACAACTAAAACAATAGCACAATCAGTGGCAATGGAAAGCTAACTCAATATGCTACAACTTTCATGAAGACCATTTTCCCAAATTCCATATCAATAAATTTATAAAAATCAGCAAAATAATCAGGTCATAGTGTAGGTACATCTGTTCACAGGCAATAAAACAGTAACTTTCCATGTAAATTTTCGACCTTCTAACATTACAATTTAGCAACACCTATTTCACACTAAATTGAAGCCATCATCCCAAAGTTTAAGTGGCCACAAACCTCACCTCATTTTCTCACCTATACAATTAATTATGAACAAAACATTCCAATAGGTCAAAATGAAATTTCCAGCTTTTCAACTACTACCTATCTCCTATCACTTTTAACATCAATTACACATCACTAAGTATCCATTTCTACCACTAATTCAACCACAAACTCATCACAACATACACTTCTATAATGACACAAAAATTGGCAGCACAAACCTACACTCTTCCATACTTTATTTCCTTCATTACACATCACAAACATTAGTAATATCATCATTTATCACAAACTTTAACTACCATCACCAATTCCCTTACACAAACATGCATTAAACCCATTCAAACCTACCACTTTCATAATCAAATAAAAGCTCAAAGGATGCTTCTAAATGCTTCTAACTACCAAAAGAAGGAAAGCAAACACAATCTTACCTTAAACAAGTTCAAGCTCTTCAATTCTCCAACACTTTACAACTCTCCAAACCTTCCTAACTTACTTCACCCACGGTTATCACTTGAGCATATACACAAGTCAACATCTTCACATGGTTTAAGCTAGCTCTACATGAGAAGGAAGAAGGAGCAAGCCAAAAGAACAAGTGGAACTTATGTGGGAGGAAAAGAAAAGCCAAAGAAGAAAACCACAATTGAAGAAGATGGCAAGTTTCGGATGTTTAGTGTTTTAGGCTTTCACAATGAGTTTTTAAGGAGAACATGGAGAAAAGTCGATGATGAGGCTTCATATAAGACAAATTCATTTAAGTCAAGAAGCCACTTGGCTTTTAAAATGGAAAAGACAAATTTGTAGTTAATTAACATAAATTAATCATAAACTTTAATCTAATTATATCTTAATCCCAATTATGCTAATGGTCCTAAAACAATTTCCATAATTATTAATTCACTAATCCTATGCCATTATGCAGTCCCTTTTCAGATGTAAAAGGCCCACTCGATCGGTCCACCGAATTTTCCGGTCCGCAAGAACCGAAAAATTCCGTAAAAGTCCCATAAATTTCTAAAATGGGAAACAATTTATGACGACTCCAAATAATTTTCCAAATACTATTATCCCATAAATTTCACAAAGGTCTCAATTTGAAACCTGTTTAAAATGTCATGAATGCATGTTACCATGTGCATATGCAAAACAATCATCGGTCATAGAGGCTAAATGTTGTATCGATGCCGAGTTCTAATTCAATACTCCTAACCCGTCCCAATTTACTAAATATCCTTCCCATCGGTGATGGGATGTTACAATTCTCCCCTCCTAATACAAATTTCGTCCTCGAAATTTCATATACGGTTTATCTGAAAGGCAGGGGAGTCTTTTCGATTAATACACTCTGTTTCCTATTGGTTTCACTACACGACCCAATTCTGTCAATGAACAGAGATCAAACAATCAATTACTCTTTTTCCCTTTCTCAAACTTTTCATGATTTTACTGCTTTCTCATGATTATGCGCAATTTATCACTTTCACTATCATCACTATCAATAACATATATATCGAATCCTAACACTATTTCCAATTCTGTCTATGAAACATTTTGTGAATCCGAATCATCTTTTAGGTTTTAGTCTAGCTTACCAATCCATAATGCTATTTACACCACAATCACCTAGAGGCCCTCATCACGTAATTCAATTTCCTTTAACTACACCTTTATTTCCATCTAAGTACCTCTTGCCGAGGCCATACCTTCAAAATATTTCATTTATCGCTATCGATTTCGTTATTATCAAAACACAAATCTCATGACATTTGTAACCTCAGTGTGAATCAATTCGATTTATTATCACCATCTTAAATTCTTAACCTATCACTTTATTGCCCTGATCACATAATATAGGGCTAACGATTCCTTTTTGGACAATAAGACCCCTTACACGCTTTTCGAATGGTGACACCAATATAATGATTGTCATGCCATAATCCCTTTGCACTATATATCAATCTCATATCCCAATGAAGTCCAAAATTATCAATTTCACATTTGTCTTCAGGAGTCAAGCCTGTTGATTAATCACACACGCCATCGCTCAATTTAATGATTATACCAGCAATTGCTTTTCCACAATACTTTTACTAGAACATAACGCTTCGATTGTTTCTTATGCTTTCTCGAACCATTTACTGATAATCATTTGATTTCCCAGTCTAACCTTTCAATTACTCTGTCAATACACTCTTGCTAGTACATAAAGCTTCGATTATTCCTTACATTTTCACTAACAGTTCCCGTAATAAGTATCACCCATATCTCTTAATCCGAACTATACCTATCACTTTCCTCACAATTGGAGTTAATTCCCATTCCTCAATACAGTTTACAATTTCTACATCCTCACTTCGGGTTTTGCCAATCCGCTTTGATGCACATCAACTTTAAAATTCCTATAGCTAATAATACTTTCTTTTGCCCCTTTTGTGTCAGTTCGACTATTAACACTCAATAATACACTAGATATGATAACCTTATTGCCCAAATTTTGATCTTCTGCAATTGAATTTATTTATTTCTTTGTTCAATCCCTTGAATTGCATCATTGGCTTAGTTTGAATTAATCAGCCGTTGAATCCTTTTCAAATCATTCAAATGCCCGAAATAACTCATTCGGTATGGATTTGCATATTCATAGACATCTCCAAACTAGTTCTGTACGATTAATATCACCAAGCTTTTAGGCTACACTCAATAGAACAAATTTTAAATCATCAAGCATAATACCGCCCATGGATTCATATGTCAATAGATTAATGGAACACTTCAGTATAGATAGTAAATTCTCCAAATGTCTCCTTTATGATCATCAGTCATAACATTCACATGTTTTCCTCAAATATTCTTGTTAATTTACTAAAACCAGAAAATCTTTGACAATTTCTATATGCATCTAGCATTCCGTTAGTTCTAATAAATTCCCAATTCCACATACCCATATCTTTTGAACTTCCACATTTTATCAAAACCTATATCTTGATTAATTCTCCCAATATCCCATGTTCGCATACTAATCCATCCATTATTCATTCAATTAGGTTAAGATTCACTCTTATGAGACTTGTATAACGACCAATTTCCTCAACTATCCCAATTTATCCATTTCTTATGTTTATATCCTCTTATGTTTATATCCATTATCCACTCCAAACACAATTGAGACATGTTCCTTTTTAGTAATACAATAAACTTATACCCATAGTTGACTCATATAACTCTTTCATGATCAAACGTCTCCAATGAGGAACAATTTCCTTATAATTTTCTCATCATAACATATTCTCGCCACAAAGTCCTTCATTTCTCCACATAGCTCAATTTATTCACAATAAATCACTCACCGACTTGAATAAACAATCATTATATCGATCTCGTACTTTCGAACATAATTAAACAAAGTATACCGAACTTTTAATCCCTCAAATTGCAATTAATATTTCCTTAATATGCGTACTTCTCTTACATAATCAAAGTCATCTCATTAACGTGTACACTTTTTCAGTAGCATATTTTATCTCTTACGATTGAGTCATAAAACTTTATCAATCAACTATTTTCCATCTCTATATATATATTAATGCCTCTTAATATTTCATGAAGCTCAATCTCTGAAAGGCACTTAAATAATTTCTTTTCCTCTACTATCTTGCCATACATCACCATAATCATCACATTCTATCTAACAATATATATCTCTATAATCCCATCAATTTGCCGTTAATAGATCATACCGCTAAGAATACCTTAATTGCATTTAATTCTCGATAACCTTTCTCTTTTGGTACCAATTCGAATCATGGGGACCTTACTATATTCATGTCCCTCATTTTATTCTCAAAACTCATTACCGATGCTAACATCTTTAACTCTCTCACTTCTTTTCGAATTGATCATTTTGAGCATTCTCCGCCTTACTCTCACTCATTTTGAACTTGAGCTACGGCATTATAATCGGAGCTACGTAATAGGTCACCGATTACCTCCTATATCATATTCACGTAAATTATTCATTTATGCTTGTCGGTTCACCCATGATAGTAATCCCACTATCACATATACACTTACAAAGTGATCATATAATCTGAACTCAACAATCTTCCTATTTACACCCGCCCTCGCCGTGAGGATCATATACAATCTCAATTCATTCACAACTAATCATTATAAGCACTTTCATTTCTTATTCCAACTCATAAAGGATTTTTTTTTGACAAGACTTCTGGCTAGCAAGTATCCATTAACTCATCAATTACAGGGTAACATTTTTCACTTAACATATGGCTCCCATAATCAGGTGTGCATTTACTTAGGCGGATCAATTAAACCCGAACAACTTTTTCACCTACCAATTTCATTGTCTTACATTTCAATCTTTTCATATTTCCGCACTCAAATCAATATCACAGATATGAAATCATTCTTAATTTTGTACTTCATGTATAATTTGACTCTAAATCACCAATCCTTATTTATAACTCTCATCACGGTAATCAATCCCAATTATAACTTTTCTATATCATAGAACACTTTATTTTCATTTACCTTATACACTGTCAATCTTACCATTGTCACATCTCTATTTTCCTCTATTAAGGATATTCCCAATATAACTCCAATATTGTACTTCACAATATACCCGTCAATCTCAATACACTAAATATTCGTCTGTCTGATCAAACAATACACTCGTTCCTATTTTGCGATATCCATTACTTCCTTTTCTCACATTCTAACACATTATCCTTTTTCTCACTTTTTCTAACCGCTAAAACGACTGAGACATACTTATGCATACGACCCATATACTACACTGGGGATCAGTTGTCACTGTCTGCCGTGACATGACTTAAATACATACACCCTATGTTTCAGACTGTGCCCAGATACATTACGTACTACTGGGCTCTGATACCACCTAAATGTAACACCCCACTCCCGTAAGACCTGAACCCGATATCGATGGTGATATCCAGGTCCGTGCTCATGAGGGTGGCGTGCTACATCACCCAAGAGAAAACTCAAGATAACTTTTTTTTTTTAAACACATACTCACACATATTATCGTGAATGCGGAAAACAATTTATATAAACAATTCAAAGGCCTTGGGGCCCTGTTTACATTTACAATTTATTTCAGTCAATTGACTTTACAACTTGTCCAACTTAGTAATACAAAAGTCCAAGAATAGAAATACTAAGACAGACGCAAACTGATCCCGACCGCTTCTCTGCTTCCTCAACCAACAGATGTCATACGCCCGCTGCCTAACGGGTATTCTTCTAAGTCCTGAAAAATAGATGCAAATTTTAGGTGAGTTTTATGAACTCGGTGAGAAACCATCATCGATGGTTCACTCAATTCATGCATGTTCAATCACTTACCAAATATCACATACGATCACGATTCACAAATGTAATCTCAAATAATACATACCATTACATTTCACAAATGTAAGGCGATCACCTTTCATACAATCCAAATTCAATCATACCATATATGCAATGCACATGAGACCCTTTCCATTTTCATTACGTTGTTGTGACTGTGCGCCTAAAACTGTCCCCAAGAATAGCACATTCGTTGAGCAGTGGCTCAAACATTGAGCTTGAAGCCTAATACATTGAGCCCGAGGCTCAATACGTTGGACCTGTGGTCACATGCGTTGAGCTGAAAGCTCATATACGTTGACGTGATATGCCCCGATACTGATGGGTCGCTCCGGCCACAACCGCCTTTATCTCGATCATGTCCTTATGCATGAATGCATATGTTCCAATTTCCATTTACAGTTATTTCTATCACTTACATTCAATGCCATTTCCTATTTCTTCGACCTTGGTCCAGATTTCAATCATATATTTTTCCAATTTATTGCATCACACCATATCGCATTTAGAAGTCACATCCAATGTATTGAAATGCATAATTAACACTTCAATATCAATTTCCCATTTCTCGGACCTTTGGTCCGAGATCTCTAATATAAACATTCACACAGGTACACACAAGTAGCACTTCGTTATCTCATTCCAAATATTTGAGACACCTATGGTCCAAATCAATCAAAATCAAACACACATAAACCTCCATTATCTCCACATGGCATAATTGCAAAATCTTAAACACATAAGGTCGAGGAACCAACTAGGTTACTCACCTAATAACTTCCAAGCTAATGCCGGAAGTCTCGCCACGTCTGTGGATCTACGGTCCAACCGAGCCTCTATAGTAATTAAAATAGGTAAACATTACCAATCAGATATTTAGAATGACCAAACAATGCACATGGAATAATTAAAACGTGTATAATGCATGTTCATGGCATTCCTGGCCCTAATCCAAAATTTTCTCATCATAAAAATTCCATCTACAAATTAGAAAGCCATAGCCACTGACGACACCCAATTTGGACCTCAATCGGCCCAAAAATAACTAAAACAGTGATCACCGGACAATTACCCGGCCACGTCAATTTCCGCCTAAAATTCCTAATTTCTCACAAATGAAATTAAATATTCTATGAAGTCGATGCCTCAAGAATCAGGTCAATCGGACGTCGGACGGAAAAGAAATTGACAAAAGAAACCAAAACTCAACAAGTAATATCTAAATATATATATAACCCTTATTTCCCCCTTTATTTTCTAATTTCCAACCAAACTTCCAACACCCATAACTCTTTCTACACATTTTGAAAATGTAAACTATACCTTGTTGGAAAGATAATGAAACCCTTTACAAGTTTCATGAAGACCATAAAAATTAATTCCAACCCTAAGGGTGTCAAAAATCCCATCAAAGCTACTGCCTACTCAAAGCCCATCAACACTGGACAGTACCTTACCAATTCAAAAACTCACTGATTATTGAGCCAAAAATTACCACATAAATATGCTCAATCAGTTCACAATGTCCTCTACAACTTTCATGAACAACCCAAAATCAAATTCCATTGCTAAACAAGTCAATTAATTCACTCAATGTTGCTGTTCCTGAAATCATTCAATTTGAGCAGTACATTTATAACAAGCATAACTCCCTGTACACAAGTCAGAAAAATCCGAACTTTATATCCCTGAAAAGATAAATCCTCAAACTTCAAGTTTCATGAAGAACTCAATCTCCAATTCGATTTCTAACAATTTCAAATCTGTTATGCAAGTTACTGACCTAATCAGCACTTAACATCACAATGTAAGTTCAGCTTTTGAAATTCCATATCTCCCACATCTGATTTCCACAAATTACATGCCATACACCAATTTCAAGATCAATGTGTCATCTAAAACTCTTCAGTAGACCCCTAAAACCAGTTCAGTTCACAAAAATTACTAAAATTACTCCAAAACAGAATGTACACCAAATTTGCTAATCCAGCTAGGTTTCACTCAAAACATAACAACAGTCAATAGTTATCAGGCCATAACTCCTAATATACAACTCAAAAAATAGCAAGATCAGTGGAAATGGAAAGCTAACTCAATATTCTACAACTTTCATGAAGACCATTTTCCCAAATTCCATATCAATAACTTTATAAAAATCAACAAAATAATCAGGTCATAGTGTCAGTTACTGTTCACAGGCAATAAAACAGTAACTTTCCATGTAAATTTTAGACCTTCTAACATTACAATTTAGCAACACCTATTTCACACTAAATTGAAGCCAACATCCCAAAGTTTAAGTGGCCACAAACCTCACCTCATTTTCTCACCTATACAATTAGTTATGAACAAAACATTCCAATAGGTCAAAATGAAATTTCCAGCTTTTCAACTACTACCTATCTCCTATCACTTTTAACATCAATTACACATCACTAAGTATCCATTTCTACCACTAATTCAACCACAAACTCATCACAACATACACTTCTATAATGACACAAAAATTGGCAGCACAAACCTACACTCTTCCATACTTTATTTCCCTTCATTACACATCACAAACATTAGTAATATCATCATTTATCACAAACTTTAACTACCATCACCAATTCCCTTACACAAACATGCATTAAACCCATTCAAACCTACCACTTTCATAATCAAATAAAAGCTCAAAGGATGCTTCTAAATGCTTCTAACTACCAAAAGAAGGAAAGCAAACACAATCTTACCTTAAACAAGTTCAAGCTCTTCAATTCTCCAACACTTTACAACTCTCCAAACCTTCCTAACTTACTTCACCCACTGTTATCACTTGAGCATATACACAAGTCAACATCTTCACATGGTTTAAGCTAGCTCTACATGAGAAGGAAGAAGGAGCAAGCCAAAAGAACAAGTGGAACTTATGTGAGAGGAAAAGAAAAGCCAAAGAAGAAAAACCACAATTGAAGAAGATGGCAAGTTTGGATGTTTAGTGTTTTAGGCTTTCACAATGAGTTTTTTAAGGAGAACATGGAGAAAAGTCGATGATGAGGCTTCATATAAGACAAATTCATTTAAGTCAAGAAGCCACTTGGCTTTTTAAAATGGAAAAAGACAAATTTGTAGTTAATTAACATAAATTAATCATAAACTTTAATCTAATTATATCTTAATCCCAATTATGCTAATGGTCCTAAAACAATTTCCATAATTATTAATTCACTAATCCTATGCCATTATGCAGTCCATTTTCAGTACAGAAAAGGCCCACTCAGTCAGTCAGCTGGAATTTTTCGGTCCGGGCAAGAACCCCGAAAAATTCCAAAAAAAGTCTCATAAATTCCTAAAAATGGGAAACAATTTACGACGCACTCCAAATAATTTTCCAAATACTATTATCCCATAAATTTCACAAAAGGTCTCAATTTGAAACCTAAGCCGGAAAATGTCATGAATGCATGTTACCATGTGCATATGCAAAACAATCATCAGTCATAGAGGCTAAATGTTGTATGCGCATGCCGAGTTCTAATTCAATACTCCTAACCCGTCCCAATTTACTAAAATATCCTTCCCATCTGTGATGGGATGTTACAAATCACTTGAATTCATCAAATCGTCATGCACATCAATTTCACATTCCTAAAGACAATCATACTTCTTTCATCAAAATCACAAGATCACTTAGCATATCCTCACAAATTCACTCTTATCTTTACAAACTCTTATCAATTCCTTATTCATACTTATACGCCCAAGTAAGATCATATAACCTGGCTCTGATACCATACATGTTGGATCCCGTTACCGGAACCCAACTACATACGCAGAACGGAAAACGAAGCAAACGAAAACGAAGAGAAATGGAAATTTCAGATCGAAATTTCAAAACGGAAACAAAATGCGGACGCCAATCGAATAAACCTACCGAATCGGATAACAAATTACGAATAACAAAATCGAGGGTGAGACGAAATCAAGTAGAACAGATCCGACATCCGAGCACAATAATCAAAGAAAACGATCGGATGAACATAATCGCGTTGGAATTCCTTAGACTAATCCGATGCGAAAATCCGATATAATTTTTTTTTCTTTCTTTCTTTTCTTATTCTCATTTCTTTTCTCGTTACTCCAACACATACAGAATCATCTTCAATCCATACAGTCATACACAATCTTATATAAATCCGTACCAATCTCAAATTACATTTTTAACCCAGATTTTATCGAATTTCTAGAAGATAACTGTGATTTTGACAGCCCAAAATTTAAAACAAAGCAAACGCACTTCTAATATCGTAATCCATCCAATAACACAAGGCAACATCGGACCTCCCGTCCGGCATCCAAACACCAGCAGAACACAATCTTAATTCTAAACACTTCATAAATTCAATCCATAACCATCTCAACTCAAAATTTCAACCAATCCCAACCACATTCAAAATCCAATCTCATACATAAAGTATAATCATACTTATAACTCATTCCGAACATAATACAATCTTATACATTTACTGGCCACAAGCAAAACCATTCATATACAATCGGACTAAAATACACTTTACTAGCTTTCTAACTATCCATAAAGATCTAATACCACATCAAACTTTAAACATAATACGAACATGCACAAGTCGGACTGTGATCATACTCGTCTTCCATCCGATCTCCTGCGTAAAAACCTGGAGATTTGGGGATGAAAGGGGGTGAGCTCGTAAGCTCGTGGATAATACATTTATAAACCGAACAATAAGCGAAAAATATTTTCTTTTAAACTTTTCAAACTTTTCAAAATTTCCTATTTAAGCATTTATCCAAAATCTCATTTTCAAACTTTTCAAAACTTACATAAACCTTTCAAATTTCATGATTATAAATTTATTGTCTTATTTCTCAAAATCTCGAACCTTTTCAAATCATGCACATCTTTAAATATGAATGCATCACATTATAAACAAATCAAAACACATAACACATCGTAATTGGTTTGGTTCGGTCCAAAGCAGCGTACTACACTTTCTTAATGTTGGACCCCACACTGGCTAGCATTTCCCACCCAGCGTGTGTTTGCGGGTTATACTGCGACATCCAACACAAATCAGTCCGCATCATGATCAAAGGTAGCCAGTAAGGAGTCCGAAATCGGACTCCGTGCCACTATGAAGCAAATGCAAGGCTAAAGCAGATAGAGACAATGACGACTCACAAAGGACCGACCAAACCCACTTAACACATAATAAAGCGAATTCAGATTGTTCAAGGCACCTTTTAAAATCTCTTGATTTTTCATATTTTCAACTCATAACATCAAATTGTGTCATAATGACACAAGCATATATCCACAAGAATTCACATAATCATCTAATGCAATTCATAGCATCAAATAAATCACATAATAATCACATTCATGACAAAATATGCACTAATTTCTTTAACTCTTTAAATCATAAATCAAATAATTTGAAAACCATGAATTTCATAAATCTTGTATTTTCTAGAACTCATTTTACTCCTTTTGAAATCATAATTTCAAACATTTACATCCTTTTCAAACATTTTATCAATAATAACTTATCAAAACCAAACTTTGCTTTCTTTAATTTTCAAAATTCACATTTAGCTTATAATTCAATAAATAAATATACTACCCACCTCTAATTATTGTCGAAACTTGATTTCAAGCTCCAATTGCTCCTTGCTTCTTTCCTTCTTTCAATTAAAATTTACCTAAACCATAATATCCAAATTTCACATCACAAAGTGCATAATTCTCACAATTAATTATCGGAAATTCATAATCATCGCTTTTCCAAGCTTTCTAAAACCAGAATTTTTAAAATTCTCAAATTTCAAATTTGACCTAAACCGAATTAGTCAAATTCAATATCATAAATCACTTACTTACTCAAATTAAACTTAGAAAACACCAATTCCATATAAATTCAAGCTATTTCAATCTCCAATTTTGAAAATCCCCAATTTTCAAAATTGACCTAAACCAATTTATCCAAATTCCATGTCATAAATCATAATTTCTTCAAAATTGATTTCATATTTCATCAATTCCTACTCTTAATTATGATTCTACACCATTAATTCACAAAAACCCCAATAATTCACAAAAACCCCAAATTTCTAATTTGTCCTAAACTCTAAATTTACCATTTTTCAAATTAAACTTCACCTAAAGCATAAACATCAAAATTAACTTAGGATATCTCAAATTCATCACTAATTCAAGTTATCTAAATCATCAATTTCAAAAACCCCCAAATTTTACTATTCATCATCTTCTTCACTAAGCTTTCTCTCTAAAATCTTCCATAACCAAAATTTAACATAATTCTAGTCTAATCTCTTTAAGTAATCATAGATAAACTCAATTCATATCCATTCCAAGCCAAATCAACCAACAAACTAATCAAAACTCAAAATCAAAACTTTCTCTCTCTTACCTTTTCTCCTCCATTTCGTTATTTTCAAGCTCCATGGTAACTTGATCTTCTTTCTTCTCTTTCCCTTGAAATCTACTCTAAAATAAGCTTAAAGTCTCAAAATTCAAAATCACTAAGCTTCCATCCTTTTCCCTATGGCCGAATGAGCTTCTCTTTCATTCTTCTTCTTATTTTCTTTCTTATTTGCTCAAGTCTTTGGCTCTCCTATGTAAAATCGACAGCTCCTTCTTAACTTATAACCCATCATAATACTACAACGTTTTATGCTCTTCTCTTTATTTCCTTTGAAAATTGTGTGATTCTCATTCCTCCATGTGGCTATACTCCTTTCTTCTTATTTTAATCATTTCATTCTCAAACCTTCTAGCTTTCTCCATTCCAACGAGACTCATTCATTTAAGATGTTGCCATGTCATTTAAAAATAACTAAAAAGACCAAGATGCCCCTCACATGTTACTTTATGCCATTTCCACTTGCGGTTTTGATTTGCACTATCGAGTTGAAAGAATTTGTTACAACTTCCTTCTTAATAAATGTTCCTCTCAATCATACGAATCCAACGCCACTGACCGCGCTCAATTCGGATCACTACAGCAAAAGTTATACGTAAAACAGTTCAGAAATATCCATATTCTAACACATTTTTCATGTACGATTATTTCCGTCCAAATATTCACATTCTTAATCCCAGATTTGAAACTCGATATCTTCATAACAATTGTAGCCTTATGTCTCTAGTTTAATTCAAAATAAGAATCGCCTCATTTCGATTCCCAGATCAAAAGTTATGCTCAAAATACTCACAGATGTTCCTAATCCAAAAATTACACCCTAATCCGAACTTAAATTCAGAAATTAAAAATCTTAGGGGAAAAATTGACATTTAATTTCTTCATATGATTTGTAGCCCCTTGTCTTAGATTTATTTCGCCTCAAGAATCGCTTCAATCGGATCTCTGTAGATCCCGAATTCCTCAAAACGCTGAACTATGTTCGGAAAATTTCTCGACTCACTTTGATTAAATTAATCTCCATTAATTTAATCTCAAAAATTCACAAATTTCTATGAGGATGTAGATAATTGTCTTAGGAATCCAACGACGCAAGAATCAACTCAATCGGATGTCGGACGGAAAAGATATAAGCAAAAGAATGTAGTATGTTCAGAGAATTTCCTTTGTTAAACAAATAGGGATAGTCGCGATCGTGCGTGTGCACGACCGCGATATCCGCATGGACCAGCGGAGTCGCGATCGTGCGCGTGCACGATCGCGACAATGCGGTGAACCCGCAGAGTCCCGATCGTGCGTATGCACGACCGCGACTTTTGGGTGCACCTGCACCCTTTTTTTTTCTTTAATCATAACTTTTTATCCTGAACTCCAAATTTAACAAATTTGGTCTCTATGGAAAGCTTGAAGGAAGCTCTATAACTTCCATGGAGAACTCAACAACCAAATCCATCTCTAAAATGATTAATTTTCTAATCAAAGATTTAACCCAAATAATAAATACTTAAACAAAGTCCTCAACTTTGAAATTTTCTATCTTTCAACTCCAAACTCCAATCATGTCATATTTTATATCGATGCGAAGATCAGAAAGTCACCTTCAATTTTCATAAGAACATCAAAGCTCAATTAATCTCTAACTAGATCAATTTCTCAGTCAAAGTTTTAGTCATACTTAAAGTCAAAAGTCAACTCTATCTCACATAAACTTTGAGTGATCATAACTTCCACTCCCGATATCGAAAAATTGCAAACTTTATGGCTACGGAAAGCTCTTAATATAATCTACAAGTTTCATGTAGATCATTTTACCAAATTTTGCCTAAATCAAAAGTCAACCCTTAAAGGCCAAAAAGTCAAACTTTTTACAATTATTCATATTTTCACACTTTCTTTCTTTATTTCATGATCTTCAACTTAATTTTAATCAACTCATCCACTTTTGAAAACTTCTTATTTTCACTCAAAGATCGGGGTCCAACAGGTCGATCATCTTGTTGCCCATCGTTTCTGTCGCCTCTTGCCCTTGATCGTCCTCTTTCTTCTCGTCGGTCGCCCGTATTCGTATTCTGCCTCCCTCCATCGCATCTGTCATTCTATCTCCAATATTATCGTCTATTTTCGGGCCGACCAGTCTTATGCTCGTTGTCTCGATCAGCATTTGGCTCGTGTTTCACAAATCGGCCCAACCTTCCCTTTTGAATGAGGGATTCGATTTCTCTCTTCAATTGCCGGCAATCTTCCGTGTCATGACCGATGTCTTTGTGAAAACGGCAATATAAATTGGGGTTCCTATCCTTGGAGGGAGTTTTCATCTTCTCGGGTTCCCGGATAGTTTTCCCATCCGCTTTCATGGCCGCCAGTACTTCTGCATATCGCCTATTGAGTTGGGTAAACTCCTGTCGATATCCCTGTCGATCGGTCAGTTTTCTCCAGTTCAACTGGCCTTTTTGTCGCTTGTGCCAGCCACTCGCTCTGTCATTTGGCGAGCGATCATCCGTTCTACGCTTCGTATTCTTCAACACTTCTTCGAGCTGAATGTACTTGTCCGCTCTGTTTCTTATTTTCTGAACAGATCGGGGCTGATCGAGGGCTAATGATTTTTTGAACTCCTCGTCCCTCGTGTTGTTCATCAGTGCTGCCAATATGGATGAGCAAGTGAGGTCGGGGACTTCAACTGCTTCATTATTGAATCGAGTAATGAATTCTCGTAGGCTCTCGTTCCTCCCTTGCGTTAATTGCATTACTTCCAAGGCCGTCTTCTGCGGCCGCTTACTTGTGGCAAATTGGTTGAGGAATAGCAGTCTGAAGTCCTCAAAACACGTGATACAGCTCGAAGGTAAGCTATTGAACCACCGTCGAGCTCCCTCTTAAAAAGCCGTACAGAAAGCCTTGCATTGAATGTCATCTGGTACGCAGTGCAGATTCATCATCGACTGGAAGTGTTGTAGGTAGTCCAGGGGATCGGTTTTTCCAGTGTATTTTTCGGGCGTTGGTATTTTGGTGCCAGGGGCCGGGAGGCTATCCAAGATTGTCGGAGTAAAGGGAGAGCTATACTGAGCTGTTGGGCGATCCGGGCGGAAGCACATTGCCGCATTGATCCGATCTCCCACGACTTTTTCTAGGGCTTCGGTGGGGTGGCGACCGGTTGTCATCTTGATGCATCGCGTCAGGCAATTTCTTGTTGTGCGGTGAGAGATCAGAATTTGGCAAATCAACAGATCAGCTGCTTCCTCAATCTATTTTCAGGTGAGGGAGGTGTGCACATGCACAGGGGGATCTGCGTCAGATTGGTGCTGGAGATTCAGGCGCATATTGATTCCAGCGTTATCTTCCAAGGCTGCGCTCTGTTCTTCCTGTTCCAAGTTTTGAGGTTGCTGTTGATCATTCGGGTTCGAAGATTCCGTGTGGGAGAGATGATGAAGCGGTGGCGGGGTTGCGGTAGTGCAAACCCATCATTCAGAACGCCAGAGCCGCGCGATAGCGCTATATCGAGATCGCCGCCACCGCCTAACTGATCTGCGTATTTTTAGACGTGGTGCCCTGATGTTGGGCCCCACAGTGGGCGTCAATTGGTTCTGTCGGATTCTGGCGAAACTGTACGTTGCCGTTTGGATCCATGGGTTGATGGCTTCTCGTGGGAGCTTCAGTGCTATAATTCCTGCAAAACAAAGAAGGTACGTTGGGGGTTGTTTCCCGATAAGCCCCTCCGACGCTCAAGTTAGGTTTTTTGGTGAAGGTAGGTCTACT
Source organism: Erythroxylum novogranatense (assembly GCA_029891385.1). NCBI lineage: Eukaryota > Viridiplantae > Streptophyta > Magnoliopsida > Malpighiales > Erythroxylaceae > Erythroxylum > Erythroxylum novogranatense. The sequence goes on along the minus strand of CM057234.1, from coordinate 40,531,268 downwards.
GTAATCGGAGAAAACTAGGGTTGTGATTACGTACCTCCGTTATGGCAGGATTATCCCTTATATATGGTGCAGGTGCTAGGTTTAAGCCTTTACGTATGCATTGGAGACCTACGTCTCTGAGATGGGTAGCGTGAAGCGTAAATTTGGGCACAGGTAGGTATGAGACTGATCTTTGAAGAATGGGCCAATCGGCCTTTGGGTTGTTATATCTGAATTTGGGCTCCGCACAACCGACCTGACCAGTTATCATGTATGTAGCCGTTCAAAATTTGGAATCAGAGTTTTACCTCCCGCAAGAACTTATCTAACTTGAGTAGGGATTAATTTGGATATAAATGACTTAAAAATACTTTTCCATGGTTACAATAAAAAAAAGAAAATATATAGCCCAACACGTATGATTTCCTTACCCATTCTTAAGTGCCATTAAGCTCGAATAGATGAAAGGTAGAAGATGGACAGTTGTCTTGACTAATAAATTGGCTCAGATCCATTTTACTATTTGCTCCGCTAACTGGTATTTATCTTCCTCCCTGTTTGTAGAGACAACAGTTTCTCTCCTTCCATATCATGTAAACGGTAGTGATGAATACTGGTTAGGTCGGCTGTGCTAGGCCCAGGCCCAGGTCCACGAGTCCACGACCCATTCGCAGGTGGAAACCTCCCATGCATATGTAAAGACCTAAACCTAGCATCTATTCCATATATAAGGTACTACTTTGCCATGATACAGGTACGAGATTAGAACCCTGACATTCTTTGTTTACAGCCACCAAAACCCTCACCAAAAGACTAACTTAAGTGTCGAAGGGGCCTGCTGGCTATCAACCCCTGGCGTGCCTTGTGCTGTTTTGCAGGTATTCTCTTGTTAAAGACAACCAATTTCATGGATCCAAACAGTAGCGTCTTGCCTCAACAGAATCAGGCAGAACCAGTTGGCGCCCACCGTGGGGCCCAACATCAGGGCACCACGTCCAGAAACACTCGGATCGCCAAAGCAATAGCTTAACCTCGATATAGCCGCCGTTGCGAAGATTTGCGCTTCTGACGGATGGGTTTCTGATTACTCGCCACTCTCCCGCCAACACATCATGATTCTCGCACACAATCTTCGCACCCAAATGATCAACCACAACCTCAGAACCTAGATCAAGAAGAACAGGGCGTAGCCCTGGAGGACAATGCTGAGACCAATACGCATCCAAATTTCCAACACCCCCTAAATGCAAATCCTCCTGCACCACAACAAACCTCCCTCACCCGAAAACAGATCAAGGAAGCGGCTGATCTATTGATTCGTGAAATTTTACAGTCTCAGTAGGAACAACAACAGACACCCGCATGGCAGATTGGTATGATGGCCGATCGCCATTCTGCTGAAGCCCTAAAAAAATCGTGGACGATCGGATCAATATGGCCATGAATTCTCGTCCGGATCATCCATCAGCACAATATAGCTCTCCCTTCATCCCGGCAATCTTGGATAGCCTCCCAGCGACCGGCACCAAAATACCGACGCCTGAAAAATATACTGAAAAGACCAATCCCCTAGACTATCTGCAGCACTTCCAGTCGATGATGAACCTACATTGCGTCCCCGATGCCATTCAATGTAAGGCATTTTGCACTGTCTTTCAAGAAGGAGCCCGACGATGGTTCAATAGTTTACCCCCATATTGCATTACTTGCTTCGAGGATTTTAAGCTGCTCTTCCTCAATTAATTTGCTACAAGTAAACAACCACAGAAGGCCGCCTTGGAAGTGATGCAGTTGACCCAAGAAAGGAACGAAAGTTTGCGGGAGTTCATCACTCGGTTTAATAATGAAGCTGTCGAAGTCCCTAACCTCACTTGCTCGTCCATGTTGGCAGCACTGATGAGCAACACAAGGGATGAAGAGTTTAAGAAGTCACTGGCCCTCGATCAACCCAAGTCATATCCAGCTCAAGGAAGTGTTGAAAAACAAAAAACGTAGAGCAGACGACCGCGGGTCGAGTGGCAAAGCGGATGATTCCCACAAGCGACAGAAGGATCAGTCGAGCTATAGAATGTCGAACGATCGACAGGGACATCGACGAGAATTCTTCACCCCGCTCAACAGGCAGTATGTGGAAGTATTGGCAGCCATGAGAACAGATGTAGAACCCCTCCGAGAACCCAATAAGTTGAAGACTCCCCTCAAGAAGAGGGACCCTGATTTATATTGCCGCTTCCATAGAGACATCGGTCATGACACGGAGGATTGCTCGGACTTGAAAAAAGAAATCGAACTCCTTATCCAAAGGGGAAGGCTGGGTCGATTTTTGAAGTACGGAAAGAATGCCGATCGAGACAATGAGAATAAGAGCGGTCGGTCCGAAAACTGGCGACAGCCTTGGAGGCGAAACGATAGGAATGATGGAGGGAGGCAGAATGGGAATATTGACGATCGAAGCGAAGCGAGAGGACAGTCCAGGGCAAGAGGCCACAGAAACACCGGACAACAAGATGACCGACCGGTTAGGGTCATTAACATAATCTTTGGTGGTAATACAGCAATCGGGTCCACCGTTAAAGGAAGAAAGAGGTATGTCAGGCAGGTCGGCGAAGACTTGTCGACCAAGAGAAAGAAGTAAAACAATGGGATGATACCATTCGACGAATCTGATCTAGATGGTGTTAGTTGTCCTCATGATGACGCGCTCGTAGTAAATCTAAACATGGATGGTAATGAGGTGAAACGGGTAATGATCGATATGAGCAACTCGGTCGACCTATTGTATTATGATGCCTTCAAGCAGATGGAGATACCAGAGGATCAACTACTGCCTATAGAAGGACCTATCAAAGGGGTAACTGGAGCATCAACCTACCCATTTGCCCGAGTCTTTTTGAAAGTAAAATTCAGACAAAAGCCGTGTCAGATAGAGAAGGACGTTGAGTTCCTAGTTGTGAAGTTTGTAGGGGCGTACAATGTGATAATCGGACGAGCCACTCAAAACGCCCTCAGAGCAGTTGTCTCCACCTACTACCAAGCAATGAAGTTCCTAACGTCCCATGGAATCGGTGTTGTCAGGGGTCAGCAGAGAATCGCTAGGGAATGCTACTTAGCGAAAACAAGGACACTAGACGGGGCGGTAGTCTTGACAAGCTCTCTTGACGTGAGAGCTGACGAAGAAACAGAGAGGATGAACCCCGTAGAAGAAACGCAGCAGGTCATATTGGATGAAGCAGACCGCTCCAAGTTCACAAATCTAGGTTCCGAGTTTCAGCAGGGCCTAGTCAAAGAAATCACGGATTGCTTGGTAGAAAACAGATCGATCTTCGCCTGGGTACCGAGCGATATGCCTAGAATTTCTCGATCAGTCGCATCGCATTCTCTCGGTATTCAAAAAGATTGCAAGCCAGTTAGACAAAAGAAGCAGTGGCAAAGCAAAGAGAGGCAGGAAGTGATTGAGAAAGAAATAGAAAAGTAGCTTAGTGTTGGGTTCATTCGGGAAGTCAAATACCCTGAATGGTTGGCAAATGTTGTACTTGTGAAGAAGAAAAATGGAAAGTGGAAAGTGGAGAATGTGCAGGGGCCACTAATCAGCGGCTCGTCATGGAAGTTTTTAAGAAATAGATTGGTCGATCAATTGAGGCCTATGTAGATGATATGGTGGTCAAAAGTAAGACGGCTGCTGAGCATATGGAAGATCTCAAAGAAGTCTTCCAGACCCTTAATAAATTTTAGATGAAGCTGAACCCGAAAAAATGCGTCTTTGGTGTGGCATCTGGAAAATTCCTGGGGTTTATAATTACTCAGTGGGGGATTGAAGCTAATCTAGAAAAGATCAAAGCTATCGTCCAAATGCCCTCGCCGCGGTGCTTGAAAGATGTTCAGATATTGACCAGGCAGATAGTTTCTTTGAACAGATTCGTCTCCAGAATGGGGGACAAGTGCCTCTCGTTTTTCAAAATTTTGAGGAAAGCGGATGTGACCCAGTTCCAATGGTCAGATGAATGCAAAAGAGCATTTCAAAACTTGAAGCAGTATCTGACTAGTCCACCCATTTTGCAGAGCCCCGTTAAGGGGGAGAGTCTGATTATTTATCTGGCAATCAAAAAGGGGGTGATCAGTGCAGTTCTAGTCCGATCGGACGGTAGTGAACAATTCCCGATCTATTATGTCAGTAAAGTACTGAATGGACCAGAGACGCGATATGCACCTATTGAAAAGCTGGCCCTTTCATTGATAATCGCAACGCGAAAACTCAGGCCCTACTTCCAGAGTCACACCATCGAGGTATGGACCCACCAACCCCTCAGACAGTGCCTTTAGAAGCCTGAAACCTCTGGGCGGTTGGTAAAATGAGCGGTAGAACTGGGGGAGTTTGATATACACTATAAGCTGCAGACGACGATTAAAGCCCAAGTATTGGCGGACTTTGTAGCAGAAACGAGTCAACCTACCTCGAATGAACTACATCCTACTTGGAGCTTATTTGTTGATGGATCCTCTAATGTTGAGGGATGCAGGGCAGGAGTGGTCTTAATCAGCCCACACCAGGAAGAAAAGGTGGAGTGTTGGGCCCGGGCCCCGGATGCTCGAATCCCGAGGGCGGCCCCTCGGGTCGTGCCCGCGCCGAGCGCCCCAAACCGCGGACCCGATCCCAACATTTAGGCACAATCGATCAATTAATACATACATACATTGTCAGAATATACACAACCATACATTAAAGACCCTATAACCATAGGGATTTCATATCATTGCAAATTAAGAAAAGTCAACAAGTATCCTCAAATGTAGCAAAACACAAAATGAAATCTAAATCCAAAAATACATGAGTATGCTCAATGTTAACATGCTCGGAGGGCCAACAAAATCTGAACTTAATACAAAGCTCCTAATTTGTGCGAAGTTTCGATGCATGAAAGTCAACGATAAATCCCGACCGCACTTTGAGGAGGGAAAGGAATGGGTTGAGCTACACAGCTCGATGGCTAATATATTTATAGCCATTGGCAATTAGTACAAATCCCAAGCATATGAACGATATATATTATATCTATATACACATCGGGCATTCACACGCCTAATCACTAATATACGCATTCATTATAATTAATGCAAGTCATAAATATGTCACAAAGCCTCCACAATGAACAATTCACATATGCAATACACATCACAATGGCTCGAGGGTTCCATGGAAACAAAAGGAAGAAACCAAGTTTACATCTCGAGCGAAATGAGTCCATTCGAGCTCATATGCCCTGGCGGGCAGTCGGAGAAGGCTCTTTGTCTACGTGCACGTGACGAACGGAATGGTTCCACTCTCGCACAAACAAAAGCACATAATCATGCTCATAATCATTTCATCATATGATATTCTTTCATTGAGTCAAAATGCCATGACCGAAGTCTAGGCATAACATGCTCAAAATCTATGTGATCCCTGTCAGACACGATCGAATCCGGAATCCCATGCAGTCTCACTATCTCATCAATATACTTCTTTGCCAATACATGCAAAGAATCGGTCTGCTTAATTGCCAGAAAATGAGCTGAATTCGTCAACCGATCCACAATCACCCAAATAGCATCATGCCTCCTACTGGTCTTAGGCAAACCCATCAAAAAGTCCATAGTCACTCGCTGCCACTTCCACTCCGGAATAGGCAACGGTCTCAACTTGCCCGAAGGTGCCTGGTGTTTAGCCTTGACTTGCTGACACACTAGACACTTACTGACGAACTCTGCGATATCCCTCTTCATGCCTCTCCACCAAAAATGCTCTCGTAAATCCCGATACATCCTGGTGCTACCGGGATGCATGGCATAAGGCGCATTGTGTGCTTCATCCATAATCTCACCCTTGATCTCCCGCACATCCGGAATACACAACCTACTCCCAACTGTCATCAGTCCATCGTCCCTCACCTCTATATCAGAAATCTTACCATTCTGAATCTCATCCCGAAGCTTGCTCAAGTCCGCATCCTGAGCCTGCAAATCTCTAACCTTTTCCTTCAGCATCGGTCTAACTTTCGAAAATTAGCGGAAGACAATCGGCTCTTCTCCGTCAAGCTTATCCTAAGCTTAGCCATCTCTTCCAATAAAGGAAGATAAACCGATCGAACATGAGCAATCGACGACTTCTCGCTCAAGGCATCCGCCCTGACATTGGCCTTGCCAGATGATACTCAATCAGCAAATCATAATCCTTTAGTAGCTCCAACCACCTCCGCTGCCTCAAATTCAATTCCTTCTGACTCAGCAAATACTTTAGACTCTTATGATCAGTAAAGATCCGAGTCTGAACTCCATACAAATAATGCCTCCAAATCTTCAAGGCAAATATCACCGCTGCTAACTCCAAATCGTGCGTCGGATAATTCAGCTCATAAGGCTTCAACTGCCTCGAAGCATATGCAATTACCCGATCTCCCTGCATCAAAACACACCCAAGACCCTTCCTTGAAGCATCACTGTACACAACATATCCCTCATCCCCAGAAGGCAAAACCAAAATCGGAGCACTCGTCAATCTGCGCTTAAGCTCCTCGAAACTCCTCTGACACTCATCACTCCAAACAAACTTTTGATTTTTCCTCAACAGCCTAGTCATTGGAGCGGATATCATCGAAAATCCCTCCACAAACCGTCTGTAGTAGCCTGCCAAACCCAGAAAACTCCTCACCTCTGCTACATTCTTCGGCGCCTCCCAATTCACTACAGCCTCTATTTTTTTCGGATCCACATGCACTCCCTGCTCTGAAATCACATGCCCAAGAAAGGAAACTTCTCTCAACCAAAATTTGCATTTCTCGAATTTGGCATACAACTCATTACTCCTCAAAGTCTCCAAAGAAATCCTCAAATGCTCCTCATGCTCCCGATCACTCTTGGAATACACCAATATATCATCAATGAAGAAAATGATAAATTGGTCCAAGAATGGCTTGAACACCTGATTCATCAAATCCATAAAAAGCTTAGGAGCATTTGTCAATCTGAAAGGCATCACCAAAACTCAAAGTGCCCATAACGAGTCCCGAGCGGACTTGGCACATCCGACTCCTTAATCCTCAACTGATGATAACCCGATCTGAAGTCTATCTTAGAGAAGACTCTCGCTCCTTGCAATTGATCAAACAAGTCATCAATGCGAGGAAGCGGATACCGATTTTTCACCGTAATCTGATTCAACTTCCTGTAGTCTACACACATCCTCAAAGATCCATCCTTCTTCTTCACAAAAAGAACCGGAGCTCCCCAAGGCGAAGAACTCGGTCGAATATACCCTTTTTCTAATAACTCCTCCAACTGCTCCTTCAACACTTTCAATTCCGCCGGAGCCATCCGATAAGGCAGAATCGAAATCGGCCTCGTACCTGACATAAGCTCAATGGAAAACTCAATCTCCGAAGGCGGTAGTCCGAGCAATTCCTCGGGAAAGACATCCGAAAATTTCGACTCTTTGGAATATCTTCCAACTTCCTCTATCGCCACAGAGTCCATCAATTAAAGCTAAAATGCCTCACATCCTGAACTCATCATCTTCTCTGTTGTCAAAGCCGAAACAAATCTGAGCGGACATGCTCTCCTGTCCCCAACAAACACTACTCTTCTGCCGTCACCCACATCAAAGTCCACTGTCTTCTGCCTACAATCCAATCGGGCATTGTACCTCTCCAAAGTATCCATACCCAATATCACATCCAATCCGCGCATCTTCAGTGGCATCAGATCTACCACTAGAAGTGCTCCACCAATACTAAGCTCACATCCTCCAAACACCTGACTAATCACAATGTGCTGACCAATCGGAGTACTCACCATCAGCGGAGTATCCAACAGATTCGCAACCATATCACACACAGATCTACTCAACGACACAAACGAGTGAGTAGAACCTGGATCAATCAACACAAGAACATCATCAGAAAACAATCGAGCCATACCAGTCACAACATCTGGCGCGGCCTCTGCATCCTCCCGCGTCATAGCAAACACCACAGGCTAGTCGCCTCTCGGTCTTCCGGAAGACTCACCCTCGACAAAGATCGAGCGCCTACCTGTCACGATCCTCGACCCATGGTCTCTGTCCTCCTAGGAGCTCAGATCCGAGATCCCTCTCTCGGACCGGTGAGGACACTCTCTACTACCTCGTGTCTTTCATCGTCGCGGTTGAAGCATGCACCCGTCAATCGGTAACACTCTCCACCATGAAATCACCACAATGCTCACACTTAGGGCCCGATGACTGTCCCCATCTCCTCCTCTCGCCGCCCAAGTAGAAGCTTGGTGAGAAGCAGTAGAGGTCCGCGATCGGCCTAGGTCGGCTCGCACCATCTCCTCCTCTCGATGAGTAGGGAAGCTCCTAGCACTCCGCCGAGACATAGGAGTACTAGTCTTACCTCCTCTCGGAAGCGCTCTCGCCCTTCCTCTTCTTATTCACGGCCTCTTGATATTCTTGATATTCTCTACCTCAAAGCGCTTCAACCAATTCTTTGGAAGTCCAAAAATTCTGCAATCACCTTCTCTCGATGGCCAAATGCGCCCCGACTCAAACCGACGACATCTGGCGGTCTTGCTCAACATCGATCTCAAGCATCTGGGACAATTTGCGTAAATCGGCGCTCATACTCAGCAACTGTCATCTCCCTCTGAGTCAAACTGAGGAACTCCCTCTGCTTTTGCTACACATATACCTCTGACAGATACTTCTTCTTGAAAGCAACCAAGAAGTCCTGCCAAGATAACCTAATCGGCCTCATCTGACCGCTCGCACGATCTCCCACCAATGGAGAGCATCTCCCTGAAGCAGACTAGCAGCATACACAACTCTCTCGTCATCCTCACAATCCATCTGATCCAGCACTCTCTCAGTCTTCCTCAGCCAAGTCTCAGCTTCTTCGGGATCTGCTGTCCCAAGGAAATCCACTGCTCCGAACTTCCTCAACTTGTCGAACTGTTTTCCCCTCTTAATCGGGTCAAGGTATAGGTGTGGCATCTGACCCATAGCCTAAACAAACGCTGAGTAAAGGCCTGAAACATCCTCGGATCAAACTGAGGCACTTGCCTGGCGGAATCGGCGATTCCTGAGACTGCGACATAGGCTCACTGCCTAGCCCTACAGAAGCCTCAGCATTTCCGGGGCTACGGACTCATCAGTCCTCTCCTCTTTAGTCGGAGAGTCAGGTGCAGCAGACCCGTGCATAGCTCCTCGTGTCCTTCTACGAGGTAGCATCGTACTCCTTCAAATGGAAACACTAAGGGCTAGCTATACGACAATCTACATGTATGCATGACATGCATGTCACCTAATGCAACAAATAATCATAGAACACACAATCCTATATGCATTCTAAGCCGAGGACACCTAAACCTAAGCGCTTTGATACCAAACATGTTGGGCCCGGGCCCCGGATGCCCGAATCCCGAGGGCGGCCCCTCGGGTCGCGCCTTGCGCGAGCGCCCAAACCGCGGACCCGATCCCAACATTTAGGCACAATCGATCAATTAATACATACATACATTGCCAGAATATACACAACCATACATTAAAGACCCTATAACCATAGGGATTTCATATCATTGCAAATTAAGAAAAGTCAACAAGTATCCTCAAATGTAGCAAAACACAAAATGAAATCTAAATCCAAAATACATGAGTATGCTCGATGTTAACATGCTCGAGGGCCAACAAAATCTGAACTTACTACAAAGCTCCTAATTTGTGCGAAGTTTCCGATGCTGCGCAAAGTCAACGATCGTCCTGATCTGCACCTGAGGAGGGAAAGGAATGGGTTGAGCTACACAGCTCAGTGGCTAATATATTTATAGCCATTGGCAATTAGTACAAATCCCAGCATATGAACGTATATATATTATATCTATATACACATCGGCATTCACACGCCAATCACTAATATACGCATTCATTATAATTAATGCAAGTCATAAATATGTCACAAAGCCTCCTGATGAACAATTCACATATGCAATACACATCACAATGGCTCGAGGGTTCCATGGAAACAAAAGGAAGAAACCGAAGTTTACATCTGAGCGAAATGAGTCCATTCGAGCTCATATGCCCAAGCGGCAGCCGGGAGAAGGCTCTTGTCTACGTGCACGTGATTGAGCGGAATGGTTCCACTCTCGCCCAAACAAAAGCACATAATCATGCTCATAATCATTTCATCATATGATATTCTTTCATTGAGTCAAAATGCCATGATCAAGTCTAGGCATAACATGCTCAAAATCTATGTAATCTATCAATTTTCATGCTCCTTTCCAAATATATGATAATCAAAGTCATTCAATTCATCACATTTAATCATGCATAACATATAACATATATTCATACATAGGCAAGAAATTGCCTAATCACACAATAACTATAAATATATTACCCACCTCTAATCGCTCGAGAATCCAATTCATGGATGTCCTTCTTCTTGCGATAAAATCGGGTCAGCTTGGTTTCCTAAATCAACCAAGTTGCCATTCAATTAATATCCATAGCAATATCCAAAGATTAGAAAGCCGAAATAAAACATTAAAATCCATAATCGATCTTCTCCTAAAATTTGAACCCTTGAGGCTAATTAGAACTTTCCTTGTCATACTTCTTATAGTCCTTAATTTCTAGATCACAACGAATCCAAGATCACCTCATTCGGATATCTACACCAAAAGATATCCCTAACAATATAAACATCTCAAATTCAGAAACAAGGGGCTTCGCCGCAACGAAGGGACGCTCGTCGCGACGAAGACCACTAACGCCATGGGCGAAGCAAAGGCTCGCCCATGAACCAAACGTCGCGATGTCGCGACGTCTCCTTCGCAGACGTCATGGCGTCTACAACATTTCACACGCCATGACGAATAATCGTAAAATTATTTACACGTCGCGACGTGGCTCCCTTCTTCGTTTCGCAAGGCGTGTTCATACACGACGTCGCTGACGTCTAGTCGAGGAACTCGACTCCGAACCAATTCTGCAGAACCCAACTTCCAATCATTTCCAAACTCAAATGCAACATATTTAAGGCATAGATCAAGACTTATACTACCATTCTAACTCATTCTAAGCTTCAGATTCATCCTAAAATCAATAACTCAACTTTGTTCCCAAATTTTCAACTCAAAACCCTAAAACATCGATTTCTCTAAATCCAAGCTATATTAACGTTTAATCCAAACGAAAACATGATAGGAAGGTCAAAAACTTACCGATCGAAGCTCTGAATCCGTCAAAACTAGCTGAAATCGCAACTCCTTCTTCTTCTCTTCTTCCTCCTCTCGACGGCTATACTTCTTCTCTTCTCTTCGTTTTTCCTTCTTTTTCCTCTTCCTCTTTCTTTCTAATCTCTTAACCCTAAGACACGAAACAAAGACCATAATGCCCCTTCCAATAAGCCTAAGTCCAATCCAATTTAAGTACACTTCCCAAAATGCCCTTACTCATATAAATTCTCTAATTTTCTATTTAACTACATTAAACCTTAATTCCACATTAATACCCCCAATTAACTCAAATTAAAGCATAATCACATAATTACCACAAATCATGCTTAATGACATCATAAAAAAAAATTCGGGGCCTAACATGGAGTACGTTCTCAGATTAGACTTTAAGGCATCCAACAATGAGACGGAATACGAGGCGCTAATAACTGATCTTCAGTTAGCAAGAGAGATGGGGGTGAAACATTTGAAGGTATATAGCGATAGCCAAATAGTGGTCGGTCAAGTTACGGGGCAGTACGAGGCCAAAGGGGACAACATGGTCAAATATTTGGAATTGGCGAAGCAAGAGTTCAATAATTTTGAAGACTACTCAGTTAGCAGGATAGAAAGGATGCAAAACGCTCGTGCAGATGCGCTTTCCAAAATAGCTTCCGATCGAGATGCGAAAAATAACGTTTTGGTTGAGCGGCTAGACCGGCCTAGCATTCAGAAAGCCAAGGAAGCCCTTGACGCAAATGCCGAGCGATCAAGTTGGATGGAACCAATCAGACAGTACCTCCTCGAGGGAACACATCCGGAAGAAACCTTGGAGGCCAAGAAACTAAGGGTAAAGGCAGCCGAATATGCGATCATTAATGGTACCTTGTACAAGCGATCTTATGACTGACCACTACTACGATGCTTGAGCGAAGAAGAGGCAGGGCAGGTAATGACTGAAGTTCATGAAGGAATGTGCGAAAATCACGTAGGAGGCAGAATGTTGGCTCATAGATTGATTAGACAGGGGTATTACTGGCCGACAATGAAGAGAGACAGCTAGGAGAAAGTCAACCGGTGTGAGGCTTGCCAGAAAAATAGTAACCTGTCTCACCAGTCGACCGAGAGGATGAAAATCGTGGGCCATCCTATCCCCTTTGCTTAATAGGGAATGGATATACTAGGACCTTTCCCTCTCGGTCCTAGAAAAAAGAAGTTTTTGATAGTAGCAGCGGAATACTTCACCAAATGGGTAGAAGCGGAAGCGGTCGATGCAATTACTGAGCAGAAGATGGAAAATTTTGTAAGAAGAAACATACTAAGTTGCTTTAGGATGCCTATGGTGTTGGTTACAGACAACAGTCGGCAATTCGACAACGAAAAATTTAGAGATTTCTGTGAGCGACTAAAGATAAGGCTCCAATTGACTTCAGTAGCTCACCCTCAAAGCAATGGTCTTGCGGAGAACACTAACAAAAAGATAATGAGTGCCCTCAAGAAGCGCTTAGATGGACGTAAGACTTAGGTAGATGAACTAGATGAAGTATTGTGGGCGTACAGAATAACCCCAAATGGAGCCACAGGGGAAACATCGTTCAGGATGACCTTTGGGGCAGAAGCCCTAGTTCCAGTAGAAGTGGTGTTGCACAACCAAAGAGTGTCGAGTTATGAAGAAGAACGGAATAATGAAGCCCGCCGGGCAGAACTTGTGCTTCTCAGTGAAGACAAGGATAGGGCAGCCACTCGTTCGGAAGCCGTCAGACAAAAAGCAACGAAGTTCTACAATAGAAGGATAAATCTGAGCGACATAAAGGTCGACGGATACGTCCTGCGAAAGGCCGAGGCGGCTGAAAAGCATCCTGGGAAGCTCGATCAGACATGGGAAGGACCCTACCAAGTGGTCAAGCAAGCCAGACATGGCTCTTACATCCTGCGCGATACGAATGGGAAGATTCTACCGAGGCCTTGGAACTCTCAAAACTTGAAGGCGTTCTACCAATAGATAAGCCTTATTTTAGTTCTCATTTCTTTGTTTATTATTGTTTATTGTACGTGCAACTTGTGGGTACCTTTTTCCTGGCCCTGCCAGTCAGGTTTTTTAACGGCCCATGCCCTTGTCATCATCAATAAAGGGGTTTCAAATTTCTTGGCAAGAAAAATCTCACTAAATTTGGCAAGAGGAGAAAATTTCACCAAATGATCGCCCTCGACATCGTTCGGCCAAGTTGCCAAGATAAGATCTTGGAACCATAGCTCGGCCTCGACATCGCTCGGCCAGGTTGTCAAGACAAGATCTTGGAACCATCGCTCGACCCCGACATTGCTCGGTCAGGTTGCCAAGACGAGATCCTTGGAACCAGGCGATGCCGAGAAGATTAATCTTGGATCGCTCGGCCTCGACCACTCTCGGCCAGATTTCCAAGACAAGATCCTTGGAACCAGGCGATGTCGAGAAGATTAATCTCGGATCGCTCGGCCTTGACCACGCTCAGCCAGGTTGCCAAGACAAGATCCTTGGAACCAGACGATGCCGAAAAGATTAATCTTGGATCGCTCGGCCTCGACATCGCTCGGCCAGGTTGCCAAGACAAGATCCTTGAAACCAGGTGATGCCGAGAAGATTAATCTCAGATCGCTCGGCCTCGACATCGCTCTGTCAGGTTGCCAAGACCAGATCTTAGAACCATAGCTTGGCCTCGACATCGCTCGGCCAGGTTGCTAAGACAAGATCTCGGAATCATCGCTCGGTCTCTACGCCGTTCAGCCAGGTTGCCAAGACGGGATCTTGGAACCAGGCGATGCCAAGAGCAAAAATCTTGGATCGCTCGGCCTCACAATCGTTCAGCCAAACTCTATTGCCTCGGTCGACCATGACTCTCTCAGACCCTACAACCGATCGACACACATCGAATGTGCTCGTTCACTACCTGCTATTGGAAAAGATCATCCAATCTTAACACGATAGATGAAAGCGATGAAGAATAAGAGAATTCTGTTTCCTTGAATTTATGTCCTAGACACAAACCCGACCAGGTAAGCAAAAAAAAATAGTTTGAGGGAGAGGAAGGGTCAACAGCCGGATCGGCTGGAGAAGACAGTGGAGAGACATCATCTTCCTCGTCTGAGCTCAGGTCCAGCGCCCCATCCGACAGGACCTCTCTTTCCTTCTCAACTATCCCTCTTACCTCCTCAAGTGAAAGACCTAGCTCAGAAGGAAGCATCGGCTTGGCATAGTCCTCGAAGGAAGGAATACCCGACCCGTCAGGGATGCAAACGTTGTGGCAATTCTTCAGGATCAAAAGGGCCAAGTCACAAGCAAACTCTAAGCACTCCTCCTATAAGAACCACCTTTTCCATCGCTTGATCACCTCAACTCTCTGTTTTTTGATGGAGCCTTGCAACTCCATCAGTCTATCCTCGGCCCTCAGTTTATCCCTCACTGCTTCATGACAGTCCTGGAGGAATTTTGATCAAAGCTCCTGCTCCGTCTCCATCTTCCTCTTCAAGTCCTTACATTCCTTGGCCAGCCCGTCCTTTGCCGCGATCACCCTGCTCTTTTCCTCCTCCCCCGTAGCGAGTTGAGCTTTCAAAACGCTCCTCTCCTCCTCCCAAAATTTCTTCTCCTCCTCCAAGGAAGAGAGTTGAGCTCGGAAGACGTCTCTCTCTTCTTTGGCCTCTAAAAGCTCGGCCCTCAAAGTGTTCACTTACGCAAGAAGATCGCAGACTTCCCGGTCCAGCGTTCAGGCAGTCCCGTCGAGCTATTCGACACGTTGGTGCATCACGGAGGCGAACGCCAGATCCCTCGCACAGCTACGGACAAGATAGGCCGCCAGCTCCTGATTGCCCAACGAGTCTTTAAGCCTCTCGTCTACAGGGGGAACAACCCTCTGAGCAATGTGAAGAGCCACATCGAAGTCCCCAAGCGACGCAGCCTTATCCAGACTGATCGCTGGCTCCCACTTTTCGGCGCTTGCCGCTTGCCCTTTCCCCTTGCCCTTATCCAATTAGGCAACACGCTTTTCCCCCTTCTCTCTCCCCTTCTCTTTCTTCCTGCCTTGGTCCGATGGGCAGAGCAGTCGGTCGATAACCCGAATGGTCTTTTTCCTCTTAAGAGGTGACTCAACCTCTTCCTCCTCCTCTTCTATGACCGCTAGGCCTTCACCACCAACGGGTCATCCTTTGTTGATCGCCGGGTACAATGCTGGCGAAAGCATCGCAGACGGCTTGGGAATAGTAGGACGAGGGACGTCCTGTTCGGAAACAGTAGGCCGAGTGACATCTGCGCTGGCCTCTCCTTTCTTGTCCTGCCCCTTTGTCTTCGAAGAGGACCTGGCAGCTTTGCGCTGGCCTCTGGTAGGGTTGGAGAACCCAACGAAATCGTTGAGCCTTGCCATGGCTACACAGCAATAAAAACAGGTTAGAAATCGAAACCAATACTTACAAATACAGTAAATAGTTCAACCACGAGGAGTCAACCAGAGGGGGCAGTTTCTTCTCCTAGCCTGCTAATTCGGGGCGGGGGGTCGATTAGGAATGGATCGGCTGAGGCCCCCCTACGATATCCCAGAATGAGACGATCGAAGTCATACCGACTGAGCCCCTTAATGGGATTGACTACCTCCCACTCCTCTCTAGTAAGAGACAAGCTCAACGCGTCGTTCCATCGCTCAGCTAGAGGATATCTCCACGGCTGGGACTCAAAGGAAGATCCCAGAGGCCTCACGAAAAAGTACTTCGTCCGCCAAGCTTGGATTTTTGAAGCCGTTCCAGCCGGGCGATATCGAGCATCTCTATACTGCAGATGAGGGACCCTGGCCCCAGCGCTTGAACTCTGGTTCATTCTTAAAAAATGGCGTAGGATGCCAACCGAAGGTGGACAACCGAACTGATGGCACAGCAAGGCCAAACCATTAATGAATCTCCATCCATTCGGAAGAATTTGGCTCAGCCTCAATCGGTAGGCGACGTACACCTCGTCAATGATCGGGGCATACGGAAGCTTCATGCCACCGACCAAGAAGAAGCTGTCAGAAACAACAAAATACCCTCCCAAATTGCTGTGGATCCATTCGTACTCGGAGGCCAGCCTAGGTCCCTAGGACAAAGGGATATTGTTCCTAATAATTGACCGATTCAACTCCCCACGGTCATCGTTGATTGGTCTTTCGGTGGCTCCTCAACGACCAGCTCATCCTTCCAATCACTCGTCGTGCCTCTCGCAATACCTCTCACCCTCGACACCGCCACTACTTCAAGCGGCCTGACTAGTTGGGAGGCCCTTTCGGCGGTTTCATCCCTAGGGCTAACCCCACTTCTAGGACTGGTTGACGACATGCTTACAAAGAGAAAACTTAGAGGAAGAAGCGAGGAAAAAGGACGTACCTAGTTGGTGATTGAAGTTGGGAATTTGAACGGCGGTTGAAAGAAAACTCCGGAGATTGTAGGCAAGAAGGTGCAAATGAAAGCAGAATGAAAGCCGGAGAACAAAACAAGCGTGAAGAAAATATGTAGTCTGTCGATCCTGAGTATTTATAAAAGATCGGTCGAATGGACGTTCCAATCAACGCTTGACGCATGGAGAAAATCCGAGCCGAACTCAGACACGTGGCAGAATCTGAGCTGAGGTGAATTAGGGTTATTAGAAATTCGGAATGGCGCAGCAGTTAAAAGGACGCACCTGACAGCTGAACAGCAGTCAAAAGGACGTACATGAAAGTCTGTCAGAGGGCACGAATCGTCAGTAATGATTACACCTAGTGTTTCATTTAAGCCTTGACGTCCAATCGATCGGCCCTACCACTACACTCGCTCTATTGACATCATCGTTGCACCCGGTCGACCTGTCATATCGCTATAGCTGATCGATCGGTTCTGTCATTACCCTCGATCGGTCCGTCGTGTCATTACATCTGATCGGTCGATCACATCACGATAATCGATCGATCGGGCCTAGCACGAGCTGCCTTGGAGACACGCTATATGATCCTTATGTACTCCTTCGACCCTTCTCTTAAATCAGACTTGAGGAGTAGGGGGCTTATGGTTAGGTCGGATGTGCTAGGCCCAGGCCCAGGTCCACGAGTCCACGACCCATTCGCAGGTAAAAACCTCCCATGCATACGTAAAGACCTATGTAAAGACCTAAACCTAGCATCTATTCCATATATAAGGTACTACTTTGCCATGATACAGGTATGAGATTAGAACCATGACATTCTTTGTTTACAGCCACTAAAACCCTCACCAAAAGACTAACTTGAGCGTCGGAGGGGCTTGTCGGCTATCAACCCCCGGCGTGCCTTATGCTGTTTTGCAGGTATTCTCTTGCTAAAGACAACTAATTTCATAGATCCAAACAGTAACGTCCTGCCTCACCACTCATGGGAATATTGAAATGAATCCACCATGAATAAAATTATACTCCATATGGCTTTACTATACTCACACATAAAGAACAAATGATTTCGATCTTCCTCCGCGTTATGACACAGGGCACACAAAGTATCAGCTGGCCTGAAGCATCGGTAATTTGTTCTTAATCTATCTTTGGTTGCTAGTGTAACACCCCACTCCTGAGTGACCCGAACCCGATATCGTTGGTGATATCCGAGTCCATGCCCCGCGAGGGTGGCGTACTACATCAGTCGATTAAAACCCAGTATACATTTTTTTTCTTGAAGTAATTGATTCCACGTTAGCGCGGCAAAAACAGTAAGTAACTAAAACCCATGTTCATAATAAACCAGTTTCAGTTATTACAGTCATCCAAGAATAATTTACAATCAGTCAATGAGTAAAACATTAAAACCACAATGGGCTCAGTAGAAATACAAAGCATTGTTATACAGTGATTGCGGAACACAATTTGATAAGACACTAATGTAGACAAGGACTGATCCCGTGCTCCTCTGAACTCTAATACACAAGCCCGAAACATATCCTCAACAGTCTTAATCGTCCTCTCACTCTGCCCATACATTCGAGGATGAAATCTCAGATGAAGTTCACTAGTACCCATAGCAGATCGCAGACTCGCCAAAATCTCAAGTAACTGGGATCACGTCTCGACACTATCGACACTGGGACCCCGTGCAGTCTCACTATCTCAGCCACATACTTCTGGGCCAACACAGTCATTCTAACCACAGTACAATATCAATCTCCTTATCCATTTTTCCTTTTTCCTTTCCTAATTGCTTATACACTTCCAGGGGTTCACCCTCTAACACAGTCTCACTTTTTCTCTCACTTAATCACTTGACACGTACGCACACGTAAGATTTCTACCCGTGCGACTCAAACTAGGGATCAGTTGCCACGGTCTGCAATGATACGACTCAAATGCATGCACCATATGTTTCAGACTGTGCCCACCCAATTCATGTATATACACAGTATAACACAGATACACACAGTTATTTCACCAAAACACATTCAGAAGTACCACATGATTACTATACCAGTCAAAGGAACCAATTCAAATGCACATGAAATGCGTATGTGACGCTTTTCCAATTTATTATGTTGTTGTGACCGAGCGCCTAAAACTGTCCCAAAATTGCAAATTATTTTTCAGGACCGAGAGAGTAGACTCATAGCTCCAGAGAGACTTTTCCTGCCGTGTAGATTGAGTTGGCAAGAGAAGTCATGGCACACAGGTCGGTCAGCTGGCACTTTTTGAGGGATGACCTAGCTAGCTTTATGTTTGACTTTCTTTTGGAGTAATGTACAGAACATACCAGTTGTGTAAATTTACTGCTTTGAGGTTATGAAATGAGAAATTATAGTTTCAAACAATTAGTGGATCTCATATTAATGCTTTATGATTTTCGATGTCATGTGGAGCGTTAGTGATTGTTCGTAGTGCACCCTTATCATAGGGTATGTATCGGAATGACCTACGGGTGTCCCGGTACATCTCCTATGGTAAGGGGGTGCTACAGCTAGCCAAGTCATGAAGGATGCTTTGGGATTAAGAGACTTAGACCAGACAATCGTGAACCATGGGACCTCCACTGCTGTAGGCCAGAATAACGCACGGCAAGACTGATTTGTAAATTGCCCTCGTGAAGTTAATGACCACCAGAGCTCATCTGCTATTCACGTGTCCCTAAGAGGTGGAAAATGTTTCACCAGTGAATGAAAGCCGCGGAAGCTTCCATGCCATACACCATTGTAAATTAATTCCGAAAATCTGGACATCAGTGACATTCGGTTGAATAGATGAATATGTTAGAATTTAGAACTCGAAACAAACAAAAATATAGTAGAATAAGAAAGAAAAAATGCAAGAGACAAATTATTGATTGATTCACTTTACATTGACATGAAAGCTTAAATATATAGAGAATGAACAAACTTAGCTAACATTTAGATAAAACCAATCAAATTCAAAAGTTTAAATACTAACTAGATAATGTTAGCGATCTAGAAGGGGGGGTTGAATAGATCTTTAAATCTTTTCGTAATTTTCTACAATAAAATCAGAAGTTAATTCACACAATAGTAATTTAAACAAATTTAAATACAAAAGTAGGAAGAAGATCAAACACTTTGTTTTATAGAGGTTGGTCTTTAAGACTACGTCCTCTACCTAAGCTCCCACTTAGGATTTTGCAAACCACTTTATTACACACTTTGTAGTTCAGTGTGAACTCTTACAATCCCGCTTGATTTCTGGCTCAAGCTATCTTTACACTTGATTTGTCTTCCGGCACAAATCCTACCAATACCGCTTGATTTCCAGCTCAAGCAACCTTTACAAATGATTTGTCTTCCGGCACAAATCCTACCAACACCACTTGATTTTCGGCTCAAGCTACCTCACACGTGACCTACCACTAGTCACTCAATTTGTAAAAGAAATAGGATAAAGATCTAAGAACAAGTGCTCAATACAAATGTAAATAAAGTAAGAACAATGATGAGCAATTTGGAGCAAGATAAGAGTATTTTGGCTTCTAGAACTTCTATGTACTCTTCTTCCATCATCCTCTATTTATACTTGAAGAAATATAGTTGTTGGGAACCCATATAGCCGTTGCATGATTGTTATGACCGTTCCTTAACAATCTCCCTTCCATTTTTGGCTAATTGGACCGTTGGAATTTATTTGTTGTACGCATAAGTCGACTTGTCGAGTTGTATAAGTCGACTTGTGACCATAAGTCGACTTGTCGAGTTGTATAAGTCGACTTGTGACAACATTTTACGTAAACTTGCATCTCCTCTCTTCTATAAGTCGACTTGTGATGTGTAAGTCGACTTGTGGTCCACGATAAGTCGACTTGTATGCTGTTAGTCGACTTGTGTTGACATATATTACTTGTATAGGAAACTTCCATCTTGATTTGTACAATTCTTTCATTAAATATCAATCCTAAAATACCTGAAATAATTTCTTAACCAATTCTATACATTTTATTATTATCAAAACATAAGTGAAATTAATTTGTCAACCACCATTGGTCCAACAATCTCCCCCTTTTTGATAATGACAAAATACTTAGAAATTGTTTAAGAAATGAAAACAAAGAACATTGATCAAGGTTTTTTTATACCTTGTCATTTTGGTTAGAAGTCTCCCCCTCAATCATTGAATTTAATAACTTTGAAAAATCAATTAAAATTTTAACAAACTCCCCCTTAATCAAGTAACTAAAGAAAATCCAATTTCTCATTTTTCTCCCCCTTTTTGTCATAATCAAAACAACTAAATATGAAATATCGCAATCACATTAAATAGAGAAACAAGTCATCAAACACAAATAGTCTCAAATCAAACACACTCCCCCTCAATCAAATGACGGTGACTAAAAGATACCAATTATCAATTTCTAATATTACTCCTCCTTTTTGTCATTAATTAGAAACTAATATGAAAAATAAAAAATAGTCGCAAATGCAGTCCATAAACAAACAAAACAACAAACACAAATAAAGGCAATTATCATAACATAACAATAGTCATTACGGAGAGTGAAAAGAAGAATAGGTTTTAAAGAATCCATGTAGACACAAGTCGACTTGTTACCAGACATTTCACCAATTAGTCGACTTAGACATCCATAAGTCGACTAGAATATACCAGTACTCCAATTCAATCACATTCCAGCCTAAGTGTAAATGATGATGGAATCTTTGTTGTTGTCTCCACTTATATGCCTTGAATATCTGCTATCAATGTACCATGTGCTTGGTTGATTTTCATTCCTTGCTTGTACCTACAACTGAAACATCCTTTCTTCTCATTGGTACCCAAGCCATCTTGGGTCCATTTTGGTTAGTCATATAAACCACATTAGAAGGTGTTGTACCTTTTACCACCCAGATTTTCTTAACCTTAACACATCTCCTAATACTTTTACATGCAATTTCTATATGACCATCTTTCAAGCATCTAGCACATTGAGCAACTTTTCCATCCTTGGTAAATTTGGAAATTAAAGAACAATCTCTATTATAAGGATCATATCCCAAACCATGTTTAGAAATAGAATATCTTTGTAAAGATAACATCTCTTCAAACTTTGCATTTCCACCAGCAAATTTTCCAATCACATAAGAAAATTCCTTTCTAAGTCTATCAAGCTCACAAGTAAGACTTTCTTTTCAGCAAGACATGCAGAATGATCTTCCTTAGGACAATCCAAATCATCAATCGTCTCATGTAAAGCATTATTTTCAACAACTAGTTCTCTTATTTTCTTTCTCAATTTTTTATTGATCTCAATAGCTTCTTCAAAATCAATTTGTAAAGCGTTAAAAGAATCTATAAGATCTTGATCAATGAGATGTACCTCATCTTCATCATCACTTGTTGAGAAGCTATTTGTCATAAGTGCTAGGTTGTTTTCATCATTGCTTTGAAATGCTTCCTCATCATCACTCCACGTGGCTATAAGGCTAGCTTTCTTTTTCCCTTTGTCATTTCTCTGGAGATTTGAATTTGAGGATGAGCTTTTGCATTCTCTAGCATGATGTCCTCTTTCTATGGCAAATTTTTTCCTTTCTCCATTTCTTCCACCATTTAATTCCTTCCTCCGATTTTTGAGAAGTCCTTTGAATTTTCTCAAATTTCTGGCGTACATTGATATTTCTTCGTCTTCTTCCTCTTCATTTATTTCTTTGTCACTTTCATCAAGAGAAGAAACATTAGCTTTTAAAGCAATTGACTTTTGTGACTTACCTCTTCCTCCTCTTGATTTGAGAATGATCTCATAGTTGATGAGAGATCCCACCAAGGCGTTGAATTTCAAGTGATTGAGATCTTTAGACTCCATAATAGCGGTAACTTGAGAGTCCCATTCTTTCGGTAGTGAGCGGAGAATCTTCTTCACCTTCTCGCTATCCTTCATATGCTTTCCAAGGTTGCCTAATTCATTTATGATTTCTGCAAAATGATCAAGCATAATGGAAATAGACTCACCTTCCTTCATGACAAACATTTCATAGTCATGGAGAAGCATGTTGATCTTTTTTTCCCGGACTTGGTTGGTTCCTTCGTGGGTGATGCGAAGTCTTTCCCACATTTCTTTCGCGCTGGTACACGAGTTAACTCGGTTTCTTTCCTCAACTGTGAGAGCGCAATAGATTAGCTTCATCGCTTTAGCGTTGATGTAGGTTTGCCTCCAGTCATTGTCATCGTATTCCAGCTCCGTTTTTAACTCACCATTTTCTTTTAACGGTGGTTGTGGACCGAAGATAATTATCTTCCAATATTCTACTCCCTCGCTAATGATGTGGTACTTCATAGGATTTTTCCAAGAGGAATAATTAGTACCATTAAATAAAGGAGGGCGATTATTAGTATTACCTTCTTCCGCTAAGTTATTGTGTGTCATCCCGGATACTTCTGCTCTGATACCAATTGTTAGCGATCTAGAAGGGGGGGTTGAATAGATCTTTAAATCTTTTCGTAATTTTCTACAATAAAATCAGAAGTTAATTCACACAATAGTAATTTAAACAAATTTAAATACAAAGAGTAGGGAAGAAGATCAAACACTATTTTTATAGAGGTTCGGTGCTAAGACCTACGTCCTTTACCTAAGCTCCCACTTAGGATTTTGCAAACCACTTTATTACACACTTTGTAGTTCAATATGAACTCTTACAATCCCGCTTGATTTTCGGCTCAAGCTACCTTTACACTTGATTTGTCTTCCGGCACAAATCCTACCAATACCGCTTGATTTCCAGCTCAAGCAACCTTTACAAATAATTTGTCTTCCAGCACAAATCCTACCAAAACCACTTAATTTTCGGCTCAAGCTACCTCACACGTGACCTAC
Organism: Erythroxylum novogranatense; assembly: GCA_029891385.1. NCBI lineage: Eukaryota > Viridiplantae > Streptophyta > Magnoliopsida > Malpighiales > Erythroxylaceae > Erythroxylum > Erythroxylum novogranatense. The sequence continues at coordinate 40,507,767 of CM057234.1, read as the reverse complement.
CACTAGTCACTCAATTTGTAAAAGAAATAGGATAAAGATCTAAGAACAAGTGCTCAATACAAATGTAAACAAAGTAAGAACAATGATGAGCAATTTGGAGCAAGATAAGAGTATTTTGGCTTCTAGAACTTCTATGTACTCTTCTTCCATCATCCTCTATTTATACTTGAAGAAATATAGTTGTTGGGAACCCATATAGCCGTTGCATGATTGTTATGACCGTTCCTTAACAATCTCCCTTCCATTTTTGGCTAATTGGACCGTTGGAATTTATTTGATGTACGCATAAGTCGACTTGTCGAGTTGTATAAGTCGACTTGTCGAGTTGTATAAGTCGACTTGTGACAACATTTTACGTAAACTTGCATCTCCGCTTTTCTATAAGTCGACTTGTGATGTGTAAGTCGACTTGTGGTCCACGATAAGTCGACTTGTATGCTGTTAGTCGACTTGTGTTGACATATATTACTTGTATAGGAAACTTCTATCTTGATTTGTACAATTCTTTCATTGAATATCAATCCTAAAATACCTGAAACAATTTCTTAACCAATTCTATACATTTTATTATTATCAAAACATAAATGGAATTAATTTGTCAACCACCATTGGTCCAACAGATAATAACTTTACCTTAATAGATAAAATTTTATCTTTTTTCAAATATCTTATCTTTAAACAAAAATTTCAATTTTAACTTTTAATCAATCTTTTCAACATCTTCCCTTGATTCAAAGTTACAGAAAATTCAAACTTTATGTCTCTCTGAATTTCTTATTTGTGAAGCATTTTTTTCACTGTATGTTGCACTTTCTCATCATCTATGAAGCACTTTTGCACCATCTTATTATTATTAAGTGCTTTCTCTCAACTAATTCAAAAGGGAGTTTCTTCTTCAGCCACTTCAACCAAATTTGTATGTTCTTTTTTAAATCTACAATTCTTTTGCAGATAACCAAATCTTTTGCAGTTTTAGCATTGAGGCTTTCTTTTATGCCAACAATCTTTCTCTTTACGAACAAACTTCTCATAATGGCCATATTGACAAATATTTCCTTTCTTTCTTTTATGACGAAACCTTTGCTAGATAGGTTCCCTCCACTATCTTTTCACTTTCTTGGCCTCTCATTGCCTTTTTTCACTCTTGAGCTTGTCAAACATTAATCACTCATAGGTCTCTCAAGGATCTAAAGCTCTGATACTATGTTGAAATTTAGAACTAGAAACTAACAAAAATATAGTAGAATAGGAAAGAGAAAATGCAAGAGACAATTTATTGATTGGTTCACTTTACATTGACATGAAAGCCTAAAAATATAGAGAATGAAATAACAAACTTAGCTAACATCTAGATAAAACAAATCAAATTCAAAAGTTTAATCCTATCTAGATAATTACTTTATCTTAATAAATAAAATTTTATCTTTTAACAAATATCTTATCTTTAAACAAAAACTTCAATTTTAACTTTGAAACAATCTTCCCAACATAATAAGCATAGGATGGTCGATAAGTGGACTTACATCAAGCCAATTATCATACCATATCCAAGTGGCTTCCTCGCCATGCACTCGATGTTTGATATATGGGTAAACCAGAGGCCTGATCATCGGCAATTGATTAAACGACCAGGAATAATGCTTTGACACAGCCAGCTGCCAGAAGTTAAGGTTGTGGAGATATTGATGCACCCATTTTGTCCACAGCAATTCTTTATCCATGAATAATCTCCATATCCTCTTGCTGAGCAACACATTTTGCATAGAAGTAGAATTGATTGCATTCTAAAAAGATCTAGTAGTAATTCCATTTACAAGAACACTTAAAGAAGTAGACTTAACGCATGCCATAATAACTCACAAATAATGCAGGACAATCAAAAGCTATCACATTTCCAGAAAAATCCAATCTGCGTTGTCACAGGCCTTATAGAAATCTATCTTCATCATACAACTTCTGATCTTCCTTCCCGATGCATAGTCTTTCAATAAATCTTGTGTAAGGAAAATGCTATCACCTATGTTCCTCCCTGGGATTAATGCACCTTGCTCCAAATTAATCATCTCTGATAACACTTTTTTAAGCTTCTCAGGAGTTTTGTAATCACCTTGTAAGTGATATTACAAACAGGGGATCGGCCTAAAGTCATTCATTATCTGTGGTGCTCTTCTGAACTAAACAAATGTAAGTATATTAACTTCACGAAGCATCTTTATCAAAGAAAAAAATTCCAACGCTGTCTTTGAAGAAGTGTCCTGTTATGTCTTAGGTAAATTGGAAAAACCAAGATGTGAAGCCATCCGGTCCTGGAACTTTCGAAGGATGCATGCTAAATATTACTTTCTGGATTGTATTTCTAGTTCAGTAAAGGGGGGCTGTCAGAGTCTCTTTGAGTTCTGGCCTTATTGCTCCTGCTAGTAACCTTTTCATATTCTCCGAGAGTAGAACCTCTTCCCATCAGATGGGAGTAAAAGCTATAAGCCATATTAAGCGATTCTCTAGGATCAGACTTCATGTTGCCCCAACTATCCAACAAGCTCACTATTCTATTGGAGTTACGGCTGGCCAGCATTATTGTGTGGAAATATTTAGTGTTTGCATCGTCATCACGGAGCCAATTTAATCTTGCGTTTTGTTTTAGGATGGTATTATGTACCTATATGGCTTCCTGGTAGTCCCTAAACACAGACATTTCATACAGTCGTAAGCTATTATCATGGGGAGAATTATAGCAGGCTGTTTGAGCTTTGTTGCACTTTCAGTTTCAGAGTTTCCTAATTATGCCTCCTGCTACCAATAAAACTTTTGATCGCTATCCTCACTCGTTTCAATTTCTACATTAGTTGGAAGGCTTTATATCCCCTCACCTCAGGCATCCAATACCTGTTAATGAGAGACAAGAACCCTTCTTTCTGAGTTGCCCCGTTAAAAAAAGAAATATAGCTCTTAGTCTTTCTTTGATAATATGTTGAATAAACATATATTAGTGATTTGAGACTAAGTTTTCACCAAAGTGGATAGATGCTTGAGAGAATAAGTTAACCCATCACAAGACATTTATCAAGTTTCTTTCTAGTATACATCATTCTTTGCTGATCATTGGACTAAGTAAATCATCTTCCAGTTGAGCATAAATTGAGTAAGTCGACGCCACTGAGGAAATTTGACAGTTCTCTAGTATTAACTAGAGTAATTTTTTCCTACTTTCTACCTCATTAGAACTAAGAATACAGTTAAAGTCCCCCACCGCTAGCTAAGGGTACAAGGTACAGGAATGTATCCTGTTCAGATTGTTCCACAAAGTGTTTCTTTAGAATGCAAAGTTAGCCGCATAGACCTAAGTTAGTGTAGACGTTAGATGATGGCCTTCAAGCTTGCAAGACAAATGTATATGCTGGTCGCTTTGTTCTACCAGGTGAACTTCAATCATATCATCATTAAACAGACAAATTATATGCCCATAAAAGTAAAAGGTATGATTAGAGATGGTCTTCCATTGTGCTCCCAAAAAACGTTGGTTTTCCAGCAACCTAAGGCCTTTGATCTTCATCTCCAACAATCCCACCAAAGCAGGTTTTTTTTATCCTTGATTAACTCCTTAACCAAAGACTTCTGAAGGGGGTCATTTAGCCTCCTTGCGTTCCATACTAGGATGGACATATTGGGGACAAAGCCCCTTTAGATTTCCTCTTCCCTTTCTTTCTGGCAAACTTACGTCTTGCAAATTCAATTTGGACATGCGGGGCCTCTTCCTCATCTTGACTGGCTAAATTATCTTCAGGAGCTACGGTAGTTTGCACACAGACTTCTCCCCCAGTCACCCATATGCTAAATTCAGTACTTTATCAAGTCCTGCTATTACTGCAGTTGCAATTACATGGAACACCTCAGGCCTTTTTATTATTCCTTAATCTACTACTGTTAATTCCTCATTGAGCATAAGTCTGGTTCCCTCTTGAAGAGCATCCTGACTAGCTTTGCTTCCCATATAACTTGCTTTACTTGGCACGTCTAGCCTATTTAGTGAGTTTAAAACTAGACCAGAGTTGAGCACCTCCTTCTCATTCTGTACAGGCGTTAATTTATAGTTATCCCGTATTACCCTCTCAGTTGAGTCCCCATTAGCCACTAGTTCCACTTAAGTACCTATTGAGAAAACTTTACATGTAGGGTACCATTTGTTGGTGGTGTTCGGTGTGAATAGGAGCTAATTTGTTCTATATTTCTTTATTAGAGACTGTAGTATATATACATTAATAGGATTTACAGAATAAGCTAGAAAATTTGTACAGATATAGAATATAATCCTAGGATATACATAATATTATGAGATATACATATCTTGACCACCTCTCCCCTCAAGTTGGATTATAGGTGTCAATCATGTCTAACATGTTGATACAGTCTTTAAATGCTTGTCGTTGAAGTCCTTTGGTAAACACATAAACTGTCTGCTTTTTTTATTGGAACATAAATTAGGCATATTGTCCCATCTTCTATCTTTTCTTTGATGAAATGTCCATCAACTTCAACATGTTTTGTTCTCTCATAGTGGACTGGATTGTGTGTCATGCTTAGGGCTGCCTTGTTATTACAATAATGTTTTATAGATATCTCAAAAATGATTCCCAATTCTGTCAATACTCTCTTTAACCAAAGACTTTCACACATCCCTTTTGCAACAACTATTAGTTCAGCTTCAACACTACTCTTGGCTACCACCTTTTGCTTCTTAGTTTTCCACGTGACCAAATTTCCCCACATAAAAGCACAATATCCAGTAGTTGTTCGTCTATCCTCTTTTAAACTTGCCTAATCTGAATCAATATATATTTCTATTGTTCTTTGAATCCCTTCTTGAATAGTAGTCCTTTCCCTGAAGTACCTTTTAGATACCATAGGATCTTATAGGCTACCTCAAAATGTTTTCTCCTTGGTGCATGCACATAGACTTACAACAATCACGCCAAAAGTAATATCTGGTCTAGTATGAGACAAATAAATTAGTCTTCCCACTAGTGTTTGATATTCTTCATGATTAACAAGTTTATCATCTTCATCCACAAACTTTGTACCATCAATAAGAGTGGTGCTTGGTTTGCATCCTAACATTCCAGTCTCTCTCAAGAGATCAAGAATGTACTTCCTTTGTGAGATGTAAATTCCCTTATTTGATCTTACTACTTCCATGCCCAGCAAATACTTCATTTCTCCTAAGTCTTTAACTTCAAATTCTTTCCTTAAAGCTGTCTTGAGTCTTGTAATTTCCTCTGCATCACTAGTTATGACAATATCATCAACATGTACAATCAAAATTGTCTTTTTACCTTCTCTACTTCTGAAAAACATTATATGATCTGACCGAGCTTGTTGTTTTAAGGACTTTAGCAAATCTTTCAAACCAAGCTTGTGATGATTGCTTCAGTCCATATAGAGATTTTCTTAGTCTACATACTCTGTTTCCTCTTTCCTCATAAAACCTAGAGGAAGTTTCATATTCATTTCTTCCTTTAGTTGGCCATTCAAGAAGGCGTTTTTGATATCAAGTTGCTGAAATGGTTAGTCAAGGTTAATAACTACTGATAACAATAGTCTGATAGTATTTAGTTTTGCCACAGGTGCAAATATCTCCTTATAATCCATTCTATAGGTCTGAGTATGGCCCTTAGCTACCAATCTCGCCTTATACCTCTCAATGGAACCATCAGCTCTATATTTGACTGTGAATATCCACTTACACCCCATGAGTTTCTTTCCTTTTGGCAAATCAACTTCTTCCCACATTTCATTCTTTCTAAGTGCTCTTATTTCTTCGGAACCTGCTTCTCTCCATTCTGAAACTTTAAGAGCTTCTTGAATATTTTTTGGAATATCAATTCTTTACAGATTAGTAATAAAAGCTTTATATTGAGAAAATAGAGCATCATAAGAGACAAACCTTTCAATCGAGTGCATAGTACATGATCTAGACTTCTTCCTTAAAGCAATTGGCCATTCTAAATCTGTGTTATCTTCTTGATCCTTACTGTTCTAAATTTCTTCAATAGGAACCTGCACTAGTTCAGAGATTGGCAAAGCTTCAGGGATAGGAAGTGTACTACTTGCTTTCTTCCTCTGAGAATACACCTTGAGTGTATGATCAAGTATAACTGTTTTTGTATAAGGATTTGTCTCTATAGGAGAAGACGTAAGCATTGGGATGGGTTTAGGAACAGATATAGGTTCAGGTTCAGACTGAGATTCATCATGACCAAACTCACTCCAATACTCCCCCTGAATCGAAGGTTTAGGATAGAAGCAATCTGTCTCATAAAAAGAGACATCGCAACTAACAAACAACCTTTTTGATATAGGGTAGTATAGGTTTATTGAAATTTCTGAACAGGTGTTTTGAAAGAAATAACACGACTAGGCATTCTATTAATAAGATAGGTTGCACTAAGAATAACATCCCCCTAAAAGAATTTTGAAACATTACTAATGAACATCAAGGCCCTAGGTACTTTAAGAAGATGTCTATTTTTCCTTTTAACAACCCCATTTTGTTGAGGACTATTGACACAAACACTTTTGTGGACAATTCCATGTTTTTGGGAGAATGTATGAAGATGCTGATTAAAATATTCAGTACCATTGTCAGTATGAGGGACCCTAGTATTGATTTTTTATCATTTGATAAAAAGTGATGAATACAATAAAGATTTCAGTTTTATCTTTCGAAAGAAACACCCAACATAAACGAGTATAGTCATCAATGAATGTAATGAACCATTTTGAGTTTGTTTTATTAGGAATACAAGATGGGCCCCAAAGATCACTATGAATAAGTGAAAAGGGTTTTGTGGATTTGTATTTGGTTCTTGTAAAGGAACTTCTTTGATGCTTAACACATTCATAAGTGTCACAATGAACATAAAGATCTTTATTTGTTGAGATGTTTGGAAACAACTGACATATATGAAAAGTTTAGATGACTTAACCTCTTATGCCATAACAATAGTTCACCAGTCGTAGGAACAATTACACCATTACCTAAGCTATAAAGAGTCAACTGATTTTCTTCATCTTCAAAGTAGTACACTCCATCTACCTCTTTAGTACTGTCAATCATCTACCTCGATGATAGGTCTTGTATAATACAATGAGTAGGGAAAAAAATGAGCACTACAATTAGCTTCTCTTGTCAACTTACTGATTGACAGAAGATTACATTCTAGATTAGGAACATCTATAATAGAATTTAGTTTAATAGAATCTGTTACTTTGATATCTCCTTTTCCTAAAACTGAAAAGGAATTACCATTTGCTACCTTAACTTTTCATGTCCAGCATAGGGAACATATGAATGAAATAGATTATAACCATCTGTCATATGATCTGATGCTCTAAAATCAACTATCCATTGCTTCCTACCGCATGAAGATAAAAAAGATTTTATGATATTACCTCTCATAGTAGCATTACAATTGTGCTTGCTTTCTGTTGGTTACTGTCATTTTGGAGATTCTTTAGTACTTCCAATAGTTTCCCTAGTGAAATATTCAGTTCACTTCTTTGTTGTTTCTGACTATCTTTAGATTTTTCTGTTCCTCCCTCACTAGATACTTGATAGCCTCAATTTTTTTCCCGTTTTTGATTTCCAGTCTAAAGGCTTTCCATGAATGTCCCAGCATGTGTCTTTAGTATGACCATTTTGTTTACAATGCTCACGCCACTTCTTATGACTTTTCTTAATGGGTTCACCACGTGACATCAGGCAAGATGCTTCATTCGTAAATACTGGAGGTACATTTTGTTCTTTTTTTGGTTCCTCTTTTAATATGACTTTTCTCCTTGCTACTTCCCTCCTAACATCAGAAAATACTTCTTTAGTCGTAGGCAAAGGCACTCTACTTAAGATCCTTCCACTGACATCATCCAATTTTTTGTTGAGGCGAGCAAAAAATTCAAAAGACACTCTCCTTTTCAATTTTCTAGTTGTACATCACTGCATCTTCCTTGCACCTCCACTCTTCATCTGACAGAAGGTCAAGTTCTTACCATAATGCTATCATTTCAACCCAATATTCTGTAACTTCTGTGTCACCTTGCTTCATTTGCCACGACTTTATTTTTATTTTGTAAATCCGTGAGGCATCTTTTTCATCAGAGTATGACTGATGCACTCCTTCCCAGATTTCTTGAGTTGTTAGAAGAAACATAAAGGTGCGTTTGATTGCTAGTATCATGGTGTTGATAAGCCATGACGAGACCATGGAATTATTTATCTCCCACTGTCGTGCATCTTGTAAGTTTGTTGAGTCTGGAATGTTCCCATCTCTGATGATAAAGCTCAGCTTCCCTTGTCCTCCAATGGCAAGTTTCATAGCTTGAGCCCACTCCCGATAGTTTGTTCTGTTCAGTTTATTAGAAACAATGATAATTGAAACTCCTTCAATACCATAGGTCATTGATGACTAACCTCCAGTCTAGTTTGGGTTTGGGTTTGGGTTTGGGTTTGTCGTGGATGATCCCTTAAGATTGGAAGTCATTTCTTGACTTTCCGAGCTTGTCTCCTCGGTTTCACTATCTTTTTCACATGGCTTTGATACCATATGAATAAGAGCTAATTCGAAATATTAGAGACTGCAGCATATATATACATGAATAGGATTTACAGAATATGCTAGAAAATCTGTACAGATATAGAATATAATCCTAGGATACTGTATATCTATAAGATACTGCTATCTAATATAAAAGATCTTATTATGATCAGATCATAATATTATGAGATATATATATCTTGACCACATTTGGTTTCCATGGAAAAGATAGAGAAATTACCCTCTTCACCTTTTCACTGTTCTCGCCTAAACACATCACCGTGATGCTATCAGGAAGTGAAATATTTCGTTGGGTCTCAATGCACACCTTGACATATCCTATCCTTTTCATCTTTCCGATGTGAGTATCCATAAACAGAGGATTGCCTATAACATAACAATGTAACTCAGCCCCTCCAATGCTTATAATTCCAAAGGAAGATTGTGAAAGTTCACCCGGAGAGGGAATGTATCCATAGCTCCTCTATCTAGCTCCAATCTTGGTCTCTACTATTGTTAGAACAAAGGTTGGTCTCCTATATGTCACGGTCCTTGTTCAAGGATTTCAGACATTCTACTTTCCTTTGCAAACTTGAATAAGAAGGTCTCATCTTCCTACAATAACACTCTCTCCAATCCCTCATTGCCCAACGCACTTTTTCCCACGCATCCATCATAGGGAAAGTTAAACGCTTATTCCAAAAGAATCCAACCAATGCCTATGGCCACACTTTTGCTTCAATAGTTAACAGCTCCAAAGGAGGAAATATAATACCATCCTTCGATACATCATGAAACTTCAGAGTTACCTTCTTTGGTTCTGGGAGTAATTTGTTCTTATAGGCTCCTTGAGGATGTGAGGCTGCTACACGACCCTCGCCATCAATACAATCAATAGTACGTTTTTGTTTTCGCATCTCTACCTCATTATGTAGCAAGTTTTCACATGACAACTCATGGAGAGTCATCCTTAGGCCCTGAAGATTCATCTTTCTCCATGCTATAAACGGCGAGGCCGGTGCAAGGCCTTCCCAACGGACCTAGCCCCACAATCTTCGTACCTAGGATGTCCCAAACCGAAGGGCGAGGTTTACGCGAGAAAAAAGAGACTAGGTAGAACAGAATTGGAAAAGTTTGAGGGTATTTTTGTAAAAGTAGCTAGAGAGTAGGAATAAAAGAAATACTTAACAACCTAATAAAAATCTCGCTAATACTCAAAGTTTAAAAAGGTCCAATAATATGTAATGTTACCTTTAATTAGTAAAAAAAACTATTTTCAAAATTAAGAAGTATACGTGAATTTAATAATTGATCTTGGATTTAAAATGTTGAGAACTTAAATATGAGTTAATAGTATAATATTCATAAAGATATTTGAACTTAGCTTTTACCAATCCCAACCAATTCATATTAGGTTTAATTTTGGTCACCTATATATCTCATGATATAAATGACGATAAATGATTCAGCCAGACCCAACTTTTTTTTAATTTCGAAATTCGATCGTATCACAGACTAAAACGACATTAATGTAGTCAATTAGTTCTTAAACCATAGAATAAAATGACGGTGCTTGTTAGAACCGATCTATACACGAAATCAATTCCCTTTAAAATAATTGAAATAAGAAAAGGAAAATATTCCATGGCATTACCGTAATCTTTAGGAATGGAACATAGCCATTTACCAATAGTCTCCGCAGGAGCACTGACCACCCTCAAACCTGTGAAACCTATTGGCGTCTCTCACCATAAATACAGGTTTTAAGATCTTTGACAAGCCCTTGATGAACTCATGGCAATCCCCACAAACCCGCAAGTTCTTGAAGACACGAATAATCCTCTTTTCCAAGCCACCTTGAACCAATGCCAGACCAATTGCTAACTTCTCACTATGAACTCTTAAACTATCTTCCTTGGACTCCTCTTCCACATCATGTAAAGCATATTTCACCCCATAAACGTAGCCCAACTCTTCCTTCATTCTCCTTTCCATTTCCATCAGTACCCCATGGATTTTGTCAGTATGTGGGTGTGCATCATCTCCACCATAGAAGAAGTGAAGCTTCTTGTCAATTTCTATCCAACTGAGTCCAGCCTCTTTCTTAAGCTTCTTTATCTTCACCAATTCTCTTATTCTCTGACTCTCGCTCCAACAGCCAGCATCAGCATACATGTTTGACACTATCACGTAGTTGACTGGATTATTTCCGTCCAAATTCAAAAGAATGTTACTTACTTCTCTTCCAATATCCAAGTCTCCATGTACTCTACAAGAACTAAGCAACGTTTGCCATATACCTACATTTGGCTTTAGAGGCATCGTGTCTATGAGATTCTTAGCTTCTTTTAAGCGCCCAGCTCGACCAAGGAGATCAACCATACAAGCATAGTGGTCTACTCTAGCTTTAATTCTGTGGTCAGCACACAACCTTGAGAAGTATCTTTGACCTTCTTCAACTAGACCAGAATGGCTACATGCAAAGAGTATGGCCAAGTAAGTTACATCATCAGGCTCGATATCATCTAATTGCATCTTTTTAAAGAGAGTAATTGCCTTTTCTCCAAGGCCATGTTTCCCGTAGCCCGTGATCATAACTGTCCAAGATATCACATTTCTAGAGGTCATTTCACTGAAATATCTGTCTGCCTCGTCTATCATTCCACACTTTAGATACATATCGACAATTGAATTGCATACTGATATGTCTAAACCAGGTCGGACTTTGGCTGCGTATGCATGGATTTGCTTGCCATGCTCCACAAGTGCAAAATCAGCAAACACTCCCATCATGGTAGAAAGAACAAATGCGTCAATTTCAATCCCACTCTCAATTAGCTGCCTAAACAAATGGATGGCCTTTGCTAAGTTTCCTTCTTGCGAATAACCAAGAATTAGAACACTCCATGATGTCACGTGCTTCTTTTCTATCTGGTCAAAAACTTTCTGAGCTTCAATCAACTTTCCACATTTCACATATACATCAACAAGTGCACATGAAATGCTTGTCTTAACCAAATATTTGAATCCAGTAGTGATCAAGGAAGCATGAATTTGGATAGCTTCTCTAATAGCACCAAGACCATTGCAAGCCGTTAAAGTAGTAGTTAGTGTAAACTCATCAGGGATTTCCCCTTCTTCTTGCAATAGTTGAAACAACACCAATGCTTTCTCACAAAATCCTGCTAGAGTGTATCCAGCTATCATTGAGTTCCAACTTATAAGATTTCGTCCCAGTATAGTTTGAAAAATCTGGGCAGCTTCGTTGATTCTACCACATTTGGAATACATGTCAATAAGAGAATTTCCCACTACATTCACTGCATAGAATCCAGTTTTCATGCAAGTACAATGAATCTGCATGCCAGTGCAGAGATAATTCAACATACCACACGCTTTCAGATTAGTAGAGAAAGTGAAATCATTTGGTTTCTCACCTGATGATTCCATTCTAGAGAATAAAATTAACGACTCTTTGGCATAGCCACTTCGCACGTATCCACACATAAGAGCTGTCCAAGAAACTACATTACTTTCCAGCATTCTATCAAACACTTCACGAGCAATGCCCACTCTACTGCATTTTCCGTACATGTCAATAAGATTCGTGCATAATATTGAATCAGTCCCAAACCCCATTTTCACCACGGCTCCGTGTACTTGTGCTCCTTGATCAGACAACAAACGCCTTGAGCAGTGCTGCAATAGCTCCACAAATCTCTGCCTCTCTCTTAACATTTAAGATGACAATTGTTGATCGATTATGGAAAGCAAAATATCCAAAAATTTGAGCCAGAAATTGAAACGAGAATCGGGAACCTATGAAACTCCCAGGAAGGCCACTTTTTAGCCATTTTGCTGAATTGAAAAGACATGGCAGAACTGAAGATACTTCATGCTCATACCACGAGGAACCAACGCCCATGAAGAAAATATTGATGAAAAAAGTGGACTCAGTAGGATCAAATAACAAGAGCTTCTACTTAAGAATGTAGGTAGAGAAACGCTACCATTGGACGCCTCTATAAGCAGCTGATCAGTTACGAGCATCCACTACAGGAAAGTGAACGCCCATTTTCAAGTGACAGATTCACTCGTTCGTGACAAAATGATAGTCAATAACTCAAGAATTGGACGCCTGGTTATGCAATTTCCGACTGAATTCCTGCTCCAATGAGATAAAATTCGATAATTTAGTGAATGCACAAAAGATGTTTGATGATATATATGAGACTAATTATAGTGTCTTGAAACTGGAAAGAATTTGTTGACGTAAGCGTCAATGATTTCAACTCCAACTCTAGAAGTTCTTAGGATGGGAAATGGATGCATATGTATTGCTTGCTTGATGAAACGAGCGAGAGGGACGGGCATGGAAGTGCTCTTTTACCAATAATAATAATAATATATGAAAGTATTAAGAGTTTCAAATTAATAATGCATATATTCTTGATAATTACTTCCAATCAGTATCTAGACCAGTACTAGTTTTAGATTCTTTCGATACAAAACAATTATAATTTTATCATCGTAAATGTATGGAAAGAGCATTTCACCTTCTATCAGCAGCATCTCAGTCAGAATTAGTGACAGTTTTCCGTGCTTCTTTGGCAGGTTTTTGTCCCTTTTTCTTGTAGAAGCAGTTCCCTTACGTCTCAGATAATGTCAATTGATTATTGGCTCAAAGAAAGTTTAGGTGATTATTGACTCAACAATGGTAACTTAATTTTTCGATAAATTTGGTGCAGTTAACTTTGACATTCATCTATGAAATTTTCTATAAAAGAGAAACAAATGAAGGAAGAGAAGATAACACAAGGAGAGCTTAAGGTTTCTGGTATGAGAAGAGAGAAAGAGTTTTTTCAGAAGTGAGAGTGTCATTTCCGAAGGAGAAGAGAGAGAAGAATAGTAAGAGAGAGAGAAAAATATACATTATATATATTTTTTGTTTTCTTTTTTTAGTAGAAGTGGGTGAGTTAAACACTATTGTATTCTCTTATTGATTATAGTGAAATACTCAATCGTCTCCAAACTGGACGTAGGCATTGTCGAACTAGTATAAAAATCTTTGTGTTTTTGTTATTGTTTTATTTTTCACTCCAAAATTTATTAACGTTTCTGTACAGTAAGTGGTATCAGAGTTCTAGTTTTTTCGATTGGGGCATTGAAGGAGTGAAAATATATTGGAGTAACAGTGCCAGTGAATAGTATCGGTGAACAGTATCGATGAATAGTATCGGTGTTAAAGTATCAGTGCTACATTCCCCGTGAACAGTATCATTATTACAATGCTGTGAATAGTATTGGTACTTATTTGTGAACAATGACGAGTAGATGGCTGGAGATAAAGACGAGCTCATTAAGAGAGAGTCGATATCATCATCGTCGACACCTACATCCAATAGACATCCAATCACTACTACAAGGTTAGAGGTTAAAAAATTTAATGGTTCTAATAATTTTGGTATGTGGTAGTGTGAAGTTATGGATGTATTGTATCAACAAGAGTTGGATATGGTTCTGGAAGATAAACCCGAAGATATAGATGACAAGCAGTGGACACGAATTAATCTCCATGCTTATGCCTCTATTCGATCATTCCTTGATAAGGAGTTGAAATATCCTTATATGAAGGAAACGTCTACTAAGGAGTTATGGACGAAATTGGAGGAAAAATATATGACCAAGAATGCAAAAAATCGACTCTTCTTGAAGAAGCGACTCTTTCGATTTCAGTATCGTCCAGGTATTTCTATGCACGAACACCTAAAAGATTATAATAAAATACTTGCTGATTTAGCAAACCTTGATGTGAAAATTCCTGATGAGGATAAGGCACTATGTTTGTTAAATTCATTGCCTGATGATTATGATCATTTGACAACTACTTTGTTATATGAAAAATTCGAGGTAAAATTTGATGAGGTTTCTGCGGCATTAGTGAATCATGAGTGTCGTAAGAAGGAACTGAAGACTCACAATTCACAAACTAAGGCACTTACTGCAAGGGGACGAACAGAGGAAAGAAAACATGGGAAGCGGGAAAATCTCGTTCAAAGTCACGAGAGAAGTTTCCTGCTAAAGATGAATGTGCCTTTTGTCATCAAAAGGGTCATTGGAAGAAAAACTGCCCCAAATTGAAGAACAAAGAAAAGGAGAAAGTGGGTTCTATAGCAAATATTGCAAAATCTGGAGATGATGATTTCGAATTTACTTTGACTAGTTCATCTGCTGATGGTCACTACAAGGAATGAATTTTGGATTCAGGTTGCACTTATTATACGTGTCCCATTCGGGAATGGTTCTCTAGCTTCAAAGAGCTGGATGGTGGAGTTGTTTTGATGGGAAATAATAATGTTAGCAAAACATAAGGGATAAGCAAAATTTGTTTGAAGATGCACGATAGAATAGCCAGAGAATTGAGTGATGTTCAGTATGTACCGGATATGAAGAAAAATCTTATCTCATTAGGAGCATTGGAATCCAAGGGTATCAAGATCACCATAGAGGGTGAAATTCTTAAAGCTGTGTACAGGGCACTTGTGGTGATGAAAGGTACAAGATGAAATAATTTGTATTTTTGCAGGGGAATACAGTTACTGGTGGAGCAGTTATCACTGAAACTGCTAATGCAGATAGCTCAGACACTACAAGGTTATGGCATATGCGTCTTGGGCATGCTGGTAAAAAAGCATTGCAAGGATTGGTGAAGCAAGGCTTATTGAAAGGTGTAAAGGTATGTAAATTGGAATTCTGTAAACATTGTGTACTGGGTAAGCAAACTAGAGTAAAATTTGACACTCATATTCATCACACTAAAGATATTCTAGATTATGTTCATACTGATGTTTGGGGACCTTCTAAGAATGCATCTTGGGGAGGTAGCCATTATTTTGTCTCTTTTATTGATGACTTCTCTAGAAGAGTATGGGTGTACACCATGAAGCATAAAGATGAAATCTTAAAGATATTCTTAAAGTGAAAAAAGATGACTGAAATGCAAACCAGTCGAAAGATCAAGACTCTCAGATCAGATAATGGTGGTGAATATAAGTCGGATCCTTTTTTGGAAGTCTGTCAAGATAAGGGTATTGTGAGGCATTTCACAGTTAGGGAGACACCACAACAGAATGGAGTGGCAGAGCGTATGAACCGTACTTTACTTGAGAAAATTCGGTGTATGTTGTCTAATGCTGGTTTAGGCAAGGTGTTTTGGGCTGAAGCAATTACTTATGCAGGCAAGGTGTTTTGGGCTGAAGCAATTACTTATGCAAGCCATATTATTAATCAATTGCCTACTACTACAAATAAGGGCAAAACACCCATGGAGGTATGGTTTGGTAAACCTTGTACTGATTATAAGTATTTACACATCTTTGGTTGTCCTGCTTACTATCATGTCAGGGAAAGGAAGTTGGATCCAAGAGCAAAGAGAGCTCTATTTATGGGCTTTAGCATTGGCATGAAAGGATATCGATTTTGGTGTCTAGAAGAGAAGAAATTTGTTGTAAGCAGATATGTGACTTTTGATGAGACTGCTATGGTTAATCAGAACAAGCATGAAGGAGAAATTGAAGCGACCAAGACCATGAGTAGTTTAAAGCAAGTGGAGTTACTGAAGACCCCAGTTGATCCAGTAAGGTCTGATATTATAGACACTACTCCTATAGTTGATATTGATGATGAGAACGAGGATAATGAAGAGGAGGTACCTACCCAAGAACCACCACAGCAACAAGATTCTATTGCAACCAGAAGATCAAGAAGGGAAATTTGAAAGCCTGCTCGGTTTACTTGTATTGTGGCATATGCACTTCTAGTTATTGAAGATGATATTCCATCCACCTACAAAGAAGCTATCAGGAATTCATAAAGCGTGGAGTGGAAGAAATCTATAGATGAGGAGATGAAATCTCTTCAGAAAAATAGAACTTGGAAGCCGGTTCGATTACCAAAAGGCAAGAAGGAAATTGGTTGTAAATGGGTATATGATAAGAAGATGGAATCTTTGGGAAAAGATAATGTAAGATTCAAAGCCAGATTAGTAGCTAAAGGCTATTCTCAGAAGGAAGGCATTGACTACAACGAGGTATTCTCTCTTGTAGTAAAACATTCTTCCATTCATATTTTGTTAGCTTTAGTTGTGCAGTTTGACCTTGAGTTGGCTCAACTTAATGTCAAGACGACGTTCTTACATGGTGACTTGGAGGAAGATATTTTTATGTCTCAGCCAGAAGGGTTTACGGTTGTTGGAAAAGAAAATTGGGTTTGCAAATTGCAAAAATCATTGTATGGCTTGAAGCAGTCTCCAAGACAATGGTACAAGCGATTTGATATGTTTATGATCGAGTGGAAGTACACAAGAAGTCATTATAATCATTGTGTATACTTTCGCAAGCTACAAGATGGAACCTTTATTTATTTGCTTTTATATGTTGATGATATGCTTATAGCATGTAAAAGCACAGTGGAGATTGAAAGATTGAAGACTCAACTGAGTAATGAATTTGAGATGAAGGACTTAGGAGAAGCTCGAAAAATACTAGGTATGGAAATTGAAAGAGATAGAGCAAAAGGAAAGATTGGTCTGTGTCAAAAAGCAGTATTTGAAGAAGGTACTACAACGTTTCAGGATGAATGAAAATTCAAAACTGGTTAGTACACCTCTTGCTCCTCATTTCAAACTTAGTGCTTCTATGTCTCTTAACACATATGAGGAGAGTCATTACATGGCTAAAATTTCATATACAAGTTCTGTTGGTAGTTTGATGTATGTTATGGTGTGTACTAGGCCTGATATTTTCACAAGCTGTTAGTATTGTCAGTAGATATATGCATAATCCAGGAAAAGGGCATTGGCAAGCTGTGAAATGGATTCTACGGTATATTCTGGGTACTGTAGATGCTGGTTTATTATTTCAGCAATATGAAGTTATTCGTCAATGTATTGTTGGATATGTAGATTATGATTATGCAGGTGATTTGGATAAGCGTAGGTCCACTACAGGTTTTGTATTCACTCTTACTAGAGCGCTTGTAGCGCCCCCTCATCGTAGGGTACACACCGGGACGCCCGTGGGTCGTTCCGACGTATATCTCACGCTAAGGAAGTGCTATGATCGCAAACGATCACTAAACACTCGCATGGTATCAATATAAATAAACAGCATCATGGAATTCACTAAAATTAAAACCTTAACAATAATTTTTCATCTCATAAATCAATCCAAAATATAGACACATCTATCAGTCCCCCACAGTCACAATACAGTATCTCAAAAAGGGAAACTGATAAAACATCTATACTAGGTCATCCCAAAATAATGTTCCAAAAGAAGTCACCCCAGCTGACCAACCTGCGATCCATCGCTGCACTTGATCTCGATCGCTCACTGCAGAAACGTCTAACACGGGAGCTAGAGTCCTACTAACGCTGTCCTAAAAATATATTGCAATGTTGGGTGAGTTTGTGAACTCAGTGAGAAACCATCATCGATGGTTTACCCAACACATGCAGATACACATAATATATCTCATAGAGATATATATATATTAACACAATTTATAACACTATCAACACTTTACACAGTTTACACATTAACACTATGTCACTACTCAAACATGTCAGTGCACAAATCACAATATCACATATCTCTCGCATTCTCAATCACACTGCACAATCAAATGCATAAGTATGCAAATTCCCTTTTATGACGTTGTTGTGGCTGAGCATCAATATTCACATTTTTGGCAAGTAGGAGAGCCCTCGGGGTATGCACCACTACCCACTCACTTTAAGAATATGAGAGCCCTCTGGGTATGCACTATTTCCTTTTCACAATAATCACAATTTAGGCAAGTAGGAGAGCCCTCTGGGTATACACTACTGCCGTTTTGGCCCTAGGCCCTCACTGATAATTGAGCTCAAAGCTCTGAATCACTGTGTTCTAGTCACAACTGTAAATTTTACCGCTTATTATCATGCTAGGCATGTACTAACAATATATCACTTCACTCTCTTGTCACAGTCATACACTTACTCATATCACTATACTCTGGTTCACTATCACAAGTATTCACATTTGTAACACATTTCACATGTATCTCATCTTATTACACTCAACATACTCAGAGCACTTATTCACATTCACACAATCACTAATATCTATCGCATTTAGCTCATTCACTTCGCATTTATAACACTCACTTTTACACTTACTTTACACATATTCACAAAGACATGTAATCACTCAAAAGTCGAGGAACCAACTAGGTTACTCACTGTAACTTCCGAAGCACGCTCGAAGTCCCAAAGAATGTCCGTGGTCCGACGATCCAAGGCGCCTCTATAACAACACAAATAATTTCTCATCACTATATACTCAATTTACTGAATTCACTAATGCACATGTCTCAATTTGAAATGATATGATGCATGATCATGATTCCCAGCTCTCAAATCCAATCTCACTATCTCTCACTTCACAACTGCAATTCACTATTCACTAGGCCTATCTCACTCATGAAATCCTCACTTCAAACTCTAATTGTCACATTATAACATTTAGGTCACATTTGATACTAAATTTGATTCACTTTCGATAATTCATGATCTCTCTAGAATAATTCAACTCTCAATTACTGTCACACTTGTAGACCTCTTTCTCTAGTTCACAACGACTCAAAAATCATCTCAATTGGAGGTCTACACTAAAAGTTATGCTCAAAAGACTCAACTAATCCACTTCAGCATTTCACTCCCTCGTCATGACGCATGTCTCTTCGTCATGACGATGGTCATTTTCTCCGCGCCTCGTCGCAACGCCTACAACCACTCGTCGCGGCGAATAAAGTCTTCCGCTCATCGCGACGCCTCATGAAGCTCGTCGCGACGTACCAGTTTTCACGCTCGTCGTGACACATTATTAAATATTTAATTCCTACGTCGCGACGTGCGACTGGATCGTCTTCTCCGATTCTCATTTTCCGCCATTAATACTCTTAAACCTAAACATTAACTCTCTCAACTACCATATCAACACATAAATGCCATACATAACCATTAATTACCATAAACACAGCATTAAACACATTAACACTTACCAATCGACAATTTTTCCACCGATTTTACCAAAACCCTAAAATCCTCTCGCAACCCACGATTCACTCTCTAATCTCTCAATCCTTCATCAATCATAATAGATCAATTAGCTAAGCATAATAGAAAGAAATCCATGAGAAAAGATTGAAAGATCCTTACCAAGGGAAGAAAACGAAGACATCGCATAAGAGAAGAGAGAAAGACGGTGAAAAAAATGTCTAAGCCCTAACTCCCAAATCTCATATATACACACTCAGGGTTGATTTCAACTGAGATTCAAAATCTATCAGTCCTCAAATCACTTAATTTCAATCTCTAATTTCACTGACTCATCACAAAATTTCTCAAACTCACAGATCTAATTTTTCAAACCATTAGTCACTCACTTTTGGAACCGAATTCGCAGTTATCAGTCTCTAAGTCCATATTCCGGTCCGATCACATATCTCTAAAAATTCCATAAAAAGTCCCAAAATTTCTCAAAAATATAAGACACTAGATTCTATACTCAAATCTCAATTTAATTAATTCAACTACTCACTTCAAATTATTTCTCAGTCCTCAATAAATCCATTTCTCAATTCTCAATAAATCACTCTTCACACAATTTCTCACAATTCACAAAGCAACTCATGACACAATTAAATGCTGGAATAATCATGAATGCATGTCACTATATATATGCATGTGCAATTTAACTCATGTCACTGATGCAGAATCACTATACGTGCAATTCAATTATGAATGCACTCATTGCTCACTCATCCAAATTACCGATATGCCCTCACATCGATAACGGGATGTTACAATTCTCCCCTCCTAAATAAAATTTCGTCCCAAAATTTACATACCTGACTGGTCGAACAGATGAGGGTACTGCCTCCTCATGTGCTCCTCATTCTCCCAAGTTGCTTCCTCTGAAGAATGGTTCTTCCATAGGACCTTCACCAATGGAATCACCCCGCCTCAATCGCTTGACCTCGATCCGATAATCAGACGGCTCCTCAACATAACTCAAATCACTCGCTATCTCAATCTTTTGAGCCAGAATCACATGCGTCGGGTCTGAGCGGTATCTCCGGAGCATACTCACATGAAACACATCATGCAACTGGGACATCTCACTAGGCAATCTCAGTCTATAAGCCAACGGTCCGATCCTCTCAGTAATCTCATATGGACCGATATACTGGGGACTCAACTTACCCCTACGGCCAAATCTCAAGACCCTCTCCAAGGTGACACTTGAGGAACACTCTATCGCTTACACTGCATGTACTCTATCTCACGTTGATCTTTGATCCACATAGCTCTGTTTCTATCTGAGCCGCTTTAATGCGACTCAATCACTCTCACTTTATCCATCAGATCCTGGATCAGCTCGGGACCCTCAAGCATCCTCACTCCTCTTCATCCCAATAAAGAGGTGATCTGCGCATCATCGTCATACAAGGCCTCATAGGTGCCATCCCAATCGCTCGACATCGATTATTGTACGAAACTCAATCGAGCCAAGTATTGATCCCACGCACCTCTGAACTCTAATACACAAGCTCTCAAAGATATCCTCAGCAGTCTTAATAGTCCTCTCTCTCGCCCATCCGTTCGAGGATGAAACGTCAGTACTAAAGTGCAACTTCAACCTATCACGATCGCAGGCTCCTCCAGAACCTCGAAGTAAATCTGGGATCCCTATCAGACACTATAGACACTGGGACCCCATGCAGTCGCACCATCTCTGTCACATACTTCTGGGCTAACTGATCGAGAGTATTGTTCTCTCGCACTGGCAAGAAATGAGCCGACTTGGTCAATCGGTCTACTATGACCCAGATCACATCATATCGTCTCGGCGTCCTCGGTAACCCCATGATAAAATCCATAGTGATCCGTTCCCACTTCCACTCCGGAATGGGTAACGAATGCAGTCTCCCAACTGGGGCCTGGTGCTCAGCCTTAACCTGTTGGCACGTCAAACACCGAGAAACGAACTCTGCCACTTGTCTCTTCATGCCTGGCCACCAGAAATGCAACTTAAGAGTATTATACATTTTGGTGAAACCAGGGTGCATCGCATAAACGGCCACATGCGCCTCCTCTAAAATCTCTCGTCTCAGCTCATCCACATCAGGCACACACAATCTCTGACCCATCCAAAGAGTCCCATCTCTCAACTCAAACTCGAAGTCAACCCCGATCGACTCATCCATCAATCTCACTAACTTTGGGTCCCGATCCGAACTCTCCGGATCCGATCATGCAACATCGGTCTCAATCTCGAGTGGCTATCAAGGCTCCATCCCGAGCCAAATCCATCCGCACATTAAGCGTTCTCAATCAATCAAACGGGCAATCTTCAACTGAACTCGAGCCGACCGATATGAGATCTCCTACTAAACGCATCTGCCACTACATTGGCCTTCCCTGGATGATACTCAATCGTGCAGTCATAATCCTTCAACAACTCAATCCATCTCCTCTGCCTCATATTCAACTCTCGCTGACTCAGCAAATACCGCAAACTCTTATGATCAGTGAAGATCTGGAACGTCTCCCCATACAAATAATGTCTCCAGATCTTCAGAGCAAACACTACTGCAGCCAACTCTAAATCATGCACTGGATAATTCACCTCATGAGACCTCAACTGTCTCGAGGCATACGCTATCACTCTCCCATGCTGCATCAAAACACCACCCAAACCCTGCTGCGAAGCATCACAGAACACTACAAATCCTCCAGACCCTGACGGCAAAACCAACACTGGCGCCGTAGTCAAACGTTGCCTGAGCTCCTCAAAGCTCCTCTAACACTCATCTGTCCATCGGAAAACTACACTCTTCCTCAGAAGTTTTGTCAAAGGGGTTGAGATCACTGAAAATCCCTCGACAAACCTCCGGTAATATCCTGCTAGTCTGAGGAAACTACGCAACTCTAACACGTTCCTCGGAACCTGCCAACTCCTCACTACCTCAATCTTGTGAGGATCCACCCGGATACCCTCACCAGACACAATATGCCCTAGAAACACTACCTCATCAAGCCAGAATTCACATTTCGTGAACTTGGCAAACAACTGCCTCTCTCTCATGATCTGCAATACAATCCTCAGATGCTTCGCATGATCCTGCCTACTCCTCGAGTACACTAGAATATCATCAATGAACACTATCACAAACTGATCCAGGTAGGGCTGAAATACCTTATTCATCAAGGCCATAAAAACTACCGGGGTATTGGTCAACCCAAACGGCATCACTAAGAACTCGAAATGCCCATACCTGCTCCTGAACGCACTCTTAGGCACATCGGCCTCTGCTATCCTCAACTGATAATATCCTGATCTCAAATCCAACTTGGTAAACACTCGAGCTCCCTGCAACTGATCAAATAGATCATCGATTCTAGGCAAGGTACTTATTCTTGACAATGACCCGATTAAGTCGCCTATAATCGATACACAACCTCAATGTCCCATCCTTCTTCTTCACAAATAACACCGAGCTCCCACGGCAAACACCGGGTCTAATAAACCCTTATCTAACAACTCCTGAATCGAGCCTTAAGCTCCTTCGCCCACCGGTGCCATCCTATATGGAGGAATAGATATAGTAGCGGTACCTGGAACGAGGTCTATCCCAAACTCTATCTCCCGATCCGGTGGCAAACCTCGTAACTCATCGGGGAACACATCCGAAATTCCCTAATCACGGAATATCCTCAACCTCCGCTTCAACTCAGAATCCACCACGTGAGCCAAATAGGCCTCACATCCTCCCTCGCATCAATCTCAAGGCACTCGAAAGGATATCATCCTACCGGCATCGCCGACTAATACCTCGAAAAATGACTCTCGGTGACCAGAGATTCTAACACAACCTCCTTGGTATAGCAATCCATCACAGCCCTATGGGCAGTAAGCCAGTCCATCCCTAGAATCACATCAATCTCTCTCAAAGATAGCACTATGAGATCTGTACTCAACTCTGCCTGATCAATCACTATCACACATCCCTTGCAGACCTCTCCCAACACCTGTCGTACTACCTAGAGGTGTACTCACCTCAGCCCACACTGCAATCTCTCTCTATCACAATGCAGTCTACATGCCATATGCGGTGCAATGAATGAATGAGTGGATCCAGGATCCATCAATGCATATGCTTCAAAACCATAAATTAGAAGCATACCCGCAACGACATCTGGAGACTCCTGCGCCTCCTGCCGAGTCATAGCATAAACTCGGCACAGGATCGCGCCGCTACTCGACCTCGATCTCATCACTGATCCCTCTGCTCGGCCTCGACCTCTGCCTCGGCCTCTGAACCCTGATCCACCCCCACGGCTCTGCTGCACCGTGATCGCACTGCCAGATCTACCCGTCATCGCAGACTGGGCCTCTATAGTGAAGGGACACTCTCGGAGCTGGTGGTCCATCGAACCACACTTGAGACAAGCTCCAGTAGCCCTCCAGCACTCTCCGCTATGCCTCCTCTCGTAGAACTCACACAACGGGATACTCTGTCCCGAACCTCTGGCACTGCTGCGACCGCCACTAGCCTGGGCAAATCTGCCCCTCTGTCCAAATCTGGACTGCCTGCCTCCGCCAGACGACCTAAAAGTCCTGGCCTGGCGCTTACTCCTACTCTCACTGCCCTGACTGCTACTCGATCTCTTGCCACTGGGGCCCTGACCAGACTCAGCTCTGCTCTGTCTCAGCAACTGCTCTATCCTCACAGCAGCTGCTCTCAACTCAGTAAAACTGCCCATGTCCGATCGGGCCAACCGGGTACGGATCTCATACCTGAGTCCGCCCTCAAATCTCCGACATCTGTCAGACTCTAAAGCACTCAAAGAAGGAGCATAACCCACTAGCTCGTTGAACTGCACCTCATACTCAGTCACTGACATCTGCCCCTGTCTCAGCTCAAGAAATTCCTGCATCTTCATCTCTAGATAATCCTTGGGCATGAAATTGTCTCTGAACGCCCGCAGGAAATCATCCCAAGTCAGCAAGCAGGGCCTGGAAGAACTGCTCGAAGATCTTCCACCATCGGTAAGTTGGACCCTGAAGCAACGACACAACATAATCAAATCGCTCCTCTGAATCACAGCCCATCTGGTCTAGGACTCTCTCGGTCCTCTCTAGCCATCCTCACCTCTGCAGGTCGACATCGCCATAAAAGTCGACCGCTCTCCCACGCAGATTTATCAAACCTCCTCTCCGTCTCCGGGAACTCGGAGGCAACTCATCGAACGAGGCATAGGGGACTCTACTAGCTCCCACGGATCCTAGGTCATTGGTTGATCCACTTGATCCCCAAAACGGATGACCTACAATAAAATCACAATTCGATCAATTCAGCCGCCAGACTAATATTCAGGCCTAAAAGACATTATGCCCAAAAGATGTCAAACCTGGCTCTGATACCACCTAATATAGCACCCCCTCACCGTAGGGTACACACCGGGACACCCGTGGGTCGTTCCGACGTATATCTCACGCTAAGGAAGTGCTACGATCGCAAACGATCACTAAACACTCGCATGGTATCAATATAAATAAACAGCATCATGGAATTCACTGAAATTAAAACCTTAACAATAATTTTTCATCTCATAAATCAATCCAAAATATAGACACATCTATCATCCCCATACCTGTCTGAAGATCTCAAAAAGGAAACCGATAAAACATCTATACTAGGTCATCCCAAAATAATGTCCCAAAGAAGTCACCCCGGTGACCAACCTGCGATCCATCGCTGCACTTGATCTCGATCGCTCACTGCAGAAACGTCTAACACGGGAGCTAGAGTCCTACTAACGTTGTCTCGAAAATATATTGCAATGTTGGGTGAGTTTGCGAACTCGGTGAGAAACCATCATCGATGGTTTACCCAACACATGCAGATATACATAATATATCTCAGAGATATATATATATTAACACAATTTATAACACTATCAACACTTTACAGGTTTACACATTAACACTATGTCACTACTCAAACATGTCGATTGCACAAATCACAATATCACATATCTCTCGCATTCTCAATCACATCAAGACAATCAAATGCATAAGTATGCAAATTCCCTTTATGACGTTGTTGTGGTGAGCATCAATATTCACATTTTGGCAAGTAGGAGAGCCCTCGGGGTATGCACCACTACCCACTCACTTTAAGAATATGAGAGCCCTCTGGGTATGCACTATTTCCTTTTCACAATAATCACAATTTAGGCAAGTAGAAGAGCCCTCTGGGTATACACTACTGTCGTTTTGGCCTAGCCCTCATCGATAATTGAGCTCAAAGCTCGAATCAACGTGCTCTAGTCTGTTGTAAATTTTACCGCTTATTATCATGCTAGGCATGCACTAACAATATATCACTTCACTCTCTTGTCACAGTCATACACTTGCTCATATCACTATACTCTGGTTCACTATCACAAGTATTCACATTTGTAACACATTTCACATGTATCTCATCTTATTACACTCAACATACTCAGAGCACTTATTCACATTCACACAATCACTAATATCTATCGCATTTAGCTCATTCACTTCGCATTTATAACACTCACTTTTACACTTACTTTACACATATTCACAGCACATGTAATCACTCAAAAGCTGAGGAACCAACTAGGTTACTCACCTGTAACTTCCGAGCTATTGCCTGGAAGTCCCAGCAATGTCCGTGGTATGACGATCCAACGGCGCCTCTATAACAACACAAATAATTTCTCATCACTATATACTCAATTTACTGAATTCACTAATGCACATGTCTCAATTTGAAATGATATGATGCATGATCATGATTCCCAGCTCTCAAATCCAATCTCACTATCTCTCACTTCACAACTGCAATTCACTATTCACTAGGCCTATCTCACTCATGAAGTCCTCACTTCAAACTATAATTGTCACATTATAACACTTAGGTCACATTTGATACTAGATTTGATTCACTTTCGATAATTCATGATCTCTCTAGAATAATTCAACTCTCAATTACTGTCACACTTGTAGACCTCTTTCTCTAGTTCATAACGACTCAAAAATCATCTCAATTGGAGGTCTACACTAAAAGTTATGCTCAAAAGACTCAACTAATCCACTTGAGATTTCACTCCTCGTCATGACGCATGTCTCTTCGTCATGACGCACAGGTCATTTTCTCCGCGCCTCGTCGCAACGCCTACAACCACTCGTCACGGCGAATAAAGTCTTCCGCTCGTCGCGACGCCTCATGAAGCTCGTCGCGACGTACCAGTTTTCACGCTCGTCGCGACACATTATTAAATATTTAATTCCTACGTCGCGACGTGCGACTGGATCGTCTTCTTCGATTCTCATTTTCCGCCATTAATACTCTTAAACCTAAACATTAACTCTCTCAACTACCATATCAACACATAAATGCCATACATAACCATTAATTACCATAAACACAGCATTAAACACATTAACACTTACCAATCGACAATTTTTCCACCGATTTTACCAAAACCCTAAAATCCTCTGCAACCCACGATTCACACTCTCTAATCTCTCAATCCTTCATCAATCATAATAGATCAATTAGCTAAGCATAATAGAAAGAAATCCATGAGAAAAGATTGAAAGATCCTTACCAAGGGAAGAAAACGAAGACATTGCAGAAGAGAAGAGAGAAAGACGGTGAAAAAAATGTCTAAGCCCTAACTCCCAAATCTCATATCTACACACTCAGGGTTGATTTCAACTGAGATTCAAAATCTATCAGTCCTCAAATCACTTAATTTCAATCTCTAATTTCACTGACTCATCACAAAATTTCTCAAACTCACAGATCTAATTTTTCAAACCATTAGTCACTCACTTTCGGAACCGAATTCACAGTTATCAGTCTCTAAGTCCATATTTTGGTCCAGTCACATATCTCTAAAAATTCCAGAAAAAGTCCCAAAATTTCTCAAAAATATAAGACACTAGATTCTATACTCAAATCTCAATTTAATTAATTCAACTACTCACTTCAAATTATTTCTCAGTCCTCAATAAATCCATTCCTCAATTCTCAATAAATCACTCTTCACACAATTTCTCACAATTCACAAAGCAACTCATGACACAATTAAATGCTGGAATAATCATGAATGCATGTCACTATATATATGCATGTGCAATTTAACTCATGTCACTGATGCAGAATCACTATACGTGCAATTCAATTATGAATGCACTCACTGCTCACTCATCCAAATTACCGATATGCCCTCACATCGATAACGGGATGTTACAGCGCTAGTGAGTCGGAGATCAACTTTGCAATCTACAGTTGATTTATCAACTACTGAGGCAGAATACATGGCAGTAACAGAAGCTATTAAAGAAGCCATCTGGCTTCAAGGGTTGCTTGATGACTTAGGGGTCCATCAGGACCATGTGGATGTTCATTGCGACAGTTAAAGCGCTATTTATTTAGCAAAGAATCAAGTTCATCATGCACGTACAAAACACATTGATGTGAGGTTCCATTTTATTTTTGAGATTATTGATGAGGGAGATATTCTTCTTCAGAAGTTTGGGAACGCTAACAATCCTGCTAATATGTTGAGAAAACCAGTTTCGTTACTCAAGTTTAAGCATTGCTTAGACTTGATTAGCATTTGTTGATTGCTCTATAGGAGATTGGGAGACGACCATTGGAAATTTCACTTCAAGAATTTGAGCCAAGGTGGAAATTGTTGAGTATTGGCTCAAAGAAAGTCAGAAATTGAAGCTTGCAAAGTTAGAAATTGAAACTTCTTTCGGTGATTATTGACTCAACAATGGTGGCTTGATTTTTCGATGGAGTTGGTGCAACTAACTTTGACTTTCATCCATGGAATTCTCTATAAAAGAGCAGCAAATGAAGGAAGAGAAGATAGCACAAGGAGAGCTTAAGGTTTCTGGTGTGAGAAGAGAGAAAGAGTTTTTTCATAAGTGAGAGTGTCATTTCCGAAGGAGAAGAGAGAGAAGAATAGTGAGAGGGAGAGAGAAAAATATACATTATATATTTTTTGTTTTCTCTTTCTAGTAAAAGTGGGTGAGCTTGGATTATTTTGGGTCTTTTGGGAAATTAAGTGATAAACACTATTGTATGCTCTCATTGATTATAGTGAAATACTCAGTCGTCTCCAAACTGGACTTAGGCATTGCCGAACTAGTATAAAAATCTTGGTGTTCTTGTTATTATTTTATTTTTCACTCCAAAATTTATGAACGTTTTCGCACAACAATGTCTTCGTCTATGATCTTCCTTACTATCTACACCAGACAGTTTCTCTCCATCCATAACTTATACATGGACATTCCTAGACATATTATGTATACTGTAAGGTCCCCTTCAGATATGTTCCTCAGTTCCTGTCTTCACTCATCTATTGCACCATTGCTTCAAAGTTGTAATTTCGACTCTGTAATCTGTTCTGTGATTATTTTCCATATTTTCTCCGAATAACTACATTCAAAGAGAAAGTGGCTGTGAGTTTCTAAGCAAAACTTACATAGGGCTAGTAGATTTCGGTAGTTCACCCTGTCCATTGCAGTAATTTTATTCCTTTTTTCCAGCCACATTATAGGACACTTTTGGGAATGAAGACTTGTTCCAAACTATTTTGCTCCACTTCACAATTATACATGTACGCCTTAATAGCTCCTTACAAGATTTATCTGAAAAGAGGCCATCTGATTTTCCCAACTATTGATAGGAATCATCTTTCCCTATATTAGGATTATAATTAGACTATATTTAGTTGGATGTTTATTAAGGGAATAGAATTGAATGTAACATTATTTTGGGAGGAGGGTTTATAATAGAATGAAATGAAATTGGATGAAAAGGGAGGGTTTCACATTACGTCACATTCTATCATAAACAGTAAAAATAAGTTACCTCCGATTTGGGAGTTTAGGATGGAATGTAAAATGATAAACAATATTTTACTATATTACATTATGAACCCTTATTCTAAACAATATTTCACTATATTACATTATGAACCCTTCCATCCCTCACAAACAATAATTTTCTAATATTACATCCATTTACATTCCACTATATTCTATTCCATTTCGTTCTATTCTATTAAAAACCTTATATTTAACCAAACATGGCCTTAGGTAAAGTGGGGCTAATCTCAACTGAGACATTAGCCTACTGGTTCACCTTGATCCTTTACCTTGGTGTCCACTAATACATTTCTAAGTACTAGCTGGTTACGTTGTAAATGCATTAAAGAGCCTACTTTGCTCCAATTATCAAAGAGTAGTGAGGCCTTGTGACCATTTCCAATGATACATTTGATATGCCTCCCTATTGAATCTCTACTATATAGAAGTTGAGTAAGGAACAAAGAGAAAGATGTCCTTCCTTTTATTTTCTATAGGCTTAGGAACAAAGAGAAAGATGTCCTTGCTTTTATTTTCTATAGGCTCTTACCTCTTAGGAATATAATATGGATCCTTCTTATTCAGAGTAAGTCTTTTCCTTCCACCAACCTCTATAATTTTTTAACCAACAACACTTTGTTTCTCAAGCTTATAGATGTAATCCCCAAGCCACCCTCTTCTATAGGTTTGTATATCTCTGCCCAATTGACTTTAACATGAAATCTCCCTTTTCCTCCCTTTCCACAGGAAACTTCATTATCTTCTCTAGTTATTTTATCAAGCTTTTGGAAGGAAAGATGTTTTAGGGATTAGTATTCATGAAGGGATTTGAGTACTACTATATAAGTTAAAGTCTTCTAGCAAAGGATATATCATTATTGCACCAATGCCTGGTCTCTTTTGAGCATTTTTAATGAATGGTATGCATTCTCTATATTGGAGCCTCTTAGTAGACAGGGGGAGACTATGGTAGGAGAATGGGAGTTGTTGGAGTTACAAACTAAAATATTTAAAAGTCACTCGACTTGATCAAAAGCAAAATGTAGAAAGGATCAAGTGTCTCTTAATAAGATTGACTGATAGCCTAGATAGTTCTTTTCAGCTTTGTTAAGAAGCCATCAAAATGCTTACTAGTCTATCTTAAGTTGTTGGACCCTGAACGTTTCTTAGAAGTTAGAGCTATTAAGGAGAAATTTTGGCGAGTAATCATGAGTAAAGAACAAATGAATGAAAATTTTTAAGTTACATTTGATAGACAAGATTAAAGTAGTGAATGAGAAATGTGGATAAATTCATGTTTTGCTTTTGTGATTTGGTGGATAAGAGATTTTGAAATGAGAAGAATTAAGGTGAAAGTTAGAAGTAAAATGAAAGAAAAAATGAAGTTGAATATGTGTAGTAAGTTGATGAAGGATATGTATATATGTTTATGTGTTGTCACTGGTGTTTATGGTTAATCATGGATTATAATTTCTTTAGGATGATATTGATTTGAAATGGAGTTGAGAATGAGGAGCAAATAAAGTAGAAAAGGTGATCTTGGTATGAGTTGTGTTAAGGAAAGATTGTGAAACAAAATGGGTAGTTGATCTGAAAAATGTTCACAGAGTATACTTCAATCTTTTAGCCACAACTTTTTCTCTAGTTATCCAAATGAGATAATTTTTTATTTTGATTAAAATAGAAACATATGGCCAAATTTCTTATGAAGACATAGAATTTAAATTCTGTCTTTAAGAATCTCAAAATTTGTCATGAAATTGAGAACTGGGTGCAATACATTGCCAGAGGAATGTAAAGTTCATATTCTAACTTCAGGGAAAATTTTGGATTGATCTGGAAAGATTTATACAAAGTTATCTTCTAAAAAGTTGTAGGCCTTTCTTTTATCTTTCCAACAGTATATAGCATGAGAATTTTGGACATTGAAGTTGAAAATTATGGTCTTTATAAGTGGATATATTTAGGAATATAGATAGTATCGTCTATGATGACGTCATATCGTTTGTAAAATGTATCGTCTGTGATAACATCATATTGTCTGTGATGATATCATATCATCTGTGATGACGTCATATCGTCTATGTTTGACTTTCTGCTTCTTCTATGTTAGACCTTTTGTACACTATCGTTTGGTCAATTTTTGACCCTTTAGACGATAGAATATATCTTCAAGGTCTTCATGAAAGTTATAAATCTTGAAATCCTCTTTCAAATAATCTAAAGAATGTCTCAATCCAATATATTTAGGAAAAGTTATAGCAATTTTTCCGATTTGTTTGCTTTTTCCCCTTCGTCTGCTTTTTTATTTGGTTTCGTCTGTACCTATTGTCTGATCTATTTTTAACCCTTCAGAAGATAGAATTTGTCTTTGACGTCTTCATAAAAGTTGTAGATTTTAAAGTCCTACTTCAAACCATTTAAATAACGTCTCAATCCGATATCTTTAATGAAAATTATAGCAATTTTCCCGATTTGTCTGCTTTTTTCCATTCGACTGATTTTTCATTTGGTTTTGTCTATACCTATAGTCTGCTCCATTTTTGACCCTCCAGAAGATAGAATATGTCTTTAAGATCTTCATAAAAGTTGTATATCTTGAAGTAATCTTTCAAAAAATATAAAGAATGCATAAATCTGATATCTATAAAGAAAGTTATAACAATTTTCTCAATTCATTTTCTTTTTCCCATTCGTCTGTTTTTTCATTTGGTTTCGTTTGCACCTATCGTCTGCTTCATTTTTTACCCTTTCAAAGATAGAATATGCCTTTAAGGTCTTCTTAAGAGTTGTATATCTCAAAGTTTTCTTTGAATCCATCCTAAGATGATCTTAATCCGATATCTGTAGAGAGATTATTCCATTCGTCCCTGAACAGGTTCAATATGATTGAGGACCAAATCTTGTTTGATTATTTCGGCCATAATTTTGTTATCCGACCTCCAAATGAAGCGATTCTTGAACCAATAGTTGATTAACACATTTTTTCGTCTCTCCATAGATTTTGATAGCATTTGGTATTGATTTGGAAAAGATGGATTGGATCAAAATAAGGGTATCAATTGGAAGAGTATGAATTGGATGTTTTACTAAACATACTTCGGTATTTTGATGATGTCTTCATTAGTATAGCTCCGAATAAGATGATTTTTGTTTCAAGATAAACTAGATACATGGAACTACAAATTCTATGAAGAAATCAAAATCAAATTCAGTCCCTAAGACTTTCAATATTTGGGAGGAATCTAAGTATGGTGTACTGTTTCAATATAAGAATAGTCCGAAAATGTTTAGGGCAATACTTTTAGAGTTCTAAACCAAATTGAATGATTTTGGTGGCATTAGAAACTTAAGACAATGGAAAACATTTTTCTAGAATAAAGTGTTATGTCAGGATATTCAAGGATACTTTTGACAAGACACTTAAGTATAAAAGACATAAGGCATAAATGGAAATGAGATATTTCTCAATCATTAAGGGCATAATTAGAAGAAGAAGTGTTGTCTCGTATTTTAAGAAGAAAGAAGAACGAAAATTGAAGAGAAAAAGAGAGAGTGTCATGAAGAAGAGAGAGAAATATAAAGAGAAGGAGAGGAGAGAAAGAAAAGAAAACAAGCTAGGGTTTAACTTTTCTTAGTCTTCAAGAGACATTTTAGAGTTGTTCAAGAAAGGAAAAAGGAAGAGAAAGAGAAGAGCTTCCCTTAGAGCTAAAGATCTCTAAATTTGGTGAAGGATGAAGGTAAGATCATTTTAAAAATTTTAGATTTTTGGAAGGATTTTAGTTCATAGGGTTTAGAAAATGCTTGGGTTTAAGTATTTTATAACCAATTTTAGTGATTATGCTTTAAGGAATTTTTCAATTGAAAACCCTATTGAGTAAGATTTTTGTTATTGTATAAAGGGATCAAAAGAGACAAGAAGAACAAGAGAAGAGGCATTTTGAGCAAGTCTATAAGCAAGGAAATCAGGTGGGTACATGTTTATAATAGAGTAAATAAGCCGATAATGTTTACTTTTAATCAAGATTTCAATTGCATCATAAGTGTTGCATTTATTGCTTTTGAATGATTTGAGAAAATGCAATATATTGTTATATGAGTTGTGTGATGATCTTTGAATAATAACACATTTAACAAGTCTATATATACTCATGCAAAGTACTTAAAAATCAAATAAAATAATCCTTAATCACTAAATTGTATTAATTTATTTTAATTTGATGCAATATCATACCTTATTCTTTGGGACCCCATTTTACTAACTTGTCTAAGGGTGACAACTTCATCCCTAACCTACATTTTAAATTTTAAATCAAAATAGCTTTACATCATCATCATATTAATTTTAATAAAATACTGCCAATTACCTTCCTTTTACATTTATGACATTCTTTC
This sequence comes from Erythroxylum novogranatense, assembly GCA_029891385.1. Classification (NCBI taxonomy): domain Eukaryota; kingdom Viridiplantae; phylum Streptophyta; class Magnoliopsida; order Malpighiales; family Erythroxylaceae; genus Erythroxylum; species Erythroxylum novogranatense. The sequence continues at coordinate 40,473,755 of CM057234.1, read as the reverse complement.
TTTCTAATGGAGGAGATTACAATTTTATCCTTCTTTTTGGACTATATTAATAAAAATATAAATTTATACAACACCAAATACAATATTATAAGCAGACATGACATCCATGAAAGTCAAAGAATATATGTTAATAAATTATCACCAACTAAGTTATAAGCTACAAACTCTTACCAAATCCTATAAATAAATAACACCACATTATCCCTAACTTTATCCCTTGCCAACTTAGTCATTTTGAATAAAATCAACGCCTAAAATACCATATATAAATGCATGTCTAAACATATGTATTATAGACATAAAATATGAACATATAAAATCCATAAAGATAGAGAGGAAGAAGGGTGCAACATTGTCTTCTTACTATGTCTACTTCTTGACTGTGAGGTAGGTATGTCAATACAATGTCTACCTTGATGTATAGGCATTTAAAACATAATAGTTTGGAAGAATCAAGAGATATATTAGTTTTTTTACTTCTAAGTTCTATTCAAAATTAAGAATGAAAGAAGAAGATGTTATATTCCACAAGGCGGGAAGAGTTATTTGAAGCATATCAAGGAGGCTTTCATAAATGAAAAACTTTATTACCCTAAATAATGTGAATTACAAAACTGAACACAATTCATTATATGAGCATGTACCAATATGCCTCTTTAACAAATGTCCCTTTAAATTTTTTAACATGAACATAGTTAATCATACGGGTGTGTTGTCAAACATGTCTAATAAAACCTTTATTAGACATAGATTGGTCCTTCATATAGTCTCTTAGAAATTTAAACATGAACATGATTAACCACAGAAGAGTTAATCATTTCCATTAAAACATTTAACGGACAAGATTTACTACACAAGTATGTGCTCAACTGTTTCTTTGATATGATACCTTTAAATTTTCTAACAAAAATACAGTTAATCACATGAGTGTATACTTAACTGTGTTTAGTAAAACCTTTAATGGACATAATTTGCTACTTATTTGTGTACCAATGTATTTCCTTCACGCATCCTTTAAAAAATTATAACATGAACTGGACTAACTATTTAGGAGTCTATTTAATTGTGCCTAGTAAAACCTTTAATGGACATGATTTGTTAAAAAGTTTTCTGCCAATCCATATATTTCACATTGTCCTTTCAAAATTTGTAAAATGAACATGGTTGAACACATGAGCACATATAACTGTGTCCAATAAAACCCAACAAGGACATGGTTCAATGCATAGGCATATATTAGTCTATTTCCTTCATAATTTGCCTTTAGATAAGTGAATGTATTACTTATTTATAACAAATGATGTTTTTTTTAATAAATACATATGATGTGGGATGTATATAGTCTTAGTATAGTGTGCATTGATGCTACACATTAGTTGAACTCAATCATGGCATTCCCATATTTAAGTAAAGGTGCCCCTTATTTTTAACGTTTGATGGTAATTTATATACATGGTAGTGGTATTTAACATATTAAGTCCTAGTCTAGTTTGTATTGAGACATGATATTCTTTGTACTCAATTATGGTATCCCCAAAGTAAAGTGTAGTTGTTATTTGTTTTTATTAAGTGATTATATTTTCATACATAGGTGTGGATTGTATTATATTGTACTATTCTTTGTACTCAATTGCAATATTCTCAGTTTTAAGTGTAAATGTTACTTATTTTTAATAAGTAGTGGTATTTTTGCACAAGGTTGGTTACATTATTAAGGCATGATATTCTTTGTAGTAAGTCATAGTATGGTACATAATGAGGCTTAATATTGCTTATGCTAACTATCGATAGGATATTCACTAAAATGTAAGGAGTCAAGTGATGATATTTTTTTACATTATCTTCCTACAACCTTATTAAGCAATGGTGGCATTTTATTTATAGGTATATGGATTTTGTAATATGCAGATGTGTTACTTAAATATTATACTAAGGTCTTATAATTTCTTAGTTATAATATTAAATTGGGACATTTGCATTAAAGGAGAAGGATGATGACATTATAGAATTTTGTACAATTTATTATCTTTGCCAACAAACACATCTTTGTAAAAACTCAACCTACAGGCAATAAAAATGTTAGAAAATACCACAATATAATCCTTACATTAATTTGTTAAATAACAATCTACAACCCAATCTTTGCATTATATCACAAATACCACTGTATTAACTAGAAAATCCTTCTACATTGTATAAATTATCACTACTGCAAAAAAAATGCATAAGGCAACATTAAATTTGTAACATTTTAAAATGTGTTGTTTAAAATTAATATAATGCAATGGTTTTTAAAGCGTGGCCTTTAGTAATATTAATAGGCAATGCTAGTAGTAATTTATTGTCATATATTTAAAAAGGCAACAAAATTAAATTATTGTTGCTATAAAATTTTATATAAACAATAATTAAATATGTTACAACTTTAAACAATAATTAAGGGTGACAATAAGTAGCGTCAAACTCAAACCCACCTAGGCCCAAGCCCCACGTGAGCCCAAGCATAATTGAGCCTAACCAAACTTGATTAAATATATTTTTTAATTTTTTAATAAAATAACATCATTTTTTAAATTTTAAATTTTAAATTTTGGATCACATTAGAGCCGATATTCCAAGTTTGAAGTAAATTCTAAAAATGTTTTAAAAAACTAAACGTAGTTTGAAATCTGGTATACTCGAGCCAAGTCAGGCTAAATCAGATCAGAATGGACAAACTTTGTCATAACTAATAATAATTAAAGTATATCAAATAAATAGTTTTGTGCATATATTATACTCTTCATAATAGTTTAGGTAGAAAAACTTGTGATATATAATAATACTTAAGATTATACACTGGCGCCAAAAGTTGTAGACTTTTAAATTTTCCTTTAAAGAATTAAACTCTTTAGTGACGTGACTCACATTTCTTACTGTGTCGACCTTAGCAATGTGATTTTCGTCTTTAGTCTATATGTTTGGTCATGTTGAAGAACACACTAAACCTAGGTATGTGAAGAACATGTTAAACCTAGGTATGTGATCTTCAGTCTATAACTTATTTTTTGGGTTTTAATAATATAATGAATTTGTATGTTATTCATGCTTGTCATCCACTAAAGAGAAAAGCTTAGTTTTACCCTGATATTTTTAGGTTTTAAAAATATAATGAATGGTCTTAGATTTGTGCTGATAGTAAAATCCTACGCATAAAAGGAATAGTTGAATAATTTATAGAGAGCAAGAGAAAAGCTTAGTGGGGAGAGAGAGAGAGAAACTTGAGGCACACGTACGTAAGAGAATAGCCAAGTAAAAGAAGAAAGTTGTGCATTGATTGTGGGTAGAAAAAACATATATGTGTTGGTTATCCAATTACAAAAGTTGTTATGCACAAATCTCTTTATCTTTACTCATACACTGGTTATGGTTGGAAGAAACACATCAAAGTCGCTTTCTCCTTGTTTCATGTGCATCATGGCCCAAGATAGAGTGAATTATGTGCACTCAATTTGTTCTTGGCCTACTTGGAGACATGTATTATTATGGGTTCTTTTAAAAGGGACAATTTTTTATTTAGTCCGGTTAATAATAATAATAATAATATACAAATATGAGTAATATACAAGTTTAGGTCAAGCATGCTACAATAACTCATTTCTTACCAATGGTGAGTAGAATTTAAAAATTATAGGAAAACCTCTCATCCATTAAACATGCTATGCCAATTATTAATTTACTTTATAAGTTATAAGCGAATATTTGAGAAAGGAACAAAACTAGGGAATGACAAAGTTAATAGAGCATATTACAATGTTTTGAATTCAATTTCAATAAGTTATTAAGACTCATTGAACCAAGTTATATATTATTTTAAAATTTTAATCGTAAAAGTTGTTAGTTTCATAATAATAATATAAAATTAATTTTCTTTCTTTTTCATATTATAAAATTACTACTAAAGCATTTGAAAACATCTAACTAAAGTAAAAACCATAAATGATCAATGTTCGTCTTGTAATAATTTTTGTATTGTTCTTACTTTTATTAAGATGCCCAAATGTATTGCTTATTTCATGTGTTTTTGATTGCATTTTTTGTTTTTTATATTGTTGATTTGTTCTTCTCATCAAAATGAGTTATTTCTAGTATAAATGGAATTATAACATGTTTTTTTTTAATCATATATGGTGCTTGCATTCATTGATGTGACTGCAAATTTTCTTTTGTTGGCTCACATTGAAGAAGTGAAAAAGGAAAATGATAGTTAAAAACTTGATAAAGTTGTGGCTGATTTGGGAGTGGTAAGGCCTAGACAAAATAAACTTTTTGGAAGGGGTGTGAATGTATCTAGTAAGAAAGAAAATAATATGACGAGTGAAGCCTTATACAAAGTTCCTAACAAGTATTTGCGCTTTATCAACAATGCATTGAACGAAGAGATGAACTAAAAAGTATATATTGAAAAGGAGAAAATGAGAAAGGAATTAGAACAAGAGAAAATTAAACACTTGGAAATGAAAAAGGCAACTAGAACAAGATAAAGCTAATAGAGAAGAAACTATTAAACAAAATGTTCTTCCTTATTCAATCTCAGCTTGGGCAAGCTAACACTACTAACATAGACATGCTTTGTAAATTGATTTCACCTAGTCAATCAAGAAAAAAAATCTTCTATTCCTCCAAACCATACATTTCAATATGAAGAATAACAAGTGACAAATTTCCTTAATTCACTATTTGTATACATCATCTTGTTATCCTTTTTGTTGGGATTAATTTCTTATGTTTATGCTTTCTAAATTTGTTCATAAAAAGAATTGAATTATTTTGTTTTTTACTATATTATTTGTTTGATTAAATTGAGGTCATAATAAAGTAGTTTTGCAATTTTAATATACTTCTTGTTTCTTGTTTCTTGTTTCTTTTTATTTAGGAAGGTGATAATTAAGAGCGAGATAAGGAGGTACTTGATGAAGGATTTTAGAATGCTCTTTGGTTTTATTTAATATTTAGATTAATTCACTTATGTTCCATATGAAATAGAGGAACATATGTAGGTGAATCTTGTAGCTAGTGAATTTTTGCTTACAAGTCCTTATAGACTATATAACATATACAAATGAAGCTTTTGGTCATTTATATTTTATATAAAATGTTGCCTACTTAATGACAAATGTTTGCTTTTTCATTAACATATTATAGGTCACAAAATAATAAATTGTTGCTTTTCTTGTTATAAATTAATCTATAAAAAGTCACTTTATTGCCTTATAAAGACATAAATTGTTGTAATATATATTCAACATTGTTGCTATAGTTTGGAAATATTTAGTTGCCTTAGTCAAAACTTAAAGCAACATTATTCAAAGGGTTGTTATACATATTCAACTTTGTTGCCATAATTTGAAAAGATTGTGTTGCCTTAGTCAAATTTTTAAGCAATATTATTCATTTTATTGCTTAAAAAAATTTGTTTCCTTACACCAATAATAGTGTCACTTATTTAATGGTATGAATTCTATTACCTTAATAAAAAGGCAACAATAATTGTGCTTTTGTCGGTTGTTTAAAGCTCTTTTTGCTATAGTGTATAACATTAAATAATACAATAGATACCAACATATCTAATAGCCGAACACATACCAAATAAACCACATACAACTCGATCGTTTATTGTTGACAAAATGAAGCTTAAGTGGGCTGATTTGGATAAGGTGTTGTGATTGCCTATTGGTGGCAAAATGAGCCTCACGTGGAGAAGTTTAGTAGAGAGTAATCATATATTTTACTATGGATGTATAAAAATTAATGAAGTGAGAGATTTGATTACTTTGTTTTAAGATTTTCAAAGAGAGAACTGAAAAAGATAATGAAGATTAATTCCACAAAAGATGCTTTAGGGTTCTCAAACAAATTTTGTAAATACGAATTTACTCATTTACTCGTTACATTATAAAATTTTACAACTTATTTGGGTCTTTTCAAAGATATTATCTTATTTTAAGATATAAAAAGTTTTTTAATGCCGCTTCTGTATGCTAAGCAATTTTTGGGATTTGATCATTTGTTCTTGTTATTATATACCTACATGATTCTATAAAAATCTTTTTTTTTTAATAAATGAATCGCACAAAAATTAAATGATTGGATTGGATGTATGCAATATGTAGCATGTGAGGCTCATTTACTATACTTGTGTAAGGCTTCCGGTAATTATATATCTTTTCTCTAATTAGCTTGTCTGCTTCCTATAAGCAGCTGCCCCGCCGAAAGACCGCAGATGGAACTTGTGTCCATAGCATGTGACATCCGAAAGAAACAAGAGACTGGGTTGGCCTTGGCACCTACAGGTCATGACTCGTGATCACAAATATTTCTTTCTAAATTTAGCAGATTTTAGTCAACTATTGCGAAGATAAGAATCTTGTTTCTTTAATCAAGAAACAATGCATCATCAACGCTCTAAATAGCATTGACATTGATCTGCAGATAAAATAAAATATTAAGGAAAGCTCATCACTACCTACTTATTGACCTCATCAAAACCATAACTTCTAGTTTTAGCTCTAGCAGGGACCATCACAATTTCCCATCTCCGGCCATCAGCTAAGAATATGTCGTCACTAAACAGCAGGTCCTCACCATTGCCATACCTGTACAAGAGGAGATCAAGTGGGGACATGGCCAAGAACTTGGCCTCAGTTTCCAGCAGTCTTTTGCCAGCTTTCGGAACCGTCATCGATGAAGGCCACTTGCAGCTCCGGAAGTATGTAATTGCTCCCTATGATCGCAGATACCGGTAATATACAACTATCACACCTTAGTTTTCTCTGCACATGCATGCACTTTGCTACCTGTACGGTTAGTTTCATTTAATTTGTATACTCGCCAAATGGATTATAGCTCTGTACCGTCTCATTGAAATTGCACCTATAGGTAGTATATATACCTAATATATGCAAAAGCCAGTAACTTCTACCACTGAGTATATGATTCGTTAAATGAGTATAAAATCCTTAGCCCAAGTCTGATTTCCTGAGTAGCTAGCACCTTGTCAGGCCAAGGCTTTGTTTATTGATTATCAAGTGTATAATATGATGTAGGTTGTGGCAGACATTCCTGGTACTGTTGGTGGTGTACTCGGCTTGGGCATCTCCATTTGAGCTAGCTTTCAAAAGAGCAGCTTCGGGACTGCTAATACCCGATTTGGTCGTCGACGCCTTTTTCGCCGTTGATATCATACTAACGTTCTTTGTCGCCTACTTGGACAGAGCGACTTATCTTCTCGTGGATGATCACAAGAAAATCGCTGCGAGGTACATAATAAATTCTTCTTATTCCATTTAATTATTCAAAATTAAAGATTTTCTGGACCTGTTTTGCTCCAGTGGGACAAGAAACTTATTCAATATCACATTAATTCTTGTAATTTACAGCAAATTTCAATTTTTCATTTAGCTGTATTTTTCTCTTTCAATTTTATACCTTGTTTATTTTCAGCAGTGTCAATTTAATTATTTACTTTTAACAATATTAAAATCAGTTTTATTAGTAAGCACTTTGTATCAGATAATATGAGTTGGGACACAGTATTAAAATCAATCAATAGTAAGGGATAATTATAGGATTTATAAAATTCTTAGTAGTAGAAGTCTTAAGTAGGACTATAGCATTGATATGGTTATGATATACAACTCCAGTTTCTTTTCTGCTAATTGAACAGACTACTTGGAAATAGTAGTACAATCACTATCTTCTATGGCATATCAGGTACCTAACAAGGTTATGGTTCCCGATGGACTTGGCCTCAACTATGCCATTTCAAGTCATATACCGAGCCTTCACAGGCAAATTGAACCAAGGGGAGGCCTTCGGCTTCCTCAACCTGCTAAGACTCTGGCGAGTTAGGCGCGTCAGTGATCTCTTCAAAAGGTTATAGTCAAACATTGCTAACCAGAGTACCTCCGGGAAGAAATCCCTTCTCAGAGAATAGTTTGTCCAATATATTTAAAACGAATTGCTTAGTTTGTGCAGGTTAGAGAAAGACGTTCGTTTCGGTTACTTTTGGACCAGATTACTTAAACTCATCAGCGTGAGTAGTAACTTGAATACACTGGGAACTTGCTCCCCAGAGAGATTTCACCTTTAGACATTTTCTTTTCCACAGGTTACCCTGTTAGCAGTGCACTCAGCAGGGTGTTTTTACTTCTGGCTGGCTGCTCATCATACAGCATCTGATAATACCTGGATTGGGGTTCAAGTCCAAGATTTCAAACATAGAAGCATCTGGTTAGGCTACACCTATTCCATGTATTGGTCAGTTGTCACCCTAACTACGGTTGGCTATGGGGACTTGCATGCAGTGAATACATCAGAGAAGACCTTTAATATGTTTTACATGCTTTTCAACATAGGCCTTACGGCTTACATAATCGGTAACATGACAAATCTTATCGTCCGCAGTGCTGTTCGGACTTTTGCGTTGGTAATTTCATCTACCATTGAAGAGTCTAAATGAATTAGTTAATACTCTTTAACACCTTCACAAGCTAAGACGATATAATTTAAGTCTCTCAACATTTTCAAACAGCAACCATATAACTAGAAACTATTTTGCAACTTGTTTGACCTTTCAATCATGGTGACTGTGCAGAGGGATTCCATTGACCAGGTTCTGCAATATGCAAGTAAGAATAGGCTCCCAGAAGGTCTAAAGGAGCAAATGCTGGCCCATGTTCAACTCAAGTTTCAGACAGCCAAATTAAAGCAAGAAGAAGTGTTGGAACACCTACCTAAGGCTATAAGATGTAGCATTGCACATTATCTTTTCCATCACACCGTTGAAAATACCTATTTGTTCAAAGGAGCGTCTGAAGATCTTATCACCCAATTGGTATAACATGTCTACAAAGTGGCATTATAACAATAATAAGAAGTTATGTATGATTGATTCCATGGTTGACATGGATAGCCATATAATCCTTCCATTAAGAATGTTTGGGTTCTGCTTCCAGGTTTCAGAGATGAAGGCAGAATACTTTCCACCTAAGGTTGATATCATTTTGCAGAATGAAATTCCAACAGATTTCTACATCTTGGTATCTGGAGCAGTTGTACGTAACCTTTTTATTACTCTCACTTACATCTATCACATTCTTAGACATAATATTGTGCTCTACTTTGAGTTGCAGGAGATGGTAACATACAAGAATGGAACAGAGCAGGTATTTCACCTAAAACTTCTAAATGAGAGAAACTTCATTTACATAAGACAAACTTCCTCGAAATCAAAACCTCAAGACTGTTCATCTTTGACAAGATAGAGTACTTATTGCTTTCTACGGTGACAATGTTGGAGTAAAATGGAAGTTTTTCTAGATAAAGAAAGATGATTTTTGTACGTACACACAGTAAGATTCATCCAACATCAGCTTAGAATGGAAAAGGTAATACAAAGAAAATTATCTCCAAATTGATCACGAAAGCATGAATCTTTCAAGGGCCTTATCAATCTGGCATCTACATAGAATTTCGTTCCATGTGGCAATGAAATTAGTAGTGTCATACTCATGGTTGCAATCAACCAATAAATTCACTGCATCTATTAAATACCACTGAATTCTGAACCTTACTGCAGCATTTAACTATTTTTAACTTGTAAGACTTTGTCTGCACCAGAGGATCTGTTTGCATTTTAACTTTTTTTCCTAGGACTCAAGAAAGTCAACTAATAAAAGATAAATTTCCACTTTATCGAATGAGAGACTAATGAAATACAGTCTTTATTTGTGCTGATAATTTTGATCTCATCACCACAATGAGATGTCACTGAAATTAACTCACTTATCTTTTATCATTAGATTGCTTTTTTCTTCTTCCTCCAATTTCATGGGGAGGCAAAAAACAGTAACCAAATTTATCATGTTCCTTATGGACAATCCAAGCAAAAGACTAATAGGAACAATTTTTTTTCCTCACATTGAGGCATCCCTTGGTGCAAAAGTTAGAAGTAAATGTACTACTTACTGGAAGTAATACAACTTAAAATGGGGAGTGGAAAAAAACAAATGCAATAAATTAACATGGAATGAAGATACATCAGAAAATCGATTTCAAGTTGAAAAACTGATACAATCTTGCACGATTTTTGTTCATGTACTGAAAATTCTGAAGATTTATGCACATAAGAAAAATTGTTAAATTTTCAGTTCGTATCGAGCATTTTCTCATCAGAGTTCTTCAGATCTTGTCGAAACTAGGACCAGGAGAAATGGCAGGAGAAATTGGTGTTGTATTCAATGTGCCACAGCCGGTTACAGTACGAACTAAGAGACTTTCCCAAGTTATCCGGATCAGTCATCATCTTTTCAAGCAAATGGTGCAGCCATATAGTGATGATGGAAAGATAATGATGTCCAATTTCATTCAGGTTTTGAAACAAAACTTGTTTTGCAGCATTACCTTATCTGATCCATTATGCGTATACCAGCAGACACAGAAGCTGCTATGCTCATTCTAAATCATCTATTTCTGTTAATTCGTTTGCTTCAGTATATTAAGGGCTTGAGAAAGGAGGTGCTTGAAGAACTGCCCTTTGTAGATGACATACTGGGAGAGATGAATACAGAGGTATCCCTATAATTCCATTTCCTTATATGAACAAATATCTAATGAGAAGCACAATGCCTTCAAATAACAGAAAACCATCTAAAGCTAGGAATCTAAAATGGTTTTTGAAGAATGCAAGACAAAGAAATGTTTCACTTGGTAAAAGTTAATATGTACTATTCCATTTAACATCAGTTTCTTCTTTTGTACTAACAAGAAGCTATTCAGTCTGGTTTGTTGCAAAATACTGAAAGATTTACTTGAAAACCGGTAGATAGAAGCAGAGATAGGCTTCGTATGGCGAAAAATTAAAGTCCAAAGGCATAATATCTTCGTAACAAATTTGGTTTAGAACTAGGAACTTCTTATGTTAAAATATGCTAAATTGGACTGAAGAAATATTTTTGTCGCAGTTATGGAAGAGAAAGAATAAACCAGAACCAGAAAGACCATAAGCTAGTATGTTTGATATATTACATACGATATCAAGAAGTTAAGTGTTCCATACATTAACAACTTTGATACTTTAAACATACAAGTACCCAGTTGAAGGATTAGCAATATTGATTTTAGTTTAGTTAGTGGTGTCAGTTAATGGTCATAATCTTCTACTTTGCAGCCAATAATTACGGAGGAACAAATTCAAAGTTCAAAAGCATCTGGTTCTCATGGAGATGCAAAAACCGAAGGTGATTTTTTTTCTCACTTTATCTGGTAACTAGCTAATAGTACATAATATGGCAGCAAAGCTTACGAAGAAATAACAAATCCAAAATGTGATAATCATTTATGCACTTGCTCAACCTCACATAATAGCTGATATTCAAACCCCCAATCTAATTTTGATGCCTTCTTTAGAAGACAATTGTAACAAATGTGAACTAGTACACAAAAATAACTATTACACTTGAAGTCAGTTCACAGTTCACGTCCATACTTCTAATGAACTGCAGAAATATGAGCTACTCAAACTAAAATAATAATAATAATAATAAATATTATTATTATTATTATTATTAAGAATAAGAAGAAAATTATTATTAATAAATAATAATAAAACTACTGAAACAAACCAGATAAAGATTTAGGTTAAATTCCTCCTAAGTAAGTACCAACTATTTATAAGTATAGACCACCTATAAGAAGACAAAGTTATAAGACTTATGGGAACTAAAAGAATTTTTTATGAGGGATCATTTATCTTAATCTTAACAAGTCAAAGTTTTCTATTACAGATCATGTTCTCAATAAGTTCAAATATTGTCATATTACTTTTTATAATCTTCCCCTTATTCTTCTTAGGCCTCCTTTTTGTCTTTTCCGGTCTTTAAATTCTTCTCATATCTTCTCACTAAATTGTTTAAGTGTCTCCTCTTAACATGTTTAAACTACTTAAGTCTTGTCTTTATTAATTTATTAATAATATTAGCTACTTTTAATTTGTCCTTTATCAATATATTTATGACCTCATCTTTTTTAGTAAGGTTGTACATTTCAATGAACATTCTCATCTCCGTCAGCTTTAGCTTATGACTATACACTAATTTGATGAGTCAACACTCTGTTCCATAGAATATGGTTGACCTAATTGTTAAACGATAAAATTTACCTTTAAGCTTGAATGATATATTCTTGTTACACAAAATTTCTAATGCACTTTTTCATTTAAAATACCCTATTCTAATTTGATTGAAGTAAATCACATGTTAATATAGAATTCACGTACAATATACGAAATACATAAGAAGGGGGTTGAATTGTGTATTCTTTTCGTGAATACAAAAACTTTGATATTTCTTGAAAAGAACTTTTTCAACTGTTAAAAGAATACCAAAAATGTTTTACAAAAATAGTTACATAATTAAATCGCAAATCACTTCTATATACTTGTCTAAGAACAAGAGAAAATAAAGTGAAAGGTTAGAAAATAGACGTTGTAATTTTTATACTGGTTCACCTAAACCTTGGGCTACGTCTAGTCCTCAGAGTTCGTTTGAGATTTCACTATACTTCAACACTTTTAGAAGTATTCTTTCTTCCCTTCTAGAGCCTCTTCAGGTCTTTTATACAAAGTATTCTTTCTGCTATCTTAGCCTCTCTAGACTCTTAGCCTTTTTTTCTCTCACTAGAAAGATATTATGAGCTTTTTGTTACAGTAGAGTTTGCTCTCTTGTATCGTACTTTTGAATACAAAATTTTTTTCTTTGTAAGTAAAAACTTGAAAGTTAAAAGATTGTTCAGTCTTCGACTACGACTAGTATTTATAGCCTAAGTCTCCAATTGCTTCTTGATTCTTGATAACTGTTTCTTGCTTCTTGTAAAAACCATTATTCAGTTGAGTTCTGTAACTAACTCCAACTGACTATCTGTCCGACATACTAGAGTATCTTCATCTTTGTATCGTCTGTGTTTTTCTTTTCTTCTGTGTTTTTCACTTTTTCTGTGTTTTTCGCTTCTTCTGTGTTTTTCACTTCTTCTGTGTTTTCACTTCCTCTGTGTTTTCCACTTCTTCTGTGTTGTCACTTCTTCTGTGTTTTCCTACACACTTAACTCACTTATCAAAATAGTTCATTTCTTTCTAACATTATTATTATTTGATTGTCAACAAAATTAATAATCGTGAAGTCCTCTTGACTTAACAATCTCCCCCTTTTTGATAATAACAAATAATCATAATTGTAGAAAGATAGAAGTGAATGAACGAATATTATTCAGATAACGAATAAGAAGACAACAAAAGATATACACATGTATATGTAAAATACACATATGACAAAAAATTGTAGTCGTTATTATCTTCTTTTCTTGTCTCTAGTCTCCCCATATGTTATCTTCCTTTTGCTTCTGCTCTTCTCTTCTTTCTTCTGCTTCAGTTCTTCTCCTCCTATTTGTTATTAATCAAAAACTTTACCGAAGATGCTTCATGATTTTAGAAAACATTTGTTGCATATCAGTTCGGATCAACTTGAGGTCTTCTTCAATTGAAACTTGTAGATAGGTCACTTCCTCATGTAGATCACCCACTGAGTCACTCAGATCATCAACCTTAGTATGAATTTCTTCAATCTCCTTAACTAAAGCTTCCTGTATCCGCTGTTGTGAGTGACTAACTTCTTCCACAACAATAGTAGGAACTTGTTGAGGTGTACTTGGTGGATAGAAGTTTGTAGCAACAGGTATTTTTGAAGGTAAAACATCTAATTCAATGATTTTGATAACAGGAGGTTTAAAAGATTGTTTTCCTTCAGGGAGATCAAGTTCATCAGGTCTAGTTAGTTTTGGAATTGGTTTTCCAAGAAGGTGAAGGAAATCTTTAATTGAAGATATAAAACTCAAAAGTCTAAAGTGCATGATTAGATGCACAAAAGTATCTAAGTTGAAACTAATACCTTCAACCCTGATAGTTCTGTACTGTCTTTTTTTCACTCTTCCAACTACCTGAAAAGTTACATCTGTAGTGAAGCGCCCACAATGACTTCCTGATGCTTTTGAAATATGATGTGAAACATAGATTCCTCTTGATTGAGCTGTGTTGCATGCCTCATCTATGTTCCTCACCATTGCCTGTATATGTTCTTTTGTAAGATCATCTGTTTTTCCTTCAGGGTCTTCTGTTTTCCTTTGTCTTCATTACGTACAATTTTTGAAGCTCTCGGTTGTATATCTGGTACAATCTTTATCAATGTTCTAGTTGTGATTGGGTAAATAGTATATCGATCCTTGGACATATTCATTGGAAATGGTTATGACTTTTCATCTCTCATAATACCATATAATCTTCTTTCTTCATGATTTAGAAGATGTATTGATCGATTATTGATCAGTATTGGTTCAACTTGTACCTTGACTAACCGTTTCACAGGTTCTCTTATAATAATCGAGCTTCTGCTTCTAACAGGTATTGATTCTTCAATCACCTTCATTCTCAAATCCTCTTTTCTGATAGGTTGAGAAGGACTATGATATATTGATCTGTGTTCAACTGACTTTGCCTTTTGTTGAACACTAGTGGAAGTAATCTTTCTCTGATTGATCTTCAGCTTCTTACTTTCTTCTACCAGTCTAGAAGGAGGTTGTTGTTGAGGTTTCTTCCTTTCAAACACCAACTTCCTTTTAATTTATGTTTCTTTAGTTGGTTTTGTTGTTTATTCTTTCAAAATTGAGACCAAAGATCTACTAGCCTGTGGTGCTTTCTCTGTCTTTTCAGAATCTTCACCAAGAGTTAATCCTTTCCCTCTCTTCTGCTCTTGTTGACACAAAGTTAATAGTCTTGGTGACTTTTTTTATTCTTTTGATTTCTCGGAATAAAGTGTCTCCCCCTTTCTTTTCAATGACACTTGTTTTACTGATTGTTTCACCTGGCTTTCTTTTCTTTGTGAAATCGTCTTAGCTTTAATTGATATCTCTAACAATTTATTCTTCTTTTCTTCTATAGAAATTCTTCATATGGATTGAGGTTTTGTCTTCCTTATGGATGTAACATTTTCGCTCAAGCTGCGTCTGACAATACGCTCTTCCTCAGTCCTTGCTTTTGCCATAGAAGCTTTTTCCTCCTTTTCTTGAGGCTTCAATCTCATTCTACAAATAGTTGACGCATTAATGATGCTTTTTATATTCAGCTTCATTTTGTTTCCTCTGTCAAGAAAAATTCCAGAATCTCTAAAGATTCTTGTTAGCAGCATACCATATGGTAAGGCATTAGAATCTCTCTTCGACTTCATCATATACCTTAAAATCAAGTATGGAAGATTTATAGGTTGATAATTGAGTAGATGGAATAGGCATTGTTCATCTATCGTTGTAACAACATTATTTGAGCCTGTTCTTGGTAGAACACAATGAAAAAGTAGCGCATGTAGAACCCTAGCCTTTGGAACAAGAGTTGACGCCTTCTTGTCCTTTGGGTCACTACTTTCATACAGTTGTCGATTGATATGTGCTTTCTCTACACTGCTTTTAGTCATCCATCTTGTGTTATGAGACACCTCTGCTCCAACACATGGACATTCACTAACTATCTCGATTAACTCTATTGTCACAATAACTAACAATCTATCTACCGTTGATACTAAAGTATCGTCTACTACTTTTGCATTCTTCCAAAAATTATATACTTCATTCAAGTAGACTGTTTCGCGAACCTGAAAGAAATTTTTTCATCCCATTGCATCAATTTCTGGTTCAATATCCATATGGTTCTTCTTTAAGGAGTCGAAATCAACATATCTTCCATAAATCATATATTGCTCCATTTCTAATCTGTAAACAATAGAAACTAAACACACAAATGTATTTTTTTTCAAAGTAATGAGGTTAGTATCTAAAGATGATAATGTAAATAGAAAGAACTTGATATCAAGAATAGAGTAATGAAATGTTTTGTTGAGAGCTTTTGTGAAAGTCGATTTCAGAGTATTTCAAGAATATTCTAGAGTAGGTGATGTTCTGAACCTTTTGAGAGGATTTCCCTCTAATACCTTCTCTTAAAAAAATTACCGTCTATGACTTACAGTTACTGTTCTCTTGAAAACTTACGACTTTTTACCTTCCTTACTAAGTGCCTGTTTGAATAGGCTTATATCAGTTGAGCTTTTGTTAGTTGAGCTTTTGTTAGTAGAGCTTTTCTGATAAGCCAGTTGACTATTTGGCTGTCAATTAAAAAATAGCTTTTTTAAAAGAGCTTCATACAGTAGCCTGTTTGGTAACATAAAAATAAAAATCACTTATATTAATTTTAACTATATTTTATTTTATAATAAATAATTTATGCTTAATAATATTTAAAGTATACTAAACAATATGAAAAGTACAATATATAATATTTACGATTACCTATTTATTGGATAACCATCTTGTAGGAAATTTTAGATAACTATCTTGTAGGAAATAATTTAAAAGATGTCTCATTTTCTTGTAGGAAATAAAATTAATATGAAAATAAATATTAAAACATGAAAAAAAGTTATATAATATTATAATTCCATGGCAATGAGAAGTTTTACGCATTCTAAATCAATATGTAAACCAATATACTAATATATGCTCAGATTCAGAAAATTCAGAACAAAAGAAAATTTTTGAGCTTACCTCAACAATAACAAGTAGCGCCTCTCCTTTTCTCTTTCTGCTTTCAGTGCTGATATTTGTGCGCCAAGAGCATTTATAATATACTGCACAATATGAATTCACAATATTATTACATAAAAAAATTCATTGCTAATGGTACAAAGCAGAAGGTCTGCGTTAAACGTAGACGTTTTGATGTCTGCGTTGTTGACACAAACGTTGTCTGCGTGAACAACGCAAACGTTCACGTAGACGTTTGTCTGCGTCAACACTCGTTTGCGTTTAACGCAGACACCCAACAGCTAAAGATATAAAGAGGAACTAACTTTGGGTGTCATCAGAAGATATATTGTGAGAGAAGATGAGTCGTGAGTGTGTGAGTGAATAGAGGAGAAAGCCAAAGAAATGAAAAGACCTCTAAAATTTGTTATTTACGTAAGTGACGCGAATTGATCTACCTGAAGAAGCTAAAATTTGGGGCTTTTCTGAAAAACTCCAAATTTTCGCTTCTAAAAAAGCAATAATTTGACTTTTAAAAAAGCTATTTCTACTTCAAAAGTGCTTTTGAAGTTTTTAGCCAAACACTCATTTTTTTCCTTAAAATAGCTTTTGCGGTGAAAAAAAGTGCTTTTGGAGATTCCAAAAGTTGAACCAAATAGGTGCTAGGAAAATCATCTGAGTCATGACGTGTCAAACATTTGGTCACTCATCACTACCATATTCAAGTTTCGTCTGATTTCTTTGAATCTTTCTTCATTCAAAGGCTTAGTGAAGATGTTTGCCCATTGATGATTTGTCTCAACAAACTGTAGACTAATGATTCCCCTCTGTACATAGCCTCGTAGGAAATGATGTCTAACTTCGATATGCTTTACCCTCGAGTGTTGTATTGGATTCTTCAATAGGTTGATAGCACTTGTGTTGCCACAGAAAATTAGGATATGTTCTCCTTGTATTGAATAATCTTCTAACTGATACTTGATCCATAACGTTTGTGAGCAACAACTTGGAACTGACATATATTTAGCTTCTACAGTAGATAGAGCAATTGAACTTTGTCTCTTACTTGACCAAAAAACTAGATTATGGCAAAAAAAAAGTGACAATCTCCACTTGTACTCTTCCTATCAATCCTGTCTCCAGCGTAATCAGCATCATAATAGCCAATTAACCTGAAATCTTTACCTTTCTCATACATTAAACAAAGATCAGTAGAACCTGATAGATATCTCAAAATTCTTTTAACAAAAATATAGTGAGATTCTCTAGGATTTGCTTGAAATATAGCACACAAACAGACACTAAACAGAATATCAAGTCTGCTTGCTGTAAGGTAAAGTAAAGAATCAATAATTCCTCTAAAAAGAGTTTGATCAATCTTCTTATCTGCTTCATCCTTAGATAAAAGGTTTGAAGGATGCATAGGAGTTGACATAGGTTTCACTTTTTCCATTTCATATTTAACTAACAGTTCTTTGATATACTCCTGTTGATGAATAAAAATCTTTTTTCGGTTTGCTTAATTTGTAAATTAAGAAAGAATTTTAATTCACCCATCATACTCATCTCAAATTCACTTTTCATTAGATTTTCAAAACTGGAACATAACTTTTTAGACGTTGTATTAAAGATAATATCATCAACATATATCTGTACTATGATGAAATCATTCTTAATGCATTTTCTAAATAAAGTCTTATCTACATGTCCTCTACTAAACCCATTCTCAATCAAAAAGGAGCTTAGACGATCATACCAAGCTCGAGGAGTTTGTTTCAAACCTTACAAAGCTTTATGAAGTTTATAGACATAATCTGGTTTCTTAGAATCTTCAAAACCAGGAGGTTACTTTACATAAACCTCTTCATCTATAAAACCATTCAAAAATGCACTTTTCACATCAATTTGAAACAGTTTTATATCATGACAAATAGCATATGCAAGCAAAATCCTAATAGCTTCTAATCTAGCTACAGGAGCATAAGTTTCATTATAGTCTATTCCTTCTTGTTGATTATAACCTTGAGCTACTAATCTAGCTTTGTTAACGCTTACTCTACTTGACTCGTCTAATTTATTCTTAAAAACCCATCGGGTTCCTATGATAGACTTTTTGGAGGGCCTGGGAACTAAAGACCAAACTTTATTCCTAGTAAATTGGTTTAGCTCTTCTTGCATGGTTAAAATCCAAGTTCCATTCTGAAGAGCTTCATCAATTTTCTTAGGCTCTATTTCAGAAATAAAAGCTACATTTGCTTCTTTTCTGAATTTAGACCTAGTTCTCACACCGTTTGAAGTTTCTCCTATAATCAGATTTTCTAGGTGAGAAGATTTATATTTCCAGTCCTTTTTTAGACTAAAATTTTTAGGAACATCTTCTACTTTATCTAAAGGAACATTTGATGGTGACATATCTTCATTATCAACCAATGGTACTGACAGGGTTTCAATATCAGTATCATTACTTCTATCTGGTGTAGAACCATCATCAAACTTGACATGAATAGATTCTTCAACAGATTTAGAAGCAAGATTATAAACCCTATAAGCTTTAGAAGATAATGAGTATCCTAGAAAATTTCTTGAATAGGCCTTAGAATCAAATTTATCCAAAGTTTCTTTTGTATTCAATATAGTATACTTGCAACCAAATAGATGGAAGTAAGAGATATTAGGCTTCCTTCCTTTCCATAACTCATATAGAGTTTTATTTAACCATGGTCGCAAAAATATTCCATTTTGAATATAACAAGCTTTATTTACAGTTTCTGCCTAAAAATACTTAAGAAGATTCATTTCACAAAGCATGGTTCTTGCCTTTTTCTGAATCGTCTTGTTCTTTCTTTCTACAACTCTATTCTGTTGAGAAGCTCTAGGAGCAGAGAAATTATAAAAAAATATATTCTCTTCACAAAATATTCTAAATTTTTCATTTTCAAATTCACCACCATGATCACTTCTAATTCAAGCAACAGAGATTCCTTTTTCATTTTGTAACTTTTTGGAAAGAACTTTAAAACATTTAAAAGATTCATCCTTATGTGACAAAAATAATATCCAATAAAATCTAGTGAAGTCATCAACAATTATGAGACTATACTTCTTTCCTCCAAGACTTAATATCCTAGTTGGACCAAATAAATCTATATGTAACAACTCTAGAGGTCTAGACGAAGTTACAATATTTTTAGAAGAAAAAGTCATTTTAACTTGTTTTCTTTTATAACAACTCTCACAAAAGAAATCCTTGTTAAAACTTATTTTTGGTAAACCTCTTACGAAATCATGTTTAATCAACTTGGAAATATGTTTAAAGCTAACATGACCTAACTTTTTATGCCAAATCAATTTTTCTTCGTCTAATGATATAAAACAAAAAATATTTTGACTTTGCAAATCTTCTAAATTAATCTTATAAAGATTGTTTTATCTTTTGGCAGAAAAGAATACGGAACAGTTCTTGTTTTTGACTACACAAGAGTTTTGATTAAAGGATACTTTAAAACTAGAATCACATAATTGACATACACTAATCAAATTATGTTTTAAACCTTCAGCTAACATAACATTATCAATAGATGCAAAGGAATCTTTACCGACTTTGCAGATTCTAACTATTTTACCCTGCTAGTTGTCTCCAAAAGTTACTGATCCTCCTTTCTTATTTTGAAGATTTAGGAACATAGACCTTTTTCCCGTCATATGTCGTGAGCATCTACTATCCAAATACTATTTGTGTTGGCTATTTTTTCCAAGGAAGGAGATCTATAGTAGATATTATGTTCTTTTTAGGTACCCAGATTTTCTTGAGTCTTTTGGGATTAGTCTTATAATTATTCATAGAATGATAATAAGAAGACTGGTGATATTTCTTTCTATAAGGAAGAAAATTCTTTTTGTAATGAGTATTGTTTTTAGTAAACCCTAAACCACTCTTATTATTAGGGTGTCTATATCTTCCTATCATGTCATTCATTTTTTTCGTTCTTTCAGTAAAGGTTGATAGGTCTGCTGAGAGAGAATTAATTCTTTATTTCAACTGACTAATTTCCTTAGATCTATTTATAGTTACTTTTTTCTTCATATCGTCTACTTGTTTCTTATGGTAGACGTTTTCTTTTTCTAATGCTTCAGTGTTCTTCAAATTTTCAACAAACTTTATTTTTAAGGATCTATACTGCTTTAGTATAACATGTGAATCTTCTAATAATTCTAAATATGTATCTTGGAGTTCATTAAAGTTAGAAGTTACCTCCTCGTCACCTTCATTTTTGACTAACAAGCATATATTTGCTTGTACTGATGCTTCTGAATTTGAATCAGATTTGGATGAATCCAAATCTTCCCAAGTTGCCATCATACTCTTTTCATTTTCTTTATTCTTCTTTCGTTTTCTTCTAAGCAACGGATATTCAAACTTATAGAGGCGCTTGTAGCAAATGATAGAGATCTTCTCATTCTTGACTTCGTCTTTGCTATTTTTCTTAAAAGAAAAATATTTATTTCCTTTTTCCTTCTTTTTCCATATCCTTTTGATCTTTCTTGAAATGAAAGATAATTCGTTATCATCTTCACTTGAATCTTGATCAGATTCACTGGTATCATCATCTTGACTTCTTTGATCTTTAATGCTTTTGACGATGAACTTCTATTTCTCTGAGTCTTGTGATTTTTCTGACTAGCCTTTAATGTTATAGATTTTTCTCTTCTAAGTTTATCTTCCGCATCAAGCTCTACTTCGTGTATCTTCAAAGAACCAAGCAATTTGTCTAGCTTTAATTTGCTCAAGTCCTTGGCTTCTTGTACTGCAGTGACTTTGGGTCTCCATCTTTTAGGCAGACTTCTTAGAATCTTCCTGTCATAGTCTTGATTATCGTAGATTCTCCTAAGAGCTTTAAGTCTATTAACGATAGTTTGAAATCGTCCAAACATCTGATCAATAGACTCATCTTCTTTCATTTTAAACAACTCATACTGATGTACAAGAATACTGATCTTGGACTCTTTCACTTAGTTTGTACCTTCATGTGCGATGGATAGAGTGTCGCACATCTCCTTCGTAGTTTCACATCCATGAACTTTATCATATTCACTTCTGCTTAAAGCACAACTCAGAAAAAACTTGGCCTTTGAATTTAGCTGAAATCTAGCATTGTGATCAACTGACCATCTGGTACGAGGAATGGTATTTCCTTCATCATCTATTGGTGCGTATGGTCCATTCTAGATGATATCCCAAAGATCAATGTGTTTGGATTCGATGAAGAGTCGCATCCTGTCCTTCCAATAATGATAATCCTCACCATTGAATGCAGGAGCTCTTGTGACAGAGGCACCTTCAGCTATAAAAACACGTGATTCAGCCATAGATCTTTGTCCTCACTTTGTAATGGTGATTCTTGGAAACTGAGATCTGATACCAATTGAATTAAATCACACGTTAATATAAAATTCACATACAATATACGAAATACACAAGAAGGGGGTTGAATTGTGTATTCTTTTCATGAATACAAAAACTTTGATATTTCTTGAAAAGAACTTTTCCAACTGTTAAAAGAATATCAAAAATGTTTTACAAAAATAGTTACGTAATTAAATCGCAAATTACCTCTATATACTTGTCTAAGAACAAGAGAAAATAAAGTAAAAGGTTAGAAGATAGACACTGCAATTTTTATATTGGTTCACCTAAACCTTGGGCTACGTTTAGTCCTCAGAGTTCGTATGAGATTTCACTATACTTCAACACTTTTACAAGTATTCTTTCTTCCCTTTCAGAGCCTCTTCAGGTCTCTTACACAAAGTATTCTTTCTGCTATCTTAGCTTCTCCAGGCTCTTAGCTTTTTCTCTCTCTCACTAGAAAGATATTTTGAACTTTTTGTTACAGTAGAATTTGCTCTATTGTATCGCACTTTTAAATACAGATTTTTTTTGTAAGTAAAAACTTGAAAGCTAAAAGATCGTTCAGTTTTCGACTACAACCAGTATTTATAGCCTAAGTCTCTAACTGCTTCTTGATTCTTGATAACTGTTTCTTGCTTCTTGTAGAAACCGTTATTCAATTGAGTTCTGTAACTAACTCCAACTGACTATCTGTTCGACGTACTAATGTTTCTTCATCTTTGTATCATCTGTGTTTTTCTCTTCTTCTGTGTTTTTCACTTCTTCTGTGTTTTCACTTCTTCTGTGTTTTCCACTTCTTCTATGTTTTCACTTCTTCTGTGTTTTCCACTTCTTCTGTGTTTTCGCTTCTTCCGTGTTTTTTGCTTCTTTTGTGTTTTCACTTCTTTTTTTGTTTTCACTTCTTCTGTATTTTTCACTTCTTTTGTATTTTCCTGCATACTTAACACACTTATCAAAATAGTTCATTTATTTCTAACATTATTATTATTTGATTGTCACCAAAATTAATAATCGTGAAATCCTCTTGACTTAACACCGATGAACTATGTCTTTATCAATTTCTCCATTGCTCTTAATGATAGATCCTAAATATTTTAAAACATTCTTTTTGTGGTATAATTTCTAAGTCAATCTTGACTTCTATATCGTTAACCACTCTATGTTTTGAAAAGTTACAATCTATGTACTCAATCTTAATTCTACTCAATCTAAAGACTTTTGACTATAATTTATCCCTCCTAAGTTCAAGTTTTTCACATCCCTACCTGCCTCAATTTCATGTAAGGGACAATTGTTCCCTTTACTCTCATGGAACTGATAGTCACAAGCACTTCAATCATCTTAGATATCACTTTCTTACCTACTTCAATTTCATTTCCTTAGATTTTGTCAGGGAATTCATGGAACTGATGGTCACAAGCTCAATCATCTTAGATATCACATTCTTACCCGCCTCAATTTCGTCTCCTTAGATTTTGTCAGGGGAGTTTAACTGTTGCCTCAACTCTCATGGAACTAATGGTCACATACACTTCAATCATTTTAATGATAATGATTTCAAAAATTGTATCAATTAATTAGGTTTAATTGAACTTCCTTCAAAGAACAATCAATACATCTGTAGTAACAAATGAAGTGTTAAATAATTTCTTAAAGAAAAAACGATGACACGTCATTTGCCATTTTCTTTTGAATATAAGCTTTTCTTATACATTGGGCTCATTTTAGAAACTTATTATTATATACCGATTATTATCATTTTCTTTTGGATATCAACTTTTCTTATAGATTGGGCTCATTTTAGAAAATTAAGCCTGTTTATTTCTATTTTGTTTTTAATTTTTAATTTTGTTTTAAATTCAGTAAAATGAATTTATTGTTTAAATTTTAATTTAATTTCTTTTAGTTTTAAAAATTATGAAAATCATAAAAAGTTTTATCTAATACGTAATTATTATTAGTGGTAGAAATATAACTACAATAATATTAATAACTAAATAAGTTCTTATTTTTATTTTAAAAAATAAAACTAAAACTAAAATGAAAACTAAAACTACATTAAAAAAGAAAAGAAAACAGAGTTATGATTATTCCCTAGTAAAAGTTTTCCTTAAAACCTTTATAGGATGTTAAAAAGTCCCATTTGGACTTAATGAATTAAAGAATTGATGGTTTCCAAGAAGTTGTGAGTCAAAGGTTAAACATTAAAGTGGCTAGCTATGAGGTTGAAAAATATTTGGAAGAGAGCTATTAAGGAAGAATTTAAAATGTTGAACGATAACTCCATAGGCTCCACTGTGCAAGCAACTATCGAGACTAGATTTCTATTGAATGAATTTCTGAAAATTTTAGAGGCTCACAATTCGCATATCAAATTCTTCTGTAATACTGTTTTTGTCAAACGAAATACTAATAAGATTTGTATGCTTACTAATGACTATGATTCTATTTTGTCTAAGTAAACTTCAAATCTTAGCCTCTCAAATCTTCTGGTCCACTAATTCTATACCAACCTCTCACATAAATAGATGGTTGAGATAGATTGACGCAGGATTAATATAGGGTTGGGGGACCAGAGAATCCTACATCACTAACCCAACATCTTTTCAAGAATTTAGATCAATGTCTTGCTATAATGTAATGTACAAAATCATTTCTAAAATATTTGTTAGGGGCTAAAGAGGCACTGAAAATTATTATTAATCCTTACCAAGGTGCCTTTATATAGGGTCGTAATAGTGATGACAATATTTTACTTGCACAACTAATTTTGAAAATTACCACATAATGTTATGTATGACGGGGACTTCTTTAAGTGCAACAAAATTGAATAAGATTACTAAGGGGCTATTTGGTTTCGTTTTTTTTTTTTTGGTTTTTTGTTGTGGTTTTAAAAAAAGAAGAAACAACCGATTAAAACATGTTTGGTTGAGGATATTGTGGATTTTCGTTTTCAAAATAAGAAAACAGAACAACTTTACAAAACGAGAAAATAACGTTTTGTATGTTTTTAAAACAAGTTTTATGTTTTCGTATATTTTTTAAAAACAGGTTTTCATATTCCCTGCGCCGCCGCCGACTCTGCATCTTCACCTCTTCCTCTGTCAACTTCATCGTCTTCTTCGTCTTCTGATATCTTTTGCAGCTCATCACAGTACACAATTTTTGTAATTAATAAATATATTAATTAATTTAAAAATATAATATATTAGATTATAATTATTACACATAATAGTATAATTACAAAAAATAAAAACATGATAATAAAACCAAACATGTTTTTGTTTTCAGTTTTTTTTAGAAATCTCAACCAAATAGGTTTTTGTTTTCAGTTTTTATATTACAAATCTTAACCAAATAGGTTTTCGTTTTTTTAAGAAAAAAAACAGAAACCAAAAACAAGAAACAGAAATCAAAAACAACAACAGAAAAATAGAAGTGGAACCAAACGGTCCCTAAGTTATTGTGTGACAATCAGGTATCAGAGAGTCCAACTCTTTTTTTTTTTTTTGTGATCATCAACCAACAAGTCTTTTCATTTTTAAAGCCTCATATTACTTGTGTTTAGGTTGTTTATTCACGCACTCAACACACAAGTATTTTGCACAACTCAGTCAAACGATATAACAAATCCAACATTTTATTGTTTGATTTCCTAATCGAAGCTCTCAATTAGAAATTTCTTTCAAATCTCTTAACTCCCTTTTATAGATGATTAAATTTACAACATGACAAAACGAAAAATGAAGGGTGTCTTTATATAGGCTTAAAAGAACTCAGTTAGTGGGAAGTTGTCAGTTCGTTTACTAAATCTACTTAAGTTAGTGAAGAGTTAAATCTTTTTAACAACAAACTCTACTTTAACATATGCAAAATATGGTTTGAAAATTTCCTACTTCTTTGTCACATCATAACATTTTTTCACTACATAAAAGAAGTGTTTTCACTTTATCAGGTAGTGATCCCACTTTCTTAGCCCACTACTTCTATGTTCTTTCTTTTTGTCTCCACATCATCACCTCTTAAAGATAAGTGGATCGATAAACCTTTGGTTTAACCATTCTGAATCATCTTTGTGTATGTTCCGTCTAAGCACATATATGAAAATCAAATTACTCCTTGACCTTAGTTAGCAACAATCTTAAGTCATTGTATAATAAACATTGTAGATTTACATACCTTTAAACCTCCTTCTCAAGAGTTTTCTTTGCATACCTAAAACTTAGCACGACTTAATCATGTCATCATCTTTAGTCTTGCATCAGAATCTTGCCCTCAGTCGAAGATTTCTGGGAAAGCAAACCATTGGAGGCTAAGACTTGCCTACTCCCAAGGTTTCATCGATATTGATTATTTTTTGTTGTCTACTCATAGATCTTTACGTTATTTCCTCATTAATATGTCATCTTCATGTCAATGTGAGTGCCAAACACTAGCCAAAACTCACTAACGCTCGCAAGATATTGCGAGGAGAGAGTTACAGATTGTCCAGCTTTTTAGCATTGACAACATTGTTGCTCAACAACTTGGTGTTGAGCTTCTGATTTATAGAAATAAAATTGCCAATATAAGTATAATCTAAAATGCCTTTTAGCAATATTGATCACTGTAATTTATCCCAAAAAAAAAATTTGATCACTGTAAATAAAATTACAGCAACAAAAGAAGCTGCAACTCCATTATCAAGCACACATCCCATAAGGGTGATAATCCATGGGCATCATCCAAAAGAAAATCTAGCAGCTGACTCCACGGGAAAGCTCATACATCTGCCTGATTCAGTGGAAGATCTTTTCCAACTAGCAGGTATCTCAGAATATACAGTAAAAGAAAAAAGAAGAAACGAAAACAAAATCTAATGAAAATGTTATATTGATCTTGTTAACTTTGATGATGCAGAAAGGAAGTTTGGCAAGAAAGGAAACACAATTCTTCTGGAGGATGGCACGAAAGTGGAAAAATTAAATGCCTTGCGAGAGAATGATCAACTGTTTATTTTCGAAATTTGAGCAACTGGCCTTCAACTTATATTTTCATTTATTTTACTCAAATATCAAAACATACCGTGAAAATTTATACGTATCTTAATTCTGTTCAATGCTCCTTTCTGTCTGTGCATGTCTCAAGCATATGGTCACTGACTCAGACCCCACAATTAAAAAGCAGAAAAGTTGATGAAACAAGATTTGAGATTCCAGTTCTTAATATCAGTTGTTAAGCATATTCAACACAGTGTAAGCAGCTTTTTGAAACTTTTCCTTCTCATCCTCCAAAGCTTTCTTTCTCTCAAGAGCAGAATCTTTGCACCTACTTATTTCTTCCGTTATTCCCATAGAGTCATGATCAACTTCCCTGTGCATTTGCATAAATTAAAGCACAAACTGAGGAAAGAGCAACAAAGACAGTAAGAAATATCGAAGGTATGAACTTATTCTCCTTTTCTTTTTCACTCGACATACAGCCACATTAGGAGGAAATGAGAAATTAAGCTTGTTGAGCTTGTAAGGGAAGAAACTAACTTAAATATATATGCACAAGAACCACAAGGAGTATAGTATCGTCATACTTTATGCTGTGTTTTCTTGTTGGCTGTCAACTTCCTATTCCGAGCAACAACTCAGAATTTTCTATAGCGAAATAAGTTTAGGTTTGCAACAGAAGGATCAGTGATGACAATAGAAATTAGAGGAAAAAAATTGCAGCAATCATCTGATGGCAAGCTAAAAAGAGAAGAAGCTAATTTTGGTCAAAGGAGCTATTCCATTTTTTGGGTACAATGGGAGGCAAAAGGATCTGTCCATTTCAAACCCTTTTTCGCAAACAAAACTTTTCAAGTGTTTGTATCAATTCTCACGACCCTTTTCAGGTGGAAACTGACTAGAGCTCCCCCATAAAGAATAAAGGAAAACATAATCATCAACTTACTTTGTAATCTTAAGCATGTTTGCCATTGCCATCTGGATTTGATGAGACATATCTGTAACAACAAAGAACATTCAATTTTTTATCATATCCCTTATTTTCCCAGCTAAATAGAAAAAAAATATTAAGAAAAGAAAAATCTTCTTATTGCAAAACAACGGACCAATAGATCATGATTGGCAAAACAGGGGAGGGAAGATAACAAGAATGACCACTCAAAAAATCTAGAATTATCAACAAGGTTTTTAAGACCGCCACCAAGCATGTATGCATGTGTCATCCCCCAAGGTTATAAGAATTACTGGTATTGACAAAATATACCAGAAACCTCGATCAATTGGGTTGAAGTTCTGTTGTTACCAGATTCTTAAACTCCAAGAATTCCATAAGATGCATGTCCTTTTACATGCAACTTATGGTTAATTTGCATATTCTTAAGCTTTCCAGTTTCTACTATCATGTAAGGAAATCCATGGTATTTAGGTCTTACTCTAAAGAAATCTTGATTTGGAAGAGGTAACGAACTTGCTATTCAGAAGTACTTAACATTGAAGTCATAGGACATATATCCATGGGAATATTGCACAAAAACAGGGGAGGGAAAAAGCAATGCACATTAGGAAGAGCAATCTTCGTTCTTTCTATCTATGGTACTCCAAATCAACTTAGGATCACGAGGACCATAATCAATGAAGTTCAGACTCTAACAAAGACACTTGGTGCTTTTATGATAGACTAATATAATGGGATATGAAGGTAACACTTTAGCAATATCTGTAGTAGGTCAAATACACATCGTCAAAATTTGTGGCTTCGTTATTTTTGGGTAGACTGCGAAGATTTGCTTATAATTCCAAAGACATCTAAATACTAGCTAGACACAGGATGACTACGATGTAACAAATTTCCAAAAGTTGCAACTTCCAAGAGAAATACAAGGTTATTGCTATTACACCAAAGCTTCTTGGTATAACAAGCAATAGCAGCTAGCTTAGAATCATAATTAACCTATTACTTATCTTATAAACCGTTTTATTGAGCCATCCGTTTCCACAAAGGAGATTGCAGCATCACACTCGTAAAGAAGTAACTGGAATTAATTATAAAACTCCAAATAACACAAATTGGAGTGAAAAGTATATAATGCGAAGTCATTTATAATGTTCTATAAAAATAAAATTGGCATATCGAAGCAAATCAACCGACTGCGAATGGAAAGTAAGAAATTCGAGACAACCGAAATTAACAGCACATAACTTGTACGGTTATGATAGAAACTGAATTTGAAAAATTGAAATGGAAAAATTAGAAACACTGAGGAGAGAATACATGGATTCACGACCTCGAACCATTTCTCCTAATTGAAGCGAAAATTAAGAGAGAAAAAGAGACAGAGCAAGGAGCACCATAGACAAGAGAAGAGAGATGAAATTCTGCTTCCGGTGGCGGAAGAGCAAGAACTTGAGCATCGGCATCGCTGCCCATCGTGGATGTTGTGAAGCTCGCGGTGCGCTGGGGAAACTCAGTTTTGTCCGCTTGAAGAGTGCAAGGGGAAATTATACTTGAACCGGACCAGGCCTCCGATCTTTAATAGCATTTATCTAACGACGGTTAATTGCTCTGGACCTTATCAAACACTTCCTTAAGAATTAATAAAAACTATAACTTATAAATTATTAACTAATTATCACAATGACCATGTCGATACGATAACTCCCCGTTAGCACTCTCAAGTCTCAAAACGACGACCCATGATCTTTGGACTTTTCCGTGAACGTTGGTGGAATCCAAGACAAATCCTGCTGGTTCACTCTGTCCAAACAACAGCGTTGCTCCCACAGACTCGTCGAACTTGGTTGATTCTCTCAAAGCAATATGATGAGACTGTTCCCTTTCTTATTGTTCGAAAGCACCTCCCCGTCGAAGCTCAACATCCACTTAAAGTAGACTGAAGCTATCAGAACCTACATTTTTGGCTGACTGTTTGAAGATTGAAGTTCGTGAATCCCCACCCTACCTCGTCTTGTGCAAACTCTTTATAGTTAAGCTGAATTTCCATGCATAATTAGTTAAAATTAGCAACTTTTTAGTCTAATTAGGTGAATTTACTAAAATTAAGTTATATGTGAAATTAGGTTAGCTAATTCCTGAATTTGCTTTGCTTTTCTGATTACTTTTTCTTTTACATAGGAGCATTAGTCTGCAAAACTGGTTAAATATAGCAATTTTGTTGTCTAATTACATAGGTTTATTGAAATTAGAATTTGTTATTGAATTTGCTCATTTACAAAATTAAATTAATTCGTTAATAAAAGAAAATATATTGAAATTTGCATCATTTACTTATTTTTGTTTGTTTTTAAACTTGTCAAGTGGTGAGATCTGTTCATCTAGTATCAAGCAACGTGTGTAACCCTTCTATGATTGTGGATTGGAAACACGATTGAGAACATCATAGACTTCAAAAATTTCCTGAAAGAGGTTATGGGTTATGATATTTAATTATAATGTTAAACCTACTTTTCTTATACCTATTTTAATATCATCTTTTGCTTTGAATTGTGGAAGACTTCATGCAATCTTTTTGTTTGATATAATGAAAAGTTGAATGTTGGGAAATGGGATAAGATCAGAATCTAACCACAGCGGAATAATTGTTACCTAAAAGAGACCTCTAACTTGATAGAAATTTCAATTATGTGTGCTGCCAATGTGATGATGTGAGGATGATTCTCTCCTATATGACAAAGCCTTAGCTACTTATTAAAGACCCAAATTGTGTCCAATCTCCTACTGAGGTTGAAAGTAGCAAAGTTAAGTAAAATGGAATAGACAAAGAGTTTAATCAGATAGTGCATCAAATTGGTGTGTTAGATTTAAGATTCACATGGAAATGAAACAAATTGGTGTGTGAATCTTTTTACATGGGAAAATAGATAATAAGGGGAGTAGTACATCAAGAAAAAAACTAGATAGGGCTTTGGTAAATCAACTATGGCTAACTCATTTTCTAGCTTCTTTTGCTTATTTTGGGGACCCTTATGCTCTGACCATTCCTTGATTAAAGTCCAGAAACTCTATCATAGTATAATGCAAAAAAAATCCTTTAGATTTTACAATTTTTATCTAGAAAGGAAGGTTTTGAGGAGGTGTTGAGAACTTGTTTGGAACAGGTAGTGAAAGGATGTAAAGTATACTAACTAATGAAGAAATTAAGCAATCTTAAGAAGAGTTTGAAAAATTTTCACACCTCTATTACTTCCCAAAGCCTCCAACTAGCCAAAGACCACCTTAGAAGAGCTCATCATGATCTATGTCAAAATCTCCTAAAGTCAAGATTTAAGAAAAAAAGAAAAAAAGATGGTAAGGGAGTATAGCTCTTGTTGAAGCATGCATAATTCTCCTTTGAAGTAAAGGCCAGGATCATATGCCTCAAGGAGGGTTACAACGACTCCAAATTATTTTATAATGCAATTTTAACAAAAGATAGGATCAAGAATGAGATTTCTAAAATAAATAAATGCAAAAGGAAAATAAAAAGATTAAAGTAATAAAAATAAAGTGTTCATAATATTCTGGTCCCTAGTAGAAGTGCCAAAAATGTGATTATGTTGTGTATATTCAATCAAAAATACATTAAAGATCACTAAGCAAGAGCACCTATCTTTATTATATTATAACTTACTAAATATGAGTGTTGATCCCATGAGAATTATAAGTACTAGCACTAACATTCTTTCTACTAACTAATCTAATAAAATGATTTAATTAAAGGAAAATATTAATGAAACTAAAATTACTAATACGAAATAACAAACCAAAGCGATGAACAACAATGGAACAACTAAATGATGATTAAGATGTAGATGTAAAATCCCATATAATTTTTCTATGCTTGAATTTATCTTTACTAAATGACTAACCCTAGTTTCTTGGATTTGTGGATATTTCAAAGTTACAGATATATTCTTGCTTAAGAAATTTAATCCCATTCTTAAGTTAATATATTAAAATCGCTTTATGATAAAAACCCTAAAGAATGTATTCAATCTTTCTATTAGTTCCTTATTAGAACTAAATTTAACTTAAAAGATTTATGTGCTCTATCTTTAGGATTCCATATAACTTTTATTATTCATGTTATTTTCTATTCCTGCATATGAATTCGCGATCCTTATTTATGAAAATTGAAATTGGATTAAAACACTGCCATATTTCAATTCAAAATAAGATACAACTATGAATAATTCATAATAAAACTTAGGTCTTTCATCAAATCAAAGAACCAAACCATACACACAGTTCTAGGGATCATCTCTTCTAAGTATATACTAATTTAGTTCACAATAAGAACAAGAAAAGAAACACCATCAAAAAAGAAAAGAAGATAAAGAAATCATTCTCATAGGTCTTGCAATCTTGATATTATTTAGTTGAATGTTTATGGAATACCCTTCTCTGTCTCCATAGTCTCTCCTTTCTTATCCCAATACACTCTAGTTTGACTCTTAATGGCTACTTTCTGTTGTCTCCCCTCTCTAATTCTCTAAAAATTTCCTTTTATTCTCACTAAACCCTAGAAATTTTAAAATTTCCCACCCAACATAAACAGCATAAGCTTGTATTAGGTTTATGTTTTACATAGCTACAAAAAACTATAAATTACATTAAAACAATCACCACCAATATGAGTCCACAACATGATTTTGTGTGGCAACCATGTTTGTTTAGCTACTACTCAATCTTATAAACACTAGTATAAAGGCCACTTGCAACTTTTCAATGAAATATAATGCCACTAGTTAGAGTCTTTTGCATTAGCATCCCATATCATGTTACACATTTTTGTACTAAGATTAAACTCTAAACTATTGTGTAATGTATATGTGGATTCTGAATTATAATGTCAAATGTGACCTTTTAGATGTATGATAAAAATGATAAGACATAAATTCTTTGAATGCTTATGATATGTTCGATGTCTAAAATTTAGTTAATTTAATTGTTCTAATGTATCATTTCCATATAGTATATTCTCGAATATCCTCTAGTACAATCGAGATTATGCTCTATGGATGTGGTATGTTACATTTTTCCCACTGTAAATAGGCATCAGGGTATATCCTTTTTACAAAAGGTGGTATCATTATCTTAATACTACCCATGTCTTTATCCAACCTTTTCCCACACCCTCTTTCATAGTTTAAACCAAATCTTCCTACTCCTTGTTTTGTAGTTCTACCTCTTATTCCATCTCTTTCTTCTCTATCACCCTATAGGTTTAACTCCCCCAAGTAATTGGCACCATTATCAACCTCTTTATATATCTCAAAGTCATCCATCATAACAGATGTAGGTGAGTTATATTGTAGACTAGCTATGATAGCTTCATATTTCTCCAACTTATCCCTAACTTCACCAATTTGTCTAATGAGTTGCTCATATTGACCTTATATTTCATTTATGGTACACTCTTGGTCTATCCCCACTCTTTCATGCCACTTCCTTCTTTATCTTTGGGAGATTACTATTTAAAAAAAGAAATTTATTAGATTAATAATTTTTTATCTCTCCAATATTGTCATGCTCCCTAACAATGGCACTAAAATTGATATGTTTAATTCTATACCTTACTATTTTAATACTCAACCTAAGCAAGTGTACTTATTATTGTGTACTAGTAAAGTGATAGTAGGGTTGATCCATCAATGATCTAACAAATAGAATTCTAAACCTTTAACTATTATCCACCAAAATAATAAAATGAAGATTTTTAATTTAATTAACAATAAACTAAAGATCCATTAATCTAGATCACCACATGAATATTGTTTAATAATCAAAGAGAACATTAATATCGGAGATACTTAAAATATATTTTCCCTGCTTCATCTTTATGTTTATTCAATTATAGGAATTCTATTATTTAGACCGATGAGGTCTCCTAGGTTAATGATATGTCACCTCTCAATGTACAATTACGTGCTCCTAAATAAATTAACTGAAAAATCCTCAAAGGTTACAATTGTATCAAAAGGCTCATGTACGTTTATCTCTAGATCTCCATTCAATCATTAATATACATGTTAAAGATAATTTACATACAGGTTCTCTCAACTATATTTACAAGTAAGTCAAATCAACCAAGCTTTCGCCTATATACGATCAACATTAAGAAAAACATATATAATTCTCAAATATAAGAAAATTTATCAAAATTGAATCAAAACATATAACATCCATTAATGATTCATTTGATCTAGATATAAAGTATTTAGCCAAAAATAACCCTTATAAAGATGAAATCAACAATTTAAAGGAAGGAAAAGTTCATTCTAGGTATCCCCTAATGACATTTTTCTATCCTTTATTGGTGATCACTTACTTTGAATTGACTTTAAATCTCTCTATTGAAAATGACCTTTTGATGTGTCTTTGGGCTTTCTTTGGTTAGGCAACGGATAGCCTTATTTAAAACTAAAGTATAGGATGAAAGAAAAGTAAAAAATATATTATTATTGACATTTTTATAAAATCTGTTCATTATAAAGATGGTCAGAGACATGACCATGTCCTAAGTCTTATAACTTTCTGCTTAAATTCGAGAGAAGGACACAAGCTTAGGTACTCATGTTTCCTAGCTCATTTCTATAACTTTTTTAGAATTAGACATGGTCTGGAACCTAATCATGTCTTAAACTATGAATCTTTCTGTTTATCTTCTCTTCACCACACGACGTCCCTTCCACCCATTTATTAGACCATGTATCATTTTATTTCATATTAAAGAGAGGCATAGATTGGAATATGGACATGTGTAAGATCATATTTAGCTAAAAATAATGTTTGCTTTTTTTTTTCCATTCTTAGTTATGTCATTCCTTAAGAAATTTGTTTCACAATTACCTAAAAAGAGGCCTAAAATCAATTAAACCAAGGCAATTTAGATGGGAAAATGTAAAAATACTAAGAAAAATATATACATTTTTCATGCATATTAACATTTTCTACTTTAAAACCTTCATAGTAAGGTTCAAGTCTATGGTCATCACCTTGAACACTATATGTTGCTAAATTTTGAATTTTTATTGCACTATAAGGGAAAAATCTTAGTATTAAAAAAGGTTAAACCAAGAAGAATGTAACTAACTAGGAAATAAACGAAATCACGAATAGTATAAGAGGACCTTTTGTACGAAATTTAAACACTTTCATAGAGATCGTATTTTCATGAAAATCCTTTCATCTTTTCCTTATAAATCCTTACACTTTCTTAGGTATCATTATGAATTTCCTCTAATTCTTCTAATTATATTTTCCTATGCTCTCCTCTTTTTTCCATCATTGGTATGTCTAATCTTCTTTGCAATGACATATAGGATGAGCTCCCTCTTTAAGTTAGATGTGACATGATTATGTCGTTCGAGCTTTAAAATTTATAAGCCCTTAAATATTGCAAGCGTACGGGTCGCGACTGTAGTATGAGAGGTGTCAATCCCAGGAGGAGAGGGAACTAATCTAATTCTATACTATACAGGCTAAGAAGATTAAATTAATAGAAATAAAGTTTCATAACAAAAGTAAATCTGAGAGATTGATTGGCAAGAGTCATAATTCATAAATTAACACAAAAGAAATGAAATTTAAGAAATGCAGAAACACAATGAAAATCAATCAAGAGAAATTAAACCAAGTTATGAGAAAGGAGATTTTACCTATCATTACTGCTAACCTAGTTGATTATGTGTGAATGGGTGTCGGTTCTAGATGATCTTATGGTTGATTACTCTCTCTCAAGTTATAACCATTAAATCCTAATTTATAAACCCTAATTGGATTATGAAATTTGTAATCTCTAAATTAACAAAAGATTCACAATCCTAATTAGATCTAAAGCACTCTAATAAACTATCGGGTCTTACACGGGATCTCTCTCTGCATAATTGCCAATCTGATTTGTTTTAGATTCTATTAAATTGCCTAACTCTCACTAATTTGATCCAATTATTTTTTATTTAGTTTACCCTCTTAGTTTGTTACCGAATTATGCAAGAAACGCAACAAATCACAATACCCAATTTAATAACACAAAACCAACATAGATAACATTAAATCAAAATAAAATCTCGAAGGAGAGTCAAAAACATCATCAATATTTCAAATCCTATCATCATACTTTCATCTCAATTCTATACATAAATAAAATGGAAACGAAAAGGAAATACAACTTGATTGAATTATCGGCTAAACAAATATCAAACTATGCCCTAAAACACGATGCAATTTACACTTATCATGATGCATACATGTAGATGGCCTAATTCATTTAATGTCTCCAATTCTCCAACCAATAGTCGTCCCGTGCTACTTAAGGACCTACAAAAGCTTTTCCTTTTATAGTGCACTAAGCTAACTAAAGATGATCACCAATACCATTTCGTCACTAATAAGGAACACATGTTTAAGATTACTAGGGGAGACTTCAAATCTATAATAGGTGCTTATAAAATAAAGGCTAAAGACCCCTCGTTAAAGTTAGTAATGAAAAATAAGAAACATTAACTAACCATTTAACTTCATAATATCATTCATTACAATAAAATTTTCTTACAAATTAGTGCTCAAGATTAATTCCCTATTCTCTTTCTCAAGATACTCAAAAATGTGCAATTTATATCAAAAATGGAAATTTGCAATTTATCTTTTCCCTCAAACTAAATGAGTGTATTTTATAAACAATCAATCATATCAATCAAATAAACAGGATTAAGGATATTTTACGACATTATAAGTATTGAACTTGACAATTTCACCATCAGATTTGATGGAAAAGTTTACCACTATAAACAACTATCTTACAAGAATAGTATTTCTAATAAAATAAGAGTTATTTGATAATCATTCTCCATATTAAAAACATAGAAATCAATAGGAAGAATCAAATTATTGACTTGCGTAAGAAAATATTTGACTATACCCTTATGATAGGCATTAGATTTATCAACTAGTTGAATTTGTAGGAAAATCCCGGTTTGAGCATCACATGCCCACGGTGCGGAAAACAAAAATTTTTGTTCCGGGACCTTCCCGAAAGCCAGGATCCATGTGTCTATACAATAAACTCAAACCATAACGGC
Source organism: Erythroxylum novogranatense (assembly GCA_029891385.1). Classification (NCBI taxonomy): domain Eukaryota; kingdom Viridiplantae; phylum Streptophyta; class Magnoliopsida; order Malpighiales; family Erythroxylaceae; genus Erythroxylum; species Erythroxylum novogranatense. Next base: position 40,436,633 of record CM057234.1, on the reverse strand, counting down.
CAAAGGAGACCGTCTCTAACGGTATCCACGCAGAGATCGGAGAACCTAACCGGGACAAACCCTTTGACCCGGGAATAGCTAGAACAAATTAAAGAGTGTTAGCTCATACCTTTGTCCTTGAAGAGCTTGAATCAACGATGAAGAGGAGATGAAAAAACTTGAAGAGGAGAGGAAGATCGTTGGTGAGAAGAGAGGAAAACTTGTTTTTCCTTCAAACCTATCTTCCTCCTTTTTAAAAGCCACGAAGATCAATCATCTTCTAAGCCTTTTATTGTTTTAGAAACCCTTTCTAATGATGCCCAACGATCATCAGTCTTTTAGCCATTTAATTCAATTGATGACTAAGCATGAAAGGAAGCTTCTCATGCTTCTTCTCCTCTTCCACGTATAACACACACACACACACACACACACACACACACATATATATATATATTATATATATATATATTAATTCTTTAATTAATTATATATATATATATATATATAAATAAATGCTGAAGTGGTCCAGTCACACTGGGGTCGGTCCTACCGGCCTACCGAGTCCCGGTATGGGAAAAACTCCCGAAAACCTTTTTCAGCAATATCGATGTCGCGATCTCATCGGGACATATCTCGATCTCATCGGGATCCATTTAATCCTTTTGCTCTCCATATATTGGAACTCTGTCCAAAACTATTTTACGAATTCTCCGAGACACTCTTATGCTTGTGACCCATTAGGTTCCCGGTTATGTTGGCCATTTAGATTAACACTTAATCTGAGCAAGTCATGAGCGGTATCTAGAAACACATCATGACCCCTAATTGACCGGAAAGTAATTGGTTTGACGAATGAACATGTATTCATCATGAATCATATCACGAACCTTTCCATAGATAATTACCGTGCAATTCGTCCTTTTACCATGCTATACCCCACTTGGTCATGAGTATGGGCAATGTGTCAACTCTTACTAGACTGACTATGTCAAATCTAGTCCAAGTGATTTCAGTTCTCGTCCTGGGACTCATTACTTTATATGTCAATGAAGACATTCTTCATGACATATATGCTCCGGCCAGAGACTTCCAAGTAATGACCCTGACAAGAGGCCATGGATATTATCTTCTGCTATCACAGAAGTGGTGAATTCTCTATTGGCTACTCAATTACCTTCAATACCTCAAGTCGCACTCCAATCACCACCCTATGAGCGACCTCGTAAGGCAACAAGGAATGGAGTCAAAGCACGTAATCAAGATCCAAGATATCCTTGAGCACCTCAAGTCTAAGGATACTTGCACCATTGCTATGATGAGATTATCAACGACATTAGAATAGGGCATCCATGTGATGATCTCATAGCAGTCATCCAATGTACTTACTACCTCTAGTAAGCATCCACATCTCAACCCTAAATATATCATATTTACTTTTGAGATCCACCGCTGATCAAATCAAGGAGCTTGAGATGTACTTAGTCTCTCCGGATTACCGATGTCCGATCTCAAGAATCCTATGACTAGGATAATTTAGATTGACATAATTGCACATGATAGGAATCTCAGTAGTATGATCACATCACAATTTCCTTCATGCTATGTCATATATCATGGACTTCATTAATTTGCTTATTGATCAATATCAGTTCATAAATAATGAACAGCAACGTAATAAAATATGCCTTTTTTTATTTATTCATAAAGTATGTACATAACTTTGTACAATCTGCGCTAAAGGCGATTACCTTCAGGGCACTACTCTAACAATCTCCCACTTGACTTAAAGCCAATTGCCTTGATATCTAATACCATAGGCGAGTACATGAGAATCAAAACTCTTTTGTGATAATGGCTTTGTTAATGGATCAACAATATTCTGCTCGGTGGGAATTCTCTCGATCTGGACGTCACCTCATCCTATGATCTCCCTGATCAGATGATATCTGCGGAGTACGTGTTTGGATCGTTGATGAGACCTTGGTTCTTTCGCTTGCGCAATAGCCCCATTGTTGTCACAATACAACTGTATGGGTCCATCACTGCTAGGAACCATACCAAGTTCAGTAATGAACTTTTTGATCCAAACTGCTTCCTTTGCTGCTTCTGAAGCGGCAATGTACTCTGCCTCGGTCGTTGAATCGACAGTTGTCTCTTGTTTAGAACTCTTCCAACTGACCGCCCCACCATTCAGTGTGAATACATAACCTGATTGGAATTTGGAATCATCCTTATCAGATTGAAAACTGGCATCTGTATACCCGCTCACTTTGAGATCTCCATCTCCATATATCAAGAAAACATCCTTAGTCCTTCGCAAGTACTTGAGGATATTCTTGACAGCCACCCAGTGACCCTCACTAGGATCCGATTGGTATCTGCTCGTAACACTTAGAACATATGATACATCGGGTCTCGTATATAGCATAGCGTACATGATAGATCCAACCGCAGATGCATACGGGATCATATTCATGCGCATCCTCTCATCTTGTGTCTTAGGACACATAGATTTCGAGAGTGTTATCCTATGAGTCACGGGAAGGTACCCTCTCTTGGATTGCTCCATGTTAAACCTTTTTAGCATCTTGTCTATGTACGTTGATTGTGAAAGACCAAGCAACCTTTTTGATCTATCTCTATAAATCTTTATCTCAAGGATATAAGTTGCTTCACTAAGGTCTTTCATGGTAAATTGTTTGGAAAACCAAATCTTGACTGATTGTAGCATAGAGACATCGTTTCCTAGCAATAATATGTCATCTACATACAGCACAAGGAACACGATTGCAGTCCCATTAACCTTCTTATACACACAGTGTTCATCCAGATTTTTTGAGAAACTAAACTCTTTGATTACCTCATCAAAACGGATATTCCAACTCCTGGATGCTTGTTTCAATCCATAGAGGGATTTCTGAAGCTTGCATACCATTTCGCCATCATAGGAGGTGAAGCCCTCAGGTTGTGTCATATACACATCCTCAGCTAGATTTCCATTTAGGAAAGCTGTCTTCACATCCATTTGCCATATCTCATAATCATAATGAGTGGCAATGGCTAGGAGTATTCTAATGGATTTAAGCATTGCTACTGGGCTGAAGGTCTCGTCGTAGTCAACTCCTTGTCTTTGACGAAAGCCTTTAGCCACAAGCCTTGCTTTATAGGTAATTACATTACCATCCATGTCGGTTTTCTTTTTGAAAACCCATTTGCACCCTATGGGTTTGATTCCTTCGGGTGCCTCAACCAAAGTCCATACTTGGTTTTCATACATGGAATCCATTTCAGCCTTCATGGCATGAAGCCATTTCTCAGACTCTGAACTCTTCAGAACCTCTTCATAGGTGGTAGGCTCATCATCTTCTATGAGCAATACGTCATTCTGTTCACTCACGAGAAATCCATATCTCTCTGGAACAGAGCGTATCCTACGTGACCTACGAACTTCGTGTGTTGTAGAAGGTTGAATCTGCTACTTCATCCGTATGAGTCACGATTTGAGTTCGAGCGATTGATTTCGTCTGTTTGAGCATCCTGAACTTCTTCAAGTTCAATTTTGCTCCCACCGCCTTCTTGTAAAAGAAACTCTTTCTCTAAAGACAGCATGCTTCAAACAAACACCTTTTATTCCTCGAAGGTAGAATTGATATCCCATTGTTTCTTTAGGATATCCTACGAGCAGACACTTGTCGATTTTGCATCAAGTTTATCTCGACCGTGTCCGCTTCACATAAGGACAACCCCAAACTTTCAAATGAGTAAGATAGGGTCTTTTGTTAGTCCACATCTCATATGGAGTAACATCAATTGTCTTTGATGGAACTCTGTTTAACAAGTAAACAGCTGTCTCAAGTGCATACCCCCAAAAGGATTTTGGTAACTTTACAAAGCCCATCATTGATCGTACCATGTCTAACAAGGTTCGATTTCTCCTTTTTGCCACACCATTATGCTGTGGTGTGTAAGGAGGAGTCCATTGAGATAAAATCTCATTATCTCTGAGATAATTCAAAAACTCTTGGTCTAAGTATTCCCCACCACGATCTGATCGTAATGTCTTGATACTTTTCCCAAGTTGGTTTTCTACTTCATTTCTGAATTATTTGAACTTTTCAAATGCTTGATTTGTATCTCATCGAATCTGGTACCCATATCGAGAATAATCATCGATAAAGGTAATGAAGTAAAGACAATCACTTCTGGCATGGATGGACATCGGACCACATACATCTGAATGTATTAGGTCTAATACTCCATTCGCTCGTTCACCCTTTCCCTTAAAGGGTAACTTAGTCATCTTGCCTAATAAACAAGATTCACATGTGTCATATGATTCATAATCAAATGACCCTAAACTTCCACTCTTATAGAGCTTAGCTATGCGTGTCTCATTTATATGGCCAAGGCGACAATGCCATAAGTAAGTTGATTTTAAATTATCTCGTTTATGTCTTTTCGTGTCATTGACATTCATAATTGGATGTGACATATCTAATATGTAAATTCCATTGCATAATGTACCAGTACCATAAAACATTCCATTCAAACTAATAGAACAACCATTGTTACTAAAAATCAAATAGAAACCAAATTCTATTTAAACAAGAAATGCATAATATGTTCTTTGTTAATACAGTACAAAATAACATTCATCCAATTTAATTACAAGCCCACCTGGGAGTGATAAGAAATAAGTGCCTACGGCTAATGCAGCAACTCTTGCTCCATTTCCTACACGCAGGTCTATCTCTCCCTTCATGAGTTGTCTCATCGTCCACGAGGCCTGCATATCATTGCATATGTGTGAGCCACAACCGGTATCTAATACCCATATGTTATGGTCAGAAATAGTATTAACCTCAATGACAAACATACCTGAAGAAGTCGAGGCATCTGATGCCTTCTTCTGCTTCAATTCTTCCATATAGACTTTACAGTTCTTCTTCCAGTGGCCAGTCTTGCCACAATGGAAGCAAGTTCCTTTTGGTGCAGTTTTTTTGGTTTTCTTCTTGGCTGCACTTCCTTTCGGTTTCTTAGACCTTTTCTTCTTCAGCTTCTTTTTCTTGGAACCAGAAGAAGAGTCCACCATAAGCACTTGCTTGCTATCCTTCTTGATAGCTTGCTCTGTTATCTTGAGCAGATTGATCAACTCAGGGATTGTCGTAGATATTTGGTTCATCCGATAGTTTAACAAAAGCGTGAATAACTATCGACATCCAACCGAATTAAGTCAACACTTAATTCATAATCCATAACAAAACCTAAGACAGCCAACCTCTCATATACCCATTCATCTTGATGCATACATGCGACCGCAGATGAACCCGAGTCATCTTAGTAGTGAAGAGTGGCCTCGAGGTCTCGAACCTTCGAATCGAGCTTGCTCATGAAACAGCTCCCTAAGATGAAACACTATGGTATTAGCATCCATAGACTCATGCTGCTTCTGTAGCTCTGGTGACATAGATGTGAGCATAATGCAGGTAGCCATGTCACTGTCTTTAAGATGCTTACGATATGCTTTTTGATCCTCATCAGAAGCATCAGCAGCAGGTGGATCAGGAAGTGGAACATCTAGGACATATCCCAGTTCCTCAGACCTGAGAACAATTCTCAGATTTCTCAGCCAATCTAGAAAGTTAGGTCCAGTTAATTTATTGGAGTCCATAAGCGAGCGCAAATTCACACTGGAATTCATCTTCAATAACCTATAGGGAAAAGAGAGAAAGAATGTTAGAGTAGAATTACATGCATGATCATAAGGACTTGAATGACATGCATATGGCTCCCACTAGTTTCAAAGAATCCATAACCCTCAGTACGAATCCAAGAAACATTATGACAAAATGTCCTAGTGGGTCGATATCCGACATTACTAAAATGACCTTGGGTTTACCCAACAAGCCACCTTAGGTCAATCGGTAGGTATCGGTCATACCAATTGCATCATAGATATCCGACATTACTAAAATGACCTTGGGTTTACCCAACAAGCCACCTTAGATCTATCGGCAGGTATCGGTCATACCATTTGCTTCATAGATGCAACTATCGACTAGTGCTATCAACTCGTGATGTATGCACACACATTGGGTTATCAACTCTTGATGCGCGTACATCTGATGTACACTGCCCAATTTCGCCTCTGTCCACGTTGACTTTGAGTTTACTCAACAAATCAACGCTTCTAGTGAAAACCGACCCATTAATCCGAAAATCTTATTTCCATGGTTCGAACATATCCGTATAGAGTGAGCTTGGGTTTACCCAACAACCCAACTCTATAAGAACTCTGGTTCTCCCCATATTAATGGAAGGCGTTAGTTTTCATATGATGTGTGAGGGTTTTTAGGTCTCATCTTCTTCTCCTCCAAGCCATAGGATTATAGTCACCATGACTATATGGAATGATTTAGGGCAATTCATCAATCACATTGAGTCTATACCTAAAATCATCCATCATCCCACCTTTGCATATTGTAAGTCGACTTGTGTATGTGTAAGTCGACTTATGCTAGTGTGTAAGTCGACTTATGCATGTGTAAGTCGACTTATGCAATCAGTACCCAACAAGTCGACTTGTACCATTGTGCAAGTCGACTTATCATCTATAGCTGCATGACAAGTCGACTTGTATCTTTATTAGTCGACTTATCCATGTGGAATAGCTATCTAATCGGCTAATTTCTCAATCCGTGCAGTTCCAATTCACAATACCAAGTGTAATATCCTTTATTATGATGTACCAATGAAACAGTTTCATTGTTCCATGCTTACCATATATAGACAAACTATACATGAAAAACTTGAAATTGATGAATACACTCTTATTCATTTAGATTTCCAAATAATTTGAGAATATCAAACTATCACCCTAAGTATCTCTAGGTAGTCTAAACTTTATCAAGATTACTTCGGCACTGGTCACAAAATTTGTGACGGCCAAAATAATCAAGACAACGAAATACACTAACGAGACGTTAATGTGACACATTTGACATTCGAAAAATATTTGGGAACCCAATTTCAAGAAATTCAATTTGGAAAGCATACAACATCAATATAACACATTTTTAATCACATTAAAAATGATCCAAGGCATTGGAATTGAGAAATACACAATTTATCATTCCAAACAAAACAGCTCCAGCAACTTTCTCAAAACTGCCAAGTTCTGTATTTTTCTTGAAAAACTCATTGAAACAATTTCAATAAATTCTGAGAAAATTACAGAGGTTACAAAATGTTCACAACATGTTCCATGATTTTTTTCAGGATTTGTTTCCAATAAAAACTCATCCAACCTCAGCAACAAAGCCAATGTAGAATATGTGTTCCTCAACACAGTTATTCCCAGAAACACACAATAAATTCTCAAATAAATAGTAAATAACCACGAAAACATTTTTCCATTCTCATAGACATTCATAAACATCTTAGAGACATGTCGGTGAAAGAAAATCCAAAAAACAAAATTTCTACAATTTATTCTCGAATTTATAAGCATGCCTGTTCATTGAATGTGCACAAAGACAGCAACCAGAACATTGGGGAATAAATTAGCAAAACCATATTAAATCACATTGATAAATTCCGAGCTTCCACAGACATATGTAACAACATCTTGTGAACATATCTGGCAAGAAAATTTCGAAAACAATATTTCTACACTGAATTCGAAATTCACACAATCAACATGCATCATCGTCACAAGCAATAGGCAACTCCGACCTAGTCATGGTTTCTTCGTTATATACGACACAAGTGGCTCTGATACCACTGTAGGAAAATCCCGGTGTGAGCATCACATGCCCACGGTGCGGAAAACAAAAATTTTTGTTCCGAGACCTTCCCGAAAGCCAGGATCCATGTGTCTATACAACAAACTCAAACCATAACGGCCAAAGGAGACCGTCTCTAACGGTATCCACGCAGAGATCGGAGAACCTAACCGGGACAAACCCTTTGACCCTGGAATAGCTAGAACAAATTAAAGAGTGCTAGCTCCTACCTTTTTCTTTGAAGAGCTTGAATCAACGATGAAGAGGAGATGAAAAAACTTGAAGAGGAGAGGAAGATCGTTGGTGAGAAGAGAGGAAAACTTGTTTTTCCTTCAAACCTATCTTCCTCCTTTTTAAAAGCCACGAAGATCAATCATCTTCTAGGCCTTTTATTGTTTTAGAAACCCTTTCTAATGATGCCCAAAGATCATCACCTCTTCCACCTTAGCTATTTTGTCTTTAGCCATTTAATTCAATTGATGACTAAGCATGAAAGGAAGCTTCTCATGCTTCTTCTCCTCTTCCACGTATAACACACACACACACACACACACACACACACACACATATATATATATATATATATTAATTCTTTAATTAATTAATTATATAAATATAAATATAAATAAATGCTGAAGTGGTCCAGTCACACTGGGGTTGGTCCTACTAGCCTACCGGGTCTCGGTATAGGAAAAACCCCCGAAAACTTTTTTCAGCAATATCGATGTCGCGATCTTATCGGGACATATCTCGATCTCATCAGGATCCATTTAATCCTTTTGCTCTCCATATATTGGAACTCTGTCCAAAACTATTTTACGAATTCTCCGAGACACTCTTATGCGTGTGACCCATTAGGTTCCCGGTTATGTTGGCCACTTAGATTAACACTTAATCTGAGCAAGTCATGAGCGGTATCTAGCAACACATCATGACTCCCAATTGACCAGAAAGTAATTGGTTTGACGAATGAACATGTATTCATCATGAACCATATCACGAACCTTTTCATAGACAATTACCGTGCAATTCGTCCTTTCACCATGCTATACCCCACTTGGTTATGAGTATGGGCAATGTGTCAACTCTTACTAGACTGACTACGTCAAATCTAGTCCAAGTGATTTCAGTTCTCGTCCTGGGACTCATTACTTTATATGTCAATGAAGACATTCTTCATGACATATATGTTCCGGCCAGAGACTTCCAAGTAATGACCCTGACAAGAGGCCATGGGTATCATCTTCTGCTATCACAGAAGTGGTGAATTCTCTATTGGCTACTCAATTACCTTCAATACCTCAAGTCGCACTCCAATCACTACCCTATGAGCGACCTCAGAAGGCAACAAGGAATGGAGTCAAAGCACGAATCAAGATATCAAGATATCCTCGAGCACCTCAAGTCTAAGGATACTGCACTATCTTATGATGAGATTATCACCGACATTAGAATAGGACATCCATGTGATGATCTCATAGCAGTCATCCAATGTACTTACTACCTCTAGTAAGCATCCACATCTCAACCCTAAATATCTCATATTTACGACTTTTGAGATCCACCGCTGATCAAATCAAGGAGCTTGAGATGTATTAGTCTCTCCGGATTCCGATGTCCGCCTCAAGAATCCTATGACTAGGATAATTTAGATCTTGACATAATTGCATATGATAGGAATCTCGATAGTATGATCACATCACAATTTCCTTCATGCTATGTCATATATCATGGACTTCATTAATTTGCTTATTGATCAATATCAGTTCATAAATAATGAACAGCAACGTAATGAAATATGTCTTTCTTTATTTATTCATAAAGTATGTACACAACTTTGTACAATCTGCGCTAAAGGCGATTGCCTTCAGGGCACTACTCTAACAGAATTATGACGTCATTTTTGTTGAAAGCTCCAAATTTAGAGAAGTGTAAATTTAATATTACCTAAATTAATTGATGCTTCTAAATCAAACATGAAATATTTTATTCTACTTTACCTATCATACAAGGAATAGTAAACATACTTAGATCTCTAGACCTCGTAGAAGATTTTTAGAATAATTTTGGAGACATTCTTCATAACTCTTACAATCTCATATCCTTTAAATTTTGTTAAATCTTAATTTCATATAATCATTAAAATTTTAACATATCAAAGCACTTATTTAATAGCATCTAAAAGGAGACCATTTACCTTGCATCTACAAAAGTCTTATATAAATATTTATTTTGCTCATCTTTTCTAGATTTTGCTAAATCTTGAGGAAAATAAGGTATTGATTTATAATCAGGAGGATGAAATTTATACACAGAAAGAGGAGGATAAGTAATTATTCATTAATTTAATGTAGGGGTAGCTCATACATGACTTTTTAAATATGTTTCTAGTACTTATACAAGAATTTCCATTATGCTCCTTAGACCATTAAATTTCTTTCAAATGTTGGTCACCTTTGGAATAAGGAAAATAATTCTCCAGAAAACGGCTTCTTCATCTTATTCAATGTGGTAATCCTCCCAAAAACAAAATCTATACTCCTGAAAATTTATGTAGTTGTGTGAGTAACTAGTGCTATACGTTGTGTCTACGTAAATAAACACCTTAAAGTTGGACTTGGTTGAATTTGGCATAGGTTGTCTCTACGTAAAGAGTGAAGCTTATCAGTAACAAGTCAGGCTTTAGAGTTATCAAAAAGAATCGTCAATAACACCTTAAAGAAGGATAACAGGTCTTAAGAAAATCATGGTTTTTAGATTAAAGGGAATTTAAGGGTAAGTTGACACCAAACTAATAAGCCAATATCATATTAAGTAGGTAGAGACGTCATGAAATTACATATTAGAATGCATAGGTGGTACAGGGATCCTTCGTCTATAGAATGAAATCTACCTAAATTATTTAAGTATCGTTATTCAATATTAATAAATGCTTGATTTTTCAACTAAAACATTATGTTATCTGGACCGCAAGCTTTATGACTAGGAGGACTCCCTAGCTCTCTAGTTAAAGAACAGATCCTAAGCCCATAAACCTCAGGTCCAGGAGGATTCTTTAATTCCTTTATTTGAAGACCAAATCTTAAAGACTCAAAATCTTATGTTTAAGAGATCCTTTATTAGCACTCACCAAGTCTTAAAACCATAGTCTCAAGCATAAGAAGTCTTTTACCTCCTAGTTATAAAAGCCTAATCTAAAGGCCATAAGCCCTTTGATTAGTAGATTTCTTTAGGGTCGTTTAGGTTCACTTTCTGCTGTACTTTTTATTTTTTGTTTTATCATTTTCTTTCAAATAAAAAAACTGTTTAGTTTTTAAGTTTAATATAATTATACTTTTTACTAGTGATAATTATATATTAGATAAAACTTAAAAAGAAATTATGTAATTAAATAAATTTATTTTAATTCATTGTCTGAAATTTATTAATAAATTATCAATAATTTTTATTTTATTAAAATAAATAATTTAAAAATTAATATTTATTTTAAATATATTTTAATTACTAAATCAAATTTATTTGAAATTTATACATTTTGAAGATATTATAAATTTAATTATTTTTATTGATAATTATAATTAATTAATTAATTACAAAAATTAAATCAATCTAAATGATTTATAATTTTTATTAATAATTAAATTTAATTAATTAAATATACAATATTAAATTTAATTATTTATAATTTTATTAATAAATAATATAATAAATAATTAAATATTATATATATATATATGTTTATTTAGTTGATATAAAATCATATTATGGAAAATATAAACAAAAACAAAAACCACAATCAATTTTGAAAACTGGTTGAAACCAAAACTAAAGTTCAAATAAATAATTTTTTATTAAATTTAAAAATTATAAATAGAAAATTAGAAATATAAATAGAAACAAACAAACTCTTAATTTTTTGGTTTGAACCAAATCCTAAAATTATGAACATTAGTTATACGATTTGAACACTAAGTATTAAGACTACAAGCCTTTAATCGAGAAGGGTCATTTAATTTGAAGACCAGATCCTAATTCAAAAGACCTTAAGTTCAAGAGAGTCCTTTAAGGACCTAATAACACAAAGTATCTTGATACATAAAACTCCTTATTTTGAGAGAGTTGGAAGAGGGTCATTAAAGTACGCAACTTTATCGCAACCTTCCCTTTGCATTTATTACAAAAAGTCTATTTACATAACTCGAACCTGCAACCTTTTAGTAATAAAGGAATAATTTTACTAGGTGTTCTAAGGTTCATCCTCTTTTTAAGTCCCTAATAAGAAGAAAAATCCCAAGCTATCATATATGACGAGTAGTCTATGTTATTCTTGATAAGAACGAGTAAGGAGACGAGAAAAGCATGAGTGAACTTATGAATAATGACCCTGTTCATCTTTCATATACTGTTTCAGTTGTCGATCTACCTTCTAGTGTCAAACGTACCTTGTCTAATAGGATAAAAAACCTTATAAAAATTTCCTATGTTCCTGTAGAAAATTGTGTTCTTCCTTTACTTAGTCCGTACAGTATATATTCTAGAGATAATTCTTGGACTCATAATATTCGTACTCTTTTATCAACAAAAAGACTAAAAATAAAAGAAATCATCTAGATTTCTCGTCTTGAATAGTGCAGTTTACAAGTTTCTTTTGTAGAGCAGTATGTAAAGTTGGAGATCCCGAAGGAGCTCATCTCTCTTTAGAGAGAGCAAAACTATAAGCATCTACATGTTGGAGCAGTTCGACTTGTTCTTACTCTCCATGGAATAAAGGAAATGGTTGCTACAGCCAGGATATCTCTTCTTGACACTGCCTGCACAACGTACTAAAATGCTCTAATTAGTACCTTGCCCTCAACTCTCAACAATGAAAATGTCATCCTCACCATAGCACCTGATTTCAACCTCAAGCTAGATGATCCAACATTATCTGAAAAACTCCAAGTCTAGATCCAGATCACTGGAGCAGATCAAGACCCTACAGCAATAATGGCTATGTTACATCATCAGATGATATATTGCCTTCAGAATCATATTGTAGATCTAAACTTTCCAAACTCTACTGCAGATGCTCTTTACTTGTTGCTGATCGTTGATCATAATACTATCATCCAAATCTCGAAGCAGTTGCCTCCAAAAGAGTTAGAAAAGCCGATGCCAATAGAATGGATCACAAATTACTAAAAGATGTTCCATACGCATCACAGGCACTCATTTCACAAAACCACTCTTTTAATTCTTCAAACTCTTCGAGATGGATCAGTGAAATCTATCTACACCAGGCCTACTGATGATCAACTAAGTACTTCAAACACTTCTGGCCTAGTTTTGATGCTACAACCTGTTATGTCTCATACAGAAGGCAAAGACCCTCTGATTCATTATGTAAAATATAATGGAGATCTAATCTATGTAAGACATCATCGTGGACGTTTCATCTCGGATGCAAATCCTTTTATGTGTGATTCAAATTGTGAAGTATGTCTGAATCATGACTCAAACAGTGATGATGATGATGAGTTGTATAATCAACGACAACAAAGAAAGAAAAAGTCAAAGACTTGTTGTATGTCTTCTCGGTAATATCATCCTCGTCAGGATGATTATAATGAGGATTCAAGCAAATTTGATGAACGATTTAGACCAAAATATCTTAGTGAGATGCTAAAACCTACTGGCAGATACTATTCAGAGTCAATCTCCAAACCACAGCTAGTAATTCCAACTATTACTGTTGTATCTCTTGTATGATGGTTCAACTGTATGAGGAAGACTTTCCTCCTCTACATTGGAGCACTGATGATGCCAATAGGGTTATCTTTATTGGTTATGTTCTAGCAATAAGAATAACTTCTCAAAGAACTTTTGTTTATATTCCTACTGATAAAGTTATCAACTAACATACCAACAACGCAGTTATGCGTAGAACAAAATTCTAAGAATGATTGATTTTAAGCTATATGGAATCAATCAATAGAATCATGCTACTCATCAACGAGTAGACACTATTTCTTCTCAGATCCAAAAGTTGTATAAATCTTACAAAGATAAGGTGCCACAACTTGATGCTAACCTTCGATAGTACATTACAACACAATATTTTGGACCAGACTTCACAGTGAAGGAGCAAGAGCTTAGACGGGTAAAAGAAGTTCTTCAATGTATGGAAGCTAACATACAAGTTGAATAGTCTAACACTGTTTATGGAGCTTATCTTCCTACTTATCTAGTTGCTCAACCTATGTATGCTTCTTCTTCTTACCCTACCTATCTATACTCTGTTGATTATGAAAAAGTCTTCAAGATGAATTATCCTTTGATCAAACAACAAATTCATCCTCTTTCCAGTAAACCTAAGAAATCTATAAAGCCAAAGCCTTAACCTAAAATACACAAGGATTTATCCATTCCTTTTACTTCACATACCAAACCTATGAATCTATGGAATAAACCACTGTAGATTAAAACACCACCTACATCTCCACCAAAACCTTAGCCTACATCCTCTTCAGCCAAAGATAAAGCACTTGGGTTCATTGTAACTTTTGCAACTATTGAGGTTCTAGAGATTCCAAAATCTATATCAGAAATTACACCCGGACCTTCTGAGTATTTTGAGCAAACCATTACTCCTGAACCTTCTGAACCATCTGAGCAAACCATTACTCCTGAATCCTTATAACAATCTTTTATAATTTCAAAATCATTTGTAGATTCCTCTTAACAGTTTGCTGATTTATCTTATCTCACCAAGGTTATGATGACAATGCATTAATATACTGAAGTCAATCCATATGTTAGTATTGTTGATTCTAAAACTCGGTAGACCCTGAAACATTTAGATCATCACCACCAGAAGTTCTAGTACAGCCAACTAAAACTACTTTAGGTCCCTGGTTTACCTTTGACGTTCCTCCTAAGAAATGGAGAGAGCGTCAATTTGGAGCATAACTAGATTTGCAAATGACTTAACCTAACACTCTTTTATGAGATATTTTGTCTGAGTTCACTTTTTACTTCACTGGTACTCTACGAGAATAGTGGCAAAGTCTTGAGGACTACAAACGTTTATAGTATATACAAGTTACTTTTACAAGTATTCTTCTTGGTATCATCCATAAAGAGTTCATTGGTGACTTCCAACTCATTGACAAGCAAGTTCGTCAAGAATATTTTGAAATGAAATGTTGTTCACTTGATAGACGTGATCTTTATAATCATTTTCAACACATGACAGAAAGATACTATATTCTAAACAGATCAAATGACGTGAATCTCCATTATACTTTTATCTCATCCTTGTCGGAGGAATTATAGCTAGAATTGCAATGAACCATTGCAGCCATACATAGAAATGTGACAAATATTATTTTTGGAAAAATTTATCAACTTGCTTTATCCTCTCTGGATAAACTCTGTGATCAACAAGCATTCTTTAAGAATATGATGCAAGGCAGTCCTATCCTTTAGAAAGCTTGCAAGAAGTTGTATTTGAAAATCAAATGTAAGGAAAAGAAAGATTATAATTGCGGTAACAAGAAGAAATCTCATCTCAGGAAGTTTTACTACAAGAGTCAGAAGTTCCATAGATCTTATATACCTCCCAAGGAAGGCTATAAGCCCTTCAAGACTGTTAGTCTTGTGCCCTAGGCCAATGGACATATGTGACTTTTGTACTAACATTATGACTTATTAATAAGATATTATGAGATATTCTTTTATATATGCATGTATATCGTCCATGTAATGCGATTTACATTCCATGAATAGTATTAGGCTTATGTCATCAAGTATATGACTTGATAGTAAAACCATAAGCTTTATAATACTATTCTAAACTGTCCCTGGTCATCGTTATTAGTGGAACAATAATGAATTAAGGCTAGTATGTGTTCTGATTGATGATCATGTTTTTTTGATCATAGATATGAGTTATCAAATAAAAAACATAGATATATGTTTGAGAACATATATTGGACCGACTCACAGAGAGAACACTACATGGTTTCATGTCATTAGTGATTCTCAATATGGTTTGACTTTAGTCCTCTGACCTGAAGTCATCATGGTTCCCTACATGAGAAATTTAGTGTTTTGATATTAGACTAAGTTATCTTTAACCGGATAACAAATAGTCTTGTGTTGGACATTAAACAAATCATGCGGAAGGATGTGAATGACATAGATGGGATTTGTACCTCTCTTAAATGAGAGAGATATGTAACATCTCATCACCGATGGGAGGGGTAAATTGGTAAATTAGGACAGGCTAATAGTTTGCATTGCATATTTTGATGTGAACATTCGTTTGGCCTATAATTTTAGAGGAAGGAGTCTTTTGGCACATGCACTTATATGTACATGCATTCATGACATTTCCCGTCATTTATTTGTGAATATGATCTGTTTTATAAATTCTGAAATATAGTGCTTGAGAATTAGACTTGGAACTGTTTTAGAGTGATTGTCACTTGATAGTGACCCTTAGAAATTTTCTGGATTATTCGGGAGAAAAAGGTCCGGACCGGAAAATTTTTTGAGTGGCGGACTGATTGACTGTATAGTACCGAAATAATTATCTAATGGCAATGGGAAAGTTTGATTTATGATTTTAGGAATTTGAATGTGGAATTATTGGAAATTTGAGATATCTTAGACTATAAACGAATTAGAAAAGAGTGAGAATTTTAAATATGATTGAGGATTTGCATGTGGCAAGTTTTTTAGGGATGAAGGCTTGTAAAGTATATAATGCCTTAGGTTTAAAACTTGGCATAAAACTTTCTCCTCTATCCTAGGGCATGATTCTTCTCCCTTTGATCGATTCCCCTTCTTCCTCTTTGTGTGATTTCTCGCTGGTCACTTGCTTGCTTCTCTTTATTGTTAAGACAACCCTAGACCTTGGAGAAAAGATGAGTTGTGTGAGGAGAAGAGATTATCGTGGGTGTTAGAGAAAGGTGAAAGGGTTAGAGAAATTTTCGGAGGTTTGCGAAGGAGAGCTTGATTTGGTAAGTAAATTGGTTATATGTTGTTTATTAGTGAGTTTGATGCATTTATTATGTTTAATGTAAAAGATTGGGGTAGTTGAAAGGGAGTTATGGCTGTTTTAGAGAGAAAAATATGAGAAATTTAGTCGGAGAAGACGACCTGCGACCTGCACGTCGCGACGAGGGAATTATTGGACGTCGCGAAGAGCGTACGCTGCGACGAGGGAAGATGCCGCGACGAGCGTACGTTGCGACGAATGTAGACGTCGAGGCGAGCCCCGATTCGTACGTCGCGGCAAGTCTTCTAGTGCGCCGCGGCGAGCGACTCCCTTGACGTCGCGACGAGTATTTCTTTGCCTCGGCGAGCCCCATTTTTCTGAACCGACTTATTTTAGTTTTTGGGGCATAACTAATGATGTAGACCTCCAATTGAGGTGATTCTTGATTCATTATAAACTAGAGAGAGGGGTCTACAATTGAGGTAAAAAAAGAAAGTTTGAAATTGTAACATCCAAATACCCCCTGGGGGGATAAATGGATGCCACCCAAGACAGGACAAACAATTCAAAACGTTTCACACATACATTTTTAAAAACTAAACGTAACACACATATAATACATCTCATAATTTCAGAAACAAATCGAAAGAATATTTACAGGCCCAAACAAACCAAACAAAATATATTTTCGCGCAACACAAAACTCAGACTCTTTTGGCCACTGCGGTTGACTTGTCCCAGTCTTTAATCTCTTAGCTCCGAACCTATACGGGGCAAATCCGTCGTGCTAAGCATATAGCTTAGTGAGTAATAACTAATCTATATTAACCGATTTCAGAAAACAAAAGAATACATTTCGTAACGATTTTATACTAAATGTAAGCGGCAGTAACACGGAGATCCTTCGTAATCGAATAATCAATCGATATCGAATACATAACAAATCAAACTATAAATCCATGAATGTAAGGGTAACGGACTTATACAGAGATACCATAATTACTATCGGCAGGAGAGACATATGTCTCGATATCGAGACATCAAAGTGTCAAATAATGAGAGCAATTGCAGACCCTTCTAGGCATGCCTATTTACCCACAACTAGACTTAGGTTGTAAAAATGTAACAAGGTCATTTCGGTCATTTCATGCGTGCAAATAGCACTTTAATAAATCAATCCTAGACATCATCTAGGTGTACCTAAAGTACTTACAATGAAATGTTCTACCTATATTACGCATCTTTGAAATTATCGACTCAGACATTTACCTAAATCGCCTTAGTGTTTATTGTCCCGATAATATCTGTCAGTAGTCTTTCCTCTATAATAGGGAACATGGACACAAATTATTATTGTGCTTAATTACTGTATGATAACTGAGTATGATGCATGTTCATGACAAATTTTTGGGATTAATCAACAACTCATAGTACCAAATGATCCATGAAGTTTCAGGACATTAGCGATACAGCAAGTATTCAAATGAAAGCAAGTCTTTATTAAATCTGAAAATGTACAAATTCCATTAATTCTCAAATGCTATGCCAATAAGCAACATAACGATCATAGGACATGTTAAGAAGAGAAAAAGAGTGCGAGCTGAATCATTTAGCTCTACACTAAGAATGAAACAAAGATACATAATAATAAGCAGTAGACAAAAAAATGAAATAGCAGACAACATTTGAAATTTGGTTTTCGTCAAGAATCACTTGTGAGGTCAGGGATGAAGTAAATGATGGAGGAGTGGTATCTATTTATAGAGCAATTTTGTAAACTAGTCGTTTTTGTACCGTTAACTAGTCGTTATTACCTAACCGTTATATATTTTTGGGTGAAAAAATACGTACGGTTACTGTTCACAAATACGTACGGTTACTGTAGCAAGACACTGTTCATAATTCACTATTCTGCACTATTCACCATCTTCAACCTCCGACTCTGAAACTTCTTCTTCTTTTTTTTTTCACCTTCCTTTAACTTCTTCACTTTACAACTAACCTATTTAGCAATTCTAACCTATCAGAATTATCCTAAGCTTCAAACATGATAAATCTAAACAAAAACAAAAACAAAGATGTAACTCGCGTATGATAAACTAAACTTACCAGCTTTCTAAAGAAAACTCCAATAGCAGGTGTTGGTGAGTGAATGGCTTCGCTAACTCTACTGATGGATAGGTAAGGGAGGCATTCGATGAGGAATAAACGATAATTATTCGATTTAAATCGTTGCTAGTAGGTTTAGATTGCGATACAGGTAATAAAAAACTAATAGGTCCAAATAGTAATAAATAACCAAAAATATTGTTATGAATCTTAGTTGTAACAATTACCCAACAAATACCAAAAGTTCGAAGACTTCAAAATTTACCAAAATTTCGTGGAAAATAATGACTCTCAAAATAAATTGGCAACTCAAAACTAATCCTCCATTAATTTCTAAAATGTTTGAAGTATACAAAATTACGAAAATTATAATATATCGTCCAAATCACTCAAGTTTCATTAAACCAATTAACTTAGGAAAATGTCATGAATGCATGCCAAAATACTTATGCACAATTTAAGCCAATAGTTAATAAACAAATAACAAACATATTTAAATTTAAATTCCTTTAATATTCTAACCCCTAATGTGGGGCGTTACAGAAATCAATTAAGTGAGATCTTAAATATTGAAAGAAAGTTGAATATGGTTTCCTATTGCAACCTAAGGATTGTTTCATGACAATTGGAGTATAATTTTGAGACTTTGTAAATAAATTCAATGCTATTGGGAGTTTTAGAAACTGAGCTTAATGGGTGAATTTTGATCTAGAGAATAGTGACACTGGTTTTGGGGTTTTCTTGGGAATATTTTAGTGTATATGATATAGTGAATTGAACTGAATTTTAGAAACGGACTTGTAGAGTTCCATGACATGTTATTGAATTGAAATGAGTCTTTATTGAGCAATTGAGTGAAAAGTTAGACTTTGGCAAAAGAAAGTGGAAATTGGGAATTAACGCCGAGAAGGTCATGATTGTGCATCGTACATCTTTTATTTAAGACTTGTGCATCATTGAATTATTCTGATTGTGCATTTAGTAATGGGAAATTATTTGACTGTTATAGAGGCATTGATGGAACGATATTTCACGGATATTGCTGGGACTTCCAGGCAGTAGGTCGGAAGTTACAGGTGAGTAACCTAGTTGGTTCCTCAATTTTTAACTGTTAAATGTTTTGTAAACTGTTTGTGAATATGAATTGTTATGTTTGAAATCTCGGACCGAAGGTCCGAGGGATTGAGTGATTGGATATGCCAATGTGATTGTTTGTGAATGCTTCCATGGGATACATTGTGAATGTATGGTAGGATGAAATTGGAAATGATATGACTGTTTCCGATAAATTGATTCTAATTTCATGTGATAAATGAATTCCATAATTGATTGATTAATAACGGTTGTGACTGGAGCTGCCACCGAGAGCTACAAGCTCGATCACTGAAAAGAGCCTCGAGCTCGAAAGGGATTAGTGCATACCCAGAGGACTCTCCTATTCCTACTAACGCGTGGAAAGTAGTGCATACCCAGAGGGCTCTCCTACTTCCTAAGACACGATTACTGTTTACTGAGCCCAAAAGGGGCAGATTAGAGCTATATGCTCAACGTTTAATGTGTCCGAAAAGGGACAGAGGCGTTTGCATCCTTCGAGTGTTGGCGAAACAAAACCGTGAGGGTGGCCCACCACGTCAAAGCGAACAATATCGAAGGGTGGAAGTGCATTCCCTGAGGGCTCTCCTCCCCCTAAGACGTGTCTACTGAATACTGATCACTGTTTAAGCGCTCGATCACAACACTGTAATAAAATAGGAAAGAGTCACATATGCATTGCATACACATTGTGATGAATTGAATACAGTGAATGGGAAATAGGCAAGGGTGCATGATAACCGATTTGTTAAATTTCTGAGTTCTGTGGTTGCATGAGAATATGTAAATTGTTATATATGGTATTTTGAATGTGTTATTATGATATGTTGTACGCTATTTGCGTAATGCATGGATTGCGTAACCCTTCAGGAATCTTTCTGAAGAATATTTCCTACTATAAATTACACCATTCACCTTGCCAAAGGTATCATCTTAGCTAACTTCTTATCTCTTCCTTTCAATACTAGTATTTTGTTCTTTTCCTTGGCTAACCTACCTCTCACTGCCAAAAAACAAAATCCTTTCCTCATATTACTACTGCCCCCACTAATGTTTTTGAAGTTGTCTCTCTTGCTTGTATGAGTTTGTTTTACTATTTACACCTATTCTTCAGTGAAACCAACTCACCTTGTAGCACCATTTTGTTTAATCTTAAATCACCCTACTTTAATGGATTCTTCCTTAACAGACCACTTTTTGAGAATGCATTATGGTATCTCTGGGCACTCTTAGCCCTTTATGATTATTTAATTACCTTACCTCCTCTACAGGCTTACCAATATCTGTGTGATTGAGACAATGAAAGGTCTCTATTATGGACATTTCTTGAGTGATATCAACTACTCGAAAAATGGAAGAGATAACTTTCCATAGTTATTGAATAACATCGATTATGGGAAGTATCTTATAAGAGACAATCTACAAAGTGTTCCTTCATCCTCCATTGTCCATATCGTGCAACCTGTGTTAGTAAACTTTATTCTAAAAATCGTGTCTATTTTCATCATGCTTCACTCTATTGGCCAAGGTATAAGGAGAATGTTCTTAAATCTCTTAGGAATTTTCTTAAGGAGATTAATCATTTTATTCAGCATACACCTATCATCTCTACTTCTATTGGACCTCACCTAGGCAACTTTGTTCTTGGTGAACCTAAAATGCCATAAGTAGATATACCAAGCCAAAATAGCCCAATGTATGAAACTGATGAATCAGCCTAAGTCTAAGATGCCTCAGACATTGAAGGACCTTCACAACCTCCAGCCTTTCTCTTCTAGGATGCTCAAGACCCTAATGATGACATTTACATCCCCAATAAAGAAGGGCTAAATCAATTCTAGCATAAATTTCACATAGATGATGCCAGTCCCAGTAAGAGGCAAAAGACCTATAGAGTTTATCCTCACACTAACAGTTCGAGTGATCCAAACTCTCCGTCCAATCTTTAGTCGTGACATAAACCAATTCGTGATAAATGATGAGCTAGATTCTGTTTCCCAATGTGGGACTTTCCGTACTAGACATCATTATAGTGTATTATAGTTATGTGTCTTTTAGTGTATTGATAAAAGAATCTTTGAGGTTCACACAACTTCACAAGATTTTTTATTTTATTTTTTAGGTATCTTTTCATTGTTTGTTTTTTTTAAGTGTGTAATGATTGTACTTAGGATATCTTTTCTTTTTAAAGTTGTCATGATTGTACCTAGGGAATATATTCCTTCCTCAAAAGTAGTTTGTTTGTATTCTCTTGCTTCGTCTATAAAAGCAAGGCTTAGCTATCATCGTAGTCAGACTTGGTATTGAGAAGTAGACGTTTGAAATTAATGAAATTTTGTGTATTTCCTTTCATGACGTCTCTCTAAATTCTACCATCATTATAAGAACATGAAAAGAACTAAAGCTTAACATATAAGCATTAAAGTTTAACGTTTTGTAAAATTTTGAAGTACTTTGATCTTCAAAAATATGCAGTCAAAGTAAGAAGTAAAGCTTACTCGCTAAATCACAAGATATGATGATTAGAGCATATGTCCAAAGACACTTGCAACCTATGTAATAATGATGTTTTCACATGCACCTTTAAAGGGATGCATATAACGATACAATAGTGGGATAATGTAGGAGTTAGAGGACTGAAGTGGAGATTTACTGAGGTATCTAAAATTGCATAAAGACAGAGAGCCATCCAACATATATACCTTTATAAACCAAGGGGGAGCAATTAGAAAGAAGGAAGTAATAAAAAGACCCACAAAAAAAAAAAAAACATGGTTTATCTGTTATAATTCCTTTTTATAGCCTGCAATTAACTTCTTTGACAATAAACTTGTTAGACTTATTAGTATAAGTGGGCTCGGGCTTAGCAAAGGTGTCCCTAATGTGAGGCTCAAATGTCATGTACCTATTCTGTGTAGGCTTTGTACCTTTTCAATGTGGGGTTGATCAGATTATTATACTTCTAATTCTTGAATAACTTGGTCTTACAGTAGTACGAATAAGTCCCACATTTGTAAATGTCTGTATCATATTGGTCCTTTTAGTCCTCTAAGCCACCTTTTAGATCAGTTAGGGTGTTAAAAAAGAAATTTAAAAAAAGGAATCTTCTTACGAGAGCCGTTGGATTTCATGGAGATATGCGGAAACTAGAGTTGCACGTGTCGGTCATCGCTCCTCCTTATTCATTAAAAGCTGTATCACGGAAAACGACAGAAAGAGGTTCAGTACCTAAAAGTTTAAAAAAAGATTGAGACGTGACAAAAATGATGACTTCCTCAGGTCTTAACTCGGGTCCGGTTAACTTACTCTTGAAAGTGACCTCCTGAGTCCTAATTATGCAGTTAACAGTTGGTTGACGACGCAACCCGTCGTTTTGGTGACCCCACTCTGCAGTGCCTCCAATCCAATACATACCTGTGCTTCGCCTTGTCTTAATTGACTATCTTACCCCTATTCCACACTCTGAAGTCTGAACCCATCAGCTCGGCCCCATCTGCTGGTGGTATAGGTAAATGTAGCAAATCTTTATAATTTAAAAAAAGGAAAAAAAAACTCTTACTTTATTGTTTTAAATTAATTCCGTAATGTTCGAAGTTAAAAAAAGATCTTTTCTCGAGTATTTGTCAATTTTTAAAGTGATACGAAGTGCACAATAATCAATTACGTAATATTCTTTGTTAAAAGAAGGATAAATTACATTTTAAATCATAAATTTTATAACATATTAATCAAATAATTAAAATTTTGATTTATTAAAATATAATTTATTATTAAAGTTGCTGACATAAAATATATGAGTCTTAGTAAATGACTTTTGAAGGTTTGTACCTTTTGCTAGCAACTTTCATATATTGAAGTACCACGAGGTTCATTATGGCTCGTAAGAGACGGACTAGTATATTTGTTTATTATACAACTTCAGTAATATATATGTCCCATGTGACTATATAATTTATGAATTTGATTAATTTTGTGGAGCATCTAACTCTAGAGTTAATACAATTTCAGATCATGTCATAAATGGATTTGCCCATATTAAACTTCGAGCATGCATTGTACAAAATTGGATTCAAGAATTATCATCTTTATAAGCATAAATGATATCTAGTTTATTCTAAAATATTAAAGAGAAGACATACTAATTGTTGTTCGTGCTAGCAAAGCTTAGCCTAGCAAAAAAATTCTATGTAGTGCTGTTTATCAAGCTTGAAATACATGCGCAATTGGTAGTTCATTAAATAGTTTCACATGTACCTAGAGAGTGGGAATGTTAATAAGCCACTTATAATATAGGATTCCTTTGAATTTGTTCATAAAATTCAAGCCAAAAGCATTTGTTGTAAAAACTAAATCTTAACATAGTTGGAATAACATAGATAAGAAAAATTATTCATTGCCTTTTAAGAGGAAAATCAATATAAAACTCATTATATTCCTAATAATTACACAAAATTTAAGATCATCAAAGTAAGTTAAAGGATCCATTTGTTGATATAATAATGAGTAACAAAGTGAAAGAGTACTGATCTTTGACTAGAAAGGAAATAAAAAACCTCATAATCATTTGAAGATTTGTCCTAGAAACATCAAACGCAAGGTTTAACCAATATATAACGCATTAGTGGCGCTAAATAGAAAAAAATGAAAAACAAATGGAAGAAAGAAGATTTATAAGCATACAATTGAATAGATAGATGATACAAGAAATTAAAAATACTAGGAAACCTACTCTCATGATGAATTTTGTTTGCTTATAATAATTATGTGAAACATATATATAGCAAAATAATCAAGGATAAAATTGGACATATTAATCTACCATTGTAACAATAGATATGTTAAAGTCCTCTCCATGTTGGTTTAATATACATAGGCCAAGTTCTATAGTTTCTATCTTACAAAATTCACTGTTATTACAGTAACGAAATGAATATGGGATTTTATTCCCAAGTTAGGTCAAGTCATGCTTTCTTAACTTGATTAGGCTATTGCCAAATTAAGGAAGTTTGTTATGAAGGTTTGTAACAATAACTTTTTGTAATATAAGAAAAGCATGTGCAAAGTTATTGTAATTTGTCAAACCTTGATCATTGTCCCCGATATTGAGAATAATTCATCTAATACAATATGATCAGAGCTTAAGCCTCGATAGATGAGCTCATTCTCAATATTAACACAATTTACATTTCTTTATTAATCAATAAACATATGAAATTTTTATAAATAAAAATAGTAGCAATTCTTTTGGATTAATAGACTAAGACATAAAAAAATTTTAAGTTAAGCATGAAAAATTAAGAAGAAACAAGGAAATCTGTATGCATGATATTACCTAATTCAATAAGTTGCCATATGTTTCACACTGTTAGAAATAATCAAGATAAAATACAATTACACAAATAATGTCAAATAGGATCTGTTTCATATGTATATAAAATAAAGAATCATGTACTTGGATTCTTGTTATAGTTCCACCGGTTAAATAACTTTTGTTGCCAATTCTACTACAACGATCTTCTTTTTTTTTTTGAAACCTTGATGGAAGAATAAGAAGAAACAAATACATGCAGATGTATTTCTTCTTAACATTTTGTTCATTATTGGTTTCATACACCAATAAACTTAACTACCTTTGGTAGTTATTTCAAGAACATTGACTATAATACCCTTCATGGGTGTATATGAGTCATTATCTCCCACTCACATATGATGGGTTTAATCTCATTAAAAAAACAAACTCTGCAGTACTCATACTTGTTCAATAATCGGTGTGACCAGCATACGACGACAACACATTGTCATATATCTATTAGGAGTATATAACATCTCAATTAACAAATTTATCTAGGGACTTATGAGTCCTTAAGAAGACATTGTATGTTATACCCTAGGTCATATCTCGCATTTGCACTTTTCTTTGATCTCATTAGTTTCTTATGTCATGATTGTATTCAAGTTCTTTACTAAAGGATGATGGTCATCTTTGAATACTTTTCATGCTAGTCAATACTCTAAACTGAATGACCTTCCTTTATTCTCAATTCTCTTGTGAATTAAATTTAATTTGTTTTACTACAATTATTCCATAGGATTGCATCTTATATGATCTTTTGGCAATAACCTAAAGTAGCAAACCTTAAATTCAATTCTCCATAATGAAACAAGAGTAAAAAAAGGTATATAATGGGATTCTTCTCAACCTCAAGGGTCTCACACAATGTATGATGAGATCTGGCGACTTACATTAATTCCTTTTTTTATGGTCAGTTGTGCACACATGATACGAGTCATGTGCTTCGGTATTTACTCACTTCAGTTAACTTGAATATCTTTCATTCAAGAAATACTGTATAGATGATAGTTCAAACACACCCAATGTTTAACTTAAGTTCACTTATCTACTCAAAAACTTGTTCAGAACTCACACCTGACAACTTAAGACAGATATAGTGATTAACAAATTATGTTGAACCAATTTTCTTGCGTCATTTATGGTTTAAGTTTCTCGCTCTTAATTATTACCTAGATAATAAAATTTAAACATGCCTCATCTCTAGTGAGCATAAATACCATATGTAATTTCCCATATGAGAGGGTCAATCTATAATCTGTTTCATATAATTGTGATTTATCCTAAAATATATTTATGCAAAAACACATATATTCATGAATCAACTGATACTCAATGCATAATCTTCATCATACATTATATCCAAAATATGACATTATAATAAGTGAACATATATAGAGAAATGTTTATCAGTACATTTCAACATCTACGTAAACCTAGTGACTTTACATACCCAATGTATACATCTCTGGAAGTTGGCTTTGTCATTAGGTCTGTTATCATATCTCGCGTAGATATATATATCTCATGTTCATTTCTCCTTGTGCAACTATATCTTTCACATAATTATACTTGGTATTTATGTGCTTTGTCTTATAATGAAATTTGGGGTCTTTAGTATAAGTGATTGCAACTTAACTATCACAGTTGATGGTCACTTGATTAATTTCACTTTTAATGACTCCGAAATTCACTAAAAATCGATGAAGCCGTAGCCTCTTGTACTGCAGTTGAGAATGCTATAAATTCAGCTTCCATTGTGGATAATGCGATGCAAGATTGTCTCTTACTTTTCCATGATATTGCTCCATGGTTTAGTAAGAATAGTAGAATACATATCCTGAGGTAGATTTTCTTTCATTTAAATCTCTTCCTCAGTCTGTATTTGTATACCTTGTATACGTAGATCATTGCCTTGATAGCAGAATTTATAGTCAACAGTTCCCTTTAGATACCTCAATATTCTCTTTACTGCTTTCCAATGTACTTCGCCTAGATTTGATTGATATCTGCTCACCATCCCAACAACGTAACAAATATCTGGTCTTGTACACGTTATTGCATACATAAGAATTCTAACTGCACTAGAGTAAGGAACATTCTTTATTTGTTCCTGTTCTCGTGGAATTGACGGGCAATTTCTCTTACTAATGAAGTGAATCACACGTTATTACAATACGATGTATAAATGCACAAGAAGGGGGGGTTGAATTGTGTATTTCCCTTTTTTGAAAAATCTTCAAAGTCGTTTTGTCAAAAGATAAACTTGTTCTTTTCATAAGAACTACTGTAAATCAAAGTTAATCGTATTCTTGAAAAACTTGTTTGAAAACTAAGTAAAAATGAAACTTTGAACGATAAGAGATATAAGGATAGAGAGAAGTTGACACAGTAATTTTTATACTGGTTCATCCCAAACCGTGGGCTACGTCTAGTCCTCAGATGTCTTTCTAAGATTTCACTATCTCTCAACAAGTTTTCAAGTATTCTTTCTTTCTGAGCCTCTTCAGGTCTCTTTATACTCAGTATTCTTTTACTCTTAGCCTCTGCAGGCTATCTGTACTACTTTCTTACAGAAAGATGTTTCGAGCTTCGTTACAGTAAGATAGCTCTAGCTATTTGCACAATAAACTCTCAAGTAAGCTTTTTAACGTTCTCGTATATGTATATCAGCTAACTTTGCAATCTTCGACTTCGACTCATATTTATAGCCTTCGTCTGTAACTGCTTCTTGAATCTTGCTTCTTGCTTCTTGAATCTTGCTTCTTGATTCTTGAAGGAAACGGTTATTCAGTTGAGTTCTGTAACTAACTCGAACTGACTCTTGATTTGCTTCCGTCTGCTTTTCAATCTTCCGTTTGTTTTTCAAATTCCGTCTGCTTTTCATTCATCGTCTGCTTTTCAACCTTCATTATTTGTACTTCATCAAAATCATTAATGTAAAGTCATTTTGACTTAACAACTAAGGCCTTCGTTTTTAACAATAGAATTATCAATTGGTTTGAAATCTTGCATACGAAACCGTTCAAGAATTCTTTGAATGTACATTGCTCATGAAAGTGATAACAATCTCTTGAAATCTTGACTCCAAGAATGTATGTCGCTTCACCCATGTCTTTCATTTCAAATTCAGATGATAACCAATCTTTAATTTGCCTAAGAAACACACAATTACAAGCAATCAATATATCATCCACATATAAAGATAAAATCGCGAGTTTATCTTTGAATCTCTTAATATGCACATAATGGTCTTCATCGATCATTTGAAAATCACGCGAAATGATTACGTTATGAAAATGAATGTTCCATTATCTTAAAGACTACTTCAGGTCATAAATTGATTTTAATAACTGACATACCTTATTTTCTTGACCTGCCTTTATAAAACCTTCAAGTTGTTCTATATAGATTTCTTTATCTAATTCTCTATTAAGAAAAGCAGTTTTTACATCCATTTTATTTGATTCAAGATCTATATTGGCTACTATAGTCAGAATAAGATACATTGAAGTAAACTTCATAACAGGTGAAAAAGTTTCCTCGTAATTAATTCCCTCCTATTATGTATATCCTTTTGCTACAAGGCATGCCTTATATCTTTCGATATTGCCATAAACTTTTTGCTTTATTTTGAGAACCCATTTATTTCCAATTGTTTTACGCCCTTCAGGGTAGTCAACCAAGTCCTATACTTAATTTGAGCTTAAAGAAGTCATTTCTTCTTTCATTGCTTTTATCCATTCTTCTTTAACAAGGCCAGTAAGAGCCTCATTTACATTCCTTGGCTCTTTTTCCTCTTACAGAACAATCATATTAATTTCTCCTTCAATCTTAAAATGACGTCGGGGAGTTATTCTTTAATTACTTCATCTTAAACGAGGTTCATCATAAACAATTCATGATTGATCTGATTGCTCCCACTCGAATCAGTCATTATAGAGAACCTTTATATGGAATTGCTCCCACTTAGTTGAAGTTCCTCATCTTGAGTCTTCATAACAAAATCATTCTAATCAAGTGACTCATATAACAATAGGTCTTTACCTATTTCGCTTTGCTTGGGAAAATCATTCTCTAAGAATGTTACATCTCGTGATTCAAATTCAGTTACACCTTCATTACCTTATTCACCAATGAACACGTATCCTTTTGAGTGTTCTAAGTATCTAATAAAAATACTTTTTCCCTCTTGAACCTAATTTTCCATGTTTGTGAGAGAGATCATGAATATATGTTGCACACCCTCAAGGTCTAAGACTTGACAAATCAGGCCTCCTACCAATCCACAACTCATACGATGTGTTATTAACTGATTTCGTCGGCACACGATTAAGTACATAGGTGGTTGCTAGCAACACATCACCCTAAAAAGTGATTGGTAAATTTGATTAGGCCATCATGGACCTAATCATTTCTAATAGCATCCTATCGTCTTTAAGCAACGTCATTTTGTTGTGGGGTTCTTAGAATTGTTAATTGCCTTTCTATTCCTTTCTCATCACTTAAAGCCTTGAACTTCTCTAACAAGTATTGTTGTCCACAATTAGTTTGTCATGCTTTTATTTTCTTTTCTAATTGATTCTTAACCAAGTTCATGTATTTTATGAAACAATAGAATGTTTCCGATTTATGAGAAATCAAATAAACATGATCATATCGAGCATAGTCATCTATAAAGGTGATGAAATAAACTACCTACCTCATGTCTAGCCCTTACATTCATTAGACCACAGATGTCATAATGAATTAATTGCAATGGACATAAAGCTCGTGTTCCCTTTCCAAATGACTTTCTTGCCATTTTACCAGCTAAAGCTAAACAATGCTTGTATGTAGGTAGATTTATCTGACTTAGATTACCTAAAAGTCCTTCTTTAGCTAATCAATTGATTCGATTTTGCCCAACATGATAGAGTCGAGCATGCCACAAAGTTGCAACATTATTGAAATTACTAGATGTAAATAATGAATAACTAATATTATTATTTTCCTTTAACACATCCAGTATAATAAAACCATCCAATAAAAAACCATGACTATAATTAATAGATCCAATATACAAATCCATTCCGCTGCTGTGAAAATTTATATTAAAACCAAGTATAACCAACATCATCACAGAAAAAGATTCATACGAATCTGTGGAGCAAATAATACTTCATATAGGATGAGGAGCCATTCTTCACGCATGTCTAATTTACATGTGCCAATTCCTTGTACAGTAACTCTAGAATTGTCACCTACATAAAGCCATCGACTACCATGTGGGAGTTTACAAAACTCAACGAAGGCATCTCTATCCTTCACTACATGGTTGGTTGCTCCTGAGTCTGTAATTAAAAAGGATGTGATTCAGTACAAAAAATAAAACAAGAAACATTTTTAAAACAAATGTTTGTACTATAAAGCTGTACCTTCTTGGGATCAGTACAATCTCGAGCAAAATGGACCTTATTACCACAATTATAACATTTCACATGTTTCATGTTCTTCTTCTTAAAGGGGCGCTTTCCTTTTCCCAGTTGGTTCCATCTTTTCTTCTTGGACTCCTGAGGAGAGTGGTTGAATTTCTTATTTTTCTTACACTTATATTCATCATGATGCTTGCATTTCTTGTTCGTAACTCCATGTGATCTAGAACTAACTACATATGCCTCAGAAGACATCTTTAAGGCTTCAAGATGCTTTTCCTCCAAAATGAGATGCCTTATAGCATCCTTCGTTGTCTTGATGTTTTCATTATGAGTTAGTTGCATCTTCATTGTTTATCAGAAACCTCATGACCAACATCACGTAACTCATTAACCATATTGGACATTTCCCTCAGATGTTTTTACACTGTATCATCTGGGCGCTTTTTATGAGTATCAAACTTAATTGTAAGTGACCTCACTTTATTCACTGAAGCACTTCCAAAATGAGCAGCCAATGTTGACCACATGTCCTTTACAGTTTTGAATTTACGGAACTCGCACATGATATCCTTATCTATGCTACTCAGCAATGTGATGTGAGCTAAAAAGTTCTTCTTTTTTCATAATTCATATGCATCATGGTCCCTCCTATACTGAGCTATAGTGCCCTCCTCAGGAACTTCCATAGTTAGGTTTAATGATTCAAGAGCCTCTTACTCCTCTAGTACATATTGGATTTTCATATTCCATATTTCATAATTGTCACCATTGAGTTTCTCACCCCTATTGAGTTCAGCAACAATATTCTTTGAAGAAGTGGCCATTTTACTTTTTAATTGAAAAACTAAGTTTCTACAATAAGAAAGAAATATATATGTACATTAATGTCATATTAATCGTTCATAGAGTAAATAATTCAATCACAATTGCTTATGAAATCAAAAGTCCACTAATGTGTTCAATCATCATTCATACAACAATCAAATCCTAATTACTTTACTCTAGACGAATTCCTATATGATATAGATGTAAACATATCACATAAAAACTAAGACTTTGTTCTTATTAAAAATATTATATTAAATGTGCTACAACCTACTAACAGTCTATAGGTAACGAATTCTATGCAGAAATGAGTTCACAAGTTCGAGTGACATAGTTTGCGAAGCTTGATGTACAGTAGCTTTTACTATTTCCATTAGAAGACCTATAGGATATAAAGTCCTAATGAACTCCCTTTTACGCATCTCTTTAATAAATGTCATCACTAACAAATTATAAGTCTTCTCGTTAGGCATATTATTCTAGAGCATTCGTAACAGTTCGCTTTGAGGTTGAGGTAATGTTACAAGCAAAGTCATGTACTTTACTTCAACATTTGTATAAGCTCGACAACCTCCAAAGCATAATTCTTGCATCATGTTATTAATTGAAATAACATTTTATGTTAGACCTTCTCCAGGCATTAAACACATGTTGACTAATTTTACATACATACTGTCAATACGTCTCTTCTATAACTCACATCAAATAAGCTTAGGCGTCTGCTTAATAATAGACATCTTCTTGAAAAACAAATTTTTAGGAATCAGAAGAGTGTACAAAATAACAAATTATTTTGTCTAACACATAGCGAACTCATGCTCACATTATGGAAATAATTTAATTCTATTAGCAATTTATTGAAATATTCAAATTATGCTTTTAATTTCTAATTAAATAGAAACTTATTTCTAATCTAATGATATTCAAATATGATTAATTCAAATAGAATTAGAAACTTATTTCTAATTTAAATTATAATTGAACTAATCAATTTATCTTGGTTTAAATAGAAACTAATTTCTAATGAAATTCTTTTCTAATTTTAAGTAAACAAATTAGTTTTGATTTTAATTAGAAAACATATGTATAATTTTAATTCAACAAAATAATATAATTAGAAAACTCATTTCTTATTTTGTTGGTTTTAGAAACTTATTTCTCAGTTTATTTTAACTAAACAAATTAGTTTACTTATATTAAAAACTAATTTCTAATATTGTATATTAATTAGAAACTAATTTAACTAACTTAATTAGTTCGTGTAAATTAGAAAGCGTATTTCTAATTCTTTATGTTACATTTAATTTAAAACATATATCCAAAAAACTATTTGTTAAGTCTTTTATCATATATATATATATATATATATATATATATATATATATATATATATATATATATATATATATATATATATATATATATATATATATATACAAGATATGCATATAAAAAAAATCGTGGCATATGGACTAGTTCTTTTAAAAACTCAAAAGTTACATTAACTATAATAACACAAAAGCAATAGTCATTCTTCTCAATGCAACTTTTTTGAAAGGCCACTCTTGTGAAAGGCCACGTGCCTCCAAGTTGTTAAGAACGAAGAAGAGTCTTCTTCCTCTTCTTCTTGTAGTGTTGTTTTTTTAGTTACTTCTTTTTCTTCTTTTGTTCTGTCATTCTCTTGTTACTTCTATCTCTTGGTTACAAAAACATATAATCCACATTAGTTCCGCAAATAGTAGAGTGTGTTTTTGATATTGTTGAATGTATTTTTTTTTAAATTTTAGAGAGAGGAGTATCGAGAGAAACAAAAAATAACAAGATAAACACAAATCTTGTATATTACAAGAAGAAACTTGTACAAGATAACTTCTAATACAAAGGCAAACTTGATGACAAATTCATATAATTATGCACATATAATCAATAGCCAAAGTTTAAAATAGATTCTTATATCTTGATATTAGCATGCAAAAAAAAAACAATTTTTTGTTTTGCTCTGATATCAATGTTAGAAATAATCAAGATAAAATACGGTTACACAGATCATGTCAAATAGAATATATTTCATATGCATATAAAATAAAGAATCAGGTATTTGGATTTTTATTATATTTTGACCAATTAAAAAACTTTTGTTACTAATTTTACTGCAGAGATCTTTTTGTTTGTAACCTTGATGGAAGAATAAGAAGAAACAAATACACGTAGATAAATTTCTTCTTAAGGTTTCGTTCATTAGTGGTTTCATAGACAACCAATAAATTTAACTACCTTTGGTAGTTATTTTAAGAATATTGACCATAATACCCTTCATGGGATGTATAGGAGTCATTACACACAATGTTATAATGTGAATTCTAAAACTAAAGTTTAGTGCTCATAAGCTTTTTGTAGCTTCTGCTACTTTTTCCATCACTACTTAATCTATATTTTCCAACTACTCGTCTAATTCAACTATAATATCTTATTCATTTAGGGAACATTCAAACATAAATATACAAACACAAATAAAGTTAGAAATCGAGTATAAATTTTACATATATGTTTGGAATTTAACGATTCCTATAATAAGACAAAAAAATGTATATTGTGCTTGAATTTATGATTTTAAGAATTTAGGGTTTAGAGAATTTTATATTTTAAATCTTTTTAGATTTAAAAATGTAGAATTCTGAAGCGTAAGGGACGATGATGGAAACCAAAGTTTAATTTTTGTCTTCAACAACATAAAGGATGATTGAAACCAAAGGGACTAAATAATTTAGGATGAACAGAATGGTCTCAACAATAAAAAAAAAAGTGGAATAAAAAAGATGAATGATTCAATAGAGTGACAACAAATAGGGCAACACTTTTGTTTTATTTTAAATTAATTTTAAATTATTATTTTAATAAAATTATATAAAATACTATATGGTCACTGATGTGTAAAGGGATCATCTTTTTCCATGATCCATATTAACAACATTAATAGTATATTTGTAACAAATTATAACTTTGAGTATTTAAGAGGGCCGACCCTGGGCAAGGACAGGATGGGCACCTGCCTAGGGCCTATTCTTATAAATAATAAAATAAAACCTATTTTTATCCTTATAAAAATAAAACCATAATAATACAAAGGAATTAATTGCATTTTACTTGTCCCCCTCAAAAACATTATCAATGGAATGTACTACCCTTTGGACTAAAACAAGCACCTATTATTTATCAACGATTTATGGATAATAATTTAGAAGGATTAGAAAATTTTACATTTGTTTATATTGATGATATTATTATTTATTCTAATCAGGATAAAATAGATCATCTTAAGAAAGTTAAAATTGTATTAGAACGATGTCAAGAAAAAGGATTAATTTTAAGTAAAAGAAAAGCTAAAATAACACAACAAATATAGAATATTTAGATATAGCATTTAAAAATGGATATTTAAAACTACAACCCAATATATTAAATAAAATTCATGATTTTTCCAATCAATTAACTAATAGAACTCACGTACAACAATTTCTTGGACTTCTTAACTATAAATCTGATCAAGGTTTTCTTAAAAATTTAGCTAAAGAAAGGAAACAATTACAACTCAAATGTAGCACTAAAAATCAGTGGACTTGGACTCCATAAGATACCTTTACTGTACAAAAATTGAAGTATTTATGTAAAGATTTACCCATGTTTTATAATTACCTTCCAATGGATACATTACTGGTTCAAACTGATGCCGATATAGATACATGGGCAGGGTGTCTGTTGGCATAACCACCCAATACAAAAAAGTATTTACTTTGCAAGTATATAAACGAGAATTTTAATTCCACTAAAATGAAGTATCTAATACATGAAAAGGAAACATTAGCCTGTCTCAAAACTTTGAGAAAATGACGAATAGATCTATTACCTGTCGCATTCACTATTCAGACGGATTCAAAGTATTTATGTGGATTCAAAAGATATATGATTCAAGGACAACATCCCTTCTCTATTACCTACCAAATTAGTTATGCTTTATCAAATTCTCATCACAGTATCGAATTTAAAGATACAGACCAAATATATCTTGATCAATTATTTCATGATGTAGCTAAAGTAGGAACCAATTTTAGAACCAAACTAAAACCTCTACCTGTAATCCAATATCCTACCAACCATCTTGAAGACATTCATTTTCAGATATTCCATCTGCATCTACCACACCTTTACGTAGATCTTATTCCATGAAAATAGATCGACCCATTAGATTCTTCGAACCTAAAAATAACAAATCAAAAGTAAAAATTACCGATCCAAGTATAGCAACTCCTTCATCAATAGACAATTCCATAAAAATCGATGGATTAAAAAATCAAATTACAGAATTAACTACTTACTTAAAAAATACATTATGAGTATGTCTCAAGATATCAAAGAAATAAAAGAACAAAATAACAATTACATAACCAATTAATCGAAATAATACATATACAAAGTCAAACTATACAATTAATTGTTGCTTTATTAATTGAGGATGCAACAAAATAAACACATAGAGTAGATCCTCAAAGTGGTATCAGATGATGATATAATAGAAGAAGACAAAATGTAATCAACATCAGTGATCGTCAACAGAAGAAGCCAAAATGTAAATAAGTATTGGCATAAACCGACAATTGTACAGTTTCACTTTCTTTTTGCTTTTTTCTTTTCTTTATATCTATCACCTTTTTAGTCTTTCTAGTGTTGGATCACTTATGGCTCGAGTATTCTCAATATGCAGCAGAAAAGACCATAAAACACAACAAGATGTATAACCGAAAACTATAGCATGTATGAAAATACCTCTTGATGTGGATTTTCTTTTTCAGATTCGTAGACTCTGCAATACGCGAATGTCCTCTACCAGTATCCACACGAGGATGAATGATCCGGGCAGCGGCTCATGTGTGCTAGCACGTTCAAAAACCCTTTCGAACGTCGCACAGTTTTTCTCTCAGAAGGTGACTAGGGTTTTCGTCTCTTGTCTCTAATGAGACATAGGTTTCTCTATTTATAGAGAAACCCTAATTCCTATTCTTATTAGGAATAAGAACATCATAATTCTAAACCCATTAGAATTATTAAAGCCCAATAAGTTTCGACCCATATTATATCTCATATAATAAAAGCCCGACAACTTATTTCAATCTAGCCCAATAAATATATCCATATATATTTATTTAATGCCTAATAAATTAGGCCCAAAAGAATAAGCCCAGATCGCATCACTCTTTGTGTGCAACCCTGTAGGCTCATTTGATGTTGGCAATGGACTTGATCACACTTCAAGGCCCATAAGTCATAAACGGCCTCTAGCAAGACATTATGACTACCCAAATCAAATGAGGATCGGTAATCCGATTTAACCTGTAACCAAGGTTACAAACTCAGTCCCTTTGTAACACGATACTAAGATTAATCACAAGGCATGGTACATGTCAACCTTTGATTAATCATAGTTTATTGATTCCCAAGTTGACTGATTATAACAAATGACACCGATGACTCCTCATCAATTCATTTAAGCACGATCATGCATTTCTTCAGTCATACTTGTCAAGAGTCCCAAATGATATCTCTCTCATTTAAGAGAGGTACAAATCCCATCTACGTCATTCACTTCCCTCCGCATAATTTATTTAATGTCCAACATAAGACTATTTGTTATCCGGTTAAAGATAACTTAGCTTAATATCAAAACACTAAATTCCTCATGTCGAGAACCATGATGACTTCAGCTCAGAGAACTAAAGTCAAACCATATTGAGAATCACTAATGACATGAAACCATGTAGTGTTCTCTCTATGGGTCGGTCCAATATATGTTCTCTAACATATATCTATGTTTCTGATTTGATAACTCATATCCATGATCAGAAAAACGTGATCATCAATCAGAATACATACTAGTCTTAATTCATTATTGTTCCACCAATAACGATCGACCAGAGACAGTTTAGAATAGTATTATAAAGCTATGGTTTTACTATCAAGTCACATACTTGATGACATAAGCGTAATACTATTCATAGAATGTAAATCACATTACATAAACGATATACATGCATATATAAAAGAATACCTCATAATATCTTATTAATAAGTTATAATGTTAGTACAAAAGTTACATATGTCCATTGGCCTAGGGCATACTACTAACATCTAGGAGCATCTTTCTTTTTCTTTTTCTTTTTCTTTAAGTCATTTCTTCTTTTTGGTCGGTCTCATTATTTGGTCCTTTTATTTTGTTGCTTTATTAATTGAGGATCTGCTCTATGTGTTTATTTTGTTGCTTTATT
Organism: Erythroxylum novogranatense; assembly: GCA_029891385.1. Lineage (NCBI taxonomy): Eukaryota > Viridiplantae > Streptophyta > Magnoliopsida > Malpighiales > Erythroxylaceae > Erythroxylum > Erythroxylum novogranatense. The sequence continues at coordinate 40,398,774 of CM057234.1, read as the reverse complement.
AATTGTATAGTTTGACTTTGTATATGTATTATTTCGATTAATTGGTTTTGTAATTGTTTATTTTGGTTTTTTATTTCTTTGATATCTTGAGACATACTTATAATGTATTTTTTAAGTACGTAGTTAATTCTATAATTTGATTTTTTAATTCCTCGATTTTTATGGAATTGTCTATTGCTGAAGGAATTGCTATACTTGGATTGGTAATTTTTATTTTTGATTTGTTATTTTCAGGTTTGAAGAATCTAATGGTTCGATCTATTTTCATGGAATAAGATCTACGTAAAGGTGTGGTAGATGCAAATGGAATATCTAAAAATGAATGTCTTCGAGATGGTGGAATAGGATATTGGATTGTAGGTAGAGGTCTTAGTTTGGCTCTAAAATTGGTTCCTACTTTAGCTACATCATGAAATAATTGATCAAGATATATTCGGTCTGTATCTTTAAATTCGATACTGTGATGAGAATTTGATAAAGCATAACTAATTTGGTAGGTAATAGAGAAGGGATATTGTCCTTGAATAATAAGATCTTCTCTATAAAATTTATAAGTAATGGTTATAGTGTCGTCTAAATTGGGTGATTTTAATGGAATTCCTAATTTTAATCGAGCATTAAATTTAATTTTTCCCTATGCTAAATTACCATTCATCATTCCAATTATTTGATCATTTAGATTTGTCATCCGTTCATCAATTATAGCCATTCGTATAGGTGAGTCTATTCTTTTTTGGAAGGTAGATTTTAAAAGAATTTGAATAGTAGATAAATGAATATATCTAATTTTATTACGTTTTTCGTCTGGTATATTTTGTAATTGTTTTGCAATTTGGGCTTGATATATTAAACTAATTCTAATATGTCCATTACATTGATCCATTCTAATAGGTGTTTCATGAATCATTCTTCCGAAATAAATGATATTTTTACGATTAAAAAGTTGTTTGAATAATGAAGAGTGAATATCTTGTCCAGGTGGGCACCTCCCTAGGGCTTATTTTTATAAATAATAAAATAAGATCTATTTTATCCTTATAAATAATAAAATAAAACAAAATAGGGCTATTCTTGACCTTATAAAGAATAACAAAAAGTACCTATATTTTGATTATTTTTATTCTATATAAGGGCAAAAAAAGAAGGTAAAATAAGAATTTTCCATAAAATATTAAGAACAGCCCTAGTATTTAATTAATATTTTTATAGTTTTTATTGATATTGTCAATCTTGACAAAATAAAGAATTTAAATGTTATTTACACATTCGAAAAGGACAAAATTTTCACTAACTTCTTATAAAAGGTCCTCGTGCTTACCCAAAATTCTATTAGACTCTCTGCAATTTTCTTTACTCAAAATGCTAATAAAATACATTTACGACGAAACTTTCTACAAGTGGAGAACCATATACGAGGAGATAATTTGCGAGAATTAGCAAAATACTACAGTAATATATGTCAAATATATTATTTTATAATATTTGTATATTATTACTTATATTAAAAATAATAATATTTAAATTTAAAATTAAATTATATTAGTGAATTTTTAGTAATATATTGATTAATTTAATATGATAATAAAGTAATTATTTCATTAAAATTTTATTTATTATATACTAAAACTAATAAATGTAATAATAAATTTGTTTTTATTTTATAAATAATTTTATTATTTTATTACTAAATAAAATTTTATAATCTCTCGTCAATATGTTATTTTCATATTTATTTTAATTATAAAAAATTATAAAAATATTTAATATTTTATTTTATGTGTAATTAATGATATATTAATTAGTTTAACATGATAATAAATTAGGTCTATTGTTAATTTTTTACTATGTTATAGTATTAATATATAACGTAATTAGTTTATAGCTTATTTTATAAGTTAGCATTAATTTGTTTGATTTTATTAATAAATTAAATTATTATTATATTAATTTATCATATTTAAATTTATTAAATAGTATAATATTTAATATTATTAATTAATTTTTTATTATATTAATAATTAATATTATGTTTATTAGTTTTACATAATAGTAATTTAAATATTTCATCAAATTTTATTTATTTTATACTAATGTTAATAATTAAAAATTAATTTTAATATTTTAATATTTACATTTTAAATATATAAAATTGAGTAATTTTAATATTAATAAATAATTATTAATTTTGCACCAACTACTATCCTTTTATTTTCAAAATTAAAATACATTAGTATATCAAAATGAGATAAAGTACATAATAAATTACTAGTTGAACTTAACACCTCTTTTGGAAAATCAAGCTATAAGGCTATAAAGATCAAGCATTTGGTCCCAATCAATATCTCGCTAAGTGTATCTAAAAGAGTTGTTAGGTTTTAATTGACAAAGAGAGTTGCTTCAGGAGGCTAACTATTTTCTCCATAGGAGCCTTGTACCTGCTATTATATGGAGGAGAAAGTAAGGACCTAGGTAATAAGTAAAGACAAAATAAAACCATCAACACAGCAAACATTAGTTTTGGAATGTGCATTAACTGCATCTAAGTTAGGATTGTAGGATGATCACCTGTTCCTTAATATAATAGATGAGCTTTGACAATAAGTCTTACTTTTAAGTGGATTTGTGCTAATAAATTCTTAAATTCCTTTCCCTCCATAATCTGTAGATTGTACATCTCAAAGATATTTTATAGGCAATAAAATCCCCATTGCAATTCCTATGCTTGTTATATAACCAATTTAACAACTCCTAACAATCGGTGATGGTTGAAGAGGCGTTACATAAGCTTTTAATTTTACTATACATGTAAAATGAGAATGGACAATTAAAGAAGAGATGATACATTGATTCCTACTATTGCTTACAAATTCCACAAACGTCAGTTTTTTTTAGGAATTTGTTCAATCTATCCAGTGTTTCACTTTTCTTTTATTGCTAACCAAAGATAAAAGAGGCCCTTGGCTAAGCTTTTTTAAACAACACAAGCTTTTACTACCTAACCTTTGAAGCTTTATCTCTTAAGAGATATCTATAGAGTTACTTGAGAATTGGCTTGATGAGTGTCTACACAATAGAACATAATCATAAGGGCATTTTTACAGTGTATACTAGCATATGGTTGATAATGGGAGAGTTTGGCAAAAGATGAGACATGGTTCTAACTTTATTAAGAGTTTCTTTGATTATTTCCATATAAGGGATGACCCTCTGAGATAATTTAAATTTGGAACGTAACTTAATATACTAAGAGTATTCTAGTTATCACACAAAAAAATTTGGTAGCTCTATTCCTAATTTTTGTTGAAATTCCAATCTCACTACATCTCTAAGCTTGAGCAGTTGAAGCATGGTTTAAGACGAATCATGTCTTGGCCTAATAGACCCGAATTTTTCTTAAATATTGAGTATGAATCCACCTTACCTAAATATTATGCTTGATTTTTAGTATCTTTCAAATCCTCTTGATTATGAATACTTTATTAGTGACTTTAATGGATAGCACTCTTAGGCCTCCCTTATCCTTTTCTACGCATAAATCTTTCCACTTTATTTTTTCTAAGACATTTTTAATTGATTCCCCTAACCATAAAAATCTTCTTATAAGTTTTTAAATACATCTGATGATGTTTATAAGAAGTACTACATGAAAAGACCAATATCTATGAATACTATTTAACATTGAGGTTTTTGTTTAGATTTTGTATGCAAGAGTGACGCTTTTATTACACCAGCTTTAGATTATTCTTTGAATTTTCCAATTGATGGGTTGAAATGTAAGGATAAAAGCCTCTTTCTGGATATTAGAATGCCTAAATAAGTGAAAGGGTACTTCATGAATTCTAATCCTATCAAATTAGAAAGCAAAGTAGAAGAATATTATGTACTTAAAGGCATAAACAATTAGATCTTATCCTTATTAATGGAGAGACCAGATAGCATTTTGAATGAGTTTATAATAGTTATGAGGGAACTAAGTTGACATTAACTTTGAAGAATAGAAAGAAGTTATCTACAAAAACTTAGTTGCATAGCCTTATTCTCTTTCATTTTGAATGATATTTGAAGTTCTTCCCTTTGTTGATCACAACCTTGATTATTTTTATAAGCACTTTTATACTTAAGGTGAAGAGATAAGAAGATAATAGATCTCCTTATCTCAATCCTTTAGCTCCTTTAAAGATCTTTGTAGGCATTTTATTAACCAAAATTCTATAAAAAATAATGTTTATATATTGCTCTACCCATTCCATAAAAATATATGGGAATTTAAAGACTTTAGGAGTATTCAAGATGAAGTTCCAATAAAATGAATCCAAAGATTTTTATAATCCTATTTTAATGGGACAATTGTTTCTAGAATGTTTCCTATTATATCTCTTAAACAAATCTTGGGCAAGTAGGATGTTGTATCTAATATGTCTTCCTTTGATAAAATCCCCTTAAGATGGATTAATATGAAAATCAAGGATCACTTTAAGCATACCAACTAGTAACTTAGATATAATTTTATATGCAGTATGAGAATAAGATATGAGCTTGAATTCCTTGAGAGAACTAGGGGAATGTACTTTAGGGATAAGGAAAATGTAAGTTTTATTAAGCTCCCTAAGCATTCTTTGTTGTTGAAAGACTTTAAGGACTGCTTTTATGATTAATGGTTTAGTGTGATTCCAATTTTTAAGGAAGAAAAAGGCATTCATATAATCTAGACTAGGATATTTATAGGGGCTTAAGGCTAAATAAAGTAGCTTCAACATCATTCTCATTGAAAAGCTTTAACAAAAGATCAACTTCTTGTGCAAGGATCTTATTATTGATTATATGGCTTACAACCTCTCCTCTTCATATGAGTCATTTGTAAATAGCTTCTCTACTAGTTAGGGCTAAAGTTGCATACTATTAGATCTCCTTAGACCTTGCATGTTAGCAAGATTATTATTGGGAATTGTTGTTGTTTTATAAAGCTTATAGTCTAAACAGAAGAAAAGGAATTTATGAAAGTGCCAAAGGAGTTAGAGAAAAAGTTTAAAGCTTCTTGTTTGATCTCATCTTGGCAATTAATCAAAGATCCATTATTGTTTAACAAATAAGAAATTATATTGTAGTTCCTCCTTGAAAAAACCATTTTATCAAAGAAAGTGGTGTTCTTATCACCATCTTTAAGTGATTAGTTACTTGACCTTTGCTTCAAAATAGAAAGATTGATTGTCATTTATTGATTATATCTAATTAAAGCATTATTTTCTTATTCTTAGAGATTCTCATCATATGGGAATTGGTAAAGAGAGCTTTGGATCAAATTGATCTCCTTCTTAACATTAAAGATAGCCTTAGTAATATTTTTATATCTTCCTTTGTTGAGGATTTTTAGTTCTTGTTTAATTTGCTGAAGCTTCAACATATAGATAGCATCTTATATCCATAAATGTCTATGATTGGGCCCTTTAAAATAGTTTCTTCAAAGCAATCCACCTTGGTTTTAAAAAATTATTAAATATAAAGGGGGAACTTCTTCTTTCTAAGATAAGCAAGTTTTGGATATAATCCAAGGTTAGTGGATTATTGAAAGTCACCTTGCCTTTAGAAAAAGTAAAAATTCATTGGTCATTAATCAATTTTTTATCAATCTTTTTTCTCAAGAACCATCTCCCTTTGTGCTTATTACTCAATGTAATGAAATGCCCCTTCATTTTTAAATTTATAACCTAAAACTTGAGTATATATATAAAAGTAACTTAAAAATGGGTGTTCTTATACTTCATTCTTACATATTGGTTAAGTAATTAGTCAGTCATAATTACTCGATTCACCTCTAGCAATTTATGATTCAATGGCACAACAATCCTTCCATAATGATGATGGAGTTGGAACTATAGATTAACCAATGTTTCTACCCAAGACTCAAACTTCCGTAACTATTTTTCTTTAGCTTGGTCTCCAATAAGCCAACAAGAAAATTGTTTAGTATTATAAATGTAGACCAATAATTCATATTGTTTACTAAGACCTATAAGCCTCTTAACATTCCAAGAAGGATAGACATTATAAAGGACTGGTTATAATAACCCTTTTCTTCCTCTTGGATTTCCTCTTGATGACACTTTCAAATTCCTTGTCTATAGTTATCTCTAGCAGCTCCTTTTCAAAAGTAGAGATAACTATACTCTTTACTTTAAATGGAGAATTATGGGGAAATAGCAATAGGAGGGACTGATTTCCCTCATAAAATTATGAGCTACCTTGTTTATTCATTATATGTTAATTTTCATTTGCAATCAGTGGTAAGGATTAAATGATGAAGGAAAGCAAGTTTTGAGTCTTGTTAGGGGATCCCTTTAAAAATTAAGGTTAAGAAAATGAATCCTATGACCCTTCTTCAACCATCTTTTCTCTTCTATTATTGGTATTTATATTTGGCATAACCTTGTTGAAGTTTTAAATTATATAAATTGTATCTTTAGCATAAAAAGTTTCATCCCACGAGGATTAAAGTAGCCACCCAATGATTCTTGTAAAATTGTTTAAAGGTAAATAATAAATAAATCACTAAAATTTAAACTAAAGAAAGAATTGATAATTAAATAATGAAATAAGCAGCAATGAATGAGTTAATTGATAAATGAAGAAAACAAAGAATTACTTCTATCCTTATTTGTTTCACTTAACCTTCATGATTAATACTACTTGACCCTAGATATTTAATAATTATGTTTAACCTATTTTGAGATCTAATCAAGTAATCCTAATTAAAATAAATAGATATTGAATTGTGATCTCTCAATCTATCAGGACTCTTCCTAACTATGCAATTAGATTTGAAGCAAACCTGTGGGTAAGTAGTAAATAGTTAAGATATCTCTTGAATTGCCTATTAATTTGATATTTGTAAGTCTATTAGGGAACTAGCCCTCACTATGCAACATAATACAAATGATCCAATCTATTCTTTTGATTGAAATTGAATATAAAGCAATAAACATCATAAGAATATTTCATTAAATCAAGAATGTAAAGTTTAACAAATAAATAAAGAGTAATTCCTAAAAGAAATTTAGCAATCTATAAATGTAACTATATGTGGCAATTGAATCATCATTAACATTCAACTATAATAAGGAAATAAAAGAAAAGAAGTAAATAATTGAATGAGGATGTCTTCTTTTCTTTGGCTTAAGCTAGAATTTTGCAGCTTTTGTTCTTTACATGTTGCTCTTTTTTGTCTCTTTTTTAATGTTTTTTAAAGATGAATTTTATTATGTCACTAAGGCAATAAAAAAACAAAAGTACAAAAAATTGATACATCATGATGTATTCTCTCCTGAAATGGAGATGTTAAAAAAGCTACAAGATTAAAATTATAGGTTATAATCTTGTCACTCTTCAACTAGTGATGATTTTATAGCTTCCATGTGTTATTGAAGTAGTTCATATCACCATACTTATCTTTGAATGGATTGATATGTAACATGATTTGTTGTAATTCTTTATGGAAGTTCTCCTTTCTTTTCTCTGTATCTTGGAATAATCTTATGTTTCTTTCATCCCAAACAATAGCCACAATAAAGGTTAAGATCACACAGATGCATCACCTCTTGGTTTTATTGGTAAGCCAAATTGTAGTACATGATTGAAAATCACATTCTAGCTATTAGGTGCATTATGGATATGAAATAAGGTAAATATTGTGTTTCAGCTTTCTTTCGTGAAATCACAAAAAAAGAGTAGGGTGTTGCATGTTCTCTTTAGCTTTGTTTGCATAATGTACACCAATTAGGAATCTGTAGATATTTAGATATTTTGTTAGTTTTTGGTGCTTGTTATTCATAGCCATCCATAAAATTATTGATGCTTGAGGATTATGGTGTTTGAACCATACTACATTGGGCCATGAGATATAGTCTGATATGCTTGTCAAGAATCTTCTGCAAGTTGTGTTTGTGAACTTTCTTACACTAGATGTTGGATCAATGGTGGTTGACAAATTAAATCCCTTTATGTTTTGATAATAATAAAATATCTAGAATTAGTTAAGAAATTATTTCAGGTATTATTCAATGAAAGAATTGTGCAAATCAAGATGAGCAAGTGTTTAATCATTGAAGAAGCAAGATGGGAGTTTCCTTATAAGTGAAAATGGCATAAAACATGAGGATTATAGAAGATTTGGTTGGATGTTACCGTTGAAGGCAACACAAGTCGACTTACACAGCATAAGTCGACTTACACATGAAGATCTAAACAGCATAAGTCGACTAATCATACATAAGTCGACTTATCGAGGACGACAAGTCGACTTACATAGCACAAGTTGACTTATAGAAGAGCGGAGATGAAATTTTATGTAAAATGTTGTCACAAGTCGACTTATACAAGACGACAAGTCGACTTATGGGTACAACAAATTAATTCCAACGGTCCAATTAGCCACAAATAGAAAGGAGATTATCAAGGAACGGCTATAACAATCATGCAACGGCTATAATGAGTTCCAACAACTATTTTTCTTCTAGTATAAAGGGTGGATGATTGATGAAGAGATTACCAAGGTTCCATAAGCTAAAATACTCTTCCATTGCTCCAAAATTGCTCATTATTGTTTTTATTTTGTTACACAATTGTATTGAGCACTTGTTCTTCAATTTTTATCATATTTTTCTTACAATTTGAGTGACGAGTGGAAGGTCACTTGTGAGGTAGGATTTATGCCGGAAGACAAATCGATTGTTAAGGTAGCTTGAGCCAGAAATCAAGTGGCATTGTAAAAAGTTCACACTCAACTACAAAGTGTGCAATAAAGTGTTTGCAAAATCCTAAGTGGGAGTTTAGGTAGAGGACGTAGGTCTTAGCACCGAATCTCTATAAAAACAGTGTTTGATCTTCTTCCCTACTCTTTTCATTTAAGTTTATTTAAATTTTTGTGTGTGTATTAACTTCTGATTTTATTGTAGAAAATTTCAAAAAACTTAAAGATCTATTCAACCCCCCTTCTAGATCACTTACAATTGGTATCAGAGCATAAGTATCCAGGGATGACACACAACAACCTAGCGGAAGAAGGTAACACAAACAATCGCCCTCCTTTATTTAATGGTACTAATTATTCTTCTTGAAAAAATCCTATGAAGTATCACATTATAAGCGAGGGAGTAGAATATTGGAAGATCATTATCTTCGGTCCACAACCACCGTTGAAAGAAAATGGTGAGTTAAAAACGGAGCTGAAATACGATGAAAAGGACTGGAGGCAAGCCTACATCAACGCAAAAGCTATGAAGTTGATATATTGTGCTCTCACGGTTGAGGAAAGAAACCGAGTAAATTCTTGTACCAGCGCCAAGGAAATGTGGGAAAGACTTTGCATCACCCATGAAGGAACCAACCAAGTTCGGGAAACAAAGATCAACATGCTTCTTCATGACTATGAAATGTTTGTCATGAAGGAAGGTGAGTCTATTTCCACTATGCTTGATCATTTTGTAGAAATCATTAATGGATTAGGCAACCTTGGAAAGCATATGAAGGATAGCGAGAAGGTGAAGAAAATTCTTCGGTCACTACCGAAGGAATGGGACTCACAAGTCACCGCCATTATGGAATCCAAGGATCTCAATCACCTGGAATTCAACGCCTTGGTGGGATCACTTATCAACTATGAGATCATTCTCAAATCCAGAGGAGGTAGAGGTAAGTCACAAAAGTCAATTGCTTTAAAGGCTAACATTTCTTCTTTTGATGAAAGTGATGAAGAAATAGATGAAGAAGAGGATGATGAAGAAATGGCAATGTACGCCAGAAATTTGAGAAAATTCAAGGGTCTTCTCAAAAATTGAAGGAAGGAATTAAATGGTGGAAGACATGGAGAAAGAAAGAGGTTTGTTGTGGAAAGAAAATCAAAAGGATATGATGAAAAGAAAAGCAATAAAGAATGCTGGAAATGTGGAAAGAAGGGACACCATGCAAGAGAATGCAAGAGTACATCTTCCACATCAAATTTCCAAAAAAGTGATAAATACGAAAAAGGAAAAAGGAAAACTAGTCTAGTAGCAACTTGGAGTGATGATGAGGAAGCATACCAAAGCAATGATGAAAACAACTTGGCACTTATGGCTAATAGCTCATCAAGTGATGATGAAAATGAGGTAACTTTCAATGACCAAGATCTAAGAGATTCTTTTGATGCTTTACAAGCTGATTTTGAAGAAACTATTGAGATTAACAAAAAATTAAGAAAGAAAATAAGAGAATTGGTTGCTGAAAATAGTACCTTACATGAGACTATTGATGATTTAGATAGTCCAAAAGAAGATCATTCTGCATGCCTTGTTGAAAAGGAAAATCTTATTTGTGAGCTTGATAGACTTAGAAAAGAATTTTCGTATGTGGTTGGAAAATTTACAAATGGAAATGAAAAGTTTGAAAAATTGTTATCGTTGCAAAGATATTCAATTTCTAAACATGGTTTAGGATATGATCCTTTTTTATAGAGATTGTTCTTTAATTTCCAAATTTACTAAGGATGGAAAAATCGCTCAATGTGCTAGATGCTTGAAAGATGGTCATATAGAAATAGCATGCAAAAGTACTAGAAGATGTGTTAAGGTTAAGAAAGTTTGGGTGTTAAAAGGCTCAATACCACCAAATGTGGTTTATATGGCTAACCAAAATGGACCCAAAATGGCTTGGGTACCTATAAGAAGAAAGAACGTTGATATTGTAGGTACAAGCAAGGGATGAAAGGCCGTCAAGCACTTGGTACATCGATAGCGGATATTCAAGACACATGAGTGGAGACAAGAACCTTTTTGCGGAAATTAAACCAAAGAATAAAGGTTATGTCACTTTTGGAGACAACAACAAAGGTAAGGTCATTGGTATTGGTAAAGTGGGTAAGGAACCTTTGCCAACCATTGACAATGTTTTGCTTGTAGATGGTTTAAAGCATAACTTGTTAAGTGTTTCTCAACTATGTGATATGAATTTTAATGTAGTTTTTGAATCATCACATTGCATAGTTAAGAAAGATGGTCATGTTGCTTTCATCGGTTTAAGACATGGAAATACATACATTGTCGATTTACATGATGATAGCTCTTTTAATGAAAAGTGTTTGGTGACTTTAGAAGAAAATGCATTTTTATGGCATAAAAAATTAGGACATGCCCCTTTGCCTTTAATTTCAAAGCTTTCCAAAAATGACATTGTGAGAGGATTGCCTAAAATAAAATTTGTTAAAGATCACTTATGTGAATCGTGTTTAAAAGGCAAACATGTTAGAGAATCTTTCAAACCAAAGAAAGAAATTTGCACATTTAGAATTCTTGAACTTGTTCATATGGATTTAATTGGGCCATCTAGACATGCTAGTCTTAGTGGTAAATTATATGTCCTTGTGATTGTGGATGATTTTTCTAGATTTACTTGGGTGAGATTTCTTGCGAATAAAAGTAATACTTTTAACAAATTTACTAAGTGGTGTAGGTTGGTTCAAAATGAGAAAAATTTGTCAATTGTTGCAATTAGAACCGATCATGGAGGTGAATTTGAATGTGAACCATTCGAAAGTCTTTGTGACAAATACGAAATGGAGCACAATTTCTCAACACCAAGGACTCCGCAACAAAATGGTGTAATAGAAAGGAAGAATCGTTCTCTTGAAGAAATGAGCAGAACTATGTTAAATGAGTACAATCTTCCTAAAACATTTTGGGCGGAAGCAGTCAATACATCATGCTATGTCATCAATAGGGTGCATTTACGAAGAGACAAAAGTAAGAGACCATACGAACTTTGGAAAGGTAAGAAACCCAATATCTCTTATTTTCATCCTTTTAGTTGTAAAGTTTTTATTCATAATAATGGAAAGAACAATTTAGGGAAATTTGATTCAAAATCTGATATTGGTGTGTTTATTGGTTATTCTTAAACTAGTAAGGCTTTTAGAGTTTATTATAATAGGACTAAGTGTGTTGAAGAAAGTATTCATGTTAAATTCGATGATATGATTTCACCCCGAGAAAGGTCTGTTTTGATGATGATGCATGAAGTTCAGGTAATAAAATTGAAGAAATTGAATCCAAGATTGAGGAATTGAAGTTAGATGAAGAAAATCATGTACCCAACATTAAAACATGGACGAAGGCAAAGAATCATCCTATGGAGCAAGTCATTGGTAGCTTGGATGATGGTGTGAGGACCAGGAGAAATATCTATGAGAATATGAGCAATTCAGCTTTCATCTCATTAGTAGAACCCAAGAATATAGAAGAAGCTCTTGAAGATGAAAACTAGCTATTAGCTATGCAAGAAGAGCTAAATCAATTCAAGCGGAATGATGTATGGGATTTGGTAGCTCCACCAAAGGACAAGACTATTATTGGAGTCAAGTGGGTAAATCGGATAAACTATGATGAGAATGGTGAAGCGATTAAAAATAAATCAAGGTTAGTGGCTCAAGGATTTTATCAAGAAGAAGGTCTTGATTACAATGAGACATATGCTCCTGTGGCTCAGTTGGAGGCAATAAGGCTATTATATGCTTTCGCGTCTCATAAAAGGATCAAATCAAATCAAATGGACGTCAAGAGCGCATTTCTCAATAGATACATTCAATAGGAAGTCTATGTCAAACAACCACCGGGATTTGAAGATCATGAGCATCCGGATTATGTTTACAAACTCAAGAAGGCACTCTATGGATTAAAGCAAGCACCTAGAGCATGGTATGAAAGGTTAAGTACTTTTCTAACTCAACATGGGTATGTTCGTGGTAAGATCGATAATACTTTATTCATTAAACATGTTGATAAGGATATGCTTATTTGTCAAATTTATGTTGATGATATTGTGTTTGGTGTTACTAATGAATTTTTGTGCAAAGAATTTAGTGATTTAATGCAAGACGAATTTGAAATGAGCATGATGGGGGAACTCAAGTTCTTTCTTGGATTGCAAATCAAGCAACACAAAAATGGCATTTTCATCCATCAATCTAAGTATACCAAGGAACTTCTTAAGAAGTTTAAAATGGAAGGATGCAAAGTGGCAACAACACCAATGGCAACAAATGTGGTCTTGGAGAAACATGAACATGAAGAAGATGTTGATAAAAAACTCTATAGAGGTATGATCGGCTCTCTCTTGTATCTAACTGCTTCTAGACCTGATATTATGTTTGCCACGTGTCTTTGTGCTAGATTTCAATCTTGCCCCAAGATTTCTCATTTGAGTGCTTGCAAAAGAATATTTAGATATTTGAGTAGAACTGTTAATTATGGTTTATGGTATCCTAGTTGTGAATCCTTTGATTTGTATGCTTATAGTGATGCTGATCATGGTGGCTGTAGAATTGATAGAAAAAACACTAGTGGCTTGTGTCATTTCTTAGGTTCATCTTTGATATCTTGGGCTAGTAAAAAGCAAGTTAGTGTAGCTATTTCCACTGCTGAATCTGAATATGTAGCAGCTGGGAGTGTATGTGCCCAATTTCTTTGGATTAAACATCAATTGCTTGATTATGGTATGGTGGTTAAAAATATTTCTATTTATTGTGATAATACCAGTGCAATTTGTTTGAGTAAAAATCTAATTTTGCATAGTAGAACAAAGCATATAGAAATTAGACATCATTTCATCCGTGATCATTGTTTAAAAGGTGACATTTGCTTAAAACATGTATCATTTAGTGACCAATTAGCTGACATTTTTACTAAACCTCTTAAGGAAGATGTGTTTGTGAACATTAAATTGAGACTAGGCATGTGTGATTTAAATTCCTTTGGTTGAATTTATTTTTGACTACATTCATATATCAAATGGTCAAATCATGAGGCATATGTACAATCACATCTGAAGATACATTCATCATGTTGCATACTTGGGCTGAAAAGAGACTTATTTGGAGTTTGGACACATTTTATGACTTATCCATTAGCAAGTCGACTTATCAGGGAATCAGTCGACTTATGATTTTTCAAAGCGTTTGAGGAATGCATAAATTTGAGGATAAGTCGACTTATATAGATCGACAAGTCGACTTATGGAGGTAGATAAGTCGACTTATGAGGGAGACAAGTCGACATATGGTCACACGGAGGCTTTAAAACCTTTTCTTCCCTTTCATCTCCGCATACCTATTCTCTCTAAATCTCTGAAATTCCTCTCATACAACTCGACTTATTTTCTTCAATCTCTTCAAATCTTCCTTACCCATCAATTTTTGACCTCCATTATCTCAAAACCCCCTCATTTTATCTTCAAATCAACCTTCTTTTTCAAAAACCCCTCTCTCAAAACCCTAACCTGTTTTTTTTTCTCCTCTTCTCACTAAAGATCCATGGCTCCAAGACAATCTTCAAGGAAAGGGAAAGAAACCGCTCCTCGACAAGGTCCTCGTTTTCACTTTGGACTAAGAGCTCGTGGGTCCTCTTCGACGGGAGATGCTTCGAGAGACAACGATGTGGTTGAACCTAGGTTTGTGTCAAAGGATGTACAAACTCTCTATTACAAGGTGCTCCAAAATGAGGTATTGATTCCTTCAATGAGATTTGATTGGAGTGAACTAGACCATAGTGAGTTCACTGATGTGTTTACTGAAATTACGAATCTGGAATTGCGAGATTTTTTAGGATTTCATGATGATATTTATGAAGATGTAGTAAGAGAGTTCTATGCGAATCTCATTGTGACTGGTAGTAATGTTGATGAAGGAGTCAATTTAAAATCCAAAATTCATTGTGACTGGTAGTAATGTTGATGAAGGAGTCAATTTAAAATCCAAAATTAACGGGAAAGAAATTTTTCTGTGTGAATCAAATTTGTGTACTCTGTTTCATTTGCCTAGAGGTGGAGTAAGGCCTAGAGCCTCTTTTACTGACTTTGAGATTTTGAGGAATTTGGACGGTGATACTGATGAGGAAGCCGAAGAGAATTTCGGCTATACCGAAGAAAAAGGGGCTGATCTATTGAGTAGGTTATGTTCAGATCATTCCCCTCCCTTTGAGGCAATGGATCTACCTTTAAATTATCGGATATTACATTATGCAATCAATCGGGTTGTTTATCCAAAGAAGGCTAGCAATAATCAGATTATTTCATTAGATAAGGAGATCCTTTGGCACATGGAAGAAGGGAGGAAAATAAATTATCCGAGCTTAGTTATTCAAATGATGAGGAAAAATGCGAGTTTATTGCGAGGACAGCTGAAAGGGAAACCAGTCCGGCATAAAGGAATGCCTTATGTTGCTTTGATAACCTCTCTCTCTCAGTTCCAACGATGCAATCTGGATTCCTATGCTCGTCTTCCTTATCCTCAGAGCTGGAGATTCACGCCTTATAACTTGAGAAGCATGAAGCTGGTTAAAACAGCTGAAAAAGGCTGGGTCTACTTTTATCATGTTGAGAAGCTTGGCTTGACTTTAGAAGGTGAGCAGGTACCTTCGAGGAAACGATCTAAGAGGGCAGCAGATCGTCCAAGTAGCTCACGGCCCAGTAATGTGAGAACGAGTGAGGTATCTCATGAGGAAATTGCTAAAATTAATGAACAATTGGATGATATACATGATCGCATCGATGGTATCCAGTCTGTACTTCATGGGTTTGCAAAGAAAATGGATGCACAACACCGAATGATTAAGAAGATCTTTAAGAAGTTAGGGTGTAGGCACGATGATTCTTCGTCATGATGTGTATTGACTTTTGCCTTGACCGACATTTAACCTTCTGTTTTGTTTTATGTCTTTGGTGCTTTTTGCGTTTGTTGGATTGACATATTTTGTAATGACTATTGCTATTATTTATGTTTGATGTTATGTTTGGTTATAAACTTCATTAATCTTCATTTGAGACTATTTTCCCTATTGATTTTTTTTTATTATGACAAAAAGGGGGAGTAAAATTGGAAATTGATATTTGGTCACAGTCATTTCATTGAGGGGGAGTGAAAATTCATTGATTTGCAACTGTATTGATTTCTAGTTAAATCATTGGTTTATTAATTAAGGGGGAGACAAACTAACCATCAAGACAAGGGATTAAAAACCTTGATCACGTTTTATGTCTTTCAAATTTCTTCTCAATTTCTAAATATTTTGTCATTATCAAAAAGGGGGAGATTGTTGGACCAATGGTGGTTGACAAATTAAATCCCTTTATGTTTCGATAATAATAAAATATCTAGAATTAGTTAAGAAATTATTTCAGGTATTATTCAATGAAAGAATTGTGCAAATCAAGATGAGCAAGTGTTTAATCATTGAAGAAGCAAGATGGGAGTTTCCTTATAAGTGAAAATGGCATAAAACATGAGGATTATAGAAGATTTGGTTGGATGTTATCGTTGAAGGCAACATAAGTCGACTTGCACAGCATAAGTCGACTTACACATGAAGATCTGAACAACATAAGTCGACTAATCATACATAAGTCGACTTATCGAGGACGACAAGTCGACTTATAGAAGAGCGGAGATGAAATTTTACGTAAAATGTTGTCACAAGTCGACTTATACAAGACGACAAGTCGACTTATGGGTACAACAAATTAATTCCAACGGTCCAATTAGCCACAAATGGAAAGGAGATTATCAAGGAACGACTATAACAATCATGCAACGGCTATAATGAGTTCCAACAACTATTTTTCTTCTAGTATAAAGGGTGAATGATTGATGAAGAGATTACCAAGGTTCCATAAGCTAAAATACTCTTCCATTGCTCCAAAATTGCTCATTATTGTTCTTATTTTGTTACACAATTGTATTGAGCACTTGTTCTTCAATTTTTATCATATTTTTCTTACAATTTGAGTGACGAGTGGAAGGTCACTTGTGAGGTAGGATTTGTGCTGAAAGACAAATCGATTGTTAAGGTAGCTTGAGCCGAAAATCAAGTGGCATTGTAAAAAGTTCATACTCAACTACAAAGTGTGCAATAAATTGTTTGCAAAATCCTAAGTGGGAGCTTAGGTAGAGGACGTAGGTCTTAACACCGAACCTCTATAAAAATAGTGTTTCATCTTCTTCCCTACTCTTTTCATTTAAGTTTATTTAAATTATTTTTATGTGTATTAACTTCTGATTTTATTGTAGAAAATTTCAAAAAGCTTAAAGATCTATTCAACCCCCCTTCTAGATCACTTACACTAGAGTCCTTCCATATAATTCTGTCATCCTCCTCATCTAACTATGTGAATTTTGTTTCCTGTTTGATGTGTTCTAGAATGGGAAAGCTATGAAAAACCTGCTTGTTTGTGAGTGCATCAACCACTAAGTTTGCGTCATATATCATTGATTTAAAAATATGTATGGAAACCTATTTTTGCAATGGTCCAATAAATAATCAATTATCACACCATAAACTAGTATTTTTACCATCACTAATTAAGTTAATGACTTTTATCCTGACTTTTCTTCTAGTAGCTAGGATTTTCTTCATAATCCAAGAAGCTTTAAGGATTGGATTGTAATTCCAAATGTTACTAGATTTAATATAGTACCCATGTAACTATTTAGACCAAAAACATTTCTTTTCACTGCATAGCGTCCAAAGTCTTTTAATCAACATGGTAGTGTTTAGAGTTTTTGAAGGGATGATGTTGAGGCCCCTTTCATACTTTGATTTTCAAATCTCAACCTATTTTACTTAAGCCTTGCCTCTAGAATTATTAATTTCAGCCTATAGAAAGTTCCTAATAATCCTATCAATTCGTTTGTTAACAAAAGCTGGTAATACCATATGTGAAGCCTAATATAAATTAATAGAAGTAAGGACAGAGGAAATCAGCTAAACTCTACTAGCTAGTGACAAATTTCTACGCATCCAATTCGAGATTGTTTTATTAATCTTATCAATAAGGAAGGCATAGTCCTTGCAGGCCAATCTGTTCTTTAAAATGGGAACTCTAAGATAAACCATAGGTAGCATCATCAATTTAAATCCAGTGATAGATTTTATGCTATACTCTAGTTGGTTAGCACTCCTGAAAAGTAAAAAAGCCACTTTTAGAGCAATTAATGTCCAAATTTGAGAGTCTTTTAAAGATCTTAAGGTTAACGTTGTAGTATTGATAGATATAAGATCAATATTTGCTAGAAGGATCAAGTCATTGACAAAGCATAGATTTAAAAGTTTGAGTTTCTTTCACTTTGAGTGATATTTGAATGCTTTGGTCCTCACAATGACACTTTTTAAAACTTTATTAAAGACTTCCATTGTAATTGCAAATAAATAGGGGGAGATATGATCACCTTATCGAATCCCCTTTATGTTTTTAATAATCCTAGGAGGCTACCTATTAATAAAAAATTGGAGGCAGGAGTGGAGATCCATTGTCTTATCCATTTGACGAAGATTTGAGGGAAATTTATGGTAACTATAATGATAAAGTCCCAATTGAGATTATCAAAATTTTTCCTTAGATTAATTTTAAGGATATAGTTCTTCCTGCTTTTCTTCTTGGAGTAATTCCTGACCAGTTCTTAGATTAGTAGAATACTATCTCATATAACTCTACTTAGAATGAAAGCCCCACTTAGAATGAAAGCCTCATATACTTGATCAATGAATTTAGGCAGTACATTTTTGAGTCTATCAGCAAGGATTTCAAAAATGACCTCATATATTTTATTGTAGGTATGTAATTAAAAAGGTATTTTGTTAACACCATTGGGGATTATAGTGAAATATGTTTTGTTAAGTTTAGCCAGAAGTATTCCTTTCTTGAAGAACTCCATTATTACATCAATTACCATATGCTTTGTAACACTCCAAGATTTAATGAAAAAATTACCATTGAAGCCATTTGGCCCAGGGGCCTTGTGAGGATCCAAAGACTTTAGAGGCTTCTCAAAAAAGGTCTTTTGTTAACACCATTGGGGATTCGAGTGACGTATGTTTTGTTAAGTTTAGCCAGAAGTATTCCTTTCTTGAAGAAGTCCATTATTACATCAATTACCAAATGCTTTGTAACACTCTAAGATTTAATGAAAAAAATACCATTGAAGCCATTTGGCCCAGGGGCCTTGTGAGAATCCAAAGACTTTAGAGGCTTCTCAATTTCTAAAATAGCCACAGGTCTATAGAGAGATTCTATTTCTAATGTGCTTAGGCTTTCTTTTATCACTTCCTTTATGAAAGGCACTGTAGGAAAGACTTGAATAGGATCAATCATCAATTTAGAGAAGAATTCATAAGCTCCATCAAGTAATAGCTACTAATTATTCAGAATTTCATCCCCCTCTTCCAGGTAGATTATTCTATTTTTGAATCTCTTAGTAGTTACTGCTTTGTGGATGTGGGTACTATTTTTGTCACCTTGCTTATACTATCCTATATGCGATCTTTGCTTCATTAGTGAAAATTCATAATGGATGGCTTTATCAAGATTTCTCATTGCTAATTTCTCCATAACTTGAAGAGTTATAGATGTGGGATTGAAGTATAACTTAGATTGAATTTCATCAAGTTTTCTTTTAGCTGTGTCTAGCAGATGGTGAGTGTTCTTTACATTACTCAAGAAACATATTTTTCATCTCTTATTTGATCAACTTGATTCTTCTTGCATATATAAACTGTTTAGAGCATGTAATAATTGGAAACATGCTATTCCATAGGGCTTCTTGGAAGCTTGCAATATCATTCAGAAAATTATTAAACCTGAATGGCTTTTTAGAGGCTTCTGAAGATTTTTTGTTATCATCATTGGATGGTTGGAAAGCTTGTTGTTCTTAAATAATGTATAACTAGATGGGAATGTTTGAAACAAGTGTTGATTCCCCAAACATCTGTTAAGTTCTTTCGAATAAAGGAACCATCAACTTGGTTATTTTTCTAGGTAAAGAAGCAGTTCCCTAATGGAGTGTCCTAAGCTTGAATATCTTCCAAACAAACTCTAAAATCAAGATATGGAATGCCTACAACTCTTTCTCTAATATATTCTTTTACATTAGTGATTACATCAAATTCCCCAATAGTCATCCAAGGAGTGATATTGTTTATTGTAATATCTCTAAGTTCTTTCCATAGTGTTAGCCTTTGATAAACAGAATTGTGATCATAAATAAATAAGATATGCATGATTGAAGCAGTTATCTTATCTTCCACCTTCATATGCATAAGTTGATCTGAGATAAATTCCACATAGGCTTAGACCACATTAGTATTGTAACAGACCAGAATTCTACCATTGGGATGTTGTGTATGGTTGCTAACTTATTGCTATTGCGCAGGAAGTAGTTTCTGCATGTTGTAATTCTATTGTTTCATTCTTGTTTCCAAATACCAGTAATGCTTGCTTTATTCTTGAAAATTTGCTCTCTTATCATTAACTTTTTATGAGGAACATTGGCTCCTCTAATATTCCATGTTAGGATAATCATATGCAAAAGTCCTTTAACGAGATTTTTTTTCTTTCTTCCTGTTAGACCTTCTAATGCATATTGGTTTAAAATTAGTCTTGGCGGTAGCTTATTGTTCTGTAGTTTCCAAAAGTTCCCCTATATATGCAGATTTATTAGCAACTTCCCCTGTATAATTAGTTATGCTAGCATCATGAATCTCCAAGGTTTTTGTTTATCTATAGGAGTGCTTAGTTCATTCATAAGTATTGTTTCTTAAGGGGTGTTTGATTGTTGATTTTATTACGAAATAACTTCACTGTCTTTTTAGGGAGTCTTTGTTAGATTAGTTTCTTCAACATTCTGGTTTGCTTATTGAGATGTTCTTGATTGTTAGTTTTCCTGTAGAATGAATTCATTGACACTTAGATGTTCTTTCTCTAGATTAATTACAACAACATTGTTTTTAATTAGCTTTTTTTAGTCTCCAGTCCTGAAGACTCTGCTAGTAGATTTCCACACTCTTTTCTTACCTATATTGGGCTTCCACGCATAGCTAACTATTACAACATCTTCAATAGGTTGTAGGTTCTCATCAAGTCTGATTATAGGAATAACATCGAGAATATTGGCTTCTTTTCATGTTTTTCAACCATCTTTTGGTGTTTTTCTCTTCGTTTTTATATTCTTAAACCTTTTGGGGTTTATCCATGTGTTTTTATTCCAAAAATAGTGTTAAATCATCAAAAGTATAAAAAACTCATGATGTGGAAAAGCTAGAATTTTCTCCTTGCACAATCGTGCATGGCCTTGCTCTAGATCGACATCATTATGCATACATGAAATGCATGATCGTGACAGAGGTCTCACCAACTTGCTACCGCTTCATAAGATACACGATCATGCCAAATATTGTTTTCCAGCTCCTTCTTCACCTTTTCTATCTCCACTCATCATCAAACACGTCAAACAACCCTTGAAACATACATGCAAGATCAAATTCTTGCTATAAACAATAATCAATAAAATAAAACACATAAAACATTAACTAGAACATAAATTTAAATGCTAAACACATGATTATCATCTAAAAAAACACTAAAAAAGCACACTTTAATACCTAGGAAATACATTATAATTTACACCTATAAACTTCCCCACACTTAAATTTTTACTTGTCCCCAAGGAAAATAAAAACCTAAAAACAAGCACACACAAAACACACAATCATGCAATAATGCAATAATGTCAAAATGGAATAATTGTGTCAAATCCATGAATTTAATTTAGTCACAAACATCAATCACTTAAAAAGTTACAACAAATTAACTTATTCCATTCATGGTCAAGTGCTTTAATTTAAATACTCATAACAAAAATATCAACACCCTATTCAGAAATCTGTGGCATTTATAAGGATGCACTCACTTTTATTTACCAATTAAAGAGGTAGGTCATCACTAAATATCTTGTAACATCCCGTTACCGATGGGATGTGTACAGTTCATTGCATTCGTATTTGGCATGTGCATGCATTATAGAGTTTGTGTAAAATTGGCATTTGTACGTACATACATGTATGACATATTTCCGACTTAATTTGGACAATTTGAATTTGGAGATGATTAGGTCATGTGTGAAAATTAGGTCATATTAGACTTGGAAATTGAATTTGAATGGGAAATGAAAGTTAGGAAGTTGAATTATGAAATTGGAGTATATGATAATGAGTTTTCTATTTTTGAGGATTTATAGGAATTTTTCTGGAATTTTCGGAGAAATAGGCTCGGACCAAAAAATTTGATCGATGACTGATTAATTGGATTTTCGGTTCCGAAATTGATTACCAATGGCACGGATATACTAGAAATTAGAATTGAGGAATTAGGGCTTAGTCATTGGAATTCGGGAGAAATTAGAATTAGAAATTGACTTGAGGTGGTTCGGATCGATCGACGGTGGCATTTAAATTAGCCAAACAAGCCCTTGTTTCTTTTTATATATATATAGCCTCACCTTTGAAAATTTCTCCACGGTTTTCTTCTTGCTTCCGATCGAAATTTCCTCTTCCTTCTTCCTTCATTATAGATTTCTTTGTGATTTCTCCTTGCTTTTAGTTTCCTCTTCCACCGTTGAATCTTTCCCCTTTGGATTGTGTGAAGAAGAGTTGAGAATGGGTTTGAGATGGAGAAGCCGTGGGTGTCGATGATATCCGTTGGGTGTGATTGTTGAAGATTTGAGGTTATTAAACAAGTAAGTTACTTCCATCTTGTCTCTTATGGTTTGATTAGTTGATTTATAAAGTTATGTGGATGATTTGGTTTGAATATTAAAGGATTTGTGATTTAGGGTTTTCGATATGTATTTTCGGTGATTTTAAGGTTGAATTTTAGGAATTTAATTGTTTGATGAAATAAAGGTTAAAGAGTAGTTGTATGATAGGTATGGAATTATTTAGAGTGATTTGTGAAGTTAAAACTGGATTTGAAGAAGATTTCATCAAAAATCTGGAGATTTGGATTTTCCGGCGTGTCCGTGGTCAGACGCATGACGCGATGATTTAACACGCCATGGCGAAAGGTGATTAACCGGGACCAATGGCGCGCGGTTTGCCGCGGCGAGGCGTGTTTACGTCGCGGCGAAGGTGGTTTGAGAAGGGAGCTCGCCACGGCAAGGGAGCTGATGCCGCGACGAGGAATGCTTGTTTCTAAAAATTTGAAATTGAGGTTTTTAAGTGAGGGGATTTGCGAATTTGATGATTCAATTATTATGGATTAAATTCAATTTGGAGATTAGGAATTTGGGAATTTAGAAATTGAGATCGGGAAATTTGGAATTTGTGTCGGGAATGTCATAACACGTATAGTACGTACATTATTCGATTCTTATGCATCATTGGACATTAGAATTGGTACATTTTATAATGTTAATTATAATTTGATTGTTATAGCGGCTCAAGTGGATCGTCGATCATCGGGGCGTGGCGAGACTTCCGGCAAAGAGTTCGGAAGTTCAGAGGTGAGTAACCTAGTTGGTTTCTCAACCTTTATGTGTTTAATTTTATGCAAATATGCCATGTGGAGTTAAGGACGGATTATATGTGTTTGATTTGATTGATTCCGGACCACGGGTGTTCGGGATAGTTGGACTGTGATATAGAAGTGTTGGTCGTGCATAAATTGTTCATAATTGATTTCAAATGGTGAGAATTAGGTATATGGAATTCTAATATAATGCATGTATTGTAAAATGGACATGTGCATACATGCATAACAGTATGATCAGATAAAAAGGCAGTTGTGACCGGTGCAACATCAGATATGAGAGCTTTAAGCTCAACGCACGTGGCTTCGTGCCCAACGATTGTCGAGCTATATGCTCAACGATTAGGCTTTTGAGCCCAATGTTTGAGCCTATGGCTCAACGATATGAGCTCAAAGCACGGTCACAACAACGAAAGAAAATGAAAGAGTCACATGTACATTACATATATGAATATTTATATGCGAATTGTGTGAAAGGCGATACGCCTTATATGTGTGAATTTGGTAATGCATGGATTAATTTGGAATGTGATATTATGTGATACAATGTGAATTGATTGTATATGCATGAGTTGAGTAAACCATCGATGATGGTTACTCATTGAGTTTCGCAAACTCACCCAAATTGCGACTATTTTTCAGGATAGTGATAGTTTGATTTCTAGCTCCGATCAGTGAGACTTATCCTGCTGTGTGTGCCGGCGAGAGGAGCATGGCCCACAGGTCTGTCAGTTGGGGATCTTTTGGGGGTATTTTGTGGATGACTTATGTAGGGGCTATGTTAGTCCTTTTTGGGTCGTACAGATGTATATGACTGATGATGTATTGACGGTTTCATGAATGAATGGAAATGAATCTTTTGGTTTTAAATTCTAGCGAATTTGATTTTACTGCTTTCTTTGTATGGATGCCATGAGGTTATAGAAATGATAGTTTGGTAGTGCACCCTCGTCATAGGTTGTGCATCGGTACGACCTACGGGCGACCCAGTGTATACTCTACGGTGAGGGGGCGCTACATTAGATAGTATCAGAGCATAGTTTGGCATCTTTTGGGCATAGTATATTTTAGGCTTGAATTTCGTAAGGAAAGCAAGAAATTGATCAGATTTGTGACTTTATTGTAGGTCATCCATTTTTGGTGATCAAGTTGATCAACGGGTGACCAAAGATCATCGGAGCGAGTAGGAGTCTTACGTGCGATGTTTGAGGAGCACCTCAGTAGTTCCATGAGACGGAACAGAGGTATGATCGCTTTGCATAAGGTAGGGGTGTCGATTCACGGCAAAGATGCACCGCCGAGGCTGAGGGTTGGTTGGAGAGGACCGAGCGGATCTTAGATCAGATGGATTGTGACCCTGAGGAGCGCTTCGATTATGCTGTTTATTTGCTCCAGGGTCTAGCTTATCATTGGTGGAAGACTGTCCCGGGTAGTTCCACCAGGCCTTGTGTGTTGATTTGGGCTGATTTTCTGAGGCCTTTCCGAGATAATTTCATGCCCAAGGAGTATTTGGATATGAAGATGCAGGACTTTTTAGAGTTGAGACAGGGATCGATGATGATGGCGATTTTGAGGTCGATTTAATGATTTGTCAACAGATCGTCTGTTCGATTGCCTCCGAGGGTGATAGATGCGGAGATTTGAGGAGGGTGAATCTGGATATTCGTACTAGGTTAGCCCGATCGGATATGGGTACCTTTGTGGAGATGAGATCATTCTTTGTCGATCGAAGCGACTCTTGAGACAGAGCCGAGTGAGATCGGTCGAGGATCTGGAGGTAAGAGATCCAAATGTGATCGTGGTAGCTCCGTAGAACACGAGCGACGCCTTGAGCGAGTTTAAATCATTTGGGAGATTGCACGATCGGGTTGGTTGAGAGAGGGAGATTTGGGCGGTGGGAGTGGCGATAGTAGTGGCAGAGAGGCAGTCAGCCTTGCCAATTTGTATTCATTGCGATAAGAGGCACTGATGGAAGTCTTTGGAGAGTGACAGAGCTTGCTTAGCTTGTGGTTCGATGGACCACATGATCGAGTTGTCCTCGACTTTGGGAGTCGGTCATTGCTAGTGGGAGAGTGGTAGTAGCTCGACAGTGCAAAGCAGAGCCCGTGTGATGACACTGGATTTAGGGGAGGCGAGCCCGAGGTAGAGCGGAGATTCTATGTGGGAACCGAGGGACGAGGCGAGAGTCGCGATCCAGGCGTGGTCTATGCCATGACCAGCGGGAGGCCCAGATTCTCTGAGGTGGTTGCAGTTTTCTTCTCTCTCGATATAGAGGTGTATGCATTGATAGATCCAGGTCCACGATTCATTTATTGCACCGCATGTGGCATGTAGATTGCATGTGGATAGGGAGATGCTCTGATATGGGTTGCGGTGAGTACAACTTTAGGTAGTACTATTGCTTTAGGAGAGATCTGCAGGGATGCCCGATTCGGGTAGATTCAGTGAAGATTAGTCTGATTTGATTGTGTTACCCTTCAGAGATTGATTTGATTTTGGGATGGATCGCTCCTCGCCCATAGGGCTATTTTGGATTGTTATACCAAGGAGGTAGTATTGAGTCTCTGGTCACCGAGGTCAGATTTGAGGTGTTAGTCGGCAATTGCCAGCCAGGATGATTTCGTTTGTGAGTGCTTTGAGGTTGATGAGAGGTGGCTGTGAGGCTTATTTGGCGCATGTGGTGGACTCTAGAGTGCAGCAGAGAGGTTCTGGATGTCCCCGTGATCGTGGAGTTCCATATGTGTTTCCCGAGGAGTTACCGGGTTTGCCGCCGGATCGGGAGATAGAGTTCGAGATAGACCTCGTTCCAGGTACCGCTCCTATATCGATACCTCCGTATAGGATGGCACCGGTGGAACTGAGGGAGCTTAAGGCTCAGTTGCAGGAGTTGTTGGATAAGGGGTTCATCAGGCCGAGTGTTTCGCCGTGGGGAGCTCCGGTATTGTTTGTGAAGAAGAAGGACAGGATTATGAGGCTT
This sequence comes from Erythroxylum novogranatense, assembly GCA_029891385.1. Taxonomy (NCBI): domain Eukaryota; kingdom Viridiplantae; phylum Streptophyta; class Magnoliopsida; order Malpighiales; family Erythroxylaceae; genus Erythroxylum; species Erythroxylum novogranatense. Next base: position 40,372,424 of record CM057234.1, on the reverse strand, counting down.
TGCATCGATTACAGACAGCTCAATCGGGTTACTGTTAAGAATAAGTACCCACTGCCTAGGATCGATGACTTATTTGATCAGTTGCAGGGAGCTCAAGTGTTCACCAAGTTGGATTTGAGATCCGGTTATTATCAGTTGAGGATCGCAGAGGCCGATGTGCCTAAGAGCACTTTTAGGAGCAGGTATGGGCATTACGAGTTCTTAGTGATGCCGTTCGGGTTGACTAATGCCCCGACAATCTTCATGGCCTTGATGAATAGGGTTTTTCAGCCATACCTGGATCAGTTTGTGATCGTATTCATCGATGACATTTTGGTATATTCGAGGTCTAGACAGGAGCATGCGGAGCATCTGAGGATAGTACTGCAAATCATGAGGGACAGACAATTATATGCCAAATTTACTAAGTGTGAATTTTGGCTCGATGAGGTGGTGTTCCTAGGCCACATAGTATCTGGTGAGGGTATCCGGGTGGATCCTCACAAGATTGAGGCAGTGAGGAGTTGGGAGATTCCGAGGAACGTGTCAGAGTTGAGGAGTTTCCTCGGATTGGCAGGATATTACAGGAGGTTTGTCGAGGGATTCTCAGTGAGCTCCGCCCCCTTGACAAGACTTCTGAGGAAGGGAGTAGCCTTGATTGGACGGATGAGTGTCGAGGAGTTTTGATGAGTTGATACATCGGTTGACGACGGCGCGGTGTTAGCCCCGCCATCTGGGCGGGAGGATTTGAGGTATTTAGTGATGCTTCGCGGAGGTTTAGGTTGTGTGCTGATGCAGTATGGGAGAGTCATAGCCTATGCATCGAGAAAGTTGAGAGCCCATGAGGGTAATTATCCTGTGCATGACCTGGAGTTAGCAGCAGTTGTATTTGCTCTGAAGATCTGGAGACATTATCTGTATGGGGAGACCTTCCAGATCTTCACCGATCATAAGAGTTTGAGGTACTTGTTGAGTCAGCGAGAGCTGAATCTGAGGAAGAGGAGGTGGTTAGAGCTGCTTAAGGATTACGACTGCACTATCGAGTACCACCCAGGGAAGGCCAATGTGGTGGCTGATGCATTGAGTAGGAGATCGCATGGTAGTGCAGCTTAGATTCAGGTTTCGAGGTTGTCGTGCTTAGTTTAGTTGAGAACTCTCAATGTGCAGATGGATTTGAGTCAGGAGGGATCTCTGATAGCGACTTTGAGGCTGAGGCCAGTATTGCATGATCGGATCAGGAGAGTTCAGGATCGGGATCCGGTATTGGTGAGACTGATGGATAGAGTCAGATCAGGATGGCAGTCTGAGTTTGAGCTGAGGGATGGTACTTTGTGGATGGGCGGAGGTTGTGTGTTCTGATATAGATGATTTGAGGCGGAGATTTTGGAGGAGGCTCATTTGGTCGCTTATGCCATGCATCCTGGTGTCACCAAGATGTATCGCACTCTTAAGTTGCATTTCTGGTGGCCAGGTATGAAGAGGCATGTAGCGGAGTTTGTTTCTCGGTGTTTGACGTGCCAGCAGGTTAAGGCTGAGCACCAGGCCCCAGTTGGGAGATTGCATTCGTTGCTCATTCCGGAGTGGAAATGGGAGCGTATTACGATGGACTTTATCATGGGTTTGCCCAGGACGCCGAGGCGATGACGCCTATCTGGGTCATAGTGGACCGATTGATAAATCGGCTCACTTCTTGCCGATGAGGAGAGTAATACCTTGATCGGTTGGCCCGAAGTATGTAGCAGAGATAGTTCGACTGCATGGGGTCCCAGTTTCGATAGTGTCAGATAGGGATCCCAGATTTACTTCGAGGTTCTGGAGGAGCCTGCAGTCAGCTATGGGGACCAGATTGAACTTTGACCTGATGTTTCATCCTCGAGATGATGGGTAGAGTGAGAGGACTATTCAGACTGTTGATGATATGTTAAGAGCCTGTGTGTTGGAGTTTCGAGGTGCATGGGATCAGTATTTGCCTCTGGTAGAGTTTGCTTATAATAATCAGTACCAGAGCAGCATTGGGATGGCACCGTATGAGGCGCTTTATGGGAGACCGTGTAGATCCCCTCTTTATTGGGATGAAGAGGGTATGAGGATATTAGAGGGTCCCGAGCTGATCCAGGACACAGTAGATAAGGTACAGTTGATTCGGAGTCGCAAAAAGGCGGCTCAAGACAGGCAGAAGAGTTTTGTGGATCAGCATCGGAGAGAGATGGAGTATGCTGTAGGAGATAGAGTGTTCCTCAGAGTGTCTCCGTGGAGAGGAGTTCTCAGATTTGGCCGTAAGGGCAAGTTGAGTCCTCGGTATATTGGTCCATATGAGATTACCGAAAGGATAAGACCGTTGGCCTACAGGTTGGCCTTGTCGAGTGAGATGTCACAGCTTTATGATGTTTTCCATGTGAGCATGCTTCGGAGATATCGATCTGACCCGACTCATGTGATTCCGGTTCAGGAGGTAGAGATTGCCAGCGATTTGAGTTATGTTGAGGAACCGGTGCGGATTATTGGATCGCGGGTTAAGCAGTTGAGGTCCAGGGTGATTCCATTGGTGAAAGTCCTTTGGAAGAACCACTCATCAGAGGAGGCGACTTGGGAGACTGAGGAGCACATGAGGAGGCAGTACCCTCATTTGTTAGATCAGTCAGGTAAGAAAATTTCGGGACGAAATTTTTATTAGGAGGGGAGAATTGTAACATCCCGTTACCGATGGGATGTGTACAGTTTATTGCATTCGTATTTGGCATGTGCATGCATTATAGAGTTTGTGTAAAATTGGCATTTGTAAGTACATACATGTATGACATATTTCCGACTTAATTTGGATAATTTGAATTTGGAGATGATTAGGTCATGTGTGGAAATTAGGTCATATTAGACTTGGAAATTGAATTTGAATGGGAAATGAAAGTTAGGAAGTTGAATTATGAAATTGGAGTATATGATAATGAGTTTTCTATTTTTGAGGATTTATAGGAATTTTTCTGGAATTTTCGGAGAAATAGGCTTGAACCGAAAAATTTGATCGAGGACTGATTAATTAGATTTTTGGTTCCGAAATTGATTACCAATGGCACGGATATGCTAGAAATTAGAATTGAGGAATTAGGGCTTAGTCATTGGAATTCGGGAGAAATTAGAATTAGAAATTGACTTGAGGTGGTTCGGATCAGACGGGTGGCATTTAAATTAGCCAAACAAGCCCTTGTTTCTTTTTATATATATATAGCCTCACCTTTGAAAATTTCTCCACGGTTTTCTTCTTGCTTCCGATCGAAATTTCCTCTTCCTTCTTCCTTCATTGTAGATTTCTTTGTGATTTCTCCTTGCTTTTAGTTTCCTCTTCTACCGTTGAATCTTTCCCCTTTGGATTGTGTGAAGAAGAGTTGAGAATGGGTTTGAGATGGAGAAGCCGTGGGTGTCGATGATATTCGTTGGGTGTGATTGTTGAAGATTTGAGGTTATTAAACAAGTAAGTTACTTCCATCTTGTCTCTTATGGTTTGATTAGTTGATTTATAAAGTTATGTGGATGATTTGGTTTGAATATTAAAGGATTTGTGATTTAGGGTTTTCGATATGTATTTTCGGTGATTTTAGGGTTGAATTTTAGGGAATTTAATTGTTTGATGAAATAAAGGTTAAAGAGTAGTTGTATGATAGGTATGGAATTATTTAGGAGTGATTTGTGAAGCGAAAAACTGGATTTGAAGAAGATTTCAGTCAAAAATCTGGAGATTTCTGGATTTTCTGGGCGTGTCCGTGGTTGTACGCCGCGACGCATGACGAACACGCCGTGGCGAGCAGGATTGCTTCGGGACGAATGGCGCGCGGTTCGCCGCGGCGAGGCGGCGAAGGTGGTTTGAGAGGGGAGCTTCGCCGAGGCGAGGGAGCTGATGCTGCGACGAGGAATGCTTGTTTCTGAAAATTTGAAATTGAGGTTTTTAAGTGAGGGGATTTGCGAATTTGATAATTCAATTATTATGGATTAAATTCAATTTGGAGATTAGGAATTTGGGAATTTAGAAATTGAGATCGGGAAATTTGGAATTTGTGTCGGGAATGTCATAACACGTATAGTACGTACATTATTCGATTCTTATGCATCATTGGACATTAGAATTGGTACATTTTATAATGTTAATTATAATTTGATTGTTATAGCGGCTCAAGTGGATCGTCGATCATCAGACGTAGGCGAGACTTCCCGGCAGTAGCTCGGAAGTTCAGAGGTGAGTAACCTAGTTGGTTTCTCAACCTTTATGTGTTTAATTTTATGCAAATATGCCATGTGGAGTTAAGGAAGGATTATATGTGTTTGATTTGATTGATTAGGACCACGGGTGTTGGGATAGTTGAATTTGTGATATAGAAGTGTTGGTGGTGCATAAATTGTTCATAATTGATTTCAAATGGTGAGAATTAGGTATATGGAATTCTAATATAATGCATGTATTGTAAAATGGACATGTGCATACATGCATATGAAGATGATCGATAAAAGGCGGTTGTGACCGGTGCAAACCCATTGATATGAGAGCTTTAAGCTCAACGCACAAGGCTTCGTGCCCAACGATTGTCAGAGCTATATGCTCAACGTATTAGGGCTTTTGAGCCCAATGTTTCAGAGCCTATGGCTCAACGTATATGAGCTTAGGCGCACGGTCACAACAACGAAAGAAAATGAAAGAGTCACATGTACATTACATATATGAATATTTATATGCGAATTGTGTGAAAGGCGATACGCCTTATATGTGTGAATTTGGTAATGCATGGATTAATTTGGAATGTGATATTATGTGATACAATGTGAATTGATTGTATATGCATGAGTTGAGTAAACCATCGATGATGGTTACTCATTGAGTTTCGCAAACTCACCCAAATTGCGACTATTTTTCAGGACATTGATAGTTTGATTTATAGCTCCGATCAGTGAGACTTATCCTGCTGTGTGTGCCGGCGAGAGAAGCATGGCCCACAGGTCTGTCAGTTGGGGATCTTTTGGGGGTATTTTGTGGATGACTTATGTAGGGGCTATGTTAGTCCTTTTTGGGTCGTACAGATGTATATGACTGATGATGTATTGACGGTTTCATGAATGAATGGAAATGAATCTTTTGGTTTTAAATTTAGCTAATTTGATTTTTACCGCTTTCTTTGTATGGATGCCATGAGGTTATAGAAATGATAGTTTGGTAGTGCACCCTCGTCGTAGGTTGTGCATCGGTACGACCTACGAGCGACCCGGTGTATACTCTACGGTGAGGGGGCGCTACATATCTACTCATGGAATTTTTTAAATGTTTAATAAGAAGATCAACAGGTTCATTTTTATTGACACCATTATAGTTTTAAATTTTATTAATGATAAACTAGTATTTTGATACGAAGGCAAATACTTTATCATGAATGTCTCCCTAGAACTTAACTTGGTTATGTTTTATCAAGCTTCATTGGAGTGTCATTCTAGCCTTTTAATGTTAAGAAAAACATTTTATTGTGAATGCCTCCACTTACTCAGCTATATCACAACTTACAGCTGCTTATCAGCTTTATTCTTAACTAATTTTTTTTTCAAAATGGACCAGTGGAATAGGAAATTTATTTAACATAGATTTTCTTATATTTATTTCCTAACCTACATCATTTCTTCCTAGTCAATCACTCCTATAAAAGGGTACTTACGATGCCGACCAATTTAAATGAATTTAATTATAAGTGCCTCTAAACAAGTGTCATAAAATGAAAAAAAAAACACATTTTACGACACTTGTCTCTACACTTACACCTGAACAACATATTTTCCTTAATGTGGTAAAATGACACACAACTAAAACTCCACTCATAACATATATAAAAAATAAAAGGAATAAAAAACAAGGGCAAGAATACTTATAAGGATTGTGGTGGTGATGGTTTCAGAGAACTTGGACACACTATATGTCATGAACATCCATCAATTTAACTCATTAGAAAATCATAGAAATAAGGAAACAAATGCACAAAAAATTACAAAAATACTTAGAACATAACATGCTAATCTTAAGTTCATTGGTTTGACCATTTCAGCTTAATTTTTCAACCAACTCTTTTTTCGAATTTTAAGTTCTTATGCATCATCACATTAGGAATTATGCTTCTTATGTCCAAAAGTTTTCAACCCATGGCTGTCATTCTCTTTCTTATTTTGTTCACCACTCTCTTTTCTTGTTCCCCATCAATTTTTAATTTAAAAAATGGTGGTTTCTTAATGGAGGATAACACGAGTGCTTTTTTTTTCTTACTAATGATTTATGTTTTAATTTGTCACCCAATTCCTCCTCCTCTTGCTGTTTATCATCTTTCACATCTTTAAGATCACCATCTTGTTTATATCTCTACTCTTGCTCTTTTACACACTAATCAACTATATCAATCTTTATGAAAGAGTTTCCATTCTTCAAATTATTTAATGTCTTGCTCATATTGAACTCAGCTTGTTTATCACCAATCTAAAGGATTAGTTTCTCTTTATAAGCATCCACTAAGGCTCTTCCTATATTCATAAATGTTCTACCAAGAATTAATGGAAAATTCCTATCGTCTTCAAAGTCTAACGCAACAAAGTCCACCAAAGTGATGAACTTGTCTACCTTGACTATCACGTCTTCCATACACCAAGTGATTTCTTTATGGGTTGATCTACTAACTAGATGAGCGCAGAAGCACATTTCCTAGCCCCAATTTCTTAAAAATTGACAAAGGCGTAGGATTAACACTTACATTTAAGTCACATAAACATTTAACAATTTTTAAATTGCCAATAATCACAATGTATAGTAAAAATCCTAGGTCATTCAATTTTAAGGCATATGGTTGGTAATTATAGAGCTATAGCTTTAAGTCAACAAGACCGTTTGATTATCCTTCTAAGTCCACTTTTTTGATAGTATATCCTAAGGAAATTCACATACTTGGGCATGTTTTCCAAAGATTCCATAAGGTTCAAGTTTATTTGCAATTTCTTTAACTTTCTACGAGCTTTCCAAATTACACATCTATTTGATTTTTCTTCAGCCTTTATGGAAATGGAATCTTTGGTGCATATAGAGGGGGAGGGAAATATGGAGTTTCCTTTCTTTTCTCTTCTTTCTTGTCCCTTTTCTCTTACTCTTCTTCTTGGTGGGATTTAGTTTCCTTTTTGTTTGTTTCTTCCAACTCTTTCTCTTTTCTATATATGATGACTTTCTGTTGCTCCCTTGGATTAGACTCCGTGTTACTCAGGAAACTCTTTAACTTTCATGTGGAAAATGCATTGGCTAATTAACCCACTTGAACCTCCAAATTTTGGATGAAAGATGCATGGTTCTTTGCAATTTGATTGAATTTAGGTTTCATCTTTTTTGGCTCTCATTTTGGCTCGTGAATTTAGAATTCAACACATCTATTAACTTTTCCATCTTTAATTCCAAAGAACCAAGTCTACCTTACTAAAATCCTTGTGGGCTTTGAGCTTTTATTAGATTCCTCACAACATTGTTAGACTAAAAAAATTTTGAGTGATTCTTCCTCCAAGAATGTAAGTGTTAGAATAAAGCTATTACTGCCCCGACCATATTGTGCTCCCATATAGTTGAGCTGCTCCATATTGTTATTTTCTACTAGGAAGCAATCAACTAAGACATAACTTTTTTGTCCACATAATTCGCATCCATGTTTAATTGCCTTGAGTGGGCTGGAAAAAAGTGACTTTCCAGTTGTTTAATTATTTGGCTTAGTTTGCTACTTCAATATGAAATGTTGTTACTGAATTCACAACAATCACTCCTTTATGATCTCGAAAGGTTGGATACTATTTACTCCTCTCTAATGTCCATAGACAGTTTCTACTTTCCATCTTTTCTAAAAAACATACGTGATGTTGATTATTTTCCTCGTTAGAGAATCACCAATTGTTGCATCTATGGTGCCATAAGTAGGTATATTTACACCATTATAAAAAGTTTGCAAAATGAACTCTTTAGGTAAGTTATGATGTGTACAACTCCTTTGCAACTCTTTGAATCTCGTTTAAGCTTTATACAGTGACTCCCCTTTGCTTTGTTGGAAATTGATTATCTCCTTTATTATCTTGATGGTTTTCATTAAGGGAAAATATTTAGCCAAAAGAGCTTATACCAGTTGTTCCTATGTTGTTGTGTTCTTTAGGCTAAGAGAATTCAACCATACCTTTGCTTGATCTTTAAGTGTGAACAGAAATAGCCTCATCTTAGTTTCTTCCTTCAAGAATCCATTGTATCAAAAAGTGTCACAAATCTTTAAAAAGTTGGCCAAATGGGCACTAGGATTCTCATTAGCTAGTCTATAAAATTGGACATTAGTTTTAGCATATTCAACAATGTTAGTTTAATTTAAAAAATGTTAGTTTGCATTAGTGGTGCATTAATGGTCTCGTTATTCCTTTCTAGTTAACATTGAACCCTAGCCTCATGAAGTCCAAAGGGGTTGTTATTTTTCTTTATTCCTTTCCTCCATCATTTTTCTCTCTATTACTTTTTGGTGCTCGCTTTTCAAATCTTTCTTGTTGTGTGATATCGGACACCTACAGATCTTTTATTCATGCACTTACAATAAAAAAAAGTGTTAAAATCCTTAAATAAAGGTAATTGTAACCGTAGTATATGCTGAAAAACAATCCCAAATAACAGTGCTAAAAAATTGTTGAAGTTTTAAATTAAAAACCTTTTTTATTGCAAGTATGTAAATCATAACTTATAGCGTCAAAAGTATCATCCCACGAGGATTCAATTAGTTACCCAACAATTCTTGTAAACTTTGTTTAAGGTAAATGATAAGATAAACCACTAAAAGTTAAACTAAAGACAAAGAATTTGTAATTAAACAATGAACTAAGTAGTAGTTATTGGTTGATTGATAAGTGATGAAAACTAGGAATTACTTCTATCTTTATTTTTTCACTTCACCTTCTTAAGTTAATACTACTTGAACTTAGGTATCCAATAATTATGATTATCCTCTCTTGTGATTTAATCAAGTAATCCTAATTAAAGTAGATAGAAATTGAATTGTGATCTCTTGATATATCAAAACTTTTCCTAACTATGCCATTAGATTTAAAGTAATCCTACGACGACACAACAACAACAACAACACCTAATGAAAGTCCTAATGAAATGTAAGGTATGGGGAGGTCCAATAATACACAACCTTACTCCTACATAGTAGAGAGGTTGTTTTCAATATGCCCACATGTAATGGAATCCTATAGGCAACTGATAAGTAATTAAGATCTCTCTTTAGTTACCTATTAATTTGATGTTTATAAGTCTATTACGGTATCAACTATTATTTTTGAAACGTTAACGATTGCGCTCAACGCATATTATTCATGTCTAAGGATAAAACGTCATACAGGAAAAAAGGAGGGCATACCCCCATTCAAAATCAGACATAGAATTGGCCGCCCTAGCTATCTTATGAGCAACCTGATTCGCTGATCTTTTAACAAAAGCAGTGGAAATAAACCGATGCTCTTGAAGAAGAGCTTTACAATCCTCAATAATCATCGAAAAATATGATGGAAAGTGATGCACGAATGTCAGAAATTGATTAATTATTTGACAATCCGTTTCCACACAAATAGGCCCATAAGAGAGGCCTTTTATCCAACTAAGAGCTTCTCGAAAACATAATGCTTCCCTAATTTGAGGATCCCTCCATCCCGGTAAAATCATTAACTTGCCTGCACAGTTTAACCCTTTGCAGTCCCGGATCACCATTCCCAATCCATGAAAACCCGAAGTTAAGAGTGCCACATCAACGTTACATTTATAATGATTCAGTGCGGGTGCTTACCACTTGGAAGGGTATATGGGTTGAAGCCTTGCTGATGAATTGTGTCTCCTGTGTTGAGCATTCTTCCATTCCAATAATAACGTGTTGGCCCTATGAAAAATTGAGTAAGGATCCTTCGTTTGTTGCTACCATATAACTTCATTCCTGTAAGTCCATAAGCTCCATAAAAGCATGCAATATTCCTCCTGCTGTGTCCTTGATCCACCCAACATAATAACAGTGAGCCATCGATGTAACGTAACAATATGGGATAAAGACCAGTCAACAGAGAAAAGAGACCAAACCGATCGAGCAAAATCATAGTGAAGAAACAGATGGTCTTTAGTTTCTGATGAGTTGTCGCAAAATGGGCATGTATCTCTTATGTCAACATGTCATCCATTTAAATTGGCTCTACACGGAATTGCCTTCCTCAAAAGCCTCCAGATAAATAGTTTTACCTTACTAGGAATATGTAACTGCCAAATCTTCTCCTATGGGAATCCTGTGTTTCGAAACTCGATGTTCACATCTTCCATAGCCACTCTATACCCTTCTTTTACTTTATATTCCCCTTGATTGTTAAACATCCACAACCAATCATCCTGTCGTCTTGATAAGCTAAGTGGGATCTGTAAAATCAGGTCTGCGTCTCGTTGGGTGAAGACTCTTTTGATTTTTGTTTCATCCCACCGATGATCCTCCATTAAATCGGCAGCGTATGTAACTTCCGCATTAAAATCTGATTGTATGAACGGGTCGCTATCATCCATCAACCAGGGATCACGTCAGATCTGTATATCATGCCCATCTCTAACCCTTCTTCGACATCCCTGGAGCAAAATAGACTTGGCTTGATGTATACTCCTCCAAATTTGGCTGGGGTTGTTTCCCAAGTCTGCTGAAAGGAAATCCGTATTAGGGAAGTATCTGGCTTTAAGGATTGTTGCTGCTATCAATTTTGGAAATTTAAGAAGTCTCCATCCTTGCTTTGCCAAAAAAGCAAGATTAAAGTGTCTAAAATCTCGTTACCCCAAGCCGCCAAATTTTTTTGGTACAGTTAGCTTCTTCCATTGCATCCATCGTAGACCTCTGTTATCACTTCCCCCATTATGTCAGAAGAAGTCGTTCATCAAGGTCTCCAGCTCTTGACAAGTCGAAAGTGGTAGTAAAAAAAGCGACATCAGATAGTTGGGCATAGCCTGTGCAACCGTTTGTAACAAAATATCTTTCCTAGCTTTGGATAACACCTTAGCTTTCCATCCTTGTAGCCGCTTTGTAAGTTTTTCTGTCACATAATGAAAAACTTGTCTCTTACCCCTTCCTATGACCGACGGCATGCCCAGATAATTGGTAGGTTCCGAAGTTTCTGCAACCCCTAGTGTATGGCATATCAACTCTTTCATGATAGAGAGAGTATTAGGAGTGAATGATATACCTGATTTGCCAAGATTAATTTGTTGACCCGACGCCTGTTCATAAAGGTACAAGATAGTTTTCAATGTATTCGCCTCTTCCACTGTAGCTCTACCAAAAATTATGGCATCGTCAACAAAAAATAGATGCGACACTGGAGTAGCGCCTCTTGCAACGACCGTCCCATGAATATGTCCTCGGGCTTGTGATTTCTGTAAGCTCGCAGATAATCCTTCCGCACAAATGATGAATAAATATGGAGACAGCGGGTCTCCTTGTCGCAAGCCTCTATTGGGAATCAAAGGTCCATATTCTTCGTTACCGTGGACAAAATAATAAGTCACCGATGTTACGATGTTCAACTCTAGTTGTGCAACATAACACAAATTATCTAATCTTGTTGGGGCCCGTTTTTGGAGTTTAATTCTAGAGTCATAAAATGTGAGCGTATTACCTTATAGGGTTAAAATTTGAAATGAAAACTTCACCACCAGCCATGGCGGGTTTGTCAAGGCAAATTAATGTTTCGCCACAGCGAAACTATGGAAGTATTTCCAATGACCTTTTGGGACAAGTTCACCGCGGTGAAGTCTCAAGGACGAGCCAATGCCTTCAGGACAAATACGTCATGGCGAAGGTACCAGAATCAAACTAAAATACCCTTCGGCAAAGGTTCGTGGCGACCAAGTTTGGCTTCGTCGTGGAAAAACCTTCGATTTCAAACACCCAAACCCAACTATCCATCTTTGCACATACAATTCCAAAACCCTTAACCCCTCAACCGAAAGGATAAATGCAACCATAAACAAAATAAACTTCTGCAATTCTTAGCCTCTTGAGAATGAAATGCGAAACTTAGATAGTCATGAGCTAAAACACAAATATATTTCATTAATCATCAAAAGAAGAGTTTTACAAAACTTTAATGGACATTTCAAGCCATAATACATCATTAGTCTCATCATCCAAAAATTACAAAATATGTAGGTTTGGAGTGATGCCTTGACTCTCAATTACTCGATCTCTAGCTCATCACCTGAAGATGAGAAAGAATGGGGGGTAACCTTGAAAGCTCGTGGGTAACAAGTTTATAACAGAGAAACAAGCTAAACCATTAAAAATATTCATTGAGTCTATAAAACACGTATTTCTTAAATTTTAAACTTGTCAAACAATTCATAATCATATAAGCATGTATTCATCAAACTTGTCAACAAATCATAAACCCATCAGCAATCAGAATGGTTTGGGTAGGTCCATAAGGGAGTTCTTGCGAATCTCCAGTAATAACGGAATGGACTATCACAAACTCACATAATGGTTTTATGTAGTTCATAAACATGAGGGAGTCTGTGAAGGAGCTTGATGCCACTATCGGCCAAGCGAGAGAAACCTTTAACAGAGTCGATGTATATGTGACATAAAAAAATGGACCACCATTAATCCACACAAACATGAATTTCAAGAATTTCAAACACATTGTCCAAAAGGTACATTTTGGAAACATGATTTTCATAATCATGATACATTTCAAATACCATTTCATAAATCATCAACAAAATTCAAGTACCAAACGCGTAACAATTTTTCAAATCATTTAAGAAGCAATAAATGCAACATTTAAGAAGAAATAAATTTAACATATATAAAGCAGTTGGAATCATTTAACTCTATTAATTTGAAAAACCATTTATGGCTTTTTAACTCAACTGTAAACATGTAACCCACCTTGATTTCTTACTTAAAAACTTGCTTAAAGGTGTCTTTCCTCTTGCTCCTCTTGCCTTTCTTAATTCCCTTTAATATTGACAAAAATTCCAATTCAATATGAATTCAAATTGAGAACCCACAAAGCATATTCACTAAAATTGATTATAGAATACTTAAACTCGTGCACTTCCCAAGCTTCATGAACTAAAACCCTTCCAAAAATTCAGACCTTCGGGTCAATTTTCCATGATCATCCTGAAAAGGTAAATGAAGAAATTTGATAACACTTTCTTCTATAAAAATTTTCCCCATTGTATTAAGTTTCTTATGACACCAAAATTATTCAATTTAGTTCAGTAATTTGAAAGCTATACCTAAAACATTTTCAGATTATTCTTATACTGAAACAATATTATGTGCTCAATTTCCATCCAAAAATTAAAATTCTTAGAGACTGAATTAAAACTCAATTTCATCAGACAATTTGTATCTTTATGTTTCCAGTTACTCCAAATAAAAAATCTTTCTATTTGGATAACTACAAAATAGTTATGTCTAAAATACCGAAGCATGTTCAAGTTTTACAGGAAAGTTGGTCACGACGAAGCCAGGAGCTGGCTGTGACAAACTTTCACAGAAGCATACACAGTGAACATGTTTCTGCTACATTCTCCATCTTTTAACTTCCAACATTTCACATATAACCCATCTTGTACCTAAACCATCTTTTCTACTTCATTTACTCTTCATTCTCAACTTCATTTCAACTCAATATTATTTACAAATAAATCATGATCTATATTTAATCATTAACCAAAAATAAAATATGTGCATATACCATTCATCAACAATTTGTGTTCATTCATCTAATCAAGAAGAATGATGCTTATATTTACTTGTTTATCCACGACTTCGTCAAGAGTCTCTAAGAACCCTAGCTCCTTCAACATATACGAAAAATCAACTTTCAAGGTTGACTAGGCTAGGTTTTCATCACTAAAGTGAAGACGAGTAATTATTTGGATTGGCTAGATGAAGGGTTTTAGAAAAGTTCAACGTTGGTGTTTGGGTTGGAAGAATTCGTGAGTGAGAAGAAGAGAATAAGAAAGCAAGTGGTAGGGAAAATGAAAGAAAAAAATGAAACATGGTCTTTCATATGTAAATGATGTGGGTGAGTTTAAAAAACAATGTAAAAATTGCTTGGTGGGTGTCACGATACAAGTCATAACACTCACCACATAAAATCAAAATAACACCTTGTAATACCATTTAATCTCTAGTCCATTTGTCACCCAATTTCTAAGTCAATCGTCTCCTAATGTTTAATGACACTTGTCGTTAAATCCCAAAGTCATTTATCAAAATTTTCACTGTCATTTGTCATTTATTTCTACCACTATTCATTTATTGTTCTGCCACGTAGCATTTTTTTTAGTCCAAAAATACCTAAATTATTTCAAAAATTTTCTTAAAATTCACCAAAAATTCTGAATCATTAAATACACTCTCCAAATTAGTTTTCAACATATAAAAATCACAATTATTAATATAATCACATTTATAAACAATTATACCCAGATTGTCAATGAATGCACGTATAGTCATTTTAATGTGCGCAATAATCAAATTCACGTGTATGTATGCTAATATTATGCATGAGTATGAGATGCATTTTTCTAATCGCTCAGTGCTATTTTCTCAATTATAGAAATCTAGGGTTCTAACCTTTAGTGTGGGAATGGGATGTTACATTTCTCCCCCTTAACAAATTTTGTCTTCGCAATTCTTATCTAACTGATCAAGAGGCAGGGGTATGTCTCCTCATATTAGCAATAATGTCACCTTAATTTCAAGAATCTAATCACATAGTTGGATGCTTTACATCAAACAAAATGCATACACGCTCAGTAGCATATTCAACATTTTATGCTTGGGTCTCCATCAGGAATAGGACTCCAATACTAACTTTTGAACCATTACATATTCATTTCTGATTTGTTCTTTCATTGATTATTCTTAATATAAACTATCTGATCTGCTTAACCTAATTCAGTGAAATTCTTCTTCAAAAGAAGATTTCTTACTACTATCATCTATATTGTTCATGCAATCTTTATCAATCAACTATTATCATCATCGTATTATTAGCCATTCTTAGTACCTCAAGAAGACCAATTTTTATCGTTCTTACAAGGTCATAATGTTCTAATTACCAAAACTCAATGAAGTAGTAAACATAATTACAGTCGAATATGCTTAGGTATGTATCATCAAAGTCATCCCATTTTGTCCAAGGATTTATCTCTGACAATTCACATATTTATATCTTACACAAATGATACTTTGATCTTCATTAATCCTAGACAATATTTTTCTCTTTATCCTCGCCCACGATCAGGGTATCCCTGCTATAATCGTGACAGAAACCTATTTTTGTTAGGCCACTATCGTGCTTCCTTGCATTAGCACACATTTTAACATCAATTCTACTCCAATTTTTCCAGGATTTACCTATTCTAATGTTACATCATATCTTAATGGTTCAACTACCATACTGAATGCATTAAATCTTCTCATTTAATTCTTCATCTTTTTCTTAATCTCATTCATACATAAAATCCTATCTTGTACGCATTTCTAACTTTCTACTTACTATATATCTCATGAAAAGCCATTTATGTCTATTTCATTTCCCCTTTCCTCTCTCCCCTTTCCTCATTTCTGTCTCATTTTCCTATTGTCATTTTTCCATCTTCCATATGTATATCCTCAATCAATTCAGAATTACTGATGCATAATCATTATAAAATTATGATCTCAATTCCACTAATATCTTCTTACGATGGATCATAACTCTTGTCGCATTAATCGAACAACCACTTCGGTTTTAATTTCCTCTCCTTAAGATCATAACAAGGTTATATTTTCATTGCATTCTGCTTGTACACTCTAATATCATCAATTATACTTATATCCCTATATTCCTCAAACAATCCATGACAATACATTCACATCTATATCACATTCGGAGATATATCATCACAGTGCAATATTGATGTCATATTCAATAATATATCCCCCCTAATACAAATACGTTGAATCATTATCTATCATATTTATCCATATACTATTTCTCATTTCTATTTAACCAAAACTTTCATTTTCTCGTATCATGAAAGAGTATCATTTTTCTCACTAATTCTATTAGCTCAAACTCTTAACAGTTGCTCATGCGTGTGACTCATACACATGTGACTCAAACTGTTGGGCCCCAAATTTTCTTTATTGATGTTATTAAGCATGAATTATGTTGATTGTATGATTTATTGCATAGTTTGATTTTATTGGAAGTGTTAGTGAAAAATTAAGATTAATTTGAGATTAGTATGGAATAAGTGGTGATGAAAGAGTAAAAATATACGAGGGCATAATAGGAAGACCACTTAAGTTGGAGAGGTTAAGGCTTTTCAAGGAGGGGCATTTTAGTCCTTGTGCTTCCTTTTAGGCTTAAGGAAAAAGAGTTAGAAAGAAAAAGAAAAGGGAAAGTGAGAAAAGGAGAGGAGAGTGTCGTTGGGGGCTTGAGGAAGAAGAAGAGAAATAGGGTTTTGCAATCCTTGAAGATTTCGAAGGGATTGAAGCATCATCAAGTAAGTTAAGCTCTTTTCCTTCCTGTTTGGGTTGGATGAAACCTTAATATAGCTTAGCATGTGTAAGAAATGGTGGTTGAGTAGTTTATGAAAAAAATGGTTAAATCTCTTAGGGTTGATGATCATGTTGTATTTGTTAATGATTTTGGGTTAGAATGAGCTTAGAAATGAAGTATAAGACATGATTTAGGGTTTAGATGTGTTATAATTGAAAGATGGGAGGATTAGGGTTGAAAAAAATGGAAAATATTGAGTTTCGGGAGGTTTCTAGGCTCGTTCTCCGTGGTGCGCTCATGCCCTCGCCGCGGCGCGCTCCAGTTTTCTCGTCGCGGCGAGCTTCTCTTCCATCGCAGCGAGGACCCATTTTCCTGCACCGACATGCTTTGGTATTTTGGGCATAACGTTTGATGTAGATGTCCAAATGAGGTGATTTTTGATGCGTTGTAAACTAGAGACATAGGGATACAAGTTTTGTGAAGAGATGAAGTTCTGAATCAGTCTCTAAGAATCTTCAATTTTGGATGGAAGTTGAGTATAAAATTTTCGTTTCAGCTTTGGTTATAGTTCGAATTGTTAAAGTATGACTTTCCGATTTCTACACCAAATTGATTGGAATTTTGGCTATTTGGTTAAGGAAATCAAGTGAGGCAAGAGGAGCAAGAGGAACAAGAGGAGAGGCATTCCTAAACAAGTTTATAAGCAAGAAACGCAAGGTGGGTTCATGTTTATAACAGAGTAAATAAGTCACTCATTGTTATGTTCAAATCAAGAAAGATTTAATGCTTTAAATTGCTTCATCAATGCTGCCTTATGTGCTAATGTGAATTGATTATATGTTTGCTATATGATTTGCATTCATGATTAATAAAAAGGTTTCAAAAAGGGTTATCTCTTTCAAGAATACATGCTCATGAAATCATGTTTTCCGAAATGTATGAAAAGCAAGTTTACAAGCAAGTGTCAGTTTGGAAATCAAGTTTACAAGACTTTGAAGTATGCATGTTATGTGGGTTTGTGGTAGTCTCTCAAGAACCGTCACGTGCACGTTGACTCATGAAAAGGCTTCTCCCACCTGCCCGCTAGTGGCACGGAGCTCCCCACAAGGACTCCTTCAAGAAACTACGACTACACAGGACCATTTGATGGGAATGTGTAGTGCGTCATGAACCCGGACTAACCCAAACCATTATGCTATGCTTATGTGTTTATGAATTGTTACCATGTTCATGCATACATGTTTGAATTCTACTCATGAATTGTTTATAAATCAAGCATTTCGAGATGATGATTTTCGCATGCTCAATTGCTATGATTTCAAAGTGTACCACGACAATGAGTTATCTTTTGAATAGTTTTGCTTATTTCTGTATTATAAATATGTTCCCACGAGCTTTATAGCTCACCCCCTTTACCTCCCCCATTCAGGTGATGAGCAAGAGACCGAGTGAGTCACGAGTTAAGGCAATACTCCGATTTATTATGTTTGTGTATTTTCAAGATGTATTTTTGGAAGTCAAGTCTTTAGTTACATTTCAAGTTTTATTAGTTCAAGGGTATTTGTATTTTTTTGACTCTTGAACTCAAAAGTTGTAATTTGGTTTGAAATGTTATTAAAGCTTTGTAAAACTCATCTTTGGATATTAATGAGATATGATGTTGATCTTTCACATTGAATCATTTAGAAGTTGCTTGGTTGTATCTTGTTGAGTTTTAGGATGGGTTTTTTTTTAATAAAATGAGAGAAAGTTTCAGGTTTGTTCACTGTGAGCCGAAGGAGGCGGTCGCTGCGATGAGGCTGCATGCTCGTCGCGATGAGGCCGCATGTTGGGTTCACCGCGGCGAGGGCTTCTTCGCTCGTCGCGACGAGAACCCTTTGTTCACCGCGGCGAGGGCCTTATTGCTAGCCGCAGCGTAGTTGGTCGAGAGGGTTCGCCGCGGTGAGACATCTCACGCCGCGGCGACGCCCCCTTGTGTTTCTAAAGGAGTCCTTCCTTCTTTTAATTTATATGTTTCAACTCCAAAGGCTCCCCTCACGCATCAAGCACCACGCTTCCATGTCCAATGTTGGGCTTCGGAAACGGGGTCCAACACAAACTAGGGATCAGTTGCTACTGTCTGCTATGACATGACCAAAATGCATATAACTTGACACATATTTTGAAAAATGCCCATGTAAGATAATAAACCTAGGCTCTGATATCATAAGATGTTGGGCCCCGTTTTTTTAGGTCAACTCTAGAGTCATAAAATGTGAGCATATTACCCTATAGGGTTATGATTTGAAATGAAAACTTCACTGTCAACCATGGCGAGTTCATCGTGGCAAAACTCTGAAAGTATTTCCAAGGACCATTCGGGACAAGTTTGTCGCAGCCAACGTTTGGCTTCACCGTGTTGAAGTCTCAAGGTTGAGCTAATGCACCCTTTGGGATAAATACGCCGCAATGAAGGTACCAAAATCAAACTAAAATAATCTTCGGGAAAGGTTCATCGCGTCCAAGTTTGGCTTCACAGCGGCGAAACCTTGCATTTCAGACACCCAAACCCAATGATCCAACTTTAACACTTTGTACATATAATTCCATAACCCTTAACCCCTCAACCAAAAGGATAAATGCAACCATATACAAAAGAAACTTATGCAATTCTTAGTACATAACGATCTGTCAGGGATGAAGTAAAGATGGAACTTGTAACTACTTTTCTTGTTGTTGTAAGTTGTATAAATAGGTAATTAACTCTTTTTGGGTAAGTTCATTGTAATTTATATAATAGTTTTACTAAAGTTAATGCAATTTTATTCAATTAAAAAAAAACATTTTCTAAATGGATTAGAATAACTATTATCTAAATAAATAAAATAATGTATTTAATTTCTCTCAATCAAATCGAAATAAATAAATATAATTAAGAAACACATTTTAATTACTTAAGAAAACAATTTTAGTAATTTTAAAGAATTCTAACTAACTAATTCCATTCTAATTGAAAATAATTAATTATAATTCCAGAAAATAATTTTCTAAAGTTTAAAATTAGGAATCAATTTAATTATTTATCTTCGTCAAATTAAAATAAATATTTCAAAATTTAAAATAATTTTAGTTTAAAATTGTTTTATATTTTGTTTGAAAAATTAAGTCTTAAAATGCACTATTTCAAAGATGACTTTGTCCATCTTTGAATTACTTTAATATGAAATAAATAAGCCTTATTCTAACCCTAAAATAATTTTATGGGTTAATTACTAAAAAAGCTCAAACTTTCGCTAATTTTTTAATTATAGCTCGAATTTTAAAAAGTAGCAATAAAATGTCTAAAATTTCAAAATTTTCTAACTCTAGCTTGGTGTTAGTCTGACTGTTATCTTTACTGATGCGACACTGCCACTTGTCAAGGGACTCTCACCAATCAGACACGTCAACGTAATTAACCGAAGTAAGTCTGATTATTAAAACGACGTCATTGCATTTATAAAACTGAGACTAGGTTGTTTCAACAAGAGAAAATATCATCCATCAATCCTTCCTCCTCTTAATGCACAAAATCACTCTCAGCCTAGCTGATTCTCATAAGCGAGTGGCACACATCGACTGAATCTCATTGCACGATGTGTAAAGAGGTTTTTGAATTATCAACAGAGGCAAGAGAAATTCCTTGTAAGCATATCTACCATTTTGATTTCATAGCATATCTACCATTCTGATTGCGTACTTCCATGGCTTGTGTTGTAAAATTCTTCTTTAGGATTTCTTCGTTTCACTTCAAACCTTAAAGAAGAAAAGAACTAAAATGGACATAAAATAACTCAAAGAGGTCCATTTTTTGAAATTTGAACTTTGGAGTTCTTCGATCAGATCGTTTCTTGCTTCTCAAATCTTACTTTCTCCAGAATTCGATGAAGTAGAGACTAGAATAAAAGAAGGGGAAAATGGGAGGTGTTCACAGTCATAAAGATCTGGAGCTATCGGACTTCGACTCAGAGCACGAACAATAGAACTTAAGAAGAAGATGAAGACAACTACCAGGAGGCAAGTAACGAAACTCTAGAGAGAGGGTTAACCTCCGAATAAAGATCTAAAATCCTTTCTTCATTGGATGAAGTTAAAGCTAGGCTCTATAATTTTCTTTCTTTCTTGTTTGCTGTTCTACTATCTTGGCCTGAGTTATTTATCTTATGAGTTTATGATTTGTTATCTTTACCTTGTTACCTGCTTAGAAACAAATCTTATTTCTTATAGAAAATAAGCATATTTAAGTGCAGAGCTTTGTGTCTTTCTCAGTAAAAATTGAAGTCAACTAGGGAATAGTTGAATTTAACTTGGATTAATTTGTTGTTTTCTTTATTGTCAGCTAGATTTTTGGGGGATGATTTAAAAGTTAAATAAGAACAAATTCGTTTTTATTTGCAGGATATTAATATTTTACCAAACCTTTGATCCTGAAACGGTTTTATAGTGGTTTTGTTAAATTTGGTATTGTATAGAAACAAAGGGCTTCATTATCATAATATAAATCACTGGGCCTTTAAACTAGATGTATAAGTTAGAGGGAGAGAAATGTAAAGAGGGAAGAAGAAAAAAAGTTAAAAGTTGAGGGAACTTTTAAAATAATAAATAAATTATTAAAGCAAGAAATTTCTCGAATCTTTTTTTCTTCCGAGTCCCACGAAGTGGAGACTAGAATAAGAGAAGGGGAAAATGGGAGGTGCTCACAGTCATGAAGATATGGCGTTATCGGACTTTGACTCAGAGCACGAACATGGAACTGAAGAAGAAGAAGAAGACAACAACAGATTATATTTTCTCTCATTAAAACAACATCATCTCATTTTTATCATGAAACGATGTCATTTTAATAATTAGAGTCATTTTAGCTAATTATGCTGACGTGTCTAATTAATGAGCATCCCTTGATATGTGGCAATGTCATGTCAGCAAAGATAACGGTAAGATTAAGGTTGAGTTAGAATTTAAAAAAGTAAAAAATTTGAGCATTTTATTGCTACTTTTTAAAGTTCAAGATGTAATTGAAAATTTGACAAAAGTTTAGAATTTTTTTGGTAATTAACCCTAATCTTATTACCATACCTAAATAATCCTTATTCTAAGTTAAGAATAAGGTATTCCTAACCAAGATTAATTAGGGGGTGTTTGGAAATGTGTGAAATGAATTCAATACTGCAATTGAATTCAATTCACATGTTTGAAAATGCAAAAAATAAATTGGTTCAATACATGCATGTAATTGAAACCCATCCCTTTTATAAATTGAATTCACTCCTCCAAATATAGGAATTCAATTACATTGAATCTTGAAAAAGACACTGTTAAATAAAAAACTATTGTTTGCTGTGAGTTTATAACTAGACATTCATCAAATTTTATATATTTATTGTGAGTTTTTATTGATTATAATTCTTTGCCCTATATTTTTTTAATCAAGAATCACTCTGTACGATTCAAAGGTAACGTCTTGCTCTTTTGTTTTTTTATTCTTTGGATTACTTCACTTCTCACTCTCTTGTACTTAACTTGATTGGATTCCAAAGATTATTAATTAAAATATTATTAATAATTAATTAACTACAATATAATTAATTAAAATATAATTCATCCATTAATTAAAATATTGTATTAATTAAAATATAATTAATTATTTACAATATAATTACTTAAAATTAATTACAATATTTTAATTAATCAATATTAATTACAATGTAAGTAATTAAAATATAATTAATTAATTAATTAAAATATAATAAATTTTATTTCTTAATATTTTTACAAATCAACTACATTAATGATAATAGTAATCATTTTTGCTTTTCATCAACCATCATAATTATAATAATAATATTCATTCTCGTTCCTTACTATATTCATTTTCATTACAAACAATATAATTGAATTCATTAATGTAATTAAATCCAATTCTTTAATAAATTCAATTCAAAAGTTTGTAAATAATTTGTTGACTCTTACATCAAAACACTACCCTTCTTCTTTAAAGAAATCATAAAATCCCGTAAACCGTAGTTGCCACCCACTATTCACTTGCCGCTGCTATCCTTGCTTCGAGTCTCTGGTGCCGTTGGTCACTAGTAGCTTCTGTTTCTATCGAAGTCCCATGCCACCTCTTCTTGCGCAAAACCACCGAGTCTCAGAACTTTCTCAACCCACGAGATAAGTTGCCTCCCAACCCAACGGCAAGTACAGCTCCCTGCTGCCGACATGCTTAGTGCCATTATCACTAGCTTGCACCTTCATCATATGTCTGCCGCTAACATGTCTGCTTCCTCAATAATAGGCCTCTGCCAACACTGCCAGTCGTCACTGCCTCACACAACTTCATCCTCAACAATCATGGAAACTAGTCATTGACGGAAGGCACGGAACTTGATAACAATAATACCGAATCCACTCAAACATGCGCCAGTCTTCTCCCACCGCTAGTCTCACCACCGTCACGTCACTAGCAAAAAAACTTGGAACAATCTCTAAACCAATTCTCTATATATCTGTTGCCTGTCATCTTCAAGCCAAACATCCAATCACACAACCAACAACTCTGGCCAGCCATTAGAAAAGCAAGAATCCCTCCACTACCAGCTATTGTAAAGATGGGTTTGTTAGGTGATAGGTGTTACGATTGATGGCTTATTGCATGCGCTAGGTTTTGTGTAAGAACTTTTCAGAAAATAAAATCGGATTTAAAATGATATCACATCTAATATGATTAAACATGTGCTTCTTTAAAATGATTTTATATAAAAACATTAAATTGGATCTGGTTGGGCCGGTTGTGCTAGGCCCAAGCTCAGACGCAGAACGGCACATGGGCCGATCGGCCCATACCTTGGAGATTGACCTAATTCCCCCAGGTAACAATCATATAAATTCATTACCTCATCATGAAAAGGTACGAGTCCCATAACCCTACTTTTACTATTCACTAGCTATCAAAAAAAGCTCTCACAAAAACTAACTTGAGCGTTGGAGGGGTCTGCCGGTTATCAACCCCTGACTTGCCTTGTGCTGTTTTGCAGGTATTCTCTTGCTAAAGACAACCAATCTCATGGATCCAAACAGTAGCATCCTGCCTCACCAGAATCAGGCAGAACCAGTTGGCGTCCACCGTGGGGCTCGGCATCAGGGCACCACGTCCAGAAATACTCAGATCAGTTAGGCGGCAACAGCCAACCCTGATATAACCGTCGTTGGGCACTTGCACTACAGCGGATGGGTTTGCAGTTATTTGCCACTTTCCCGCCAATACATCATGATTCCTGCATACAATCTTCGCACCCGAATGATTAACCACAACCTCAGAACCTAGATCAAGAAGAACAGAGCTTAGCCCTGGAGGACAATGTTGAGACCAATACGCATCCAAATTTTCAGCACCCCCTAGATGCAAATTCCCCTGCACCACAACAAACCTCCCTCACCCTAAAACAGATCGAGGAAGCGACTGATCTATTGATTCGTCAAATTTTACAGTCTCAGCACGAACAATAACAAATACTAGCTCGGCAGGTCGGTGTGATGACCGATCCACACTCTACGGAAGCCCTAGAAAAAATTGTGGACCACCGGATCAACATAGCCATGAACTCCCGTCCTAGCTAGCCATCAACGCAATACAGCTCTCCTTTCATCCCAAGGATCTTGGACTGCCTCCCAGCGGCCGGCACCAAAATACCGACGCCTGAAAAATATACTAAAAAGACCGACCCCTAGACTATCTGCAGCACTTTCAGTCGATGATGAACCTATATTGCGTCTCTGACGCCATTCAATATAAGGCATTTTGCACCGCCTTTCAAGAAGGAGCCCGACGATGGTTCAATAATTTACCCCCATGTTGCATTACTTGCTGCGAGAATTTTAAGTTGCTCTTTCTCAATCAATTTGCTGCAAGTAAACGACCACAGAAGACCGCCTTGGAAGTGATGCAGTTGATCCAAGGAAGGAACGAAAGTTTGCGGGAGTTCATCACTCGGTTTAATAATGAAGTTGTCGAAGTCCTCGACCTCGATTGCTTTCGTCCATGTTGGCGGCACTGATGAGCAACACAAGGGATGAAGAGTTCAAGAAGTTACTGGCCCTCGATCAGCCCAAGTCTATTCAAGAGATAAGAAATCGGGCGGACAAGTATATCCTGTAAGCGACCTAGAAGGGGGGGTTGAATAGATCTTTAAGCTTTTTGTAATTTTCTACAATAAAATCAGAAGTTAATTCACAAAAAACCAATTTAAACAAATTTAAATGAAAAGATTAGGGAAGATGATCAAACACTGTTTTTATAAAGGTTCGGTGCTAAGACCTACGTCTTCTACCTAAGCTCCCACTTAGGATTTTGCAAACCACTTTATTACACACTTTGTAGTTCAGTGTGAACTCTTACAATACCGCTTGACTTCCGGCTCAAGCTACCTTTATACTTGATTTGTCTTCCGGCACAAATCCTACCAATACTACTTGATTTCCGGCTCAAGCTACCTTTACAAATGATTTGTCTTCCGGCACAAATCCTACCAACACCACTTGATTTCCAGCTCAAGCTACCTCACACGTGACCTTTCACTAGTCACTCAAATTGTAAGAGAAATAAGATAAAGATTGAAGAACAAAGCTCAATACAATGATGTAACAAGATAAGAGCAATAGTGAGCAAACTATGAAGCAATAGTGGAGTATTTTTCTTGTAGAACTTCCTTTTTCTTTTCTCTGATCATCCACTCTTATATATGAAGAAAAATAGTTGTTGGAACCCATATAGTCGTTGTCTAATTGTTATGACCGTTCCTTGATAATCTCCTTTCCATTTGTGGCTAATTGGACTGTTGGAGTTGATTTGTTGCATCCATAAGTCGACTTGTCGAATGAATAAGTCGACTTGTATCAACCATTTACGTAAAATTTCAACTCCGCTCTCCAATAAGTCGACTTGTGCTATGTAAGTCGACTTGTCGTCCTCGATAAGTCGACTTATGTATAATTAGTCGACTTGTATTGACATATCTTCATGTGTAAGTCGACTTATGCTTTGCAAGTCGACTTGTGTTGCCTTCAACGGTAACACTTAACCAAATCTTGTATAATCCTCATGTTTTATGCCATTTTCACTTATAAGGAAACTCCCATCTTGATTCTTCAATGATTAGACACTTGCTCATCTTGATTTGCACAATTCTTTCATTGAATAATACCTGAAATAATTTCTTAACTAATTCTAGATATTTTATTATTATCAAAACATAAAGGGATTTAATTTGTCAACCACCATTTGTCTAACAATCTCCCCCTTTTTGATAATGACAAAATACTTAGAAATTGTTTAAGAAATGAAAATAAAGAAACATTGATCAAGGTTTTTATACCTTGTCATTTTGGTTAGTAGTCTCCCCCTCAATCATATAAATCATTGAATTTAATAACCTTGTAAGATCAAATTCATAAAAGTAATTTGAAATCATGATAGACTTAAATTAAAGACAATTATCACATACTCCCCCTTAATCAAGTAACTAAAGAATATCCAATTTCTCATTTTTCTCCCCCTTTTTGTCATAATCAAAACAACTAATACAAACCAACAATAGATGAAATATTACAATCACATTAAATAGAAAAGCAAGTCATCAAACACAAATAGTCTCAAGTAACAAGCAAATACAAATAATATGAAATGTTGGTTTTGGCTAGTTACAAAAAACCATCATGGTGGAGAAACGTCATCATGAAGAAATCTTAAAGGTAGAAGAGAATATGTTTTCAAAGATTTTGGGAAAAAGAGAATTTTTTAAAGAAGACCCAGATAACTTATATTCGACTGGCAGTTCATAAGCAAACACAAAGAAAGTGAAAAGTCATTACATAACATAACAATCCAACAATGGAACCCGTGTAAACATAAGTCGACTTGTTTTACCTCCATAAGTCGACTTATCGACCCTCATAAGTCGACTTGTCGATTTTTATAAGTCGACTTAACCTGAAATTTCTTCATTTCCATAGTGCTGTGTACATCCACTATCAATATACCATGTGCTTGGTTGATCTTCATTCCTTGCTTGTACCTACAACTGAAACATCCTTTCTTCTCATTGGTACCCAAACCATCTTGGGTCCATTTTGGTTAGTCATATAAACCACATTAGGAGGAGCTGTACCTTTTACTACCCAGATTTTCTTCACATTAATGCATCTTCTAATACTTTTGCATGCAATTTCTATATGACCATCTTTTAAGCATCTAGCACATTTAGCAACTTTGCCATCTTTAGTAAATTTAGAAATCAAAGAACAATCTCTATCAAATGGATCATATCCTAAACCATGTTTAGAAATTGAATATCTTTGTAAAGATAACATCTTTTCAAATTTTTCATTCCCACCATCAAATTTTTTAACCACATAAGAAAATTCCTTTCTAAGTCTATCAAGCTCACAAGTAAGATTTTCTTTTTCAGCAAGGCATGTAGAGTGATCTTCCTTAGTACAATCTAAATCATCAATAGTCTCATGCAAGACACTATTTTCAGCAACTAGCTCTCTTATTTTCTTTCTCAATTTCTTGTTGATTTCAATAGCTTCTTCAAAATCAATTTGCAAAGCATTAAAAGAATTTATAAGATCTTGATCAATGAAAGTTACCTCATCCTCGTCATCACTTGTTGAGGAGCTATTAGCCATAAGAGCTAGGTTGTTTTCTTCATTGCTTTGGTATGCTTCCTCATCATCACTCCAAGTGGCTACTAGGCTAGCTTTCTTTTTCCCTTTGTCATATTTGTCACTTTTCTGGAAATTTGACGTGGAAGATGTGCTCTTGCATTCTCTTGCATGATGTCCCATTTTTCCACATTTCCAACATTCTTCATTTCTTTCCAAGGCATACCTTTTTCTTTCTCCATTTCTTTCACCATTTAATTCTTTCCTCCGGTTTTTGAGAAGTCCCTTGAATTTTCTCAAATTTCTGGCGTACATTGTCATCTCTTCATCATCCTCTTTTTCATCTATTTCTTCATCACTTTCATCAAGAGAAGAAATATTAACCTTTAAAGCAATTGACTTTTGTGACTCACCTCTACCTCCTCTGGATTTGAGAATGATCTCATAGTTGATAAGTGATCCTACCAAGGCGTTGAATTCCAAATGATTGAGATCCTTGGATTCCATAATGGCGGTGACTTGTGAGTCCCATTCCTTCGGTAGTGAGCGAAGAATTTTCTTCACCTTCTCGCTATCCGTCATGTGCTTTCCAAGATTTCTTAATTCATTGATAATTTTTGCAAAACGATCAAGCATGGTAGAAATAGACTCACCTTCCTTCATGACAAACATTTCATAGTCATGGAGAAGCATGTTGATCTTTGTTTCCCGGACTTGGTTGGTTCCTTCATGGGTGATGCGAAGTCTTTCCCACATTTCCTTGGCGCTGGTACAGGAATTAACTCGGTTTCTTTCCTCAACCGTGAGAGCACAATATATCAACTTCATAGCTTTTGCGTTGATGTAGACTTGCCTCCAGTCATTGTCATCGTATTCCAACTCTGTTTTTAACTCACCATTTTCTTTCAACGGTGGTTGTGGACCGAAGATAATGATCTTCCAATATTCTACTCCCTCGCTTATAATGTGATACTTCATAGGATTTTTTCAAGAAGAATAATTAGTACCATTAAATAAAGGAGGGCAATTGTTTGTGTTACCTTTTTTCGCTAGGTTGTTGTGTGCCATCCTTGGATACTTTTGCTTTGATACGAATTGTAAGCGATCTAGAAGGGGGGGTTGAATAGATCTTTAAGCTTTTTGTAATTTTCTACAATAAAATCAGAAGTTAATTCACACAAAAACAATTTAAACAAATTTAAATGAAAAGATTAGGGAAGATGATCAAACACTGTTTTTATAAAGGTTCGGTGTTAAGACCTACGTCCTCTACCTAAGCTCCCACTTAGGATTTTGCAAATCACTTTATTACACACTTTGTAGTTCAGTGTGAACTCTTACAATACCGCTTGACTTCCGGCTCAAGCTACCTTTACACTTGATTTGTCTTCCGGCATAAATCCTACCAACACCACTTGATTTCTGGCTCAAGCTACCTTTACAAATAATTTGTCTTCCGTCACAAATCCTACCAACACCACTTGATTTCCATTGCTACCTCAAGACGTGACCTTTCACTAGTCACTCAAATTGTAAGAGAAATAAGATAAAGATTGAAGAACAAAGCTCAATACAATGATGTAACAACATAAGAGCAATAGTGAGCAAACTATGAAGCAATAGTGGAGTATTTTTCTTGTAGAACTTCCTTTTTCTTTTTCTCTGATCATCCACTCTTATATATGAAGAAAAATAGCTGTTGGAACCCATATAGCCGTTGTCTAATTGTTATGACCGTTCCTTGATAATCTCCTTTCCATTTGTGGCTAATTGGACCGTTGGAGTTGATTTGTTGCATCCATAAGTCGACTTGTCGAATGAATAAGTCGACTTGTGTCAACCATTTACGTAAAATTTCATCTCCGCTCTCCAATAAGTCGACTTGTGTTATGTAAGTCGACTTGTCGTCCTCGATAAGTCGACTTATGTATAATTAGTCGACTTGTGTTGACATATCTTCATGTGTAAGTCGACTTATGCTTTGCAAGTCGACTTGTGTTGCCTTCAACGGTAACATTTAACCAAATCTTCTATAATCCTCATGTTTTATGCCATTTTCACTTATAAGGAAACTCTCATCTTGATTCTTCAATGATTAGACACTTGCTCATCTTGATTTGCACAATTCTTTCATTGAATAATACCTGAAATAATTTCTTAACTAATTCTAGATATTTTATTATTATCAAAACATAAATGGATTTAATTTGTCAACCACCATTTGTCCAACATATCTAGCTCGAGGAAGTGTTGAAAAATACAAAACGTAGAGCAGACGACCGCGGGCCAAGGGGCAGAGCGGATGATTCCCACAAGCGACAGAAGGATCAGTCGAGCTGGAGAAAGCCGACCGATCGACAGGGACATCGACGCGAATTCTTCACCCCGCTCAACAGGCAATATACAGAAGTATTGGTGGCCATGAGAGCATATTGGGAACCCCTCCGAGAACCCAATAAATTGAAGACTCCCCTCAAGAGGAGGGACCCTGATTTATATTGTCATTTCCACGGAGGATTGCTGGGACCTAAAGAAAGAAATCGAACTCCTTATCTAGAGGGGAAGACTGGGTAGATTTTTGAAGTACGATAGAAATGTCGATCGAGGTAATGAAGGAAGGAACGGTCGGTCTAACAATTGGTGAAAACCGTGGAGATAACAAAACATGAATGATAGTGGAAGGCAGACCAAGAATGTGGACAACCGATACGATACGAGACAACAGCCCAGGACTAGAGATGACAGAAATACCGGACAGCAGAATGACCGACCGGTCAGGGTCATCAATATGATTTTTGGCAGTAGCGCAGCAGGGGGATCCACCGTCAAAGGAAGGAAACAGTATGTCAGGCAGATCGTTGAGAGTCAGTCAGCAGCGAAAAAGCCGCAAGTTGATGAGGCGATCTCCTTTGACGAGTCTGACCTGGCCGGCGTCAGCTGTCCTCATGATGACGCACTCGTGGTTACTTTGAATATAGACGGTAGTAAGGTGAAACGGGTAATGATCGATACGGGCAGCTCGGTCGACCTATTGTATTATGATGCCTTCAAGCAGATGGAGATACCAGAGGATCGACCATTGCCTATAGAAGGACCTATCAAAGGGGTAACTGGAGCATCAGCGTACCCATTTGCCCGAGTCTTTTTGAAAGTAAAATTCGGACCAAAGCCGTGTCAGATAGAGAAGGACGTTGAGTTCCTGGTTGTGAAGTTTGTAGGGGCGTACAATGAGATAATCGGACTAGCCACTCAAAACGCCCTTGAAGTAGTCGTCTCAACCTATTATCAGGCGATGAAATTCCCAACACCCCATGGCATCGACATTGTCAAGGGTCAGCAAAGAATCGCTCGGGAATGCTACTTGGCAGAAACAAGAACTCTCGAGGGAGCGGTAATGTTGGCAAGCTCTCTTAATGTAAGAGCAGATGAAAGGAATGATGAAGCCCGCAAGGTAGAAACGATACCCCTCAATAAATGGAGAGATAGAGCAGCCGCTCGTTCAGAAGCCGTCAGGCAAAAAGCAATGAAGTTCTACAATATAAGGGTAAAGCCGAGCAACATAAAGGTCGGTGGGTACATCCTGCGAAAGGTCGAGGCGGCTGGGAAGCTTCTTGGGAAGCTCGATCAGACATAGGAAGGACCCTACCAAGTGGTCAAGCAAGCCGAACATGGCTCTTACGTCCTGCGTGATACGAATGGGAAGATTCTATCGAGGCCCTGGAACTCTCAAAACCTGAAAGCGTTCTACCAATATATAAGCCTTATTTTTGTTCCCATTTCTTTGTTTATTATTGTTTATTGTACGTGCAACTTGTGGGTACCTTTTTTCTGGCCCTGCCAGTTAGATTTTTTAACGGCCCACGCCTTTTCATCATCAATAAAGGGGTTTCAATTTTCTTGGCAAGAAAAATCTCACTAAATTTGGCAAGAGGAGAAAATTCCACCAACTGATCGCCCTCGACCACTCTCGGCCAGGTTGCTAAGACAAGATCCTTAGAACCATCGCTCGGCCTCGACATCACTCGGCCAGGTTGTCAAGACAAGATCCTTGGAACCATCGTTCAGCCTCGACATCGCTCGGCTAGGTTGTCAAGACAAGATCCTTGAAACCATCGCTCGGCCTCGACATCGCTCGGCCAGGTTGCCAAGACAAGATCCTTGGAGCTATCGCTCGGCCTGGTTGCAAGATAAGATCCTTGGAACCATCGCTCGGCCTCGACATCGATCTTCCAGGTTGCCAAAACGGGATCTTGGAACCAAGCGATATCAAGAGCCAAAATCTTGGATCGCTCGGCCTCAATTGTTCGGCTAAACTCCATTGCCTCAGTCGACCATGACTCTCTCAGACCTTACAGCCGATCAACGCACATCGAATGCGCTCGTTCACTACCTGCTATTGGAAAGATCGCTCAATCTCAACACAAAAAATAAAGGTGTTAATGAAAAACAAAAGAACTCTATTTCCTTGAATTAACGTTATGGCCACAAGCCCGACCAGATGAGCATTGAAAAGGGAAAAAAATCATTTTGATCCTTCGGGGGAAGCGGAAGGGCCAGCAGACGGATCGGAAGGAGAAGACAACGAAGAGACATCCCCTTCTTCATCGAAACTCAGGTCCAGCATCTCATCTACCAAGACCTCTCTTTCCTTCTCGGCTATCTCTCTCATCTCCTCGAGTGAAAGGTCGAGCTCCGAGGGAAGCATCGGCTCGACATAGTCCTTGAATGAAGGACCCTCTGACCCGTCAGGGATGCAAACGTTGTGGCAGCTCCTCAAGAGGGAAAGAGCCAAGTCACAAGCAAACTCCAGACACTCTTCGTGTAAATACCGCTCTTTCTATCGCTTGACCGCCCTAATCCTTTGCTCCCTGACGGAGCCTTGCAGCTCCAGCATTTTCTTCTCGATCTCTATCTTCTCTGTCACCACCTCGTGACACTGTTGGAAGGCTTTCGAATGAAGCTCCTCCTCTAGTCGCACCCTTGAAGCGGCATCGACCACTTTTTTCCCTAGGCCCTCAATGCGGAGCTGTGACACCTGGTATTCACTCTCCAGCTCGGCCCTGGAAACAAGCATTCTACCCCTCTCCTCCTCCCCCGAGGCGAGTTGAGCCCTCAAAATGCTCTTCTCTTCCTCCAAAATATTCTTCTCCTCCTCCATCGAAGAGAGTTGGGCTCGTAAGACGTCCTTCTCCTCTTTCGCCTCTGCTAGTTCAGCTCTTAAATTATTAATTTGCTCAAGAAGGTCATGAACCTCCCGATCTACTGTTTCCCTCACTTCATCGAGCTGATCGAGATGTTGAAACATAGCAGAGGCGAATGCCATATCCCTGGCACAACCACGGACGAGGCTAGCCATCAGTTCTTTATTATTCAACGTATCCAAAAGTTTCTCGTCCTCAGGAGGAACAGCCTTCTCGGCAATGTGCAGAGCCAACATTCCTCAGCATCGCAGTCTTGTCAAGAATGATCGTGGACTCCCATTTTTCGCCACTGGGAGCTCGCTCTTTCCCTTTGCCTTTATCCAATCGGAGCGCTTGCCCCTCCCCCGCTCCTCTGTCCAGTTGACAGGATGATCGACCAGCACTCTGAGCGGTCCTCTTCCTTTTGAGGGGCGACTCCATCTCTTCCTCCTCCGACTCCACTCGGTCCACGTTCATCGACTGGACCAGCAATGACGCTAACACGCCAGGTCGGCCCTCAGTGGACAGAAGGGCCAGAATTGTTGAAGGCTGGTCCAACATCGCCGGCTGAGCGATGCCTTCGCTGGCCTCTGCCTCCTTCCTTTGCTTCTTCACCTTCGAAGAAGCTCTAGACCCCCCAGCTTGTCTTTTGGATTTTGAGAGACGGGAGGACCCGACGAACTCCTTGACCTTCATGGCTGCACAATCAGAGAAGTAAGTTAGAAATCAGAATTAATACTTGTAAATACGGTAGATAAATTACGAGGAGTTAACCAGGAGGGGTAGTCTCCTCTTCCAGCCCTCTAATCTAAGGAGGGGGATCAATTAAAAAGGCATTGGTTGACGCCCCTCCACGATACCCCAGAACGAGGTTGTCAAAAGAATATCGGCTGAGTGCCTTGATCCTACCGATCACCTCTCATTCTTCTCTAGAAAGGTGTAGGTCGGCAGTGTCAGTCCATCGCTCGGTCAAGGGATACCTCCATGGTCAGGATTCAAAAGTGGATCCTGGGGGCCTCACGAAGAAGTACTTCGTTTTTCACGCTTTGATTGATCCTGCTGTTCCAGCAAGACGATACCTCGCATCCCTATACTGGAGGTAAGGAATCCCGGCCCCACCGCTTGAGCTTTAGTTCAGCCTCAAAAAGTGTCGCAGAATGCCGATCGATGGAGGACACCCGAAATTATGGCACAGCAAAGCCAGACCGTTGATGAACCTCCAGCCATTTGGGGGAATCTGGCTCGGCCCTAAGTGGTAGGCGCGCCATACTTCATCGATGATCGGGGCGTACGGAAGTCTCATACCACCGACCGAGAAAAAGCTCTCTGTCACAGCAAAGTAGCCACATCCACTGCTATAAATCCTTTCGTTTTGGCTAGCCAGCCTAGGCCCCCAAGACGAGGGGATATTATGCTTAATAACCAACCGATTCAGCTCCCTTTCGGTCATCTTCGAAGGGTCGCTCGGTGGTTTCTCAATGATTTGCCCATCCTTCCGGGCACTAGCTCCGACTTCCTCATTCCGCCGGCTTCTGATGTCTCATTTCCACCGGCTTCCGGCGCCTCCACCGTTCCTACCGCTATCTCCAGCGACTCAACAACCTGTAAAGCTCCTTCAGCGACCAATTCCTGATGGTGCTCCCTCAGAACCATACTTACTTCCCCACTAGGACTCGGGGATGCCGGTGGCGAAGGCTGGCGAGGAGGCGACGGAGAAGGAGAGGGGGAGCTAGATTTGTTCCTAGAGCTAGTTGACGACATTTTACTGAAAATCACACTTATAGACGAGGAAAGGAAGAAGGACGTACCTAATTTAGTGACTGGAGTTAAAGATTGGACAACGATGAAAAAGGGAATTCCAACGGATGTAAACGGGGAGATGAAGAGAGAAAGCAAAGATAAGAATCGAACACACAGAAAGCGAAGAGATGCGTCAATTCCAAGCATTTATAACAAGATACTGAGCGGGTGTACGGATAAAACCTGGACGCATAGCAAAATCCGAGCCGTCCAAATTAGGGTTACCAGATGACCCATAACGGCGCAACAGTTGAAAGGACGTCCATGACAGTTGCGCAGCAATTAAAGAGGCGCCTCGTTTGAAATTTTGAAAACTTATCAGAGGGCACATGTCGTTGATAATGATTAAATCAAGTGCCCTCATGCGCTCGACATCGACATTCAACCGACCGATCTCGGCACGAACCATCATACACTAAGCATCAATGCCGACCGATCAGGACATTCAATCGATCGATCCTAGCGCGAGCTCTCAGGTACTATGCATTAATGTCCAACCAATCGGGCCTATCACGAGCTGCCTTGCAGAGAAACTGCACGATCCTCATGTACTCCTTCGACCCTTCTCTTTGGTCAGACTCGAGGAGTATGGGGCTTATGGTTGGGCCGATCGTGCTAGGCCCAAGCCCAGACGCAGAATGAAACATGGGCAGATCGGCCCATGCCTTGGGGATTGACCTAATTCCTCCAGGTAACAATCATATAAATTCATTACCTCATCATGAAAAGGTACGAGTCCCATAACCTTACTTTCACTATTCACTAGCTATCAAAAAAGGCTCTCATAAAAACTAATTTGAGCGTCAGAAGGGCCTGCTGGCTATCAACCCCCGACGTGCCTTGTGCTGTTTTGCAAGTATTCTCTTGCTAAAGACAACCAATTTTATGGATCCAAACAGCAGCGTCCTGCCTCACCAGAATCGGGCAGAACCAGGATCCAAATCTCATTGTAGGATTAGGGCTTCACAGAAATTCCAAAAGTGAAATGTAGGATTTCAACTTTCAATTTGAACTTTTAGATTGAAAATAATCATATTCAAAGTTTAATTTTTCAAGGTTTGTGATTAAAGGATATTAATATGAAATTTTCATTTTTCAGATTTTTAATATTTAGATTTAATTTGTTATTTTTTACAATTTAATCTTAAAATTATAATCAATAACAGATTAGACATTCTTAATCAAGTTATAGAATTAAAGTCTCTAATACATCTATTGAGAAATCATAGTGATATTTGATCCTGCATATCTTGAAATAAATACAAAACTTTTAGTTTAATCTTTTGAAATTCATAATCATTGAATTCCTATAATATAGTCAACCAACTTTAAGCAACCTTAGAATTTCTTGTCGAGATCCCAAGTTCTTGACTAGATAATAGGTATGAGCATAATACAAATATCATAATTTAGAAATAATATATAAACGTAATATAAATATTATTATTATAATTTCATTTATAATTTTATTAACCTCATTGATTTTATCATATGCATGTAAATATGTATAAGATAAATAATGTTTTCAAAAGATTATGTTACTGATTGGTTGCAAGGTATAAACTAATAATATACTCTTTTAATTAATAACTATAAGTCCGATATATGCAATTTATAGGATCTAAATATGATAATAAATGAATATATTAATTTTGCAAGTTATAATTACATACATATTTCAAATATTAGATGCCTCTCATTCCCACTTTGTAGCCATTTGTTGCACTATAATGATTAACAAACATACATTATATGGATTATTATTAATATCTGTTGTAGAGGAGCAAGGCAACGCGCTCCCTTTTCTTGGACTGGAAAAGTAGCAAATGAATTATCGTCTTTACATTTTCTTTGAGCTTGACATAATATGAAGGAACAGCAACATCAACTTGTGGTTAAGAACAATAAAACAAAGTGTTCGATGCATTAGGTAAAACTAAACCTTATAAGATATTGTTAGTTGATAGGAACGATGTGAAAAGGACATCAGTTTGCTTTTTAAAAATATTGCTTTAGAGACATTAACAGATTTTTCTGTTTTAATTACGAAATCTCATTTACACATTTACGTGAAGTCGACATAAATATATAGATAAGATTTAATAAAACAGATTGAATCACTGTATGAGACGAGAGGATTTTATATATTTAAAGACTCGTATGAATATGTTACTTTGAATGGTAAAAGATAGTATTCTTGATTATTTTCTTGGTTTGAAGGCAATGTGAAGTTTGGGCTAATTTGTGATTACCCTTGAGTCAACCAGAGCTTAAAAGGATTTATGTCAAATTTAAGGATCAAATAGGATTATCTTCCTCTTGTCTTCTCACAAGATAGAGCATATGCATTGTTATGGAGTCAATTAACTTAAGTCAACAACTATATTAATTCAAACATTAAAAACTTATTTTTCTGTAATTGTTCAAGTAAATCTAAATCATCCTATCTATTCATTTTATTTGTTTTCTAAAATGGATATTATGACAGAGAACGAAAACTATGAATTAAATTAAATAGTTTCATTTATTCATTGTAATTTCATAGAAATGACCTCTTTCGTTAATTAAAACTTTTTTAAAAATGTTAGTTTCACTTATCAAGTGTAAATTTGGATAGAAAGAAGTAGTAGAATATACAAAGAAGGAGAGACGGATGGTTCAATGCTAGGAGATGCTACTATTAGCTAAAGAATGAAGAGCTTATGGATGATGTTTGTATTTGCTAGCATTTGATTTATACTTGGTCGGTCAGATTGTATGGCTTAATGCCTTGCTAAGGCAGTGTATGATTGCTGTCTTTGTTAGTAGGGATAGAAGACAAAACAAAAGAATTCTATTCCTCTCTCATATTTGGTTGTTGTTCTCGTTAGTGGAAACAGAAGACAAAACAAAAAAATTCTATTCCTCCGTCATATTTGGTTGCTGTCTTTGAACTTTTATCCTCCGTCTTCGAATAACAGGAACAAAAAATTTTGTTCCTCTAAAAAAGGAAGGACAAAAATTTTTATCCCTTGTGTCCAGTATTGCGGACACATTGCACTGAACAAAAATTATTGTCATTCTTATTTTGTGTACATAACCTTTTGTTATTAATATTAATAATATTATTATAAATTTTGTTTTGATTATTATTATTATTATTATTATTATTATTATTATTATTATTATTATTATTATTATTATTATTATTATTATTATTATAAATTTTGCATTTTTATTATTATTATTTATTTATAAATTTTGTTTTGATCATTTATTATTATTATTTATTATAAAATTTGTATTGATTATTATTATTAATAATTATTAATTTATTATTATTATTATTAATTTTGTATTGATTATTATTATTAATTTATTATTTATTATAAAATTTGTATTGATTATTATTATTATAAATTTTATACTTATTATTATTATTATTATTTATTTTTATCTGTACGCGGCGTAATTTTCTATCTAGGGTACTTTGCTAATAAATTTTCCATACATTTAAGTTTGTCCTTCGCTGCATTTTCAGTCTCACCAGTAACTTGGCAATGATGCTTGCTTTCCACGAAAGACATTAACTAGGCCAAGGGGCGAACGAGTAACTTCATGTAAAACTCAGGCCTCGTGAGTTCAGCCACTAACCCTGGTTAAGAGCCGTTACCGTTTGTCAGTTTCAATAAAAACTCACTTGAGAGGCAAGCTTTGTCGTTTTACAAATTACAAAGAGGAAAAGAAGGGTAAGATAGTAACTGAGCAGCTGACTTCACCGTCATTATTTGCCCTTTTGACACCTTTTTTTCCCTCTCGGAGAAACCACTTGATTCCTGCCCAGGCTGCCCTTAATGTAGCTAGCTACAATAATTTCAATTGTTGATATCAATTGGACTAAACCGCTTCAATTCACCGATTAAAAAAAAATGAAGAACACTAGTGAAAGCTACTTGCTTTCGTTAAACCCTCTTTAAGAGATTTTCGTTTTCTGTTAAAAGTGATGAAAAAACAACGGAGAAGGTAGACTCGGAAGAGAATATGTGGGTCAGGGCAGTACTTGACTTGGTGTGGAGAGAGAGGCAATGGAGTATTTCAGAAGCTCACTGCTTTCCTGATTTTGAGAGTGGGGAGAAATAATGTGCGAGTGGTGGTGACCAAGTTTCAAGTTTCAAGTTTCAACACAAGCACATAAAGACCTCGAACAGACAAGTCCAAGACCCCCATCAAAATTCTCTCTTTTCTTTAGCTGCATTTGGGTTTTGTTTCTCTTACAAGCAATAAGGAGCAGACCGTACCCCAGGTAAAACGCCTTTTCTTTCTCTTCTCGTCACTTCTCTGATCGCAGTCTCCGCATGTTTCTCCCTCGATATTCTTTTTCCTCTCATTCGATTATTACTTGTTTTGCCGTATTGATTTGATCATCAGTTACCATTGTTGATCCTTTTTTTTTTTTTTCCAGTGGATTTTCTTATCTGGATCTCTCCTTTTTAACCTCTTCATGGGTCTTTGTTTTCCAGTGTTCAAGTTGGAAAATTTTTACACGACTCCATTTGGCTTTACTCAGTTTCACTGATCTCTCCTTTTTCTTTGTTGTTTCTTGTTGCCAAAGATTGGAGACATTTGGATATCTTATCTGCTATCTGCAACTGATTTTTACTCCTTTCTACATCTTCTTTTTTGTTTCTCAGTATGACTTATGATGTGGGTGCTTTGGACTCAGCGGGGTATTAATCACTAGACAGCACCTTTATTTTGGCCTTCATTCAATTGCATGGTCCATCAAATCTTTTCTCTTGCTTAATCTGAACCTTGTGATGGCGCTTCCCTATTTTTTTTTAACCCGATGCAGCTTGATGATTGTTTCCTCGTCTGTTCATGTCCTAATATAACCCTGTTATGAGTAAAGTGATGCCTTAACATGATTCTTGATGTTTTATGGAAAATATGTTGATACATGATGCAGGCATAGGAAGGCATTGCGTGTAATGTTGAGAAAGAGGAGCGGATCAATTAAGAAGGATCCAAAAATGGGTCAATTTAACTTGTCTGAGTCTGAATCTGATTCCTATTTTCAATCTATTTGGACTGGGCAGAGCCACAATGCTAGTTCCCTTTTACCTGGCTTGTTTGTTGGCTGTAGTCCCAAGGCTTTATCAGATTGTGATTCTGTTAGCAGCCCGACTTCTCCTCTAGATTTTAGGGCGTTTTCAAGTCTAGGAAAGACCTCTAGATCCCCAAGGGCACCCTGTGTTGGGCAGCAGAAGTGCTGGGACTGTAGTAAAGTCGGGTTAAGCATTGTAGATTCTCTTGAAAATGATCCTAGAGGATCCAGCAAAGTTCTCCGATCTTCTGATAGCAAAAGCATTCTTTTTGGACCACAAGTGAGAGTTAAAAACTCAACTGTTCAACCTTCTAGTAATTCTTTTGAGGCACCCAAGTCTTTGCCCAAGAACTTTGCAAATTTCCATCGACAGCACACCATGTCTCCTATTCAAAAGGGCAATTCTCATGTCATTTTTGAAATTGGAGAAACCCCACCAGAACCAGATTCCTGTGGGAAAATCCTGTCTTGTTCATTGGACTCCTGCCGGCCATTTTCAAGGTTAAGGTTGTCCCATTTGGCTGACCGGAATTGCCAAGGGAGTTCTAATAATGTTTCTCCAAATAGTGTATCCACCCTGATCAATTCTCCTGGTCAATCTTTTCGAGGAAGTACAAACTCAAACTACATTTCAAGCGCAAACATGATTTCAGCCCCTGAGTCAAATGGCTCTGTTGATGGATTGACTGGATCCTTTTCTGCAAGTGAGATTGAGCTTTCTGAAGAATACACATGTGTGATTTTGCATGGTCCTAACCCAAAAAAGACTCATATTTTTGGTGACTGCATCATGGAATGCCAGTGTGATGACTTGAGCAATTTTGGCAAGAAGGAAGAAAAGGAAATTGGGGTGTCCCAAGCTGATACTGGTTTTATGAATCTGACTCCGAATGGTTTAAATCATTTCTTGAGCTTCTGTTATTATTGCAACAAGAAATTGGAAGATGGAGAAGATATATACATATATGGGTATGTCCAAAAACCAACATATTGATATTGCTATATACAGGATGTTTGTATTCATATCGTCTTTGTTTTGATTCATGCAGAGGTGAGAAAGCATTTTGCAGCTTAAATTGTCGTATGCAAGAGATTATGGTTGATGAAGAATTGGAGAACACCAACGACAAGGCTTCTGATGCATATCGTAACTTAGAATACGGGGAGGAACTATCTGAAGCTGGCATCTTTGATGCCCCGTGAATAAAGTTGGATTACTACGTAGAAATAGTCACCATGCTCATGATTCCTTAAAAGAACTTGCAAAGGTAGATGCATGATCATCTGTCCCTAAAGAGCT
Source organism: Erythroxylum novogranatense (assembly GCA_029891385.1). Taxonomy (NCBI): domain Eukaryota; kingdom Viridiplantae; phylum Streptophyta; class Magnoliopsida; order Malpighiales; family Erythroxylaceae; genus Erythroxylum; species Erythroxylum novogranatense. Next base: position 40,331,800 of record CM057234.1, on the reverse strand, counting down.
GTCTATATGCATAAGTAAGCAGCCATGGATGATCGTTTTGTACATTGTTCCCTTTGCTGTCTATGGTCATGGGTAATGGGTCTGATTTGGATCGTTTTTTGGTTCAATAATTTAAGACTTCTTTTGGCATTCATGTAGAAGTGGTTGGCTGATTTTTGTGGCTGCCCATTATAAATTCTTTTTCAATGTCATCGCAGCAAAGACTTAGTTGTATAAGCTTGCAAGCAGAACAAAATTATATAATTGCTGTTCTAAAATTTCCTTTATTAGTGTCTTGCCTATGCTGTCTTCGTAAGCTTATATGGTGACCATTGTTCACTTTTGGCCATTACTCCCCACACTTTGTGGACTTGGCATAGATCACTTGTCGAAATTTGAGGTTGATTCATTTACGAAGATAATATCTAATTGTAGTTTTAATTATTTCTAGCGCGCCACCTGGTCGTCCGCTGGGACAGCTTCCCCCAAAAATCTATACTTCTTTGGCTTCTAAAAGCTTGACAGGCATCTTTCCTCTATTGTACCAAAATCAGTTCAACTGCATCACCACTGGCCATTCTATCATCTACTTGATAAAAACCACACGATGTTGAACATGTTAAAAATAAATCTTAAACTTTCACCCTTCCCTCCCGCATGTTGTCAAGCATTTTCTCTCGGAGGTACCCTGGACTAAAGTTGATGAGGAAGTAAAGAGCTTCTTTAGAAGTCTCACATATGAAGTTATTTAATTCAAGTGCAAAGTCTATTTAACTTGGTACACTCGCAAAGAAAAGAAGTTGAACTTGGATGCTTCTTGTGAATTTTTTCTTACCGTGCTGTGGAGTATCTACACTCAATTTTGAAATTTATTAGTTATAAGTTACAAATTTGTCAATGTAATTAATAGTTTTTGGTAGTTCCTAACTTTTCTTTATTTTTTTGGTAAAAGAGAAGTGAACAAAGCTTACAAAAGCAAAAAACTTCCAAACATAAGAGACTCCTATTAAATCATAATCAATCCATCTACCAACACTAGGAGGGGACTTGCCTCAAAGCATGAAAACCAGGAGGAAAATCAAAAGTAAGGTGGGAAAGAGAGTCAGCGGCAAAGTTCCCTTCTCTGTAAACGTGAGTAAGTTTCACATTATTGAAGCCTTTCAGTAAGTCTAAAATTCTGTCAACAAGAGATAAACAACCTATATTTGCTTGGATACCACCGGTCAACATCTTGATAACAATCTCATTATCACTTTCTACAAGACATCCAAATAGGCAAGATTATAAGTGAGTTGAATACTATGGCTCACAACTCAGCACAAAGAATAGAACAACGACACGTCTTGAAAACAAACCAATGTTTCTAGTGACTATTATAATCACGAATCAAACCTCCACCTGCAGCAATCCCCGTTGAGGTAGCCAAAGAAGCATCAGTGTTGAGCTTCATAAAAGGGGAATGAGGACATTGTCAAAAAATTAACCTTGAAACCGAAGGACTATTATTCTTCGAAGGTAGCTTGTTGAAGGTATCCTGAATCAATTTAGCTTCATAAATAGTACTCTGTAATATATTAAAAATGGAAGGAACACCAGAATTAAACACTCTGTCATTCCTTCGCTTCCAAAGGTTCCAGCAACCTAAGCCGAAAATAGTAGGCCAAGTAAGATGATCATGAGAGAGTTGGGAGCTTTTCAGATTTAATAACGACCAATCTTCCAAATTAACATTCCAAAAAGAGCTCAAACTATTAAAATCAATAAAAAGATTCCAGAACTGAACAGCAATATGACAATCACGGAGAATGTGTAGGAGGGTTTCAGGTTTGTCGTTGCAAATATCACAAATCCCAGAGTCACTTAAGTATCTTCGTTGTCTTTCATCGTTAGTTAAGCAATAAAAAGGGTTATATTTTTCCTCCTTTTATTCTTTATGAATATCAATAGTTAACTCTTATAAAAAATAAAATTAGGCAAAATAAGGGCAGGTTAAGAATGGGCCTTAGGCAGGTGCCCCTTTGCCCTTATTCAAGGCCAGACCTGAGTTTTAGTGATATAAGTTAGAGTTAATGATCAGTTTTGTTGACCAATGTCTTTTATCAATTAATTGAAGTTTTTCTTTTCAAAAAAACAAATTAGAACATGATTTAGCTATAAGATTTAGAATATCAACATTAACCAAAAATACAAGAGTTAGGGTGACTTAGTATCTATGAATGGGCTTAATTCTCTTCCAAAGTAACTTTTAACTTCTAGATCCATTATGTTGTCTACCTAATTTAATATTGGACTACTTACAATTTTCAATAATGAAAATTTCAAAAACTTTTCAAACTTTTAAAAAATGACTCAAAACACATTTGTAAACTTTCTTTAAAAAGAACTTATTGAAAATCGAGAGACTTTTTTTTATATCAAATTTTAAATTAAAATTTATCTTAAATTTTAGAAAATATATGCATTAAGCTCTAATTACGGAATCTTGCAACTTTGAAACCTTAGACTATTGCAATAAACAAGTTAAATGGGACCAGAAAATTACATTAACTCAATACAATTGAAGTTTTTGACTCTTCCTTAATTCTTGTTCAATTGACTTTCTTTTTCATCATCTTGAACGTCATAAATTTGCTTTGAGCACTCACTTAAGTTGAATTTGATGCTTTAATTTGGTCAATTTGCTTCTTTATAAATATCTTAACTTAATTGGACTCTTGAATTAATTCATCTTAAATTTATTTGGGCAATCAACTATAGCTTTCATGTATCACCAAAAATAAATCATTAGTAATAATGATATATTTGTTTTAAAAGAAAAAGGATAAAGAAAAACGAAAAAAAGAGGAGAGAAAAATTTCCTTTTGGAATTAAAAGTTGAAAAGCGATAACCTAAAAAAAGGAAAAATCAAATAAATTAAATTCACAATCAAAAGAGGAGAAAAACTCATTAGGTTGAAAATTCAACCAATGATAACCTTGATAGAAATATATACAAATATAGAGAGAGAAAGGTCACTAAGTTAATGATCGGTAAATAACAAATTAAACAAAAATTAAAGTATCAAAAATTAACTAAAAAGTTCACTAGGTTAACAATAGACAAGCTATAAACTACGAATAAATTAGAGCATATAAAACCTATATAAGGTAAAAATACAATAAGTGACAACCGACATAACAATGAATAAATAAATTTTATTTATTAAAAAGGGTGAATGACATAGATAAAACATACACATATAAGGTAGTTCTAGTACAACAAGTTATGTAAATATGGAAACACTTTCTCGTAAAGATTTTAACATCATATATTATAGTCAATTCAAATATCATCATTGTAAACTATTTATTATTTACTCGTTTCGTTTTATTTATTTTAGTTTCAGTTATTTATTTTAATTCTATTCTTAGTACCTTATACAAAGTTCTTACTCAAATTGTTTAGGCGTTTGTAGTTCTCGTGGGAATGGTAACCTTAGTGCTACAAGATACGATTTATATACTTATGGGTATTGAGAGTTTTAATACATATAAAACTTACTCAACAAGTTTTTGGCGTCACTATTGGAGATTTTAGCATTAGGATGATTTGAATTCTCTTAATTTAAGGATTTAATAATTTTCTTGTGTCAGTAAAGGTGCTAGAAGAAAAATATAAAATATAATAAATAAATAAATCTTGCAAAGGAAGTCAAAGATACAACAACTCTAGACAGTATAAAGAAAGAATGAGAAACCCAAAGAGTTAAACACCAATAAGTGATAGAAAGAAAGATGGTAGAGGAATTAAATCAAAGAGAACAACAAAAGACCCTTATAGACTTCATGAGGCCAGTGTTCAATGTCAATTATCAAGGAATTACACGACCACTAGTGCACTTGACATTTGACCTATCAGAATAGATGATGAACAATAGCTGTCTTTAGACATTAGAGCGAAGTAGATAACGGTCAAACTTTCGAGATCTAAAAGGAAAGACTGTTGTACATTTAGTGGTAACATTATAGGCAGAGATCACCAACCTAACCCAACAATTGAACAACTTGACAATAACCTCTTCCTCTCCACTTAAAGCAATTTAGCACAGTTGCGAGCTATATAGAAAAGTGAGTTATATCACAGTTGATTGTTTTCTAGTGGAAAAAAACATGTAGCAATCCAACTTCATGGGAGCACAATATGGTTAGGGAGGTAACAATCCTTATTCAAACTTGTACAATATTGGGTGGCAAAACCACCTAAATTTCTTTTAGTTTAATACTACAGGAACTCAATTGAGAAATCAAGTTCTACCGGGATTTCAGGAAGATGAGTCAAGTTCATAAGATTCAAAGATTGACAAGTTAATAGGACGTTGAATTCTAAGCTCATACGTCTAGAAGGGAAATTTGAGTAGTGAGAGATCATGCCTCTTATATTCACAATCTAGATATTTAAGTGGCTCAATTAGCCAATGCATTATTTGCGAGAACTGTGGGAAGCCTTTCAAGCAATATGGAAGCAAATCCAAGGATAAAATTTAAGGTTATCACACTTAAGAGTGAGAAAGAGCTAGAAGAACCAGAGTAAAAACAAGCTGAACTCCACCTTGTAGAAGACCAAGAGAAGAAGAACAAGGATGAAGATCCTCCTTATATTCATCCTCCGTCATATCCACCAAAAATATCATTCCCATAAAGACTTCAGAAGAATAAATTGGATATACAATTTGGTAAGTTCATAGAAAATTATCTTAACCTTGTGAAAGCTTTGGAAAGCATACCTTAATATGCGGAATTTCTTAAATACATCTTATGAAACAAGTGAACTTGAGATGATAATCAAACGGTCTTTATGAAGGAAAGTTGCAACTATGTAATTACAAACCATATGCCCTCATAGTTGATAGATTTAGAGAGTTTTACTATAACCTGTGTAGTTGGTAATTTAAAATTTTCTAAATACTTACGTGACTTAAGTGTAAGTATTAATCTTATGCCTTTAACAATTTTTAAGAAATTGAGACTAGGCGATGTGAAGCCAACTTCTATAATTATTCAGATGGTAAATCAATCAATAAAGAAATCATTTGGCATGGTGGAGGATATATCTATAAAAGAGAACAAGTTTATAATTCTTGTGGATTTCATTATGCTGGACTATGAAGAGGATCTAAACTATCCACTAATTTTTGGTAAAGCCTTTTTGAGCATTGGAAGAGCTTGGTAGATATCCATGAAGGCAACCTTATCCTTTAGATTGACGATGAACAAGTAGAATTCAATACGAATAAGGTATTAAAGAATCTGAAGGAGGGCGGCATTCCTGAGAATTGATATAGTTGAATCTTCAAAGAATGACGAAGAGGAAGAGGAACATATGAGAGCAGACATAGAGCTTCAAGAATATAAGAAAGTCTCTATTCTAGATGCTGAAGCAGAAGAGGGAATGAAGGTGATTACGGATGAAGAAAAACAAATCACCTTCTTATAGGATAAATTATTGGATTTAATAGATGATTCAAGAAGTTTTATTATTTCCTATTTTATTGACATATTGTTACTAAAAAGAGCATTATTGAACTTTCATGGTTTTCTTAATTTTATTAATTATGTCTTTCTGAATATATTGCAACATGTAGCTTATTTACAAGCTTGTGGCAAACCACTTTTTATAGACCCAGGTTAAAGGTAGAAGGCATAGTACATCAAGCTAATAACGTGGAAGAAGAGCCACTTAGGAAAGAACTCAAGAATTGAGATTTTTTTCTTTTTTCTTTTATTATTTTATTTTTTATGTTAAGTTTTTTTTATTGGTTATTTTTTATTTTTATTTTTATGTTTATTTTGTAGGAAATAAATTTTTAGAATTTTATGACATAGAGTGTTTCCAAATTCCATCGCTACCTCAATTTTAATAAGTATTCTTGCTCTAATTTTTTCTTTCTTGTTATTTATTTTTGTTTGTATTGTTTTTTTTCTACATTGAAGACAATGTGTTGTTCATCAATTGTTTGCGTGAATTTTAAAATTTTATAGGTTTTGGTTAGGATGGCATTGTGATGTGTGCATTTGTTAATGGCAAAAATTGAATGGAATTAGTTTAACTTTAAACATGCTCATTTAAATTGAAAGTGTATAGTAACTTACGAATTTTATGTTTTAAGTGTCTCAGGGATGAATATGTATGTTAATTAGGATATAATACCTATTCTTTCACTTTATGAATGATGTTTATATAGATTTATAATTATAGTCAATTGAATTGGTTAGCATCATTAGCACCCTTTCATGAAAACAATTGACTAAAAAGAAATAAGGGAGGCTAAATTAGAGAAAATTATGTTAAATAGAAAAATATTCCACAACCTTTGTTTAAAAAAAATTGGGTTAGAATAGAATTAGTAGCCAATTGCGAGTTGTGATATAGTTGAGTAATCGGGGGCATTCACGATAAAATGTTTGTCTTCACGTCAAAAAGTTAGAATGACACTCCAACCAGGCTAAATAAAAAACTTAATCTAGTTAAGTAACCAGGGGACATTCATAACAAGATATTTTCTTTCGCGTCAAAAGACTAGGTAATGTTAAAGAAAATCTAAAAAATGGTGTTATAATTAAAAAAACTACCGATATTTTAAAAATAGCAAAAGAATTTTCATGAAAGGTTATTTAGTGATAGTTTGCCTTTTAATTAATTAATATAATAAATAAGCGCTTAAAAGTTTCATATGTGTATTGTTATTATTTTGATTCATATGTATATTCAAATCAACGAACTTAAACATGAAAGGATTTAGTGACAGTTTGCCTTTTTATTAATTAATAGTAATAAATATACGCTTAAAAGTTTCATAAGTGTATTGTTATTATTTTGATTGATATGTATATTCAAATCAACAAACTTAAACATGAATGGATTAAGTTATCATGCTGGCACATTTTGAGTGATTGATGATTAAGGTTAAGTTCATTCCATATGATTTGATGCCATTGTACCATTATTATATTGTTACATGATTGTGTGTTTATGTATTCATGTGTTCTTTATGTTTCTAGTTTTTAGTTTTGTTTGAGGACAAACAAAGGTTTAAGTGTGGGGATATCGATTAGGGATGTTTTGCTAAATGTTTAAGTGTATTTTTATGTATTTCTTAGATGATTTTTATGTGTATAGGTTTAGAATTGTGTTGTTGTTGATATTTGTATGTATTCTAAGTGATTGTTTAGTTTAGAACAAGAATTGGATCTTAGTTTTATGTTTCAAGAGGTGTTTGATGTATTTGAGAGTGTTAAAAATCATAAAATTGAAGAATGAAGAAGATGGAGGAAGCTTAAAGGTGAGGGAAACAACGGAAGCACGGTCGTGATTTAAAGTCATGATCATGATAAAGGCTTTTCCAAGCATGAGTTTTTTTGTGTTTTGAGGATTTTTGTAACGGAAAAAAGTGAAAAAAAAATCTAGACAAAACCCTAGAACCTTAATGCACTATTTAAGAACATGAAAAGCACCAAAAAGAAGCAACAACCACTACATCAAAGAAGATTAAAAAGAGACATCAAGAAAAGCTTCAAAGTCCAATTCAAGACATAAACTAGTATTTCTTTTTTTCCCTTGATTTCTTTCATTGTTTTGGATGTTTATTTGGATTTCTAAGATGTTTAACATGATTATGGGTTTCAAGATCCCTATTAGGGATTATTTTTGAATTATGTTATAAACCTTATTTCTTATTGAAGGCAATCCATTGATGAATGTTTGTGATAATTATCATCCATATACTTGGTAATAAATCTAAAGAGTGAATTAAGTTATTAGTGTTAAGGTGCACAATGAGATTTGGTAACTTAATAGACCTACAATTATCAGATTAACCAACAATTGAAGATCTTGGTTGTGAAATTAATTATCTATAAGATTTCTTCAAATCTAATTGAAGATGTTATGAGTAATTTTGTGAATCGAGAGATTATAAAGTTTTGTAAATTGAGAAATTACAACTCTATGAATATCAAATTCAATTAAGATTACTTGATTAGATATTGAGAGAGAGTAATGAAAACCTTGGGATATCTTGGATCAAACATGAATTGAATCAACAAAAGAAAGGAAAACAAAATAAGGATATAATAGTTGCTAAGTCTTCAACTTTGATAAATCTCAATTTCATTAGTAGCTCAACTATTTTAATGTTTACTTGTTTCATTTTATTTGTTTATTTTAATTCAATACTTAGTACTTCAAACAAAGTTCTTATTCAAATAGTTTATATGTTTATAGTCCTTGTGGGAACGATAACTTTAGTACTACAAGATACAATTCATATATTTGCGGTATTGAGAGTTTTATTATATATAAAACTTGCTCAACATTTTTATATTACATAATGTGGTTGCCACACTAAATATAGATAGTGATGAGATCTCCTTATTAAAAACCTAAACAATTTGATCCTGAGATTGAAAGGACATTGCAAAGGCTACGAAGGGAAATCAGAACAACTCCAGGAGTACATCAAGGAATTGAATTTTAAGAAGCCATTGCCAATTTAAGAACTCTAAGAGAGATAGTTGCACAAAGCTTAACTCAAAGACCCTTATGCATTATCTTTGTAAATTTTGCTAAACATGTAGCTTTTGAGCTTAAGTAATGGTCTTGCAGGTGAGGATGCTCATAAGCATCTTAAGGAGCTCGATGTGGTCTGTCTTAGTATGAAATCTCTAGGGGCGACACACGAGTAGATTATATTAAGAGTTTTTCCATTTTCACTAAAGGATGCAGTAAAAGAATGGAATTTCGGTTTGCCCTTAGGAAGTGTGAGCACATAAATCGAAATTAAGAAGTTGTTTTTGGAGTACTTTCTAACATCAAAGATAACTAGTATAAGGAGAAAGATTTGTGAGATAAAGCAACATCATGGAGAATCCTTTTAGGAGTGTTAGGAGCACTTCAAAAAGTTGTGTGTTAGCTACCCTCACCATAATACCACGGAACAATTCCTTATCCAATACTTCTATAAAAGATTATATAAATAGGAGTTTGGTATATATAGCAAGTGGTGGATCATTGTATGGAGAGGAATTTTAATCGAGTGCATGGTAGCAAATAGTAAACAATTTGGCATGCACAATGATATTCATAGGGTAAATAAGGTAAACAGTTCATCCATAGAATATCATTTAAATGATCTAACATCTTTTGTTAGACAAATTGTTGTCAAGCAGCCATAAGTAAAAGTTTGCGATATATGTGCAAATTGGAACCATCCAAAAGATGGTTGTCTAACCTTGCAAGATGGAAACATGGAATATATAAATGTTGTAAGGGGAATTTTTTCATCAATACAATCCATATTTCCCATACCTATAACCTAGGTTGGAGAGATCACCAAAACCTGAGTTATGGAGGGAATAGGCAGTAGAACTACTTCGCTAGGCCACAGTGAGTGCATCAATTCCAACCTAGGCCATAAACCTCTTCTAACTTAGGTGAATCTCTGGAAGATATAACTAAGTCCACAATTTAGCAAGATGTAAAACAATATCAAAAAGAGAAAAAATCTAAATTTCAAGATACAAAGTCTAGCATTTAGAATTTGAATAACCAAATAGGTCATATGGTAATAGTTATTAACTGCTTAGAAAATTGTCATCTCAACTTGACAAATTCAAATAATGTTAATGTGATGACTTTGAGGAGTGATAGGGAGCTCGAGGACCCTACCAAGGATAGCCAAAAAAGACGAGATTGAGAAGGAGTTAGGAAAAGAAGGAAGTCCATCGTCTAGCTCAAAGATAAATTCTGAATATCCTAATATGGTTAAGCCTAACCCTTCACCTTTTTCCTAGTAGGTTGGTGAAATCGAATATGGAGAAAAAGGAAAATAAAATATTGAAGATTTTTTGAAAGAAAGAAGTAAATATACCTTTGTTAGAAGCAATCAAACAGGTGCCTAGGTATGCAAAATTCCTCAAGGAGTTATGAATATATAAGAGAAAGCAAATAGGTGATAATAAGGTTATAATGGGTGATAATGTTTCTACAATTTTAAAAAAGAAAATACCTCCGAAACACACAGATCCAAATATATTTATCATTCCCTGTAAGATTGGTAACATTGTAATTAAGGGAGTTATGCTAGATTTAGGAATATCAATCAATGTTATACCTAGTTTTATTTATGCTTTTTAAAACTTAGGCCCCATAAAAGAGACCAAAGTTATCATATAATTAATTTACCATAAAAATTACAGTGATAATTATGTGCATTTGTTTGCAAATTATGAAGTTCGATAATTTCAAGAAGAGATAAAACATAACGATTAATTGTGTACATTTTTTTGCAGGTTAAGATTGGGCCATCAAGTGATTAATTTTATCACTTTTATATTGTTTGATTTGATTTACCTTCAATAGTTGTTAATCAAATTCAACCAACCCGTCCCATTTATTTATTATAGAAATTAGACATATATTGTTTGTAAATACAAATCTTGTACAAAATTAAATTTTATTTTTAGTATATTTGACAAGCAAGACTCTTTTAAAAATCATTCATATTATAACAAATAATGATAAATTAAAAGATAAAAATTTTCTTAAAATTCTTTAAATTTTAAGCATAATCATATTTGTATTTGATAGATTTTTGTTTAGTCTCTAAATTGGTATAAAAGGATAAACTATCTCTATTTATCTTTAAATATTATATAAATTCCAACATATCTTGATTAAAAAAGTCTAATAGCTTTTATAATTCAAATGACATACATGTTTAATACGCCTTAAAATTTAAGATTATATTAAATAAAGTTTGAAGCATTATCATTCCATTTTTAGTCAAATCATATCAAACTAGAGGCTAAACGCCCAATTTTGGGCCAAATGTTTTGGAATTTGATCAATTTGTAGCCAAACATTTTAATATGCTTAATAAAGATCCAATTTTATCAATTATGTTTAATCACTACAAGGAAGATGTTAATTGGCGACGGAAAATTACCGAAGGTCTTGAAACCGTTACAATTTCCGATAGAAAATGGGCACCGTCGTGAAGCCGGTTTTGGGAACAAGTTTCATGACGGTAAGATATTCCGTCGCTGAATGTTGGGAATGAATATACCGACCGAATGTTCGGTCGGTGAAGTAGTTGGAAAAAACCGCGGAGAGCCCCTCACTTTAAGTAAAACGACGTCGTTTTGGGTTATTTCAAAACGACGTCGTTTTGAAAACTGATTAAAGCTGAAGGTCGAACCTTTTCTCCTCTCCCACGCGTCTTCTCCTTTCTTCCTCTCCCAGCTGCGCGACCTTCTGATTTCTTCCTCTCCCACCGGCCCGACAGATCGTCCACCGTCAGCCTCCATCGCCGGCGTGTTCTGCGCTCCAAAGTCACGGCCAGTCTCCGACAGTAACCCTTCTCCCACGAGCCCTCTTTCTCCTTCCTCCCTCTCCTTACTTGGTATGTTAATATTTATTGTAATGTATTTTCCTAAGTTATTTTATGTTCATAATTAGTAAAGGATTGGCCTCCTAAACCCATATGATGCAATTTATTATTATTATTTTTTTACATTGCATATAATAAAGCATATAGTTTCAGCCTATAGATACGGTAGATTTATGCTCATTTTATTATCTTTGCATATTTTAATGTTTTGTTTGTTTTATTTAATATTTACGAGGATGCATGATATGGGATGGAAATTAACCCTTTAATTTGAACTTCATAATTATAAGGTAGGGAAGTATTAATTTACTGTATTTTTTCCCAATACATTGTTTATTTTTTTTTGATTTGTTATGTACATTGGGAATAATGTACATGTTTAGGTGTGGGGGAGCGATATAGTAATTTGGTGGATTTAATGTTGACTCAAGCTTATTTTAACTCTAATTAATTAGTTTTTTTATATGTATATTAAATTTGTTAATTCTTATCTTGTGACTAAGGAATTAAGTTAGAATGTAAAAGAAAAAAAATCTGATTAGATGGATTGTAACATCCCGTCACCGATGGGATGTGTACAGTTCATTGCAAACGTATTTGGCACGAGCATGCATTATAGAATTTGTGTATAATTGGCATTTGTACGTACATACATGTATGACATATTTCCAACTTAATTTGGATAATTTGAATTTGGATATGATTAGGTCATGTGTGAGAATTTGGTCAAAATAGGCTCTATGATTGAATCTGAATTAGAAAAGGATGTTAGGAAGTTGAATTATGAAATTGGAGTATATGATAATTAGTTTTCTATTTTTTGAGGATTTATAGAAATTTTTGGAGAAATAGGCCCGGACCGGAAAATTGATCGATGACTGGTTAATTGGATTTTCGGTTCCGAAATTGATTATCCAATGGCTCGGACAGGTTAGAAATTCGAATTGAGGAATTAGGGTTTAGTCATTGGAATTCGAGAGAAATTAGAATTCGAAATTAGTTTGAGGCTATTCGGATTTGGACTGGTGGAAATTCTATTAGCCAAACAAGCCCTTGTTCCTTTGATATTTAAACCCTTACTCTTTGAAATCTTTATCTTCCACGAAGCTTTCTCCTTCTTCTTTGTGATCTTCTTTCTTTGGATTGCTACTCGATTTCTTTGTGCCAATTGCTTTCTTCTTTTGTCATTGATCATTCCTTTGGCTTGGAAAAGAATAGAGAAGAAGTTGATGGAATTTTATTTGGTGATAGCCGTGGGTGTCGATGATCTTGGAGTTGAGAAATCCTTGAAGATTTGAGGTTATAAATCAAGTAAGTTGCTTCTATCTTGTCTCTTATGGTTTGATTATTTGATTTATAAAGTTGTTTGAATGATTTAGTTGGTATATTAAAGGATTTGTGCGTTAGGGTTTCCGATAGGGGTTTTCGGTGATTTTAGGGTTTAGATTTGGGGAAAATGATTGTTTGATGAAATAGAAGCTAAGAATTAGTTGTATGATATGTATAGAATTATTTAGGAGTGATTTGTGAGGAGAAAACCTGAATTTGGTGGTGATTGCTGTCGAGAATCTGAGATTTTCTGGGTTTTCTGGGCGTGTTTATAGTCGCACGCCGCGACGTGTATGAAGAACACGTGGCGAGAAGAAGCAGAATGCCGCCACGACGATACAAGGCGGCGCCTGTGGGCGAGGAGGAGAGGCGACGCTGTAACGCACGTACGCATGTGTACGCCGCGACGAGAGACGCGTGAGACGCCGCGGCGAGGCGAGTTACGCCACGGCGAAGGTGGCGAGAAAAGGGAGCTCGCCGCGGTGAGGGAGCAAACGTCGCGGCGAGGAACGCTGTTCTTCCGAAATGAAAATGAAATTGAGGTTTTAGTAATGGGATTTAGGTAATTGATGATTCAATTGATTATGGATTAAATTCAATTTGGAGATTATGAATTCGAGAATTAGAAATTGAGATCGGGAAATTTGGATTTGTGTCGAAAATGTCATAACACGTATAGTACGTACATTATTCGATTCATATGCATCATTGGACATTAGAATTGGTACAATTTATAATGCTATTTATATTTTGATTGTTATAGCGGCTCAAGTGGATCGCCGATCATCAGACATAGGCGAGACTTCCCGGCAGTAGCTCTGAAGTTCTGAGGTGAGTAACCTAGTTGGTTTCTCAACCTTTATGTGTTTAATTTTATGCAAATATGCCATGTGGAGTTAAGGACGGGTTATATGTGTTTGATTTGATTGATTTGGACCACGGTGTTCGGGATATTTGGACCGTGATATGAAGTGTTGATTGTGCATAAATTGTTCATAATTGATTTCAAATGGTGAGAATTAGGTATATGGGATTTTAATATGATGCATGTATTGTAAAGTGGACATGTGCATACATGCATAACAAGATGATCGATAAAGGCAATTGTGACCGTGTAGCCACCATATTCGAGCTTTAAGCTCAACGCATGTGGCTTCATGCCTAACGATTTGCAGAGCTTTACGCCAACGGATTAGGGCTTTTGAGCCCAATGTTTACAGAGCCTATGGCTCAACGTATATGAGCTCAGGCGCACGGTCACAACAATGAAAGAAAATGAAAGAGTCATATGCACATTGCATATATGAATGATTCCATGTGAATTGTGTGAAAGGCATATCGCCTTATAAGGGTGAATTTTGTTGCATGTGATTTCTTGAATGTGATAATATGCGATATTATGTGATTGTCAGATATGCATGAGTTGGGTGAACCATCGATGATGGTTACTCATTGAGTTTCGCAAACTCACCCAAATTGTGACTATTTTCAGGGCAGCGATAGTTTGACTTCTAGCTCCAGTCAGTGAGACCTCTCCTGCGGTGCGAGAGGAGCATGGCCCACAGGTCTATCAGCTGGGGATCTTTTGGGGGTATTTTGTGGATGACTTATGTAGGAGCTATGTTAGTCCTTTTGGGTCGCATGATGTATAGATATCGATCGATGATGTATTGACGGTTTCATGAATGAATGGAAATGAATCTTTTGGTTTTAAATTCTAGCGAATTTGATATTACTGCTCTCTGTGTATGGATGCCATGAGGTTATAGAAATGATAGTTCGGTAGTGCACCCTCGTCGTAGGTTGTACATCGGTACGACCTACGGGCGACCCGGTGTATACTCTACGGTGAGGGGGCGCTACATTAGGTGGTATCAGAGCATGGTTTGGCATCTTTTGGGCATAGTATATTTTAGGCTTGAATTTTGTACGAAAGGCAAGAAATTGATCAGATTTGTGACTTTATTGTAGGTCATCCATTTTTGGTGATCAAGTTGATCAACCAGCTGACCAAGGATCAGTCGGAGCGAGTAGGAGTCTTCGTGCGATGTTTGAGGAGCGACCTCGGTAGTTCCCATGAGACGGAACGGAGGTATGATCGCTGCGTAGCGAGGGGTCGTCGATTCACGGCAAAGAGCACCTCGCCGAGGTGAGGGTTGGTTGGAGAGGACCGAGCGGGTCTAGATCGATGGATTGCGACCACGAGGAGCGCTCGATTATGCTTTGTTTTTTGCTCTGTGGTCCGGCTTATCAGTGGTGGAAGACTGTCCCGGGTAGTTCCACCAGGCCGTGTGTGTTGACTTGGGCTGACTTTCTGAGGGCTTTCCGAGACAATTTTATGCCCAAGGAGTATTTGGATATGAAGATGCAGGACTTCTTAGAGTTGAGACAGGGATCGATGACAGTGGCAGATTATGAGGTCAGATTTAATGAGCTGTCAGCGTATGCGTCCGTTTTGATTGCCTCCGAGGCTGATAGGTGCCGGAGATTTGAGGGAGGGCTGAATCTGGATATTCGTACCAGGTTAGCCCGATCAGATATGGGTACCTTTGTGGAGATGAGATCAGCTGCTGTCAGGATTGAGCAGCTCTTAAGGCAGAGCCGAGCCGAGACCGGTCATGGATCTAGAGGTAAGAGATCCAAAGGATGATCGAGGTAGCTCGTAGAGCACGGCGACGCCTTGAAAGGTGTTTAGATCAACTGGGGGATTCAGACAGTCGGATTTTGGTCAGAGAGGAGATTTGGACAGATTGGCAATGGTAGCGCAGAGTGGTGGCGGAGGGCGGTCAAGCTTTGCGGTCAGATACATTGTGATAAGAGGCACGATGGAGAGTCTTTGGCGAGTGGCAGGAGCTTGTTTAGCTTGTGGTTCGATGGACCATATGATCGAATTGTCCTTTGACTTTGGGAGTTGATCCACCGCTAGTGGGAGAGCTAGTAGTAGCTCGACGGTGCAGCAGAGCCGTGGCGGTGGACCTGGATTTAGGAGCCGAGGCAGAGCCCGGGGTAGAGGCGGAGATTCTTTTGTGGGGACTGAGGGACGAGGCAAGCAGTCATGAGCCCGTGCCGTGGCCTACGCCATGACAAAAGCGGAGGCCCAGGATTCTCCCGAGGTTGTTGCAGGTTTGCTTCTACTCTCAGATATAGAGGTGTATGCATTGATAGATCCAGGATCCACGCATTCATTTATTGCACCGCATGTGGCATGTAGATTGCTTGTGGATAGGGAGATGTTACAGTATGGGTTGCAGGTGAGTACACCTTTGGGTAGTACCACTGTTTTAGGTGAGATCTGCAGGGGATGCCCGATTCGGGTAGATTCAGCAGTATTGAGTGCCGATTTGATTGTGTTACCCCTTCAGGAGATTGATTTGATTTTAAGGATGGACTGGCTCACTGCCCATAGGGCTATTTTGGATTGTTATACCAAGGAGGTAGTATTGAGTCTCTGGTCACCGAGGGTCAGATTTGAGGTGATAGTCGGCGAAGGCAGCCAGGATGATTTCGTTGTGAGTGCTTTGAGGTTGATGAGAGGTGGCTGTGAGGCTTATTTGGCGCATGTGGTGGACTCTAGAGTGCAGCAGAGGTTGCAGGATGTCCCTGTGATCAGGGAGTTCCTAGATGTGTTTCCCGAGGAGTTACCGGGTTTGCCGCCGGATCGGGAGACAGAGTTCGAGATAGACCTCGTTCCAGGTACCGCTCCTATATCGATACCTCCGTATAGGATGGCACCGGTAGAACTGAGGGAGCTTAAGGCTCAGCTTCAGGAGTTATTGGATAAGGGGTTCATCAGGCCGAGTGTTTCACCGTGGGGAGCTCCGGTGTTGTTTGTGAAGAAGAAGGACGGGACTATGAGACTTTGCATCGACTATAGGCGACAATTTTAATCGGGTTTATTAAGAATAAGTACCTACTGCCTAGGATCGATGACTTATTTGATCAGTTGCAGGGAGCTCAGGTGTTCACCAAGTTGGATTTGAGATCCGGTTATTATCAGTTGAGGATCGCAAAGGTCGATGTGCCTAAGAGCGCTTTTAGGAGCAGGTATGGGCATTACGAGTTCTTAGTGATGCCGTTCGGGTTGACTAATGCCCCGGCAGCCTTCATGGCCTTGATGAATAGGATTTTTCAGCCATACCTGGATCAGTTTGTGATCGTATTCATTGATGATATTCTGGTGTATTCGAGTTCTAGATAGGAGCATGCAGAGCATTTGAGGATAGTGTTGCAGATTATGAGGGATAGGCAGCTGTATGCCAAATTCACCAAGTGTGAATTTTGGCTGGATGAGGTGGTGTTCCTAGGTCATATCGTGTCTGGTGAGGGTATCCGGGTGGATCCTCACAAGATTGAGGCAGTGAAGAGTTGGGAGGTTCCGAGGAACGTGTCAGAGTTGAGGAGTTTTCTCAGATTGGACGGATATTACCGGAGGTTTGTCGAGGGGTTCTCAGTGATCTCCGCCCCCTTGACAAGACTTCTGAGGAAGGGAGTAGCCTTCAGTTGGACAGATGAGTGTCAGAGGAGTTTCGATGAGTTGATACATCGGTTGACGACGGCGCCGTTGTTAGTCCTGCCTTCGGGAGCAGGAGGATTTGAGGTGTTCAGTGATGCTTCGCAGCAGGGTTTAGGCTGTGTGTTGATGCAGCATGGGAGAGTCATCGCGTACGCTTCGAGACAGTTGAGAGCCCATGAGGGTAATTATCCTGTGCATGACTTGGAGTTAGCAGCAGTTGTATTTGCTCTGAAGATCTGGAGACATTATCTGTATGGGGAGACGTTCCAAATCTTCACCGATCATAAGAGTTTGAGGTACTTGCTGAGTCAGCGGGAGCTGAATCTAAGGCAGAGGAGATGGTTAGAGCTGTTTAAGGATTACGACTGCACTATCGAGTACCACCCAGGGAAGGCTAATGTGGTGGCTGATGCATTGAGTAGGAGATCGCATGGTAGTGCAGCTCAGATTCAGGTTTCGAGGTTGCCGTGCTTAGTTCAGTTGAGAGCTCTCAATGTGCAGATGGATTTGAGTCAGGAGGGAGCTCTGATAGCGACCTTGAGGCTGAGGCCAGTATTGCATGATCGGATCAGGAGAGTTCAGGATCGGGATCCGGACAGTGAGACCGATGGATAGAGTCGATCGGGATGGCGATCGAGTTTGAGTGAGGATGGTACTCGTGGATGGGCCAGAGGTTGTGTGTTCCTGATATAGATGATTTGAGGCGGGAGATTTTGGAGGAGGCTCATTTGGCTGCTTATGCCATGCATCCTGGTGTCACCAAGATGTATCGCACTCTTAAGTTGCATTTCTGGTGGCCGGGTATGAAGAGGCATGTGGCTGAGTATGTTTCTCGGTGTTTGACGTGCCAGCAGGTTAAGGCTGAGCACCAGTCCCTAGTCGGGAGATTGCATTCGTTGCCCATTCCGGAGTGGAAATGGGAGCGTATTACGATGGATTTTATTATGGGGTTGCCCAGGACGCCGAGGCAGAGTGATGCTATCTGGGTCATAGTGGACCGATTGACTAAATCGGCTCACTTTTTTCCAGTGAGGGAGAGTAATACCCTCGATCAGTTGGCCCAGAAATATGTAGCAGAGATAGTTTGACTACATGGGGTCCCAGTTTCGATAGTGTCAGATAGGGATCCCAGATTTACTTCGAGGTTCTGGAGGAGCCTGCAGTCAGCTATGGGTACGAGGTTGAACTTGACCTGCTGTTTCATCCTCGCATGATGGGCGAGTGAGAAGACTATTCAGACTGTTGAGGATATGTTGAGAGCCTGCGTGTTGGAGTTCCGAGGTGTATGGGATCAGTATTTGCCTCTGGTGAAGTTTGCTTATAATAATCGATCGCAGGCAGCAAAGATTGGGATGGCACCGTCTGAGGCACTCTATGGAGATCGTAGATCCCTCTTTCTTTGGGATGAAGAGGGTATGAGGATGTTAGAGGGTCCCGAGCTGATCCAGGACACTGTTGATAAGATACAGTTGATTCGGAGTCGCATCAAGGCGGCTCAAGATAGGCAGAAGAGTTATGTGGATCAACATCGGTGGGAGATGGAGTATGCTGTGGGAGATAGAGTGTTCCTCAGAGTGTCTCCGTGGAGAGGAGTTCTCAGATTTGGCCGTAAGGGTAAGTTGAGTCCTCGGTATATTGGTCCGTATGAGATTACCGAGCGGATCGGACCGTTGGCGTATAGATTAGCCTTGCCGAGTGAGATGTCTCAGTTGCATGACGTCTTTCATGTAAGCATGCTTCGGAGATATCGATCTGACCCGACTCATGTGATTCCGACTCAGGAGGTAGAGATTGCCAGTGACTTGAGTTATATTGAGGAGCCGGTGCGGATTATTGGATCGCGGGTCAAGCAGTTGAGGTCTCGGGTTATTCTATTGGTGAAAGTCCTTTGGAAGAACCATTCATCTGAGGAGGCGACTTGGGAAACTGAGGAGCACATGAGGAGACAGTATCCTCATCTGTTTGATCAGTCAGGTAAGAAAATTTCGGGACGAAATTTTTATTAGGAGGGGAGAATTGTAACATCCCGTCACCGATGGGATGTGTACAGTTCATTGCATACGTATTTAGCACGAGTATGCATTATAAAATTTGTGTATAATTGGCATTTGTACGTACATACATGTATGACATATTTTCGACTTAATTTGGATAATTTGAATTTGGATATGATTAGGTCATGTGTGAGAATTTGGTCAAAATAGGCTCTATGATTGAATCTGAATTAGAAAAGGATGTTAGGAAGTTGAATTATGAAATTGGAGTATATGATAATTAGTTTTCTATTTTTTGAGGATTTATAGGAATTTTTCTGGAATTTTCAGAGAAATAGGCCCGGACCGGAAAATTGATCGATGACTGGTTAATTGGATTTTCGGTTCCGAAATTGATTATCCAATGGCTCGGACAGGTTAGAAATTCGAATTGAGGAATTAGGGTTTAGTCATTGGAATTCGGGAGAAATTAGAATTCGAAATTAGTTTGAGGCTGTTCGGATTTGAACTGGTGGAAATTCTATTAGCCAAACAAGCCCTTGTTCCTTTGATATTTAAACCCTTACTCTTTGAAATCTTTCTCTTCCATGAAGCTTTCTCCTTCTTCTTCGTGATCTTCTTTCTTTGGATTGCTACTCGATTTCTTTGTGCCAATTGCTTTCTTCTTTGTCATTGATCATTCCTTTGGCTTGAAAAGAATAGAAGAAGTTGATGGAATTTTATTTGGTGATAGTCGTGGGTGTCGATGATCTTGGAGTTGAGAAATCCTTGAAGATTTGAGGTTATAAATCAAGTAAGTTACTTCTATCTTGTCTCTTATGGTTTGATTATTTGATTTATAAAGTTGTTTGAATGATTTAGTTAGTATATTAAAGGATTTGTGAGTTAGGGTTTCCGATAGGGGTTTTCGGTGATTTTAGGGTTTAGATTTGGGGAAAATGATTGTTTGATGAAATAGAAGCTAAGAATTAGTTGTATGATATGTATGGAATTATTTAGGAGTGATTTGTGAGGAGAAAACCTGAATTTGGTGGTGATTGCTGTCGAGAATCTGAGATTTTCTGGGTGTGTTTATGGTTACGCCGCGACGCTGAAGAACACGCCATGGCGAAAGCAGAATGCCGACGCCGCGACGCAGCGCTGGAAGGCGCGCCGCGGCGAGGAGGAGAGGCGCACGTCGCAACGTACGCGTGTGTACGCCGCGACGAGAGACGCGTGAGGCGCCGCGGCGAGGCGAGTTACGCCGCGGCGAAGGTGGCGAGAAAAGGGAGCTCGCCGCGGCGAGGAACGCTGTTCTTCCGAAATGAAAATGAAATTGAGGTTTTAGTAATGGGATTTAGGTAATTGATGATTCAATTGATTATGGATTAAATTCAATTTGGAGATTATGAATTCGAGAATTAGAAATTGAGATCGGGAAATTTGGATTTGTGTCGGAAATGTCATAACACGTATAGTACGTACATTATTCGATTCATATGCATCATTGGACATTAGAATTGGTACAATTTATAATGCTATTTATATTTTGATTGTTATAGAGGCTCAAGTGGATCGCCGATCATCAGACGTAGGCGAGACTTCCCGGCAGTAGCTCGGAAGTTCTGAGGTGAGTAACCTAGCTGGTTTCTCAACCTTTATGTGTTTAATTTTATGCAAATATGCCATGTGGAGTTAAGGACGGGTTATATGTGTTTGATTTGATTGATTTCAGACCACGGGTGTTCGGGATATTTGGACTGTGATATAGAAGTGTTGATTGTGCATAAATTGTTCATAATTGATTTCAAATGGTGAGAATTAGGTATATGGGATTTTAATATGATGCATGTATTGTAAAGTGGACATGTGCATACATGCATAACAGTATGATCAGATAAAGGCAGTTGTGACCGGTGTAGCCACCGTATTCAGAGCTTTAAGCTCAACGCACAGGGCTTCATGCCCAACGATTTGTAGAGCTTTACGCTCAACGGATTAGGGCTTTTGAGCCCAATGTTTACAGAGCTTATGTGTAACATCCCACCCCCTACTGGAAGGGTAAAATGATAAAATTGGCATAGGATGGGATAGATTGGGATTGCATAGGACTGCTCATGTCTAATAGGATTGCTACACAGTAGCAATCGTGCACATGAAATGACTGTACATGCATTCATGACATTTCCCGGCTTGGGTTTCAAATGGAGATCTTTTGTGAAATTTATGGGATACTTGTATTTGAAAACTTATTCGGAGTGCGCCAAAAATTGTTTTATATTTTATGGGATTTTCAGGAATTTTTCTGGAATTTTCCGGAGAAAATTCCCAAACTGGCAAAAACGCCGGTCTATGGCCTAAAGGTGTTTTTGTTTGGAAAATGTGGTTTTCGTGTTTGAAAAATTATTTGGAGTTCGCCATAAAGCGTTTTACATTTTTAAGGATTTATAGGAATTTTTCTGAAATTTTTCGGGGTTGTTGCTTGAATAGGAAAATTCCAACTGACCGTTGGGTGAAATTTTGTACTGAACAGGATTGACTAATGGCATAAGATTAGTGGATAATTAATGTTAAGAATTATTCTAGTGCCATGATTAATGTTTAAGTGAGATTAATGAAAGATTATGATTAAATTATGTTAATTAAGTTGTTTTTGTCTTTTACTCTTTTAAGTGCCAAGTGTCCACTTAAGTAAACAACTTTGTCTTATCTTAGCCATTATATACGACTTCTCCTTGGATTCTCCAACAAATAAATCACTTAAAAGCTTTGAAAGCTTATCCTCTTCCTCTCATCCAAACTTGGTTGCTTCATTCCTTGGTGTGCTTTCATTTCTCTTTCAAATCTCTTCTTCCTTTTCCATACATGGAGGTTTGTTTTGGATCTTTGCTTGCTTCTTCCTTACACCCCTAAGACCAAGTTTGATTCTTGAGAAGGTGATGATGTGCTTGTGTAGTGACATAGCCGTGGGTGAGGTGTTTAAGTAGGAAGTGTGGAGAGTTGCAAAGCTTTGGAGATTTGATTGCTTGACTTGTCTAAGGTAAGTAGTTTGGTTATATTCTTTCTTTTAGTAGGTAGAAGCATGCATGGAGACTATTTATATGTGTACTTGAGCATAAGAAGGGTAGGTTAGAATGGGTTTCATTATGTGCTTATATATGGATGAATGAATGATTATAGTTTTAAGTGAGT
The DNA here is from genome assembly GCA_029891385.1 of Erythroxylum novogranatense. Taxonomy (NCBI): domain Eukaryota; kingdom Viridiplantae; phylum Streptophyta; class Magnoliopsida; order Malpighiales; family Erythroxylaceae; genus Erythroxylum; species Erythroxylum novogranatense. The sequence goes on along the minus strand of CM057234.1, from coordinate 40,309,388 downwards.
TTTGGCTTGGTTTTGGATTGAGTTTGTTAGCTTAAATGAAAGGAAACAAGTATGATAATTGGGTAGATATGTGCTGCCAAAGTTTAGTAAATTATATAAGTGAATGTTGTGATTAGTTTGTAGTTGAATTAGAGGTATAATTTGATGCTTAGTGATGTGTTATGGATGTTGGAAGTGATAGAAGATAGGTTAATGTTGAAAGCTGGAAATTGAGTTTTGAACCTATGGTACTGTTTTGTTCATAATTAATTGTATAGGTGAGCAAATGAGGTGAGGTTTGTGCCCAAGTAAACTTTGGGATGTTGGCTTCATTTTAGTGTGAAATAGGTGTTGGTCAATTTTAATGTTAGAAGGTCGAAAATTGGCATGGAAAGTTTCTGTTTCTGGGTCTGGGAACAGTACCCGCAAATATGTCAAATGAGTTTTGCTAATTTTTTCTAAATTAATTGGTATGGGATTAGGGAAAATGGTCTTCATGAAAGTTGTAGCCTATTGAGTTAGCTTTCCATTACCACTGATCTTGTTAATTTTCGAGTTGTATATTGGGAGATATGAACTGATTTCTAATGACTGTTTTTATGCCTTGACTGAAACCTAGTTGAATTGGCACATTTAGTGCACATTCGGACTTGGAAGAATTTTGTAATTTTGTGAATTGAATTGGAGTTTGAATTGTACTGAAGAGTTCTAGATGACAGATTGATTTTGAAAATGATATATGGCTTATAATATTTGGAAGTCAGATGGGAGATATGGAATTTCAAAATCTGAACCTACATTGTGATGTTAAGTGCTGGTTAGGTCAGAAACTTGCATAACAGATTTGAAAATGTTAGAAATCGAATTGGAGTTTGAGTTCTTCATGAACATTGAAGTTTGGGATCTTATCTTTTCAGGAACATAAGGTTGTGATTTTGTAACATTTGTGCTATGAGATATGTTGAATGGAAAATTACTGTCCAGATTGGTTGATTTCAGAAGACAGATTGTTTATGGAATTGTTTGATACAGTTAACAATAGAATTTGATGTTGGGTTGTTCATAAGAGTTGTAGATAACATTGTGAACTGATTGCTCATATTGTTGTGGTAATTTTAACTAAAGAATCAGTGAGTTATGGAATTGGTAAGGTACTGTCCTGTTGTGATAGGTTTTGTGTAGGCAGTTGGTGTGATTGGATTTTGACACCTTTAGGGTGAAATTGATTTTCATGGTCTTCATGAGAATTGTAGAGGGTTTCTTTATCTTTCCAATAAGGTATAATTTGTATTTTTCTGATTTGTGTGCTAAGATTTATGATTGTTGGAAATTTGGATTGAAAGCAGGAAAAGGGCAAGAAGTAGAGGAACTCGTCGGATCGCGAGGGCGAGGCGTCTCGCGAGGCGAGGTAAGTCAGCCCAGTCGCGAGGGACGCCTCGCCTCGCGACGAGGCCAATGGGTCGGCCTCAGAGGCGACGCCGCGCCCTGAGGCAAGTGTAATATGAATGTATTATTTTTAGTATGATTTGATTATTTGGTATTTGGTGATTCTTTGTCAATTTCTTTTCCGTCGACGTCCGATGGACCTGATTCTCGAGGCATCGGATTTGTAAAATATTGAATTTCATTTTGTGAAAATTGAAATTTTAGACGGAAACCGACGTGGCCGGGTAATGGACCGTTAATCATTGCTTTATTTAATTGGGGACCTATAGAGGTCCGAATCATGCACCGTCCGCCAATAGATTTCTAATTTTAGACGGATTTTATGATAAAAAAAGGGATTAGGGCCGGAATTCATGAACATGCATATTTCACCTACATATGCACAAACTGCATATTTAGTGATTCGTCTTTTTTCTCTGATTCTTTTAGAGGCCCAAATGGAGCGTCGTTCGACCGACGGGGTGAAACTTCCAAGCATTAACTCGGAGTAATAGGTGAGTAACCTAGTTGGTTCCTCAACCTTTATGTGTTTAAGATTTTGCAATTATGCCATGTGGAGATAATGGAGGGTTTATAGTTTATGTGTATTTGAATTTGATTGATTTCGGACCATAGGTGTCTGAAATATTTGGAATGAGATAACGAAGTGCTACTTGTGAGTAACTGTTTGTAAATGTTATACTGGAGATCTCGGACCAGAGGTCCGAGGAAATGGGAAATTGATATTGAAGTGTTAATTGTCTGTTTCGTTTCGATACATTGGATGGGATTGTAAATGTGATATAGTAGGATGCAATAAATTGGAAAGGTAGATAATTGAAATACTGGGACCGAAAGTCCAAGAATTGGCAAATAGTAATGATATGTAAATGGAAATTGAATATGTACATTGCATGCATAAACATAAATGTGTGATCGATAAAAGGCAACAGGACCGAGAGGCCATCGATATCGGGGCATATCACGCCTAACGATATGAGAGCTTTACCAACGCATGTGACCTCAGTCCAACGTATTCAGAGCCGCAGCTCAATGTATCGTGGCTTCAAGCCCATGTTTTCGAGCCACGGCTCAACGCAATGTGCCCGTTCTTGGGACGAGCCAGTAGCATCAGTCACAACACCGAAATGAAAATGGAGCAGTGTCACATCGCATTGCATATATATATATATATGATTGTAAATGAGTGGAAGATGTAAATGATGAAATTGTATGTGTATATGAAATTGGGCTGAAATGTGATAATATGTGATATTACTTGTTAATGCTACCGTGTGCTAATATGATTGGTGAATGCATGAGTTGAGTGAACCATCGATGATGGTTTCTCACCGAGTTCGCAAAACTCACCCAAAATTTGCATCTATTTTTCAGACTTAGAAGAATACTCAGTTAGCAGCAGGCGTATGACATCCTTTGGTTGAAGAAGCGGAGAAGTGGTGGGATCGGCCAAGGCGTCTGTCTTAGTGTTTCTATTCTTGGACTTTGTATTACTAATTTGGATAAGTTGTAAAGTTAATTGACCGAAATAAATTGTAAATGTAAAAAGTGGGCCCAAGGCCATTGTATTGATTATATAAATTGCTTTCCGTGTTAATGATAATATGTGTGCGATTGTGTAAAAAAAATTGTTATCTTGAGTTTTCTCGAGTGATGTAGCACGCCACCCTCATGGGCACGGACTGGATATCACCGTCGATGTCGGGTTCGGTCTTCATGGGAGTGAGGTGTTACATTTAGGTGGTATCGAGCCCAAGAAGACGTAATGTATCCGGGCACGATCCAAACATAGGTTAAATTGCTCGCATTTGAGTCGCGTGTCGTTTGCGCATCGTGGTAATCGATCCCTAGTATGAGACGACGAGGATAAATCCTACGTGTGCATACGTGTTAAGTGACTAAGTGAGAGAAAAGTGAGACCAGATAGAAAGTGAACCCATGAATGTGTTTGGGCAATGAGGAATGGGAAAAGGAAACGAACTAATGAGAATTACAATGTATGTGGTGTGTATGGTGATTAAGGAAAGATTACGCTGCGAGAGAACGAATATGTCTAGAAGCTGGAGAGGTCCATTGGAAATATGAGAAGGATATTGGGTAGAGGCGTAGTAAAAGTTAAAGTTCGAGAGTGAGAGCTCGATTGTAGATGCGATGCAATGGGAAATATTGGAACTGAGTAAACGAAGATGGTCTGATTAGGCAAATATTGATTCATTGTACTACACCTATTGGTGTTAGACATCAGTAGATATCATAGAGAGATGATGATAGTGAGATTGTAATAAGAGCAATATTGTACCATAACGGTCTACCTAGAACTGAAAGAGCAAAGTACCTAGTAGGGAAGAAAAAGTAGGCATGGTGAGATAAAAGTGTACAGATAAACTGAAATGAACTTGTGAAACGGGAAGGATCGTGAACGCATAAGCGTGAGACTGAAATGGTTATGTGAATATTGTGATAAGGGTTTGGAAATCAGTATAATAAAATCGTAAGAAAAAAAAAAGAGAAAAAAAAAGAGAGACAGACTGACAAGTATATCGGAAAATTTTGGATTAGTTGAATATGTAGATCTGGACATAGAATGATAAATGGATGGGTAAAGTAGATAAATGGATGGAGATACAGTGAAGTTGTATCAACGGATTTGTCGGGTATTGGGGATTGTGAATACTGAGGAAAATAAAGAGATACGTAGTAATAAGGAAATGACAGTGTATGAGTCAAGTCGTAATGACCTTACAAGATCAAGCACGCATGTGACGGATATGAAAATAAAATGATGAGACATATAGTTCAATGATACGTGGAAAATGAAACAATGATAGTGATATATAAAAGAGTTGTTGCATTTATCGTTGGGAGTATCTATTGGATAGTAAAGTCAATCGTGATGAATGAAACGATATGAAAGATACATGGAAAACATATAGGAGATGATCGGTGACTGAGGATAGTGACTATAAGTGTAAGGGTTATAATGGATTAAAGTATAAGAAGAAATAAAGAATAATTATGGAATCAGTCCTCTATTTGAGGATCAATATATATAGAGAGGAGTTTGGTGAAAGTCTAAAAGGGTATAGGTTATTAATTGGTCTCCGGATAAGATGAAATATGTTCTGGTGATGTGTAGCTGAATAAGTGTTGAAGAAGTGTTTAGGTGATTGTCGAATGGGACCTTAGTGCAAGGAATGTTCTGTTCTTTTATTGATGGCATATAGTGCGTATAGTTAAGAATGATTGAAAAGCAATTTGGGACACTAATTGGCTGATGAGATTTTGTGAACAATATTATGACGGTAGCAAGACTTATGCGAATGACTAGAATATGTATGTATTAAATCAAAATGCGAATGACTAGAATAAAACGAGAGTATGTATGTATTAAATCAAAATGTGAATTGGAGTCATGTCTCAAGAGGCGACTTAGGCATACTACTGAGGTTTTATGCACTGTATGTACGGAAATGTAAAGTATTCAATGACAGAAATGGAATGTTGATTAGAGGAGATCCTATTGCAAAGTGACTCCTAGTTGGATCAATACAATTTGTGGATGAATTAGTGTTTGAACATGGCATATGGGAGATTAAATGAAATAAATTGAAGTCGTAAGGCATATATATATATATATATATGGAATTTGGAGTTACTTGGGATTGGTTATAGGCTGGATACATCCAGAAGTTGCGAAAGCTCAAAAAAATTGGAGGAAAAACGTATGAGGTATAAGATTGATAATTGTAAAAGGAGACGTTTGGGAAAAAATTTTATAAATCGAGTATTGATTGTATCGCTTCAATCTGGAGACTTGGCAATCAGATAGAAATGTTCCAAAGAAATGTTATGATCTGATCGATGAAATTGTGTGAAGTGATTTTGTGTGCATAGGGACAAGTATAATCGCATGGGCTGCTTTGTGACTAGTAATTGAAATACATTGTTCGGAAAAAAAATTGGAGACTCTATTCGTACAGAAATGTGTTTAGAGGTAGCCATGATACGTATAGCGATAATGATTAAGATAAATTGAGCCGACGTTGATAAAAAGGTATTGGAGACTTTAGATTCCTATAAGGATACATTGTGTTAATTCGAGGAAAAAGATGGACATAAATGACTATTATATTGACAATTTTGAAATAAACAGAAAATTCTGCCCATTAAACTTAATGTAGATAATGGGTAAGTGTGCAGTGTTTCTGGAAAATGGGGATACTGGATAAGGGTAAGAATGGTTAAGAGTGAAGGAGTTTAAGTAGTGAATATGCAAGTCAAATCGGAATTACAATATCGAATGATTCAAAGAAAAGGTATGTGTACCCGATAAAAAGTGCTAGACAAAAAAAAAAAAGTGAATAAGAAAGTGAATAGTCAAAGTGATACATTCTAGTAATCATATGTGAAAAGTGAAATTGTTTATAGATTTGAATGGTCAACAGGCACAATCGTAAGTGGTTTAGGTTTCATAGGGTTATAACAATGTTATAGAGTTACGATTTCTTTGTAGGAAATCTGCTACATCGCACAATGCTTAACGGAGTCAAAGACCAATTTGGATTTGAGGCGTGATGTGAGAGATAAAGGAAAGTAACTTAGGAAAACTGAATGGGTTAGTGGAGGTAAAACCGGATCGACAAATGAATTAGCGTAAAGTACATATTCGAATAGAGTGTATGAATACCATAGAACAATGAATTGTCTAAGGAGAGTTGAAGTTGAACAGAAAGTCAATAGACTATAAAGAATGACTGCAGTCGGTAAATTAACACTGGTTTTATCAAAATGGAGCTAAGTGTCATTGTCTTAGTATCAAAAGGAAAGTGAAGGGACAAGGACAAGATAAATGATGTTATTGTAAGTAACACCTTGAACAGATGTACTCAACGGAATATGAATTAATCTGTATATGACTGGGGAAAAAGGTATTGGATGGTAGTGAGAATAAGATAATATTAGTAATCTAGACGGGATGAATAAAACGTGATAAGTGAACGAGTTCGGAAATAAGGAAATGAATCATAGCATCGGAACAAAAGGGTATAGCTAATCTGAAAATGGTAAATGAGCTAGTTAACAAAGTGAGATCGCCAACTGACAGTCTTGTGGAGTCTGTTTACTGTGACAAGTGATAAGGAATTAGCCAAATAAGTGATGGAACAACTGACTGAATATGGTTACTGTGTCTTTCGGAAAATGAATTATGGAATGGAAAAGTGTATGGGACATGTAGAAACATATGATTACTGTCATACTGAACCGTTGATTGAGAATTTCGAGGACGAAATTTTTTTAAGGGGGAATTGTAACATCCCACCCCCTACTGGAAGGGTAAAATGATAAAATTGGCATAGGATGGGATAGATTGGGATTGCATAGACTGCTTCATGTCTAATAGGATTGCTACACAGTAGCAATCGTGCACATGAAATGACTGTACATGCATTCATGACATTTCCCGGCTTGGGTTTCAAATGGAGATCTTTTGTGAAATTTATGGGATACTTGTATTTGAAAACTTATTCGGAGTGCGCCAAAAATTGTTTTATATTTTATGGGATTTTCAGAATTTTTCCGAATTTTAGGAGAAAATTTCTAAACCGCAAAAACGCCTGGTCTATGGCCTAAAGGTGTTTTTGTTTGGAAAAATGGTTTCGTGTTTGAAAAATTATTTGGAGTTCGCTATAAAACGCGTTTTACATTTTAAGGATTTATAGGAATTTTTCTGGAATTTTTCGGGGTTGTTGCCCGGACCGGAAAATTCCAACGGACTGACTGGGTGAAATTTTTGTACTGAACAGGATTGACTAATGGCATAAGATTAGTGGATAATTAATGTTAAGAATTATTCTAGTGCCATGATTAATGTTTAAGTGAGATTAATGAAAGATTATGATTAAATTATGTTAATTAAGTTGTTTTTGTCTTTTACTCTTTTAAGTGCCAAGTGTCCACTTAAGTAAACAACTTTGTCTTATCTTAGCCATTATATACGACTTCTCCTTGGATTCTCCAACAAATAAATCACTTAAAAGCTTTGAAAGCTTATCCTCTTCCTCTCATCCAAACTTGGTTGCTTCATTCCTTGGTGTGCTTTCATTTCTCTTTCAAATTCTCTTCTTCCTTTTCCATACATGGAGGTTTGTTTTGGATCTTTGCTTGCTTCTTCCTTACACCCCTAAGACCAAGTTTGATTCTTGAGAAGGTGATGATGTGCTTGTGTAGTGACATAGCCGTGGGTGAGGTGTTTAAGTAGGAAGTGTGGAGAGTTGCAAAGCTTTGGAGATTTGATTGCTTGACTTGTCTAAGGTAAGTAGTTTGGTTATATTCTTTCTTTTAGTAGGTAGAAGCATGCATGGAGACTATTTATATGTGTACTTGAGCATAAGAAGGGTAGGTTAGAATGGGTTTCATTATGTGCTTATATATGGATGAATGAATGATTATAGTTTTAAGTGAGTTTTGGCTTGGTTTTGGATTGAGTTTGTTAGCTTAAATGAAAGGAAACAAGTATGATAATTGGGTAGATATGTGCTGCCAAAGTTTAGTAAATTATATAAGTGAATGTTGTGATTAGTTTGTAGTTGAATTAGAGGTATAATTTGATGCTTAGTGATGTGTTATGGATGTTGGAAGTGATAGAAGATAGGTTAATGTTGAAAGCTGGAAATTGAGTTTTGAACCTATGGTACTGTTTTGTTCATAATTAATTGTATAGGTGAGCAAATGAGGTGAGGTTTGTGCCCAAGTAAACTTTGGGATGTTGGCTTCATTTTAGTGTGAAATAGGTGTTGGTCAATTTTAATGTTAGAAGGTCGAAAATTGGCATGGAAAGTTTCTGTTTCTGGGTCTGGGAACAGTACCCGCAAATATGTCAAATGAGTTTTGCTAATTTTTCTAAATTAATTGGTATGGGATTAGAGAAAATGGTCTTCATGAAAGTTGTAGCCTATTGAGTTAGCTTTCCATTACCACTGATCTTGTTAATTTTCGAGTTGTATATTGGGAGATATGAACTGATTTCTAATGACTGTTTTTATGCCTTGACTGAAACCTAGTTGAATTGGCACATTTAGTGCACATTCGGACTTGGAAGAATTTTTGTAATTTTTGTGAATTGAATTGGAGTTTGAATTGTACTGAAGAGTTCTAGATGACAGATTGATTTTGAAAATGATATATGGCTTATAATATTTGGAAGTCAGATGTGGGAGATATGGAATTTCAAAATCTGAACCTACATTGTGATGTTAAGTGCTGGTTAGGTCAGAAACTTGCATAACAGATTTGAAAATGTTAGAAATCGAATTGGAGTTTGAGTTCTTCATGAACATTGAAGTTTGGGATCTTATCTTTCAGGAACATAAGGTTGTGATTTTTGTAACATTTGTGCTATGAGATATGTTGAATGGAAAATTACTGTCCAGATTGGTTGATTTCAGAAGACAGATTGTTTATGGAATTGTTTGATACAGTTAACAATAGAATTTGATGTTGGGTTGTTCATAAGAGTTGTAGATAACATTGTGAACTGATTGCTCATATTGTTGTGGTAATTTTAACTAAAGAATCAGTGAGTTATGGAATTGGTAAGGTACTGTCCTGTTGTGATAGGTTTTGTGTAGGCAGTTGGTGTGATTGGATTTTGACACCTTTAGGGTGAAATTGATTTTCATGGTCTTCATGAGAATTGTAGAGGGTTTCTTTATCTTTCCAATAAGGTATAATTTGTATTTTCTGATTTGTGTGCTAAGATTTATGATTGTTGGAAATTTGGATTGAAAGCAGGAAAAGGGCAAGAAGTAGAGAACCTCGTCGGATCGCGAGGCGAGGCGCCTCGCGAGGCGAGGTAAGTCAGCCCAGTCGCGAGGCGACGCTCGCCTCGCGACGAGGCCAATGGGTCGGCCTCAAGAGGCGACGCCTCGCCCATGAGGCAAGTGTAATATGAATGTATTATTTTAGTATGATTTGATTATTTGGTATTTGGTGATTCTTTTGTCAATTTCTTTTCCGTCGACGTCCGATGGACCTGATTCTCGAGGCATCGGATTTGTAAAATATTGAATTTCATTTTGTGAAAAATTGAAATTTTAGACGGAAACCGACGTGGCCCGGGTAATGGACCGTTAATCATTGTTTTATTTAATTGGGGACTATAGAGGTCCGAATTGCATGCCGTCCGCCAATAGATTTCTAATTTTAGACGGATTTTATGATAAAAAAAAGGATTAGGGCCGGAATTCATGAACATGCATATTTCACCTACATGTGCACAAACTGCATATTTAGTGATTCGTTTTTTCTCGATTCTTTAGAGGCCCAAATGGGCGTCGTTCGACCGACGGGCGGAAACTTCCGGCATTATCTCGGAAGTAATAGGTGAGTAACCTAGTTGGTTCCTCAACCTTTATGTGTTTAAGATTTTGCAATTATGCCATGTGGAGATAATGGAGGTTTATAGTTTATGTGTATTTGAATTTGATTGATTTGGACCATAGGTGTCTCAAATATTTGGAATGAGATAACGGTGCTACTTGTGAGTGCTTGTTTGTAAATGTTATATTGGAGATCTCGGACCAGAGGTCCGAGGAAATGGGAAATTGATATTGAAGTGTTAATTGTGCATTTCGTTTCGATACATTGGATGGGATTGTAAATGTGATATAGTAGGATGCAATAAATTGGAAAGGTAGATAATTGAAATACCTGGACCGAAAGTCCAAGAATTGGCAAATAGTAATGATATGTAAATGGAAATTGGAATATGTACATTGCATGCATAAACATAAATGTGTGATCGATAAAGGCGGTTGTGACCGGAGCAGACCATCAGATCGGGGCATATCACGCCTAACGTATGTGAGCTTTCACTCAACGCACAGGACCTCAGTCCAACGTATTGAGCCGAGCTCAATGTATCGTGGCTTCAAGCCCATGTTTTCGAGCCACCGCTCAACGCAATGTGCCGTTCTTCGGGACGATTTGCATACAGTCACAACACCGAAATGAAAATAGAAACGATGTCACATGCGCATTGCATATATATATATATGATTGTAAATGGTGGAAGATGTAAATGATGAAATTGTATGTGTATATGAAATTGGAACTGAAATGTGATAATATGTGATATTATCATTAATGCTACCGTGTGCTAATATGATTGGTGAATGCATGAGTTGAGTGAACCATCGATGATGGTTTCTCACCGAGTTCGCAAAACTTACCCAAAATTTGCATCTATTTTTCAGGACTTAGAAGAATACCCGTTAGCGGCAGGCGTATGACATCCGCCGTTGAAGAAGCGAGAGAAGTGGTGGGGATCGATTAGCGTCATCTTAGTGTTTCTATTCTTGGACTTTTGTATTACTAATTTGGATAAGTTGTAAAGTTAATTGACCGAAATAAATTGTAAATGTAAAAAGTGGGCCCAAGGCCATTGTATTGATTATATAAACTGCTTTCCGCGTTAATGATAATATGTGTGCGATTGTGTAAAAAAAAATTGTTATCTCGAGTTTTCTCTCGAGTGATGTAGACACCCTCGCGGGGCACGGACCTGGATATCACCGTCGATGTCGGGTTCGGGTCTTGCGGGAGTGAGGTGTTACATTATGGCTCAACGTATATGAGCTCAGGCGCACGGTCACAACAACGAAACAAAATGAAAGAGTCACATGCACATTGCATATATGAATGATTCCATGTGAATTGTGTGAAAGGCATATCGCCTTATAAGGGTGAATTTGACTGCATGTGATTTCTTGAATGTGATAATATGCGATATTATGTGATTGTCTGTATATGCATGAGTTGGGTGAACCATCGATGATGGTTACTCATTGAGTTTCGTAAACTCACCCAAATTGTGACTATTTTCAGGGCAGCGATAGTTTGACTTCTAGTTCCGGTCAGTGAGACCTCTCCTGCGGTGTGTGCCGGCGAGAGGAGCATGGCCCACAGGTCTGTCAGCTGGAGATCTTTTGGAGGTATTTTGTGGATGACTTATGTAGGAGCTATGTTAGTCTTTTTTGGGTCGCATGGATGTATAGATATCTGATCGATGATGTATTGACGGTTTCATGAATGAATGGAAATGAATCTTTTGGTTTTAAATTCTAGCGAATTTGATATTACTGCTCTCTGTGTATGGATGCCATGAGGTTATAGAAATGATAGTTCGGTAGTGCACCCTCGTCGTAGGTTGTGCATCGGTACGACCTACGGGCGACCCGGTGTATACTCTACGGTGAGGGGCGCTACATGGATTGTTATAGGTTAAAGCATGAATGAATTTTTTCATTACTGATTTGGTTGAAAGTGTTTATAATTTCTTCATAAATGAGCTTAAATTGAGAGGTTTTAAGTCAATGAGCATTTATTATTATCACTATTATGTAAATATCATAAATAATAGATGATTTTAGAACTTACGTTTGTTATACATGCCAAGACTATAAGTTTTAAATTAAGGGCAGTGAGATGATAAAGACACTTAGATTAACCATTGTTAAGCCTTTGTCTATGATTTTATCATACCTCTTTTTATCCTTTAGGTGTAACAAATTAATTTTAAGCATTAAAGTTTCGTTTGGATTATTTCACCCATGATATTGATCAATATTTGTAGTCTTCTATTAATTTTTTACCCTATAGGATTTTATTTACTTCACAATATATATAATTATTTGATTTGACTAATAAGTATGAAGAATGAGGAAAGGTGTGGGATTATGCATTTGATATTATATGTTCTCATATGTAACTTATCAAAATTTTGTATATTTCGTTGTTATTAAAAAATTTAAAAGTAATTTAAAAGGAAGTAAAATTTGTACTTTAACATATTAAAGTTATAAGGAGAAACAAAAGACACGTAAAGTAGTTATGACACCAAAGATAATGCAATTCACCATTGCTAATCTTATGTTCGATTTGCCTCTAATTTTGATCTTTTGTTTGAAAAATTGAACTATGGTCCAAGATGCATTACTCTTAGGTGAGATGATCCAGAAATTTACATTCCTTAGATAAAATGCATGTAGTTATATTTCAAAGTTCTTATTTATCATTGATGAACCTCTAAATTATCTTAATCATAAACTTTATTTCAATTGTAATAGACATAATGCCTAATCCTACTTCATCTTTAGGAAGCTAAGGATCACTCTATTTGAATTTGTCTAATGAATGTTTAGTAGGGTTTTATAATCAAAGAAATCTTCTTATTGACCTCTTAATTGTATTAAATGCTAATAGGAGTATAAGGAACAATATATATGAAGTTATTCAGGATAAATTTTATAAGTTGAACTCTCCTACTTGAGAAACACATGCATCTATAGCTCTAACTAGCCATCTTTTTTTAACTTTTAAAGAGAGGAAGATAGTTAGCATTTGAGGGTCTTCGAGGTGATTCAAATATTTGATCACGTAATTTTAAGCAAATAAGTTGAAGAACCAAATAGCAAGGTATTAGGAACTTATGGACAAAAGTCGTTGACTCATTCCATTATTGATTGTTAAACCGAAAGATGTTTAAAATGTTCATTGCAGTTATTACGAAGACTTAGGAATTGGAATCAATTGTTAAGAAGAGTATGAAATAACCTACAAAAATGTTCATTGCAGTTATTAAAGTATGAAATTACCTATATAATGTCATTTTATAGATCTTATAAGCATTATAAAAGCTTCCCACTTAGCCATATACATTGGGATGTAATTTCGATAATGCACATTTTATTTGAAGATTATCCATCATTTGACTAATTGTCTAGTTTAGATTGTCCCAAAATTATGTATAAATTTGTTTATTATCCTTTTTCCTAGCTTACTCGTTTCATTGCAATTTGTTACAATTATGCTTATTTTATATTATTTGACAAAACATTTTCGTCATTTCCAATATAATCAAATAACTTAAAAGTACGTTGTTGTGTACAAATAACTTCCATTTTTTCATGACTACAAGGAAAATGAGGAATAGCGATGGAAATATACCGACGGTATCTAAACCGTTGGAAATACCGACCAAAAAATCGTCTCCGTCGGGGAAATTGGGTTATCGTTAAACATTTTGAAATTGAAATGGAGAGGTGATTTGCGTTGTGATTACTGGAAGAGATAGAATAGTGTGTTAATTGCAGGGGGACCCTTATATCGTAAGGGGATGTCCAAATTATAGGGAAATCTTGCGAAATTTCAATAGGATCGTCAGTAGTACATGATGGTTAAATGAGAACATGAGCTCATTAGTTTTAACCGATCTTATTTTGGAAGTGACTTACAATTATGAAAATGATTTAGGATATTAGTTAATGGTTTAAGTTTGTGAGGATGATAAATGTCATGTATTGAGTATGACATGTTCTGTAATTTTAATTGATGTCTTACGATGTGGTAGCGATTACAAGATGATATTTTCCTCTAATATGCCATGATTAATGATCCATAATGTTGTAAGTATTCTTCTATGATTAATGTTCCTCTAATAATGTTGTAAGTATTCTGCAAGAGTAACTAACATTCACAACTTGAGTCGGACATTTAATTAATAGTTAATACATATATGTAATTATTCCTAAAACTTATCGAAAATATGAAAACTATTAAGAGACTTAAAACTTAAAACTTTCTACCGTTTGAAGTAAGAAACAACTCAATGGTGGTGACAAATTAGTTATTGATGATTATCTTTTGTTAAGCACTTAAATATTAAACACATGTTGTTCAAGATCATATATTGAGGTGATTCTTGGTTGAGATATATGTGTGTTTCATTGTGGGGACCTTTATTTTTAAGGGGTGTCCAATTATAGGAAATCTGCGAAATTTTTCTAGGATCCTCGTCGTAGCTCGTGTGTAAATTAGAACATGAGCGCGGTAGTTTAATTATGTGAGGGTGATAAATGTTTAGGATTTAGAATACTATGTCATGCCTTGCAAAAAATATTTCCAATATAGGTTTGACTGATTTTATTGTTGGGTTTCAGTGCAGCTCTATTATCTTCATTGTCGTGACGTTCGACATTGCCCGTAAGAACGTGATTCAGCAACATTTCTTTGCATTTCAATTTAGGTCAGTGGTTATGCTTTCGTTAGCAATTGTATTGCCTTATTCAATTGCTTGTTGCACTGACTAGAATCAATTATTGCCATAATTAGATGGATGTTGTGTACAATGAATATCTCTTAACCTTGTAATAGTCTAACATTAATGTTAGACTATTTTGGATGAAAATATGATAGGATCATACAGGCTCCATTAAGTCTGAATGAGATGTCCTATGTGACATTTTCGATATGGTTGATATTGAATTTGTGAATTTTTATTTTTTTATTGTTTAACAAATTGCCTTTTACCTTTCTCACTATTCTCATTTTTTTACTGAAATCCTTCTCTCTTCTCTCTTCTCTCTTCTTCTTCTTCAAATTAGTTTGTGTTCTTCCCAAAGGCTATTTCTCATTCTATAATTTATACTACACTTTAGAATGAAGTAAATCACATGTTAATATAGAACTCACGTACAATATACGAAGTACACAAGAAGGGGGTTGAGTTGTGTAATCTTTTGTGAATACACAAAACCTTTGATATTTCTTTAAAAAAAACTTTTTCAAGTATTAAATGAATACCAAATAGTTACTTAATTAAATCGCAAATAACTTGTATAAAATTGTATAAGAATAAGAGTATTTAAGAGTAAAGAGTTAGAAGATAGACGATGTGATTTTTATACTGGTTCACCTCAAACCTCGGACTACGTTCAGTCCTCAGACTCCTTCTGAGTTTTCACTATACTTTGTCAAATTTACAAGTATTCTTTCCTCCCTTTCAGAGCCTCTTCATGTCTCTTACACTGAATATTCTTTCAGCTATCTTAGTCTCTAGAGGCTCTTAGACTTTTCTTTCTCTCACTAGAAAGATAATGTGAGCTTTTATTACAGTAATGTTTGCTCTCGTATATCATACATTTTATATAGAATTTTTGTAAGTAATAACTTGTAAGCATAAAGATTGTTTAGTCTTCAACTACGACTAATATTTATAGCCTAAGTCTCCAACCGCTTTTTGAATCTTGATAACTGTTCCTTGCTTCTTGCTTCTTGTTTCTTGCTTCTTGCTTCTTGTAGAAACTATTATTCAGTTAAGTTCTGTAACTAACTCAAACTGCTTCTTCTTAGTTTTGGAACTTCTTCCTAGTCTTCGAAACTTCTTCTTAGTGAACTTCTTTTTAGTCTTGTCCACTTCTTCTTAGTGAACTTCTTCTTAGTCTTGTCCACTTCTTCTTAGTGAACTTCTTCTTAGTCTTTGAAACTTCTTATGTGTTTTGGCATTGCACACTTAACACACTCATCAGAATAGTTCATTTATTTCAAACATTATCATTATTTGATTATCAACAAAATTATGTGAAGTCATTTCGATTTAACAATCTCCCCCTTTTTGATGATAACAAATAATCATTAATTTTTGAAAGATAAAAATGAAATAGCAAATATTATTCATATAGCAAATAAAAAGATAACAAAGGATAAGATGTTAGTAGTGTGTCCTAGGCCAATGGATAGTTGTGATTCATGTATTAACATTATGACTTGTTAATAATATATTATGAGGTATTCCTTTTATATATATATGTATGTCGTTTATGTAATGTGATTTACGTTCCATGAATAGTATTAGGCTTATGTCATCAAGTATGTGACTTGATAGTAAAACCATAAGCGTTATAAACACTATTCTAAACTGTCCCTGGTCGTTCGTTATTGGTGGAACAATAATGAATCAAGGCTAGTATGTGTTTTGATTGATGATCATGTTTTACTGATCATGGATATGAGTTATCAAATCAAAAACATAGATATATGTTAGAGAACATATATTGGACCGACCCACAAAGAGAACACTACATGGTTTCATGTCATTAGTGATTCTCAATATGGTTTGACTTTAGTCCTTTGACCTGAAGTCATCATGGTTCCCTACATGAGGAATTCGGTGTTTTGATATTAGACGAAGTTATTCTTAACCGAATAATAAGTATTCTTATGTTGGACATCAAATGAATCATACGGAGGGATGTAAATGACGTAGATGGGATTTGTACCTCTCTTAAATGAGAGAAATATCATTTGGGCCTCTTGACAAGTATGACTGAAGAAATGTATGGCCATGCTCAAATGAATTGATGAAGAGTCATCAATGTCATTTGTTATAATCAGTCAACTTGGGTATCAAGAAACTATGATTAATCAAAGGTTGATATGTACCATGCCTTGTGATTAATCTTGATATCGTGTTACAAAAGGACTGAGCTTACAACCATGGTTACAGGTTAAATCTGATTATCGATCCTCATTTGATTTGGGTAGTTATAATGTCTTGCTAGAGGCCGCTTATGACTTATGGGCCTTGAAGTGTGATCAGGCCCATTGCCAACATCAAATGAGCCTACTGGGTCACACACATAGAGTGATGTGATTTGGGCTTATTCTCTTGGGCCTAATTTATTAGGCATTGAATAAATATATGTGGATATATTTATTGGGTTAGATTGAATTAAGTTTTTGGGCTTTTATTATATGAGATATAATGGGCTGAAACTTATTGGGTTTCAATGGGATTAGGTTTTCTCTATAAATAGAGAAGCTTAGGTCTCATTAAAGTATGACACTATTTTGATTCGAAACCCTAGCCACCATCCGAGAGGAAAATCGTGCGGCGTTCGGAAAGAGTTTCAGGACGTGCTAGCACACCATAGCCGTAGCCCGGATCGTGCATACTCGTGTGGATACCGGTAGAGGACATTTGCGTATTGCAATGTCTTGGAATCTGAAAAGAAACAACCAATCCACAGCATAAAGGTATTTTCGTACATTCTAAGTATTTTCGGTTATACTTCACGTTGTTATATGGTCTTTTCCGCAGTGTATTTTGAATATTCGGGCCATATGCGATCCAACATAAGAAGATATACACATGCATAAACAAAATACACATATGAAAACAAAACAAAAAAACTTGTAATGCTATCTTCCTTTCATCTTACTGATCTCCCCTATTTGCTTTCTTCTGATCTCCCCCATTTGCTATCTTTCTACTACTTCTGCTTTTCTCCTCTTCTCCCCTATTTGTTATTAATTAAAAAGCTTTACCGTAGTTGTTTCATGATTTCAAAAAACATTCGTTGCATGTCAATTCGGATCAACTTGAGGTCTTCTTCTATAGGAACTCATAGATATGCCACTTCCTCATGCAGATCACCAACTGAGTCACTCAAATCATCCACCTTAGTATGAATTTCTTCAATCTCCTTAACTAAGGCTTCCTGAGTCCACTGTTGTGTGTGACAAACTTCATCCAGAACAATAGTAGAAACTTGTTGAGATGTTCTTGTTGGAGAGAAGTTTCTAGCAACTGGTGTTTCTGATGGTAAAACACTTAACTCAATGATTTCAATAATAGGAGGTTTGAAAGATTGTTTTCCTTCAGGGAGATCTAGGTCATCTGGTCTAGGTATTTTTGGGATTGATTTTTCAAGAAGGTGTAGGACATCTTTAATTGAAGATATGAAAGTCAAAGGTCTAAAGTGTATGATTAAACGCACAAAAGTCTCTAAGTTGAAATGAATACCTTCAACCCTGATCGTTTTGTACTGTCCTTTTGTCACTCTTCCAACTACCTGAGAGGATGCATCTGTGGAGAAGCGTCCACAATGACTTCTTGATGCTTTTGAAATATGATGAGAAACATAGATTCCTCTTGATTGAACTGCATTACATGCCTCATCTATGTTTCTTACTTCTTTCTGAATCTGCTCTTCTGTAAGATCACCTATATTGGATTCAGGGTACTTCTTCTATTTCCCTTTATTTACATTGCGTACAATGTGTGAAGCTCTTGGTTGGATGTCTGGTACAATCTTGATCAATGCTCCATTTGTCACTGGGAAAATAGTATACCGATCTTAGACGTCTTCATGGGATATGACACTGACTTTTCATCTTTCATAATACCACATAATCTTCTTTCTCCATGATTCAAAAGATGTATTGATCGATTTTTGATCAGAATTGGCTCAACTTGTACCTTGACCAACCTTCTCATAGGTTCTCTTATAATAATCAAGGTTCTGCTTCTAACAGGCATTACTTCTTCAATCACCTTAATTCTCAAATCCTCTTTTCGGATAGGTTGAGAAGGATTATATTGTGCTGATCTGTGTTCAACTTCCTTTTTCTTCTGTTGAACATTAAGTGATGTATTCTTTTTGTGACTGGTCTTCAACTTCTTACTTTCTTCTACCAGTCTAGAAGAGGGTTTTTGTTGAGGTTTCTTCTTATCAAACACCAACTTCCTCTTAACGTTTTTTTCTTTAGTCAATTGTGCTGGTGGTTCTTGCAAAATTGAGATCAAAGATCTAGTTGCCTGTGGTACTTTCTCAGACTTTTTGGAGTCTGCAGCAGGAGTTAAACCTTTTCCTCTCTTCTGCTCTTTTTGAAGCAAGGTCAATAGTCTTGGTGACCTTCTGGATTGTTTGGATTTTCAGAATAAAGTGTCTCTCCCTTTCTTTTCATCGACACTTGTTTGACATATTGCTTATCTTGGTTTTCTTCTCTGTGTGGAATCGTCTTAGCTTTAACTGATACCTCAGACGATTTACTCTTTTTTTCTTCTACAGACACTCTTTCTAAGGATTGAGGTTTCGTCTTCCTAAAGGGTGTAGCCTTTTCTGTAAAGCTACGTTTTACAATAGGCTCCCCCTCAGTCTTTGCTTTTGCCATATAATCTGTATCCTCCTTTTCTTGAGACTTCAAACCCATTCTTGTGACAATTGACGCATTGATGATGCTTTTTATGTTCATCTTCATTATGTTTCCTTTATCAAGAAGGATTCCAGAATCTCTGAAGATTCTTGTCAGCAGCATACCATAGGGTAAGGTATTTGAGTCTCTCTTCTTCTTCTTCATATATCTTAAAATCAAGTGTGGAAGATTTATAGGCTGATGATTGAGTAGATGACATAAGCATTGTTCATCTATAGTTGTCACCAGATTCTTTGAACCTATTCTTGGTAGAACACAATGAAAAAGTAGTGAATGTAGAACCCTAGCCTTTGGAATAAGAGTTGACGCTTTCTTATCCTTAGGGTCACTACTCCTATAGAGTTGTTGATTGATTTGTGCTTTCTTTGCACTGCTTTTAGCCATCCATTTTGTGGTATGAGCCATCTCTGCTCCAACACATGGACATCCACTAACCTTCTCCATTAGTTCCAGTGTCACAATATTTGACAGTCTATCCACCATTGAAACTAAAGTTTCGTCTACTATTTTTGCATTCTTCTAGAACTCATATACTTCATTCAGGTACACTGTTTCACGAACTTGAAAGAAATTCTTCCATCTAGCAGCATCGATTTCTGGTTCAATATTCATCTGGTTCTTCTTCAAGGATTCAAAATCAGCATGCCTTCTATAAATCATTGACTGCTCCATTTGTAATATGTAGACAATAACAACTAAACACACAAATGTATTGTTCTCAAAGTAAAGAGGTTAGTATGAGAAGACGAGAATGTAAACAAAAGGAACTTGATATCAAAAACAGAGTAATAAACCGTTTTGTTGAGAGAACTTGCAAAAAGTCGATTTCATAGTATTTCAAGAATATTATGGAGTAGGTGATATATTAAGGCCTTTTAGAGGATTTCCCTCCTTTTCTTAAAAAGTTACCGCCTGTGACGTACCGTTACCATTTCCTTGAATTCTTACAACTTTTTATCTTCCTTACTAAAAAAATCATCTGGGTCATGACGTGTCAGATGATTGGTCACTTAACACAACCATATTCAAGTTTCGTCTTATTTCTCTGAATCTTTCTTCATTCAAAGGCTTAGTGAAGATATTTTCCTACTGATGATTTATCTCAATAAATTGTAGAATCACGATTCCCTTCTGTACATAGTCTTGTAAGAAATGATGTCTAACTTCGATATGCTTTACCCTCAAGTGTTGTATTGGGTTCTTCAATAGGTTGATGACACTTGTGTTGTCACAGTAAATTAGGATCTGTTCTTCTTGTATTGAATAATCTTCTAACTGATACTTGATCCACAAGGTCTGTGAGCAACAGCTTGCAGTTGACATATATTCAACTTCTGCAGTAGATAGAGCAATTGAACTTTGCCTTTTACTTGACCAAGAAACTAGATTATGGTCAAGAAAATGACAGCCTCCACTTGTACTTTTCCTATCAATCCTGTCTTCAGCGTAATCAACATCACAGTAGCCAATTAACCTGAAATCTTTACCTTTCTCATACAATAAGCAAAGATCAGTAGAACCTGAAAGATATCTCATAATTCTTTTAACAGCAATATAGTGAGATTCTCTAGGATCTTTTTGAAATCTAGCACACAAACAAACACTAAACAAAATATCAGGTCTACTTGCTGTAAGACAAAGCAAAGAACTAATAATACCTCTAAACAGGGTTTGATCAACCTTCTTACCTATTTCATTCTTAGATAAAAGGTTTGAAGGATGCATAGGAGTAGACATAGGTTTCACTTTTTCCATTCCATATTTAACCAATAGTTCTTTAATATATTTCTATTGATGAATAAAAATCTTTTCTTCGGTTTGCTTAATTTGTAACCCAAGAAAGAATTTTAATTCACCCATCATGCTCATTTCAAATTCACTTTTCATCAAATTCTCAAAACTAAAACATAGTGTTTCATATGTTGCACCAAAGATAATATCATCAACACATATTTAAACTATGATGAAATCATTCTTAATGCTTTTTCTAAATAGAGTCTTATCTACATGTCATCTACTAAAACCATTCTCAATCAAAAAGGAACTTAGACGATCATACCAAGCTCGAGGAGCTTGTTTCAAGCCATACAAAGCTTTATGAAGTCTATAGACATAATCTGATTTCTTAGAATCTTCAAAACCAGAAAGTTGCTTTACATAAACCTCTTCATCTATAAAACCATTCAAAAAGGCACTTTTCATGTCCATTTGAAACAATTTTATATCACGACAAACAACATATGCAAGCAAAATCCTAATAGCTTCTAATCTAGCTACAGGAGCATAAGTTTCATTATAGTCTATTCCTTCTTATTGATTGTAGCCTTGATCTACTAATCTAGCTTTGTTTCGACTCACTCTACATAACTCGTCTAATTTATTCGTAAAAACCCATCTAGTTCATATAATAGATTTTTTTAGGGAGTTTAAGAACTAAAGACCAAACTTTATTCTTAGTAAATTGGTTCAGCTCCTCTTGCATGGCTAAAATCCACGCTTCATCTTGAAGAGCTTCATCAATTTTCTTAGACTCTATTTTAGAAATAAAAGCTACATTTGCTTCTCTTCTGAATTTGGATCTAGTTCTTACACCTTCTAAAGTTTCTCCTATGATCAGATTTTCAGGGTGAGAGGACTTATACTTCCAATCCTTTTTCAGACTAAGATTTTCAGGAACATCTTCTACTTTCTCTAGAGTAACATCTAATGGTGACACATCTACACTATTAACTAAGGGTACTGATAGAGTTTCATTATCAGTATCATTATTTCTATCTGGCTGAGAACCATCATCAGATTTGACATGAATGGATTCTTCAACAAATTTAGAAGCAAGATTATAAACCCTATAGGCTTTAGAAGATAATGAATATCCTAGAAAAATTCTAGAATAGACCTTAGAATCAAATTTATCCAAAGTTACTTTTGTATTCAATAGAGTACACTTGCAACCAAATGGACGGAAGTAAGAAATATTAGGCTTCCTTCCTTTCCATAACCCATATAGAGTTTTATTCAACAATGGCCGCAAAAGTATTCTATTTTGAATATAACAAGTGATATTTACAGCTTCTGCCCAAAAATACTTGGAAGATTCATTTCACACAGCATGGTTCTTGCCATTTCCTGAATCGTTCTGTTCTTTCTTTCTACAACTCCATTTTGTTGTGGAGTTTTAGGAGCAGAGAAATTATGGAAAATTCCATTCTCTTCACAGAATATTCTAAATTTTTCATTTTCAAATTTACCACCATGATCACTTCTAATTCTAGCAACAGAAACTCCTTTTTCATTTTATAACTTTTTAGAAAGAGCTTTAAAACATTTAAAAGATTCATCCTTATATGACAAAAATAATATCCAACAAAATCTAGTAAAGTCATCAATAATTACGAGACCATACTTCTTTCTGCCAAGACTTAATGTCCTAGTTGGACCAAATAAATCTATATGTAACAACTCTATAGGTCTAGATGAAGTTACAATATTTTTTGAAAAAAATGATGTTTTAACCTGTTTTCCTTTATGACAATTTTCACAAAAGAAATCCTTGTTAAAACTTATTTTTGGTAAACTTCTTACCAAATCATGTTTAATCAACTTAGAAATATGTTTAAAACTAAAATGACCTAGCTTTTTATGCCACATCATTTTTTCTTCATCAGTTGATATAAAACAAGAAAAATTTTGAAGTTGCAAATCTTCTAAATTAATATTATAAAGATTGTTTTGTCTTTTGGTAGAAAAGAATATAGAACCACCCTTGTTTTTAACTACACAAGATTTTTTATTAAAGGATACTTCAAAGCCAGAATCACATAATTGACTTAAATTAATCAAGTTATGTTTTAAACCTTCAACTAACAGAACATTATCAATAGATGCAAAGAAATTTTTACCAATTTTGCCGATTCCAACTATTTTGCCCTGTTGGTTGTCTCCAAAAGTTATTGATCCTCCCTTTTTATTTTGAAGATCTAGGAACATAGACCTTCTTCCTGTCATGTGTTGCGAGCATCCACTGTCCAAATACCATTGGTATTGGCTGCTTCTTCCAAGGAAGGAGATCTGTAGCAGATATTATGTTCCTTTTAGGTACCCAGATTTTCTTAGGTCCTTTAGGGTTAGTTTGAAAATTATTCATAGAATGAAAATGAGAAGACTGATGATATTTCTTTCTATAAGGAACAAAGTTCTTTTTATGATGAATATTGGTTTTAGTAAACCCTAGACCACTCTTATCATTAGGGTGTCTATATTTCACAATCATATCATTCATTTTCTTCGTACTTTCAATGAATGATGATAAGTCTGTTGAGAGAGAATTAATCTTTTGTTTTAACTGATTAATTTCCTCAGATCTATCGATATAAGTTTTTTTTCATATCGATATAATTTCCTCAGATCTATCGATAAGGAAGATGTTTTCTTTTTTTAAAGCTTTCGTGTTCCTCAAGTTTTCTGCATACTTACTTTTTAAAGATCTATACTACTTTATTATAGCATAAGAATTTTCTAACAATTCTAGATATGCATCTTGGAGTTCATTGAAGTTATAAGTTACCTCCTCGTCACCTTCGTTTTCGGCTACCAAGCATATGTTTACTTGTATTGAAGCTTCTGAATCAGAATCAGATTCGGATGAATCCAAATCTTCCCAAGTAGCCATCATACTCTTTTTATTTTCTTTATTCTTCTTTGATTTTCTTTTTAGCAACGAAAATTCAGACTTGTAGTGTCCTGGTTTGTTGCACTCGTAGCAAATGATAGAGGCCTTCTCATTCTTAACTTAATCTTTGCTATTTTCTTAAAAGAAAACTCTTTATTTCCTTTTGTTTTCTTCTTCCACATTCTTCTAATCTTCCTTGATATAAAAGATAATTCATCATCGTCTTCACTTGAATCTTGTTCAGATTCACTGGTGTCATCCTTCTTGATCTCTTCGATCTTCAGTGTTTTTGATGATGAACTTCTATTCCTATGATTCTTGTGATTTTTTTGACCAGCCTTTAATGCTATAGATTTGTCCCTTCTAGTTTTGTCTTCAGCATCAAGCTCCACTTCATGTATCTTCAAAGAACCAAACAGCTCGTCAAGCTTTAATTTGCTCAAGTCCTTGACTTCTTGTATTGTAGTGACTTTAGGTCTCCATCTCTTGGATAGACTTTTTAGAATCTTCTTGACATGGTCTTGATTGTCGTAGATTCTCCCAAGAGCTTTCAGTATTAATAATAGTTTGAAATCGTCCAAACATCTGATCAACGAACTCGTGTTCTTTCATTTTGAACAACTCATACCAATGTATAAGAATGCTGATCTTGGACTCCTTCACTTGGTTTTTTCCCTCATGTGTGATGGATAAGGTGTCCCACATCTCCTTTGCAGTTTCGCATCCATGAACTTTATCGTATTCACTTTTGCTTAATGCACAACTCAGAAAAAATTTGGATTTTGAATTTAGTTGAAATCTCGCTTTGTGATCGGCTGACCATCTGATACGTGGAATAGTATTGCCTTCATCATCTACTGGTACGTATGGTCCATTCTCGATGATGCCCCAAAGATCAACATGTGTGGATTTGATGAAAAGTCGCATCATGTCCTTCCAATAATGATAGTCCTCACCATTGAACGCAGGAAGTCTTGTGACGGAGGCACCTTCAGCTATAAACACGTTTGATTCTGCCATGGATCTTTATCCTCACTGTGTAAAGGTAGTTTTTGGAAATCGATCTCTGATACCAATTGAAGTAAATCACATGTTAATATAGAACTCACGTACAATATACGAAGTACACAAGAAGGGGGGTTGAATTGTGTAATCTTTTTGTGAATACACAAAACCTTTGATATTTCTTGAAAAAGAAACTTTTACAAGTATTAAATGAATACCAAATAGTTAGTTAAATTGCAAATAACTTGTATAAACTTGTATAAGAACAAGAGTATTGAAGAGTAAAGAGTTAGAAGATAGATGATGCGATTTTTATACTGGTTCACCCCAAACCTTGAGCTACGTCCAGTCCTCAGACTCCTTCTGAGTTTTCACTATACTTCATCAAATTTATAAGTATTCTTTTCTCCCTTCCAGAGCCTCTTCAGGTCTCTTACATTAAGTATTCTTTCAACTATCTTAGCCTCTCCAGGCTCTCAGCCTTTTATTTCTCTCACTAGAAAGATAATGTGAGCTTTTGTTACAGTAATGTTTGCTCTTGTATATCGCACTTTGTATACATAATTTTTGTAAGTAATAACTTGTAAGCATAAAGATTGTTCAGTCTTCGACTACGACTAATATTTATAGCCTAAGTCTCCAACTGCTTCTTGAATCTTAATAACTATTTCTTGCTTCTTCCTTCTTATTTCTTGTTTCTTGCTTCTTGTAGAAACTGTTATTCAGTTGAGTTCTGTAACTAACTCAAACTGCTTCTTCTTAGTTTTGGAACTTCTTCTTAGTCTTGTCTACTTCTTCTTAGTGAACTTCTTCTTAGTCTTCGAAACTTCTTCTTAGTGAACTTCTTCTTAATCTTCGAAACTTCTTCTGTGTTTTGGCACTGCACACTTAACACACTCATCAGAATAGTTCATTTATTTCAAACATTATCATTATTTGGTTATCAACAAAATTAGTAATCATGAATTCATTTTGACTTAACATAGAAGACATCCGCTACGAGTACCTAAAAATAAGCTCAATTAGTAGTTCTTCAAGATAATGAGGTTAATTACAGGATTTACTTTGTTGCTTTCCTGGTTGTAATGAAGGGTTTACTGGAAATTTTCATCTTTCACTGATCACTATGGAAGAGAACATTCAAGGCCTCACTATGGTAGTTTAATCCATGGCCAAAATCTTAAAGATGTTGTAATAATAGGTAACTCAACATGTGTGGGAACTCTTCAAGTAAGAAAATGAACGGTATAATGTACTAAGAAAATGAACAATATGATGTACTAATTTTGTTTTCTTTTTGGATGGTGATTATTTGGACATCAATAAACTTAAGAATGATATTGTTCTTAAATTGGTCCTAGTCCAAACATACGCTTTAGACCTAGTTCATTGCCTAACTATTACATGAGTTTGAAAATTATATTCTTGACCTTCTATCTACCCTTCATATTTGATGGAAACAATGCATAAAGATTAGAGATATAGAAATTAAGTGAGAAATCATGAAGATAGTTCCTAAGTAGATAACAAAAGTGGTTCAAATCAAACAGAAGAATGTGAAATGTTAACTTGCTACTGAAAGGAAACTACAAATGGCTCTCGCCTGTGACCCAATTGTTGAGACCTATTAGGGCATTTTCATGCACTTAGTGGCATGCCACTATCAATTTCTAATAGTAGGTTTAACATATTCGGTGCCTATTAAAGAATTGTATTATCTTTATATCCATTACAATTCATTAACGTTGAAAAAAATACAAAAGAAAATATCTGTGAGTGACTTTCAAGACCCCTAGTAGACAAGTGTCAGAAGTAATCTTCCAGTGAATCCTTGATTTATTAATCATTTGGGAAAATAATTATATAGTAAGAAGAATATTTAGTAGTTTATTGATCACTTATTGGAGTATGCACAGCATTGCATATATGAGTTTGGGACTAGCTTCAACTTCCTTTTTAGTCATGCAGTCAACGAGTCATTGCCACCAATGTACTTGTTCTAACAATTCAAATTTATAGCACGCCAATTTTTCCTATTTGTTCAATTATAATTTAAGGGTAGAAGATGTCAGTGTTAATGTCATTATGATAATAAAGTTTTACCAACCTTTAACTATTAAATGGTTTAAGTACTTAATAGATCTGAGCCTATTCTCATTTCCCCTCAACAGGTCACAATGGTATCATAAATGGACAGGGTCAAACATGGTGGAAGAAGTATCATCAAAAGTTTTTTAGCCATACAAGGGTCTTCTTATACAGATAATGTGGTCTAGTGACATCCTTATTTCCAACACAACATTACGTTATTCTCCATTCTAGACACTTCACCCATATGATTGCAAGAATATTACTATCAGGAATGTTACAAGACTGGCTTTTATACTAGAAGCCCCAAATACTGACGGAATTGATCTTGATAAGCATTTTCTATAACTGGAACAATCTTCCTAAACATTTACTATGCACTAAATGATTCTTTAGTTGAGGTCACCCCTTGGATGGTTATAGGACTGAATTTTTATCATGCCTAACCTCATGTATAAAATGTTCAACAATTGACCCACTTTTTTTTAGTACAGACAGAAAAGAACAAAGTTACATCTTTACCCTCTACGCCTCTAGGCAGAAGCATCAATGATGTCCTGAAGGAGTAAGGCAAGGCAATCGGGCAGGGCTTTCGGAAGTTGTATAACTCCAAACTGAGGAATACTGATTGATTTTGACAACCAGTCAGCACATTGATTCGCTGTGCGTGGAATATGATGTAGCATTACTTCTCAATCGCGGGACAAAAGTAGTTTAATAGCCTGAACCAAAGAGCAAGGCATCAATTTTCCTCGAGACAAGTCTGATAAGATATTGATAACAATTAGTGAATTTGAGTTTAATTCTACTCGGTAATAACCCAAATCCTAGGCTAAGATAAGGCCCGAGTAAACTCCCCACGTTTCTACAATGAGGGGAGAACAAGATTCGATGTTCTGGACAAAGCCACCTACCCAAGCCCCAGCATCATTACGAAGGGCTCTTGCGATAGTAGCTCGGTGGCCCAAGTGTTTAGAAGAGCCATCTGTGTTAAGTTTAATCCATCCTGGACTTAGGAAGGACCATCCCGTATAAGCTTGAGAATCCCACGCTGGCTGGTTCGATGCCCTATTGGGCATGTCCTTAGCATAGGTAATTTGCGCCACATAATCTCTGATGATGTTGATCCCATTGGTTGGCCAAACAAAGTCTTCCTCAAACAAGCATTTGTTGTGCCACATCCAAACCATCCAACATGTAATGCCAAAAATCAAAGACCACTCAAACCCCGTTACTTAGTGATGACACTGCAGGTTCCTTAACAAACAATCACTTCGGTCCAATTGAAAAACATCCCCTGGTATAACGCCCGGGAGAAAACCAGTCCAAATAGTCCACACTTGACCATAATCTCTAACCATGTGGAGAGAGGATTCCTCCAGACCAGAATTGTTGCACGCCCCATCAGAGGATAGATGTCGCTGCACTCAATGCTTATTAGTAAGTAGGCAATCGTGACTGAGTAACCATAGAAAGGAGCGGACTCATTGTGGATCGAGCCATTTCTAAATAAAATCCCAAATTCTGCCATGAGCACAACTTCCCAAGCCTTCAATCATCTCATAAGCCAACACAGTGGTAAAAACTCCCTCTTTTGACACTTTTCAGCTTACCCGATCCTTACCATATTGTAGCCTAAGGGGAAGAATACCAAAAATATCCATACACACCGAAGATGGGAGCCATTATTGGAATCGTCTCTGTAACATCCCATCTCTGATGGGAAGGATATTTTGGTAAATTGGGACGGGCTAGGAGTATTGATTTATAGCTCGGCATGCGCATACAGCATTTAGCCTCTATGAATGATGGGTTGTTGCACTTGCACATGGTAAACATGCATTCATGATATTTTAAAACAGGTTTCAAATTAAGACCTTTTGTGAAATTTATGGGATAATTGTACTTGGAAAATTATATGGAGTGCGCCATTGAGTGTTTTACATTTTTAGAGATTTATGGAAATTTTTCTGGAATTATCCGGAGAAAGTTTCCGGACCGGCAAAATCGTCGGTAAATGGCCTAAATGTGTTTTGTTGTGGAAAATGTGGTTTCGAGTTTGAACAATTATTTGGAGTGGATTGTCATATGTTTTACAATTTTGGGCAATTTAGGTAATTTTCAAAAAATTGATTCGTGAAATTCTCGAAATTCCCGGATCGAAAAAAATCGCCAATTAGCGAACCGGTTAATTTCTACTGTTATTTGATCTTAAAACTCTTGCATATTTTGGTGGGACCCTAAAGTGGACCCTTAAAAGTTGTGGGAACGAAATTGGATTGAAATTTGTTGGTATTTATTTTCTTTTACAAACATTTGATTGGTTCTTTGACTTTTCCTCATTCTCCTCCAATTGCCAAGTGTTCCATTCAATTAATGCATGATTATCCTATGCATTCTCGGTTCTTCTATGAGGAAGGAATGAAAAGATGATTTTATGGCTTTTGGGTTGGAAACATCCAAACTATCCTCCACTTGGTCTCTCCATCGATTTTTCTCTCCATCTTCAAGTGTCTCTTCCTCCAACCTTAAGTGATCTTTCTTGCATGCTTATAAGCTTAAACCTTCTCCTCCTTGCTATGATGATAACTATGTGTGGGGTTGGGAAGTGAGGAAGTAGAGTGGTTGGAGAAATTAAAGACTTAAAGAGGTGGAGTTGGAAGCTTTAGGTAAGATGAGGTTTATGTTTATGTTTTACTTATGGTTTTAATGCATGAATTCATAAGATAATGATTGAAAATAGGTACTGAAATTTATGGATATATATTTACATGAAGGTCTTGATGACCTATTGGCAAAATTCTTGTGTCATTAGGATGCTTATGCATGTGGAATTGATGTTAGAAGTGATAGGAGTTAGGTTGTAGTTGAAAAAGCTGGAAAATGTAATTTGACCTATTGTAATGTTTTGATCATAACTAATTGTGTAGGAGTGAAAATGAGGTGAGGTTTGTGCCTAATGAAACTTTGGGATGTTGGCTTCAAATTTGTGTGAAATAGGTGTTGTTAAATTGTAATGTTAGGAAGGTGAAGTTTTGCATGGAAAGTTTCTGTTTGTAGGGTCTGTGAACAGTACCCGCATATATGACTTGATTTCTTTGTGGATTTTCTAAATTTATTGAGATGGAATTAGGGAAAGTGGTCTTTATGGAAGTTGTAGAATATTGAGTTAGCTTTCCATTGCCACAAATCTTGCTAATTTTCGAGTTGTATATTGGGAGATATGAACTGATTTCTATTGATTGGTTTTATGCTTTTTGGAGAAACCTAGCCAAAGTGTTGATTTTGTGAGCTTGTGGATTGGAAGCAATTTTATCAAATTATTTGAACTGAATTGGTGTGAGTGATCTTCTGCAAAGTTGCAGAGGAAGGAATTATCTTGAAAATGATAAATGGTGTGTAATTTTAGAGGTCAGATTTGGGAGTTATGATTTTGCAAACATTGAACCTGTATTAGGTTATGAATTGCTGATCATGGCAGTAACTTCCATAACGGTTTTGACATTGTTAGAAATTGAATTGGATTTTGAGTTCTTCATGAAAATTGAAGTTTGAGAACTCATCTTTTCAGGGATATAAGGTAGTGAATTTTGTGACATTTGTACTAAGAGTTATGTTGATTGAAAATTACTGACCAGATTGGTTAATTTCTGTATACAGATTCTTTGTTGAATTGTTTGATCTAGTTAGTTATGGAATTTGATTTTGGGTTGGTTATGAAAGTTGTAGATGATATTGTGAACTTATGGAGCATATTTATGTGGTAATTTTTGGCTGAAGAATCAAAGAGTTATGGAATTTGCAAAGTACTGTTCTGTTTTAACGGGATTTGAGTAGACAGTAGCTTTGAAGGATTTTGACACCCTTAGGGGTGAGATTGATTTTATGGTCTTCTTGAGAATTGTAGAGGTTTCTTTATCTTTCCAATAAGGTATAATTTGTATTTTCTGATTTGTGTGCTAAGATTTATGATTGTTGGAAATTTGGATTGAAAACAGGAAAAGGGCAAGGAAGTAGAGGAACCTCGTCGGATCGCGAGGCGGCGTCGCCCTCGAGGCGAGGTAAGTCAGCCCAGATCACGAGGGCGCCTCGCCTCATGAGGCGAGGTAAGTCAGCCCAGTCGCGAGGGCGCCTCGCGCCTCGCGACGAGGCCAAATGGGTCGGCCTCATGAGGCGACGCCTCGCCCGCGAGGCAAGTGTAATATGAATGTATTATTTTTAGTATGATTTGATTATTTGGTATTTGGTGATTCTTTTGTCAATTTCTTTTCCGTCTGACGTCCGATGGACCTGATTCTCGAGGCATCGGATTTGTAAAATATTGAATTTCATTTTGTGAAAAATTGGAAATTTTAGACGGGAAACTGACGTGGCCCGAGTAATGGACCGTTAATCACTGTTTTATTTAATTGGGGACCTATAGAGGTCCGAATTGCGCACCGTCAGCGCCAGAAGGTTTCTAAATTTTAGATGGAATTTTTATTGGGAAAATTTGGATTTAGGGCCGGAAATCTCATGAACATGCATTATACACTTACATGTGCATTATACTAATTCGGATTGGATAATTAGTGATCGGATTCCTCTCATTTTGTTATAGAGGCACATTTGGGCGTCGATCTACCGGCGTTCTGAAACTTCCAGATGTTAGCTCGAAGTGCGGTGAGTAACCTAGTTGGTTCCTCAACCTTTATGTGTTTAAGTTTTGCAATTATGCCATATGGAGATAATGGAGGTTTATAGTTTATGTGTATTTGAATTTGATTGATTTGGACCATAGGTGTCTCAAATATTTGGAATGAGATAACGAAGTGCTACTTATGAGTAATTGTTTGTAAATGTTATATTGGAGATCTCGGACCGGAGGTCCAGAAATGGGAAATTGATATTGAAGTGTTAATTATGCATTTCGTTTGAGACATTGGATGGGATTGTAAATGTGATATAGTAGGATGCAATAAATTGGAAATGTAGATAATTGAAATCTGGGACGAAAGTCAGAAGAATTGGCAAATAGTAATGATATGTAAATGGAAATTGGAATATGTACATTGCATGCATAAACATAAATGTGTGATCGAGATAAAAGCGGTTGTGGACCGGAGCGACCATTTGATCGGGGCATATCACGCCCAACGTATGAGAGCTTTGATTCAGCGCGACGGGACCTCAGTCCAACGTATTCAGCCATGAGCTCAATATATCGGCTTCAAGCCCAATGTTTTAGAGCCACCGCTCAACGCAATGTGCCGTTCTTGGGGCGCCAAAGTATACCAGTCACAACAACGAAATGAAAATGGAGCAGTGTCACATCGCATTGCATATATATATGATTGTAAATGAGTGGAAGATGTAAATGATGAAATTGTATGTGTATATGAAATTGGGCTGAAATGTGATAATATGTGATATTCTTCATTAATGCTACCGTGTGCTAATATGATTGGTGAATGCATGAGTTGAGTGAACCATCGATGATGGTTTTCACCGAGTTCATAAAACTCACCCAAAATTTGCATCTATTTTTCAGGACTTAGAAGAATACCCGTTAGGCAGCAGGCGTATGACATCCGCTGGTTGAAGAAGCGGAGAAGTGGTCGGGATCGATTCGCGTCTGTCTTAGTGTTTCTATTCTTGGACTTTTGTATTACTAATTTGGACAAGTTGTAAAGTCAATTGACGAAATAAATTGTAAATGTAAAAAGTGGGCCCAAGGCCATTGTATTGATTATATAAATTGCTTTCGCGTTAATGATAATATGTGTGCGATTGTGTAAAAAAATGTTATCTTGAGTTTTCTCTTGGTGATGTAGACGCCACCCTCGCGAGGCACGGACTGGATATCACCGTCGATGTCGGGTTCGGGTCTTCAAGGAGTGAGGTGTTACATTTAGGTGGTATCGAGCCAGTACAATCTTACATGGGCTTTCGAAACAAATGTGTCTAGTTACGTGCATTTAAGTCATGTCACGACAGAACGGTGACAATCGATCCCGATGTAGTATCTGAGTCGTTTACATAAGTATGTCTCGATCGTTTAAGTGGTTAGAAAAAGTGAGAAAAGGATAGTGTGTTAGAATGAGATGAAAGGAAGAAATGGATATTGCAAAATAGGAAAGAGTGTACGGTTTGATCGTAAAGAGCGAATATTTAGTGTATTGATATTGACGGGTATATTGTGAAGTACAATATTGGAGTTATATTGGGTATATTATTAAAGTTGTGAATTCATAGAGGAAAACTAGAGATGTGACAATGGTAAGATTTACGATGTATAAGGTAAATGAAAATAAAGTGTTCTATGATATAGAAAAGTTACATTTGGGATTGATTACTATGATGAGAGTTATAAATAAGGATTGGTGATTTGGGTGAAAATATATTAAGTGTAAAATCGAAAATGATTTCATTCTGTGATATTGCTTTGAGTGTGGAAATATATGGGTATAATGCAATAAGGAAAAGATTGAAAAGTAAGACAATGAAATTGGTAGATGAAAAAGTTGTTCGGGTTTAATTGATCTGCCTAAGTAAATGCACACCTGAGTATGGGAGCCCTTTTAGTAAGTGAAA
Organism: Erythroxylum novogranatense; assembly: GCA_029891385.1. Lineage (NCBI taxonomy): Eukaryota > Viridiplantae > Streptophyta > Magnoliopsida > Malpighiales > Erythroxylaceae > Erythroxylum > Erythroxylum novogranatense. The sequence goes on along the minus strand of CM057234.1, from coordinate 40,275,793 downwards.
ATGTTAAACAGTCATTGATGAGTTAATGGATACTTGCTAGCTAGAATTCTTGTCAAAAAAAAAATCCCTTTATGGGTTAAAAGAAGAAATGAAAGTGCTTATAACGATCAGTTGTAAATGAATTCAGATTGTATATGATCCTCGTGGCGAGGCGGGTGTAAGCAGGAAGGTTGTTGAGTTCAGAATATATTATCACTGTAAGTGTATATGTGATAGTGGGATTACCATCATGGGTGAAATGAATAATTTATGTGAATATGATATCAGAAGTAATTGGTGGCCTACTACATAAGCTTTGATTATAATGCCGGTAGCTCAAGTTTAAAATGAGTGAGAGTAAGGCATGAGAATACTTGTACTGATTAATTGAGAAAGAAGTGAGACAGTTAAAGATGCTAGCATTGGTAATGAGCTTGAGGAAATAAAATGAGGGACATGAATATAGTAAAGTCCCATGATTGAGAATTGGTACCAAAAGAGAATGGTTATCGAGAATTAAATGCAATTAAGGTATTCTTAGCAAGATGATCTATTAACGGCAAATTGATAAGACTATTGAGATATATTGTCGATAGGATGTGATGATTTTGGTGATGTATGGCAAGATAGTAGAGGAAAAGAAATTGTTTAAGTGCTCTTCAGAGATTTATCTTCGTGAAGTATCAAGAGTAACTGATTTGTATTACATCTGGCAGTGACTCTAGTGTAGGAGCTAAACTATGTTACTGAAAGAGTGTACATTATGTAAATGAGATGATTCTGATTATTGAAGAAAAGAATTACTGAATATTAATTATGAATTTGAGGGGATTAAAAGTTTATGTTCTGAAAGTACTAGACCGAGTGAGTGGTCTATCACGAATAAATTGAGTTATATGGATAAATTTAGGTAAGGAACATATGGCAGAATATTTATGATGAGACAAATTATACGAAAATTGTTCCTTATTGGAGACGTTAGATAATTAACAAGTTATATGAATCAACTATGGGTACGGAAAAGGAATAGGTCTAAATTGTGTTTGGAATGGATAATGGATATAAGTAGAAAAAAAATAGAGGAATTGGTATAGTTGAGGAGAAATTGGTTAACATGCAAGTCTCTTAAAAGTGAATCTTAACCTGATTGAATGAATAAAGGATGAATTAGTATGCGAACATGGGATATTGGGAGAATGAATCAAGATATAGGTATTGATAAAATGTGAAAGTTCAAGAGATATGTGTATGCGGAATTTGGAATTAATTAGAACTAATGGAATGCTGGATGCGTTCAAAAATTGTCAAAGATTTTCTGGTTTTAACAAATTGACAAGAATAATTGAGGAAAACATGTGAATGTTATGGTGATGATCATAAAGGAGACAATTGAAGAATTTACTACCTATCTTTGAAGTGTTCGGTAAAGATTCGATGTGATCTATTGAAATTATATAAAGTGATTTTATGCACCTTGGGACAAATATAATTCCATGGGTGGTATTATGATTGATGATTTGAACTTTGTTCTACTGAGTGTGACCTAAAAGCTTGGAGACATTAATCGTATGAAATAGTTTGAAGATGTCTATGAATATGTAAATCGATACCGATTGAGTTATTTCATGCGGTTGAATGCTTTGAAAAGGATTCAACGGTGATTACTCAAACTAAGTTAATGGTGCAATTCAAGGATTGAGCAAATAAATAAATAAATTCTATTGCAGAAGATCAAAATTTGGGTAACAAGGTGATCAAATCTAGTGTATTATTGAGTGTTAATAGTCGAATCGACAAAAAGGGTAAAAAAAGCATTATTAGTTATGGAATTTCAAAGTTGGTGTGCATCAAAGCGGATTGGCAAAACCGAAGTGAGGATGTAGAAATTGTAAACCGTATTGAGGGCGGAATTAACTCAATTGTTGAGAAAATGGTAGGTATAGTTCAAATTAAGAAATATGGGTGATACTCATTACGAGGCTATTAGTGAAAATGTAAGGAATGATCAAGCTTTAAGTTTTAGCAAGAGTGTATTGATAGAGTAATTGAAAAGTTAAAATGGGAAATCAAATGATTATAAGTGAATAGTTCAAGAAAGCACAAGAAACAATCGAGCGTTAAGTTCTAGTAAAAGTATTGTGGAAAAGCAATTGATGGTATAGTCTGTCAAAGTGAACGATGACATGTGTGATTAACCAACAGGTATTTTTGGATTTCGTTGGGATATAAGATTGATGTATAGTAAAAAGGGATTATGGCATGACAATCATTATATTAGTGTCACCATTAGAAAAGTGTATAAGGGTCTTCTTGTTCAAAAGGAGTCGTTATCCTATATTATGAGTGATAGGATAAGTAATTTAAGATGGTGACAATAAGTCGAATTGATTCACTGAGGTTCTAAATCTCATGAGATTTGTGGTTTGATACTAACGAAATCTGATATGTAATAAATGAAATAAAGGTACTTAGATGGAAATAAAGGTGTAGTTAAGGGAAATTGAATTCGTGATGAGGGGCCTCTATGCGATTGTGGTGTAAATAGCATTATAGATTGGTAAGCTAGACTAAAATCTAAAAGATGATTCGGATTCACAAAATGTTTCATAGACAGAATTGGGAAATATTATTAGGATTCGATTTATATGATATTGATAGTTATTGAAATTGAAAGTGACGAATTACGCGTAATCATGAGAAAGCAGTAAAGTTTGAAAAAGGGAAAAAGAGTAATTGATTGTTTTAATCTCCGTTCATTGACCGAATTTGGTCATGTAGTGAAAACAGTGGGCAATAGAGGGTATTAATCAAAAGACTCCCCTACCTTCGATAATCGTATATGAAATTTCGAGGACGAAATTTTTATTAGGAGGGGAGAATTGTAACATCCCATCTCTGATGGGAAGGATATTTTGGTAAATTGGGACGGGCTAGGAGTATTGATTTATAGCTCGGCATGCGCATACAGCATTTAGCCTCTATGAATGATGGGTTGTTGCACTTGCACATGGTAAACATTAGGTTTCAAATTAAGACCTTTTGTGAAATTTATGGGATAATTGTACTTGGAAAATTATATGGAGTGCGCCATTGAGTGTTTTACATTTTTAGAGATTTATGGAAATTTTTCTGGAATTATCCGGAGAAAGTTTCCGGACCGGCAAAATCGCCGGTAAATGGCCTAAATGTGTTTTGTTGTGGAAAATGTGGTTTTCGAGTTTGAACAATTATTTGGAGTGGATTGTCATATGTTTTACAATTTTGGGCAATTTAGGTAATTTTCAAAAAATTGATTCGGCGAAATTCTCGGAAATTCCCAGACCGAAAAAAATCGCCAATTGGCGAACCGGTTGAATTTCTACTGTTATTTGATCTTAAAACTCTTGCATATTTTGGTGGGACCCTAAAGTGGACCCTTAAAAGTTGTGGGAACCGAAATTGGATTGAAATTTGTTGGTATTTATTTTCTTTTTACAAACATTTGATTGGTTCTTTGACTTTTCCTCATTCTCCTCCAATTGCCAAGTGTTCCATTCAATTAATGCATGATTATCCTATGCATTCTCGGTTCTTCTATGAGGAAGGAATGAAAAAGATGATTTTTATGGCTTTTGGGTTGGAAACATCCGAAACTATCCTCCACTTGGTCTCTCCATCGATTTTTTCTCTCCATCTTCAAGTGTCTCTTCCTCCAACCTTAAGTGATCTTTCTTGCATGCTTATAAGCTTAAACCTTCTCCCTCCTTGCTATGATGATAACTATGTGTGGGGTTGGGAAGTGAGGAAGTAGAGTGGTTGGAGAAATTAAAGACTTAAAGAGGTGGAGTTGGAAGCTTTAGGTAAGATGAGGTTTATGTTTATGTTTTACTTATGGTTTTAATGCATGAATTCATAAGATAATGATTGAAAATAGGTACTGAAATTTATGGATATATATTGACATGAAGGTCTTGATGACCTATTGGCAAAATTCTTGTGTCATTAGGATGCTTATGCATGTGGAATTGATGTTAGAAGTGATAGGAGTTAGGTTGTAGTTGAAAAAGCTGGAAAATGTAATTTGACCTATTGTAATGTTTTGATCATAACTAATTGTGTAGGAGTGAAAATGAGGTGAGGTTTGTGCCTAATGAAACTTTGGGATGTTGGCTTCAAATTTGTGTGAAATAGGTGTTGTTAAATTGTAATGTTAGGAAGGTGAAGTTTTGCATGGAAAGTTTCTGTTTGTAGGGTCTGTGAACAGTACCCGCATATATGACTTGATTTCTTTGTGGATTTTCTAAATTTATTGAGATGGAATTAGGAAAGTGGTCTTTATGGAAGTTGTAGAATATTGAGTTAGCTTTCCATTGCCACAAATCTTGCTAATTTTCGAGTTGTATATTGGGAGATATGAACTGATTTCTATTGATTGGTTTTATGCTTTTTGGAGAAACCTAGCCAAAGTGTTGATTTTGTGAGCTTGTGGATTGGAAGCAATTTTATCAAATTATTTGAACTGAATTGGTGTGAGTGATCTTCTGCAAAGTTGCAGAGGAAGGAATTATCTTGAAAATGATAAATGGTGTGTAATTTTAGAGGTCAGATTTGGGAGTTATGATTTTGCAAACATTGAACCTGTATTAGGTTATGAATTGCTGATCATGGCAGTAACTTCCATAACGGTTTTGACATTGTTAGAAATTGAATTGGATTTTGAGTTCTTCATGAAAATTGAAGTTTGAGAACTCATCTTTTCAGGGATATAAGGTAGTGAATTTTGTGACATTTGTACTAAGAGTTATGTTGATTGAAAATTACTGACCAGATTGGTTAATTTCTGTATACAGATTCTTTGTTGAATTGTTTGATCTAGTTAGTTATGGAATTTGATTTTGGGTTGGTTATGAAAGTTGTAGATGATATTGTGAACTTATGGAGCATATTTATGTGGTAATTTTTGGCTGAAGAATCAAAGAGTTATGGAATTTGCAAAGTACTGTTCTGTTTTAACGGGATTTGAGTAGACAGTAGCTTTGAAGGATTTTGACACCCTTAGGGGTGAGATTGATTTTATGGTCTTCTTGAGAATTGTAGAGGTTTCTTTATCTTTCCAATAAGGTATAATTTGTATTTTTCTGATTTGTGTGCTAAGATTTATGATTGTTGGAAATTTGGATTGAAAACAGGAAAAAGGGCAAGGAAGTAGAGGAACCTCGTCAGATCGCGAGGGCGAGGCGTCGCCCTCGCGAGGCGAGGTAAGTCAGCCCAGTCACGAGGGCGACGCCTCGCCCTCGCGAGGCGAGGTAAGTCAGCCCAGTCGCGAGGGCGACGCCTCGCCCTCGCGACGAGGCCAAATGGGTCGGCCTCGCAAGGGCGACGCCTCGCCCCTGCGAGGCAAGTGTAATATGAATGTATTATTTTTAGTATGATTTGATTATTTGGTATTTGGTGATTCTTTTGTCAATTTCTTTTCCGTCTGACGTCCGATGGACCTGATTCTCGAGGCATCGGATTTGTAAAATATTGAATTTCATTTTGTGAAAAATTGGAAATTTTTAGACGGGAAACTGACGTGGCCCCGAGTAATGGACCGTTAATCACTGTTTTATTTAATTGGGGACCTATAGAGGTCCGAATTGCGCACCGTCAGCGCCAGAAGGTTTCTAAATTTTAGATGGAATTTTTATTGGGAAAATTTGGATTTAGGGCCGGAAATCTCATGAACATGCATTATACACTTACATGTGCATTATACTAATTCGGATTGGATAATTAGTGATCGGATTCCTCTCTGTTTGTTATAGAGGCACATTTGGAGCGTCGATCTACCGACGTTACTGAAACTTTCAGATGTTAGCTCGGAAGTACAGGTGAGTAACCTAGTTGGTTCCTCAACCTTTATGTGTTTAAGTTTTTGCAATTATGCCATATGGAGATAATGGAGGGTTTATAGTTTATGTGTATTTGAATTTGATTGATTTGGACCATAGGTGTCTCAAATATTTGGAATGAGATAACGAAGTGCTACTTGTGAGTATGCTTGTTTGTAAATGTTATATTGGAGATCTCGGACCGGAGGTCCGAGGAAATGGAAATTGATATTGAAGTGTTAATTATCATTTCGTTTGAGACATTGGATGGGATTGTAAATGTGATATAGTAGGATGCAATAAATTGGAAATGTAGATAATTGAAATACTGGACCGAAAGTCAGAAGAATTGGCAAATAGTAATGATATGTAAATGGAAATTGGAATATGTACATTGCATGCATAAACATAAATGTGTGATCGATAAAAGGCGGTTGTGGCGGGAGAGCCCATTGATCGGGGCATATCACGCCTAACGTATGAGAGCTTTCACTCAACGCACAGACCTCAGTCCAACGTATTGAGAGCCGAGCTCGATGTATCGTGGCTTCAAGCCCATGTTTTCAGAGCCACCGCTCAACGCAATGTGCCGTTCTTTACATCGATTTGCCAAAGCACGGTCACAACAACGAAATGAAAATGGAGCAATGTCACATGCGCATTGCATATATATATATGATTGTAAATGGTGGAAGATGTAAATGATGAAATTGTATGTGTATATGAAATTGGAACTGAAATGTGATAATATGTGATATTCTTATTAATGCTACCGTGTGCTAATATGATTGGTGAATGCATGAGTTGAGTGAACCATCGATGATGGTTTCTCACCGAGTTCGCAAAACTCACCCAAAATTTGCATCTATTTTTCAGACTTAGAAGAATACCCGTTAGCAGCAGGCGTATGACATCTATTTGTTGAAGAAGCGGAGAAGTGGTCGGGATCGGTTAGCGTCATCTTAGTGTTTCTATTCTTGGACTTTTGTATTACTAATTTGGACAAGTTGTAAAGTCAATTGACCGAAATAAATTGTAAATGTAAAAAGTGGGCCCAAGGCCATTGTATTGATTATATAAATTGCTTTCCGCGTTAATGATAATATGTGTGCGATTGTGTAAAAAAAAAAATGTTATACTGAGTTTTCTACTGAGTGATGTAGCACGCCACCCTCGCAGGGCACGGACCTGGATATCACCGTCGATGTCGGGTTCGGGTCTTGCGGGAGTGAGGTGTTACAGTCTCCAACTCCAGTTGCCTCACTCATCAACCAAGCTATGGACTTTGAGTGGAATAATCATATCCAGTATTTCCCCAATGGCATATTGGAGTAAAGGGCCCCAATCCTCTACCTAATCGTCCAACCAGAAATGTACTGTTAAACCATCCTGAACAACCCATTTGATACCATTCGTCACATTTACCCACAAGGTGGCTATCCCTCGCCAGGTGGCAAAGCTGCCTTTGGAATTGATCCACGCAGGAAGTGCCTCGCTGTTAATGTGGTATTTGGATCTGAGGACCTGTGCCCAGAGAGTTGATTCATTTATCAGCAATCACCACCCTAGTTTTGTCAACAAAGCATCATTATGGGAGTGAATCCCCCAGCAAACCAAGACCACCCAAGCTTTAAGGCTTACAAATATTGTCCCATTTGACCAAATTCACCTTGTGTTGACTGGTAGTTGATCCCCATAAGAAGTTCCTGATAATCTTCCCAAGATCATTGTAGAGCGTTCGTGGCAGCCTAACCGTTTGCATGGTGTAAACCGAAAGGGCTGCAAGGACTGATTGGATTAAAGTGGTACGGCCTGCCAGGGATAGATGTTGTACACTCCACCCAGCTAGTTTCTATTGAAAACTATCCACCAAGTATCGATACGTTCGCTTGGTAGTTCGTTCGTGAAGTAAAGGAACATCAAGGTACTTAGCAAGATTATTGGTCTGTTGGAATCCCAACTGTTGACTGAGTGCTTGAGCTCGCTCTCTTGTAACATTTCTGAAGAAATAACACTGGGTTTTATCAACACTTGCTTTTTGCCCCGATGCGGTGCAAAATCTCGCCAAAGTATCTTTAATGACACTAATTTGGTCCTCCGACACTTCCAAAAAAAGTATAAGGTCATCGGAAAAAAAAAAACGTAGGAGATCAAAGGTCCCCCTTATTCAACCGAATTGGTCTCCAACTCCCTTACTCAACCGCATGATCAATGACCTGGCCAAGCCTCTCCATGCATAAAACAAAGATGTATGGGGAAAGGGAGTCCCCCTATTGAATGCCCCTAGAAGGAATAAACAAATCCGACAATGGTCCATTCCAATTCACCCTCACAGAAACTGATGAAACACATTTCATGATGAGTCGGATTAAGTCAACCGGAAATCCAGTTTCCTAGAGCATATCTTGAATAAAGTCCCATCTAAGTGTTGGCCCTCAATTTTTTTTTCTTGCTGAATAGGTATGATTTAAATGATTTTTGAGGTTTTGATAGATTAAATTTTTTTGAGTTAATTATTATGTCAAAGTTAGTAGGATTTATTGAATGGGTAAGTGGAATTAAAGTGTTAAGGTTATAAGAATGTTCAAGGGTAATTTTGGCAAGGCACTTAAAGTTAAAAGAACATAAGCCTATAAGGAAGGGTAAAATGGACTTTTTGGACTCATTAAGGGTAGAAATGGAAGAAGAAATGTTGTCTTGTTCTTTTAAGAAGAAGAAAAACGTGAATTGGGGGAGAAGAAGAGAAAGAAGAAAGAAAGAGAAGAGAATTTCGGTGGTTGAGAGCAAAGAAGAGAAAACAAGCTAGGGTTTCAATTTTCTTAGCCTTCAAGAAAGATTTTGAGGTTGTTCAAGAAGGAAAAAAGGTAGAGGAAGAGAAGAGCATCCATTTGAGCCAAAGATCTCTTCATTTGGTGAAGAATCAAGGAAATCAAGAAAAACAAGAGTAGAGACATTTTGAGCAAGTCTATAAGCAAGGAAATCAAGGTGGGTACATGCTTATAATAGAGTAAATAAGCCACTACATGTTTTCTTTGAATCAAGAAAGTTTAATGATTACAATTGCATCATAAGTGTTGCACCTATCGCTTTTTGAATGAATTGAGAAATTGTTATGTGTTTGCTTCATGAATTGTATTGATGATTTTTTAAAAGATTTTACAAATGATTCTTTTTGAAAAGATGCAAGTTTATGAAATCAAGTTTTCGGAAATGATTTTTGAAATATCTCATGTCTATGAAAAGTTAAGATTCAGAAAAGTGCCATTTTGAGCAATATTTTTACAAGATGTGAAATACATAATTATGTGAGTTTGTGGTGGTCCCCTAAGTTAAGTCATGTGCATGTTGACCAAGTTAAAGACTTCTTCTGCCTGCCTGTTAGTAACATGAAGCTCCTTTATAAACTCTCATAAGTTCACGGCTACGCAAAATCATTATGTGGGATTGCGTTAGTACGTTCTGTTCATGGCTACACAGGTGTAACCCTTAGGGGAAATGTATAGTACGTTCTATTTTGGATCCACCCAAACCATTCTGATATGCTTATGACATGTGCACAAGTTTGATGAATTCATGTTTTGTAATTTGGGGATTTGACTATATGATAAGAATTTGAGAAACATGTGTTTTATGAACTCAAAGAAAAATTTTCTACAAGTAAATGTTTTCAAGGGTTTTGCTTGTTTTTTCATTATAAACTATTACCCACGAGCTTTCAATCTTACCCCTTTTCATCTCATCTTCAGGTAATAGCTACGAGATCAAGTGATCAAAAGCTTAAGAAAATTTCTCAAAATTTGCTTATTTTGTATTTTGAGTTGATTTTGGAAAAGTAACAAGTTTGTTTGTTCAAGGACCTTTTGTAATTTGATATTTTTGAGACGATGATGTAATGTGACTTGGAATGTCATTAAAGATTTGTAAAACTTTATTCTTTTGAAGTTAATAAAATGTGAATGGTGCATGGATGATGTGAGTTGAAATTAGACATACGTGCAGAAGTAATCAATTTGAGTTGATGATTTTGGAACATAAATCGTTGATATATATATATATATATATATATGTATGTATGCACAAGTGAGACGTTACGGAAAGGAAGATAGGAATTATGACTGATCAGATGTAGTTGAAGGTGATGAGACAAATGAGTTAAGATTTGAGACTTTAATGAAATCATTTTTGTAGTTGAATGGTTATGCTAAGGACATTTCAAGTTTGCACAGTGCAAAATTTCAATTCTTCCATAAGGGAAAAATTCGTGTTCTGAATTTAGGGTAAAAAAATCTAGATTAATCTAGGTTGAATTTGACAAAGTTGTCTTTATGGAAGTTGTAGCTTGTCTTTATAGCTTTTCAACGCTATAAAGTGTGCAATCTTTGGATATCGAAGTCAAAAGTTATGGTCCTTATAAGTGAAGATGCTCAGGAGCATATGACGTATCGTCTAGTGATGACGTGTTGTCTGGTGAGGACGTATCGTCTGGTGAGGATGCTTCGTCTAGTGAGGGCGCTTCGTCTGGTGGACACGTATCGTCTAGTGAGAGCGCTTCGTATGGTGAGGACGTATCCTCTGGTGAGTACGCTTCATCTGGTGAGGATCTATCATCTGGTGAGGATATATCTTCTGGTGATGGCATATCGTCTGGTGACATCATATCGTCTGATGGTGACATCATATCGTCTGATGATGTCATATTGTCTGGTGCACTGTTCATCTAATCCTATCGTTTGGTCTCATTTTTGATCTTGTAGACGATCAAATTTATCTTCAAGGTCTGCATGAAAGTTGTAGATCTTGAAGTCCTATTTCAAAACATCTAAAGAATACCTTAATTCGATGTCTCTAGAGAAAGCTATGCCAATTGCAAGATATCTTCTGTGTATTGTTCATAACCTTCTTCTGATCACTGTTCATCTTGTATTGTCTGGTCCAATTCTGATCCTTTAGATGACAAAATCTCACTTCAATGTCTTCATGAAAGATGTAGATATTGAAGTCCTCTTTTGAACCCTTCAATAATGACCTTGATCTGATATCCCTAGAGCAAGTTATGCCATTTGTCCCAAAATAGGTTCAATATGATTGAGGACGGAACCTTGTTTGATTTCCTTCGGGCAATCTTTGTTATCCGACCTCCAAATGAAGTGATTATTGAGGGAATAGATCCCAACACACATTGTACTATCTCTCCATAAAAATTGGCAACATTCCGAATTGATTGGAATTTGATTGAAGGAAAGTGAAGGAATCTGTTGGAATAGTATGAACTGGTGTTATTTTACTGAACATGCTTTGGCACTTTGAATATATCTGGATCTATAGGGTTCCAACTGAGATGATTTTCAATATGGAGTAAACTAGAGGCGTAGGTTTACAAATTATATGAATAGGTTGAATTCTAATTCATCCTCTAAAATGTTCAATAGCTTGATGGAAGTTGAGCATAGAATATTTGCTTCAGTATAAAAATTATTCAGAAAATAGGTCTTGACACTTACGGTATCAGAGAATGAAGATGAACCGAGGATGATTAATGAGGGTTAATTGGAATAACCATGCATGGTAACAAGCACAAGCACGCATTTTAGGATATCCCAATTGGGCTTTGGAATCGGGATCCAACAGTTGTGGTATCAGAGAAATAGTTAGGTTCCGCAATCGGTGTCCAACACTGAGCCTGTCATATGCCTTCTCCAAGTCATAGTTGTGGTATTAGAGTAAGAGTTAGGTTCCGCAATCGGTGCTCAACACTGAGCCTGTCATATACCTTCTCCAAGTCAACCTTAATAGCTAGAAGCCTCTTTCTCCCATGTTTTGTTTGCATTGAATGAATCACATCTTGCGCTATAATGATATTATCCATGATCCATCTACCAGGCACAAAGCTACACTGTGTCGGATCCACTAACCCATTCATGAAAGGCTTTATCCGATTCACCATAATCTTGGTAATGAGTTTATACATAACTGAGCAAAGACTTATCGACCTGAACTGCCTTAAGTAAGTTGGGGATGGAAATTTAGGGATCAAAACTAATATGATTTGATTGAGGTTTGGATCCCAAAGCTCATGTCGAAAGATTCTTTGCACAAATTTTATCACTGCTTGCCCCACTGTAACTCACTGTCGCTGGAAAAATACAAGAGGAAACCCATCAATGCTAGGAGCTTTGTTTGGGCTCATTTCAAATAAAGCTACCCTTACTTCCTCCGCAAGTACTGGCCTAATCAACCTGAGAAGAGTATCTTCAGGTAATGTAGGAAACTTGCCCTGAATCGGGAGGCTCCTATCCTCGACCCCCTCCTTTGTGTATAAATAAACAAAATACTCTCTGGCTAACTGCATTAAAGCCTCATGAGAAGTCACCACTTCACCTTGATCATTTTTTAGGAACTCCACTCTCAGTTTTCTCCTCTTGGAAACGATCACATTATGATAAAACTTGGTGTTTCGATCTCCATGAGAGAGCCATTGGCATCGAGATTGTTGATGCCACTATAGCTCTTCCTCGCACAAAGTCTGCTAGAATTCCTCTTGTAATCATTCCTCTAAGTCAACCAGAGAGTTCGAGTCTTGTGCCTCTTGCACTTTTTGAATACCAGCCAATCTTGCTAATAGGTGATGCTTTCGGTGAAAGATATTACCAAAGGCTGTTCGGTTCCATTCTGCCAACTTGGACGCAAATACTTCCAAAGAACCAGTCCAATCCACTAAACTCAGACACCAATTGTCCTTTACTATAGCAGAAAAGACTTCATTAGCTAGCCATGCCAATTGGAAATTAAACTGGCGGGGTTGAGGCACTCCTACCTTGGGCACATGAAATTGAGCAAGAATAGGTCTATAATCTGACCTTATATAAGGAAGATGGGTGATGGTGGTGGGAAGGCAATTTTCCTGCCACTCATTATTGCAAAGAAATCTGTCAAGCCTAGACATCAAATTTCCTCTTCACCATGTAAATCTTGAGCCGCTAACCCCAGATCATATAAACCACATGTGTGCACACAATCTATGAATCCCTTACCGATAACTGGAACTAGGCTTGACCCCCACATGTTTCTTGCTTCCATCCAATTTGGCATTAAAGTCACCCCTAAAATCTAAGCTACTTTCATCCCTCGAGCTATTCTCTTTAAGAGATACCACAAATACCGCTGGAGTTGATATTGTGGAGAAGCATACACGGCTGTAAAATAAAAGAAGGTATTTTGCACCTGAACCATAACGTGCACTAATTGTCGATGGGCCATTAACACTGTTACCTCTATGTCCTGCATCCAAAGGAGCCAAATGTCCCTCGAAAACCCATCTGCTTCCACCCGAAAAGAGAAAGGAAATCCTAATCCATGAACTATCCCATCAGCTTTCTGCCCGTTAATTCTTGGTTCAAGCAAGACCATCACACGGCTTATATTTCTACACTACATTTCTTACAATAGGCCGAAAATTCTTATTCCCAGCCCCCCGGCAATTCCAAACCAGAATCGACATAATAGATACAAAAAACAAAAGGATCACCGCTTTAATCTTGCATACCCAATCCTGCATCAGACTGAGCATATGAGGGTGGCAATGGCATTGGTGAAGGCACCACGTATATTTGAGATTCTGGGAAGGTTTCTTCATTTGACTCAAGCTCCCCATTGCTTGTCGGGTCTGGAAGTTTGGGGGTGTTGGTTTATGCCTATGGGCAAGGTGAAGTATAGGATTGCTGAGCACCTCCTCCATCGTAGCCACCATTTCACTACACTCTATTTTTTCGGTAGTGTTGAGAGCAGATGAGGGCTCGGTAACCATCACGTCCATATGTAAAGAGAGTGTAATTTTGGAGTGTTTCTCTACGCATGTAACCTGAGTAGGGTTGATAGAATCAGATTTTGGTTTAACTGAAGCACGGATCACAGGAGTTTGAGGGGCCCTAGTGTTCGGCCTGGCAGTCAATATTCCTTTTCCTTTGTCCATGGATCCATTTGTTCGTCGCGGACTCTTCTCAGTCTGGCTCGGTCCACGAACCACTCAACCCACATTTTCTATCATCTTTTCGAAGTCCAGTGTCATTGTCTGGGGAGGACTGCCACCCATAGGTTGACTGTTGCTCTGATCTGTCTTTGGCCCCTGACTCTCAGATTTTGATTGCATCGAAAAGCGGGATCCATGTTTGAGCCCCTGGTGTTACGCCTGGCGCAGCCTCCTATCCTGAAATTTCTCCTTGATAGGTTAGTGTCTAGGGGAACAGGAAACCTGAATCTATGGACCATAAGCTTCCATCCTCGTGGTCGCTTGGTTGTCCCTTACCGTTACATATTGCTGGTGATCCCCACCCTCGGCGTTTGCCTCAGTTGCCGTATTTTGCTTTGTGGGGCAAGAAACCAAGCTATGCCCCACTACCCCATATGAGAAGCAAATATGGGGGAGTCCTTCATAAGCTACCTTAATTTCTTCCCCATCTATTTCGACTCTGGACTTAAGCGGATTGTGAAGAATGACATCCCTCGCTACTCGGGCAAACTTACCCTGTTGAGAGAGTTGTGTAGCTTCGTCAATCTTTACTATTTGGCCCACCAAATTACCCAATGTGATTAAGATCACTGGGTGATACCGAGAGATTGGGAGTTTCAAAAAGCGAACCCACACAACAGCACAAGAGGTCATACCCTGGGAAGGTCAAAATTGGAGTTGCCATCTCTGCACAGAAAGGGCATGGCCCAGAATAATCCATGGCCCCTTCGTTAAGGCATGCAAGAAATCCTCCTCTTCCAGAAAGTTGATTAGAAAAAAAAAATCACAATCAAGATCCACCACTTTCATCGGACCTGTCAATTTCCACATTCCCCTTAATATGTTACAGAGCATTTTGTAGCCAATTTTTCTCCCAAAGAGTTTCACCACTACCGCATGCTCCCTCTTACTGTCTAAACGATCCTGAAAAGATTTTGATAATTCGAGAGCTATACCAAACTCCCCGTTGACGATGGTGAGGTCCCCTTCTTTGATGTCAGTTGGAGCTTCCTCTGGCCATACCATTTCGTCGTCTTCCACTACATTTGTTTCCCCAATGATTGCGGCACTATAGGGCATGGGAGGTTGAGGAGGGGGTGGGTCTTCATCCTACTCTTGTATGCGTACTCGTTTGGCGAAGTGACCTTCTTGATCCAAGGATTGCTAATCGCGTCGTACTGTTTCTTATCGTTTTGAGTTATCCATTTTTTGAATAGTCATAATCCAACTGACCCATTTTTCAGTTAAAGTATCTATATTCTACATTTTGGAAGAGTAAAATGTAAAAGAGGCACAGAAAGACGGAATAATAATATGATCTGACCAAATTATCAGGAGTTAGTTTAGTGTAGATTTTTTGTGATTTTCTTTTTATTCCAAACTTGAGTCAATAATTGTCGGTGAGTAATTTCTAGTACCACAAAGATTATGGGACTTGTTTATAGACTTTGCAAGAGCAAAAGAGAACAATTCGCAGAGGGAAAAAAAAGAAAAACAAAACAGAAAGATTTTATAAAAAAGAGAACAGTAAGAAAAATATTACATAAAACATCTTATTCAAACTAACTTTGCATATATAACAGTATCAAATTTTCGAATAAAAGAACCTAACATTCAACAAAATGAATAGTCTTTAGACCTTATTTGAACATATTAATATGTTTGATCCTCTATTAATCCTATATTGATCCAATATTAAACCTATATTAATCAAATCTTAAAACGTTTAGCCCAAAATTTAACATTTAGCCCCAAACTAGAGCTCATCTTAATGTACGTAGCCAAATTTATTAACTATCGGATCTGCTTCCTGCCCATTTCCTTTTAACACATACCAAATCCGTAGCCGCTTACCCAAAAATTGACAGGATTCCCTCCTTTCTTGGCCAAAATGTGACAGGGTCGCCATCAGCATAATGCACACTTAGCCCTTACTTTGTTTGCATCATATATCAAAGCCTGTTCTATAAACTTGTTCCTCTAAAACACTAATGAGTTCAGGAGAAAGCTTTAAAGTCAAAAGGTAACTATATATTATTCGAAACAACTTTTGGCCTTGACGCGGCAATACATGCTTCCCATCCTAAGGAAATAAAAAATAAAAATTCCCCGACTTCTTGCAGCATGAAGCTGCCAAACGCGCGCCACTTGGCACATGACGACACAAACCCATCCATCCATCCAATTTATTTGCCTAAGCATATCTTGCTTGAGTTCAAGATTGCTCCACTAAGGACTTCACGTTTCTCGTGCAAGAAGAATTTGCTGCACATCTCAGCCCCTCGTTTGACGAGTTTTGTATGACTTGCAATGATCTACGCGTTTGTAGAGTGAACCCATTGCAGAAGACTTTACCTCACACCTCAGCCCCTAGTTTGACGAGTGTTGTATGATTTGCAATTCAAACACTTCTGAGCCACAACATGGAATTGCACTTCGCTCGTCTTTCCACAATCGTTACAAAGAATCCAAACCTGGGACGGTTATGTAACAAAATCACTAACAGCTAAAGAATGTCATCTCCTTGTAGCAAAGACCATGCCTTAAAAAAGAGGGGGATAATCTTATACCATCTTACTCTCATAAGATTCTGGCATCGGTAGAGCTGCAATCTCCGTGTCAAATTTTTCCCACACCTTGGACATATCACAGACTGACTTTGAACAGAGGGGGCAAGCATACCTATTGACGTAATCAAAATAGAAACTTTTATCCCCTCAAAATTATATCTGTAGATAGAACTAGTAATAGTTACACGAGTGCTTACTGATAATGTTCCCTCATCTCTTTTAAGCAGTTCTTGTGAATTGTGTGCCCACATGGCATGACTGTTACATCATGTCTGGACTCGAATAAAAACTACCAGAGCATCATCACAACGACGGTTAGTCACAAACTAAATTACTTTAATAAAACTGAATACTCGTCAACAGAGGAGCATTAAGTTGCAACCTCAAAACAAACCGGACAATCATGATGCATGGCTCCCTCAACACAGGGGTGGCTGTTTTTGAGAAGAATCGAGTAACAGCAGCCTTCAAAGAACATTAAAATAGCAGGGACAGATCCCATGTCAGTCGGAATTTATAATCACATGATTAGATTGGTCAAAAACCAATAAATTTTTCACCCGAAAAGGGGGAGACAGAGGGAGAGAATGGAACAAAAGACACTTGGAATGAACACAAAACATAAAGGACTCACCACACTTGTCACAGTGGAAGAAATTCTCACGTCCTCCAATTCTGCAAAAGAACATTCACACATTCCAGGTAATGTGTTAATGAAAGATGGGAATAAAGACAATTTCTATCATTTATAGGTATACAGCAAATTCGTGCCAATTTTTGTGAAAAGATAGGACTTTCATTAACAATAGGATAGAATAGTGTTACCCTACTATAGACACAAATAAAGGTACATTCTAGGAACCTTGTTTCACCATCAAAAATTTTCAAGACAAACAAAACAGGGCTTCATTAAGCATACCTGCAAATGCCACAGCCATCACAATGAAACTGTCGCTTTGAGGTCTGCAAAAAAGTTGACCCACAAAAACTAAATTATTATATTGACTCAAATAACCAGAAATATAAGAAACATCTAACAGAAAATAGTATCACATTGCGTGTGGAGCAGATCCTCAAAAAGACGTCCTAGTTAAAACTAAACAAATTAAGAAATGAAACTAATCAACCACATACGTCGTCATCATACAGCTTGCAAATTTTGCAGAAGTACATCCCCATACAAACACCACAGTTAATGCAGACTTGCCAAGCCTGGCCAGAAAACCAAGAGACATTAGACCTGTACAACACATAACCTCAACAGTAATCTTTTGAACAAGAAATGTACTGGGAATCAAAGTTCAGGAACATAAGCTTATATATTGGTCATGACTCCAAGTCACTTGACGACATTAAATCCCAAAGTTTCATCACCAAAAACAAAAACTCAAAACAGTACCAGTACAAAAAAATCAACACACCTCTTGCTCTGTGCCACAGATTGAACATATAACCTGGAGAAACCAAAGAAATATTCCATTTTAGCACTAATGAATATCGTTCATGAAGACAGATCTACATACAGAAAAAGATACAAGCACAACTTACTTGACTGACTTGGTGTCGTGGCATGTCATGTCTATGTTTTTGGTCAACATTAATATTGTTCTGAACATCACAAGAAAGATGTCTTAGGAGAATCATAAAATTGATAATAAACAAAAAGGATTAAATGTGGTTCTCGGCCACTTCCATTAATTAGGGATGTTACAAGGTAATCATAACCAGGGGTAAAATTTGTGCAACTGGAGAAAAATTACGTTTAAAACCATATGAAAAGAACAAACCTTTTCCTCATTGTGGCAGTGACGACAATCAAAGATCTCATTGCAACAAGGAGCTCTAATGCGACATCTTCGACGGTAATGTGCACATCTTCAAGGAGATGTAATACTAATCAACATTTACTTCCAAAATCTCTAATAAAAGTACAAGCATCAGGTAAGAACTTTACCCGTAAACCATACATCCTTCATCTGGCATCTTAATTGGTTGTGTATGGGTTGATACTTTTCTAAAGATATGTTCTTCATTTGGAGATGAATACCAGCCCATACCATTTGTTTTTTCCCCTATGTAGGCCATATCTTGAGACGTTTTGTAACCAGCTTCACAAACTGAGTGGTATGGAGAGAATCCTTGTAACTATCTGGAATTACCTGCATAAATGAAAACATTTAGAAAAGATTTAGAACCGTCAAGAGGCATAGTAGTAGCCAGACCAAGCTAAGCAAACACCCATCAGATAGTTGCTTTCTCTACTGCTATAGTTGCTTTCTCTACTGCCTCGAGACCAATTGAAATCAGCAACAATAAAATCGAAGAATTTAGTTGCTTTCTCTACTGCCTCGAGACCAATTGAAATCAGCAACAATAAAATCGAAGAACTCTGAACACCTCCATATTCCAAGCAGCAATACATCAAGAGCAGATCATCAAAACAGTAACTATCCCAAAGGTAGTTGTATCCAGAACTGAGAACTCCAGATACTTCAGCTGTTGATAGAAAGAATGGCATTACATGATCGCTTGATTCTTTGAAGTTTCTGGAACCAAAGTCCAAGAATTCGATACATTAACAATAGATGTCCAAACCTATGGTAGAATCAACACATCACATGATCAAATGAAATCTGAAAGCACCAAACGTATGAAAGAACTTTAACTGATAGCAGCAATGAGTATTTCAGTTGTCCCTCAAGGACAAGCCTACCTCATTACAAAACTCTGAACCAGTTCACTCTCCGTAATCTGTACTTAGAAATTGAGACATTCTAAATCAGGATTGATGGGTCGGATGAAACTTAATTCAATCTCCAAATATACATTGGTTTAATACTATTAAGAAATTTCATAACGATACAATCCCTGCCACCAAATGGAATCACTCTTCACCCATTTCCAACTTCCTCAAAAGGGCTACTCTCTGTATGCAAAAGAGGAGGATTTTGACTTCATCAGATTTGAGTACCAATGAAGTTTGGAAAACCAATAACTGAAAATTGTGAAAACCTATTCTTCTCCTTCCAACCAATAATTAAATCTTCAGTTTTGAATCGTAAATAAGCTTGAATGTTGGCGTTCATAAGGTCGATAAGGGAAATACATGGCGAGATCAGGTTCAAACAGTGGGGAGAAACGAACTTGTTCTCTTTAAGTGGGTATTAAATCCTCATGGTTGCATGACAGAATTATCATTGCAGGAGACAGAAAAGATCACATGATTCTGAGTCCTGGTGACGGAAGACATCTGTGAAGCGTAGTGCCTTAACATTGTAAGGCACTGAACCACCTAGAACGTCCTGCACAACAATGGTATAGGTGCAACCATGCAATACATAAAATGGATGTATCTTACATGCAAAAACCCTAAGCCAGAAGCTACATGGACACCCTCCCTGCAAAAGCTAACAAAGTCTCTGGACAGTCCATTGTTGCCATCGTCCATCCTCCACACCTATGAGAGAAGCATCTTTGTGCCTAAGCAATCACGCCCAATAGAATGGTTAAAAGGAAGAGAGTTCCCCTCATCCCTGAACCGACCGTTTGGAACGTGATCAGCCATTTAGCTGCCCGGGTTCAACTGTGAAATACGACTTTAAGCTACCAGACTTCTCACAACTAATAAAATCGACCAAAGGAACCATTTTTCACGTGCTCAGAGAACTCCAATTAAACGAACAACAAACTCTACGGTCGTCGCCAAGATAAATAATGTCTAAAATTCGTCAAGATTACTACACTCCGTAGCTGTTGAAACAATTAAGGGAACACATACACGAATCATTCATCCCCAAAGAAGGCATTTCAAGCTAAGACAGAGTCTATTAAGAATCTCATTAACTTCATAGCAAGTAAAATCTGACAAATGAACACCAGAACCACAACAAGATGAAATCAATCATATATGAGCACTAAGATTAATCACAAATCACGTCCACAAAACAAAGGAAGTTATGATCACAATTCACAAATTCCTAATTCTGTCCCTTTTCCAGACATCTAAACTAAAAGGATTAAAAAATTGTGTAAAACTTCCATCATAGTTCCTAAGAAAACCAAAACTAGACTAAAAAAAAAATTTAAAATCAAGATTTCAGTTTTCTCAGCAACTATGCAAGAACACAATTGATAAAAGAACAAAAAAAACGCCATTTAATGGGTGACATTACCTAACAATGCGTGTAAGCTACAGAGAATCAAAGATTTTAAGTACAAAAAACAGGCAGGACCAACCAAACAGAGAGAGAGAGAGAGGGATTCCTAGAAAAGTTAGTCACAGTAAGGAAGAATTTTAATGCGATAACGAACTTTTTTCAATCTGCAGATGCAGAGACGAGGGGGAATACGAATCGTAAGAACAAATCCTCTGGGCTTGAATCAGTTTATGTCTTTGATTAAAACCCGCCCTTATCATACGTCCGGCCCGTTCGGTATTTATAGGGCAGATGAGAGGTTGGTCCTGCCTATTGCCACTCCAGATACTTCGATAACTTATTGCGACCGACTGCCTTTGATGTTGACACGTTTCTTTCTGTAATGACTAAATTTAAAAATATCTAGTAGATAAGTGATCAAACGAGGTTATGGCTGGCATGCAGTTGTAAGAGGATGACACGTGTAATGGTCGGCCATTGAGATGGGTATTCTATTTTTGTTGCAACTTATGATAGTCCCGCTGGTACCAATCCTTTCCTTACAACTAACAAATGGCAAGCAAATTCAAATTCAAATGCTTGCTTTTCGAAATTATATTATATTGCAGACTTAGTGATAACGTGTACATTTCTTGTAAGGTGAAGAAATGACGGGGCAAGTGGGCAACATATAATGAAACTTCAATTAACCTTGGACAAATTAGGCACACAATTTCTCTTCCACTCTCGAAGCATTTCACGCAAGCATAACTGCTTAAAGTATTTGGGCTTATTAAGCAGGCTTTAATTTTAGGGCCCGTTTAGTTTGGTTTTTTTATTTTCATTTTTTGTTGTAGTTTTCTAAAAAAAGAAAAACAATTCGCTAAAACATATTTGGATGAAAATCGTTGTCGTTTCTTGTTTTTAAAAATAAAAAAAGTGCGATAGATTTATAAAAACGTAAAAATAACGCTTTCGTTACTTTTGAAAACAAGTTTTCATAAACTTTTTTCTCGCGAAAATATAACATATTCAAGTTTTTCTTTTTTCTGTGTCGACTTCTCATTATGCATTTTCACACCTTCAAGTTTGTTTTTGTACTTATCTATTGCTTTTGCGATTTTTATCGTTCATAAGATCAAACCCATAATAAAATACAAAAACTAGGCATGATAGAAGATAGATGAAAACCATGAAAAGAAAAAGAGACGTAGCCATACTTACTAAAAGCAACATATAAAACTTTTGCTTTGAGAATAACATCTGCAATTTTTTGTAAAAATAAAGAAGATGATGCAGTGTCCCTTTAGTTTTTGCTTCACCTCCTCTACTGCTAAACTTAATAGATGCCTCATCTGATTCTTCATAAGGAACCGAAATAATATTTCTTCATCCTCGCGTCTTTTAAATCAGGGTATAGGTGTTTTCTTCTTCCTCCCATCTTCGACTTTGCAGCTCACGTCTCTAAAGCTTTTTTGTTCTCACTCTCACGTCTTTAATATAGAGTAGAGCACACAAAGACAGAGTAGAGCAGAGTGAAACACTTATCTCTACAGCATTTAATGTAGCAACACAACCTTTAATGCGCAGAGCCTAGTGTTAGGCATGTGTGATAAGAACTTAAACTTTGTATATGTTCTTGCTGGATGGGAGGGTTCAGTTGCAGATTCAAGGGTTCTGCATGATGCTGTTACTAGGCGTAATAGACTTGAAGTTCCAAGGGGTATGTAAGATAATAATAATTTTCATAATTTGGATAGTTGTATATTAAGGTGTGATTACAAATATAATGGTTGGAGAGTGTTTTTGGATATAGGATATTACTACTTAGTGAATGCTGGCTATACCAATGGTCCTGGTTTCCTTGCACCTTTTAGGGCACAAGATACCATATTCAAGAGTGGGCAAGAGATGGAAGAGCACCTAGGACCCCAGAAGAGTTATTTAATAAGAAACATTCATCTGTCAGAAATGTTATTGAACGTGCATTCTGTTTACTGAAAAAAAGATGAAAAATTCTCATAAATCCATCTTTTTATCCAACACCCACTCATGTGCACATAATTCTTACATGTTGCTTGCTATACAACTTTATTAGATTGCATATGACAGATGATCCAACGGAGCAAACTCCTCTTGAAGAAGAGGAAATGCCGATTGGGGAAGATACACCATTTCCTGAATTTGTTGATCGTATTGAACCAAGTAATGAATGGAGTCAATGGAGAGATGAGTTAGCTAGGAACATGTATGATGATTGGAGAAGAAACCATTAAGTTGTGAACTTTAATTAAGTTTCTGTTTTTATTTATTGCATCGTACTGAACTTTGTTTCACTTTCATTGTAATTGAATTGAGGCTTTTGTGTAATTTCTCTTTATATTGCTCATTTTCATTCATTATAACCGAATGTGATAACCTGCAATATAGTCTTCTTTATTTCCATACAAGTTTCAAATAATGGTGATTAATATATTATGGAAATGGTTTGGTTGCTTTGTTTGTGGTATGACATTGCATGGTTTAGGTAAGATGTCAAGAATCTGGAATTCAGCTGAAACAGAAGCATTGGTGACATTTATGGAAGAGGCAGTTGTTGCTGGTTACAGAACTGATAATGGGCAATTTAAACCTGGTACCTTCCAACTTCTTGTTGAAAGGATGGTAGACAAGTTTCTTGATTGTGGCATTGACAAGAGGCATGTTAAAAATAATCACAAGAGGTTGAAGGAAAAATATCAAACAGCTTTTGACATGTTAAACTGTATTGGGTTTGGTTGGAATGAAACCATGCAATATGTAGAGGTTGACAGCAAGCAAGTGCTGGATGAATGGAGGAGGGTAAATGTTTTTTTTAACCTCTGGTTATATGTTGGATCATCTCGAAAATAATTTGTTTATCATGCTCAAGTTGTGTTATTGTTTTCCAGAAATACCCCAATAAGTACTACACTCCTAGGAAGCCGTTCCCGATTTTTCCTAGAATTGAGTATATCTTTGGAAGGGACAGAGCCACTGGCGCAGGAGCTCAAGATGTTGTAGCTCAACTTGACATCGATGACATTGAGGGTGATGATCCAACACCTCCTGTTGGCTCATCTGATCTAATGTGCCCATCGGGCACTCCCCCTGGATCAGCACTCGCCAATGTCACTGGTTCTGTCTCATATTCCAGCAACACAGCAGGGAACCGACAAAATAAAGGGAAAAGAAAGATGACGGATGTTGAACTTTTCGATGGCCTTTCTGCCACATTTGCTAAGGCCATTGACGCTAGTCGTGAGAATGCAAAGATAATTGATGATGCCATTAAAGGAGCTTAAAGTCCCAACCTAGGTGAAGCGCTTGAGAAGTTGGGTTTCTCAACTACAGAAGTTGTTAGGACTATGAGGATTTTCTCTGTGAATGCTCATACCAAGGGACTTTTCTGGCGTGTAACTGCAGATCACAGGCAGGCTTATGTTAGGAGCCTCTTATATGATGAAGACTGACTATATTTAGAAATCTTTTATGGCTTCATAATTTGTCTTTAAACAGCTTGTGTAATGTTGAATGATGATACTTCGAATTGTTGACTTTGTTTGTACACTTGTGAATCCATGATGAATGGTTGGTTTGTTAACTATTTAAAATTTGTCATTTATGTTGGTGTATGAATGATGAGTATATTATTCATTTTTAGGTACTTCCATATGGGCAGATATAACTTTTATGTCGTGTTTGTTGGGCGTCAAGAAGGTATTTTTACAAATTGGGATGATGTAAAAGTGGCAACAGAGGGGTTTCATAATGCTAAATTCAAGGGGTATCGGACTTATGTTGAAGCAGAATGTGCCTATGTCATGGATGTTGAGAGGCGGACTGGTCAGAATGAAGAAATTGTTCATACCACTAATGAACCGTCATTAATACCGTATCAATCTTCGCTTCCAACAAATGAACAACAAACTGAAGTCGCTACTTTGAAGATGAAAATTGCTTGGAATCAAGGATTTTTACTCGTTGCCATTGGTTTTGTTTTGGGTATTATTGTTAAGGACATTCTTAATAAAATATAAGA
This sequence comes from Erythroxylum novogranatense, assembly GCA_029891385.1. NCBI lineage: Eukaryota > Viridiplantae > Streptophyta > Magnoliopsida > Malpighiales > Erythroxylaceae > Erythroxylum > Erythroxylum novogranatense. The sequence continues at coordinate 40,251,191 of CM057234.1, read as the reverse complement.
CTTGTATGTATCTTCAACCTATTATATAATGAATTCTATGAATGCCTGGATGTTGTATTAACTTATTATGTATTACAATTTCGAACTTGTCGGACTTTTTAAAACCTATTATGTAATTTGTTTCATGAATGGTTACATGTTTTATTAATTTTTATGTTGTACAATATCTAACTTGCAGGAATTTTAACCTCTTATGTAATTAATTCAATGATTGCTTGCATGATATATTAAATTATTATGTATTAAAATTCAACGATTTTTAACTCCTATTATGTAATTAATATCATAAATGTTTAAACATTTAACTAAATTATTATGTACTATATAATCTAATTTATACGATTTTAAACCTATTATGTCATTAATTGAATGAATGCTTAGATGTTTTATTAAATTATTATGTATTTCAATTTCTAAATCATAGGAATTTTCTTAACCAATAATGAAATATTTTACTTTGTAGGCATTTTTATTAAATAACTCATTTCTTTTAATTTTAAGGTTTAACATTTAAATAATTTTTTGGTATCTCATTTTATTTCATTGTAATTATAAAATTACAAATAAACTTAAAATAAATATTGATACAATTATATAATAATCACTTAATTACATATATCTACTCATATTACACTGCAAGGGCAATTTTGTCATTCATACTGTTTTTTTGTTTTGTCCACCACAACTAAACACATTTTTGTCCTTGAGACGGGTACAATTTTATCTATTCCGTCAACCACAACCAAACACTTCATTATCTCCAGTTTTGTTCTGTTCCGTCTCCTCTTTTCCGTATCTTTCATCTCGCCTTACAGAGCAATGAACCAAACACAATGAGAGTATCTATTATTTATAGCTAAAGAGTACAACTTTTTGATATGTAGTTATAAGTTTAGCCACAATGATTTTGCTAGAGTTGGACAGACTAGGAATGGTTGAGCCAAGTCTGTCCAATAGGCCCAAATCTCTGGGTCGGATCAAGTTTGGAGAAATTAGCCCAAGATTTATCTAAACTGTAGGAAGCCCCTTCACCATGTTGTGTTTGGGCTTTTGGGCCGAGGAACTTGACGAAAAGAGAAAGAAATAATCCAAAGAAATAGACCATTTGACGGACGCCCATTTCTTTTCACCATATGCTAGCTAAGTCACCAAGAGCCGTGCTTGGCTTATGATGCACACAAGTAGGTTCAGGGCACACATACACCCTGTTCTTAGTCTAAGTGTTGTGTCATTGTTCCAATTTTCATGGCAAGTTCTATACTTTCCTGTGGAGATGAACATTTCGATCTCTCCGAAATCCCTTCTTCACATATGTATCTGTTTGTTGCCACTAAAGTCCTTGGTGATAATGCTATAACATCTGGATCTAAGTCTGGGAAGCAAAAATGACAACGTAAATGATGTTAATTTTTAAAGTTGACAACAACTAGCTAAGTTTTGAGCTTCTTACGCTATTGACATGTTCTTTATACAGTAAAATCTCGATAAATGAATATTCGATAAATTAATAACCTCGATTAAATAATAATTTTTTTCTGATCCCAACTTGGGCCAATGGGATAAAATAATAACCTCACTAAATGCATAAGATAATAGTTTTAAACAAAATTCCTTGAGGCCACTGAAAATATAAACTAATAATTCATTAAATAAGTATGAAAATTACATATATAATTGATAAAATAAAGCACTTCCTAAACAATTTTTATTTCAAATTTTATGCTTTCTAAAATATGTATCTATAGTCCATTGATTTTTCTTTTCATGCGAGCTGAATTCAATTTCATTTTTAACTTTTTGGAGGACATAAATTACATTCGGCACATTCTTCTAATTTTGAAGCAAGTAACTTTTCAAAGTCTCTACGGCAAGAAAAAGCTTCTTTTAGAGAAACATGTGGTATAATGTTACTATCATCTGGATCTTGATTGTCATCATCTTCCATACTCATTACTTCTTGAATAATTTCTTTGTCCGTAGGCGATTATATTAAAGCTCATTTTCACTAGGATAATTCAAAATCTGCTCTACATTCATGACATTTCTATAATGTAAATTAGAATTAACTTCCTCTAATCTTTGAATACCTTCAACATCACCAATTTCTTCTTCCAGAAGCATACCTTCCTTGGATCGAATTTTGCAATGTCAAAAATAATTTGCAATATTTGTGACCTTCACATCAATATTTCAAGCAGCATTAATAAAATAGATATCATTAAGGACATTAATTTTTTATGGATTTATTGCTCCCATCTCATAGCCTTCCAAGATGCTATAATAAAAACGACGTCTATAATAAATCTTAAGTGATCGAATAATTCCAACATCACATGGTTGAATTTTTGATGTTGTATTTACAGGCAAAAAGAATAATTCAGCATTTCTCAGGCCTTCAATAACCTTGGGATGGGCTGGGAAATTATCTACTATAAGCAACACTTTTCTACTTATCATTTTATCATCAAACCAACGAACAAATTCTTGAAAGAGTAATCCAGTCATCCATGTTTTTTTTTGGCTCGATAATGAAAATTAAGGTTGTCAATATTCACATTTTTAAAGCATCCAAGATTAGCATACTTACTAATAATTCAAAGAGGTACTTTATCTGAACCATCCTCATTACAACAAATAGCAACAGTAACTCTTTCCTTGTCCTTTTTTTGTCCTTCTAATTGCTTTGTAGCTAGTGAATGACCTACTTGTAAACGATAAAATAAGCCTATTCATCCATATTATAGATATCCCTCCAATAAAATTTGTCCAATTTAGCTCAAATTTCAGGTATAGTTTCTTCAATATTCTCCATGACAATTAAATCACTTTCACCAAACCTTCTATAAGACTTAATCCCATGTCTCGCCTTGAATCGTTCTAGCCAATCACTTGAGAAGTTAAATTCTGGATTTGCATCACCATACATCTTCTGTAGAAACTCTCTTGCTTTATTTTGAATCATTTCTCCAGTCATGTTCACTTTCTCTTGATATTAGAGAAACCACTCATACAATACTTTTTCTAATTCATGATATTTTGCTGATTTGTGTCTTTTAACATTGCTATTTGTTATCTCTTTTAACAAATACTCTACTGACCTTTTAAGAGTATTTGATATTGTTGATTGACTAATAGAGAGATCAAACTTTTGTTGAATCCATTACTGCAAATTTTTTTGACTTGAAGAGGGATGCTGATTTTTGTACTTACATAATGTTTTTTTCATCTCATCAGTTAGCGTAGACTTTTTTACACATTTCAAATGAGTAGCCATGGAAGAGAAGATATAATATATAAATTTTTATATTTTGGTATATGAAGTTAAAGCACATATATCTATTTATAAGCTCTATACAATATAGTGTGCGTGAAACAATTCACAACACTTCATATTCTAATATATCTACATGTACTCTATTTTGAATCACGCTAACCTAAGATTAATAAACTTATTTTGACTAGATTAATAAACTTAGATACAATGCATCATTATTAATTAATTGTTTATTTATTTTCTTTTCTTAGTTACTGAAAAAATTAATTGTTTAATTTGACAAATATAATGTACAAAATAAAATTATTCTATAAATTAATAAATATTAATTTATCGATAAATTAATAAAATATTCATTTATCAATAAATTAATAACTCCATATAAGATAATAAATTTTCAGATCTCAAAAATATTCATTTATAGAGGTTTTATTGTTTTCTTTGTGAACTCTTTGTCCAATCAGTTACAAGCAGGGTGATAAATGTCTATAAGAAGCTTTTTCTAAATCATAAGAGAGTACAAATGTTGAACTCAGCGTTAAAAGCAAAATTAAAAATCCATAACGATCAAGCATTAAAATTCACATAAAATACGAACATCTAAGCTGAGGTAGCAACAAATAAGGCCAAATGGAAGTAACCTCGAATCGAACAAACAAAGCAAGAAAAGAGGACAAGAGCGAGAACTAGAACGAAAATGGTCTTCGGTACACCTTCTGACATATGAGCGCTTCGCCTTCACTTGCAGCAGCTCCTCTTCAAATTCACAGATAGGAGAGTGGAGACAAAGAGAGCGGGTCGGGGATAGCATCGTTTTTCCGACACAAAGCTCTCCACCGGAGCCCGAGTTGGAATATGGATTCGGGCAGCTTTGTAAATGCCCACTGATTTAAGCGGGGCCTCAACCTTTTTCAACTGATGTCAATTTAAGTACAGAGGTAGTTAAACTGTACATATAAATAAAGAAACAGCTTTTTATAGTATGATTATAATTTTGTGAATAGAATTATTTATTAAAAACTTGACCCGTTGAACGTGTAATTCAGAATTGCTTTTTGTATGGGTGTAAAGTGAAGACAAATGTAAAAGGATGCTTTAAACAAGGTTGGTCAAATCAATAGTTGAATACTATGAAAGATCAATCTAGATTTTCTTAGTAACTCAAAATATTACCTACTAACTATTATTAGTGAGACTAGATGAGATAATATAGCCATTATACTCTGAGCAGCAGGTTGATAAATTCTCTCTCTCCTGTGATTTAGCTGTGTATTTATTTCATGCTACCAACTCCATTCTTTTACCTCTTCCCATATCTTCAGAACCTATAACAAAGCTTCGCTAATTCAAATTCACCTCTTACCATCCAAGACATAGCAACAAAACTACAAGAGAGCGAAATAATTTTATTTCTAAACCATACAAAGTTCATCTCCAGATGTTTAGTACTCGACATGAAGAGAAGCAACATCCATAATACTCTCCCCTTTTTAACTACCCTCATTTTCATAGGTGCCCATTATCTGTTTCTCTCTGGCAATGGAGCCCGCACGGACTTGCAAGAACCACAAATCAATCAGATCCATAGACAGCTTCTGCAATACAGACACGAGTATTTTTCAGGGGGTGACTATGTAGCCATTATAAGGTCTGTACCATCTACTCTAGTTTTTGAGAATCCAAGACTTGAAAGCTCTTACATTGCTCTCCAAGCATGGAAGCAAACATTCTTGTCGGATCCTCAGAATCTTACCTCTAACTGGGTTGGACCCAACGTCTGCAACTACACTGGTATTTTTTGTTCCCCGGCTTTGGACAACTCTTCAATCCAAACTGTTGCTGGGATTGACCTGAATCATGGAGACATAGCTGGTCGGCTTGTTGAAGAGCTGGGACTTCTGACAGATATCGCCTTGTTTCATGTCAACTCCAACAGGTTTTGTGGGAGGGTCCCGAAATCCTTCGGTAACCTTAAACTTCTCTATGAGCTTGATCTTAGCAACAATCGCTTTGCGGGCAAGTTCCCTTTTGTTGTTCTTGATCTTCCACAAGTCAAATTTCTCGATCTTCGATTCAACGAATTCGAAGGTGATGTGCCCAAAGAGCTGTTCGACAAAGATCTCGATGCTATATTCATAAATCACAACAGGTTTACTTTCGAACTTCCTGAAAACTTTGGAAATTCACCTGCTTCTGTTATCGTCCTTGCCAACAATGGTTTCCATGGATGCATGCCAGCAACTTTCAGAAACATGTCCAGAACTCTGAACGAGGTAATACTTATGAACAACGGGTTACGCTCATGTTTGCCTGAAGAGATAGGGATGCTCAAGAATGTTACAGTTTTTGATGCGAGTAATAACGAGATGGTAGGTTCGTTGCCTGAGTCCATCGGGGAAATGGAGAGTTTGGAACAACTACATTTGGCAAATAACAAGCTCTCAGGGACTATCCCAAAGAAACTATGTTCGCTTCCAAAGTTGAAAAACTTTACTTTTGCTTATAATTTCATCACCAGTGAACCACCAGCGTGCTTAGATTTGGAAGATGTTGATGATACGAGGAATTGTTTGAGGAATAGGCCAAAACAAAGATCAACATTGCAATGCAAAATATTCTTACATAAGCCTGTTAATTGCAAATCTTTTAAATGTCAAAGTCCACGACCACCTTCTCCGCCAACTCCGTCACTTTCTCCTCCATCACTGCCACCGCTGTCACCACCACCCCCTTCAGTAGGACCTCCGTCACCTCTGCCACAAACACCACCACCACCAAATTCTCAGACACCGCCTCCCTTCCATCCACCACCTCCACCTCCACCTCCACCTCCACCTCCTTTGAATTCGCCTCCACCACCACCAAATTCTCAGACACCGCCTCCCTTCCATCCACCACCTCCTTTGAATTCGCCTCCACCACCGCCACCGGCTTCTCCATGTGGTGGTGAACCTCCTACTCCTCCTCCTCCTCCACCACCACCACCATCTCCCCCACCATGCAATGACCATCAGCCACCAGCAGCAGCAGCTTCAGGCCCCAACTTGGCGTCTTCTCGTGCACTTCCAATTCCACCACTGCGCTTTCAACGTTTTCCAACTTCACCAGCCCTCGTAGACAAGGACCTACTGCCAACCATTTCTGACACAAGATATGCATCCGGGACACCGCCTCCTTTCTACTGATTCTTCAGTATATCAGAGCCTAACCACTTGCCCCTTACAAGAAATTGGAGAAAGTACTAGACCAACTGTAGCTGGAGACAAAAAAAAAGAGCAGAAATCGAGGTAAAATAGAAGGGAAAAGTACACTATGTAGGTTGAGACTTGAGAGAGTTAACTCTCCATGACTACATGCTGGTTTTTTCACTATTCTTAATAAGAAGTAGAATGGCGAAAGCGACGGATAGATACATAGGAAGCGACAGAGGGACAGCGGTAGAGAATGTGAAGGTACTCAAGCTGCGGGGATTGTACTTACAGAGATGAGATTCATATTAACCTTGAACTGTAACGGTCTAAATCATCTCTGTTTCTGTTCGGTAATGAATATCTCTACATCAGAATTTCTTTTTTTTCCTCTATTCCTTGTATTATCAAATCATCCGCATTCATTTAGCTTTCATAAACATCAAGTAAAAAATAAATTATATTCTTGAGTTGTGCCAACATTGCTAATTATCTGTGTGAAGGAGCTATTCTGATTACGTCGACTTCCAAGCTAGCATAAATCTGATTAAGTGGGGAAAATTTTAATAAACGTAACCTATGTATATACATTAAAAAAAGACATATACCATGTCCAATTTACTGTTATAAACTAGGAATGACATTAGGTCAGGCTTGGAGCTAGGGAAGGGCTTGGGCCCGGACCAAGGGCCTAATCGTGGCTCATCGAGTTAGCTCGGACTGACTCGATTTTTTTCTTTTCAAAAATTTTAATAGAATTTTATTTAATTAAAATTTTAAAATGATAAATGCAATTAATTGAAGTTACAAATTTTAATTGATTAATAAAATTGAGATTTTATAATGAATGAATATATAAAACTTACTTATAAATGAAAACAAATTAGTTAATGAAGGAGGATAGGATTATAGGAAATGAAAAGAAAAGATCACAATTAAGGTGATAAATTCAATTAATTAAAGTTACAAAATTTTATTGATTAATAAAATTGAGATTTATATTAAATAAATATATAAAACTTACATATATTAATTAGATGAATAAGATGAAACTAAATTTATTAATCTAAGAGGATAGGATTGTAGTAAATGAAAGAAAAGATTATAATTAAAGTGATCAAATTTAATTAATTGAAGTTACAAATTTCAATTAATTAATAAGAATTAAAATTTTATAATAAATAAATATTATAAAACATACATATATTTATCAAATGAATAAGTTGAAGTTAAATTGATAAATGAAGGGTGATAAGATTATAGGAAATGAAAGAAAAGATTATAATTATATTGATAAATTCAATTAATTGAAGTTATGAATTTCAATTGATTAATAAAATTGAGATTTTATAACAAATGAATATATAAAACATATATATGTTGATTACATGAATAAGATGAAATCAAATGAAGAAGGATAATATTATAGGAAATAAAAGAAAAGATTATAATTAAAGTGGTTAATTTAATTAATTGAAGTTACAAATTTCAATTGATTAATAAAAATTGAGATTTTATAATTAATGAATATATAAAATGTACATATATTGAGTAAATAAATAAGATGAAATGAAATTTATTAATAGAGGAGGATATGATTATAGGAAATGAAAGAAAAGATTAAAATTAAAGTGGTCAATTCAATTAATTAAGTTACAATTTTCAATTGATTAGTAAAAAAAGAGAGATTTTATAATGAATGAATATATAAAATGTACATATATAGATCAAATGAATAAGATGAAAACAAATTTATTAATAAAGGATGATAAGAATATAGGAAATAAAAGAAGATGATTATAATTAAAGTGATCAATTTAATTAATTGACGTTACAAATAAAATTCATAAATTGATGACATAATTTACAAAAATGATTATCCAAATTTTTTAAACGATAAAATTCACAAAAAATCAAGATAAAATAATGAAATAATGTTCTGGACTAGGAATTTGGACTTTAAGATTATGATAGACTAAGAGTGGATTGTGGAGACTGAAGACTGGAGAGAGTGGAGACTAGAGAGATTGAGAGAGCAGTTAATTGTTATAGTTAGAATCATCAACAATTTGCACCATTTCTTCTGAATTTAGAAACATTACATTTAGTAATGTAATATTAAAATTAAATTAATATTACAAACATGCATGGTAACAATTAACTATACATTCATCTTAAAATATTTTATCAAGATAATATTGTCTCCATTGACAAGTATGAGTATGTGTATGACTATTTACCTCCATATTATTACCTATGATTGTATTAATATACAAATTAAAAAAACAATATAAGGTAAGACAATATAAAATAGACAAAATTGATATTCAAAAGAAAAGAGTTTACCTTCAATATCTTCATCATTTAACCAAATTTGGGTATACATAAATGTTGGAGTTATGTAAATATAGTGCCCCGTAAAGCGAGTGTATTTACATATAACTTAATTTTCTTCCAGTTACATTTTGTAATGAAAATATTTATTATTAATAAAAAGAGTTTAGTTTTATTTGTATGATCATAATATAACTAGTCATAAGATACCAAGATTCTTTTGTAAGTAATATACATATACATGGAGATGTATGAGAAACATGTATATTATTAGAATCTAAATTAGTTGATTCATAATTGAATAATCAAGTTGGTCACTTGATTATAGTTTAGACTGTAGTGTTGCGATTTATCTCCATGTAAGTAAAGGAGTTTACTTTAAGAGAATGATGAGTTTCATATCATGATAGTAGTTGACTATCAATAATGACACTATTAAATAAATCTGGAATCACGTATGTTTTTAAAGAATAAGTAGGTCATTTCTTTAATCTTAAAACATACACTTTAGCAATTGTTTAATATGAACCATAATCTTGATGAGTAGTGAACTTATATGTGTTTCATTATAATTTTTGATATGATCGGAATGAATTTTTATAGAGTATCAATCTTGTTGGGGCTTAGGTCTTGGTACTTATTACGAGGTTACTATACGAGACGATCAGGTAAAGATCGTGTGAGAGGGAGGTCGAAAACTTCAAATTGCAATGAGACTAACATCGTCATCGCTGGCAGACTTCGCCGCGGCAAAGCAAATGTTTCGCCACGACGAAACTAGGGAATATTACTAAGGACCTTTTGGGCCGCGACGAAGTTATAAGATCGAGCAAAAGCACCTCTCGGGAAAGGTTTGTTGAGGTCAAAGTCTATCCTTCGCCGCGGTGAAACCCTCGAATCAGCAACCAAGACCCGAACATCCAACAACATACAATTATATTTCCAATAACAAATTTACAACTCAACAAAGAAAATAGATAACATATACAAGGAAACTTCTTCAATTCTTAATCTCATTACTAAAAAAAAACAGAGTTTGAGTATAGCTTTAATTACATTTCAACAGCCACATTAATAGTACAAAATATAAATGACATGTTTGATATGCTAATAAAGTTACTCAACAATATAGTCGGACTAACTTAGTTACAAAAGATAGCTATCTTTGTAGGACCTCAGCCTTTCGGGCCTCGCGTCCTCCAAAGGGCCTCGACCTCTTGGGCCTCGCGCCCACCCTCTTGCAGATATTGTCCGCTTTGGGCCTCGCCTCTAGGGCCTCGCACCCTCACGGTTTTACTTTTCCACTGGACTTCTCAGGAAGTCACCCATCCTAGTACTGCTCTGGCCCTAGCACGTTTAACTTCGGAGTTCTGATAGGATCCGGTGCGTTAGGGCATGGAAAACGCATCTGCAAGGGAGAGGTTTTCACATCCTTATAAGGTATGCTTCGTTCTCTTCTCCAGTCGATATGGGATAACCCCTAAGTATTCACCTGTAGCACGCCACCCTCGCAGGGCACGGACTCGGATATCACTATTGATGTCGGGTTCGGGTCATACGGGAGTGGGGTGTTACATTTAGGTGGTATCAGAGCCCAGAAGTACAAACTTATATGGGCATTGTCTGAAACATAGGTCAAGTCACATATATTAAAGTCATGTCATAGCAGACCGTGGCAATTGATCCCTAGTCTGAGTCGCATAAGTATGAGTCATACGCATGAACATGTGTTAAGTGTTTAAGTATGAGAAAAGTGATGCTATGTTAGAATATGAGCCAATGAAGGTTTATGGGCAATTAGGAATGAGAAAAGAAAAATGGATAATGATAATCATATTGTACTGTGGTTGTAAACCCTTGAATGTGATATGAATGTGAATACATTGGCATGGGCTGATTTAGGAAAGAAGTGATATCAAAATGAATAATGAGATTTAGTGTAGTAACCGAGATGAAAGAATAGCCTGGAGAGGTCAAATTTGGACATGAGGAGAATATCGGTTAAAGTGATAAAAGTATGATTTAGCATAAGAATATGTCTATGTTTGATCCAAAGCTCAGGGATGACTAGGCATTCATGATTCTGACTTGTATGTCCTATAAATGGGGATGATTGGAAATGAGAAAAAGTACATGGTTTGACAAGATAGATATAGCTATTGGTGTTTATTATGAGATATCGATATTGTACCGAAATGTTCTACCTTCGAATGAGATAGAGAAGTTGTCAGGTAGAAGCAGAAATGAAGAGATTAAAGTGTACAAGCCCGATCAAAAGAAATATGACTGTGAAAGGATAGACGTGGATTTGAAAGATTTAGTGTAATAATGTGTTTGTGATAATGAGATTACAATTCTTGATGATTCTGCATCTATAATTCTAAATGGATTGAGAATATACATATGGACGATGAAATAATAGGAACATGATTTTACAAGTGATGAAATGCAATACATGATGTGTAGTATGGAGAAAATTAGAAATGCCCTTGGATTGTATGTATGCATGTGGCTATGGAAAGGATAATAAAATCAAAAGGGGAAAAGTGAAGGCTTTTAAAATGCTAATTCAATGATCATGATAGGATGTTGCATTAGAAGAAGAGGTAAATACTGAAAAAAACTAGAGTAGAATCATTGTCAATATGTGTGTTACAGTGATGAAGAAAGTGCAAGACACGTTATTGGCCTACAAAAATAGGTTTATGTTATGATCATATGGTAAACCCTAGTCATGGGCAGGAACCAGGATAGAAATGTTATCGAGAGTCAATTGGAATGTAAGTAGCATTAGTGAATGTGAGTAAGGGAAGACATGACATAAATATATCTGTAAATAAGATATAAGGATTTTGGATGGTATCTACCGGGGTGTTAGAGTAAAAGAAATTGCTTAATGCCTCCTTAAGCCTTAGCATCGAGGATGCATTGACCATAGAAGTCATGATATGTATTGATCTTATTAAGATAGTATGAAATGTTGAAATTGATTTTCTTGAAGTATTAATAATGACTAATAAGTACTTATGGGCAACAGGTGATTGGCAAGGGATAGAAACAATATCGAGGTTGGTACTAAGAAATCACTGAGGGTCAGAAAGCTAGGTAATTTAGTTTATGACCAATGAAGGCAGGTCTTCCATGACCAATAGCTGAAATCATAAGCTCTTCTCTCGATTCAGCAATGAAATTTGGTAATTCTTCCATTGTCCAGAGGTCAAAGGCCCCTCGCTTGAGTCAATCGGGTTTGCTTCAGAAAGGAACCGATAGACGCAACGGAGGGAAGTTTAAAATAAGATGACAGGTGTCCCAGAAAAGTTGTGATGTGCTGTCTTCTTTATTGAAAACAAAAAATGAGAATATTGGAGTTACATCCATAGCAAAGACTCAAGCGTAAGGGTTAGAAAAGGCTATCGAGAGTGTATATATATTTTGTTGATGTAAAGTATCCAACTATTTAAGAGGATTTCAACAATTCGAGGAGACATTCTTGTTAATGTGAGGTGAATTTTGGTCCACATCATAGTCTGTGTGAATATGTTTGGGACCCATATATTGTAGATAAATTGAAATGTGTGCAGTAACAGGTATGAAGGAACAGACATTATAATAAGTAATGTGGAATCATCGAGAAATTGAAAGAACTGTTGAAATCCGTCGAGAAAAAGGAAGTTCAATGAAAAATTGAGGATAACACAATACTACTGCTTAGTTCCTTAAGGAATTACGAGAACTGCACATAAGCACACTGGGTTTGAGGTTATATCTATTGGAGTTAATCATACCCCGATATGATATTGAAGGTTAATGAGATCCGAGCAAAATGATATCAATGAGTGACTATGATTATATTGACAAAGGAAGATGAAATTTTGAATACTTGAGGGAAAAATATGTAAGCCGCGTCAATGTTAAATGAAAACAAAATAATTATAGTGTTAAGTATGCCATTCGGATTTGAAGATTTTGTAGTATATACAATAGAGGTTCCTAATTGAGATTATGTAACATTCCGTCACAGATGGGATGGGTATAGTGGTACTTTGGATTGGGATAGATTTGTGCATTCATATTTGGCATGTTCATGCATTAGTTAGCCTCTATACTCATTGACAAATGATCATTATGGCACTAGCATATACTGGTACATGCATGTATGACATATTCCCGGTAAATTGCGGAAATCGAAATTCTGAGATTTTGTATATAGGTTGTGCTTTGATTTGTGAATTGGAGTGAAAAATGAATTTAGAGGTGTGAAATATGGAATTGGAGTGTATAATCTTGTATTTCTTATTTTTGAGGATTTATAGGGATTTTTCTGAAATTTTTAGAGTATTGGGCTCGGACCGAAAAAATGACCTAATGACTGATAGATCGAATTCCAATTCTGAATTTGATTTGTTCAATGGCGCGGAAAGATTAGAATTTTGATTTTAGGAATTAGGGTTTAGAGCCATTGGAAATTCGGGAGAAATTAGAATAAGAATTGGATTTTTGACCCTTAGAAGTGGACTTGTGGCAAATCACTTGCCAAACAAGCCCTTAATTCCATGATTTAAAACCTTTAACCTTTGAATTTTTCACCCACGATGCTTGCTCTCTGTTGATAGGAAAATTTGCCCTTTCCCTTTTTCTCCGTCGTGATCTCCTTGCTACTTTCTTCCCTTTTCTTCTTGCTATTTGCTTCCTTCTCCATCCAAAACTTTTCCCTTTAGCTTAGTGAAGAGAAGATGATGATGGGTTTGTTTATGGTGAGTGTCGTGGGTGTGTGAGTTGGAGTTTTGAAGTGAGTTTTGAAGGATTTCAAAGTATAATCAAGTAAGTTCTCATTCCTTCTTGCTTTAGATAGTTTGAGTTATGGACCAATTGGTATATTTTGATGATTGGTTAGAGTAAATGATAGTTAAGATATATTTGAGTTTCAGATGATATGATATTCTTGAGTTTATTGTGTTTTGATTTGGGTAATTGAAAGATAATGGTTATTTGATGGAATTGAGGTTAGGGATGAGTTGTGGGAAGTGTAATAAATTGTTTTGGAGTGTTTTAAAGGAAGTTAGAAGGATTTATATTCGACAGAAGAGAGAATTTCTAGGTTTTGGGCGTGTTCTGGGTTTGCACGCCGCGACGTGCGATGAACACGCCACGGCGAGCAAATTTCCTCTCGATGTCTTTGCGGTGCGTGCTAACGATACACACCATGGCGTATCGAGGACTTCGCCATGCGAAACGCATGATTTTCGAAAATGATTTGTTTCTTGATTTTGAGGTTTTTATCCAATTGTTTTGGGGTTCTTGATTCATTTCTATTTGGGAGAGTATGAACTACAGATTTTTAAGAATGAAAGTTCCGAATCAATTCCGAAAGTTCGTGAATTTAGATGGCGATTGAATAGGGAATTTGATTTCGAGATACAGATATGTCGTGGAGTTTTGAACTTAGTCAATTGACTTATGGAGTCTATGAATTCCTATGGTTATAGAATAAAAGATTGAATTGGGAAGATTTTGGTTTAGTGTCGAGAATGTCATAAACATGTATTGTACGCGATTAAATCATTGCATGTGCATAACTGACTACTGCAAATCGAATAATTAGTAATGTTTATGTATTCTGATTGTTTAGAGGCACAAGTGGAGCGTCGATCCTCCGACGTGGCTGAGACTTCCTGGCATTAGCTCGGAAGTTTAGAGGTGAGTAACCTAGTTGGTTCCTTAATTTCTGATTGTTAAATGCTCTGTGTGAACTGTTTGCAAATATGAATTGTATGATCACTGGTAACTGTGAATTGGTGTGCAGACTTGTGAATGATCTGTCCGATTTCGATAAATACTGTTGAGTGAAATGTGTTATTGTGCAATTGTGAACGCATGCTAGGCATGATCGGAAATGGGTAATTAACAGTTGTGACTGGAGTAATTACTGATCGGAGCTGTAAGCTCAACCACTGTGATAAGGGGCCTAAGGCCCGAAAGGGAAGAGTGCATACCCAGAGGGCTCTCCTATCCCTAATGCGCGTGGGCAGTAGTGTATACCCAGAGGGCTCTCCTACCCCTAAAAAGCTATTACTGTTTAATGTGCCCGAAAATGGGACAGTACTGACGCCCAGTCACATCACTGAAATAAAATGGAAAACATCATGCATTAAGTATCTGATTTTGCTGTGAATTTGGAAATGGGTTAAATGCGTGTGTGTGATAACTGCTCAGTGAAGTTCTGATTGCTGTTATGAATGTGTTATTATGTTAATCTGTACGCAATTTGCGTAATGCATGGATTGGGTGAACCATCGATGATGGTTTCTCATTGAGTTCGCAAACTCACCCAAAATTGCATCTATTTTTCAGGATTGATAGAGTAGACCCCTAGCTCCAGAGATAGACTTTTCCTGCCGTGTGAGCGCGTTGGCAAGGGAAGCCATGGCACACAGGTCGATCAGTTAGGACGATTTTTGTGGATGACCTAGTATAGACTTTTGTATCAGTTTCCTTTTTGGAGTATTGTATTTAGACTACAGGGAACTGATAGACTTGTCTATATTGTTGTTTGATGTTATGAAATGAAAGAGTATCTTGGTTTTTAAATATAGTGACTTTCATATTACGGTTTTATTGTATCGATGCCATGAGAGTACTGTAGTGATTGATTGAACGTAGTGCACCCTTATTATGGGATATGTGTCGGAACGACTCACGGGCGCCCCGATGCGTACTCCGCAGTAAGGGGGCGCTACAGATTAAGAGAGAGTTGGTTGTAATTATAGCTCTTCGAGCTAAATTTAAATACATGACTTGAAAATTTCTGCAATAGTAGTTGGTTTGAAAGCTTAGAATCATGATGTGTAAAGAAACATATTTGATATACATATTAATAGACAGATTAGTAGAGATGGAGGTAAGGATTGAATTGGAAAAGATTGAAAAAGATTGTGCAGAGGAACATATCCTAATAAAGCTAGTGTTGCAATCAACTGCATCGAATAGAACATTCGATAGCAGAGTACCATACATGTGGATGTTCAGGTTACTCAATCTAGTGCAATAAAGAGAATATAGTGACGAGTTAAAATGGAGAAAAAAGGAAATCTTATTAGTTATGGAAAAGTAACATCAGTTTTGCAAGAAGGAATTAGGAAAGCCCAAATTGAGAATTTGAGAAATTTTGATGGAATAAAGTATGTGTACTACTTGATAAAGAGATGTCCTAGTAAGTGTACCTCAAAAGAGTAATTGGCGGTTAAGAATATCGAACTGAGTAATTATATGTTTGAGTTCCTTGTAGTCTTACCTATTGGAGACAGGTGTAAAGCTTATATGTCTGGACTTCTTCAGCATATAAGATTAAGATTAATGTATAGTGGAAAGTGACTACAGGCAAAATCGTCATTATTTTGGTGAGACGACAAAAAGATTCGATCACCCTGGGTAAAAGTCAGAACAAATTTGGGATACTGTTAGTGAGTGAGTGAAATGAATTGAAAATCAGAATAAACTGGTTTTGATAGACGAATGGATTTTGGTGGATTACATCGAAGTTGTGACTATATGGAGAAAGATTTTGAGTGGATCACCTGTGCCAAGGTGTAGTTAGATGAGCTACAAAGGTAATAAGGGAAGTTAAGGGCGATATAAAGTGGTCTATAAAAAAATGATGGAAAAAATGGGGCTAAGGCATGATGAGTGATTTTATGGTTAGTATTGTTATAATATGATATATGTGGCATTGAAACTGGAAGTAAAGAGTTGAATATTTTGAAACTCATCAAGGACATAATTGAGGAAGTATGATATCTAAACAGAGAATTGATAGGAAACGGAGGAGTGTATGAGATAACAGTACCCCTACCTTCTTCGGTATCAAAAATGAATTTCGAGGACGAAATTTTTATTAGGAAGGGAGAATTGTAACATCCCATCACCGATGGGAAGGGTAAAATAGTAATTTGGGACAGGTTATGTGTAACACCCCACTCCCGAGTGACCCGAACCCGATATCGTTGGTGATATCCGAGTCCGTGCCCCGCGAGGGTGGCGTACTACATCAGTCGATTAAAACTCAGTATACTTTTTTTTTTTTGGAAGCCATTGATTCCACGTTAAGCGCAAAAAAAAGAAGTAACTAACACCCATGTTCATAATAAACCGTTTGATTATTACGGTCATCCGAGAATAATTTACAATCAGTCAATGAGTAAAACATTAAAACCAATATGGGCTCAGTAGAAATATAAAGCATTGTTATACAGTGATTGCGGAACACAATTTGATAAGACACTAATGCAGACACGGACTGATCCCGACCTCTATCCTTTATCCGCCTCAGAGACAAACTCCGTGTCAAACGGGTATTCTTCAAGACCTGAAAATAGATGCAAATTTTGGGTGAGTTTTGCGAACTCGGTGAGTGACCATCATCGATGGTCCATCCAATCACATAACATATAACACATACTTTCATTTTCCATTAAGTCACATGTCATATTCCCTATCATACCTCACATTCACATACAGTTTCATATTTTCATTATGTCGATACAATGCCATCTTCAATATAATCAAATTGATCATTCAATCAAGTTTATCATTCCCATTCAACACACAATGTCACATTCCCATTCAATACAAAGTGTTGCGGTCCCATTCAATACAAGTAATTCAACCAATCACATTCCGCATAATCAAATCAATCATGTTATGCATATGTGCATGAAACCCACTTTCCATTTAATTACTTTGTTGTGACCGAGTGTCTAAACTGTCCTGCGTACCAATAGATATCGGGCTCATTGAAACCGCCCCATATAGGGCTCATTGTGAATCGTCCCATAAAGGGCTCATTGTAAATCGTCCCATAAAGGGCTCATTGTAAAGCCGTCCCATAAAGGGCTCATTGTCGTTGAGCACGAGGCTCGAATCAAGATGTCGAGCATGAAGCTCTTTACTCATTGTTGACTACTCTGGTCACAACTCTCATCATCTTTCATAAATTCATGCGGTGGAATGTCTTATGCATATTTGCATGCACTCGATCAATCATAGTTACTATCATCGGACCGTAGTCCGGCATTCGACATCATTAAGAAGTCACATTTCATTTATGTGCAATTATGCATGCAAGACATTTTAACAATCTCAATATATACACTTAGGTCATCCCATTCACATTCAAGGAGCACTTCAATAACGCAATTCCAAATACTTAATTACTCACCGGACCTCCCATGCGGAACCCATATTTAATCACAATTAATAAAATAAATCAATACTCATTCAACATATAACAAAAGCAAATAACCAATAAATAAGACCATCTAGGTCTACTCACAAGATTTCTCAGATTTGCATTGGTTTCAACTTCGACAATGCACGAGTGCGGACATTTATCCCAAGACTACAAATTTATGCCATATGCACACATTAATCACTTTGCATTCTCATTCATGCACAAATATAGAATAAGGACAATGCATGTTCATGATATTCGGCCTTAATCCAATTTTTTTCAACAATAAAATCCAGAGAAAATTAGAAATTCAATGGCGCCGACGACGCTCAATTTGGACCTCTATAGGTCCCCAATTAAATAAAACAAGAATGCAATCCCATTTCCGAACCCCGTCAATTTTCCGTCCAAAATTCCCAATTTCCCATGAAATGAAATTCAATATTTTACAAATCCGATGCCTCAAGAATCAGGTCAATCGGACGTCGGACGGAAAAATTATACATCAAAGAAATCAATCCAAAATTAAAACAAAAATCCCTCGTGGCTGACCTCGTCTCGCGAGGGCGTAAGTCGCCCTCATGAGACGCGCGAGCTTTCAGCTCGCCTCGCCCTCATGAGTCGTCAGCCTTGAGGGGCGAGATTTCAGCTCGCCTCGCCCTCACGAGTCGTCGCCTCATGAGGGCGAGATTCCAATGCCTTCGCCCTTCTTTTTCTTTTTTCAAACCGAACTTCAATCATTCATAACTTTTCCCACACAATTCAGAAAATTACAAACCATATGTCGTTGGAAAGATTAAGAAAAACTCTACAAGTTTTATGTAGAGCACAAAAATCAATTTCACCCCTAAGGGTGACAAAAATCCAGTCAAAGCCACTGCCTACTCAACACTTCTCAAAACAGTGCTGTACTTTACAAATTCAGTAACCTTTATTCTCTTCAGTCAAAAATTACACAATAAATATGCTCAATAAGTTCACAATGTCATCTACAACTTTCATGAACAACCCAAAATCAAATTCCATTGCTAAACAAGTCAATTAATTCAGTCAATGTTGCTGTCCCTGAAATCATTCAATTTGAGCAGTAAACTTATAACAAGCATAACTCCCTGTACACAAGTCAGAAAAATCTGAACTTTATATCCCTGAAAAGATAAATCCTTGAACTTCAATTTTCATGAAGAACTCAATTTCAATTTAATTTCTAACCATTTCAAAACTGTCATGCAAGTTACTGCCATGATCAGCAATTCCTAACCTAATGCAGGATCAGTTTTGCAAAATCATAACTCCCAACTCTGACCTCTAAACATTATATGCCATATTTCATTTTCAATATAATGTCTTCCTCTACAACTTTGCAGAAGATCACTCACACCAATTCAATCCACAAAAATTGCTAAAATTGCTCCCATGCAGAAAGCTCACAAAATCAACACTTTAACTAGGTTTCTCCAAAAAGCATAAAACCAATCAATAGTAATTAGTTCATATCTCCCAATATACAACTCGAAAATTAGCAAGATCAGTGGTAATGGAAAGCTAACTCAATAAGCATCAACTTCCATGAAGACCATTCTCCCTAATTCCATCTCAATTAATTTAGAAAAATCAGCAAAGATCATTGGGTATGGTTTCGGTTACTGTTCACAGGCAATAAAACAGTAACTTTCCATGCCAAATTTCAACCTATTAGAGTTACAATTTGACCACACCTATTTCACACAAAAATGTAGCTAACATCCCAAAGTTTAATTGGGCACAAATCTCACCTCATTTACTCACCTATACAATTAGTTATGATCAAAACAGTACAGTAGGTCAAATATCAATTTTCCAGCTTTACTTCTCAAATCAATTCCTTTCTTTCCAATGTCTATTCTACTTCGCTTAGCACTCAATTTACCTTCCTATTCAACCAAAATTTCATCAAACACTTCACCTCAACATAACCTATAAAATTTCAGCATCATAGTCAATCATTTTCTTTTAAGTCTTATTCATCTAATATCACTACAATCATTTGAAACTATGACATTCAAACACTAATCATCTTCAACCTCATTAATTCTTCTATAAACATGCCCAACAATTCAAACCATATGTTTCATGTCATTAATGCATCATACATCATATTTCATAAACAATCACTTCCAATTCATGCAATTAACTATGAATTCATGCATTAAATACATAAGTAAAACTTAAACCATACACTTACCTAATCAAAGCTTTCAACTTTTCAATTCTCCAACTATTTTACTTCTTCTCCATCCCATGCAAGGTTATCATCAAGGTAAGAAGGTAGAAGCTTTAAGTTTGCAAGCATCCATGAAAATCACTCAAGGTTGGAGGAAAACAACAATGAAATCAAGGAAAATTTGAGAGAAATCCGATGAGAGGCTAAGGAGGAGGGTTTTGGATGCTTTGGTTGTTTTTAAAAGCAACACTCATCTTTTCATCCCTTTATAAAGAATTCACCGAAAATGCATGGATAACAATGCATTAAATGAAGGAACACATGGCAATTGGAGGAGAATATAAGGAAAAGTCAAAAGATTTCAAATATTATACTTTAATCACTTTAATCAATAAATATCCAACTTATACACCCACAATTTCGGTTACTACATGGTTTAAGGGTCTACTTTAGGGTCCCACCAAAATATGCAAGAGTTTTAAGATCAAATAACAGTAGAAATTCAACCGGTTCGCCACTTGGCGATTTTTTTTCGGTCCGGAAATTTTCTCCGGAAAATTTCAGAAAAATTCCTATAATTTCAGTAAAATAGAAAACAATTTATGGCGCACTCAGAATAATTTTTCAAACCCATTAACCACGTTAATCCCAATAAAATTATGTTAGGCGCAGAAAGAATATCATGTATGCATGCGGTAATTTCATGTGCACAATTGTGACTATGTAGCAATCCTATTATGCATGAGCAGTCCCATGAAATCCCAATCTAGCACATCCTATACCAATTTACTATTCTACCCTTCCAGTAGGGGGTGGGATGTTACAATTCTCCCCTCCTTATAAAAATTTCGTCCTCGAAATTCTCAGTCAACGATTCACTATGACAGTATCAAATGTCGATACAAATTTCATACATTTTTCCACTCAAGATTACAGTAACTACATTTAGTCAGTTGTTCAGTCACTTATTTGGCTAACTCATTATCACTCATCACAGTAGACGGACTCAACAATGCTGTCAGTTGGCGATCTCACTATCTTAACTATCTCACTTGCCAATTCCAGAGTAACCACTACCTTTAGTTCCGATGCTATAAATCAGTTCATTTCCTGTTCACTTATCATATTTTCTCAATCCAATACCTTTTTCGCCAGTAACATGTAAACTAATTAGTGTTCCACTGATACCCCTTTTTATCACTTCTGAGTACATCTTGTCCAGGTGATACTTATCATAACCTCCTTTATCTCGTCCCTGACGACTCACTTTCCTTCGGTACCAATACAGTGACATTTAGATCCATTTCGCTATAACCAGTGATAATCTACCTAATGCAATCATTCTTTATAATCCATTGTCTCTCTGTTCAAATTCAACTCTCTTTAGACAATTCAACATGCGATGTAGCGGTATATTCCTACAAAGAAATCGAACTCTATAACACGATCATACTCAAGCATTTTCTGTTGAACATTCAACTTTAATCAATAATCACTTCATTCTATACCCACAATTATTCAATTTCACTTTTCGCATATGATTACTAGAATGTCTAGCTTCGATTGTTCAATTTCTTTGCTCATCAATTCCTTTGTTCAATCCAGACACATGCTTATTTTTTTGAATCATTCAATACCATTCTCCGATTACACTTGACTCTTGATTCGGGATGGGAAAGCGAGTTTGCTTCCTAACTAGTAACCTTTCTTACCTCTATCCGGTATCACTAGATCTACAACCTTAATTTTCGGTAACACTTCATAATTACCCGATAATCTACTTGACATTCTTTGAAAATCCCAATATCGTAATTGATCCATTCATTGCAGCATTATCTGCTCACTATTTGAGCTTAGTAGTCGTAATTGTCATTTATTTCAGAGTCATTTATGCCCGCTCTTTTCCTCGAATAAGCACGGTGTATCCTTATAGGAATCTAAAATCTCCAAGGCTTTAAACAATTTCGATCATAGAACCAATACCATTTATCAAAATCAATTCAATTTATCTTATACCGTTTTAACATATTGTCTCATTTCATCACACACTTGCCCACTCTCCAAGGATATGCTTATCATCGATATCAAATTCCTCAATTATACATAAAGTATATATATATATAACACTACATTACGTCATTGTCGGTTTTCCTTTAGGACTTTTGTCTCTATTCATTTTCTCTTTTCAATTGATTTTCATCATCCACATCGATGTATGCCAATACCTAGTCATCCGTACTTGGACCTCCATAAATTTCACTTCATTTGAGTATTTCACTTCACGATTCGGGACTATTTTATTCTTAGTTTTAAATCTAGATTTTCCAACAGTTTTACATCACATATGGAGCTCTATTCACTTCACATTGCACTAAAATCATCTCAAATTAAAATTTCACTCATGTTATTGGATACTTTACATTTCCATATACAATCTGAGATAACTTCAGTAGTATGAGATATGACTCAATTTCACTTTTAATTTTGTCCATATATCTTTCCGTTAAACCATTAGTCTTGCTACCATCTTAATACTGTTCACGAAAGTCTCATCAGCCAATTAGTGTCCCTAATTGCTTTAACTTTACGCACTATCTCAGTCAGAACAATTTTATGCCATAATTTAAAAGATCAGAACATTCCTTGCACTAAGGTTCCGTGTGACAATCACCTAAACACTTTCTTTCACACTTATTCAGTAATCTATACCTCAGCATTTTATCCGGAAACCAATTAGTAACCTATACAATTCAGACTTCCATAAGACTCCTTTCCGTTTATGCTAATTCTCAAATAAATAAATGATGCCATAATCATTTCTCATTTCCTCTCATAAAGGTACATTCAGTCCTCCTATGTCTTACTTTAACCTAATTTAAACTTTACATTTATAACCACTCATAGAAGCACATATTTAATCATTCACTGATCATTTCCTCCATGATTTCCATGTATCTTTCACATACATTTCATTAATCATGATCAATTTTACTGTCCAATAGGTACTCCCAACGGTAAATCGACTTGAATGTGACAACTCTTTTCATATCACTATCATTGTTCCATTTATTTTTTTTTTCATTTCCTTAGTTTCATTCCCATAGTATTCATGTGTCAACTTGACCTTTTTAAGGTCATATCCACTGGCTTATACAATATCATCTCCTTATTGCTACGTATCTCTTTATTTTCCTCAAACAATCTATAATAGGGCATTCATAGTCCCCAAAATACGACAAAATCGTTGATACAACTCCATTGTATCTCTATCTATTTACCCATCCAATTACCATTTCTGTATCTATATACATCTTTTCAACCAAATCTAGAATTTCTCGATACACAATCAAGAGAAAATTGTCGGTCTGTCTTTTCCTTACCATCCTTTGATACTAGTTTCCAAACTCTAAGCACAATATTAGTGATAACCATTTCAGTCTCACGCTTAGGTGCTCATAATCATAACCGCTTCCCCAATTCATTTCAGTTTATCTGTACACTTTTATCTCACCATTTCTACTTTTCTTACCCTACTAGGCACTTTGCTCTTTCGGTTCTAGGTAGATCGTTACGGTACAATATTGACCTTATTACAATCTCGCTATCTTCATCTACCTATGATATCTCGATATCAAACACAAATCTGAGCACTCAATATCTGCTCGATCGGATCATCTACGTTTTACTCGGCCCAATGTTTCCCATTTCATCGCATATACTGATCGAGCTCTAATTACTTCGTCATCCGGACTTTTAATCACACTTAGGCCTACTATAACTATTATGCTTCTCCTATCTCCAATCGACCTTTCCAAATTCTAGACATATTCATTTTCTCGTCACCATAATATTGCCATTTTAATCCGGAATTCATTAATATCACTTCTTTCCTTAATCGCCTAGCCAACATGACCATTCTAACCATAGTACAATATCAATCTCCTTATCCAATTTTTCTTTTCCTTTCCTAATTTCTTATACACTTCGAGGGTTCATCCTTTAACATAGTCTCATTTTTTCTCACTTAATCACTTGACACGCACGCACACGTAGGATTTCTACCGTGCGACTCAAACTAGGGATCGATTACCACGATGCGCAATAACACGACTCAAATGCATGCACCCTATGTTTGATCGTGCCAGATACATTACGTACTCATCGGGCTCGATACCACCTAAATGTAACACCCACTCCGAAGTGACCCAACCCGATATCGTTGGTGATATCCGAGTCCGTGCCCGCGAGTGGCGTATTACATCATCGATTAAAACTCGGTATACTTTTTTTTTTGGAAGCCATTGATTCCACGTTAAGCGCGACAAAACGATAAGTAACTAACACCCATGTTCATAATAAACCGTTTGATTATTACGGTCATCCGAGAATAATTTACAATCATCAATGAGTAAAACATTAAAACCAATATGGGCTCAAGAGAAATATAAAGCATTGTTATACGGTGATTATGAACACAATTTGATAAGACACTAATGCGATACGGACTGATCCCGACCTCATCCTTTATCCGCCACGAAGAGACAAACTCCGTGTCAAACGGGTATTCTTCAAGACCTGAAAAATAGATGCAAATTTTGGGTGAGTTTTGCGAACTCAGTGAGTGACCATCATCGATGGTCCATCCAATCACATAACATATAACACATACTTTCATTTTCCATTAAGTCACATGTCATATTCCCTATCATACCTCACATTCACATACAGTTTCATATTTTCATTATGTCGATACAATGCCATCTTCAATATAATCAAATTGATCATTCAATCAAGTTTATCATTCCCATTCAACACACAATGTCACATTCCCATTCAATACAGTGTTGCAGTCCCATTCAATACAAGTAATTCAACCAATCACATTCCGCATAATCAAATCAATCATGTTATGCATATGTGCATGAAACCCACTTTCTATTTAATTACTTTGTTGTGACCGAGTGTCTAAACCGTCCCGCACTCCAATAGATATCGGGCTCATTGAAACCGTCCCATATAGGGCTCATTGTGAATCGTCCCATAAAGGGCTCATTGTAAATCGTCCCATAAAGGGCTCATTGTAAATCGTCCCATAAAGGGCTCATTGTCGTTGAGCACGAGGCTCAATCAAGATTCGAGCATGAAGCTCTTTACTCATTGTTGACTACTCTGGTCACAACTCTCATTATCTTTCATAAATTCATGCGGTGGAATGTCTTATGCATATTTGCATGCACTCGATCAATCATAGTTACTATCATCGGACCGTAGTCCCGGCATTCGACATCAATTAAGAAGTCACATTTCATTTATGTGCAATTATGCATGCAAGACATTTTAACAATCTCAATATATACACTTAGGTCATCCCATTCACATTCAAGGAGCACTTCAATAACGCAATTCCAAATACTTAATTACTCATGGGACCTCCCATGCGGAACCCATATTTAATCACAATTAATAAAATAAATCAATACTCATTCAACATATAACAAAAGCAAATAACCAATAAATAAGACCATCTAGGTCTACTCACAAGATTTCCAGATTTGCATTGGTTTCCAACTTCGACAATGCTCGAAAGCGGACATTTATCCCTGACTACAAATTTATGCCATATGCACACATTAATCACTTTGCATTCTCATTCACGCACAAATATAGAATAAGGACAATGCATGTTCATGATATTCCGGCCTTAATCCAATTTTTTTCAACAATAAAATCCAGAGAAAATTAGAAATTCAATGGCTACCGACGACGCTCAATTTGGACCTCTATAGGTCCCCAATTAAATAAAACAAGAATGCAATCCCATTTCCCGAACCCCGTCAATTTTTCATTCAAAATTCCCAATTTCCCATGAAATGAAATTCAATATTTTACAAATCCGATGCCTCAAGAATCAGGTCAATCGGACGTCGGACGGAAAAATTATACATCAAAGAAATCAAATCCAAAATTAAAACAAAATCCCTCGTGGCTCATGAGGCGAGCCGTCGCCTCATGAATCGCCTCGACCTCGCCTCGCGAGGGCGAGTCGTCCCTCATGAGACGCGCGCTTTCAGCTAGCCTCGCCCTCATGAAGTCGCCTTCAGAGGGCGAGATTTCAGCTCGCCTCGCCTCATGAAGTCGTCGCCTCATGAGGGGCGAGATTCCAATGCCTTCGCCCTTCTTTTTCTTTTTCCAAACCGAACTTCAATCATTCATAACTTTTCCCACACAATTCAGAAAATTACAAACCATATGTCGTTGGAAAGATTAAGAAAAACTCTACAAGTTTTATGTAGAGCACAAAAATCAATTTCACCCCTAAGGGTGACAAAAATCCAGTCAAAGCCACTGCCTACTCAACACTTCTCAAAACAGTGCTGTACTTTACAAATTCAGTAACCTTTATTCTCTTCAGTCAAAAATTACACAATAAATATGCTCAATAAGTTCACAATGTCATATACAACTTTTATGAACAACCCAAAATCAAATTCCATTGCTAAACAAGTCAATTAATTCAGTCAATGTTGCTGTCCCTGAAATCATTCAATTTGAGCAGTAAACTTATAACAAGCATAACTCCCTGTAAACAAGTCAGAAAAATCTGAACTTTATATCCCTGAAAAGATAAATCCTTGAACTTCAATTTTCATGAAGAACTCAATTTCCAATTTAATTTCTAACCATTTCAAAACTGTCATGCAAGTTACTGCCATGATCAGCAATTCCTAACCTAATGCAGGATCAGTTTTTGCAAAATCATAACTCCCAACTCTGACCTCTAAACATTATATGCCATATTTCATTTTCAATATAATGTCTTCCTCTACAACTTTGCAGAAGATCACTCACACCAATTCAATCCACAAAAATTGCTAAAATTGCTCCCATGCAGAAAGCTCACAAAATCAACACTTTAACTAGGTTTCTCCAAAAAGCATAAAACCAATCAATAGTAATTAGTTCATATCTCCCAATATACAACTCGAAAATTAGCAAGATCAGTGGTAATGGAAAGCTAACTCAATAAGCATCAACTTCCATGAAGACCATTCTCCTAATTCCATCTCAATTAATTTAGAAAATCAGCAAAGATCATTGGGTATGGTTTCGGTTACTGTTCACAGGCAATAAAACAGTAACTTTCCATGCCAAATTTCAACCTATTAGAGTTACAATTTGACCACACCTATTTCACACAAAAATGTAGCTAACATCCCAAAGTTTAATTGGGCACAAATCTCACCTCATTTACTCACCTATACAATTAGTTATGATCAAAACAGTACAGTAGGTCAAATATCAATTTTCCAGCTTTACTTCTCAAATCAATTCCTTTCTTTCCAATGTCTATTCTACTTCGCTTAGCACTCAATTTACCTTCCTATTCAACCAAAATTTCATCAAACACTTCACCTCAACATAACCTATAAAATTTCAGCATCATAGTCAATCATTTTCTTTTAAGTCTTATTCATCTAATATCACTACAATCATTTGAAACTATGACATTCAAACACTAATCATCTTCAACCTCATTAATTCTTCTATAAACATGCCCAACAATTCAAACCATATGTTTCATGTCATTAATGCATCATACATCATATTTCATAAACAATCACTTCCAATTCATGCAATTAACTATGAATTCATGCATTAAATACATAAGTAAAACTTAAACCATACACTTACCTAATCAAAGCTTTCAACTTTTCAATTCTCCAACTATTTTACTTCTTCTCCATCCCATGCAAGGTTATCATCAAGGTAAGAAGGTAGAAGCTTTAAGTTTGCAAGCATCCATGAAAATCACTCAAGGTTGGAGGAAAACAACAATGAAATCAAGGAAAATTTGAGAGAAACCGATGAGAGGCTAAGGAGGAGGGTTTTGGATGCTTTGGTTGTTTTTAAAAGCAACACTCATCTTTTCATCCCTTTATAAAGAATTCACCGAAAATGCATGGATAACAATGCATTAAATGAAGGAACACATGGCAATTGGAGGAGAATATAAGGAAAAGTCAAAAGATTTCAAATATTATACTTTAATCACTTTAATCAATAAATATCCAACTTATACACCCACAATTTCGGTTACTACATGGTTTAAGGGTCTACTTTAGGGTCCCACCAAAATATGCAAGAGTTTTAAGATCAAATAACAAGAGAAATTCAACCGTTCGCCACTTGGCGATTTTTTTTCGGTCCGGAAATTTTCTCCGGAAAATTTCAGAAAAATTCCTATAATTTCAGTAAAATAGAAAATAATTTATGGCGCACTCAGAATAATTTTTCAAACCCATTAACCACGTTAATCCCAATAAAATTATGTTAGGCGCGTAAACCGGGAATATCATGTATGCATGCACAGTAATTTCATGTGCACAATTGTGACTATGTAGCAATCCTATTATGTATGAGCAGTCCCATGAAATCCCAATCTAGCACATCCTATACCAATTTACTATTCTACCCTTCCAGTAGGGGGTGGGATGTTACATTATGAGTGTGTAAACTAGTCTCGACATGTTCATGCATAATATGGTCTCCGTATATGCATAAATTGTAATTTTTGTATAAGCACATGATTGTATATGCATTCATGACATTTTCCGGCATATGTGTTTAATAGGATTGAATTATCTTATATTTTCTCATGTATTTTTATCCGATTTCAATCCTAATTTTATGATAAAATGCTTAACTGATATTTAATTTGTGTTTATTGCTAGGTTGGATATGCTTGTATATTTTTGAAACAAACGAGACATTTTAATTGTCTAACCAAATGAGCATTAAGGAGCAACACATAAGAGAGGAGCACACCAGGAATTTAGGCAGCTCATTAATTTGTCCCATGTCCACAAAGACGAGAGGAATTAAATGTGGGGCATTTTAATTATCCAGTCAATTAGTTATAGCAACAAAAAGGAGTGAGGACTTGAATCAGCAGGAGGAAGCTTGCGTGGAGTGCAACGTTTTGATTAAATCACAAGCGGCAATTAAATGGTCCCATGAAGACTCAACAGTGGAGGCCAGCAAAATGACGCAGGAGCCGTGAGACATAAACGCAGCGTTTAAAGACAGCGTGGAATAAAGAAAGCAACAGAAGCATAAGGAGAGCAATGTTTTAAGTGATGTAGACCCTTAATGGTCTTGTCACTGATCAGTAGACACACAAGGGACAACAAATTAAATGAAACGCAGTGTGGGAAGCAAGCTGAAGGCAGAAACGACACTGGAAGCAAGGCTATACGAGTGAGGAAAACGTAGACAGTAGCTGCGTTTAAAGCAGCTGAAGCACAAGACGCAAGAGGCGTCCAAGCAACACGTGACACGCAGGAATAAATGAAAAAAAGCTATAGAAGCAATAGGAAGCACAGTTTCGGCGTCGTTACAAGAGAAGAATTGTCTAATCAATTAGCTAGAGGAGCAGGGACGCAGGCGTTTTATTTAAAACGCAATGGAGAGAGCAGCACACACGGTGGAAAGGAAGGCTTATTTTTGATGTGGACCCTTATTTGTCAGATCAAGAAGGAATAGTAGGTCAATCTATAGTGAGGAGTACAAAAACAGAAGCCAATAGAGAGACACGGCAGGAACGACACTGGAAGCAAGGCTATACGAGTGAGGAAAACGTAGACAGTAGCTGCGTTTAAAGCAGCTGAAGCACAAGACGCAAGAGGCGTCCAAGCAACACGTGACACGCAGGAATAAATGAAAAAAAGCTATAGAAGCAATAGGAAGCACAGTTTTGGCGTCGTTACAAGAGAAGAATTGTCTAATCAATTAGCTAGAGGAGCAGGGACGCAGGCGTTTTATTTAAAACGCAATGGAGAGAGCAGCACACACGGTGGAGAGGAAGGCTTATTTTTGATGTGGACCCTTATTTGTCAGATCAAGAAGGAATAGTAGGTCAATCTACAGTGAGGAGTACAAAAACAGAAGCCAATAGAGAGACACGAATTGCGCAGCTACAGTGGAGAAAAAATACAAGAAAAGAGAGCACCAGTTGCGTCTTGCATAAGGGTCTACGTTTAACGGAATTTTTTGCGTTAAAACGCAGACGAGGAGAGTGAGCCAGCAGTAGGAGATTTTTTGGTTAGGGATGAAGATGAGGGCTGAAGCTATTTTTCAAAAATTACTTATGAAAGGCTAAACATCTCGACGCCGGTTCGGAGGTAATATCGACGCCGACGATCCGGGTTAATTATTTTCTTTATTATGTTGTTGTTTCTTTCTCTCATTAGGAATTGATTGTGTTATCCTATTTTAATCGATTTGGGTTTTGTGTATGGATAATCGGATTTTTGTTATTATTCGATTATTTGTGTATGAACCCATCGGGTATTGTGAATTGATAATTTTAATGCGTTCATTGAATCGTTAATTTCAAACCCATTGCTAGAATTTCGATATAATCTGTAATTGTTATGTTGAAATTCATGTGTAGCGACTAATGATTCGTAATCATTAGGGATAATATGACCTAGGTTAAATGACCCGAGCGTATGTGGTTGTTGCCTTGATTAATCGGTTTTCCTAATTCGTAATGCTACTGCCTAATTAAATCTAGAGATCGTATCCTAGGTTGTTAGGTGGTTAGGTTTAATCAACGATCGTGTCTTGATTAAACAAATCCTAAGGGAAAACTCAGGTTAATTTTTAACCCACGATTAATAATTTCTAGGAGAGGTCAAAGAGCAACAAATTAATAAAATATGCTTAATCAGGGTGTAGGTCGAGATTGAACCAAAGAACCGGGTCCCTACCAAATTCTCCACATTTTTTATTTTATTCCATGTTTTCTTTAATTTGTTTTATTAGTTTATTTTATTTTATTTTCATCTTTAAAAATCCAAAACCTCCTTTTTCCTAAACACCGATTAATTTCATTTTTTAAACTTTTCACAGACTCTTTGTGGGATCGACCTAGACTTGCCACTGCTACAGTAGTAGTCTAGTTATTTTAATTTTGATTAGCGTTACGACTCGCGGTCAGTGTTTATTGTGAAAAACACATGATTTAGTGCTTGAAAAATTGAATTGGAGTGATTTATGAGTGTTTACCATTTTTAGGGACTTTTATGAATTTTTCTGAAATTTTTGGAGGACAATGTCTGGACCTAAAATGTTGTCAAGTGGCAGACTGATTGGATTTTCAGTACTGAAAATGACTATCCAATGGTACTGAAAAATTAGATACATAATTTTAGGATTTATTACTTTAAGCCATTGGAATTTGGAGAGAAATTGGAGTAGAAATTGAAGTGTTAATGGAAATGAATTAAATGAGGGCTTAAGAACAAGACAAGTGACAAGGGACACATGTCACTTGCCTACTTAGGTCTTGAACTTGGTTTTTATATTATTAAATCTAACTTTTGCAACCTCATTCACGATGCTTTCTTAAAAACCTAACCTAAAAGCTTTTGTTTCTTCTTCTCATACGAAACCTCCACTTTTTCCTCCTCCTTCGATTATTTCTTCTTCTTGTAAAGTGCTACTCTTCTCCACCTTATTCAAAGCTCTTCCATCTTAAGAGCTTTCTCAAGCCTAAGCCTTCTTTCCCCCCTTAAAATTGGTGATTTTCGTGTGTGTGAGGAGTGGTGAAGAAGAGTAGAGAAGTTGGTGAGTTGGTGAAGAATTGAAGCTTTGAAGCTTGATAGGTAAGAATTAAGTTGTATGTTCTTTTATTGGTAGTTAGAAGCATTTATTGTGCTTTATGGTAGCATTAATTTCATGAAGTTTGTGTGTAGATTGTATGGGTCTAAGTGTAGGTTTGTGTAAGGATAAATGACATGGTAGGTGAAGCATGTGAATTAAGAGTTTTGGCTTGGTTTTTATGATGTTAGATGGGAGTTAATTAAAGTAAGAAAATTATGAGTGTGTACTGCCAATTTGTGACTACTTATTCAAGTGAATGGCCTGATGAACTTTTGGATGAATTAGTGACTCAATTGGATGCTTATTGATGTAGGAATGGTGTTAGAATGAAAGGAGTAGAGTTAGGTATAAAATCTGGAAAATTTACTTTGTGTATGTTTCAGGTGTTTGATCATAACTTTTGATATGGTTATGCTATTAAGTTGGGGTTTGGCTTGAATTAAACTTGAGAAGTTTGGCTAGATTTCTTATGATGAAAGTTCTGTCCAATTGTAGCTTGAAAGGTTTGGAATTTTGCTTTGAAAGTGAAACATATTTGCAGGGTGAATGTTGGTGAGGCTAACATTGACGATTTTGTTACCAGAAACTTGGAAAATTTTTCTAGGCTAAAGTAGACAGATTTTGTAAAATTAGTCTTCATGAAAGTTGAATATTTTCTTGTTAGCTTTCTATCTCCGCCAAGTATGACATTTTTTGATTTGTAGGTTGAAAGTTATGTCTTGATTGCTTTCAGATGGAACTTTATGTCTTAATGTGTTTTGGTGTGTGTAATGTCTCTAAGTATAGATTTTGGTGATTTCTGTGTTTTGACGTTGATTTTGGACTATTATGGTTGAAATTAGCTTAAGTGATCTTGTGTAAAGTTGCATAGGAATGTTTTAGCTTTGTAATGAGGTATAATATGCGAATTTTGGATGTAGGGATTGTAAGTTATGGATTTTGAAAGTTTGGATATGGTTGAATTTACATGCTGATTTAAGACTCTTAAATAAGACAACCACAATAATGGGAGAATTTGATCTAGTTAGAGATGGAATTTGGTTCTAAGTCCTTCATGAGAATTGTAACATGTTTTCAGATATTTTTAGTGATATAGAGTATGCAATTTTTCAATAATGGGATCGGAAGTTATGCTTTATGGAAGATTGTGTTACTGTTGAGAATGAATTATATAGGCAGAAACTTTGATTGAGAATTTGATTTGTTTAGAGATCGAATTTGCTTCCAAGTTGTTCATGAAATTTATAGGATATGTTTCTCTTTTGATTGATATAAAACTTGGAATTTTTGGAAAAGGGGATGGAAAGATATAATTTTTGGAAAAATGCTATACTGTTTTAAATGGTCATGTGAAGGCAGTGGCTTAGATTGAATTTTTGACACCCTTAGAGGTGAAATTGGTTTTCAAGCCCTTCATGAAACTTGTAGGATTTTCTGTGCTTTTTCCAATGAGTCCTTATTTGTGATTTTTGGATATTTGTGTGAAGAGTTGTATAGTGGGGAAGAAGGGAAAGTTAATAAGTGGTTTTGAGAAAATTGGTTTTTAGAAAAAAAATAAAAATTCAGAACCTCGCATCTCGTGAGGGCGACGAATCGCCCTTGCGAGATTGAGGACGAGCCGTTGGTCTCACCCTCGCAATTTTGGGAGGGCGAGCGTGTTGGACCCCGTCTCCGAGGCCCAACATTCGGACCACACCAGGGTACGCAAGCATAGAAGACCCATAACTCACCACAAAAGGGGAAACTTACAATAGAAAAGTTGGAAAGGCTTTTTAAGAAAATATGTTCCTTAAGCTCTCACAGTTCTAGCGCCACTGAAAACGCTCAATTCGGATCAGAAATGAAAAAGTTATAACCAAAATAATCAAAACTAAACACTTTATTGACTTCGCGTCAAAATTTGAAAACCTTAGAGGCTAGCTTGCTAATCGGTTTCTTCATAAAACTTGTAGGTTTAGGTCTCTAGTTTAATTTAAAACAAGAATCGCCCCAATCGGAGCTCTATAGCTCAAAATATTTCAAAATAAGTGAAATATATTCAGACTTTATTGACCGATTATCACACTTTGTTTTAAAACACCTTTTTCAATTTAAAAGCAAAACTGATAAATCAGGTGTAGAAATATAGAAAAATGTCTTAGAAATCCATCGCTTCGAAAATGGGGTCAATCGGAGATTTGTGCAAAAAGTTATGGCCCAAAGAAGGAAGAGGGTCGATAAATGTAGCAGACGATAAACCGAGACTTAAAAGTCAATCGAGACACAAAAAGTCAATCGAGACGCAAAAAGTCAACTGAGGCCTAAAGTCAATCGAGGTATGAAAAGTCAATCGAGACGCAAAAACAAGAATGCGCGTCTCACTTCTCCCCAGAACGTCTCTACTTAAAAGATGCATAACTTTCTACTCAGAACTCCAAATTAGACACGGTTTGATTCGTTGGAAAGCTAAGAGAAAAATCTACAACTTTCATGAAAATCACGGACTTAAACTTCAACCCTATAAGGGTCAAAAGTTGATTCAAAGCTTCAGCCTGAAATCTGCCATTTAGACAGTACCTGCATCTGACTCTAACAACTCACACTTTGCAATCAATACCTCAAAAATAGCTCATTACACCTCATGAACAAGCTCTACAGCTCGTCTAACACCTTCAACAAGTCTAAATGATCCTATTCAATCTAAAACAACCCAGAAATTTGGCTGAAAGCGCAAAACACTCAAATCTAACTCAAAGAGCACATCAGCCTAGAAATTTGCAGAACTTCAACAATTAATAATACTCATACACACCATTTTAAAACCATACACAGTACGCAAATCAACAAGTTCACATGAAGAGAGTATTAGAGCTCTCATTCTCATTCAAATCATAACAAAGATTCATGCATAGCTTTGGTTACATATTGGCATATTCATCAAGATCAAGTACAAAATACAAAAGATGAGATGCTCAATGATCAATATGCTTACAAAGCTATTCCAAAAGTTAGTTACTAACTTAATACAAAAGTTTCTAGGATTCTCGGAGTTATGTCCGATGCCTTGCAAGGTTCCGCAATCAACTAGAATTTGCACCTGAGGAGGGAGAATGGGGTGAGCGAAACACGGCTCAGTGGTTAACACGCTTATAGCCATCGAGTAATGGACCATAAAAAAAAAAGATCTGAAGCAATAGCAATTTATCATATGAAACAAAATAATCCAAAATCATCACATAGAGTAAAACATACAAATTTATATCAATCAACCACATATTATGCATCATAATCACAATTAAAAGATGGAATGCACACAATTGGCTCGAGAGTTTCTTAAACACAACGAATAAACCGAAGTTTATCGTAAACACAACGAGTCCATTTTCAGATCTAAATGGGCCCTGGCGGGCTGCCGGAGAAGGCTAGGGTCAACGTGCACGTGACTAACGATATAGGTTCTCTCTTGCCCAATCACAACACAAAAATAACATTTTATGCTTCTTTCATTGTATCAAATCATCATAGTTTCGTTCTTTTCATTCAAATCAAGGGAAATACACTTTCAATATACTCACAATTAACAAAGATAATACACATAGGGCATTTGCCCATTACACAACAACTATAAAATGTTACCCACCTATCGAGAAACCGAATTCAAGATTGCCCTTCCTCCTTGTCTTGAGTGGGGTTCTCTTGATTTTCTTCAATCAAAACACACTCCATTCACTAAATACAATCCAAAGGAAAGTCATAGCATTCAAGAAATCAAGCAATGATAAAATAAACTTTAAACCTAACCTACCCATAAGTCATATATGCTAGAATAACCATAACCTTAGTGAGAAAGTCCCTAAAATCCATTGATCTCACCTTCTCTTTCACTTTTCTTCAATCTCTACACAAACCCTAACTTCCATTTCATCTCATACTTGAACCTAACATAGCAAGACTAGAACTTACCTCTCACAAGTAGCTTCCTCTTCCTTTTTCTCCTTCTTTCTTCTTTCCTTCAAGCCTCCTACAGCTCTTCCTCTCCTTCTTGGCCGAAAACTCTTCTTGCTTGCCTTGCTCACGATTTCTTCTCTTCTTCTCCTTGGCTTTACGAAAACTTGCTTCCTACTCTTCCTTTAATTCCTTTTATATCACAACTTAAAGTCCTACTTCAAAACTATGTAGTTTTGATACTCCTTTAAGCTCTCTTGCATTTCCTTTTGGGCTCCCCTTCCTCCCAAGCCCACTTTACATTAAAGCTCATTCTTTCTAACAAACCTTTATTTGTCTCATATGGCTCTACACTTTAAGCTCACTTCTAATTAATCCAATCATACTAACTAATACCAAGGCTCAACATAGTCTATATATATCTATACACACATAATTGAAACAATTAAAGCAAAATAAAGAATAAGTTGAGTAAATTGATAAATCAATCAATAAAATATAATCAAAAAAAAAAAATTCGGGGCTCAACAATTCTCCCCTCCTAAAAGAATTTCGTCATCGAAATCCTTACCTAAGTCCATGAAGAGGTATGAGTACTTCTCCTTCATGGCTTCCAAAGGCTCCCAAGTTGCCTCTTCGGTCGAATGGTTCCTCCATAAGACCTTTACCAGCTTTACAACTTTATTCCTTAACATCTTTTCCTTTGAATCTAAGATCTCCACGGGTTGCTCCTCATATGTCAAATCCTCCTTCAATAGAACCTCTGAAGGTTGAACTATATGCGAAGGATCTGATCTGTACTTCCTCAGCATCGATACATGGAACACATTATGAATCTTAGCTAACTCCAATGGCAAATCTAACTTATAAACCAAAGGCCCAATCCTCTCAATGATCTCATATGGGCCTATGTACCTCGGGCTAAGCTTGTCCTTCTTGCCAAACCTCAAAACACCTTTCCATGGAGAAGCTCTAAGAAACACCTTTTCTC
Source organism: Erythroxylum novogranatense (assembly GCA_029891385.1). Classification (NCBI taxonomy): domain Eukaryota; kingdom Viridiplantae; phylum Streptophyta; class Magnoliopsida; order Malpighiales; family Erythroxylaceae; genus Erythroxylum; species Erythroxylum novogranatense. Next base: position 40,214,384 of record CM057234.1, on the reverse strand, counting down.
CCACTTCAAATTCCATCTCTTTCCTATGGGCATCCGTGTAGCTCTTCATCCTATCTTGAGCTGCTTTAAGCCTATGCTTTACCACTTTGATTTTATCGACTGTAGCCTGTACCAATTCAGGTCCTACAAGCTTCCTTTCACCTTCCTCATCCCAACATATAGGAGTTTTGCATCTCCTACCATACAAAGCTTCATAAGGTGCCATCTGAATTCCCGAGTGATAGGAATTATTGTAAGCAAACTCAATCAAAGGTAGGTGATCATCCCACGAACCTTTGAAATCCAATGCACAAGCTCTCAACATCGCCTCCAAAGTCCGTATCGTCCTCTCCGATTGTCCATCGGTCTGCGGATGGAAAGCTGTACTAAAATGCAAGCTAGTCCCCATAGCCTCTTGCAAACTTTCCCAAAATCTGGAGATAAACCTAGGATCCCTATCAGACACTATTGAACTCGGAATCCCATGAAGTCTGATTACCTCATCTATATACTTCTTAGCCAAAACATTCAAAGAATCCGTCTGTTTAATTAGCAAGAAGTGGGCTGACTTAGTCAGTCTATCCACAATCACCTAAATAGCGTCATGCTTCTTGCTAGTCCTCGGTAATCCCATAAGAAAATCCACGGTAATCTTCTCCCATTTTCATTCCGGAATCGGCAAAGGATTAAGCTTGCCTGAAGGCGCTTGGTGTTCAGCTTTAACTTGCTGACACACTAAACATCTTTTAGCATACTCTGCCACATCTTTCCTCATTCCTTTCTACCAAAAATGCTCTTTCAAATTCCGATACATCTTAGAACTCCCTAGGTGCATTGCATAAGGAGCATTATGCGCCTCATCTAGGATCTCATCCTTCAGCTCTAACCTGTCTGGAACACACAATCTATTGCCCATAACCATCAATCCATCTTCCTTTACCTCTACACCAGAAGGTTTGCCATTCTTTATCTCTTCTTTAAGCTTGCTCAAGTACTCATCATGTTCCTGCAATTCTTTAATCTCCTCCTTCAATACTGGTCTCACTTTGAAATTTGCCAAGATACAACCAGGTTCAACTTGTCTCAACGTCACACCAAGTCTGGCTAATTCCTTCAGCAAAGGAAGATACATTGTTTTCACATGTGCCATAGTGGACTTCCTACTCAACGCATCGGCTACCACATTAGCTTTCCTCGGATGGTAGTCTATCACCAAATCATAATCTTTTAATAACTCCAACCATCGCCTCTGTCTCAAATTTAGCTCTTTCTGAGTCAACAAGTACTTAAGACTCTTATGGTCTGTAAATACCTTAGTGGTAACTCCATACAAGTAGTGTCTCCAAATCTTCAATGCGAAAATTATCGCAGCCAATTCCAAGTCATGAATAGGATAGTTCATCTCATAAGGCTTTAATTGCCTAGAAGCATAGGCGATCACTTTCTCTCCTTGCATCAATACACACCCTAAACCCTTCCTAGAAGCGTCACTGTATGCAATGTATCCATCATCACCATAGGGTAGCGTCAAAATCGGTGCAGTAGTAAGCCTATTCTTCAATTCCTCAAAACTACTCTGGCACTCCTCAGTCCATTCAAACTTCTGATTCTTCCTCGTCAATTTGGAAAGTGGAGCAACTATCATAGAAAAGCCCTCCACAAACTGCCTGTAGTATCAAGCTAATCCCAAGAAACTCCTCACTTCAGCTACATTCTTAGGCGCTTCCTATTTAACCACAACTTCTATCTTTTGTGGATCCACATGCACTCCACGCTCTGAAATCACATGCCCAAGAAATACTACTTCTCTTAACCAAAATTCGCACTTGTCGAATTTGACATATAATTCATTCCTTCTCAATGTCTCCAAGGCAACCCTCAGATGATCCTCATGCTCCTCATCACTCTTAGAATAGACCAATATATCATCAATAAAGACAATGATAAATTGATCTAAGAAAGACTTGAAAACTCTATTCATCAAGTCCATAAAGGCTGCAGGAGCATTTGTTAACCCGAAAGGCATAACCAAAAACTCAAAGTGGCCATACCGCGTCCTAAAAGCAGTCTTTGATACATCGGTCTCTTTAATCCTCAACTGATGATAACCCGATCTCAAGTCTATCTTGGAAAAGACTCTCGCCCCTTGCAATTGATCAAACAAATAATCTATGCGCGGGAGCGGATATCTATTCTTAATGGTGGCCTGATTCAGCTTCCTATAATCCACACACATCTGCAACGACCCATCTTTCTTCTTTACAAAGAGAACCGGAGCTCCCCAAGGCGAAGAGCTCGGCCTAATATAACCCTTCTCTAATAGATCCTCCAATTGCTCCTTAAGCTCCTTCAATTCCGCCGGAGCCATTCGGTAAGGCGAAATTGAAATCGACGCAGTATCTGGAAGAAGCTCAACGGGAAACTCAATTTTCCTAGGCGGAGGTAGTCCTGGCAATTCCTTAGGAAAAACGTCATGAAATTCCTTGACTACAGGAATGTCTTCCAACCTCCCTCTATCTGTCTTCGTGTCTAACACATAGGCCAAATAGGCTTCACACCCCTTACTCATCATTCTCTCTGCCGTCATCGCCGATACAATTCGAGGTGGACTGACCTTTCTATCTCCCATTATTACTACTTTTCTGCCATCCTCTAGCTCGAATTCCACTGTCTTCTGCTTGCAGTCTAAATTGGCATGATACTTCTCTAATGTATCCATACCTAGGATCACATCCAATCCTCCCATCTTTAAAGGCATCAAATCCACCACAAATATCCCTCCACTGATCCCTATCTCACAATCTCTATACACTTGACTGATAATAATATACTGGCCGATCGGAGTACTCACCATCAATGGAGTATCCAATGGGCTCAAAACCCTCTTAGGCACAGTCCTCCCCGAAGACACAAAGGAGTGGGTAGAACCCGGATCAATCAAAGCAAGCACACAATCATCAAACAATTTAATCATACCCGTCACCACTTCTGGAGCTGTCTCTGCCTCCTCTCGAGTCATTGCAAACACTCTAGCTGGTGCTTGCCCCTTGGATCTATCTAGAAGATGAGCTCTCTTAGGCACTCCAGAGCTACCCACTTCAGTCACAGCCTTCTGTCCCACTGCCTCTGTCCTCCCAGAAGCTTGCATCTGTGATCCCTCTCTTCTGTCCGGCTTAGGACACTCCTTGGCCAAGTGTCCCTTCTGACCACAATTGAAGCATGCTCTTGTTACTCTGTAACACTCTCCTCTATGATGCCTCCCACAGTGCTCACACTTTGGAGGAGGCGGCCTCTCCCCATCTCTTCTTCTACTGCCGCCCACCGTTGAGGCTTGGTGAGAAACAGTAGAAGTCCTCATTGGTCTAGCCGCCCCACCCGGTGCTCCTCTCCTTAGACTGCACAGGAAAGGTTTTGGCACTTCTCTCAGGTATAGAAGTACCACCCCCCCTCTTGAACTGCTCTCTTCCCTTCCTTTTCCTGTTGACTGAGCTCTTGATGTTTTCAATGTTCTCAACCCTCAGAGCCGCTTCAACCAGTTGCTGAAAATTAGAAAAATTCTGCACCACTACCTTCTCTCTAATGGCGAGATGCAAACCCGACTCAAATCGGCAGACTTAGCACCTCATTGAACATCAACTCAAGAAGCATACCTAGACAACCGAGTAAACCGGCGCCATACTCAAGAAGTCATCTCCTCTGGGTGAGACTCGAAACTCCTCCGTCATTGAATGTACACTTCAGACAGATACTTCTTCTTCAGAGCGATCAGAAGTCTCCCATGTCAACCCTCTGGTCTCGTCGACTCTAAGACTGCCTCCCACCAATGCAAGGCATCACCCTGGAGCAAACTGGCAGCATAGACCACCCTCTCATCATCCTTGCACTCTATCTGATCCAAAACCCTCTCGGTCTTCCTCAACCAGGTCTCGGCTTCCTCAGGATCCGTGGTCCCGTAGAAGTCCACCGCTCTGTACTTTCTCAGCTTGTCAAACTGTCTCCCCTTCTTAACTGGGGCCGAACCAGAAGCCTGTGGCATTTGACCCATAGCCTGAACAAAGGCTTGGGTAAATGCCTGAAAAAGTCTCGAGTCTAGAGCAGGCACTTGCTCAGACTGACTAGGCAACAGTGAGTCACGAGATCGGAGGGCTCGCCATCGCCTCGAGAAGCCTCAGGCACTCCCGAGGCTACGGACTTATCCGTGCTCTCCTCTCTCAGTGGAGAGTCAGGTGCAATAGAACCTTGCATAACTCCTCGTGTCCTTCTACGAGGTGGCATCTTACTCCTTCAATGAAAACTTTTATGATTAGCTAAACTTCTTTTTAATTCTAGGTCCTATATGTATGCATGATGTGTATGTCATCTAATACAAACAATCAATTCATAATGCAACATTTAATCACATAACAAAACAATTTCCCTACTATGCATCCTAAGCCTAGGAGTGAAACCTAAGCTCTGATACCAAACAATGTTGGACCCCGTCTCCGAGGCCCAACATTCAGACCATACCAGGACACGCAAGCATAGAAGACCCATAACTCACCACAAAAGGGGAAACTTACAATAGAAAAGTTGGAAATGATTTTTAAGAAAATATGTTCCTTACGCTCTCACGGTTCTAGCGCCACTGAAAACGCTCAATTCGGATCAGAAATGAAAAAGTTATAACCAAAATAATCAAAACTGAACACTTTACTGACTTCGCGTCAAAATTTGAAAACCTTAGAGGCTAGCTTGCTGACCGGTTTCTTCATAAAACTTGTAGGTTTAGGTCTCTAGTTTAATTTAAAACAATAATTGCCCTAATCGGAGCTCTATAGCTCAAGATATTTCAAAATAAGTGAAATATATTCAGACTTTATTGACCGACTATCACACTTTGTTTTAAAACACCTTTTTCAATTTAAAAGCAAAACTGATAAATTAGGTGTAGAAATATAGAAAAATGTCTTAGAAATCCATCGCTTCGAAAATGGGGTCAATCGGAGATCTGTGCAAAAAGTTATGGCCCAAAGAAGGAAGAGGGGTCGATAAACAGAAGCAGACGATAAAACTGAGACGCAAAAGTCAACTGAGACGCAAAAAGTCAACTGAGACGCAAAAGTCAACTGAGACACAAAAATTCAACTGAGACGCAAAAAGTCAACTGAGACGCAAAAGTCAATTAAGACGTAAAAAGTCAACTGAGACGTAAAAACAGTAACTGCGTCTCACTTCTCCCCATAACGTCTCTACTTAAAAGATGCATAACTTTCTCCTCAGAACTCCAAATTAGACACGGTTTGATTCGTTGGAAAGCTAAGAGAAAAATCTACAACTTTTATGAAAATCACGGACTTAAACTTCAACCCTATAAGGGTCAAAAGTTGACTCAAAGCTTCAGCCTGAAATCTGCCATTTAGACAAAGACTCAGATCGACTCTAACAACTCACACTTTGCAATCAATACCTAAAAAATAGCTCATTACACCTCATGAACAAGCTCTACAGCTCGTCTAACACCTTTAACAAGTCTAAATGATCCTATTCAACCTAAAACAACCCAGAAATTTGGCTGAAAGCGCAAAACACTCAAATCTAACTCAAAGAGCACATCAGCCCAGAAATTTGCAGAACTTCAACAATTAATAATACTCATACACACCATTTTAAAACCATACACAGTACGCAAATCAACAAGTTCACATGAAGAGAGTATTAGAGCTCTCATTCTCATTCAAATCATAACAAAGATACATGCATAGCTTTGATTACATATTGGCATATTCATCAAGATCAAGTACAAAATACAAAAGATGAGATGCTCAATGATCAATATGCTTACAAAGCTATTCCAAAAGCTAGTTACTAACTTAATACAAAAGTTTCTAGGATTCTCGGAGTTATGCCCGATGCCTTGCAAGGTTCCGCAATCAACTAGAATTTGCACCTGAGGAGGAAGAATGGGGTGAGCGAAACACGGCTCAGTGGCTAACACGCTTATAGCCATCGAGTAATGGACCACACAACACAAAAAAAAGATCTGAAGCAATAGCAATTTATCATATGAAACAAAATAATCCAAAATCATCACATAGAGTAAAACATACGAATTTATATCAATCAACCACATATTATGCATCATAATCACAATTAAAAGATGGAATGCACACAATTGGCTCGAGAGTTTCTTAAACACAACGAATAAACCGAAGTTTATCATAAACACAACGAGTCCATTTTCGGATCTCGTGGGCCACAAGCGAGCTGCCGAGAGAAGGCTAGGGGTCAACGTGCACGTGACTAACGATATAGGTTCTCTCTTGCCCAATCACAACACAAAAATAACATTTTATGCTTCTTTCATTGTATCAAATCATCATAGTTTCGTTCTTTTCATTCAAATCAAGGGAAATACACTTTCAATATACTCACAATTAACAAAGATAACACACATAGGGCATTTGCCCATTACACAACAACTATAAAAATGTTACCCACCTATCGTAGAAATCTGAATTCAAGATTGCCCTTCCTCCTTGTCTTGAGTGGGGTTCTCTTGATTTTCTTCAATCAAAACACACTCCATTCACTAAATACAATCCAAAGGAAAGTCATAGCATTCAAGAAATCAAGCAATGATAAAATAAACTTTAAACCTAACCTACCCATAAGTCATATATGCTAGAATAACCATAACCTTAGTGAGAAAGTCCCTAAAATCCATAGATCTCACCTTCTCTTCCACTTTTCTTCAATCTCTACACAAACCCTAACTTCCATTTCATCTCATACTTGAACCTAACATAACAAGCCTAGAACTTACCTCTCACAAGTAGCTTCCTCTTCCTTTTTCTCCTTCTTTCTTCTTTCCTTCAAGCCTCCTACAGCTCTCCCTCTCCTTCTTGGCCGAAAACTCTTCTTGCTTGCCTTGCTCACGATTTCTTCTCTTCTTCTCCTTGGCTTTACGAAAACTTGCTTCCTACTCTTCCTTTAATTCCTTTTATATCACAACTTAAAGCCCTACTTCAAAACTATGTAGTTTTGATACTCCTTTAAGCTCTCTTGCATTTCCTTTTGGGCTCCCCTTCCTCCCAAGCCCACTTTACATTAAAGCTCATTCTTTCTAACAAACCTTTATTTGTCTCATATGGCTCTACACTTTAAGCTCACTTCTAATTAATCCAATCATACTAACTAATACCAAGGCTCAACATAGTCTATATATATCTATACACACATAATTGAAACAATTAAAGCAAAATAAAGAATAAGTTGAGTAAATTGATAAATCAATCAATAAAATATAATTAAAAAATATTTTAAAAAAATTTCGGGGCCCAACAGAGCGGCCCTCCCACTCTACTAAGTGCGAGGGCCCAATCTTTTTTTTTTTCTTTTTTTTCTTAATTTGTTAATTATTTTGGCTTAATTTTGTTATTTTGTCAATAACTTTTGCATCCGACATCCGATTGACCTGATTCTCGAGGCATCAGATTTGTGTAATATTTAATTTCATTTATTTGTAAAAGTGAGAATTTTTAGAGATGAAATTGACGTGGATTAATTAGGTCGAAGTGAGGGGATCGGGTAATTATTTTTCTGGTCCATCTTTTATTAATAATTGGACCTGTAGAGGTCCGAATTGAGTGATTTTGGTGTCAAAGAGTTTCTAATTTAGAGGAAAATTTTGTGACGTAATTTTTTAGAATAGTGCCAAGAATGTCACGAACATGCATTGTACACATTTTAATTGCTGCATGTGCATTATTAAATATTTCTGATTGTACATTTGGTAATGTTTGAATGTTTTGACTGGTATAGAGGAGCAGTTGAAACGTCATCCCACGGATGTTGCCGAGACTTTCAGGCATTAGCTCGGAAGCTATTTGTGAGTGACCTAGATGGTTCCTCAATTATTATTTGCTTATGCTTATACTTCTATGGAGAATAATAGTGGGATTGTGTTTTGATTATAGATTCCGGACAGAAGTTTCGAGATAGTGGGAGATTATGACATAGAAGTGCTGTTTGTCTGAGAATTTGGGACCTCCGTGTTTAAATGTGATTGTGATCTTAATGTGATTAATTGTGGATTATTTGTTTTGAATGTGATAATTTGGGATTGATTGTGATGTTGATATTGCTTCATTGCGACATAGGTATTCCATGCATAATCAGTTAATGACAGTTGTGACCGGAGCAGCCACCGAGAGTTAAAAACCCAATGTAATTGGGCCTCGAGCCTATAGTAATTTAGAGCTTCAGGCTCAACGATTAATGCTCCCATATTGGGACAGTAGTGATTCAGAGCCTCAGGTTCAATGATTAATGTGCCCTGATTGGGACAGTTCAGGCGCTCGATCACAACACCGAAATAAATTAGAAAAGTGTTACATGCGCATGTCATATGCATTTGATTTAATCATTTTGATTGAGTGAAAGGCAAAATGCCTTATGCTTCTGTGGTACCAATCATGTGATACTTCTGAAGGTGAATTATGAAACAACTGTGTTATGCTTGAGTGTTATATGAATTCAATTGGTTATGTATGTCTAATCGAATGAAATGTATCAAATTTTCTGTACTCGAGTGAAATTGTGAAATGTGATCAAATATGCAAGAATGTGAATATATGTATGTGAATTGATGTGTTGTATAAATTGAGTGAAACATCGATGATGGTTACCTCACTGAGTTCGCAAAACTCACCCAAAATTTACAATTATTTTTTAGGACCTAGAGGAATACCTCGTTAGACAACGGGCGTATAGCAACCGCATGTAAGTGAGAAAAGAGGTCGAGATCAGTTCGCGTCTGCATTAGTGTCTGGAAAAAAATGTATTTTTCTGAATTTTTTTATTAATGATTTGGTCAATTTATAAAGTCAACAAATTGTATTTATGAAAAGAGCCCCCGTGGCCGTTGTATTTACCGGTGAGCTTGTATGTTCATTGATTTCCACATAATGTATGTGTTTAAAAAAAAATTACTAAGTTTTGACTGAGTGATGTAGCACGCCACCCTTGCAGGGCACAGACTCGGATATCACCATCGATGTCGGGTTCGGATCATACGGGGGTGGGGTGTTACAGAATGAGAAGATTAAGGAACTGCAGGAACAAGATGAGTACTTGATCAAGCTTAGAAAAGAAATTAAAAATGGTAAGCTATCTAAAATATAGATAAAAGAAGATGGATTGATGGTGGTAGGTAACAAACTATGTATTCCAGATATGTTAGAATCGAAGGATGAAACTCTTGATAAAGTACACAATGCTCCCTATGCAATACACCTAGGAGTACAAGAATGTATAGAGACTTAAAAGAACACTTTTGGTAGAGAGGAATGAAGAAAGATGTTGTAGATTATGCTAGAAAATGCTTAGTGTGCCAGCAAGTTAAAGCAAAACATCAAGCACCTACCAGCAAGTTTAAACCTTTGTCTATTTCTGAATGGAAGTGGGAGAAGATTATAGTGGATTTCTTGATGGGATTGCCAAGGACTAGCAGGAAACATGACGCAATATGGGTGATTGTTGATAGGCTAATTAAGTCATCACATTTCCTGCCTATTAAATAAGTAGATTCTTTGAATGCCTTGGCCAAGAAATATGTGGATGAAATAATCAGACTTCATGAGATTCCAAGTTTTATAATCTCAGATAGAGATCCCAGATTTACCTCCAGATTATGGGAAAGCTTACAAGAGGCTTTGGGAACCAAGTTGCATTTTAGCATAACTTTCCATCCACAGAATGATGCCAATCTGTTGTAACATGATTTCCTTTCCATTTGTGATTGATTCGGACAGATTTTGGTCAGCTACACCTGATAGTCGACTACTCGAGGTGTTATAGTTGACTAGTACATTATAGTCAGCTTTGTCTTTAAAGAGTAGTCGACTAGTACCAATGTTTTTCCATGCGAGTTTCATCTCCGCTCTTCGAATAGTCGACTAGTGTAATGATAGTCGACTAGTGCACCTATCCAACTGATTAATAGTTGACTTGCAACTTGTTGGTCGACTTGTTTCATTCCCCAACTGATGAATCTAATTTTATTAGTCGACTTGCCACATTATAGTCGACTAGTACTGGATCTTGTGACAGATTTTGCATGATCTTCAATATATCTTGTTGGATCTCTTGCACATTGTCTATCTCTTGAATATGTCAAATTTGATTTGTATTCATTGCATATCAATCCAAAAATACTTGAAATAATTTCTTAATCAATTCTATACATTTTATTATTATCAAAACATAGAAGGATTTAATTTGTCAACCACCATTGGTCCAACATTATTGCGTATCTGTAAACGCTCTAGAAGTGTCCCTACACAGAGATTCAATAGTTTTCATATGATTATTATCATAATCTATCTTTTTCAATACTCCACTTCGTACTTGGTCTGAAGCATCATTTTCAAGAACTAAATCACTGTTATATAAGGGTAAAGAAAGTTTAGGTAGAGTAGTACACATAGTTTTAATCTTTTTTGCTTGTTCTAACAAATAAGGTAAGAATTCAAACCTTTTTTTCTTTCTTTAACAATATTTCAAGGTTTTGAATAAAATCATATGTATAGTTCAATACACCTAAAAAACTTTGAACTTGTCTTTTATCCATCAATTTATTAAGGAATTGAAAATTTTCTCAAGTATATATGGTTGTAGTTTGACACCTTTACCATCTATCTCCATACCAAGAAATTCTATGTTATTTTAACATATCTTAGCTTTTTTAAGAAAGAGCAAGACCATGCTTTGTACATAAATATGCAAAAGTATGAACATGAATAATATGTTATGCAATATTATCACTAGTTATCAAAATATCATCTACATAACAATGTATAAAATCGAGATATTTAAAAATATTATCTATTTCTCTTTGGAATATTTGAGGGCATTTTTAAACTAAAAGGAATTACTAACCATTCATAATGACCTTGAGGGTAGAAAATGCAGTATAAGGAATGTTATCTTTATTCATTTTTATTTGCCAAAATCCACTTTTACAATAAAATTTAGAGAAATTTTTTTTCCTCTGGTAAAATTTATCAAAGTTTCTGTATGAGGTAAAACGTATCCATCAAACATAGTATTATCATTTAATCGTCTATAATTTACTACCATTCTAGCTTTATTTCTAATTATCTATGTATGGTTTCTAACCATAAAAGCAGGAGAAGAATGGGGAGATGTACTAGGTTTAATAATCTTCAAAGTTTTTAACTCCAAAAGTTGTTTCTTAAATTCTTTTGTTCTTTATATCTCATGGTAGTAACCTTAATGACTTTCTATTTATCAATCATTTCTAATTTTCTTCTTCTTTATTTTTATCTAAAACTGTAAAGGATTATTCGAATAATTATGTCTTATTTTTGTTCGACAATTTCTAGTCCATCTTTAGTTTTTTATCTGTTGATATGGTCATTATTGAGAGATATAGATGATATTATTACTATAAGTTAGTTGTATCCCGTATTGAGTTATCCTATATGGTTGAACTTGTTCTAGGAAACTAGTTTCTAACATTATCTCTAAATTAAATCCTTCATTTTAAACTAGTAATCTAATGGCTATTTTAGTATCGTAATTTAATAGTTGTTTCTACAACAGTATCTATTTGGTGTATATCTCCATTAAAATTTATATACTAATAAGGTTCTGGTGGATGAAATTTTATCAAATTATTTATCAAGTTATTATTAATATAATTTCCACTTGCACCTGCATCTATTAAGATGCTGTAAGGAATATAGGCTTTACCATCAAAATATTCTCCTTTTATCTGGTAATTAGAACTTATCTTTTATCTATTCTTATAATATTATTTTTACATCTAGTATTGCTAGATACACCAATATCAGAATAAGATAGTCGAGGTATAAATCTATTATTTGACATTAGAAAAGGTTTTAGGATGAAGATCTAATAAAAGTCATTTTCCAAATGTTCTATATTGGCCATATACGGAGGATATATTGTTTCAACTTTAGAAAATAATTTAGGAAAATCAATAAGATCTTTATGGCAAAGCATTCTATATAAAGTGTATTAGACAAGGCATAAGATATTATATAAGTTATCGAATAAGGTATATTCCCATCTTTCATTAAATCTTTTCTTTTAAAATCTTGTATTAAAGAAAGAGTTTTATCAAAATCTTTATTATGTGTATTATAGGATATCTTAGGATATATATTGAACAAAAGTTTTGATATCTAAGATTTCCTCTAAGAATTCCAAGACAAGTTTCCTTTCAGTCATGTATTTTATCATCTATTATTGCAAGATTGATGGGACTATCAATTCCTTCGATAAATGTTGCTCTGATTATCATTTGAATTAATCCAATGATGTCTTCGAAATTTTAATCCAAGTTTATCTAACAAAGTCATATTAAGCCTGCTATAAGAATCTATAGAAAACATTGTATTTTGTATCATTTAAAGCATTTTTCTATCAATTAAAGCCTCTTGGCTATATTGGCCTTATTGCTCAAAAGTTTCTATTATGTTTTCTATTATTTAATTATCATTTTGACTATTAGAAGATTCTCCAATTTCACTCATCTATGTTAGAGTTTGAGGTATCTTCATATTTTGTTTAAGTTAATATAAAAATACTTTCTTTAGAAGAACAATCTTAAAAAGTAATAATTTGAACAAAATCTTCATTTTTTTTATCATTATATCTATGCCATCATCTATTTCGATTTTCTTTTATTAAATCTCTTAGGGCATTCATTAGCAAAATATTCTTTTCCTTACAGTAATAACACTCACATTTGGTTATCTTTTTATTTTGTCTTTTATTTACTCTTAACATAGTTTTTGAGGTTTATATCCTTCTTTTCTTATAATATCTACCTTCAAGTTTTTAAAATATTTCCTTTATCTTTGTATAATAATAAGGACTATTGCAACTAATCATAGTAAGCATCTTTAAATCATAACAACATAAAGAAGATTTATTTTTTAATCTTTTACTTTGTTTTAGTAATATAGTTTCTTTACATCATTCACTAAGTTTATCTTTTAAAAAGAAAAAATTCCTAAGGTATCTACTATTCCGGCTTATAAGTTGCTTCTAGTTTGCTTCCCATGGGTCAGGTATCTTAGAGTAAAACATTTTAAATAAAGATTAGTATTATCTACTTGATTATAAATATGATAATAATAATCAATAAAGATACAAATATATCTATTGATTACACACATATCACATAATTGAAGTCTTTGCAAAGCAATAACATATTTTCCTATTGATGTAGTATCTTTTAAAATATTCCTTCTCTAACAAATTCTAATATGAAGGCTTCAATAGCTCGAGTTATCAAATTATTAATATCCATATCGTTATTAAAGATGGGATTTTAAAAGTTTCATCTAAAATTTTCAAAAATCTAAGAGAGCTATTTAATAGAGCTTTTCTAGAAATTGTTTTGTAGTTTCATAATCCATTTTATTAATTGAGACAGCTACATGAAGAGCAATTTCTTATTTATCAATTGCTTTTTCTATATTTTGAATACAATCAATATCCAAATATATTCCAAAAGGATTTATAGATTTTGTTCTTAGTTTATCTATGGGTGTAAAATATGCTTATCTTGCATAACCATATGTGTTTCAACATAACTACTAATATGTCTATTAAAACTTTGTGAAGGAAATCTGGGAGGATTTTGGGAAGTACTAAAGATATCACTTATATTAAGATTTAAATTAACTTTTTATAAGTATATAGTTTAATATGAATTAAAGTTTCTAAATTTACTTTTTCTATCTGTTTGTTTAATTCTTCTATATTAGAATGAAATCTTGGAACAAAATTTTCCATTTATATATGATTAGGGGGTATTTTTATTTTCAGGATTAAATCAAATATCTGTTTTTCTATTGGATTTCTACTAGTGTCATCAGGGGCGGATCCAGAAATTTTTTTAAGTGAGGGCAAAATTTTAATAGAGATAAAATTTTATTTTTAATGGGGGCAAAATTTTAATAGGAGCAAAAAAAAAATTTGTGGGGGCAAAACTTAAAAAAGTACATTTTTTAAAAGAAATCTGTTGGAGGCAGTGGGGGCAAGTGGGGGCCATTGAGTGCCATTATCTGTTTCTTTTTTATTTATCATTCTTAGCAAATTATGTAAATGGGTAATTTGCTCTTGTAATTTTGTTATATTCAAATAATAATTTTACCATAGTATTCTAACATTTTTGAATTTCAGCCATATCAATATCTATTTTAATCCTTCATATTTAATTTTAAATATTTATCTTCCTCCATCCAAATGATCAAATTTATAATGATTACTTAAACCTTAAATGACTTTCCTTTTTTAAATCTTTACATTGTTGATATTTTTGCTCTACGTTTTCAACTTTGGATCATTTAGATGGAGCAACTACATCTTACGTCGAACATCCATGACATTATAAAGGGCTATCAAAGATAAACTTCCTATCATTGATAGACTCAAGTCAACAAATATATAGCTCCCAAATTGACGTGTTTTGCGTAAGAAGGCACAGTAGAGTGGATCAGATTTGTTTTTTTTAAATGCACACTGGAGAATGATAATGGGAAGATGCAGTCTTAAGGATCCTCCAGCATATTTGCATCAAATTGTTCAGTGGAGTTCAGATATGACACAAAAATGAAGTAAACATATGGTGTTAGTATGTACTCCTATTCTATCTAGTTAAATCTACTTAGGATGGGGCGAACAAGCGCATTTTCTGCAAAACAAATCAAGGCAGAGAACTTTTTTGTAGGCAAGTGCTCCACAGGATCAGGTTTCACATAATCCAAATGTCCGCCGCTATCACCAAGTAGTGGAACATTTTAGTTTGCTTTGCAGTTTCCCATTATGTCTTCTAAAATCATATCCATCAGATTGATTTTCTGTGATTGGTGTTGCCTTTTCCTAGGCCCTGATGGCTTTTTGTGTAACCTTGTTTCAATCGTGTTGGCAGCCTTTTAAGGCTTAATTAAATATTCCCGTTTTCCAAAAAAAATAAGCAATAAAACGACGACATCATTTTTACAATCTGCAATACTATATCTTCGTTTTAATCCGCAACATAGTTACATGAATAAGCGAGATTGCTGATCCATCTTGATCGTAATACTAATACTACACAATGACTAGTTTTATTTTTTCAAAGTTGTCCAATCGACAAATTATGCCTGTGCTGCAGAACATGAAGGGTTAGATGTACTTGAAGCAGCTTTTCTGTAAGTGTTCGAATATCTGAAGAGCTACTACCATTTACAAAGTTGCAAGGCAGACAAATAATAATAGGATATGCAAGCATGGATCCCACGGTTCAGACCCCCAAGCAAAATAGTCAGATGTCCTTAGCATTTAAAAAAAAAAAATCAAGCTACGGTGGAAAGGAAAATCCCAATACTACGCAAACAGACACTTATGACATAAAGTCATCAAGATAAGAAAGAGGTGTTGACAGCTGAATTTGGTAGTTGAAAAACTTGCTTAAGACTTTTCTTTTGGTTTACTCTGTGTCCTTTGTACCTGACAAACAAGGCTATAGAACTCATAAGTTAAATTACAGCATTTATGGAAAAAGAATTACCTCCACATGAGATTTACATAATCAAATATCTGAAAACCATCCAAAGCATACTAGTCCAAATTACTGAACTCTCATTGCTGATCAGATCAGCTCAGAGTCAGTTTGGAGAAACCTTTGCTGGACAACAAGTGCTTCAGCTTGAATGCAGTTAACCAATCTTTTGTCCATCGGTCCACTCAACGAGTACTTCAGAAAAGGAGACCCTATCCTATTGAAGGGTAAATGTCTGAATTTAAAGGCTGAAGTTGCCCATTTTTTGACAATTCTTCCAAACTTCTGATGTCCTGTTGCAAATGTGTTGCATGCAAAATAGCATGCTCAAGAACTAGAGGGTCATCAGGAGGATTCTGTAGAAGCGTAAGCAAGGTCCGCCGATAAATTTGAGATGTTAGTAATGGCCTTGCAACTTGTCGCTGTTTACATAGGATTGCCACCTTGATGACATGCTTGCAAACATTACCTAGCCTTGAGCAGGGGCAGTCGCAGAGGGAGAACTCAGAACCAGGACTATGGATTGTATACACCAAACTTCTGTTGGTTTGAGAAATGACTTTTGCAACTTGGAGATTTTGCTCATCGAATATCACATCATTATCAGGTATGAGCAGACCCTGATTCCAAGCATTTTTTAAAAAAGACTCATCTCTCGCATTTGCAAAGAATCCAGTCTCTAGACTGTATTGATCTAACCAATATAAGGAGAGGAATTCAGTTGTCAGTATGTGGACCAACCAGTCAATTCTTCGAGTGTTGTTCACGTCTTGCTCATTCAAGAACTTGGATTTAAGCCTTAGGTGATAGGATTCAATTGCAGCCAGGAGCTCCATACTAGCCATAGGGATAGACCTTAAGGAATTAACCCATAAATCTGGAACAATAAAGCTTGAAAAATAAGTCTGAGAAATGGCAAAACTTTGTAGTTTGAAAGGCCATAACCTTACTTTATAAGCAACACCTATAACAACTATCAGAGCTGTTCGTCATTCCAGTAATAATAAATGCTATTGAAGAATGCTGATTCATCATGCTTAGACTAAAGTTGAACAAACCATGAACTCATCTACTCCAATTTGATCGATTGTATGAAAGGAAAGCTCATAATACTGGTAGCATATAAATGGATAAGAAAACATATTTTGATAATGGAATGATTATAAGAGTTAAGACAACACAAAAAGATTCTTTGCAGCAAATGAAAAGATGTGCTCTATAAAAAATATGGTCAAGCATAAAAGAGACACACACCTATACAAGGCACCCATTTTCTTTTGAAATATTCCATAAATATACTTTGGTCCACATAAACATGCATGAACTCCTCAACAGCATCTGCTACTATTGGTCCACTTCTTCCAGAAAATAAAATGCACCCCAAGTGCTTAAACATCTCTTTCTGCACATCAATGTTACAGCATTTCTTAAAGATGCTTCTTATCAAAGCACGGCGACCACGCCAAACACAAAATAGAACCCAACACTGGAAAGCTTCTCTGAAAATACAGAGAATCATTGAATTGATACCACTTTTTACGTCAAACTCATGCAGATTTACTTGGATAATCTGTTTAAGATTTTACCTTACAACAGAAACATCCAAGGAAGGATCATCCACTAAAAAGGTGTTTGGTTTCCACTTGTGATCCTTGGTTCTGACTTTCTCAGTTAGTGACCTAACCCATTTCTGCATATCTTGACTCCGAAATGAGGATGCAATGACCCAAGCAACAGGAATTGCATTTTGAGATGAATCAAAAGCAAGTAAAGTGCACAGAGGATGCTGTCATAGGAAAAGGGGGAAGGAAGCAGCACGCATAAGTAAAAAACGTACAAACTAGAATAAGCATGTAGAGATGAAGCTTCTTTCTAGTTTTTAAGATGGGAAAATTCATCCTCAGCCATAACAGATATTTGAAGAAGTTCTGGTCTAACTAGATGACCATTGACAGATGTTCCATTATTCTGAAGGTCATAACTAAGAATCCACATTAAAATGTTTCCAACACAAAGGAGGGATCGTGCCTTAGAAGCAGGATCCTTTAGTATAGTTGACTTTAGCTTTTGATAACCCCCTTTGTTTCAGTGAACTCCACAATAATGGAGAACCACCACCAAAAATGGTAGTAATTTTTCTTATCTGCTTTTCCCCTAAAACTTAAATTACTTGGCATTTTGGGAAGCACATGCAAGACTTAACAAAAAAAACATTTTGCTATCATATTGTGACCCCAATAAATCTATACAACGAAATCGTAATATTCAAGTCTTTCTATCAGTTGGGACTGAAACTAACAGCACTCCAGAGCCCTAGCTTTGATATAAGTTCAACTGTCTTTTTCACAGTACCTACATATCTACAGGCGCTTGTGCAAGGAAGAGAGTGATAGACAGAGACCCAGCATGTTACCTTCAAATTCTTTCTCACAAACATTGAATGAAAAGCTAATGAACCATGATGTCCATAATGGATCATTTGCTGCAGCTGCCAATCTGTCTGTATTCCCAGGATGAATGGTTCTGTACCAATGTTGTCTTGGAAGAAGAAAACAAGCTTCTGATGGCGCTGAACCCACATCCTTACACTCAGGTTATCATTTTCATGCAATTTATGGCATACATTACGAACAACCCTCTCCATGTTACGAACGTCATTTCTAGTAAGGAAATCATCACGACTATGAGGACCACCGTGACCCTGCACCACCTCCATGTGATGCTGGATTATATCGTCCAAAGATATTCCAACATAGAGCATAGACATCACTTTCTGGCGTAGTTCTTCTGAAATCCTTGGAGCGTACATTGCTCTTGTGCCAATAGCATCCAGATCCAGTACTCCATGGCAAGGGCCCCCAATTTTATCTACATGTCTTCTTTGATTGTATATGATAAGTGCAAGGAGAGGGCGTATATACAAACGTTTTACAGTAAAATGGCAAAGGCAACCTCTCATCATATGGCGCCTCCCTGGCCTGCTGCCCTTACCAGTTGCAGGTTTGGTGTTAGAGCCATCCCCAATACCAGATTCATTATCTCGATAATCTTCAGGTCCATATGAACACCAATATCTGAAAGATCGCCAAATATAAATAGCATGTTAACTGTTAAATGGATGAATCCAATGGTTGCATTAAGAAGTACCGACCTTCAAAATAACTTTGACATGTTAAATCAATAAAGCACAGAGAACCTAAGACTGGCAATCCATCAGCAGGAAAGAAAAAAGAAATTTTCACACAAGTTGTCAACCAATTATAGAAGTGGTACATAAAAGCCCTTGGCAGGCCGAATATTCAAAAAAGAGAATGACATATTTGTTGTCTAAACTAAACATTCAACAACTGGAAGAAGGTTATATTCAAGCACCAAACTTACAGTGTATATTCTAGATAGCCATCAACCCTTGGTTTGATAATACTACCTTCAGATCTTTTCCTTCTCGACTCAATTCGAAAGCTAGCAGGGCATTCAGCATTTGAAGATTCTCCCTTTACAAAATCATCCACTCTAGCAAAAGGTATAAGAGCAATGTCATCACCACCTTGGCGACCACCTTCTACCTTTACCCACTTGATTTGAGAAGCTGAAAACTCTGCAAAAGGAGGATCTTGCACTGAAAGATTAAGAATGTCTTCCATTCTTGGCATCTGCTTTTCAAGTTTCAAGAATGAGATATCAGACATGACAGCTTACCCATCTTGAGAAAAGACATCAAGAATAGCCTACCTTTAACATTATCAGGGTTTGATTTTTGACTAATACAATTATACAAGACAGCGGCAAGTGCAAAAAACCAACCACATTAATCACAATTGCTCCGATACCCCGCAGTTCACAATCAAATCAATATAAGAAACTAAAAAAAAAAAAAACCAAGGAGAGATATTTGAACCTACTTTCTACTTTTGATCATGTCAGCTCTCATCAATGAAAGTATCTTAAAACAGACAGTAGCAAATAAATAAACAAGTGGACTCATTTTTCTGTCCGATATATAACTAGACAATAAGAAGAGGAACGGAATTTAACTAAAAGAGACCATTTAACTCCTGCATTCAATACCCAATTAACAATTGCCACACAAAATTACCTTTGGATCATGTCCCTTCATGCTCCTTCTTTTAGAGATACAGAACAACAATCTATCAACCCTTTAACAGCATATGACGCAAAACAAAAGAAAAGGCGAATTTATTAGAAAATTAAAACTCATAATATATGAGACGTGGAAAACAAAAAACGAAAGTTAAAAATCAGTAGCCCTAAAAGTTCACCCAATTACTTGGAGATCACAAACTAGGGTTCGGCTCGCTTAATAAGAAATGAAACGGTTGAAAAAGGTGACAAATGAGAGGATCCAGAGTCGAAAATTGACTGGAAATAAGTAAAGTTGCTCTACACAGAACGAGGGAATTGTGATAGACAGAAAGGAGAATTGACGTGTGGTCGAAAAAGAAGCAATGCATTTGAAAGAAAATGGAAAACAAAGAACTGTGTCTGTATTCGTGGAAGTAAAATTCACAAGTAAGAACAGCGCGTCAAAATCAAAGTGGCCAACAAAGTGTAAATGCTAATTTTCGGGATATCACAATTTTGTAATGCAAAGTTAAAAAAAAAAAAATGTTGCCCACTTTTATGTTAATTGGGCTTAAAATTGTGATATATACCTTAATATTTTCGAAATAAGTCCCTGTAATTATCTCTACTATCACTTTCACCTCTTATTTAGATACAAAGGGACAAAAATGATATTAGAGATAAGGTTTATTTAAAACATTTTGCATAAGATAAAAGTGAAAATCAAACATTTGGGTAATGTTACAAGAACTCATTTTAAGATTACATTAACCTCTAATTGATCTACATTGCTTAGTTATGATATCACTAAAATTGCCAAAACTTAACTTTTAAAATTTTGGTGCGATCGTTATTATTTTGAAAATATTAAAAGTAATAGGATACTATAAATAACAACAAAGAATAACTTAAACTTTTTACTAAACGTTAGGAGGCAAATCATATTTTTGGACTCTTAATTGATTATTAGCCATAATAATAAAAAGCTTTCATATGACTAAATTCTTAAATTAATAAGGTTTTAATATGAAATGTGATGATAATTGACATTAGAAAGGCCTAAAAATTAACATAAATATCAATGGAAAATACAAAAACCTTATAAAATCTTAAAACATTGGAAATACGTGTTATGATATCCTTCATTTTATAAAAGAGGTATAGAGTGGTGAAATTCATTGAAAGACAAAATAGAAGTTTTATAAGTTATTAAAGAGTTAACTAAACTAGTCATTCAATCATGTATAAAATATACACAAAAGGGTCATTAAATTAGTCACGAGGTTGTCGAATGATTAATTAAAATGGCACAACACTTAATCTTTGATAATTATTGAAAAGAAGTTAATTGTTTTCCTAAAAGAAAGGTTATCATATAGTTAGGCTTATATTCAATTAAAAGGTTAAGGTATTAGTAAGACCCTTACCATAATAATAATTATCTTAATTAAAATTAAGATGAAACTTTTTGATGACTAAGGGTGTTAAGTTATGACATCTAGTTGAAAGAGCATCAATAGTATCAACTTAAATTAACGTAGAACGTAATAATACTAAAAGAATGACTAAAAAAGAAAATGAACGGAACTTAAGTGATAAGAAATAATCGTTATAAGAACCTCAAAACCTAAGGTGAAGAGGTAAAGAGAGAGGAATTCCCTTTGCCTCAATCTCCTAACTCCATTAAAAATAATCCCTATAAGAACCTTAATACCTAAGGTGAAGAGGC
The DNA here is from genome assembly GCA_029891385.1 of Erythroxylum novogranatense. Classification (NCBI taxonomy): domain Eukaryota; kingdom Viridiplantae; phylum Streptophyta; class Magnoliopsida; order Malpighiales; family Erythroxylaceae; genus Erythroxylum; species Erythroxylum novogranatense. The sequence goes on along the minus strand of CM057234.1, from coordinate 40,193,010 downwards.
ATAGAGAAAGGAAGTCCCTTTAACTCAATCTCCTAACTCCATTAAAAACAATCTCTATAAGAACCTTAATACCTAAGGTGAAGAGGTATAGAGATTGTATTAGCTCTTTATAAGCTAAAAGCAAGCAATAGTAGAATTTATGCAATAAAGTTCTTAGATCTTAGGGAGAATAAATGACTAAATTAAATGCAATTGTTTTTGCTTTGTTATATTATCCTTAATTGATATTTCTAATTCTCTAAGGAATTATTCAATTGAATCTTTAAAGTGCTTCTAAGGTTGTTTAGTAGCTAAAGTGGATCAAGCTGAGATAAATGCATCTGTTATGAATCCTTTATGCGGACTAGATGCCCTTACCATAGCTAACTTTTGAGAGAATAAAGGGAGTGTTTTCCTTATAACCTCTAACTTAGCAATAAATAAAGCTCCTGGTAGATCATTGACTTTACTACTGAAGTAAACATGAAGGCCATACCTCCTTTTAAACTTGATGAAGTTGTAGCTAATGTTATGGCTTTCTCAAAAGAGATATCTTCTAAGTATACCCTCGAGTCCACTAAATTGGTCAATTCCCCTTTAACTCAGGATTCAAGCACAATAAAGAAAAGGGAATAATTCAAATCAATCACAAAGAAAAGAATGGTAGAAAACTTAAAGGGGAGGGCTCTTATACCCCAACCACTTAATAGTCATTTCCTAGAATGTGAGGGGCACAAATTACCCAAAAAAAGGTACCTAGCAATCTATAATTATCCACACATCCCACTACCATAAGGCAAATACCCGAATACTCGAAGGATATTTAAGTACATTGTAACATCCCATTACTGATGGGATGGGTAAAATAGTAATTTGGGACGGGTTATGAGTATGTAAACTAGTCTCGGCATGTTCATGCATAATATGGCCTCCATATATGCATAAATTGTAATTTTTGTATATAAACATGATTGTACATGCATTCATAACATTTCCCGACATATGTGTTTATTGTGAAAGACATATGATTTAGTGCTTAAAAATTGAATTGGAGTGGATTTTTCTGTGTTTTACATTTTTGTAGAATTTTAAAAAAATTTCTAAAATTTTTGGAAGAAAATTTCTAGACTGGAAAAAAATGTCAAGTGGCAGACTGACTGATTTTCAGTAGTAAAAAAGTACTGTCCAATGGCACTGAAAATTAGACACATGACTTTAGGAATTATGCATTTGGAGCTATTGGAATTTGGAGAGAAATTGGACTAAAAATTAAATTATTTTGGAAAGGAAATAAATGAATCCTTACAAATAAGACAAGTAGCAAGTGACACATGTCACTTGCCTACTTAGTCTTATGCTTAAGTGTTTTATAAATATCCTAACTTGGAGAGCCATCCACGACTCTTCTAGGTTGAAAGAGTAAAAAGGTGATTTTAAGTGCTTTCTTTCTTCTCTCCTTTGTGGTTTCTTCTCCTCCTTCTTTCGTTGGTTTTCATCCTCCATACAAAAAGTTCCCCCTTGTTACCTACTTGCTCCTTCTTTCTTCACACACAAATCCAAGCTTAAGCCTCCTACATCCCTTAAAAATGGAGAGTGTCGTGTATATGAAGTGAGGTAGAGGAATTTGGGAAAAACTTGGAAGATTGAAGCTTTGGAGCTTGTTTAGGTGAGAACTAAGTTATATGTGCTTAATTTAGTAGTTAGAAGCATTTATTGTGCTTTATTGTGCATTAATTTCATGAAGTTTGTGTGTTAATTGAATGGATATAAGTTTATGTTTGTGTAAGGATAAATGACATGGTAGGTGAAGTATGTGAATTTAGTGTTTTGGATGGGTTTTGATGATGATAGATAAGTGGTAATTAAAGTAAGAAACTTGTGAGTGTGTGCTGCCAATTTGTGACTATTTATTCAAGTGAATGGCTTGATGAACTTGTGGCTGATTTCTCACCTAAAGTGGATGCTTATTGATGTAGGAATGGTGTTAGAATGAAAGGAGTAGAGTTAGGTATAAAATCTGGAAAATTTACCTTGAGTATGTTTCAGGTTTTTGGTCATAACTTTTGATATGGTTATGCTATTGAGTTGAGGTTTGTCTTGAATTAAACTTGAGAAATTTGTCTAGAGTTCTTATGAAGGAAGTTATGTCCAATTTTTGCTTGAAAGGGGTGGAATTTTGCTTTGAAAGTAAGATATGTGTGTAGGATGAACAGTGGTGCTTTTAGCATTGAAAGATTTATGACCAGAAACTTTGGAAATTTTTCTAGGCTAAAGTAGACTGAGTTTGTGAATTTGGTCTTCATGAAAGTTGAAGATTTGCTTGTTAACTTTCTATCGCCACTAAGTATGAAATTTTTCAATATGTAGGTTGAAATTTATGGCTTGATTATTTTTGGATGGTAATTGATGTATTAATGTGTTTTGGTGTGTGTAATGTCTCTAAGTATGGATTTTGTGGTTACTGTGTTCTGAAGCTAATTTTGTACTATTATGCTTAAAATTAGCTCAAGTGATCTTATGGAAAGTTGTAGAGGAATGTTGTAGCTTTGTAATGAGGTATAGTATGCGAATTTTTGATGTAGGGATTGTAAGTTATGAATTTTTAAAGTTTAGATATGGTTTAGGTTCTATGCTGTCTTAACACTCTTTAACAGGACATCCACAATAATGGGAGAATTTGATCTAGTTAGAGATAGAATTTGATTCTAAGTTTTTTATGAGAATTGTAGCATGTTTCCTGATCTTTTCCGTTATATAGAGTATGTAATTTTTCGATAATGGGATAGAAAGTTATGCTTTTTGGAAGATTGTGTTACTGTTAAGAATGACTTATATAGGCAGAAAATTTAATTAAGAATGCGATTTGTTTAGAGGTTGAATTTGCTTCCAAGTTGTGCATGAAAGTTGTGGAATATGTTTTGCTTTTTTGATTGATATAAAACTTGGAATTTTTGGCAAAGGGGATGGAAAGTTATGATTTTTGGAAAAATGTTGTACTGTTTTGTACTGTTGTGAATGTTAATGTGAAGGCAGTAGCTTTGATTGAAGTTTTGACACCCTTAGAGATGAAATTGGTTTTCAAGCCCTTCATGAAACTTGTAGGATTTTCTGTGATCTTTCCAATGAGACCTCATTTGTGATTCTTGGACAATGGAGTAGAGAATTATGATGTTTAGAGTTTTAGTCATTGTGTAGGATGATGTTTATCTGACAGATACTTTGAGGTGGTTTTTGATTCTTTTAGAGGTAGATCTGGTTCTTAATCTCTTCATAGAATTTGTAGAGTTTTCTTTTATCTTTCCATTGATACCACGTTTGTTCAATTTGAAGTTCTGAGTAAGAAGTTATGAATTGGAGAAGTTGGGTTGTCGGAAAAAGAAAAGACCAGAGTTTTCCAAGTCAACCACTGTAGATGACTTAGTCGACTAGGAGGTCTTTGACTAGTCGACTGATGCATGTAATTTTTACATGCATTAGTAGTCAGGTTTTTCTGACCCGACCTCTCTCCATTCGTTTGCTTATAACTTTTCCATCCAACCTCCGATTGATCTAATTTTTGAAGTGTTGGATTCCTAAGACAATCCTCTACCTCTACATGAAAATTTATGAATTTTGAGATTAACTTAAAAAAGATTGATTAGATCAAAGTGAGAGGATTGGTTGGAAAAGTTTGACCATACTTCAATATTTTGGTGATATCTCGATCTGTAGCGATCCAAATGAGGTGATTCTTGTTCCTAATTAAAATAGAGACATGGGGCTACAATTATCTGAAGGAATCAATTTTCTATTCAGTCTCTAAGATGTTCTATTTCTAGAGTGAAATTGGGTATAGTATACAGTCTCGGCTTAGCAATAATCTGACAATGTTTGGGCCATAACTTTCAGATTTCTAAACCAAGTTGAGTGATTTCGGTGTCAATGAGTTTCTAAAATTTAGAAGAAAATATTGTGACATAAATATTTGGAATAGTGCCGGGAATGTCACAAACATGCATTATACACATTTTAATTGCTACATGTGCATTATTAAATATTTCTGATTGTGCATTTGGTAATGTTTGTATATTTTGACTGTTATAGAGGCACTTTTGGAACGTCAACCCACCGACATTGCCGAGACTTCCAGGCATTAGCTTCAGAAGCAAATGGTGAGTGATCTAGACGGTTCCTCAATTATTATTTGCTTATAATTCTGTGGTGAATAATGGTGGGATTGTGTTATGATTATGGATTCCGGACAGAAGGTCCAATGTATTGGGAGATTATGACATAGAAGTGTTATTTGTGTGATTTAATGTGATTAATTGTAAACTATTTGTTCTAATGTGATAATTTGGAAATGATTGTGATGTGGATATTGCCTTATTGTGACATATGCATTCCATGCATGAATGCATGATCAGTTAATGAAAGTTGTGACTGGAGCAGCCACCGAGAGCTAAAACCTCAATGTATTTGGGCCTCGAGCCTACAGTGATTCCGAGCCTCAGGCTCAATGATTAATGCGCCCATATTGGGACAGTTTTAGGCGCTCAGTCACAACACCGTAATAAATTGGAAAAGTGTCACATACGCATTTTATATGCATTTGACTTGATCTCCTTGATTGAGTGAAAGGCAAAATGCCTTATAGTTATGTGATAACAATCATGTGGTACTTCTGAATGTGAAAATTTGAAATACCTGTGATATGTTTGAGTGTTGCATGAAACATAATGGTTGTTGTGACCAGAGTCGCCACTGACCAGAGCTTTAAGCTCAATGAGTGAAAATGAGCCTTGAGCTCATAAGTGATTCAGAGCCTCAGGCTCAACGTTTAATGAGCCCTGTATCCACCAACGGATAAGGGACAGTTATTAATGAGCCATACAAGGGACAGTTTAGGCACTAAGTCACAGCAAAATAATAAATGGAAAGTGAATTTCATATGCTTGTATCAAATATGAACAATATGAATGTGGAATTCTGTAGATGTGTGTGTGAATGTGCATTATGAAATGATGTTTGACGTATGCAAATTGTGTGATGTGACTGAGTGAACCATCGATGATGGTCACTCACTGAGTTTGCAAAATTCAACCAAAATTTGCAATTATTTTCAGGACCTAAAAGAATACCCCGTTAGACAACGGGCATATAACATCTGCTTGTGAGTGAGAGAAGTGGTCGGGATCAGTTCGCGTCTGTATTAGTGTCTGATAGAATTGTATTTTTTTTCTGAATTTTTGTATTAATGATTAGGTCAATTTGTAAGTCAACGGACTGAAATAAATTGTATTTATGAAATTGGCCCCTGTGGCCACTGTATTTACCAGTGATTATGTATGTTAATGATTTTCCGCTAGTGTATGCTTATGTTTTCAAAAGAAAATTATACTGAGTTTTGACTGAGTGATGTAGCACGCTACCCTCGCAGGGTACGGACTCGGATATCATCATCGATGTTGGGTTCGGGTCATACGGGAGTGGGGTGTTACATATATACCTTATGATAATGGTATGTTGGAGTAAAAACAAATCCAACTTACACATGGCATCATCTAACATACTCCAAAGTCACTAAATTTTAAAACAAAACCATTCATTCCATTCATTAATAAAGCTTACACTATTTCCACCAAACAATATTTACAAAACCTTGTACAAATTCTAGTAAAACTACAAAAATAATGCTAGAGCACTTATGGTGTCAGCTGACAGACCTCTGAGCCATTTCTCTGTCCAAAAGATTCCTTAAATCCTAACTAAGGAACTAGGTCTCCTGTCTCGTACCTAAAAAGCCACATTGTATTTTTTGATGAGTTTTGCAAATTCAATGAGTGAACCATCATTGATGAATTCACCGGATCATATACATACATCACATAATACACAAATATTCATTCTAACCTACAATTATTATTCAAAAACTCACACAATATGGTATAACATTTAATCATTGCAAAACAGATCATATATAACAAATACATATGCACATGAGACTTATTTTCGTTCTTATTGTTGTGACTGAATGCCTATCACATAATTATACAAATACTGGCCCATAGGACTTAGTCAAAACAGAATCACGGAGCATAGCTCTACGTGCACACACATATATCACGGAGCAAAGCTCTACATGGAAGTGCTTCATACTGGCAACTTAAGTCACAATGCCTTTATCTGAGCATGCATTTTTATGAAATGCATCAAATATTGAATATGGCATATAAGGCAATCACAAATGATGCTCAAACAAATCTCATAATCATCGGACCTAAGTTCGGCATTCAACTTTCGTTGAGAATTCACATAACATTTAGAATTTCATAGCAATCAAAGCCGCAATCAAAACACTTCCAACACATTCCCAAATATTGATCTCCTCGGACAATTAAAGTCTGGAATTCATAAACAAATCGTAAACAATTTAATAATGTTGGAAATTTAAACAAATCAAATTAAATCAAATCAATCCTAGGAAATCATCTAGGTTGACTCACAGTATGCTCCAATAAGCTATTGTCTGGATGGTCTGGCAATGTCCAACTAACGTCCAATGTGCTCCTCTAAAATATACAAAACACATTCACAAATATCACATTTTTGCACAAATGCACAAGTGTTCTTTTATGCATATCAATGTATAGAAAGTATGCACAATGCATGTTCAATGACAATTCCGAGGTACAATATTGCGATCCTTATCAAAAAGTCATTCAGATATCAAAGCCCTTATTAATGCCATGTATATTTACAATTGGATCGAAACAACACATTGTCAAACAATTTCATAACTTCATTGACTACTTGAGATTTTTCCTCTAATACACATACGGGTCAACTTTCCATACTAAATATGATAAGGTAAATGACCAAATTATGCAAAACTTCCCCTGTAAAGTTGTTCTCCAATGCATCAAATTTCTATTGACATCAAAATCATTCAATTTGGTTTAGTATACTAAAAGATATACTCAAAATATTTTAGACTATTCTTAAGCTTCAGCAGAATTCTTACCTCAACTTCCAACTAAAACTTGAAAATATTAGAGACAGAATTAAAACTCCATTTCTTCATAATCATTGTAGCCCTATGTCTCTAATTTACGCCAAATCAAAAATCATCCAATTTGGATAACCACAAAGAAAGTTATGGTCAAAATACTAAAGTATGTTCGAACTATAAAGGATGAGACTTCGCCGCAATGAGAACAAAAAAGATGACCGCGGCGAACCCTCCAAAAACCAGATTTTCTCGAGAATTTTGAAAAGATCACTGCGGTGAACTCAAGAGTTTTGCCACGGCAAACTAAAAAGAGTTGGCTGCGGTGAATCAAAGTTGGCCGCGACAATTTTTCACAAAGACTCGTCTTCCCCACTTTCCATATTTTAAACCCAGATTTCACTTTCTCACACTATAATAATTTCTCATTTCTATCCATTCTTCAAGTTTATTCTCACATCAATTAACTCAGATAACACTCAAAACAATTTTTATCTCATCAACATACAATTTAAAATCCAAGATTCACACTTAAACATCAACTTCACTTCTACAGATAAACAACGGGCACAATGTATGCATGTACCATTTCGGCTTTTCTCAAAACCTGAATGGAGTATATACATATCTTCCAATCTAGAGTCCATTCAACACCATTTTAAACAATTATTAACTCTCAAATTAATCATCTAATCTATTTAACACCGAAACCAAACTTCTCAATCCCATGTATGCATGTATATTCCTACACCATAAAATATCATTAAGTTACTTACTTGTTTCAGCTTTTATTTCCAGCAATACGAATAACTCACAAACAACCATCAAAAGCAACTCAATGATCGGTGATGAACAAACCAAGCAGAAAATTCTTCAGATGCTCAAAAACTACCGTAAATCTTCCTAGTGTTTTCTTTTCAAAACATAAAATACGTAGGTTCTTTGCATGTCATACATTTGTCACCACTAGTAGTCTACGTGACACCATACATACAAGCTATTTGTCCCAATTATAGGATGCCATGTGTCACACCATAATTGGCCAATAAATCAATATTTTTTTTTCTAAATTTCACCAAAAATACCAAAATATCCTAAATAATGTCAAAGAATGCATGTACAATCATATGAATGTGCAAAAATGTGTGTGACACAATTAATTTATGCATGATGTGCATTTTCCTAATTTCTCAGAAATTTCTCAAAATTCACAATTCTAACTCTAACATGAGTGACGGGATGTTACAACTCTCTCCTCCTAACAAAATTTTTGTCCTCGAAATTCTTACCTGAAGGACCAAATAGGTAGGGGTACTGATTCCTTATGTGCTCCTCCGTTTTCCATGTGGCGTCTTCACTCGAATGATTCTTCTAAAGGACTTTTACCATTGGGATCACTCGGTTCCTCAGTTGCTTATTCTGATAGCCAATTATCTTCATAGGTTCCTCAACATAACTCATATTACTAGAGACTTCAATCTCTTGAGTCTATATCACATGAGTTGGATCCAACTGATATTGCCTAAGCATACTCACATGGAACACATATGTATCTGAACTATTTCCGAATGTAAGGCTAACTTATAAGCCAATAGTCCAATTCTTTCAATTATCTCATATGGACCAATATACCTCGAACTTAACTTCCCCTTCTTGCCAAATCTCAGTACACCTCGCCAAGGTGATACTCTCAGAAATACTTTGTCACCAACCTGGTACTCCATATCTCGCATATGTTGATCCACATAGCTTTTCTGTCTATCTTGTGCCATTTTAATTCTGCTACAGATCAATTTCACCTTATCAACTGTATCCTGAATCAACTATGGGCCTTTGACAATTCGTAGACCCTCTTCATTCCAATATAAAGACGAACAACACTTCTTGCCGTACAACGCCTCGTATGGAGCCATACCAATAATGCTGTGATACTGATTGTTGTAGGCAAATTCAATCAAAGTTATATATTTATTCCATACTCCTTGAAACTCCAAAACATAAGCTCTAAGCATATCCTCGATAGTCTTGATCGTTCTCTCACTCTGACCATCTATCTGAGGATGAAAGGCTGTACTAAAGTTCAGCTTGGTACCCAAGGCTGTCTGTAGACTACCCCAAAATCTCGAGGTAAATCTAGGACCCCTGTCTGATACTATGGACACTGGATCCCCGTGTAACCTCACAACTTCTTCCACATATCGCCGAGCCAACTGATCTAATAAATAATTCTCCCTCACTGGTAAGAAATGAGCCGATTTGGTTAGTCTATCCACAATGACCCAAATGGCATCATGTTGCCTCGGAGTCATAGGCAAACTCATAACAAAATCCATCGTGATTCATTCCTATTTCCACTCCGGAATAGGTAACGAATGTAATTTCCCTACCGGAGCTTGATGCTCAGCCTTGACCTGCTGATAAATTATGCACTTAGAAATGAATTCTACTACTTGCTTTTTCATACCAGGCCACCAGTAATGCTGTTTCAACGTGTTATACATCTTGGTAGTACTAGGATGCATAGCATAAGCTGCTAAATGTGCTTCCTCTAAAATCTCTTTCCTCATATTTGTTAGAGTAGTGCCCTGAAGGCAATCGCCTTTAGCGCATTTTGTACAAAGTTGTGTACATACTTTATGAATAAATAAAGAAAGACATATTTCATTAACTTGCTGTTCATTATTTATGAATGGATATTGATCTATAAGCAAATTAATGAAGTCCATGATATATGACATAGCATGAAGGAAATTATGATGTGATCATACTCATGAGATTCTTATCATGTGCAATTATGTCAAGATTCAAATTATCCCTAGTCATAGGATTACCAAACCGACATCGGTAATCCGGAGAGACTAGCACATCTCAAGCTCCTTGATTTGGTCAAGCGATGGATCTCGTAAAGCGTAAATATGAGATATTTAGGGTTGAGATGTGGATGCTTACTAGAGGTAGTAAGTACATTGGATGACTGCTATGAGATCATCACATGGATGTCCTATTCTAATGTCGGTGATAATCTCATCATAGCAATGGTGCAAGTATCCTTAGACTTGAGGTGCTTAAGGATATCTTGGATACCGATTCTGCTTTGACTCCATTCCTTGTTGCCTTCTGAGAGGTCGCTCATAGGGTGGTGATTGGGTGCAACTTGAGGTATTCGAAGGTAATTGAGTAGCCAATAGAGGATTCACCACTTCTGTGATAGCAGAAGATGATACCCATGGCGTCTTGTCAGGGTCATTACTTGGAAGTCTTTGGCCGGAGCATATATGTCATGAAGAATGTCTTCATTGACATATTAAGTAATGAGTCCCAGGACGAGAACTGAAATCACTTGGACTAGATTTGACATAGTCAGTCTAGTAAGAGTTGATACTTTTCCCATACTCATAACCAAGTGGGGTATGGCATGGTGAAAGGACGAATTGCACGGTAATTGTCTATGGAAAGGTTCGTGATATGGTTCATGATGAATACATGTTCATTCGTCAAACCAATTACTTTCCGGTCAATTGGGGGTCATGATGTGTTGCTAGATACCGCTCATGACTTGCTTGGATTAAGTGTTAATCTAAGTGACCAACATAACCGGGAACCTAATGGGTCATACGCATAAGAGTGTCTCGGAGAATTCGTAAAATAGTTTTGGACAGAGTTCCAATATATGGAGAGCAAAAGGATTAAATGGATCCCGATGAGATCGCGACATCGATATTGCTGAAAAACGTTTTCGGGGGTTTTTCCCATATCGGGACCCGGTAGGCCGGTAGGACCGACTCCAGTGTGACTGGACCACTTCAGCATTTATTTATATATATATATAATTAATTAATTAAAGAATTAATATATATATATATATATATAAGTGTTAACGTGTAGGATGGAGGAAGATAAAGTTTATCTTAACTATATATATATATATGTGTGTGTGTGTTATACGTGGATGGAGGAGAAGGAGGTTTAGAAGCTTCCTTTAATGCTTAGTCATTAAGTGAATTAAATGACTAGAAGACAAAATGGAAAAGATGAAGGGTGATGGTCGTTGGTTTTGAATAAAAGGGAAATGAAAGAGTTTCTTTCTCTTGAGGCTAATGATGATCGTTGGCTTGTGAAGGAAAGAAGAGAAATTGTTCTCTCATCTCTCACCAACGTGCTCTCCATCATCTTCATCTTCTTCAAGCTCTCCTTCATCCTCTCTAAGCTTCTTCAAGCTTCCTCTCAAGCTCTCCAAGGACAAAGGTAAGAGCTAGCACTCTTTACTTTGTTCTAGCTATTCCCGGGTCAAAGGGTTTGTCCCGGTTAGGTTCTCCGATCTCTGCGTGGATACCGTTAGAGACGGTCTCCTTTGGCCGTTATGGTTTGAGTTTGTTGTATAGACACATGGATCCTGGCTTTAGGGAAGGTCCCGGAACAAAAAAATTTTGTTTTCCGTACCGTGTTCATGTGATGCTCACACCGAGATTTTCCTACAATATTATCAACATTTGGCACGCATAATCTTTGCTTTAACCTCAAGGTATCATCTCTCACTTCAAACTCAGAATCTAGATTCACTTTCAACTTCTCAATTAACTTCACTAAATCTGGATCTCTGCTCTGAGCCTCTTTAATTCGTTCAACCAAAATAGGTCTCAACTTCAAGGTAGCTATCAATGTATCATTTGGCTTCAAATTCAAATCAACATTTAGTGCTCTCAACTGAACTAGGCTAGGTAACCTCGATAACTGCACTTGTGCCACACTGCTATATGATTTCCTACTCAATGCATCAGCTACAACATTAACTTTTCCAAGATGATACTCAATTGTACAATCGTAATCTTTCAACAATTCTAACCATCTCCTCTGTCTCATATTTAACTCCCTGGCTCAACAGATATTTCAAACTTTTGTGATCAGTGAACACCTGAAATGTCTCTCCATAAATATAGTGTCTCCAAATTTTCAAAACAAATACTACTGCAGTAAGTTCCAGATCATGAACTAGATATTTAGATTCATGAGACCTCAACTGTCTCGATGCATATGCTATTACTTTACCGTGCTGCATTAGTACACATCCTAAACCCTGATGTGATGCATCGCTGTACACAACATAACCTCCAGAACTAGATGGAATAGTTAACATCATTGTCGCAGTTAACCGATGCTTAAGCTCCTCAAAACTCCTCTGGCAATCATCACTCCATCTGAAAGGCATATTCTTTCTCAGAAATTTTATCAAAGGGGCCGAAATTAGTGAAAACCCCTCGATAAACCTTCTGTAATACCCAGCTAATCCAAGAAAACTCTAGATCTCAGACACATTCTTCGGAGCCTCTCACTTCATTACTGTTTCAATGTTTTTTGGTTCACCTGAATGCCTTGTCCAGACACTGTGTAACCCAAAAATACTACTTGATCAAGCCAAAATTCACACTTAGTGAACTTGGCATATAACTGTTTTTCAGAACCAATCTCATATGTGTCACATGATCTTCTCTACACTTCATGTACACCAAAATGTCATCAATAAAAACAATCACAAAATGATCTAAGTAAGGTTGAAATACCTTATTCATCAATGCCATAAATGCTACCGGAGCATTAGTAAACCAAACGACATCACCAAAAACTCGAAGTGCCCATATCTAGTTCTAAATGCACTCTTGGGAACATTCGCCTCAGCTATCTTCAGTTGGTAATATCCCGATCTCAATTCTAACTTTGTGAACACCTGAGCTCCTTATAACTGATCAAACAAATCATCAATCCTCGGTAGTGGATATTTATTCTTAATTGTTATCCGATTCAACTGCCGGTAACTAATGCACAATCTTAGTGTTCCATCTTTCTGCTTCACAAACAATACCGGAGCTCCCCAAGGTGACACACTAGGCCTGATGAGCCCCTTATCTAACAACTCTTGTAACTAAGTTTTCAATTCCTTCAGTTCAATAGGTGCCATCCTATATGGAGGAATTGATATAGGAGCGGTACCTGGAACGATGTCAATAGTGAACTCTGTCTCCCTATCTGGGGGTAATCCCGGTAGTTCAACCGAAAACACATCCAGAAATTCTATAACGACTGGAATATCCTGAATGGTTTGTTCGTTCCGAGTATCCACCACGTGGGCCAGATAAGCTTCACATCCACCTTGGATCAATCTCAAAGCACTCAGAGATGAAAATTGTCGGGCTAGCACTGCCTGACTAACTCCTCGAAACACCACTCTCGGTTGATTAGGGGATTCAAGCACTACCTCCTTAGTATAACAATTCATCACTGCCCTATGAGTAGTGAGCCAATCTATGCCTCAGATGAGGTCTATCTCTCTCAGTTGCAATATGATCAAATCAGCTTCTAGATCTGCCTGATCAATCCAAATTATACACCTCTTACATACTTCACCAATCACTATTGTGCTACCCACTGGAGTGCTTACTACTAACTCACATTTCAGTATCTCTCGCTCACAATGCAATCTAGATGCCAAATGCGGGGTGATGAATGAATAGGTAGATCCTGGATCTACCAGTGCATATGCTTCAAAATTAAAAACATTCAAAACACCTGCTACCACATCTAGGGACTCCTGTGCCTCCTATCTGGTGATGGTATAGACCCTGGCTTGAGGTTGCGGCCGATTGCTCCGCACCTCCATCCTGACACTGGGCCTTGCTGACTGAGTTCGACCTCTACCTCTGCCCCTCTGTGCAAATCTGCCAGCTCTACCCTGTTGAACTGAAACCTCAGTCATAGTTCCTCCTCTAGCTCCAGACTATGATTCCAACAACTCAAGGCAATCCCTGATCTGATGCTCGTAAGAGCCACATCAAAAACATGCTCCCGATATCCTCCAACACTTTCCACTATGCCTTTTACCACAATGTTCACATTCAGGAAATTGTTGCGACTGATTAGTAGGCATCTGTCCTCTGCCTCCCCCAGACTGAACAAATCTACCTCTTCCTTGGGATCCAGATTGTCTCGATCTAAATTGGAATCAAGATGATCCGCTCGCAATTTTGAAACTTCGTCGAATCACCGAGATTCTTCATCTCTTACCTCGGCTTCTTATGCATACTCGCTTGACCATCCTTTAATAGTTGTTCTATTCTGATCGAGGCTGCTCGGAGTTCTATAAAACTGCTCAAGTTAGAGATGGCAAGCCTTATTTTTATTTTTATATTCAAATCATTCTCAAACCGGCTACATTTATCTTGATCAGTTGGAATCAGTGTGGTCACAAACCCCTATTAACTCATTGAACTTTATCTCATAGTCTGCCACTGTAAGCTTGCCTTGCTTCAAATATAAGAATTCCTTCATTTTCTGATCCATGTAAATCTTCGGCATGTAATTCTCTCGAAACACTCTTAGGAAATCCTCCCAAGTCAAGCTACAAGGTCTTGTGGTACTACCTGGAATAGTCTTCCACCACTGAAATGCAAGACCTTACAGGAGTGAAACCGCATAGTCAAATGTCTCATCTGCTTCATAGTCCATCTGATCAAACACTCTTTCGGTTCTCTCAAGCCACCCTTCTGCTTTAGCCTGGTCTTTGCTTTTATAGAAGTCCACAGCCCCTTGCTTTTTCAGCTTATCATATCTCCTTTCTCTCCTCATGGGAATTCTCAGAGGCATTGCAAAAAATTCAGGTGCATAAGACTCTATATTGGCTCCTACAGACTCCACGTTATCTGACTCACCAATTTGATCTCCTATGGAAGATGACCTATAACAAACAAAAGCTATGATTACTGTCCGAATCTTTCTTATAAATCATATTGTTTCCCTAAGGATGTCAAACTGCAATCTGATACCAAAATTGCAACATCCCACTACTATATGGCAAATAGTTGAATACCCGAAGGACATTTAAGTACATACCTTATGATAAAAGGCGCCTTTTAATGTTGGACCCGGGTGGATTTTAACCCCACGAAGGGGACCCACCAACTTCAGATCCAGGTACCGGGTGGATAACCCACCAACTTCAGTACCCTATTAATCAGTATTGTCCTCTTTGGTCATGGGTGAGCCACGGCTCGAACCCATGACCTCAAGGTTTTATTCCACTTTATGTGGACGCCTCTCACCATTGAGCCAATTTCTATGTTGAGACCCGATCCGGAAACCGGATCCCAACCTAAAAATGAAAACGGATACGAAACGGATCGAACCAAAGCAAACAAATCCGACATCCGGAAACAACGAACAGAGAAACATAATCGCGTTGGAAACTTAGACTATCCAAACCCGGTATTTTTTTTTCTTATTCCTTGTCTTTTCATTCTTAATCACTTTATTTCATTACATACAAAATCATCATATGCTTGGATACTCATACAAATCCCAAATCGCACTCAAATCATAATAAACTTCTTAACATTAATACCAATCTCATAAATCCATCTTTCATACATCTAAATTTTATTTTCTTCTTTTCCAAATTATTTTCTAACGAAAATTGGCAAGATAACATTGCATTTATCCTATCCCAAAAATTCCTGCAAAGGCAAAATACACTTCTAAAATCACAAAATCCAGAATCCTCGGACTCTCCCATCCGGAATCCAAACACCAGCAAACAAACGCAATCTTAGTTCTAAACACTTCAATCAAATTCCCATATCAATTAACAATATATTTTCCCAAAATCATACACAATTTCATATACAAACTTCATAAATCATATACATACATGGCAATTCGCCATATTCAATCTTAATACCAAAATCTCAATTTGCACAAAAATCCAAATAATACAAAATCGAATCAAACGTCTTGATACTCTTTCATCCGATCTCCTGCACGAAACCTGGAGATGGGGATGAAAGGGGGGTGAGCTCGGAAGCTCGTGGATAATATATTTATAAATTGAAACATAAACGAAAATTATCTTTTCAAAATTTTCAAACATTTCCCATTCGGAAATTGATCCAAAAACCCATTTTCAAACTTTCCAAAACATTCATAAACAATTTCCGAAATTCATGATTGAAAATTCACTTTCTCATTTCTCAAATTCTCAAACTTTTTACCAATCATGCACAGCTTTAAACATGAATGCATCACAAAAACCACATAACATAACAGAATGGTTTGATGTTGGACCCCACACCCCACCCGTAGGTGTTTGCGAGTTATCTTTGCGGCGTGTATTTATGGGTTATACTGCAGCATCCAACACAAATCACAATAACACATTAAATGGTTTGGTTTGGTCCATAACAGACGATCGCACATTTTCGCATAGCGGTCATGTAAAGTGAAGGAGTCCGTGATCGAACTCCATTGCTTCATGGCAAATGCGGCGAAGGCTTAAAACAGTAGAGACAAGCAAGCGACTCACGAGGACTGACCAAGCCTACATAGCACATAAGCAAAACGGAAATTCAAATTGCCCGAAGGCACTTTTCAAAAATCTTGATTTTTCACATTTTTCAAATCATATCATCATATTGTGTCATAAATGACACAAGCACGTATCCACATGAATTCACATAACAAATCTAATGCAATTCACATCATTACTTAAATCACATATTCATCAAATTCATCACAATATATGCACTAATTCTTTAAATCATAAATCAAATAATTTGAAAACCATGAATTTCATAAATCTTGCATTTTCTAAAACTCATTTTAACCCTTTGAAATCATAATATCAAACATTTACAACCTTTTTCAACCCCTTTTATCAACAATAATTTATCAAAATCAAAATTTTGCTTTCTTTAATTTTCAAAATCACATTCTTAGCTTACAATTCAATAAATAAATATACTTCCCACCTCATATCCATGCTAACAACTTGCTTTGTGCCTCAATTGCTCCAAAGCCTTCTTCTTTCTTCCACATTAAAATTTCCTAAACCAAATTAATCCAAATTCAACTTCATAAATGTCATAATTCATCAATTTAAACTTAGAAAACACTAATTCCACATAAAATCAAGCTATCTAAATCATGAATTTCCAAAATCCTTCAAAATCCCCAAATTTCAAAATGCACCTAAACCAATCCACTCAAATTCAATATCATATTTAACTTAATTACTCAAATTGAGCTTAGGAAACATCAATTCCTCACATATTCAAGCTATTTCAATCTCCAATTTTGAAAATTTCCAATTTTCAAAATTGGCCTAAACCAATTTACACAAATTCCATATCATAAATTACTATTTCTTCATAATTGATTTCATATTTCACCAATTCATACTAGTATTGATGATTCTACACCATTAATTCACAAAATCTCCAAATTTCAAATTAAGCCTAAACCCCCAATTTACAATTTTTCAAATTAAACTTCACCTAAAGCATAAACATTAAAATTGACTTAGGATATCTCAAATTCATCACTAATTCAAGCCATTTAAAGCAACAATTTCACAAAACCCCAATTTTGAACTTTGACATAAACCCCAATTTCATTCCATCCAAAATTAAACACAATCATAGCCTAATCTCTTCAATTAATCATAGATAAACTAGATCCATAACCATTCCAAGCCATCTAACACCATGAACTCATAAAAAAATTCAAAACTCAACTTTCTCTCACTTACCATTTTTCCACCATTTTCGTTATTTCTTGGTTTTGCAAGCAAGCTTTCTCCTTCTTCCTTCTTTTCTATCTAGAAATCACGAAAATAACATGGTAGAAACTTCATAAAATTCGAAAACTCCAAGCTTTTTCTCTCCTCTATTCCTCCTTCTCATGGTCGAACCTTCCACTTTCTTCTTCTTCTTATTTTCTTCTTTCTTCTTCTCTCTTCTTCTTGTATTTTCGTGTCTTTCAGCTGATTCTGGGAGTAAAAATGACAGACATATGTGTGTTTCTGCCATGTCATTAAAATGGGGCACAAATGACCAAGTTGCCCCTCACTTATTTGCCTATTTCCAAAATTGCCCCTGCAGGAACTTGAAAAACTGACTACTTGTGTCCTGTTTTCAAGCATCTAAACGAAATAATTTGGACAAACTTTCTTCTTAAAAATTGTTCCTCTAGATCATACGAATCTAACGCCACCGACCGCAATCAATTCAGATCAGAAACGAAGAAGTTATAGCCAAAATACTATCGGACCTTCACAAAATCCGAGACTGAACATTACGCGAATTTAATTCCAGAAATTAACAATCTTAGGGATGAAATTAAATTTCAATCCCTTCACAAGAGTTGTAGCCCTATATCTTAAGTTTATTTCCCCTTAAGAATCAACTCAATCGGAGTTGTACAGCTCCCGAAAATTGCAAAATACCGAACCATGTTCAGAAAATTATCCAACTTATAACCTATAACCAAATCTCTTACTTTGGTTCAATCAATCTCTTTCCATTTAATCTCCTAAAAATCATAATTCTTGATAAAAATGAACGTTTGTCTTAGGAATCCAACGCTTTGAGAATCAAATCAATCGGATGTCGGATGAAGGAATTATAAACAAAAGATTACGAAAGGGATCGGATAAAGAAACAAAGTAACGGAACTTCAAAACCGAACCTTTCCAAAATCATATCTCTCAATTCCGAACTCGGAATTTGACAAATTTGGTGTCAATAAAAAGATCAAAGGAAGCTCTACAACTTCCCTGAAGTACTCAAAATCAAATTAGGTCTTGAAAGGGGTCAAAACCTCAATCAAAGATTCTGTCCAAAACAGCTTTTCCTAAACGACTTCCAATTTTTAAACGCTCATAACTCCTAGCCCCGATATTGAAAAATTGCAAACTTTATATCAATGGAAAGATAAAAATATTATCTAAAACTTTTATGAAGACCACTTACTCTAATTCAAACTAAATCCATACGACGAGTGGCCTCGAAGCATAGAACACACAATTCTATACTTACTAACATTTTCAAAACAAAGCATATCTTCAGAAAATCATATCTCCCAATCCCAACATCGAAAAATAGCAAACTTTAAGTCCACGAAAAGTTCTCGACAGAGGCTACAAGTTTCATGTTGATCATTTTCTCGAATTTTGCCTAAATCAAAAAGTCAACTTTTTCTTCAAAAAGTCAAACTTCTAAGCTAACTTTGACTTATCATAATTCTCACTCCCGATATCGAAAAATATCAAGCTTTATGGCTACCGAAAGCTCTTGACATAAACTACAAGTTTCTAGAAGATCATTTTCTCAAATTCTCCCAAAATCAAAAAGTCAACTCTCAAGTCAAACATTTTATCTCCAAAAGTCAAACTTTCTAAATTCTTCAAATTTTCAAACTTTTTCTTTTTAATTCTTGCTATTTAACTTCATTTCAATCAACTCATCCACTTTCTTCTCATAATCCATATAAGTTCACTCAAATATCAAAGTCCTCAAAATTAAACAATTCTTTTCTCATAATTTTTTTTTCATCAAATTTCCTTAAATTTATAATTTTCTCACCAATTTCTTTCACTTAAATTCATTTTAATATTTCTAATTTTCATCAAAAGTTCGGGGTCCAACAGGATCGAAACAAAACAATGTCAAACAATTTCATAACTTCATTGACCACTTCAGATTTTTCCTCTAATACACATACAGGTCAACTTTCCATACTAAATCTGATAAGGTAAATGGCCAAATTATGCAAAAATTCCTTCTGTAAAGTTATTCTCCAATGCATCAAATTCCTATTGACATCAAAATCATTCAATTTGGTTTAGTATACGAAAATATATACTCAAAATATTTTACACTGTTCTTTAGCTTCAGCAAAATTCTTACGTCAACTTCCAACCAAAATTTGAAAATCTTAGAGACAGAATTAAAACTCCATTTCTTCATAAAAGTTGTAGCCCTATGTCTCTAGTTTACGCCAAATTAAAATCATCCCATTTGGATAACCACAGAGAAATTTATGGTCAAAATACTAAAGCATGTTCGGAATGTAAAAGATAAGACTTCGCCGCGGCGAGAACAAAAAAGATGGCTGCGGTGAACCCTCCAGAAACTAGATTTTCTCGGGAATTTTGCAAAGATCGCCACGGCGAACTTAAGAGTTTTGCCGCGGTGAACTAAAAAGAATTGGTCACGGTGAACCAAAGTTGGCCGCGAAGAACTTTCATGAAGACTCGTCTTCCCCACTTTCTAGATTTTAAACCCACATTTCACTTTCTCACACTATAATAATTTCTCATCTCTCCATTCTTCACATTTATTCTCACATAAATTAACTCAGATAACACTCAAAACAATTTTTAGCTCATCAACACACACAATTTAAAATCCAAGATTCACACTTAAACATCAACTTCACTTCTACAGATAAACAACGGGCATAATATATGCATGTACCATTTTGGCTTTTCTCAAAACCTAAATAGAGTATATACATATCTTCCAATCTAGAGTCCATTCAACACCATTTTATACAATTCTTAACTCTCAAATTAATCATCTAATCTATTTAACACCGAAACCAAACTTCTCAATCCCATGTATGCATGTATATTCCTACACCATAAAATATCATTAAGTTACTTACTTGTTTCAGCTTTTATTTCCAGCAATACAAATAACTCATAAACAAACATCAAAAGCAACTCAATGATCGGTGATGAACAAACCAAGCAGAAAATTCTTCAGATGCTCAAAAACTACCGTAACTCTTCCTAGTGTTTTCTTTTCAAAACATAAAGTACGTGGTCTTTGCTGCATGTCATACATTTGTGACCACTAGCAATCCACGTGACACCATACATACAAACCATTTGTCCCAATTATAGGATGCCACGTGTCACACCATAATTGACCAATAAATCAATATTTTTTCTAAATTTCACCAAAAATACCAAAATATCCTAAATAATACCAAAATTGCCAAAACACATTTTAATCATATTTACTAACTCAATGATACCCAAAAATGTGAAAGAATTCATGCACAATTATATGAATGTACAAAATGTGTATGTCACAATTAATTTATGCATGATGTGTATTTTTCTGATTTCTAAAAAATTTCTCAAAATTCACAATTCTAGCTTTAACATGAGTGATGAAATGTTACATAGCAATCTATAATTATCCACTTGATATAAAGCCTTATTTGATTAGCTTGTTGGAAACCAAAAGAAAGGAGAATTACTTTAACAAAGGACTATGGTTTCTTAAGAACAAATGGAGCTCCTCATTTGTGTCAACTTTAAGGGCTTTCATCCTTTCTCATCACAAAATAAACAAACATTGTTTAGCTCTTCCATTACTATTTTAGAGAGTGAAAAATGCTCTTTTTAACTTGCATCTAACAAAGCGTCTAGTATTGATGATTTTAATGCCTCGTTGTTCCAGAAAACTTACAACATATTGAGAAATAAAGTTATTAATGAAGTTAATGAATTTTTCACTAAAGGAAAAATGCTCAAGGAATTAAACAAGACATTACTTTATCTTATCCATAAAATTACTAACCCTTATACTTATAAGATTATATACCTATAGCATATTGCAATACTATTTACAAGATCATTTCAAAGATCCTAGCCTAAAGTTTAAAAATTATGCTGAGTAACTTAATCAATCTATCATAAGGTTCTTTAATACATGGAAGGAATATTGGAGACAATATTTTTATGGCTTATGAGCTATTCAAATCATACTATTACAAAAAATCGATTAGAGGTTGCTCCTTGAAGATTGATTTTTACAAAACATTTGATACTATTAGCAGGGAATTTTATTTTGAATGCTCTCCAAGCGCTTGATTTCCATATTATATTCATCTAATGGATTAATCAATGTATCTGTACTTTAACCTATAGTGTCATTGGTAATGGTGAGCCCACTTGAGTTTTTAAGGGAGTTAAAGTTATTAGACAAGGTGACCCTGTCTCACTTTTCAACTTCACCATTTGCATCAAGGGATTAACTAGAATTATCTTTTATAGCATCAAACGAGGTATGCTTTTCAAATATCATTGGAAATATAAGTTTAGGAAGATATTTAATCTATCCGTTGCAGATTATTTAATTTTTCTTTATGGAGTCCTTTTTTAGAAAGTAAAATGAATTAATGAAAAGGGGATTAAATATATATCAAGGTTCAACTAAAACGCTCAAAATAAGCTTATAAACTAACCAAACTAACCTCTTAATTCATCAATATGGGAAAACTTACTTGACCTTATTATAATACATTAATTTTATGGAAGGACTAAACTAGAACCACCATTAAACAAATTTCAAGGTCTTTTTGACTCATAGGCTTATGAAATCACTCCAAATCATATAATAATGTGCAATTCTTGGTTGGTACGCTTTTTTTGCTACTTCATTATAAAGTAGTTGTTCTCTAATCTACTAAATATAATCATCTAAAACCTTCTTCCAGGGATTTCCCATGCCATAGAAAAATATGTTTGTCCTTTCCCTCTATATCTTATAGATACACAATCCAAAGCTAATTACTGTCACCTTTGGGCAACACTCGATCTTCTTGCAACCATTTCATAATCCTTTTATAGTTCATATTTGTATTATTAAGGAAGCATAAGTCTTGGATAGCCTTACAAATTCTTGCTATAAATTTACACTCAGAGAATAAATAAGCTCGGGATTTTGCAACTACTTTAAATAGGTAGCAAGTATTTAACAAGTTTGGAAAGCTCAATCTATCCATAGTGGCCGTCTTTGTATGGTTAATAACCGTAACAGAAAAGAAACCCATAAGGCTAAATTTTAGTTCCAAACCACCACATCTACTACTTAATTTCATTTCCTGGTCTCAAAATCTCCTTGCATGATCTATTAGTAGACATCTTGAACTAACATTGGGACAACAGTTAGGGGTTAGATAGTTAAGATCAACATGTATATTACACCATTGATAGATTCAATCAACACTTTAACTTTAGCATTCATTCAACTAACTCTTTAACTTTAGCATTTATAGGGAAAATAATATATTGTAGCAAGTTTGGTTGATTAATAAGGCCAATGTTACTCTAATTGTCAAAGAATAAAAATGTTGTTTCACTAATCCCTATCATACATTTGATACTCCCTACTTAGTATTTTTTCATATCTAAGAGTTAAGATAGGCCTTATAAGAAGGAATGCCTTGTAGCTATCTCCCAAACACTCTTAACCCTTCAAAAATAGGTATTTGTTCACTTCACCCACAATGAGTCTTTAGTAACCATTAGCCTCTATAATCCTTTTCCCATCATCACCCTATTAAATAAGCTTATAAATATGATTCTTAGCCCTTATTCATATTGGGGTTTGTAAACATCGTCTTATTTTACCTCATCTTTCACTATCTTGCTGTCTTTATCACTTTATAAAAAGTTTTGTATTATCTTTCCAAGGATTTAATCAACCCCTTAGCTAGCAAAATGTGAAATGACTATTAAATATGAAGAGTGCTAAGTTTTGATCAAATAAGTAGCAATATATTAGCAGACAAATCCTTATAGTAATAACATCCTAATCTCTCCTAAACCTTCTAAACAATCCCTAAATTATAACTTCTTACTAGATAGTGGAGGCGAAGATATATGAAAAGAGGTTTTTTAGTTTGTAATGTTAATATGATTAAAAGACAATTAACTAGCTAGGAAGCACTTCTTGAAACGACAATATGGCTTTTATTATATTTAATATTTAGTCAAAACTTATCTTTAAAGGTGTGAAGGGAGTTTATTAAGATGCTAACTAGATATTCATTAGCTTTGGAGAATAAAAGAAAATCATTTGCAAACTCTATAGTGGCCAAACCAAGTTTCTTACACTTACTATAGAACTTAAAACTTGGATTAACAACTATATTTTGTTTAATCAGTCTAAACAAAACCTCCATGTATATATCAGGGGAAATATGGTTTTCTTGTTTTAGGCCTTAACCTACTTTTAACAAATATGATGGCTCACCATTAGTTAATACATTGAGTTATTATGATATACATCTTTAACCAATGTCAAAAATCTCTATAGAAATCCAAACACCTCTCTTATTTAAAAAATGAACTCCCAATTGATAGAGTCATATGTTTGTGAAAATCCACTTTTAAAGCATAATTTTTAAGGGACCTTTTCCTTGTATAACCTTTAAATAATTCTTATGCAATGAAGACATCATCCCTAGTTTGTCTCCCTACTATAAAGGCATCTTAT
This sequence comes from Erythroxylum novogranatense, assembly GCA_029891385.1. NCBI lineage: Eukaryota > Viridiplantae > Streptophyta > Magnoliopsida > Malpighiales > Erythroxylaceae > Erythroxylum > Erythroxylum novogranatense. Next base: position 40,168,926 of record CM057234.1, on the reverse strand, counting down.
GTATCACTAACTACTAATTTCGACATTTTCCTCATCTTTGTAACTAGAAAGTTGAATGTTATCTTATAAAGAAAATTGCAACAAAAAATAGGTCTATATTTTCTTAAAGATTTAGGATTAGTAATCTTAGAGACTAAACATATGAATCTATTGTTGATTTATTTTAAAATTTTGACCTTTTGTAAAGAATTATAAATTAGCATCTATAACCATTTCTCTTATCCCTGTCCATGCTCTTTGGTAAAAATAGCCATTAAGACCATCTATCCCATGTGATCTAGTTGCACCTAACTCAAAATCTTCCCTTTTAAAATCTTAAGTAGTGAATGATTGTTAAGGAATTCCATTCCATCCTCCTAAAATTAATTAGAAACAAAATGGTTAAGGAGTTGCAAAAAGGAACAGTTACGAGTAGATATGGCAAGTGCCATTTTAAAAAACCTGAATGCTTCCTTCTTAAGTTCATCTTTAATCTATTACAAGCATTTCTAGCCACCAATGAGTTATGAAAAAATCTTTATATTTATATCTCTATCCTTCTTCTAGCGTATCCTAGCTCCTTGTTGGAGGAGCAAATTATGAATCCATACTGCTTTGATGTACTTAGTTGAAGCTAGTTTTTCTTCCTCAATTAGGTTTTTAACCCTAAGTTATTGGTATAGAGTAATTGGGATGGAGTTTATGTAATACCCCATGTTAGGGGTTAGAAAAATTGAGAAATTTTAGTGCACTGTATGCTTTGCATAATTGAGTATTTCGTTGTTATGTGCTTATGAATTTCGGAATCATACAAATTATTGTACATACATTCATGACATTTTTTGAAAAAAATGGATTTATAAATGTAATTAAATTGTGGAAAAATATTTCCAACACTATTGGAATTATTTCAAAATTTTTTAGGAATGTTTCTGGAAATTTTGGAATATTAGGAAAAATAAACAATGGCATTATGACATGTAACACTTATAAGAGGATGACAAATGGCCCACATGCAAGGGGGCCACATGTCAATCAGTTATTAAAGAACATATCACAAGTTGAGAAAGACGAAGACCATTGTTTATTCTTCGACTTTGCTTGGTTTTTCCTCAACACCGAACAGTGCTTTTCATTCTCACTGCTGGTGGTTTTTCTAAAAGCAAGGTAAGTGAAATTTTAGGTTTCTAGTGTTGTGCATAAGTTCATAATGTTTCACGATTGAGAAAGGAATACATGCACAATTCGTGTATGAAGCATTTTGGTGATAGTGTAAAATATGCATGAGTTTGTTTTCAATGTACATGCAAGAATCTGTTAAGTCCTAGTTGTAGGTAAATAAACATGTCTAGAAGGGTCTGCAACTGCTTCTGTGATATTTCGGTATCGAGACTTCGGTCTCCCTCTATATAAGTCCCGTTACTCACTTTTGTAAATGGATTAATAGTCATCTGATTTTTGTATTCTGAAATATGTTTGATTTTTGATATAAATAGAGAAATTGTGTTCTGATTCTGAAGGGATTATACCCTCTTTTGATGTTCAGTTCTGTTAATTATAAAATTTGTTTTGAGATACAATATGTTTGAATTGTTCGTTTTGATAAATTGTTAATGCATGCTTCTATTATATCTTGATTTTGTATAATTAGTAGACAATTTATGTATAGATTAGTTATTACTCACTAAGCTATATGCTTAACACGGTGAATTTACCCCGTGTAGGTTCAGAGTGAGGATTATAAAGACTGGGACAAGTCAACTGCAATGACTAATGGAGTCTGAGTTTTGCTTTGATAAAAATGTATTTGAGTTTATTTTGGCTTGTTTATAAAGTGTATGACTTTGAATTTTTTTATGAAGGTTTGTAATAACCATAATACATGATGGTTTCTAAACTTATGATATGTAATGTATGTTTGCTTTAGTTTCTGAAATTTTCATCATATTTGTTCTGAATTACTTCCAATGGAAGATTTTAAATGCTATGCTTGCACGAAATGTTCTGGTTTGTTTGTACTGTCTTGTGTGAAATCCACATATCCTCCTAGGGGATATTTGGGTGTCACACATTTTGGTATCAGAGTATGGTTTAGGCGATTCAAGTTTAACCAGTGCTTAACTCTTGCTTATATTTATGTGTAAAAGTTGTGTCTGGCCTAATACGGTTGTCCTATGTTTTGATTATAGAATTAATGATGGAGAGATCGCGTGAAGTTGTTTATGAGGTTGCTGAGAGCGATCATCCTGAGCAAACTTGTCAATCGATATCTGGACCCTCTGAGGTCAATCAAGAAGAAGCTAACGTGCTACCTCCTCCTTCAGCTCAGGGAGAGGCTTTAGTGCAAGCTACTGTGAAAATTGAAAGGCAAGAGATGATCAAAAGAGAATGGAATCAACGTAGGAGTTTTGTTAGAGGAGGTCAGTCCTCGAGAAAACGAATTCAAGAAAGTACTTCCTCTATATCGGAAGTTAACTAAAGATCCGGGACTCATTGACTATTTTTAGTAGGGGTTTCACTAGGGACCGAGGTTCTAGTACCTCGAAGTGCCCTCATTGCTCTATACATCATTGGGGTGTTTGTAGGAGGGCTATGGGTGTATGCTTCCATTATGGCAGCATTAAGCACCTGATAGCCAATTATCCTCTAAGACAGTCTCAGATGTTACAAGCCAGTAGGGAGGTCTTTCATACATCTGCTTGGAACAAAGGATATGGTAGAAGACGAGGAGGATCTGATCAACACAGACCTAATTTGGGTACTCAATTAGAAACTATGGATTGACCATCTGTGCCTTCTGCTTCGACTTGAGCTCATGCATTGAAAGCTCATGAGGATCAGGATGTACTTGAAGTCATTACTGGTATTACTTCTCTCTTTGATTTTGACATACATGCACTGATTGATCCTAGATCCACTCATTCATATATATCTATGCTGGCGAAGTGTTTGATATGAAGATGTCAATAAATATGTTAGAATATGACATGCAAGTAACTAGTCGTCTGGGTAATAGTGTGTTAGTTAATGAAGTGTTTAGGAATTGTCCTATAATGATACAAGAAATGAATATGTAGCAGATCTGATCAGATTTTCATTTCATGAAATTGATTTAATTCTGGGTATGATTTGTTATCCAAGAATCAGGCAGTAGTAGATTGTGGTACAAGGACAATTGTGCTTAGGAAACCTGATCAGTCTATAATAATATTGCATGGCATCCACACTAGTTCATTAGCTAATGTAATATCTACTATGCAAGCCCAGAAGCTCTTCAGGAAGGAATATGAGATATGTTATATTTGTATACCTTTCAATTTATGTGGAAGGAAATGTATTTTCATGGATTTGATGAAGAAAAAGAAAAGAGATGTAAGTAAAAGTGATGGGATTTAAAGAGTACATTAACTTGAGAGGTTGAACTTGGAACCAAAGTGGTTGTTTAGGTATCGTGTTAAAAGTTTGTGATTCAGTACAAGGTTATAACATTGGTTTGTTATTAGAATTTCATGAAGGTTACGTTCCATGAATTTCTGAATTAATTGAGAACATATTCAAATAAGATGAAGCAGAAGATAGCAATATATGTAGGAAACCCTTAAGAGTAACTTGATTAGTTATTGTGAGTGTACATCTGATAAAGTGGTTGCTTTGGTGAATGATGTTATGGTGTATAGATGATGTTATGGTGTATAGATGTAATACATGTTTGGTAATGAATGAATGAATATTGAATAAGAATGAATAAATGAGTATTGAACAAATTAGATGTGAATATTAGAGTCAGATCAGTATGAGATTCAGACAGAGGAAGTTGAATATACTACTGAGAGTGCATCGATTATAAACCATTGAATAGAGTCACAATGAAGAACAAGTATTCGTTGTTAAGGATTAAAAACCTATTTGATTAGTCGAATGATGCAGGATGGAAAGGTAGTTGCTTATGCCTTTAGGCAACTAAAGTCATATGAACAGAATTACCTTACTCATTATCTGAAATTTGCAACAGAAGTGTTTACCTTAAAAACATTTTGGCGGCATTACTTGTATGGTGAAAAATGTAGAATTTTTACAGATCATAAAAGTATGAAGTATCTGCTTACCCAGAAGGAACTCAATATGAGAAAATGGTATGGTTGGAATTGTTTAAGACTATGATTGTATTGTAGATTATCATCTGAGTAAAGCTAATGTTGTAGCTGATGCCTTGAGTCGGAAGACCATTTCGGCATTATCACTTAAATAGAGTGAATGGAGATTGGAGTCTGATAGAGCTTTGATAGCTCAATTGAAAGCAAGGCCTACTTTGATACAAAATATATGTGATGCTTAGAGAACTAATGATAAGCAAGAGATTTATGATGCTCAAAGAACTGATGATAAGTTATAACAACAGTTATCAAACTAGCATTGACATGACACCTTATGAAGCGATGTATTATAGAAAGTTTAGAACTCCAATATGCCAGACAGAGTTAAGTGAAAACAAGATGATCGGGCCTGAAATTGTGAAAGATACTGAAGAAAAGTTTCAAATTATTCAACAAAGGTTGAAAGCTGCTAGTGATAGGTAGAAGTATTATGTTGATCTAAAAAGAAGGAATATTGAATATCAGGTAAGCAATAAGGTGTTCTTAAAAGTATCACCATGGAACCCATACTTCGATTTGGGAAGAAAGATAAGTTTAGTCTACGATTCATTGGTCCTTATGAGATTTTGAAAAGAATTGGACCAGTAGCTTGTCAGTTATCTCTTCTTAAAGAATTGGCCAAGTTATATGATGTATTTCATGTTTCTATATTGAGAAGATATCAGTCTGATGTTATACATAAGATTCATGTGCAAGAAATTCAAGTGCAACCGGATTTGTCATATAAAGAAGGGCCAGTATCTATCTTAGTCGAATAAGTCAGGAAACTTAGGAATAAACAAATCCTTTTGGTAAAAGTACTCTGACAACACCATAGACATGAGGAAGCAACATGGGAACTAGAAGAAACCATGAAAGCTTAGTATTTGCAACCATTTGGATCAAGTATGAATTTCGAGGGTGAAATTTCCTAAGGAGGGAAGAATTATAACACCCTATGTTAGGGGTTGGAAAAATTGAGCAATTTCAATGCATTGTATGCTTTGCATAATTGAGTATTTCCATGTTATGTGCTTGTGAATTTTTGTACTCATACAAATTATTGTACATGCATTCATGACATTTTCGGATAAAATGGATTTATAAATATAATTAAATTGTGGAAAATTTATTCCGAGACTATTGAAATTGTTTAGAATTTTTTAGAGAATTTTAGGAATTTTTTAGGAAATTTTGCGATATTAGGAAAAATAGACAATTGGCATTATGACATATAACATTTATAAGAGGATGACAAATGGCCTGCATACAAGGGGGCCACGTGCCAATGGGTTATTAAAGCACATATCACAAGTTGAAAAAGATGAAGCTCATTGTTTATTCTTCGACTTTAGTTAGTTTTTCCTCAACACCGAACCTTGTTTTTCACTCTCACTGCTAGTGCTTTTCTAAAAGCAAGGTAAGTGAAATTTTAGGTTTCTAATGCTATGAATAAGTTCATGATATTTCATGGTTAAAAAAGGAATACATGCATGATTTGTGTATGAAGCATTTCGGTGATAGTGTGAAATACGCATGAGTTTGTTTTCACTGTACATGCATGAATCTATTAAGGATTGGTAGAAATGCTTTTAAATGAGTTTAAGGATATGGAATGTAGCTTTTAGTGAGGTTGTGATAATGAAATGATCTGAAGTACTTGTATGTTGAAAATGACAAAAGATAGAAAATGCAAAAAATTTGGAAATTGCGTGAATGAGAATTCAAATTTTTGATATTGGATATGAATCTCAGATTTATTTTTTATTTTTTTGTGTTCTTAAGCTAAAATGGAAGTAGGAGAAGTGGTTCAAGTGTCATTTGTGTTAAAAGAAGTGAAAGCATAAAATGAAAGATATAAATTATAGTAGTGAGAGAAAGTTGAAGATGGCGTAATTTGTGCATGCATCTCTGACTATAAGCTCAATTTTGAGTTGTGTTGAGAATGAGTTACGATGATTTGGAAGTGAAATAAAGTGGTGAATGTAAGTGCATAAATCTGGGAAAAAGAAAGAAGAAGAAATCTTGTTCGGAAAAGAAGTGTAGAAGATTTGCTGCTAAGGATCGCGAGTTTTTAATAAATATAGCGATTCACAATTGTGCTTTTGCAAGATCGCGACATCATTAATGAATGTAAGAAGCACGATCATGATTTCACTGGTTCACTAACATATCGCAGTCGAGCATGTGCACGATCGCGACTTCCTTGTTTTATTCGAAGGGGTTGTTTTGTGAACATACTTTGATCTTTTCGTTATAACTTCTTCTCTAGACATCCAATTGATATGAGAATTGAACCAATAGACTCATAAGACATTGGTATTCATCTTAAACACAAATTAGGACCATCTAAAATGTATTTATTGAAGATATTAAGATGAAACTGTGACTATATTGAAGTATGATAACTAGGATAATTTTACTAGATATACTTAGTTATTTTACTTATATCTCGATCTGTAGACTTCCAAATGGAGTGTTTTAATTTTAAATAAAATAGATTCATAAATCTACAAATTGTATGAAGATATTGAATTCTAATTCTGCATCTAAAAATTTAAGAATCTAATTGGAATTTGAGATAAGAATGTTGTTGAAGCTAGTATAGTTTAAGATCTTTTGAGTATAAATTTCAATATATGGAACCAATTGGAATGAACTTGGTATCATTAGAAACTTAAGACTTGGGAGAACAACTTTCTAGAAGGAAGTGTTATAAAATTACCTCATCTTCTTGATGAGAATAATTGAGAAAAGTGGACCCGAAAGTTGGTTATGAGATAAATCTGGATTGAGCAATTAAGTATAGTTTTACATGATTGTGACAAGATTAAGGATAAGAAACCAGGGAATTTGTCATGAACATGCATCATACATATTCAGTATACATGCATGTGTATAAATAATTTCGTAATCATGCACAATAGAGATATGTGTTTGTATTAAATGTTATAGAGGAACACATAGAGCAATTTGCAAATATTGTCGGGACTTCGAGGCAATAAGAAATAAGGGAGCTTTTGTAAGTAATTTAGACAGTAAATTTTGTAAGTAATCTAGTAAGAAGTTTTTTAAGTAATAATTGAGTTTTTTGTAAGTAATTGAGATGACCAATTTTTGTAAGTAATTCAGTAAGTAATATTTGATAGTTTTGCTTTGACTGTTTTGTTTGTTATTGATTTTGATCCATTGAATGATTTTCAAATCTATTAGATTGATATGTTTGAATATTTGGTATGAAACTAATAAATGATATATGTATTTAATTTCAGACATTTCTATTTTTGAATATGTTAAGTCCTAGTTGTAGGTAAATAGGCATGCCTAGAAGGGTCTACAGCTGCTTCTATGACACTTTGATGTCGAGAATTTGGTCCTTGTGACACTTCAATGTCAAGGCTTTGATCTCCCTATATGACATATCGTTGTCCAGACTTCGGTTTCCCTCTGTGACACTTCAGTGTCGAAACTTTGGTCTCCCTCTGATAAATCCCGTTACCCACTTCTATAAATAGATTAACAGTCATCTGATTTTTATATTCTGAAATATGTTTGATTTTTGATATAAAAAAAGAAATTATGTTCTGATTCTGATGGGTTTATACCCTCTTTTGATGTTCAATTCTGTTAATTATAAAATTTGTTTTGAGATACAATATGTTTGAATTGTTCGTTTCGATAAACTTTTAATACATGCTTCTATTATATATTGACTATATATAATTAGTTATCAGTTTATTTATAGATTAGTTATTAATCAATAAGCTATATGCTTGGCATAATGGATTTGCCCTGTGTAAGTTCAGAGTGAGAATTATAAAGACTGGGAGGAGACAACTGCAATGGCCAATAGAGTCTGAGTCTTGTTTGATAAAAATATGTTTGATTTTATTTTGTCTTATTTATGAAGTGTATGACTTTGAATTTTTTTTAAAGGTTTGTAACAACCATAATATAGGCTAGTTTATGAACTTATGATATGTAATGTATGTTTGCTTCAATTTCTAAAAATTTCATCATATTTGTTCTAAATTGTTTCCAATGGAAGATTTTGAATGCTATGCTTTCACGAAATGTTTTGGTTTATCTGTATTGTCTTATGTAGCATCCACATATCCTCCCGTGGGATATTTGGGTTACAGTTTAACTTTAACTTGATCTCATCCACTTATTTACTCGTGTCTATCCTTCTCTGACATTAAGCTTTTTAAGTTCCTATTTGACATATTTTAGCTTCTCAAAACAATTATACGCCTTATGCCCCATTACCTTTTGAGATATACCATTTTAAATTGCTTCATCAAAGCCCTTTTGTTTGTCTAGGAAATTATTAAATTTGAAAGGACTTTTATCCTTAGATCTATTAAACATCTTTAAGACCGAGATAGAAGAGTGATTAAAAAATATTTTGGTTTACAAATACAGCTTTAGTCTCTGGAAAATTCACCATCCGGTCTATATTTATAAGAGTCCTATTAAGTTTCTTTTAAATAAATAAGTTTACACTCTATTTGTTGCTCTAAAAAAGGAAGTAACCTCTAAGTTTCATATTAGTGACTTATAACTTCCCCATACAACCTCTAAATTCATTCAAAAAGTTATTTAGATTTACATTCCCTTCTACCTTTGATGTGTATAGTGTGTTGTTTAAGTTCCCAAGAAAAATCCTATAGCTTTAAATAGTAGGTTATATTTGTTAAGTCAAAATGACTTTACATAAATATGATTTTGATGTATAACAAAAAGAGATCAAATACAAAGAAAAACAAAACAGACGAAGTCGGACATAGGCTAATCAGCATACGAGGCGAAGTTGTACATGTATTTATTACGCATTTAATTAAGACACGAGCGAAGTTGAAGCGATTAACGTCAACACAGACGAAGACGACACAGATAATGAAAGACGCGGGAAAGACGCAGATGCAAAGCAGACGCAGACGCAAACGTAAATGCGAAGCAGATGCAGACGCAGACGCAAATACAAAAGCAGGCGCAGACGCAGACGCAAATAAAAAAGCAGACGCAGACGCAGAAAAGAAGCAGACGCAAGAGTCAGTTCGAGTTAATTCTGAACTCGGTGATTAACCGCTTTTCAAGATTCAAGATTCAAGAAGCAGTTAAAGATGGAGGCTATAAATACAAGTCGAAGTCGAAGATTGTAAAGTTAAAAAAAAGTGATATACACAAAGAGTTACAAAAAGTTACATACGTACAGATACTTACACAAAATAGCGAGAAAAATTACTACGTGAAAAAGTGATTTAGCTGAGTGCTATCTTTCTGTAACAAAGTGTTCAAATATTTTTCTGAGAAGAAAAGTTGTACAGATAGCCTGCAGAGGCTAAGTGTCAAAGAATACTGCTTGTAGAGACCTGAAGAGGCTCGTGGAAAGAATACTTGTAACGATTGAAGAGATAGTGAAATCTCAGAAGAAACTCTGAGGACTGGACGTAGCCCACGGTTTGGGGTGAACCAGGATAAATCTTCGTGTCTACCACTCTTACTCTCTATCTCTATTTTAGTTTCAAATTTTATCATTACTTACTTTTTATATACACAGTATTGAAAGGTTTGATTAATCAGAATCTATTAAAAATTCTATAAAGAATTTTATTTCTAACAAATAGTTCTGAAAAGATTTATAAAAAGGGGAATACACAATTCAACCCCCCCTTCTCGTGCATTCTAATATCGTTTTCTAAGTACTGTATTAACGTGTGATTCACTTCAATTGGTATCAGAGCAAGGTTTCCAAGAATCACTTTGGTGAAGTTTGGATTAAAGATAATGGCGGAATCACATGTATACATCGCTGAAGGAGCCTCAGTCACTAGACCTCCAACATTCAACAGAGAAGACTATCACTACTGGAAAGATAGGATGCGGTTATTCATCGAATCTACTCATGTCGACCTTTGGGACGTAATAGAGAACGGACCTTATACACCTGTAGATGAAGAAGGCAATTCTATTCCACGGAACAGATGGACGGCTGATCAGAAAGCAAGAATACAGCTAAATTCAAAGGAGAAAATTTTCTTGACGTGTGCCCTAAGTAGGAGCGAGTACGACAAAGTGCACGGTTGGGACACTGCAAAAGAGATGTGGGACACATTATACATTGTTCACGAAGGCACAAGCCAAGTTAAAGAATCCAAGATAAGTATTCTTGTGCATCAATATGAACTTTTCAGGATGGAAGATGAAGAATCTATTGATCAAATGTTTGGAAGATTTCAAACAATTGTCAATGGATTGAAAGCTCTTGGAAGGACGTACAGCAATCAAGATCATGTTCGAAAGATTCTAAGAAGTCTTCCTAAGAGATGGAGACCAAAAGTTACTGCGGTGCAAGAAGCCAAAGACTTGAGCGTGTTAAAGCTGGATGAGTTCTTGGGATCCTGAAGATTCATGAAGTTGAACTCAACGTCAAGACAAGCCCAAGCGGGACAAGTCGATAGCACTGAAGGCCGAACAGAAGAATCATAAGACTCAGAGAAGGAGGAAGTCATCAAAAGTGTTGAAAATTGAAGAATCAAAGGATGAAAACTCCAGCCAATCAGAATCAGAGTCAAGTGATGAAGATGAAGAATTATCTTTCATCTCTAGAAAGATAAGACGCATGTGGAAGAAGAAGTCCAGAGGGAACCATTCAGAAAGAATGGGAAAGATGAAGCTAAACCAGAGAAGTCTTCTATTATCTACTACGAGTGCAATAAGCCTGGACACTATAAGTCCGAATGTCCTACTCTCAAGAAGAAACCAAAGAAGAGTAGAGAAGGCAAGAAAAGCATGATGGCAACTTGGGAGGACCTAGATTCATCTGAATTAGATACAGGTTCCGAGTCATCAAAACATGCGAACATCTGCCTGATGGTCGAGGAAGATAGTGATGAGGAGGTAAAATCTGACTACGATAATTTGCATGATGCATACTCAGAACTGTTAGAAGATTCTCATGCTATTCTCAAACAAAGACAAGTTGTTAAAGAAAAGTATGTAGAAAATATTAGACATACTGAGGTAATATAGAGAGAAAATATTTGTTTAAAGAAACAATTAGAAGATAAAAGGAAGTTTGTAGACAGATAAGAAGAGATCAATCAACTTAAACTAAGGATTAAGAATTTATCAACTGATTTAGCTACTTTCACAGAAAGTACAAAGAAAATGAATGAAATACTTGGAAAATGTAGACATCCGGGTGATAAGACTGGATTAGGGTTTACAGGAAACAAGACTCAGTCTCGTAAAAAATTTGTCTTTCAAAAAGAAAGTTATATGATAATTCATTTTAATCAACGTCCTAGTCATATGCATCAAAGATCACATCATATGCATACTAATAACCGTAAAGGACCCAAGAAAATTTGGGTACCAAAAAATAAAATAGTTACTCCTGCAGATATCCTTCCTTGGAAGATACGGCAAGCACCATTGGTATTTAGACAGTGGATGCTCGCGACACATGACGGGAAGAAGGTCTATGTTCCTAGATCTTCAGTATAAGAAGGGAGGATCAGTAACTTTGGAGACAACCAATGAGGAAAAATTATTGGAATCAGAAAAATAGGTAAAGATTCCTTTGCATGCATAAATAATGTACTGCTTGTTGATGGTCTGAAGCATAACTTGATTAGCGTCAGTCAATTGTGTTATTACGGTTTCACGATTACATTTAATCAAAATCTTTGTGAAGTCGTAAACAAAGATGGGTCTATACTTTCTCTCGCCAAGAGAAGAAACAATTTTACTAAATCAATTTAGAAGATTTTCAAAGTCAAAATATTTCATGTTTTCTATCTTCCAAGAAGAAAGACTAATCTGGCATAAAAAGCTAGGTCATGTCTCTTTGAAACATTTTTCAAAATTAGTAAAACATGATTTGGTAAGAGGTTTGCCAAAGATAAGTTTTGACAAAGAATTTTTCTGTGAAAATTGTTTGAAAGGAAAACAAGTTAAAACCTCTTTCTCTTCTAAAAGTTTTGTAACCTCATCGAGACCTTTAGAATTGTTACATATGGATTTATTTGGTCCAACAAGGACAATAAGTATTGGTAGAAAGAAATATGGACTTGTTATTGTTGATGATTTTACTCGATTTTGTTGGATATTATTCTTATCACACAAAGATGAGTCTTTTAAGTGCTTTAGAACCTTATCCAGAAAGTTACAGAATGAAAAAGGAATGTCCATAGCCATTATCAGGAGTGACCATGGTGGAGAGTTTGAAAATGAGAAGTTTAGAGTATTCTGTGAGGAGAATGGAATTTCCCACAACTTCTCGGCCCCTAGAACTCCACAACAGAATGGAGTTGTTGAAAGGAAGAATAGGAAGATTCAAGAGATGGCAAGGACCATGCTATGTGAGATGAATCTTCCTAAGTATTTCTGGGCAGAAGCTGTGAATACAGCATGCTATATTCAGAATAGAATTATGTTGCGACCCATATTGAAGAAGACTCCTTATGAGTTATGGAATGGAAGAAGACCAAGTAGACCTGATATTTTGTTTAGTGTATGCTTGTGTGCAAGATTTCAAGCCGATCCTAGAGAGTCTCATTTTATTGTTGTTAAAAGAATTCTGAGATATCTCGTAGGTACTACTGATTTTTGCTTAATGTTTGAGAAAGGTAAAGATTTCAGGTTAATTGGATATTGCGATGCGGACTATGCCGGAGATAGAATCGAAAGGAAGAGCACAAGTGGAGGATGTAACTTTCTTGGAGGAAATCTAGTCTCCTGGTCAAGCAAGAGACAAAGCTCAATTGCTCTATCAACCGCTGAATCAGAATATATGTCTGTCGCAAGTTGCTGTTCACAGACGCTGTGGATCAAGTATCAGCTTGAAGACTATTCAGTTTAAGAATAGAAGATTCCAATCTATTGTGACAACACCAGTGCAATCAATCTATCAAAGAATCCAATTCAGCATTCCAGAGTGAAGCATATTGAAGTCAGACATCACTTCCTGAGAGACTATGTTCAGAGGAAAGTGGTGCTTCTACAGTTCGTTGAAACAGAGCTTCAATGGGCAGATATCTTCACTAAACCACTGAGTGAAGAACGGTTCCAGAAGATAAGACGCAACCTTAACATGGTTATGTTAAGTGAACGGTCAGGACTAAAGTAACGTCAAAACTAACGACGTTAGTTACAGTGAGTTACAGCTGGTAACTTCTCTCACAAGGAAGATTTTTTGAGGGAAAAATCTGATAATATCGAGGTTCTTAATGATTCTAGAACTCAACGGACTATAATCCTACAAGTAGACTGAAGGTGAAATTATAACAGTCTTTTCATCATCTCCTGACGGTTCATTTCGGCTTTACCAATTCTCTCAAAACATCTCACTCAAAAAATTCTCCAGAAGACAGTTTTTGCTCTACACAATGGAAGCAGCTATGATTTATGGAAGACATGTGAACTTTGAGTCACTAAAAAGAGACGGCATGGATGTAGAACCAGAAATCATAAGAGCTGGTTGGAGGAACTTCTTCCAGACGCAAGAACCTGTATACACAAATGAGGTATATGAGTTTTGGAAGAATGCTCAACTAATAGACAACACCATCGTATCTTCTGTAGATAGAATATCTGTTGTTGTGACAAAGGAGCTTATAAAGAAAGTGATCGATTGTCCATCGGTTGGTGAGAAACTGTCTACCAAGGCCGGATGGATGTCCCAAGTCGGTATAAAGGAAGAAGATATCAGGAGGCAACTATATGGCATAAATGATTCAAGGGAGAGGAAGACATCCAATTTGATTCCAAAGGCTAGGGTGCTTCACGCAATTTTGTTTAATTGCATTCTACCCAGAGTTGGTTCAAGACATTTGGTGACCACTCTAGATGAACAATGTCTTTTCTACCTAATGAATCGAAATCCCATAGATTTACCCTTCTTGATCCTTCATTATATGATTAAGGGGATAAAGGATTCAACTAGTTATCCTTATGGTATGCTTCTGACGAGGATTTTTAAGGAATCTGGTATTCAGCTGCACCAAGGAAATAGAAGAATTGTTCCTGTGAAGAGCAAGATCGATGCACACACGATACGACGAATGGGTCTGAGCATAGTAGACAAAGACCAAGCCGATTCTTCAAGGAAGTCAAGAACTGAGGGGGAGCGTGTATTGAAGAAGACTCCCGCTTCAAGTTCTCAATCTCCAGTGAGTATCAGATCGCCTGCGGATGAACTAAGGAGAGTGTTAGGAAGACCTCTCATGAAACAGGCGAGTCCTCATCTCGAAGAAAGCCAATCCCAGAGGACAGAACAAAGTTCGCCAAAAAGACGAGGAGAAAGTCTTTTGAGCGAAGTTGTGAAGAAAGCAAAAAGATCTCCGAGGATTAGGACTCTGAGGCAACAAGAAGAAAAGATTGCCAGAGAATAGACTCGAGAAGAAACCTCTAAATCTTGTGCACCCAGAGCCACAAGATCCTTAGTCTCTATTCTGGAAGATGATACGGCCAGAAAAACCAAAGAGACTGAGAGGAAGAGAAAATAAAAATCTGAGAGAGGAAAATCTCCAGCAAAGAAATCGGTAAGACTGACTGAAGTAGAGACAAAGACTAAGAAGGTTAGTCGAAAGAAGATCATTTCAACTGCTGAGGAAGTTAGTCAACAGAAAGAAACTATTGATGTTGTTCAAGAAGAAACAGAAACTGAGCAGTATACAGTTCAGGAAACCCCTATTGTTCAACAGGAGGAACCAGTGGAGGAAAGCACGGTTCAGGAAACACCTATTGCTCAACAAGAGCAGCCAGTAGAGGAAAGCCCGGATCAGGTGACGCCTACTGAAGCACATCAAGAAGCAACAGTAGTATCAGATTCGGATGATGATAAACCGTGTCTGATGGTAGACAACTACCATAAGTTTTTGTGGAAACATAAGTTGAAGATCAAAATGGTGGAAGTAGTTACCAGACAAAGGACTGCTATTGCAATCGGTGTTCAACCAGTGAAGAAGAAGAAGATAGTAGCTGTGGTACGGCCTATGGAGATTAATAGTAACACATGGCAGTTACTCAAAGAAGACGAAAAGATCTTCTACGATACTTTGGGGTTTGCTGCTACAATGTCGTATCCTTCAAAACGTCCCTGCCAACCATGTACTATTTTCCCAATCACAAAGAACACAGAGATAATGGTTGCGCCAGATATACAACCAAGATATCCACTAGATTTTACTAGGGGAAGTCAAAATTATTTCCTGAAGATGATGCTAGTAATGATCTGTCCGCAGATCAGATTGCAGAAGAAGTGCGAAGAATTGACGAGGCATGCACTCTTGCACAGAATCCAGATAAAGCGAGCAGCAGCTATACTAATAAGGAGGAAGACTATCCAGTAAGGGGAAGACTAAGAACAGGAACATTTATTGAGTTCCTTGTTCAGACAGTTCTACGTATTAGCCCTCTGTCTAATACACTGTCTATACAAACACAAGCATTACCCCTGCAAGGAAGGCGATTCGATGTCTTTGCTGTTCCTTTTGACTTAAATCTTCCTGAAGCTGAAACGTTCATTCGTCCACCTATCTTTGAGATCAATGAAGACTACATTTGTTAAGTCAAAATGACTTTACATAAATATGATTTTGATGTATAACAAAAAGAGATCAAATACAAAGAAAACAAAGCAGATTTAAGTCGGACACGATTTAACTTCGCATACGAGCGAAGTTGTACACGATTTATTACGCATTTAATTAAGACACAGACGAAGTTGAAATAGTTAAAGTCAACACAGACGAAGACGACACAGATAATCAAAGACGCGGGAAAGACGTAGATGCAAAGCAGACGCAGACGCAGACGTAAATCCGAAGCAGACGTAGACGCAAACACAAATACAAAAGCAGACGCAGACGCAGAAAAGAAGCAGACGCAAGAGTCAGTTCTGTAAGTGATCTAGAAGGGGGGTTGAATAGATCTTAAAAATTCTTTCAAAAATTCTACAAAAAAATCAGAAGTTAAAACACACAAAAACAATTTAGATAAACTTAATTGAAAAGTGTAGGGAAGAAGATCAAACACTTGTTTTTATAGAGGTTCGGTGCTAAGACCTACGTCCTCTACCTAAGGTCCCACTTAGGATTTTGCCAACCACTTTATTGCACACTTTGTAGTTGAGTGTGAACTTTTTACAATCCCACTTGAATTCCGGCTCAAGCAACCTTTACATTCGATTTGTCTTCCGGCACAAATCCTACCTCACGTGACCTAGTCACTCAAATTGTAAGTAAAAAAATACAAGGATTGAAGAACAAATGCTCAATACAATTTGTAACAAAATAAGAGCAATAGTGAGCAATTTGAAGCAGTATAAGAGTATTTGAACTTGTAGAACTTTTATCTTCTCTTCTTCCATCATCTTCTATTTATACTTGAAGAAATATAGCTGTTGGAGCTCTTCTAGCCGTTGCTTAATTGGATATAGCCGTTCCTTGATAATCTCCATTCCATTTTTAGCAAACTGGACCGTTGGAGCTGAATCTGTGCATTCATAAGTCGACTTGTCGAATGCATAAGTCGACTTGTTTCAACCATTTACGTAAAAATTGTAACTCCGCTATCCAATAAGTCGACTTGTGCTGTATAAGTCGACTTGTTGTCTTCGATAAGTCGACTTGTGTGCTATAAGGCGACTTGTCTTAATACATCTTCATATATAAGTCGACTTGTATCGCTTCTAGTTAACTTGTTATATTCGCACCTTGATGTAAGTCCACTTGTATTACCAAATCCTTTATAATCCTTAAGCTTTATGCCATTTTTACTTAGAAGATAACTCCCAACTTGATTCCTCATTGATTAGACACTTGCTCATCTTGATTTGCTCAATCCTTTCATTGAATAATACCGAAATAATTTCTTAACTATTTCTAGATATTTTATTATTATCAAAACATAAAGGATTTAATTTGTCAACCACCATTGGTCCAACAATCTCCCCCTTTTTTATAATGACAAAATATTTAGAAATTGACAAGAAAATTGAAAGACATAAAATTTGATCAAGGTTTCCCTTGTCTTGATTGGTTAGGTTAACTCCCCCTTGATTCATAAATCAATGATTAGAATAGAATTCAATAAAATTGCAAATCAATGAAATGTTCACTCCCCCTTAATCAAATAGCAATTTCAATCTTACTCCCCCTTTTTGTCATAATCAAAAATTAATTAGAAAAATAAATGAAGATTAATGAAGTTTAAAACCAATTGGTCTACTGGTAGTCTAAGTGTAAAACATGATGATGAAATCTTTGGATGTAATTGCATATGTGCCTCATATATTGACCATTTAATGTAGCAAAATCAAATCCAACCAAAGGAATTTAAATCACACATGCCTAACCTTAACTTAATATTTGCAAACACATCTTCCTTAAGAGGTTTAGTAAAAATGTCAGCCAATTGATCACTAGACGAAACATGTTTCAAAACAATGTCACCTTTCAAATAATGATCACGAATAAAATGATGTCTAATTTCAATGTGCTTTGTTCTACTATGCAATATAGGATTTTTACTCAAACAAATAGCACTAGTATTATCACAATAGATAGGAATGTTTTTAACAACAATACCATAATCAAGCAATTGATGTTTAATCCAAAGAACTTGGGCACATGCACTCCCAGCTGCTACATATTCAGATTCAGCAGTAGAAATAGCTATACTAACTTACTTTTTACTAGCCCAAGATATCAAAGATGATCCTAAGAAATGACATAATCCACTAATGCTTTTTCTATCAATTCTACAGCCACCATGATCAGCATCACTATAAGCATACAAATCAAATGAATCACAACTGGGATACCACAAACCATGATTAATAGTTCTACTCAAATATCTAAAAATTCTTTTACAAGCACTCAAGTGAGAAATCTTAGGACAAGGTTGAAATCTAGCACAAAGACATGTGGCAAACATTATATCAGGTCTAGAAGCAGTTAAATACAAGAGAGAGCCGATCATACCTCTATAGAGTTTTTGATCAACATCTTCTTCATGTTCATTTTTCTCCAAGACCACATTTGTTGCCATTGGTGTTGTTGCCACTTTGCATCCTTCCATTTTAAACTTCTTAAGAAGCTCCTTTGTATACTTCGATTGATGGATGAATATTCCATTTTTGTGTTGCTTGATTTGCAATCCAAGAAAGAACTTGAGTTCTCCCATCATGCTCATTTCAAACTCACCTTGCATTAAATCGCTAAATTCTTTACACAAAAATTCATTAGTGGCACCAAACACAATGTCATCAACATAAATTTGACAAATAAGCATATCATGATCAACATGTTTAATAAACAAGGTATTATCTATCTTACCACGAACATATCCATGTTGAGTTAGAAAAGTACTTAACCTCTCATACCATGCTCTAGGTGCTTGCCTCAGTCCATAAAGTGCCTTCTTGAGTTTGTAGACGTAATCCGGATGCTCATGATCTTCAAATCTCGGCGGTTGTTTGACATAGACTTCCTCTTGAATATACCCATTGAGAAATGCGCTCTTGACGTCCATTTGATTTAATTTGATCCTTTTATGAGACGCAAATGCACATAGTAGCCTAATTGCCTCCAAACGAGCTACAGGAGCATATGTCTCATTGTAATCAAGACCTTCTTCTTGATAAAATCCTTGAGCCACTAAATTTTGATTTATTTTTAATCGCTTCACCATTCTCATCATATTTTATCCGATTTACCACTTGACTCAATGATGGTCTTGTCCTTTGGTGGAGCTACCAAATCCCATACATCATTTCGCTTGAACCGATTAAGCTCCTCTTGCATAGCTAAAAGCCAGTTTTCATCTTTAAGAGCTTCTTATATATTTTTGGGTTCTACCAATGAAATGAAGGCTGAATTACTCATATTCTCATAGATATTTCTCCTAGTTCTTACACCAACATTTAAATCACCAATGACTTGCTCCATAGGATGGTTTTTGCTTTTGCCCATGATTTAATGTCGGTACATGATTTTCTTCGTCTAGCTTCAATTCCTCAATCTTGGATTCAATTTCTTCACTTTTATTTCCGAACTTCTGCATCATCATCAAAACAAGCCTTTCTTGGGGGTGAAACCATATCATCAAATTTAACATGTATACTTTCTTCAACACATTTAGTCCTATTATTATAAACTCTAAAAGCCTTACTAGTTTGAGAATAACCAATAAACACACCAATATTGGATTTAGAGTGAATTTTCCTAAATTGCTCTTTCCATTATTATGAATAAAACTTTACAACCAAAAGGATGAAAATAAGAGATATTAGGTTTCTTACCTTTCCATAGCTCGTAAGGTGTCTTATTTTGTCTCTTCGTAAGTGCACCGGTTGATGACGTAGAAGCGGTGTTGATCGCTCTGCCCAAAATGATTTAGAAGATTGTACTCATTTAGCATAGTCCTACTCATTTCTTCAAGTGAGCGATTTTTCCTTTCTACTACACCATTTTGTCATGGAGTCCTTGGTGTCGAGAAATTATGTTCCATTCCGTATTTGTCGTAAAGACTTTCAAAGGTTCACATTCGAATTCTCCTCCATGATCGGTTCTAATTGCAACGATAGACAAATTTTTCTCATTTTGAACCAATCTACACCACTTGGTAAATTCATTAACGGCATCATTTTTATTCGCAAGAAATCTTACCCAAGTAAATCTAGAGAAATCATCTACAATCACAAGTACATATAATTTTCCACTAAGACTAGCATGCCTAGAAGGTCCAATCAAATCCATATGCACAAGTTCAAGAATTCTAGATGTGCAAATTTCTTTCTTTGGTTTGAAAGATTCTCTAACATGTTGCCTTTCAAACAGGACTCACACAAATGATCTTTAACAAATTTAATCTTAGGCAAACCTCTTACAATGTCATTCTTTGAGAGCTTAGAAATTAAAGGCAATGGTGCATGTCCTAATTTTCTATGCCATAAAAATGCATTTTCTTCTAGTGTCACCAGGCATTTTTCATTTAATGAACTATCATCATGCAAATCAACAATGTATATGTTCCCATGTCTCAAACCAATAAAGGCAACATGATCATCCTTCTTAACTAGGCAATGTGATGATTCAAATGATACAATATAATTCATATCACAAAGTTGAGACACACTTAGCAAGTTATGTTTCAACCCATCAACTAGCAAAACATTGTCAATGGTTGGCAAAGGTTCCTTACCCACTTTACCAATTCCAATGACCTTACCTTTGTTGTTGTCTCCGAAGGTGACATAACCTTGATTTTTTGGTTTGATTTCTGCAAAAAGGTTCTTGTCCCCACTCATGTGTCTCGAACATCCGCTGTCGATGTACCAAGTGTCTTGGCACCTTTCATCCTCGCTTGTACCTACAATATCAACGTTCTTTCTTCTTATAGGTACCCAAGCCATTTTGGGTCCATATTGGTTAGCCATATAAACCACATTAGGTGGTGTTGTGCCTTTAATAACCCAAATTTTCTTAATCTTAACACATCTTCTAGTACTCTTGCGCAGCAATTTCTATGTGACCATCTTTCAAACCTCTAAAGACATCGAGCGATTTTTCCATCCTTAGTAAATTTGGAAATTAAAGAGCAATCTCTATCAAAAGGATCATAACCTAATCCATGTTTAGAAATGGAATATCTTTATAGCGATAGCAATTTTTCAAACTGTTTCGTTTCCATTTGCGAATTTTCCAACCACATATGAAAATTCTTTTCTAAGTCTATTAAGCTCACAAATAAGATTTTCTTTTCAATAAGACATGCAGAATGATCTTCTTTCGACTATCTAAATCATCAATCGTTTCATGTAAGGCACTATTTTCAGCAACCAATTCACGATTTTCTTTCTTAATTTTTGTTAATCTCAATGGCTTCTTCAAAATCAGCTTGCAAAGCATCAAAAGAATCTCTTAAATCTTGTTCATTGAAATTTACCTCATTTTCATCATCACTTTTTGCCATAAGTGCCAGGTTGTTTTCATCATTACTTTGATATGTATCCTCTTCATCACTCCAAGTTGCCACCAGGCTAGTTTTCCTTTTACCTTTGTCGTATTTGTCATTTTTCTGAAAGTTTGATGTTGATGATGAGCTTTTGCATTCTCTTGTGAGATGTCCCCGTTTTCCACATCTCCAACATTCTTCGTTGCCTTTCTTTTCGTCATAGCATTTTGATTTTCTTTCCACGCCAAACCTCTTTCTTTCTACCTGTTTTTTGCCATTTAATTCTTTCCTTCGATTTTTTAGAAGTCCCTTGAACTTTCTTAAATTTCTAGCGTACATAGCGATTTCTTCGTCTTCCTCGTCTTCATCTATTTCCTCATCACTTTCATCAACAACAGAAGTGTTAGCTTTAAAAGCAATAGATTTTTTAGGCTTACCTCTACCTCCTCTGGATTTGAGAATAATCCCATAGTTGATAAGTGATCCCACCAAGGCGTTGAATTCCAGATGATTGAGATCCTTTGACTCCATAATTGCGGTGACTTGAGAATCCCATTTCTTTGACAGTGAACGAAGAATCTTCTTCACCTTCTCGCTATCCTTCATGTGCTTTCCCAGGTTGCCTAATCCATTTATGATTTCTGCAAAACGGTCAAGCATTGTAGAAATTGACTCACCTTCCTTCATGATGAACATCTCGTAGTCGTGAAGAAGCATGTTGATTTTTGTCTCCCTGACTTGATTTGTCCCTTCATGAGTAACTCGAAGTCTCTCCCACATTTCCTTGGCAGTGGTGCAAGAATTTACCCGGTTTCTTTCCTCAACCGTCACTACAAGAAAATCGTCATTTAGCGACGGAAATATACCGACGGACCATATAGCGTCTGTTAATTGCGACGGAAACACTAATCCGTCGGTTAAAATAATATAATTTCCGACAGTTCGGAAATCCGTTGCCAAAGTTGGAGCGAAATTTTCGCGGGGCTTTTTAGCGATGGAAATATGTCGATGGAAATCATTCGGTCTGTAAATAGGGACGAAATAAAATATTCGGTCGGTGAACTTGTCGGTAGAAATGATTCACCGCGATAACAAACCGTCGCTATATTAAAGAAAGAACAATGAAGCGATCACTAAATCTGCCAAGCGGTGAAGGGAAAACAATTCGCGACGGAAATATGCGTTGAAAATTATTCCGCTCGTAAAAGGGACGAATTGAACTTCGTTCGACAAAATTTGTCGAGGGGAAAAGTTCACCGACGGAAATATGCCGTCGGTATATTATGATTCCAGATTTATTTCACTGACGGAAATAAGCCGTCGGTATATTAGGTTTCCAGATTTATTGGACCGACGGAAATAAGCCATCGGTATATTAGGTTTTCAGATTTATCTCGCCGACGGTATATTTTAATTATACCGACATATTAATTTCGTCTCTAAAATAAAATTAAATCGCTGAGCAGCCGTCTTCCTTCCCTCCTTCCCCGACTCTCCTCTTCTCTTTCTCTCTCATTTCCTCCGGCGACCAACCTTCATTCTCCTTCCGTCTTCTCCGGCGACGACGCGACGTTGGCTACTCCCTCTCTCCGCGACGTATCGCTGCTCTCTCTCCCATGACGTTGGCTGCTCCCTCCCAAGGTAAAATCGAAAACTCTTGGGTTTTGAACATGGATGTATTTCGCTTGAATTGGTTTGAATATTATTGATTTTATTTGTTAGTTTCTCCTCCAAATGATGTAGATTATGGTTATGAATGGTGTTTTGAGTAGCACTTTCCTGATTTGGATTGAATGATAAACCATCTTAGGTAGGTTCCCACTCATAAAATAGTATGATTTTGTAAATAGTTTATCAATTTATTTCATTTAAATCGAATCTATTCATTTCGTATATAAATGAAGAGCAAATTATGAACAAAGCAGATGGAATGAAACAACAATTAGGATCGAAATTGACAGTGGAAACAAGAAACAAAAATTAGGGAACCCATTAACTATTTAGTTCTTTGTAGGAAATAAATTTAATTTTCATATTTATTCAATTAAATTTATAAATTTTGTATTTAAGTTAAGTTTGTAATTGTAGTAATCTATCAAATGAACAAATACTTCAATTTAGATTTAAAACTCATATTTTAATAATCAAGAAGGGTTGTGGTTTAATTATTTTAGTTTTTTGTTAAAAAAGAACTTTTTAATTTAACAATTAAAAAGAGGAACGTGAGGATAGAGGACCAAGATGATGATAGGATGCATGCATTTATTAGTTTAAAAATCCTCCTCTTGATTACCTAATTGCAACTTATAATTTTATCATTATTATTAAATAATTTTTAAAAGCTCAGAAATTTAAAAGAAATGCGATACTTAGGTATGCATACTACAAGTAAACTCTAAACATTTAACCCTCTTAAAGAAATAAAATTTAAAAGATTTACAATTACAACCTAGAAATTTTGTGGACGCGGAGTTTTAAAAATCTACTAATACGTTGTAATTATTCCTAATTAATAAAAGGTTATTTTCAAATTACTCACATAAATTAATTATTGTTTTTAATATTACAATTTTATACTTTTATTTTGTGTAATAGTTTATTAAATATATCAATGAATGATTTTCGTTATTATAATAGAAAGATATAACATATATAACAATCATTTTAATTCAAATCAAGTAGACCAAGAAAAAAAGTATAAAGTAATTCCATATATAACAAACTTTTTACAATCTTATATTAGTCATTTCAATAAATTAGGTGTTCAATCATTGCATGATAAATGCCACGACGTACTCGATATGATAAGACACAATGTTATTTTGTTTGTTGCAGAACTGTATTGTCCCCAAGATTTATACTTTGGAGGAACGTTAAGATAAGTTTCACGCAGTATTGATATGACAACTATACTTTTACTTCAATTGTGGTAACTTTAAGCATATATCATTAATATTATTTGACGTTATAATAAAATTTTGTATGGTTGTGAATTGCTTTGATATTATTAATGTTTAATTCTTGATAAGTAACATGAGTTGTTGACAAGGGTAAGCATGGACATGTAGTTTAGAGATTAGTTGTGAGTTGGCTTTACTTGTCAGCATGATCCTCGTATAACAATTAATTAATGATACTGACATACGTTGTTATATGTGTCATACATGAATTATACTAACAATTGATTGACTTATTGAAATTAACAGTATCGCAGCTATGAGCTGGCAGGATAGATCTTGGATGTATAGACGATTAACCCATGCTGGCTTCATTAATCCTGAATTTGTGCATGGAGTTGACAGTTTTATTCATTATGCATGCTCTCAACATGCATATATGGATGGACAAAAGATCAGATGTCCATGTAGCAAGTGCAAGCACAAATGTTTCCTGGCTCTTGGGAAGTTAATTTGCATTTGCTGCGAAAAGGGTTTGCGCCCAAATATTTTAAGTGCAAGCACAAATGGCGAACCGTTAATTTGTAGCACCTCAAGGGGGAATGAAGCACAAATGTCTGTCAACGTAAATGAGTATGAAGGGGAGGTTGGAAGGGGAGGTCATGGAACAGAAAACGCGTACAGGCAAATGGTCTTTGATGGGGTCGGTTGCACCTTTGAGACAAATACGATAAATGTTAAAGAAGAACCAAATGCAGAAGCACGGAAATTTTTTGACTTACTCCAGGCTGCTGACCGAGAATTATGGCCCGGTTGTAAAAAAATGACGCAATTGTCTTCAATGGCGCGAATTTTGAACGTTAAGAGTGAAGGACACATATCGGATCGTAGCTTTGATAACATTCTGGAGTGGTATACTGAATCACTACCCGCTGATCATTCAATGGTCGCGACTTTTACAATATGAAGAAACTGATTCGGAGTCTTGGGTTGCAGTGCAAAAATTGATTGCTGTCGGTTGGGATGTATGTTGTATTGGGGAGATGATGTGAACTTAGATGAGTGCAAATTTTGTGGTCAATCGAGGTTTAAGCCACGAAAGCGTGCAATGAAACAGAAATTAGTTCCATGGAAGCGGATGTATTATTTCCCGCTAACTCCGAGACTGCAGAGACTTTATGCATCTGATGTGACTGCATGTCACATGAGATGGCATGCTGAGCACGATCAGGAAGATGGAGTAATGCGTCATCCATCAGATGCACTAGCATGGAAGCATTTTAATGATACCCATCAAGATCTTTTTGGTTGAAAGTCGAATGTGCGATTGGGATTGTCGACTGATGGATTCCAACCTTTTGGTCAATCCGGGCAGCAATATTCATCTTGGTCGGTGATAATTACTCCTTATAATTTGCCTCCGTGGATGTGTATGAAAGAGGCTTACATGTTTCTTACAGTTATTGTGCCAGGACCAACAAATCCCAAGCAAAAAAAGATGTTTACTTACAACCACCGATATTAGAATTGCAAGATCTTTGGGAAGCGGTGTGCAAACATATGATGTATCTTTGAAACAGAATTTTGTCATGAGAGCAGCTTTAATGTGGACGATAAGTGACTTTCGCTTTGGCCATGTTATCCGTTGGAGCATCATTGAAGTTGGCTTGCCCTCATTCATGCAATGATTCAGATCGTTTATCTTCCATCCGTGGCAAAATTAGTTGGTTTGACAATCACGTAAAATTCCTTCCTCCCGACCATCCGCTTAGCGCAATAAATATAAGTTCATAAAAATAGGACAATCAAACAACCAGCTCCACCTCCAAATGTGGTGTTGAGATTTTGCAAGAGATCGAGGCATTGGGCTTGCTTAAAGTAATCAGATTTGAAGTCGATGAAGTCAATCAAGCATCAGTCAAAACTTTGGTTGGCGAAAGCGAAGCATATTTTGGGATTTACCATATTGGAAAACAAATATGGTACGACATAATCTAGACGTGATGCATATTGAGAAAAACATGTTTGACAACTTGTTCAATACGATTATGAACATTGAAGGGAAGACAAAAGACAATGCGAAATCCAGAGCTGATTTGGAACTGCTCTGTAGAAGACATGAGTTACATAAAGATGTCCGTACCGGTAAATATCCGAAAGCCTGTTACACTTTGGACAAGCAACAAAAGGAGCGTTTGTGTGAATGGTTGAAAGGACTCAAGTTTCCTGATGGTTATGTGTCAAACCTGTCTAGGTGTGTAGATATGAGAAAGTACAAATTATTTGGGATGAAAAGTCATGATTGTCATGTTTTTATGCAAAGGCTAATTCCAATTGCCTTTCGTGAGTTGCTACCTTCTAAGGTATGGGAACCATTAACGGAGTTGAGCTTGTTTTTCAAAAGCTTAACATCATCTGAAATCAATTTAGATGAAATGGAAAAACTAGAGAATGAAATTCCAGTTATTTTGTGCAAGTTAGAAGGGATTTTTCCTCCTAGCTTATTTGACTGCATGGAGCATCTACCGGTGCATTTACCATACGAAGCAAAACTTGCCGGTCCAGTCCAATATCGATGGATGTATCCATTTGAGAGGTAACTCCTGTATTATCATATCGTTACCCATTTGTACATGTTGTGTGTACCGAACATTGTAATAACCATATGCTTTATTATAGGTATTTACATCATCTAAAAAATGTCAAAAACAAAGCTAGAGTTGAGGGCACCATATGTAATGCTTATTTAGTCGAGGAAGCTAGTACATTTTGTGGACATTATTTTGAGCCTCATAATGCGTATAAGGGGAGACAAGTTCCTCATAACGACGATGGGGAGGAACAAGTGGTGCGGATGGGAACTTGTCAATTTTACATATCCAGACTTTACATCCGGACGTGCAACAAGACGTAATGCTAACAGAGGAGGAAATTGATGCTGCATATGGGTACATTTTATCGAATCTGTCAGGAGGTTCTTCCATTCGCATGCGATGAGTTACACAACCGGTATACTCCATTGAAGGTATTATTGTATTGAACGTTTCTGATTGGTGTCATGTCATATGCAGCTTATACGAGGCATTGTTGCACGAGGTAATGCCCGTATCACAGGATGACATGAATAACGGTTGGAAAACAATTCCCTCGATGGTTCGCACGATATGTAAGTTCTCACTTTAAACTATTCCTATTGTTAACCACCATGTTAACATGTTCCGATGACATTGTTCCCTTTCCTTTGCTACTTCCTGTTACATAGGCTGCGGAGAATCCAATACAGAACAAGTTCATATCTGATCTTGCGAAGGGACCTCTGCGAACTGTTAACTCGTATCCGGTGTATTTTGTGAATGGATATAAATACCATACAGAGTCGCATGGACATACCATGTCAAGTATGAACAGTGGGGTTTTGATACAGGGAGAATTGAGGGACTATTATGGGAAAATAATTGAAATACTTGAAGTTGAGTACCCTGCGTTGCCAATTAAGCGATGTGTGATATTTAAATATGACTGGTATGACCCGACACCAAACGTTGGAACAAAAGTGCATCACCGATACAATGTCGTTGAAATCAACTTCCGTAGACGGTTGAGACAATTTGAACCATTCATCTTGGCTATGCAAGCAAGACAGGTGTGTTATGTCCCTTTTCCAAGCTTACGACGTGATAAGGCGGATTGGTTGGCGGTGTGCAAAGTTAAACCTAGGGGAGTGTTTGAATCCTATACAAACGTAGTGGAGAGAAATGACAGTGAAGCGTTTCAAGAAGACGTGGCTTCTATTCATGATACAATAACGGGACTATTACGTAACCTTTGAACGATCCTTCTAACGCTTATGTTGATATTTCATCTGCAGAGTCCGACGACGGTAACAATGGATCTGAACAAGAGGAAGTGTTTGATTCTTATTCTTCCGACAAGGAAGATGATTGTAATTTACATTTAAGTTCTGATAGCAATTAAAATATCTTTGTAATAGACTATTTACTGTACCAAATTCACTATTCCTTTTAATCATTGGAATTCTTATTCAAGGATGTCGATGTATAATGGTTCCCGACGGTAATAATTCTTTCCGTTGGGAGGAATGTGGAACATTTGTCCCGTCCCAGGGAATAACCATTGCAGGAAACAGCGTTGCGGAAAGCACTCCGATTCATTTTCCATCCATGATCGATCTTCTACTTGAAGGTGTTTGCTATGATTATTACGTCTGTGTTCTTATTCAGTACATCTTATTTCCTTATGTTAAGTGCCCATAACATAATAGTAATTTGATGGTTTTAACTTCATGTTGCTCAAAGCGTCCTTTATTCTGAACGAAGAAATAAGTGCCAGTAGAGGCCAGAGCCATGACACTACGACATATGACCGATATGACAAATTAGTTGTTATTCCCCCTTCTAGTAGTTCATAGAACAATTCGTCCTCTGTATCAAGAGCGCTAAACATTTACAATTTCTCGCGAAGTATGGCTATAGCCAAAAGGTTATTGAGAGAAAGTGTCCAAAGGCCTTCACCGGGGAGACGCGTCGATCGCTTCCCGAGCTTCTTTTGAACGTGCGGGACGCTTCTAAATCCGTAATGGGGACTCATTTACTTATACGGACTCTCATGTCACATGGAACTGATGGAATAATTTACTCATGCATTACATAATTCGACAAAGTTGAAAAGATGTTTGTTGTTATATATGTTTCAATCTGGTAAACACAGTCGTAATTATATAATTGTTGACGTTAATTTGTTATTGTTAACTTTCAATGACATTGGCTTCAATGTAAATAACTTCATTAAACGACTGCTCTTAAGATTGTTATATTTGTACAGAATTCGATAAATTTTGTATTTCATTCATTAATATGGGACCAAAGAGACCACGTGAGGTTATGCGGTCGAGGTTTAGAGGGATGTTTGGCGGGCAGCCGTGTCAAGGTGGATCGTCACAGTCTGGGACTCACACTGACTCACCTCCTCCTCCTACACATCCTCCAGTTGCAGATGAGCCATCACCTGCTGCCACTAATGCCACACCATCCCCTACGCCAACTCATTTATCATCCAATACCACAATAGGGGATGGAGGATATGTCCGGGAACCTGGATCTGTAGGAGATGATGGGCGAAAGTATATCACTTACATCAATGACTAGTAAGTAATATGATAGGATTACGCACTGTTTCTAGACTTTCTATTTTTGGTCTATTTGTACAATACAATGACTTGTTGTTTTAGGTTCGTACCGTCTGGAATGGTTTCTAGGCAGATGACCTCCACTTTTAAGGAAAGGATTGAACCCGATGGATATACGTGGAAGAATATCACTGCAACTACGAAACAATTGTACTTTAATGAGTTCGAGGTACAATAATTATTTCTGTTATATAATTAATATATATATATATATAGTGTCATGATAAATATATTTATAGTTTGACATTAACTAACATATATTGTTTGTTCTTTAATCGTAAAGCATTTTTACGGGACGCTACTTTGATGGGAGCATATACAAATTATGGGAGAGGGGCTCATATACGTTATCGCGATTTCATTAACGCGATAAACAAGGTGGTGCACGACCCCGCTTTATTTCGGAAGATATATGGAGTCGTTGGTTGGCGATTGGGCATCACCGCAGAATGTCCATCTCAGACGAACTCACCCAATGACGTGGAGGCCTGTGTCATGTAGTCTTCCGTACATACGGAGGCTCAATAACTCACCAAGAGCATGCAGACAGACTTGTAAGTATCTACACTTTACACTAATTTTGTCGATAGTTAGCTTCGTTGTATTATGGATAATGATAATGGTCTACCTATCTGGTGCCACTTATGTTGACTTATTTTCGGTGTTGACTTATTTTCATTGTCCAACTTGTGGCGAATATCATACAACTTTACGATCCGCTACCGAGGTTTATACGATTTCTAGTTCACATCTAACGCTTTTAGTCTTTCTCATGTAGAGAAGTCATTGGGCACGAAGCCTACCCCTTCAGCTTATTTCGCACACTCACACAAAGAAGCATGACGGTGTAACCTTCATCAACGCATCATTGTCCGAGCTGAATGTATGTCCGCTATTGCATTTTCTTATTTTTAAACACCGCCCCGCCCTTCGCCTTAATGTTAACTTCACATACCTTATAGGACCAATTACAAGAAACCTCGAGCTGCGATCATAGGAGGAACAAACTGTAGACGTGTCTCGGGCGTATTTTGAGGCCGTGGGTGGTAGGGATCGCTGTGGGTGATATTTGGTCTAGGTTCAGATGGGAACACTGTTATTCCCAATCTTCCATGTCCAAAGGCAAGCAGCGTCCACAAGGCCATCGAACAATAATGAAGTCATCGAGCTCAAGCCTCAAGACAAGCATTAATGGACAAGATTGCTAATTTGGAAGAGGGTAGGCGAAAGCGTGAGGAACAACGGTTGAGGGAGCCGACAGGCGGGAGGAACAACGGTTGAGGGAGGCGACAGAGCGGGAGGAACAACGGATGAGGGAGGTGAGAGAGCGGGAGGAACAACGGATGAGGGAGTAGAGCAACGGATGAGGGAGCAGATCACTACAAATGAGAGAGCAGATGGTGAAGATGAGAGAAGAGTGGTTGCAGATGGCTGGCTTGCCACCACCGTCTCGAATAAATCGAAGGAAGCTCTCCAAGGACCACCAACGATCACCATAACTTTAGATTTTCGAACTCATGATTTTAAGGTACAATCATATGAATTTATGTTTACTTTGATTTGTTTTTATCCAATTGTATTCCAATTGACATTATTTAAACCTTTGATGTACTGGTTGATGTCTGGATGTCCCATTATGTATAACCAATTGTTATGATTCAAAACTTTGATGTACTGGTTGATGTGTGGATGTCCAATAATACATGCACCTAATTGGTTACACCTTATTTTCACCGACGGTATTACTTATTCCGTCGGTAAAAATTTAACGACGGAATAGGGCATACCGTCGGCACATAAATGGACTCAATTTGGCGATGTCCCTAATTCCGTCGTTAAAGATATAACTTACTACGGAATATTGGCGACAGTTTTTCCGTCCCTAAATAATACCGACGGTCATTTTTCATTGCTGATAAGTTAATTTCACCGACGTCATTTCCAAAAAAATTTCTGTCGGAACTAAAAAACAACGGATAAATTTCCGTCGGTTAACCGTTGAAAAATTACGGCGGAATATTTCCGTCGGTAATAAATAACGACAGCCATGTTTACAACGGTTTATTCTTTCGTCGGATTCCGTCGGTAACTATAATCTTCGACGGAATGTGCCGTTTCTCCGATGGAATATTCCATCGGAGAACGTGACTTTTCTTGTAGTGCGTTAATGCACAATATATCAGCTTCATAGCTTTGGCGTTGATGTACGCTTGCCTCCAATCGTTATCATCATACTCCAGCTCTGTTTTCAACTCACCATTTTCTTTTAGAGGGGCTTGAAGTCCGAAGATAATGATCTTCTAGTATTCAACTCCCTCACTTATAATATGATACTTCATAGGATTTTTCCATGATGAATAGTTAGAGCCATTAAACAAGGGAGGACGGTTATTAGTGTTACCTTCTTCCGCTAGGTTGTTGTGTGCCATCCCAGATACTTCTACTCTGATACCAATTGTAAGTGATCTAGAAGGGGAGGTTGAATAGATCTTAAAAATTCTTTCAAAATTTTTACAAGAAAATCAGAAGTTAAAACACACAAAAACAATTTAGATAAACTTAATTGAAAAGTGTAGGGAAGAAGATCAAACAATTGTTTTTATAGAGGTTCGGTGCTAAGACCTACGTCCTCTACCTAAGCTCCCACTTAGGATTTTGCCAACCACTTTATTGCACACTTTGTAGTTGAGTGTGAACTTTTTACAATCCCACTTGAATTAAAACTCAAGCAACCTTTACACTCGATTTGTCTTCCGGCACAAATCCTACCTCACGTGACCTAGTCACTCAAATTGTAAGTAAAACAATACAAGGATTGAAGAACAAATGCTCAATACAATTTGTAACAAAATAAGAGCAATAGTGAGCAATTTGAAGCAGTATAAGAGTATTTGAACTTGTAGAACTTGTATCTTCTCTTCTTCCATCATCTTCTATTTATACTTGAAGAAATATAGCTGTTGGAGCTCTTCTAGCCTTTGCTTAATTGGATATAGCCGTTCCTTGATAATCTCCATTCCATTTTTAGCAAATTGGACCGTTGGAGCTGAATCTGTGCATTCATAAGTCGACTTGTCGAATGCATAAGTCGACTTGTTTCAACCATTTACGTAAAAATTGTAACTCCGCTCTCCAATAAGTCGACTTGTGCTGTATAAATCGACTTGTTGTCTTCGATAAGTCGACTTGTGTGCTATAAGGCGACTTGTCTTAATACATCTTCATATATAAGTCGACTTGTACTGCTCTAGTTAACTTGTTATATTCAGACCTTGATGTAAGTGAAACTTGTATTACCAAATCCTTTATAATCCTTAAGCTTTATGCCATTTTTACTTAGAAGATAACTCCCAACTTGATTCCTCATTGATTAGACACTTGCTCATCTTGATTTGCTCAATCCTTTCATTGAATAATACCTGAAATAATTTCTTAACTATTTCTAGATATTTTATTATTATCAAAACATAAAGGGATTTAATTTGTCAACCACCATTGGTCCAACAAGTTCGAGTTAGTTACCGAACTCAACTGATTAACCGTTTCTTTCAAGATTCAAGATTCAAGAATCAAGAATCAAGAAGCAGTTAGAGACGAAGGCTATAAATACAAGTCGAAGTCGAAGATTGCAAAGTTACAAAAAAGTGATATACACAAAGAGTTACAAAAAGTTACATACGTACAGATACTTACACAAAATAGCGAGAAAAATTACTACGTGAAAAAGTGATTTAACTGAGTGCTATCTTTTTGTAAAAAAGTGTTCAAATATTTTTCTGAGAAGAAAAGTTGTACAGATAGCCTGCAGAGGTTAAGTGTGAAAGAATACTGCTTGTAGAGACCTGAAGAGGCTCGTGGAAAGAATACTTGTAACGATTGAAGAGATAGTGAAATCTCAGAAGAAACTCTGAGAACTGGACGTAGCCCACGGTTTGGGGTGAACCAGGATAAATCTTCGTGTCTACCACTCTTACTCTCTATCTCTATTTTAGTTTCAAATTTTATCATTACTTACTTTTTATATACACAGTATTGAAAAGTTTGATTAATCATAATCTATTAAAAATTCTATAAAGAATTTTATTTCTAACAAATAGTTCTGAAAAGATTTATAAAAAGGGGAATACACAATTCAACCCCCCTTCTCGTGCATTCTAATATCATTTTCTAAGTGTTGTATTAATGTGTGATTCACTTCAATATTGTAGGAAGATTATTCTATAAGACTTCCCTCTATAGAAACCTTAGTGTTCTCATGCATAATCTAGGCTAATAAGTGGATCATTTGATCACTTGAGTCCTTAACTCTCCTTGAATCATAGGATAAAACTATTCCATCATAATAATGGTGTTGTTAGTTAGACAAAAAGGACTAATTCTTGTCCAACCTTGAATAGTAGGTTATATTGTTGAAAGATTGTTCCATACGACTTAATTTTTTATACAAACTGAATTATCCTTACATATTAATAAATGATCATATTTTCATAATAGTCATGAAATCTCCCTTTTTTATAATCCTTTTCAAAAGTTTCAATTGGAATCAAGTGGAACATTCACTATAAATAGTGATGTTATTTTACACCCATGATGGGTCTAAGAGGCATCATGCATGAATAACTACTAACGGTAGTTATTCATGGATGATATATAAAGGCCTTTACGTTTTTATAAAAAATGTATGAAATGACTCTGGGTATTTGGTTCTTGGAGAAACGTTGGTTCTTTGTATATACTTTCGAAGGTTTTTACAGAAAACATAGAAAGAAGAACTCTGTGTTCTTTAACCAGTGGAATTATATCTGGAATCCAAGTATGTGATTTATGTTTTTCCTATGCATATATCATTGATCCTGGATGCATAATCTTTGTGGCTATTTTGTGATTTGTTCATATCTTTCTAACATTGGTATCAGAGCATATGGTTTTGCATGATTGGTTATATGTTCTACCATATAATTGTCTTTTCTGTTCCATTAGTGGTTTCTGTCTTTGTCATGGCATGATATTTTTTGTTCTCTTGTTTTTTTTCTTTGTTTCACTACTATATCATAAATACAGAAAGGAATAAACAACGCAGTTGGATGTTTCATGTTTATGAGAAAGCACCGAAAGATATTGCGTTTCTTATTATGGGTTTGTTCTGTATTTGGTTGAAAGCAATGCATAAATTCACTGTTAATTGTGTTGTTTTTTGGTGTTAATTAAAGAACAAACCTTGATGAGTTTGCATTGTTTATGAATTTAATGGGTGTTTGTTGTGTTGGATTTATGCCCTTTAATTTTTGCTTGAATTGGTTTATGAACCAGAAACCAGGGTGCGTCTGAGGAAGAAGACGCACCCTCACATCTGAAATGGCACAACATCTGGCACGTGTAACGCACGCGCTAGACGTTGCACCATGAGGGAGAGGCTAACGCGTGTAGTGCACGTGCCAGATCCAGCCCTCCAGCCTCAGGCGCTGGCGCGTGCAAGCTTTCACAACCCAATGCATTTCTGGGCTGCCTTCCAAGCCCAAATTTGTTTCTGGGCTGATTTTTGTTAATGTTTTGGGCCATTGAGGGTAATTTGAAGTCAAAAAAAAATGTTTGTGGCCCAAAATTAGAATGGACTATTTTAATTCATAATTAATTTATACATAATATATATTTTAGAAAATTGTGCCATATTATATATATCTACATATATAGTTTTTTGGTACTTTGACTATTAGAATTAAGTTTCTAATTAATTAAAAAACATTTTAATATATAAAGACACTACTAACTAATTTGTTTAGTTAAAATAACCTTAGAAATAAACTATTTTGTTGGTTTATTTTCTAATTGCACAAATACTAATTTGTTTAGTTAACGTGAAATATTTTTTAGAAATTAGTTTCTAATTAAACCAAGATAATTGATTAGTTCAATTATAAGTTAAATTAGAAATAAGTGTCTAATTAATTAGAGATTAATTTTTATTCGCTCAATAAATTGTTGATAAACAAATATAATACAAAATAATAAATTAAATTATTTTTATATATGAGCATAAGTTCGCTATATGTTAGATAAAATAATTTGTTATTTTGTATACTCTTCTGATTCTTGAAAATTTGTTTTTTCGGGCAATGCCTATTATTAAGCAAACACCTAAGCTTATTCGATGTGAGGCACAGAAGAGACGAATTGGCAGCATGTATGTGCAGTTAGTCAACATGCGTCTAATGCCTGGAGATGGTCTAACACAACAAGTTATTGCAGTTAGTAACATGATGCAAGCATTATATTTTTGGAGGTTGTCTAGCTTACACAGATGTTGAAGTAAAGTACATGACTTTGCTTGTGACATTACCTCAACTTCAAGGCGAACTATTACGAACGCTCTGGAATATTATGCCTAAGAAGACTTATAATTTTGTAGTGATGACATTTATTAAAAAGATGCGTAGAGGAGAGTTGATTAGGACTTTATATCCTATAGGTCTTCCAATGGAAATAGTAAGATCTATTGTAAATCGAGCTTCGCGAAATGTGTCACGCAAACTCGTGAACTCATTTCCACGTAGGGTTCATTACCTATAGACTGTTCGTAGGTTAAAGCACATTTAATACAATAGGCTATTTGTTTTTATAAGAACAAGGTCTTAATATTTATGTAATATGTTTACATGAATTTTATATAGGAATTCGTCTAGAGTAAAGTAATTAGGATTCTATTATTGTATGAATGATGATTGAACACATTTGTGGACTTTTGATTTCATAAGCAATTGTGATCGAATTATTTGCTCTATGAACGATTAATGTGACATTAACGTGTATATATATTTCTTTCTTATTATAGAAACTTAGTGTTTCGATAATGGCTACTGCTTCGAAGAATATAGTTGCTGAACTCAATAGGGGTGAGAAACTCAATGGTGGCAATTACGAGATCTGGAGTATGAAAATCCAATATGTACTAGAAGAGCAAGAGGCTCTAAAACCATTAAACCTAACTATGAACGTTCCTGAGGAGGGCACAACAGCCCAACATAGAAGGGACCGTGATACGTATGACTTATGAAAAAAGAAAAACTCTTTAGCTCGCATCATGTTGCTGAGTAGAATGGATAATGATATCATGCGTGAGTTTTGTAAGTTCGAAACTACAAAGGGCATGTGGTCCAGATTGGCTGCTCGTTTTGGAGGTGCCTCAGTGACCAAAGTGAGGGGTCACTTACAATTAAGTTTGATACTTATAAGAAGCGCCCAGACGATTCAATGCAGAAGCATTTAAGGAAAATGTCCAACATGGTAAGTGAGTTACGTGATGTTGGTCATGAATTGTCTGATGAACAACAAGTGGAAGCTGTGATTCATTCATTGCCTCAAAGTTGGGAGCATATGAAGATGCACCTAACTCATAATGAAAATATCAAGACAATGGAAGATGCTACGAGGCATCTTATTTGGAGGAAGAATGTCTTGAAGCCTCAAAGATGTCTTCGGAGGCATATGCAGTTAGTTCTAGCTCACATGGAGCTATAAACAAGAAACGCAAACATCATGGTGGGTATAAGTGGAAAAAGAATAAGAAATTCAACCACTCTTCTCAGGAATCCAAGAAGGCAAAATGGAACCAACGTGGAAAGGGAAAACATCCCTTCAAAAAGAAGAACATGAAACATGTAAAGTGCTATAATTATGGTAAAAAGGGTCACTTTGCTAGAGATTGTACCGAGCCTAAGAAGGTACGACTGTATAGTACACACATTTGTTCTGTGAATGTTTCTTGTTCTATTTTTGTAACTAAGTCACATCCTTTGTGGATTGCAGACTCAAGAGCAACCAACCATGTAGCGAAGGATTGTGATGCCTTCGTTGAATTTCGTAAGCTCCCACATGGAAGTCAGTGGCTTTATGTAGGTGATAATTCCAAAGTTGTTGTACAAGGAATTGGCACATGTAAATTGGACATGCATGGAGGGCGACCTCTTATCCTACATGAAGTCTTATTTGCTCCACAAATTCGTAGGAATATTTTATCTGTAGTGATATTAGTTAAACTTGGTTTTCATGTAAATTTTCATAGTGGTGGAATGGATTTGTATCTTGGATCTATTAATTATGTTCATGATTTTTTATTGAATGGTTTTATTGTACTGGATGTGTTAAAGGAAAATAATAATATTTTTTTAAAAGGGGAATGAAACGCTAAATCAACGCTCTAGGGTAAACAGCTCCTTGCGCATCTCTGCGGAGAAGCTCCCGGACTCCAATCGGAGGCTCCTGAAGGATGTGAAGGTCGAGGGGTAAAAAGCTAGCTAGTTGTGTAACATTCCATCACCGATGGGAAGGTTATATTGGTAAATTGGGACGAGCTAGTAGGTTAGACTGCATTTTGATATGAGCATGCATTTGGCCTCTCAATATAGAGAGGAATAAGACATTTGGCACGGGCACATGTATACGCATGCATGACATTTCCCGACTTTCATTTGAGAATATGATGTGTTCTGTGAATTCTGAGATAATTGTGTTTGATAATCTGAATTGGATCTGTTTTAGAGTGGTTATCAACTGTTAGTGACCCTTAGCAATTTTTTTGGAAAATTGGGAGAAAATGTCCGGACCGGAAATTTTCTGAATGACGGACTGACTGATTGTATAGTACTTGAATAACTGTCCAATGGCCATGGAAACTTAGATATATGATTTTAGAAATTAATATGTCGAGCCATTGAAATTTGGAGACGAATTGGACTGGAAATAAATTGTGAAAAAAAGAGAAAGAGATTTAAAATGTATAGTGAGGAAAAAGACAAGTGGTATGATTCTATTGTTAAAAGAGACACCTTTTAAATGCCTTAGGGTTTAAATGTCTTCTTTGGAAGTTGCGAAAATCACTTGGTAGAAAATTGATTTCTCCTCCACCTAGGGCATGGTCCTTTCTCCTTCGATTGATTCTCTTTCCCTCCTTTTAGTGTGTGATCTTTTTTTGTCCAAGTGTTGCTTGCCTTCTTTATGCAAAGATCATCGAAAACCCTAAAGAAGATTAAGATTTTGAGGTTTTAGTGAGGGAGCCATAGGTGTTAAAGGAGTTGGGAGATTTTCGGGAGTTGAAGATTGAAGGCTTGATTGGTAAGTAAATGGCTTGTATGTTATGTTTTTGTTAGTTGATGCACTTATGATGTTTAATGAGTAAGATTGGGGTAGTTGGGTGAGTTATGGCTGATTTTAGAGAAAGAATATGTGAAATGAGGTTTGGGAACGAAGAACAGGTCGCGGCGTGCGCGAGGAGCCTCGCCGCTGTAAAACTTCCTTTACTCGTCGCGGTGAGCTTATAGAGGTGCGCCGCGGTGAGCCTCAAAAATTTTCCGCCACCATTAGCCGCGGCGAGCTCCTGTCTTCTGAAATGCTATGCTTTAGTACTTCGGACATAACTAATGATGTAGGCCTCCAATTGAAGTGATGTTTGATTCGTTATGAACTAGAGAAAGAGGTCTACAATTGGTATAAAGAAAGAAAGTTTGGATTTAAATTAGTAAGATCTCTAATATTGAATGAAAGTTGGGTTTAGATTGCTATTACAACCTAAGAGTTGTTTCATGATTATTGGAGCATCATTTTGAGACTGATGACTTATATTTAATGCTTTTGGAGTCTACAATGGGTGAAATTGACCGTATGATTAGTAATTTTGGATTCGAGGTCTTCTTTGAGAATAAAGGTATTGTCTTAATGGGATAGTGTCTATAGAATGAAAAATTGGTTTTGGCAAATGAAAGTGGAAATTGGGAAATAGCGTCGGGAAGGTCATGAACATGCATCGTACATTCTGTTAATTACGACTTGTGCATCATTAAATTATTCTGATTGTGCATTTAGTAATGGGAAATTATTTGACTGTTATAGAGATACCGATGGAACAACATTCCACGGATATTCACAACATTCCACGGAGATACCGATGGAACCAAATGTTCTGTGCTTAGAATTTGGTGGAATACGATGAAGGGTATATGTGAATTTTGGCATTGAAGTGCAAACTATTTGTGAAAGTGAAATTTGCCATGCTGCAATGTGATAATTTGTAAATGTGTGATGATGTGTAATTGTGAATGAAATGCTGAGTATGTGAGAATTGTTTGTGAATGAAATACCGGACCGAAGGTCCGAAGGAATGGGAATTTGACATCGAAGTATTAATTACCTGTGATTGAGAAACTTATATGTTTCTAGTGTGATAGACAATGACTGTGAATTATTGTGAATAATTGGGAATGAATTGGTTGTTTGAATAGATTGACTCTGATTGAAAAGTGATATCATAAAATTGTGACAAACGAATTCTGTGCATGATCATTAATAACGGTTGTAACTGGAGCTGCCACCGAGAGCTACAAGCTCGATCACTGAAAGAGAGCCTCGAGCTCGAAAGGGATTTGTGCATACCCAGAAGGCTCTCCTATCCCTACCGACACGTGGAATGTAGTGCATACCCAGAGGGCTCTCCTATCCTAAGACGCGTTTACTGTTTAATGCGCCCGAAAAGGGACAGTTCAGAGCTATATGCTCAACGCTTAATGAGCTCAAAAGGGACAGTTCAGAGCTATATGCTCAACGCTAAATGAGCCCGAAAGGGACAGTTCAGAGTTATATGCTCAACACTTAATGTGCCCAAAAAGGGACAGTTTAGAGCCACAGGTTCACTGATTAAGGTGCCTAGATTGGGACAGGACAGGAGCTCAGTCACAACACAAAATTTAAAATGGAAAATGATAGATATGCATATGATTATACTGTGAATTGGGAAAAAGGGTTAAATGATCGTATTTCTGTGAAAACTGTTTTGTGAAATGTTGATTTCTGCTATTGTATGAGAATCTGTGAATTGTCTGTGAAATGCATGATTGAGTTATGCATTGAATTGACTTGTGAATTGGGAAAGAGGCAACATGCCTTGCATCAATGTGATACTGCTTTGCAATCTCTTTGAATATGCTATGGTGAAAATCTGTAAATTGCTATATGATATTCTGAAAATGTTACCGTGATAATCTATATGCTATTTGCGTAATGCATTAGTTGAGTGAACCATCGATGAAGGTCAAAACTCACCTAAAATTTGCAACTATTTCTCAGGATTTGAAGAGTACCCCGTTAGACAAATGGGAGTATGCCTACTGCATGCAAGTCAGAGTTTTGAGGTCAGGATCAGTTCACGTCTGCATTAGTGTCTTTCTGTCTTATGCAAATTGTATTTCTGCAATGTCCGCAGAATATTACTGTTATTTTAGAGGGCCCCAATTGATAAAAGTTGTATTTGTAATATGATTACTGAAAACGTTCAGAAAAATCATTGGGCCCAATTTGGCTACGGGTTTTTGTGCATGAGATGGTTTAAATACTATTGAGTGTCTGTTATGACTGAAATTGTGTATGATTGAAAATATTTTCGTGTTAAATCAGATCCAAATCGCCATCAATTCGCGATATACAAATGTTTTAAAAAAAAAATGTCATATCGAAGTTTTGATCAGAATTGATTGCTCTAGCATACCACCCTCGTGAGGCACGAGCTCAGATATCACCCTCAATGTCGAGTTTGGGTCTTGCAAGAGTGGGATGCTACAAGTTGGGCGAGACCGTCGACGCACTGGATCCCTTCCCGGTAGACATGCTGAAGGTGAACCATCCAATCTCGTTGTAACAGCTCCTGAACACCTGTCACCAAAAAGGAAAAACCTGTCAGAGCAATGGACGAGTCTAAGAGAATATTAATGACTTCAAGAGAGTCCACTTTGACCACAACATGTCGATAACCCAAGTCCCAAGCCAGCGAAAGGTCTGAGAACACGCCCGAGAGTTCTGCTTCCGCAGGCGAGCTCCTACCGAGATTCTGCTGGAACCCTCCACACCAATGGCCCTGCCAATCTCTAATCAATCCTCCAGCGGATGCCTGAGTGGACCTGATCCGCACTGCGCCATTAGAATTGACCTTGACCCACCCGACAGGCGGTTTGACCCAACCCATGAAAGTAGCCACCGGCAACCCCTGAGAAGGAAACACGCGTTGTTCCATCGCCCGAGCCCTGCCGAACCACCCCACATACTCCAAAATGGCACAGTGTCCCTCAGCCGGCAAACAAAGTCAGGCTTGAACAATCTATTTGTTAGACCCCGATCTTTAAATAGAATTTAGAAATATTAAATGAGTGTTTTTTTATATGTATTATGTTATAAGTGTAATTGTGCTTTAAGAAAATTGATGAGAAAAGAATTGATTAGTTTTGATGATTTTGATATTTGAGTAAAATGGTGTTTGTTATACTTTCTTTGCTTTTGTGAGACAAATTCTGGTTTTGGTGTGGATTTGGTTGTTGGCTCTCTTAGCCTTCTTAAGTGTCATGGAGGATGGATGATTGAAGTGTTTGTGTAGGTACTGTAAATTGTGTGGGTGTTTGAAGATTTTGGCTAGTGTAAATTTAGGGGAGATGCTATCAAAATTTACTTTATGACAAAAACTTTGAGTGAAGTTTTGACCCTCTTAGAGTTATAATTTGACCAAAAGGTCTTCTTGAAGATTGTAGTTTAGGTTTTTATCTTTGCAATGATGTATAATATGTTATTTTTGAGTTTAGAAATTGGAAGATATGAAATTTAGAAATTTGGATGTGATATAGGATGACACATTATCTGGCAGAAACTTTGATTGAAAAATTGACCTAGTTAGAGGTTGAAATTGCTTTAAAGTTCTTCATGAAAGTTTTAGATTATGTTTTGATCTTTGCATTGATATAAAGTATAGAATGTTTGGACAATGGGATGAGAAATTATGAATTATAGAATTTTTGTTACTGTTCTGGTGACAGTATTTGGACAGTAACTTTGATTGAATTTTTGATCTATATAGAGGCTGAATTTGCTCTTAA
This sequence comes from Erythroxylum novogranatense, assembly GCA_029891385.1. Lineage (NCBI taxonomy): Eukaryota > Viridiplantae > Streptophyta > Magnoliopsida > Malpighiales > Erythroxylaceae > Erythroxylum > Erythroxylum novogranatense. Next base: position 40,126,841 of record CM057234.1, on the reverse strand, counting down.
GTTCTTCATGAAAGTTTTAGATTGTGTTCTGATCTTTACATCTATGTAAAGTATGGAATTTTTGGAACATGAAATAGGGACTTATGATTTTTACAAGTCGTTGTTACTGTTTGGGAAGAGTATTAGTGGACAGAAACTTTGAGTGGCTTTTTAACTCCCTTAGAGGCCAAATTGATTTTTTCTGTCCTTCATGAAAGTTGTAGGTTGCTTTCTGATCTTTGTATTGATATAAAATATGAAATTTTTGGACTTTAGAGTTGAAAGATAGAAATTTTGGAAGTTATGTGATTGTGTAGGAAGACATTAAAAGGGACAGAAATTTTGATTGGATGGAAGTTGTAGAGCTCCCTTTTAGCTTTCTTTTGATACCAAATTTGTCAAATTTGAAATTCGGAATTAAGAGCTATGATTTTTAGAAAAATTGGATATATATATATATATAAAGGCCAGGGCTCTGCTCGCCCTCGCGAGAGAGCGAAATCGCTCGCCTGAGGGTGAGCTCGCGAGAGCGACCAGCTCGCCCTCGCGAGCGGGGCTGCATTTTGGCCCATGACGACGCCGTTTTCACTCAGCTTCTCGCCTGCATACGACACCGTTTTGCTTTTTTCTTCTTCCTTCCTCGCATGCGACGCCGTTTTGGTCTTCTTAGTTTGCTTTTCCCTAATCCGACCTTTGTCTAATCTTTTACTTATATCTTTTCCGTCCGACATCCGATTGACTTGTTTTTCAAAGCGTTGGATTTCTAAGACAATTATCTACATCCTCATGGGAAATTTATGTATTTTTGACATTAAATTAATGAAGATTGATTTAACCAAACTGAGTTGGAAAATTTTCTAAACATGGTTCAGTCTTTTGAGAAATTCTTGATCTGTGGAGATCCGATTGAATTGATTCTTGTTGCAAAATAAAATAGAGACATGGGGCTACAGTCCATATGAAGAAATTGAATTTCAATTTAGCCCCTAAGTTTTTCAATTTTTGAATTGAAGTCGGTTTTAGTGTTCAGTCTAGGATTAATAAGAGCTGAAAGTATTTTGGCCATAACTTTTGCTCTAGTCATCTAAATGAGGTGATTCTTAATTTGGATTAAACTAGAGAAATAGGGCTATAAATTTTTTGAAGGACTCGAGTTTCAATTTAGTCACTAAGAATTTCAATTTTCGGATGGAAGTAAATCGCTGAAAAATATTTTAGCAAAAGACAAGTCCGAAATGTTTGGAGTATAAATTTTGGAGTAGTGCACCAAATTAAACAGGTTAATAGTCTTTTTATATAGCCATATTAAAGATAAGTGAGAAGAGTCTCACTTATTGGCTACTTGATAATTGATTAAAGTAAGAAGTGATGCATTGGATGCGATTCTCTTCTCCCATTCCATGCATAATCGAAATTGAGTGTGTAAGAAAGTGTTCTTGCATGGTTTGACTCTCTCTTTCTCATTTCATGCATGAGTGTGCCGAAATTTGCAAGGGAAGAGTGTCATTTTTGGTTCATTTCTTCTAAGAAAATCTCCTCCAAACATTTCTTCTCCTTTCCCACCAAAAGATTTTGTTAACCAAGTTGTCCTAGAAGAACAAGAGGTAAATCAAACTAGTTGAGGATACAGCAATAAGGAGAGGATAGATTGACAAAAAAAAGGATTCAAAAGCAAAGGATTTGGATACAAGAAGAAGGAAAGGATAGCGCAAGGAGTCGGTAATATCACTATCATGTTTACGTTTAATATTATCCTTATACCATATCATATATAGATTGGCATGATGATTTGGATATATTGCTTCTACTGCAAATAAGATTTCTAAAAAGTTTTGAAATCTACTGGTTCTCCAAATATGGCATGCTTACTTTTTCCGATCCAACAGACGCTAATACATGAAAGTCGAATCGCCATATTGACACCTTTCTATAGGACTCACAGGTGATTCCACACCTAGGGTCTAGACACGACGAGGTCATCACTTAGGGTCATGACGCTCTTGTTGACTGTAGTCTGGACTCACCATGGACGAAAGTCAAGCCAGCACCGATAATCGGTGGGTGTGCACATTAGTTTTGTAACATCCCATCACTGGTGGGAAGGGTAAATTGGTCATTTAGGTCGGGTTAGGAATTTTTCGATATATCTCGGCATGAATATACATCATATAGCCTCTATGGCGATATGAATGGTAATTTTTGTATATGCACATGATTGTAAATGCATGCATGACATTTCCCGGCATATGTGTCTAAATGGATATCTTTGTGAATTATGTGATTATTGTGTTTGGAAAATTTATTTGGAGTGGTTTATATGTGTTTTGCATTTTTAGGAAATTTTAGAAATTTTTCTGGAATTTTCGGGAATCAATGTCCGGACCGAAAAATTTCCAAATGACTGATTGAGTAGATTTTCGGTACTAAAAATGACTGGCCAATGGCACTGAAAAATTAGAGACATGATGTTAGGATTTATTAAATTCAGCCATTGGAGTTTGACGAGAAATTGGAGTCGAATTTGGAACCGAAATAAAAACCGGGACAAGTGGCAAGTGACATTAGCCTTCCAAAAGAGGTAATGGTCATCCTAGGTGGTGAGTAACTCTCCCACGATTTTCCTAAGGGTGAAAGAGTTAAAAATTGCTTGGAAATGTCTTTGGTTCCTCTCATCCGAAGGTGTGTATTTCTTAATTGGTAATTTGTCTTTTTCTCCATTAAGTTTAAGAGCCAAGTGTCCTCTTAATTTAATGTCTTTGTCTTGTTTCAATTCACCACTTACGACTCTTCTCCTTGGATAGCTTTTAAAAAAATCACTTTGAAAGACTAAGTCTTCTTTCATCCGTGGGAGCTACTCTTCCTCCTTCCTTCATCCTTCGTTGGCTTTGTTCTCCATACAAGAAATTGTCTTGTTCATTTGCTTGCTTTCTCCTTCTTCCTCCTCTTACAAGACCAAGCTTAAGTCTTGAGAAGATGATGTTTTGTGTATGTGTGGAGTGATGTCGTGGGTGGTGAAAGGAAGGAGAGAATTAGTGATTTTGGAAGTTTATTAGGTAAGCCTTGTGTTTTATGTTTGTTTTTGTAATTAAATGTATTATTTGTGAAGGTTGTGAACCAAATGGCATGAAAATTGTGTTGGTGTATATGGTTAGGTACTTTGTTTGTTAAATTGATGGTTGATTGATGATTATGGAAGTAGAATTGGAATTGGAATGATAGAAATTGGTTGAGTAGTCAAAGCTAGAAAATTTACTTGGTACATGTTTCAATGTTTTTGCCATAACTAGTTGTGTGGTTAAGCAATTGAGGTAAGGTTTGTCTTAAATTAAAATTGAGACATTTGGCTACAATTGTTGTGAAGGAAGTGCTGCCCAAATTTTGCTTAGAATAGTGTTGAATCTTGCTTTGAAAGTGAAGTATAGATGCAGTATAAACAGTACCCGAGCTTGATGACCTGAAACTTTGATGCATTTTTCTAAATTGATGTAGGGTGAATTGGTGAAATTGGTCTTAATGAAAGTTGAAGCCTATCTTGTTATCTTTCCATTTCCAGAAATTATGCAATTTTACGATATCTAGGTTAAGAGTTATGGCTCGTTGATTATCAGCTGTTTATGTGCATTTATGTTGGAACCTAAGCCTAAATGTAGGTTTTGTGAGTACTGTACTTTGGAGCTAAATTTTGGACTGTTTTGATATTAATTATGTTGGAACCCGATCCGAAGACCGGATCCCAACCGGGGAAACAGAAAAACATAACCAAAATCGAAAAGCGGAACGAAGCAAAATGAAAGCAAAAATATCGAAGCGAGAGAAACGAACGAACGTGAATCGGAAAACATAGCGAATAAATACGAAAAAATTACGAATAACAAATCGGATAGAAACGGAAACATAAAGTGAAAGTATAGAAAGCGAATCATAAATGAAATTGGAGGCGAATCGAATCAAAGCAGACAAAAAACGAACGAAGCGGATTCAAAACTTTGACAAAGCGGATCCGACATCCGAAAACAATGTCTTAGAGAACAGCGATTGCGTTGGAAACCCTAAGACTGATCCAATTCGAAACCCGATATAAATTTTTTTTCTTTCTTTTCTTATTCCTTTCTTTTTCATTTCATGCATCTTTAGTCGATCTCATTCATAACATCTCAAATCATAGAAATCGTCTTATCAATATTCTAAATCCCATAAACCATCTTTTAAACATCTAATTCTTATTTTTATTCTTTTTCAACTTATTATCTAACGAAATTTCGGCAGCATAACGGCTGCATTTCTAACTAACCCAAACTTGCAAAGTGTTCAAAAATACACTTCTATATTCTTAATCGATCACACAATCATCAAAATCTACCGGACCCTCCGTTCGGGATCGCAGCATACACAAACGCAATCCTATACCTAGTACTTCAAAAACCCTCAATCAAACTCCGAAAACAATTCCCAAAACACATCATCCAAAAATCCAATTCATATAAAATCCTCAATCCAATAAACAAATCATAATTTATCATACATAATGTCATAATCCAAGTCTTTATACAAGGTCACCATGCAATCCCAAATCACATTCAATATCTCAATTCCATAAACAATTTCATCAATTAATCCAAAACCTAAACCAATTATAATTATATACAATTCATAACTCAAATCAATACCCAAATCCAGAATTCATATACATCCCGCAATAATACTTGTAATACAATAATGGGCAAATCCAATTTTATACAAACTGATACAAAAATACCAATTTACACATACAAATAATACAAAATCGAATAACACCTCTTAGCATTCTTTCATCCGATCTCCCGCTCGAAAACCTGGAGATGGGGATGAAAGGGGGGGTGAGCTGAAATAGCTCGTGGATAACATATTTATAAAACGAATAATAAGCAAAAACATTTTTCAAGGCATTTGTCAGTTATAAACATTTCTTAGTCGGAGATTCAAAAGCTCATTTTCAAACTTTTCAATTCTTCAAAAATCAAACCATCATAAACCAAATGCAAAAATTTCATGATTTAATGCTCACTTTCGCAGTTCTAAAATTTTTCAAATTTTCACATTTCATAATCAAATTCAAAATATACAACGAATCACAAAATACACAAACCAGAAACACATAACAGATCAATGCAGTCAATACAGTTTAAAACTTGGTAATATATAAAAAAAAAATTTAAACCCATCGAGAGCGCAAATATCAGTAAATAATTTGGGCCCGTTCTAATACGTAATCATAGAGGTTTAAGTGGATGCTTAGTGATGTGTTATTGATATTAGAAGTGATAGGAGTTAGGTTAATGTTGAAAGCTGGAAAATGAATCTTTGACCTATTGTAATGTTTTGATCATAACTAATTGTGTAGGTGAGCAAATGAGGTGAGGTTTGTGCCCAATGAAACTTTGGGATGTTGGCTTCAACTTTGTGTGAAATAGGTGATGTTAAATTGTAATGTTAGAAGGGTGAATCTTTGCATGGAAAGTTTCTGTTTGTAGGGTCTATGAACAGTACCCGCATATATGACCTGATTATTTTGCTGATTTTTCTAAATTAATTGAGATGGAATTAGGGACAATGGTCTTCATGAAAGTTGTAGCATAATGAGTTATCTTTCCATTGCCACTGATCTTTCTAATTTTCGAGTTGTATATTGGGAGATAAGAACTGATTACTATTGACTGGTTTTGAGCATTTTGATGAAACCTAGCCTAAGTGTTGAGTTTGTGAGCTTGCGGATTGGAAGCAATTTTAGCAAATTATGTGAACTGAATTGGTGTGAGTGATCTTCTGAAAAGTTTCAGAGGAAGGAATTATCTTGAAAATGATATATGGCATGTAATTTTTGAAGGGCAGATTTGGGAGTTATGATTTTGCAAAAACTGAACCTAAACTAGGTTGTGTATGGCTGATCATGACAGTAGCTTCCATAACAGTTTTGAAATTTTTACAAGTCGAATTGGAGTTTGAGTTCTTCATGAAAATTGAAGATTGAGATCTTATCTTTTCAGGGATATAAGGTAGTGAATTTTGTGACTTTTGTGCTAAGAGAATCACTGTTTGGAAAATTACTGTCAGATTGGTTGATTGCAGTAGGCAGATTCTTTGTGGAATTGTTTGACCTTGTTAGCAAGTGAATTTGATTTTGGGTTGTTCATGAAAGTTGTAGATAACATTGTGATCTTACGGCCTTAATTATTGTGTAATTGTTGACTGAAGAAACAGAGAGTTATTGAATTTGCAATGTACTGCCCTGTGTTGATAGGTTTTGAGTAGGCAGTAGATTTGATAGGATTTTTGACACCCTTAGGGGTGAAATTGATTTTTATGGTCTTCTTGAGAATTGTAGAGGGTTTCATGATCTTTCCAATGAGATATAGTTGGTAATTTTCTGAATTGTGTGCAATGAGTTATTGGTGTTGAAAGTTGGCTTGAAATCAAGAAATTAAAGAAGGGAATAAGGGTTAGGTATATATATAGATATTATTTGTTTAATTTGAATTTTGGTCTCTTTTGTCAATTCCTTTTCCGTCCGACGTCCGATTGACCTGATTCTTGAGGCATCGGATTGATAACACATTGAATTTCATTTTGTGAGAAATTGGGAATTTTTAGCCGAAAAATTGACGTGGACTCGGGAAATTGTTCTATGGTCACTGTTTTATTTATTTTTGGACCGATCGAGGTCCGAATTGAATGCTGTCAGTGGCTATAGCTTTCTAATTTTTTAGATGAAATTTTTATGACAGGAAAATTTTGGATTAGGGCCGGGAATGCCATAAACATGCATTATACACGTTTTACTTATTCCATGTGCATTGTTTGATATTTCTAATTATACAGTTGGTAATGTGTACTCATTTCCATTGTTATAGAGGCTCAGTTGGAACGTCGTTTTACGGACGTTGCAGAGACTTCCCGGCAATAGCTCGAAAGTAATAGGTGAGTAACCTAGTTGGTTCCTCAACCTTTATGTGTTTAAGATTTTGCAATTATGCCATGTGGAGATAATGGGGGGTTTATGTGTGTTTGATTTTGATTGATTTCGGACCATAGGTGTCTGAAATATTTGAAAACTTGTTATTGAAGTGCTATTTGTGTGTTACTGTTTGTGAACAAGTACATTGGAGATCTCGGACCAAAGGTTCGAGGGAATGGGAAATAAATATTAAAGTGTTAAATTGTCTGTTTTGATACATTGGATGTGACTTTTAATATGATATGGTAGGATGTAATAAATTGTAAATGTATATGACTGAAACACCGGACCGAAGGTCCGAAGAAACGAAAATTGGTCACTGAACTATAATCGATGTCAATGGAATTGGAGCATATCGTCCATGCATGATGGCATGATCGATAAAAAGCGATTGGACCGAAAGCAAAGACCGTATCGAGGCATATCACGCCTAACGATATGAGAGCTTTCACCAACGCATGTGACCTCGTGTTCAACGATTATTGAGCCTCAGCTCAATGTATCGTGGCTTCAAGCCCAATGTTTCGTGAGCCATCGCTCAACGCAATGTGCCCGCCATCGACAGATTTGAGCACACGGTCACAACAACGTAATGAAAATGAAAAGGGTCTTATGTGCATTGCATATATAATATGAGTAAATGTGGATGGTATGAAAGGCGTTACGCCTTACATTTGTGAATTGTGATTGTATGTGATAATTGGTAAATTGTGTGTTTATGCATGAATTGAGTGAACCATCGATGATGGTTTCTCATTGAGTTCGCAAACTCACCCAAAATTGCAAATATTTTTCAGGGATCGAAGAGTACCCGTTGGGCACGGAGTATGATTACCAATTGTAAGTCGAGTTAAGGTCGGGATCGGTTCACGCCCCGCATTTGTGTCTTTTGAATTATATGTAAACTTGTATTTCGCAAGATTAAATCGGTATTGCCGAGTGCCCGATTGATTAATGTTGTATTGTAATTTGATTACCGAAATAATGTTTCGATTGAAAATGATTACGATTAGAACGGCCCAAATTATTTATTGATATTTGCGCCTCGATGGGTTTTAAAATTTTTATATATATTACCAAGTTTTAAATCGCATTGATCGCTTTAGCATACCACCCTCATGGTCGCGGCTCGATATCACAGTCGATGTCAGGTTCGGGTCTCGTGGGAGTGGGATGCTACATAAGTAACCTAGATGGTTTCTCGATTACTGATTGTTTATAATTTTGCACTTATAATACTGTGGAGAATAATGGTGGGCTTGCATTTGTTTATGATCGATTCCGGGCCGAAGGTGTACGAAGTATTAGGAGATTTTGACATAGAAGTGTTATTTATCTGAGAATTTGAAACTTTCGTGTTTTCTAATGTGATAGATCGTGATTGTGATTATATTGTGAATAGTTGCGAAATAATCGTTTGAATGTAATAATTTGGGTTCGATTAGGATGTGATAACTTGTGATACGAGATTTGGTTGTGATTCAGTTACTGCCTATTTGTATCATGTGGATAACTGTGATGTATTTACTGTTAAATTGGGACCTATGCATTTCATACATGAATGCATGATCAGTTAATGAGAGTTGTGACCGGAGCGGCTACCGAGAGCTAAAAGCTCAACGTATTTAGGCCTCGAGCCCACAGTGATTCAGAGCCTCAGGCTCAACGTTCAATGAGCCCTATATGGGGCAGTTATTAATGAGCCCTATATGGGACAGTTATCAATGAGCCCTCTATGAGACAGTTCAGGCGCTCGGTCACAATACCAAACTAAATTAGAAAAGTGTCACATGCACATGTTGTAAGCATTTGATTGACTAATTTTGATTGGGTGAAAGGCAAAAATGTCTTCTACTTATGTGATAGCAATTATGGTATTTCTGAACATGCAATTGGGAAATAATTGTGATTTACTTCTAAATATGGATTTGTAATGCAATTGTGACATGTTTGAGTGTTACATGAAAATAATTTGGTTATATGGATCTAATTGAATGAAATGAATAAATGGTCTATGCTGCTTTAGTGAAATTGTGCAATATGCTAAAATATACAACAATGTGAAAATATGATATGTGAATTGATGTGTTGCACGAATTGAGTGAACCATCGATGATGGTTTCTCACTGAGTTCGCAAAACTCACCCAAAATTTGCAATTATTTTTTAGGACTCAGAAGAATACCCCGTTAGGCAACGGGCGTATGACATTGGTTGGTTAATGAAGTAGAGAAGGGGTCGGGATTAGTTCGCGTCTGCATTAGTGTAATTTATTTTCTAAACTTTTGTATTAATGATATTGTATTTATGAAAAGGGCCCCAAGACCATTGAACTGATTATGTAAATTGTTTTCCGCATAAATTATAATGTGTGTGTGTTTGTGTTAAGAAAAAAAAATTTATACTGAGTGATGTAGCACGCCACCCTCGCGGGGCACGGACCCAGATATCACCATCGATATCAGGTTCGAGTCATGCGGGAGTGGGATGTTACAAGTTTGGCCGACTAGTGGTGTCACACGTGATTGTTTTTCTTTATTCTGATATTTATTTTCTGATAAGATTTGATTTATACATATGATGTTTTATGCATTTGTATACTAGAAATGGAACCTATATCTATCAGATGGGTGATTAATAGGCTGGGCCTATATGGTTCCTAACCAGTATATGACGAGGCATAGGCTAGGCCTATGTGTTTTTATGTCATGTATATTCACTTCATATGTTATCTATACTATCTTGGTATGGTCGAATTATATTTGTGTAATATGATTTTCCTGCTCACTAAGTACCTAGTGTACTCACCCCCTTTCGCTTTCCAACCATGCAAGTTAATTTAGTGAGTTTGAAGCTCTGAGTAGATCATGTGGTCTTTTGACATTTTCGGAGTATTACCACACGTGGGTAGTTTCTTATTTTGTACTTTTGTTATTTAGTAGCTCATGAACTATGTTTATGTAGATATGCTTTATGATTTTGTAAGATAATTTTTGATTGTCTTGTGTTTTATAAATAACTATATGTATGAATCTTTTGATACTATTGTTGACATTGCCTTGAGTGGACTTTAAAGTCCTGAAGTTGTGGTTATTTGTAAATATAGAAGTGTGTTTGAAATTGTTTGTAGTTTTTGGGATTTTTAAAATACAGTCGTTATGCTGCCCAAATTTTTTTTAAAAAAAGATATTCAGTTAGCCTTGCATAGTCGGATTAAGGATACCATGAGTATCCTTAGCCAGGTTATGCGGCAGTTGTCATGAGCCTGATATGGTACCAGGTCGTGACATAGAGACTATCATTGTGCTTTATGATAAAGAGGCTAATGATTTTGGACTTGATATATTGCTAGTGTATTTTTTTTTATGAAAACTGATCTTTGAAATCTTCCTTTACCTAATACGTTGTTTTGACATGAATGACCCTTTAGGCAAGGTCAAGCTCCACTAAATGGGTAAGCCATGACATAACCATGCTATTGCACTAACTCCATAAAGCATATTCTCTATCAGTTATTCCATTTCTGAAGGCTGCTAGATTAACCCATTGATAAAACCAATCTTATTTTTTGTTGTGAGGGCATGAATCATTGAACTACTCCATGAATGATAGTTGGCTCTGTTCCAATTGATGGGTGCAAGCGTATGGCTGGGATAATCAAAATGATGAATGAAGTATGGGCTTGATGAATCGACGTTGAGACTGCTGCTAGAGTTTAAGGCTTTGAAATGATATTTGTCTGTGAGTGTCTAAGGCTTTGTTGTCATCGTTGAAGAGATTAAGTGGTAGATCAACCTGCCTCTGATACCAACTTAAAAAGGAGATAAAAAGTGATAGAACTTTTTGTAAGGCCCCAAAATATACCTTGATTGAAATGATACATGTCCATGAAAGTACATGTGAGATAGGAGTTAAAATTGTGCTATGATTTGAATGTGAAAAGCATATGACTTGAATTTTAGTATTGGTGGACTATAGTTAGTAAATTGGAATTAATTGATACCATTAGAGGATTGAGATATTTAAATGTATATTTGGACTAGGAAAATTATCAAGTGACGAGTTAAGTTGGTACATGGAAATTATAATGACTAAGCATAAGAATTAGTGACATTTGGCATCATTTAATCTGTGACATTTGGCAGAATAATAAAAGGACAAGTGCCTTAATTAAAGTATTACAAATGGTAGCTTAAATGGTGGGAAAATGGGCTTCATGTCTTGGTGTTACGTTGCAGCTAGTGACACTAAGCTACTAACGAAGCAAGTTTTTGCTGGAGTAAGTCCAGCTTTGACCATTCTTCACCTTATTTACTTCTCTCCATTGAAACTTCCATTTTCTCTCTAACTTTTGGAATTTTTGCTGGACTTTGGATTATCATCACTTGAATGTTGGTAAGCTACTGAATCTAGAAAAAGGTTCTACTAATTTTTTGTAATATTGTTATGTTAATGCTGAAAGTTTCAAATTAAATTTAAGTATGTGTTGGTTGTTTGAAAGCTTGGTTTAGTTGGATTCTTGGAATTGAAATTGAAGTTTAGTGAGGTAAGGGAATTATAAACTTGGTATCTTGTTATAATATGTATTTTTTGATGTTTGAAGTGGATAAAATGTGTACTGAATTAAGAAAGCATTGAGGTTAGAAATACATGCTAGATATTGGTTAGAAAGAGCAGTTCCACTGGATAGGTATCCATATTTTAGCCATATCTTGATGTGTAGGCATGCAAATTGGATTCTTTTACATTCCTAATAAACTAGATAAATACGTCTACAACTTTTATGAATGAATAAAATTTTATTTCTGTCAGTAAGAGTTTCAAAATTTGGCTTGAAGTTGAGTTTACAGATTCTGTCACTATTTGAGAATAGTCTGTAGTATTTTGGTTTTAACTTTCAAATACTTGAAGAAATTGCGTAACATTGGTTTCATTAAAAACTTAATACATAAATAAACAATTTCTTAAAAGAATTTTTTGCCTAAATCAATCATTTTCATTGTCAAAATGACCTTGCAAAATTAACCCAGAAGTCTATTCTGGGAAGAGATGGAATGAAGTTTGAATAAAAGGTAGTGCACGATCGTGCACAAGTAATTTCATGACTGAAAAGTGCCATTAAGGGGTTTCAAGATTATGCACAAGCATGATTTTGACAAAGGAGGATCAATTGGAAGTGCACAATTGTGCACAAGCACGATCGTGACAGTGGGGGTATCCTATTATTTGACAACTTTGAACACTCTTCACTCTTTGATCATAACTTCTTCTCTAGACCTTTGATTGACTTAAAATTTGGACCACAAACTCCTCACACATTGCTCTTCCTATCCACCAAGTTTCATTATCATCTGAATTCTTTAAGAATAGATTATTGTTTACCAAATGTTCAGGTCTGGAATTTTGGAGATGTTATATGAATGAATGAGAATTTGGATATTGTAGGACATGTTAGTTTATTTGGAAATCTATGAACATGTCAAGTTGAACAAAGTTGTATGTTTGCAATATGTTCGTCACATGATAATTCTAAAATGAACCTATTTTGTTTTAAAAATGTTAAGTCCTAGTGGTGGGTAAATAGGCATGCCTATAAGGGTTTGTAGCTACTCCTGTCACACTTCGGTGTCCTCTGTTAATGAGACTTCGATGCCTCCTGTTACTAACACTTTGGTGTCTCCTGTTATTGAGGTATAAGCCTCTCCTATTCTGTGATACCGATTATGGTATCTCCTGTATTAGTCCCTTTACCCACTTCTGTAAAACATATTAGCAATCTAACTTGTTTTGTATTTTGATACATGTTTATTTTTTATATAAACAAATTCTATTCTAGTTCCAATCATGTTCTGATCTAAAGGATTTATACCTTATTCTGATATTCAGTTCTGACATTTGTACATTTTGATATGAGACTTAAATGATTTGCTTCAACATAAGAGATATTCTATATTGATAAATTATATTCATTTTTAAATATATTGTGTTTAAATTCGACATTGGTGAGTTATGTTCGAACAAATATATATTATGTTCTACTATGTTATATTATGTTTTGTCATTCATGATATTTGGATTGTATTTGAATATGTGAATGTTTAAAGACAATTTACATTATGTATCCTATTTAGTTATTCCCTAATAGGCTATATGCTTAGTACAATGGATTTGCCCCGTGTAGGTTCAGATAGAAGGGTATAAAGACTGGGACAAAGACAACTGTAGTAACCAATGAAGAGTGTGTTTTGTTGTGAATAATTTTCAATTTGTCGATGTTACTAACTTGTATTCATTATGATGAGATAGTTCGTATTTTGCGTATTTGGTTTGTAATATTTATAAATAGGAAGAAATTTTGATTTCAAGGCATGTAATATGTTTTGTGTTATGTCACTACATTCTGTATAGTATGTTTAAAAAATAATGACATGTAATGTAATGTATGGTGCTTGAGTTTTTGAGAATGCTTGGAATGTTGGTATGATATGTTTTGGGTGCTATAATATGTAGCATCTGCATATCCTTGCAGGGGGTATATGGGTGTGTCATCTTTTTGTATTAGAGCATGTTTTAGGTGATTCTAGTTTAACTACTAGTTTAACTAGTGCTTAGCTCTTGCTTATACTTGAGGGTAAAAGTTTTGTTTTGGCCTAATTTGGTTTGTCCCATGTTTTGATTATAGAATTAAAGATGGAAAGATCTCTTTAAGTCGTTGATGAAGTTTTTGAGAGTAATAATCCTGAGCGATCTCATCCATCGATATCTGGACCCTCTGGGGTCAATCGAGGAGAAGTTGAGGTTCCACCTCCTCCTCTAGCTCAGGGAGAGGCTTTAGTTAAGTTATCTCAGGATATGATGATATTACTGCATCGTATGACTACACCCAAGGCTCCGATTGATCAGCTGCAAAAGTATGAAGCTAAGAAGTTTTCTGGGTTTGTTTGGTTATTATTGTCAATTTGTGAAGAGGTTTTTGATGATAGCATCACCTTTAACTAAACTGTTACGCAAAGGAGTGAAGTATGAATGGTCTGATATATGTCAAAATATTGGTTCAACCAGCTTCTGGTAAGGAGTATGTTATGTTTAGAGATGCATCTAGAAATGGTTTGGGTTGTGTTTTGATGTAGGATGGAAAGGTGGTTGCTTATGCCTTTAGCAACTAAAGTTACATGAACAGAATTACCCTACACATGATCTGGAGCTTACAGTCGTAGTGTTTGCCTTGAAAATTTGGTGGAAAGGTGAAGAATTTTCACAGATCATAAGAGTCTTAAGTATTTGTTTACTAAGAAAGAACTCAATATAATACAACAGTGTTTTTTGGAACTGTTTAAAGACTATAATTGTATTATGGACTACCATCTAGATAAGGCTAATGTCGTAACTGATGCCTTGAGTTGGAAGACCATCTCAACATTATCAATAAAGTAGAGTGAATGGGATCTTGTATCTGATGGAGCTTTAATAGCTCAATTGAAAGCAAGGCCTGCTTTAAGACAAGAGGTCTATGATGCTCAAAAAGCTGATGATAAGTTACAACAACTTATTTTGGCTACTCAGGAAGGTAAATAGCCTGATTTTTCTGTGACAAGAGATGGTGAATTGTATTATAAAGATCGGTTATGTGTGCCAACTAATGGTGAACTAAAGAAAAAGTTGTTGTTTGAGGCTCATAATATAGTCTTTACTATACATCCTGGTGGAAACAAGATATATCAAGATCTAGAGCAACATTACTGGTGGTCAGGTATGAAACAAGATGTTGTGGATTATGTAGCACCCCACTCCCGACGAGACCCGAACCCGATATCCATGGTGATATCCGAGCCCGTGACCCGCGAGGGTGGCGTACTAGAACATTCATTACCTTATTAATAAAAATCGTATGACATTTTTTTTCTTTCAAAACATTAGAGTGCGATGACATTATCTTTTCTTTCAAAAAAGTGAGAGGCGTAAAGCAATCATTGACTTGGCCCAATTATAACAAAACATTTTAACAATTTCACTCATTATTAGCACTCATTAGTGCTCAGTCACTCTATACAATTACATGTAAACAATTGGGCCTACTAAATACCAAATTAATACACTAATGCGCATACACTGACGACTCGATCCCGATTCGACACTGCCTTGCTAGCAAGATATCGTACTCCGTGTGTCCAACGGGGTACTCTCCATTTTCTAAAAAATAGATGCAATATTGGGTGAGTTTGCGAACTCAGTGAGAAACCATCATCGATGGTTCACCCAACTCATGCATATCCACTCAATCACACAATATTGTATAGATATCATAAACAAGAAAACACAGGCACTCAATTTCACATTTGATAAGGCAATAAACCTTTCACACAATTCACTTTAAACATTCATTTATGCAAGTGTGCATGTGACTCTTCCATTTTCTTTCGTTGTTGTGACCGCATACCGAGCTCATATACGTTGAGCCATTGGCTCTGAAACATTGGGCTTAAAGCCCCGAAACGTTGGGCATAGCCCTGATCATCGAGCCGAGGCTCGGAATACGTTGGGCACGAGGCCCTATGCGTTGAGCTTAAAGCTCTGAAATCGGTGGCGACACCGGTCACAACTGCCATTATCTGATCATTTACTATGCATGAATGCACATGTCATTTTCCAATATCCAATTATCGCATTTCTATTTCCAACTCCAATTAATTACTATTTTCGATCATTTTCCAATGTTCTCGGACTTTCAGTCCGGTATTCATTCTCATGCATTTACCTTTCGTTTCACTATCACATTTACAATCCAATTTACTAATCTATCACATTTACAATCCAATTTACTAATGCATTCTCACGCACTTATTTTCATTTGCACTTCAATATCACAATCCAATATTTCGAACACCCACGGTCCGAAATCAATCAAAACAATCAATTACATATATCCATCCTTGCATCCTCATGGCAATCAATGCATATAATTAATAAACACATAAGGTTGAGAAACCAACTAGGTTACTCACCTATTACTTCCGAGCTAATGCCGGGAAGTTTCCGCCCCGTCGGTCTGACGACGCTCCACTTGAGCCTCTATAAGAAACAGAGAAATAACAAGTCACTACAGATGCAATTTGTGCACATGTAGGTGAAATATGCATGTTCATGAATTTTCTGGCCCTAAATCCAAATTTCCCCATAACAAAATCCGTCTAAAAATTAGAAACCTATTGGCGTTGACGGTGCGCAATTCGGACCTCTATAGGTCTCCAATTAAACAAAACAGTGATTAAAGGCTCCGCTACCCGGGGCCCCGTCAATTTCCCGTCCAAAAATTCCCAATTTCTCACAAAATGAAATTAAATATTCAACGAATCCGATGCCTCAAGAATCAGGTCAATCGGACGTCGGACGGAAAAGAAATTGACAAAAGAAACATGAAATCTCAAATTATCAACTAATAAATAAAAATAATAAAATAATAAATAATAAAAAAAAAGAAAATTTAGGTCAGCCTCGCTGGGGGCGACGTCTCGCCCCAGCGGGGCTGCCTTCATCAGCCTCGTCGCTAGGGCGACGCGTCGCCCTAGCGACGCGGCCCCTTTTTCGCCCGTCACTAGGGTGACGCGTCGCCCTAGTGACCGGGCGTGATCCCATTTCCTCCCTTTTTTTTCTAATTTCCAATCTAATTTTTTCAACACCCATAATTCATTGCACACAATTCAGAAAATTACCCACTATATCTCGTTGGAAAGATCATGAAACCCTCTACAATTCTCAAGAAGACCATAAAAATCAATTTCACCCCTAAGGGTGTCAAAAATCCCTTCAAAGCTACTGCCTACTCAAATCCCATTAAAACAGAACAGTACATTGAAATTTCCATAACTCTCAGATTCTTCAGCCAAAAATTACCACATAAATATGCTCAATAAGTTCACAATGTCATCTACAACTTTCATGAACAACCCAAAATCAAATTCCATTGCTAAACAAGTCAATTAATTCACTCAATGTTGCTGTCCCTGAAATCATTCAATTTGAGCAGTAAACTTATAACAAGCATAACTCCCTGTACACAAGTCAGAAAAATCTGAACTTTATACCCCTGAAAAGATAAATCCTCAAACTTCAATTTTTATGAAGAACTAAATTTCCAATTTAATTTCTAACTATTTCAAAACTGTCATACAAGTTACTGCCATGATCAGCAATTCCTAACCTAATGCAGGATCAGTTTTTGCAAAATCATAACTCCCAACTCTGACCTCTAAAAATTATATGTCATATCTCATTTTAAGATAATGTCTTCCTCTACAACTTTGCATAAGATCACTCACACCAATTCAGTCCACAAAAATTGCCAAAATTGCTTCCAAGCAGAATACTCACAAAATCAACACTTTGACTAGGTTTCATCAACATGCCCAAAACCAGTCCATAGGAATCAGTTCATATCTCCCAATATACAACTCGAAAATTAGCAAGATCAGTGGAAATGGAAAGCTAACTCAATATGCCTCAACTTCCATGAATACCATTTTTCCTAGTTCCCTACCAATTAATTTAGAAAAATCAGCAAAGCTCATAGGGTAAGGTTTCGGTTACTGTTCACAGGCAATAAAACAGTAACTTTCCATGCCAAATTTCAACCTATTAGAGTTACAATTTGACAACACCTATTTCACACAAAAATGTAGCTAACATCCCAAAGTTTAAGAGGCCACAAACCTCACCTCATTTGCATTTCTATACAATGAGTTATGAATAAAACAGTACAGTAGGTCAAAATCCATTTTCAGCTTTACTTTTCCAATACACTTCCTATCATGCCAATTCAAATTCTACTACCATAAGCATCTCACTTGGACACAAAATCAGTCCCTAGATCATTCCTACATTCACTAAGAATACCTACCATAAGTTGGCAGCAATAATTCCTCAATTCCTATGCACAATTCATCATCAACATGCAATTACAATCAAGCTAAAACACTACAATCATACAACTTTCAAGTCATACTTAAACTTAGTCTTAAACCCAACAATTTAAACACTACTTGGCATCAAAGTAAGGCTTCAATAATCATAATAAATGCATCAAAATTCCCATTAAATGTATCTCTCCACCATGATTCATTAAATGCATAATTAAAACTAACAAAACAACTTACCTACTTAAGCTTCCAATTTTCCACTCTTTCAATCTTTCAATTCTCTTCACTTCTTTCTTTCCTATTCTTTCTAACCACTTCTTCTAACCCCATGCAAGTAGCTCATCACCATGGCAAGAACACAACTTGGTTGCATGAAGGAAAGCTTGAGTTTGGAAGAAGAATTTATTTTAAAGGAGGAAAATGGATGGAGAGGAGAAGAAGCAAAGTAGATTTCGGATGGTGATGAGAAATAAACCAACAACTCATCTTTTTATCCCTTTTTAAGAGAGCAACCGAAAATTCTAGGCTATGGCCAAGTCATCCTTAAGCATTAAATGCTTAGGTCAAATAATCAAATGTGAAAAAGTCAAAACCAATCAAAATTTCTTTTGACAAAAGTAAAACCAAGACCAAAAAAATGCAATCTCATTTTCGGTTCCACTAGTTTTAAGGGTCCAATTATGGATCCCTTCAAGGTAAATACTAGGATAGATCCAAAAATCAGTAGAAATTCAATCGGTTCGCCAATTGGCAATTTTTTTCCGGTCCGGGAATTTCCCCGAATCATTTTTTTGAAAATTACCTAAATTGCCCAAAATTGTAAATCATAAGACAGTCCACTCCCAATAATTTTTTAAACACGAAAACCACACTTTCACGACAAAAACACTTTTAGGCCATGTACCGACGATTTTGCCGGTCTGGGACTTTTCTCCGGATAATTCCAGAAAAATTTCCATAAATCCCTAAAAATGTAAAACACTCTATGGCGCACTCCAAATAATTTTTCAAATCCCATTATCACACCAATTTCACGAAAGATCACAATTAGACACTTAGGCCGGGAAATGTCATGAATGCATGTATGACTATATGCCTGTGCAAAACTCACAATTTATAGAGGCTGCATGACATATGTTCATGCCGAGATATAATTTAATACTCCTAACCCGTCCTCGTCCCAATTTACTAAAATACCCTTCCCATCGGAGATGGGATGTTACAGATTATGTAGCGAAATGTCTAATATGTTAGCAAGTTAAAGCTGAGCACCAAATTCCGTCTGGTTTGTTAGATCTTATTTCTATTCCTCAATAGAAATGGGATAACATTATAATGGACTTTGTCATTGGACTTCACTCAAAGGAAACATCATGTTGTATGGGTGATTGTGGATAAATTTACCAAATTTGCTCACTTTTTTTCCCATTCTTCCTGATTATTTTTTGGATGGGATTGCAGACCTATATATGAATGAGATAATGAGACTACATAGAGTATCGTTATCTATTATTTCTGATCATGAACCTCAATTTATTTCGAGATTCTTGAAAAGTTTGCAAAAGGCTTTGGGTACTCAAGTTAAGTTCAGCACTGTTTTCCATCTCCCAATAGATGGACAATCTGAATAGGTTATACAGATATTAGAAGATATGCTTCATCGTTGTTTCTTAGAGATTCTAGGAAGTTGGGATAATTATTTGGCTCTAATATAGTTTGCTTACAACAACAATTATCATACTAGCATTGGCATGACACCTTATGAAGCGTTGTATAGTAGAAGGTGTAGAACTTCGATGTGCTGGACCGAATTGAGTGAAAACAAGGTGATTGAGCCTGATATTGTGAAAGATACTGA
This sequence comes from Erythroxylum novogranatense, assembly GCA_029891385.1. NCBI lineage: Eukaryota > Viridiplantae > Streptophyta > Magnoliopsida > Malpighiales > Erythroxylaceae > Erythroxylum > Erythroxylum novogranatense. Next base: position 40,107,101 of record CM057234.1, on the reverse strand, counting down.
AGAAAAGTTTAGGTTATTTAACATAAGTTAAAAGTTGCCATTGATAAGCAGAAGTCATATATTGATATGAAAATGAAGGATATTGAATATCAAGTAGGTGATAGGGTATTCTTGAAAGTGACACTGTGGAAGAATATACTTCATTTTGGTAAGAAAGATAAGCTTAGTTTGCGATACATTGGTCCATATGAAATTCTTAAAAGAGTTAGACCAGTAGCTTACCAGTTAACTCTTCTTGAAGAATTGGTCAAGTTACATGATGTATTTTATGTTTCTATATTGAGAACATATCGCTCTGACGATACACATAGGATTCCTATGCAAGAAATTCAAGTAGATTTGTCTTATAAAGAAGGGTCTGTTTTTATATTAGCCAGAGAAGTCAAAAAACTTAGGAACAAGGAAATATCTTTGATGAAAGTACTCTGGCAATACCAAGGACTTGAAGAAGCAACAAGGGAACCATAAGAGATCATGAGGGCTCAGTATCCTCAATTATTCTGATCAAGTATGAATTTTGAGGATGAAAATCTTTTAAAGGGGAGAGAATTGTAAGGCCCCAAAATATACCCTAGTTGAAATGATACATGTTCATGAAAGTACATGTGAGATAAGAGTTAAAATTGTGTTATGATTTGAATATGAAAGGTATATGACTTGAATTTTAGTATTGATGGACTATAGTTAGTAAATTGAAATTAATTGATAAATTAGAGGATTGAGGTATTTAAATGTGTATTTGGAATAGGAAAATTACTAAGTGACGAGTTAAGTCAGTACATGGAAATTAGAATGACTAAGCCTAAGAATTAATAACATTTGGCATAGCTAATACATTGACATTTGGCATCATTTAATCTGTGACATTTGGCAGCATAATAAAAGGACAAGTGCCTTAATTAAAGTGTTACAAATGGTAGCTTAAATGGTGTACAAATGGGCTTTATGCCTTGGTGTTATGTGGCATGTTAATCTACTGACACCTAGCAGTTGATGAAGCAAGTTTCTACTAGAGTAAGTCCAGCTTTGTCCATTCGTCACCTTACTTACTTATCTCCACCGAAACTCCCATTTTCTCTTCTGGAATTTTTGTTGGACTTTGGATTTTCATCACGTGAATTTAGGTAAGCTAATAAATCTAGAAAAAGGTTCTACTAATTTTCTTTACTATTGTTATGTTAAGGTTGAAAGTTGCACATTAAACTTATGTATGTACTGGTTGTTAAGAAGCTTGGCTTAGTTGGATTCTTGGAGTTGAAGTTGAAGTTTAGTGAGGTAAGGGAATTATAAACTTGGTATCCTATTATAACATGTATTGTTTGATGTTAGGAAAGAATGGAGGTTAAAAACTTGATACATGCTGGATACTAGTTAGAAAAAGTAGTTCCACTGAGCAAGTATCGTCAGCCATATCTTGACCTGTAGGTATCCAAATGGGATGATTTTAAATTCATAATAAACTAAATAAATATATCTACAACTTTTATGAAGGAATAAAATTTTATTTCTATCACTAAGAGTTTCAAATTTTGGCTTGAAGTTGAGTTTCTAGATTCTGTCACTGTTTGAGAATAGTCTATAGTATTTTGGGTATAACTTTCAAAATACGGAACCTTATTGCATGAAATTAGTGTCATTAGAAACTTAACACATAAATAAACAATTTATTAGAAGAATGTGTCACCTAAATCTTTCATTTTCATTGTCAAAATGACCATAAAAATTTGACTTGAAAGTTTGTTTTGGGAAGAGCTGGAATGAAGTTTGAATAAAAGGTAGTGCACGATGACTGAAAAGGGTCATTAAGGGGTTGCACGATCATGTATAAGCACGATCGAGATAAAGGAGGATCAATTGGAAGTGCACGCAGTGGAGTTATCCTATTGTTTGATAGATTTGAACACTCTTCACTCATTTGATTATGACTTCTTCTTCGGATCTCTGATTGACTTGAAATTTGGATCACAAACTCTTCACACATTTCTCTTCCTCTCCACCAAGTTTCATTGTCATATGAATTCATTAAGAATATATTGTTGTTTACCAAATGTTCAAGTATGGAATTTTGGACATGTTATATGAATGAATGAGAGTTTGGATATTACATGACATGTTAGTTTGTTTGGAAATCTATGAATATGTTAAGTTGAACAAAGTTGTATGTTTTGCAATATGTTCCTCACATGATAATTCTAAAATGAACCTTTTTTTTTTACTTTTAAGTCCTAGTTGTAGGTAAATAGGCATGCCTAGAAGAGTGTTGGACCCCATTTTCGGAGCCCAACTACAGAGTCATAAAACATGAGCGTAATCCAATGAAATCTCCTTTACCAATTATCAATTCGTCTTTATGCTTTGATACCAAACATGTTAGACCCTATTTCTGGAGCCCAACATTTCGGAATATCATAAGACGTAAGCATATGTGTTATCTTATAAGGTTATTTCAATGAACCCTCATTAGCTATCATTCCATAAATGTGGTGTTCCCACGCCATTCAAACACCAAACTCACAATTTGACTTCTTAAAAATAGTTGTATCTCTAAGTCTCTAGTTTATTTTGAAGCAAGAACCATCTCAATTGGAGCTCTACAGTTTAAGATATAAGTAAAATACCAAAGTATGTTTAGTAAACAACCAATTCATTCTCCTCCAATCAATTTCCTCACTTTCTCTCCATCAATTTTTTCCAAATCAACACCAATGGATACCAATTTTTATGGAGAGGTATAAAAATGTGTTAGGAATCTATTTCTTCAATAATCACTCCATTTGGAGGTCGGATGATGAAGTTATGGCTAAACGAATCAAACATGTTTATATCCTCAATCATATTGTATCTATCTTGGAACAATTGGCATAAATTTTTCTATAAACCTCATATTAAGGTCATTCATAGATGGTTTGAAAGAGGACTTCTAGATTTACAACTTTTTTAAAGGCCACAAAGCTAGATTTTGCCATTTATAGGGTCAAAATGCAAATCTTCATGAGTGTACATTGTGTGTCCGTTAAATGGACATACATGTCCGCCTAACGGACGTACATTTCCACTGGAGGCCATTCTGGACTCGAGAAGGTTCGTTTAACAGGCTTATGTTTGTTTAATGGACATGCGCAAGGCTGGGGGTCCTTCTAGACTCAAGAAGGTTCATTTAACGGACCTAAAGTCTATCTAACGGACATGGGTGATACAAAACTCCCTCCAAAGCCTCTCCAATGGTTCCTACATCCATTCTAACATCACTTTCACTCATAATCTTCCCAAATTCACTTCTCCTAATGCAAAAACACTCCTTAAACATTCAATTACCAAAATGATTTTAGAAATCTCTCAAATCTTAACTCAAATTATTCATCACATACAATAAATTCTCATCTTTCACCATAGCTATTATGATATACATCCTATGAAGCATTACTACCTTATAATGCTTATATCTCTCAACTCCGATATCTAAAATTTACATACTTTATATCGTTGGAAAGTTAAGAGGATAAGCTAAACTTCCAACAAGACAACTTTGTCTAGTTCAGCCTAGATTAATTCAATTTTTCTCCTGAAGTTATAACACAATTCCTATCTTTCTTTTCCATAATACATCTTACTTATAGTAACAACAATTTGTATTCAAAATTTATCATCTCAATTTAATAACTTCCTTAAGTGTACCTAATTCCAACTTAACCTCATCCTTAATTAATTCATATTTCAACTCCATCTCATCCATACCCAAATTCACGTTTCAATTTGACAATCATCCATACACAAATTCACATTTCATCTTGACAATCATCCATACACAAATTCATATTTCATTAACATCATAAAATAAGAGTTTAGAAAGCTTTAATGGCATTTCAGGCCACAATACATTAATATTCCAAAATTCCCAAATTACACAAGATATAATTGCTCAAAATGCAATTACAACCTTGTTTTATATAAACTACTCCAAAACAAAACAAAACATGCAAATTTGGAGTGATATCTTGACTTTTTTTTCACTCAGTCCCTTGCTCATCAATTAAATAGGGGAAGGAGAGTGGAGGTGAGCTTGAAAGCTCGTGGGTAACAGGTTTATAACAAGAAATAATAGAAAACCATTAAAAAATTTATTTCCATTGAAAAATTCACATTGAAATCTACGTAACACATATTTCCCAAATTCACAACTTATCAAGCAATTCATAAACATCATACATCATGAATTCATCAAACTTGTCACAAATCATAAATACATTAGCACATCAGAAATGGTTTGGGTGGTTCCATAACATAATGTACTACACATTTCCCATAAGGGTCCTGTGTAGCCGTGAACAGAACGTACTATCGTAATCTTACAAAATAGTCTTGCGTAGTCGTGAACTTATGGGAGTTCGTGAAGGAGCTCCATGCCACTAGCGGGCAGGCGAAAAAAGCCTTTTAATCAAAATGTACTTGATAGACAGAACAAACTACCACAAACCCACATAATATGTTATTCATGACTTGAAAACTGATTGCCCAAATGGCACATTTTAAAAACTTGTCTTTCATGAGCACAAAATATTTCATATGCATTTCCAAAACTTAATTTCATAAATATAAAGTCATTTCAAAATAATTTACATATCACAATTCATCATCGAAATTCATACACCAAAACATGTAGCAATTTCGCAATTCATTCAAAGCAATAAAAGCAACATTTATGAAGTAATTGAAATCATTTTATTTTCTTTCTTTAAAAGGAAATATTCATAACTCATTACTCAATTATAAATGTGAAACCCACCTTGAATTTCCTTGCTTAATACTTGCTCAAAATGCCTCTTCCCTTGCTCCTCTTGCCTTCCTTGATTTCCTTTAATATAAGCCAAAAATTTCATTCAATAGGAATTCCAACTGAGAACCCACAAGACACATTCACCAAAAATCAATTCTAGAATACTAAAACCTAAACATTCCTTAAGCTTCAAGAACCAAAACTCTTCCAAAATCCAAAGGATTAAAATTAAACTTACCTTGAATCTTCACCCAAATAGTGAGATTGTTGGCTCAAATGGAAGCTCTTATCTTTCTCTACCTTTTTTCCTTCTTAAACAACCTCAAATTCCTTCTTGAAAGCCAAGCAAAGATGAAACCTAGCTTTTTTCTTCTTTCTTTCCTCTCAAAACCGAGACTCTCTCCTTCTTCTCTCTTCTCTTCATTTCTTCTCTCTCAATTTTCGTTTTTGCTTCTTGGTTAAAAGCAAGCCAACACTTCTTATTCCAATTATACCCTGAATGATTGAGAAATGTCCAATTTGCCCTTCCTTCCAATCTTTAAGACTATAATACTTGAGTGATCTTCCCAAATGTCCTCATACATATATACTCCTACCACTTAATTCAACTAAACCATATTTTAAAATCCGACCAACATTAACATAACAATTAACTCTAAATAAAATAATTATTCTAGCAAGATCTCAAAATTATTTAAATCATGTCTAACTCCTTCCAAAAATTCAGACATTTTCTGATCAGGTAATTGAAGGATTTTGATAACACTTCCTTATAGAAAAATGTTCCTCATTGTCTAATAACACCAAAATTATTCAATCTGGTTTAGAAATCTGAAAGTTATATCCCAAACATTTTTTATGCTCAACTTCCAGCCAAAAATTGACATTTATAGAGACTGAATTAAAACTCGATTTCATCAGACAATTTGTAACCCTATTTCTCTAGTTTAATTCAAATCAAGAATTATCTCATTTGAATAATTAGAGAAAAAGTTATGGCTAAAAACCGAAGCATATTTAGTGAACACGTTTCAATTACATTTAATAGTTCTAACCTTCAAGAAAAGTTCAGGGTCCAACAAAGAGTCTGCAGTTGCTCCCGTGAAACTTCAGTGTCTTTTGTTATTAACACTTCGGTGTCTCCTATTATTGATGTTAAGTCAAGAGGACTTCACTTCTATTAATTTTGATGACATTCAAATAATAATAATCTTAAAAATGTATGAATTGTTTTGATGAGTTTGTTAAGTGTGCAGAAAAATGTAAGTAACACTTAGTCAACTCAGAAGGTCGCAATAACGCCGCATTTATATATCAACACCGGATTTAAGCGCAACACCGCATTTAAGCACAACAATAGATGAAGCACAACAATGCATTTAAATGCAAAGAATGATGAAGCACAACAACAAATGAAGCGCAATACCAGACAAAGAGAAACAACAGATGAAGTGAAATAACAGACAAAATGCAACAACAGACAAAACACGACAACAGACGAAGCGATATAATGGATGAAGCGGAATAATAGATGAAACGTAGTAACAGAAAAAGTATTATTCCAGACGATACAAAAGGAAGATATTCTAGAACATCAATCAGTTAATTAGTTGGAGTTAATTACAGCACTCAACTAATAATTGTTTCTAGAAGTTTCAAGAAGTAGTTTTTCAAGAAGACAGTTGGAGACTTAGGTTATAAATACTAATTTGAGTCGAAGACTAAAATAACATTTTTATGTTAGCAAAATTTTGTATTTAAAGTGCGAAAGAAGTGAGCGAATATATCTGTAACATGAAGCTCAAAAATACTTTTCTTAGGGAGAGAAAGAAAGGCTAGAGCCCAGAGAAGCTAATATAGTAGATAAAGAATACTTTGTGAAAGAAACCTCAAGAAGCTCTGCAAGTATAGAAAGAATACTTGTAAAAGTTGAAGAGTATAGTGGAATCTCAGATAAACTTTGAGGACTAGACGTATGTTGGGCCCGGGTCCCAGATCCCTAATCCCGAGGTGGCTCCTCAGGTGCAACTCGCGACACCAGTTGACCCTTGTCAGGCATCGAAGAACTCCGCAATAGTTAAAGATCATTGCATTAAGTTAGTATTTTGGTTGGCCCTCCGAGCATGTCATCATGAAATATTTTTCATGTATTTTGGATTTAAACTTTATTCTGTATTATGCTATTTTGAGAATGCTTGTTTGAATTTCCTTCGGATTGTAATGGCATTAAGCCTTTGGCTTATGGGGTGCCTAGTTCATAGTTAGAATGTTTGTGTGTATGTTATAACGTGCGAAAATGCACGTGTGAATCGAAATTATGTATAGATATTGGGATCCAGACCCAACAACGTAGCCCAAGATTTAGGATGAACCAGTATAAAATTGCAGTATCTATTCTCTAACCCTTATCTTTTAATTTTCTTGTTGTTAGACGAGTAGGCTTATCAACTTTAGCAAAGTGTTTTTGTGATCATTTGAATTTAGTAAAGAAATTCAAGAAGTCTCAAAAGATTAATATTTTTGAAAAGATTACATAATTCAACCCCCCTTCTCGTGTATTTTACATATCATACCTGATTTCTATATTAACAAGTGATTTACTTCAATTGAGGCATAAGTCTCTCTTGTTCTGTGATAACGATCACAGTATCTCTTGTATTAATCCTGTTATCCACTTCTGCAAAACGGATTAGCAGTCTAACTTGTTTTGTATTTTAAAACATGTTTTGTTTTGATACAAACAAAGTCTATTATGATTCAAATCATGTTCTGATATGAAGGGTTTATACCCTATTATGATATTCAATTCTAACATTTGTACATTCTGATATGAGACTTAAATGATTTGCTTCAATATGAGAAATATTCTATATTGATAAATTATATTCAATTTTGAAATACAATGTGTTTAAATTCTGACATTGGTGAGTTATGGTTTGGAGCAAATATATATTATGTTCTACTATGTTATATTATGTTTTGTCATTCGTGATATTTGGATTGCTTTTGAATATATGAATGTTTAGAGATAGTTTGCATTTTGTATCTTGTTTAATTATTCTCCACTAAGCTATATACTTAAGACGGTAGATTTGTCCTGTATTGGTTCAGATAGAAGGGTATAAAGACTGAGACAAAGGCAACTACAGTAGCCAATGAAGAGTGTGTTTTGTTGTTAATCATGCTCAATTTGCCGATGTTACTGACTTGTATTCAGTATGATGAGACAGTTTGTATTTTGCATACATGGTTTGTAATATTTATAAATAGGAAGAAATTTGGATTTCAAGGTGTGTAATATATTTTGTGTTATGTCACTATATTATGTATAGTATGTTTAAAACATAATGAAATGTAATGTAATGTATGATGCTTGAATTTAAGAGAATGCTTGAAATTATTGGTATGATATGTTTTAGGTACTGATATGTATAGCATCTACATATCCTCTAAGAGAGTAAGTGAATGTGATACTTTTTGAAGAATGTGCTAAAATAAGCGTTATGATATATTCTATGTACAGAGCGTATTTCTTATATATAAAAGTAAAATCAATTATTCCTAATTTTAATACTGAAAACTGTGATCCACAGTCAACAAAAAGTTTACTAAAGGTTATAAAAACACATATTAATTACAAATATAATTCTAATAATTACAAAAGGTCATTTTCAACAGGCGATTTTCTCCACTGGTACGGTAACCTTGGCCTCATTCACACTTCCATTATGTCACATGGAAATTTTAAAAATCAATCCAAGTTAAAGTTAACCTTTTTTTTATTTTTTTTTCATTGGCGATTAAAGTCAGTAAGTAGTGTCCTTGGATATTGTCTTGTCAGTAGAAAAAGCTGGAAAAGTTTTTTTCTTTCCCCCATGACCTTTTCTCTTTTTTGTTTAATAAAGTAATTTTACTGACCCGACCTTTCCTTGTCTCCACCACTCGCATCAAGAAGCATATATTTTTTTAAAGTAAAAGTGACGTACACAATATGAGAGTTAATTATGATCGGTGACTGCAGTTGTCCTCTAAACTACGTTCAATCTCTGGTCGCTGCCGCGAGTGTTTTGATCTTTCATCTCTTAAGACTTTCACGGGCACGCAGACAAAGAGAGAAAGGTTCGATATCTAATCTATGTCATGCTTTGTAATAGGAGAAGCAGAACAGAAAAGGTACCAGAGCTACAACTTCGGATGTGCAACACGACAGTCGATATGGAATGGAAGTAGATAGGAAAGAAGCAATAGCAAACGGAGCTCCACAGTCGACGACGGGAAGCAAGCATAAAAACAAAACCAAAGAAAATCAAAGCCAAATAAGTTACGGGGGAGAAGAAAATGAATTAGGTTTAATTTTTTTTAATTTAACAAATAATTAATATTAAAAGTTAATGAGAGCTATTTTTTTAATAAAAAATTAAAAGTTAAATATTTTAGTAATATCTTTTAAACTTTTAACTAATATTAAGGGCCCTTTTCAACATCTACTCCGTCCGACGCTCTACTTGTCTGTTGTAGGTTTTCTTCCTCCGTTAGCGACTCTCGGGCTAGATAAACTCATATGGGGTGAACGGAGGACGGACAATTTACGATGTCCTCTGCCTATTTCATGATATTGCATCATGACACCACAATACATCCTATCTCCTGGCGTACTATTTGGAAGTGGCAAGGACCTCCACGCATCTGTATTTTTCCTATGGTTACTCTTATATAACAAATTTCTCATTAATCAATAGCGTGTTTACCAAGGCTTCACTACGGACAATACTTGCTACTATTGTCATCGAGAGGAATCCTCCCTTCACGTGGTGCGAGACTGCCCCCAAGCCTGCTGCTTATGGTGATGGTTTCCTTCTCAAGTCATCACGGCCGATTTCTTTTCCCTCGGCCACAAAGACTGGCTCATTTCAAACCTTCTCTGATATAGGGTGATTTGAGGCTTCGATTGGGCTATCATCTTTGACACGGCATGCTGGTTTCTCTGGTCTGAGAGAAATCAGGTCATCTTCGACGATTCCTTCTCCTGACCGACTTCACTGGAGCAGCCCATCTTGGAATATGTTCACCACATCCAATTGGCTGGTAGTTGGCAACTTCGAACTCAGCTGATCCCGACCACCCGACGAGTCATTCATTTACGTTGGAACAAACCTGCTCCAGGATGGATAAAATTCAATACTGATGGTGCCTCCAAAGGATCCAGCCACTTTGCCACAGCAGGAGGGCTACTGCGCGACAACTCCGGCTCCTAGTTGAGAGGATTTGCCTAGAACATTGGAGGATGTTTCCCGTTGACCGCTGAATTTTGGGGGGTGTTATCGGGACTTCAACTAGCTTGGTCTCTGGGTTACCGTCACATCGACTTGAAAGTGGATTCACGCGTTGTGACCGATATGCTCTCTTCTTCGCAAGCGAGGGCTAATTCCTTCAACTCTCTCGTGTTGGACATCCACGAACTGCTTTTCCGCAACTGAGTTGTTTTAATCAGACATATTTACTGTGAAGGTAATCGTAGTACAGACTGGCTCGCAAATATTGCAGGACAGTTCTCTTTAGGCATCATTACTTTTGAGCACTCACCTAGAGATTGCTTCCTTCTCTTAATAAATGATGAGTTGAGGGTCTCTCACCTACGATACGACATGTAATTTGTCTTTACCTTCTCTTTTATATAAAAAAAAACTAATATTAAAAAATTAAGATAAGTTTAAAATTTTTAAGTAAATTATCCATTTATTTTCGATCCTTGACCAACTTTAAAATAACGAAATAATGGTGCTCTAGTTATATAATACGAGACAGTGCTTATAACACCTGAAAAGAATCAAGTTACAGTTGCGAGGTTATTTGACGTTGACGTGGGCTATGGTGGTAATAATGAAATGGCCAAAGTAAAGAGCTTCACCGTGTGGAAAGAAATCATTATCATTTATCAGACTTCTACATAGCTTAGATAATTATGACGCCCATTTTTTTTTTTTTGGGTGAAACTTGTAGACTGTGAACTTAATTATAACTGAAAAAGACTCATGAAAATTCGTTGGAAGTTGTATACTGACATGCAAAAGTTACAACATTAGTACATCTTAACTCTGATAGTAGGGTTATATCCTATTTAATTAGTTAATGTCATATGTCAAAAAATATTTTTTTTCCTACGAAATATTTTAAAAGGGTCTCAATTATAGAAATATATTTTTAAGTTATTTATTCTCAAATTAATCTCCGCTTGAATTAAGTAAGTCTTTTGTAAGAGGCAAAATTTTGATTTTAAATTTTAAACGATTATATATATAAAAGCATTTCGAACCTGCTATTTCACTTAAATTAAGATAATCCTTTACCAACTCACCTGTATCTTAGGTTAGCCATACTCTAACGAATCATACCAATAAAAAAGTATTGTTAAAGAGAAATTTGATAAGGCGGTGGCTGAATTGAAGAGAATTCACTTGATGGACATATGAATAGTTTGAACAAAATATATGTACGAAACAATGGAAAGTCTGGCGCGGAAGCACAATAGTTAAAGCAGTTTGAAGCATATAAACAATTATTTAAATAAACAATTACGATTTGGAATACTCGAAACTGTGTCATTAACCTAAGTTTTCTTTGAACTAAGACATTAAACGTTTTAAATTAAGGAAAATGACATGTTCCCTAAACTAAACTATTAATTTTGTTGGCAGTTGATAAGTTAAATTACAAATGAAGTGTAACCAAACGAGGACCAAGAAAGAGCTAAATTATATGGGTTCTTTCTTCACGTATAATGCTACAGTACACCCAACTGAAGTTAGAAGTGATTATATTCAAGTAACAAATGAATCGTTGAAATAGAGTAAAATTACGTTTGTTTGCGTCAAAATGATTTTAAAGTAATTAAAATTTTAGTTCAGAGATATTTTTTTACGAAATTGAGCATTAAGTCTACGATATAAAAAGTTTGGCTATCAGTTTGCCTCTTTTGTAAAAATAGATTATGCTTGAATTCTTTATTTTAACCATCGAGGAGGCAAACTATAGGATTTGCTTAGTAATAAGTTTAACAGGCTCTATTACTTTTGACATATGATAATTTAATTAAAATTTTGACATATATATATATATATATATATATATATATATATATATATATATATATATATATATATATATATATATATATATATATATATATATATATATATATTCGATTCGGAGAACTCAGAAGTGACCAATTGCAAGACACTTCAACATCAGCGCCCAACTAGCTTCTCCATCTACAGAAAATCTCTACCGCTTCTGTTTCTTACAAGAGGCTAAGATAAAATCGAACCCGGCGCCTAACCAAAATCAAGTTCCGCCTCAACCACTAAGCCACACCCTTTGAGGCAACACATATATACACACACAAATACATACCATAACATAACTCTAATGTATAAGCACCGAATAAAAATGGAAATGACTGACAGAATATAAATAAAGTTATTGATCATATTTGGTAAAGTATTAAATAAAGTTAGAGTTATATTAATATTTAGTATTAAATACTAAAATGATAAGGAGAATATCCTAAACAATATGTTTTAATGGTAGTTTAGAGTAAATCATATCCTATTTAACGTAAATCATGAACTGACTCAATTTTTTTAAATGTAGACCCAATTTTGTTGGTTATAATCTTTGACTTTTTTAAAATGTGTAACGCTACGCCTTTTAAAAAATAATAATAACTAATATTGAAAGAATTTGAATTAGTAATTTTATTAAATCTGATCCCAATTTCATTACTAGTCATAGTTTTAAGTAAACAGTATTAAGAAGCAAAACAAACTAAAAAGCGCACTTTGACATAAAAGCATTTCAGACGCGGGCACAGTGGCGTTGTTTAATGAATAGAACCGTTTTTGGTCTCTCTCTCTTTACTCTTTTCGCTGTGAGAAGAGAAGCTATGAAGACCAATGCTGTGGTCATGAAGCAATGGCCATACTGATAATGGCACACCAAAACAAAAACAGCGGTAATGATGTTAACTTCACAACAACCCAACTACATGAACAAGAAGTAATAAAGTCTGCTCCTTTCCATGACTTCTTGGGCATGAGGGCTTGCAACGACTCCCCTCTCCTGTTGCCTCCCAAAAGCGCCGATGCTACGCCGTCGGCCTCCATCAGTGTCCCTTCGGCCGGTGGTCGGGGCCCTCTCTCCGCCACCTCTGATCTGGCCTCGGGTCAGTCTTTGCTTTCTGTTTTTTTTTGGGTACTTTCTGACCCGTTCTTTTACAGTCTTTTGTGGGTTCTTTTTATTTACGGCTCTGTTGGATGCCGAAGCTCTTATCTTGAGCTCTTGTTGTCTGTAGTTCTGATTGATCTTGTCCTTTTGTTGCTTTTCAGAATTCTTCACATTGTTATGATTACTTTAAATACTGAAAACACTCGACAGGTCATTTGACAATATGTTTTGCAAGTTTTCCCTCCTGATTCTTAAGTTGCCAAGTTGATTTTGTTTCGTGGTACTGGTAACTATGCTTCTGGTAGTGGGTTTGGTGCCCTTTGTTATGGATAAGTTTTGGTGCGGTCAATAATGAGGTTAGTAGCTTTTGTAGGTTTTCAGTCTCTCACTCTCTCTCCCTTGTCTTATTTTCTTATTTTATGTTTTGAAAGTGTGAGCTCAATTCATAATGGCTTGCCATTTGTTTATGGTGCTTATCTTTATTACCGCACTAAATTGACATAGATATATTGATGTGGTCTTCTTCCCTCGGAATTTTTTTTCTTACATGAGAGTGTAGACGGATGACAGCATGCATTCATCGATAGAAGTTTAACTTTACAGGTTGGCAAACTTAATTAAGAATCTTGTTTGCTATTTGGTAACTTCACGATCTTTCTTCTTTTCTTCAATAGCATGTTTGCATTTCCAAGAGAAAAAGAAAACAATTTTACATCTGCGACTTCAATTGGAGAGTGATACTTATCTTGAAGCGATTACTTTTAATTGTTGCTGAGAAACTACGCAGTCAAATTGAACATATTTTCTTCAATTGGGACTTTTGTCATTTTGTATTAAATTTGAGGCGCTATTTACTCATCAGAAAGACCAGTTGGAAATCATCTTGAGGGGATTCCATTCTATACTCCAAGAAGTGAAATTTCTGGTCCTGACATAAACAACAGAGGTGTTGGAAGTAAGCAGAGAAATTCAGATTCCACCTTTATGGGCTCCACCAGACACGGGATATTGCAGAAGGGTCGTGACTCCCTGGAGAACCTGCATGTAATGAAAGTAAGCTTTAGCATGATGCAGCATGCGATTCTTCTATATGGAAAACCATAATAACTCTTAGTGGATTGTTCTGATCACATTTATGGAATCATGTTTACATCAGATTCTAAAAGGTGGAGGAGTAGACCGGCCTAGGAGTTCCAATGATGATGAGCTTTTCCATGGTGTACAGCCAATGAGGCCAACCTCTACATCTCTCATATTGCAACCATCTGCGAGCAACAAATTGGAAAGGCCCATTCCCACATGTTCTGCACTACAGTATCCTTCTCGAGGGGGACAATTTGTTCCTTTCACACACCAAGGCCCTGCAAATAGATTCAGGGATACTAATGCCGGTTCATCAATCATCTCACAATTAGCTGCTGATGAAGGATCTAGAACTGGAATTAAAGTCTCGGGGACTTTGACTTCCATTAATGCTGGTGGTGGTACTTCTGATAAGAATTCGTGTGCGGTATTGCCAAGTGTTAGCAATCCCAAGTCTGGAACTTTTATTCCAGATCCAGAATCTTCAACTCCATCGAGGTTAATTTCATATCAGGAGTCATTTGTTTCAATGCTTTTCAAATTCAAAGGCTTTTCTTTCTAAATCCATGACACATCATTTGCTCTTTGTTGCAGTAGACCAGGGTTAGCATCTGCTACCCGTCAGATGACCATTTTTTATGGCGGTCAAGCTCATGTTTTTGATGATGTACATCCAAATAAGGTCTGGCTTCTGTTTAGGCATCGCTATTCATATCCTCTATATGGTTTTGGAAAGTGCATATTACATGCTCAAGGGGGGGAAAATGACTGATATAGTATTGGATAGCACATTTAATATAAATTTTAACCTTTAATATTGTGTTATTTTAGAAAAAAAAGGTCCACTGGTATTTAATTGTCTTTCAGCGGTGCTTTTATTATTCTTCCTGAAAATTTACATGATGTTTATTCGTAAAGAATCGCTAATAGCAATCAAACATATGTATCTGTACATTGGTCCTTTATTTCATTTCTTTTGTTTGAGGTTCTCTTTTGAGTTGTTCAATTTAAGTTTTTGTCCATTTTTGAGTATAGAAATGCAGCAATTTTAGTAATAGGAACCGTTTGTGTGATTTTGTTATTGCCAATGTATCAATGTTAGGAGTAATAGCTGCTTGCATAGTTGTGTATGCTGTCTTCAGTGCTTTCGATATGGCAGAATTGTGCTTGTGTTGCATCATCCACCCTAACTATACATACCTGATAGCTCATATAACAGAGTCTTTGGTCATTAGTTACTCTGCTTGCTGGCGCTTTTGTATCCGCATAGCAAGAGGGATTATGTAGAGATAGAGGCAAAATTGGCTGTTGCCTAGGTCCAGTAAGGCTAAACCATAGAAGCTGACAAAATCTGAGGTTGAGAAGAGACAAGGACCTGAGAATGCAGGGAGTCAAGAGTTAACTCTTTCTATGTCTTGCCTTTCCTTCCTTTCTGTTTTGTTTCTGCCATAGGTCCCAAAAAATGCATTTTCCCAGCTCTTGTTCTGACTATTGCTGCATCCTATCTTTTATTGGGGAGAAATGTATTGCCCTCGACTAAATTTGAAATATCATAAGAGAAGAAAAACAATATTATTCCTAAAATTCCCATGTCTTTCTTGGTTGGTAAACTAAACCAGTGATTTCCATGAAATCTTTCTTTGTTTTCTGAGGAAACAGACTTCTCACGATGGGAAAACAAAATGTCTTTGAAGAACAACAATTCTTTCTTTTTAAGCAAGTTATATCCACCACAATTAATGAACAATCGATAGATTATCCAACCTCGAGCAATCTTAGATATTGGTGAGGTTTGGTTTGTTAGTTGGTAATTTGTTTAGTTATTTAGCTAGTGGCATATTTTTTTGGCTACACATCACGCCTCTCATGTGGATCTAGCTTTCAACAGCGCTGAACATGTTATGAGAGATGTTGAACTCCATTATATGCATGCTAACGGGGCAACTATGCTTCTCACTATGGTTCATCTTCCTATATTTCATGGTCTATTATACCAGTCATGATTTCTTGGAGTTGTAATGTTCTTATTAATGATTGCGGTGGTGGGAAGGGGCGAGATCGCCACAGCTTCTCTCTTCTTGAGATAAAGGATCCACTTGCTGTCTGCCACAAGCACAAATAGGAAGGAAGAGCTTCTTTAGGCTTTCCTGAATTTGATTTAAGTATCCATTGATACCAATGGGGTCACTATTGGAATGCAGATCCTCATTGAGCATTATTGATGGTCAATGTGAAGAAACCCATTATGGTGTATGAAATGAAAAGGTGGTTGTATTCAGGTGTTGCTTTTTGGAAATCATGTAAACTACAAGAGTGTTTTGCTAAAACTGCTTCTAAGATATGGTGCTCTGCATGTTAACATAGCAATAATATTCTGGTTTAGTTACATTATTCCCATTTTGAATTTGCCTTTTATGGTATTTGTTACCTGTTAATCATGGACCACTCAAGTTCCTCTGCACTTTTTACTTTCTTGCAATAGTTGAAAGAACAGCGTTTAATTGTTGAGCACTTTAGGTGTCCTGTGCTATCCTGGTTGGAATACCTTCAAGCTATTGGTTGAAGCAACATTGCAGAAAACTCGTAGATCAGCACTTGTCTTTTCAGTTCTTTTGTGGCTTTCTGTGGTGCTATTGGTTGAAGCAACATTGCAGAAAACTCGTAGATCAGCACTTGTCTTTTCAGTTCTTTTGTGGCTTTCTGTGGTGTTTTTTTGATCAAAGAGCTTTAAGTTGTTAGTTTCACAGATTTCTTGGTTTCTTTTGCAAGCGATATCTTTTCATTGTCTTTAATGCATCTTTTTTCCCCAATAACATCTTCTATTAATAGGCTCCATAAGCACATACCTTGAACTTTTTTCTTATTCATCTTTGTTTGTCTTCTAACTGTACCTCAAGGTCCCAACCTCTAAGGGAGAGAACACTTTATTAATTTAACCTTACCATTTTCCAAGAACATCTTTGTGCTATACTATTTACTTTTGTTCATTGCCAATGTCAGTCATAAGTGAACAGACCAGCATATTGTTCTCTACCTTCCTCTAACTAAGGGGAGAACACTTCATTACTTTTAACCTTACCATTTTTCAAGAAGATCTTTATGCTGAACTGCTTTCTTTAGTTCATTGCCAATTTCAGCCATAACTGAATATTTCAGCATCTTGTTCTTCACCTTCCACTGAAGTACTGTCAACATGAGAAAAGACATTCACATCCACTACGTTGAGTTGATTATGAAATAAGTGTTAGACATGACAGGTGCAAATGAAGAGAGTACCGGTCTAAGAAATTAAGAAAAGACAGTTGTTTTAGGTATTTAAATGTAAAAGGTGGGCTGTTTTAGAACTAATTCATGCTTTAATATCTCAAAAAGGCAGCACCTAAACTGACAATGTTGATTTTGATGATTTGTTTCTTACCAGAAGATGGACATAATAGACAGCACCCTTAAGCAGGGCTTTCTGCAGAAAATGAATTTTGTACCTTGAGACTGAGAACTTGAAAGTCATTGAAATAAGGCCTCAGTTATGTAGTTAATTTGTTAGTCACTTCAGTTGCTAGTCCTCGATTGGTATAGCTTTTAGTTATTCTGTTTCTCCTCTATTTTTTTGCTTTGTGGAGATAAATTTAAAGTTTGGCTGCCAAAACTTTTTAGAAATTTCTCTATTTTAGAAGCACCCCTAGGTTGCCTTCTTTTTTTTATACAGGTTTTTTATCTGTTGAAAAGGTGTTGGCTGAATTTTATTAAACATGCGTACCAGTTATGTTCCTAATCTATGGCCCCTAATCTATTTCAGGCACATGTTATAATGGCCTTAGCTGGATCAAATGGAGGATCATGGTCAACAACCTACTCACCGAAACTTGCAGCCAGGCTAAACAATAATGAAAGTCACACAATCAGGAGTGGATGTGAAGCAGAAAGAGCAGTCAATACGGCATTTCAACATGAATTTTGTGGGATACCATCTGCGACTGGCCAGAATATTCAGCGGTTTGGTTCAACTGATCGATCTTCTATGCCCACTGGTGAAAATCATCTTTCCACGTTTTGCATGTTGCATTTTGAGCTGGAAACTGTTCAAGTTATGTTAAGTTGGCATGTTGTTTGTCGGGGGTCATCATGGCAGCATCCAAATTGCTATAGAGACAAGAAACGCAGTTCAGGCAGGAGAACCCCACAATGAAGATAAGAGAGGGGCGTGATGATGTAGGTTGGATAAAAGAGGACTCATCAGAGGAAGAATGAGCTCTCTCTTTCAGGAATTTATAATGCTTTTGCTGTCCTCTTGACTTTTAGCTTGCTTAATTTCTTTCATCTTTGAGAAAACGGAAAGCGGGGGTAGTCAGGGGTTATCTTGTTTTTGGAGGCTAAATATGAAGGAACATTGACTTGGAAACTTTTGCTGGCATGGTAGGAATACAATTTAATCATGTTATGGATTTTAAGTATTAGGCGCTCCCTACCCGATAATTTTTTCTGGCTCATCAAGAAGTACAAAGGGTTACCAGAAAAATTGGAACTGTTGAGGAAGATGTTATTAATGTGCACCCCCAGCAAGTGCTAGTTTAGTTGATTTTATAAGAGAAACGATAGCTTATTCAAATTGAAGTGCATGCATATGTATAGACACATACATATACATGCATGTATGTTTATCTAAAAGTACCTCGTTATTACTTAAGGACAACTTAAGGTTGTGTATTATCGGACTTTTTTAGATCCCATGCCTTAGCAGAATTTTAATTAGGTGTTAATGATGATGATGATGCAAATATTATACGGTATTAATTACATTATAAGGAAAAGTTAAGACCACATTTAAGTAGTATTTCAAGAAATACATAGAAGATTTTCATTTTAATACCATAAACTTTCAAATACAGGAAGACTTCCGAATTTTTAAATATTTTCATTTTAAAACAGCAAATCCTTGATACATTTATTTATTTTTTCTCTTTTCTTTCTTTCCATTTCTTTTCTTTTCTCTTATAAAACTAAATAAACTACATCAATATAAGAATTTGAATGATAAAGGCATAAAATAATATCCCAACATTATAACCAATCTGCTCATATGCATACTCCCCACACTTATACTTTTGTATATCTACAATAAACAAATGTTCCACTAGCTTCAAGGCTTGGAAAGGACATTTGGTTAGGTTAAAACATGTAATGTGGCTAATACACAAAGAAAAGGCAAATAAAGCTCAAAGGGGCTTATCAAAAAGGAAAATTATCTAATGGATAGGCTATTTGGCTAATGTAGTTCAGAAAAGCAAAGAATGCCTTATCATATCCATGTTAATGCGTGTGATAAAAATGTGGTCTCAAATAGAAATTCAAGGCAAAATCAAGATGTACATATCATGAAGGTTACACATTATCAAAAGACAATGAGACTGATATAAATGTGTCAGCCAAATAAGGCTCAAAATCTCACTAGCTTTGTCTACCATTAGTCACTACTCTTCCAAAGACAATACACATCAACCAATCATAAGAGTAAAAGTACATGTTAAAGTTTCTATGAAATTCTATAATCAATTCACACTCTAATCATGATGATATAGTCTTAGAATCAATAGAAAACAAGAAAATATTTGTTTGGGTATTTTATTCTTTCTCTCATTTTGATTGAAAACTTAAAATAAGAAAAAACAAATAAACTAAAAACAAACATGCATAACAAATATATATATATATATGAAAATTTTAAAGGAAAAGAAATTTATTTCCTTTGGGTTGTCTCCTAAGAAGCGCCTTTGTTTATGGTTATAGGCTTGACTCCATACTTCTCCTCATGTGACAAAATTATGATCTTCTGGTGGCACATGCGATTCCTCCATGTGAGGTTCTTCCTTATAGGGCTTTGGTTAATAATCGTTCACCTCTAACATCCTCCTATCTTCAAATTCTTTATCTCTATTGAGTCCTCACTCTCTTGAAATAATTAGAATAAGTGTTTGCCTTTTTCTTCTTCGTTTAATTTTTTCAGCCTACTAGGTAAAGGTGAAGGGTTAGTCTCGAAAATAATTACAAAATCAATACTTACCTTTGAGCCAAATGATGGACTCAGGGCTAACCTCTGAGCCAAATGATGTATCATATTTTTCTTTAAGCTCCTCCTCAACTTCTTCGACACAAACAATTCGTTGAGGATTAACCTCAAAATTCTTAAGCTCCTCATCACTTTCTACACTAGCATCTATTGGGTTCACCTTGGGTTGATATGACTATTCCTCTTCGCTTTTCGATTTCAAATGAGTGATATCTCCCCATCAAGGCAATGCATTTTGCTAGAATTATAGAGTATCCTGTCAGATTTGCTGTACACCTTACTAAACAACTGTTGCATATTTTATTGGAACTATTGCATATTATATTGAATTTGAAGATTATTAGCAACCATAATATTAAGCAATTCTTTTATAGATATACCTTAGTCATGTTGGCTCTCTGAATCTTGGCAACTTGACCAAGATTGACTTTCATCTTGTTGGAATAGTTAGATTTCCTATTGGGTCTGCTATATAATCTCTTGAAGCTATTGTATATCCTATTGAAATTGATGATGACTAGTATTATAGGTCTTGAAATAGTCATCTAGAGGCATACCTGAGTTGTGACATGATAAGAAGTTTCTAGTCCACACGAGAATTGTTGTGTGTCCTGCAAACTATCATATAAGTAATTTTGATGTTTATCCCATCCATAACCAAAGTTAGGTTGATCAATCCAACCTTGGTTATAGGATTGAGAATAAGAGTTAAAGTAAAAATTACTTCCATCCATGATTTTTTTTAATAAAATCACGAACACAAAATAAAACAATGAAATGATCATGAAATAACCAAAAAGAAACCAATTATGAACAAATATATACAAAACATCAATTAAAATCATAAACTAAAGCTAAAACACTACACTCCCCGGCAATGGTGCAAAAATTGACACGCGTCGTAATGCTAATCAAAATAAAATATCTAAACTACTACTATAGTAGCGGTGAGTCTAAGTCGATCCAACAGAGAATGTGAGTAAACTTGTTGTAATGAAATTAATCGGCATTTAGGTTTAGTGGAAAGAGATTCATCTTACCAGGTCTTTATCGCCTTTTGTCGAGTGTGGCGATCCGATCAACAAAAATCAATCCTGAAATCAAATTACATAGATAATTATCGAAATCGTTTAGTAGGCTAATCTTGTCTTGACAGTTTCCATTTTCAATTGAGAAAGAGACAGGCCCAATGATGTGGATTTATAAATAAGAAAATAAAATGAAGCTAGACTAATAAAAACAAATTAAAGAAAACATGTGAAAATGATAAAAGTACGGAATTCGATAGGAACCCGATTCTTTGGTTTAATCTTAGCCTACACCTTAATTAAACATATTTCATTGATCTGTTATTCTCAAATCTCTCCTAGCAACTATTAATAGTGGGTTAATAATTAACCTAAATTTTTCCTTAGGTAGAGTTTAATCAAGATACTATCGTTAATTAAACCTAACCACCAAATAACCTATGATATGATCTCTAGATTTAATTAGGCAGTAGCATTAAGAATGAGGAAAACCAATTAATCAAGGCAACAACCACATACAATGCATCATTTAACTTAAGTCATGTTATCCCTAATGATTACGAATTATTAGTCGCTAAACATGAATTTCAACATAACAATTATGGAATATATCGAAATTCTAGCAATGAGTTTGCAAATAAATGATTCAATGAATGCATTAAAATCATCTTTTCACAATACCCAATGGGTTCATACACAAATAACCAAACAATAACATTAATATGATCATTCATACACAAAAGGATAACACAATCAATTCAATAAGAGAGAAAGAAACAAAAAATAGGAAAGGAATGTTTATCCTAGGTCGTCAGTGTCGATGTCACCTCCGAACTAACATTGAGATGTCTAGCCCTCCATGGGTCTCTCCTAAAAAATGCCTCACCCCTTAAGTTGAATAACCCAGCTGAAACCTTAAAACCCTCACTATTGTTATGTTTTGCTCTATTTTGTGAATTCATTCTTGATCCATCTACAGTGTTCAAATCTCCTTTAAAAACCTAGGCTCTGTTTTTTCTATAGCTGTGTGTTTTAATTAAAACGCTCCCTATGTTTGTTGCTCAAATGATTGTGTTTTAGATACTGTCCAACATTTGCGTTTTGCCTTTACTACTGTGTCTTGGCTCCTTGTTGTGTTGTGTTTTGACTGCTCCATATTTCTCATTTAATTGTTGGTCCATCTGCAGTACACTCCTTTAAACCCACGTTTCTACTATTGTGCATTTTAAATAAAATACATCATGCATAACATCTACATTTCCTCCTATTACGCTTGCATTTTGGTTGTTCCTTCCCATTTTTGTGTCGTCGTCTTGGCATGGAACATGTTTACGTGTTGCTTTCCACAACGATGTGTTGCGTTTCCTACTCCACATCCTTTGCATGCAAAACATGCACATGCTGACGTCCATCATGCTGCTGTTATTTTTAGTCTATACTGGGTCTTTATTCATGTGTCATTTTGGTCAGTTGCTACTTTCGTGGGTCTGCTATGTTTTCTTCTAGCATGAACTGCTCCCTCATATTGCTCTACCAATTAATCCAAATGTTTTCCATTAAATTTGAACTCACATTCTTGCATGGGACGTGTATAGTCATGGCCAACTTCAAATCTTCTTTATATTTTTTCTTCTTGTCGTTTAATTTTCTTCTTCTTGCTCCATGAAGACAAGTAAAAATTAATCTTTAGAAAATGGCCAAAATATAGTAGTTTTTACTCACTTTAACTTCTTTTCTTCTGAATTGTGCCTAAAATCACATATGAGTCAAAGTGAATATCTTAAACAATTTCAAGTCAATAATCGCTATGTGTTATGGAATAATTTCATAATCAATTAAACACTTATCAATTACCTCCAGTATGCCTTTACTTTTCAATTTTTTTGAGTCCATGCTTGTATCATAGGGAATGCTGGATGTTTATCCATGAAGAAGCCAATAATCATTGTTTCCTATATCCTTGCTCCTTCCTGTAGAATGTTGATGCTTGGAGAGACCATCAGCTTTCCTTTAAGTTCGACAGGAGTGTTGTAAAATATGGAAGTATTTGATTTGTTGCCCATAACATGTTTCCAAGTCTTTTGAATTTTAGCCTGCTTTTTATATACACCCATAGCTTGAGTTGAGAGGTTTGGGGTTGGGGTAAGCTTATTTGTTGAATGGGATGGAGAGTGATGTTCAAGGATTTTTTTTCAATTTGGTTGTGTTTAAGACGAGGAAGGAGAATAGTGGGAAGATAAGGGTAAAGGTGGAAAGTCCGACTCTATTAAGTTTTTAAATGGAAGTCTAATTATGGAAAGTGGTTTTGTGGTTTAAATGGCAAGAAAGATAAAAAAAGGTGGGAAGCTTTAAGCTGCCCCTAGACATGGCACCTAGGCTTAAAATGAAAAAGAAGGGAGATTTGATGGTGTTAGAAGGTGCTGGAAAATAGAGAGAAGAAATGAATTGGGATGGGCAAGGAAAAGTTAGAAGCTAGACATAGCGCTGGACCTACAAAAGAGTAAAGTTGAAGACTTAAAGAGACAAAGGAGACTCTCTGTCATCCTGGTAATTCTTAAAATAGACTTGTGCTTTGATATAGTTAAGTTTATTTTAATTTTGAAACTATTATTTAGATGTGAATTTAGGTTTATGTTTTCAACAATGTATGCATTTTTTGTTCTTCCAATTGGAGATAAAAAAAGTTGTCCATTAATCTCATAGATTTATTACCCATCTATCTAGAATTTAATTTATCATTTCTTAATTTTTTCATTCATAAATTTTTCCAAAAGATGAGTCAATCTATTTGTTAAGGAAAATAACAAACTTTGATTATCAAGGAATAAGGTTTCTTCATCCCATGTTTGCTTAATCGACCCATACATAGATCATGAAATAAAGTTTCTTCACATTAGGTTACTAATCCACACGCAACATATCCTTTGACGTATATATGAGAAAGTTATTCTTAATCTATAAGTCCACAGGTAAAAGAAAAGAATTGAGTTGTTAGAGCAATGTTCCACATTATTAAGGAATGTCTTATTGTGTATCAATCTTTTCTATAAATAGCCCCATCTTTACATTTTTGCACTTTATTTTTTTTCTTAGTAAAAACATGAGAGTTTGAGCAATCTAGATCAATTAATTACTGTTTAATATAAACTTATCATTTAGTTTCCTTATTATCTTTCTTTTAATATTTTAATATTGTGGTTTATCAAGTGTGGAGAATTCTGGTCTAAGTTTAGGAATGGATCTAATGTTGAGTTAGGGTTAACAATACGTTGGCTTATAGTTATAAAAGATAACGAGCCTGATGGAGCGATGAATGATCAATTACTCTTTAAGTTTGCCTTTAGCCTCATTTAAGATTTTGAAGCTGAAAAATATGAATTCAATTTTAGAATGGACCTAAGAAATATGGGATTAAAGTTCAACATTTATTTTTCTATAATGAATAAGAAATCACAAACTCATAGGAGAGCAGACTTTTATAAGCCTAGTGAAATACTATAACAAAATTAGGGTAACTCATCATTTAATCATCTTAAATTATATTCTCTTATAAATATTTTTCAACTTACGGAATGATATTAACTCCTAAAAAAGTAAATTAAATTAAAATACATACATGTGAATATGCATGCACATATGTAAATTGATAAGAATCATGCATGCGACATTAATTAGCTGTAAATATTGAGCAAAATTCTTTGATATTTTTTATGTTCTATGAGCCAACGTAGACACTTAGCCCATAAAGTATGAAACTTGTACTCCTAAATTTACTCTTCGTTATACATTTGTATATGTAGTATATGGCTTGCAATAAGTGATTGAAATTTTTTTTCTTGCAATGTTCTATATAAGAGCTTGTTGTATCTTGTAAAATGGTGACATTGTAGTTCCTTTTATTTATCCTTCATCCATTTCTCCCTTTTCATTCATCATCATCATCATACCCCGAAGTCCCGCAATGAAGCAGGATTTGGGGAGGCCTGATAGTATGCAACCTTACCCCTACATTGTAGAGAGGCTGTTTCTAGTAGGCCCGCATGCATATGTGACATGATAATAATGATGTAGGTTATAAAGAATAAATACGTAAAGATTGAAAGTACATCCATATATATACTTGATGTAGACCATAATCTGCTATTACCTTGCACCTTGCCAAGACCAACTTTTCTTGGAGCAAGCCGTGTTAAGAGTCTTCCCTGATCAATGCCCTAAGAGTGCAGCAATCCCATGGTATTATGTGTCCATCTAGGGAATCTCCCCGTACACCTGAAAAAAAAAGATGGTAGGGGTAAGGCGTGAGGGCTCTATGTTATGTCGTTTACCCTTATCTTATCATGCCAGACTGTTTTAATTCTAGCCATTGTGGTGATGAGGGCCAACTGTGACATATCTCCCTTGATCACCTCCCTCTAGGTCTTGTAAGGCCTCCCTTTTCGTCTCTTGCAGTCACGAAGGTTTATTCTCTCGCCGCGTCGAACTGGAGCATCACAGGGCATCCTGCTCACATGCCCAAACCACCTAAGCCTTTTCTCTCTCAACTTGTCGTTTATTCTAGCCACTTGTAGCTTGAATCTCACTACCCTATTCCGCACCCTATCTCTTTTGGTAATAACACACATCCACCTAAGCATACGCATTTTGGCTACTAGCAATTGTTGCATATGTTTACACTTAGTAGGCTAACACTCTGCCCCATATAACATGGTTGGCCGGATCACCATTCTATAGAACTTCCCTTTGAGTCGTATAGGGACCTTTTTATCATAGAGAACACCTGACGCAATCCGCTATTTGACCCACCCAGATTTAATGCGATGTACTATATCATTATCGATATTACCATCTCTCTGGATGATGGATCCTATGTATTTGAAACTCGATTTCTGTGGTACGATATCAGTACCAATTGCTACCTCCACCTCATGTTCCCTCTGGCTACCCAAAAAGGTGCATTCTAAATATTCCTTCTTGGTCCTGCTCAATCGGAAACCTTTCGATTCCAACACTTCTCTCCAACGTTCTACCTTGACATTTAACCCCTCCTTTGTCTCATCCACCAGGAAAATATCGTTCTCAAATAACATACACCAAGGTAGCTCTCCTTGAATATGCTTAGTAAGTTCATCTACCACTAATGTGAACAAAAAAGGATTTAAAGCTGAGCCTTGGTGTAGTCCAACACCAATAGAGAATGCTTCCATGTCTCCGCCGATCGTCCGTACACTAGTCAATGTTCCTTCATACATATCCTTTATCACTTTGATATAGGTGTTAGGAATGCCCTTTGACTCCAAACATCTCCATATGAGTTCTCTAGGAACCCTATCATATGCTTTCTCCAAATCTACAAAAACTATATGCAAATTCCGTTTTCTTTCCTTGTAGCATTTCATCAATCTCCTAAGTAGATGTATTGCCTCTGTCGTAGACCTACCCGGCATAAATCCGAATTGGTTGTTTGATATCGAAACAGCTCTCCAGATTCTCCTTTCAATTACCTTCTCCCACATATTCATGGTATGACTTAATAGTTTAATGCCTCGATAATTGTGACATTGTTGAATGTCTTCTTTTGCCTTATATAAGGGGATTAACCTACTCAACCTCTATTCATCCGTCATCTTGGCTGACTCGAGGATCACATTAAAGAGTTGAATTAACCATACAATACCGACAACGCCTATTCACTTCCATACCTCGATAGGGATCTCATCCGACCCTTCGGCCTGCCTGCTCCCCATCCCCCTGAGAACATTTACAATTTCTCCCCTCGTGATCCTCCCCTATGGGTTCCGTTTTGATATAGTCCCTGCCACCTCGTCTTATCACCACTAGGATTCCAATCGCCAGTCCCCTGTCTTTTAGAAACCCCTAGGAGTTTTATGGCGGTCTCTCTCACCATAGGTGCTACTCCCTGCCACATCTGGTTTGCATCCCCACTCACCACCCATGGTGTATTAGCCCTTACTTGAGTCCTAAAAAGTTCCACCATGTATCCTTGTAGTCTCCACCATCTGATTTTGGGAAATCTCTCGGTAAATTACCGATCCCTCCATCCCTTAATTTGTAGATCTAAAACTAGCAATTTATGTTGGGTTGATAGGCATGTAGTCGGAAGTACTTTACAATCCTTGAACCAAGATCTGGCTCTTGTCCTAATAAGGATATAATCAATTTGCATCTTGGTAGAACTAATCTGAAACGTTACCAAGTGCGGTTCGTTTTTCTTAAACAAGGAATCTACTATCACTAACTTATATATGATGGTCATGTCCAATAAATCAACTCCACTATCATTCCTAGATCCGTATCCAAAGCCACCATGAGTCCCTGTATATCCATATGAATCCGCCCCTATATGCCTGTTAAAATCCCCTCCTAGGATGATTTGCTCATTCAAAGGAATTTGTTGAAGCACCCCATCCAGCACCTCCCAGAACATTTGTTTTTGTTGATCGTCTGTGCCAGCTTGAGGTGCATACGCACATACTACGTTGAGAACCCTATTACTTAGGACAATTTTTGCCATCATTATGACATGACCCGCCTTTTTGGGCCGTGTTGGCACTAGAGAATGGGTAGGCTTAATGCCACCAAAACCCGTAGTAAGCCCAACTGTTCTGTCTTCTACTAAAAATCCGGCATGACCCATTCGTTTATCTGATAATCCTTTACCTACTTAATAGGTTGTAAGAAGCAAGGATTCAAATCTACAATTCTCACATACAACATCTACTTATCATCAACCAACATCATTCTCAATACCATAACAATCCATACAGGTTATATGTACATATGATTATGACAAACCATGGAGCGTCTAGAAGTATCTGCAAATTTTACATCATGCCAAAAGCATTACTTGATTGATTATCCAAGCGAGTCTCAAAAGGCTTGGATTTCTCTCTTGTCCGATCTGCTAATCTCCTGAAATGGTGATAGTGAGGTGTGAGTCTACAACGCGACTCAGTGAGATATAAGCATACTACCATGCTTGTGAGGCTAGGTAATACAAGGCTAGCTTCACAAGAATGACCTGTGGCATTCAAAGCAACAATATACAGCATCAAAGGATACACAGGTAGTAATCTCAAATGCGGCAATAACATGAGTATCAATAATCAAGCTCAAAGTGAATTGTTCAAAGAAAACAAGAATCTGGTTTCTGAATTCTTTTCTGGTTTCTTTTCTAGATTCTGAGTTTTGATTCTTTCTGAAATTCTTAGGAAGAGACAGAGGCATGCTAGTACGACATATCTTCCCTTTTTTGATTCTAGACAAGGTCGGCCTAACCTTGCCCCTGGAGGCCTGCCCTCTCCAGGTAGGACTCGGATCTAACCCATCATCGGCGGGTCATCTATGCGCACATAGTCTGATAATAAACCCTATCAGCTGGGTATTCTGAGAACTCATCAATCTTAGTTAACATGAAAAACATGCTTCATCAAAGAATCGCAATCAATAGGCTCAACACAATAAGGGAACCAGAAGATGCAAAGAATATGAAATCATCTGGTCAATCTGGCATACAACATGCTAGACTCAACTAAATGGAGTTATATGTCAAATAAGTCATATGGATTCAAGAACAATTCAACAAACCGTAATATTAAAGAAAGGATTACTACACAAGTATAGTAGTATGCTTATACTCACCTCAACTATCTCAGAATTTCTGATTTCTTTCTACCTTTCTTGAACTTGAGATGTACTACGCACGACGTCTAGTTCTATTCCTTTTCTGCTTTCACAAGCTACTGGATAACATGCATGAAAATACATATACCCTCATTAGTCATTCTCATACAAACCTCATTGCTTAACACATAACATTACAAAACTGTATAAGTCCCATTGGCGATGGCATAACTCCTTATACCTAGGTCCAATGTTTTTCAAACTTTCCAGTCCTCTAGTTAACACATAAATTCACATTTCTTCTTTTATGACCATGCTCTAATTCGGTCATTAAGGAGATCCAAATCTCCCATTTACAATCAGCTTTAACATGCAGTCATTAGTTGGACCTTTCTCGACTCACAACCTTATAACTCATTCATTTATCATCCAATTAAGGTGATTCCAAGTTTCATTTTCAATAGACTCATATGGATATCACATATCCAAGGACGACTCAAAAATGATGCAAATTGGATTTATTGTGCTTTTTACAAGCCTGACCTGTTTCTGCTCTCTTCTGTCACTCTAAGGTTAGTAACATGCTTCCCTTAATCGGCCATATCTAACAAAATACTCATCCAATTAATAATCCCTTTCTACAGAACTTAGAGGACACATTTTGAAACATTTTGTAAGAATAACTCGTCATCCAATTCTAACCCTAAGGTCTTCAAACAATTAACTTACAGTTCTCGTTTTAATCTCGCTGGTATTCTGAACGAGTACCAATTCGGGGCCTATTACTCTTATTAGGCTCACCCTAAAATCCTGGAACAATTCATGGAGATAGTAGACATCTAGATCTACAACTTCTATGTTTTAAGTTTCTCCATATTCACACGTTAAGCAGCTCAAAAAAAATAGACAAGGAGAGTCACGAATCTGTCTCCATGACAGCTCAACCTTCAAAACCCTAGGTTTTGGTTTAACCCCCCAAATCACCATACACACGAAATTTCTTCAAGAATAAGTGTCATTGGACATCAAAGAACATCAATCCATCATCCAAATCATTTAACTCATACATTCCCTCAAATGGGTTTCACAAAGAAGAGAAAATCAAGCTTTAAACCCATGGATCTAAGCATAGGAGTGGAGGCTTACCTCTTTATGTCACTCAAATGGCTTGAATCACCTTCTTCTTCTTGTTACAAAGCTTGAAAAAAACTTGGAGAGAGCTTCCATGGTGGCTGTCGTGAAAGAGGGAGGAGGAAGAAGACATGTTTTGTCTTATTCTCCCACTTAGGTCCTTTTATATGCCTTTCAAGTCCACTTAATTACAAAAATGTCATTCTTGATCTGTTTTTTTTAAAACGTCCGTCTGAATCACTTCCTGTGACCATCGAAAAATATCATACATCATTAATTTGATGTCACTAAAAATTATTATTCACTGCTCTGGTTTTAATGACATAAGTCTAAATATCAATTTTATTTCGGTGTACCGGTTAAACTAGATACCGGGTATTACATTCTCCCCCTTAATAAAAATTCGCCCACGAATTTTGGAAATTTACCTTATTGGGGGAACAACTGGGGATATCTGGTCCTCATTGATTCTTCCGTTTCCCATGTACATTCCTCAATTCTTTGATTTTGCCATTGGACTTTGATCATCGGAATCTCTTTATTCCGCAACTTTCTAATCTGCTCATCTATGATGGCAATCGGAATTTCTTCATAAGAGATTTTCGCTATATTCACTTCTGGGGTTTGTAATACATGAGAAGGATCTGGAATGTATTTCCTTAACATTGATATATGGAAAACTGGATGCACGTAGCTAAGATGAGGAGGCAAAGCTAACCGATATGAGACATTTCAACCCTTTCCGGGATCTCGAATGGTCCAATATATCTAGGACTCGACTTCCTCTCTTTCCAAATCGACCACGCCTTTCATAGAGAGACTTTAAGAAAACTTGATCACTGGTTCATATTGCACGTCCCTTCTCTTAGAATCAGATAACTCTTTTGTCTCATCAAGGTCATTCTTAATCTTTCTGTATCGAGGAACTTTTGCAGAAGTTTCTTGAATTAAATCTGGTCCTTCTAACTGCTTTTCTCCTACTTACATCTAACAGAGTGGAGATCTGCACTACGCCATACAATGCTTCAAAGGTGCCATTCCAATGGTGGAATGGTAGCTATTGTTGTAAGCAAATTCTATTAAAGGTAGATGACGTTCCCAATCTCCACCAAAGTCCAAGACACACATTCTTAACATGTCTTCGAGTGTCTAGATGGTTCTCTCTGATTGCCCATCAGTCTGTGGGTGGAATGCTGTACTAAAATCTAGCTGTGTGCCCATGGCTTGTAGTTTCTGCCAGAATCTAGAAGTGAACTGCGTTCCCCTATCAGAAACAATAGACACTG
Source organism: Erythroxylum novogranatense (assembly GCA_029891385.1). Classification (NCBI taxonomy): domain Eukaryota; kingdom Viridiplantae; phylum Streptophyta; class Magnoliopsida; order Malpighiales; family Erythroxylaceae; genus Erythroxylum; species Erythroxylum novogranatense. The sequence continues at coordinate 40,075,868 of CM057234.1, read as the reverse complement.
ACACTCCATGATACTTCACAATAATGTCAACATACAACTGGGCTAACTGAGCCGCACTATAAGTGGTTTTAACAGCTATAAAGTGGGCTGACTTGGTCAATCTGTCGACTATAACCCAAATAAAATCATGCCCCTTAGGCGTTCTTGGCAATCCAATCAAAAAATCCATGGTAATCTGCTCCCACTTCCACTCGGGTAGCGGTAGCTCCTGTAGTAGTCCAGTGGGCTTCTGATGTTCAAACTTGACCTGTTGACAAGTTAAACAGGTGGATACAAACTGGGCTACATCTTTCTTCATACCTGGCCACCAATATATGCCTTTAACATCATGGTACATCTTGTTGGTTCCAGGGTGAATACTATAGGGTGCATAATGTGCTTCATGCAATATCCTTTGTCTTAGTCCATTTATGTCAGGTACACATATCCTGTCACCGCATTTCAATACCCCATCTACTATATTAAACTCTGTCATCTTACCATCCTGGACAACTATTCTTAATTTGGCTATCTCAGGATCACTATCTTGGGTAATTTGAATCTCATCAATTAAATTGGACTTCACCTGGAATTGAGCAAGTAATACTTGGGAATCAGATACTTCCAAGTGCAAACCCGCATTAAACAACCCATTTAAATCTTGAACGAGCTCTTTCTTTTGAATGGAGATATGATGCAAACTCCCCATCGATTTTCTGCTTAAAGCATCAGCCACTACATTGGCTCTACTTGGGTGATACAAGATCTGGCAGTCATAATCCTTTAGTAACTCAATCCATCGTCTTTGTCTCGATTCAACTCTTTCATTCTTGAATGTATCAAGACTCTTATAATCAGATATATTTCACTCTTTTCACCATATAAATAGTGTCTCCAAATCTTGATTGCAAATATCACCGCTGCCATTTCTAGATCATCGAGGATAGTTTACTTCATGTTTCCTCAACTGCCTAGAAGCATAGGCAATTACCCTTCCATTTCGCATCAATACACACCTAAACCAACTTTGGAGGCATCACAATATATCACATAATCATCTTGCCTCAAGGTAATGTTAACACTAGAGTCGATGTGAGACATTCCTTGCTTTTGGAAACTTTGCTCACGTGAATCATCCCTCTCAAATCTCACTTGTTTCCGGGTTAACTTCGTTAGGGGAGCAGCTATCTTGGAAAAGTCCTTTACAAATCGTCTGTAATATCCAGCCATACCTAAGAAACTTCTTACTTCGGTAACATTAGTAGGTCTAGGCCAGTTAGACACCGCTTCCACCTTCTGAGGATCTACTTGAATTCCTTCTTTACTAATTATGTGACCCAAGAAATTTACTCTGTTAAGCCAGAACTCACACTTTGCCAACTTGGCATACAACTGATTATCCCTAAGGCTTTGTAACACTATTGTCAAGTGTTTTTCATGTTCCTCTTGGCTCCTGGAATATACCAATATATTATCAATGAACACCACAACGAATTTATCCAAATACGGCCTGAAGATTATATTCATCAAATCCATAAAGGCCGTCGGTGCATTCGTTAAACCAAAAGGAAGCACCAAGAACTCATAATGCCCATATCAGGTTCTAAAGGTAGTTTTTGGCACATCCTCTTTTCGGATCCTTAACTGATGATACCCAGATTTGAGATCAATCTTAGAGAAATGACTGGATCCTTGTAATTGATCGAACAAATTGTCAATCCGAGGAAGAGGGTATTTATTCTTAATAGTTACTTTATTGAACTGCCGATAATCTATGCATAACCGTAGGGATCCATCTTTCTTCTTGACAAATAACACTGGCGCACCCCACGGTGAACTACTGGGTCTAATAAACCTTTTATCCAGCAAATCCTGCAACTGCACCTTTAACTCTTTTAGTTCTATAGGTGCCATTCTGTATGGAGAAATGGAGATAGGGTTTGTACCAGGAATGAGTTCTATATTAAACTCTATTTCTCTTTCTGGTGGTAATCCAGGTAAATCTTCTAGAAATACATCTAGAAAATCCCTTACTATAGGGATCTGCTGTATCTCACTTATCTTCCTTCTGGTATCCCTAACATGAGCTATATACCCCTGACATCCCTTCCTTAGAAGTCTTTGAGCATGCATAGCTGAAATTTCGCTGATAGAAACCCAATTCGATCTCCCCGATATAACACTTCTTTTTCGGATCCGCCTAAGTACAATTCTTTTGGCATAACAATCCATTGTAGCATGGTGATTTGACAACCAATCCATACCCAAGATAACATCAAATTCTAATATCGCCAACTCGATCAAATTTGCCATAAATTTTCTGCCTTCTAACTCCACTACACAAGAAGGGTAAACATATTGTACTTCAACAGTTTCCCCTAAGGGTGTAACTATGAACAGTGGGTCTTTCATTACTTCTCTCCCTTTATCTAGCTTTCTGGCAAAACTCGGCGCTATGAATGAATGAGTGGCACCCGAGTCAAATAGCACTTTAGCATTCTGATTCTGGATAAGGACTAAGCCTATACCAACATTCAACATAATTAAAAACAATCATATCTTCTATCATAACAGAGCATAGACATTTTATTCATAATAACAATTTAACTAAAAAATCAACAGGTTTACATAGGTTTACCTGTTACTGCCGTATTAGAGGCCTGTGCTTCTTGGGGATTAACCGCAAACACTCTCCCCTGAACTCTATTTGCTGGAGATGGGGCTGACATCTGCCCCATATTCTGAGTGAGAGCTTGGCCTTGAGGTCTACCTCTACCAGCTGGGCCTCTATTTACAGGTCTATCTATCTGCACAGTAGTCTGAGAAGCTGGGGGTGGAGCTGCTTGGTTCTCTGGCATTGGGTAGTCTTTCATGAAATCCCCTTGCTTTCTGCACCTATAACAACCTCTGGACCCGAGTCTATAAGCTCCTAGATGATTCTTTCCACAGACATTGCAAGTAGTTCTAACCTGTGACTGTGCTGTAGGTTGCTGTGATCTAGCCCTAGTTGGGTTCTGTACACCACTAGGTACTGAAAAGATTGATGCATCTGGATTTCTGCCCCTACCTTGACCCCCTCTCGGAGTTACGGAGGAGCGATTGTATTGGTTGTTACGTTCGATTGTCTCATCGAGAGCTATCTCTTTCTTTAACCTCTCGCTTGCTCGGCCTTTACCTTTTCTTCTCGATTCTCTTCGCTCTCCCTCCTTAAACTTTGCTTCTAATTGTCGAGTCTTATCAATCAATCTCGACAAATTTGGGAAGTCAATAGTCATAATAAAGACTAAACAAGGAAGGTATAAGTCCCAACTCTATCTTTCCATTTTGCGGCTTGAAGAGGGCACAATTGTTGTAGCAAATTTGCATAAGCGTAGAAATTCACTTGCATAATCATCCACGCCATACCAAAGCTTTGTCTAAGCCTTTCAAATTCGAGGCTCGATTACTCTCTCATAGGAGAAATGAACTCATCTATTAATGCTCGCTTAAAGAACTCCTGTGTTGGAGGGTTTTCACCATACAGATTGATCTTCAATATTCCTCTGGAACCACTCCCAAGCATTCTTTGTCAATTTAACCCCACTAATTCTATGATCATGCGCATCGAGCCACCAATCTCCGGACCATTTTGTCAAGATGACTCATAAACTCGGGGATCCTCATGTCTCTCACCACCAAACTCGGGGTTTGTAATTTCAAGAAATCATTGATGCTTACTCCTTCATCATCTAAAGCTCGCTTAGGCAATCCTCCGAGCATCCAGACCGGCCGAGGTGGTGGTGCAGAGCAACTTCTGTACCCCGAGTCCTTTTCTCTCTTTTGTCTAAGTATTCTTACCTCTTCTCTTAATTCTAAAACCTCCGCCTTTCTCTTAAGGCTCGGTTCTCGCTTCTAAGGCTTCATCCTTTGTTGTAACGTTTCGACCTCTTCCTCTTGAAAGCACTGGGGTTCGGGCTCATTTTCTATCTCTGATCTCCTCCTAACTCTGGGTGGAGACCTTTCTTCTTGTTGTTCTTGCTGTACAGACTCTACATCAGGTACAGCAGTTGAAATTTCCCCCTTCTAGGAGGACCTCATCCTCGTCCTCGTCCTCGTTGAGGAGGTGTTCTTCTTCTAGGAGGCATACTAGAGAGAAAGTAAAATCATTTAGACACAATGATAACATGTTATAGACATGATGCAGATCCTATGCTCCATGGTGTCATGCTTATGCAAGATATCATATGCATATTTCATAACATAAACCTTTCTTTAATACTTTTTGTCCATCATGTAGATCACAAGATCCTTACTTTTATACAACCTGTCTCTGATACCATCTGACATGACCCGCCTTTTTGGGCTGTGTTGGCACTAGGGAATGGGTAGGCTTAATGCCACCAAAACCCGTAGTAAGCCCAACTGTTCTGTCTTCTACTAAAAATCCGGCATGACCCATTCGTTTATCTGATAATCCTTTACCTACTTAATAGGTTGTAAGAAGCAAGGATTCAAATCTACAATTCTCACATACAGCATCTACTTATCATCAACCAACATCATTCTCAATACCATAACAAATCCATACAGGTTATATGTACATATGATTATGACAAACCATGGAGCGTCTAGAAGTATCTGCAAATTTTACATCATGCCAAAAACATTACTTGATTGATTATCCAAGCGAGTCTCAAAAGGCTTGGATTTCTCTCTTGTCCGATCTGCTAATCTCCTGAAATGGTGATAGTGAGGTGTGAGTCTACAACACGACTCAGTGAGATATAAACATACTACCATGCTTGTGAGGCTAGGTAATACAAGGCTTGTTAGGCCCCGAATTTTTTTTAATGATGATATTAAGCATGAATTGTGGTAATTGTGGTTTTATGCTTTGATTTGATTAACTTGAGAACATTAGTGGGTTTACTTGAGTTTAGTATGGTTAAATGAGAATTAATAGGTAAAAGTTTATGAGGGTATTTTGGAAAGTTTGCTTGAGTTGGAATGGATTTGGGCTTAGCTAAGAGGGGTATTATGGTCTTAATATTATTTTTGCCCTAAGTAGGGAATTAGAAAGAGAAAGAGGAAAAGAAAACCAAAGAAGAAGAGAAGAAGAGGAGAGTGCGCCGTCGGTGAAGAAGAAGAAGAGAAGAAGAGAGTTTTGTGGTTTCAGCATTTCTGACAGTTTCGAATCATTTCCAGGTAAGTCATCCTTCGTTTAACTTGGTTTTGGGTTAGATTTAAACCTAGAGAATGGAGAAAGTAGCAGAATCGATGATTTAGGGTTTTGAGTGAAAAAGATGGGAAGATCCTTGGGTTGATATGTTTGTGTTGGATTGGAAGCTTAGAATGGGTTATAACTGTAGTAGAAGTCTTGATCTATGCCTTAGATGTGTTGCATTTGAGTTTGGAACATATTGGAGTTGGAAAATCTGGGATTTTTCAGGTTCGGGAACGTTTCCCCGATCCGCACGTCGCGACGCAGCCAAGAGCACGCCTTGGCGTCTGCAGGCACGCCTTGGCGTGCACGTATGGTGCACGTCGCGGCGTGCCGGGGAGGCGTGCGCGCCACGACGTGCGCGGGCGACTCGCAGCGAGGGTTTGGCCTTCGTTGTTGCAAAGCGCCGCGGCGAACGAAGCCTTCGCAGCGGCGAGCCCCCTTTTGTCTGAAAATGAAATTTTTAGTATTTTGGACATATCTTTTGGTATAGATGTCCGATTGAGGTGATTTTGGATTCGTTGTGAACCAGAAAGAAAGGACTACAGGTTGGGAGGTTCGGAAATTATTTCAAAGGATTCGAGAATTTTAGTCAGAAGTCGAATGTAGACTTATAGTACAAGGACTTTGGATTTTCACGCTTATCGATTATTTGTCTTTGAACATTGTTTGATTTGGAACTTGGTTTATTATAGGGAACCAAGCTGATTTGACCCAATCACAAGAGGAAGAACAGCAGTGAGTCTGATACTCAAGCGATACTAGGTGGGTAATATGTTTATGGTTATTGTGTGTATGGGCAAATTGGCTGATGTATGCTTGCTTGCATTATGTGACATTACTTGTGTTGAATTCTATGAGAATATTGAACTTGCATTATGATTAAAATTATGCATGGCTTGATAGGCCTTATGGCAATGGACAAGAATGAGAATTTAGAACAACGTGAAAAATGCTTTGAGCATGAATCGAATGGATTATGTGATTTGTTTAGGTAAGAGAGTTACGGATGGAGTCACGTGCACGTTGACATAAAGCCTTCTCCCGGCTGCCCGCTTGAGGCCACGAGATCCTTGAGAAATCAGACTTGGATAGTTTACGGATTTACCTTTGGTATATCCGGATCGTTTGCGGAACTCTCGAGCCAATTTCTTGTGCATACATGATCGATTTGTTGAGCATAACACATGATGGATTTGACAGACTTGTTGCATAATGATTGTTATGCTGAGAAATAGAAATTGCATGACCTATGTTTATATGAATGTGAATATATTGATGACTTTGGATTTGCTAGTAATATATGAATATTGCTTGATTGTGTGGCTCGTTGCCAATGGCTATAAACGTATATGCCACTGAGCTTCGCAACTCACCCCATTACTCTCCCCTCCTCAGGTGCAGATCGAGACGATTGTCGACCTTGCAAGGCATCTGAAACGTCAAGCTAGTTAGGACCCTTGTCTTAAGTTAGCACTTTGGTTAGCCCACCAGCATTTCATCATGGAGCATATTGATGTATTTTGGGATTTTATTTTATTTTGTATCATGCTGCATTGAGAATACTGGTTGAATTTCTTTGAAATTGTAATGGCATGAAGCCCCTTAGCTTATGGGGTGTTTAATTCATGGATGGGATGCATGTGTAGAATGTATGTATGTATTGTTCTATGTTTGTATGAATCGATATATGGTTATGTATGGATGTTGGGATAGGGTCCGACGTTATGGGGCACCCGTCACCGGGGCGACCCGAGGGGCTGCCTAGGGATTGGGGATCCGGGACCCGGGCCCAACATGTTTGGTATCAGAGAGCCTAGGTTTAGTATCCTTGGCTTAGACTGCATAATAGGATGACTTGTGTGATATATGATTAATTGTCGCATTGATTAAGTGACATGCATATCATGCATACATGTAGATTTCCATATAGCTAATCCTTAGTGTTTCCATTTGAAGGAGTACGATGCCACCTCGTAGAAGGACACGAGGAATTATGCAAGGATCTGCTGCATCTGACTCTCCGACTAGAGAGGAGAGGACTGATGAGTCAGTTTCCCCAGGGAATGCTGAGGCTTCTGTACGGCTAGGTAGTGAGCCCGTTCCGTCACCGACTCAGGAGTCGCCAGCTATGCAGGAGCAAGTGCCTCCTTTGGATCCGAGGTTGTTCCAGGCCTTTACTCAAGCATTTGTGCAAAGCTATGGGCGGATGCCACACCTTACCTTCAGCCCCAGCCGAAGGGTGAGCGATTTGATAGACTGAGGAAGTATGGGGCAGTTGATTTCTTTGGGACATCAGATCCTGAAGAAGCTGAGACATGGTTGCGGAAGACTGAGAGAGTGCTAGACCAAATGGAGTGTGAGGATGACGAGAGAGTCATCTATGCGACGAGTTTGCTTCCGGGAGATGCTCTCCACTGGTGGGAGACTGTACCAGGGAGTCAGATGAGGCCAGTAGGGTTGGTGTGGCAGGATTTCGTGGTTGCTTTCAGGAAGAAGTATCTGTCTGAGGTTTATGTTCAGCAGAAGCAGAGGGAGTTCCTCAGTTTGACTTAGAGGGATATGACTGTCAGCGAGTATGAGCGCCGGTTTACTCAGCTATCCCGGTATGCCTCCGATCTGATGTTGAGTGAGGCTGCAAGATGTCGTCGGTTTGAGTCGGGCCTGCACCTGGCCATCAGAGAGAAGGTGATTGTGCAGAATTTCTGTGATTTCCAGTAGCTCTGAGGGTTGAAAATATAGAGAATATCAAGAGTGCTGTGAACAAGAAGAGGAAGGGCAGAGAGCAGTCCAGGAGAGGAGGTAGCACTAGTACTCCTATGCCAGACAGGAGTGCTAGGAGCTTCCCGGTCTAGTCAGAGGAGAGGAGCAGTGGTGCGAGCCGACCTAGGCCGATGAGAACTTCTGCTGTTTCTCACCAAGCCTCAACGGTGGGTGGCGATAGAAGGGGAGATGGAGATAGATCTTTTGTCCCGAAGTGTGAGCACTGTGGGAGAGCTCATAGAGGAGAGTGCTTCAGATTGACAGGATCTTGTTTCAACTGTGGGGAGAAGGGACACATTGCCAGAGAGTGTCCTCAGCCTCCACGACAAGAGAGAGGTCAGAGGCAAGCTCCGAGGAGGACAGAGACCATAGGTTAGAGGATCATGATGAAGTGGGCGCGCCGAGAGACAGCCAAGAGGGTGAGTCTTCCGGGTAGACCGAGAGGGCAGGCACCAGCCAGGGTGTTTGCTATGACTAGGGAGGATGCTGAGACCGCCCCAGATGTTATCACGGGTATGGTTCAGTTATTTTCTAATGCGGTGATTGTGTTGATTGATCCGGGTTCTACTCATTCGTTTGTTTCCTCGAGTAGACCCGTGTGTGATATGATTGTGAGCCCTTTGGATACTCCGCTGATGGTGAGTACTCCAATCGGCCAATACATTGTGATTAGTCAAGTGTATAGAGGTTGTGAGATTCGCATTGATGGAGAACTTCTAGTGGTCGATTTGATGCCACTGAAGATGGGAGGATTAGATGTGATTTTGGGCATGGATACTTTAGAGAAGTACAATGCCCGTTTGGATTGTAAACAGAAGACAATGGAGTTTGAATTGGATAGTGGAAAGAGAGTGGTGTTTGTGGGGAATAGGAAAGTGAGTCCGCCCAGAATTGTTTCAGCATTGACAGCAGAGAAGATGATGAGTAAGGGTTGTGAGGCGTTTTTGGCCTATGTGGTTGACACCAGGGCAGATGGAGGGAAGATGGAGGATATTCCAGTAGTCAGGGAATTCTCGGACGTCTTTTCCGAGGAATTGCCAGGACTACCGCCAGCTAGGAAAATTGAGTTTCCCATCGAGCTTTTGTCAGGTACTGCGCCGATTTCAATTCCGCCTTACCGGATGGCTCCGGCGGAATTGAAAGAGCTTAAGGAGCAGTTGGAGGAGTTGTTGGAGAAGGGGTATATTCGACCGAGCTCTTCGCCTTGGGGATCTCCGGTTCTTTTTGTGAAGAAGAAGGATGGATCGTTGAGGATGTGTGTAGACTACAGGAAGCTGAATAAGGTAACTGTGAAGAACAAGTATCCGCTTCCTCGCATTGATGATCTGTTTGATCAATTGCAAGGAGCTAGAGTCTTCTCTAAGATAGATTTGAGATCGGGCTATCACCAGTTGAGGATTAAGGAGTCAGATGTGCCGAAGTCTGCTTTCAGGACTCGGTATGGGCATTTTGAATTCTTGGTGATGCCTTTTGGATTGACGAATGTGCCTACAGCGTTTATGGATTTGATGAATCGGGTTTTTAAGTCATTCTTGGACCAATTTATCATTGTCTTCATTGATGATATCTTGGTGTATTCCAAGAGTGATGAGCAGCATGAGGAGCATTTGAGGATCGATTTAGAGACTTTGAGGAGGCATGAGTAGTATGCCAAATTCGATAAATGCGAATTTTGGTTGAGGGAGGTGTCATTTCTTAGACATGTGATCTCAGAGCAAGGAGTTCATGTGGATCCAAAGAAGATAGAAGCTGTAGTAAATTGGGAAGCCCCGAAGAATGTAGCAAAGGTGAGAAGTTTTCTGGGTTTGGCAGGCTATTACAGGAGATTCGTGGAGGGGTTCTCCATGATAGCCGCTCCGATGACAAAGTTGTTGAGGCAAAATCAAAAGTTTAGTTGGAGTGAGGAGTGTCAGAGGAGCTTCGAGGAGCTCAAGCTCAAATTGACGAGTTCTCCGATTTTGGTTTTGCCTTCGGGAGATGAAGGTTATTCGGTGTATAGTGATGCTTCGAGGAAGGGTCTTGGATGTGTTTTGATGCAGGGAGATCGGGTGATTGCTTATGCTTCGAGGCAGTTGAAGCCTTATGAGCTGAATTATCCGACGCATGATTTGGAGTTAGCAGCTGTGATCTTTGCCTTGAAGATTTGGAGGCCTTATCTGTATGGAGTCCAGACGAGGATCTTTACCGATCATAAGAGTCTGAAGTATTTATTGAGCCAGAAGGAATTGAATTTAAGGCAGAGAAGGTGGATCGAGCTACTAAAAGATTATGACTTGTTGATTGAGTATCATCCGGGCAAGGCCAATGTTGTGGCGGATGCCTTGAGCAGGAAGTCGTCGATTGCTCATGTTCGATCAGTTTATCTTCCTTTATTGGAAGAGATGGCCAAGCTTAAGATAAGCTTGAAGCAGGAGGAGTCGGAGTGTCTTCTCGCTAATTTCAGAGTGAGGCCGATTCTCAGGGAAAAGGTTAGGGAATTGCAGGCTCAAGATGCCGATTTGAGCAGACTCAGGGATGAAATTCAGAAGGGTAAGGTTTCTGAGATAAATGTGCAGGATGATGGGCTTATGACAGTGGGAAATAGGTTGTGTATTCCTGATGTGCAGGAGGTTAAGGCTGAGATTATGGATGAGGCACACAATGCACCTTATGCTATGCATCTAGGTAGCACCAGGATGTATAGGGATCTGAGAGAGCATTTTTGGTGGAAAGGCATGAAGAGGGATGTAGCGGAGTTTGTGAATAAGTGTCTAGTGTGTCAGCAAGTCAAGGCTGAACACCAGGCACCTTCAGGCAAGTTGAGGCCATTGCCTATTCCAGAGTGGAAGTGGCAAAGGGTGAATATGGACTTTTTGATGGGTTTGCCCAGGACTAGTAGGAAGCACGATGCCATTTGGGTGATTGTGGATAGGTTGACCAAGTCAGCTCACTTTTTGACGATCAAGCAGACTGATTCTTTGCATGTTCTAGCAAAGAAGTATATCGATGAGATAGTGAGATTGCATGGAATTCCTGATTCGATTGTGTCTGATAGAGACCCTCGGTTTACTTCGAGGTTTTTGGGTAGTTTGCAGGAAGCTTTGGGGACGAAGCTGAATTTAATACGGCGTTTCACCCTCAGACGGATGGTCAATATGAGAGGACCATTCGGACACTTGAGGGAACGCTTCGGGCTTGTGTGATGGATTTTCGAGGAGCATGGGATGAGCATTTGTCGTTGGTCGAATTTGCTTATAACAATTCGTACCATTCGAGCATTCAGATGGCTTCATATGAGGCTTTGTATGGGCGGAGATGTAGGACTCCGATCTGTTGGGATGAAGCAGGAGAGAGATAATTGGAAGGACCATAATTAATTCAGATGACGGTTGATAAAGTCAATTTGGTTAAGCAGCGGCTTAACGCAGCACAGGATAGGATGAAGAGTTATGTTGATGCTCACCTAAAGGAGATGGAGTATGAAGTCGGTGAAAAAGTGTTCCTTAAGACGTCTCCTTGGAAAGGAGTATTGAGATTCGGCAAGAAGGGGAAGTTGAGTCCGAGGTATGTGGGTCCTTATGAGATCCTTGAGAGGATTGGACCACTCGCCTACAGATTGGCATTACCTCCGGAGTTATCGCAGATTCACGATGTTTTCCATGTGTCTATATTGAGAAGGTATAGATCGGATCCTTCTCACATCATTCAGACTAGTGAGGTTCAGCTGAGGGATGATCTGAGTTATGAGGAGCTTCCAGTAGAAATCTTGGATACCAAGGACAAGGTCCTCAGGAACAAGACGGTTCAGTTAGTTAAGGTCCTGTGGAGGAACCATTCGATAGAGGAAGCTACTTGGGAGCCATTGGAAGCCATGCGGGAGAAGTATCCGCATCTCTTCGATGATTCAGGTAAATTTCGATGACGAAATTTCTTTTAAGAGGGGGAGAAATGTTAGGCCCCGAATTTTTTTTATGATGATATTAAGCATGAATTGTGGTAATTGTGGTTTTATGCTTTGATTTGATTAACTTGAGAACATTAGTGGGTTTACTTGAGTTTAGTATGGTTAAATGAGAATTAATAGGTAAAAGTTTATGAGGGTATTTTGGAAAGTTTGCTTGAGTTGGAATGGATTTGGGCTTAGCTAAGAGGGGTATTATGGTCTTAATATTATTTTTGCCCTAAGTAGGGAATTAGAAAGAGAAAGAGGAAAAGAAAAGCAAAGAAGAAGAGAAGAAGAGGAGAGTGCGTCGTCGGTGAAGAAGAAGAAGAGAAGAAGAGAGTTTTGTGGTTTCAGCATTTCCGACAGTTTCGAATCATTTCCGGGTAAGTCATCCTTCATTTAACTTGGTTTTGGGTTAGATCTAAACCTAGAGAATGGAGAAAGTAGCAGAATCGATGATTTAGGGTTTTGAGTGAAAAAGATGGGAAGATCCTTGGGCTGATATGTTTGTGTTGGATTGGAAGCTTAGAATGGGTTAGAACTGTAGTAGAAGTCTTGATCTATGCCTTAGATGTGTTGCATTTGAGTTTGGAACGGATTGGAGTTAGAAAATCTGGGATTTTTCGGGTTCGGGAACGTTTCCCCGATCCGCACGTCGCGACGTGCTCAAGAGCACGCCACGACGTGCGAATTTGTGCACGCCGCGTGCACGTATGGTGCGCGCCGCGACGTGCGCGGGCGACTTGCCGCGAAGGCTTGGCCTTCGTCGTGGCAAAGCGTCGCGGCGAACGAAGCCTTCGCAGCGGCGAGCCCCCTTTTGTCCGAAAATAAAATTTTTAGTATTTTGGACATATCTTTTGGTATAGATGTCCGATTGAGGTGATTTTGGATTCGTTGTAAACCAGAGAGAAAGGACTACAGGTTGGGAGGTTCGGAAATTATTTCAAAGGATTCGGGAATTTTAGTCAGAAGTCGAATGTAGACTTATAGTACAAGGACTTTGGATTTTCACGCTTATCGATTATTTGTCTTTGAACATTGTTTGATTTGGAACTTGGTTTATTATAGGGAACCAAGCTGATTTGACCCAATCGCAAGAGGAAGGACAGCAGTGAGTCTGATACTCGAGGGATACTAGGTGGGTAATATGTTTATGGTTATTGTGTGTATGGGCAAATTGCATGATGTATGTTTGCTTGCATTATATGACATTACTTGTGTTGAATTCTATGAGAATATTGAACTTGCATTATGATTAAAATTATGCATGGCTTGATAGGCCTTATGGCAATGGACAAGAATGAGAATTTAGAACAACGTGAAAAATGCTTTGAGCATGAATCGAATGGATTATTTGATTTGTTTGGGTAAGAGAGTTATGGATGGAGTCACGTGCACGTTAACATAAAGCCTTCTCCCGGCTGCCCGCTTGAGGCCACGAGATCCTTGAGAAATCAGACTCGGATAGTTTACGGATTTACCTTTGGTATATCCGGATCGTTTACGGAACTCTCGAGCCAATTATTTGTGCATACATGATCGATTTGTTGAGCATAACACATGATGGATTTGACAGACTTGTTGCATAATGATTGTTATGCTGAGAAATAGAAATTGCATGACCTATGTTTATATGAATGTGAATATATTGATGACTTTGGATTTGCTAGTAATATATGTATATTGCTTGATTGTGTGGCTCGTTGCCAATGGCTATAAACGTATATGTCACTGAGCTTCGCAGCTCACCCCATTACTCTCCCCTCCTCAGGTGCAGATCGAGACGATTGTCGACCTTGCAAGGCATCGGAAACGTCAAGCTAGTTAGGACCCTTGTCTTAAGTTAGCACTTTGGTTAGCCCACCAGCATTTCATCATGGAGCATACTGATGTATTTTGGGATTTTATTTTATTTTGTATCATGCTGCATTGAGAATACTGGTTGAATTTCTTTGAAATTGTAATGGCATGAAGCCCCTTAGCTTATGGGGTGTTTAATTCATGGATGGGATGCATGTATGTATTGTTCTATGTTTGTATGAATCGATATATGGTTATGTATGGATGTTGGGATCGGGTCCGACGTTATGGGGCGCCCGTCGCCGGCGCGACATTAGGGGCCGCCTCGGGATTGGGGATCTGGGACCCGGGCCTAACAAGGCTAGCTTCACAAGAATAGCCTGTGGCATTCAAAGTAACAATATACAGCATCAAAGGATACACAGGTAGTAATCTCAAATGCGGTAATAACATGAGTATTAATAATAAAGCTCAAAGTGAATTGTTCAAAGAAAACAAGAATCTGGTTTCTGAATTCTTTTCTGGTTTCTTTTCTAGAGTCTGAGTTCTGATTCTTTCTGAAATTCTTAGGAAGAGACAGAGGCATGCTAGTACGGCATATCTCCCCTTTTCTGATTCTAGATAAGGTCGGCCTAACCTTGCCCCTGGAGGCCTGCCCTCTCCAGGTAGGACCCGGATTTAACCCATCACCGGCGGGTCATCTATGTGCACATAGTCTGATAATAAACCCTATCGGCTGAGTATTCTGATAACTCATCAATCTTGATTAACATAGAAAACATGCTTCATCAAAGAATCGCAATCAATAGGTTCAACACAATAAGGGAACCAGAAGATGCAAAGAATATGAAATCATCTGGTCAATCTGGCATACAACATGCTAGACTCAACTAAATTGAGTTATATGTCAAATAAGTCATATGGATTCAAGAACAATTCAACAAGCCGCAATATTAAAGAAAGGATTACTACACAAGTATAGTAGTATGCTTATACTCACCTCAACTATCTCAGAATTTCTGATTTGTTTCTACCTTTCTTGAACTTGAGATGTACTAGGCACGACGTCTAGTTCTATTCCTTTTTTTCTTTCATAAGCTACTGGATAACATGCATAAAAATACATATACCCTCATTAGTCATTCTCATACAAACCTCATTGCTTAACACATAATATTACAAAACTGCATAAGTCCCATTCGCGATGGCATAACTCCTTATACCTAGGTCCAATGTTTTTCAAACTTTCCAGTCCTCTAGTTAACACATAAATTCACATTTCTTTTTTTATGACCATGCTCTAATTCGGTCATTAAGGAGATCCAAATCTCCCATTTACAATCAGCTTTAACATGCAGTCATTAGTTGGACCTTTCTCGACTCACAACCTTATAACTCATTCATTTCTCATCCAATTAAGGTGATTCCAAGTTTCATTTTCAATAGACTCATATGGCTATCACATATCCAAGGACGACTAAAAAATGACGCAAATTGGATTTATTGTGCTTTTTACAAGCCTGACCTGTTTCTTCTCTCTTCTGTCACTCTAAGGTTAGTAACATGCTTCCCTTAATCGGCCATATCTAACAAAATACTTATCCAATTAATAATCCCTTTCTAAAGAACTTAGAGGACACATTTTGAAACATTTCGTAAGAAGAACTCATCATCCAATTCTAACCCTAAGGTCTTCAAACAATTAACTTACAGTTCTCGTTTTAATCTCGCTGGTATTCTGAACCAGTACCAATTCGGGGCCTATTACTCTTATTAGGCTCACCCTAAAATCCTGGAACAATTCATGGAGATAGTAGACATCTAGATCTACAACTTCTATGTTTTAAGTTTCTCCAGATTCACACGTTAAGCAGCTCAACAAAAATAGACAAGGAGAGTCACGAATCTGTCTCCATGACAGCTCAACCTTTAAAACCCTAGGTTTTGGTTTAACCCCCCAAATCACCATACACACGAAATTTCTTCAAGAATAAGTGTCATTGGACATCAAAGAACATCAATCCATCATCCAAATCATTCAACTCATGCATTCCCTCAAATGGGTTTCACAAAGAAGAGAAAATCAAGCTTTAAACCCATGGATCTAAGCATAGGAGTGGAGACTTACCTCTTTATGTCACTCAAATGGCTTGAATCACCTTCTTCTTCTTATTACAAAGCTTGAAAAAAAATTGGAGAGAGCTTCCATGGTGGCTGTCGTGAAAGAGGGAGGAGGAAGAAGACAAGTTTTGTCTTATTCTCCCACTTAGGTTCTTTTATATGCCTCTCAAGTCCACTTAATTACAAAAACGTCATTCTTGATCTGTTTTTTTTAAAACGTCTGTCTGAACCACTTCCTGTGACCACCGAAAAATATCATACATCATTAATTTGATGTCATTAAAAATTATTATTCACTGCTTTGGTTTTAATGACATAAGTCTAAATATCAATTTTATTTCAGTGTACCGGTTAAACTTGATACCGGATATTACACATTATCTTGTCATTGACCCTTTTGATGTCCACTACGCTATTCATTAGTCTCTTTTCCACTAATATACCTACCCCATTCTGCTTCCTCGGACTACCCGAGTACCATAGTTTGAATTCCCCTATCTCCTATGCTTTGGCTCCTGCCCACCTAGTCCCCTGAATGTATGCTATGTGTATCCTATACTTGGCTAAAATCGATACCAATTGCAAAAACTTTCCCATGAGGCTTCTCACGTTCTAAGACCCTATTCTTATTAAATCATCTTCGGCTTTGTTCTTGCAAGTTCCGCGTGTCGACTCGCTTGCATTGAGTCCATTCACTATGTCGGACGACATCCCTCTTAATCCTCACCTCTTACGTTTCTCACAAGTTCTATCTTAATAAATCCTTGAAAGCTAAAACTAACAGACCCCTCCCGTAAATAATTATAGTAATATATCTAGAAAATCCTAATAAAAATAATAATAATAAAAAGGAAAGAAAAATAATAAAAATAAAAGTAATATAATAAAATGAAATAAATAAGAAATAAGAAATAGTAAATAGTAAATGGATATATATATCTAATAAAATAAATAATAAAAGGAAACAAAACAAAATTTTCACTTCTTTTAATTTATTAAAAAGACTAATAGCATAAAATTAACAACTAAAAAACTTTATTAAAAAGTTTTAAAATTAATATTAATATTAATATTAAATTATATATATAGATAATAAATTTAAAAATTAATATCAATAATAGTAAAATAATAATAATAAATAATACTAATAAGAATTGTAAATATAATAAATAAATAAATAAATAATACTAGTAGTAATAATAACAATACATATGAAAATAAAGAATAATGATGATTAATCAAATAATAATACTAATAGTGAGAACAATAAAAAAATAATATGGATAATAGTATTATAAAATAATAAAGAGAACTATTATTATTATTACTAATACAAACAGACAAACTATGACAGCAGAATCATAGATAACGCGTGGTGTAATTATAAAGATGGCAGAGATACGGTACTCACAACTGATGGGTGACAGGGACAGTCTGCTCTGCCGAATTGTCAGACTGTGATGCATCAAAGTTGTCTGCTCCCTCTGCTGGCTTACGCTTCGCCGTCGACAACAGCAACACTATCTGGAGCTCTGATAGCACCCTTTTCATTATTTCCATTAATTGATTTTTATTTCCTTACCTAATTTCTTCTTCCTTTAATTTATCAATTCATGTACTAAAATTCTAGTATTTGGTATTAGAGTGCAAGCAATTATCGAGTGGCACCATTTCAAGCTATTATCTTTAACCACTAATACAAGTTTCTCATTAAAATTTTATGTACTATTTTTTCTTATTTATCCAAAAACAAATTAAACCCAATACGGAAACCTTAAATAAAAATCAACATCTTATTCTCATGTTTGCCAAAGGGAATTATGATTGTTAAAGCATTAAGTTGAAAACTTAGTTTCATGCTTATAAGTTGTGAACAAGTTATAATTTGCAAAATCCCAACGGTATAATCACTATTAGTTGCTAGAACCAATTTAACCATTTTAATTATAGTATAATTCATAAGGGACACACCATAATAATGCCAACTTTACATCTTAATACTATAAAAGAGTGCTCCAGAAAGGATGCAAAAGCTTTATTTGATATTCACAATGTTATTATTGAATCCAAAAAATCCACAAAGTTAGGATTTTTAGAATCTAAACTTTCCAATTGAATTTCAAAAATCTTAAAATGAAGGAAGGAGAAGCATTAAGGGCTATTCCTAAAGAGTCATAGAGGCAATGAACCAGTTAAAGGTGTATAGAAACAATTTGACTCGTCAAAGAGTAACTAAAGAAGTCCTAATCAATCTAACTAGAAAATTTGATATTGTGGCCATAATCATCAACAAGACAAAATATTTGTCAAAATTGACCTTTATTGTAGTCGTGGGTTCCCTTTAAGCTTAGGAGTAGCAAATCTCTAGGAAGATTGAGACAATTATTAAGAATTTAAGTTTAAACATAAGAATTAGAGTTTAAACTTGAAAATAATAGTAATATTCAAGGTAAATAAGGTCAAATTTCAAACATATGCAACATTAAGGATAAAAAGAAAGGAAAAATCCATTTTTATGGCATTTGTAAAAAAACAAATAACTTAAAAAATATTTTTGGGTAAAAAAGACTCCAACGAAATACATGCAAGAAAGTTGGTCACATAGACTAAAATTGTAAATTAGAAAACCAATAAAATTAGTAATATATGAGAGACCAAGGAAGGTGAGGATAAGATATTTTTATGCCTTTTAGGATAATATAACATAAAAAGATGTTTGGGTTAATGATAGTGGCTAACAACCATATGTCAAAAATTTCATCTTATCAATACTTAGTTTGATACAAGCATCAGGACTTCATTGAAGATAAGTAATGGAGTCCTAATATAGTCTTAAAAAATGCAAAATTACAATCTAAACCAAGAGAGTATATAAATATTTCCTTTATATACTATTACTAAATTGAAATTTGCTAAGTGTTCTTCTAATGATACAAAATGGATATTCAGTGCACCTTAAAGGAAACACTTGTGTAATTTTTAATCCTTAATAAAAGCATATAACTAATATGAACATTAAAAAAAAGAGAATCTCGGTAAATTGGTAGTAGATTATGAAAAGAATCATGCTATCCAACTCCACATTACAATGCTTGTTGTGAGATAAAAGATTTAAATACTACATCCCCTAAAGTTTGAAGCTGTTTTCACAAAATAATAGAGTGAAAGACTTGATTGCCATAAAAAATCATCAAGGAATACGTGAATGTTGCTAACATGGAAAGATGAAAAAGAAACTCATTTTCCTTAGGAGAGTAATGAAGAGCTTTAGAAAAATTGCAACTTATTCACATTAATGTGCGTGGTCCAATGAAAATACAACATTGAATAACTAGTAGTTCATATTTGTTATTAGTAATTACTCTAGAATGACTTAGTTATACTTTATGAAGGAGACATATGAAGTCCTTTATATTTTTTAGAAATTTAAGAACATGGTGGAAAATCAAACAAATTGCAAACTCAAGACCCTCAAGAGCGACAATGGGACACAATACTCTTAATGTGTGTTGAATGCATCAGAAAATAAACCTAACTCTACATACTAAGATTTATAGAAGCGGTGAGTAAGGATCGTATCCACAAAGAGTGTTTTTGTAGCTTTTGCAATGAAAGAAATTGGTGTTTAGTTTATGGGGGGTTTGTTTGATTTGAATAAGAAAATAAAGTGAAATTAAACAAACAAAAGAAAATTAAAGAAAACAGATAAAAAGCAATAAAAGTGTTGAATGGGTTTGGAATCCAGTCAAAGGTTCAATCTCGGTCTATAGACAATTAAACATACTTCATTGAATAGTTATTTTCATACCTCACCTAGAAACTATTATTTGTAGGTTAACAACAAGCTATATTAACCCCAGTTTTTTCTTAGGTTGTGTTTAATTAAAACTAGCTCATTTAAACATAGTTATCGAATATCCTAAAACAAGCTCTCTAGATTTAATAGAAAAGTTGTATTATGAGTTAGGAAAACATATTAATTAAGGAAAAAACCATATAAGCTCTAGTCATTTAATCAAGGTTAGATTATCCCTATTGATTTGACATCATTAGTTGCCACAAATGAACTAGAAGCACAACGATTACGTGTAACATCCCATCATCGATGGGAAAAGTAAAATAGTAATTTGGGACGGGTTACGAATGTGTAAACTTATCTCGTCATGATTATGTATAATATGGCCTCCATATATACATGAATAGAAATTTTTACACATGCACATGACTGTACATGCATTCATAACATTTCCCGGCATATGTGTCTATAAATGTGATTTTTGTGAAAAATATGATTTTGTGCTTGAAAAGTGAATTGGAGTGGATTTTTTGTGTGTTTTATATTTTTGGGAAATTTTAGAAAATTTTCTGGAAATTTTTCGGGATACTTTTTCGGATCGGAAAAATTGTCAAGTGACGGACTGATTGGATTTCTGATATTGGAAAAGACTGTCCAATGGCACTGAAAATTTTAAATACATGATGTTTGGATTTATTAATTTGAGCCATTAGAATTTGGGAAAAATTTAGAGTAGAAATTGGAGACCAAATGGATTAGTTACTAAAGTGGACCAATTGACAGCATAAGGAATTGACATGTGACAAGTGACATGTGTCACTTGCCCCACCACATTTATAACCCACGAAAGTGTTAAATGAAATACCACATTTGGTCTTTCATTTAGCCATGTACGAGACTTTAGATGGGAAAGGGTTAAAGGTACTTTAAAGGGAAAGTTCCTTCTCACCGTAGCTTCTTCCTTCCTTTCCTCCTTCGTTGGTCTCCTTCACCCACACAAAAGCTCTTATATCTTCTTTTCTTTCTCTTCTTTTGTTCACTAAACACCTAAGCCCTCTACCCTTTTCAAGTGATGACAAATCGTGTGCGGGGTGAAGGGAAGAGAATTTGTGGGTTTGGAAATTTTGAAAGCTTAATAGGTAAGAAAGGACAAATTTAGAGTAAAAATTGGAGACCAAATGGACTAATTACTAAGTGGACCAATTGGAAGCATAAGGAATTGACATGTGGCAAGTGACATGTGTCACTTGCCCCACCACTTATATAACCCACGAAAATGTTAAATGAAAGACCATATTTTGGTCTTTCATTGAGCCATGTACGATAATGCACATGTAGCAACTAAAATATGAACAATGCATGTTCCTGACATTCCCGGCACTATTCCAAAATTTTCCATCACAAAATTTTCCTCTAAATATTAGAAATCCAAAGATACCAAAATCACTCAATTCGGACCTTTATAGGGCAAATTATTAATAAATCACGGACCAAAAAAATAATTTCTCGGTCCTCTAACTTTGACCTAATCAATCCACGTTAATTTCAACTCAAAAAAATTCACAAGTTCACATAGAAATGAAATTAAAGGACTCACGAATCCAATGCCTCGAGAATCAGGTCAATCGGAGGTCGGATAAAAAAGTTATGCACAAAAGAATAGGAGAGGGTTTGGGTTGGGCCGAATCAGGTCGGCCTGCATCGGGGGGACCTCGCGAGGGCGAGGGTTAGTCCCTCGCCTGCCAAATCCGATTTCCCATTTTTTTTAATAAAACACTTAATACCTTCTCTTCTTTCCCAAACTCTATCTTTTCACACAAGTAACCAAAAATCATAAATGAGGTCTCATTAGAAAGATCATAGAAAACTCTACAAGTTTCATGAAGGGCTTGAAAATCAATTTCACCTCTAAGGATGTCAAAAATTCAATCAAAGCTACTGCCTTCACATTACCATTCAAAATAGTGCAACATTTTTTCAAAAATCATATCTTCCCATTCCCTTTGCCAAAAATTTCAAGCTTTATATAAAAAAAAGGTCAAAACATATTCTACAACTTTCATGAATAACTTGGAAGCAAATTCAACCTCTAAATAGATCAATTTCTCATCCAAAGCTTCTGCCCATATAAGTGTAATCCTCAACAGTAACACAATCTTCCAAAAATCATAACTTCTTAACCCATTGTCCAAAAATTTCATACTTTATCCGATAACTCGAACCCGACATCGATGGTGATATTTGAGTCCGTGCCCTACGAAGGCGGCGTGCTATATCATTTAGTCAAAATTCAGCATAATTTTTTTTTGTTTTAAACCACAACATACACTATGCGGGAAATCATTACTATACATAAATCACCGGTAAATATAATGACCACGGGGGCCCTTTTCATACATACAAATTAATTCAGTCCGTTGACTATCCAAATTGACCTAATCATTTGTACATACAAGTTTATCAGACACTAATGCAGACGTGGACTGATCCCCGACCTCTTCTCTCACTCTCATGCGGTTGCTATACGCTCGTTGCCTAACGAGGTATTCTTCTGGGTCCTGAAAAATATTTACAAATTTAGGGTGAGTTTTGCGAACTCAGTGAGTGATCATCATCGGTGGTTCACCCAGTCACACAATACAAGATTCACACATTTCGTTTTATTTCATAATTCACATTCACAGTATTGCACTTTCATGCGTATACAATATTGCGCATCCAGATTATTCACATTTGATACACTCAATCATTCCTATTATGCCTATGCAATGCACATGAGACTCACTTTTCATTTATTATTTTGCTGTGACCGAGCGCCTAAACTGTCCCATGTAGGGCTCATTAATAACCGTCCCTTATCCGTTTGGAGGATACATGGCTCATTAAACGTTGAGCCTGAGGCTTTGAATCACTTATGAGCTCGAAGCTCATTTTCACTCGTTGAACTTAAAACTCTAATCGGTGGTGACTCTGATCACAACAGCCGTTATCTTTCATACACTTATGCATTGAAATGCATCGATCATATGGTGCACATTCAGAACACATGTATTTCCCATAAGTACAAGGCAGTTTGCCTTTCACTCAAGCCGCATGCATATGTCACAATTAATCACATTTACAATACGTAGGTCCCAAATTCACATACAAGTAGCACTTCAATAACACAACTCCCCATTACATCGGACCTTCTGTCCGAAATCCATAATCAGAAGCACAATCCCACCATTATTCTCCACAGAATTATAAACACAGAATTATAAGCAAATAATAATTGAGAAACCATCTAGCTCACTCACCAATAGCTTCCGAGCTAATGCCTGGAAGTCTCGGCAACGTTGGTGGGTTGACGTTCCAAATGCGCCTCTATAATAGTCAACATATACAAACATTACCAAATGTACAATCAGGAATATTTAATAATGCATATGTAGCAATTAAAATGTGTACAATGCATGTTCGTGACATTCCCAGCACTATTCTAAAAATTCCCATCAAAAAATTTTCCTCTAAATATTAGAAATCCAAAGACACCAAAATCACTCAATTCGGACCTCTATAGGTCAAATTATTAATGAATCATAGACCAGAAAAATAATTACTCGGTCCTTTAACTTTGACCTAATCAATCCATGTCAATTTCAACTCAAAAAAATTCACAAGTTCACATAGAAATGAAATTAAAGGACTCACGAATCCGATGCCTCGAGAATCAGGTCAATCGGAGGTCGGATAAAAAAGTTATGCACAAAAGAATAGGAGAGGGTTTGGGTTGGGCCGAATCGGGTCGGCCCGCGTCGGGGAGACCTCGCGAGGGCGAGGGTCAGTCCCTCGCCTGCCAAATCCGATTTCCCTTTTTTTAATTGAATTATTTGTGATGTTATTTACACTTAATTGTATGAGAATTGTGTTGGTGTAGATGGGTATGAAATTTGCTTATTTAATTGATGATTGATGAGGTAGGATGTGATAAATGTAAGTATAACTTGTGTTGTATGAAAATTGAGATGGTTTGGATTAAGTTTGATGATGTTAGATGAGTGGTAAATTAAAGAAAGAAAATTGAATATGTGTGCTGGAATTTTTTGGCTACTTGTTCAAGCGAATGACTTGACAAAATTGTGGTTGATTTTTTGACTAAATTGGATGCTTATTGGTGTAGAAATGGTATTGGAATGATAGGAGTAGAGTTAGGTGTAAAATCTGAAAATTTTACTTTGTGTATGTGCCAATGATCTGGTCATAACTTTTGATATGGTTATGTTATTGAGATGAGGTTTAGCTTGAATTAAACTTGAAAAGTTTGGCTAGAATTCTTATGAAGGAAGTTATGTCTAATTGTGGCTTGAAGGGTTTCAAATTTTGCTTTGAAAGTGAGATTTATGTGTAGGGTGAATAGTCGTAATTCTAGCATGTAGAGATTTGTGACCTGAAACTTTGGAGAATTTTTCTAGGCTAAAGTAGACAGATTTTATGAAATTGGTCTTCATGAAATTTTAAGAGTTTCTTGTTATCTTTCTATCGCCACTAAGTATGATATTTTTTGAGTTTGATATTGAAAGTTATGACTTGTGAACTTTCAGATGGTTTTTCAAAGAATGAATGTGTTTTTGTGTGAAATCTCCCTAAGTATAGGTTTTGTGATTTCTGTGCTTCGAAGCTAATTCTGGATTGTTATGGTTTAAATTAGCTCAAGTGATCTTATGGAAAGTTATAGAGGAATGTCTTAGCTTTGTAATGAGGTATAATATGCTAATTTTGGATTTAGGGATTGTAAGTTATGAATTTTTCAAGTATGGTTATGCATTGGGTGATACGTTGATTTAATACTCTTTAACAGGGCAACCACAATCATGTGTGAATTTGATCTAGTTAGAGGTGGAATTTGCTTTTAAGTCCTTCATGAGAATTGTAGCATGTTTTCTTATCTTTTCAGTGAGATAAAGTATGGAATTTTTGGAGAATGAGTTAAGAAGTTATGATTTTTGGAAAATTGTGTTACTGTTGAGGATGATACTTATATGGGTAGAAGCTTTGGTTGAGAAATTGATCTGTTTAGAGGTTGAATTTGCTTCCAAGTTATTCATGAAAGTTGTCGAATATGTTTTGATCTTTCTTTTGATATAAAGCTTGAAATTTTTGGCAAATTGAATGGGAAGATATGATTTTTGAAAAAATGTTGCACTGTTTTGAATGGTAATGTGAAGGCTGTAGCTTTGATTGAATTTTTGACACCCTTAGATGTGAAATTGGTTTTCAAGCCCTTCATGAAACTTGTAGGGTTTTCTATGATCTTTCCAATGAGACCTCATTTGTGATTTTTGTACTGAGTTTTGACTGAGTGATGTAGCACGCCACCCTCGCAAGGTACTGACTAGGATATCACCATCGATGTCGGGTTCGGGTCATACGGGAGTGGGGTGTTACATTTAGGTGGTATCAGAGCCCAAAAGTACGAACTTTAATTGAATTATTTGTGATGTTATTTACACTTAATTGTATAAGAATTGTGTTGGTGTAGATGGGTATGAAATTTGCTTATTTAATTGTTAATTGATGATTGATGAGGTAGGATGTGATAAATGTAAGTATAACTTGTGTTGTATGAAAATTGAGATGGTTTGGATTAAGTTTGATGATGTTAGATGAGTGGTAAATTAAAGAAAGAAAATTGAATATGTGTGCTGGAATTTTATGGCTACTTGTTCAAGTGAATGGCTTGATGAAATTGTGGTTGATTTTTTGACTAAATTGGATGCTTATTGGTGTAGAAATGGTATTGGAATGATAGGAGTAGAGTTAGGTGTAAAATCTGGAAAATTTACTTTGTGTATGTGCCAATAATCTGGTCATAACTTTTGATATGGTTATGTTATTGAGATGAGGTTTAGCTTGAATTAAACTTGAGAAGTCTGGATAGAATTCTTATGAAGGAAGTTCTGTCTAATTGTGGCTTGAAGGGTTTCGAATTTTGCTTTGAAAGTGAGATTTATGTGCAGGGTGAATAGTGGTAATTCTAGCATGTAGAGATTTGTGACCTGAAACTTTGGAGAATTTTTCTAGGCTAAAGTAGACAGATTGTGTGAAATAGGTCTTCATGAAAGTTGAAGAGTTTCTTGTTAGCTTTCTATCGCCACTAAGTATGATATTTTTCAAGTTTGAGATTGAAAGTTATGACTTGTGAACTTTCAGATGGTTTTTCAAAGAATGAATGTGTTTTGTGTGTGAAATGTCCCTAAGTATAGGTTTTGTGATTTCTGTGCTTCGAAGCTAATTCTGGACTGTTATGGTTTAAATTAGCTCAAGTGATCTTATGGAAAGTTATAGAGGAATGTCTTAGAATGAGGTATAATATGCTAATTTTGGATTTAGGGATTGTAAGTTATGAATTTTTCAAGTATGGTTATGCATGAGAGTAAGAGAAGAGGTCGGGGATCAGTTCACGTATGCATTAGTGTCTGATAAACTTGTATTTTCTGAAATTTTGTACAAATGATTAGGTCAATTTGGATAGTCAACGCAATGAATTAATTTGTATGTATGAAAAGGGCCCCCGTGGTCATTGTATTTACAGGTGATTTATGTATAGTAATGATTTCCCGCATAGTGTATGTTGTGTTTTAAAACAAAAAATAAAATATGCTGAATTTTGACTGAGTGATGTAGCACGCCACCCTCGTAGGGTACGGACTCGGATATCACCATCGATGTCGGGTTCGTGTCATCAAGAGTGGGGTGTTACATTACGTATTGTATTCAAGATTCTAATAATGGGTTTTCATAAAAACAACCTAACGAACTAACTTAGATCATCTTTATATAAATACCAAAATCAATAAAAGATGGGATAACATAAACAATCCTTAAAGAGAGAATGATTCAACATCACACAATGAATAAGTGCTTAAATGTGATGTTCGGTTTCGATTTCACCTCCAAACTGGATTGAGGAAGCTTAGCCCTTCATGGGTCTCCAAAGCATACATGCTCTCCCGTCGTTTTCTTTCAAAAACAATCCATGTTATGTTTGGCCACTCAAATATCATTTCATATATTAAAATTTAGGGTTCTGTGGAGTCACACGGTTGGATACAAGGCTGTGTATCCAATCGTGTATGTCATAAAAATCTGCATCTTTCCTATATATACATGACCGTCTATCTCCCAAGTCATCTTAAATTTTTCATTTTCTTAAAGTTTCTTATCCCATCTTCACTCTAATCTTTCTACTTCTTGTTCCACATTGACAATTGGGTGTGAACATCAAGAGGATGGCTTAAAGAATGTACTTTTAACTCACTTTAGTTCTTATACTTCCAAATTGTACCAAAAAACAAA
Organism: Erythroxylum novogranatense; assembly: GCA_029891385.1. Classification (NCBI taxonomy): domain Eukaryota; kingdom Viridiplantae; phylum Streptophyta; class Magnoliopsida; order Malpighiales; family Erythroxylaceae; genus Erythroxylum; species Erythroxylum novogranatense. The sequence goes on along the minus strand of CM057234.1, from coordinate 40,048,949 downwards.
TATAAACCTAAATAAGTTTCTTAAATGTTTCATAATTTTAATCCCTAAATGTTATGGAATAAATGTACAACAAATTAAGCACATATCAAGTTTCTCCCACACTTAGCTTTTGACCATCCTCATGAAAAATAATAAAATCAAAGTCACAAAACAAAACACTTACTCATTTTCCATATTTCCTAAGAATAGATAGCCATAAGTAAAGAGAAATAAATTTCAAAATCATAGTAAGAACTCAACATTCAATGCCTCTACTCATGATCAATCAACAATTGCCACCTTTAGAAACTAAGCAATCTAGTGTTAGACTTGGAAAAAGTACGTTTAAGTAGCAATGATCTATATGTACATTCAAACATCATTCATAATTATGACATTCCACAACTTTGCACATCATTTTATTTGTTCACCATTAGCATTCACTTGCATAATCATAAGTTAAAGGGTTTTTTAAGGTTGTGATGTGGGTAAGGGTTAAGGTGAGATGTATTTGGAGAGTATAGTGTAAAAGCCATCAAAGTTAGTAAAACAAGAAAACACTCAATAGAATATCAAACGCAAAAACTAATATTCACTTAAAACTTGGTACCAACAGTTATGATGAATGCAAAAAATGTGTTCCACATCTTATATTCAAGCCCTCACACTATAAACCATATGAAACATAACCAATTAGAAGGAAACACTCATACAATTGATAAAAAACAATACATTATAACCATAAGTGGTGATCCTTCAAAACCATATCTACCTCATATGTTTTATTCTTAAATCAGCCATTCCATATAACTTGAGGAGGAAAACATAATTACAAAAAACTTTACAAAACAAATGCATTTCCTCCTTGATACTTTTATTTAAATACCTTTTTCTTTTTTAATAAAAATTGGAAGAAGGTACATTAACATTTAGAATTCATTGATAATAAATAAAATGACATTTTAACAATTATAACCAACTGACATATAAGCAAACTCCTATACTTATACTTTTGTGCATCCATAAACATAAATAATTCACAAATGCTCCACAAGCTTTAAGGCTTAGGTAAGGAATTTGGTTAGGTTCAAAGCATGTAATGTGGTTAGCATAAAAAAAAGGCAATTAAAGCTTAAGGGAGGTTAACAAAGGGAAAATTCATATTAATAGGTAGGCTATTTGACTAATGTAGATTATAAAAACGAAGAATGCTTATATCATTTTCATGTTAACGCAAGTGATAAAAATATGTTCTTGATTAGAAATTCAAAACAAAGTCAAGATGTACATGTCATAAAAGTAACATATGATAAAAAGACAATGAGATAGATATAGATGTGTCAATCTATAAAGGATTAAAATCTCATTGACTTGCATCTACCACTAGTCACTACTCTTCTAAAGATAATATATATTGACCAATTACAAGATTAAAAGCACATACTCAAGTTGCCATGAATTTTTCTAATCAGTTCACTCTCTAATTATGACTATATAATCTTAAAAACAATAAAAAAGAACTCACAAAAATTCATCATACATCGTTTCTGTCTAGCATGAATAAAAGTGTGACCCCTTTTATGATTATACATTCTGATGTTTGGGGTTCATCCAAGGTAGCCAGCTTAGGTGGATCATGATGGTTTGTGACTTTTATTGATGATTGTATCAGGATGACTTGGGTGTGCTTGATGAAGTCTAAAACTAAAGTAAGTGCACTATTTCAAAACTTTCATAAAATGATTTTTACTCAATACAATGCATAGGTAAAGGTGTTACGTAGTGATAATGGAGGAGAGTATTTGAGTCATGAATTTCAACAATACTTGAGAATGCAAGGAATCCTTCATCAAACTACTTGTCCTAACACCCCTCAACAAAATGGGATCGCTGAGAGGAAAATCATCATTTATTGGAAGTTGTTTGAGCCTTATTGATAAAATCCCATATGCCATTTTCCTATTGGGGAGAAGCACTCACCACTGTAGCATATTTGATCAATCGGGTGCCATCAAGCCCTATTGAATTTGAAACTCCTTCCCAAGCTCTTACTAAAATGGGGATGACACTAATAGTCCCAAATCTAACTCATGTTTTTGGGTGTGTAGTATATGTACACCTTTATAAACAGCATCGTAGCAAACTAGAACCTCGTGCCTTACGATGTGTTTTTGTTGGATATGCTGCTCATCAAAAGAGGTATCGATGCTATCACCCTCCCACTCAAAGGATGTTTGTTATAATGGATGTAGTTTTTCATGAAGATTTTATGTATTTTCCTCTTAAGCCAGATCTTCAAGGGGAGAGCAAAGAGGAAGTTCTGACTCTAGAGTATAATGTTTATATACCTTAAGTACCTTGCCTAGCTAAAGAAGTGAGCCAAGATGTGGATGAAGATCAAGATTTGGAAGGTAATATGGATTCATTTGAAAAAGAGTATTTGGATGGTGATGCACCACATTCAATTGATATGGTGCAAGCAACAGAAGTACCAAACCAATCGTCAGCCAAGGATGTCTTTGAACTATTCAAAAGACAACTACCATCACGACATAATAGAGGTATTCCTAAGCCCACATATGAGCCTAAAATATCTAGCAAGGTTAAATATCCAATAAGCTGTTATGTGTATAAACATCGATTGTCAGGATCAAGTCAATCATTTGTAAATCAATTATCCACTATATCTATTCCTAACAGTGCGCAGGAAGCCTTTAGTGATCCAAGATGGAAAGTAGCCATGAATGAGGGAATGAAATCCTTGATTAAAAATAATACTTGAGAACTTGTTGATTGTCCACTAGGAAAGAAAACAGTTGGATGTCGATGGGTATATGCTGTCAAGTTTAAAACTGATTGTACAATTGAGTGATTTAAAGCAAGGTTGGTGGCTAAGAGATATACTCAAACCTATGAGATTGACTACATTGAAACTTTTGCACCAGTAGCTAAAATCAACACAGTTTGAGTTTTGTTATCCCTGGCTGCTAACTTTGATTGGCCATTGCAATAATTTGATGTGGAAAATGCTTTTTTGCAAAGAGAATTATCAGAAGAAGTTTATATGGATCTTCCTCTGAGATGCATGATACCTGAAGCATACCGTAAGAAGGTGTGCAAATTAAAGAAATCATTGCATTGACTGAAACAATCTCCAAAAGCTTGGTTTGGAAGATTCACAAAGTCTATGAAGGTATTTGGTTACAATCAAAGCAATGCAGATCACACTTTATTAATAAAGAAACGACAAGGTAAAATCACTGCACTCATTGTATATGTTGATGACATGGTGGTGACTGGAAATGATCCTGAAGAAAGAAAAGCATTTCAAGACTACTTATCTAAGGAATTTGATATGAAGGATCTTGGTCCTTTGAAGTTCTTCCTCGGAATTGAAGTTTCAAGATCACAAGGCTTGATCTTGCTTATGATGTGAGTGTTGTAAGCCAATTTATGCATAACCCTGGGGAGCAACACTTGAAGACAGTTATGTGCATTTTGAGGTACTTGAAGTCTGCTCCAGGAAAAGGAATTTTATTCACAAAGAATGAAAATTATCTGAGCATGGAAGCATATACTGATGTGGATTGGGCTGGAGCTATAGATGATAGAAAAACTACTTTTGGTTATTTTACTTCTGTAGGAGGCACTTGGAGAAGCAAGAAGCAAAATGTTGTTACACAGTCAAGTGCGAAGGCTAAGTTTAGAGACATGGCACTCGAATTATGTGAAGTTTTGTGGATTAAACTTCTTTTTATTAGACTTGGGTTATCGGTCAATACAACCAATTCAACTATTTTGTGATAACAAGGCTGCTTGTGATATTGCCCACAATCCGGTACAACATAATCGTACCAAGCACGTGAAAGTTGATAAGTTTTTCATCAACGAAAAATTGTATGAAAAGCTACTAGAGTTGTCAAAGATTAGATTAGAGGATTAGTTGCGGATGTTCTTACCAAGACAGTGTCAAGCCAAAATTTCTCAAAGTTCATAGGAAAGTTGGGCATGTGTGATATCCATGCATCAACTTAGGGGGAGTATTGAAATATCTGAGGCTTGATTTTAGAGATTTGATTGAGATTCTTTGTAAATGAGGAAACCAAAAATTAGGAACATAATTGTAGGTTCTTTAATTGTAGCTGTCAATATTCTATATATACTCCTGTACATCATCTGTTTCAACTATTCAATGAAAAAAAGAAAAAAATCTCTTTTTTCTTCTTATTTCTTCTATTATGCTGGTATCTAATTAATCGTATGGATGCAGACAACTTAAAAAATTGGTTAGATATGCAAAAATCCTGCTGGTCAAGCCAAATCTCCCTTTTCACAAAATTTGGCACCAGTTTGAGTTTACATTAACCGAAATTTGTATACATGAAGTCAAAATTCACCTTATTTAGTTTTTCCGACCCACCAATGTATGTTTGCTGCTAGAATCAGTTTTGTTTCCTTGTTCTTGTAGGCACCTTAATTTACTAGCAATTGGACGTTCTGATCAATATTGAGTCCTAAATTAGTAAATGACAACTATGCATGTTTTTCTTTTTAGAAACATCCATATATAGATTGTTCACTTTGAGAAGAGCAATTTAAGCTTATCATATAGTCCATAGTTCTCAGGGAATCATTACTAATATGAAGCAGTCAGATGAATATCATGCGGTAGTGCTTTCAATTATTATGTATTCCTATTTGATTTGTGGAGTTGTTTTTAAGAAAAAGAACGGCTTCTAAGGTTTCCATTTTTGACTAGTTTGTCAGAATTGTGCTAATTGCTGATTATGGGACTTGCACCTCAATCAATGAAACTGGGCTTAGAGAGTTAAGAGTTAACTACAAGAGAGAGCTACTAACTAGTAATAGGGTTCTTCTCCTTCCTCGCATGTTTGTCTAACATTTTCTTCGAAGACCCAAATATTACAAGTTGGAGTATTGGTGCTGTTACATAGGCTTTGAATGGTATACTATAATTATTAAATATAAGGTTATTGCTTTTTTTAAAGCTAATTTTATTAAGATTTAAACTTTTATTAGGTAGTTACCATCTAGTTCAAGCTTTAGATGGTTCGTTTGGTGAACTTCAACTACATTTAGTGTGAGTTAGATTATAATAACTTGTTTTGGTCCCTAATTACTACCTAACCTAGGTCAAGCTTAGGCTTTAAATAGTTAAATGGTGAACCTTAGTTGCATATAAGTTCTATGCCACAAATGGTCCTTTCAAAGCTTTGTCGGTTTCCAAATTTAATTTCCCAATTGCGAAAATAGGTATGTCCACTAGTAAACAAAAACATGTCTTCATCTTTCTGCAGTACTTTGTGCTCCTTCATTTGTCTTATCCAACCATCCCCAAATCCACAAGCAGGCAAGGATTTCTCCAACAGCCACCTCAACCTCATTTCGTATCATTTAACCTAATCCCCTTGATATATCTCTAATCTATTCCATTTTATATATACCTCTCTATAATCCAGGAACAGAGAAAAGCAAGAACTCTAAATATTGCTTGTAGTTTTTGTCTTTAACCATCGCTTCTCCTACGATGAGTACACTCTCCCAAGTCTATGGAGACCATCCACTCCACCTCCGCCATATAATCCCCCTCGACTTTGACTCTGTCCAGATGCTGCCGGACTCCCACATTTGGCCTAAATTGGATGACATTTTTGAATCATCCGACGACGGGTTATTGATGATACCATCCATCAACTTGACAAACCCTGAAGCCCAGAAGTTAATAACGCATGCATGTGAGACATGGGGTGTGTTCCAGGTCACAGACCACGGGGTTCCATTGAATCTACTGGATGAAGTTGAGTTTCAAGCAAGAAGACTCTTCTCTCTTCCGGCTAGGCAAAAATTGAAGGCCTTAAGATCTAGTGGAGGAGCCACCGGCTATGGCATAGCTCGCTTATCTGAATTCTTCAACACTTGTATGTGGCATGAAGGTTTTACCATCATCGGCTCTCGTATTGATCATGTTAGAGAACTTTGGCCTCATGATTATCGAAGATTTTGGTAAGTTCATGCACTTCCATGCACGTAGTGCATGTAAGCAAAGTACTTCATGTTAGGGTTGGCATTCAATACAACAATTGATAGGTTTTGAGTTCATCAAACGTACGCTTACGTAGAAGCATAGATTTATTGGTCATGGTTCCAGATGCAAAATTGAAACTTAAGACATCTCAAGTGGGTTCGCATGCCCTAACAGACATTGTTCTTGTTTCCACCTACAATACTCTATCCAGTAAGCAATTGGTGAGGGTACTTGTGGAACATATTCTTTTTTGTTTCACATGTAAGAAACTATCTCCAGATGGTATAAAATAATAATAGAAGAAATTCAGAATCTTTAAGTCTTTTGTTCTAATTTAAGAAAAATTGAAGGGTAAAGCTAATTGAAAACATGTTTCTCTAAATTTCAAGTGATGGTGGATTGGAAAGGGAAACCATATATCTATTTTCATTTTTTCTATGAACGGATCATGAAACTTAGCTTCAAGGTTTTGATCATTAATTATCTAGGCGAAGGTAGGTCATCACAGAAACAGTAACCTAACTTCTCTGCCAATATCTGACTGAATAGTTGCCCCTATTTAAATCCGTGACAGCGGCGTAATGGAAGATTATCAGACGAAAATGAAGGAGCTAGCAACCAAACTAATAGGTCTAATTATAAAAAACATGGGCATATCAGCAGAAGAAGTGAAAGGGGTCTTGTACAACATTGGAAGCCCCAGCTCCGCTCTACAGCTTAACTCGTATCCATTCTGTCCAGACCGAGATCGAGCCATGGGTCTAGCACCTCACACAGACACTTCTCTCTTGACCATTCTCCACCAGAGCAGCGCCTGCGGTCTACAGACATTAAAAGAAGGCGTTGGGTGGGTTCTAGTCCGGCCTACAAGAGGAGCACTAGTAGTGAACATTGGCGATTTCTTACATATAATCTCAAATGCTCGCTTTCCCAGTGTTCTTCATCGTGTGATCATGAAAAAGCCCCGACACTGGTTGTCTGTGGCGTACTTTTATTGCCCGCCGACGGATTTCAACCTTACTCCGTTGGTTTTCAGTTCCGATGACGAACAAGTTCCACAATATCGTGATGTGTCGGTTGCAGAGTATATTGGTATCAAAGCCAGGAATCTTGGAAAAGCACTTTCTTTCATTAAACTCTGAATAATGAAGAGACGACAATAGGGTACAGTAGCATGTAGTTGATCAAGGTTTCTTGCTGTTGGTAAAATGATGTTGCAACGTAGTCAGCAAAATAGGCATGCTTGGAGTAGTGTCTAACTAGTGATATGTCAATCAAGAAGGAAACTGGGACAATGATAGTGAATAAAGCTCTAGGAAGTTAATTTTCTTTAATTACTTCCCTTGTATGGATTGCTACGTTTATATATTTTGTTGAAAGTTAACATGTTAATCCTTTTGGTCAAACAAGAAGGTTTATACATGTATAGTAATCACATATACATAAGATCCATTAGTGTTCGAGAACTGAACGCGTCTTAGTACTCTATACAAGTCGACTGGAGCCTTTAGTTAACTAAATAAAAGATATGGAGGTACCCGGGACTTTGTATGTTATCATGTTTAGCTAGGATAATAGTTATTAATCATTGCATACATCTTTTTAGAACCTCCATGTTCCTATATATATAATGCACCGACTAATTGATTGGTATTTCACATCCAGAGACGAAGTCAGACTTAACTCTAAGATGGGGGAGAGAGAGAGAGGGGCTAATATCTACATGCAAAAAAAATGATACAATTATATAATATTATTAATAAATAATCAAAATGTAACACGTCATTCTTTTAGATCACGAAAATCATCTATCAATAAATCTGTACTAACTGTTTCAACAATTTCTCTTTCAATAAACACTAATAAATAATCAGAGAGATATTCATCTTCAATCTTATTACGAAGTCTCGTCTTCACAATTTTCATAGCTGAAAATGATCGCTCCGTTGTAGTAGTAGAAACTAAGAGAGTGAGAACCAAACTAACCACTCTATAAACAAGGGGGAAAATTTCTGATTTTCTAGTTTTCACCAACCATTGGCACAAATCAGAAATGGTTACCATGTTTTCAAATTCTGGAACTTGTGTTGCATGATTAAAGTGCTCAAATTGTATCCTCAACTGTAGCATGTCATACTCTGCAAAATCTTGTGGGTATAATTTTTGTACTAACTTGCAAATATCATCAACCCTGAATGACCTACGGATCTCCTTTGGGTCTAAAGTTGAATTGAGAATAAGGAGCTCTACCGTGTGGTCATTGAACTTATTGTTCAATTCCTGCAATTGAGAGTCAATCACTGCATTGAAAATGTCAACTTTATAATGATGTTCTAATAAAATTTCATCTTGTTGATGACGAGCCCTTCCTCTTCTAGCAACATAAAGAGCATTCAAATCTAGCACAGGTATATTAACCTTTTCACAAAAATATTTCACTTCTATAAGCAATTCTTCCCACCCTTCATCTCTCAAATTCTGGATAAGTGACTTTGTGGACGAAACTAAGTGCATTGCATTCAGTATGTCTTGAGATTTGAGTTGTAAAGCCTGACAAAGTGAGTTAGAAATCTCCAAAATCTTTCTCATGAGATGCAAAATAAAAACAAATTCAAAAGAGGTTAGTGCCTCATATGCTGCATCTGCTTCTCCACGTTGAGCCGATGTAGCTCCATCTTCAATAATATTTAATAAAACCTCACAAGTAGCACTAAACATGTTTATCAAACTGGAAACAGATTTCAAATAAGAACTCCAACGAGTGTCTCCTATTCTTTGTAAAGTGTCAATCTGATTCAAGCCTTTTCCACTCTCAAGTTCATTAACAACAAGTAAATGAGTAATATTTTCAGCATGAGCAGCTTTCAGTTGATCGTTGCATTTACATGATGCCCCAACAATATTAACAATACAATTTAATTTTGTAAAAAAATGATGAATCGGGATAACTTCCTTTGATGCTGCAACTAAAGCCAATTGCAACCTATATGTCATACAATGAACATAGTAAGCATAAGAGCACTCCTTTAAAATTAGAGCTTGCAATCCATTCCATTCCCCTCTCATATTACTTGCACCATCATAGCCTTGTCCTCTAATGTTTCGAGCATCAAGATTATGATGTAATAAAACTGAGAAAATGCCCTCTTTTAATGTCAATGCAGCAGTATCTTTAACACGAACTAACCCAAAGAATCGTTCTCGCACAAGACCTTTTTTATCAACAAATCTCAAGACAATAGACATTTGCTCCTTCTTAGACTCATCCCGAGCTTCATCAACAATTATACAAAATTTACCATCACCAATTTCTTCACGGATAGCATTCTTCACTTTGATTCCCAAGACATGTAAAATTTCCTTTTGCACTTGTGGTGATGTATATGAGGCATTCAAGGGAGCTTTTTTCACAACTTCTGCTACTTTTTCATTATAAGAGGATATGAAATTTAATAATTCAAGAAAATTTCCACGATTCGTTGATGTTGCACTCTCATCATTACCTCTGAAAGCACATCCTTGACATGCAAGCCATCTAGCAACTTCAATTGAAGCTTTTAATTGAAGTCTGTTATCTGCAATTTGTTGAGATGTAAACCTTTCAAACCTTTGCACTATGTGTGATGGTTGATTCATGAGATCTATGCAAGCTCTCGACTTTTCGATGACAAGATGTGAGATCCTTTCTAATATGTGCCAAAATGCACGCTTTTACCATCTCTCACTTTTTCCAAGAGCGAAATCCATGAACAGTAAATGCTTCACATCTAGAAGGTCCATTTTGTGCAGAAAACAAATAACATGGCAAAAAAAATGCAGCATCTTTAGCAGGTGAATATTCCAACCAAGACGGGAATAGTTTGAACAATGATGATTGGAAGCTACGTGAGTGCTTTTCATTAGATTTTGGATATGTTGAAAGCAAATCTTGATATGGACGAGCTTTAATATAAGCTCTTCTAACTTCATCACGTTGATCAACAACATATTCACATATTTTTCGTCTTAAGCCGGGATCACGCTCTAGGGAATTAATATCAAAAGTTGCATTGGCTTCAACTCTTAAAGCTTTGGTAGGACGATCCTCAAATGGCTCAGAAGGTTTATAATCAGAGATCGATTCTTGTTCTTGAGTTGCATCAGAACTTTCTGTAATCTTTCTTTTAAAAAAGGCATGAATTTTGGTGTCATTCAACATGATATCTATCATAAAAATAAGAATACTACATGAATTTATTTGTTCAAAATACTGTAAATACATATATTTTTTAATATCTATAATTAAATAGCATACAAACTATGAGACACATTCAAATAAATGAACACTAAAATTTAAATAATAACAGACATAACACATAAGCCACCGCCTAGGCTCGTTGGGAGCCACCACCCAGCTCACCTGGTATCGCACTTTAAATAACTTGAATCTTGATGGTGAAATTAGCTTCTCATTGTTCTCAAGTCTTAATCACCAATCAATATCCTAATTCCTACATACCAATAAGGCAATAACTCAATTAGTAATCATAAAAAAAAAATTAATTTTAGGAATCAATCAATTCTGGTTTAGGCTTCTTTTGAGCTGGATAATGATGCCTCTAAGATTCATCTATTTAAATTTACTCAAGGTGAAACTATCAGAAATTTTACCATGAGATACACTTAAAAACCTTAAAACCCTTCAGTCCTTCACACTGTGCCGCCATTGTTTCTCTGTTTTCTGCTCTGTTGTCGCTGGACTGTTCTTGAAAAGACAATTAAACTTGTGTTAAAACTTAAAAACCTTCTTGTTGCCCACTTGCCCTCCTGTCTGCGTGTATGTTTTGTGCTTTAAAGCGCATACACACGCTGCGTGTAACGCAGCGCAACAACCAAAATTTTTTAATTTTTTTTAATTTTTTAATTAACTTGGTAAATAATTATATAATTTTTTTGAAAAAGGGGGGGCATGGCCCCACTGGCTCCATTGTTCATATCCATCTTGACTGATAATAAGGTGCAATCTACATAATTTTAATTCATAAAAGATAATCCAAGTAATTCTATTTTTCCACCGATAATCTGTGATGGAAGCAAAGGTAGGGTCCGTGGCACTATGACAATTTTGTAGTTATCAATAAAAACAAAGAGTTAAATCTAATCTACGAATTTTCTAAATGTGGGGAAAGGCTAATATTATTAATGGAATTGAAGCAATCATGCATGCAAGAGATTGAATTGTCTTCTTTAGGTAAGCAATCACGGAAGCGTGTATTAAGAGATAGTTGGTGCCCGGATGTGATCCTCTGTATCTTATAATTTGTACCAATCTTGTATATTAGGATGACTCACATAAATAATGGGTTGAAATGACTTGACACAAGATTGATACAGATTATGAGGTACAGAAGATTTGACGTGATTGGTGCCTGTTTAATGGCCCTACTTTAACTAACAACAAAATGATTCAAAAAAGACAAATTAGAATTGTCTTCATGTCCCACTGTGACCAGCATAGTAGATGATTGAGAAAATGATGGGCTTCCTCCAATGTACAGAAGACATTTAAAAGTATCAAAGATTACGATCGGATTAATAATATGGTTCCTTTTTCTCATTGAAAACCATACTTTTATTTTAATGCGACCCATATCCAAGCCGAATCGAGATAAAACATTTATTTTCTATCCCTTGATATACTAATTTATGTTTGATTATTAAATGGACTTTTCACATATTAAAGTGTTCTGCACTTGCGAAAAAACCACACTTTACAATGGAAATTAGTATCTGGAAAAATTGTTCAGTATCTTATTGGTAATATGACTGGGTATAATTATATATCGTGTAAGGCGAGGCGACACGTAGTGTACTAATTTCAAATTTGGAGTTATGGAAACGGACAACAAGGAGTTGCTACAGTGGTCGAAATTTCTGGGCGGTCATGTCGTGCATAAGAATCTTGGTAGCTCAGCCTACGATTTGAATTTGGCTTCTGGACATGACAATATATCTATCCTAATTTTGTTCTTATCGTCAAAGCTGAATGCTAGGCCTCTGGATTCGTAGCTTTGTCGTTACAATGGAAACAGATCCTGCTTGTAGTGATAATATCTAAAAATCCTTTGGAAGAAAAATTATCTTAACATAAAGATAAACAATAGAATCTCTCAAATGAATCCACCAGCCCCACAATAAGGTAGCTTTTGGCTACTAATTTTTTGGTTACGCTTTAAAAATTATAGCTAAAAGTAAACATTTGGCAACGGTGGTAAGCTTTTGGTGAAGCTTTACTTAAATCTTCACAATTTGATAAACATTCGGCGACAATTTTTTAAGGACCGTTTGATTTTATTTTATTATTATTTTATTATTTTCTGTTTTCTCAAAAAACGAAAAATTTCTTTGATTAAGAATTGTAATATAAAACTGAAAACAAAAATTTGTTTAATTGAAATTTCTAATACAAAAATGAAAACAAAAATTTGTTTGATTTTATTATTATGTTTCTATTTTTAATATATATCAAATTTAATATTTAAGTTTGTTAATCTTCACATCATTTAATGTAAAAAGGCTTTGAGACCATAGTTTAAGCTGTTTTATGACTTAAAATTATTATGAAGACAATAAATCAGGTAAAGACTAGTCTTTATCATTGATAAAGCCTATGATATGATGTGAAGAAAAGGCTTGAATAAAATGTTACATTAAATAACATGAAATGATATGAAGACAAAGTGAAGAATAGGTTTTGTAAGAAAATAGGCTCTGTGTTAAAGACACGTGGATGAGAAGTGAAGAAGGATAAAATATATGTTGCATTAAATAGCATTAACCTTGTGTATGGTTACTATCTCTATTGGTGGAGACAGATAACAAAATACAAAAATCTTGTGTCTCGCAATATTTGGTTGCTAACTTAACTTATTTTTGTTCTAACTGTAGGTCACAGAAATATATTTTTTCCTTCCAAAATTGGAGGACAAGATTTCTTATCCCTATAAGAGAAACAAAACAAATAAACAACTTCCAAAAGCACCCCTCTCCCAACAAAGTCTTGTTACTCTTATTATTATTGAATGTTGTTATAAATTTTTTACTTATTATTAAATTTATCAATTTTATCTTAATTATATTATTAAACTCATCATCATCATCATCATCATCATCATCATCATCATCATCATCATCATCATCATCATCATCATCATTATTATTATTATTATTATTATTATTATTATTATTATTATTATTATTATTATTATTATTAATTAATTTTAATAAATTATTCTTATTCTTATTATTATTAATTTATTATTATTATTATTATTTATTGTTAATAATATTATTATTAGTAATTATTGTTATTATTATTAATCATTGTTATAATTTTTTACTTACTATTTTAATATTATTAATTTTATTATACCAAATTAATTATCTTATTATTATTATTATAATTTTTGTACTTTATTATTATTATTATTATTATTATTATTATTGTAACATCCAAAATCACCGATGAGATGGAGTACAGTTCAATTCATACATATTCTCAGATCGCATTTTACATTCGTAGCCTCTACATCATTGATAAATGTTCAGCATTACATAAGCATACGTATGTACATGCATGTATGACAGATTTCTGACTTGATTGTGAAATTGGAGACTTTGTGAGTAAGGTTAATTGTGCTTTGATTAGTGAATTGGAGTGTTAAATTGAATAGTGAATTTGATTCTGATTTAAGGAAAATTCCTATGTATTAGAATTTGACTTTGGAAGATGTAGAACTTAGCCAATTGACTTATGGTATTAGAAATAAGTTGGGTTTAATGTTTAAAACTGATTGAAAGTGTTTAGAATGGATTTGGATGAGTTTAGATCAGAAGATTAGAGAATTTCTGGGTTTCGGGCGTGAATTTGGGTTCGCACGCCATGACGTGTTCATCATACGCATGCAAGCAAATCCTCCTTCCGCGCCTGGCGAAAGCAAAATTTTGTCACACGCCTTGACGAGCGCAAGTTAATACGCCATGAATGCGGCAATGATCACGCCATGAAGTGCTCTCTCATACGCCATGACGATCGCGAGAGGAGGGAGTCTGCCATGTGTGAGGACAATGTGAAGGTCGAGGTGATCTTTTAATTGGAGAAATTTGAGTTCAAATTTGAATTGGTTTTAATTGACGGCAATTTTGAGGATTTATTTCTTATGAGTTTGGCTATTGGATCAATTGAATTTTGAGATTAGAAATTGCAATTTTAAGAAATGAAATCAAATGATTATGAGATGATTGTTACAAGTAATGAGTTTGGGGTTTTGATTTTAAATGAATTGGTTCCTTAATGATTAATTGGAATTTGGAGATTTAGAATTTTGAATTGATAGGAATGGAAATTCGAAATTTAATTAGATGATTCTCGGGATCGAATGGCAATAAATCGTGAACATGATTTTAATTGGAATGTGACTTTAGAGTATGGAAATTGGTAAATTGAATTATGGTATCTGAAATTGTTATGAATTAGAGTGAGAGTGATCAAATTGAGAAAATTCGGGAATTGGATCGGGAATGTCATAACATGTATAGTATTTATCGCATTTGTTAAATATGCATTATTGACTATTGAAATTGGTATAATTGGTAATGTGAGATTATTTGGCTGTTTTTAAAGGCACCGATGGAGTAATTCCATGGATATGCTGGGACTTCTAGGCTATAGCTCAAAAGTGCAGGTGAGTAACCTAGTTGGTTTCTCAATATCTGATGTGCTATGGTTTGTGTGTGAACTATCTATGATTCTGATTGAGCGATTCGCATGTGATATGCTACTGTAAAGTATGAACGCATGCTAGGCATGAATAGAAATCAGTAACTGACCGTTGTGACTGGAGCACAATTGTAGCGCCCTCTCACGGTAGGGTACACATCGGGAAGCCCGAAGGTCGCGCCGACGCTTGTTCCCACGATAAGGGTGCACTACCAGAACATTTTCCAATAATATCCACATGGCATCTCAATAAATAAAATCATAAAATATCACAATAGCAGAAATCAGTAAATTAAAATCCAAAATAATAATAATCATCTGCATACTATCCAATGTCGAATAGACAAGTCTATCGCCTCCTAACAAAACCAAAAGGAAACCGTACAAGCATCTATCCTAAGTCATCCTCAAAAACTACCCAGCTGACCGACCTGTGTGCCATCACGTCTCTTGCCAGCAGCTCGCACGACAGGAAAGAATATCTTCGGAGCTAGGAATCTACTCTATCAGTCCTGAAAAATAGATTGCAATTTTGGGTGAGTTTGCGAACTCAGTGAGAAACCATCATCGATGGTTCACTCAAATCATGCATTACGCAAATCGCGTACTGACCACGACACGATAATATCAATTAATGTATTATATAACAAAGGTACGAGAATCTATATCGTTGTATAGTATCGTAACAATATTACGATAGTATAGAGGCGATTTCTGATATAGCATTATAAGTTGCGATAAATCATGGCATCACACGATTCGAAGAATTGTCACACAATCTAGCAATTCAATCACCATGTATATAATGCATATGAGACTCTTTCCGGTTATTCAAGATTGTGCCCAAGTGCTCGATCGTTGTTGATGGGGACGCGCGTGATTTCTCCTGACTAAGCCCGGCGAGACGGTGTTCGAGCTCGAGGCTTTTTCGATGATAATAGCAACTTGGGACACGCCCATTATCGATCATGCATTTATGCATGCAGGCAATGTTCGAGAATTCAAGATTGATGATTCAGTCAATTTACGGTATATGGCTATAAAGCCCAAGATATCGATTCAAAGATCACGCAATTGATCGATTCGATTCTGAGAAAGCATGCAATTCAATCCAATAAATTTGATAATCATGAAATAGTCCAATCCAATTCAAGAGTAGCATGCAATTCGATCCTAATCACGCCAAGAATCATATAGTTCACCTTGCAAGTAATTCATACAGAGCATATAAACAATCGAATTTGAGAAACCAACTAGGTTACTCACCAGTAACTTCCGAGCCACGCTCGAAGTCCCAAAGAATATCCGTGAACGACAGTCCAACGGTGCC
The DNA here is from genome assembly GCA_029891385.1 of Erythroxylum novogranatense. NCBI lineage: Eukaryota > Viridiplantae > Streptophyta > Magnoliopsida > Malpighiales > Erythroxylaceae > Erythroxylum > Erythroxylum novogranatense. Next base: position 40,032,836 of record CM057234.1, on the reverse strand, counting down.
TCTATAACAGTAAAATACAGTCCCATTACTAGATGCTCATTTAAACAGTTCAGTAATGCGTATGTCTCAGTGAAATGATGTACAATGCATATTCACGATTTTCGGCTCTAAAACCCAAATTCTGACATCCTATATCCAATTTCTAACTCTTCATCCAACTGGATCGATCCTGATTTGATTCACTCTTAAATTCAGTCAGTTTTCTCACTTCGTAATCTCTATAGTAATTCCCTATCCATTGGGTCGAAACCTCTATTGAAAATCCCAATTAAAACTCCAATTGTCTCAATTGACATTTAGGTCACACTATGAACTCTAATTGACCTTAATCTCTATAATTCAATACCCCTTTAAATTAAATTCCAATCCTCTAATTATCCACAATAGTAGACCTCTTTCCCTAGTTCACAATGACTCGAGAATCACTTCAATCGGAGGTCACGCCATGAATTATGCCCAATAAACCAAATTAAATCCAATGGAGCAGTTCCTTCGCGCGACCTTGCGGCACGCCACGCCACGAATTCGTCTTCATGCCATTAACGCCACACGCCACTTCGCCATGGCGAAGCGGGCTCGTCGCAGCGTCAACCAAATGATGCTCACCGCGACATCCCCTACTCCATCGCCGCGGCGTGAGACCTTTTTGCACTCGCCTTGATGAAATAATAATCCTTTCGCCGCGGCGAGGCTTCAGGCACGCCGCGACGTGCGAGTCGCAGGTCGTCTTCTCCGATCGGCCTTCCGCTATTAAAGCCATTAATAACCTCCATTAACACTCTAACTACACAATCTTACCCAATAAATGCCATAAATGCTAAGAAAAACCATTAAAGACAACATTAAAGCCTTAAAAACTCACCAAATCACAGATCGAAACCACCAATCGTCAGAACCTAAAATCCTTGAAACCCACGATCCTCCAATCTCAAAGCCTCTAACCTTCACTAATCACCATAAATCACTTAGCCTAACACAATGAGAAGAAAACCCATAAGAAAGAATCAAGGAATCCTTACCTATGGAGGAAATCGAAATCGCCGTAGGGGAGAAGAAGAAAATCGCAATCGCAAGGGTGAAAATCTCCAATTTCATTCAACCCTAGTATTTATAGACCTAAGTCTCCATATCACCAAATTTCAGTCTCTAAATTTCAATGACTCAACACATTTATTTCTTAACAAGATAACTCTAAATTTTTCCATTGCCATCGGACCATTCTTTCAAGATTATCTGATCAATGATTGATCTCTCAAATATTTTTGGTCCGGGCATTTTCTCCTGAATTTCCCAGAAATTTCCTATAAGCCACTATAAAATACCAGTCACTCATAAACTATACTAAATCAGTCACTTGAGCCCAATAACTCCTAATTCCTCAATTAACCACAATTCAGTCAGTCCAGTCAATTCGCAATCCAATCAGTTCTAAATCACAATTAAAATGCCAGAAAATGATGAATGCATGTACTATAAATAAATGCATATGCAAGAAACCAGTTCCTCTAAAATTAGAGGCCAGTAACAAAATCAATCAATGAATGCAATGAAACCTTTCGGTCCGTCCCAAATTACCAGAATACCCTTGCTCGCAGTAACGGGATGTTACAACAATTCTGATCTGATTGGAGCTATAAGCTCGTCTTTGTGATAGTGAAAAGGGATTAGTGCATACCCAGAGGGCTCTCCTATCCCTAGTGCGCGTGGGCAGTAATGCATACCCGGAGGGCTCTCCTACCCCCGAAAACGCGATTTCTGTGTAATGTATATTGTGCCTAGCAATGGGATAATTCTGACGCCCAATCACAACATTAAAATGAACTGGAAATCATTGTGCATTCAGTATGTGATCGTTTTTTGATTGTACTGCGAATTTGATATGGGATTAATTGCAAATGTGTGATTATGATTTTATGAACTTCTGAATTATGATATGTGTTACTTTGTACGCAATTTCGCGTAATGCATGAATTGAGTGAACCATCGATGATGGTTACTCATTGAGTTTTCGCAAACTCACCCAAATTGCGACTATTTTTCGTGACGGTGAGAGTGTGACTCCTAGCTCACGATAGTGAGACTTTTCTCTTTGTGTGTGTGCGGAGAGTAGCATGGCCCACAGGTCGGTCAGCTGGGGATCCTTTGGGATATTTTGGGGATGACCTAGTTAGGAGTTATTACTATTTATTTTGGCTTGTACAGTTGTATTTATGACCCGATGTTAAAATTAGGATTTCATGAAAGGAATGAAAAGGGATCTTTTGGTTTCAAAATTTAGTGAATGTGATCTTACCGCTTTATTATTGATGCCATGAGGTTTAAAGAATTAATCGTATCGTAGTGCACCCTCATTGTAGAGTATGTACCGGTATGACCTACGGACGTCCCGGTGTATACTCTACGGTAAGGGGGTACTACAATTATTATTATTATTTTCATTATTATTATTATTATTATATTTTTTTAATTGAGATAGAAAGCAAGGATATGTTGATTTTTTGTCGAAGAAAATATGTTGTCAAAATTCAGAGAAACGATGTTTTTTAGTTTTTGTAAAATCGTTGTGGTTTTTTTATTTTCAAAAACAAATATTTGCAACAGAGTGAACAAAACACATTTTGCTTACCTGTTTTTTTTTACAAAAATGAAAACAAAAAATGGGAAAAAAATAGAAATAAACATACCCTTAGTTAACCATCTGGCAACGATTTTCAGAAATTGTCGCTAAAGGTTGATTTATAGTTTTATTTCATATAGATTGCGTTACTGCTCGCAAAGATTTTATAAAATTGTCACCATCTTTGGTGATGATTTTCAAAATCATCGCATGTAAGATATCAAAAAAAATTCGGAGGGAATGCAAGCAAAAAAGGACGCTTAATGAAAAATCCCTAAAACCAAAAGAACATTCATCTCTCAGCCTCTGTCGTACAGTTCCGATCATGCATCTCATACATAATATATATCCAATATATGCAACGAAAAATAAAACAAAACCTTAAAAACCAGATCTACTCATGCATATAGATATAAAAAAACAAAAACATGAAATGTAAGATGTTTACATACCTTTTCGAAGATCTCCTTTGTTCCTTAATCTTATCGGCATTGGGTTGTCGTAAATCATAACAATCAATGTAGACTGTCTCTAACAAAAGTCCACACAAAGATAAAAGAATGAAACCTCACTTGGAGATGACTAGAATTCTTTCTTTATGTTATCAAAGGAAAGAACTCTCATGAGACTTAAGAGGGGAAAAAGTGTATATGTAAGAAAGAACCTTTTTTTCATTTATATCTTACACAAGATGCACGAAAATGATAATTATTTTCTACCCTATTTGGCCTCCCATAACCCCCATCATTAATGAGAATTTATGAGAAGTTAATGATCATAAATAGCATGCATTAATGGAAGTTATGGGAAGTTAATGACCATGAATAACATGCATTAACGAAAGTTTTAGGAAGTTAATGACTAAATTGGCAGCGAACAAGACTTGTTTCTAATCTATTCCATGTAACATTTTCTACTACGATCACGTCACGATACAATCTTGAAACACTCTCTCATATATTGAATCACCATTCAAGACCATGTTACTCATCCTTCAGATCTCCTATGTGTGTGACCCATTAAGTTCCCAGTTATGTTGGCCACTTGAGTTAACACTTAATTCAAGTAAGTCGAGAGCGTATTTAGTAATACGTCATGATCCCCAATTAACCGAAAAGTCAGTGGTTTGACTACGAACCCTTCTATATGTAATGTTGCCATGCAATTCATCCTTTTACTATTTATACCCCACTTGGTTCAGAGTATGGTCAAATTGTCAACTTCTACTAAACTGATTATGCTACATTTAGTCCAAGTAATATTAGATCTTGTCCTAAAGATCTCATTACTCTATGTATCATTGAAGACTCTCTTCATGACATATATCTGTTCTGGCCAGAGACTCTTGAGTAATGACTCCGACAAGAGGCTGTAGGTATCATTTCCTTCTATCAAGATTGGTGAATCCTTTATTAGCTATGTAATTACCTCTGAATACCTCAAGCTGTACCCAATCATCACCCTATGAGTAACCACTGAAAGGCATCGATGAATGGAGTCAAAGCACAATATTAGTATTTGAGATATCTTTGAGCACCTTAAATCAAAGTATACTTGCACCATTGCTATGATGAGACTATCATTGACACTAGAATAGAATATCTATATGATTGTCTTATAATAGGCCAATCTAATGTACTTACTACCCTTAGTAAGCATCCACATTTTAACTTTAAACAACTAATATCTACAACTTATAAGATCTATTGCTTGAGTCAATCAAGAAGTATAACATGTGCTAGTCTATCTGGATTAATGATATCCGATCTCATTAATCCTATTACTAGGGAAAGTTTAGATACTAACATAATTACATATGATAGGAGTCTCATTATCGTGATCTCATCATGATTTCCTCCATGTTATGTTTTGCATCAAGGAATTCATTAAATCAATTTAAGATCAACATTAAATCCATAAAAGTATGAACATAAAAATAATAAAAATGCCTTTATTAATCATAAAATGATTTGTATAGAAAGTGTTAAAGGTGATTGCCTTTAGAGCACTTCTGTAACAGACTTCCACTTGCAGTAAAGCCAATTGCCTTAATATCTAATACCATAGGTGTGTACATGTGACACAAAATTCTTTTAGGAATAGACTTAGTCAACAGATCAACTATGCTCTGATCGATGGAAACTCTCTCTATCTTGACATCGTTTCTACCAATGATTTCTCTAATCAAATGGTAGCGCTTGAGTACATGTTTGGACTTCTGATGATACCTCAATTCCTTTGCTTACATTATAGCCCCGTTGTTGTTATAATACAACAGCACTGGGTCAACGATGCTCAGAACCACACTAAGTTCCATGATTAACTTCTTGATCCAAACCGCGTCCTTTGTTGCTTTAAAAGTTCCAATGTACTCCACCTCTGTCGTCGAATTTGCAATGGTCCTTTGTTTGGAACTTTTCTAACTGACTGTACCACCATTCAGTGTAAATACATATCCAGACTGGGATCTGGAGTCATCCTTATCATATTATAAGCTGGCATCAGTATACACGCTTACTACAAGATTAGCTTCTCCATATACCAATAATACATCCTTAGTTTTTCTCAAGTACTTAAGGATATTCTTGATAACCACCCAATGACCCTCACCAGGATCCGACTAGTATCTGTTCGAAACATTTAGAGCATACGATATAACGGGTCTAGTATATAACATAGCGGACATGATTGATCCTATAGCCGAAGCATAAGGAATTAAACTCATGCGATTCCTCTCATCTTATGTCTTTGAACACATAGATTTAGAGAGTGTAATCCCATATACCATGGAAAGCTAACCTCTCTTAGACTGCTGCTAACCTCTCTTAGACTGCTCCATGTTAAGCCTCTTTAACATCTTGTTTATATATGTAGACTGAGAAAGACCAAGCAACCTCTTAGATCTATCTCTGTAGATCCTTTTCCCCAAAAAATAAGTTGTTTCTCCAAGGTCTTTCATAGGGAAGTTCTTAGCTAACCAAATTTTGATTGATTGCAAAGAAAAGACATCGTTTCCTATTAGCAATATGTCATCTACATACAGTACAAGGAACACGATTGCACTCCCACTAACCTTCTTATATACATATGGCTCATCCAGATTTTGTGAGAAACCAAACTTTTTGATTGTCTCATCTAATTGGATATTCCAACTCGTGGATGCTTGCTTCAATCCATAAATGGATTTTTGAAGCTTTCATACCTTTTCTCCATTCATGGATATGAAACCATCAAGTTATGTCATATACACATCCTTAGTTATGTTTCCATTAAGGAAAGTCGCCTCCACATCCATTTTTCATATCCCATAATCATAATGAGTGACAATGGATAGGATTATTATAATGGATTTAAACATAACTACTGGGCTAAACATTTTGTCATAGTCAACACCTTATCTTTGACGATAACCTTTAGTTATAAGCCTAGCTTTATAGCTAACTATATTACCCTCCATGTCAGTTTTCTTGTTTAAATCCATTTGCACCTTAAGGGTTTTATCCCTTCAAGTGGGTCAACCAAAGTCCATACTTAGTTTTTATACATGGAATCCATTTTGGATTTCATAGTTTGAAGCTATTTGACAGATTCTGAACTCTTCAGAACCTCTTCATAGGTAGTAGGCTCATCATCTTCTATGAGCAATACGTCGTTAAGTTCATTTATAAGAAATCCATATGTCTCGGGAACATGATGTATCCTACCTGACCTACAAACTTCTTGGGTGTTAGAAGGTTGAACTATTGTTTCATCCTCATGAACAATAATTTTAGGTCCAGGCAGTTGTTCTACATCTTTTTAAGCATCTTGAGCTTCCATAAGTTCAATTTTGCTCCCAGTGTCTTCTCTTAAAAGAAACTTTCTCTAAAAAAAACATGTTTTGAAACAAACACCTTTTGCTCCGAAACATAGTAGAACTGATATCTTATAGATTCCTTAGGATATCCTACAAACAGACACTTTTCAGACTTAGCTTCAAGCTTATCTGATTAAATCTACTTCACATAAGTAGGACAACCCCCAACTTTCGTATAAGAAAGATAGGGTTTCTTGTTGGTCCATATTTCATATGGAGCAACATCAACTGACTTAAATGGGAACCTATTTAATATATAAACAGAAGTTTTGAGTGCATGCCCCTAAAAGGATTTTGGTAAATCCGCTAAACCCATCACATACCTCACTATATCTAACCAGGTTCGGTTTCTCTTCTCAGCCACACCATTGTGATATGGCATGTAAGGTGTGTTAAGTCAAAATGACGTTACATAAATGATTTTGATGAAGTACAAATAATAATGAAAAGCAAACGGAACCAAATAGAAAAGCAGACGAAAACAAATAGAAAAACAGACGGAAGCTAAAATGAAAAGCAGACGAAGAAAAGGAGACGAAAGTAAATAGAAAAGCATACAGAAGCTAAAATGAAAAACATATGAAAGCAAATAGAAAAGTAGAAGGAAGCTAAAATGAAAAGCAGATGGAAGCTAAAATGAAAAGCAGACGGAAACTAAAATGAAAAGCAGACAAAAAAAAACAGACAGAAGCAAATAGAAAAGCAAACGGAAGCTAAAATGAAAAGCAGACGAAGAAAAGCATACAGAAGCAAACAGAAAAGTAGATAGGAAGCAAATCACGTCAAATCAAGATTCAGTTTAAGTTAGTTACAGAACTCAACTGAATAACCGTTTTTTTGAAAGAAGCAAGAATCAAGAATCAAGAAGCAGTTGAAGACGACGACTATAAATATGAGTCGGAGTTGAAGATTGAAAAAGTTACAAAAATTATGAAGATTGCAAAAGTTACGAAAATTATGAAATTAAAGAGCTTAGCAATACTTAAGAGAAACTATTATGCGGAAATCTAGAGCTACCTTTCTGTAACAAAGCTCAAAAAACCTTTCAGTTGAAAGTAGTGCAGATAACCTGCAGAGGCTAAGTGTGAAAGAATACTGATTGTAAGAGACCTGAAGAGGCTCGGAGACAAAGAATACTTGTAACGTTTTGAGAGATAGTGAAATCTCAGAAATATATCTGAGGACTGGACGTAGCCCACAGTTTGGGGTGAACCAGTATAAAAATCGCTATGTCAACATCTCTCAACTCTTAATCTCTCTTATCTTTCAATTTTTGATCTTACTAGTTTTTATACAAGTTTTCGAAAAAATATTTTATAACTTTGATTTTCAGTAGTTCTTGTGAAAAGAACAAGTTTCTTTTAACAAAACGTTTCAGAAAGGGTTTAATAAAAAAATATACACAATTCAACCCCCCTCCCCTTCTTGTGCATTTGTATATTGTATAATAATTCTTGTATTAAATTCACTTCAAGGTGGAGTCCACTGGGACAATATTTGATTATCCTTGAGATAATCCAAAAACTCTTGGCTTTAGTATTCACCACCTTGATCTGATCAAAGTGATTTAATACTTTTCCCAGGTTGTTTCTCAACTTTATTTTTGAATTCTTTGAACCTTTCTATTGACCTCCTAACTTTTTCTTGAGGATCAAGTATGACTTGAATAAATTATGTGGTCCTTAAGGGATTATTTTGTGGAGTAAATTATTATATTAATGTTGGTAAGATTTTATGACATAGATTAATTGAATGGAAGTATTAATGTTGTAAGAATGAATGAAGGGCATTGTTGGAAGTTCACTTAAGGTAATAAGACATAAGGCATTATGCAAGGGGCAAAATGGACATTCCACACTCATTAAGGCTATTAAAAGAAGAAGAAATTATTGTCTTATATTTTTTAAGAAGAAGAAATCGTGGGTGAAGTGAAGAAGAGAAGAAGAGAAGAGAAAAGCTAGGGTTTGAAGATTCTTGAAGAGTTTGAAGAATTTAGAGCTTCAACAAGTAAGTATAAACATTGTTCTTCTTGATTAGATGAATAAAACATGTTTTGATGTTAGTTAAGAGAAGAATATGTGTGGGAAGTTGTTAAGAATGAGTAAATGTATATGTTTAGTTTTTGGGGTAAATGATCAAAGATAGATTTAGATGTATTTGTCAATGATATTGAGTTGAAATGAAGTTGAAAATGAAGTAGAAGTGATGGTTTAGTGTTTAGATGGGTTATATGTGAAATGTGGGAAGTAAAAAGTTGGAAAATGTAGCAAAAATTGTTCCTAGAGTACGTTTCTGTAAAAGTTTGCTGCGGTGAACTTTCCAGCATAGAACGTACTTTGGTATTTTAAATATAACTGTAACATCTCGTTACTGTTAGCAAGGGTATTTTGGTAATTATGGGTCAGACTGATTGGATTTTACTGCATTCATTGACTGAGCATGTTACTGGCCTCTAATTATAGAGGAACAAGTGTATTGCATATGCATTTATACATAGGTACATGCATTCATGATTTTTCGGCACTTAATTGTGAGTAAGAACTGATTGGATTGTGTTAGACCCCGATCCCTTTTTCCTTATTAAATAGGCTTGCAATTTAAATTGTCTCTTGGTTAGTATGAAATTAGGGTTTTTTTTTTTAAGATTTCCTATTGGTTAGGATAAGTTGGAATTTTAGAGCAATAATTAGTAATTGAAGAAATTGAGAGTTAGAATTTATAGCAATAATATTAAAATTCAGGAATTTAGTTAAATTAAATTTTAATTTTGTATTATATTGTCAAAGAATAAGAATTATTAAATTAGGTCATGTTAGGAATAAATTAGAATATGTTTAAATGGTTATAAGGCTTTAGGTTTATTATTAAGTGGGCTAGGGTTTGTATGGAAGATTAAAATAAAAAAAAGGAATGGAGCCTATGGGCTTTTAAGTGGGAGCCCATGAAATTATTAGTGGAAGGAGGGAAAGATGAAAGTTTAAGTTGGAAGGAGGGAAAATGAAATTTGGGAAAGGTTGGAAGGAGGGAAAAGACTTGGGCTTGAAGAATTGGGCATAAGAGTTAGGTTAAAGAGTTAGGTTAAGGAATTAGGTTTAAGTTAAAAGAAGAATTAGGGTTAAAAGAAGAGGGGAAACGAAAATGCAAGGGAGGAGCAAGATGATGTCGTTTTGCATAGGAAGTAAGTTAGAAAGGAGAAAATGTTAGGTCTTTTAACAAGCCATACGAAAGTTACAAAGAGAGGAGAGAATGAGAAGTTTGAAAATCCAAAGAGAAATAGAAGGAGAAGATTCGCCATCCAAGGAGAAGGGAAGAAGAAGGTGTTTCAAGCTTGAGCAAGGTAGATCTCGTGGTTTATGTGAGAACAAGAGGAAGGAAGGAGTAAATTCATCTTTCAAGAAGACGAAATCGTGGGTTTCAAACTAGGTAAGGAGATTTCAAATTTTGACTATTTTTTTAGGATTTCCTCTTTCTTATTTCAAACATATGGTTAGAAGTAGAAGAAGAAGGTAAGAAGAGGAAGAAGAAACAAAAATCAGATTAGGTTTGGTTAGGGTTTCAAATTTTAGAGTGGTTTGTTTGATGTTTTATCTTCTTTCATGTTTTAATGGATGATTGGATGAGGTTTAGTGAAAGAATGAGAAAGGAAAGTGTTTTGTGTAGGTTTCTATAGAAAATAGAAGGGATGTCGTGATGGTTAAATGGCTTTCAAATTTGATTGGTTTTGATATTAGTTTGGTTAATAATGGTGGTTTGAAAGGTATTGGTGAAAGAAAAATGAAAGAAGCAAACTTTAGAAAGTTTTGTTAAAATTCCAGCATGTGTTCATGGCTTAGGATTGAGAAATTTTGGACTTTTAGAGTAGTTTTGATGGGGTTTTATTTGGGATAGCCTAGGAAGGTATAAGAAGGGTTAGGTAAGGTTACGTCGGTTTAATTTTTTAAGTTTCGTTATGTTTGAAAAAATTTCAGCATAGGCGTCATTGAGTTATTGGCCTAATTATGTGTTGATGAAGGGTTGTATGCCTTGGTTAAGGTAAATTAGCGTAATTGGAGATATAAGGAAGATTAGATTAGCTTAAATGTAGGTTTTTCATTTTTTTTATTTAAAATTCCAGCACTTTACTCTTTTCATTAATTAGCCTTATTATGATTTAATTAAGGTCAATTGCGGCGTTTGGATATTGAGGAGAGTCAAAACGATCCATTCGGGGCAAGTTAACCCAATTCCTAGCCATCAAGTCAAGGTGGGTAACTTTTAATCATTAAGTATTGAGCCATGATTTGTGTATTTTTGAACGAATGTGATAGTTTAAGCATGTATTATGTGCCTTTGGATGTATATATGTGTAAAGGTTTATAAAATTGTTTGTTAAATGATAAGGTGTCGAATATGTGAATTTGGAGATTATATACATGTGATTTGTTGAAATGACAAATTGTAGCAAATCCTTCTGGATGATTGCTTAATTAAAATGAGTTGGAATCGTAATTGAAAATGATAAAGTGAGTATGCAATTTAGAATGAATGCCTAAGATGATCATGTATTATTTCGTGGGTTTATAGTGATCCCTCATTTAACAAGTGCGCAAGACTTGTCATAAACCCTTCACTACCGCCCGCTAGTGGCATAGGAGATCCAAATCGGACTCCTCTGTTTCACGGCCACACATGGTCTTTGTCGAACATGTGTAGTACGTCTGTTAGGATCACTCGACCATTTGTGATGTACTTTTGTGATGTTATCGATATTTGGTGATTTTGTAAATGTCCTATTTGTTAGAAAATGAAATTGATGGTTATTGACATGAAATTATCATTATTGATGCATGTGTTGGCTTATGCTTAATTATTAGATTATTACCCACAGAGCCGCCGTGCTCACCCCTCCTTTCCTCCACAAGTTTAGAGCGAGAATCGGATCGCGCGATCGGGAATAAAGGATACTCCGATGCTTTTGTTTTTAAAGTTAAACTTTTATAAAACGATGCTTTGGTTAGCATTTTAGACTTTCTTTTGGAAGTTGATGTATTCGCTAAAATGCTTTTAAAGCATTGTATTTGTGTATTTCATGTAAACTTTTAAGGTTTTGAAGTTTCATTGTATGTTTGTATATGTTTCAGAATGTATGATTATGAGGTTTCATGTTTGAGATTGTAAAAGTAAAGATGGAATGATATGTCTTAAGAAAATTAAATGGATGAATTGTTAGATACCTAGGCTTGCGTTGTTGCCAATTGGAGTTGGGATGGTTTGATTGTTGAGTATGTTTGTGAATTGGAAGATAGAAGTATTCTTATGCAGGTAGGAGTTAGGTTGAAAAGTTTGGCTAGATCAAATTTTAGGGGAGGTGCTGTCCATTTTTTTTTAAAAATGGGCAGCTACCTTGTATTGTGTTTTAGAGTATCTTAGAGTCACATTTTGGAAAAAGGGTATTTCTTAATGTTGATAGAGTTTAGCGAGATCTTGAAAACGGTATCAAATAAGTAAAATTTCGATTTAAAACGAAGAAGTTATGGACGTTTAAAATTCACTGATTACTATTCATATGGTAATTTTTTCTATTCACTTGGTAAGAAAACACTATTCATTTGGTCATATGGAAATGAACTAGATTTCCTACTTTAAGGATTGAGATGACTTTATTTCCTTCCGTCATAAAAGGTGTAAACTATCTTCTAATCTTTCGAACGAAGTACCATAAGTCATTCTTTTGTTTTTGGTATCAAAGGTATGAAATTTCAAATCTTTGATATAAGAATTTGAATTTGGGCTAAAATGTAGGATTTAGTTTTAAATTCGGATTTCAGGTAAAAAGATTATAAATAAATCAAGTTGGTTTTTAAGTAAACCTATAATAATCGTTTTTTTATTTTCTTTGTATCTTTGTCTTTTGACCTTGATTCACATGAGATTTGAAACATTAATTAACTAGCTCAATCTTCTATCCTTTTTGGTAAAATGAGAGTGTCGGGTTTTAGTTGGATTTTAGGGTCGATGAGTGTCGGTTTTGCCCGAAAGGTCGTTTTGTGACCTACAAAGATCCGATTGACGCGTTTTCTGATTTCATTTAACCTAGAGGTCTAGGTTTTTGTAGTAGTTTAAGTATAGGAGCAATGATGGGCCCTAAACTGATCAAAGCTATTGGAAGAGACTTAGGGTCGAGCTTTCCAACTTTATTCGAAAGAAGTGAAAATAAGTCCAGTTTGAGGATTCTTTTGTGGTGAGGAATCGCTTCCTCGTGGGATGCGCGTCCAGATGTCACGCAGGACGTCGGACACGTGTCGCCCCAGGGAGGGGTTCCAACAGATTGTGAACTGACTGGACTGACTGGATTGTAATTGATTGAGGAATTAAGAGTAAGTGAGCTCGAATGACTGATTTAGAATAGTCTAAGAGTGACTGGTAAATCTTAGTGGTTTATAGAAAATTTTCGAAAAATTTGGGAAAAAATACCCGGACCGGAAATTTTGGAGTGACAGACTGATTGACTGTATAGTACCGAAATAATTGTCCAATGGCAAAAGAAATATTAGGGTTATACTGTTAGGGAATTAAAATATTGAGCCATTGAAATTTAGAGACTGAAATTTGGACTGATTTGGAGACTTAGGTCTATATATAGCCTAGGTTTGAGATTTGGGAAAGTTACCTAAGGCATTTCTTCTTCTCCCTTCTCCACGGTGATTTCGATTTCTTCCCTATTGGTGAGTTTCATCGATTCTTCCTTATGGTTTCTTCTCATTGTGCTAGCCTAACTGATTTATTGTGATTGATGAAGGTTGAGAAGGATTGGAGTGAGTTATCGTGGAGTTTGAAAGATTTAGGTTTCTGGCAATTCTTAGAGATTTGTGGATTTGGCGTGATTGGTAAGTGTTTAAGGCTTTAATGTTGTTATTAGTAGTTGTTTTAAGCATTTATGGCATTTATTGGGTTAGATTGAGTGGTTAGAGTGTTAATGGAGGTTTTAAATAGCATTAATGGCGGAAAATCGATCGGAGAAGAAGGTGGCGCTGTCGACGTCATGACGCCTGAGTGCCTCTCGTCTCGCGAATAAATTTAGTGTTGGCGGCGAAGCTGCGCTGTCGTCGGGGCGAAGCGCTGGAGATCGTCATGACGAGCCTTAAAACTTACGTCAGAACGATGGCGGCGAAAGGACGACGCCTGTGGTGAAGCGGTCCGTATCGTCATGACAATGGACGTAGGTCCTGGCGAAGATGGCAATTATGAAGGGATGATTGTTAGTATATTGGGCATAATTTATGGTATAGACCTCCGATTGAGGTGATTCCTGATTCGTTATGAACTAGAGAAAGATGTCTACAATTGAGGATAATTATAGGAATTAGAATTGATTTAAGTGACATTGATTTATAGAGAATAAGGTCGATTATGGTTCATAGTGTGACCTAAATACTGAATTGAGACAATTGGAGTTTAATTGGGATTTTCAATAGAGGTTTTGACCCGATGGATAGGAAATTTCTATGGGGATTATGAATTGAGGAAATTAAACCGAATTATAGGATTGGATCAATTATTGTTGACCAATTGAGCGAAGAGTTAGATTGGGATATAAGAGTTATAAATTGGGTTTTAGCGCCGGGAAAATCGTGAACATGCATTGTACATCATCTCACTGAGACATATGCATTACTGAATGGTTTAATTGAGCATCTAGTAATGGGACTGTATTTTTACTGTTATAGAGGCACCGTTGGATCGTCGTTCCACGGACATTGCTGGAACTTCCAGGCAGTAGCTCGGAAGTTACAAGTGAGTAACCTAGATGGTTTCTCAAATTCCTGATTGTCTAGATGCTTAATGTGAATGACTTGCCAATGTGAACTGTATAACTACTGAAATGTATAAGATTGAACTGTATGATTACTGCAAAGAATATGATCGAATGGTATGCTTACTGAAATGTACGTGATTAAATGGCATGCTTTTACTGAATACGATTGGACCTTTGATATATCTGAGAACTCTTGAATGGTATCGTTCTAATTGCATGCTTTCACCGTATTGGATTGGATTACTATATGACCTTTGAGAAATGCAATCTTGGGCTTTATAGCCATATCCTTTGGATTCTTGAGTATCTTGTATCTTTGGGCTTTTATAGCCAGTATCGCAAATCATTAAACATCGCACCGCATGCATAAATGCATGATCGATAATGGACATGTCCCAAGTTGCTAATATCATGAAAAGAGCCCGAGCTCAAACATTGTCTTGGCGGGCTTAGCCGAGGAGAAAATCCACGAGGCGTCCCTACATTTCTTGGTGAGCACTTGGGCACAATATTGAATAAGCGGAAAGAGTCTCATATGCATTATATACATGGTGATTGAATTGCCAAATTGTGTGACGATTCTTGAGCTGCGTGATGCCATGATTTCTTGTAAATTGTGATGTGACAACGTGAGCATTACATGCTATTGTAAATTGTTACCGATATGTAAATTGTTATATAATCTCGTTAATTGAATATTCTTGTGCCATACATGTCATGCAATTTTCGTAATGCATGATTTAGTGAACCATCGATGATGGTTTCTCCTTGAGTTCGCAAACTCACCCAAAATTGCAACCTATTTTTCAGATGCTAGAGTAGACCCTAGCTCAGGAGATAGCCTTTTCCTACCGTCTGGCGTCTTTGGCGGGGGAAGCGATGGCACACTGTGGCGGTCGGTGGGTTGGATTTTGAGGATGACTTAGGATAGATGTTTGTATCGGTTTCCTTTTGGTTTTGTTTAGGGGTGATAGACTTGTCTATTCATTCTTTGGATGACCGTATGTCAGTTGATATTATGATTTTAAAATTTAGCGGTTTACGATATTGTGTTATGTTATGGTTTTAAATTATTGCGATGCCATGTGGATATTATTGGAAAATATTCTGGTGGTGCACCTTCATCGTGGGATTTGTATCGAGCGACCTTCGAGTTTCCCGATGTGTATCCTACGATGAGGGGGCGCTACAATAACTTTTTGTGTAGTTATCCAAATGAGGTGATTTTTGATTTGGTGTAAACTAGAGACATGAGTATAAAAATTGTATGATGTAATTGAGTTCTAATTTAGTATATAAGGATCCTAATATTTGGATGGAAGTTGATCATAGAATGTTGCTTTAGTATAAGAACTGTAGCGCCCCCTCACCGTAGGGTACCAATCGGGATGCCCGACACGTATCCCACGATAAAGGTGCACCACCAGAACAGTTCCACTAATATCCACATGGCATCGCAATAATTAAATCACAATATATCAGAAATCAGTAGATTAAAAATCCAAAACAATAATCATCTGGTACAGTCATCCAATGGCAGAATAGACAAGTCTATCAGTTCCCTAACAAAACCAAAAAGGAAACTGATACAAGCATCTATCCTAAGTCATCCTCAAAGGTCCAACCCAGATGACCGACCTGTGTGCCATCGCTCTCATTCGCACGCCGCACGGCACTAAAAGACTATCTTCGAGCTAGGAGTCGACTCTATCGATCTTGAAAATATGGTGCAATTTGGGTGAGTTTTATAACTCAAAGGAGAAACCATCATCGATGGTTCACTCAAATCATGACACGCAGATCGCAGACAAAGATAACAAAGAATATTCAAGATAAAGATTATATAACCATTTACAAAGATTATCATATATCAATTACAAAGACTATACAAGTAGTTTGCAAGAATCACATACAATTTATAGTAACACGTAACATTTAGCGATATCATATTGTACAATTTCTGATAATACATAACACACAGTAGCATTTACAGTAATATCACATGCAATTTCCTTATTCACATTTCTTAGTCATTTACAGTCAATTTATATTTTCATTCAGTCATATAAATATGCAATCATACGTGACACTTTCATTTTCTTTTCGTTGTTGTGATCGGCGCCTATCGGTGATCGATAATTAGACGCGTCTAGGGAATAGGAGAGCCCTACGGGTATCAAGTAACTCCCTCGAGCTCGAGGCTCGGTTGATAACGATGTTTCGTTGGGCTTGAAGCCACGATCTGATGGGCTGTGGTATCCGAGCAACTGCGTGGGAGAGCCCTCGGTATGCACCACCTCGGGCAAGCGATACCACGAAATTACGTTGGCTGCTCCGATCCTGACTACCAATTATCGATCATTTAATTATGCATGAATGCATATGTCACATTTCAAATTCCCAAATTTTCATTATTTATGTGTATACAATGCATATGAGACTCTTTTCCAGTTATTGATGTTGTGCCCAAGGCTCGATCGAAGAGCAGATGGGACGCGTCGAGGATAAATCCTCGGGCTATGCCCGTCGATCTGATGTGAGAGCTCGAGGCTCTTTTCGGTGATAATAGCAACTGGGACACGTCCATTATCGATCATGCATTTATGCATGCAATGCGATGTTTAATGATTTGCGATATCGGCTATAAAAGCCCGATATTACAAAGACTCAATAATCGGTGATATGGCTATAAAGCCCGAGATCGCATTTCGGTGTCATATAGTAATCGATCAATCGGTGAAAGCATGCAATTAGAACGTATACCATTCAAGATAGTTCTCGATATTATCTGATGGTCCAACCGTATTCAAGAAAAGCATGCCATTCAATCACGTACATTTCAATAATCATGCAATTCACATTATCAATCCCATGCAAGAAGAGCATGCAATTGGTCACATACATTTCGATAAGCATACCATTCGATCATATTCTTTGCGGTAATCATACAGTTCAATCTTATACATTTGAAGAGTTATACGATTCACATTGGCAAGTCATTCACATTAAGCATCGAGACAATCAGAAATTGAGAAACCATCTAGGTTACTCACCGTTACTTCCGAACTCTTGCTCGAAGTCCCAAAGCAATGTCCGTGGAGCGACGGTCCAACGGTGCCTCTATAACAGTTAAATACAGTCCCATTACTAGATGCTCAATTTAACAATTTAGTGATGCATATAACTCAATGAAATTATGTACAATGCTCATTCACGATTTCTGGTGCTAAAACCCAGTTTCAATATCCTATGCTCAATTTCAACTCTTCACTCAATTGGATCAACACCGATTTGGTTCGATCCTCAATTGAGTTCAATTTTCTCGATTCATATACCTATAACAATTCCATATCCATCAGTCAAATTATCCAGTGAAAATCTCAATTAAAACTCCAATTGTCTCAATTCGGTACTTAGATCACACTATAAACCATAATCTCAAGAATCAGTACCATTTCAATTAAATTCCAACTCTCGATATTTCCTCAATGGTAGACTTCTTTCCCTAGTTCACAGTGAATCGAGAATCACCTCAATCGGAGGTCTACACCATAAGTTATGTCCAATAAACCAATATACATTCAATTAGAAAATTGCCCTTATCGCCACGACCTACGCCCCTTCGTCGCGACGTGGAATGCTCGCTCGTCGCGACGTGGAGATCGTTCGTCGCGTCGCACAAGGCCACGCTCGCCGCGACGTGGAAACCACTCGTTGCGACGTACCAATCCCAACTCGCCGCGACGTCCACCCGGGCTCGTCGCGACTAATAGATTTAATTTAAATCCCATTTACTCGTCATGACGAAGCCTTGACGCTTCATTTCGTCATGACGTGCGATGGTCAATCGTCTTCTCCGATCGATTTCTGCCATTAATACACTTAAAACCTCATTAAACACTTCCATCTACCCATATCAACCCTAATAAATGCCATAAATGCACTAGAAACCATTAATAACCACATTAAACACAAAATACTTACCAAATCACTGAATCGATCGCAAACCCTAAAATCTTTCTCAACACCGTCGATCAACCACTATCTAGCCTCTCTACCATCATCAATCACAATAATTACTCCGAGTTAACACAAGGAGAAGATCCAGTAAGGTAGCAAGCAAAAACTCACACCAAGGAGAAGAGATCGAAGACTCACCGTGGGAGGGAGAAGAAGACATCGATTTTGCCTTAGGCAAAATTTCCCCAAATTTCAACTTAGCTCTATATATATACATAGTCTCCAAATCAGTCCAAATTTTAGTCTCTAAATTTCAATGGCTCAACATTTTAATTCATCTAACAGTATAACTCTAATTTTTCCATCGCCATTGAACCCTTCTTTCAAGATTATCTGATAATCGATTCATCACTCCAAAATTTCGGTCGGGCATTTTCTCCCGAATTTCCCAAAATTTCCTATAAACCACTATCAATTGCCAATCACTCACAAACTATTCCAAATCAGTCATTTGAACCCAATTACTCCCAATTTCTCACTCAATCACATTCCGGTCGATTCGATCGGTTTACAATTCGATCAATTCACAAATCAGTCAATTGATCGGTTCAATTTACAATTAAATACCGAAAAATCATGAATGCATGTACAAGGAATATATGCATATCTGATGAGATCTGTTCCTCTATGATTAGAGGCCAAGAATATACTCGGTCAAGAATCAAGAAGCATCATTCGGTCCCAATATTACCTTAATACCTTGGCGGCGTGTAGCAGGATGTTACAATTCACCCTCCTTATAAAAATTTCGTCCTCGAAATTTCATACCTGATGAATCGGGAGGACGGAGAATTAATCCACTCTTTTCTATTTCGATTCTCACTCATATTCTTATCAATATTCGCAATTCCTTACATTCAATACCGTAAACACATTTATCATTTCTTAACTCATTTCCCAATCCGGTCCATATATTTTAAACCACTTTACCAATCTATTCACATGACGATCCGTAGAGGCCATTTAATAACAATTTAGTTTCCTTATCAATTCGACTCATTGTCATAAAGCGGGATCGCTCAACCCCTATTACAGATTCACTTCACTATCATCATTATCTTAAGTCACTCATAGTCTTCGACTATGTTCGCACAATCTCAATGACTCAAGGATATTAGTCTCACATTTGCCTCGTGATTACATTCATTATTCATTCCCAATTAACTATTCGATTTCACTCTAAACCTTTGATTACTCTTTCGGTACATTCTTGATGAAACACAACACTTCATCGATTCCTTAAAATTCTCTAATATCTCTTTGGCGGTAAAATACATACTTCACAATCTGATCATAAATACCATTTCCTCAAAAGTTGACTTCCATAAAAATTTCCCAATACAGTTTGCAATTTTCTGAATCGCCAATTTGTTTTGCCAGCCCTTTTTATACACAATTTATTTGGAATTCCAATAACTCATATCACTTTTTTTTTTGCCCTTCACCAATTTGTCAATCATCATTTAACAATAACACAGTTATACGCTATTGAATTTCTGCTCAGTCCATTTAATTTCATGCCTACGTTAACTTTGCAACTACTCAGTCATTTAATCTCTTTTGCGAATCAGTCAAATTTCCAAAATATCTCGATCATCATTAATTTGCATATCCATGGATATATCCATAACCTCTCTATACAATTAACACCCTCACGCTTTTTAGGGCACCAAAATTTCAGATAATCAATCACGAGACAGCTTCACTGACGTTATACTAGTCCCCAGATACGATGAATCACATTGCACTATATCAACTAATTGTCTCATAACCTTTACTGGGACATTTCACTAAATATTGCCACATCTCCAATTCAAAACAATATGATTAACACTTAAGTTGAGCAGTTCTCCAAATGTTTTTTCACAATCATCAGTCATACTTTTCACTCATTTCTCCTCAAACCTTTTGTCATTTCTGGATAGATCCAGCACTCAGTTAATTCTCAATAACTTTCTCAGTTTCATTATAACATATTCTGACACATGTTCCTTTATCCAAATTTTCCTTACAGATTCGGTAATCCTATTACACGGTCAGTTCCTTACATTCACATAATGCACATTTCCTCGATATGATTACATCTCTCACACTTGAGTTTTCACTAGAGTCGAGTCTCCCAATAACAACTTTTCATTCATTACAAATTTATCTCAGATTATCCTTTCATTGCTAAATTCTCCAGTTATAATCATCTGTTTGACTCCGGTATCACTACGTGAGCAGGTGACCTCACTACGCCCCTACATTAATCTCGGGCACTCAAAGCTCGCTTGGTCGACTGAACTAGACACTCTATCTGTGCCTTTCCTAATACAACAGTACTTCCTAAAGGAGTACTTACCACTAACTCATCTGATAACCTTTATCTATTCTCATGCAGTCTATATGGTCAATGCAGTGCAATAAAGAAAATAAACAAATCCAATACCCAATAATACATATGCTTCAAAACCAAAATTAGAAGCATACCCGCTATAGCATCCGGGGAAACCTGGGTCTCCTGCTGAGTCATGGCATAGACCCTAGCTTGAGGTTGCTATCTACTGTTCAGACCCTCTGATCTCACTACTGATTCCTCTGCTCAGCCTCGGCCTCGGCCTAGGCCTCTCTATCCAAATCCACCACCACTGCTCTGCTACACCGTGGTACTGCTACCAGATCTTCCAGTCGTAGTAGACTGGGCTCCCATAGTCACTGGGCAGTTCTGGACTAGGTGGTCCATCGAGCCACATCTCAAACAAGCTCCAGACAGCCACCGACACTCTCCACTATGCCTCTTGCCACAATGCTCACATAAAGGAGCAGACTGCCCTGAAGCTCTAGCATTGCTGCCACCACTACCAGTCTGTACAAAACTATCTCTCGGCTCATGACCGGACTGTCTGGCCTCTCCAGCAGATCTAAAGGGCCTGCTATGGCACTTGCTATACCCCCTACGAACATTGTTCTGGCTGTCGCGGGGTCTCTTATTCCTGGTCTCCTGACCAGTCTCAATCACATACATCTCAAGAATCGCATTTCTATCCTCACCTTTGTTGACCTTAGCTCAATAAAATTACCCGTATGTCGACACGCGATCGGGTGCGGATCTTCCAATTGAGTCGCCCTCAAAACACCGACACCGTCACCAGTAATAATCAATGTCGAGGCATAACCCATCGTTCATTAAAGCAGTACCTCATAGTCGGCCACGGTCATCCGTCCTGTCTCGGTTAAGAACTCTTGCATCTTCATTTCCAGATAGACCTTGGGCATGTAATTGTCCCGGAAGGCCCTCAGAAAATCATCCCATGTCAGTGTACAGGGCCTGGTGGTACTGCCCGGAACAGTCCTCCACCATCGATATGCTGGGCCCTGAAGAAGAGACACTGCATAATCAAATCGCTCATCCGGGTCACATTCTATCTGATCGAGGACTCGCTCAGTCCTCTCAAGCCATCCCTCAGCCTCCGCAGGGTCGGTGCTACTATAGAAATCAACCGCCCCCTGCTTGCGCAGTCGATCATATCTTCGTTCCTGTCTCACAAGAACTCGAGGAGGCAACTCCTCTGAATGAGGCATCGGGGACTCCCTACTAGCTCCTACTGATTCCAGGTCAGCTGGTAACTCAACTAGCTCTCCCATTACGGATGACCTAAAACAGACGAGAAATTCCAATCAGTCTTGCTATTCTTTTACAGTGATTCCAACTCAATTTCACTAATCCCAAAAGATGCCAAACCATGCTCTGATACCACTTAATGTAGCGCCCCCTCACCGTAGGGTACCCATTGGGATGCCCGACACGTATCCCACGATAAAGGTGCACCACCAGAACAGTTCCACTAATATCCACATGGCATCGCAATAATTAAATCACAATATATCGTAAATCGAGATTAAAATCCAAAATAATAATCATCGGTACAGTCATCCAATGGCAGAATAGACAAGTCTATCAGTTCCCTAACAAAACGAAAAAGGAAACAGATACAAGCATCTATCCTAAGTCATCCTCAAAGGTCCAACCCAGCTGACCGACCTGTGTGCCATCGCTCTCTCATCTGCACGCCGCTTACGACCTAAAAGACTATCTTCTGAGCTAGGAGTCGACTCTATCAGTCCTGAAAAATATGGTGCAATTTTGGGTGAGTTTTGCGAATTCGGTGAGAAACCATCATCGATGGTTCACCCAAATCATGCATTACGCGTATCGCGTACAACATATGATAATATTTGAGAATAAATATCATATAACCATTTACGGTACTATCATATATCAATTACTGATACTATACTGATAGTTTGCAGTAATCACATACAATTTACAGTAACACGTAACATTTAGCAGTATCATATTGTACAATTTACAGTAACACATAACACACAGTAGCATTTACAGTAATATCACATGCAATTTCCTTATTCACATTTCTCAGTCATTTACAAATCAATTTATATTTTCATTCAGTCATATACATATGCAATGCGCAAGTGACACTTTCATTTTCTTTTCGTTGTTGTGATTGAGCGCTTATCGGTGATCGATAATTAGACGCGTCTAGGAGTAGGAGAGCCTACGGGTATGCACTAACTCCCTCGAGCTCGAGGCTCGGTTCGATATGATGTTTTGTAGGGCTTGAAGCCACGATCTGATGGGCTGTGGTATCCGAAACCTGCGTGGGAAAGCCCTCGGGGTATGCACCACCTCGAAGGCAAGCAATACCACGGAATTACGTTGGCTGCTCCGATCACAACTGCCAATTATCTGATCATTTAATTATGCATGAATGCATATGTCACATTTCAAATTCCCAAATTTTCAGTTATTTATGTGTATACAATGCATATGAGACTCTTTTCCGGTTATTGATGTTGTGCCCAAGTGCTCGATCGAAGCAGTGGGGATGCGTCAGGATAAATCCCCAGGCTATGCCCGTCAATATAGTGAGAGCTCGAGGCTCTTTTCAAATGATAATAGCAACTTGGGACACGTCCATTATCTCGATCATGCATTTATGCATGCAATGCGATGTTTAATGATTTGCGATATCTGGCTATAAAAGAGCGATATTACAATACTCGATAATCGATGATATGGCTATAAAGCCCGAGATTGCATTTCTCGGTGTCATATAGTAATCCAATCCAATACGGTGAAAGCATGCAATTAGAACGTATACCATTCAAGATAGTTCTCGATATTATCTGATGGTCCAATCTGTATCTGAGAAAACATGCCATTCAATCACGTACATTTCGGTAATCATGCAATTCACATTATCCAATCCCATGCAAGAAGAGCATGCAATTCGGTCACATACATTTCAAGAAGCATACCATTCGATCATATTCTTTGCGGTAATCATACGATTCAATCTTATACATTTCAGTAGTTATACAGTTCACATTGGCAAGTCATTCACATTAAGCATCTAGACAATTAGGAATTTGAGAAACCATCTAGGTTACTGACTTGTTACTTCCGAGCTACTGCCTGGAAGTCCCAGCAATGTCCGTGGAGCGACGGTCCAACGGTGCCTCTATAACAATTAAATATAGTCCCATTACTAGATGCTCAATTTAACAGTTTAGTGATGCATATAACTCAATGAAATTATGTACAATGCTCATTCATGATTTCCGGTGCTAAAACCCAGTTTCAATATCCTATGCTCAATTTCAACTCTTCACTCAATTGGATCAACACTAATTTGGTTCAGTCCTCAATTCAGTTCAATTTTCTCGATTCATATACCCTATAATAATTCCATATCCATCAGTCAAATTATCCAGTGAAAATCTCAATTAAAACTCCAATTGTCTCAATTCGGTACTTAGATCACACTATAAACCATAATCTCAAGAATCAGTACCATTTCAATTAAATTCCAACTCTCGATATTTCCTCAATGGTAGACCTCTTTCCCTAGTTCACAGTGAATCGAGAATTACCTCAATCGGAGGTCTACACCATAAGTTATGTCCAATAAACCAATATACATTCAATCAGAAAATTGCCCTTATCGCCGCGACCTACGCCCCTTTGTCGCGACATGGAACGCTCTCTTGTCGCGACATGGAGATCGTTCGTCGCGTCGCACACAGCCACGCTCGCCGCGACGTGGAAACCACTCGTCGCGACGTACCAATCCCAACTCGCTGCGACGTCCACCCGGGCTCGTCGTGACTAATAGATTTAATTTAAATCCCATTTACTGTCATGACGAAGCCTTGGGCTTCAGCTCGTCATGACGTGCGATGGTCCGATCGTCTTCTCGATCGATTTCGCCATTAATACACTTAAAACCTCATTAAACACTTCCATCTACCCATATCAACCCTAATAAATGCCATAAATGCACTAGAAACCATTAATAACCACATTAAACACAAAATACTTACCAAATCATCGAATCGATCGCAAACCCTAAAATCTTTCTCAACTCAAAATCGATCGACCACTATCAAGCCTCTCTACCTTCATCAATCACAATAATTACTCCGAGTTAACACAAGGAGAAGATCCGAGAAGGTAGCAAGCAAAACTCACACCAAGGAGAAGAGATCGAAGACTCTTTGTGGGAGGAGAAGAAGACATCGATTTTGCCTTAGGCAAATTTTCCCCAAATTTCAACTTAGCTCTATATATATACATAGTCTCCAAATCAGTCCAAATTTCAGTCTCTAAATTTTAATGGCTCAACATTTTAATTCATCTAACAGTATAACTCTAATTTTTCCATCGCTATTGAACCCTTCTTTCGAGATTATACTGATAATCGATTACATCACTCCAAAATTTTCTTGGTTGGGCATTTTCTCCGAATTTCCCAAAAATTTCCTATAAACCACTATCAATTGCCAATCACTCACAAACTATTCCAAATCAATCATTTGAACCCAATTACTCCCAATTTCTCACTCAATCACAATCCGATCGATTCGATTAGGTTTACAATTCGATCAATTCATAAATCAGTCAATTCAGTCAGTTCCAATTTACAATTAAATACCGGAAAATCATGAATGCATGTACCAAGGAATATATGCATATATAGTAGATCTGTTCCTCTATGATTAAAGGCCAGTAACATACTTAGTCAGTAAATACAGTAAGCCTATCATTCAGTCCCAATATTACCATAATACCCTTGCTGACGGTAACGGGATGTTACAAGAATAGCCTGAAAATGATTGGGGCATAACTTTTAGAGTACTAAACCAAATTGAATTATTTTGGTGTCATTCGAAATGTATAACAATGAGGAACAATTTTTTAGAAAGAATTGTTGTTGGCCCCTGAATTTTTTTTCGTATTGCATTAAACATGATTTAAATAATTATGAGGGTTGATGGATAAAATTTTAGACCTATTTGCTATGTAAATGTTGGTCGAATTTATTTTATGGTTTGGTTGTATTAAAAATGGTAAGAATGTATAAGGGTATTTTGGTCATGGCACTTAAGGATAGAAGGTCTAAGGTTTAAGTGAAAGGGGCAAGATGGACATTTGATAAGTAAGTAGAAATTAAGAGAAGAGGAAGAAAGAGTTAGAAAAAGAAGAAAATAGAAGAAAGAAAAGAAAAGAAGGAGAAAAGAGGAGAGAGTGTCGATAGCTTGGAGAAAAGAAGAGAAAGAGGGTTTGCTAGCCTAAGCGATTTCAAGCTGGACTCAAGTGCTTAGGGTAAGTTTTGCTTTGTTTACTCTTGTTATGGTTAGATTAAACTTAATGGATGTGGAATGGGTGAGAATCAGTGGTTTTAGGGTTTTCGACAAAAAATGGATAAGTTTCTTTGGGTTTATGATTTTGTGGTTGTTTTTGAAGTGTTAATGGGTTAGAAACGTACTATAAGACATGATCTAAGGTTTAGATGTGCTGCATATGTGATTTTGGGTAAAGATTAAAGTCGGAAAATGCAGAAAAATGGAGTTCGGAGTCGCAACTCCGACCCGCACGTCGCGACGTGCGCTAGAGCACGCCGCTGCGTGCGGAGAAAATGGTGACGCCGCGTGCACAGGGTGCATGTCACGGCGTGCACAATATGATGTGCACGCCCCGGCGCACAAATGTGCACGTCGTAACGTGCGTGTGGCGAGCACATCGCGACGCACACATTTGTGCTCGCTGCGGCGAGCAGGTTCCCCCCAGTCATTCCGAAAAATGATTTTTGATATATTTTTGGGTATATCTTTTGGTTTAGATATCCAAATGAGGTGATTTTTGATTCGTTGGAAAATAGAGTCAAAGTTTTACAAGTTTTATAAAGCACTGAAATTGAAAGTCAGATCATAAGAATCTTAAAGTTTGGTCAGAAGTTGGGTATAGATTCTTGTTTTGTTTGGGGTATAACTTTCAGGTTTTTGAACCAAATTGAATCCTTTTGGAGTCAATAGAAATGTAAGACAATGAGGACTTTTATGGAAAAAGTGACCCGAATGTTTGGATTTTGGCAGAGTTTGGATTTAGTTAGAATTTATCTTAGTGAATGTGTGATTTTTGGGTTCCTAATTTGTATTCCTATTTGAATAGGAATTTTGCATTTGATTAAGGAAATCAAGGAAGGCAAGAGGATCAAGATGAGAGGTATCTTTTAAGCATGTATTCGAGCAAGGATTTCAGGTGGGTTTCATGTTTATGATTTAGTAATGAGCCACTAAAGTTTTCTCCCAAATCAAGAATGATTTCAATTACTTCATAAACATCGTTTTGTTTCTATTGAATGATTTGCAAAATTTCTACATGTTTGACCTATGAACTTTTTCGATGAATTTCAAAATAGAAATGAAAATGCATTGAACATTTTATGTCATGCCTTGGAAAACTTCATGGCATTTTGTATATTCAGAGAAAGAATAGAGCATGAAAAGTATGAAAGCTTTGATAACATGCTTTGAGCATGAAACGAATGGATTATGTGTTTTGTTTGGGTAAGAGAGTTACGAATGGAGTCACGTGCACGTCGACATATAGCCTTCTCCCGGCTGCCCACTTGAGGCCACGAGATCCTTGAGAAATCAGACTCGTTTTGTTTACAGATTTAACTTCGGTTTATCCGGATCGTTTACGAAACTCTCGAGCCATTTGTTTGTGCATTGCATCTATGAATTGTCAAGTATGTGCATAACTTGAGCATTTGATATTGATGATTGATTGAACATATTGTGTTGATTTGATAATATTTTTCACTATGCAATGACACTTTTCAACTATGGGTTTGAACTTAGAACTTCGGATTTGACTGAGAATTTGGGAGTAAAGCGTTTTATGAACTTATTATGATTTTTGTACAACAAATGAACTTTTTGAACAGTTTTGCTTGTTTTTTGTTATAAACCTGTTACCCACGAGCTATAAGCTCACTCCCTTCATTCCCATCCACGGTGATGAGAAGAAGATCGGGTGAAGGAAGTGAAGGTTTCGATTTCTATGTGTGTTTATTGTATTGTTCTCAATTGCATTGGTATTGGAAATTTTAGAATCGATATATTATGGCTTGGTATGCCATGAGAACTTGTAAATTTATTCTTTGATGAAAGTGGATATTGTATGGTTGATAACTAGTGGAAGTTCGCAATTGTGTGTATGCGGACGGATTGAGTAAAATTTAGTTTACTCGAGGGAGCTATGATTATGATATGATTTTGGATTGTAAATTTTGGTTATGCTTGTGTATTTATATACCGCAACGAGATGTGTTATGGAAAAAGGAATGTAGGAATGGCACGAGATTGTAAGCTTCACGATTTACGTGATGTTCGCCAATGTTCGGTTCAACGGACGGATTCCGGAGCAGGATCCAACATTTGTGGTATCGAGCAAGAAGATGAATCGATGAAGGTTAAGGCAACTCCATCGATTCTGGTAAGTATGATGGTGCTTGTTTTGAGGTTGGGTTCCGGAGCGGATCCAACATTTGGGTATCGAGCCAAACATTATGATCTTGCATGGGCGCATGTGTATGGGTTACACGCATAAGTGGTCGTTAGAAGTTTGAGGTGTTAGAATTTGAGGAGCCAGGGTGATTGTTTGACTTGGATTGATAAGAATTTTGATTGATTTTAGTGATGTGTTTAGGAAATTGAGTTGTGAATATCGTGATGAATTGTGATAAAGTAAAGTTTGAAGGATGAGATAACGAATAGAAATATATGTATGGAAGATCGATAGGTTGAATGTGAAATGATGATTGGTCCATCTGTCACGATCTAAGAAAATGGAAAGTTGTGGATAATGAGAAAGGAGAAATAGAGTATAGGTAAGCGGAACAGATAATGACTCAAGGCAATTGTATTGGAGGATTGAACATGACGACAATATTGTACTATTCGAAAGTGATATAGATACGAATGTATTACCATGGATTGTATATATACATGATGAGAGTAGAGTGTACAAGTAGATTGCAATGGAAACATAACGTTGCTATAATCTTCTGACGAAGTGGTTGTTCTCGACGACAAAAGTGATGATCCATGAGAAGAATAAATTAGTGGATTTGAGGTCGAATGTCATTGTGATTATGCATCGATAATTTTGAAATTGATTGAGGATATACATGTGGAAGATGAAATAAAGGCTGAATGGAAAATGAGATAGAAGTGAGGAAGTTGTGACCTTGTATGAGATGAATGAAATGATATATAGTATGGGGACTTCACCTCGTAAAAGGACACGAGGAGTTACGAAAAGATCGGTTGCTGACTCTCTCGACAAGAGAGGAGAATGCTGATGAATCAAGAGCCCAGAAAATGATGAAGCTTCACGTAAGGCAAGGAAGTGAGCCCTACGCAATCAATATGGTAATGGAACCATGATGAAATGATATAGCGTGAGAAACAGTGACTTCTGGAAAAACTAGCATAAAATTTGTGTTAGTATGTTTGATAAGGGCGAACTGTTGTCAAGATCAATGGCGATTAAGGTATCACTTATGTAAGATATGAATTGGTAATTTTAAGAAAGAAATCATGGATAGAATGGCATGACTTTGACAATGCTCATTGACATTTGCGATAGCAAGAATGTTTGTTACTCCTTGAGTTTTGAGTGACTTGAGCAAGTATCACCGTATGAGGATGAGAAAATGGTCTTCTCGAGGGATTAAAGGTAACTGATGATGAGATGATGATAGCACGTGAGTGATAAAGATTTGTATGAATGGTATCTCTTTTGCAAAAGAACTTCATTAAGTTAGAAGATCAGATAGTTTATATGAAGGATGATCAAAGAAAGAGCGGACCAAAAAGGAATATGTAAGGATTCAGAAGCGAGTATTAGAGTCCTATTCCTAGCGGAGACTCACGTAAAGAAGGTAGAAGATACTACTGAGACTGTATGTATTTTTGTTTGATGTCAAGGATCCAACCATGAGGGTGGATTCCTACATTGAGGAAGCACTAATTGCCAATATGAGGAGTATATCATATCGGTTCACGTTATGTTTTGGATCGTATGTTTGGGAAATACAAGTTTATCGATGAAGGTGTGACAAGCACGGAAGCTAAGATTTCAAATAAACTAAAGTGTGTGGAGGAAAGCGGACATCGAATACGTCGATCACGAAATATGAGGAAATCTAAAGAATGGAGAAAATCGGTCAAGAGAGGTAAGACAATTGGGAATTGGAAAATAACAAGAGGTAAGATTTCCTCATTGAGGAATCGATTATTCTGAATGACTAGAACCAATGGTGGACATATGGAGTTTTGAAGATGTTTGGTCAAGTTAGCGAATTCCACGACAATCTATAGGAATGAAGAGTAAAGTGATCAGCGAGGTTTGATGATATGTTAAGTGTATTGAAGAGTGGGAAAAATAGTTTGACTACTTGAGGAAAATGAGAAAAGTATATGAGAGACGAAGGTAAGGAAAAATTTGAGGATCGTAAATATATCATTTGGAATTGGGAATTCAGTAGTATACAATGGTGTTGCATGAGAGATCAGGATAAGATCCACGAAGTAAAATAAATGCGAATTGGATTTGGAGAATGTGATTAGGATTGAGTTTGGATTGTCGGTAGGAAGTCAGGAATTTTGTGATTTGTTTGAGTGGCGTATAGAAGTATTTAAAGTTATTTGCGGGTTTTGGGTTTTGAAATACAGTAGTGATGTTTGTATGATAGTGTATGGATTTGTGTGGTAAATGTCGGTTGGTAAAGAGAGTAATGATAAGATTTTGTATAAGTCATGTGTGAGATTCTTTGGCAAAAGGCATATAAGTTTTGTTATAGATATGTATTGAATAAGGAATTAAGTTATAAATTTGCGTATGATTATGGCTTATGAATTGTGATTGTATATGAATTGGATTAGAGTACGTTAGGAATAAATTAGGAATTTGTATATTAAGTTCGCATGATTTGCAATTGCAGTGATTGCCAAAAGTTGGAGACATTATATATACAAAGAAGATTTTGACTGTGTAAGATGTATAGATCATACAATTAAAGT
The DNA here is from genome assembly GCA_029891385.1 of Erythroxylum novogranatense. Classification (NCBI taxonomy): domain Eukaryota; kingdom Viridiplantae; phylum Streptophyta; class Magnoliopsida; order Malpighiales; family Erythroxylaceae; genus Erythroxylum; species Erythroxylum novogranatense. The sequence continues at coordinate 40,002,110 of CM057234.1, read as the reverse complement.
GCGTATTGAGTTGAAGAAATTGAATGCGAGATGGAGACAATGGATAGAGTTATAGGAAGTTTATGTTGTACAAATGAGTATTCAACAATGGTAAAGCTAGTGTTGTAATCAGACGCGTTGAATAGAGAATTCAAAAGCAGTACAGTATGAATTCAGTTTTAGAGGTTATCAGATCTAGTGCGATAAAGAGTGTTGAACGGAGTTGAATTCGGGCAAAATGAAGTACCCTTAGTCACTGAAGTGGAAGATCGGTTTCGCCATGAACAAAGCTCAAATTAAGGATTCAGAAATTGTGAATCCTTCCAAGAAAGCGAAAATGAATGTGCATTTTGAGCTCGAGTAGGAAAAATGATACTGGGTGATTGAGATAAAAAGTATGCGTACCGGTAAAGATGATTGAGCAAAGAGACTGCCAAAAAAGGGCAAGTGTTGATTTAAGCTTTACGTCCTAGAAGAAATATGTCAAGTGACGGAGAGTTTAAATTGTCGACGGTCTTAACTGTCAAAGATATGTTTGAAGTCTATAGTGTGGAGTTCATGGGAATATGAGACCAATGTGCGATTGAATTGACGTTAAGCATCACGATCGTTGTTATCGTGATTTCAATAGAATCTTGTATGAGGAGTCGATGAGAGAAAGAGCTATCGCATTGTATTATGATGAGTGAGGCCTCATGGTCATTGGAGGCTAAATTTGAGGCGTTATGGACAGGCGAGATTAAGTAATTCAAGAAAGATGGATGAATTACCAGGACATGGAATACGATGAGATAGGCATAAGAGGCAAATGTCTTGATATTAAGGTGATGTGAATTGTCTAGTAAAAGATGATTTGTCTTTGAGGAGATCGCCTTAAAGGGTGTGTGTTTACATGAGGGAAAAGTGTGCTCAAGTTAAGACAAAGAATTGACTAAGCCCGCGATGAAATAGTTAGTGCTACTACTAAAGATGTTTTGGATTCTAAATGTGATGTACGTGAGTATGTTGAAATCTTGATATGATATGGTATTGGTGTTATCGACACGTAAAGTGAGAAAATTGTAAGTACTCGAAGAATGATGAGGAACTAGTTAAGAAAGTGAATGGCCAAATAAAGGGATTGAAGGACCAAGCGAGTCTATTGATCGCGATCAATTGAAAGAAAGTATTCGAGTGACGACGTTAAGCGGGCATCAAGGGAACATCCCGCACTCCTTATTGATCGGATAAAATTTCGAGGACGAAATTCTTTTAAGAGGGGAGAGTTGTTGGCCCTGAATTTTTTTCAGTATTGCATTAAGCATGATTTAAATAATTATGAGGGTTGATGGATAAAATTTTAGACCTATTTGCTATGTAAATGTTGGTCGAATTTATTTTATGGTTTGGTTGTATTCAAAATGGTAAGAATGTATAAGGGTATTTTGGTCATGGCACTTAAGGATAGAAGGTCTAAGGTTTAAGTGAAAGGGGCAAGATGGACATTTGATAAGTAAGTAGAAATTAAGAGAAGAAGAAGAAAGAGTTAGAAAAAGAAGAAAATAGAAGAAAGAAAAGAAAAGAAGGAGAAAAGAGAGGAGAGAGTGTCGTAAGCTTGGAGAAAAGAAGAGAAAGAGGGTTTGCTAGCCTAAGCGATTTCCGACAGTTTCGAAGTACTTCCGGGTAAGTTTTGCTTCGTTTACTCTTGTTATGGTTAGATTAAACTTAAAGGATGTGGAAAGGGTAAGAATCGGTGGTTTTAGGGTTTTCGACGAAAAATGGATAAGTTTCTTTGGGTTTATGATTTTGTGGTTGTTTTTGAAGTGTTAATGGGTTAGAAATGTACTATAAGACATGATCTAAGGTTTAGATGTGTTGCATCTGTGATTTTGGGTAAAGATTAAAGTCGGAAAATGCAGAAAAATGGAGTTCGGAGTCGCAACTCCGACCCGCACGTCATGACGTCTTAGCTAGAACACGCCTTGTGGCGTCATGGAGAAAATAGTGACACAGCGTGCACGAGGTGCGCGTCGCGGCACTAAATGTGTGCGTCGCGACGTGCGTGTGGCGAGCTGCGTCGCGATGCACACATTGTGCTTTCGCCATGTGGCGTCCCTTCACCTTGCGAGCCCCCATCCTTCCGAAAATGATTTTGATATATTTTTGGGTATATCTTTTGGTGTAGATATCCAAATGAGGTGATTTTTGATTCGTTGGAAAATAGAGTCAAAGTTCTACAAGTTTTATAAAGCACTAAAATTGAAAGTCAGATTATAAGAATCTTAAAGTTTGGTCAGAAGTTGGGTATAGATTCTTGTTTTGTTTGGGGTATAACTTTCGGGTTTTTGAACCAAAGTGAATGCTTTTGGAGTCAATAGAAATGTAAGACATTGAGGACTTTTATGGAAAAAGTGACCCGAATATTTGGATTTTGGCAGAGTTTGGGTTTAGTTAGAATTTATCTTAGTGAATGTGTGATTTTTGGGTTCCTAATTTGTATTCCTATTTGAATAGGAATTTTGCATTTGATTAAGGAAATCAAGGAAGGCAAGAGGATCAAGATGAGAGGTATCTTTTAAGCATGTATTTGAACAAGGATTTCAGGTGGGTTTCATGTTTATGATTTAGTAATGAGCCACTAAAGTTTTCTCCCAAATCAAGAATGATTTCAATTACTTCATAAATATCGTTTTGTTTCTATTGAATGATTTGCAAAATTTCTACATGTTTCAGCCTATGAACTTTTCTGATGAATTTCAAAATAGAAATGAAAATGCATTGAACATTTTATGTCATGCCTTGGAAAACTTCATGGCATTTTGTATATTCGGAAAAGAAAAAATAGAGCATGAAAAGTATGAAAGCTTTGATAACATGCTTTGAGCATGAAACGAATGGATTATGTGCTTTGTTTGGGTAAGAGAGTTACGGATGGAGTCACGTGCACATCGATATATAGCCTTCTCCCGGCTGCCCGCTTGAGGCCACGAGATCCTTGAGAAATCGGACTCGTTTTATTCTGATTTAACCCGGTTTATCCGGATCGTTACTGTAACTCTCGAGCCATTTTTTTGTGCATTGCATCTATGAATTGTCAAGTATGTGCATAACTTGAGCATTTGATATTGATGATTGATTGAACATATTGTGTTGATGTGATAATATTTTTCGCTATGCAATGACACTTTTCAACTATGGGTTTGAACTCAGAACTTCGGATTTGACTGAGAATTTGGGAGTAAAGCGTTTTATGAACTTATTATGATTTTTATACAACAAATGAACTTTTTGAACGATTTTGCTTGCTTTTCGTTATAAACCTGTTACCTACGAGCTATAAGCTCACCCCCCTTCATTCTCATCCACAGGTGATGAGAAGAAGATCGGGTGAAGGGAAGTGAAGGTTTCGATTTCTATGTGTGTTTATTGTATTGTTCTCAATTGCATTGGTATTGGAAATTTTAGAATCGATATATTGTTGCTTGGTATGCCATGAGAACTTGTAAATTTATTCTTTGATGAAAGTGGATATTGTATGGTTGATAACTAGTGGAAGTTCGCAATTGTGTGCGGACGGATTGAGTAAGAATTTAGTTTACTCGAGGGAGCTATGATTATGATATGATTTTTGGATTGTAAATTTTGGTTATGCATATGTATTTATATACCGCAACGAGATGTGTTATGGAAAAAGGAATGTAGGAATGGCACGAGATTGTAAGCTTCACGATTTCTATGATGTTCGCTAATGTTTTGGTTCAACGGACGGATTCCGGGAACAGGATCCAACATTTGTGGTATCAGAGCAAGAAGATGAATCGATGAAGGTTAAGGCAACTCCATCGGATTACAGGTAAGTATGATGGTACTGTTTCGAGGTTGGGTTCCGGGAACGGGATCCAACAAGTGTTATCAAATTTTGTCATTTACTTGATCAAAATGATCACGAAAAATTGACCCAAAGGTTAGAACTTTTAGAAGAGTTTGAGTGATTAAAATTTATCTTAGAGAATACGATATATATGGGTCCTCCAATTGTATTCAGATTAAATGGGAATGTTTGTCATTGATAAAGGGACTCAAGGAAGGCATGAGGAGCAAAGGGTGATGTTGGACCAATGGTGGTTGACAAATTAAATCCTTTTATGTTTTGATAATAATAAAATATCTAGAATTAGTTAAGAAATTATTTCAGGTATTATTCAATGAAAGAATCGTGCAAATCAAGATGAGTAAGTGTTTAATTATTGAAGAATCAATAAAGGAGGTTCCTTATAAGGAAAATGGCTTGAAACATGAGGATTATAGAAGATCTAGATGGATGTTACCGTTGAAGACAAAACAAGTCGACCTGCATATCATAACTCGACTTATATATGAAGATATATCAACACAAGTCGACTTACATAACACAAGTCGACTTATCGAGGACGACAAGTCGACTTACACATAGACAAGTCAACTTATTGGAGGCGGAGTTACAATTTTACGTAAATGGTTGAAACAAGTTGACTTATTCATTCGACAAGTCGACTTATGAATGCACCAAATCAGCTCCAACGGTCCAATTAGCTAAAAATGGAATGGAGATTATCAAGGAACGGTAATAACAATCAAAGCAACGGCTAGAAGAGCTCCAACAACTATATTTCTTTGAGTATAAATAGAGGATGATGGAAGAAGAGTATACACAAGTTCTACAAGCCTAAATACTCTTCTATTACTCCAAATTGCTCTTTATTGCTCTCATTTTGTTACACTATTATATTGAGCACTTGTTCTTCAATCTTTGCAATATTTCTTTTACAATTTGTGTGACGAGTGGAAGGTCACGTGTGAGGTTGGATTTGTGTCGGAAGACAAATCGTTTGTAAGGTAGCTTGAGTCGGAATTCAAGTGGCATTGTAAAAAGTTCACACTCAACTACAAAGTGTGCAATAAAGTGATTGGCAAAATCCTAAGTGGGAGCTTAGGTAGAGGACGTAGGTCTTAGCACCGAACCTCTATAAAAACAGTGTTTGATCTTCTTCCCTACTCTGTTAATTTAAATTTATTTAAATTTTTTGTGTGTGAATTAACTTCTGATTTTATTGTAGAAAATTTACAAAAAGATTAAGGATCTATTCAACCCCCCCTTCTAGATCACTTACAATTGGTATCAGAGCAGAAGTATCCAGGGATGACACATAATAACCTAGCGGAAGAAGGTAACACAAGCAACCGCCCTCCTTTATTTAATGGTACTAATTATTCTTCTTGGAAAAATCCTATGAAGTATCACATCATAAGCGAAGGATTGGAATATTGGAAGATAATTATCTTCGATCCACAACCACCGTTAAAAGAAAATGGTGATTTAAAAATGGAGCTTGAATACGATGACAATGACTGGAGACAAGCTTACATCAATGCAAAAGCTATGAAGCTAATTTACTGCGCTCTCACGGTTGAGGAAAGAAACCGAGTTAACTCGTGTACCAGCGCCAAAGAAATGTGAGAGAGACTTCGTATCACCCATGAAGGAACCAACCAAGTCCGAGAGAAAAAAGATCAACATGCTGCTTCATGACTATGAAATGTTTGTCATGAAAGAAGGTGAGTCTATTTCCACTATGCTTGATTGTTTTGCAGAAATCATAAATGGTTTAGGCAACCTTGGAAAGCATATGACGGACAGCGAGAAGGTAAAGAAAATTCTTCGCTCACTACCAAAGGAATGGGACTCACAAGTCACCGCTATTATGGAGTCCAAAGATCTCAATCATCTGGAATTCAACGCCTTGGTGGGATCACTTATCAAATATGAGATTATTCTCAAATCCAGAGGAGGTAGAGGTAAGCCACAAAAATCTATTGCTTTAAAAGCTAATACTTCTTCTGTTGATGAAAGTGATGAAGAAATAGATGAAGAGGAGGAAGACGAAAGGATAGCAATGTATGCTAGAAATTTGAGAAAATTCAAAGGACTTCTCAAAAATCGTAGGAAGGAATTAAATGGTGGAAGAAATGGAGAAAAGAAAAAATTTGCATTTGAAAGAAAATCCAAGGGCTATGACGAAAAGAAAGGCAATGAAGAATGTTGGAGATGTGGAAAATGGGGACATCTCGCAAGGGAATGCAAAAACTCATCCTCCACATCAAACTTCCAAAAAAATGACAAATACGAAAAAGGAAAAAGGAAAACTAGCTTGGTGGCAACTTGGAGTGATGATGAAGAAGCATACCAAAGCGATGAAGAAAACAACTTGGCACTTATGGCAAAAAGTTCATCAAGTGATGATGATATTGAGGTAACTTTCAATGACCAAGATCTAAGAGATTCCTTTGATGCTTTACAAGCTGATTTTGAAGAAGCTATTGAGATTAACAAAAAATTAAGAAAGAAAATACGAGAGTTAGTTGCTGAAAATAGTGTTTTACATGAAACTATTGATGATTTAGATAGTCCAAAGGAAGATCATTATGCCTACCTTGTTGAAAAAGAAAAACTTATTTGTGAGCTTGATAGACTTAGAAAAGAATTTTCGTACGTGGTTGGAAAATTTGTGAATGGAAACGAAGCGTTTGAAAAATTGTTATCGTTGCAAAGATATTCAATTTCTAAACATGGATTAGGATATGATCCTTTTGATAGAGATTGTTCGTTGATTTCCAAATTTACTAAGGATGGAAAAATCGCTAAATGCTTGAAAGATGGCCACATAGAAATTGCTTGTAAGAGTACTAGAAGATGTGTTAAGGTTAAGAAAATTTGGGTTATTAAAGGCACAACACCACCTAATGTGGTTTATATGGCTAACCAAAATGGACCCAAAATGGCTTGGGTACCTATAAGAAGAAAGAACGTTGATATTGTAGGTACAAACATGGGATGAAAGGCCGTCAAGCACTTGGTACATCGATAGCGGATGTTCAAGACACATGAGTGGAGACAAGAACCTTTTTGCGAAAATCAAACCAAAGAATCAAGGTTATGTCACTTTCGGAGACAACAACAAAGGTAAGGTCATTGGAATTGGTAAAGTGGGTAAGGAACCTTTACCAACCATTGACAATGTGTTGCTTGTTGATGGGTTGAAACATAATTTGTTAAGTGTCTCTCAACTTTGCGATATGAATTTTAATGTAAGTTTTGAATCATCACATTGCATGGTTAAGAAGGATGGTCATGTAGCTTTCATTGGTTTAAGACATGGAAATACATACATTGTTGATTTACATGATGATAGTTCGTTTAATGAAAAGTGTTTAGTGACATTAGAAGAAAATGCATTTTTATGACATAGAAAATTAGGACATGCACCTTTGCCTCTAATTTCTAAGCTTTCGAAAAATGACATTGTAAGAGGTTTGCCTAAAATAAAATTTGTCAAAGATCACTTGTGTGAATCGTGTTTAAAAGGAAAACATGTTAGAGAATCTTTCAAACCAAAGAAAGAAATTTGCACATCTAGAATTCTTGAACTTATTCTTATGGATTTAATTGGGCCATCTAGACATGCTAGTCTTAGTGGTAAATTATACATCCTTGTGATTGTGGATGACTTTTCTAGATTTACTTGGGTGAGATTCCTTGCTAATAAAAGTGATGCTTTTAACGAATTTACCAAATGGTGTAGATTGGTTCAAAATGAGAAAAATCTGTCAATTGTTGCAATTAGAACCGATCATGGAGGTGAATTTGAATGTGAACCATTCGAAAGTCTTTGTGTCAAATACGGAATGGAGCACAACTTCTCAACACAAAGGACTCCGCAACAAAATGGCGTAGTAGAAAGGAAGAATCGTTCTCTTGAAGAAATGAGCAGAACTATGTTAAATGAGTACAATCTTCCTAAAACATTTTGGGCGGAAGCGGTCAATACAGCATGCTATGTCATCAATAGGGTGCATTTACGAAGAGACAAAAATAAGACACCCTACGAGCTTTGGAAAGGTAAGAAACCCAATATTTCTTATTTTCATCCATTTGTTTGTAAAGTCTTTATTCATAATAATGGAAAGAACAATTTAGAAAAATTTGATTCAAAATCTGATGTTGGTGTGTTTATTGGATATTCTCAAACTAGTAAGGCTTTTAGAGTTTATAATAATAGGACTAAATGTGTTGAAGAAAGTATTCATGTTAAATTTGATGATATGATTTCACCCCTGAGAAAGGTTTGTTTTGATGATGATGCAGGAAGTTCAGGTAATAAAATTGAAGAAATCGAGTCCAAGATTGAGAAATTGAAGTTAGATGAAGAAAATCATGTGCCCAATATTAAATCGTGGGCAAAAGCAAAGAACCATCCTATGGAGCAAGTCATTGGTGATTTAAATGATGGTGTGAGAACCAGGAGAAATATCTATGAGAATATGAGCAATTCAGCCTTCATCTCCTTAGTAGAACCAAAATATAGAAGAAGCTCTTAAAGATGGCGGCTATTAGCTATGCAGGAAGAGCTTAATCAATTCAAGCGGAATGATGTTTGGGACTTGGTAGCTCCACCAAAGGAAAATACTATTATTGGAGTCAAGTGGGTAAATCGAATTAAATATGATGAGAATGGTGAGGCGATTAAAAATAAATCAAGGTTAGTGGCTCAAGGATTCCATCAAGAAGAAGGCCTTGATTACAATGAGACATATGCTCCTGTGGCTCGATTGGAGGCAATTAGGCTATTATGTGCATTTGCGTCTCATAAAAGGATCAAATTAAATCAAATGGACGTCAAAAGCGCATTTCTCAATGGATACATTCAAGAGGAAGTCTACGTCAATCAACCACCGGGATTTGAAGATCACGAGCATCCAGATTATGTTTACAAACTCAAGAAGGCACTCTATGGACTGAAGCAAGCACCTAGAGCATGGTATGAAATGTTAAGTACTTTTCTAACTCAACATGGGTACGTTCATGGTAAGATCGATAATACTTTATTCATTAAACATGTTGACAATGGTATGCTTATTTGTCAAATTTATGTTGATGATATTGTGTTTGGTGCCACTAATGAATTTTTGTGTAAGAAATTTAGTGATTTAATGCAAGGCGAATTTGAAATGAGTATGATGGGGGAACTCAAGTTCTTTCTTGGATTGCAAATCAAGCAACACAAAAATGGTATTTCCATCCACCAATCGAAGTATACCAAGGAACTTCTTAAGAAGTTTAAAATGGATGGATGCAAAGTGGCAGCAACACCTATGGCAACGAATCTGGTCTTGGAGAAACATGAACATGAAGAAGATGTTGATCAAAAAATCTATAGAGGTATGATCGGCTCTCTTTTGTATTTAACTGCTTCTAGACCTGACATCATGTTTGCCACATGTCTTTGTGCTAGATTTCAATCTTGCCCCAAGAATTCTCATTTGAGTTATTGCAAAAGAATATTTAGATACTTGAGTAGAACTGTCAATCATGGTTTATGGTATCCCAGTTGTGAATCCTTTGATTTGTATGCATATAGTGATGCTGATCATGGTGGTTGTAGAATTGATAGAAAAAGTGCTAGTGGAGTATGCCATTTTTTAGGTTCATCTTTGATATCTTGGGCTAGTAAAAAGCAAGTAAGTGTAGCTATTTCCACTGCTGAATCTGAATATGTAGCAGCTGGGAGTCCATGTGCTCAAGTTCTTTGGATTAAACATCAATTGCTTGATTATGGTATTATGGTTAAAAATATTCCTATTTATTGTGATAATACCAGTGCAATTTGCTTAAGTAAAAATCCAATTCTGCATAGTAGAACAAAGCATATAGAAATCAGACATCATTTTATTCGTGATCATTGTCTAAAAGGTGACATTTTCTTGAAGCATGTATCAACTAGTGATCAATTGGCTGACATTTTTACTAAACCTCTTAAGGAGGAAGTTTTTGTGAACATTAAATTGAGACTAGGCATGTGTGATTTAAATTCCTTTGGTTGAATCTATTTTGGCTACATTCAAATATCAAATGGTCAAATTATGAGGCAAATGGGCAATCACATATGAAGATACATTCATCGTGTTTGCATACTTGGGATGAAAGGAGACTTATTCGGAGTATTGGACACATTTATGACCTTTAGCAAGTCGACTTATGATGTTTCTTAGTGTTTGGGAAATACAGATATTTGAGGATAAGTCGACTTATGAGGTATATAAGTTGACTTATGCAAGTCGATAAGTCGACTTATGAGGGAGATAAGTCGACTTATGGTCGAACGGAGATTTAAATCCCTCTTCTTCCCTTTCTTCTCCGCAGACATCTTCTCACAAAAAACCTAGACATTTTCTCCCACAACTCGACTTACTCTCTTCAATCTCTTCAAATCCTACCTACCCATAGATTTTTGACCATCATCAACACTAAACCCACTCATTTTACCTCTACAATCAACCTTCTTTTTCAAAACCCTCTTTCAAAATCCTAACCTGCGTTTTTCCTCTTCTCTCTACAAATCCATGGCTCCTCGAAAATCTTCTCAAAAGGGCAAAGAACCAGCTCAATCTCAAGGTCCCCACGTTCATAATAGACCAAGAGTTCGGGGGTCTTCATCAAGGGGAGATGCTGCAAGGGAGGATGACGCGATTGAACCGAGATTTGTCTCGAGGGATGCTCAAACATTGTATTATAAGGTACTTAAAGATGAAGTTTTGATTCCCTCCATGAGATTTGATTGGGTTGAGTTAGATAGTAGCGAGTTCTCAGATGTGTTTACTGAAATTACTAACCTTGGGCTGAGAGATTTCTTGGGTTTTCATATTGATATTTATGAAGACATAGTACGGGAATTCTATGTGAATCTGGTTGTGATGGGCAGTAATGTTGAGGATGGAGTTACTCTGTCTTCCAAAATTAACGGGAGAGCTATTTATCTGACTGAATCAGATTTGTGTACCTTGTTTTATTTGCCTAGAGGAGGAGTTAGGCCTAGAGCTTCTCTTACTGATTTTGAGATTTTGAGGAATGCTGAGGGTGATACTGATGAGGAAGCTGAAGAGAATTTCAGCTATACTGAGGAAAAAGGGGCTGATCTGTTAGTTCGGTTATGTTCCGATCATTCCCCTCCCTTTGAGGCTATGGATCTACTGTTAAATTATCGATTACTGCATTATGCGATTAACAGGGTTGTGTTCCCAAAGAAAGCTAGCAATAATCAGATCACTGCTTTGGATAAGGAGATTCTTTGGCACTTAGAGGAAGGGAGGAAAATAAACTTTCCGAGCTTAGTTATCCAAATGATGAGGAAAAAGGCAACTCTTTTGAGGACAATGAAAGGAAACCAGTCCGGCATAAAGGAATGCCTTATGCTGCTTTGATTACCCACATCTCTCAAGTAAAAAGATGCAATCTGGATTCTTTTACAAGTTTTCCTTATCCTCAAAGTTGGAGATTCACGCCTTATAACTTAAGGAGCATGAAGTTGGTTAGAACAGTTGAAAAAGGGTGGGTCTATTCCTATCATGTTGAGAAGCTTGGGTTGACTTTAGTAGGTGAGCAAGTCCCTTCGAGGAAACGATCTAAGAGGACAACATATCGTCCTAGTAGCTCAAGGCAAAGTAATGTGGAAAGAAGTGAAGTATCCCAAGCTGATATTCAGGAAATTCGAGATCAGTTGGATGAAATAAATGAGCGACATGATGATCAACAAGATATGCTTATAAGGATGGAAAGAAAAATTGAAGAGCAACGCAGCATGCTTACCCGCTTAGAGAAGAACATCAAGAAGATTTTTGACAAGTTAGGGTGTAGGCGTGATGATTCTTCGACATGATGTGTATTGCATTGAGCCTTGACCAACATTTCTACTTCTGTTTTATGTGTTTTGCGTTTGTGTTGGTTTGATATATTTTGTAATGACTTTTGATATTGTTTGTGTTTGATGCTATGCTTATTCATACACTTCATTAATCTTCATTTGAGTCTATTTTTCCTATTGATTTTTTATTATGACAAAAAGGGGGAGTACAATTGGAAATTGATATTTGATTAAGGGGGAGACAAGTTATTTCATTGATTTGCAATTATGTTGATCTCTATTTTTATCCTTGGTTTATTAATTAAGGGGGAGACAAACTAACCATCAAGACAAGGGATTAAAATCCTTGATCAAGTTTTATGTCTTTCACATTTCTTTTCAATTTCTAAATATTTTGTCATTATCAAAAAGGGGGAGATTGTTGGACTAATGGTGGTTGACAAATTAAATCCCTTTATATTTTGATAATAATAAAATATCTAGAATTAGTTAAGAAATTATTTAAGGTATTATTCAATGAAAGAATCGTGCAAATCAAGATGAGTAAGTGTTTAATTATTGAAGAATCAAGAAAGGAGGTTCCTTATAAGGAAAATGGCTTGAAACATGAGGATTATAGAAGATCTAGATGGATGTTACCGTTGAAGACAAAACAATTCGACCTGCATATCATAACTCGACTTATATATGAAGATATATCAACATAAGTCGACTTACATAACACAAGTCGACTTATCGAGGACGACAAGTCGACTTACATAGCACAAGTCGACTTATTAAAGAGCGGAGTTACAATTTTTACGTAAATGGTTGAAACAAGTCGACTTATTCATTCGACAAGTCGACTTATGAATGCACCAAATCAGCTCCAACGGTCCAATTAGCTAAAAATGGAATGGAGATTATCAAGGAACGGTAATAACAATCAAAGCAACGGCTAGAAGAGCTCCAACAGCTATATTTCTTTGAGTATAAATAGAGGATGATGGAAGAAGAGTATACACAAGTTCTACAAGCCTAAATACTCTTCTATTACTCCAAATTGCTCTTTATTGCTCTCATTTTGTTACACTATTATATTGAGCACTTGTTCTTCAATCTTTGTTATATTTCTTTTACAATTTGAGTGACGAGTGGAAGGTCACGTGTGAGGTTGGATTTTTGTCGGTAGACAAATTGTTTGTAAGGTAGCTTTAGCCGGAATTCAAGTGGCATTGTAAAAAGTTCACACTCAACTACAAAGTGTGCAATAAAGTGATTGGCAAAATCCTAAGTGGGAGCTTAGGTAGAGGACGTAGGTCTTAGCACCGAACCTCTATAAAAACAGTGTTTGATCTTCTTCCCTACTCTGTTAATTTAAATTTATTTAAATTGTTTGTGTGTGAATTAACTTCTGATTTTATTGTAGAAAATTTACAAAAAGATTAAGGATCTATTCAACCCCCCCTTCTAGATCACTTACAGGTGAGGCACCTTTGAACAATTCCTTAAGTAAGGAAATCAAGGTGGGTTTCATGTTTATAATAGAAGTAATGAGCCTTAAATGTTTTCTATTAAATCAAGAGAAGAAAATGATTTCAAATTGCTTCATAATTGTTGCATCTATTGCTTTTAAATGATTTGAGGAATCTCTATATATTCGATATATGAATTTTGTTGATGAATTTTGAAATAAAGATGGAAATGCATTGAAACATTTTATATTATGCCTTCAAAAATGTCATGGCATTTTGTATATTGGAAAAAGAAGAAAAAGTATGGGAATGTTAACATGTGAATGATTATGTATAGATGATGTTGAGTTGAAAATTTGATATACTTGAGGAAGTTATCAATTTGAGATTATTATTTTGATTATGAATTGTTGTTACATATATATAAGAGAGACATGTTATGGCAAAGAGATATAGGATTTTTGTGAAGGATGAGAATTAGTTGTAAGAAATGAATTAAATGAAAAGAGATTGGGGAGTATGATGAGATAATATTGATTTGTTATGAAATGATGATGCTTTTGAGGGAGTGATTTTGGGACAATGTAAATTGAAAGAAAGGTTAGGAAAGATGGTATTTTAAGGTAAGGGGGTTTCGTTGCGGCGAAATCATAAAGGTCGTCGATGCGAAAATAACATTGTAGGTTCATCACGACGAAAATTAACTTTCTCACCGTGGTGTATTTATCCTAAGAGGAGCGGGAGGAAAAATTTTGGACCTTCTCCACGACAAAGTCAAGAGTTCGCCGCGGCAAACTTTTGCTGAAAGGTTTCCACATAAGTGCTTGTTCGTTCACCACGACGAAACATGAAGTTTGTCGTGGTGAACTTCTAGACCCAGTACCTAAACTTTTATGGTTTCATGAATTAAGAGTAGGACTCCAGAAACAAGGCCCACAGGTTATGGTATCGAAGCATGAAGATGAATCGATAATAGTTCAGGTGTTTTAATTGAAAACAACCCAAGTCTTATGATATTCTGCAAGTGTTGGACTTCGAAAACAGAGTCCAATACTTTCAAAGGCTTTAAATGTGTATCTTATAAGATACACATACCTATATTGAGAATGATCATCGATAAAGTTAATGAAGTATCCAAAACCTCCTTTGGCATGTATGGACATTAGACCACATACATCAGTATGTATTAGGTTTAAAAGTCATAAGATGCCTTCTTTTGCTTCAAAGACTCCATTTAGGCCTTACAGTTTCTCTTTCAGTGGCCATCCTTGCCACAGTGGAAGCAATTTCCTTTCGAGGCAGTCTTCTTTTCTTTCTTGACACCTCCTTTAGCCTTGTGGACTTCTTCTTCTTTTGGCTTTATTTCTTAAAGCCAGAAGAGTCCACTAGCATCATAACCTAGTCCTTGTGGATAGATAACTCAACTGCTTTGAGCATATTGACCAACTCAGAAATTGTGCTGGATATATTGTTCATTCGATAGTTAAGCACAAATTGTGAGTAACCATTAGTTAGACTTATCAAAATTAAGTTAATACTTAATTCGTGATCTAAAAGAAAACCCAAGGAGGACAATTGCTTGATGTAGCCATTCATCTTTAGTGCATATTGCACTGGAGATGTCCCCTTAACCATCTTAGAATGGATGAGCAATCGTGAAGTCTCAAATCTTTCAAACCTTGCTTACTCATCAAAGAGCTCCCTGAGATGATAGACTATGGTATAAGCATCCATAGCCTCATGTTGATTTTACAACTCTGGTGACATAGTGGTTAGCATAATATAACTATCCATCTCACTATCATCGAGATGCTTCTTATATTCCATTTGATCATCATTAGAGGCATCAGCAGTTGGGGATCAAGAAGTGGTTCTTCTAAGACATAACCAATTTTCTTCAACTTGAGAACTATTCTCAAGTTCCTAAGCCAGTCAAGGAAGTTTGTCCAGTCAACTTGTTAGCTTCCATCAATGATCTTAGATTCACACCAGTGTTTATGGTGTTGACTAGGGCAATAGCAACCTATTGTCAAAGAGAGAAAAATTAGAATGTACTTAAATGCAAGTTTATAAGGACTTTAATAACACGCATTATGACTCCCACTAATTTTCACAAATTCATAACCCTTAATATAAATTCGAGAGAACTCACAGAGAAATTCTCCTAGGGGGTCGATATCTAATATCCCTAAGAATGACCTTATGTTTGTCCAACAAGTCACCTTAGTTTAACCATAGGTATCGATCATACCAATTGCATCTCTAGTGCAACTATCGAATCTAGTGCTATTAACTGTTGATGTGTGCACACTTATTAGGCTATTAACTTTTGACACATGTACATCTAATGTACATTACCCAACTTCACCTCTATCCACCTTGACCTTAGGTTTGCCTAACAAACCAACGCTTCTAATTAAAACTGACCTCATTAATCATGAAATCCTATTTCGATGGTTTAAACATATCCGTGTAAAGCAGACTTGGGCTTGCCCAATAACCTTAACTTTAAAAGGACTCTGGTTTATGCCATATTAAAGGAAGGTGTTATTTTTAAAATTTTAAGTGAGAGGTTTGACTAAGGTCTCATCTAACTTAGATGGTCTTATACATATAACTCATATATAGTTACTATAACTACATGATATGATATGGACTACCTAATCAAATTAGGCTCAAGCCCATAACCATCATGCAAGCCCACATATTCTCCTAACCATGCATTCTCTAATGCATATATGTAAAAACATCATTTTGGTTATGACATCTTATGGATCCTAACATGAAAGGCCCAATCCAATACTTGGATCTAAGCCCAATCCAACACTTAAATTACTATCTTCCTCTTTCTAACTTGGCTAAAATTACTATTATTAAGTCAAGAAGACTTCTCTTCTATTAATTTTGATGACAATCAAATAATAATAATCTTAGAAGTGTGTGAATTGTTTGATGAGTTTGTTAAGTGCGCAGAAAAATATAAGTGACACAAATCGTCAACTTAAGATGATGCATTGTAGCGCCCCCTTACCGTAGAGTATACACCGAGACGCCCGTAGGTCGTACCGATGCATAACCTACGATGAGGGTGCACTACGCTACGATCAATTCTATAAACCTCATGGCATCGATATAACAAAGCAGTAAGATCACATTCACTAAATTTTAAAACCAACATATATTCTTCATTTCATTGCTGAAAAACCATAAGTGCATAATTATGTCATAATTACAACTGTACAGATCCAAAAGAACTAACACAAATCCTAGATAGGTCATCCACAAAATATCCCAAAAGATCCCAACTGACTGACCTGTGGGCCATGCTCCCCTCGCCGGCACACACACAGCAGGAAAAGTCTCGCTATCTGGAGTAGGAGTCACTAACGTTGTCCTGAAAAATAGTTGCAATTTTGGGTGAGTTTGCGAACTCAATGAGTAACCATCATCGATGGTTCACTCAATTCATACATTACGCAGAAATTGCGTACAGAACAACACAATATCACATTCAGAATCACAATCATAATTTTACCACACAACTATCACACATGTACCTTTAGCCCATTTCAAACTCACAGCACAATCACACACCAATGCATGATGATTTCCATTTCCTTTTTAGTGTTGTGACTAAGTGTCAGTATTTTCCCATTTCTGGGCACAGTAAGCAGAAATCGCGTTTTCGGGGGTAGGAGAGCCCTCTGGGTATGCACTACTGCCCACGCGCACTAGGGATAGGAGAGCCCTCTGGGTATGCACTATTCCCTTATCACAATAGTTGAGCTTATAGCTCCGATCGGAAATTGCTCCAGTCATAACAGTCAATTACTGATTTCTATTCATGCCTAGCATGCAGTCACAATTCACAATAACATATCTCATGCGAAACAGTCAATCACATTCACAGATAGTTCACACAAAGAATTTAACACATCAGAGATTGAGAAACCAACTAGGTTACTCACCTCTAAACTTCCGAGCTATTGCCGGGAAGTCTCTGCTGCGTCAGAGGATCGACGCTCCATTTGAGCCTCTACAATAATCAGAATATTCGAATATCACTAATTTTTCCACTTTCAATAATCAAGGATGCAAATATATCGAATGATTTACGTACTATGCATGTTATGACATTTCCGACCTCATTCCTGAATTATCTCAATTCAGCGTTTTCACACCAATCCATAGCAATTTCTAATACCATAAGTCAATTGGCTAAGTTCTATATCCTCCAAAGTCAAATTCTAATATATAGGAATTATCGTTAAATCAGAATCAAATTCACTATTCAATTGTCATCCGATTTCGAGAACCACCGAATTAAATTCCAAAATTCCTTTCTTTTAAAGTGAAATTCTTAGTCCCCAAATCTAGATCAATTAATCACTCACCAATCATGACTAATTTAACCTCAAAAATCATTTAAAACCAAGCAACTCACCTTCGGAAAACAGGCGTCCTCGTCGCGGCGTGAGATCGCTCGCCACGGCGAGACGTCTCTCATCACGTCGCGGAGCACGCGGGTTCCCTTCTATGCGGCGTGATCCTTTGCGCTCGCCGCGGCGTGCGTCTTCGCTCGTCGCGGTGTGCGAGGATCATCCACTCGCTGCGGCGTGCCCCGCACACGTCGCGACGTGTGAACGAGGATTTGCTCGCCGCGGCGTGTTCATCACACGTCGCGGCGTGCAACCCCAGATTCACGCCCGAAACCCAGAAATTCCCAGATTTTCTGATATGAATCCATCCAAATTCATTCTAAACACTCCAAAACAACATCCTACACTTAACACAACTCATTCCTAACCTTAAGTCCACCAAATAAACATTATTCCACAAATACCTAAATCAAAAATCACATTTTCCCTAAAACCTAAATCATCCGAAAACTTAAAACTTTCCAAACAATTAAATACTCAAATCCATGATCAAATTAAACTATGAGAAGCATAAAGGAACAAGAACTTACTTGATTAAAGCTTTAATCCTTTGAGAAACACCAAGAAAACTCAAATCCACAAACCTAAGCACCTCCATAATTTTCTCTCAATCCAATTTCTACTTCTAATTTCTCCCGAATTCCAAAGATTCAAACCCTAATTCCTCAAATCATAATTCAAATTACCTCATATCAATTGTCAATCAAATTCGGAACCAGAATCACAATTAATCAGTCACTAAGCCATTTTTCCGGTCCGGACCTAATACTCCGAAAATTCCAGAAAAATTCCTATAAATCCTCAAAATTAGAAAACGTCTAATCATATACTTAATTTTTCTATTCTCAATTCCCAAATTCACTTCGACATTTCAAGTCACAAATCAAAGTACAATTAACCTTAAAATAACAAACTCTCCAATTTTCACAATCAAGTCGGAAATCTGTCATACATCCATATACATACATATGCTTGTGCAATTATGAACATTTATCAATAATGTAGAGGCTATGAATGCATATACAAAATATGTATGAAATGAACTGTACCCATCCCATCGGTGACGGGATGTTACAATTCTCCCCTCCTAACAAAAATTTCGTCCCGAAATTTTCTTACCTGACTGATCGAACAGGTGAGGATACTGCCTCCTCTTGTGCTCCTCAGTCTCCCAAGTTGCCTCCTCTGATGAGTGGTTCTTCCAAAGGACTTTCACCAATGGAATCACCCTACTCCTCAACTGCTTGACCCTTGATCCAATAATCTGCACCGGCTCCTCAATATAACTCAAATCACTATCTATCTCAATCTCCTGAGCCGGGATCACATGAGTCGGGTCTGACCGATATCTCCGGAGCATGCTCACATGGAACACATCATGCAACTGGGACATCTCACTCGGCAATGCTAATCTGTAGGCCAACGGTCCAATCCTCTCAGCAATCTCATACGGACCGATATACCGAGGACTCAACTTGCCCTTACGGCCAAATCTGAGAACTCCTCTCCACGGAGACACTCTGAGGAACACCCTATCACCCACAACATACTCCATCTCTCTCCGATGATGATCCACATAACTCTTCTGCCTGTCTTGAGCCGCCTTAATGCGACTCCAATCACCAGACCTTATCCATCAGATCTCGGATCAACTCGGGACCCTCTAACATCCTCATACCCTCTTCATCCCAGTAAAGAGGGGATCTACACGATCTCCCATATAACGCCTCATACGGTGCCATACCAATGCTGCTCTGGTACTGATTATTATTCGCAAACTCAACCAGAGGCAAATACTGATCCCAAGCACCTCGGAACTCCAATACACAGGCTCTCAACATATCCTCAACAGTCTGAGTAGTCCTCTCACTCTACCCATCCATTCGAGGATGAAACGCATCTTTGAAGTTCAATCTCGTACCCATCCATACCGATCGCAAACTCCTCTAGAACCTCAAAGTAAATCTGGGATCCCTATCTGACACTATCGATACTGGGACCCCATGCAGTCGCACAATCTCTGCCACATACTTCTGGGCCAACTGATCGAGAGTATTATTCTCTCGCACTGGCAAAAAGTGAGCCGATTTGGTCAACCGGTCCACTATGACCCAGATCGCATCATGCTGCCTCGGCGTCCTGAGCAACCCCATAATGAAATCCATCGTAATGCGTTCCCATTTCCACTCCGGAATGGGTAACGAATGCAATCTCCCCACTGGGGCCTGGTGCTCAGCCTTAACCTGCTGGCACGTCAGACACTGAGAAACAAACTCCGCCACATGCCTCTTCATACCTGGCCACCAGAAATGCAACTTAAAAGTGCGATACATCTTGGTGACACCAGGATGCATGGGATAAACAGCCAAATGAGCCTCCTCCAAGACCTCTCGCCTCAGATCATCTACATCCGGGACACACAGCCTCTGATCCATCCACAAAGTACCATCTCTCAGCTCAAACTCAGAAAGCCATCCAGATCTGACCCTATCAATCAACTTCACCAACACTGGATCCTGATCCTACACTATCCTAATCCGATCATGCAATACCGGCCTGAGCCTCAAAGTCACAATCAGAGCTCCATCCTGACCCAAATCCATCTGCACTTTAAGAGCTCTCAACTAAACCAAGCACGGTAACCTCGAAGCCTGAATTTGAGCTGCACTACCATGAGATCTCCTACTCAATGAATCAGCCACCACATTGGCCTTCCCTGAGTGGTACTCAATAGTGCAGTCGTAGTCCTTCAGCAACTCTAACCATCTCCTCTGTCTCAGATTCAGCTCTCGCTGACTCAACAAATATCGCAGACTCTTATGATCGGTGAAGATCTGGAACGTCTCCCCATACAAATAATGTCTCCAGATCTTCAAGGCAAACACAACTGCTGCTAACTCCAAGTCATGCACAGGATAATTAATCTCATGGGATCTCAACTATCTCGAAGCATATGCTATAACTCTCCCATGCTGCATCAGCACATAACCTAAACCCTGCTGTGAAGCATCACTGAAGACCTCGAAACCTCCTGCTCCAGATGGCAGGGCTAACACCGGCGTCGTAGTCAACCGATTTATCAGCTCCTCGAAACTCCTCTGACACTCCTCTATCCATCTGAAGGCTACACTCTTCCTCAGAAGTTTTGTCAAAGGGGCCGAGATCACAGAAAACCCCTCGACAAACCTCCAGTAATAACCTGTCAATCCGAGGAAACTCCTCAACTCTAACACGTTCCTCGGAATCTCCCAACTCCTCACTGCCTCAATCTTGTGATGATCCACCCGGATACCCTCACCAGACACGATGTGGCCTAGAAACACCATCTCATCTAGCCAAAATTCACACTTAGTGAATTTGGCATACAGCTGCCTATCCCTCATAATCTGCAGCACTATCCTCAGATGCTTCGCATGCTCCTGCCTACTCCTCGAGTACACCAAAATATCATCGATAAACACAATAACAAACCTGATCGGTAGAAATTTGAAAGACTCTATTCATCAAAGCCATGAAGGCTTCCGGGCATTAGTCAACCCGAACGGCATCACTAAGAACTCAAAATGCCCATACCTACTCCTAAACGCACTCTTAGGCACATCAGCCTCTGCGATCCTCAATTGATAATATCCGGATCTCAAATCCAACTTGGTAAACACCTGAGCTCCCTGCAACTGATCAAATAAATCATCGATCCTAGGCAGTGGGTACTTATTCTTAATTGTAACCCGATTCAGCTGCCTATAATCGATGCACAGCCTCAAAGTCCCGTCCTTCTTCTTTACAAACAATGCCGGAGCTCCCTACGGCGAAACACTCGGCCTAATGAACCCCTTATCCAACAACTCCTGCAGCTGAGCCTTAAGCTCCTTCATTTCCACCGGTGCCATCCTATACGGAGGTATCGATATAGGAGCGGTGCCTGGAACGAGGTCAATCTCAAACTCTATCTCCCGATCTGGCGGCAAACCCGGTAACTCCTCGGGAAACACATCCGAAAATTCCCTGATCACGGGAATGTCCTGCAACCTCTGCTGCACTCTGGAATCCACTACATGTGCCAAATAGGCCTCACAACCACCTCGCATCAACCTCAGAGCACTCATAAACGAGATCATCCTGGCTGACACTGCCTGACTAACACCTCGAAATACAGCCCTAGGCTGACCAAGAGACTCTAACACGACCTCCTTGGTATAGCAATCCATAATAGCCCTATGGGCAATGAGCCAGTCCATCCCCAAAATCACATCAATCTCTCGAAGGGGCAATGCAATTAGATCTGTACTCAACTCCGACTGATCAATCATAATCGGACACCCCTTACAGACCTCTCCCAAAACTGTAGTGCTACCTAGAGGTGTACTCACCTCTAGCCCACACTGCAACATCTCATTATCCACATGCAATCTACATGCCATATGCGGTGCAATAAAAGAATGCGTGGACCCTAGATCTAACAATGCATAAACCTCAATGCCAGAGATCAGAAGCAAACCTGCTACCACATCTGGAGAATCCTGAGCCGCCTACCTAGTCATGGCGTAGACCCTGGCCTGGGACTATGGCCGACTGCCACGACTCTCGATCCCCACAAAAGAATCTCCAGCTCTACCTCGGGCTCTACCTCGGCCCCAATCCAGTCCACCATCATGGCTCATCAGCCTTTGTCGTCTACTACCAGCTCTCCCACTCGAAGCAGACTGAGCTCCCAAAATCTCTGGACAGTGCCGGATCTGATGCTCCATAGAGCCACATCTCAGACAAGCTCTGGTAAACCTCCAGCACTCTCCACTATGCCTCCTCTCACAAAACTCACACAACGGAGGAAGCTAGCCGGAGCCTCTACCACTGCCACTATTACTCCCAGACTGCCCAAATCTCCCTGCTGAACAGAACCAGACTGCCTGGGTCCTCCCAAAAATCTAAACCTGCCTTGGCGTCTGCTAAAGCTCCTACCAGAGCTGCCCTGACTGTCACTAGATCTCTTGTTCCTAGATCCCTGTCCAGTCTCAGACCGACTCTGCCTCAAGAGCTGCTCAATCCTCACTGCAGCTGCTCTCAGCTCCACAAAGGTGCCCATATCAGATCGGGCTAACCTAGTACGAATCTCCAGATTAAGCCCTCCCTCGAATCTCCGGCACCTATCAGTCTCAGAGGCAATCAAAACAGACGCATACGCCGACAGCTCCTTAAACCTGACCTCATAGTCGGCCACTGTCATGGACCCCTGTCTCAAATCTAAGAACTCTTACATCTTCATCTCCATATAGACCTTGGGCGTATAATTATCCCAAAAGGCTCTCAGAAAATCTGCCCAAGTCAAAACACAAGGTCTGGTGGAACTACCCGGGATAGTCTTCCACCACTGATAAGCTGGACCCTGTAGCAAAGAGACAACATAATCAAAACACTCCTCAGGATCGCAGTCCATCTGATCGAGGACTCGCTCGGTCCTCTCCAACCATCCCTCAGCCTCAGCAGGGTCTGTGCTGCCATAGAAATCCACAGCTCCCTGCTTATGCAGATGATCATACCTCCGCTCCCGTCTCATGGGAACTATAGGAGGCTGCTCCTCATACAAAGGCACAGAAGACTCCCTACTCGCTCCGACTGATCCTTGGTCAGCTGAGTGATCTACCTGATCACCAAAGACGGATGACCTACAACAAAACCACAAACTAGATCAATTTATGCTTTTCTTATAAGGATTCAAGCCTAAAATACTCTATGCCCAAAAGATGCCAAACCATGCTTTGATACCACCAATGTAGCGCCCCCTTACCGTAGAGTATACACCGAGACACTCGTAGGTCGTACCGATGCATAACCTACGATGAGGGTGCACTACGCTACGATCAATTCTATAAACCTCATGGCATCGATATAATAAAGCAATAAGATCACATTCACTAAATTTTAAAACCAACAGATATTCTTCATTTCATTGCTGAAAAACCATAAGTGCATAATTCTGTCATAATTACAACTGTACAGATCCAAAAGAACTAACACAACTCCTAGATAGGTCATCCACAAAATATCCCAAAAGATCCCAGCTGACCGACCTGTGGGCCATGTTCCCCTCGCCGGCACACACACAGCAGGAAAAGTCTCGCTATCTGGAGTAGGAGTCACTAACGTTGTCCTGAAAAATAGTTGCAATTTTGGGTGAGTTTGCGAACTCAATGAGTAACTATCATCGATGGTTCACTCAATTCATACATTACGCAGAAATTGCATACAGAACAACACGATATCACATTCAGAATCACAATCATAATTTTACCACACAACTACCACACATGTACCTTTAGCCCATTTCAAACTCACAGCACAATCACACACCAATGCATGATGATTTCCATTTCCTTTTCAGTGTTGTGACTGAGTGTCGATTTTCCATTTCGGGCACGAAATGTAAATCGAGTTTTCGGAGGTAGGAGAGCCCTCTGGGTATGCACTACTGCCCACACGCACTAGGGATAGAAAAGCCCTCTGGGTATGCACTATTCTCTTATCACAATAGTTGAGCTTATAGCTCCGATCGGAAATTGCTCCAGTCACAACAGTCAATTACTGATTTCTATTCATGCCTAGCATGCGGTCACAATTCACAATAACATATCTCATGCGAAACAGTCAATCACATTCACAGATAGTTCACACAAATAATTTAACACATCAGAGATTGAGAAACCAACTAGGTTACTCACCTCTAAACTTCCGAGCTATTGCCGGGAAGTCTCTGCTGCGTCAAAGGATCGACGCTCCATTTGAGCCTCTACAATAATCAGAATATTCGAATATCACTAATTTTTCCACTTTCAATAATCAAGGATGCAAATATATCGAATGATTTACGTACTATGCATGTTATGACATTTCCGACCTCATTCCTGAATTATCTCAATTCAGCGTTTTCACACTAATCCATAGCAATTTCTAATACCATAAGTCAATTGGCTAAGTTCTATATCCTCCAAAGTCAAATTCTAATATATAGGAATTATCGTTAAATCAGAATCAAATTCACTATTCAATTGTCATCCGATTTCGAGAACCACCGAATTAAATTCCAAAATTCCTTTCTTCTAAAGTGAAATTCTTAGTCCCCAAATCTAGATCAATTAATCACTCACCAATCATGACTAATTTAACCTCAAAAATCATTTAAAACCAAGCAACTCACCTTCGGAAAACAGGCGTCCTCGCCGCGGCGTGAGATCGCTCGTCGCGGCGAGACGTCTAGCCGAGGAGTGCGTCTTCGCTCGTCACGGCGTGCGAGGATCATCCGCTCGCAGCGGCGTGCCCCGCACACGTCTCAGCGTGCGAACAAGGATTTGCTCGCCGCGGCGTGTTCATCACACGTCGCGACGTGCAACCCCAGATTCACGCCCGAAACCCAGAAATTCCCAGATTTTCTGATATGAATCCATCCAAATCCATTCTAAACACTACAAAACAATATTCTACACTTAACACAACTCATTCCTAACCTTAAGTCCACCAAATAAACATTATTCCACAAATACCCAAATCAAAAATCACATTTTCCCTAAAACCTAAATCATCCGAAAACTTAAAACTTTCCAAACAATTAAATACTCAAATCCATGATCAAATTAAACTATGAGAAGCATAAAGGAACAAGAACTTACTTGATTAAAGCTTTAATCCTTTGAGAAACACCAAGAAAACTCAAATCCACAAACCTAAACACCTCCACGATTTTCTCTCAATCCAATTTCTACTTCTAATTTCTCCCGAATTCCAAAGATTCAAACCCTAATTCCTCAAATCATAATTCAAATTACCTCATATCAATTGTCAATCAAATTCGGAACCAGAATCACAATTAATCAGTCACTAAGCCATTTTTTCGGTCCGGACCTAATACTTCGAAAATTCCAGAAAAATTCTTATAAATCCTCAAAATTAGAAAACGTCTAATCATATACTCAATTTTTCTATTCTCAATTCCCAAATTCACTTCGACATTTCAAGTCACAAATCAAAGTACGTTTAACCTTAAAATAACTGATCGCGGCTCTGTCGATGCGATCTTACGATCGATCCTTGGAAACCGGTCAAATAAAATAAATTTCAAGATTGCTGTATAGAATGCAACCTCGGGTCGTCTCACTTAATTGGAACCAAATAAAAATGGTCTAAACTAGCCTAAATGTCAAAAATTGCAATTGAAGTTGATAAACGGGGGTTTAGTATTTTGGTCAAAACCGATAAAGTAATCAAAATCGAACAAATAGTGTAAAGGAATATTTTTGGGATTTTTGAAATAATGCAATAAACAAAGAATCAGATAAAAATCAAATTGATAAAATCCTCTTGAAAATGAGGCTCAAAGCTATCACAGTTCAAAATGATTTTAAGGATAAAATCCACTAAGTTTGAAAGATCAACGCTAAAGGACTCTTTAGGTCCAAAGATTTAATTGATGAACTCCATCATTTAAATCTTTGTTAAAAACCTTAGTGTGAAAATTGGACAAGAAAATGCAATCGGTCAATGGGATCAAAACACAACAATCTAATTAAGCACAACTAGGCAGATAAAGAAAGTAAATGCAATACCCAATGACATATATGAAACTTCATATATTAAGCATCAAAAGCTCTACAAATTACTTAGTCCAAATCTCAACAAAGCATTCAGCACACAGTTAAACTATAACTATGCTAATCTAGCTATATCAATGCACCCTCTAACTCAGAGTTTACATAAATATAACTAAACTACAGAACACTATGCGATTACTCCCCTTTGAAGCTTCTATGAACTCAAACCGTTGCTACATCTTCAAGAGGAAAGGTGACTTAGCCACGCATTGCTGTAATCGATCCCTCAGCTACGGAAGGTTGGATGATACTCATTTTAGTAGAAGATCCGAACGGTGGCGATGGTGATGGGTGGAATCGAAGGAGATGAAAACGTGATGACGATGGTGAAGAATGGTGTCGTCTCTTCTGCCCGAATGATCAGGGTCTACGCCTCAAGTGTCTGCGTGCGTCTCTGTGTGAAAATCTGCGTGTGTCCGTCTCCGAGTCTCAGCCTCCGTGTATCCAGTCTCTTCTGACCTAAAAATAGCAAGTTTTTATATGTTGGACACGGGTCGGGTCAGAGCAGTGAGACAGACTTTCCATATTAGGTCGGATATCTGCTCGCACGTCGCGACGAATAAATAAAAATTCGTCGCGACGTGTGCAATGGCTTGTTCGTCGCGACGTGTACATCGTCATGCGTTGCGACGTGCAGAAGTGATGCGCTCACCGCGGCGTGTGGGCTGTCATGCATCGCGACGTGCGGAAGGACCGAGTGACTGTTGACTTTTTGATCTGTTGACTCCTTTTGTTCCTACAAGAAAATAACAATTTGCAGTATCAATTGTCCTCATGAAAATAATAGAGAAATTAATACCAGATCATGACAATTTACCAACAAATTGTGAATTAAAAGAGCTCATTGTGAGGAACCAATTTAAGCACAAAAAATCATCAATTAAGAGTCAACAAATGCATAAACAAATATGAAATTGCAGCCAATGTATAATATAAACTTGGCTCAATCAAATTCCCCCACACTTAGACCTTTGTACTCCTGGACAAAGTTTACCAGAGTCAAAAAGAATACAAGAGGAAAAGAAAATATCCGCCATGCTCAAAATCATAAAATGAAATTAACGCAAGTCACTTCCTCAGAATTCAAACACAATGAAACAAGAAGGATGTTAAATGAACAAACATTGAAAGAATTTAAGTACAAGAGATTGAATGAAGAGATAGCACTCAAGATATAGTGTTTTTTTCATTTCACTCAGGTGTCAAGGATATTTTCTCTCAATCTACTTAATCAATCTCCTACCATAAGCTTGTGTCAATTCTATTTCTCCGCCACAAGAACTATCATTCTGAAGATCAAGAGGACTTTAAGGGTTGTAATGTATGGAAGGCTAAATGAAATGGATGAACGGAAAGAAAGAAAACATGAGCATATGCACTAAACAAAGAATTGATGCCATAAACAGGATGTTTATTTATTTGTTGTTCATGCAACATATGCTGCATAAATTGTTATTGAACTTTTATTATTATTTTATTATTATTTTATTATTTTTTGAATTTTGAACATTTTAGAGACATTGTCTCTTTCTGGACACTTTTTTTTTTACAATATATGAAAAATAACTGATGACACCACAAAGATATGAATGCAAATGCTCATAATAGGAGGGCTCAAAGGGCTGGCAAGGGATAAATGTGTAGTGGACAGTGTTTAGGAAAATGGGTTGAGAAAGGAACGCCTCTATCATATCAACAAAAATTCAGTCCATTAAGCTTCAAGTAAGAATTGAAAAAAGTTCTAGAAAAGAATGAAATAAGTAGATGCACACAAAGATAGAAGAAAAGTTATGGCTCAAATATCCTTCCACAAGGGTATAATCTCCATGTACAATCTCAAGTCTCAAAAACTCACAATGTCATTTTGTTAGCATGCTTCCATTCACTTTGAATTGAGAACATTGAAAGCAAGATTTTGTCAAGGTCAATTATCATTAAAAGGATGGAAGGTGTTTTCAAAAACTCAAGCATCATTTTGAAACTAGTAAAAGCTTTGAAAACAAAAACCACAAAAGTCCAGTGCGAGAGAAATTTGAAATGAGTGGAAGAATTAAGCACAGAATCATTCATGCATGAGTATTGCGTCGCGACGTGTAGAAGCAGACGTCGCGACGTATACAGAATCTGAAGAACGTTACGCTGCGACGTATACAGAATCTGAAGAACGTTTCGCCGCGACGTGTGGACACTCGTCGCAGCGAAGAAGTGCAGAATGACAGAAAGAATAGAAAATTCACCAAGTTTATCAGCAGAATGCACCAATTGGGCAACAATTCATATTGTCCTCAATGAAGCATAATATCAACAGTCATACAATGTGAAAAATAAATGATGAAACAACTCCCCCACACTTGAAGCACACATTGTCCTCAATGAAAAGTAAAAGAAGCTCAAATGCCTAGAAACTCATGAAGGGACAGAAAGGATAATAGGAAAATGAAAAGAAAACAAAGGAAGCTATATATCTAAGGGCTACAAAAGTAAGTGCAAAACACAAAAGTAAAGAAACAAGCAAAGGAGGCGGAAAAACCGATATTCACGGTGATTTCGGTTCTCATAGTAGAGCTTCAAAAGATGGCCATTGACCTTGACTCGGGTTCCAGTTGCCTCATGTAAAAGCTCTACCATACCAAAGTTGTGCACATTTGTCACCAAGTACGGTCCCTCCCAACGAGTATTGAAAGTCCCATGTTTGAAGGTGAAGCGAGCTTTGAATAACAGGACTTTATCTCCCTCTTTGAAACTTTTTCTCCGAATGATCTTGTCATGCATCAATTTGGATTTTTCTTTGTAGAGTATGCATGCTCATATGCCTCTAACCTTAATTCCTCGAGCTCTTGAAGTTGCAACTTCCTCTCCATTCTAGAAGATTCCAAATCCATATTGCATCGTTTGATTGCCCAAAATGCTTTGTGTTGCAATTCTACAGGTAAATGGCAAGCCTTTCCATAAATCAGACGGTACGGGGACATACCTATTGGAGATTTATATGCAGTCCGATATGCCCAAAGTGCTTCCTCGAGACGAAGGCTCCAATCCTTCTTGGATGGCTTTACTATTTTCTCCAGAATGTGCTTCACCTCTCTGTTGGAAACTTCGGCTTGTCCATTAGTTTGCGGGTGATACGCAGTGGAGATTTTGTGAGTGACCCCAAATTTCAAAAATAAGTTATCAATGACTCTATTACAAAAATGGGTTCCCCTATCACTCACTACAGCTCTCGGTATACCAAATCGACAAAAAATGTTGGACTTAAGAAACTTAGACACGGCTTGAGCATCATCTTTTCTAGTGGGGATGGCCTCTATCCATTTTGACACATAATCCACAGCCAAAAGGATATACACAAATCCAAAAGAGGGGGGAAATGGACCCATGAAATCAATTCCCCAAACATCAAAGATTTCACAAAATAAGAGAGGTTGTTGTGGCATTTCATGTCGTTTTCCTAATCCTCCAAAACATTGACATTTATCACATGACCGACAAAAATTAAATGAATCCTTAAAAAGGGTAGGCCAATAGAAACCAGACTTGAGGATCTTCCTAGATGTTTTTTTTGCACTGAAATGCCCACCACAAACCATTGAATGACAAGCCGAGATTATATCATCATGTTCTTCACGAGGAACACATCTTCTGATCACTTGGTCACTGCACATTCTCCACAGAAAAGGGGCATCCCAAATGTAATGTCTAGCTTCACTCTTAAGCTTCGAGCCAGGCTCGAGACATAAAAGGAGGAGTCATCCGGATATTAGGTAGTTAACAATATGAGCATACCAAGGTTCTTTAACAATTGAAGCACATAGGACCGAATCAGAAATGAATCACATGTAAGGTCATAAGAATCCACTCCCATGTGTCATTGGGTAGCTCGCTTCAAATGATCACCACGTGGTTCTTTGCTCCCATACGATCTTTAATCTCGATATCAAATTCTTGGAGCAACAATGCCCACCGTATCAACCTAGGCTTGGATTGTGGTTTCTTGAGGAGATACCGAACAATTGCATGATCGATAAAATGGTTACATGTGAGTTCAACAGATATTGCCTAAATTTTCTAAACCAAAACTATTGCAAGCAGCTCTTTTTCGGTGGTTGTATAATTGATCGAAATTTGGATCCGGTGTCGAGGCGTATGCAATAACTCTTAGCAATCTCTCCTCTCGTTGATTGAAGATTGCCCTACAAAGACAATGGGATGCATCACATGAAAGCTCAAAAGGTAAATTCAATCAGAGCAACTAGAATAGGTGGAGAAATGAGTTTGATTTCAGCATATTGAAAGCACTCTTGCAAGAATCATCAAAGTCAAACTTTTCATCTTTTGCAAAAGCTTGGAAAGAGGTAACGAATGTTCTTTGAAATCCTTAATGAGCGCTTGTAAAATCTGCATGACCCAAAAATGAGCGTATGTCACGAATACAAGTAGGGTAAGGCAAAGAAGATATAACCTCAATCTTAGCTTTATCCACCTCAATCCCCTTGCTAGAAATTAAATGACCAAGCACAATATCTTCACTGACCATGAAATGACATTTCTTAAAGTTCAAAATCAAATTCTTTTCAATGCATCTTTGTAAAACTTTTCAATTTGGACAAACAAGCATCAAAAGAATCACCATAGGCGTGAAATCATCCATAAATACTTCCATACATTCCTCTAAAATTCATGAATCTGACCATCACACAACGCTGAAAAGTTCCTGGGGCATTACACAAACCAAAAGGCATCCTTCGATATGCGAAGGTGCCAAAAGGACATGTGAATGTGGTCTTGTCCTGGTCCTCCAGTGCAATGGGTACCTGAAAGTATCTAGAAAAACCATCCAAGAAATAATAATATGATTTGCCCGCAAGCCTTTCGAGCATTTGATCAATAAAGGGAAGAGGGAAATGGTCTTTTCTTGTGGCATCATTTAATCTTCTATAATCTATGCACACACGCCATGAATTTTGCACTCTAGTAGGAATAAGCTCATTCTTATCATTTTTGACCACTGTTATCCCACTCTTTTTAGGCACTACATGAATTGGACTAACCCACTCACTATCAGAAATAGGATATATTATCCCTGCACTCAACAACTTCGTGATTTCCTTTTTTACAACATCTAAGATGAGTGGGTTAAGTCTTCTTTGAGGTTGCCTCACCGATTTTGATCCCTCACTCAACAGGATCCGGTGTGTGCAAATGGCTGGGCTAATACCTGGTATATTTGCTAATGTCCACCCTACAGCTCTCTTGTGTTTCCTCAAAACATTCATGAGTCTCTCTTCATCAGTGTCAGGCAAGGTACTAGCAATTATTACAGGTAATCGCTCATTAGACTCAAGCAAGGCATACTTTAAGGTTGGAGGGAGAGGCTTGAGCTCAAGCTCAGGAGGTTTCACAACAGACGGAGTTAATTTATGAAGTTCAAGAGAAAAGAGATCACTCCCTTGTTCTTCTAGCATTAAGTTCGGCTCCTTGTAGGTGGTCGTGGCTAATCCCTCCTGCTTCCCTGAAACATGAACAAAAGACCTTTTTCCAAGATCAAGTGAATGTAATCCAGAATTCAAAGAATCTTTTTGTGACTCATATTTTTGGCAAGCATTTTCTTCGACTAAGTCAATCATGTTTACACCCAAAAGTGAATAATCCTCATGTGGGTGCTTCATTGCCCCATACATATTAAAGCTTACCTGTTGGTCACCCACCTCCATGGTGATCTTACCTTCTTTCATACTGATCATTGTTCCCGCTGTTCGCAAAAATGGTCGCCCGAGAATTAAGGAAGTATCCTGCACAACTTCAGAAGACATATCAAGAATATAAAAATCTGTAGGAAATTCTAAACCTTTTACTTGGACCAAGATATCTTCAATTATCCCTACCGGATGCCTAAAGGATCTATCAGCCAACTGGAGGACAACAGATGTAGGCTTAATACTTTTCACTCCTAAAGCCTCATAAACTGACTTAGGCATCACATTGATAGCAGCCCCTAAATCTAATAATGCACTTCCTATGGTCACCTTTCCTATAACACAAGGAATAGTGAACGATCCAGGATCCTGACACTTAACTGAAATTTGGGGCTTGAACAATGCAGACACATTGGAGCTTACCTAGACTCTCTCATTCGGCCTAAACTTCCTCTTATTCTTGCACAAGTCCTTTAAATACTTGGCATAGGCCGGAACTCTCTTTACTAGATCAAGCAAAGGCACATTCACTTCCACTTTCCCAAACAGATCAATGATTTCTTTCTCATGTTGTTTTTCATTTAGGAGCTTGCTCATCAAATAAGAATTTGGAAAAGGGAGGTCTTGAATACTTACCTCCTTACCTTTGCCTGCTTGCTTGCTTGACTCTGCACTTTCTGCTTTTTCATTGGAACTCTCTGAAGTAGTTCCCTTTTTCCTTGAAGCTTGCTTTCTCTCTCTCAGAAGTTCTTCTTCCCTCACACTTTCTGATCTCTTAATCTTATCCTGTGGTGGAGGTACTGGCTCACTCTCAATCTCATCCTCACCTGGCTCTTCATCATCTTGAGGCTTAAACCTCACTTGCTTCCCACTCCTGAGGGCAATGGCATTCAGACTCTTCAGGTTCATCACGGTATTGGAAGGAATGGTCCCACTGCTTTTTGCTTAATTTTCACTCATGTTGTTGGACAACTGAGTGACATAGGAATTAATGTTCTCCGCCTTGGTCTCCCATTGTTCCATTCTCTTCTCCAAGGCATTGAATCTAGCAGCAGTCTTTGAGGAATCTTGTTGAATCAAAGAAGCAATAGCATTAAACTGGTTAGCATTGGAATCCTCTCTTCCTTCATCAAGGTCATCATCTTGTGGAGCAACCGATTGGTATCCTCCTTTGGTGGGACTACCGGGGCTTCTTTGTTGATTAGGGGCTGGCTAGTGGAAGTGCAGCTCCTCCCCGGTGAAAATCTGGTAGGTGCCTGTTCTCCTCATTCCTCCAATCAATCTAGGATTAGCCTTCCATCCTTCATTGTATGTGTTGGAGTATGGGTCCCATTTCGATTCTGCCTGCCTTGATACATTTCTGAAACTTCCTCATATCGTCCTAGGCAAACACTCGAAATATGCATTACCGACCCACAATTTTCACAACTAGGAGCGGAAGCTCTGTTGAAGTAGTAGAGCGATGCACATTCAAATTTTTCAGCTCGGCCGTGATGCAAGACAATTTGTGATGTTATCCGATTTTCTAAGGAATCCACTTTAGATTCTAGGCTCTCCATTCTTTTAGCTTGAGTAGTCAAGGCTCCTAACTCATGCACTCCTCTTTGGTCTCGACCTTTGTCATCTTGATGGTTTAAAGCCATCTTCTTAATCGATCCCATGCTTCCAAGGTCATGTAAGGTCAATCGAGAGCCTCGGATGCTGACATCTAACATACCCTTCTCTTGACTCTTCAACCCATCATAAAAGTATCGCACCAATTGTTCATCAGAATTTGGTGATGGGGCATTTGGACAAAAGATCTTGAAGCGATTCCAATAATCATCTGATGACTCATCGTACTCTGACGGTGAGTAAATCTCCTTTCTCATGGAAGATGTCTGGAAAGTGGAAAGTATTTCTCCAAAAGGCCTTCCTCAGATTGGCCCAATATGGTAAGCATTGGCCACATGCCTAGGAAGACTCATATACCATTCTCTTGCTTCCCTTCCAAGGACAAGTGAAAAACCTTCCAAAGCACTTGATCTAAGGTAGCTCCCACTGGCTTCATACTCTGGCAGATCATTGCCAAAGTCTGTAGGTGCATATATGGATCCTCTCCTGCCAAGCCATGAAATTTAGGAAGAGAATTAATCAACAAGCCTTTAATCTCAAAATTAACATCAAAATTAGGGCAAGCAGCAGTAAATGGATCATAATGAACATCGGAAGTTGTTGCTTCCCTAATTGTCTTACGTCTCTGGTTCTCATTGTTTTCTCCCACTCTCTCATGCTCACCATTTCCTCCATTAGTCCCATTTCTAGGTTGGTGAACAGGATAATCAGGATTCGGAAAAATATTTGGATTCTCAGCCATACTTTCACTATCTCGCTCAACTACTCTCTGTCTCTCTTGTTCTTTCCTTTCTTTCCTAAGTCTCCTCAAATGTCTCTCAACTTCAGGATGGAACTGAACAAGTCTACCTCTCCTGCGCATGCACCAAAAAGCAATCCAAAAGCAAAAAAATGGTAACAAAATGCTCACAGTCACACAAAATCAGATAAAAGTGAAATGCGATGAATGTGAGAGTATGAATGTATGAGTGTATGTATGAGAGTGTATGCGTCGAAAATGTGCAAAGTAAGAGATAAAATTAAAGTATGAAGTATGCTTGTGCGAAGGAGAATCAAACCTATACTATGAACAAGTGTGTAAATTAAACTATACTAAGTGCAAGCAAAAACAATAATTCCTATTATCAACGACAAGTCAAAAGAATGACAATGGCTATCCGATGGTAAACCAATTTCTTGGTTCCCCGGCAACGGCGCCAATTTGATCGCGGCTCTGTCGATGCGATCTTACGATCGATCCTTGGAAACCGGTCAAATAAAATAAATTCCAAGATTACTGTATAGAATGCAACCTCGGGTCGTCTCACTTAATTGGAACCAAATAAAAATGGTCTAAACTAGCCTAAATGTCAAAAATTGCAATTGAGGTTGATAAACGGGGGTTTAGTATTTTGGTCAAAACCGATAAAGTAATCAAAATCGAATAAATAGTGTAAAGGAATATTTTTGGGATTTTTGAAATAATGCAATAAACAAAGAATCAGATAAAAATCAAATTGATAAAGTCTTCTTGAAAATGAGGTTCAGGCTATCACAGTTCAAAAATGATTTTTAAGGATAAAATCCACTAAGTTTCGAAAGATCAACCCTAAAGGACTCTTTAGGTCCAAAGATTTAATTGATGAACTCCATCATTTAAATCTTTGTTAAAAACCTTAGTGTGAAAATTGGACAAGAAAATGCAATCGTCAATGGGATCAAAACACAACAATCTAATCAAGCACAACTAGGCGAGATAAAGAAAGTAAATGCAATACCCAATGACATATATGAAAC
This sequence comes from Erythroxylum novogranatense, assembly GCA_029891385.1. Classification (NCBI taxonomy): domain Eukaryota; kingdom Viridiplantae; phylum Streptophyta; class Magnoliopsida; order Malpighiales; family Erythroxylaceae; genus Erythroxylum; species Erythroxylum novogranatense. The sequence goes on along the minus strand of CM057234.1, from coordinate 39,966,802 downwards.
TTCATATATTAAGCATCAAAAGCTCTACAAATTACTTAGTCCAAATCTCAACAAAGCATTCAAAGACTGCAGTTAAACTATAACTATGCTAATCTAGCTATATCAATGAACCCTCTAACTCAGAGTTTACATAAATATAACTAAACTACAGAACACTATGCGATTACTCCCCTTTGAAGCTTCTGTGAACTCAAACCGTTGCTACATCTTCAAGAGGAAAGGTGACTTAACCACGCATTGCTGTAATCGATCCCTCAGCTACGGAAGGTTGCATGATACTCATTTTAGCAGAAGATCCGAACGGTGGCGATGGTGATGGGTGGAATCGAAGGAGATGAAAACGTGATGACGATGGTGAAGAATGGTGTCGTCTCTTCTGCCCGAATGATCAGGGTCTACGCCTCAAGTGTCTGCGTGCGTCTCTGTGTGAAAATCTGCGTGTGTCCGTCTCCGAGTCTCAGCCTCCGCCTATGCAGTCTCATCTGACCTAAAAATAGCAAGTTTTTATATGTTGGACACGGGTCGGGTCAGAGCAGTGAGACAGACTTTCCATATTAGGTCGGATATCCACTCGTACGTCGCGACGAATAAATAAAAATTCGTCGCTACGTGTGCAATGGCTTGTTCGTTGCGACGTGTACATCATCATGGGTTGCGACGTGCGGAAGTGATGCGTTCGCCGCGGCATGTGGGCTGTCATACGTCGCGACGTGCGGAAGGACAGAGTGACTGTTGACTTCTTGATCCGTTGACTCCTTTTGCTCCTACAAGAAAATAACAATTTGCAGTATCAATTGTCCTCATGAAAATAATAGAGAAATTAATACCAGATCATGACAATTTAACAACAAATTGTGAATTAAAAGAGCTCATTGTGAGGAACCAATTTAAGCACAAAAAATCATCAATTAAGAGTCAACAAATGCATAAACAAATATGAAATTGCAGCCAATGTATAATATAAACTTGGCTCAATCAATAACAAACTCTCTAATTTTCACAATCAAGTCGGAAATCTGTCATACATGCATGTACATACATATGCTTGTGCAATTATGAACATTTATCAATAATGTAGAGGCTATGAATGCATATGCAAAATACGTATGAAATGAACTGTACCCATCCCATCGATGACGGGATGTTACATGCATAGTCAAACCAAGACGATACATAAGAAGACACAGAAGGTCAACATAAGACAGTCAACATAAGAAGATACAAGGTTAACATAAGAAGATATAGAAGGTCAACATAAAAAGATACAAGGTCAATTTAAGACGGTCAGCACCAGATGAAGCAACACCAGAAGAAGCATAGTACTAGACGATGCAAATGAAAAACTATGTTAGAACGTTAGTCAGTTAGTTATTTGGAGTTAGTTACAGGACTCAACTAATAATGGTTTCTAGAAGATTCAAGAAGCAGTTTTCTCAAGAAGACAGTTGAAGATTTAGGCTATAAATACTAGTTATAGTCAAAATTTAAAAAAAGTTTTATAACAAGATACAATACAAGAGAGAAAATCTGATTGTACAATACTTAGAGAAACTCTATACTCAAGTGAGAAAGAAAGAGAGCAAATACATCTATAACGTGAAGCTCAAACAACATCTTTCTAAGCGAAAGAAAGGTTAGAGCCTAGAGAGGCTAAGAAAGAATATAAAGAATACTTTGTGAGAGAGACCTGAAGAGGCTCTACAAGTGTAGAAAGAATACTTGTAACGTTGAAGGGTATAGTAAAAATCTCAGACAAACTCTGAGGACCGGACGTAGCCCAAGGTTAAGGGTGAACTAGTATAAAATCGCGACGTCTTACTCTCTAACCCTTATCTCTTTAATTTTCTTATTGTTAGAAGAGAAGATAATAATTTTTGTGATTGCATTACTCATCGATTTATGTGAACTTTTTTTGTAATCATCTGAATTTGCAAAGAAATCCAAGAAATTTCTAAAGATTAATATCTTTGAAGATTTTACACAATTCAACTCCCCTTCTTGTGTATTTTACATATTATACATGATTTCTATATTAACAAGTGATTTACTTCAGTTGGTATTAGAGCAAGATTTCCAAGAAACACTGTTACAAAGTGAGAACAAAGATCCATAATTGAATCACATGTTTTTATAGCTGAAGGTGCCTCGGTCACAAGACTTCCTGCATTCAATAGTGAAGATTATCATTATTGGAAGGACAGGATGCGACTCTTTATAGAATCCACACATATTGATCTTTGGGATATCATTGATAATGGTCCATATACACCAATAAACGACGAAGGCAATAGCATCTCTCGTGACAAATTGTCAGCTGATCAAAAAGCTCACTTTCAGTTAAAATTAAAGGCCAAGTTCTTTTTAGGCTATGCTTTAAGCAGAAGTGAATATGATAAGGTTCATAGAAGTGAATCTACAAAGGAAATGTGGGACACATTAGTCATTGCACATGAAGGCACAAATTAGGTGAAACTGTTGGACCCCGAACCTTGATGTGAAAATCTAGAGTTAATAAACGAGATTAAATGAGTGTTTTGTATATAATTTGGGTTTTAGATGAGGTAATGTAATTTGTGTATGATGATAGGCTGAGAAGCCCTAAGCATGAATCATGATTTAGCTATGTAAGACATTATGGAAAAATAAGAGATTATGAATGACAGGATGCTATTGAATGTAAAAAAATCATATGAATTGAGGTTGAGATTTGGGTAAATTCCAAATCATAGTTGCATTGTTATAAATGATGTGCAATTTAAGAAAGTGAAGTTAGGATGAATGTTAAATGTATATGCTGATTCAAGGGAAATTAAGGAATGATTGAAATAGAATTGGCTAAAGTAGCCTTCTTTGAAGTTTTAGTGTGATCTTTTATCTTTCCAACGAGACTAAGTATGCAAGTTTTCGAGATCGGAGTTAAGAGTTATAGGTGATACAAGTTATGATATTATTTGAGATTGATGTTAGTGACAGCTTGATGACATGTTTGAAAGTTGAGGTCTTGATAAATCCATTTAGTTGAGAATTGAGAAGTTTGTGAATTTAATTTGTTTCTTGAAGTGTTATGAGGTGTTTGGGCCTTTGAATAAGTGAATAAGTGGAGATTATAAGTGATTATGATGTTAGTTTGGATGTGAGAAACTTTGGAAGAAGGTTGAAGAAGTTTTGGAAATTTGCATGTCCGTTAAACGGACATGGGAGTCCGTTTAACGGACAGCTACGGGTCAAAAGGACCCCTTGCTATGTGTATGTCCGTTAGACGGACATGGGTGTCCGTTTAACGGACTTTCTCGGATGGTTTGGTATCATTTTGGCCGTACGTGTCCGTTAAACGGACATGCCTGTCCGTTTAACGGACAGCTACGGGTCACTTGGAGAAAAATGCGATTTTCAACAGTTTTGAGGCCGAATTGCACTTCGAGGCCTCTAATAAGAGTTGTAGATCTTGATCTTATCTTTCAAATGGAACTAGAACGAAGTCATTTAAATATTTGTAAAGAAAGTTATGGAATTTGCGACAAAACAGTTTCAAATCAATTTCTGTTTTGAACATATTGAGTTGTTTTGATCATAACTCACTCACCCGACCTCGGATTGAGGCGATTCTTGAACCATTGAATTCCTAACACATGTATATTACTCTCCATAAAAATTTGCATCAATTGGAGTCAATTTGAAAAAGTTAGATTGAACCATATGATGATCAGAATGTTTTGCCTCATTCTGAGCTTGCTATTTTCCTCCCTCATTCGACCCTATCACATCATTTGCTTATATCTTTTCCGTTCGACATCCGAATGACTAGGTTCTTAAAGCATTGGATTCCTAAGACAATGAAGTTCATGATTATGTGAAAATTATGAATTTTAGAGATTTAATTGAGTAAGATTAATTGAATCAAAGTGATACAGGAAAGTTATGAACATAGTTCAGTATTTCGCGAATTTAGGGATCTGTGGAGATCCGATTGAAGCAAGGTTTGAGGCGAAATAAATTTAAGACATGGGGCTATATTTATTATGAAGAAATGAAAATTTATTTTAGCCTTTAAGAATGTGTATTTGTGGAAAGAAGTTAATTCAAGAAATTGTGCTAGTAAAATGATACATTAGACATGTTTGGACTATAACTTTTGATATAGTTCTCCGAATTGGACGATTCTTGAGGCATTATAAAGCTAAAACATAGAGGCACAATTCTCTAGAAGGAAGTTTTAGCAAATTCCTTCATTTAGATGTGAGAATAATTTTCCAAAAGTGAACATAACTTGAAGAAATATTCAGGGGCAGTTTCGAAAGTTCACTTAAAGATTAAAGTCTGTAGGCTTAAGAGGAGGGACAAAATGGTCTTTGGACCTTATTTTAAAAGAGGTGGCATATAAATAGGAAGGTTTGGTCATTGGATGAAGGAAGAAGCTCGAAAATTCCAGAAGAAAGAAGAAGAAAGAAGAAAGAGGAAGAGAGAAGAGAAGGAATCGTGGGAGAGAAGAAGGAGGAAGAAGAGGAAGATTTCTGGGCCTCTCAAGCTTGATTTTTCCATGGATTCATGAAGGAAAAGAGGGATGGAGAAGAGATCTACCCTCCAAGACAAAAGAAATTTCGAAAATAGAAAGAGAAAGAGGTAAGAGATTTCTTCAAGTTTGAGTTTTTAGTGTTTTGTTAGTTTGGAAATATGGAAAAGGTGATGGGTTTGTGATTTTTGAAGTAGTTTTGATGATTATGATTTGGGTTATGTTTGATTTTGAAAGAAAAGAAATAAGGGCTATACCCACTTGTATGAGTTAGAGATTTTAGAAGTGCTTGATATAGATTTCATGAAATGAGTATGGGCTTGTTAATTATGTAATAAATTTTGAGAAGCATGATGGTTATGATATTGGATCTTGGTGGATTATGGCTTAGGTAATTGTAAATTGGAAGAACAAGGGAACCTATGGAAAAGTTGAGGCATTGGACAAGAGTATGGCATGGATAAGAGGTGGGTGATATGTTTATTTTTCAAATTATGAGCTAATGCTATTTGTTGGTTTTATAAGATATTGTTTTACAAATGATTGAAACAATTGCATTTAAAAAGGTTTATAAAATGTGAAAGTCACGGTTTCAAAGCGATTCTGAAAATTTCCGCAATGGTTCGGATGATTCTCCACAAATGACTTTGAATTGTCGATTAAATGGATTTCTTTATAAGTTAAATTGATAAAGATGACATATTCATTGAGTTCATTGTGTTTTATTGATTACTAAGTTGAGTATGTGAATGAGTGTGATATGGTGTTTGCATGTTCTTGAAAGATTGTAAAGTGTGCATTCATTTAGGCGATATTGTGATTGATAAGTATTGCATTGAATATTAGATGACATGAAAAGTTCAATCTTTGAAAATGTGCCTTCGGGCAATATGAGCTTTCAAGCATGAATACGTGTTACATGGGTTTGGTTAGGTCCTTCATGTGGAGTCAGTGCACTGGTCTCGTTTTAAAGCCTTCTCCCGGCTGCCCGCTAGTGACATAGGAGCTCCGTTTTCGGACTCCCTATGTGTTTCACGGCTGCACAGGACCGCTTCTCTGGAATGTGCGAGACGTCTGTTTTGGACCGACCTGCACCGTTGATATGTTTAATGTGTTAAGTGCTTTTACTTTGTTTATAATGTGCTGCATGTATAGGTAATGCATTTCATGTGTACAACAGTTTGAAAGTTTGACAAAATGAGAATTTGGATTTTCAACTATGCGAGTTTTGCAAAACTGTTCATAAAGGTTTATGAAAGTTTTTGGAATTTGAGAAGCTTTTGAGAAATGAGCCTTCGCTGTTTTCGATCAACTGAAACTAAGGTTTGAAAATACTTTTGCTTATCATTTGTTTAATAAAAATATTATCCACGAGCTTCCGAGCTCACCCCCCTTTCACCCCCATCTCCAGGTATTCGTGAAGGAGATTGGATGAAAGACGTCAAGACATCAGTAGTTGTACATGATTTGTACTTTGTATATTTGTTTTAAGATTAGTAAAAATGGAATATGGTTTAGATTGCCATTAGAGCATTGTAAGCTCTTGTTTCATAATGTATTGTTTTGGGATTATGCAATTGTATAAGAATTTGAGTCTTGGAATATGGAATTGGAAATGTATTGGTTTTGGATTGTGTAGATTGGTTTTGTATATTAAGTGATTTGATTTATGAATGTTTTTTGGGATATATCTATATATATATATGGATATGGATGAATGTACATGGATGATGTGATATGTGGTTGAATATGAAAAATGTGAATGGATAGGAAAATGATTTGAAGTGGTTTAGAACCTAGGATTGCGTTACTGCTGAAATCCCGGACGGAGGGTCCGGTAGATCATGATGTATGTGTAATGTTATTGGAAGTGTATTCTAGACTATTTGCAGGTTTTGGATAGGTTATAGTGCAGCCGTTATGCTGCCGGATTTTTCCTTATGATAGTATATGAATAAAAAAAATTTGTGTATGAACTTATGAATTTATTGGCATGAGTATGAGATAGTATGATAAGGAATGTGAATTAGAATGTGATGAATAAGAAGAATCAAGTAAGATGAGATTAGTATGAATTGTATATGATAGATGAAAAGCATGATTAAGAAAGCAAGTAATGAAAAAAAAATTTTACCCGGCATTGATCCATTCCGGATAGGAATAGTCTAGGATTTCCATCGCTATGAATAAGATATTCGTATCAGATGTCGGACTTCGGTTTTATTTGTTTCGATTAAATCCGTAATTGTCTTATAATTCTATCAAAACCACCATTCGTATGCTTTGTTTTCAAGTTGACTATTTATTGCATTTGAATTCGTTTGGTATCTGAAGTGATCCGATTCATTGCTTTCGTTCCGTTTCGGATTCGATCAGCATTTGATTCGAGTTATTTGATATTAGATCACATTTGTATTTTCGATCCCATTAGTTCCGCATTTGTTTCGATCCCATTAGTTCCGCATTTGTTTCAATTCACTTGTTTTCTTTCGATTTGAATTCTCTTCAAGCATGATCATAACCAGCTTAAGCAGTGATTGTAATATTTAAGTGTAAGAAGTTGGGTCTCAGGAACGGGATCCAACATGTATGGTATCAGAGCCGGGATCCAACAGAAACAATACAAGATTAGTATTCTTGTTCATCAGTATAAGCTATTCAAGATAAAAGATGTTGAGACTATTGGTCAAATATTTGCATGATTCAAAACTGTTGGGACCCGATCTCAGGAACCGGATCCCAACCGGAAGACGGAAACAGAAACGGAGCAAACAGAATCGAAAACAGAAATTGAATCGAAAAACGAAAGTCTTATCGCAATTGAAGCTTAAACGAAATCAAGCAAATCAAATTCGAATCCCACTGAAACAAATGTCCGACATCTTCTTACAAGTATCTTAGAAAAGTATATCATGACGTTGGAAGCCCTAAGACTAATCTGAAAACCCGATATAATTTTTTTTCAACCTTAGTCATTCCTTCCTCTTTATACAAAACCATCCTTTAGGAATTTACCTTAATCAAACTCAATTCATAAACTCTTTCTCCCAAAATTTCATCGTTTACTAAACACTTATCCTTAGTAAAGCTAACTTCTTAATCATATTCTTATACTTATTCTTATTTTGCCATAACCCGATTTTCTCGAAAATCGGCAACATATCTACTGTATTTTTTGACGAAAATTTCTGCAAGTCAAAACATACACTTCTATATATCCAAACACCACTCGAGTCATCGGACCTCCGTCCGAATCCAAACACCAGCAATAACGCAATCTTATATCTAAAACACTTCATAATCTCAATCCATAATTCAAGTCACAATCATATCCCCTTGATAAACAACCTCATACATCCAAAATTCATAAATCAATCACACAATCTACTTATAATCATAAACAAATCTCATAGCTCATTTCCATACTCAAATTCGAATACATCCAGATACTTTATAAGCATAAATGGCATTCCAAGCCATATACAAATTACAAAAACATATAAATGTCGAACTGACGTCTTGACCGTATTCATCCGATCTCCTGCTCGAAACCTGGAAATGGGGATGAAAGGGGGGTGAGCTTGACATCTCAATGGGTAACATACTTATAAATGAAACATAAGCGAAAATTGTCTTTTCAAACTTTTTAAACCTTTCCCAATTCGGAAATTTATCCAAAAACTCTTTTTCAAACTTTTCAAAACATTTATAAATCTTCATCAACATTTTCTAAGATTTTTCTCAAGTTCTCAAACTTTTCACAAATCATGCACAATTTCAAATATGAATGCATCACATCATAATGCATCACAATACACAAAGAGCAAAATCACATAACACATCAAATGGTTTGGGTCACCCTAATAGAACGATCGCATAATCCCAAGATAGCGATTCTCAGGCAAAGTGAACGAGGGGAGTCCAAATCGGAACTCCTAAGCCACTGCGGGAAGCCGGAGAAGGCTAACAGAGGAGAGAAAGGTAATCGACTCTACAGAGGGACCTAACCAAACCCATATAATTCACATATTCATTCTTACAAAAAGATTGCCCAAGGCACTTTTGAAAAAGTCAAATCCTCGTATGTCGTGTCATACAAGACACATTCACATTCATAATGTCATCACATCAAAGTAATTCACATAACATACTTTCAATCATCAAGATTGAACCAATTGTAGCAATCATCGATAATTCAACACAATGTCATATCAAACAATTTGACATTCCCAAAATGCACATGATTTCATATAGAAATTCTCACATAGCAAATTCACAATTTATTTTAGAATGCAACAATTTTAATCTTGATTAAAACCTTCAAACACAACGAATTTAACATTTATTTCATCATCACTGAATGAACAATTAAGAGCCTTAACGAATTTAACAAATTAAGCAATTGCTTAAATCATTAGAAATCATAAAATGTCGAATCCTTTCGTAACCCTTCTTCATAGCTCAATTCATTTTAAAACTCGTAACCTTTTTCCAAAACATTCTAAACATTAAAATTCATTACTTTCTAAATTTTTCAAGCAATTTCAAAATCTTTTGAAAACAAGAAAATTAAACCTTTGTACACTTTTTCTTAAACACATTCGAACTTAAAACATTCGGTTTCTCCAATCACAGATAACAAATTTCTCCAATTATTCCAAAGGCAAGATATTTAATCTTACTAAAATCAAAATTTTCCAATATTTACATAACTAATATTTTATACTAATTTCAAAAGCACTTAGAAATCCTACTTTTTCCAACATTTTCATAAACCATATTTTATAAATAATTTCAAAAGTATTTTAAATTGTCAAACCTTTTATGAGCAAAATCTTATAACTAATTCGATAGTATTTGGAAATCATAAATTGTTCAACCTTTACCTACATAATAGCATTTTCAACTTTTACATAAACAATTTCGAAATCATATTTTTTTCAAACACTTTTATACATCATTTTCGAAATTATAAACTTTCCAAACGCTTTTATAAACAATTTTAAACATAAGCTTTCCAACCAGTTTTATAAACAATTGCGGAAATTATAAATTTTCCAAACACTTTTCATAACAATTTCGAAAATCATAAACTTTTCAACCACTTTTATAAACAATTTCGGAAATCCTTAACTTTTCAAATCTTTTCATAACTGTATTCGATACACGCTTTCACAAATATTTGAAATTTAGAAATGTCAACTTTTTCGTAAACGACACTTTAGAAACAATGTCAAAAGCAATATATGTCATTGTTTCAAACACAAAGAATTTCTTAAATATCAAAATCCAAGAATACAATATTCCTCACAAATTTTCAATTCATTCATAATCCTACGTTAGAAATTTTTATCAATTTAGGCAATGACATTGAAATACTTCCCTTCTTGATTTTTTCAAAATATAAACAATAACTTTCAAAACGCTCTCTTCTAAATTTTTCAAATCAATTAGACAATCATTCAATGTCATCAAAATATTCAAAACAATACATTTAAATATCCAAACAATACATTTCTAACCCTTTTCACTTTCGAAAATTTCAAGAATACTCACAAAGCTTATAATTTGAAAATAAATATGGTACCCACCTCATGATCTTGCTAGACACTTTTCCAAAGCTTCAATTCCTCCATTACTTCTTTCCTTCATCCAAACTAAAAGTTCCTAAACCAAAATCACCAATTTCAAAATCACAAAAGCATAAATACTTAAATGAATTATAGAAATCCCATACTCATCAAAATTTCAAACTTTCTAACTCAATACACTTCCAAAATTTCAAATCCCCAAATTCAAGACTAAAACCCTAACACATTCATATCCAACATTAACTCAATTTAACATGAAATCTCCCAAAATTTGTCATGGAATTAACAAACCCATAACATTTTCCATAGATCTACACCATAAACCCATCAATATCTCAACTTAAAACAATTTTCAAACCTACCTTAACTCCACCATTTTCGGATTTATGAAGCTTCAAGGTAAACTTCCATCTTCTTCCTCCTCTTTGCTCTAGAAACCAACGAACATCACTCTTGAACTCATAGAAAACCGACCTTGCTTGCTCTCTTCTTCTTCTTCTTCTCCACCCATCACCAAGCTTCATCTCTTCTCTCCTCTCTTTGTATTTTCTTTCTATTTCTTCTCTTCTTATTCTGCTTATAGTCGACAGCTCCAGCCTCCAAAACGACCCTGCCCCTTGTGTTTAAGCCATGTCACTTAAATGAGGGTGCAATGACCAAAATGCCCCTCTCTTTAGTTAAAAATCTGATAACTTACTTCCAACTTTTGGGAAACTTAACGAAATAATTTGGACAAACTTTCTACTATAGAATTGTTCCTCTCGATCATACGAATCCAACGCAACTGACGGCGCTCAATTCGGATCTAAAGCGAAGAAGTTATGTCCGAATTACTAATCGACCTGCACAAAATCCGAAACTGAACTTTAACATAACTTCAGTCCAGAATTTGACAATCTTAGGGATGAAACTAAATTTGGATCCCTTCATAAGAGTTGTAGCCCTATATCTTAACTTTATTTTCCCTCAAGAATCACCTCAATCGGAGTTTTACAGCTCCCGAAAATCGCAAAATACTGAACTATGTTCAGAAAAGTATCCAACTTATAACCTATAACCCATCTCTTACTTTGGTTCAATCAATCTCTTTTCATTTAATCTCCTAAAAATTATATTTCTTCATAAAAATGAACGTAATTGTCTTAGGAATCCAACGCTTCAAGAATCAAATCAATCGGATGTCGGACGAAAGATTTATAACAAAAGATTGCAAAAGGGTCGGAGTTCAAGCAAAATTTACAAAACCTTAAATACCCACTTATAACTGAATTTTTCAAAAATCATATCTCTTAATTCCGAACTCGGAATTTGACGAATTTGGTGTTTATAGAAAGATTGAAGGAAGCTCTACAACTTCCCAGAAGAACAGAAAAATCAATTTCACCCCAAAAGGGGTCAAAAACTCAATCAAAGATTCTATCCTAATCAACTTTTCCTACACAACTTCCAGTTTTTAATCGATCATAACTCCTAGTCCCGATATCGAAAAATTACAAACTCTATGGCGTCGGAAAGATCGACATACAAGCTACAACTTTCAGTAATACTACTTACTCCAATTCAGACTAAATCCATACGACGAGTGGCCTCGAAGTATAGCACATGCAAATCTATACTTAATAACATTTTCAAAACAAAGCATATCTTCCGAAATTCATATCTCTCAATCCCGACATCGAAAAATAGCAAACTTTATGTCCACGAAAAGCTCTCGACAGAGGCTACAATTTTCACGTTGATCATTTTCTCAGATTTTGTCTCAATTAAAAAGTCAACTATTTCCCAAAGTCAAACTTCAAACGAACTTTGACTGATCATAACTCTCACCCGATATCGAAAATATCAAACTTTATATCTACGAAAAGCTCTTGACATAAACTACAAGTTTTCAGAAGACCATTTTATCAAATTTTGCCTCAAACAAAAGTCAACTCTCAAAGTCAAACATTCTCTCTAGAAAAGTCAAACTTTCTAAATTCTTCAAATTTTCACACTTTTCTCTTTAATTCTTGCTATTTAACTTCATTTCAATCAACTCATCAACTTTCCTCTCATAATCCATATAAGTTCACTCAAATATCAAAGTCCTCAAAATTACACAATTCTTTTCTCATAAATTATTTCTTAATTTCATCAAATTTCCTTAAATTCATAATTTTCTCACCAATTTCTTTCTCATTTAAAATTCATTTTAATATTTCTATTTTTCATCAAAAGTTCGGGTCCAACATTTCTCCCCCTCTTAAAAGAATTTCGTCCTCGAAATTCACATTTAAGAACATAATATTTCTTATCTAATTCCTTCTCATAATATTTTCTTAATCTCTTCATAATTGCTCAATTCAAATCAATTACTCCATCCAAAATCTTATCAAACTCACATTTTCCTTAACATTTGAAACAAGTCAATGGTCCACGTCGTTATGACTCTTCATATGGATCAAAATCATCATTTCACTTAATCCTTTGAATTGTTATACACATTTCTATCAATTTATCTCATTATTCAAAATTTCATCTCACATATGCATATTCAAATCAATTCCTCCAAATTCATCATGTAATTCAAATCTAAATTTCCATTTTCACAATCCATTTAAATCAAACAATCAATTAGGTTCTTCCCAATTCACCAAGAAATTCTAATCTCAAATTCTCATCTCCTAAGTGCATGCCCAAAATCAAATTGCTATCATGAACTTCAAATCTCAAGTTCATTTACACACACCCAAAATCAATCAAAGTTCTTAACCTCACTCAGACAATCACTAATTCATTCTTAATAACCATATTGCCCAAGTATGATCATAATATCGGGCTCGACATTCTCACAAATTCAATTTTATCCTTATACACTCATCAATCTTATATGCCCGATTAAGACCATAAGATGGGCTCGACACTTATCCGAAAATTGCTCATGAAACAAACATATCGCCCAAGTTTATAATACTGGGCTCTGATACCATCAATGTTGGGACCCGATCTCAGGAACCGGATCCCAACCGGAAGACAGAAACGGAAACGGAGCAAACAGAATCGAAAACAGAAATTGAATCGAAAACGAAAGTCTTATCGCAATTGAAGTTAAACGAAATCAAGCAAATCAAATTTGAATCCCATCAAACAAATGTCCGACATCTTCTTACAAGTATCTTAGAAAAGTATATCGCGACGCGTTGGAAGCCCTAAGACTAATCTGAAAAACCCGATATAATTTTTTTTTTCAACCTTAGTCATTCCTTCCTCTTTATACAAAACCATCCTTTAGGAATTTACCCTTAATCAAACTCAATTCATAAACTCTTTCTCCCAAAATTTCATCGTTTACTAAACACTTATCCTTAGTAAAGCTAACTTCTTAATCATATTCTTATACTTATTCTTATTTTGCCATAACCCGATTTTCTCGAAAATCGGGCAACATAACGGCTGTATTTTGACAGCCTGAAAATTTCTGCAAGTCAAAAACATACACTTCTATATATCCAAACACCACTCAGAGTCATCGGACCTCCGTCCGGAATCCAAACACCAGCAATAACGCAATCTTATATCTAAAACACTTCATAATCTCAATCCATAATTCAAGTCACAATCATATCCCTTGCTAAACAACCTCATACATCCAAAATTCATAAATCAATCACACAATCTACTTATAATCATAAACAAATCTCATAGCTCATTTCCATACTCAAATTCGAATACATCCAGATACTTTATAAGCATAAATGGCATTCCAAGCCATATACAAATTACAAAACATATAAATGTCGAATCGACGTCTTGATCAGATTCATCCGATCTCCCGTCGAAACACGGAGATGGGGATGAAAGGGGTGAGCTTGACAATTTCAATGGGTAACATACTTATAAATGAAACATAAGCGAAAATTGTCTTTTCAAACTTTTAAACCTTTCCCAATTCGAAATTTATCCAAAACTCTTTTTCAAACTTTTCAAAACATTTATAAATCTTCATCAACATTTTCTAAGATTTTCTCAAGTTCTCAAACTTTTCACAAATCATGACAATTTCAAATATGAATGCATCACATCATAATGCATCACAATACACAAAGAGCAAAATCACATAACACATCAAATGGTTTGGGTCGGTCCTATCAGAACGTCTTGATCGCAAATCCCAAGATACGGTTCTGCGGCCAGTGAACGGAGGGGAGTCCAAATCGAACTCCTAAGCCACTCATGGAAGCCGGAGAAGGCTAACAGAGGAGACAGGCAGTCTCGACTCTACAGAGGGACCTAACCAAACCCATATAATTCACATATTCATTCTTACAAAAAGATTGCCCGAAGGCACTTTTCGAAAAAGTCAAATCCTCATGTCGTGTCATACAAGACACATTCACATTCATAATGTCATCACATCAAAGTAATTCACATAACATACTTTCAATCATTGAAGATTGAACCAATTGTAGCAATCATCAGATAATTCAACATAATGTCATATCAAACAATTTGACATTCCCAAAATGCACATGATTTCATATAGAAATTCTCACATAGCAAATTCACAATTTATTTTAGAATGCAACAATTTTAATACTGATTAAAACCTTCAAACACAACGAATTTAACATTTATTTCATCATCACTGAATGAACAATTAAGAGCCTTAACGAATTTAACAAATTAAGCAATTGCTTAAATCATTAGAAATCATAAAATGTCAGAATCCTTTCAGAACCCTTCTTCATAGCTCAATTCATTTTAAAACTCGTAACCTTTTTCCAAAACATTCGTAAACATTAAAATTCATTACTTTCTAAATTTTTCAAGCAATTTCAAAAATCTTTTGAAAACAAGAAAATTAAACCTTTGTACACTTTTTCTTAAACACATTCGAACTTAAAACATTCAGTTTCTCCAATCGCGTATAACAAATTTCTCCAATTATTCCAAAGGCAAGATATTTAATCTTACTAAAATCAAAATTTTCCAATATTTACATAACTAATATTTTTATACTAATTTCAAAAGCACTTAGAAATCCTACTTTTTCCAACATTTTCATAAACCATATTTTATAAATAATTTCAAAAGTATTTTAAATTGTCAAACCTTTTATGAGCAAAATCTTATAACTAATTCGATAGTATTCGAAATCATAAATTGTTCAACCTTTACCTACATAATAGCATTTTCAACTTTTACATAAACAATTTCGAAATCATATATTTTTTTCAAACACTTTTATACATCATTTTGAAATTATAAACTTTCCAAACGCTTTTATAAACAATTTCGAAACATAAGCTTTCCAACCAGCTTTATAAACAATTCGGAAATTATAAATTTTCCAAACACTTTTCATAACAATTTGAAAATCATAAACTTTTCAACCACTTTTATAAACAATTTGAAATCCTTAACTTTTCAAATCTTTTCATAATCAGATTCGATACACGCTTTCACAAATATTTGAAATTTAGAAATGTCAACTTTTCAGAAGCGACACTTTAGAAACAATGTCAAAAGCAATATATGTCATTGTTTCAAACACAAAGAATTTCTTAAATATCAAAATCCAAGAATACAATATTCCTCACAAATTTTCAATTCATTCATAATCCTACGTTAGAAATTTTTATCAATTTAGGCAATGACATTGAAATACTTCCCTTCTTGATTTTTTTCGAAAATATAAACAATAACTTTCAAAAACGTCTCTCTTCTAAATTTTTCAAATCAATTAGACAATCATTCAATGTCATCAAAAATATTCAAAACAATACATTTAAATATCCGAAACAATACATTTCTAACCCTTTTCACTTTCGGAAAATTTCAAGAATACTCACAAAGCTTATAATTTCGAAAATAAATATGGTACCCACCTCATGATCTTGCTAGACACTTTTCCAAAGCTTCAATTCCTCCATTACTTCTTTCCTTCATCCAAACTAAAAGTTCCTAAACCAAAATCACCAATTTCAAAATCACAAAAGCATAAATACTTAAATGAATTATAGAAATCCCATACTCATCAAAATTTCAAACTTTCTAACTCAATACACTTCCAAAATTTCAAATCCCCAAATTCAAGACTAAAACCCTAACACATTCATATCCAACATTAACTCAATTTAACATGAAATCTCCCAAAATTTGTCATGGAATTAACAAACCCATAACATTTTCCATAGATCTACACCATAAACCCATCAATATCTCAACTTAAAACAATTTTGAAACCTACCTTAACTCCACCATTTTCGGATTTATGAAGCTTCAAGGTAAACTTCCATCTTCTTCCTCCTCTTTGCTCTAGAAACCAACGAACATCACTCTTGAACTCATAGAAAACCGACCTTGCTTGCTTCTCTTCTTCTTCTTCTTCTCCACCCATCACCAAGCTTCATCTCTTCTCTCCTCTCTTTGTATTTTCTTTCTATTTCTTTCTTCTTATTCTGCTTATAGTCGACAGCTCCAGCCTCCAAAACGACCCTGCCCCTTGTGTTTAAGTCATGTCACTTAAATGAGGGTGCAATGACCAAAATGCCCCTCTCTTTAGTTAAAAATCTGATAACTTACTTCCAACTTTTGGGAAACTTAACGAAATAATTTGGACAAACTTTCTACTAGAGAATTGTTCCTCTCGATCATACGAATCCAACGCAACTGACGGCGCTCAATTCGGATCTAAAACGAAGAAGTTATGTCCGAATTACTAACTGACCTGCACAAAATCCGAAACTGAACTTTAACATAACTTCAGTCCAGAATTTGAAAATCTTAGGGATGAAACTAAATTTCGATCCCTTCATAAGAGTTGTAGCCCTATATCTTAACTTTATTTTTCCTCAAGAATCACCTCAATCGGAGTTTTACAGCTCCCGAAAATCGCAAAATACTGAACTATGTTCAGAAAAGTATCCAACTTATAACCTATAACCCATCTCTTACTTTGGTTCAATCAATCTCTTTTCATTTAATCTCCTAAAAATTATATTTCTTCATAAAAATGAACGTAATTGTCTTAGGAATCCAACGCTTCAAGAATCAAATCAATCGGATGTCGGACGAAAGATTTATAACACAAGATTGCAAAAGGGTCGGAGTTCAAGCAAAATTTACAAAACCTTAAATACCCACTTATAACTGAATTTTTCAAAAATCATATCTCTTAATTCCGAACTCGGAATTTGACGAATTTGGTGTCTATAGAAAGATTGAAGGAAGCTCTACAACTTCCCAGAAGAACAGAAAAATCAATTTCACCCCAAAAGGGGTCAAAAACTCAATCAAAGATTCTATCCTAATCAACTTTTCCTACACAACTTCCAGTTTTTAATCGATCATAACTCCTAGTCCCGATATCGAAAAATTACAAACTCTATGGGCGGAAAGATCGACATACAAGCTACAACTTTCAGTAATACTACTTACTCCAATTCAGACTAAATCCATACGACGAGTGGCCTCGAAGTATAGCACATGCAAATCTATACTTAATAACATTTTCAAAACAAAGCATATCTTCCGAAATTCATATCTCTCAATCCCGACATCGAAAAATAGCAAACTTTATGTCCACGAAAAGCTCTCGACAGAGGCTACAATTTTCACGTTGATCATTTTCTCGGATTTTGCCTCAATTAAAAAGTCAACTATTTCCCAAAGTCAAACTTCAAACGAACTTTGACTGATCATAACTCTCACTCCCGATATCGAAAAATATCAAACTTTATATCTACGAAAAGCTCTTGACATAAACTACAAGTTTTCAGAAGACCATTTTATCAAATTTTGCCTCAAACAAAAGTCAACTCTCAAAGTCAAACATTCTCTCTCCGAAAAGTCAAACTTTCTAAATTCTTCAAATTTTCACACTTTTTCTCTTTAATTCTTGCTATTTAACTTCATTTCAATCAACTCATCAACTTTCCTCTCATAATCCATATAAGTTCACTCAAATATCAAAGTCCTCAAAATTACACAATTCTTTTCTCATAAATTATTTCTTAATTTCATCAAATTTCCTTAAATTCATAATTTTCTCACCAATTTCTTTCTCATTTAAAATTCATTTTAATATTTCTATTTTTCATCAAAAGTTCGGGGTCCAACAAAAACAATTGTTAATGGACTTAAAGCTTTGGGGAGAATCTATGATAGTCAAGATCATGTCAGAAAGATCTTCAGAAGTCTTCCAAAAAGATAGAGACCCAAAGTAATGACAATACAAGAAGCCAAAGATTTAAGTAAAAATTCATGAAGTGGAGCTCAATGCAAAAGATAAACCTAGAAAGATAAATCTATCGCATTAAAGGTTGGTTAAAAGAATGAAAAGATACAAAAAAATAGCAGCACATCTTTAAAAGCATTAAAGATTGAAGAAATCAAGAATGATGATGCTAGTGAATCTGATCAACATTTAAGTGAAGATGATGATGAACTATCCTTCATTTCAAGAAAGATTAAGAGGATGTGGAAAAAGAAATCAAAGAGAAATAAATACTTCTCTTTTCAGAAGAATAGCAAAGATGATTCAAAGAATGAGAAAAATTCTATCGTCTACTATGAGTGCAATAAACCAATACATTACAAGTCTGAATGCCCGTTGCTCAAAAGAAAACAAAAGAAAAGTAAAGAAAACAAAAAGAACATGATGGCAACATATGAAGATCTGGATTTTTTTGAATCTGAATTCGACTCAGGAACATCATAACAAACAAATATATGCTTGGTAGTTGAAAGGGAATGCGATGATGAGGTAATTTCTAACTTTGATGATCTTCAGAATGTGTATTTAGAATTGTTAGAAGATTCACATGCTATCTTAAAACAAGAATTTTTAGAAAAAGAAAACGTTTGCCTTAAGAAACAAGTAGATGATATGAAAAAGAAAGTAACTGTAGATAGATAAGAGGAAATTAATCAACTAAAACAAAGGATTGACAGTCTCTTAGCAGATTTGTTAACATTTACTAAAAGTACAAAAAGGATGAATGATATGATTGGAAGATATAGACATCCAAATGATAAGAGTGGCTTAGGTTTTAGTAATAGTAATGTTCGTCATAATAAGAGTTTTGTTCCTAAGAGAAAGAAAAAGAAACAATATTTTTATTACTCGATGAAAAACTGTAAGGCTAACCCTAAAGGACCCAAGAAAATATGGGTACCTAAGAAGGATATAATATATACTACAGATCTCCTTTCTTAGAAAAAGCAACTAGCACCAATGGTACTTAGACAGTGGCTGCTTGACACATATGACGGGAAGAAGGTCTATGTTCCTAAACCTTCAACATAAGCAAGGAGGATTAGTAATTTTTGGAGACAACCAGCAGGGCAAAATAGTTGGAAATGACAAAATTGGTAAAGATTTTTTTTCTTCTATGGATAATGTTCTGCTAGTTGAAGGTTTAAAGCATAATCTAATTAGTGTAAGTCAATTAAGTGATTCTAGTTTTGAAGTATCCTTTAATAAAAATTCTTGTGTAGTTAAAAACAAGAACGGTTCCATATTCTTTTCTTCCAAGAGACGAAATAATCTTTATAAAATTAACTTAGACGATTTAAAAAGTCAAAATATTTCATGTCTTATATCAATAGACGAGGAAAAACTGATTTGGCATAAAAAGCTAGGTCATGTTAGTTTTAAACATATTTCCAAGTTGGTTAGACATGATTTGGTAAAAGGATTACCAAAGATAAGTTTTAACAAAGATTTCTTTTGTGAGAGTTGTCAAAAAGGAAAATAAGTTAAATTATCTTTTTCCTCTAAAAATGTTGTAACTTCATCTAAACCTCTAGAGCTATTACGTATAGATTTGTTTGGTCCAACTAGAACACTAAGTCTACATGGAAAGAAGTATAAGTATGCAGGCCACGATTGTGGGCTAACTCTGGTGCTTCTATCATGATCGTGGTCTATTGTGCCATGATTATAGTTCGTTATTTCGGTCCGAATGTCTTCAAAACTTTTTCTTTCTTCGATGTTGACCCTGAAATACTAGCAGACACATCAAGGTACCATAAAAACATAATATTTAAGCTTAAAGACTTATACTAACCCATAAAACACTTAAAACACAAATTATTAACAAACTAACACAATTTTAACCTAAACACATACTAAATGATTGAATTAATAGCTGAAAACAGATCAAACTAAGCCCTAAAACATATGCAATTCACACTTATCATGCCCTGACCATAATATTACAAAACAAATCCTCATCCAATACTTGAGCAAAGGACTATTGTAGCGGCAAGAAGGTTGATCAATGTGGTAAGTAGTGGGGCACTATATGAAAGAATTCCCATAGAGGTTGGAATTTTAATCGAGCCTATGGCAATTAATACTCAATAATTTGGCACTCATAATAATGATGAGGTAATCAATTCATCAATAAAACATCATTTAGATGAACTAACTTCCTTTGTTGGGCAAATTACTGTAGGATAAGTACAAGTAACTAGTAGTATATGTGTAAATGTGAAAGATCCAATAGATGGGTGTCCAACTTTGCATGAGGAAAGTATAAAGTACGTTATTGCTGCAGGGGGAACTTTTCCAACTAATAAAACCCACATTCCTAGGCTTATAAACCAGGTTAGAAAGATCATCCAAACTTGACTTATATAAGGAATAGGTAGCAAAAATCACTTCCCAAATAGGCTACAGCGTGTGCAAAAATTTCCCCTTAGACCACAAGATCCCTCCTCTACCTCAGGTACATCATTGGAAGATATAGTTAAGTTTGTTGTAGTTAACGCCTTACAATTCCAATAGGGTGTGTAATAGTTTTAGCAGGAGGCTATATCTAACTTTAACGAGATGAGGTCTAGCATTCAAAAGCTAGAGAGCTAAATGAAAAAAATGGAATTGAAAATCATCCGTCTTCAAAAGGAGTGGTAGGAAGCTTGAGAATCTTGAGAGGATTACATAAAGGATGTCTAGTGAAGAAAAATAGAGAAGGAGCTTGAAGGAGAAAGGAATATACCAATTAAGTTAAATGTAAATATTGAATTCCCAATTGTTGTAAAGACTAATCCTCCACCTTTCCCTTTCATGTTAATAAAGTCAAACAAAGAGGATAAGGATAAAGAGATATGGGAGAAATTTTGGAAGGTTGATGTCAATATCCCACTATTAGATGCAATCAAGCAAATGCTAAGGTATGGAAAATTCCTGATGGAATTATATACCAACAAACAAAAGTTAAAAGGTAATGAAATGATAAGGATGGGTGAAACTGTTTCTACATTCTTTAAAAAGAAAATACCCCCTAAATGTAAAGACACAGACATGTTTCCTATTCCTTGCAAAATTGATAACATTAAGATTAAATAGGTCATATTAGATTTAGGAGCATCAATTAATTTTATGCCTCCTTCCATTTATGCTTATTTAATTTTTAGGCCTATTAAAAGAAACTAGTATTATCTTATAATTGGTTAATCGTATTAATGCTTACCTAGACGGGTGATTGAGGATATGTTTGTGCAAGTGAAAAAACTAATATTTCCTGCTAAATTTTATGCGATTGAAATGAATGATGAAACTTTTTATAATCCAATACCTATCTTACTAGGAGGACCATTTCTTAACACAACCTAAACCAAGGTAGACGTTTTTGAGTGTACACTCACGATGGAATTTGATGCAGAAGTTATTCATTTTAATATTTTTGAAGTTAATAAGCACCTATAAAATGACCCTTCTATTTTTACAATTAGTGTGATTGACCTTTAGTATAGGAAAATTGTAAGCAAAAGCACAGAAATAAACAAAAACAGTTTCAATGCAAGAGGAGACCGAAGCTTTTAATGTCTTGATAAAAAGCTTTATTACTGGTCAAAAAGTGATTTTCTATTATACTAAATATAAACTTTTTTCCATATAAATTTCATTCTTACTAGGTCGATCTTTTTGTGATTACTAATATCTCTCCCTATGGTACAGTAGAGATTAAGAGTCTAAAAACAAAGAAGGCATTTCAAAATTTGATAGTGCATGTCAAGTGCACCACAAAATTTACCTAACTCTACACACTAAAATTTTTTAGCTATGGTGTGTCGGGATCATATCCACAAGGAATGTATGTTTAATTTTTGCAGTAGAAATAATTGATGTTAAGGAAATAAAAAGGGGGTTTTGGGTTGATGTGATTTAGTAAACAAAGTAAAGTTAAACCAAAGAAAGCAAATTATAGAAAACAATCAAAATTGATAAAAGTGATGAATGTGTATAAAATCCAGTTCTGGGATCAATCTTAGTTTACACATAAACACATTTCATTGTTATAATGTTTCACACCACTCCTAGAACTATTGATCGTAGATGAACAACGAGTTCTTTAATTAAACCTAACTATTGAACAAACTAGAACAAGCTCTCTAGATTTAATTGGCCAGTCACATTATTATATGAAAAACTGACCAATATAGGTAGTAACCATACGAGTTCGGGCTATCTAACCTAAGTTATGTTGTTCCTAATGATTCAATGTCATTAGTAGCTATAAACAAATCTAAAACATAATGATTACATATTATATTGAAGATTTTAGTAATAGGTTTGCAATACAAAAATCAAATGAACACATTCAGATCAGCTTTACAACACCCAAGTCAATAAACTTAGAACAATGATAACAATATAATAATAAAAAAATGTGGTTAACGGTGATTCTAAGCGTCGATTTCACCTTTAAAATGGGGTTGGGAAGTTAACCCCCATATAGGCTTCAAAAGAGTAAGTTTCTATCTTACACGATGTCCTAAATTTATTCCTCCTCTTTTTGCCTTCAGAATATTCTTTTTATATTAAAAAATTAGGTTTCTAGGTGTGAATTGCAACACCCAATTATGAATTGAACATTATAGAGGCACAACTGAAGGAGGTCATTCACCATCAACCTCAACAATGGTACCAAACTAAGAAAATACTTAAAATATTTTGCTTTTCAAGGTGTCCAAGTTCCATTGCCAATGCCATCACCACCCGACTCACCATAAGTTTTCTTTCTCTTACTTTTTCTTCATTATTATTTACCTTTATTTATATTTTTTTGTTTCTCACATTGAGGACAATGTGTTATTCACATGTGAGAACTTTTATGCATTAGCATATCAATTATGTGTGAAATTTACATTTGCATTGTGTTATTTTTATTAGCTTGGCATTGTGTGAACATTTTGTTGCATGATGCGTGCATTGTGTGAATGTGTCAATGACATGAATTAAAGGGAAATGACTTACTTTAAAAACATGCTTATTTAACTTACGAATTTTTTGTTTTAAGTATCATTGGGATGAATATATATGTTTAATTAGGATATGAAACCTATTCTTTCACTTTATGACACTTTTTTAGATATATTTATAATTACACTCATTTAAATTGGCTAGCATCATTAGTATTCTTTCGTGAAATTAATTGACAAAGAAAAAATGAGTTAGGCTAAGAAATTAAATGTAAAAAATTGTTAACTGAAAATTTCTATTTTGTTGATCCTTTTAAAGAAATTGGATTAATAATAGAGCTAATATCCAGTTGAGAGTTGATTAACTTATTTTATGGTAGTCAATATTGTAATAAATTGTAGGTGCATGGTATAGCTATAACTAGTACCGATAAGTACATGACAATCCTGTAAAGACTATGAACACTAATAATTACCCTTCCCTTATTATCAAGCCTACAAAGTGAATTTATATTTTTAATTAAAAAAACTAAAACTAAGTAAGTAAAAGAAAATAAATAACAAAATTGAACAAAAAATTCAAAAAGCAATAGGAATTTATCGATATCGAGTAATTAGTATCTAGGTTTTGAATCCCCATAAACACTTAGTAGATTAATATTTTATTATACAATTGTTTTGATGATTTATTAGACCTAAAGACTCCTATTATATGGTAGGAGTTGGCCTAGAGTCCACTGACAACTAGTCCTAAGGTTTCTAACCGAATTACTTAGGTTAAATCTTATAGGACTGTGACAGTTTTATGAATTCCTTTATTAGGTTTGACCTTAATCTAGAGAATTTATATCATCCTATCTCTAGATTTTCAATTAACTCTTTCCAATTACCACAAATCTATTCAAACCTAGGATTTATCAATCACTACGTATGAAATCATATTATGGTCTAATATTTCAGAACACAAGAACATAAATAAAACAAATAATTGGATCACAACAAATTAATAAATCAATTGAATTAATAAAAAACTCAACACGTATTAATAGAGCTCATCTAGCCTAAATACTAATTGGACGTTTAGTTACATGTAATAAAACACTAAATCAAACATACATTAATAGAAAAAACAAATAGAAAACAATGGTTTCATAATTATAAATCTCCATGATTTCCTTCTATTGATTATTCTTATGATGTAAAGTTATGATCTTGTATTCTGATGGATCTATCGATGATTTCTTTGTGTTTTTTACTTCTATGGACCAAAATCATCCCTTATGGAAGAACTACATGTCTGGAGTGAACTCCATATCTAGAATTGCCTACAAAAGTCTCCTTTTTTCTTCTCCTCTCAAAAATATCTTTTTATCATGAAGTTTAGGGTTCTGTAAAGATGCACGATCTCTTGCATGAATTTGCATCAGACCGTGCATAACCAAAATTGTTTGAAAATTACAAAAGTGCACGAGTAGATGCACAACCTACATTCCTTTAGGTTTCTAACCTTGATATCTTCATATTTTGGTCTAGATAACTTCACATAAATTGTAGCTCCACTTATGATCCTTCCATTAGATCCTCTTTTGTTTGAAATAATGTCTTTTAGCTAAAGTTATGGGCTAAAAAACCAAGGGAAGATCAGATTGAGTTGAGACAAACTTCATATCTCATTCTCGACCTTTTTAGCCCCTCAAAAAACCACTTTTAGGCCTCAAATTGTACATAGGAATTATGGACCAGGATTGAGTTTTTGAATCACCTAATTTGAATCTCATAAGGCTCAAATATGTCCTTGTAAAGCTCTAATGGTCAAGGGGCCCATTTAGCATAAATAAGCTTTATATCGTGTTTTTATCTGAATTCTTCTCCTTTAAGCCCATGAAGGCAATTATCACCTATTAAAAAGCTTGAAGAGAATTAAATACCAAATATAAGATAAAAGTATAAAATATTAAGTAAAATACATCAAATATGGGTGTAAAAATAGCCAAATATTCATCTATCAAACATTCCCACACTTAAGCCTTTACTTCTCCTCAAGCAATCTATAATCAAAATTATAAATTTTACAACATCAATCCATCATCAGTTACAACCTGTCCATTCATACAATATATCACCATATCCTATCAAATCAAATTAATATGCAAGTAGAATCAAATTATCCTAAAATTAGTTTCCTAGGCAATATTAATAACAATCACCCTAAAAATCACATTGAAATCCAAAACATATATCCTTATACCTGATTGAGTGTTTGATATGTGTAAGTTTTAATAAATACCTTCAATAATTTGCAATTGCACAGTTAGTTAGCATAGTATCTAAGGTTTCGATCCCTCAAGGAGGAAAAATCTAATCCTAAAATATAAGGCCAGAAAAATTGTAAAAATTCAAATATAACAAAATTAAATTGATAATTCAATTCAATCAATCAATTCAAAATAAGAATCAATCACAAAAATATTAATAATTCAGAAATTGCAGCACACACATAAGAATTAACTTAAAGAAACTACTAATTGAAAAAAAGGGAATTTTACCTATCCTTAATGCTAACCTAATTGATTATAAATTACCAGATTATTAGCTATAGATGATCCTAGGTGTTAGAACCCGATCCCGAGACCGGATCCCAACTCCAACTATTTATACCTTAACATTAACGCTCATGCTCTTGCTTACATTCCACACCTATTGGACCCGTTTCCAGAGCCCAAAATTTCGGAGCCCTAAAGCTTGCGCTCCCTACTTTGCAGCGTTTGATGCTGTGGTTCCATAAGGGTGATGAGCGTACACTACCTAATCACCAAAATCACATTTAGACTTGTTCATATCAATGTAGCTTAAGGCCTCACGTTCACACAGAGGCAAGAATCACCTTAATCGAGTCATATACTCAAGATACACTCCAAAACCTAAGAGAGTTCATACCAAACATGCCCTCTTAATCGACCTTTCACTTGTTTTAGGACAAACTTTCTCAATTTAACTCCAATTGATACCGAATTTTATGGAGTGAAAGATATGTGTCTTATAAATCCAATGGTTCAAGCCTCACCTCATTTGGTATGAGAGAATTATGCCCGAAACATTGGACCATGCTCACTTCTGAAATCGGATTGAAACTCTTTTGGCGCGATTTGCTATAACTTTTAATCTATAGCTCCAAATGTTTTCGTTCTTTCACCATATGAAAGTAGACATCTAGATATACAACTCTTATGAAGACTACAAAGTCTGATTCTATCTCCTACATTCTGCAGCGTCCTATTTTTCCCATCATCTGATTTCTATCATCTGGTTTTCTATCGTCTGATTTCTATCTTCTGCTTTTCTATCTTCTGATTTCTATCTTCTGCTTTTCTATCTTCTGCTTTCTATCTTCTGCTTTTCTATTTTCTTCTTTTCTATCTTCTGATTTCCTTCCTTCTGATTTCTATCTTCTGATTTCCTTCCTTCTGATTTCTATCTTCTGATTTCCTTCCTTCTGCTTTTCTATCTTCTAATTTCTATCTTCTGCTTTCCTTCCTTCGATTTCTATCTTCCGATTTCCTTCCTTCGCTTTCTATCTTCGATTTCTATCTTCCGCTTTTCTATCTTCGATTTCTATCTTCGATTTCCTTCCTTCGCTTTTCTATCTTCCGATTTCTATCTTCGCTTTTCTATCTTCCGATTTCTATCTTCCGCTTCCTTCCTTCGCTTTTCTATCTTCGATTTCTATCTTCGCTTTCCTTCCTTCGCTTTTCTATCTTGATTTCCTTCCTTCGATTTCTATCTTCCGATTTCCTCCTTCGCTTTCTATCTTCTTCGATTTCCTTCCTTCGCTTTTCTATCTTCGATTTCCTTCCTTCGATTTCTATCTTCGATTTCCTTCCTTACGCTTTTCTATCTTCGATTTCTATCTTCGCTTTCCTTCCTTCGCTTTTCTATCTTCCGATTTCTATCTTCGCTTCCTTCCTTCGCTTTTTCTATCTTCCGATTTCTATCTTCCGCTTTCCTTCCTTCGCTTTTCTATCTTCGATTTCTATCTTCGCTTTCCTTCCTTCGCTTTTCTATCTTCCGATTTCCTTCCTTCGATTTCCTTCCTTCGATTTCTATCTTCGATTTCCTTCCTTCGCTTTTCTATCTTCGATTTCTATCTTCGCTTTCTTTCCTTTTGTTTTTCTATCTTCGATTTCTATCTTCGCTTCCTTCCTTACGCTTTTCTATCTTCGATTTCTATCTTTCGCTTTCCTTCCTTTTACTTTTCTAGTAAGGATCATATCTTTTGACTCCGAACTCCAAATTTAGCAAACGATATACCCTTGGAAAGCTCTAACCTTCTACTACAATATTCATGAAGGCTCATTTATCTAATTCAAGTCCTACGAAGGTCAAAATCTGAGGCAAAGTTCTGTCAAATTTTGGGAAAATTTGACAGCTCTTCCCTTGAAAGTACATCTATCCAAATTTTCAATCCTAATACTTCCACCTGCGTAAGACTCATCATACAACCTCATATAACATGATTAAACCCTAAGGTATCTTCAAACACCATTCGAAGTAACAGCCACACTCTTAATCATCTATCATATCCAAACTATAATAATGATGCAATTGGCTTAAACATGCATGGATTTCTCAAAATACATTTGAACTTAGCGTTCTTGCATTTCATTTACGCTCAAAGTGAGTAGCTTATAATGCTTTAGTGGGCATTTCAAGCCCTTTTACAACATAGTTCAAATACACTTCCAAAATACTACACTTTTCTTAAATGCATCTAAAGCATTGTTTACAACAATTTGCTTGAAATACATCAAAACATAATTCTTGGAGTATGCCTTGAGCTCATTCTTCATGATCCCGATCTTTACCTGGAGATGGGACGGGAAGGTGGGGGTGAGCTTTCGGCTCGTGGGTGACACATTTATATTTAGGCTAATAAGCTACATTGCTTCATTAATCATACTTTTAGCAACTTGCATAGAAATCATGCAATCATGCAATTCATGAAATTTATCAATCTCAAAACATAATGTTCATGCTTCATATCATTCTCATTCTTGCAAAATATACGCTAACATGTAAACACATAGCTGATGGTTCGAAAAGTCCACGGGTTACTGATGAGCTACACAAGTGTAGTCATATGCTGAGGAGTCCTAAAAGGAACATCCTATGCCACAATCGGGCAGCCGGGCGAAGGCTATACTGGTCGACGTGCACGTGACTCTGCTAGTGGACTTAACTAACCCACATAACACTTAATTTCATGCATAAAAGCTGGACTTGTCTTGTCCGCTGACTAATTTTCTGAAAATGGATATTCAAGCATCCATAAAGCTGATCATGCTTAAAGCACATTTCATGCTTAGCTCACATTTCATGATCTCATTCATGCTCATCCAATTTATGGCAATTTCAAGCAATGTCATGCACTAATCAATTTCTCACCTAATGGCAATCATCCATCAATTTATACACAATCAAAAGTCAATCAATGCTCATTCTAAATTAGTTGGAAAAACATTAATTTTCCTTAGTTAAGATAATATTTAAGCATTACTAACATAAAGATAAAAGTGAAACCCACCTTATATCCTTACTTAAGCTTGCCTAAGGAAGTTCCTCTTCTTGTTCTCCTCTTCTTTCTTGTCCTCCTTCATTCATGGCAAGGAAAGAACCTCACATCATTTAGGGTTTCTAAAATTGAAAACCTAATGAACCTTAATCATGAAATCAACCCTAGAATCACTAAACCCATCTTCTTTCTAAGCTTTCTAAACCATAAAATCAAGCCAAACTCAAACTACATTTCATAACTTACCTTGAATCTTTACTCAACCCAAGGGTTTCTTGTATCAAAATAAAGCTTAGACTCTCCTCTTCACTTTTCTTCTTTCTCTTTCTTCAAAACTCACTCACTTTCATGGAAATGCCAAAACCCTAGCAAGCTCCTTTCTTCTTCTCCTTTCTTTCCTCTTCTACGTAAACTTCTCCCTCTTCTCCTTTAAATTTCGTAAATCTCACTTCTTCCTACACTAACTCACTTAAACTCCTCCTTTTATACTTCTTCTCTAATCCACTTAAGCCCAAAAGGCCCAAGCCTTCATTTAATTTCTTCTTCTTTCATTTTTCCTACATCCTCCTTACTTCCTCTTTATCCTACAACTTACTTAGGCCCAATTATCTTTAAGCCCATTTTATCTTTCTTTTCTTTCCTACCTCATTAAAACCCAACTAATTCATTTAATTCCATTAACTCATTACCTAACATCTTTAATGCCAACTCATATTACTCAATGTCAAGTTAATTAATGTTAACATAATTTACTTAATTACTCTAATCATGCTTAATTACATAAAAATTTTGGGGCTAACACTAGGATTGATTGCTCTATCTGGTTATAATCATTAACCCTAAGTCATAAACCCTAATTAGATTGCGGAAGTTGCAATCTCTAAATTAACAACCTATCCAAACCCTAATTAGTTCTAAAGTTGTCTAATAAACTATCGAAAACCTATACAAGATCTCTCTTCACACAATTTACCGATTTGATTTAATTCTTGTTCTATTAAATCAGCTAACTCTCGATAACCCAATTTAATCATTTTTCATTTGATTCACCCTTTAAGTTTATTATCAAATTATGCAATTGTAGAGTTAAATCATAATAAATCCAATAAAACACAAACAATCAAAAATCCTATCATCAACTGTTATTCACCAACTCTATATAATAATAAAATGGAAAATAAATAGGAAATACAATTTGAATGGTTGATGGGAAGTAGCGATGTCAAAAAACTCCTGATATGGGAAATACTTCGAGTCAGTTTCTTCTCCACTTCTCTCTTCCTTCTTCTCTTTCTCAATCTCTCAATGAATTCCCTCTAGGATTTGTCAAAATTGGCTAACACAAAACTCCCTTTCTCTCCTCTTTATGATTTTTTATACTTTTTTTATGTTTTGGGCAACCTTAAGGTTTGTTCTGGGTCGAAAAGGTCCAAAAATTTCTCGAAACATTAAGTTTGTGAGTGTCAACATGTTAGCCCGATGTAGGCCATGAAGTTCGTGAGTGTCGATGTGTTTACACGATGCAGTCCATGATTGTGGCCTTGTTTCAGCCCAAATGTCTCCGAAACTTCTCCGTTCTTTAATGTTGAACTAGAAACACTAACAAACACATCAAGGTACCTTAAAATCATAATATTTAAATGCAAAACCTTTTACTAACCCATAAAATACTTAAAACATAAATAATTAAGAAACTAACACAATTCTAACTTAAACACATACTAAATGATCAAATTAACGACTAAACATATCAAAATATGCCCTAAAATATTATGCAATTTACACTTATTAATACTCTTATCAAGATTTCACTCAATGCACTCAAGTGTTTAAGTTTAAAGATATCAAAACTCTCAATCAATGCATATTAGAACCCTTACCATAGTCTTGCAATAAAATCACATCTCCACTACTTATATACAAACCACAACAAAAATCAAAAGGTCTTTGTGCAAGTTGTAGTGGGTCAAGTATGATTGGGAAAGTAAAAAGGGTTAAATTGAAAGAAATTTATTACACCATATAATTCATGACTTGTTTATAAGTACATATAGGTAGTTTCATTGCAAAACTAATGGTACTATATTTTTTTATGCTTTTGTATTTTTATATTTTCTTTTCTTCACACTAAACTTTCAGTACCTCAATTCAAGAAATATTGGACCTTTCACAAATTTTAAGTCTCAAATAAGTAAATAATGTAAATAACCTTCAAAATTCAAAATAATAAAAATATATTTAAATAAAAATAGGATAAAGGGATATAATTTAGGTTTAATCAATGGAAAAGGCTAAGGTTTAATTTGGTTATTCCTAAAGGTAAATTTTTTGGTATGGTGATTTCAAAAAATAAAAGGCTAAAGCAAGTTAGTGAATCTAAATGCCTTTATCATATCAATGCTTCTAATTTAACAAATATGGTCTCAACATACATAACAAAAACAAGTTCTAGAATTATCCTACTATGTAATGAGAGCACACACATAAAGGAATAACAATAGCTTTGAAAAATATGAAATATACTCTTTAGGCTTAAAATCTCACAAAAAATGGGTATATATGCGTGTAAATAATATGCAATTTCATTCCACTTAAATTTTAATGATTACAAAAAATATGACTTTGGAAACTAATTTAATTATAACCATCATCCTTTTGCACACCAATTCAATTCAATATTCAACAATAACATATAGTATTCATGGATACATCTTACCCAATTCAAGATATCATTTAATAAAATTTATAATCAATATTATAATAAGATTAAAGAAATCAATTAAAATTCAATAAACCCATCTGTACGCTTAAAGTTATACATGTAGCGCTTCTTTAACATCTTTAGCTTGATGTAACATGGATGTTGATGTCATTTTGAATCAATAATCAACAGTTTGCTTCCACCCTTTTCTCCACAAAGCAATTTCATATCCTGTAAACAAGCAAGATGTTGTAAGATGATTAAAAGGACATAATTTATTAAATTAATAAATCCAATTTCAAGTAAAAATTCCTTTTGTAATGATAAACTGTTAATAAAAGAGGGTATAACAAAACTCCTTAAATCTTTGATCAGCTCAAACAATTTGTCTTTAACGAAGTGGGAACCTTTTTTACTTAAGGTCACTACAAACACCTCATCAATAGTTTCCTTACTTGATTCATCCATCAGTTCTTCCTCAACCACCTCTATCCACTCTTCTTCTTCTTCTTCTTCTTCCTAGAAAGAGGTTTTTAACTTATCTTCTTTAGTTATCTTCTTCCACTCCTCTAGTTTCTCTTCTTGGATGGAGGTTTCTTCTTCTTCTTAATCAAGAAACTCTTCTTCACTACTAAGGGTGATTGCCTCTCGATCGATAGTATAAATTTCAACAGAACTGGACAAACTCTCTTGCTTCTCTTCAAATCATATATACATCACCTAATTGATTTGATTCACCATATTCTGTATATGAGCCTCTATTTCTTGATGCTTCATGTTTGATTCTTAAATAGATTCAATCATCATATCTTTTAAAAAAATACCTCTTTGCCTTCTTGAAATTTATCTTCATTGATGAAATCAACTATTATCCCTTCTTCACTCTGATATGGTTGGAAGCTCAAATTATACTCATCATATACAAGTGAAGGAAGTCTCTTATCGAATTCACATTTACTAGCTACTCTCTTAGTAAGGCATTCCATTAATCGATCTATAATACTTTCGTATCACTATTCTTGTTATACATATTCAGTTGGAGAATAGTCATTCCATCCATATACGTAAGGGTTCCTCCACTCTGAATTATATGTATTTTAGTATGATGATCCTTGAGGCCAATTGTACATGTTTGGTTACTCCTATAAATATGTAAGTTGAGCTTTTGAAAACATGTGAGGAAATGACTCCTTCTAATACATTGATGTTTCGTATTGCAAAAACACATCTTGGCTCCCACAATAATACTATTAACTCCATCCTTCCATTATGAGTTATAGCTATGAAGTTAAATATCAATTCCTAAAAATATACCACCTCACATGATTAATGTAGAGAAATTCAAAAGACAACTAAATGTGTTGGACCAATGGTGGTTGACAAATTAAATCCCACTTAAGTTTTGATAATAATAAAATATATGGAATTGGTTAAGAAATTTATTTCAGGTGTTTTTGGATTAAAAGAAATCTAGAAGACTTCATAAATCATTGAAGAATTAAGATGGAAACAATGTCAACATGATTTAGACATTAAAGAAAAAGATTATGGAAGATTTGGTCAAATGTATCCGTTGGAACTAGCAACAAGTCGACTAAGTATCTTATAAGTCGACTAAGAATTAAGGATCATCAGATGGGGCTTAAAACAAGTCGACTGATGTGCTGCAAGTCGACTACAATTAAGTAGAATAGTGAAACTAGTCGACTATCATGTCACTAGTCAACTTATCGAGGAGCAAAATCAAGTCTGCAGTGATATATGTTAACACTAGTCGACTATAATATTCTGACTAGTCGACTAACATGGTGAAATTGACAAGATTTATACGAATCATTCACAAAAAGGAAAGGAGGAATCAAGGAACGGCTATATGATTTCAAGCAACGGCTATATGATCTCCAACGACTATATTCTTATCAGTATATAAAGAGTGGAAGATCAAGGGAGAAGTAGACGAAAGTTCCATAAGCAAAAGACTCCATTATTGCTCCATATTCTGCTCACTATTGCTCTTATCTTGTTACATCATTGTATTGAGCTTTGTTCTTCAAACTTTATGTTATTTCTTTTACAATTTGAGTGACTAGTGAAAGGTCACGTGTGAGGTAGCTTGAGCCAGAAATCAAGTGGTGCTGGTAGGATTTGTGTCGGAAGACAAATCAAGTGTAAAGGTAGCTTGAGCAGAAAATCAAGCGTATTGTAAGAGTTCACACTGAACTACAAAGTGTGCAATAAAGTGGTTTGCAAAATCCTAAGTGGGAGCTTAGGTAGAGGACGTAGGTCTTAGCACCGAACCTCTATAAAAACTGTGTTTGATCTTCTTCCCTACTTTTTTCATTTAAATTTGTTTAAATTGTTTTTGTGTGAATTAACTTCTGATTTTATTGTAGAATTTCAAAAGGATTTAAAGATCTATTCAACCCCCCTTCTAGATCGCTAACAATTGGTATCAAACCAGAAGTATCCAGGGATGGCAAACAACAAACTAGCGGAAGAAGGTAACACAAATTATCGCCCTCCTTTATTTAATGGTACTAATTATTCTTCTTGGAAAAATCCTATGAAGTATCACATTATAAGCGAGGGAGTAGAATATTGGAAGATAATTATCTTCGGTCCACAACCACCGTTAAAAGAAAATGGTGAGTTAAAAACGGAGCTGGAATACGATGACAATGACTGGAGGCAAGCTTACATCAACGCGAAAGCAATGAAGCTAATTTATTGCGCTCTCACGGTTGAGGAAAGAAATCGAGTTAACTCGTGTACCAGTGCCAAGGAAATGTGGGAAAGACTTCGCATCACCTATGAAGGAACCAACCAAGTCCGGGAAACAAAGATCAACATGCTTCTCCATGACTATGAAATGTTTATCATGAAGGAAGGTGAGTCTATTTCCACTATGCTTGGTCGTTTTGCGGAAATTATCAATGAATTAGGAAATCTTGGAAAGCATATGACGGATAGCGAGAAGGTGAAGAAAATTCTTTGCTCACTACCAAAGGAATGAGACTCACAAGTCACCGCCATTTGGAATTCAACGCCTTGGTGGGATCACTTATCAACTATGAGATCATTCTCAAATCCATAGGAGGTAGAGGTAACTCACAAAAGTCAATTGCTTTAAAGGCTAATATTTTCTCTCTTGATGAAAGTGATGAAGAAATAGATGAAAAAGAGGATGATGAAGAGATGGCAATGTACGCCAGAAATTTGAGAAAATTCAAGGGACTTCTCAAAAACCGGAGGAAAGAATTAAATGGTGAAAGAAATGGAGAAAGAAAAAGGTATGCCTTGGAAAGAAATGAAGAATGTTGGAAATGTGGAAAAAGGGGACATCATGCAAGAGAATGCAAGAGCACATCTTCCACATCAAATTTCCAGAAAAGTGACAAATATGACAAAGGGAAAAAGAAAACTAGCCTAATAGCTACTTGGAGTGATGATGAGGAAGCATACCAAAGCAATGATGAAAACAACTTGGCGCTTATGGCAAATAGCTCATCAAGTGATGATGAAAATGAGGTAACTTTCAATGACCAAGATCTAAGAGATTCTTTTGATGCTTTACAAGCTGATTTTGAAGAAGCTATTGAGATTAACAAAAAATTGAGAAAGAAAATAAGAGAATTGGTTGCTGAAAATAATGCTTTACATGAGACGATTGATGATTTAGATTGTCCTAAGGAAGATCATTCTGCATGCCTTATTGAAAAGGAAAATCTTATTTGTGAGCTTGAAAAACTTAGAAAGGAATTTTTTTATGTGGTAGGAAAATTTGCTAATGGGAATGAAAAGTTTGAAAAATTATTATCATTGCAAAGATATTCAATTTCTAAACATAGACTAGGATATGATCCATTTTATAGAGATTGTTCTTTAATTTCAAAATTTACTAAGGATGGAAAAATTGCTCAATGTGCAAGATGCTTGAAAGATGGTCATATAGAACTTGTTTGGAAAAGTATTAGGAGATGTGCTAAGGTTAAGAAAATATGGGTGTTAAAAGGCACAACATCTCCTAATGTAGTTTATATGGCTAACCAAAATGGACCCAAAATGGCTTGGGTACCAATGAGAAGAAAGGATGTTTCAGTTGTAGGTACAAGCAAGGAATGAAAATCAATCATCAAGCACTTGGTACATTGATAGTGGATGTTCAAGGGTATGTCACTTTTGGAGACAACAAAAAAAGTAAAGTCACTGGTATTGGTAAAGTGGGTAAGGAACCTTTGCATACCATTGACAATGTCTTGCTTGTTAATGGATTAAACATCAATTGCTTGATTATGGTATTGTGGTTAAAAATTATTCCTATCTATTGTGATAATACCAGTGAAAAGTGTTTGTGAATATTAAATTGAAGCTTGGCATGTGTGACCTAAATTCCTTTAGTTGATTTTGCTGGATACACTCACATCATATGGTCAATATGAGGTAAATGTGCACTCCATCTGAAGTTTATATCATCATGTCTATACTTAGGATTTTTTTTGGGGCTTTATAATTGTTCCAGTCGACTACTTGGAGTCTAAGTCGATTGAGGTAGAGGAATTGTTCAAAGTTGGTTCAGATTTTCTCATTATAGTCGACTAACAGGATTCGACCAGTCGACTAATTCGCCCATTTTCTCAAAACCAGTCGACTAACACCTATCTACCAGTCGACTAGTTTTCAATCTGTTAACCCCCTCTTTTGCTTTTATTCTTTATTAGTCGACTACTCTTTCATAAGTCGACTATCAGCCTTCTGGAACCATTTAAAACCTCTTTTTCCCAAAACTTCCGAACAGTCTTTTCTTCCAAATCCTCTCTACAAGTCGACTACTCCTCTGATTTTTCTTCAAAATCTCTATTCTCCCTATCAATCGACCTTCATCCCCACATAACCCAGTGATTTTTCCTTCAAATCATCTTCCCTACCTCAAAATCCCCTTTTTGTCACTTTTCCAAACCCTAACTTTGAATCTCTATTTTTTTTCCTTCAAATCCTTCTCCAATCGGTTATGGCTCCAAGCAAGTCTAGTGGAAAAGGAAAGAAAGTTGTTTCTCCTCCATGTGGTCCAAGAGTCCGTGGGTCTTCATCTAGAGGAGGAGGAGATCGTGAGAATGAGGAGGTTGAGGCACGATTTATCTCCCGCGATGCCCAGAATTTGTATCACTCGGTGCTAAAACATGAGGTATTGATTCCATCAATGAGATTTGATTGGACAAAATTAGACCATAGTGAATACAAGGACCTATTTTCTGAAATTTCTAGCTATGGTTTGCGCTACTTTCTGGGTTATGCCGAAGATATATATGAGGATATGGTGCGGGAGTTTTATGTTAATCTTGTGTTTATACGAAGCAATGTCGATACTGGAATGCACTTAAAATCCCACATTCAGGGCAAAGAAATGTTTATATGTGAGGATTATTTATCTAGAGGATTTCACTTACCGAATGGTGGAGTTAGGCCAAATGCTTCTCTGACTGATTTAGATATCTTAAGGAATGAGGATGGTGAGACAGATGAGGAAGCGGAAGAGAATTTCGGGTATACTGAAGCTAAGGGTGATGAGTTGCTTGCTCGATTATGTTCAGATCACTCACCTCCTTTTGAGGCCATGGACTTGCCTTTGAACTACCGTTTATTACATTATGCAATCAACCGGGTGATCTATCCCAAGAAGGCCAGCAACAATCACATCACCAACTTAGACAAGGAAATTCTGTGGCACTTGGAAGAAGGACGGAAGATAAAATTTTCGAGTTTGATCATCCATATGATGAAAAAGAAAGCTAATCTGTTAAGAGGAGAACTTAAGGGCAAAAATGTGAAGCATAAAGGCATGCCCTATGGAGCACTAATTACTCACATGGCAAAGCTTCATAAATGTGATCTCAAGGCCTATGATCATGTTCCTTACCCTCAAAGTTGGAGATTCACTACTTATAATCTCCGCAACATGAAACTAGTTAAAACAGTGGAGAAAGGATGGGTCTACTCCTACCATGTTGAGAAGCTCGGTTTGACTTTGGAGGGTGAGCGAGTTTCCAGAAGACTGCGCTCTGAGAGAGCAAGTGAACCCCCCAGCAGCTCTAGGCCGAGTAGTGTACGGAGGAGTGAAGTTTCCCAAGCTGATCTTCAGGCAATTCGAGATCAATTGGAAGAGATGAATGAGCAAAATGATGATCAACTAGATATGCTTATGAGCATGGAAAGAAATATTGAGGAGCAACGCAGCATGCTTACCCGCCTGGAAAAGAACATCAAGAAGATTTTTGACAAACTAGGGTGTAGGCATGATGATTCTGCTTCTTAATGTGATTTGCATTTTACCTTGACCAACATTATTCTCTTGTGTTCTTTCTAGTGTGTGTTTATCTTTCCCCTTGACCTTGAATGTTTCGTATGATCTCTTATGTTTGTTGGGAATGACTTATGTTCTTATGTTTCTTATGATGTTATGTTAGAAAGTTACTCATTCTTCTCCAACTTGTGCTTGGTATTATATTCCTAATTGCTTTATTTTTTTATTATGACAAAAAGGGGGAGACAAATTGGAAATTGATATTGATATTTTTCTTGTCACTTGATTAAGGGGGAGTTTTGTAAAAATTTTACATTTAATTATTTATATGATTGAGGGGGAGACTTCTAACCAAAATGACAAGGCAAACAACCTTGATCAATATTTTCTTGTTTTCAATTCTTAAACAATTTCTAAGTATTTTGTCATTATCAAAAAGGGGGAGATTGTTAGACCAATGGTGGTTGACAAATTAAATTCCACTTAAGTTTTGATAATAATAAAATATATGGAATTTGTTAAGAAATTTATTTCAGGTGTTTTTGGATTAAAAGAAATCTAGAAGACTTCATAAATCATTGAAGAATTAAGATGGAAACAATGTCAACATGATTTAGACATTAAAGATAAAGATTATGGAAGATTTGGTCAAATGTATCCGTTGGAACCAGCAACAAGTCGACTAAGAATTAAGGATCATCAGATGGGGCTTAAAACAAGTCGACTGATGTGCTGCAAGTCGACTACAATTAAGTAGAATAGTGACACTAGTCGACTATCATGTCACTAGTCGACTTATCGAGGAGCAAAATCAAGTCTGCAGTGATATATGTTAACACTAGTCGACTATAATATTCTGACTAGTCGACTAACATGGTGAAATTGACAAGATTTATACGAATCATTCACAAAAAGGAAAGGAGGAATCAAGGAACGGCTATATGATTTCAAGCAACGGCTATATGATCTCCAACGACTATATTCTTATCAGTATATAAAGAGTGGAAGATCAAAGGAGAAGTAGACGAAAGTTCCATAAGCAAAAGACTCCATTATTGCTCCATATTCTGCTCACTATTGCTCTTATCTTGTTACATCATTGTATTGAGCTTTGTTCTTCAAACTTTATGTTATTTCTTTTACAATTTGAGTGACTAGTGAAAGGTCACGTGTGAGGTAGCTTGAGCCGGAAATCAAGTGGTGTTGGTAGGATTTGTGCCGGAAGACAAATCAAGTGTAAAGGTAGCTTGAGCCGGAAATCAAGCGTATTGTAAGAGTTCACACTGAACTACAAAGTTTGCAATAAAGTGGTTTGCAAAATCCTAAGTGGGAGCTTAGGTAGAGGACGTAGGTCTTAGCACCGAACGTCTATAAAAACTGTGTTTGATCTTCTTCCCTACTCTTTTCATTTAAATTTGTTTAAATTGTTTTTGTGTGAATTAACTTCTGATTTTATTGTAGAATTTCAAAAAGATTTAAAGATCTATTCAACCCCCCTTCTATATCGCTAACAAAATGGACAAGCCAAAAATACAAAAAGATAAAATAAAATAAATACAAAAAAAGAAAAAGCATAAGCAAAATAAAAAATAAAAAATAAAAAAAAATAAAAATGACTGGAGCAATAACATTTAGGCTTTCCTAATATCAAATTCCCTATAACCGACACCAAAAATTTGATTGACCTATTTCGAGATAGTCAATATTGTAATAAACCGCAAGTGCACAATGTAGTTATAGTTAGTACTGATAAGTACGGGTAGATCTCACAAAGAATATAACTACTATTAATTACCCTTCCCCTATTATCTAACAAATTACTTAGGTTAAATCTTATATGATTTATTGATTTATAAGTTTCTTTATTAGGTTTGACCCTAATTTGGAAGATTTATGTAATCTTATCTCTAGGGTTGCAATCAACTTCTTCTAATTATAGTACATCTATTCACACTAGGAGAACTCAATCTCCACGTATGAAATCAAATTATGATCTAATATTCTTGGATTATTAAAGCATAAATAAAATACATAATTAGATCACAATATATCAAACATTCAATTGCATTAATAAAAGAATCAAATCATATCAAAGTATTAACATAAGGTTCATCTCCTAAATGCTTACTGGACTTTTAGTTACACATTATCAAACACAAAATCAAACATACAATTAAAAAAACGAATAAAAAACAATGGAATTGTAATAGATCTCCCTGATTGTCTTCTAATGAATTTTTTAATGATATAAAGGTTTGATCTTGTATTTTGTTGGATTTTTCGATGAAATCTTCTTGTTTTCCACTTCTTTGGGCCAAAATCGGACCTAGAGAATGAATCACACTTATGTAAATTACCTCCCAATGTCTCCTCCTCTGATTTGCATCTAAAACGTCTAATTTATATAAAAAGCTATATTTTTGGGTCATGCATAATCTTATGCATGGTCGTGCATCTGACTATACATAATTAGAATCTATTGAGTATCACGAAAGTGGACAGTTGTGCACTCCTTCCAAATTGTTGATTTTTTGTTTTACACTGTGTTTTCACTTGAATTATTCTCCTTTAAGTCCATAAAGGCAATTATCACCTGTAAACACAGTTAAAACACATTAAATACCAAATATGCAACAAAAGTCGAAAATATCAATCAAGAATGAAATAAATATGGGGTAAAAATATAGTCAATTAACCATCTATCATTAAGATTTAAACTCATAGCAATAAATAAAATTAGGTGGATCGAGCAGATAGTACTTTTATAGAAGCTAGAATATGTCTTTGCAATTTGTAACATCACCATATAGGAAAGAGAATTGTTCTCACGTGGTTTTAAAAGCTCAACCGATGCTTATATTGTGTTGTTACATTTGTGGAGTACTTACTACAATCATGAATGTTAAACACTAACTTGTATGTGAAAGCGACAATTAACCCCAAGGTGCACCGTGTAGGAATAACCATAACTTAAAATAGAGAAACTCTTACACTTTTGGATGGAAGGATTACGCTCTAGTTGAATACTTACAGCAATAAGCACCTCCAGTTAACAAGCCAACTTTGGAAGAAATAATGGCTAATTTCATTCAAGAATCAATAAAAAGGCATAAGGAAATGGGGGCTTGGTTACAAAAATTGGTGAACAAACTAGTGGAGATAATATGAGGTGCAAGGGAGTTTTCCCAGTTCTAGTGAAATAAATCCTAATGAATATGAAATGGCAATCCCCTTTAGGAGTGGAAATGAGCTAGAAGAAGTCTCTGTCTAAGAAAAGAAAGTAGAGGAGTGGCAGGGGATAATTGAAGAAAAAAAGCCAAAAATTGTTGTTTGGGAAAACGAAAGGTTCGAGTCAACTAATGATTCAAGGAGTATTGTTATTCCCTCTTTTATTGACAATTTATCTTTGAAAAGGGCATTAATGCATGCAATTGAAATTATTAATTTGATAAATCATGACCTTTCTATTATCTTACAATAAGTGGCTTACTTATAGGCTAAAAAAAACCCTATGAAGAGAAACAAATTGAAGTAAGCTAGTTATCATAGACCCAGGATGAGGATAAACTTTAAGGTTATGGCGAGCTAACGATGGTAAAGAAGCGTTGCAGGGAGGTAACCTATGAGTTTGTTTTAGTTTTATTTTAACTTTGATATTATTTTGTTTTAGTTTTGTTTTAGATCAAGTTTTAAGTAATTAATTTTTTTAGAGTGTTTTAAGGTAGAAAAAATTAATCATCTAAGGGGAGAATTATGCATAATGGTACTTTTAAGGGTGATGTGTCATGTGTTATAATGCTAACGTGCAAGATTTTTATGTTTGAGGATTAAATTTTAAAGCTGCACACATTTATAGAGGATTATGCACTCTCTAGATGCACTAGTGAAGTTTTGCACTTTTTGATACCTACCCATGCATCAAAACATACAAACTCATGAAAATTTGTTATTCAGTTATGTGTACGGCTTGATGCACGGTTGTGCATTAGATCGTGCACTCTCGCAATACATTTTAAAAAGACCCTAAACATTCAAATTTCTCATTTCCCTTCTTGTTTACTATCAAATTCTGAATGCCTCTTTTCTCCCATTCCAATTTCTTGCC
Organism: Erythroxylum novogranatense; assembly: GCA_029891385.1. Taxonomy (NCBI): domain Eukaryota; kingdom Viridiplantae; phylum Streptophyta; class Magnoliopsida; order Malpighiales; family Erythroxylaceae; genus Erythroxylum; species Erythroxylum novogranatense. Next base: position 39,924,837 of record CM057234.1, on the reverse strand, counting down.
ATTTCTTGCAATTTTTGCCCAATATAGTGATAGCCAAGTAAGTAGTTCCATCAATTTCACTTGTTGATACTTGTTTAATTAAATATTTTGCTTGGTTTTATTGTATATTACATGAAATTGCTTGAATTGAAAACTAGGAATCTATATCAATTTTTTGGGATTGACTTTTTTTTATGATATTTTGAAAGTTAGCTAATTACATTGCCTAATTATGTTAAGGACTTAATTTGACAAATTGCATGCAATCTGGGTAAAAATTCAACTTAATTTGCATAAAAATGCTATTTTGGCTCAATACAAATTTAATTATGATATTTTTGCTTAAGTAGATCAATTAGTTAATTCCAGCATTGATTAAGACCAGGTTTGTGTTTAATTGCATGGGTTTAGTGCTTAATCGTGTCAATTATGTGTAATTTGTATTTTAGGAGTTTTAATTTCAATTTTAGGGTTAAAATTGTAATTTGACAATTAAGTTAGTTTAATTTGTTAATTACACAATTTTTGAATTTTAGTTTTGAGATTAATTAGATTGTCGAGTGATTTCCTAATTAATTTTGTTTAGGTGTTTATTTCCTTATTCATTTTAAATTGTTAATTTTGCCAAGTTGTTTAATTTTTCATGTTTAGTTTACTTTCACAATTAATAAGTATTGAGCATGATCAAAACTAAGTATGGGGAAAAGCATACTTTAGTGATTTACATGTCATTTTTCTTAAATTTATCAAAAGTTCTAGGAAAAATGATACGATTACAGTGCAAAAAAGAGACTTTAAGAAAGAGGCATCAAGGTGAGTTTTATATTACAAGACAACCCCAAAAAGGAAGCAGATGTTGTTGCTCAATGTTGAGGCTTAAGAAGAATGGTATCAGAGACTGAAGGATAAGAATTTTGGAGCTAATAGGTATATCAACTAGGAGGCTTTGGAACAAGTTGGCTTAACCCAACAAGTTAGATAGTTAGTGGATATGGGAGTATGGTCTTGGTTTTTTAAAATCGTGGAACCTTCTTATAGATAGCTCACTTTAGAGGTCCTCTCCACATTCTCCACTAACTATACCTCCATCTGAGTGAAGGTAGTTATCTTTATCTGCAACTCTAAAGTTTTTTTGTGGGAATAGAATTCCCATTACTTTGTTGTACACTTCCTCCCATGTAGTCAATAAATCGAATGGAAGGCTCATTAGCCATGTCTTGGCCTCCTTCAATATGTATGGGAAGCATCTCATTCTAAGTTGATCTTCATTTAAGCCATCCTGTCTGTAGAGTGGTATAGAACTCTCGAATAAAGTTTAAAGGATTTTTAATGGAAACCCCATAGAAAGATGGCAATATGTTTTAGTGGATACTCTTCAATTCATAGTTTTTGACTACCTCTCCCAAACATATGTATGAAGTGACAATACCAATTACTGGTCTGGCATACTCCTTCATTATTGTCTGCCTTTCACCCATCTCTTGATCTTCTAACTTGGGTTCCTCGAGGTTGTCATCAAAGTCCTTTTGAGGTCCTCTTATCCGTTGCACAAATCAATAAAAAGGGTGAGTTCATTTCCTGAGTTCTCCTTCCTCACATAAACAAATAAAGACTACATTAAATTAGTAAATAAAACTGTTAAAACAACTCAAAGAAATAAAACAACAAAAATTTATTGACAAAATCAAAATTAAATTAAGTGCAAACACTAAACACCTCCTTGGCAACATTGCCAAGAACTTGTTGTGTCCAAAATAAGTTCTAAAAATACCTATACTATCTTACTCTTAAGTATACAAGGTAGTTGTAATTGATTACCTAAGTTAATCTCCTACAAAGGTGAAATTAGCTCACTTAAATTAACCTTGAACAAAAGTAAAAATAGATGCAATCCTGAACACTTTATCCTAATTTATTGAGTGAAGGCTTTAAAGAAAATCACCAAACTAAACTAAAAAGTAAACATAATTAATTAGGACCAAAAACGGATTGATAAATCAAAGTGGAAAACTCTTGAGAATTAATTTCACTAATTTAATCCCCTATGCGTGACTAAGGGGAAATGATTGGATAGTTGTCTTACTAAAATTACCAATTGGGTTCTAAAATCGATTCAAATAACAAACTAATCTAACCTTTGTATTTGACAAGTTTATCATCCAAATGATTAAACCAAACTAAGAATTACCATCTTAAGTTAATATATTTCTAATTCATAACTTAAGCATCTATAGTTTCTCGTTTCATATTGAACTTCTTCTCTCGATCCTTTATTCAATACTAAAATGATGCAAAGTTTGATCATACCATTATATCCGTTCAGTTTAGAAACTATAACAAACATAAGACAACAATACAGACCCTTAATCATGCATATTTGACTAAAATAGCTACATTAATCCTCAAGAAAAAGAGATCAGCTAGTCACGGAAGTAACAAGATTCATCATATTCAAATACTTATCTCACGTGTATCTATATACTATAAGTATTAAAGTAATAAACCATGTGAATACCCAAAATGAACTATCAAAAACTAACAGAATATAAGTCTATCAACAAAAAGAGGAGTAAGTCTAGTAAAAAAACAGAGAAATAATAAACAAAATATGCAAATGAGTGTTCAGTTGAGAGAGTTGTAATAATCTCTTGCCACTCTCAAACTTTCCAAATTAGCTCTCGCCTTCTACTTCTACTTAGCTCTCACCCAGTCGATTGGTTGCTCAAGTTCAATAGGATTCAACTTTAGCTATCCCTTTTTACCTTTGTCCCAAGCTTCCACCTCTATGTTGTGTTTCTCTCTTCCTCACCCGACTAGTCTCTGTTTTCCCTCCTCTCTTCTCTACCTTCTTTTTCTTTATCTATTTTTTATGTCCCCCGAATAAGTCCTACTTGAAGAAAATCACTTGATAATATAGAAATCACGTATAATATGTAAAATACATCAGAAGGGGGGTTGAATTATGTTAAATAGTCTAAGACATTAATCTTTAAAATCTTCTTGATTTTCTTCACAAATTTAGACAATTACAAAACAACACTATTAAATTGATCAGTAATGTAACAGCGAAAATCAGTTTCTATTATGCTAACAAAAAGAAAATTAAAGAGGTAAGAGTTAGAGAATATGACATCGCAATTTATACTGGTTAACCCTTAACCTTGGGCTACGTCCAGTCCTCAGAGTTCGTCTGAGATTTTACTATTTTCTTTAACGTTACAAGTATTATTTCTACACTTGCAGAACCTTTTCAGATCTCTTTCACAAAGTATTCTTTATCTACTTCCTTAGCCTCTTCAAGCTCTATCCTTTCTTTCACTCAAAAATATATTGTGTGAGATTCACGTTACAGATGTATTTGTTCTATTTGTTTCTTTCTTTTCTCTCAGAATATTTTTCACAGCGTGAGCACTTGAGCATAGTGTTGGATCCCATTTCTGGAGCCTATCATCGAAGTCATGAGTCGTGAGCCTTATACCATGTAGTTTCCAGAGCCCAACCATCCAAAGTCATAAAGCGTGAGTAGGCTTCCTTATAGGGTTATTTCAGTGACTCCTCATTAGCTACCGTCCCATAAAGGTGATGTTCCCACACTAGTTAAACACCAAATCATAATTTGACTTCTTCAAAACAATTGTAACTCTTTACTCTTGTTTATTCTGAAAGAAGAACCACTTCATTCGGAGCTCTATAGCTTAAGATATGCCTAAAAATCCAAGTACGCTCATAACCTGAATTTGCCTTTCCAACCAACCCCTCATATTCTTTACATCAATATTCTTCAAATCTACATCAAAAGTTACCAATTTTTAAGGAGAGGTAGCAAATGTATTAGGAATCTATTCCTTCTAGAATCACTTCATTTGGAGGTCAAGTGATGAAGTTATGGCCAAAAGAATCAAGTATGTTTATGTCCTCAATCATAGTGTACCTCTCTTGAGAGAATTAGCACAACTTTTTCTGTAAACTTTGGATCCGGGGTCATTATTAGACAGTTTGAAAGAGAACTTCTAGATCTACAACTTTTAGGAAGACTTCAAAGTGAAATTCGATCGTCTATTGGGTCAAAAATATGACAAGACAATAAGATCAGATGAACAATGCACCAGACAATATGGCATCATCAGACGATACATCATCATCAGACGAAGCGTCCTCACCAGATGAAGCATCCTCACCAAACGATACATCCTCACCAGATGAAACATCCTCACCAGACGACACGTCATCACTAGATAATACGTCCTCACTAAACGATGTGTCCTTACTAGATGACATGTCATCACCAGACGATACGTCATCACTAGACGATACGTCCTATACTCCTGAGCATCTCCTCTTATAAGGACCATAACTTTTGACTCCGATATCCACAAATTTCATACTTTATAACATTGAAAAGCTAGTGAAACAAGCTACAACTTCCATGAAGACAACTTGTCAAATTCATCCTAGATCAATCCAAAAATTTCCCTAAAATCAGAACATGAATTTTTCCCTTATGGAAGACTTGAAATTTTGCACTAAGCAAACTTGAAATGTTCTCAGCATAACCATTCAGCTACCAACATGATTTCATTAAACTCTCAAATCTCAACTCATTTTTCTTATCACCCTCAACTACATCTGATCAGTTGTAAATTCCTATCTTCCTTTCCATGGTATCTCGCTTATGCATATATATATATATATATATATATATATATATATATATATATATATATATGTTCCAAAATCATCGACTCAAGTAGATTCCTTCTTCACGTATATCAAAATTTTAACTCACGTCATCCATGCACCATTCACACTTCATTAACATCAAAAGAATAAAGGTTTTACAATGCTTTAGTGGGCATTTCGAGCCACCTTATATTATAGTCCAAAAATACCAACTTTACAAGAATAATAATTTTCTGAAAGTGCAACTAAAGCCTTGTTTTACATGATCTAACTTCAAAAGAAAAAAATATGTAAATTGGAGTGATGCCTTGCTCTTGACTAGATCACTCAACATCTTATTCATCACCTGTAGATGGGGAGGAATGGGGGTGAGCTTAAAGTTCGTGGGTAACAATTTTATAATCAATAACAAGCAAAAACCTTTGAAAACTTTTATGATCATAACAAATTTTCATGAAAATTCGTACAACATAAATTTATCAAAATGCATAAGTTAAACAATCATCAAACTTGTCAATACATGGAAACACATAAGCACATCATAATAGTTTGGGCAGATCCACAAACATGACGAACTACACAATTCCACATAATGGTCCTGTGTAGTCGTAAACTTGAGGGAGTCCATGACGCAATTTCGTGCCACTAGCGAGCAAGTGGGAGAAGCCTTTAACTTGGTCAATGTGCACGTGACATTCTTGAATGGACTACACCAAACTCACATAATATGTAATTCATGAACAGAAAACAGTTTGCCCAATTGGCAGATTTTTGGAAACTTGATTTCATATACTTGGTATCCTTTCAAAATCATTTTCATTTTTGGTTTTATAGTTCATCCACAAAATTCATACACACAACATGTAGCACTTTCTCAAAGCATTTGAAGAACAATAAATGCACATTTACAAGTAGTTGAAAAAATTTATTTCCTTTTCTTGAAAGAAACTGTTAGGCCCGGGCCCCGGATGCCCGAATCCCGAGGCGGCCCCTCGGGTCGCGCCAGTGCCGAGCTCCTAAACCGCGGACCCGATCCCAACATTTATACACAAAAACGATCAATTAATACATACATACATTGCCAGAATATACACAACCATACATTAAAGACCCTATAACCATAGGGATTTCATATCATTGCAATTTAAAGGAAATTCCACAAATATTCTCAATTGTAGCAAAACACAAAATGAAATTTAAAAATCCAAAATACATGAAATATGCTCCATGAACGTATGCTCGAAGGGCCAACAAAAATACGAACTTAATACAAAGCTCCTAATTTGTCTGAAGTTTCGATGCGCATGAAAGTCAACGATTGTCCTTATCTCGCACTCGAGGAGGAAAGGAATGGGTTGAGCTACACGTACCGATGGCTAATATATTTATAGCCATTGGCAATTAGCACAAATCCCAGATATGAACGATATATATTATATCTATACACACATCGGGCATTCACACGCCAATCACTAATGTACGATTCATTATAATTAATGCAAGTCATAAATATGTCACAAAGCCTCCACAATGAACAATTCACATATGCAATACACATCACAATGGCTCGAGGGTTCCATGGAAACAAAAGGAAGAAACCAAGTTTACATCTGAACGAAATGAGTCCATTCGAGCTCATATGCCACAAGCGGGTAGCCGGAGAAGGCTCTTGTCTCACGCACGTGATTTAACGAAATGGTTCCACTCTCGCCCAAACAAAAGCACATAATCATGCTCATAATCATTTCATCATATGATATTCTTTCATTTAGTCAAAATGCCATGACCGAAGTCTAGGCATAACATGCTCAAAATCTATGTAATGCTATCAATTTTCATGCTCCTTTCCAAATATATGATAATCAAAGTCATTCAATTCATCACATTTAATCATGCATAACATATAACATATATTCATACATAGCAAGAAATTGCCTAATCACACAATAACTATAAATATATTACCCACCTCTAATCGCCGAGTATCCAATTTCATCGATGTCCTCCTTCTTGCGACGAAATCGGGTCGGCTTGGTTTCCTAAAATAACCAAGTTGACATCCAAATCAATATCCATAGCAAATACTCAAAGCTTAGAATCCCAAAATAAAGCATTAAAAATCTATAATCGATCCTCTCCTAAAATTCCGAACCCTTCAAGGCTAATTCCGAACTTCCCCTTTTTATACTTCTTATAGTCCTTATTCCCTAAATCACAACAACTCCAAAATCATCTCAATAGGGCATCCCTATCAAAAGATATGCTCAAAAATACTAAAATCTCACTTTCGGAAAAACAGGGGCTCGTCGCAACGTCAGGTTGCTCGTCGCGACGAATGGATCGCACTCGTCGCGGCGCGCACGCAAGCCACGACGTCTCCTTATGGCGAACCAAAAGCCGCACGTCGCGACATCTCCAAACGTTCGTCGCGACGTCCACAACAGAGCACACATCGCGACGAATAAACGTAAAATTATTTACACGTCGCGACGTAGCTCCCAACCTCACACGTCGCGGCGTCATTCATACGCACGTCGCGACGTCTAAGTCGAAGAACCGACTCCGAACTCCAGATTCTGCATAACCCAACTTCCAATCTGTTTCAAACTCAAATGCAACATATTTAAGGCATAGATCAAGACTTATACTACCATTCTAACTCATTCTAAGCTTCAGATTCATCCTAAAATCATCAATCTAAGGATTTTCCCCAATTTTCATCTAAAAACCCTAAATCATCTATTCCTCTCAATCCCAACTATCTCAACGTTTAATCCAAACGAAAACATGATAGGAAGGTCGTAAACTTATCGATTGAAGCCCTAAATCCGTCGAAATCGATCGAAATAGCAATTCTCTTCTTCCTCTCTCGACGGCTACAACCTCTTCTTTCTTTCTTTCTTTCTCTTCCTCTATTCTTTTCCTTTATATCTAGGTCTTATCAAAACCTAGGGATGGTCAAAGACCAACTTACCCCTCTTACAAATCTAAGCCCAATCTCATTTAAGTAAACTCTCCAAAATACCCTTACACATATTTATCCTTTAATTCCTTATTAAACCATAATTAAACCTTAATTCCATATTAATATCTCCAATTAACTCGAATTAAAGCATAATCATATAATTACCACAAATCATGCTTAATAACATCATAGAAACAATTCGGGGCCTAACATTTCTTCCCCTCTTAAAAGAAATTTCATCCTCGAAATTTACCTGAATCATCGAAAAAGATGCGGATACTTCTCCCGCATGGCCTCCAATGGCTCCCAAGTAGCCTCCTCGACTGAATGATTCCTCCACATAACTTTGACTAACTGAACCGTCTTATTCCTGAGAACCTTTTCCTTAGAATCCAAAATCTACACTGGAAGCTCCTCGTAGCTCAAGTCATCCCTCAGCTGAACCTCACTAACCTGAATGACATGCGACGGGTCCGATCTATACCTCCTCAGCATAGACACATGGAACACATCATGAATCTGCGACAATTCCGGAGGTAACGCCAACCTGTAGGCGAGTGGTCCAATCCTCTCAAGGATCTCATAAGGACCCACATACCTCGGACTCAACTTACCTTTCATCAACCTCAAAGACTCCTTTCCAAGGAGACGTCTTAAGGAATACCTTCTCACCGACCTCATACTCCATCTCCTTTCGGTGAGCATCAACATAGCTCTTCATCCTACGCCTTAAGTCGCTGCTTAACCAAATTAACTTTTTCAACCGTCGTCTGAATCAACTCTGGACCCATCAATTGCCTATCTCCTGCCTCATCCCAACAAATCGGAGTCCTACATCTCCTGCCATACAAAGCCTCATACGGAGCCATCTGAATACTCGAATGGTACGAATTGTTGTAAGCAAATTCGACCAACGGCAAATGCTCATCCCATGCTCCTCGAAAATCCATCACACAAGCTCGAAGCATCTCCTCCAGAGTCCGAATAGTCCTCTCAGATTGACCATCCGTCTGAGGGTGAAACGATGTACTGAAATGCAACTTGGTCCCCAAAGCATCCTGCAAACTGCCCTAAAACCTCGAAGTGAACCGCGGATCTCTATCAGACACAATGGAATCCGGAATCCCATGCAATCTCACTATCTCATCAATATACTTCTTTGCCAATACATGCAAAGAATCGGTCTGCTTAATCGCCAGAAAATGAGCTGACTTTGTCAACCGATCCACAATCACCCAAATAGCATCATGCCTCCTACTGGTCTTAGGCAAACCCATCAGAAAATCCATCGTCACTCTTTGCCACTTCTACTCCGGAATAGGCAATGGGCTTAACTTGCCCGAAGGTGCCTGGTATTCAGCCTTGACTTGCTGGCACACTAGACACTTACTCACAAATTCTGCTACATCCCTCTTCATGCCTCTCCACCAAAAATGCTCTCATAAATCCCGATACATCCTGGTGCTACCGGGATGCATGGCATAAGGTGCATTGTGCGCCTCATCCATAATCTCATCCTTAACTGCCTGAACATCTGGAATACACAATCTGTTGCCCACCGTCATCAGAACATCATCCCTCACCTCTATCTCAGAAATCTTACCATTCTGAATCTCATCTCTGATTTTACTCAACTCTGCATCCTGAGCCTACAAATCCCTAACCTTTTCCCTGAGAATCGGCCTCACTCTGAAATTAGCCAGAAGACAATCCGCTTCTTCTGCGTCGCTGCTTATCTTAAGCTTGGCCATCTCTTCCAATAAAGGAAGATAAACTGATCGAACATGAGCAATCGACGACTTCCTGCTCAAGGCATCCGTCATAACATTGGCCTTGCCCGGATGATACTCAATCAGCAAATCATAATCCTTTAGTAGCTCCAACCACCTCCGCTGCCTCAAATTCAATTCCTTCTGACTCAGCAAATACTTCAGACTCTTATGATCAGTAAAGATCCGAGTCTGAACTCCATACAAATAATGTTTCCAGATCTTCAAGGCAAAGATCACAGCTGCTAACTCCAAATCATGCGTCGGATAATTCAGCTCATAAGGCTTCAACTGCCTCGAAGCATAAGCAATTACCCGATCTCCCTGCATCAAAACATACCCAAGACCCTTCCTCGAAGCATCACTGTACACCGAATAGCCCTTATCTCCAGAAGGCAAAACCAGAATCGGAGCACTCGTCAATCTGCGCTTAAGCTCCTCGAAACTCCTCTGACACTCATCACTCCAAACAAACTTCTGATTTTCCTCAACAGCCTAGTCATTGGAGCGGATATCATCAAAAATCCCTCCACAAACCGTCTGTAGTAGCCTGCCAAACCCAGAAAACTCCTCACCTCTGCTACATTCTTCGGCGCCTCCCAATTCACTACAGCCTCTATCTTTTTCGGATCCACATGCACTCCCTGCTCTGAAATCACATGCCCAAGAAAGGAAACTTCTCTCAGCCAAAATTCGCATTTCTCGAATTTGGCATACAACTCATTACTCCTCAAAGTCTCCAAAGAAATGCTCAAATGCTCCTCGTGCTCCCGATCACTCTTGGAATACACCAATATATCATCAATGAAGACAATGATAAATTGGTCCAAGAATGGCTTGAACACCCGATTCATCAAATCCATAAAAGCTGCCAGAGCATTTGTAAATCCGAAAGGCATCACCAAAAACTCAAAGTGCCCATAACGAGTCCTGAAAGCAGACTTCGGCACATCCGACTCCTTAATCCTCAACTGATGATAACCCGATCTCAAATCAATCTTAGAGAAGACTCTCGCTCCTTGCAATTGATCAAACAAGTCATCAATGTGAGGAAGCGGATACTTGTTCTTCACCGTGATCTGATTCAACTTCCTGTAGTCCACACACATCCTCAAAGATCCATCCTTCTTCTTCACAAAAAGAACCGGAGCTCCCCAAGGTGAAGAACTCGGTCGAATATACCCTTTTTCCAATAACTCCTCCAACTGCTCCTTCAACACTTTCAATTCCGCCGGAGCCATCCGATAAGGCGGAATCGAAATCGGCCTCGTACCTGACATAAGCTCAATGGAAAACTCAATCTCCCGAGCTGACGGTAGTCCAGGCAATTCCTCGGGAAAGACATCCGAGAATTTCCTGACTACTGGAATATCTTCCAACTTCCCTCTATCTGCCCTGGAGTCCATCACGAAAGCTAAAAATGTCTCACATCCTGAACTCATCATCTTCTCTCGTCAAAGTGAAACAAATCTGGAGGACTCCGCCTCATGTCCCCAACAAACACTACTCTTCTGCCGTCACCCACATCAAAGTCTACTGTCTTCTGCCTACAATCCAATCGGGCATTGTACCTCTCCAAAGTATCCATACCCAATATCACATCCAATCCGCGCATCTTCAGTGGCATCAAATCTACCACTAGAAGTGCTCCACCAATACTAAGCTCACATCTTCCAAACACCTGACTAATCTCAATGTGTTGACCAATCGGAGTACTCACCATCAGCGGAGTATCCAATGGACTCGCAACCATATCACACACAGGTCTACTCGACAACACAAACGAGTGAGTAGAACCTGGATCAATCAACACAATCACATCATCAGCAAATAAGTGAGCCATACCAGTCACAACATCTGGCGCGGCCTCTGCATCCTCCCGCGTCATAGCAAACACTCGGGTGGTGCTCGCCTCTCGATCTTCCCGGAAGACTCGCCTCTTGGCAACATCGAATCGCCTACCTTTGTCACGATCCTCGACCCATGGTCTCTGCCCTCCTAGAGCCTCGTGCATCGAGATCTCTCGACTTGGGGCCGAGACACTTTCAGCCTGTGTCCATCGTCCACAGTTGAAGCATGCACCGTCAATCGGTAACACTTCCACCATGAAATCGACCACAGTGCTCACACTTAGGGCGATGACTGTCCCCATCTCCTCCTACTGCCGCCCACCGTAGAAGCTTGGTGAGAAACAGTAGAGGTCCGTGATCGCCTCGGCCGGCTCGCACCATCGCTTCCTCTCCTCTCGATCGAGTAGGAAGCTCCTAGCACTCCGCTCGGATATAGGAGTACTAGTGCTACCTCCCTCCGAATCGCTCTGCCCTTCTTCTTGTTGATCGCACTCTTGATATTCTCGATATTCTCTACCCTCAAAGCTGCTTCAACCAGTTGCTGGAAGTCACAGAAATTCTGCACAATCACCTTCTCTCTGATGGCCAAATGCAATCCCGACTCAAACCGACGACATCTGGCGTCTCGCCAACATCGATCTCAAGCATCTGGGGACAATCACAGTAAACCGACACTCATACTCAGCAAATGTCATCTCCCTCTGAGTCAAACTGAGGAACTCCTTCTGCTTCTGCAGCACATATACCTCTGACAGATACTTCTTCTTGAAAGCAACCAAGAAGTCTCGCCAAGATAACCTAATCGGCCTCATCTCGACCGCTCGCACAGCCTCCCACCAATGGAGAGCATCTCGCTAAAGCAGACTAGCAGCATACACAACTCTCTCGTCATCCTCACAATCCATCTCGATCCAAAGACTCTCAGTCTTCCTCAGCCAAGTCTCAGCTTCTTCAGGATCTGCTGTCCCAAGGAAATCCACTGCTCCGAACTTCCTCAACTTGTCGAACTGTTTTCCCCTCTTATGTAACATCTCGTCACTGTCATTAAGGGTATTTTGGTTATTATGAGTCATACTGATAGGTTTCACTGCATTCATTGAATGAGCATGTTACTGGCCTCTAATTGTAGAGGAACGGTTTAATGCATATGCATTTATCCATAGGTACATGCATTCATGATTTCCGGTATTTAATTGTAAGTAAGCACCGATCGAAGTTGATCAAACGGCAGGATTGAGAGTTAATTGAGAATTTGAGTAATCGAGTGCAATTGACTGATTTGATATCGTTTATGAGTGACCGCAATTTATAATGGCTTATAGGAAATTCTCGTGAAATTCGGGAGATAATGCCGGACAGGAAAGTTTTAGGCGATCGATCGATGACCCACAAAGATCGAAAGCACTGTCCAATGGCAATGGAAAATTAGAATTTTACTGATAGGAAATAATTATGTGGAACCATTGGGATTTAGAGACTGAAATTTGGACTGACTTGGAGACTTAGGTCTATAAATACTAGGTTTAAGGAATTTGGGAAAACACCTAAGGCAATTTCACGCTTTCTTCTTCCCCATCAGGACTTGCGATTTCTCCCATTGGTAAGGATTCCTCGATTTTCTTTATGGATTCTTTCCCTTGAGATGAGGTTAACTGATTGACTGTTATTGGTGAAGGTTAGAGGCTCTGGGATTAGTGAATCGTTGAGCTTGAAGGATTTTAGGGTTTCGGAGGATTTTGAGGAATCCGTAGCTCGATCTGTGATTTGGTAAGTTTTAAGAGCTTTGATGTTTTTATGGATGATTCTTACTGTATTTATGGCATTTATTATATTTGATCGGGTAGTTGGGAGTGTTTATGGATGGGTTTTGTTATTGATGATTGTCGTAGGAGTGTATAGGTTGAAGTGTGGATTGTGGAGGTAGATTATCGATTTGTTGATGGATAGGGTTATATGGATGATTGAATATGCTAAGGTTGCCGATGATGATACTGCTTGATTTATGTGTATTGAGTTACTGGTGAGTTGCATAATCGGAAATCTGGAAATCCTGGACTGGTGTGTTTAAAAGCTATGTGTTGGGGAAGAAGGAGAGCTGTGTGTAGTGGATTTAGGTTAGAGACCGCACAGCTTCGTGAGGAGCTCGGCATGCGGACGAGCGGTGAGGAGCTCGGCATGCGGACGAGCGGTGAGGAGCTCGGCATGCGGGCGAGCCGTGAGGAGCTTCGGCAGATGCGACGGCGGTGAGGAGCTTCAAGATGCGACGAAAGCGATGAGGAGCTCAGTGCGGACGAAGAAGGAGTAGCTTCGGCATCTCTGGACGAAGCAAGGAGTAGCTTCGGCATGCGGACGGCGATGAGGAGCTTCGGCATGCGGGCTACCGCGAAGTAGCCCAAGCATCTGAACAAGTCTGCGGATCGATCGATCATCCGAGCGACCGGCCGACGAAGTTACAGATCGTTCGGCTATGCGAGCCAATCGAGCGACGAGCTTGGGAGTCACTCGCACGCGGGCGCAGCGAAGGGATCAGCGGTCTGCGTAGCTCGTCGAGATGAGCGAGCGGTTTAAGCGTCGGGCTAGGGCTCACGTCGAGTGTCGACTGCATGGCACGCGGTGAACGCCAGCGCACTCCATGGTCGCAACCTTGCCCTAGTCGTCCAAGAGGAGTGTTTGAGGCTTTTGGCATTGGGACTTAGGAAATTAACCGATTGAGGTGATTAAGGATTAGATTTGATTTGAAGTTTAAATTGGAATTTTTATGGATGTGTTCGACCCAAGGAATAGGAAATTGCTATCGGGGATCCTAATTGAGGTAAATTGGTGGATTTTAGGAATGGATCAATTATTGTCAATCAACTAAATGAAGAGTCGAATTGGGTTTTAGCACCGGAATCGTGAGCATGCATTGTACATTATTTCACCGAGACATATGCATTCTTGCATCGCTTGTTTTATCGGGCAATAAGTGATGGGTTGTACTTTATTGTTATAGAGGCACCGTTGGACCGTCGTTCCACGGACATTCTTTGGGACTTCCAGCGATGAGTTCGGAAGTTACAAGTGAGTAACCTAGTTGGTTTCTCAAATTCTGATTTGCTTATATGCTCTACGTGAATTACATGCAAAAGTGAATTGTATGACTCTTGGCATGTATTGGATTGAATTGCATGTTTCTCGAATCGACTTGGGCGGTTATGTGATACAGATCAATATTGGGCTTCATAGCCATACCATTGAACTATCGAGCAGCGATGTACCGGGCTTTATAGCCACACACCGTAAATTATCGAACATGACCTTGCATGCATAAATGCATGATCACATAATGGAATGTGTCCCAAGTTGCTATTTTCTTTGAAAAGAGCTTCGAGCTCTGATCTTCGTCTTGTGGGGCTTAGCCCGAGGGGAGAAAATCTCGACGCGCCCACACCGATTCTTGATGAGCACTTGGGCACAAAATGAATAATCTGGAAAGAGTCACATATGCATTGCATTTACATGATTATTCGTGTTGTGACGATTCATGAAATATGTGATGACATGAATTATCGAGATTGTTACTGTTATCGCAAACCGATTGACATCGCTTATTGTTACATGTCCGTAAATTGCTACCGACATCTTAGCTGTTATATTATAATCGACAATAAATATTCTTTGTACTATCTTTATGCAGTACGCCGTGCGTAATGCATGATTTGAGTGAACCATCGATGATGGTTTCTCACCGAGTTCGCAAACTCACCCAAATTTGCAACCTATTTTTCGGAATGTTAGAGTAGACTCTAGCTCAAGATCTTTCTTTCTGCCGTGAAGCCATGGCGAGGGTCGTGATGGCACATAGGTCGGCCATTTGGATTAGTGTTTTGAGGATGACTTAGGATAGATGTTTGTATCGGTTTCCTTTTGGTTTTGTTAGAGACCGATAGACTTGTCTCATTCGGATTGGATTATCAGATCGATAATTATTACTTTGGATGTTAATTTGTTGATTATCGTTATTTTGTGATTTAAAATACTTGATGCCATGGATTTTAGCGAAATTTTCTGGTAGTAAATCCTTTATCGTGGGATACGTGTTGAGCGACCTTGGGTTTCGATGTGTACCCTACGGTGAGGGGGCGCTATATTTAGTGGTATCGAGCATGGTTGGCATCTTTTGGGCATAGAGCATTATTAGGCCGGAATCACCGTAAGGATAATGTAATCGATCGTAATTTCTTATGCTTTAGGTCATCCGTTATGGGAGATCGAGTAGAGCGACCGGTGACCAAGAATCGGTAGGAGCTAGTAGGAGTCCCCTATGCCTCTCAGAGGAGTTACCTCCTCGAGTTCTGAGACGGAACGACAGCAGACGATCGATCTAAAGTGTGGGCGCTTGATTTCTATGGTAAGACCGACCTCATGGAGGCCGAGGGATGGCTTGAGAGGACCGAGCGAGTCCTCGATCGATGGATCATGACCGAGGAGAGGTTCGACTACTCTGCCTCCTTGCACTGAGGTCCCTGCATATCGGTGGAGGATCGGGCTGTGCAAGTACCACCAGGCCCTGCACTCTGACATGGGATGATTTTCTGAGGGCCTTCAGGGACAATTTCATGCCCAAGGTCTATCTGGAGATGAAGATGCAAGAGTTCTTAGAGTTGAGACAGGGACAGATGACTGTGGCTGACTATGAGGTTCAGTTTAACGAGTTGATGGGCTATGCTTCTGCACTGATTTCTACTGAGGACGACAGATGCCGTAGGTTTGAGGGTGGACTCAAGTTCGAGATCCGCACCCGATTGGCCAGATCTGACATGAGCTCATTTACAGAGCTGAGAGCTGCAGCTGTCAGGATAGAGCAGCTACTAAGGCAGAATGCGACTGAGACTGGACAGGGGATCCGATATAAGAGACCTAGTGATAGCCAGGGCAGTGCTGGCAGAAGTTACAGTAAGCGTCAGGCCATGCCCTTCAGGTCCGTTGGAGGGGCCAGACAGACCGGATATGGGCAGAGGGCGATTCACCTGCATTACTAGTGGTGGCGTAACGCCAGAGATCAAGACAGATCGCCCTGCATCGTGAGCACTGTGGCAAGAGGCATAGTAGAGAGTGCCGATGGTTATCTGAGCTGCTGAGGTGCGGCTCGATGGAGCATTTGGTGAGGAACTGCCCCGAGACATTGGGAGCTCAGTCTACTATGACTGGTAGATCAGGTAGTAATACCTCGATCCAGCAGAGCAGTGGAGGTGGATCAGGCTGGAGAGGTCGAGGCCGAGGCCGAGGCCGAGCAGAGGGTTGAGAAGGAGGTCCGAGGGACCTGAGTGGCGGCAAAGCAGCCTCAAAGTAGGGTCTATGCCATGACACTGCAGAGGCCCAGACTCACCGGATGTTATTGCGGTATGCTTCTTATTTCGGTATGAAGCATATGCATTGTTGGATTCTGATCCACCCATTCTTTTATCAGCACCGCATCTAGCATGTAGACTGCATGGGATAGGCAGAGGTTACAGATGGGTTAGAGGTGAGTACACCTCTAGGTAGTACAACCTGTATTGGGAGAGGTATGTATAGATGTCCGGTCCAGATTGACCGAGCAAAGTTGAGAAAAGTGATTTGATAGATCTGGCTCATGGAGATTGATGTGATTTTGGGATGGACCGTTAAGCTGCATATGGGTCATATGGATCGTTACACCAAGGAGGTTAGATTGGATTCCTGGACAGCCTGTGGTGGTGTTTAGAGGAGTCGGTCAGTCAGGCTGCGAGGATGATATCCTTTATGAGTGCCCCGAGATTGATGCAGGAGGTCAGGAGGCCTATCTCGCTCATGTAGTAGATTCTCGAGTTGAAAGAGATTGGAGGATGTTCCGTAGTGAGGAATTTCCGGATGTTTTTCCCGAGGAATTACCGGGATTGCCGCCCGAGCGAGAGATAGAGTTTGAGATTGATCTCATTCCCGGTACCGCTTCTATATCGATCCCTCCATATAGGATGGCACCGGTGGAACTGCGAGAGCTTAAGGCTCAGTTGCAGGAGCTTTTAGACAAGGGGTTTATCAAACCGAGTGTTTCGCCACGGGAGCTCCAAAGATTGTTTCAGAAGAAGAAGGATGGGACTCGAGATCTGCATTGATTATAGGCAATAAGCGAAAGTGATAGTGAAGAATAAGTATCCATCGCCTAGGATTGACGATCTATTTGATCGATTGCGAGGAGCTCTGTGTTTACTAAGTTAGACCTGCGATCGGGTTACTATCAGTTGAGGATTGCAGAGGCCGATGTGCCTAAGAGTGCTTTCCGGAGTAGGTACGGCATTTCGAGTTCTTAGTGATGCCGCTTGGGTCGATTAATGCCCGGCACCTTCATGGCTTTGATGAATAGGATTTTTCAGCCCTACCTGGATCGATTTGTGATAGTGTTTATTGATGACATACTGGTTTATTCGAGGGATAGACAGGAGCACACTGAGCATCTGAGGATAGTGTTGCAGGTCATGAGAGAGAGATAGCTTGTTCGCCAAATTCGCTAAGTGTGAATTTTGGCTCGATGAGATCGTGTTTCGGGACACGTGGTGTCCGTGAGGGTATCTGTGGATCCTCACAAGATAGAGGCGATGATGAGTTGGGAGATTCCGAGGACCTGCTAGAGTTGAGGAGTTTTCAGATCTGGCGGTTATTACCGGAGATTCTGCCGAGGATTTTCGTTGATCTCCGCCCTCCGACGAAGCTTATTGAGGAAGGATGTACCGCTCAGATGGACCGAGGATTGCCGTAAGAGCTTTGAGGAGTGAAACATCGGCTGATGATCGCACCGTGTTGGGTATTCCTTCGGGATGGAGGCTTGTGGTTTACAAGTGATGCCTCGCACTGGGGTTGGGATGTGTATTGATGCAGCATGGGAGAGTTATAGCAGATGCCTCAAGACAGTTGAGGTCTCACGAGGTGAATTATCCAAAGGCATGACTTGGAGTTAGCTGCAGATAGTTTGCTCAAGATCCGAGACCTTATCTCGTATGGGAGACGCCCGCATCTTCACTGCACTATAAGAGTTTGAGGTATCTGCTGAGTCGAGGGAGCTCAATTTGAGGCAGAGGAGATGGATAGAAGCTATCAAGGATTACGACCGCATCGATTGAGTACCATCCAGAAAGGCCAATGTAGTGGCCGATGCTTTGAAAGGTGAGATCGCATGGTATTGTAGCTCAGATTCAGATGGAGAGATTGCCTAGTCTGATACAGTTGAGAGCTCTTAATGTACAGATGGATTTGGGGCAGGATGGAGCACTGATTGCTACGTTGAGGCTCAGCCGATGCTGCATGACAGGATTCGGAGGGTTCGTGACTGGGACCCAGATTAGTAAGACTGATTGATAGAGTTCGGGATCGGTCTCGATTCGAGTTTGAGTTGAGAGATGGAACATTATGGATGGGACGGAGGTCGTGTGTGCGGATATTGATGATTTGAGACGGAGATCCTAGAGGAGGCTCATGTAGCCGCTTATGCTATGCATCCTGTTCTAATTAAGATGTATAACACACTGAGACGACATTTCTGGTGGCCTGGTATGAAGAGGCAAGTGGCAGAATATGTGTCCAGGTGTCTGACATGTCAACAGGTTAAGGCAGAGCATCAAGCTCCAGTGGGAAAGTTGCATTCGTTGCCCATTCCGGAGTGGAAGTGGGAGCGAATTACCATGGATTTCGTGATGTGGTTGCTTAGGACACCGAGGCAACATGATGCTATCTGGTCATAGTGGACCGATTGACTAAATCGGCTCACTTCTTGCCAGTGAGAGAGAGTAATACTCTCGATCAGTTGGCCCAGAAGTATGTAGCAGAGATTGTACGATTGCATGGGGTTCCGTTGTCGATAGTTTCAGACAGGGATCCCAGGTTTACATCGAGGTTCTGGAAGAGCCTCCAGACTGCCATGGGTACTGATCAATTTCAAAGACCGCATTCCATCCTCGATCGATGGATGAGTGAGAGGACGATCAAGACTGCTGAGGATATGCTTCGGGCATGTCTTTGGAGTTTAGAGGTGCGTGGGATCAAGATTGGCATCGATAGAATTTGCATACAATAACCAAAGATGTCGAGCAAGATTGGATGGCACCGTATGAGGCCTCATATGGCGCATCGTAGATCACCACCGTTGGGATGAAGAGGGTCGAGATCGATAGAGGGTCCCGAGTGATCCAGATCTGCGGATAAGATATGATTGATCAGAGTCGCATCAAGGCGTGCTCAAGATGCATGTAAGAGTTATGCGGATCAAGATCGACGGGTATGGAGTATAGTGTGGGTGATCGAGTATTCTTCGAGTGTCTCCTTGGAAAGAGTATGCGAGATTTGGCCGTAAGGGCAAATTGAGCCCTCAGATATTGGTCTCGTTTGAGATCCTTGAGAGGATAGGACCACCGGCTTCTGTGTTGGCTTTTACCGAGCGAGATGTCCCGATTGCATGACGTGTTTCACGTTAGTATGCTCCGACGGTACCGATCGGACCCGACGATGTGATTCCGCCAGATATCGAGATAGCCAATGATATGAGTTATGTGGAGGAGCAGCATGCATCATTGGATCACGGGTCAAGCAATTGTGAAACGGGTGATTCCATTGGTGAAAGTACTTTGGAAGAACCACTCACGAGGAAGCTACTGGGAGATCGAGGAGCATATGAGGAGCCAGTATCCTCATTTATTTGACGGGACAGGTATGAAATTTCGAGGACGAAATTTTTATTAGGAGGGGTGAATTGTAACATCTCGTCACTGTCATTAAGGGTATTTTGGTTATTATGAGTCATACTGATAGGTTTCACTGCATTCATTGAATGAGCATGTTACTGGCCTCTAATTGTAGAGGAACAGGTTTAATCCATATGCATTTATCCATAGGTACATGCATTCATGATTTCCGGTATTTAATTGTAAGTAAGAACTGACTGAGTTGACTGAAACTGACTGGATTGAGAGTTAATTGAGAATTTGAGTAATCGAGTGCAATTGACTGATTTGATACATTTATGAAAGGATCGGCAATTTATAATGGCTTATAGGAAATTCTCGTGAAATTCGGAGAATGCCCGGATCGGAAAGTTTTTGGGCGATCGATCGATCGAATTCTACAAGATCTTGAAAGCACTGTCCAATGGCAATGGAAAATTAGAATTTTACTGATAGGAAATAATTATGTGGAACCATTGGGATTTAGAGACTGAAATTTGGACTAACTTGGAGACTTAGGTCTATAAATACTAGGTTTGAGGAATTTGGGGAAAACACCTAAGGCAATTTCACGTTTCTCTTCTTCCCCCTACTGTGACTTGCGATTTCCTCCCATTGGTAAGGATTCCTCGATTTTCTTTATGGATTCTTTCCCTTGAGATGAGGTTAACTGATTGACTGTTATTGGTGAAGGTTAGAGGCTCTGGGATTAGTGAATCGTTGAGCTTGAAGGATTTTAGGGTTTCGGAGGATTTTGAGGAATCGGTAGCTCGATCTGTGATTTGGTAAGTTTTAAGAGCTTTGATGTTGTTATGGATGATTCTTACTGTATTTATGGCATTTATTATATTTGATCGGGTAGTTGGGAGTGTTTATAGATGGGTTTTGTTATTGATGATTGCCGTAGGAGTGTATAGGGTCGAAGTGTGGATTTGTGGAGGTAGATTATCGATTTGTTGATGGATAGGGTTATATGGATGATTGAATATGCTAAGGTTGCCGATGATGATACTGCTTGATTTATGTGTATTGAGTTACTGGTGAGTTGCATAATCGGAAATCTGGAAATCCTGGACTGGTGTGTTTAAAAGCTATGTGTTGGGAAGAAGGAGAGTCATGCGTAGTGGATTTAGGTTGAGACCCGACATGACCGTGAGGAGCTCGACATGCGATTTGAGCGGTGAGGCTTCGGCATGCAGACGGCGGTGAGGAGCTTCGGCATGCGGGCGAGCCGTGAGGAGCTTCGGCATGCGGACGAAGCCGTGAGGAGCTCGGCAGATGCGGACGAAGCGATGAGGAGCTTCGGCATCGCGACGATTTAGCAAATGAGTAGCATAAGACGCGGACGAAGCAAATGAGTAGCTTCGGCATGCGGACGAAGCGATGAGGAGCTTCGGCATGCGGGCGAAGCTGCGAGTAGCCCCAAGATCTGAACGAGCTGCGGATCGATCGATCATCCGAGCGACCGACCGACGAAGTTCGCGTGATCGTTGGCTATGCGAGCCACCAAACGACGAAGCTTTGGGAGTCGCCGCACGCCTGGCGCAGCGATGGGATTCGGCGGTCTGCGTAGCTCGCCGATGAGCGAGCGGTTTAGCGTGCGGGCTAGGGCTCACGCCCAGTCGACTGTGGCATCGCGGTGAACGCCCAGGCGCACCCATGGTCGCAACCTTTGCCCTAGTCGTCCGAAGAGGAGTGTTTGAGGCTTTTGGCATTGGGACTTAGGAAATTAACCGATTGAGGTGATTAAGGATTAGATTTGATTTGAAGTTTAAATTGGAATTTTTATGGATGTGTTCGACCCAAGGAATAGGAAATTGCTATTGGGGATCCTAATTGAGGTAAATTGACTGGATTTTAGGAATGGATCAATTATTGTCAATCAACTAAATGAAGAGTCAGAATTGGGTTTTTAGCACCGGGAATCGTGAGCATGCATTGTACATTATTTCACTGAGACATATGCATTACTGTACTGTTTTATTGGGCAATAAGTGATGGGTTGTACTTTATTGTTATAGAGGCACCGTTGGACCGTCGTTCCACGGACATTGCTGGGACTTCCAGGCAGTAGCTCGGAAGTTACAAGTGAGTAACCTAGTTGGTTTCTCAAATTCCTGATTTGCTTATATGCTCTACGTGAATTACATGCAAAAGTGAATTGTATGACTACTGGCATGTATTGGATTGAATTGCATGTTTTACTGAACTGACTTGGACGGTTATGTGATACTGTACTGAATATTGGGCTTCATAGCCATACCATCAACTCATCGAGCATCGATGTACTGGGCTTTATAGCCACACACTGTAAATTACTGAACATGACACTGCATGCATAAATGCATGATCACATAATGGAATGTGTCCCAAGTTGCTATTTTCACTGAAAAGAGCTTCGAGCTCGCATACTGTACTGACCGGGCTTAGCCCGAGGGGAGAAATCCCTGACGCGTCCACACTGATTACTGACTGAGCACTTGGGCACAAAACTGAATAACTGGAAAGAGTCACATATGCATTGCATTTACATGATTGACTGTGTTGTAACGACTGAAATATGTGATGACATGAATTATCAGATCGTTACTTATGTTATCGCAAACCGATTCAGACATCGTTTATTGTTACATGTATCGTAAATTGCTACCGTCATCGCAATCGTTATATTATCTCGACAATAAATATTATCAGTATTATGCAGTACGCCGTGGTGCGTAATGCATGATTTGAGTGAACCATCGATGATGGTTTTCACCGAGTTCGCAAACTCACCCAAATTTGCAACCTATTTTTCAGATCGTTAGAGTAGACTCTAGTTCAAGATCTTTCTTTCGCCGTGCAGCCGCCATGGAGGGTCGTGATGGCACATAGTTTCGGTCAACCGGATTAGTGTTTTGAGGATGACTTAGGATAGATGTTTGTATCAGCTTCCTTTTGGTTTTGTTAGAGACCGATAGACTTGTCTATTCTCGATTGGATTATTGATCGATAATTATTACTTTGGATGTTAATTTGTTGATTATCGTTATTTTGTGATTTAAAATACTGATGCCATGGATTTTAGCGAAATTTTCGGTAGTAAATCCTTTATCGTGGGATACGTGTTTGAGCGACCTTGGGTTTCGATGTGTACCTACGGTGAGGGGGCTACATCTTAGCGGGGCTGAAGCGAAGGTCGTGGCATCGACCCATAGCCCTGAACAAACGCTCGAGTAAAGGCCTCAAACATCCTCGGATCAAATCGAGGCACTTTGCTGGCGGAATCGGCGATTCTCGACATCGCGACATAGGCTCACCGCCTAGCCCTACTGAAGCCTCAAGATTTCGGCCACGGACTCATTAGTCCTCTCCTCTCTAGTAGAGAGTCGGTGCAATCGATCCGCAAAGTCCTCGTGTCCTCCTACGAGGTGGCATCGCACTTCTTCAAAGGTAGACACTAAGGATTAGCTATACGACAATCTACATGTATGCATGATATGCATGCCGCGTAATAATGCAACAAGTAATCATATATCACACAATCCTATATGCATTCTAAGCCAAGGACACCTAAACCTAGGCGCTCTGATACCAAACATGTTGGGCCCGGGCCCGGGCCCCGGATGCCCAATCCCGAGGTCACGGTCGCGCCCCGCCGAGCTCCTAAACCGCGGACCCGATCCCAACATTTATACACAAAAACGATCAATTAATACATACATACATTGCCAGAATATACACAACCATACATTAAAGACCCTATAACCATAGGGATTTCATATCATTGCAATTTAAAGGAAATTCCACAAATATTCTCAATTGTAGCAAAACACAAAATGAAATTTAAAATCCAAAATACATGAAATATGCTCCATGAACATTATGCTCAAGGGCCAACAAAATCTGAACTTAATACAAAGCTCCTAATTTGTCCGAAGTTTCCGATGTCGCAGAAAGTCAACGATCGTCCCGACCGCTTTTGAGGAGGAAAGGAATGGGTTGAGCTACACTCTCTGGTTAATATATTTATAGCTATTGGCAATTAGCACAAATCCCAGCATATGAACGTATATATATTATATCTATATACACACATCAGGCATTCACACGCCAATCACTAATGTACGCATTCATTATAATTAATGCAAGTCATAAATATGTCACAAAGCCTCCACAATGAACAATTCACATATGCAATACACATCACAATAGCTCGAGGGTTTCATGGAAACAAAAGGAAGAAACCGAAGTTTACATCTCGAACTAAATGAGTCCATTCGAGCTCATATGCCACAAGCGGCAGCCGGGAGAAGGCTCTTGTTCACGGCACGTGATTTAACTAAATGGTTCCACTCTCGCCCAAACAAAAGCACATAATCATGCTCATAATCATTTCATCATATGATATTCTTTCATTTAGTCAAAATGCCATGATCAAGTCTAGGCATAACATGCTCAAAATCTATGTAATGCTATCAATTTTCATGCTCCTTTCCAAATATATGATAATCAAAGTCATTCAATTCATCACATTTAATCATGCATAACATATAACATATATTCATACATAGGCAAGAAATTGCCTAATCACACAATAACTATAAATATATTACCCACCTCTAATCGCTCGAGTATCCAATTTACTGATGTCCTCCTTCTTGCGACGAAATCGGGTCGGCTTGGTTTCCTAAAATAACCAAGTTGACATCCAAATCAATATCCATAGCAAATACTCAAAGCTTAGAATCCCAAAATAAAGCATTAAAAATCTATAATCGATCCTCTCCTAAAATTTCGAACCCTTCAAGGCTAATTCCGAACTTCCCCTTTTTATACTTCTTATAGTCCTTATTCCCTAAATCACAACAACTCCAAAATCATCTCAATAGGGCATCCCTATCAAAAGATATGCTCAAAAATACTAAAATCTCACTTTCGGAAAAACAGGGGCTCGTCGCGACGTCAGGTTGCTCGTCGCAACGAACGGATCGCACTCGTCGCAGCGCGCACGCAAGCCACGACGTCTCCTTGCGGCGAACCAAAAGCCACACGTCGCGACGTCTCCAAACGCTCGTCATGACGTCGTTAACAGAAAGCACACGTCGCGATTTAATAAACGTAAAATTATTTACACGTCGCGACGTGGCTCCCAACCTCACACGTCGCGGCGTCATTCAAACGCACGTCGCGACATCTGAGTCGAAGAACCAACTCCGAACTCCAGATTCTGCACAACCCAACTTCCAATCTGTTCCAAACTCAAATGCAACATATTTAAGGCATAGATCAAGACTTATACTACCATTCTAACTCATTCTAAGCTTCATATTCATCCTAAAATCATCAATCTAAGGATTTTCCCCAATTTTCATCTAAAAACCCTACATCATCTATTCCTCTCAATCCCAACTATCTCAACGTTTAATCCAAACGAAAACATGATAGGAAGGTCGTAAACTAGCCGATTAAAGCCCTAAATCAGTCGAAATCGATCGAAATAGCAATTCTCTTCTTCCTCTCTCGACGGCTACAACCTCTTCTTTTCTTTCTTTCTCTTTTCTCTTCCTCTATTCTTTTCCTTTTATATCTAGGTCTTATCAAAACCTAGGGATGGTCAAAGACCAACTTACCCCTCTTACAAATCTAAGCCCAATCTCATTTAAGTAAACTCTCCAAAATACCCTTACACATATTTATCCTTTAATTCCTTATTAAACCATAATTAAACCTTAATTCCATATTAATATCTCCAATTAACTCGAATTAAAGCATAATCACATAATTACCACAAATCATGCTTAATAACATCATAGAAACAATTCGGGGCCTAACAGAAACATTTATGGATTATTATTCAATTATAAAAATATGAACCACCTTAGTCTCCTTGCTTGAAAACTTGCTCAAAGATGTCTCTTCTCTTGCTCCTCTTGCCTCTCTTGCCTCCCTTCAACATTAGCAAGAATCCCTATTCAAAAATAAACTCCAATTTGAAAATCCAAAGAAACCTATGCATGAAATTGATCCTAGAATACTTATACCCATGCATTTCCTAAGCTTCATAAACCAAAACCTTTTCAAAAATTTGAAGTATTAAAAATGCTCTCACCTTAAATCTTCACCAAAAGAAAAGATGTTTGGCTCTAAAGAAAGCTCTTGTCTTCCTTTACCTCTTTCCCTTCTTGCACAACCTCAAAATCCCTCTTGAAGACTAAGAAAAATTGAGACCTAGATGACCTCCCTTCTTTTCTCTTCTTTCTCTCTTTTTTCATGCTTCTCTCTCTTCTCTCTTTTCTCATTCACGTTTCTGGCTTCTTACAAATGCAAGACAACAATTTTTTTTCTCCCTTTTTATACCCTTCCTTCAATGCCTTAAGACTTTACAACCTAAGTGATGCTCTAACAATGCCCCTCATGCAATCTTACCACCTTAACACTTTAATTCAATTAACCTATGTCATATAATCTCACTCACATTAACATGCTAATTAATTCCAACACAAATTAATCTAGTAAGACCCTAAAATTAATCTAATCATGTTTATTCATCAAGAAAAAAATTCGGGGGTGAACACATAAAATTTCTCTAAGTATGATTTGTACATTCAGAATTCTCCCCTCTATTTTTTAAGTTTACGACTATAACTAATATTTATAACCTAAATCTCCAACGGTCTTCTTTAAGAAATCTGCTTGTAGAGTCTTCAAAAGTCTATTATTAGTTGAGTCCTATAACCAACTTTAACTAACTGACGTTCTACTACATTCTTTAATAGCATCATCTTGCTTAGATTCGTATACGTCATTTGGTGTCTTAGACTTAATCACTTCATCTGATCCATCTTAGAAGCTTTGTCTTATTCAGCTTTTACTTAAGTATTGTCTTGATTTTATGATTTGTGCCACTTACATATATCTAGGCACTTAACAAATTCATCAAAACAGTTCACACACTTCTATTATTATCATTATTATTTGACTCTCATCAAAATCAATAGAAGAAGCGAAGTCTTCTTGACTTAACACCACTGTCTATAAAATATGTGGAATGATAGAATATGGAATGTGCCTCCACTCTTCAACTTTTTGTTTTCGTAGTCTCACTTTATGTCTAGGCTTTCGAGCCTTCAACCTACAGATGTCACATAATAATTAGACGAGTTAAGGGAAAAACATGTCATAGGGGTGAGTAAGGCAGTCATAGGTACGACTCATTGTCACCCTCATGCAGCCATGATCACGGGTGTGACTAGTTATGAGTGTCATGACCTGAAACCACATCGAGCACATGAAAAATGCCTTATACCTAAGCTAAGGATACTCATGATACCCTTAATCCGACTATACAAGGTAAACAAAATATCTTTCTTTTAAAAGAATATGAACAGTATAATGGCTGTATTTTAAAAATCTCAAAACTCAATCAAAACACCTGTAAATCAATTTTAAACGCACTTTTATATTCACATTAAAATTCTACCACAACTTCTAGAAATTTAAGTCCACTCAAAAGCAATCTCAATAATAGTACAAAAGGTTCATACATAAGGTCATTTACAAACCACAAGATAGTCAAAAGTTAATTTACAAAATCGTAAAGCATATCAATATGACCAACTTAATAAAAACAGTTCATGAGCCACTTTATAATAAAAGTACAAACAAAGACTACCCATATTCAGTAATGCCTAAAAAATGTCAAAAGACCACACAATACCCTCAGAGCTTCAAGCTTACAAAATTAACCTACATGGTTGGAAAGTGGAGGTAGTGAGTACACTATAGCAGGAAAAACATATATCGCAAATAGTACTCGATGCACAATAAGATGGTGTAGGTAACCTGTGAAGCGAACAAACATGACATAGAAACCATATAGGCTTAGCCTATTAATCACTCATCCAGTGAACATAGGTTCTAGTTCTAGTACACAAAAGAAGAAAAATATCACATGTATAAATCAAATCTTGTCAGAAAACAAATATCAAAATAAGATAAAATAATCATGTGTGTCACCATTTGTAGCGCCCCCTCACCATAGGGTACACATCGAGACGCCCAAAGATCGCTCCGACACGTATCCCACGATAAAGGTGCACTACCAAAAAATCCAACTGTTAATCCACATGGCATCGTAATAATTAAAACCATAATATATCAGAAATCAGTAAATGTTAAAATCCAAAATAATCTTGATACAGTCATCCAATATCAGAATAGACAAGTCTATCAGTCCCCTAAACAAAACCCAAAAAGGAAACTGATACAAGCATCTATCCTAAGTCATCCGTAAAAGTCCAACCCAGCTGACCGACTTGAGTGCCATCGCTTCTCTTGCCAGCACGCTCGCACGGCAGGAAAAGACTATCTCTGAAGCTAGGGGCCTACTCTATCAGTCCTGAAAAATTAGATGCAATTTTTGGGTGAGTTTGCGAACTCAGTGAGAAACCATCATCGATGGTTCACTCAAATCATGCATTACGATATTATGCGTACAGATGGCAAGATTCAATTTATCATATAACAATTCTGAGAATTCATGCCATCACGAATCGGCCATTGTCACAAATCGATTAATCATGAAATTGCAATGCATATGTGACTCTTTTCCGCTTATTGATGTTGTGCCCAAGCGCTCGGTCAAGATCGGATTCAAAGGGGACGCGTCAAGGATTTTCTCCCTCGGGCTCGAGGCCCTATTAATCTGAGATAGAGCTCGAGGCTCATTTCAGTAAAAATCACGACTTGGGTCACAACGGTCATTATCTGATCATGCATTTATGCATGTAATGCGATGTTCAGTAATTTACAGTGTATGGCCATAAAAGCCCAGTATTGCAATTCCCATTGTCATACAGTAGTCCAATCCAATACAATAAAAGCATGAAATTCGCTCCTATACATTTCAGTAATCATGTAGTTCACCTTTGCATGTAGTCATACTGAGCATTTAAGCAATTAGGAATTTGAGAAACCAACTAGGTTACTCACCAGAATCTCCAGAGCTATCGCTCGAAGTCCCAAAGAATGTCGTGGAATGACGATCCAACGGCGCCTCTATAATAGTTAAATACAGTCCCATTACTAAATGCTCAATTAAACAATTCAGTGATGCATATGTCTCAATGGAATTGTGTACAATGCATGTTCACGATTTCCGGCGCTAAAACCCAATTTTGAACTCTTATGTCCCATTCTAACTCTTCGCTCAATTGATCGACAGTAATTGATCCATTCCTAAAAATTCAGCTCAATTTTCTCAATTCATACTCCCTATAGCAATTCCCTATCCATTGGGTCAAAACCTCTATTGAAAATCCCAATTAAAACTCCAATTATCATAATTCAATACTTAGGTCACTATGGAAACCATAATTGACCTTAATCTCGATAAATCAATACCATTTAAATTACATTCTAACTTCCATAATTATCCTCAATAGTAGACCTCTTCCCCTAGTTCATAATGAATCGAGAATCACCTCAATTGGAGGTCTATACCGTAAGTTATGCCCAATAAACTAAAAATCTATCCATCAGAAAACTGCTCTTCGCCGCGACCTACATCCCTCACCGCGGCGTACAGAATGTCGCTCGCCGAGGCGTGCATCCTCTTCGCGGCGAGCACTTAATTTACTCATCGCGACGTGCGGGTCGCGCCACCGTCTTCTCCGATCGTTTTCCGTCCATTTCTCTCTCTAAAACCCCCCATTAACACTCTCAACTACCCAAATAAACCATAATGAATGTCATAAATGCATCAAAAACCATTAATACCATATTAAAACCATTAAAACTTACCAATCACAGCCACAAATCCACAAATCTCTCAAATCACCGTAAACCCTAAAATCCTTCAATATCAACGATTAACCACTCTCAAAGCTTCTCAACCTTCATCAATCACAATAAACAAGTTAGCTTTGCACAATGAAGAGAAAACCACAAGAAAAAATCGAAGAACCTCACCGATGAGGAATCGATGAACACAGTGGGAGGAGGAAGAGAAGAAACGGTAATGCCTTAGGAAAATCCCCAAAATTTCAAACCTAACTATTTATAGACATAGATCTCCAAATCAGTTCAAATTTCAGTCTCTAAATTTCAATGGCTCAACATTTTTATTTCCTAACAATATAACTCTAATTTTTCCATTGCCATTGGACAATTCTTTCAAGATTATACAAATAATCGATCATCGTCATCGCAAACTTTTCGTCCGCATTTTCTCCCGAATTTCCAAAAAATTTCCTATAAGCCACTATCAATTGCCAATCACTCTTAAACTATTCTAAATCAGTCATTCGAGCCCACTTACTCCTAATTTTTCAATCGATTGCAATCTAGTCAGTTCATTCAGTTCATGCTCACAATTAAAATACCAGAAAACCATGAATGCATGTACCTATGAATAAATGCATATACAAGAAACCTGTTCCTCTATGATTAGAGGCCAGTAACATGTTCAATCAGTGAATGCAATGAAACCTATCAGTCCGTCCCAATTACCAAAATACCCTTGCTATCAGTAACGGGATGTTACAATTCACCCCTCCTAATAAAAATTTCGTCCTCGAAATTTAATACATGTCCGATCGAATAGATGAGGATAATGACTCCTCATATGCTCCTCAGTCTCCCAACTAGCTTCCTCAGAAGAGTGGTTCTTCCAAAGGACTTTCACCAATGGAATCACCCTGTTCCTCAGCTGCTTGACCCGTGATCCTATAATCTGTATCGGCTCCTCGACATAGCTCAAATCACTGGCCACTTCAATCTCCTGAGCCGAAATCACATGCGTCGGGTCTGAACGGTATCGTCGGAGCATACTAACATGAAACACGTCATGCATTCCGGGACATCTCACTCGATAATGTCAATCTGTAAGCTAACGGTCCTATCCTCTCAAGGATCTCATATGGACCGATATACCGAGGGCTCAACTTGCCCTTACGACCAAACCTCAGTACTCCTTTCCAAGGAGACACTCGGAGAAACACTCTGTCACCCACATTGTACTCCATCTCTGCCGACGCCGATCCACATAACTCTTCATTCATCTCCGAGCCGCTTGATGCGACTCGGATCAACTGTACTTTATCCACTGTATCTTGAATCAGGTCGGGACCCTCAATCGATCTCATACCCTCTTCATCCCAATACAATGACGATCGACACGGTTGCCCGTATAAGGCCTCATACGGTGCTATCCCAATACTACTCGACATGGTTATTATATGCAAACTCGATCAAGCCAACATCGATCCCATGCTCCTCTCAACTCCAATACACACGCTCAAGCATGTCCTCGTCGATCTTAATCGCCCTCTCGCTCTGTCCATCTGTTCGAGAATGAAGCATTTGATCAAGTTCAACCTCGTATCATATAGCGATCAGAGGCTCTTTCGTAACCTCAAAGTGAACACAGGATCCTCGCCTAAGACTATCAACAACGGAACCTCATGCAGTACAATCTTCGCTACATACTTCGGGCCAACGACGAGAGTATTGCTCTCCCTCACTGGCAAGAAGTGAGCCAGTTTAGTCAATCGGTCCACTATGACCCAGATAGCATCATGCTGCCTCGGTGTCCTGGGCAGCCCCAGCATAAAATCCATGGTAATTCGCTCCCATTTCCACTCCGGAATGGGCAACGAATGCAACTTCCCCACTGGAGCCTGATGCTCTGCCTTAACCTGCTGACAAATCAGACACCTGGAAACATACTCTGCCACTTGCCTCTTTATACTAGGCCACCAGAAATGCTGTCTCAGTGAATTATACATCTTGGTCGTACCAGGATGCATAGCATAGGCAGCTACATGTGCCTCCTCTAAGATCTCCCTTCTCAAATCATCAACATCTGGTACACACAGTCTCTGTCCCATCCATAAAGTCCCATCTCTCAACTCAAACTCTGAATCAGTACCGGTCTGGACTCTCTCAATCAGTCTCACTAACACTGGGTCTTAATCCTGAACTCTCCGGATCCTATCATGCAATATCGGTCTCAGCCTCAGAGTAGCAATCAGAGCTCCATCCTGACCCAAATCCATCTGTACATTAAGAGCTCTCAATGAATCGCACTGTAACCTCGAAACACGAACCCGAGCCGCACTACTATGCGATCTCCTACTCGGTGCATCGCCACCACATTGGCCTTCCTCGATGATACTCAATCGTGCGGCCATAGTCTTTAGTAACTCTATCCATCTCCTCTCGTCCTCGATTGAGCTCTCTCGACTCGACAGATACCTCAAACTTTTATGATCAGTGAAGATCTGGAACGTCTCCCCATACAGATAATGTCTCCAGATCTTCAGAGCAAACACAACTACGGCCAACTCCAAGTCATGTACCGGGTAATTCACCTCGTGAGACCTCAACTGTCTCGAGGCATACGCTATAACTCTCCCATGCTGCATCAATACACATCCTAATCCCTGATGCGAGGCATCACTGTAAACCATAAAGCCTCCAGTCCCAGATGGAATGCCTAACACCGGTGCAGTCGTCAACCGATGTTTCAATTCCTAAAAGCTCTTCTAGCACTCCTCAGACCATCTGAATGGCACATTCTTTCTCAATAGCTTCGTCAAAGGGGCGGAGATCAACGAAAACCCCTTGACGAACCTCCGGTAATATCCGGCCAATCCTAGAAAACTTCGCAACTCTAGCACACTCCTCGGAATCTCCCAACTCATAACTACCTCTATCTTATGAGGGTCTACCTGAATACCCTCACCGGACACCACGTGCCCCAGAAATACAATCTCATCAAGCCAGAATTCACACTTAGTGAATTTGGCAAACAGCTGTCTCTCTCTCATGACCTGAAGGACAATCCTCAGATGCTCAGCGTGCTCCTGTCTATTCCTCGAATAAACCAGAATGTCATCAATAAATACAATCACAAATCGATCCAGGTAGGGCTGAAAAACTCTATTCATCAAAGCCATAAAGGTTGCCGGGGCATTAGTCAACCCAAACGGCATCACTAAGAACTCGAAATGCCCGTACCTGCTCCTGAAAGCACTCTTAGGCACATTGGCCTCTGCAATCGTCAACTGGTAATAACCTAATCTTAGATCCAATTTGGTGAACACCTGAGCTCCCTGCAACTGATCAAATAAATCGTCAATCCTAGGCAGTGGATACTTGTTCTTCACTGTCACCCGATTCAACTGCCTATAATCGATACACAGTCTCAGAGTCCCGTCCTTCTTCTTCACAAATAGTACCGGAGCTCCCCAAGGTGAAACACTCGGTCTAATGAGCCCCTTATCCAGCAGCTCCTGCAACTGAGCCTTAAGCTCTCTCAATTCTACCGGTGCCATCCTATACAGAGGTATCGATATAGGAGCGGTACCAGGAACGAGATCAATCTCAAACTCTATCTCCCGCTCTGGCGGCAATCCCGATAACTCCTCGGGAAACACATCCGGAAATTCCCTGACTACGGGAACATCTTGCAATCTCAACTCGACTCGGGCATCCACTACGTGAGCCAGATAGGCCTCACAACCTCCCCGCATCAACCTTAGGGCACTCAAAAAGGAAATCATCCTCGCTGGCACTGCCTGACTAACTCCTCGAAACACAGCTCTAGGTTGACCAGGAGATTCCAGCACAACCTCCTTGGTATAACAGTCCATGATAGCCCTATGTGCAGTCAACCAGTCCATCCCCAATATCACGTCAATCTCCCTCAGATGCAAAATGATCGATCAAGATCAGAATCGCTTTCGGTCGATCCAACCGGACACCTATACAGACCTCTCCCAATACAACAGACTACCAGAGGTGTACTCACCTCTAACCCATCTGTAACCTCTGCCTATCCCATGCGTCTACATGCTAAATGCGGTACAATGAAAAATGAGTGGAACCAGATCCAACAATGCATATGCTTCAAAACCCGAAATCGAAGCATACCCGCAACAACATCCGGGAATCCTGTGCCTCCCGCCGAGTCATGGCATGACCACTACCTATGATTGTTGTGCCGCTCGGTCCCTCGACCTCACCGCCGACCCTCCGCCGCCTCGGCCTCTCCATCTCGATCCACCTTCACGGCTCACACTGCACTGCCGTGGTATTTCTTCGATCTTCCAGTCATAGTAGACTGGGCTCCCAAAGTCTCTGGGCAATTCCTTACCAGGTGGTCCATCGAACCACACCTTAAACAGGCTCCAGATAGCCATCGACACTCTCCACTATGCCTCTTGTCACAATGCTCGCATAAAGGAACAGATCGCCTCGAAACTCGCATTGTCACCACCACTACTACCATCTGTACAAATCGCCCTCTCGCCCTATGACCGGTCTGTTCAGCCCTCCTGCGGACTGAAGGGCCTACTCGACGCTTGTTGTACCCTCTCGCCAAAGATCGCCCTAATCGTCACTAGATCTCTTATGCCGGTCTCTGACCGGTCTCATTAGACTCTCCTCAAGAATGCTCGATCCTCACCGCTTTGCACCCTCAACTCAATAAAATTGCCCATATCGGACCTAGCTAATGGGTATGGATCTCCAGATTGAGTCCGCCAAACGCCACACACATCCACCTCTGTAGCAACCAATGTAGAAGCATAGCCCATCATTTCGTTGAACCGCACTCATAGTCGGCCATGACATACATCCTGTCTCGCCTCTCTAAGAACTCCTACATCTTCATTTCCAGATAGACCTTGGGCATGTAATTGTCCTTGAAGGTCCTCCAAAGTCATCCCATGTCGATTATACAGGGCACCGTGGTACCGCTCGGGGCGATCTTCCACCATTGATATGCAGACCTCAAGGAGAGAGCTGCGTAGTCAAAACGCTCATCCGGGTCGCAGTCCATCTAATCGAGGACTCTCTCAGTCCTCTTTAGCCAACCTCGACCTCCGCAACTGCCATAAGTCAACCGCCCGCCACGCTTAGCCGATCGTATCTCCGTTCCCGTCTCACAGGAACTCGAGGAGGCAACTCCTCTGAATGAGGTATGGGGGACTCCCTACTAGCTCCTACCGATTCCAGGTCAGCTGGTTACTCAACTCGATCCCCAAGAACGGATGACCTAAAACAGACAAGAAATTTCGATCAGTTCTGCTATTCTCACGGTAATTCAAGCCTAAAATACACTATGCCCAAAAGATGCCAAACCATGCTTTGATACCACATAATGTAGCGCCCCCTCACCGTAGGGTACACATCGGAACGCCCGAAGGTCGCTCCGACACGTATCTCACGATAAAGGTGCACTACCAGAAAATTCGACTGTTAATCCACATGACATCGCAATAATTAAAACCATAATATATCAGAAATCAGTAAATGTTAAAATCCAAAATAATATTGATACAGTCATCCAATATCAGAATAGACAAGTCTATCAGTCCCCTAAACAAATGTTAGCCCCAAAAAAAATTTTTTTTTTTAAAATTAAGCATGATTAGACTAATTGAGTGAGTTATGTTAGCATTAATTGAGTTGATATTAATTAGAATGTGATAGCATTAAAGATTTAGGTGGTGAGTTAATGAGATTAATTATGTTAGTTGGGCCTTAATGAGGTAGGAAAGGAAAAGAGAATAAGTTGGGCTTAAAGGATAAATGGGCTTGAGTAGTTTAAAGAGAAAATAAGAAGGAAGGAAGAAGAAAGGAATTGGGCCAAATAATGGGCTTAGGTAAGTAGTAAGAAGTATAAAAGAGAATAAAATTAAGTGAGTTAGGAGAAGGAGAGGAGTAAGTTACGAAAATTAAGAGGGAGAGTGGGAGAAATCGTGGAAGTGAGTTAGGAGAAGGAGAAAAGAAGAAAAGCTTGGTTAGGGTTTAAGATTCCAAGAGTTCAAGTGAGAGTTTGAAGAAAGTTCAAGAAGGAAAAGTGTAGAGGAAGAGCTAAGCTACATTTTGAACCAAGAAACTATTTGGTTGAGTCAAGAACCAAGGTAAGTTATGTTTTCAAGTGTTGGTTTTTAGTTGGGTTTTGGTGTAGAAAGCTTAGAAAGGAAGTGGGTTTAGTGATTTCAAAGTTGATTTCATGAAAGAGGGTATGTAGAATTTTAATTGAAGTTATGTTGAAATGGGTTTTGTTTCTCTTGAAGTAGAGCAAGAGAGAGGAGAAGAGCAAGGAGAAGAGCACTCCTAAGCAAGGGTTAAGCAAGTTATAAGGTGGGTTTCATTTTTATCTTTATGTTAGTAAGTTCTAAATACTATCTCAACTAAGGAAAATTAATGTTTTTCAATTACCTTGGGTTGAGCATTGATTGAGCTTTGGTTGTGTATTAATTGATTTATGATTGCCATTATATGAGAGTTTGATTAGTATATGACATTGCTTGCTTTTGCTTGACAAGTTCATGAATTGAATGAGCATGAATATTAGTGAAATCATGAAAGGTGATTTAAGCATGAAATACAATTTTCAAGAATCAACTATTTGGATGCATGAAAAATCTAATTTCAGAAATCAGCCAGCGGACAAGAAAAATCCAGATTTTAATGCATGAATTTGTGTTATGTGGGTACTTAAGTCTACCCAGCAAAGTCACGTGCACGTTGACCAGTATAGCTTTGCCCTTTGCCGATTGTGGCATAGGATGTTCCTTTTGGACTCCTCAAAGATACGACTACACTCGTGTAGTTAAATCGAGTTATTGTGAACTTATGAACCATCAGCTATGTGTCTATGTGTAGCATGTATGTGCGAATGAAAGATGCATGAATCATGAAAGTTATGCTTTTAGCTTGATGAAATTATGAGAATGCAAGTTGTATGAATGTTTGATGAGAAAATTGCTAATAAATATGAATAATGAATAGATTCAGCTTATTTGCATAAATATAAACATGTTACCCACGAGTTTAAAGCTCACCCTCCAATTAGCCCCATCTCCGGTGAGGAGCACGAGATCGACCACCAGAGCTTAAAGGCATTACTCCAGAAATGATGGTTTTGTATTTTCAAGATAGCTTTTGTAAATCAATGATTTAGATGCAATTTGGGCAAGTTTACTTTTCCAAGTTGTATTTTGGATTTTGGATGCAAGTGGCTTAAAATGCCTCTAAAGCCTTGTAATAACTCATATTTTTCATATGAAAGCAAGAATGTTAAGTTCTAATGTATTTCGTGAAATCCATGTATGTTTTAAAACAATTGCATCATTGTATAGTTGGATATGGTTAGAATGCTAAGAGTGTGGTTGTTGCCTTGAATTGCATTTGGAGATGCTTTTGGGATTGAGTTATGTTATATGAGGTTGCATGTTGAGTTTTGTGCAGGTGGAAGCATTAGGATTGCAAATTGGTTAGTTGTATTTTCAAGGGAAGTGCTGTCAAATTTTCCTAAAACTTGACAGAACTTCGCTTCAGTTTTAGACCCTCTTAGGGCTTGATTTAGATCGGGAAGTCTTCACAAAGATTGTACTAGAAGTTCAGAACTTTCTAAGGGTGTATCATTTGTCTCATTTGGACTTAGGGTTAAAAAGTTATGAGGTGAAGAACACATTCAGTCACTGTTCATTTAGCTATATTACTTTTACATTGGTCCTTAATGAGCAGTATCCTTTGAGTGGCTTTTTGCCTTGATTAATGATGAAATTAGCTTTTGCATCCTTCATTAGAGTTGTAGAGAATCTTGTTCTCTTTCCATAGAGGTATATTGTGCACATGTTGGAGTTAGGATTAAGAAGTTATGAGTTTTGAAAGACGCTAGTGTCAAGTGGTTTGAAGTTGGATTGAAGAGGAGAGGGTTTGAAGTTTTGAAGAAAGGCGTGTCCGTTAAACAGACACGAATGTCCATTAAACAGACAGCCTCGGGTGCCAAAACACCCCTTACCCTGCCCATGTCCTTTTAACGGACATTTGCGAACCAATTGGTACACTTTCACCCGAACGTGTCATTTAAACGGACATGTGTGTCCGTTTAACGAACAGCTATGGGAAAAAGTGCACATTGGACAATGTTAGAGGCCGAATATCGTTTTGTGGTCTTCATACGAGTTGTATATCTAGATGTCTACTTTCCAATGGTGAAATAACGAACACAATAAGATTTCTAGAAAAAAAGTTATGGCAATCGCGCCAAAAAAGTTTCAATTTGACTTTGAAAGTGAGCATGGTCTATTGTTTTTAGTATAAATCCCTCATCCGACCTCCAATTGAGGTGAGGCTTGAACCAATGGATTTATAAGACATATATCTTTCTTTCTATAAAAATTGGTATCATTTGAAGTTAAATTGAGGAAGTTCTCATTAAAGGAAGTGAGAGGCCGGTTAAGAGAGCAGGTTTCAGGTGTGAACTCTTTTAGGTTTTTGGAGTGTATCTTGAGTTATATAACTCCGATTAAGGTGATTCTTACCTCTATGTGAACGTGAGGCTTTAAGCTACATTTGATATGAACAAGTCAATATGTGATTATGATGTTTATGTAGTGTGCGCTCATCACTTTTATGGAACAACAACAAATAGCCTTTGCAATGTAATAAGCGCAAGGTTTCGGGAATACGGAAGTTGGGCTCGGGAGCGGGTCCGACATCTTGTAATATCAGAGCAAGAATAAGAGTGTTAAGTTATAAGCAGTTGGGTCTGGATCCAACAAGCTGTGGTATCGAGCAAGTGTGGCGGTGGTAAGTCTATGCAGTTAGGTCCGGATCCAACAATTTGTGGTATCGGGCGACTCTAGGTTTATGATTTCCTAGGAACCTAGTGGGTAGCCTCGAGGTAGAGTCAAGCATGCATCATGTTACATGAACCCTATGCATTGTTTTAAATACGATACATGCACTATTGGTTTGAATTGTTTTACATGATTTGAAGCGGTTTCACAAAGCATGAGTTAAAGATTTGAAATGGTTTTCATTTAAAGGAGTAATATGTCGCCTCGAAGGAGAACTCGAGGAGCTCGATCTCGTCGAGGCTCTCGAGGAAATGCGGATGAATCCCATATTCCCGGGATCGGGGACCATCCTTGTTCAGATTCAGAGGCACCGAGTGTTCAGATGAAGTGCCTCTCCAGCCCCTCCTATACCTCAAGTAAATCCGGTAGATCCCAGTTCTTTGGGGCCTTCTTGAGCTTTCACTTATGCCATGGGCTAAGGAATGCAAGCTCAGATGTAAACTCCAGCAGATCGGAGTGGGCAGTATGACAAGCTCCGGAAGTATGGAGCTGTCGATTTCAGCGGGACTACTAATCCCGAGGAAGCTGAAGCATGGCTGAAGCGGACCGAGAGGGTCCTGAATTAGATGAAGTGCTCAGATGAGGAGAGGTTAGAATATGCAGCTAGCTTATTGCGGGGGATCTGTTGCCTTTGGTGGGAGTCGAGTGCCCATGATCGAGCGATACCTTGATCTTGACATGGAGGAGTTTGGAAGTATTAGGAAGAAGTACTTCTCGAGTGTTTACGTCCAAGAGAAGGTCAGGGAGTTTCTGAGCCTCACGCAGAGGGAGCTGAATGTGAGTGAATATGAGTTGAAATTCACTTAGCTGTCATGGTATGCAGCAAACATTGTGGTGACTGAAGAGGATAAGTGCCGCAAGTTTGAGAGTGGATTGCACTTAGGAATCAGGGAGAAGGTGCTGATCTATAATTTCCATGACTACCAGCAATTGGTAGATGATGCTCTCCAGGCAGAAAAGTTGAAGAACATCAAGTCGAGGTAAGCGAAGAGGAAGACCGGGGGCGATCTTCCAGGAAGGGAGTGAGTGCTCCAGCACCTGAAATTAGCACGGGACTTTTCATTCTCGTGGTAGTATGGGCGTAGTGGTCCCGCCAAGAGCCAGTGATCAAGGCGGTTTAAAGCGGGTCTCTAGTGTGGGAGGCAGGGGAAGACATGGAAAGGCAAGTATGCAAACCCTCGGTGTGGTCGATGTGGGAAGTTTCACGGGGAAGTGTCTCGGGGGTTTGGTGGTTGTTTCAATGTGGAGAGAAGGGCACATGATGAGAGATTGTCCTCGAGGTCAAGGCAAGAGGGCTCTCAATTTCAAGTCCAGTGAGGTAGACTAAAGCAGGAACGGACCGATTCTGAAATAAGCGATTCGGGAGGCGTGAGGAAGGAAAATCTGCGAGGAGGCCAAGGCACAGGTCGACACCAGGTAGAGTATTTGCCATGACGGGGAAGAAGCCACGGCTACTCACGAAGTTGTGGACTGGTATGGCTCAATTATTTAATTGATGGTTTATGTTACGATTATCTGGCTCTACACATTCATTTGTGTCCTCAAGTCTGAATATGCATGCTGTGAATCCTGAGATTATGGATAATTTTCTGGTTGTTAGTACTCCTTTAGGGAGTAAGGTGGTGATTAGTTTAGTCTATAAAGAGTGTGAGCTCAGTATCGATGGTGCTAGATTGGTAGTAGACTTGCTACCTCTAGACCTAAAGGGACTAGATGTCATACTAGATATGGATGCCATGGAAAAGTACCGGGCAAAGTTAGATTGTAGCCATAAGGAAGTGGAGTTTGACCTAGGAAATGGAGAAAGTGGTCTTGAGGGGACGGGAAGATGCCAAAGACCGAGGATCATTTCGACTTTGCTGGTGGCGGGATGATGGGCGGGGGCGAGGCCTTTTGGCACATGTGGTGGATCCAGAGGTGAAAGTAGGAAGGTTGGAGGATTACCTATAGTGAGGAGTTCCGAAGTATTTCGGAAGAGTTACGGGTTTGCCACCGGTGAGGGAAATTGAGTTTGCAATTGACTTGATTCCCGGAACCGCAGCTATTTCAATACCACCATACAGGATGGCTCCAGCTGAGTTGAGAGAGCTTAAGGAGCAATTGTAGGAATTATTAGAAAAGAAGTTTATCAGGCCAAGTTCATCACCTTGGGGAGCGCCAGTTCTATTTGTTAAGAAGAAGGATGGAACGTGGCGGATGTGCATTGATTCTGAAACTCAACAAGGTGACGGTTAGAACAAGTATCCTCTGCCGGGATAGATGATCTGTTTGATCAATTGCGAGGAGCAAGGGTCTTTCGAAGATAGATCTCGGATCGAGGTTATCATCAACTCGAATCGTGGAGTCGATGTTAGCAAGAGCGACTTCGAGGACCGTTCACGGGCACTATGAGTTCGAGGATCATGCCATTGGATGACGATGCTCCGGTGCATTCATGGACCTTATAAATAGGGTTTTCATGAGTTTTAGATCAGTTTGTCATAGTATTTATCGATGACATTCTGGTCTATTCCAAGATGAAGGGAACATGCGAGCATCTCGAATAGTGTTGCAAAGATTAAGGGAAAGAGAGCTATATGCCAAATTCAGCAAGTGTGAATTTTGGCTGCATGAAGTGGTTTTCCTTGGACATGTGATCTCCAGCAGAGGGATCCATGTTGACTCGAGAAAAGTAGAAGCAGTGGTGAATTGGCAAGAGCCTAAGACAGTAAAAGAGGTACGGAGTTTTCTAGGCCTGGCAGGCTATTATAGAAGGTTTGTGGAGGGATTTTCCATGATAGCTGCGCCGATAACTAAGTTGTTGAGGAAGAATCAACAGTTTATCTAGAGCGAAGAATGTCAGAAGAGTTTTGAGGAACTCAAGCATAGATTAACGAGCGCTCCAATCCTAATCTGCCCAATGGAGATCGAGGGTATACGATGTCTGATAATGCTTGAGAAAAGGCTTAGGTTGTGTGTAATGTCTGAGCAGCAGTGATAGCCTATGCTTCCGGCGATTGAAGCCATATGAGTTGAATTATCCTACTCATGATTTAGAGCTAGCAGCAGTAATTTTCGCACTGAAAATTTGGAGACATTATTTGTATGGGGTGCAGACTAGGATCTTCACGGATCACAAAAGTCTTAAGTATTTACTGAGCCAGAAAGAGCTTAATTTGAGGCAGAGAAGGTGGATTGAGTTACTTAAGGACTACGATTTGATGATTGAGTACCATCCAGGCAAGGCAAATGTAATAGCGGATGCATTGAGTAGGAAGTCATCCATAGCTCATGTCCAGGCAGTTTACTTGCCTTTGTTGGAACAGATGGCTAAGCTTAAGATAAGCTTGAAGCAGGAGAAGTTAGAATGCATTCTTGCTCAATTCAGGGTGAGGTCGATACTTAGAGAGAAAGTCAAGGAGTTGCAGGAGCAAGATGCAGAATTGAGTAAGCTTCGTGAGGAAATCCAGAATGGCAAGTAGTCTGAAGTGGTAGTGAGAGATGACGAACTTATGGTAGTCGGAAGCAGATTGTGTATTAGAATGTTAAGGAAGTCAAGGATGAGATCTTGGATGAGGCACATGTCGCCTTATTCCATGCACCCAGCAAAGCACCGGGATGTCTGGGGACTTGAAGGAGCATTTACGGTGGAAAGGCATGAAGAGGGATGTAGCGAGTATGTGGCGGATGTCTAGTGTGTCAGCGGTCAAGGTGAACACCCGGCACCTTCAGACTTGTTAAGGCCATTGTCCATTCCTGAATGGAAGTGGCAAAGGATCACTATGGATTTTCTGATGGGTTTACCCAGAACTAGTAGGAAGCATGATGCCATATGGGTTATTGTAGATCGGTTAACCAAGTCAGCCCATTTGTTGGCAATTAAGCAGACAGATTCGTTGCAGGTGTTAGCAAGGAAATACATTGATGAGGTAGTAAGGTTACATGGAGTTCCAGATTCCATAGTATCCGACAGGGATCCTCGATTTACGTCAAGATTCTAGAGTATTTTGCAGGAAGCTCTAGGGACTAAGTTGATTTTCAGCACAGCATTTCATTCTCAGACGGATGGTCAGTCTGAGAGGACCATTCAGACCCTAGAGGGAATGCTCAGAGCGTGTGTCATGGACTTCAAAGGAGCATGGGATGAACATTTGTCGTTGGTCGAATTTGCCTATAACAATTCGTACCATTCGAGCATTCAGATGGCTCCTTATGAAGCGATGTATGGCAGAAGATGCAGGACTCCAATATGTTGGGATGAAGAAGGTGAAAGGAAACTGGTAGGACCAGAATTGGTTCAGATGACAATGAATAAGGTTAGTTTGATCAGCGTGACTTAAGGCATTTCGAGGATAGAATGAAGAGTTATCGGATGCTCACGGGAAGGAGATGGAGTATGCAATAGGTGACAAAGTATTCCTGAAGATGTCTCCATGGAAGGGAGTCATGAGGTTTGGCAAGAAAGGCAAGTTAAGTCCTCGGTATGTGGGTCCGTATGAGATTCTAGAGAGGATCGGGCCGTTAGCTTCTGAGTTGGCATTGCCTCGAGTTGTCTCGGATCTATGATGTTTTCATGTTTCCATATTGAGAAGGTACATATCGGATCCTTCTCATTATTGAGACCTTGGAGGTTCGGTTGAGTGATGATCGAGCTATGAGGAGATGCGGTGGCAATTCGGATAGCAAGGAGAAAGTTCTCGAGAACAAGACAATTCACTAGTTAAAGTCCTTTGGAGAAATCATGCAGTTGAAGAGGCGTGGGAACCTTTGGATGCAATGAAGGAGAAGTATCCACACCTCTTCAATGGATCAGGTAAGAATTTCGAGGACGAAATTTCTTAAGGGGGGGAGAAATGTTAGCCCCAAAATATTTTTTTTAAAAAAAAATTAATGTTGGACCCCACCCCCACCCCCACCCGTAGGTGTTTGCGAGTTATCTTTGCGGCAGTATTCATGGGTTATCTGTGACATCCAACCTTAATCAGTATTGTCCTCTTTGGTCATGGGTGAGCCACGGCTCGAACCCATGACCTCAAGGTTTTATAGCTTCCACATGCTCGCCTCTTACCATTTGGCTAACCTCGCCCTAGCGAGCGGGCACCTCGCCCTCGCGAGTTGGGCGTCTCCGACGCCGTTTTGCTTCTTAAATTTTTGATTTCTTTGTTTTCAATCCGACCTTTGCTCACTATTTTGCCTATATCTTTTCCGTCCGACATCCGATTGAGTTGATTCTTTTTGCGTTGGATTCCTAAGACAATGAATTTCATTTTATAAGAAATTTGTGAACTTTTGAGATTAAATTAATGGTGATTAATTTAATCAAAGTGAGTCGGGAAATTTTCCGAGCATGATTCAGTGTTTTGTGAAATGCGGGATCTGTAGAGATCCGATTGAAGCGCTTCTTGAGGCGAAATAAAGATAAGACAAGGAGCTACAAATCATATGAAGACATGAAATGTCAATTTTGCCCTTAGGACTTTTAATTTTTGAATTTAAGTTCGGATTAGGGTTTAATTTTTGGATTGGGAACACCTGTGAGTAATTTGAGTATAACTTTTGATCTGGGAATCGAAATGAGACAGATTAAACGATGATTGAATCATACTAAGGTTTCTTACGAATTGGACCATTGACTTGTGTCCAGAAGTGTAGAAACAGTAAGTTATGAATATAGTAAGTTGATATGATATAAGTGATATATGATTTAAGGAAGTGAAAATTTTGAAGAGATTGAGAATATGTATGAAGAGTAAATGTGATGAAAAAGAAATTGATTATGAGTTGTGGAAAGAAATTAGTAAGAAAGTGCTTGATGATCATTGTTTCCTATGGGAAATTATATGGATGTGATTGATGTAAGAAATGAGAATAAGAAAGAAAAAAAAATTATATCAGATTTTGGAACGTCTTAGAATTCCCAACGCGATTCTGTTTCCTGTTCTTTGCTTAGTCACGGATGTCGGAAAGTGTTTCAGTTTACATTGATTTGTTTGCTTACTTTGTTTTCTATTCCGAATTCGATTTGCATTCGATTCGATCCCGCTTTCGCTTATTCGTTCCGCTTTGTGATTAGTATTCGATTATTTAAACTTATAATCCGCTTGCGTTGTATTTCGATTCCGATTTGCATTTGCTTCCGCTTCGCTACTTTCGGATTTGTTCGCTTCCGCATTTTGTTTTCGATCCGAAATTTCCGC
Organism: Erythroxylum novogranatense; assembly: GCA_029891385.1. Lineage (NCBI taxonomy): Eukaryota > Viridiplantae > Streptophyta > Magnoliopsida > Malpighiales > Erythroxylaceae > Erythroxylum > Erythroxylum novogranatense. Next base: position 39,880,063 of record CM057234.1, on the reverse strand, counting down.
TTCCCTTCGTTTCCGTTTGTTTCGGTTTTCCGATCTGTATAAGTAGTTGGGTTCCGGTAACGGGATCCAACAATTATGGTATCAGAGCATAGAGTGAAAGTGTTAAGTTTATTCGGTTGGGATCCGGTTCCCGGATCGGGTCCCAACAATTAAGCATGATTAGACTAATTGAGTGAGTTATGTTAGCATTAATTGAGTTGATATTAATTAGAATGTGATAGCATTAAAGAGTTAGGTGGTGAGTTAATGAGATTAATTATGTTAGTTGGGCCTTAATGAGGTAGGAAAGGAAAAGAGAATAAGTTGGGCTTAAAGGATAAATGGGCTTGAGTAGTTTAAAGAGAAAATAAGAAGGAAGGAAGAAGAAAGGAATTGGGCTTTGGGCCAATGGGCTTAGGTAAGTAGTAAGAAGTATAAAAAGAGAATAAAATTAAGTGAGTTAGGAGAAGGAGAGGAGTAAGTTACGAAAATTAAGAGGGAGAGGGGGAGAAATCGTGGAAGTGAGTTAGGAGAAGGAGAAAAGAAGAAAAGCTTGGTTAGGGTTTAAGATTCCAAGAGTTCAAGTGAGAGTTTGAAGAAAGTTCAAGAAGGAAAAGTGTAGAGGAAGAGCTAAGCTACATTTTGAACCAAGAAACTCTTTGGTTGAGTCAAGAACCAATGTAAGTTATGTTTTCAAGTGTTGGTTTTTAGTGGGGTTTTGGTGTAGAAAGCTTAGAAAGGAAGTGGGTTTAGTGATTTCAAAGTTGATTTCATGAAAGAGGGTATGTAGAATTTTAATTGAAGTTATGTTGAAATGGGTTTTGTTTCTCTTGAAGTAGAGCAAAAGAGAGGAGAAGAGCAAGGAGAAGAGCACTCAAGCGAGGTTAAGCAAGTTATAAGGTGGGTTTCATTTTTATCTTTATGTTAGTAAGTTCTAAATACTATCTCAACTAAGGAAAATTAATGTTTTTCAATTACCTTGGGTTGAGCATTGATTGAGCTTTGGTTGTGTATTAATTGATTTATGATTTCCATTATGTGAGAGTTTGATTAGTATATGACATTGCTTGCTTTTGCTTGACAAGTTCATGAATTGAATGAGCATGAATATTAGTGAAATCATGAAAGGTGATTTAAGCATGAAATACAATTTTCAAGAATCAGCTATTTGGATGCATGAAAAATCCAATTTCAGAAATCAGCCAATGGACAAGAACGATCCAGATTTTAATGCATGAATTTGTGTTATGTGGGTACTTAAGTCCACCCAAAGAAAGTCACGTGCACGTTGACCGAGATAAGCCCGCACTTTGCGCCCGATTGTGGCATAGGATGTTCTTTTGGACTCCTCAAGATACGACTACACTCGTGTAGTTAAATCGATTATTAATGGACTTATGAACCATCAGCTATGTGTCTATGTGTAGCATGTATGTGCAGAATGAAAGATGCATGAATCATGAAAGTTATGCTTTTAGCTTGATGAAATTATGAGAATGCAAGTTGTATGAATGTTTGTTGAGAAAATTGCTAACAGTATGAATAATGAATAGATTCAGCTTATTTGCATAAATATAAGCATGTTACCCACGAGCTTAAAGCTCACCCCTCAATTCCGTCCCATCTCCAGTGAGGAGCACGAGATCGACCACCAGAGCTTAAAGGCATTACTCAAAATGATGATTTTGTATTTTCAAGATAGCTTTGTAAATCAATGCTTTAGATGCAATTTGGGCAAGTTTACTTTTGCAAGTTGTATTTTGGATTTTGGATGCAAGTGGCTTAAAATGCCTCTAAAGCCTTGTAATAACTCATATTTTTCATATGAAAGCAAGAATGTTAAGTTCTAATGTATTTCGTGAAATCCATATATGTTTTAAAACAATTGCATCATTGTATAATTGGATATGGTTAGAATGCTAAGAGTGTGGTTGTTGCCTTGAATTGCATTTGGAGATGCTTTTGGGATTGAGTTATGTTATATGAGGTTGCATGTTGAGTTTTATGCAGGTGGAAGCATTAGGATTGCAAATTGGTTAGTTGCATTTTCAAGGGAAGTGCTGTCAAATTTTCCTAAAATTTGACAGAACTTCGCTTCAGTTTTAAACCCTCTTAGGGCTTGATTTAGGTCGGGAAGTCTTCACGAAGATTGTAGCAGAAGTTCAGAAATTTCTAAGGGTGTATCATTTGTCTCATTTGGACTTAGGGTTAAAAAGTTATGAGGTGAAGAACACATTCAGTCACTGTTCATTTAGCTATATTACTGTTACATTGGTCCTTAATGAGCAGTGTCCTTTGAGTGGCTTTTTACCTTGATTAGTGATGAAATTAGCTTTTACATCCTTCATGAGAGTTGTAGAGAATCTTGTTATCTTTCCATAGAGGTATAGTACGCACATGTTGGAGTTAGGATTAAGAAGTTATGAGTTTTGAAAGACATTAGTGTCAAGTAGTTTGAAGTTGGATTGAAGAGGAGAAGGTTTGAAGTTTTGAAGAAACGCGTGTCCGTTAAACGGACAAAAATGTCCGTTAAATGGACAGCCTCAGGTTCCAAAACACCCCTTACCCTACCCATATCCGTTAAACGGACTTGCATGTCCGTTTAATGGACATTTCCGAACCAATTGGTACACTTTCACCCGAACGTGTCCGTTAAACGGACATGTGTTTCCGTTTAACGAACAACTAAGGGAAAAAGTGCACATTGGACAATTTTAGAGGCCGAATATCGTTTTGTGGTCTTCATAATAGTTGTAGATCTAGATGTCTAATTTCAAATGGTGAAAGAACGAACACAATCCGATATCTAGATAAAAATTTATGGCAATCGCCCCAAAAGAGTTTCAATTTGACTTTGGAAGTGAGCATGGTCTATTGTTTTGGGTATAAATCCCTCATCCAACCTCCAATTGAGGTGAGGCTTGAACCAATGGATTTATAAGACATATATCTTTCGTTCTACAAAAATTGGTATCATTTGGAGTTAAATTGAGGACGTTCTCATTAAAGGAAGTGAGAGGCCGGTTAAGAGAGCAGGTTTCAGGTGTGAACTCTTTTAGGTTTTTGGAGTGTATCTTGAGTTATATAACTCCGATTAAGGTGATTCTTACCTCTATGCGAACGTGAGGCTTTTAGCTACATTTGATATGAACAAGTCAATATGTGAGTATGATATTTAGGTAGTGTGCGCTCATCACTTTTATGGAGCAACAGCAAACAGCACTGCAATGTAATAAGCACAAGGTTTCAGGAATACGGAAGTTAGCCTCGGGAGCGGGGTCCGACATCTTGTAGTATCAGAGAAAGAATAAGAGTGTTAAGTTATAAGCAGTTGGGTCCTGGATCCAACAACTGTGGTATCAGAGCAAGTGTGACAGTGGTAAGTCTATGCAGTTGGGTCCCGGATCCAACAACAAAACCCAAAAAGGAAACTGATATAAGCATCTATCCTAAGTCATCCGCAAAAGTCCAACCCAGCTGACCGACCTGAGTGCCATCGCTTCTCTTGCCAGCACGCTCGCACGGCAGGAAAAGACTATCTCCGGAGCTAGGGGCCTACTCTATCAGTCCTGAAAAATTAGATGCAATTTTTGGGTGAGTTTGCGAACTCAGTGAGAAACCATCATCGATGGTTCACTCAAATCATGCATTACGCATATTGCGTACAGCACGACAATATTCAATTTATCATATTTACAATTTACAGTAATTCATGTCATCACGTAATCAGTCATTGTCACAAATCAGTTAATCATGAAATTGCAATGCATATGTGACTCTTTTCCAGTTATTCAGTGTTGTGCCCAAGCACTCAGTCAATATCAAGATTGGTGGGGACGCGTCGAGATTTTTCCCTCGGGCTCGAGGCGGTTAATCTGATATTAGAGCTCGAGGCTCATTTCAAGAAAATCGCGACTTGGGTCTAGCGTTCATTATCGATCATGCATTTATGCATGTAATGCGATGTTCGATAATTTACATTCAGACAGCCTATAAAAGCCCAGTATTGCAATTCTCAGTGTCATACAGTAGTCCAATCCAATACAGTAAAAGCATGAAATTCGCTCCTATACATTTCAGTAATCATGTAGTTCACCTTTGCATGTAGTCATACAGAGCATTTAAGCAATTAGGAATTTGAGAAACCAACTAGGTTACTCACCTGTAACTTCCGAGCTACTGCCTGGAAGTCCCAGCAATGTTTGTGGAATGACGATCCAACGGCGCCTCTATAACAGTTAAATACAGTCCCATTACTAAATGCTCAATTAAACAATCCAGTGATGCATATGTCTCAATGGAATTGTGTACAATGCATGTTCACGATTTCCGGCGCTAAAACCCAATTTTGAACTCTTATGCCCCATTCTAACTCTTCGCTCAATTGATCGACAGTAATTGATCCATTCCTAAAAATTCAGTTCAATTTCCTCAATTCATACTCCCTATAGCAATTCCCTATCCATTGGGTCAAAACCTCTATTGAAAATCTCAATTAAAACTCCAATTATCATAATTCAATACTTAGGTTACTATGGAAACCATAATTGACCTTAATCTCGATAAATCAATACCATTTAAATTACATTCTAACTTCCATAATTATCCTCAATAGTAGACCTCTTTCCCTAGTTCATAATGAATCAAGAATCACCTCAATTGGAGGTCTATACCATAAGTTATGCCCAATAAACTAAAAATCAATCCATCAGAAAATTGCTCTTCGCCGCTACCTAATCCCTCGCATTTTGTATAGAAGGTCGTCGCGCAGTGGCGTGAAGGACACTTCGCACATGGCAGCATCCTCTTCGCTGCTCGCCGCTTGCGCCAGACGTCATGACGCATGGTCGCGCCACCGTCTTCTCTGATCGTTTTCCGTCCATTTCTCTCTCTAAAACCCCCGTTAACACTCTCAACTATCCAAATAAACCATAATGAATGCCATAAATGCATCAAAAACCATTAATACCACATTAAAACCATTAAAACTTACCAATCACAGTCCCAAATCCACAAATCTCTCAAATCACCGTAAACCCTAAAATCCTTCAATATCAACGATTAACCACTCTCAAAGCTTCTCAACCTTCATCAATCACAATAAACAAGTTAGCTTTGCACAATAAGGAGAAAACCACAAGGAAAAATCGAAGAACCTCACCGATGGGAGGAATCGATGAACACAGTGGGAGGAGGAAGAGAAGAAACGGTAATGCCTTAGGAAAATCCCCAAAATTTCTAACCTAACTATTTATAGACATAGATCTCCAAATCAGTTCAAATTTCAATCTCTAAATTTCAATGGCTCAACATTTTTATTTCCTAACAATATAACTCTAATTTTTCCATTGCCATTGGACAATTCTTTCAGTACTATACAGTCAATCGATCTGTCACTCCAAAATTTTCAGTCCGGGCATTTTCTCTCGAATTTCCAGAAAATTTCTTATAAGCCAATATCAATTGCCAATCACTCTTAAACTATTCTAAGTCAGTCATTCGAGCCCACTTACTCCTAATTTCTCAATCGATTGCAATCCAGTCAGTTCATGCTCACAATTAAAATACCGAAAAATCATGAAAGCATGTACCTATGAATAAATGCATATGCAAGAAACCTGTTCCTCTATGATTAGAGATCAGTAACATGTTCAATCAGTGAATGCAATGAAACCTATCAGTCCGTCCCAATTACCAAAATACCCTTGCTATCAGTAACGGGATGTTACACCATTAGTCAGCCAAACTAGTGTGCACACCTACCGATTCCTAGTGTTGGCTCGACTTTCATCCGTGGTGAGTTCGGACTATAGTCGATAAGAGTGTCATGACCCTAAGTGATGACCTTATCAGTGACTAGACCCTAAATTTGAAATCATCCATAAGTCCGGTAGAAGGTGTCAATACAAGGACTTGACTTTTATCTACAAGTTTCAAAGGTACAGGGGTCATTTAATCTATTGTACCTAGCACACGCTTAACTAATTGTTACCTCACTAATCATAAAAAAATGATATACAAATATTAAGTACAAAAATCAAGTAAATTCTAAAACATTATTTCATGCAAATACAGGTAGCATATATGACTCAATTATGCATATGTAAATTCCAAAACATTATGTCATGCAATAAAAGTCATCTTTTGCACTCCAAATTCAAAGTTGTTCAAAAATGTAGTTTCAGAAGAAAAAAAACATTGTCCTTTGCACTTCAAGTGTAGGTTTGTTGAAAATAATGTCATTTCTCAAAATACGTAATAAAAATATCAATTTAAAAATAATGTTGTTTATTAAATACACAATTATAGTAGCATTTATTTGAAATTCAATTCTACTATGCATTACCTAGGTTCAAAATTCACACACAAGTCATCATGTTTGTCTTAGGATGTCCTAATCCCATTTGAGGGATATGGTTTTCCCAACTCATCTCAAAAGAAGGTGTATACTCCCTTGACTTCAATAATCCTCAGTACGAGCTCCTTGATCCACAGTTGTCGAGCCTTTATACATACCAATATATAATGTATTTATTACTCAAACATGCATTTAATATTCATACAACACCACATCCAAATTCATCCCTAATCAATCGTCATAAATGTTATTCTAACATATGTAAATAACTCAATAATTTACCTACTAATTTAGCTCAATGTCTCCTCAACCATCAAGTTAACCTAACTTTATGTGCAATGTTTACATCCTTTTCTTCCTAATGTTCCTTTATGAATAAGCTGTCTTCTTTTAATCATAACTCTCTCTACAAAAAATCAAATGTCATGATTCTTGTGCCCCTCGAAATTAGACTTCATTAGTATTAATATATCTAAAAATTACACAAATAGTATCTCCCTTTAAAATATAATCTCCATCCAAATTTTGTCCTATTTTTGGTAACAAACAGACTAGCAACCACTACTCAAACCATAATAAATCATTATCAATACATCTCCTAACAAAACCATTTCACATAAGCATTAATAAGACATCAATAATCATTTTTCATGTTTTAAGGTCCTTAGAAATCAGGAAATAATATAAGGTTCTTGCATAGGGGTCTATCTTTGGCAGTATTAAGGAAACAAATATAACTTGAGATCTAGTCATTATTTTGTCAAGCCACTTTCATAGAGGTTGAGTTAACACCTATATCTACAACTTTCATTCTTTGTGTTTCTTCAAATTCGTGCTCTAAGGATATGAAAAATAGATCAAAATAGAAAGATGAAATTGAAACTATAATTTTAACTTACCTTGATAACTTCTTTCGTTCTCCTCTTCTCTTCCCTTTTCTGTCTCCTTCTCTTCTCATTTTTGTTTTTCTCCCTCATCTAACCTTATGACAGACCTTCACTCTTAGTTCTATTGCCTTTTCATCCATTTTCTTTAGAAAATTCAAGAAGGTCAAACTAATCCATGTGTCAACATTCCATTGGTCCATATGTCAGCATTCTATTGGTACATTTGTTATCCTTCTATTGGTCCATGTGTCACTTACTTAAGGCTCCACTTGTCACTCATTTTAAGCCTCCATATGTCACTACTTGGAAGGCTACCCATGTCACCAATTGTAAGGCTACACATGTCACCAATTGTAAGGCTATATATGTCACCAGTTGTAAAGCTACACATGTCACCGTTCTATTACTCCACATGTCACAAGTCTAAAGTGCCATTTGTCACAAACTTAAAGGGCCACTTGTCACAATTATACTCAAATCACTTATTATCCATTTAGCTGAGCCATTTGTCACTTATTCCTAATGCCACATGTCACCATTTCATAGGCCTAATCAACCTAAATTCCCATGGATAATTTTATCTTGCTCTTTAACATTTTCTTAAACTAGATGCAGATATTACCTCATCAATTACTCAATTTTAACAATAAATTCCCAATTCATTAATTATAATCTGTCAATTCATGTTATTGATAAATCAAAATGCAAAACATTGTGTATGCACATTCAGATCACATTCATTTTAGTTCTGTTGGGCCCAGACCCCGGATCCCCGATTCCCGAGGCGGCCCCTCGGGTTGCGCCGACGACGGGTACCCAAATACCGTCAGACCCGATCCTAACATTTATACATATACACACTCAAACAACACATACATATATTCATACATCCGTTTCGCACACATTCAACATAATCAAACACCCCATAAGCGAAGGGGCGTCATGCCATTACAATCTAAAGAAATGTCACAAATATTCAAAATCATTCAAAATACAAAATAAGTTGCAATCCAAAAATACATGCAAATGCTCCATGATAATATGCTCGGAGGGCCAACCAAAATACGAACTTAATACAAAACTCCTAATTAGCTCGAAGTTTCCGATGCCTCGCAAGATCAACAGTCGGCCTGTTCAGCACCTGAGGAGGGAAAAAATATAATGGGTTGAGCTACACAGCTCAGTGGTTAATATAATTATAGCCATCGGCAACTAGCACAAGTCCCAGCATATGAATGTATATATATTACATCTATATAGACATCAATTCAAGCATTCACATGCTACTCAAGAAATTTACGTATTCAACAATTCATTCAACTCATAAGTATGTCACGAAGCATTCGCAATGAACAATTCGCATATGCAATGCACATCACAATGGCTCGAGGGTTCCATGGAAACAAAAGGGAGAAACCGAAGTTTACAACCTGAATGAAATGAGTCCATTCGGATCTCATAGGCCACAAGCGGGCAGCCGGGAGAAGGCTTTTGTCTACGTGCACGTGACGAACGAAATGGTTCCACTCTCGCCCAAACAAAAGCACATAATCATGCTCATAACCATTTCATCATATGGTATTCTTTCATATCTTGCATTTAGTCAAAATGTCATGACCGAAGTCGAGGCATAACATGCTCAAAATCAAAATGTAATGCTATCAATTCCTATGATTCTTTCAAAATATGAACTCAAAATCATTCAATTCATCACATTTAACATGCATAACATATAACATATATTCATACATAGGCAAGAAATTGCCTAGTCACACAATAACTATAAGTATATTACCCACCTAAGATCGCTCGAGTAGTCGACTCACTGGTGTCCTTCCTCTTGCGATGAAATCGGGTCATCTTGGTTTCCTAAAACAATCAAGTTTCCATCCAATCAAAATCTACAGAAAATCTACAGCCAAAATAAAGCATTAAAAGTCTACATTCGACTTCCTCATAAATTTCCGAACCCTTAAAGACTAATTCTGAACTTCCCTTCTTCATGCAACTTGTAGTCTTTGATCTCTAGGTCACAATGAATCCAAAATCACCTCAATTGGACATCTACACCAAAAGATATGCCCAAAATAACAAAATATATTCTTGCTGGAAAACAGGGGCTCGCCACGGCGAAGTCCCGCTCGTCACGACGAACGCCCGTGTTCGCCACGGCGAGCACACAAGTGTGCGTCGCGGCGTACATGCACGTCGCGACGAACATAGGTTCGCACGTCGCGACGAACCCGTCCCCGTATGTCGCGACGAATAAACATTTATTCGTCGCGACGTTGCTTCCCTTTCTCGCACGCTGCGGCATGTTCATACGCACGTCGCGACGTGCGGGTCTGGAGAACAACTCCGAAACCTGATTTCCAGCATTTCCACACTTCAATCCTTTCACAAACGTAATTGCAACACATCTGAAACTTATATCAAGACTTATACTACATTTCTAACCCATTAACAACTTGAAAACTTGCACAGAATCATCAACCCAAAGAAATCTAACCATTTTGCCTTTAAACCCTAAAACCATCGATTCTCACTCATTCAACATTCTCTAGGTTTAAATCTAACAATAAAAATTTTAAAAGAAGCTAAACTCACCAGAAATCACTTCGAATCAGTCGGAAAACTCAAATATCGCAACTCTCCTTTTCCCTCTTCTCTTCTTCCTCCTCACGACGTCTTCTTCTTCTTTCTTCTCTTGTTCCTTCTTTTTCTTCTCTTTTCTTTTTCTTCTAAGTCTTTTAAGCCTATGCCAAAGACCAACATGTCCTTCCTACAAAGCTTACATATATCTAACTCAAGCAAACTTCCTAAAATGCCCTCACATATTATTCTCTTAATTCTCATTTAATCCACATTAAACGCAATTACACCTCAATTATCCACTAATACTCCAAAATAAATCAAACTAAGCCTTAATCACATAATTATCACAATTCATGCTTAATATTATCATTTAAAAAAATTCAGGGTCTAATAAGTTCCATACCCCGGAATATGTCAATTGAGTCATATACTATCTTGCAATGTTTTCTAAATCATGATTCATATGTCTATATGAATATTATGCATGTGAATGAAATGCACCTTGTAAATTCTTAAATGAAATAACTCATGTGACTCAATCTAATAGTTTAATCTCTTACCAATTTTATGAGTCAGAATATTACAACAGGTGTGACCATGTAGTTCATGTCTGTGAGTTACATTGTCACCGGTGATCACATGTCACGCCTGTGACTTACATGGTCATAGGTGTGACCATGCATTTAACCTGTCGCACCCATTTTTATGCAAAATTCTTTTGATTTCCATACAACATTAACAAAAAGAATCTAATTAACATTCATGCAATGTTCACACCATTTTGACTCAATTCACCACAAATTTGGATTAAAATTCAAGGTATGAATGCAAGCAAAATTCAACAGAATTAGACACAATAGCAATTTTCTCAAATTATGCAGATTCACTAATTTTGGTTATTTTGAGTTATGCACAGCTTTGCATCAGCCCTTGCATCACCCAAAAACTTTAAATTTACTACAAAAGGACATGTTCGAAAGAAATTAAAAGGAGCAGATATTAAGAGACAATTGTAGAGCTAGAGATCATTCAAAAGGGGTTAATTTGATTCAGATAAGTGGAAAAATAGAGAAATACTCAAAGATCCATTGAAATACAAGTTCAGACCACTACCTTACAAAAATATTCAATAAAAGACAATCAGAGGGATTTAAAATTATATACCCACTATTTTCAATTTTTTTCTTTTACGTTTGATTTTGTCTTTATTCATATGTAACTAAATTTCTTTAGTTCCTACGTTAGACGAACCTGATTGTAGCTTTTCAATATATGTAGTTTTAATATTTTAACCTTGATATTTTGTAAGTGTATGAGTCATTCACGTAGTATCTAAGGTGTTCATCCCATAAGGAGGGTTAATATAATCCTAAAATCTAAAGCCAAAACAAATTTTAGAAATTCAACTATAACTAAGCTAAAATAATAACACAATTCAATCAATCAATTCAATGAACCAATTCAACTCAAGAATAAATAACGTAATATTAACAAATCAGCAAATTGCAATGCACACACCAAGAATTAACCTAAGGAACTACCAATTGAGAGACAGGGGAAATTTTTACCTATCTTTAACACTAACCTAATTAATTATGAAATGAATTATTGGTCTTGGACTATCCTAAGGTTGATTACTCTCTCTCGAGTTATAACCAAAAGCCCTATATTATAAACTCCAATCAAATTATGGAAAATTGCAATTTCTCAATTCACAATTTATCCAAACCCTAATTAGATTTGAAGTTTTCCATTAGACTACCGAGAACTTACGTGAGATCTCTCGTCACATAATTTCCTATTTGATTGATTTCTCGTTCTTATCAAATTACCTAACTCTCGTTAGCCCAATTTAATTATTTTTCATTAGTTCACCCTCTTAGTCTATTATTGATTTATAAAAATGTAGAAATCAATCACAATAAATCTAACTCACATAAAAAAATTAGATTTTTATTGAATCAAAGATAAAAAGTAACCCGAAGGTGAGTTTAGACAATCCATAGTGTTCATAAACCCTATCTCAATAGCTATTCGAATTATATACATAGATAAAAATGGAAATACACTAGAAAATATATCTGAATGGATGATGGAGGCAACAACAACGCGAAACCTCCTGTTTTGGGAAGTACTTCGTTTAAGCTTCTCTACGTCACTCTTCCTTAGTCTCTTTCTCAATCTCTTGTTGAACTCTCTCTAGGGTTTCTTAATTGTGGCTGATGCAAGAAGCTCCTCATCTCTTTCGTCTCATTTTTTTATATACTTGATGTGTTCTGGACAGCCCTAGGGTTTCTCCAAAGTCGAAAGGTCCGAAAAATGACTCAAAACTTGACTTTTCTATATGTTTATGTATCTGTACAGTGCAAGTCAAGATCGTGGGCCACTTGTAAATTTTTTTGTCACAATTGTGGCAGGCAGGCCATGATCATGGGCTAAGTCTTATGCTTCTATCACGATCATGGCAATTTGGCCACGATCATGGGCTGTCTCCTTTGTCATTATTTCGATCCAAGTCTCTCCGAAACTTCTCTGTTCTTCCTTGTTGATTTTGAAACAATGACAAACACATCAACGTACCTCAAATACATAATAATTAAGCTCAAATGCTTGTACAAACCCATAAAAAGACTTAAACACAAATAATTCACAAACTAACACAATTCTATCGAAAACATATACTAAAAAATCAAATAAACAGATAAACACATATCAAACTATACCCTAAAACACGATGCATTTCACACTTATCAACATCCCCACACTTAAATGTTTGTTTGTCCTTAAGAAAACAAAATAACAAGCACACAGAAATTCACACAGCACACAAAGCAGTAATGAGATAATGGCTTCATGAAATAAATTTAATTTAAAACACAATCATTCAAATCATTTCAAATCATTAACATGCAAAATCCAAGTCTTGGGGCTCTGAACTAAATATACACATTAATCCAGACTCAAGTGTTAAATTATTTACCGTTTTTAATTGCACACACTCATTAATAATTCTTTATTCGTTCAACTCTATAACTAATCCTAATTACATTTTTATGAAAAGTCAAACTATTACAAGTTCGGTAGGTTTTATTCGAAAACACATTTTTTATTAACTTTTTATGAACATAGATTTAATCTTTTTATGCTGAAGCAAACATTGGTAATGAATATCGATCTAGTTACTCAACTAAATCATATTTTTTATTAAACTGCTTGGTTGGAACATAATTATAGTCTTTTGTAATACGTGTCGATCTAGTTACTCAACTATATTACTTTGTCAACTGGCTATTAGCTCTATTTATAACCTGAAGGCTAGTGGAATAGTTACTTTAAAAAAAACAACTTTCTTTTTATAAATATTTTATTACCAACCTTGTTGCTTTAGCTACTCGTTTCCATTAAAAAAATACTAGAAAAGCTACTTAGGATAAAAGGCCTCAAATTATAAATGAATGTGACAATATATAGGGCTACATTTAAACATTAAGTCTTAATTAAGTTGAAATTTTAATCAAAGAACCCCAATTCATTAATTCTGCAAGCTAATAATTGTCTACAACCTAATAGACCATGTTCAAAATTAAATTAATTTCAATTCATCCAAGTCATTGACACATTACACGATTCATAGAATACAACCTAACAACTACAATATGCAAAATTCACATTTAAATAAAACACATAACCCTCCCCACACTTGAACAATGCATTGTTCTCAATGTGAGAAGGTGATAACAAGCACACATAAAGATAGAAGAAATATAATTAAAAAACAAAAATAATAATAATAAATAAATACTAAATTTAAAAAGAAAGAAAGGGTTTAGAACAAGGTTTATGGTGATAGAGGTGGTGATGGGGTTGGAGGTGGCAGTTGAATGCCCTAAACCTCGAAATAGCGATGAATACGACGTATGTCCCAACTCTGGTGTCATTGAGTTCGGTCCATCTCCTTCATCCTTCTGGAGTTCTCGGCAAGTGTATCTGTAATTACCTTGGTGTTTGTAGAGATTGTGTCTAATGCCTTCTTCCAACCTTATTTTCCTACATCTTCTTCCTCTTCGGACTCCTCACTGGTTGAATCCCCTTCTTATTGTTATTGTTAGGAACTTGAACTTACTTGACCAGTCCTTCTCTTGACATATGTCTTGGCACTAATATCCCAAAGTTCTATATTATGGGATTTCAGGATTTTAGCCCGCCTTAGATGAAGGTGGTTCATGAACTCAGGTTGGTAGACTGTAAGTCTGTTGCACTCAACTCCATAGTAGTTAGCTAAGGCTGAAACTAAGTAACCCATTCCTAAATTATTGCTCCTCTTCTTTTGAGCAATAGTAATTACATTAAAAATGTGGGTGGTTGTTCAAATTGGGATGCTATGATCCATGCACCACAACATAAATGGTTCCTTTGTCGAACACTTCTTAGTTTCTGTTTTGTTAAAAATGGTCTGGCATATGAATTTATGTGTCAAAAAGTGTTTGTAACTCCTAATAATGTTGTTGTGTGTGTTCCTAACGTCGCAAAGCTCTAACCCATTTAGTTCTGTCCAGTAAGAACTGACACAAAAATCGTCATGTTGATCTACTATAAAAAACCAAAAATTTCATACATCGTGTCATAATCAAGCCCATAGGGTTGTCCCTACAAACTAAACCACAATTTCCTAGGTTTGTTGGATTTATATTGAAGAGAAGTAAAAAAAATTCTAAATTCAGTTCTTCATGAACTGGGAATTGAAATTGAATGAACTGACCCTATTGAATTTTCTCAGTTAAGCTCTCAACCTTGTCTCGCAGTCCTAATCTATCTAAAGTTTCAAAGTGAAATTATTTTGGAACTATAATTTGTTTACTACGAAGGGAATGGAAACGAGTGCCTTCCTCATATAAAAAGATCGATAAAGGTGCTCTATAATCAATTACTCTCTCTTCCCTTCTGCCAAGGCATATGTTTGCCCTGCTAACTTATCACGCTTTAATGTTTACTTGATGTGTGATATATTGGCTTATGAGTCGATGGAAGTCAAAAGAAATTTAGAGGTTTGAAATTTTGTAGAGAGAAATGAGAGTGATTAGTGAGATAAAGTTTAGAGAGATAAAGTAAAAATAAAAGTGAGTGAAAAAGAGAAGTTAGAAATGTATTTATAGGTGATTGGATGGTAAAATGGGAAAATTTTAAGTGAAATGCACGTGTTTATCATTTTTCCCTTGCCGCAAGCCACGATTGTGGCTTGTAATTTTTAACCAATTTTAATTTTTCTTCTTTTTTTCATTCTCCACTTTCCAAAATCCCTTCTTAACTCCTTATGGCTCTTTTACCTCTCTTTCCTTACTTCATCAATCATAGAATTCACGTTGACATCCTATGCCTTTCGATTTTATTTGAAAATAAAACAACCTAGCTACGGAATTCAAACTTTTTGAAGATAATTTAAGGAAATTAAAATTCCATGGGTTGCCTCCCATGTAGTGCTTCTTTTAACATCAGTAGCTTGACGCTTTTCTTTTGTTCATAGTGGGTCAAACGAGTGTTGCAATGGCGGTGTAGTCATTAATCTAACAATTTGCATATGAGCTACCATGCCCTTAATTTCACCTTCCTTGTGACTCTCCTTAGTTTGCCTTCTTCTACGCAGTCTCTTTTTTCTAAAGGCACTCCTAGGATCTACAATATCTTCCCATTGCCCTCGAGGTTTGGTTCCTTGCCATTTGTTGGAGGTAAAGGAGGATTGTTGTCTTTCTTTAACACTTTAAAGGTTACTTACTACTTATGTTGGCCCCCAAAATTTTATTATTTATTAAGCATGAGTTAAGTGAATTATGAGGTGTTGATGGATTAAACCTTGGAGTTAATTATTATGTCAAGGTTAGAAGGATTTTATTGCATGGATTGATGGAATTTAAGTGTTAATGTTATAAAAATGCATGAGGGGCATTTTTGGAAGATTACTTAAGTCTAAGAGTTATAAGGCTTATATTGGAGGGAAAAAGGGACATTTTATGATTTTTAAGAGTATGAATTAGAAGAAGAAAATTGTGAATGAGAAGAGAAAGAGGGAGAGTGTCGTTGGAGACAAAGGGGGAAGAAGAGAAAAAGAGAAAAGCTAGGGTTTTGGAGATCTTGAAGATTTTGAAGCTCCAACAAGTAATTTATGCTTTAAATTTCATGGGTATGGTTTAATGAAACTCAAGCATAGCTTAAGATGTGTAGGAAGTTGTTGATGAACGGAGTACGGAAATGTTTTAATCTTTTAGGTTAATGATCAAAGATAGATTTTGATGTATTTGTTAATGATATTGTGTCAAAATGAGCTTGGAACTGAAGTAGAAGAGATGTTTGAGGGCTAATATGGGTTATATTTGAAATATGGGAAGTATATAGATGAAGAAGGTGAAAAAATGTCTTCGGAATGAGTTTCTGGAAAGGTTCGCTGCGGCGAACTCCAACAACTTCGTCCCAACGAGCTTCGGTGAAATCCATTTTTTTCACAGACATGTTTTAGTATTTTGGGTATATCTTTTTCTGTAGATGTCCAAATAAAGTGATTTTTAATTTTGTGTAAAATAGAGACATAGAGATACAAGTTTTGTGAAGAAATTAAGTTTAAATTCAGTCTCTAAAAATTTCAAATTTTGGATGCAAGTTGCGTATGGAATGTTGTTTTAGTATAAGAACAACCAGAAAATGTTTGGGGCATAACTTTTAAAGTAATGAACCAAATTGAATGATTTTGGATTCATTAGAAACTTAAGACAATCGAGAAAATGTTTCTAGAAGAAATTATTATCAGATTTTGTTATTTACTTGATCATGGAAAATTGACCTAATTGTTTGGACTTTTGGAAGAGTTTGAGTTTTTAGAATTTATCTTAGTGGATATGAATGGACATGTTTGTTATTGTTAAATGAAATCAAGGAAGGCAAGAGGAGCAAAAGGTGAGGCACCTTTGAGCAAGTATTTGAGCAAAGAAATCAAGGTGGGTTTCATGTTTATAATAGAAGTGATAAGCCTTAAATGTTTTCTACTAAATCAAAAGAATAAAATGATTTCAAATTACTTCATAATTGTTGCATCTATTGCTTTTAAATGATTTGAGAAATCTTTAAATGTTCGATAAACGAATTTTGTTGATGAATTTCAAAATAAAGATGGAAATGCATTGAAACTTTTTATGTTATACCTTGAAACATGTCATGGCGTTTTGTTTGAATGAAAAGATAGAAAAATATGAAAGTATGATGAAATGATTTGAGCATCAATTTGATTGTGTTTGGGAAAGATAGGAATGTTTCGTTATTCACATGCACGTCGACATATAGCCTTCTCCTGGCTGCCCGCTTGAGGCCACGAGATCTTGAGAAATTGGACTCGTTTTGCTCACGGTATAAACTTCGGTTTATCCGTTTTGTTTCACGGAACTCTCGAACCAATTGTTTGTGCATTGCATCTTTGAATTATCAAGAATGTTGCATAATTAAGTGTTATGCTTTGATGGTTACATGAATATGTTATGTTTATGTGATGATATTTCTTTAACTATGAATTTTTGAGCTAAATTTTGAATTTGGTTGAGAATTTGAAAACTATGAGTTTTATGCATTCAATATGAGATTTCTATAACAAATGAACATTTCAATGATTTTTTCTTATTCTCCATTATAAACTTATTACCCACGAGTTTTTAAGCTCACCCCCTTTCCATCTCATCCTCAGGTGAAGAAAATAAGACTGAGTGATCAAGAGTCAAGGCATCGCTTTGAGTTATGCATATTTTTGTATTTTAAGCTAGATTATGTAAACATAAGGTTTTAGTTGCATTTCAAGGATTATTGTTCAAGTATCTTATGTATTTTGGAATTTTGAGATATTGATGTATTGTGGTTTGAAATATCATTACAGCTTCGTAAGAACTCTATTCTTGGATGTTATTGAATTATGAATCATGTATGGATGATGTTGATTAGAAATATGAATTTGTGTATGGATCAGGTTAAATTGATGAATTTTGATTATGAACTATTGATGCATAAGTGAGATGTCATGGGAGAAAGATAGGATTTATGAAGAATGAGAATTAGTTGTAAGTAATGAACTAAATGAAAAGAGCCTAGAGAGTTTGATGAAATAATGTTGGTAGATGAATTGTCATGAAATGATACTGCATCAGAGGAAGTGAATTTGAGACAACTTAGACTGAAATTAAGGTTAGGAAAGATGGAAGGAAATTCGGCGTGATTTTTTGGCTATCTTCGTCGTGGCGAAGTTAAGTTTCTTGTTGTGGCGAAATTTTGCCCGAAGCCTTTTATTTTTCATGGGCGTGGTGAGTTCGCTGCGGCAAAAATAAATTTTCAAGTTCACAGCGGCAAAAGTTAAATAGTTCGTCGTGGCGTAAAATTCCCGAAGGGACAGGGGATTTTCTCGCGTGTGTTCGTCACGGCAAAACAAGCAGTTCATCGCAGCGAAGCCCGCTGGTTGCTTCTGAGGATTTTTCCTTCCAAATGAAGGGTTTTCAACAGTAAAACACTCACGGTGTTACATGAGTTTCAAGAGTTACGCTCCTAAAAATCAAGAACCAACCGTTTTGGTAGCAGAGCATGAAGTTGAGTCGATAATGGTTATGTAAAAAATTTTTATGGGGAGTTGGGCTCCGAAAACGAGGTCCAACAACTTACCTACCCTCAGAGTTAGTTTGCCCCTATCAACATCAATGATTTAGCGATCAGTGGCCAAGAATGGTCTTTTAAGGACTATAGGGGTTTCTACATCTTCTCCAATATCAAATATAGTATATGGGAAAAAGTAAAATTATCAACCTGTACTTGCGTATCCTTAATAATCCCTTTTGATTGATGGATTGTTTTGTCGACCGTCTTTCCTAACATCTTTTTGGGTACTAATGTCTAGTCCCAACTTTTGACTAAAGGTGTAGGGCATCATATTGATACTCACTCCCAAATCCACGAATGCCCTCTCTATGTTGAGTCCATTTATACTGCAAAGAATGCAAAAATTCCCTAAATCCTCTTTCTTCTATACTATATTGGGGTTTCTTTTGCTTTGCACTCCTTAGCCTTCTTCACTGATTTCATTGAAGTAAGCCTCATTTGTAGATTTTCCGTTATGTTCTCAACCATGTTTAAGTCAACCTCGTCAGAATTCCTCGTTACCCTACTTAATAATGATTTCGGTTGTCCTAGAATAGGGTATGATAATTTAGGACAAGATTGCTTGTTTGGCTCAATTCTGAGCTCACTTGGAAGGAGTTCCACAATTACTTGTCTTTTTCCTTTATTTCCATCTCCTTTGTATGAACAAGTTCCTTTTCCTAGGACCGAGTGATGGACATGATCCTTTCCTTTGGGTTAGACTCAGTATTACTTGGAAGGGTTCCCACATTTCGAGTAGATATTGCTTCAACTAGTTGACCTACTTAGACGTCCAGATTATGTATTGAAGAGGTATGGTTCTTGGTAACTTACTTGAATTTTCTCTCAAGCCTCCTATGTGCATCCTTTATGTCTCCAATCTTATCTAAAATCTTATCCAACTTAGATTCCATTGAGCTTGGTTTATTTGTTGGAAACCCGACTATCCTTGAGGTTTGAACTGTTCTCCCGCATTATTCGTCTAACAGAAGTTAGGGTGATTCTTCCACCTAAGTTTATAAGTGTTAGAGTTGTTTACCCTTCCTCATCCATACCGGGCTCCCATCCCATGTAATTCACTTGCAATGGATCACCTTCCTTCATTAAGAAACAGTCTACTATCATGGTCCAATTATCCACATAGTTCACACTTAAGTTGTACAACCTTCACCGCAGTTGAGGACGAAGCCTTCATGTTGTTCAATTGTCGAGTTATCAATCCTTGCTTGTATTTACGTCATTTGATCAACAACTATAATTCCTTTTTGTTCACAAAATGTAGTAGTTTGTATACTTCGCTTATTCATCTATAAAGAACTGTTACTCGCCATCTCCTTTATTAATTATTCCACTTCAATAACTATCTTCCTCATCAATGATCCTCCTGAAGTTGCATCGATCGTGCCTCTCATATATGAGGTAACTCAATTATAGAATGTTTGTAACAAAAATTACTTACGTAAGTTATAATGTATGCAATTTTTTTGCAAATACTTGTCTCGTTCTCAAGCTTCGTAGATCGATTCCCCATCACCTTATTGGAAGTTAGTGATTTCCTTGATGATCTTAGTGGTCTTAGTCAGGGGAAAACATTTATCTAAAGAGACACGAACTAACTGATCCCAAGTGGTAACATTGACTGGGTTAAGGGAGTGATACCAAACCTTTGCTCTATCTCGAAAGGTAAAGGAAAGAGCCTAATTTTAAATGATGCGACTTGTTCATAAAATTGCACGTTTTGTTGAAGCATGTTCAAGAGAGCTAGCTTAATTTTAAATGATGCGACTTGTACTGATAGCCTAGCTACTCCTTGATTAGCCGCATTGAACACTGTCTCGTAAAGTCCATAAAGGTCCTTTGTTGTCATCCTTGGTTCGCTCCATGGTCCAAATCCTGCTGAAATTCCTCAACCATTATTGTCTTTGTGATTTCTTCTTCTTCGTTACGCTAAGCATTTCTAATGGTTCGTTCTAGTCGAGTGACGTCTAAATCTAATTTTTCAACTACGTGACTCTTATGTTCATGCAAGAGCATGATTTCAAAAATAGGAAAGAAAGAATGAAAATAAAAATTAAAAACTAAACTAAATGCCTTAAACTATAGAACTAAACTAATTGCCTTCCTGAAAACAGCATCAAAAACTTGATCGTGTTTTTTGATATGTGTAGATTTAATATGTTAACTTTGATATTCCGCAAGCGTACAAATCATTCGCATATTATCTAAGGTGTAGATCATATAAGGAGGGTCAATCTAATCCTAAACTCTAAGGCCGAGACAAATTGTAGAAATTTAACTGTAACTAAGTTAAAACAATAATGCAATTCAATCAACCAATTCAACTCAATAATAGATCACGTAATATTAACAAATCAAAAAATTGCAATGCACACACCAAGAATCAACCTAAGGAACTACCAATTAAGAGAAAGGGGAAATTTTTACCTATCTTAATTATAAAATGTCAGATTATTGGTCCTGGACTATCCTAAGGTTGATTACTCTCTCTTGAGTTATAACCAAAAGCCCTATATTATAAACCCTAATTAGATTATGAAAAATTGCCATTTCTCAATTCATAATTTATTTGAACCCTAAGTAGATCTGAAGTTTTACACTAGATTACCGGGAACCTAGGTGAGATCTCTCTTCACCCAATTACTGATTTCAATAATTTCTTGTTCTTATTAAATTACCTAACTCTCGTTAGCCCAATTTAACTATTTTTCATCGGTATACCCTCTCAATCTATTATCAATTTATGAAAATGCGGAAATCAATCAGAATGAATCCAATTTACATAAACAATCAGATTTTTATTGAATCAAAGGTAAAAAATAAAAATAATCTGAAGGTGAGTTTAAACAATCGTCAACATTCATAAATCATATCTTAATAGCTATTCCAATCCTATACATAGATAAAAATGAAAATACGCTGGAGGTCTGAATGGATAATGGGACGGGAAACCTCCTATTCTGGGAAGTACTTTATGTAGGTTTCTTCTCCAGTCTCTCTTCCTTTGTCTCTTTCTCAATCTCTCGATGAACTCTCTCTAAGGTTTCGTGATGGTGGCTGATGCCAGAAGCTCCTCATCTCTTTTGTCTCATTCTTTATATACTTGATGTGTTCTAGGTAGCCTTAGGGTTTTTCTAGAGTCAAAAGGTCCAAAAATCCCTTAAAATGGACTTTTTTGTGTGTCTGCGTGTTTACCCGATTCAGGCCATGATCATGGGCTATTTGTAAGCTTTTTGTCACGATTGTAATAGGAAGGCCATGATCGTGGGCCAAGTCTATGATTCTATCCAGGTCTCTCCGAAACTTCTTCGTTCTTCACTGTTGACCCTGAAACACTAACAACACTTCAAGGTACCACAAAGACATAATAATTAAGCTCAAATGCTTGTACTAACCGATAAAAACACTTAAACACAAATAATTCATAAACTAACATAATTCTACCAAAAATACATACTAAAAAATCGAATAAACAAATAAATGTATATCAAACTATACCCTAAAATACAATGCATTTCACAATTATCAAAACCCTATGTTGATGCTTTAATATGTTTGGATTCTTTTATTAATGTAATTGGTTTAATTGATATATTATGATCTGATTACATGTTTAATTTATGTTCTAATAGATTTGAAATATTAGATCATAATCTAATTTCATAACGTAAAGATTGAGAAATCCTTGTTTAAGTAGACCTACCATAATTGGAAGGAGTTGATTGCAAAACTATAGATAAGATGACATAAATCTTCTGGATTAGTGTCAAATCTAACAAAGGGATTCACAAATTAGTAGAGCAACCCTATAAACTTTAACCTGAGTTATTCAGTTGAAAACCTTAGGATTAATTGTTATTAGGCTCAAGGTCAGCTATTAACATACCATAAGAATCGCCATAGTCAAATAATTCAATAAAACAATTTTATAATAAAAGATCAATCTGTTAAAGGTTTTAGGGGATTCAAAACCTAGATACTAATTTTCTGATATTGATAGTTTACTAAGTGCTTCCTTAATTCTTTGATTAAAGCTTGTTGCCTATTTATTTTATTTAGTTTTATTTTTTATTAAAAATAAAAGATAAGAGGTGGTCTAATTAGTTCAGTTCAATTATGATTTTTTATTGTAAAACTAGAGGTGCATATAAATAACTTATTTAAGTGTTGCTCTAAACAAAGATAGGGGGAGGGAATATATTAAGAAAGAGAGCATTCCACTGTATATTTTTAGAGAAGTAATAAAGATTGGTTTTTACTATAGCTCTTATATGTTTATTGCTACCTATGATTATTTAATTCTTTCATAATATTCTTTCTCGAGTGTGAGAGTTAAACACTTCGAGGGTCGTGAGGCTTTCGAAAATAAGGTTTTTTTAGTCAACGATCATATAAGAAGACTAAGTCTTACTTAAACAAACCTTAGTGAAATTGTTATGCAAAGGAGTAAGCACGACTTTAGTATAAATTTAATGTCTAAGAAAACCTTTGTAATAGTTTCACCATACTAAGAAATTGATCTTTTCTCTTTTGTTGTATATTGAAGAATGAAAAAAGATGGTTTATCAGATATCAAAAGGTGGTGAAGATTGTCAGAGGAGCTAGCGGTTGTACTAATCCATCTGTCTTCGTTGATAGATAACATAAAGTGGTGGTTGACGGTGGAGATAATGATGGTTGTGTGAAGATGGCGTATAGGACCCTGCCTAGGGCCCACCATATAAAGGGGCCCTTTAAAGGTCTTAAACATTTAATGGGTATTTAATGCAAAAAACGTTGGTGTTAGCTGGTGAGTAACAAAGAGTCTTAAACATTTATTGGAGAAAACGATGGAGTCTTGGTGAGTAATAAAGGCTTACAACGTTAATAACATTTAATAAGTTAATGTATCTTGTTAATTATAAATAATTTTGAAGTATTTAGGTTATATTCTTACCTTCTAATTTCTTTATTTTCATCAATATATGTATTTAAGGTACTCTAACTCAAAAATTAGTATAAAAAATTTCACGATTTTGTCTTTCGAGTTCGAGTATAATTTAAAGGTAAAGTTTATGATTTTTAATGTATTTTTAGCTTATTAAATATTTGAATATGTTATAATTAATTTGTAATTTGTCATTAACGTGGACATTATATTAGCATTTTAAATTATAACATTTATATTAAATGTATTGTATTTATTTTTGTATCTTCTTTTTTATTTTGGATTACTTTTTATTTATAATAATTTAATATTAACAATTAATTTAATTTTTGTAATTGTAATTTTCATTATACTTTGCCACAAGTAATGTAATAATTGTTGGATTTGTGTTTTGTAGAGTTCACTTAAGTTTAGTGATAATATGACTAAATCAAATAATTTAAGTTACTCAATTCAAAGACTACATAAATGGTTTTCCTTTATTATAAAAATACGTATGATTCGATTAAACATGTCATAATAATAAAATAATAACAATAATAATATTTAATCATTTCCACGACTTATAAAATAGGATTGAAACATCACGTCCCTATATTAAGGGTTAGAACTCAGAGTTCAAATGGAGAGAATAGTAATGTGAGAGTTAGGAAAAAAATTTGCATTTCATGCTCAGCAGCATGTTAGCATACATGTATGTGAATTTGAATCTTTGCACATACAAAACTAAGTGTACATGCATTCATTGAAAACTTCAGGGCATGATTTGTTGGACCCCAAATTTTTGTTTTCTTGATGTTATTAAGCATGAATTATTTTGATTTATGATTTATGGTATAGTTTGATTTTATTGATAATATTCATGGAAAATTTGGAATTTATTGAGTTTATGGTGAAAATTATATTTATGGAATGGTAAAAATATTTAAGGGTAAAATGGGCAAAACCCTTGAGTTAGGATGTTTAAGGCTTAGTAAGGAAGGGCATAATAGTCCTTGCCCATGTTGTAGGTTTAAGAGGTTAGAGGAATTAAAGATTAAAAGAAGAAAAGAAAAGAAAGGGAAATAGAAAGAAGAAGAAACGAAGGAGACGGCGACGGTGAAGGAGAAGAAGAGAGGAAGAGAAGGGAAAACTTTCGTTGTTGTTTTCGACGGATTTTCAAGCATTCTACAGGTGAGTTAGACTCTTATATCTGTGTTTGACATGGTTTGGAACCTATAATGGGTTGGATTGAGGATGAAATTGTTGGTTTAGGGTTTAGGGTGAGATTTTGAGATTTGTTTGGATTGTTGTATTTTTGATGTTTCTGATGGTAGAATAAGTGTAGAATGGAGGTTTATGACTTGTTTCATGACTTAAATGTGTTGTAGAAGAAGAAGGGAAGGTTTTAGGGTTAGAAATGGCGGAAGCCTGGTTCGGGAAGACGAAGTTCCGTTCAGACGCCATGACGTCGCAAAGGCGCACGCCATGACGTAAGAAGAGGAGACGCCTTGTGCATGAGCCAGACGTGAGGGCGCGACGCATGGGCGAACCGAAGCCAGCTGCCATGGCGTGTCATGACGATGCAGCCTCGTCATGGCGAGCCCAATTTTTCCGAATGGTTATTCTTAGTGTTTTGATCATATCTTTTCTCGTAAGTCCTTTGGGGTGATTTTAAAGGCGTTGTGAACTAGAGATAGATCTACTAGTTAGATGAAGTGATGAAGTGATGAATTGGTTTCTAAGGATGTGAAATTTTAGTTGGAAGTTAAGAATGGTAACATTATGGTTTCTACATGAGTTCTGAATGAGAATTTGATTCTTATTGTTAGGAGAACAAGAGAGGCAAGAGGATCAAGAGGCACAAGAGCAAATTCAATCCTAGGCAAGAACAAGCAGGAAATTCAGGTGGGTTCATGTTTATGATAAAGTATATAAGTGCTCATTGTTTAGTTCAAATCAAGCAAGATCTCATACTTTTACATTCATCATCCACGACCGCATTGCATACTACCATGATTGATTATATTCTGCATTATGGATTGCATTCATGATTATTATCAAGATTTTTACAAAGGAATGTTTTCCTTTCACGAATGCAAGTGCATGAATTCAAGCTTTATGAAATATTTATGACAAGCAAGTTTACAAGCAAGATTACAAGCAAGTGCCAGATTGGCAAATCAGTTTATAAGAATACGAATTATGCATACTTACGTGGGTTTGTGGTGTCCCTCACGATAGTCAAGTGCACATTGACTCATGTATAGGCTTCTCCCGCCTGCCCGACTGTGGCACAGGGTTTCTCAGATAGATTCCCTCATGAAACTACGTCTACACATCAACATTTTGATGGCTATGTGTAAGACGTCATTTAACCCGGACACCCAAACCATCATGTTATGTGTTATGATTGGTTATGTGACATGCATCATGATTTGTACAAGAATCAAGTATTTTCCAAGAAATGACTCATACATGTTCAAATATTATGATTTCAACAAGTATTACGGCAATGAGATATTTTTGAATATTTTTGCTTATTACTATATTATAAATATGTTCCCACGGCGTTATAGCTCACCCTCTAATCTCCCCATACAGTGACGAGCCGGAGATCGAGTGAGTGAGTCACGAGTACGGCAAAGACTCAGCTTATATTTTGTCATGTTTATTTTCACAACTTTAATTTCATTTCAAGTATTATTGGTTCAAGAGTGTTTTATATTTCGGCTCTTGAACTCAGAGTTGTAATTTGTTTTGAGATATCATCAATTGAAACATGAATTACGGTTTTGGTTGCTTACAAGCATGAAAGCACGTTTTGAGTTTATTCACGATGAGTCCATTGAACTTCCGATGGTCTCCTTTCTAAATCGTTTAATCCATGTTTCGCTTTATTTACTTAAATTATGCATGAAAGCGGGTTTCAAGTGTACCTTCCAACAGGCCCACTACTCTTCCGCGGGTCTTTCTTTTAAAATGTATTAGATGTATTATGATCACGTTTTCCCCGCCACGCTCTCACACATCAAACGTTGGGCTCCGGCAGTGGGGTCCAACATTGTTTGGTATCAGAGCGCCTAGGTTTTTGATCTAGGGCTGCATGACATGGTTTTCAAGAAATAACTTGCATTGTTTTACACTTGCATAGTTTTACACGAGTGAAACTGTTTATGCATACTTTGAAAATTGTCGTACTTGAACTGAATTTTTCAATGGTTTTCTATTCAAGGAGTGATCATGCCACCTCGGAGGAGAACTCGTGGAGCTACAACTCGGTCTCATTCTCGTCAGGGGAGTACGGATGAATCCCATAATCCTCAAGATGCCGGGACACATTCTGTTCCGATCTCAGAGGCACCTAGTTTGCAGCAAGAAGTGCCTCCTCCGCCTCCTCAGATGCCTCAGGGGACTCCCATGGATCCGGGTTTCTTTCAAGCATTTGCACAGGCTTTTACATATGCCATGGGACAGGGATCTCAGATGTCGATGCAGGCTCCGGTAGACAGGAGTGGACAGTATGACAAGCTCCGGAAGTTTCGGGGTCATTGATTTGATGGGACTGCGAATCCCAAGAGGCTGAAGCTTGGTTGAAGAGGACCGAGAGGGTCTTAGTTCAGATGAGGTGCTCAGATGAGGACAAGCTGGACTATGCAGTCAGTTTGTTGCAGGGAGATGCACTGCATTGGTGGGAGACAGTGCCCCACAGTCAGGTGGTTCCTTCGGTGCTGTCATGGAGGGACTTTGTAGAGGTGTTCAGAAAGAAGTACCTATCCAGGGTCTATGTGCAAGATAAGGCTAGAGAGTTTCTGAATCTCATGCAGAGGGATATGAGTGTGAGCGAGTATGAGCTGAAGTTCACACAGCTTTCCCGATATGCAGCAAACATTGTGGCAACAGAGGAAGACAAGTGCCACAAGTTTGAGGGAGGTCTTCACTTGGGAATCAGAGAGAAAGTCCTGATTCACAATTTCTGTGATTATCAGCAGTTAGTGGATGCTGCTCTCCAGGCCGAGAAGCTGGAGAATATCAGGAATGAAGCAAATAAGAAGAGAAAGAACAGGGAGCAGAGTTTCAGGAAGGGTGCTAGTGCTCCATTGCCTGAGAGGAGCACAAGGAGCTCTTTCAGTCAGAGCGAAGTGGGTAGCAGTGGGGCTACCAGGAACAAGCAGATGAGAGCTGTTTCAGGGCAAGCCTCTAATGTGGGAGGTTCAGGTAGAGCTGGAAGGAGCGGGTTCACCTACCCCATATGTGACCAGTGTGGGAAGCACCATCAGGGAGAGTGCCTCAGGTCTCTTGGAGTTTGTTACAAATGCGGAGAGAAGGGACATATAGCCAGGAATTGTCCACAGCACCCTGCACAAGAGGGTCTCGATTTGAGCTCCTAGGCGTGCAGCTTGATGGGAACGGGCGATACATCGAGGTAGGCGCCTGGACTGCAAGGAAGACTGTTCCTCCAGAAGGCCAAGGGTCAGCGCCGCAAGAGTGTTCGCCATGACCGGGAGGAAGCCGCAGCCGCACTTCGAGGTTGTCCTGGGTATGGCTCGCTTATTTGATTTAGCGATGTTTGTGTTGATTGATTACGGTTCCACGCACTCTTTTGTTTCTGCTAGCATAGATTTGCATGGTATGAGTTCTGTGCCTTTGGATAGGCCCTTTTGCTATTGACTTGATTCCTGGAACCGCGCCTATTTCTATCCCGCCTTACAGGATGGCTCCAGCTGAGTTGAGGGAGCTTAAGGAACAGTTAGAGGAACTGTTAGAGAAGGGGTATGTCAGGCCTAGTTCGTCTCCTTGGGGAGCGCCCGTTCTGTTTGTCAAGAAGAAGGATGGATCATGGCGTATGTGCATTGATTATCGGAGACTTAACAAGGTGACAATTAAGAACAAGTATCCGTTGCCACGGATAGATGATCTGTTTGACCAGTTGCAGGGAGCTAGGGTTTTCTCCAAGATTGATCTCAGGTCAGGCTATCATCAGCTCAGGATCAAGGAGTCTGATGTTAGCAAGACAGCTTTCAGGACCCGTTATGGGCACTATGAGTTTTTGGTTATGCCGTTCGGCTTGACCAATGCTCCAGCTGTTTTCATGGATCTCATGAATAGGGTGTTCAAGGAGTTTCTGGATCAGTTTGTCATAGTGTTTATAGATGACATTCTGGTGTATTCTAAGAGTGAAGAAGAGCATGAGGAGCATCTCAGGATTGTTTTGCAGACTCTTAGGGAAAGAGAGCTTTATGCCAAGTTCAGCAAGTGTGAGTTCTGGCTTCATGAGGTGACATTCCTTGGGCATGTGATTTCGCAGGATGGTGTTCATGTGGATTCAAGGAAGGTTGAAGCAGTAGTGAATTGGCATGCACCCAAGACAGCGACAGAGGTGAGGAGTTTTCTGGGTCTTGCAGGTTACTACAGGAGGTTTGTAGAAGGATTCTCCATGATAGCTTCTCCTATGACCAAGCTATTAAGGAAGAATCAGAAGTTTATCTGGACCGATGAGTGCCAGAAGAGCTTTGAGGAGCTCAAGCACAGATTGACTAGTGCTCCAAAGATTGATTTTGCCTTGGTGATGAGGGCTATATAGTATCTGATGATGCCTCGAGGAAAGGTCTAGGTTGTGTGTTGATGCAAGGAGATAAGGTGATAGCTTATGCTTCAAGGCAACTGAAGCAGTATGAGTTGAATTACCCGACTCATGACTTGGAGTTAGCAGCAGTGATTTTTGCCCTGAAGATTTGGAGGCATTATCTTTATGGAGTTCAGACAAGGATCTTTACTGATCACAAGAGTCTCAAGTACTTACTGAGTCAGAAGGAGCTGAATTTGAGGCAGAGAAGATGGATTGAGTTACTCAAGGACTATGATTTGTTGATTGAGTACCATCCAGGAAAAGCGAATGTAGTAGCTGATGCTTTGAGCAGGAAGTCTTCCATAGCTCATGTTCAGACAGTTTACCTTCCTTTATTGGAAGAGATGGCCAAGCTTAGGATAAGTTTGAAGCAGGAGGAACCAGATTGCCTCTTAGCTACTTTCAGAGTTAGGCCTATACTCTGGGAGAAGGTTAAGGAGTTGCAGGCACAGGATTCAGAGTTGAGCAAGCTTAGGCAAGAAATTCATAATGGTAAGGTTTCTAAAGTTATAGTAAGAGAGGATGGACTCATGACAGTAGGAGACAGACTTTGTATTCCAGACAGCGGGGCAGTTAAGGATGAGATTCTGGATGAGGCACACAATGCGCCTTATGCCATGCACCCAGGTAGCACCAGGATGTATAGAGATTTGAGAGAGCATTTCTGGTGGAAGGGCATGAAGAGGGATGTAGCAGAATATGTCAGCAAGTGTCTCGTGTGTCAGCAGGTCAAAGCTGAACACCAGGCGCCTTCAGGCAAGTTGAGACCATTGTCTATTCCTGAGTGGAAGTGGCAAAGAGTAACCATGGATTTTCTGATGGGTTTGCCTAAGACTAGTAGGAAGCACGATGCCATATGGGTTATAGTGGATCGGTTGACGAAATCAGCCCATTTTCTGGCGATTAGGCAGACAGATTCCTTGCATGTGCTCGCCAGGAAGTACATTGAGGAGATAGTTAGATTGCATGGGATTCCAGATTCCATAGTGTCTGACAGGGATCCTAGGTTCACTTCTTGATTTTGGGGAAGCTTGCAGAAAGCTTTAGGGACAAAGCTGCATTTCAGTAGGACATTTCACCCTCAGACGGATGGTCAATCTGAGAGGACCATTCGGACACTTGAGGGAATGCTCAGGGCTTGTGTTATGGATTTCAAGGGAGCTTGGGATGAGCATTTGCCATTGGTCGAGTTTGCTTACAATAACTCGTACCATTCTAGCATTCAGATGGCTCCATATGAGGCATTGTATGGAAGGAGGTGCAGGACTCCGATATGTTGGGATGAAGAAGGAGAGAGGAAGCTAGTCGGACCAGAGTTGATTCAGTTGACTGTGGATAAGATCAATCTAGTCAAGCAGCGACTTAAGGCAGCTCAGGACAGGATGAAGAGTTACACTGATGCTCATCGGAAGGAGATGGAATATGAAGTGGGTGAGAAAGTGTTTCTCAAGACATCTCCTTGGAAGGGAGTTATGAGGTTTGGTAAGAAAGGCAAGTTGAGTCCAAGATATGTAGGTCCTTATGAGATTCTTGAGAGGCTCGGACCTCTAGCTTACAGATTGGCATTGCCGCCAGAGTTGTCTCAGATCCATGATGTCTTTCACATTTCCATGCTGAGAAGGTACAGATCAGATCCTTCTCATGTCATTCAGGTTTCAGACATTCAGTTGAGAGATGACTTAAGTTATGAGGAGATTCCAGTAGCAATCTTGGACACCAAGGATAAAGTCCTTAGAAACAAGACAGTTCAGGTAGTTAAGGTTCTGTGGAGGAACCATGCAGTGGAAGAAGCCACGTGGGAGCCTTTAGACACTATAAAAGAGAAGTATCCAAGTCTTTTCGATGATTCAGGTAAATTTCGAGGACGAAATTTCTTTTAAGAGGGGGAGAAATGTTGGACCCCAAATTTTTGTTTTCTTGATGTTATTAAGCATGAATTATTTTGATTTATGATTTATGGTATAGTTTGATTTTATTGATAATATTCATGGAAAATTTGGAATTTATTGAGTTTATGGTGAAAATTATATTTATGGAATGGTAAAAATATTTAAAGGTAAAATGGGCAAAACCCTTGAGTTAGGATGTTTAAGGCTTAGTAAGGAAGGGCATAATAGTCCTTGCCCATGTTGTAGGTTTAAGAGGTTAGAGGAATTAAAGATTAAAAGAAGAAAAGAAAAGAAAGGGAAATAGAAAGAAGAAGAAACGAAGGAGGCGGCGACGGTGAAGGAGAAGAAGAGAGGAAGAGAAGGGAAAACTTTCATTGTTGTTTTCGACGGATTTTCAAGCATTCTACAGGTGAGTTAGACTCTTATATCTGTGTTTGACATAGTTTGGAACCTAGAATGGGTTGAATTGAGGATGAAATTGTTGGTTTAGGGTTTAGGGTGAGATTTTGAGATTTGCTTGGATTGTTGTATTTTTTATGTTTCTGATGGTAGAATAAGTGTAGAATGGAGGTTTATGACTTGTTTCATGACTTAAATGTGTTGTAGAAGAAGAAGGGAAGGTTTTAGGGTTAGAAATGGCGGAAGCCTGGTTCGGGAAGACGAAGTTCCCGCTCGCACGCCACGACGTGCGCAAGGCCGCACGCCGCGACGTGCAAGAGGGCCGCACTCCGCGGCGAGCCAGGACGTGAGGGCCGCACACCACGACGAGCCAGGCCGCGTGTCGTGGCGTGTCGCGACGATGCTGGCCTCGTCGCGGCGAGCCCAATTTTTCCAGAATGGTTATTCTTAGTGTTTTGATCATATCTTTTGCTACAGAAGTCCTTTTGGGGTGATTTTAAAGGCGTTGTGAACTAGAGAGATAGATCTACTAGTTAGATGAAGTGATGAAGTGATGAATTGGTTTCTAAGGATGTGAAATTTTAGTTGGAAGTTAAGAATGGTAACATTATGGTTTCTATATGAGTTCTGAATGAGAATTTGATTCTTATTGTTAGGAGAACAAGAGAGGCAAGAGGATCAAGAGGCACAAGAGGAAATTCAATCCTAGGCAAGAACAAGCAGGAAATTCAGGTGGGTTCATGTTTATGATAAAGTATATAAGTGCTCATTGTTTAGTTCAAATCAAGCAAGATCTCATACTTTTACATTCATCATCCACGACCGCATTGCATACTACCATGATTGATTATATTCTGCATTGTGGATTGCATTCATGATTATTATCAAGATTTTTACAAAGGAATGTTTTCCTTTCACGAATGCAAGTGCATGAATTCAAGCTTTATGAAATATTTATGACAAGCAAGTTTACAAGCAAGATTACAAGCAAGTGCCAGATTGGCAAATCAGTTTATAAGAATACGAATTATGCATACTTACGTGGGTTTGTGGTGTCCCTCACGATAGTCAAGTGCACATTGACTCATGTATAGGCTTCTCCCACCGCCTGATCGTGGGGCATGTGGTTTCTCGATAGATTTCCTCATGAAACTACGCCTACACATCAACATTTCGATGGCTATGTGTAAGACGTCATTAACCCGGACACCCAAACCATCATGTTATGTGTTATGATTGGTTATGTGACATGCATCATGATTTGTACAAGAATCAAGTATTTTCCAAGAAATGACTCATACATGTTCAAATATTATGATTTCAACAAGTATTACGGCAATGAGATATTTTTGAATATTTTTGCTTATTACTATATTATAAATATGTTCCCACGAGCGTTATAGCTCACCCCCTCTAATCTCCCCCATATAGGTGACGAGCCAGAGATCGAGTGAGTGAGTCACGAGTACGGCAGCACTCCAGTTATATTTTTTCATGTTTATTTTCACAACTTTAATTTCATTTCAAGTATTATTGATTCAAGAGTGTTTTATATTTCGGCTCTTGAACTCAGAGTTGTAATTTGTTTTGAGATATCATCAATTGAAACATGAATTACGGTTTTGGTTGCTTACAAGCATGAAAGCACGTTTTGAGTTTATTCACGATGAGTCCATTGAACTTCCGATGGTCTCCTTTCTAAATCGTTTAATCCATGTTTCTCTTTATTTACTTAAATTATGCATGAAAGCGGGTTTCAAGTGTACCTTCCAACAGGCCCACTACTCTTCCGTGGGTCTTTCTTTTAAAATGTATTAGATGTATTATGATCACGTTTTCCCCGCCACGCTCTCACACGTCAGACATTGGGCTCCGGCAGCGGGGTCCAACATGATTGTTTTAAATGTGATTTTATTAAAAATGAGAAGTAGAGGGAGTTCAAAGAGTGATCTTGGTATGAGTTGTGATAAGGAAAGATTTGGAAACAAAAGTGGTGGTTGATCTGGAAAATGTTCACTGAGTGTGCTTCGGTCTATTATCTATAAATTTTTTCTCTAGTTATCCAAATGAGAAGATTCTTTGTTTGGATTAAACTAGAAACATATGGCTACATTTCTTATAAAGACATTGAATTTCAATTCTGTTTCTAAGAGTCTCAAAATTTGTCATGAAGTGAGAATTGAGTGTAGTACTTTAGTGGATGAATGTAAAATTTATCTTTGGACTTTAAGGGAAAATTTTGGATTGATATAGATAGATTTTGACAAATTTGTCTCATAAAAGTTGTAACTCTCGAAGTCCACTTTCAAACCATCCAAAGAACACCTAAATCTGAAATCTGTAGAGAAAGTTATGACAATTGTAAAACATTTTTTGTATTACTGTTTATAAACTTCTTCTGGTTTATTGTTCATCTTACATCTTCTGTTCCATTTTTTATCCTTCAAAAGATGGAATTTGTCTTTGAGATCTTCATGAAAGTTATATATCTTGAAGTCCTCTTTCAAACCATTTAAAGAACACATAAATTTGACATCTTTAGAGAAAGTTATGACAATTGTAAAACATCTTCTGTGTTACTGTTCATAAACTTCTTCTAGGTTACTGTTTATCTTATATCTTATATCTTCTATTCCATTTTTGATCCTTCATAAGATGGAATTTGTCTTTGAGGTCTTCATGAAATTTGTATCTATTGAAGACCTCTTTCAAACCATCTAAAGAAAACCTAAGTCCGACATTTTTAGAGAAAGTTATGACAATTGTAAAACATCTTCTGTGTTACTATTCATAAACTTCTTCTGGGTTACTATTTATCTTATATCTTCTGTTCCATTTTTTATCCTTCATAAGATGGAATTTGTCTTTGAGGTCTTCATGAAATTTGTATCTATTGAAGACCTCTTTCAAAACATCTAAAGAAAACCTAAGTCCGACATTTTTATAGAAAGTTATGACAATTGTAAAACATATTTTGTGTTACTGTTCATAAACTTCTTTCGAGTTACTGTTCATCTTTTATCTTCTATCCCATTTTTTATCTTTCATAAGATATAATTTGTCTTCTAGGTCTTGATAAAATTTGTAGCTCTTGAAATTCTCTTTGAAACCATATAAAGAACACCTAAATCAAACATCTATAGAGAAAGTTATGACAATTGTAAAACATCTTCTGTGTTATTATTCATAAACTTCTTCTGGGTTACTATACATCTTATATCTTCTATTCCATTTTTGATCCTTTAGAAGATAGAATTTGTTTTTTAGGTCTTCATAAAAGTTGTATTTCTTTAAGCCTCTTTCTAACCATCTAAAGAACACCTAAATTCGATATCTCTAGAGAATGTTATACTAATTGTCCCACGATAGGTTTAATATGATTGAGGATAAAACCAGATTGGATTCTTTTGGCCATAACTTCTTCTCTAGACACTCAAATGACTTGATTCTTGAACCATTGGACTTGTAAGACATTGCTATACATCTCCATAAAAAATCGTAGCCATCTTAAATGAAGTGAGAGATATTGAGTGAAAAACGTGGGATAGGTACAGTGTGTGTATTTTTAAATACTATAAACTGGTGTTATTCCACTGAACATACTTCAGTATTTTGATGATTTTTTGATCGGTAGAGCTCTAAATGAGATGATTCCTAATTTGTGGTGAACTATAGACATGGAGATATAAATGGTATGAAGAAATTAGAATCTAATTCAGTTTCTATGATGTTTGAATTTCATATAGAAGTTGTGCATAGTATACTGATTTGGACAAGAGCAGTCCAAAAATGTTTAAAGTATATCTTTCGAATCACTAAACCGAATTGAATGATTTTGATGTCATTAGAAACTTGTGACAATGGGGGACATATTCTGGAAGAAAGTGTTATGTTAGAATGTTCAAGGGTACTGTTGGAAAGATACCTAAGTATAAAAGACATAAGGCATAATTAGAAGGGCAAATGGGACAATTCTCAATCATTAAGGACATAATTGGAAGAAGAAGTGTTGTCTTGCTTATAAATGAAGAAGAAAAACGTGAATGGAAGGATAAGCAGAAGAGAACAACGAAAATGAGAGAGAAAGAGAAAGAGTGTTTTGTGGTTTGAGAGAAAAGAAGAGAGTGGGTTAGGGTTTAATTCTTCTTAGTCTTCAAGAAGATTTTGAAGCTGTCCAAAAAGAGAAGAAGGAAGAGGAAGAAAAGAGCTTCCATTTAAGCTAAAGATCTCTTCATTTGGTGAAGAATCAAGGTAAGATCATTTTCAATATTTTGGATTTTTGGAAGGATTCTAGTTCCTGGAGTTTAGAAAATGATTGGGTTTAAGTATTCTAGAATCAATGTTAGTGATTTTACTTTATGGTATTTTCAATTAGATTCCTATTGGATGAGAATTTGTATATTTTGAGATCATATAAGGTTAGAAAAGAGATTACGAGAAATTAAGTTATGATATAAAGTAACCAAGTGTTCTTGAGGTGTAAGCTTATGAATAAGCTAAACACATGCAAAGGGTAAAGATTAAAAGGAGAATTTAGAAAGATTATGTACAAATGAAGTGTAAAGTTAAGTTAAATTAGACATATATGAATTATGAAATGGGAATGAGCATAATATGTGTTCTAGAACATATGCCTGGGATTGTCATTAAGCATGCATTGTACATAGTCCATTTATACAATTGTGTATAAATAAATGTTTATACATGTGTAGTTATTGATGAGTGTGCAATGTATGTCTTGCATAATTGGGTTGTGTAGGTCAAGTGTCTGCATTCAAGCGTTCCTAGAATTTGAAAACAAATGCTAATATGGAGCGTACTATGAGTAGACCGAGATGGTCTCACTTTATTATTTGTTATTTGAAATTTTGTATTATATGACTATTGAATGATTATGTAGATGTGATTGCTTATGTTGGTTCCGGACAGAAGGTCCGATATGATGTTTGATTTTGATATTGAAATGCTACCTAAATGTGAATTGGATGAACTATGTGTACTTAATGTGATTGTTAAATGTGTCCTGAATGAACATTTGCATACGAATGATAGGGTGTCATTCAACTAAATGTTGAATGTCGGACTACGGTCCGATGATATGTGAATATGAATGAATGGGATTATGCAAATGTGAGTGATGCATTCCATTTCATGAATGCATGAAACATAAATAAGTTGTGATCAGAGTAGTTACCGATCAGAGCTTAAAGCTCAATGAGTAAAAAAGAGCCTCGAGCTCGAAAGTAATTCAGAGCCTCAGGCTCAACATTTAATGAGCCCTATAAGGGACAGTTATCAATAAGTCCTATAAGGAACAGTTATCAATAAGTCCTATAAGGA
Organism: Erythroxylum novogranatense; assembly: GCA_029891385.1. Classification (NCBI taxonomy): domain Eukaryota; kingdom Viridiplantae; phylum Streptophyta; class Magnoliopsida; order Malpighiales; family Erythroxylaceae; genus Erythroxylum; species Erythroxylum novogranatense. Next base: position 39,843,411 of record CM057234.1, on the reverse strand, counting down.
ACAGTTATCAATAAGTCCTATAAGGAACAGTTTAGGCACTCGGTCACAACAAAGTAACTGCATATGCATTATATGAGTGATTAAATTGTATTGAATGTGGAGTGCGAAATGTGAAATGATGTGATTTATATGTTATGTGATTAGGTGAGCCATCGATGATGGTCACTCATTGAGGTCACAAAACTCACCCAAAATTTGTAATTATTTTTCAGGATCAGAAGAATACCCCATTAGGCCAACGGGAGTATACCTACGACATTTAAGTGAAAGATAGAGGTTGGGGCCAGTTCGTGTCTGTATTACATTTCTCTATTTTGTATTGAATTGTATATTTCACAACTTTTTGTATAAATTTGTATTCCGAAATGACTCAAGTGTTTTGTATTTGTGAAAGAACCCAAATGGCTATTGAAAATTTTGTTAATTGTTTTGTATTAATTGAAAATGTTTATAAATGAATGTGGGCCCAAATTGAGTATCAATTTTTGCATATTGTGTTTGTGGTTCAAAAAAAAAATTATACCAATTTCTAAATGAATGAGTGTCTTAGCACGTCACCCTCGTAGGACATGGACTCAAATATCACCCATCGATGTTGAGTTCGGGTCTTGCGGGAGTGGGGTGCTATAAGGATAATATTTGACTTGGGAAACTTAGAATATTTAATAACTCAAATATCAAATATCACCCATCTATATTTTTCCTAAGTATGTTAATTTCTTGTATTTTTAGAAATTAGTGTGTCTCTATCATTAAATTTTGCTCTTTGTTTTTAATTTTTAATATTAGATATTAAATTTTGCTGTTTATTTTTTCCTCTATCACAGATATAATACCATATATTTATATATCTTTGTGATATATTGTGAAGCTATTGGAGTTTGGTTGTGCCTGCATACTTCTTCCAATTCCATACAGATACTTTTGTTCTTTTTCTAATCCAACTGTATTATAATTGGTTTATATTATGTTGCTTAAAAAGCATTTGTCTGGAAGTGAAAAAAGGAAAGAAAAAAAAGAAAACAAGTAGCACAGTTGATCGAGTCCCAAAAAAGAGAAATTAATAAATTTATTAAAAGAGTAGGGTCCTCTAGTGAGAGTCCCGAGGAATTAGATGAAGGTAGTTTTAAACAACATAAAGAAAACTTAAGTGATGAGATTCGTATTCATGAGGATATTAAAAATCTGAGTGAGCTTGATCATGTATCAAATGCATCCACTTTAGAAAATTTAAAGGCAGATGAGCAAGTAAGCCCTATATTGGAAATTTATGATCCTAGAAATTAGGATAATCTTGATAATAAAGCAAGGGATATTTTAGTTGAAAATCGGCCTGTAATAGAAATGAATCTTATGTTTCCTTTATACAATACCTCTCGTTATTTTTCATATTCTTATTATTATAGAAATTTGAGTAATGGAGAGATTAGAGATAGCAAATGGTTGGTTTATTCTAAACATGTAGATAAAGTATATTGTTTTTGTTGTAAGTTGTTCAAATCTACTAAGAAACAAAGTGGATTAAAAAATGACGGATTTAGAGATTGGAAGCATCTTAGTGAGAGACTCAAAGAACATGAGAATTGCATTGAGAATATGACTAATATAAAAACCTGGAATGAATTAAGAGTAAGATTGAGCAAAAATCAAGCAGTTGATAAAGATTTGCAACAAGAAATTACAAAGGAGAAAGAACGTTGGAGACAAGTTTTGATAAGAATAGTTTCTGTTGTGAAATATCTTACTAAATATAATTTAACTTTTCGAGGATCTAATGAGAAACTTTACCAAGATGGTAATAGTAATTTTTTAGGATTGATTGAGATGATTGCTAGATTAATATGATAATGATCATGTTAGACGTATTCAAAATCATGAAATTCATCATCATTATCTTGGTCACAAAATTCAAAATGAGTTGATTTTTTTGTTGCCCATAACGTTAGAAGTTCTATCATAAGGATCATTAAAGAGGTGAAATATTTTTTTTATTATTCTTGATTGTATCCTATATTTGAGTCATAAAGAACAAATGAGTTTGTTAGTACAATGTGTGAATATGTCAAATAAAAAATAAAAAAGAGGACTACTTTTTAAAGTTCATAAAGGTAGATGAAAAATCTAGATTGGGACTTTTCAATGAATTATTGAACGCATTTAATTCTTTTGATCTTAATATCTATAATGTAAAGGGTCAAGGTTATGTCAATGGTTCTAATATGAAGGGAAAACACCAAGGAATTCAAAAGCGACTATTTGAAATAAATCCAAAAGCATTATATATGCCATGTGCTTGTCATAATCTTAATCTCACTCTTAGTGATATGACACATTCTTGTGTTAAAACTGTTTCATTTATTGGAGCTGTGCAACATATATATGCAATATTTTCAAGTTCTCCTAAAAGGTGGAAGGTTTTGTTTGATTATGTTTTAGACTTAACTATGAAATCATTGTCCAACACTCGTTGAGAGAGTCGAATAAAAAGTGTTAAAGCTATTAGATTTCAAGCTCCTCAAATAAGATTGACTTTGATGGAATTATCTAAATCTTGTGATAATGTCAAGTCAAAGAGTGAAGCAGAAAGCTTGGTTAGTGTAGTTGAGAGTTTTGAGTTTTTACTTGGTATGGTTGTTTGTTTTGATATTTTATTTGCTATTAACATGATGAGTAAAAAGTTGCAATCTAAATCTATATGCATTAATGCTACCATAAAGCAATTAAAAGATGTAATGGTATTTTTTTGAGAAATATAGAGATTAAGAGTTTAGCTCTAGTATGAATATTTTCAAAAGCTTTGTGTTTGAGATAAATATAGAGCCTACATTTCTAACTAGACTTTTATTATTAGAAAAAGACAATTTGATGAAATTAACCATAATGGAGAAATACAATCAATTGAAGATTCTTTCAGAGATAATTACTTTTTAGTTGTTGTGGATGTGACAATTATTTCGTTAAGAATATATTTGAACAATTAACAACATTTGATAATATTTTTTGATTTTTATTTGATTCAAGAAAGTTGAGGTCACTTAATGATAATGAATTAGGAGAATGTTACATTAATTTTATGTCGACTTTTTATCATGATAATTTGTCAAATGTGAATTTAGATGATCTTTTTTTCTAATTAAAAGTATTGCAAATGACTTTGTCAAATGAGTTAATGTCATCAGTTGAAGTTTTAGAATTTATTAAAGCTGCAGATTGTTATCCAAATGTTTCAATTGCTTATTGAATTCTATTGACTATACCTGTGATTGTAATATCAACTGAGAGAAGTTTTTCAAAGTTAAAATTATTGAAAATCTACTTGAGGTCATCAATGTTACAAGAAAGATTGAATGGTTTAGCTATGTTATGTATTGAGAAAGATATGTTGGACAATATTGATCTTGATAATATTATTATTGATTTTGTATCTAGAAATACACGAAGAAGTTATTTTTTCATAAATCATGATCCACTGCGTATTTGTTAGTGTAATTTTCTTAGTGTTTTACAATTTAATATTGTTATTTGATTGCTGCTATTACTATTTTGTTGTTACTGTTACTATTTTTAGTTATTTTATTATTAATGATATCTGTAAGATATTATTAGTTAATGTTATGATCATTTAATATTTAGTTGAGTATGTAAACTTATAAATTAAATTATTTATATTTCATACAAATATGTAAACTTAAGTATATTGTCAAAATTTTAGAACTTTTTTTTATCTTATCCGGAGCCTATAAATCGATAAGAGCGACCTGATGATAAGAGCGTCCACTTTCAAAGAAGGGATTCATTGCATAACAGAGAGGATGATGATTACAGCAATGATAATGGTGGCAATAAAACCTTAAATCTCAGATACATTTACATCATCATCAACTCTAACTGCTCACCATGGTGCCTTTACCACTCATCGTGATTCCTCTGTTTCCTATGCTTATACCGGAGATTATCCCCCTCGCTGATCTATGGCTTTTCTCTTGTTGATTGCTTTGTTTTTATGTTTTTTGGCATGAGATCATATCATATGAAGGATATCTAAATTTGGGCGCATCTTTGTTTTCATCATTCTTGTTTGTCTTTCAAGTGTCAATTATGAAATTATAATATGTAATTTTTTGACATTATATTAATAATTGAATATCATAATAACTATAAAAACTTAAGAATAATTCTTATAATTATAATTTCATAATAATTATATTTGCAATAAACCAACAATATGTTTGATTAACGTAATAAAATATATTTTAAATATTTTATTGGAAATATAAATGAATTCTTTTCAAATATAATTTTCAAATACATTTCTGTAATAAATTATAAAAGAAACTTGTTGGAGGACTTTGAATAGAAATTTTAATACAAAGAATTTTAATACTTAATTTTATAAAACAATTGGTTAAGAACTATACCTTTTGCTTTTGTTCATGTGATCAAAATTTCAAAATTCCTAAAACTTGAAGTTGATCCTAAAGTTAGTTTTGATTTGCGTGAATGGAGATTGCAACGGTGAAGCCAGACTATGAGGTATCTGCTTGCACGGAACATCCATTCGAGGAAGATGAGCTTAGACAACTCCGGGATGATTTGCGAAATGCAAGAGCTTCGATGGAGATGGAGAGATTAAAATCGAATTTGGATAATCAGGTTTTTTTTTTTCACTCTTGTATTAATTTTCACTATAGATAAGCTGCTAAGATTTTTTTTGGGTGATCGATTTTTGTTGTGGATGTTTCAGAATGGAAGAAAGATTCGACTTTTGAACGATTTGCGAAAATTGCGAGAAAGAATCGATATGGACGAGGGGGCTAATGCTAATGTCCAGAAACTGGTGCTTGTTTTGAAATCAGACAAGGTCTCGTGTTTCTTCATTTCCTGTGGATTATAACGTTGGTATTTGATTCCATGAAACACTCACCTTGCATGTATTGTTGCCTATCATTCAGGCTTTGGAAGCACAAGAGTCTGTTCTTCGATCAAAATGTCAGGTGAGACGAGCCGAACTGGAAGAAGAGACTCGTGAATTGGAGGATAAATTGAGAGCTGGCTGGGAGAGTGACAGGCTCTCTGAAGATCTGGATTGTCTATTAGCCAGGTCCTTGGAGAAACTGAATTTAGCAAGAAAGGTAAAGTATTTGCTTTAACTGCTACTGAGTTATGTTGCTGTTAGTTTCTGTCTTTGGGAAGATTCATGGTGATTTAAACTGTTTGCACAAGGTGGATTGAGTTCTTTAAGGATGTTAACATGATTCATTGTTTAGTAGGAACTAGCGGGTAAACTAAGGGCGGTTGTCTCCATAACACGGCAGCTTGGTGATATACCAATCCAGGCAGAACTCATTCAGTATGTTGTTTTGCCTGCCATCCTGTTCAGTTGATTATGATTTGTATGGTTTAGTTTGTCACTTATAGGCATGTATCTTCTTGCTTCATATGTTACTTGGATGAAGTTTAAAGGTTTTTTAATGTCAGACAATGGGGAAGATTAGTGCTTGGAGGTCGTTTTGTTCCCTTTGTAAATGAACAACTGAAATAGTGTGATTTTTAAAAATCATGTATAGTAGTAACTATTTTCTGTTTTATTTTTGCATATATTGTTTGCTGCCAGAAATACATGGGACTATGGCCTGTAGTTCTGTTAGAAAATATAGTTGAAACTCTCAATAGTGTTCCATGCTTTACATAAATGGCAAGATTACTGTAACTTCTTTTTCTCTTCTCTAATATGATCAACTATAATTGTGCAAAACTGAAGTGCTTCCTTCTATTCTGTATCTAGATTCATATGCTACAATAACTTCCCATAAAGTGCAACTGCTTAATGCACATTCATTCCTCCTTTGGCTTGACATATTGAATTTAACACCAATTTACATAGTGAATGCTTTTCTTACTCAAGGAGCATGTGGTTGCTCTCTCGCATGGCTTCTCCCTTCAAATTTATTTCTGCCATCTGGGAAAAACCTCCTTCTACATTTCTTTTCAGCGTATTCCTCTTTGATAAGGATTCTACTGCATTTATTGTTATCCTGAGATGGCAATATAGATGTTTGTGTCTCTTCTTTCCTCCTTTATAGAATTTGTTGCAGTTCCAGTATGTTTTGTACAATATAGTAGGTTTTCAATTGAAAAGGACCACTAATCTTTTCACTGAGTAATGAAAAAGGAATGAGAGATGGTCTTGAGTAATCCTAGCCTGCTGAAAGTCACATGATATAGCTTCAGTCATATATGGCTGAAGGAGATCATAATTTTTATGTGATATTCATGTGAAATAAAGTGCTGAATAAAGTCAATGAAGTGTGCAACTTAAGTTTGATCTCTCAATGGACTCAGTTGGTTTTGTCTCCATTTCAATAACCTCTTACACACGAATCAGAAAGAGATGGAATAATTTTCCTGTAGCTTATGATTTAGCTTTCTTCATTATATGTTTTCTCCTGTAGCTTATGTACTTGCTTTCTTCATTATGTGTTTAATGATAGGCCTGATACTTCCATTGCAGATATGAATGTGGATTTTCAGAACTAAATACGCATATCCAGGTTCCCGATGACCTCTTTTTAACCTTCGTCAAATCTTTTAAGTTAAATAAGTTATTTAACTGAACCTAACATGATCTCATTTTCATTTTTTGGAAGATGGATGTCATTTAGCTATAAGGCTCATTGGAACTTGACTATGCATTTAGTGACAGGATTTCTTTTCTTGCTACTTTCAGGAAAAGCATAGACAAACACGCAAATACTATGGGACCTATAATGCTCTTTTAGAGATTAAGGAATTGATGTTAAAAGAGACCTCCTTATTAAACTCAATAAGTACGCAGGTATAAATCAAAACACTTGAGCATCCATACCCTTGTCTTTTTCTTTTTTCCTGTCTAGGTATGGCTTTACCTTCTCCACTTTCATCAACCCACTTGATTAACTTCTTTAAATTAAAGTTAATCTGCCTGATCATTTATGACAGAATGTCCAAGTACTGTGAAAATGAAAATGCAGATATCTTGTTTCGTTCTACTCTTCCTTGAGAACTCATGCTGCATGTTGAGAACTTAAATGATGTTTGTAAGAACACATCCACACATGATTATGTATGGAGGTTTTAAACTAGTTTGACTCACTTATGCGTGGTTGTTGTTGAATAAGTTGAAGCTTTGCTTCTGTATGCAGTTTCAAGATGCCATTATGAGTGCTGACGGTCGATTAAAATTGATTGATTCCATGGAAGCAATTGTAAAGGGAAGTCAACAGGTGATTGCCAAGTTTTATATGTTTGGAAAGGCTGAAGAACCCTTGCTCATATATTGTCCACTTCACTAAGCTTGTTGTCATTTTCTATGTAGCCTTTCCTATCCTCAGGTTTGTTAGGAAAAAGCATATCTGCTTTTGTGTGTGTCTATGTGTGTGCGCGAGTGAGTGAGAGAGAGAGAGAGAGAGATAATATAGAAGAATGGTACCTGGAGATGGTGGTACAGTTAGAAAACAAGGACAACAGAGATCACCATTGTAAAGAATAAAGTTACTGTCACATGTGGTAATTCCATAAATGCTTCCTTTGAAGCAACTATCTTTTAGATTGTTGCATGGATTAACTTGAATCACGTTGAGTTACTTGACTTCTGGTGCATAAACTCTGAAGGATTATTTTAACGGGCTCTAACTCTTCACAAAGGAGACTTGCCAGATTTGTGTCATTCCTTTCACAGATTTTCATAATTTCAGTAGTGAATTTTATTTGAGGAATTAGTAAGCAGGTAAATACTATTGAAAAAAGTCAACTATCTAAAACAGCTTACATAGCCAAAAAGTTCTCTATAACCTTGTTTTGATATGATTGTCCTTCATGCTTTGATTTATTTGCGAGGTTAAGTACTGCCTTGCTGTTTGGATGGTTTATTACCGCTGCATTTAACTTACAGAAGCTGCAAAAGGTGGAAGTTAGGCTTGAGGAAGAGCAGAAGGCTTGTGATGCCCTGAAGAAGAGGTATGCTGCAGCAATGGTGGAGCAAAGGCGCTGCTATTCTCTCTTGAAAACTGTCCAGGTAAGCACTCCTCTTCCTTTCTATAATAGCTGGGCCTAAAAGCTAGTTTTACTGGGAAAGAATGTAAAAGGATGGAAGATACTTCTACTTCTCTACTTTTATCTTTCTGATGGAGCAACTTGATGTACTATGTTTTTTCACAGAAAGTTCTAGATATCAGTTCGTACTTTAAAATCCCTGATTGTAGCTAAATTTGCATGCATTGCTCAGTTATGTTTAATTGTTCATACTCAAGTTACCTTCTATGTTTCCTTCCCCGTTTTGTCGGTAAACTGGTAATAAAGCTCTCAATTTCCAGGAGGCATGTGCCAAGAATGAGAAACTTCAGAGCCAGAAGTCTGTCTGAAACAAGTGTTCCGACTTTATATGAACGTTAGCAGGTGCAGTTGATTGTATACTTATAAGTTGCTTATCTTAATGAAACAGTAATTAGAGTACGAATCATGCCTATATGTGGGCTTAGCTTTTACTTCTCCTGTAAAAAGTTGTCTCTGGTGATTGGCTTTACTTAATTATTGGTTCCTCGGAAGCAGTTATTAGATCCATCACATTTTTGCCTTCGGAATGGTGATTAGATCTAGTTTTTCCAACGTTGGTGAAGCAATTGCCACATCGACTATGTAATGCAGAGAGAGGATATTCTCAGCTGATTCTGTGGCTAGTTGATGAAAGCTGGTGGCGAGCATCTCGGTTGATTAGCTTCAGACATTAGTTGATAGTTCGTAGTTGTTACAAGAAGCTGAGATGGATCTCGCAAATGGTAGCATCATATACTTAATTTTTTTCTATTTATATAAAAAATGAAAAACATCTTATCAAACAGAAGGGCACGTGAAATTGTCATGAATTGAGGTAAACTAGCTAGCTTTGGAATTGGTTAACTTAGTGGCATATTGTGATGTTTTTGGGTTCCTCGGTTAGAACTTAGAACTCCTCATAGAACTGTGCCAGCTGAGACAAGTGGGTTTCTACATTTTACATATATCCTTCTATAAAAGGGCTTCAAATTACTTGTGCCCTTATCCTTATGCCCTCATGTTAACAAGATTCAACCATGCAATAATTGGGCGAAGTAAATTAGATGGGTTGGATGTTGAAAACAGAGGACACAGGAATTAGGGCACAGGTGATTTGAAGCTTTGTAAAGGGGAGAAAAAGGATAAAAGAAAGCTGGCTAGCATTGATGATTTGGATGGAACGTGAGAATAAGACAACAGTGATGAGACTGCAAGAAACAAAACTAAATTTCAATATTTGATGCTCTATATTTTTACTTATAATATTTATTAATTAGTTCTTGTTACTTTTGAATTTCCAAATTGTTTTAATTTATTTATTATATTTAACTTTTAGATTGTGAATATTTATGATATGCTAATGCACATGAAATTATGTCCACATGTTTTAGGAGGGGAAGATGTATTTAAGTCATCCACTCTTAAACTAATCCTCACTCGCATCGAATCAACCCATGAGTAAAGTATTGGTCAAATAAATTTCTCTATTCTTAGATAAACATAAAGTTTTTAATAGAATAGAATAGAATGAGATGGTATGAAATGGTTTATAATAAATTGAAATGTAAATGGATGTAATATTAGAAAATTGTTATTTGGGAGGGATAGAAGAGTTTCTAATGTAATATAGTGAAATGTTATTTATCATTTTATATTTTATCTTAAACTTTCAAATTGGAAGTAACTTATTTATTATTAATTTCTTCTTACTATTATTCTTATTAAAATTAATTTTATTTATTATTATTATTATTAAATTCCTTATTATTATTAATTTTCTTCTTATTATTATTAATTTTATTATTCTTATTATTATTAATTGTTATTATTATTAATTTTCTACTATTATTCTTATTAATATTAATTTTATTAATAATATTTATTATAATTAATTATTAAATTCCTTGTTATTATTAATTTTATTATTCCTATTCTTATTAATTATTGTTATTATTAATTTTCTACTTATTATTATTCTTATTATTATTAATTTTATTATTTTAATTAATTAATTAATTAATTCCTTATTATTATCTTATTATTGTTATTAATTATTATTATTATTATTATTATAAGGATAAAAGAGTCTTCAAAAAATAATTCTATTCTTAGAATAGCTAAAGACACCCTTTGATGATCGTTAGCTATTCCTAAAAGTTGAGGAATACCTAATCTTAGGATTAGGTATTCTGACATTTTTGTCTAACCAAACAAAGGAATATGAAAGTTTTAGGAATAGAATTCATATTCCTGTGAACCAAACATGCCATAAGTCTCTTAAAAGAGATTAGAATCCATAGATATGAAAATGGAGGATACTTAAGAGTTAAACCTGATAGTAAAGATAAGTTTTATGTTGAAGCTAAAACATATGCAGAGACTATTAAGAAGTTCTTATCTTTGTTTATGCTTAGACTTGAAAAAGAGTTGAATTCCTTAAAGTATTTCATTATACAAGAAATTGGGAACATTAGCACCCTAAAAAAGGACTTAATCATTAGCAAATGCAAGATGAGTTATAACCAGCTTCTTACATTTCTTATGGAACTTAAATCTATGCTCCTAACTTGAATTCTTAGTAATGATGAGTACAAATGAAATTGTAGTTAACCATCTATTTTTCTAGGAGATAAAAGAAGTTACAAATCTAAATGCCTGTAAAGTTTGAAGCATAAAGTCCCAATTCACCATGTCAAAAGCTTTATGGATATCAATGTTGAGTGCACAGTTGGGCCCAAATCCATAAAGATGATAATTCATAAAAGATTCTTGAGGAAGCATTACATTTTCCCCTATGCTTCTACATTTTCTTAATGTTGCTTCTAATTAACTAATAAAGGAAAGCAAGATATGTTATATTTAGTAGGCAATGACCTGGAAATAATTTGTAAAAACTATTACAACATGATATGGGCCTAAATTCTCTAGAAAAAAAAGAGGGGTTATGAGCATTAAGAAGCAAAAATAAATGAGTATTCTTCTAAGCTTTAAGCATTCTGGAAAACTACTACTTCCCATACATGATCCTTTATAGAGTCTCAATATTTATGATAAAATAAGGCATTGAAACCATCTAGTTTGTGGATCTTTTTGAGGTTAAGAGAGAAAATCACTTCCTTCATATCATCTTTTGGGAATGATCTACTGAGAAAGTTTGATTATTACATACATACCACGTAGGATAACTAAATTGAGTGATAAGGAAGAGAAGGTACCAAACTCTACACTTCCCATTTCTTGTATTATAGCTTAGAATTGGTTTTTTGTCCTGACTTTCCTCTTTCCACAAACTAGGAGTATTATAAGGATCATTTGAATGCTTACACTTGCCCTCTATATCTTGTTTATTAATAACTACTGAGGGAAATTCTAAGCTTTCCATGGGTAACTCAATATGAGATAGGGCCTGATTAGGAGGATAATTCGTAGTAGGATTAGGGGGAAGCTTTTTGTAAAACTATTCAAATAGAAGTTGCCTCAAGAGCCTTTTGATTAACAACTTCATCTTGGGACAATCAATAGGCAATAATTCATCATAAAATCTAGTTTAGAACTTATTACTAGTAGGTTCCATTCATTTTCTTATTGTAATAATATCCATTGATAGGACATCTTTGTGGTGTTCTTGTTGGGCCCCATTTTTGAAGCCCAACAATCCATCCGGAGTCATAAAGCGTGAGCTGGTTACCTTGAAGGGTTATATCAACGAACCCTCACTAGTCGTCATCTCATAGGGATGGCATGCCCACACTAGCCAATCACCAACATCTCAATTTGCCTTCTTCAATACAATTATAGCTCTATGTCTCTAGTTTATTTTGAAATAAGAACCACCTGATTTAGAGCTTTATAGCTCAAGATATGCCTAAAAACTTAAAGTATGTTCATAACCCAGTTATGTTCTTCCAACCGATCCCTAATTTTATTTCCATCAATCTTTTTCAATTCAACACCAAAATTTACCAATTGTTTTTAGAGAGGTATAAACATGTCTTAGGAATCTATCGCTTTAAGAATCACTTCATTCAGAGGTCGGATGCAGAAGTTATGGACAAAAGAATCCAACATGTTCACGTCCTTAATCATTTTATACCTGTCTTGGCGCAATTGCTATGACTTTTGCTACAAATGACATATTGATGTCGTTTTAGACCATTTGAAAGTAGACTTTAAGATATACAACTTCTATGAAGACCTCAAAGACAAATTCCACCTTTTGAAGGATAAAAAATGGAACAGAAGAGGATGATACAAACTAAGACGATGCAGAATTGTCGAAGCAAACTAAGATGGAGCAAAACTAACATCAATCACCATAGCTATCACATGCACACATCCTATGCAACATCACAACTTGTGAAGATCATAACTTTCCACTACGATATCCAAAACTTACAAACTTTATATCGTTGGAAAGCTAAAAGGATAAACTAAAACTTCCAAGAAGACCATTGTGTCTAATTCGGCCTAGATTAATCCAGTTTTTCCCCTAAAGTTAGTACACAATTCTACTCCTATGGAAAACTGAAAATATGGAATGTACACTACAAGTTAATGAACACATCCACAACAGAACTTCTTCAATTCTCAATTCATTTCTAAATCAAAATGAAGTTCATACATAGCTTTAATTACATATTGACATTACATCAAAGTCTTAACACAAGTTACAAAATACATTATATGTTCAATGTTCAATATGCTTATAAAGCTATTCAAAAGTCTAGCCACTAGCTTAGTACAAAAGCTAACTATCTTGGAAATTGTTCAATTGCCTTGCAATGATTAATGATCTTCTCGATCTGCACCTGAGGACTGAGAAAATATTGGGTTGAGCTACATAGCTCAGTGGCTAAGATATTTATAGCTATTGGTAACAAGCCACACAATCAAACATATATGTGAATATTCATATATGCAACATGTCTTCTCTTAATCTAGCAATGCAAGTTCAACATTCACCATTCCAATTCATAACTCATAGATCAATACATAATCAAAGCATAACACACAAATTTCATTATAACTTAACATATCAAAATGCAAATGCACAAACAATTGGCTCGAGGGTTCCATGGTAATAGAAGAGAGAAACCAAAGTTTGTACCCTGAACAGAATGAGTCCATTTTTGGAGCTCATATGCCACAAGCGGGTAACCGGAAAAAGGCTCTCATCAACGTGCACGTGACGAACAGAATGGTTTCACTGTCGCCCAACCACAATCAAATCTCATGCTTAATTCAATCAAAAGTTCATATTCTCATGCTTTTCTTCTTTCCACTTAATCAAAATGCCATGATACAAGGCATAGCATAATCATAATCACAATTCCATTTTATCCAATGTCATACATTATAATGAAATTTTCACATCACAACATTTCAAGGCAAGTCATTTAGCACACAATAAACACACAATGCATTTTGCAAATTACACAATAACTATAAATAAATTACCCACCTTATAATTCTTAAAAATCCAAATTCAATTGTGCACTTCCTCTTGCTCTTGGGTAGGTTGTTCTTGATTTCCTAACACAACTAAAAAGTCTCACTCAATTCTGTTAAGTCAAAATGACTTTACATATATATGATTTTGATGAATAACAAAGAAGTAGTAAAAGAAGAGACAAAATTAAACAAACAGATGAGAAGCAGACGCAGACGCAGACGCAAAATAAAAGCAGACGCAGATGCAAAATAAAAGCAGACGTAAATGTAAAATAGACACAGACGTGGACGAAGTTAAAAGACAGACGCAAAGAAAGAAGCAGACGCATAAGCAAGATAAAAGCAGAAACAAAGTGAAAAACAGACACAGACGTAAAGTGAAAAACAGACATAGACGCAAATGCAGACGCAGAAACACAGACGTAAAAATACAGACGAAGAAAAGCAGACGCGGAATTCAAAAAGAAGACGCAAGAGTCAGTTCGAGTTAGTTACAGAACTCAACTGATTAACTGTTTCTTTCAAGATTCAAGATTCAAGAATCAAGAAGCAATTGCAGACGAAGGTTATAAATATGAGTCGAAGTCTAAGATTGCAAAGTTAGAAGAAAAGTTAGCAAGTGCGAAAGCAAAAAGAGCAAAAACTGAGATAATTGATTTACATACGCAAACACTGTGCAAATTAACTGAAAACTAATTTTACTGTAACAAGTTTGAAATACTTTTGTAAGAAAGTAGTGTAGATAGCCTGCAGAGGCTAAGAGTGAAAGAATACTGAGTGTAGAGACCTGAAGAGGCTCGGAAAGAATACTTGTAAAAGTTGAAGAGATAGTGAAATCTCAGAAAGAACTCTGAGGACTGGACGTAGCCCACGGTTTGGGGTGAACCAGGATAAAATCTCTGTGTCAACTCCTCTCTACCATATTACTTTTAAAGTTTAACGTTTTTGTTATTACTTCATTTCTGAAACAAGTTTTCAAAGTTTTGATTAATTCGAACTTACTGAAGTTTCGGTAAATAGAATTTTTTTCTATAAATAAAACAGTTTTGAAAGAATTTTCAAAAAGGGGAATACACAATTCAACCCCCCCCCTTCTCGTGTATTCGTTATCGTTTTACAAGCATTGTACTAACGTGTGATTTACTTCAATTGGTATCAGAGCAAGGTATCCAAGAATCACTGTAGCAAAGTGTGGATTAAAGATAATGGCAGAATCACATGTATATATTGCAGAAGGTGCCTCAGTCACTAGACCTTCAGCATTCAACGGTGAAGATTATCACTACTGGAAAGATAGAATGTGGTTGTTCATAGGGTCTACTCATGTCGACCTTTGGGATGTAATAGAGAATGGACCATATACACCGGTAGACGAAGAAGAAAATCTTATTCCACGAACCAGATGGACGGCTGATCAAAAAGCGAGAATTAAGCTCAACTCTAAAGCAAAGTTTTTCCTGACGTGTGCCCTAAGCAGGAGTGAATATGACAAAGTTCACGGGTGCGACACTGCGAAGGAGATGTGGGACACACTATCCATCACGCATGAAGGCACAAACCAAGTCAAAGAATCCAAGATAAGCATTCTTGTGCACCAGTACGAGCTTATCAAGATGAAGGAAGAAGAATCTATTGATCAGATATTTGGGAGATTCCAGACAATCATCAACGGATTGAAAGCCCTTGGAAGAACGTACAATAACCAGGATTATGTAGGAAAGATCTTAAGAAGTCTTTCGAATAGGTGGAGACCAAAGGTTACATCCATGCAGGAAGCGAAGGATTTGAGCGTACTAAAGCTTGACGAGTTGCTTGGATCACTGAAGATTCATGAAGTAGAGCTTGATGCTCAAGACAAGCCCAAATGAGAAAAGTCAATAGCACTGAAGGCCGGACAGAAGAATCACAAGACTCAAAGAAGGAGAAAGTCATCAAAAGCATTGAAGATAGAAGAATCGAATAATGATGACTCAAGTGAATCAGAATAAGAGTCAAGTGATGAAGATGACGAATTATCATTCATTTCCCAGAAGATAAGACGGATGTGGAAAAAGAAGTCCAAAGGAAGTCAATTCTTCTAGAAGAATAGCAAAGAAGATGGTAAAGCAGAAAAGACATCTATCATATGCTACGAGTGTAATCAACCTAGACATTACAAGTCCGAATGTCCTACTCTGAAGAAGAAACCAAAGAAGAGTAGAGAAGGAAAGAAAAGCATGATGGCAACATGGGAAGATCTAGATTCATCAGAGTCAGACACAAATTCCGATCATCTGAACATGCTAATATCTGCCTAGTAGCCGAGGAAGAAAGTGATGAGGAGGTAACCTCTGAATACGATAACTTGCATGAAGCTTACTCAGAATTATTAGAGGATTCTCATGCTATTCTGAAACAGTACAAACTGTTAAAGAAGAAGTATGTAGAGAATCTTAAGCATACAGAAGAAATAGAGAGAGAAAATATTTGCTTAAAGAAACAACTAGAGGATAAAAAGAAAGTCGTAGATAAATCCGATGAGATAAATCAGTTGAAGCTTAGAATCAAAAGTCTCTTATCCGATTTAGCTACATTCACTGAAAGTACTAAAAGAATGAATAAGATGCTAGGAAAATGTAGACACCCTAGTGATAAAACTGGATTAGGGTTTACGAATAATAAGTCTCATAATCATATAAAACCACTTTCTCAAAATAAAAGGTATCATCAAACACGTTTTCATCAACATTCTGGTAAAAAGCATCAAAAGACTCATTATGTGCATTTCACTAACCAAAATGAACCCAAGAAAATATGGGTACCAAAGAGTAAAATAGTTTCTCCTGCAGATATCCTTCCTTGAAAAATGCGACAAGCACCATTGGTATTTAGAAAGTGGTTGCTCGCGACATATGACGGGAAGAAGGTCTATGTTCCTAGATCTTCAGTATAAGAAGGGAGGATCAGTAACTTTCGGAGACAACCAGCAGGGCAAGATAATTGGAATCGGTAAGATAGGTAAAGATTCCTTTGCATGCATAGATAATGTACTGCTTGTTGATGGTCTGAAGCACAATTTGATTAGTGTAAGTCAATTGTATGACTCTAGTTTCATAGTCACATTCAATCAAAGTCTTTGTGAAGTCAGAAACAAAGATGGGTCTATATTCTTTTCTGTTAAGAGAAGAAATAACCTTTACAAAATTGATTTAGAAGATTTTCAAGACCAAAATGTTTCATGTTTTCTATCTTCTGAAGAAGAAAGACTAATCTGGCATAAAAAGCTAGGTCATGTCTCTTTTAAACACATTTCAAAGTTGGCAAAATTTGATTTGGTAAGAGGCTTACCAAAAATGAGTTTTGACAAAGAATTTTACTGTGAAAGTTGTTTGAAAGGAAAACAAGTTAAAACATCGTTTTCTTCTTAAAAAATTTTAACATCTTCTAGACCCTTGGTGTTGTTACATATGGATTTATTTGGTCCAACAAGAACAATAAGTCTTGGCGGAAAGAAATATGGACTTGTTATTGTTGATGACTTTACTAGATTTTGTTGGATATTGTTTCTGTCACACAAAGATGAATCTTTTAAGTGTTTTAGAACCCTCTCCGAAAAGTTACAGATTGAAAAAGGAGTATCTATAGCTAGTATCAGGAGTGATCATGGTGGAGAATTCGAGAATGAGAAGTTTATTTTGTGAGGAGAATGAAATTTCTCACAATTTCTCAGCCCCTAGAACCCCACAACAGAATGGAGTTGTTGAAAGGAAGAACAAGACGATTCAAGAGATGGCAAGGGCTATGCTATGTGAAAAGAATCTTCCTAAGTACTTCTGGGCCAAAGCAGTGAATACAACATGTTATATTCAGAACAAAATACTGTTGCGACCCTTGTTGAAAAAGACTCCTTATGAGTTATGGAATGGAAGGAGACCCAATATATCTTACTTTCATCCATTCGGGTGCAAGTGCTCTATTCTGAATACAAAGGAGTCGTTGGATAAGTTTGACTCAAAGACCTATTCAGGAATTTTCCTAGGCTACTCATCATCATCTAAGGCCTTTCGGGTTTATAACTCTATCTCAAAGACAGTTGAGGAAACTATCCATGTCAAGTTTGATGATCGTTCTCAACCCCACAAGGAAGATGACATAGAGAGTGAAGATCCCTCAAAGAACTTAGATGATACAACAGAAACTCCATCATCAGGAACTCAAATAGACAAGATCGAGGATATTCCAAAAACTATAGGATTAAAGAGAGATTGGAAGTATAAGAGTTCTCATCCAGAAGAGCTAATTATCGGAGAGACCTCAGAAGGAGTAAGGACAAGGTCTAAATTCAGAAGAGAAGCTAATGTGGCTTTCATTTCTGAAATAGAGCCTAAGAAGATTGAGGAAGCTCTTCAGGACGAAGCTTGGATTTTAGCCATGCAAGAGGAGCTGAATCAGTTTACTAGGAATAAGGTTTGGTCCTTAGTTCCAAAACCCTCGAAGAAATCCATTATCGGAACCAGATGGGTCTTTAAGAATAAGCTAGACGAATCAGGGAGAGTAAGTCGGAATAAAGCTAGATTAGTAGCGCAAGGCTATAATCTGCAAGAAGGGATAGACTACAATAAGACGTATGCTCCTGTAGTAAGACTTGAAGCTATTCAGATATTGCTGGCATACGCTGTTTGTCATAACATAAAGCTTTTTCAGATGGACGTGAAGAGCGCCTTTCTGAATGGTCTTATAGACGAAGAGGTGTATGTAAAGCAACCTCCTGGCTTCGAGGATGTTAAGAATCCAGAACATGTCTATAGACTTCATAAAGCTTTATACGACCTGAAGCAAGCTCCTAGAGCTTGGTATGATCGTCTAAGTAATTTTCTTTCGAAAAATGGGTTTACTAGAGATCAAGTGGATAAAACGCTTTTCAGAAAGGTTTATGAGAATAACTTTATCTTAATGCAAATTTACGTTGATGATATTATTTTTGGTGCTACCACAAAGATGTTGTGTATGAGTTTTGAGAATCTAATGAAAAATGAATTTGAAATGAGTATGATGGGTGAGTTAAAGTTCTTTCTTGGGTTGCAAGTTAAGCAAACCGAAAAGAAAATTTTTATTCATCAACAAAAGTATGTGAAAGAATTGTTGTCCAAATTTGATATGAATAATGTGAAGCCTATGACGACTCCGATGCATCCTTCAAACTTTTTGTCGAAAGATGAACTTGGTAAGAAGGTGGATCAAACCCTGTATAGAGGGATGATCGGTTATTTACTGTATCTTACAACAAGTAGACCTGATATTCTGTTCAGTGTATGCTTGTGTGCAAGGTTTCAGGCCGATCCTAGAGTCTCTCATTTTATTATTGTTAAAAGGATTATGAGATATCTCACAGGTACTACTGATCTTTGCTTAATGTTTGAGAAAGGTAAAGATTTCAGGTTAATCGGATATTGCGATGCGGACTATGCCAGAGATAGAATTAAGAGGAAGAGCACCAGTGAAGGATGTCACTTTCTTGGTGCAAACCTAGTTTCCTGGTCAAGCAAGAGACAAAGCTCGATAGCTCTATCAACTGCCGAAGCCGAGTATATGTCTGTCGCAAGCTGTTGTTCACAAACCTTGTGGATCAAATATCAACTAAAAGATTATTTAGTTCGAGAAGAGGAGATCCTAATCTATTGTGACAACACCAGCGCAATCAACTTGTCAAAGAACCCAATACAACATTCAAGAGTGAAGCATATCGAAGTCAGACATCATTTCTTGAGAGACTACGTTCAGAGGAAGGTGGTGTCACTACAGTTCGTTGAAACAGAGTATCAATGGGCAGATATCTTCACTAAACCACTGAGTGAAGATCGGTTCAAGGAAATCAGACGGAACCTCAACATGGTTATGTTAAATGACCAGTCAGGCTAGGAGACCGTCAAAGTTAACAGCGTCAGAAAAAGTAGGTTACAGCTGGTAACTTCTCTCACAAGGAAGTCTTGGAGGGAAAATTTTGACAGCCTTGAGGATCCCAACGATTCTAGAACCCATCGGATAAGACCCTTCGAGTAGTCTGAAACAATAATCATTTCGATTATTTTTACTCCCAGATGTTTCAACTCTCTCTTGAAAAACTCTCGAAAACAACTTTACTTTTGAAGAATATCCTACCAGAAGCAGTTTCAAATCAGAAGCAATGGAGCCGACTATGATGTTCGGAAGGCATGTGAACTTCGAATCTCTGAAGAGAGATGTTATGGATGTTGAACCAGAAATTGTAGAAGCTGGGTGGAGAAATTTCTTCCAGGTACGGGAACCAGTGTATACAGACGAGGTATATGACTTCTGGAAGTATGCGCAACTGGTTGATAACACCATCGTCTCCACAGTAGATGGAATAACTGTTATTGTGATAAAGGAGTTAGTGGAGAAGGTGATTGAATGCTCTTCGGTTGGAGAAACCCTATCAACCAAAGCCGGATGGATGTCCAAGGTTAGTATGAAGGAAGAAGATGTCAGAAAACAGTTATATGGAGCTAATGACCCATGGGAGAGGAAGACTTCAAGTCTAGTCCCAAAGGCTAGGGTTCTTCATGCGATTTTGTTTAATTGCATCTTACCAAGAGCCGAGTCAAGACATCTTGTGACTACCTTGGATGAGCAATGTCTGTTCTATCTGCTGAATCGCCGACCAATAGACCTACCATTTTTTATTTTTCATTATATGGTTAAAGGGATGAAGGATACCAACAGTTATCCTTACGGCATGCTACTCACCAGGATTTTTAAGGAATCCGGAGTCCTTCTTCACAGAGGAATAAGAAGGATGGTATCTGTCAAGAGTACCATTAACTCAGATACTATCAGAAGATTGGGCTTGAAGACTGTGGTGAAAGTAGAAGCAGAGTTTACAAAGAAAGCTAGAACTGAGGGGGAGCGGTTACAGAAGAAGTCTCCTGCCACAAGCTCTAAATCTCAAGTAAGTATGAGATTACCGATAGATGAAAGAAGAAAACTATCGGGTAGACCGTTGATAAAGCAGGCAAGTCCTCAAAGGGAAGTGAGCCCAGTTTGGAGAACAAAAGAAGGTGCACAGAAAAGAAAAGGAGAGAATCTTTTGGGTGAGATCTCTAAAAAGGCGAAGAGATCACCTAGGATTCGCACTCTGCGACAACAGGAAGAGAAGAGAGCCAGAGAGCAGAGTCAAGAAGAAGTATCTGGATCTCGAGTACCGAAAGGAACAAGATCTCTAGTCTCAATTTTAGAAGAAGACTCAGCCAAAAAGGCTAAAGAGACTGAGAAGAAGAGAAAATTGGAGTCTGAAAAAGAAAAATCTCAAATGCAGAAATCTTCAAGACTGACTGAAGCAGAAGAAAAGACTAAGAAGATTAGTCGGAAGAAGAATGTGTCCACTGCTGGGGAAGTTAGTTGAAAGAAAGAAACCTTCAATGCTGCCCAAAAAGAAAAATAAATTGAGCATAGCAGAGTTTAGGAAATTCCCACTGCTCAACAGGAGGAACCAGAGGAGATAAGCCTGGTTCAGGAGAATCCTATTGAAGCACAACCAGAGGCAGCAGTAGAACCAAACTTAGTTCAGGTACCACAAGAGAAATCCAATGAATCTGGTCTAACTGTATACAACTATTCGAGAATTTTGAGAAGACACAAGTTGAAGATCAGAATGGTTGAAGTTGTTACCAAGAGGAGGACTGCTATCGCTATCTGTAATCAACCAAGGAAGAAGGTAATGGCTATCGTACAACCTATTTTAATAAATAGTGACACATGACATTTACTGAAAGAAGATGAAAAGATATTCTATGATGTCTTGAGGGATGCCATACCCTACGAAAATGTCCAACAAACCGTGTACTTCTTATCCGATCACAGAGAAGACTGAAATAAAGATTGTACCAGATATTCAGCCACGATATCCTTTGGATTTCAATAAGGGGAAATCGAAACTATTTCCTAAAGAAAACAGTGATGATCTGTCCTCAGATCAAATTGAAGAAGAAGTGCGTAAAATTGATGAAGCATGCGCTTATAAGGAGAATAAAGATGGAGCTAGCTGTAGCTACACGGATAAGAATGAAGACTGTCCAGTAGGGGGAAGAATAATAACATGGACGTTTATTGAACTCCTTGTCCAGAAAGTTTTGCGTATTAGGCCTTTATCTAATACACTGTCTATTGAAGCTGAAGATATACCCCTGCAAGGAAGACAGTTGCTCATGCTCCCTGCCCCGTATGACTTAGATCTTCCTGAATCTAATACATTGTCCACCAACTATTAAGATTAATGAAGATTACATTCCATCCTCGGACGCATATGCTACAACAATTGCGTTCACTTCACCCTTAGCAAATAACGATCAATCCTCTTCACCGTTGGACTCACAGGCTGAAATCAGCAAATTACGCAGAGAAGTCAACGAGATAAAGGAGACAATGAATGATTTGAAGAAGATGATGACAGAATTGTTGAAGAGCCATCGTCGTTAATCATTTTTTATTATAACAAATAGGGGGAGAAGGGAATGAGCAGAGGAGAAGAGAATGTTCAAAAGAATCTCAAAAGGTGTAACTAAAGCAGACGAAGAAAAGAAAGGAAGAAGAGAAAGAAGAATTTTTGAAGATAAGTTTTTTTTTAAATGTTTTCAAACAATGTATTTTGTTTGTTTTTCTTTTTATGTGTATAATTTGTTATCATCAAAAAGGGGGAGATTGTTAAGTCAAAATGACTTTACATATATATGATTTTGATGAATAACAAAGAAGTAGTAAAAGAAGAGACAAAATTAAACAAACAGATGAGAAGCAGACGCAGACGCAGACGCAAAATAAAAGCAGACGCAGATGCAAAATAAAAACAGACGCAGATGTAAAACAGACACAGACGCAGACGAAGTTAAAAGACAGACGCAAAGAAAGAAGCAGACGTAGAAGCAAGATAAAAGCAGACGCAGACGCAGACGCAGACGCAAACGCAAAGTGAAAAACAGACACAGACGCAGACGCAGACGCAAAGTGAAAAACAGACGCAGATGCAGATGCAGACGCAAAAACACAGATGTAAAAATATAGACGGAGAAAAGCAGACGCGGAATTCAAAAAGAAGACACAAGGGTCAGTTTGAGTTAGTTACAGATTTCAACTGATTAACCGTTTCTTTCAAGATTCAAGAAACAAGAAACAAGACTCAAGAATCAAGAAGCAGTTGCAGAAGAAGGCTATAAATATGAGTCGAAGTCTAAGATTGCAAAGTTAGAAGAAAAGTTAGCAAGTGCGAAAGCAAAAAGAGCAAAACTGAGATAATTGATTTACGTACGCAAACACTGTGCAAATTAGCTGAAAGCTAATTTTACTGTAACAAGTTTGAAATACTTTTGTAAAAAAGTAGTTCAGATAGCCTGCAGAGGCTAAGAGTGAAAGAATACTGAGTGTAGAGACTTGAAGAGGTTCGGAAAGAATACTTGTAAAAGTTGAAGAGATAGTGAAATCTC
Source organism: Erythroxylum novogranatense (assembly GCA_029891385.1). Lineage (NCBI taxonomy): Eukaryota > Viridiplantae > Streptophyta > Magnoliopsida > Malpighiales > Erythroxylaceae > Erythroxylum > Erythroxylum novogranatense. The sequence continues at coordinate 39,820,417 of CM057234.1, read as the reverse complement.
AGAAAGAACTCTGAGGACTGGACGTAGCCCACGGTTTGGGGTGAACCAGGATAAAATCTCTGTGTCAACTCCTCTCTACCCTATTACTTTTAAAGTTTAACATTTTTGTTATTACTTCATTTCTGAAACAAGTTTTCAAAGTTTTGATTAATTCGAACTTACTAAAGTTTCGGTAAAAAGAATCTTTTTTCTATAAACAAAATAGTTTTGAAATAATTTTCAAAAAGGGGAATACACAATTCAACACCCCCCTTCTCGTGTATTCGTTATCGTTTTACAAGCATTGTACTAACGTGTGATTTATTTCAAATTCCAATTCAAATGGAAATCCCCCAAATTTCCATAATCATAACAAAATAGAAATAAAGGTTTAAGCTTACCTGAGGGTGCTTGGTGCTCAGCCTTGACTTGCTAGCACACTAAGCATCGTTTAGCATATTCTACAACTTGTTTCTTCATCCCTTTCCACCAGAAATGTTCTTTCAAATCTCTATACATTCTTGTACTTCCTGGGTGCATTGCATAAGGCACATTATGTGCTTCATCAAGAATCTTGTCTTTTAAACTCATGCATATTAGGAATACATAGTCTGTGTCCCATCACCATTAATCCATCTCCCCTTGCCTCTATTTTAGAAGGTTTATAACTTTTAATCTGTTCTCTGAGCCTGCTCAATCGTGCAACTCCTTAATCTTTTCATTCAACACTGGTCTCACTCTAAAATTAGCTAGTACATAACCAGATTCAACTTGCTTCAATGTCATTTTAAGTTTGGTTAATTCCTTCAACAGAGGAAGATACACCATTTCCATATGTGCCATAGTCAATTTTGTACTCAGCGCATCCGCTACTACATTAGCTTTTCCCAGGTGGTAGTCTATCATCAAGTCATAATCATTTAGTAGCTCTAACCATCTTCTCCGTCTTAAGTTCAACTCTTTTTGGCTCATCAAATACTTAAGACTTTTGTGATCTGTAAACACCCTAGTGGTGACTCCATACTAGTAATGTCTCCAAATCTTCAATGCAAAATTTATGGCGGCCAATTCCAAGTCATGCGTCGGATAGTTCATCTCATAAGACTTTAATTGCCTAGAAGCATAGGCAATCACTTTATCTCCTTGCATCAATACACACCCTAATCCCTTCCTCGATGCATCATTGTACACTATATATCAATCATTACTCGAAGGCAAAGTCAAAATTGGTGCGCTCGTCAATCTGTACTTAAGCTCCTCAAAGCTTTTCTGACATTCATCTGTCCACACAAACTTTTGATTCTTACTTGTTAGTTTGGAAAGTGGAGCTGCTATCATAGAAAAGCCCTCCACAAACCTTCTGTAATATCCACCTAAACCCAAGAAACTCTTCACCTCAGCTACATTCTTAGGTGCTTCCCATTTCACAACCGCCTCTATTTTTCTCGGATCCACATGTACTCCTTTTTTTCAAAACTACATGTCCAAGGAATACCACTTCCCTTAGCCAGAATTCACATTTATCAAATTTGGCATATAACTCTTCCTTCCTCAAAATCTTCAAAGCATGCTTCAAATGTTCCTCATGCTCCTTGTCAATCTTAAAATAAACTAATATGTCATCAATAAAGACTATGACAAACTGGTCTAAGAAAGGCTTGAAGACTCTATTCATTAGGTCCATAAAAGCTGCAGGTGTATTCGTTAACCCAAAAGGCATGACCAAGAACATAAAGTGGCCATACTGTATTCTAAAAACAATCTTTAGCACATCAGACCCCTTTATCCTCAACTGGTGGTACCCGATCTCATATCTATTTTAGAAAAAAATCTTGCCCCTTGCAACTGATCAAACAAGTCATCTATGCACGGAAGCGGATATCTATTCTTGATAGTGACTTGATTGAGTTTCCGGTAGTCCACACATATCCGCAATGACCTATCTTTTTTCTTCGCAAAAAGGACCGAAGTTCCTCAAGAAAAAGAGCTCGACCTAATGTAACTTTTTTCCAATAAATCTTCCAATTGTTCTTTGAGCTCCTTCAATTCTGCCGAAGTCATTCTATAGGGCGGAATTGAGATTGGCGTTGTGCCTGGAAGAAGCTCAATGAAAAATTCAATTTCCCTGGGGGGTAGTAGTCCTGACAATTCCTCAGGAAAGACATTCAGAAATTTTCTGACCACAGGTATTTCTCCTAAGTTCCCTTTATCTGCCTTCGTGTCTACCATATAAATCAAATATAATTCACACCCCTTCCTCATCATTCTCTTTTCCATTAGAGCTAAAACAATCCTAAGTGGACTAATTTTCCTCTCCCCCATAAACACTACTGCTCTACCTTCATCCAATTTGAACTCCACTGTCTTTTGTTTACAATCTAAATTGACATTGTACTTCTCTAATGTGTCCATACCCAAAATCACATCTAATCCTCCCATCCTCAATGGCATTAGATCCATCACTAATTGTTCTTCCCCAATATATATCTCATAGTCTCTATAAACTTAAGTAATAACAATATACTGGCCGATTGGAGTACTCACCATCAAAGGAATATCCAATGGGCTCAATTCTCTACCATACACGGTTCTACCCGATGATACAAACGAATGAGTAGAACCTGGATCAATCAAAACAATAGCATCAACATCAAATAATTTAACCGTATCAGTCACAAATTCTGGAGCGGTCTCTGCATCCTCCCTCATCATAGCAAACACTCTAGCTGGTGCTTGTCCCCTCGATCTCCCTAGAGGGTTCACCTTCCTGACCGCATCAAAACTTTTACTACCCACTTCCGTTATTGTCTCGTATCCCACTGTCTCGATCCTCTTTGGAGCTTGCATTTGAATTCTCTCATGTCTTGGATTTTGAGGGCACTCTCTAGTCACATGCCCCTTCTCTCCACATTTGAAACAAGCTCCAGTCAGCTTGTAGCATTCTCCTTTATGGAACTTGCCATAATGATCACATTTCGATACAGAAGACTTATCCCTTTCTCCCCTTCTACTGCCTCCCGCCGTCGAGGCTTGATGACAAACAGTAGAAGCCCTCATAGGTCTAGGCCTGCTTGCACCATTGCTCCTCTCCTCATATTGCACAGGGAAAGTCTTGGCACTCCTCTCGGGCATAGAAGTACCACTTCCCCTCCTGAACTGCTCTCTCCTCTTTTTCTTTTTGTTCATGGCACTCTTTATGCTCTCAATGTTTTCCACCCTCAGTGCCGCTTCAATCAGTTGTTGAAAATCACAAAAATTCTGCACCACCACTTTCTCTCTGATGGCTAGATGTAACCCTGATTCAAATCTACGGCACTTAGCTGCCTCATTCATCATTAAATCAGCTGCATACTAGGATAGCTGTGTAAACCAGCACTCATATTCACTCACCTTCATCTCCCTCTAGGTGAGGCTCAAAAATTCTCTCTGCTTCTGTTGAATGTACACCTCAGATAGGTACTTTTTCTTATATACTGCTAGGAAATCTTTCCATACAAACATTGGCCGTCTCATTTGATTCCCCAGCACACTCTCCCATTAATGTAGAGCATCTCCCTAAAGCAAGCTAGCAGTATACACAACCTTCTCATCATCCTCACAATCCATTCGATCCAGTATCCTCTCGGTCTTTCTCATCCAAGTCTCCGCCTCTTTAGGATCAGTGGTTCCGTAGAAGTCCACTGCTCCATTCTTTCTTAGCTTATCAAACTGCTTACCCTTCTTAACTGAGCCCAGAGCAGAAGTCTGCGGCATCTGTCCTATAGCTTGGGCAAAGGCCTGAGTAAATGCTTGAAACAATCTCGGGTCTAAAAGAGGCACTTGTTTTGGTGGATAGGCGACTCCTGCATCTGTGATCGAATGGGCTTACTACTCTACCCTACGAAAGCTTCAACATTTCCTGAGGCTACTGAATCATCAGTGCTCGCCTCTCTTGGCGGAGAGTCAGGTGCAATCAATCCTTGCAATATTCCTCGTGTCCTTCTATGAGGTGGCATTTCACTTCTTCAATAGAAATACCAACAATTAGCTCATATTTTATCTTAATCCTATTTCCTACATGTATGCATGTCATTTAATGCAAACAATCAATTTAACAATGCAAACAAATAAATCACATAGCACACAATTCATCCTACTATTCATTCTGAGCCTAGGAGAAACCTAAGCTCTGATACCACAAGATGTTGGGCCCCGTTTTCGAAGCCCAACAATCCATCCGAAGTTATAAAGCGTGAGCGGGTTACCTTGAAGGGTTATATCAATGAACCCTCACTAGCCATCATCTCACAGGGATGGCATGCCCACACCAGCCGATCACCAACATCTTAATTTTCCTTCTTCAATACTATTGTAGCTCTATGTCTCTAATTTATTTTGAAACAAGAACCACCTCATTCAGAGCTTTATAGCTCAAGATATGCCTAAAAACTCAAAGTATGTTCATAACCTGGTTATGCTCTACCAACCGATCCCTCATTTTATTTCCATCAATATTTTTCAATTCAACACCAAAAGTTACCAATTTTTTTTGGAGAGGTAGAAACATGTCTTAGGAATCTATCACTTCAAGAATCATTTCATTGGAGGTCGGATGCGGAAGTTATGGACAAAAGAATCCGACATGTTTATGTCCTTAATCATTTTATACCTGTCTTGGCGCAATTGCTATAACTTTTGTTACAAATGACGGATTGATGCCGTTTTTAGACCATTTGAAAGTAGATTTTAAGATATACAACTTCTATAAGACCTCAAAGACCAATTCCACCTTTTGAAAGATCAAAAATAGAACATAAGATGATGATATAAACTAAGATGATGCAGAAGGTCAAACTAAGACGATGCAGAAGGTCAAACTCAGACGGTCAAACTAAGATGATGCAGAAGGTCAAACTAAGATGAAACAAATTAAGACGGAGCAAAACTAAGACGAAGCAAAACCAACATCAATCACCATAGCTGTCACATGCGCACATCCTATGAAACATCACAAATTGTGAAGATCATAACTTTCCACTACGATATTTAAATCTTACAAACTTTATATCATTGGAAAGCTAAGAGGATAAACTAAAACTTCCAAGAAGACCATTGTGCCTAATTCGGCCTAGATTAATCCATTTTTTCCACTAAAGTCAGTAGACAATTCTACTCCTATGGAAAAATGGAAAAATGGAATGTACACTACAAGTTAATGAACGCATCCACAACAGAACTTCTTCAATTCTCAATTCATTTCTAAATCAAAATGAAGTTCATACATAGCTTTAATTACATATTGACATTACATCAAAGTCTTAACACAAGTTACAAAATACATTGGATGCTCAATGTTCAATATGCTTATAAAGCCATTCAAAAGTCTAGCCACTAACTTAGTACAAAAGCTAACTATCTTGGAAATTGTGCAATTGGCTTGCAAGGATCAATGATCTTCTCGATCTGCACTTGAGGAGTGGGAAAATATTGGGTTGAGCTACATAGCTCAGTGGCTAAGATATTGATAGCTATTGGTAACAAGCCACACAATCAAACATATATGTGAATATTCATATATGCAACATGTCTTCTCTTAATATAACAATGCAAGTTCAACATTCACCATTCCAATTCATAACTCATAGATCAATACATAATCAAAACATAACACACAAATTTCATTATAACTTAACATATCAAAATGCAAATGCACAAACAATTGGCTCGAGGGTTCTATGGAAACAGAAGGGAGAAACCCAAGTTTGCACCCTAAACAAAATGAGTCCATTTTCAGAGCCCATATGCCACAAGAGGGCAACCAGGAGAAAGCTCTTGTCAACGTGTACGTGACGAACAGAATGGTTCCACTCTGGCCCAACCACAATCAAATCTCATGCTTAATTCAATCAAAAGTTCATATTCTCATGCTTTTCTTCTTTCCATTTAATCAAAATGCCATGATACAAGGCATAACATAATGATACTCACAATTCCATTTTATACAATGTCATACATCATAATGAAATTTCCACATCACAACATTTCAAGGCAAGTCATTTTAGCACACAATACACACACAAGGTATTTTGCTCATTACACAATAACTATAAATAAATTACCCACCTTATAATTCTTGAAAATCCAAATTCAATTGTGCCCTTCCTCTTGCTCTTGGGTAGGTTGTTCTTGATTTCCTATCACAACCAAAAAGTCTCACTCAATTCCAATTCAAATGGAAATCCCCCAAATTTCCATAATCACAACAAAATGGAAATAACCTAAATCAAGCTCAAACTTAACCTACCCATATTCCATCTATGTTAGAAAACCCAAAACCTAGCTTAGAAACCCATCTTCTTCCTCCAATCATTCCCAACACAAAAACCCTTTTTCTCTCTAAAACTTCTTCATTCACCACACAACCTATTTCTCACTAAACGAAAAGAAGATGATGAACTTAAATAGCTTGATTCTTCTTTCCACGATTTTCCTCCTCCCTCTCTAGCTTTTTTTTATTTTCTTCTCCTTCTCTTGTAACAATCCATCACCGATGGGAAGGGTAAATTGGTCAATTGGGACGGGTTAGGAGTGTATAAATTAGTCTCGGCATGTTTATGCATAAGAGGGCCTCCAATTATACATAAATTGAAATTTTTGCATATGCACATGATAGTACATGCATTCATGAAATTTCCTAACATACGCGTTTATTGTGAAAAATGTGTTATTTGTGTTTGAAAAATTAAGTTGGAGTGATTTTTGTGTGTTTTATGCTTTTGGGGAATTTTAGAGATTTTTCGGAAAAAATATCCGGACCGAAAAATTTGCCAAGTGGCGAACTAATTGGATTTCCGGTATTGGAAATGATTATTCAATGGAACTGGAAAAAAATTTGATACATGATTTTAGAAATTATAACTCTGAGCCATTGGGATTTGGAGTAGAAATTGAATTGAAGTTGGAAAAAAAGACCTGAAAAGTGCTTAAAACTAGGACAAGTGGCAAGTGACACTTGTCACTTTCCTACTTAGTCTTATTTTCTTTAAGTGTTATGTTTTATTAAAACCTACTCCCTCATTCTCGATGCTTCCTTGTGTGAAGACCAAATTCTTGGTTCTTTTCTTTTCTCCCATCCGTAGCTTTCCATTTCTTCTTCTTTTTCGTTGGTCTTTGTCTCCTTCTTGGTAAGTGCTATTCTTCTCTACCTTCTCACAAGCTCTTCTACCTTGAGTGCTTCCTCTTCATGTGTCCAAGCCTAAGCATGTTATGTAGCACCCCACTCCCGTAAGACCCGGACCCGACATTGATGGTGATATCCAGATCCATGCCCTGCGAGGATGGGATGATACCACAATCAGTCAAAACACAGTACTAAAATTTTGTTTTGAAGCAAGCATACACTTACGTATATATGTATATTTCGGAAAATAATTTATATAAAAAAACTGGTAGGTACAATGACCACGAGGGTCCTCTTGAAAAATACACAATAATAAATTTGCAGAGTCCTCACTCTAGTGCAGACGCAACTGATCCCGTCCTCTTATACCGCTCTGCAATCACTATACACCCGTTACCTAACGGGGTATTCTTCTGAGTCCTGCAAAACAATTGTAGATTTTGGATGAGTTTTTGCAAACTCAATGAGTGACCACATCGATGGTCCGCTCACTCAAGTACAGAATCAAATAATAACTTATGTTTTCATTCTTTCTATTTGATCTCATTTTTCAATTCCCATAGATCTATCTCTATCTCGTAATACCTTTTCTCAAGAATTCCCCATTTACATATTTACAGAAATCTATATTCATACATCCCATTTTTCGATACAAAGTATTTCACTCGCTTACTATTTAATTATCATATGGATGTGACCTAGTGCCTAAACTATCCCATTGATGGGCTCAATAATAGCTGACCCTTATCCAATACTAGATACCGGGTTCATTATACGTTGAGCCTAAGGCTCTAAATCAGTCATGAACTCAAAGTTCATTTTCACAAGTTGAGCTAAAAGCTCTAATCGATGGCAACTCTGGTCAACAGCTCTAATATTCCATACAACACTAAACATATCACAATCAGTCATACATTCTATAATTAGGAGTACCCCATAACTGTTTTCACACCAGTGAAGGGCATTTTGCCTATCATTCAATCAAACATATCAGAATAAATGCAGTTTGTAACCCATTATCAATTCATATCAGTTTTGTGACCAAGCATCTATACTGTCCCTATAAGGGCATATTAATCGTTGAGCCATAGGCTCTGGAACTGTCCCATCAAGGGCTCATTAATCGTTGAGCGCATCTTAGGGGTAGGAGAGCTCTCTGGGTATGCACTACTTCCCACGTGTCTTAGAGGTAGGAGAGCCCTCTGGGTATGCACTAACTCATCAATCGTTGAGCTTTTCGCTCTGAAACTATCCCATCAAGGGCTTATTAATCATTGAACGCGTCTTAGGGGTAAGAGAGCCCTCTGGGTATGCACTACTTCTATGATGTATGTTCATGCCGAGATATAATTCAATATTCCTAACCCGTCCCAATTTACCAAAATACCCTTCCCATCGGTGATGGGATGTTACAACTTCTCACGCGTCTTAGAGGTAGGAGAGCCCTCTGGGTATGCACTAACTCATCAATCGTTGAGCTTTTCACTCTGAAACTGTCCCGTCAAGGGCTTATTAATCATTGAACGCGTCTTAGGGGTAGGAAAGCCCTCTGGTTATGCACTACTTCCCACGCGTATTAGAGGTAGGAGAGCCCTCTCGGTATGCACTAACTCATCAATCGTTGAGCTTTTCGCTCTGAACAGTATAACACAGTCATTTATAATCTATTCCAGATTTTCACTTCACAAACACAATTACACTTTCACATTCTCATAACATTTCTGTATACTATCACTGTAATACTCCAGACCTTCTATCCGGAGTTCACATTCAACACTATCTCATCATTTCACTTCAAAGAATTTAAATCACTGAATTATAACATTTAATTTGAGAACCGTCTAGGTCACTCACCTGACTTCCGCGCTAATGCCTGGAAGTCCTAGCAATATCCGTAGAATGTCGTTCTAACAGTGCCTCTATAACAGTCAAATGATCACCCATTATTAAATGCACAAACAGAAGGATTCAATAATGCACATGTCGCAAGTAAAAGATGTACGATGCATGTTCATGACATCCCGACGCTAATTCCCAATTTAACTTTCTTTTGTCTCAAAACCCACTTATCATATGTATACTCTACAATGTTCAGACAATACCCTATAGTTCTCGAGAAAGACCTCACAGCCAGTATTACTGTTCATTAGGTCAAAAACACCCATTGTGCTAAGTTTCTAAAACTCCCAAAAGCATTGAATGTATGTCAGAAGTCTCAAAATTATCCTCCAATTATCATGAAACAACCCTTAGGTTGAAATAGAAACCTATCCTCAACTTTCATTCAATAGTTGAGATCTTACAAAATCGAATTCAAACTTTCTTTCTTCACCTCAATTTTAGACCTCTTTCTCTAGTTTATAATGAATCAAAAATCACTTCAATTGGAGGTCTACATCATTAGTTATGACCCAAAAACTAAAATAAATCAGTTCAAAAAAATCAGCCTCGCCGTGGCCAAAGAACACACGTCGCGGAGACACGAGGTCGCTCGCCGCGACGTCTAAATATGCTCGCTGCGACGAGTAAATAACCGCTCGACTCGACGTCCAAACACGCTCGTCGCGACGAGTAAACACGCTCTTCGCAACGAGGCCCTCACACACGTCGCGACGTGCGGGTTCCTGCTCATCTTCTCCGACCTTTTTTTTCACATATTTCTCTTCTAAAATCAGCAATAACTCACATTGAACTACCGCAATCTTTCACATTAAACACCATAAATACATTTAACTAACAAATAAACAACAAAAAAGCCATTTACTTACCAAATCAAGCTTCCTCTCTTCAAACACCCAAAAACTCTCTAAGCCTTCACCTCTCTCTAACACCCACGGTAAACTCTTAAACTCTCATAAATCATCATGCTTTCAAGGGTTTTCGGTGGACATGCACAAGGAAAAAGGGGCAAACAAGTGGAACAAAAGATCTTGTAGGGAGGAGAAACAAGAATCAATCGAAGGGAGAAGAAAGCAAGCCCTAGAGTGGAGAAGAAAAGTTTACTGCCAAAGTGATTTTGGTGTTCTCTTAAGGGGTATACCAAAAACCAAGGGCATTAGGTTAATCCAAATAATCTTTAAACCCTAACCACTTGCTACTTGTCCTTTTCCTCAAAGTTCTCTTAAAGTTCTTTCTCTTTTGCAAATTCATTTCCAGTCCAATTTGTCTCCAAATTCTAATGGTTCGACATTAAAATTCCTAATATCATGTATCTAACTTTCCATTGCCATTGGACAGTTATTCTAGTACTATAAAATAAATCGGTCCGTCACTTAGAAAATTCTCCAGTCCGGACTTTTTCTCCCAAAAATTTCCAAGGGTCACTAACAACTGAGAAACACTCCTAAAGCATTTCCAATTCAAATTTTCAAACACAATTATCTCATAATTCACAAAATAAATCATATTCAAACATAAATGCCGAAAAATGTCATGAATGCATGTACCTATATGTGCATGTGCAAAATGTATCATTCCTCTCTATATCGAGAGGCCAAATGAATGAACATATCAAAAATATGAATCAACTCCTAGTCTGTCCCAATTTACCAATTTACCCTTCCCATCGGTGATGGGATATTACATGTTACCTCCTTTATAGTGATGACCGTATGGGGTGTGAGGAAGGTAGAGAATTGGTGAAAAAGTTGGAAGAGGAGGAGTGGAAGTTTGGAAGCTTGTTTAGGTGAGGGATTTGTTTTATGCTCTTTAATTTGGTAAATTGATGCATTCTTTGTGTTGTTTTGAACATTAGTTTCATGGTATTTGGGATTTGATTGCATGGGTATAAGTGCATGTTTATGTAAGGATAAATGATTGAACATGTGTTGGATTGGTTTTGGTGTTAGAATGATGTTAAATGATTGGTAATTAAAGTAAGAACAATTTTGGATGTGTTCTGCCATTGTATGGTTAAGTGTACAAGTGAAGATCTAAAGGACATTGTGGCTGGATTAGTGGCTAAATTTGATGCGTATTGATGTAGGAATGATGTTTACATGAAAGGAGTAGGATTTAGTATGAAATCTGGAAAATGGAACTTGTGTATGTTTTAGGTATTTGCTTATAACTTTTGATGTGGTTATGTTATGGAGTTGGGGTTTGCTTTAAATTAAACTTGAGAAATATGGCTAGAATTCCTATGAAGGAAGTTCTGCTCAATTTTGGCTCAAAGAGCTTTGAATTTTGCTCGGAAGTTGAAATGTGTGTGCTGGATGACTAGTAGCCGGATCTTGGTTCCATTATTGAAGACCTTAAACTTTAAGAATTTTTCTAGGATAAAGGAGACAGATTTTGTGAAATTGTTATTACTGAAAGTTGAAGATTTATGTGTTATTTTTCCAACGCCACTGAGTATGATATTTTTCAATGTGTAGGTTGTAAGTTATGGTCTGATAATGCTCAGGTGGTAATTCAGTCCAAAATGTGTTTTGGTGTGCAAATGCTCTAAGGGCATAAGTTTTATGCTTTTTGTATTCAGATATTTATTTGGGACTGTTAAGGGTGAAACTGGCTCAAGTGACCTTCTGGAAAATTGTTGAGGATTGTTGTAGCTTTCTAATGAGGTATTTTATGCAAATTTTGGATGTAAGGATTGTTAGATATAAATTTGTAAAGTTTTGTTAGGGTTTAGGTTAAATGTTGATTTCATAAACCTTAATAGGACAACCACATTCATGAGAGGATTCGACCTGGTTTGAATTGGAATTTGCTGTGAAGTCCTTCTTGAGAATTATAGTTTATTGTCTAAACTTTTTATTGCTATATGGTTTGGAATTTTTGGTTAAGGGGATGAAAAGTTATGATTTTTATGAAAGTGCTGCACTGTGATAGTAAATGTGTGATTAGGCAGTGTCTTTGAGTGCATTTTTGACACCCTTAGAAGTGTTACTAAATTTTAAGTTCTTCAGGAAACTTTTAGGATTTTTCAAGATCTTTCCAACGAGACCGAATTTGTGAATTGTGGATGTGTGTGTTAAAAGTTGTGTAGTGTGGATGAAAGGATGGTTGTTGTGCAAAGAAATTGTTAAAAAAATAATAATTATATGCGGAGCGGATGTGAACGAGGCGTTCGCCCATGCTGGCGAGCGTCCGCATCGCTAGCCCATGCGGGCAAGCGAGCGAGGCGCATCGCTCGCCCAGGCCGAATGGTCGCACCGCTCGCCCAGGCGAGCAGGGTGCCAGGCGCGCCCAGTGATCTACGTCCAATCTTTTGTATATAACTTTTTCATCCGACCTCCGATCGACCTGATTTTTGAAGCGTTGGATTTCTAAGATATTTCTCTATCTTTACATACCAAAGTTAGGATTTTTGAGATCTAACTGAGATAGGTCGATCGGGTCTAAGTGAGTATACCAATTAGAAAAGTCTGAACATGCTTCAATATTTTGAAGATATTTCGAGCTATAGAGCTCCAATTGATCTGATCCTTATTTCAAATTAAAATAGAGACATAGATCTACAAATGTCATGAAGAGGTCAGACTCCAATTTAGCCCCTAAGATGTTCAATTTCTAGAGTGAAGTTACATATAGTGGGTTGGTTTGAACGTGTTTTGGGGATATCTTTCCGTCCGACATCCGATTGACCTGATTCTCGAGGCATCAGATTCATGAAACTTTGAATTTCATTTATTTGTCAAATTGGGAATTTTTAGAGGAAATTTTTGTGACGCAAATTTGTGCAATAGTGCCGGGAATGTCACGAACATGCATTATACACATTTTAATTGCTACATGTGCATTATTAAATATTTTTGAGTGCCAATTTGGTAATGTTTGGATATTTAGACTGTTTTAGAGACGCATTTGGAACGTCAATTCATAGACGTTGCCGGGACTTCCAAACTTTAGCTTCGAAAGCAAAGGTGAGTAACCTAGATGGTTTCTCGATTATTGATTGTTTATAATTTTGCACTTATAACATTGTGGAGAATAATGGTGGGCTTTGCGTTTGTTTATGATTGATTCCGGACCGAAGGTGCTCGATGTATTGGGAGATTTTGACATAGAAGTGCCATTTGTCTGAGAATTTGAGACCTTCGTGTTTCCAATGTGATAGATTGTGATTGTGATTATATTGTGAATAGTTGTGAAATAATTGTTTGAATGTAATAATTTGGGTTCGATTGTGATATGATAAATTGTGATACGGGAATTGGTTGTGATACAATTACTGCCTATTTGTAACATGTGGATAATTGTGATGCATTTACTGCTAAATTGGGACATATGCATTTCATACATGAATGCGTGATCAGTTAATGAGAGTTGTGACCGGAGCAGTCACCGAGAGCTAAAAGCTTAACGTATTTGGGCCTCGAGCCCACAGTGATTCAGAGCCTCTGACTCAACAATTAATGCGCCCATATTGGGACAGTTCAGAGCCTCAGGCCCACCGATTAATGCGCCCATATTAGGACAGTTTAGGCGCTCAGTCACAACACCGTAATAAATTGAAAAAAAGGGTCACATGCGCATTACATATGTATTGTATTGCACTTCTTGATTGAATGGAAGGTAAAATGCCTTATGCAACTATGACATGTTTAAGTATTACATGAAACAATTTGGTTATGTGGGTCTGATCGAATGAAAGGAATAAATGGTCTATGCTTCAGTGAAATTGTGTAATGTGATTAAATATGCAACAATGTGAAAATGTGATATGCGTATTGATGTGTTGCATGAATTGAGTGAACCATCGATGATGGTTCCTCACTGAGTTCGCAAAACTCACCCAAAATTTGCAATTATTTTTTAGGACTCAGAAGAATACCCCGTTAGGCAACGAGCGTATGGCATCTGCTGGTTAATGAAATAGAGAAGTGGTCGGGATCAGTTCGCGTCTGCATTAGTGTATTTTTATTTTCTGAATTTTTGTATTAATGATTAGGTCAATTTGTGAAATCAACAGACTGATATAAATTGTATTTATAAAAGGGCCCTCGTGGTCATTGAACTCGTTGATGATTATTTATGTAAAATGTTGTCCGCATAATATGTAGAGTAGGTGTATGTTTCAAAAAAAAGTTTTGGTATTGAGTTTTGAATGAGTGATGTAGCACGCCACCCTCTCAGGACACAGACTCAGATATCACTGTCGATGTCGGGTTCGGGTCATGCGGGAGTGGGGTGTTACATCTCTTCTCTCTTCTATGTTTTCTCTCCTCTCTTCTTCTAATTCAAGCCTTTTTGTTAGTCTTTCTTCCAAAATTGTCACTCAATTACCTAAATCAGTTAAGCTAGGTTAAGTATTAGTGTCATACGCAGATAAAGGTTTGGTTATGAAACTTGCTAAAATGCCCAACCCCTTAGTAGAACAATATTTTGAAGGGATCTTGTAGAAATTGATCTATAGTGGTACTTGCTTGTGTTTGATATCTTCAAAATTAATCCTATCCTTCCATATTTATAAGAAGATAGGCAACCTACTTAATTGCAAGGACTCTCTTTAATAATGCTTTGAGCTTGTTTTTTAGTACCAAACTTGAAAAGTAATAAGTGGTATTTATTTAGGAGGACCTCTAAAAGACCCTTGTTCTTCTAGTACTCAGTAGCCTATAACTTCATCACAGGGAAGGTTGAACACTTCCCTATGATGAATTTTACTAACGTTAATGCAAAATCATGCATTAACTATCCCAACTCTTAATGCATGACATGATCGTGCTAGATTGTTCATCCCCATACTTCTTGCATGCACGATCATGCTTGTTCATGTTCTTCAACACATTCTTTATCTTCTTCTTTTTTCCTATTTTAACTCACTAACAAACACATTGAACAACCTTTGAAACATAATATTAAGATAAAATCCTTACTTTAAAACAATCAAACAAATAAAACACATAAAACACTAACAAGAACACAATTTTAAGTTTTAAATACTTGATTATCATCTAATAAAAACATTCAAAAGGTTCCTATAGTTAGAGAGTTAAGGAATACATAAATTTCTAATTTCAAGTGATTTAAAGTTAGATTTCTAAAGGATAAATACTTAATTTTTAAAAGGATAAAACCATAAATTCATGGTTTATTTCTCAACTACTTAAATTATATATAAAATTGGTAAGAATGAACGAATGTTTCTTTCTAGTTTGACAATTGGTGTAAACTAGGTTCATTAAATAAGACCTTATTAATGTCAAGGTTGAAGCACCTTTTCTGTAAAAATTCTTAAGTAAATATGATCATAGAGGGTAATGTATTGTTTAGTAGCTATGTTGGATCCCCTTTGATAATAGAAAACACTCCTAACTACATTCCTAACTTGACAGGTGATGACTCCTATAAATGGCTGAAACACTACTTAGGCTAATTCTCAAATCCATCATCTAAGGAAATCTTTTAGCCTCAACATTAAAAATGGCTCGGTATAGCATAATTTTGTTCAAATAGGCACCTTATAAAGTATACTTCCTAACGTGGCTAATATTTAAGAGAAAGGCAGTAATAATGGAACGACTGGGTTTCATCAACTCTATCCTACAAACTTTGTAAATCCCAACCTAAACCATTGCTCCTCATTTTCTTTATTTCCAATTACTTTACAGGAATATGAAACATTATTCAATAGCTATGTAATCTTAAATAAGCCCATTGAACTATATAAATGATGTATTCTACTTAAGACTACCTAAACACGTCACTCACAAGTATATAAGGTTGCCTTAGTATATGATAGATGCCCCAAGTTTGTCTCACAAGGAAGTTCTTAGCTATAATAAATTGATTAAAAATAAGAAATTAAAGAATCAAATTTAATAAGGTATAAAGGTTGTGAAATTATGAAATTAAACAAAAAGAATGAATTGCACGTAATTGATATAAACATTTCAAAGATAACCTAGGGTTTACACTTCGATCCAAATTTAAGCCTAAATTCTTAAACTTCCCATCAATATAATCTACAACTTTATTCTCTCTTTAATCAAATTAACAACTATCAATTTTATAGTTCTCACATTCGTAAACTAAAAATTACTAACCATTCGAATTTAGGAATTAAGTATTCCCTAAAACTTATTTCCTAATTCGTTTTTAGGGTAATTGATTGTTTAGTTCCAATGTCAAGTTTCATCTTTCTATTTTTCATTTAATATCTTAAGACTAATAGGTGGCCAATCTATTAACCTAGCATTCAAGAGATTACAACCAATCTAAATAAGATATATATTAATGGTAATTATCGAATCAAGACATTCAATAGGTAAGAATAATTTAGCTCATCATCCAAGTGAAAACAATACTCACATCAATTGAATTCAAACTAGTAAATTCCATTGTATGAAGAAGAAATTGAAACAAGAAAAATTTGTAAACCAAAAGAATAGAGAAACCCTTGAATGATGATTGGGAGTGAAACGCTCGTTCGCTTTCTCTAGCTCTTAATCAATGTTGATGATAAAACTCTATTGATTCTCCCTCTGTAACTTTCTTTTCATCCGATTCTTCTCTCTCCTATCTAACCTTAAAGCTGTCCTATTTTGGTCAGAGCTCTTCACTTAAGTTGTAGCTCCACCTCCATGCTTTCTAACAGATCCACTTTTGTTTAAAACAAATATTTTTAACTAAAGTTATGGGTCAAAAACCAAGGAAAGGTCAGATTAGGTTGGGACAAATTTTATATCTCGTTCTTAGCCCTTTTAACCTCTCAAAACAACACTTTTAGGCCTCAAGTTGTACATAGGAATTATGGACCAAGATGTTGGCTTCATCTTTTAAATGACCTAGTTTGGATCTCATAAACCTCAAACATGTCCATGTAAATCTCTAGTGGTCAGGTTGCCAATTCTGGGAAAATAAGTTTTACTTTGAACAAACTATTACTGGTCCAAATGACTTCGAACAACTAAATATTTGGCTCTAAATATTCTCCGACCTTTTAATAGTCTTTGGCTCTAAATATTCTCCGACCTTTTTATAGTCTTTGGCTCAAGTCCTTAAAACTCAACCTAAACTCAAACATCTAACAACAATCTTAAACAAACATATTAGAAAATACTAAAAATTGAAAAAAAAACTATCCAAAACCTAACACAAAATGCATTATAACAACTACCCCACATTTAATTCTTTGCTTGTCCCCAAGCAAAGTTAAAGGAAATAAAAAAAAACAAGAAAGAATTTTATCAAGTTAAAAACTTATCAGATAAAATCAGGATGAAACTTTCAATGGTTTCTATAATTATTCTCAAATCAAAGAAAATTTATTTTAATGCAATCCAATGGTTCTTCCATACATACCCAAAAATGTCACTTCCTCATAACATCTCTCAAGTGTTTGATCATAGAAGTGTCTACACTCTTTACATTCAATGAAAGTATATCTCTATAAATTTGCTTATTCATTAAATCTCCATCACTTAACCATAATCAAGCACCAATCAGAAGTTTAGTTCATTTGATTATAAAAGGCTAGGGTAAAGGTATGTCATTTTGAAAAGTGAGTTACTCTTTAAATATAAGAGAAATACTAAGAATCAAACAATTAAGCATAAATACAACTCCATAAATCTCAAACAAATTTTTTTCAAACATCTCCACCCTTTCACTATAGTACCCTTTAATTCAAGGATCAAGTTATTCCAAAGAAATTTCAACACCAACCATCATAGATAACCAAATTAAGCCCACACTTTAATTTACATGATGACCCAATCACTAAATTCCTTAAATGCTCATGTTCCTAATGGAAAGTCAAACAAATTGAGAAAAAATGACAAAACGGTTTATAGCTCATAATGTTGTGTAAAAGAAAGAATATGGGAAAAAGGCTCAAAATTTACTCACTAAAGATGTTTAAAAGGATGACCTTTTAAGTTAAGTGATTAAACTAGTTGCTTTAATCATTTTGATGCTCAATTGTGACTTTCATGTGAACTTGAAATGCATACCTAAGCAAGTTCTAGCAATATAACAATCAAGAATGTTCGCTCAAAAGAATAACCATTTGAAATTCAATCTTAAAGGCTCAAATTCTCACTAATTGTTTAAGATAATGCAAAAGAATGACCATCGAAATTGATAATTAGTACTCATTCTATTCAATTCTCAAAATCTTTCTTCAAAAATTTTCAAGGCCATTTATCAAGAATCTGATTAAAAACACTAAGCATTAAAAGATCTAAACATTAAACTGTTTGAAAAATAAGAAAACAAAAACTAGTAAACATTATAACAAATTTTTTTTAAAAAAAACTGTAACCCACACTTCAAAATCACGTTATCCTTAATGTAATCATGCATAGACAGAAAAGGAAATATTGAGAGTTAAGTAGAACCTGATTTCCATTGTTGTATAGTTTGATGCAAAGCCTTACTCCCAACTATCTTGTCATAAACATATAAAGGTAGGGCAAACTTAGGGTAGGGTTTTTGTGAGGTACACGACATTAATAGAGTATGTCATGACAAAGTTTATAGGCTTTGATCTCGTGTTTGGTTAAAGGAATTGATGAAGCAAAGCCAAAGTGGGCAGGGGCATGACCAATCTGCATTAAAGCATGGTCAAGGCAACTCCCCGTGTTTGCTTCTGCTAAATAAACTGTGCCTGTAGCATCTCATAAAAAACAATTAACAAATCAAAGAACTTATTCTAAATCAAATTTACCAAAACTTATTGAAATAAAAATTGAAACTAAAATTAAAATTGTTTAAACAAAATAATCAAAAGTATTGCAAAGCAATGGGTTGCCTCCCATTAAGCGCTTCCTTAATGTCATATTATTTGGGATGGTTGCATCAAGCATTAGATGAAGACACTTTCAATAAATTTTTCTCCTCAAAATTCCTCCAAGTAAGGTTTCACTCTTTAGGCATTAACCTTGAATGTTTCATTTGTCTTCAAGTTAAAAAGCTCCGTCATCCCATATGGTAAGACTTGGATGATTTGAAATGGTCCATTGCACTAAAACTTTAATTTCCCAAGGAATAACCTTATACTTGAATTGAACAAAAAAACTTTCATTCTAAGTTTGATTGTTCTTCGAAGGATCATTTTGTCATGTATAACCTCTATTTTATATTTGTACATTTTTTAACTTCCATAGACTTCATTTTGGAGCTCATCAAACTTTGAAATCTGTAACATTCTTTGGCCTTTTACTTCATCCAAACTCATATTTGTAGCCTTGATTGCTCAATAAGCTTTAAACTCCAATTCCATCGGTAAAGGCATGCCTTCCATAACACTAACTGATATGGGCTCATCCCAATAAGATTTTTAAAAGTCATTTTGTTGGGACCCGATCCGGAGATCGGCGCCCCAACCCGAAAACGAAAGACGGAACGAATCACAAAGAGGCGAAACGAATAAACGATTGATCACAAAGCGAAACAAATCATTAGCAAATTGAAAGCCAACTTGGAAGCGAAGCATACAAACAAAGTCAAATCGAATTGGCTCGGAGACAAACCAAACAAACGATCACGAATCACAAATCGAATCGAAGCATTCAAACTGAAACACAAGTACCGACATCCGTGAACAAAATCTTAAAAATCACTGTCGCGTTGGAAACCTTAAGACATTCTAAATCCGGTATAAATTTTTCTTTTCTTTTCTTTCTTTCTTATTCCTTTCCTTTTCATTTCTTTCATAACCAAACTCAATCCAAAATACATTATCACATTCATAATCATACACACATCCCAAACATAACTTAAATCAATACATAATTCCAAAACTCCATACACCTTATACTCACTATATACACAATTTCATAAATCACATATGTCCTGGAATGACTACTCTTCATACACTCGTGGCAATTCAGGCCATATACAATATCAACACCAAAATCCAAAGTACGCAATACACAACAAATTTTGAATTTCTCAACACTATCTTACTTAACAGCAATACAATATAAACACATGCAAATAGAAATCTTCATTTTCTTTCACCCGATCTTCTTCTCATCACCTGTGGATGGGAATGAAGGGGGTGAGCTTATAGCTCATGGGTAACAATTTATAACAAATAAATAAGCAAAATCCTTGAAATTCTTTTTCTTTTCTGGTCTTAGAAAACATTTCTTTGAAATCCGTAAAGCACACTTTCTAAAAGTTCCGCTCTTGCTGTAGTCAAATCACAATTGCAAAACGTATGATTTTTAGGCTTTCAGCCATAAACCCATAGGTTGCAAAACGTGAATGCATCAACTTGACAATTCATAAATGCAATGGCAAATCACATATGCGATGCACACAAGTGGCTCGAGAGTTCCATAAATACGACAGAAACCGAAGTTTACCGTAAACACGATGAGTCCATTTTTCAGATCTCGTAAGCCTCAAGCAGGTGACCGGGAGAAGCTAAGGGGGTCAACGTACACGTGACTTAACAAAATAGGTTCTCTCTCGCCCAATCATAATCACATAATCATGCTTAAATCAATTTATAGAATGCTCTTTTCCAAATGTACAAAATGCCATGAAATCTTTCGAGGCATAGCACAATGTATTTTGCAATTCATCAAAAGTTCATGTATTGAATCAATAATGATTTTTCAAATCATTCATACAATGATGCAACAATTATGATGCAATTGAAATCAGAAAATCTTTTTGTTTAAAGAAAGCAGTAGTGGCTTATAAATTCTATTATAAACGGTTACCCACCTCGATTTCCTGCCTAGAAGCTTGTCCTTAACTTCAATTTGACCATTGCGTCTTTCTTCCTTCCAATAGAAAAATTCCCTACACCAATTTCCCACAAATTCAATCTCATAAATAACATAATCCTCAAATTGAACTTAGAACACACTAATTCCACATGTGACCAAGCCATCTAAATCACAAATTTCCAAAATCCCCAATTTACAAAATTGGGCATAAACCCTAATTAATTTCCATCCAAAACTAAACCCATAATATTAAGCAATCAACAAAATTAACTTCATACTCCACAAACCCATACCATTTTCCATATTTCTAAACCAGAAATTCATCAAAATTCACAGATCTCAAAATTTCGCATCTTATCTTCTCTCACACCATTTTCGGATTTTTGGGCTCCATAAGAAGCTTTCATCTTCTTCTTCACCTTTCCCTTTGAAAAGCACCAAAAATCCCTCAAGAAACTTGGAGAAAACTGAACCTTTGAAGCTCTCTTCTTCTTCTCTTCGGTTCTTCTCCACCGAAACAAGCTTTCTCTCTTCTCTCCTCTTATTTCTTTTAAGTCTTTTGGGCAATAATCGTGATTCTCCTCCAAACAACTACAGCCCCCTTGTTTTTATAGTGCCAGGTCAATTAATGAATAAGGAATGACCCATAAGCCCCTCCATTTAAGCCTATAAACTTAACCCTTTAAGTAAACTTTCAAAATTGCCCCTTCATTGGTTTTTAAAACTGACATCTTGTCAGATTATTTCGATCAGGTAAATGAAGTCATTTGATAAAACTTTCTTCTAAATAAATGTTCCTCTATGTCTTACGAATCCATCACTTCAAGAATCGGATCGATCGGAGTTCTATAGCTCAAGATATCTCCAAAATACTGAAGTTTGTTCTTCAGACCCGATGCTGAACACTACACCTAACTTCCGACCCATATTTGGAAGTCTTAGAGGCTACATTGTCGATCAGATCCTTCATAACATTTGTAGCCCCATGTCTCTATTTTAATTATAAAAAAGAATCAGCTCAATCCGAGCTCTAGCGATCGATATATCTCCAAACTACTGAACATTGTTCAGCCATTACAACACCGAGACTGAATACTACATCTAACTTCCGACCTATATTTGGAAGTCTTAGAGGCTCCATTGTCGATCGGCTCCTTCATAACTTTTGTAGCCTCATCTCTCTAGTTTAATTTTCAAAAAGAATCAACTCAATCCGAGCTTTAGCGATCAATATATATCCAAAATACTGAACATTGTTCAGCCATTACAGAACTGAGACTGAACTTCCGACCTGTATTTCCAAGTCTTAGATGCCACATCATAGCTCGGCTCCTTCATAACATTTGTAGTCTCATATCTCTATTTTAATTTCCAAAAAGAATCAGATCGATCGGAGCTCTATCGATCGAGATATATCCAAAATACTGAACACTATTCAGCCACTACAACACCGGGACTGAACACTACACTGAACTTCAGACCTATATTTGGAAGTCTTAAAGGCCACATCATAGCTCGGCTCCTTCATAAAATTTGTAGCCTCATGTCTCTATTTTAATTTCCAAAAAGAATCAAATAGATCGGAGCTCTATCGATCGAGATATATCCAAAATACTAAACACTACTCATACCATTACAAAGCTGAGACTGAACTCTATACCTAACTTCCGACCCATATTTGAAAGTCTTGAAGGCTACATTGTCAATCGGCTCCTTCATACAATTTGTAGCCCCATCTATCTAGTTTAATTTCCAACATGAATCAAATCAATCTGAGATCTATAGCTCGATATATCTCAAAAATACTGAATACTATTCAAACTTTTACAACCGATCAGCTCACTATAATCCGAGCTATCTTTCTCCATTTAATTCCAAAACCTACCTATCTAGTATGAAAAGATAGAAAAATGTCTTAGGAATCCAACGCTTCAAAAATCAGGTCGATCGGATGTCGGACGAAGAAGTTATGGCCAAAACAAGGAAGAGAGGTCGGTCGGCTGAAAATCGATCACAAAGGTCGCACAGCAGGTCGGTTGCCCGCACCAGGCTGGTCTCCCGCACCAGGTCGGTCGCCCGCACCAAGTCGGTCTCCCGCACCAGGTCGATCGCCCGCACCAGGTCGGTCGCTCGCGCGGGCACACGCGGGTGGGCGATCAACCATACGATCCGACCTCCAAACTTCAAATGTTCATATCTTTTGACTTCGAGCTCCAAATTAGACACGGCTTGTTTCGTTGGAAAGCTAGGAGACAACTCTACCATTTTCAAGAAGGACTCAAAGGCAAGCTCGGACACTAAAGGGATCAAAAATTTACACAAAGATGAATGATCGATAATTTCTCAACAGTACCAAAACTTGCAAACATCATAATTTTTGATCAAGAACTCCAAATTTGACAAACTCAGTGTCTATAGAAAGGTAAAAGAACCCTCTACAACTTCCATTAAGGCCTTAAAAATTAGATCGACCTCTAAATAAGTCAAAAACTCCACACAAACTGACAGATCAATCAGCTTCACACTAAACAACATCAGAACTTCTAACAATCATAACTTTCTACTCCCTTGTCCAATATTTTCGTGCCTTATATCAATGGAAAGATAAAAACAATCTCTACAATTTTCATGAAGAACTCCAAAGCAAATTCAACCTCTAGCTAAGTTAATTTTTCAATCGAAGTTTCTGCCCTGATAGCCATCACCTAAGCAATATCCAAATTTCACATTATCATATCTTTCAATCTCCACAACCAAGAATCGCATATTATACATCATTTTAAAGCTATTCAAATTCTCTATAACTTTCATGTAACGATTTACTCCAATTCAAACCACATCAGTACGAAAATCGCCTCAAAATACAACATATACAATTCTACACTTAGAGCATTTTTCAAAATCAAGGCAAAATACACTTAACTTTCAAAGATCATAACTTTCAATTCCGATATCGAAAAATAGCATACTTTATGGCTACGAAAAGCTCTCAACATAAGTTACAAATTTCATGTAGATCATTTTCTCAAAATCTGCCTAAATCAAAAGTCAACTCTTTACTCCAAAAAGTCAAACTTTCTAATTTCTTCAAAATTTTACACTTTCACTTTCTATTTCTTGATTTTCAACTTCCATTTCAATCAACTAATTCATTTTGACTTTCATAACTCATACAACTGTACTAAATTTTCAAAGTCATCAAAATCAATCACTTCATTTCTCATCAATCTCCTTTAAATACAATAACATCTACAACACAATACCTATACAAACACACTCATTGAATTCCATTTTAATAATTCTAATTTCCATCAAAAGATCGGGGTCCAACACATTTGGTAGGCCCAAAGTTCCTCATGAAGATGGACTACTTAATCTTTCCTTGATATGTTCAACATCATTTCCAAAATTCCTTTGATTAGTTTGTTGGAGATTTCATCTTGTCCAGAGGTGGGGATGATATGGGGTTGCCACCTTGTGTCAGATTCCTAACTTATTCATCAATTTTTTGAACCACTTGTTGCAGAAATGGCTTCCTTCATTATTTAAAATGGCCTTGGGTGTCCCATATCTGCTTAGAATATATTCCTTTAAAAAATTCAAAACAATGTTAGAATTATTTTTCCTAATGGGGATGGCTTCCACCAACTTGGACACATAATCAACAACTAGTAGTATATATTCAAATTCGAAAGATTTTGGGAAAGGACTCATGAAATCAATATCCTAAACATAAAAATTCTCTACCTTAACAAAGTTAGAAAGAGGCATTTCATTTCTTTTGCTTATATTTCCCACGCTTTAGCATCTATCACATCTAATGAAATAATTGCGAGTATCTCGAAAAAGGGAAGGCCAATACAAACCACTTTGAAGAACCTTCTCGGTGGTTTTATTGCCTCTAAAATGTCCTCCATAATACATATTGTGGCAAAATTGTGGCACCTACAATTGTTCCTCCTCCAGCACAAGTAAGGCTTGTCCCAAAAATAGTACTTCCAAGATTGTAGAAATCTTTTATTTTCCTAAAATTTCATATCAGTTTTGAAGATACGATAAGCAAGATAGTTATCAATATTGACATACCATAGGACTTATGAAACCATAAATAAATCTTTTCTAGGAAATAGTTAAAAAGCATTCTGAGGTGTAATGTGAGCATTATCATCATTAGGGTGTAACCTAGAAAGGTGATCAACTACCAAATTCTCACTACTTTTTTGTCCCTAATTTCCACTTCAAACTTTTGCAACATTAAAACCCACCTAATGAATCTAGTTTTAACTTGTGGTTTATTAAACAAATATTTTAAAATAGTATGATCTAAAATACAATGACCTTAGAAACTGTCAAATATGGTCTACATTTATCAAATGAAAAACCATAACTAACATTTCTTTCTCAGTGGTTATATAATTCATAAGCAAGATTTTGTTAATTCTCTAACCAAGAATGACTCTAATGGCATAATTCAAAGCATCACACATAATCTCAAAGGGCAAACTTCAACTATATGCAACAATTATACAGGCAAAAGTTAACTTTTCTTTTAAAATATTGAATGCTTTAAGGCACTCATCATCAAACAAGAATGGGCCATCTTTTCCAAGAAAACTATATATAGGATGAGAGATTTTTGAAAAATCCTTTATGAACCTCCTATAGAATCAAGCATGCCCTAAAAAACTTCTAATACCCTTAACCGAAATTAGAGGTGGCAAACTAACAATTAAATCAATTTTGGCTTTATCCACCTTTATGCCCTTACGATACTACATGTCCCAAAACATTGCCATGAACTAGCATAAAATGGCTC
Organism: Erythroxylum novogranatense; assembly: GCA_029891385.1. Lineage (NCBI taxonomy): Eukaryota > Viridiplantae > Streptophyta > Magnoliopsida > Malpighiales > Erythroxylaceae > Erythroxylum > Erythroxylum novogranatense. The sequence continues at coordinate 39,794,829 of CM057234.1, read as the reverse complement.
TTTTCCTAACGTAATGTTATATTGCATTCAATACATTGCTCAAGCATAAGAGTTAATTTATACAAACAGTCACCAACGAAATTATCAAAAATCGAGAAAATTTCCCTAAATACCTTAACAAATTTGTCAACCATGTCTAAACAAATGGACAACATACCTTTCTGAAACGTACCAGGTGCATTGTAAAGCCTAAATAGCATCCTCCGAAAAACAAATGTTTCAAATAAACTCATAAAGGTTATCTTGCGTTGATCCTCCGGTGCTATAGGAACTTGATAATAACTTGAAAGACCATAAAAAACAATAGAAAACATGGCCAGATAATCTATCTAGCATTTGGTCAATAAACGGTAAAGGAGAATAATCTTTATTGGTCATATTATTCAACTTGCTATAATCTATACACATTCTCTAGTCTGTCTGAGTGCATATCAGTACCAACACACCTTTATGATTGTGAACTACAGTTATGCCTATTTTCTTAAGTACTACTTGCACAGGACTAATCCACTCACTTTCTACTATAAGGTAGATCACCCCCTCGTTTAGGAGCTTAAGAACCTCCTTCTTAACTACGTCACTTATGTTTAGGTTGAGTCTCCTTTGAGGCTTTATTACTATCTTAGCTCCGTCTTCTAAGATTATTCTATGCATGCAAATAGAGGGACTAATGCCCTTTATATCACTTAACCCTAATCAATGGCTTTCTTAAGCCTTTTCAGATCTCTTATAACTCTCTCTTCCTCCTTACTACTAAGAGAAGCAAAAATAATCATCAAGTGCGGGTTGTTCTCCTTAAAGAAAATATATTTCAAGTGATTTGGGAGTTCTTTTAGTTCTACTAATTTCATTTGATTAGCTTCTCCGTTAATCTCTCCTTCTACCTCAAAAGTCTTAAGATATCTCTCTATTCTCGCTACCTAAAATCAACTTGCACTCCTCAATTTCCAAATCTAAAATTACAACCTCCTTATCCAAAGTCAAGGCAAGCTCAAGCTTGTCATCACTACTTTCCTGCAAGAAAAAAATCTCTAATAACAAGATCAATACAATCAATAAAGAAACAGTTTTTATACATAACAATAGTGGGAATAAAGGAAGTAATAAAAATTGAAAATTCTACAGTTTGTCCTAAAATAGTCATAGTTAATTTTCATTTTTTAACATCTATCAGAGTATTAGTGGTGACCATGAAAGGTCGTCTTAACAAAATAAAGTGTTTATCATCTCTAGGAATTTTTTTCCCCATATCAAGGACCATAATGTCCATAGGAACTATTAACACCCTAACTTGTACTAACATGACTTCTATTATCCCCTTAGGAAATCTAAGAGTTTGATCTGCCAATTCCAAGACCAACATGATGGGTTGAAGTTCTCTAAGCTCTAATTGTAAATAAATAGCATAGGGCATCAAATTAATACTAGCCCCTAAATCACACGTGCCAGTTGTTTCCTTCCCATTCCCCATAAAGATGTTAATTACAAAACTCCTAGTATCCTTTAGTTTGGGAGGTAATTTATGTTGCAAAACAACAATTGCTTCCTTCGAAACAATCACCTTTTTATTTGGTGCATACCTTTTCTTTTTAGTGTTTAACTCTTTGAAAAACTTAACATAGGCTAACATGTTTTTAATCACCTCAAGTAAGGGAAGATTGATACTTATATTAAAGAGCATGACATTTCAAAAAATTGTTTGTCATGCTTCTCACCTTTCAATTTGCTCGAGAAAGGAATTGGTGGTTTGTATAGGTTAGAGGACTTATGCAAGTTTGGTGAAGTTAAAGCTTCCAGATTCTCTTCCTCTAGTGGTGTTGCGATAGTTTTTTTTCTTCTCACCATCCTATTCTTATGATGGTGTTGTATTGACAACATTATAAACCTTGTTATTTATTACCTTACCACTTTGCAAGACTGTAATTGCTTTAGCTTGCTCTAGTTGGCTTGGAAGCTGTCCCTTTTGGTTGGCTTAAAGTTGATTGGCCAATTTCCCCATTTGGGTTTCCCTTTTCTTCAATGATGCCTCTAATGAATGAATCCTTTTATTGTTCACCTCTTGATTTTGAGTGATAAGTTAAATAAAGGCATTCAAAATATCCTCAAATGATGACTTCTTTGGGTGCTCTTGGTTCGAAGATTGACCCTAGAAATGAGGCCCCCTTTTATAGGGTTGGAATGTTAGTTGAGGGTGATTATATTGCTAATTCTTCCACAAGGAATTAGGTTGATTCCTCTAACTGGGGTTGTATATGTTGGAAAAAGTATCATTCTGATAAGTGTAAATTACATCATGCTTTAGGGCATAATTTGATATGTGTTTAGATATTAATTCAATCATTTAGTATGAGTTTAGGTTGTGTTAGTTTGTTAATGATTTATGTTTTAAGTGTTTTATGGGTTAGTGTAAGTTTGTAAGCTTAATTATTATGTTTTTGAGATGCCTTGATATGTTTGCTAGTGTTTCATTGTCAACATTGAAGAACGAAGAAGTTTCGGAGACATTCAGGCTAAAATAATGGCCCATAACCATGGCATAATATGTCACGATCATGACAACGGCACTAGAGTTATCCCATGATTGTGGCCTCATGACATAAGCATCAGATTTGCTCCATAATCATGGCTTTCATGCTAAGATCGAGACAAAAGCCTAAGAAACAGCCCACGATCATGGCTTGCATTGGGTAGATGCACAAAAAAATCAAGAATTTCAAGTTTTGAGGGATTTTTTTAAACATTTCAAACCCTAGAAAAGCCCTAGGGCTACTCAGAAAATAAGGGGATATTTAAAGAATAAGAAAAAGAGGCAGAAAGGAGCTTTTGCATCAGCCACATCGAGAAACCCTAGAGAGAAATCATCGAGAGATAGAGAAAGAGAAGAAGGAAGGGAGAAGAGAAAACAAGCTGACTCAAAGTTCTTCCCAGATCAAGAGTTTCTTGATGTCGTTGCCTCCCATCATCCATATAGATTGTATTTTTTATTTAATTTCAGCTTTATTATTGTATAGAATTGGGTTAAATCGTTGATAATAGGATCTAGAATGTTGAGGATGTTCTAAACTTACCTTCAGAATTTTACTCTTGAATTAATGAAAATTTGATTGTTTATGTGTTTACTAGAATTGTTGTGGTTTAATTCTGCGGTTGCATAATTATGTAATAAACTAAGAGGATGAATCGAATGAAAAATGATTAAATTGGACTAACGAGGGTTAGGTGATTTAATAGAACAAGAATTAAATCAGATCAGAAAATTGTGCATGAGAGATCTTATATAGGTTTTCGATAGTTTATTAGAGAACTTCAAAGCTAATTAAGGTTTTGGATAGGTTGTGAATTGAGAAATTGCGACTTCCATAATCTGATCAGGGTTTATGATTTAAGGTTAATGGTTGTAACTCGAGAGAGAGTAATCAATCCTAGGATAGTCTTGAACCAACAATCTGATAATTCATAATTAGTTAGGTTGGCATTAAGGATAGGTAAAATTCCCTTTCTCTCAATTGCTAATTTCTTTCAATTAATTCTTAGGTGTGTTACAATTGCTTTATAATTCGTATAGTCATGTTTGATTCTTAATTTGATTGATTGAATTAAGTTTTCGTATCAGTTTCGTATAATTTGAATTTCTATTATTATTTTTGCCCTTAGATTTTAGGATTAGATTAACTCCCTCCTTGTGGGATCGACACCTTTGGTACTATACCAATGAATCATTAATTTAGAGATTATCAAGGGTTAAAAATTAAAACTTACACACAATAAAACCACCGATTAAGTTTTTGGTGTCATTTTTAGGGAGGTGATTAGTTTAATTCTTTACTTTAAGACGTTTTAGTTAGTTTTTATTTTTTGTTCTTTCTTTGTATTTCTATTTCTAAATCCGTGCTCTTGCATGAACATAAGAGTCATGAGAAGTTCGAGTCATGCAGCTGAAACCTTATAATTCAATATCACTCCATTAGAATGATCAATTAAGAAAGCTCGACGTGAAGAAGATGAAGAAAGCACAAAAGCAACAATGGTTGAGGAATTTCAGCAAGATTTGGACCATAAAGCGAACCAAAGACGTGAACAAAGAACCCTATGGATTTCATGAGACCAGGGATCCATGCGGCTAACCAAGGAGTAGTTAGGCCACTAGTACAAGCAACCTCTTTTGAAATTAATCCAACCCTCTTAAACATGCTTTAACAATATGTGCAATTCTATGGACTAAGAAATGAAGATCCCAATGCACATATAGTAAATTTCCTTGAAATTCGTGATACCTTTCAATACCATCAGATGCCAGAGGATGTGGTAGGAATTAGGCTTTTCCCTTTTACCCTAAGAGATAGAGTAAAGGCTTGGCACCACTCCCTCAACCCAACCAATGTCACCACTTGGGATCAACTAGTTCGTGCCTTTTTAGGCAAGTATTTCCCCTTACCAAGACCACGAAGATTATCACGGAGATTACTAACTTCTAACAAAGTGACAGGGAATTCATCTATGAATTGTAAGAATGATACAAGGATTTGCAACAAAAATGCCTGCACTATAACTTACTTAGGGAGTTCTTATTGCAAACATTCCATAATGGAGTAAACCTACAAATAAGACGCACGATTGATGCAGCTTCAGGAGGATCACTGGTATGAAAGATAGTAGATGAAGTAGAAGAGCCGATAGAGGAGATAGCGAGTAATAGTTGCCTATGGATAAACAAGCAGAGTAGACAGACCACTACCTTCCAAGAATAAAAAGGAGTTATAGCTTTTGATCAAATGACAAAGATGCAGGAAAAAATTGACAACTTAACTCGACAGCTCAACAATATGAAGGCTTCATCCTCAGCTTCGGTAAAAGCCATGCAATTAAAGTGTGAACTTTGTGGACAGATGGACCATAATACGATGAATTGCTTTTTGTTAAAGGATAACTATTCGAAGTAAGTTAATTATATGGGAGCTCAATATGGATGAGGAGGGGTAAACAATCCCTACTCCAACACATACAAACCTAGGTGGAAGAATCACCCTAACTTCTCTTGGATGAATAATGCTGGAGGACAATTCAGACCTCAAGCATAACCAAGTTTCCAATAAGATAAACCAAGCTCAATGGAGTCGAAGTTGGATAGAATTTTAGATAAAATTGGAGGCATGGAGGATGTGCATAGGAGGTTTGAAAGCAAGTTTGAGTAAGTCACTAAGAACCACGTCTCGTCAATACACAATTTGGAGGTTCAAGTAGGTAACTAGCAGAGGCAATTTCAACTCAAAATGCAAGAATCCTTCTAAGCAATATCGAATCTAATCCAAAGGAATGGATTATGGCCATTACTTAGACCCAGGAAAAGAAAACCGAACATATGCAAGAAGAGGGAGACAATGGAGAAGGATAAGCAATTATGGAATTCCTTCTAAGTGAGCTCGTTATTAAGCCAATCAAGGAACCTCGATATGAATTTCCATATCCTATTATAGCTTGGTGGAAGTCAATTTCAAGTTAAACAATGTTGAGAACATAATGAAACATCTACAAACGAGGCTCACACTAAGGGAATCAATCGAGAAGAAGGTTAAGGAGTACATAGTGGAAGAAAACCCTAATAAAGCACAAAAGAAAGAGGACTTAGGGGATTTTTACATTCTTTGCATTATTAATTGAGTTAAAATAGATAGGGCATTCGCAGATTTGTAAGCAAGTATTAATATCATGCCCTATACCTTTAGTAAAAAATTGGGCTTAGAAGAGTTAGAACCCACTACGATGCTAGTGAAGATGATAGACAGAACAGTTCATCGATCGAAGGGGATTATTAAGGATGTGCAACTATAGATTGATATTTTTACCTTCCCTATAATTTTTTTATATTAGATATTGGAGAAGATCTGAAAACCCCTATGGTCCTTGGATGACCATTCCTGGATACTACCCACTCTATAATTGACATAGATGGGGCTGAACTAACTTTGAGGTTTGGAAAGCATCAAATAACCTTCACTGTGCTGAAGAATGACAACAATTCTACCTTACTCCTAGTTAACTTTAAAGAAACTGAACCTTGAGGACAATGGGAAAATATTGAGGATCCTGGGATTTAGAAAGAAGCAATCACGGCCGAGAAAATGGAGGACGGTGAAGCAGAAGGAAGGTGGAACGTAGGGTATGGTAGTCTCATATGCAAATGGTAAGATTAATGATTACACTACCATTGCACTATTCATCTAAACCACCATGAGCACAAGAAGAGCGTTGACCTACCGAAGTTAAAAGAAGCGTTGCATAAGAGGCAACCCATGGATTTTTAATTCCATGTTATTTCCTTTGACTTTTTAACAGTTTGAATTATGTAGTTAAGATATTTTTATTTCAAATAAGGTCAGGAAGGCATAGAACTTCGACATGACTTAGATGATCGAGAAAGTAAGCATAAAAAAAGAGGTGAAAGAGCTATGAAGAGTTAGGAAGTGATCTAAGGAATGTTTAGAAGGATAAAAGAAGAAAAAAATTAAAAATTGGTGAAAATATTGCATGTCACAATTGTGGCCTGCAGCAGGGTAAAACAGTCTGCATGATTTTCAGCTAAAATTTTTACCATTTGACCCTTCATTCACGTATATATTCATGTCATACTTGATTTTTTTCACTCACTTTCATTTTAACTTTATCTCTATAAGATTAGAACCTCCAAACACTCTCACTTCTCTCTAGCCAACTTCCAAATTCACACCTTATTCCAACTTCCATATACTTGCAATCCAATATACCACACATTAAGCAGTCAACAAAGTGTAATCAATCATTAGGATGAAATCGATTCTCAGGAAGAGGATGAAGGAACAAAACAACAGATTTTGGAGCCCCCTTCCTAATCTACATAAAGGATGAAGGTATTTGTTTCTAATCCCCTAATGTTACACAAATAGTATTCCCGAAATATTTTGATTTGATACGCTTGATAAGCTAGAATTGCGAGATAGGGAGAGAATCTAGCATAAAGAATTTAGTGGGCCAAGTTTAAACACTTCCAATATCCTGTCTGTTAGAGTAGTGCCCTAAAGGCAATCCCCTTTAGCGCATTTTGTTCATAGTCATGTACAGACTCTATGAATAAATAAAGAAAGGCATGTTTCATTTATTTGATGTTCTTTATGAATTGATAGTGATCTTTAATCAAATTAATGAAGTCCATGATATATGACATAGCATGAAGGAAATTATGATGTGATCATACTCCTGAGATTCCTATCATGTGCAATTATGTCAGTATCTAAATTTTCCTAGTCATAGGATTAATGAGACTGGACATCATTAATCCGGACAGACTAGCATATGTCATACTCCTTGATTGGATCAAGCAGTGGATCTCAGAAACTGTAAATATGAGATATTTAGAGTTGACATATGGATGCTTACTAGTGGTAGTAAGTTCATTGGATGACCTGCCATGAGATCATCACATGGATTTATGTCAGTGATAATCTCATCATAGCAATGGTGCAAGTATCCTTAGACTTGAGGTACTCAAGGATATCTTGATACTGATCCTGTATTTTGACTCCATTCCTTGTGGCCTTCCAGAGGTTACTCATAGGGTGGTGCTTGGAGTGCAGTTTGAGGTATTCAAGGTAATTGAGTAACCAATAAAGAATTCATCACTCGTGAAAATGTAAGAGATACCACAACCTCTTGTCAGGATCATTACTTTAAGTCTCTGGCCAGAGCATGACTATGTCATGAAGAGTGTCTTCATGGACATATAAAGTAATGAGTCCTAAGACAGGAACTGATTACACTTGGGCTAGACTTAGTCTAGTAAGAGTTGACATATTAACCATACTCATAACCAAGTGGGATATAGGATGATGAAAGGACGAATTGCACAGTAATTGTCTATGGAAGGGTTCGTGATCTGGTTCGTGATGAATTCATCAAACCAATTACTTTCCGGTCAATTGGGGGTCATGATGTGTTGCTAGATACCGCTCATGACTTGCTCAGATTAATTGTTAATCTAAGTGGCCAACATAACCGGGAACCTAAAGGGTCACACGCATAAGAGTGTTTCAGAGAATCCGTAAAATAGTATTGGACAGAGTTCCAATTATGAAGAGCATTAGGATTAAATGGATCCCAATGGGATTGGGACATGTCCCGATGAGATCGCGACATCAATATTGCTAAGAAAGGTTTCCGGAGCTGTTTCAGCATCGGAGCCCGGTAGGCCGGTAGGACCGACCCCAGTGTGACTGGACCGCTTTAGCAATTATTTACATATATATATATATGATTAATTAATTAAATAATTAATTAATTAATATATATATATATGTAGGCACGTGGAAGCATGGAGGAGGAAGCTTTATCTTTACTTTATATATATATATATATATAAAGTAATACGTGGATAAGCTTCCACCATAAGCTTTGATATGTGTTTTTAAAGGTTAAAAAGACATATAAAAGTGAATGGAGAGTGTGATGGTCGTAGGTTTTGGCAAAAAGGAGAAGATGAAAGCTTAATGGTTAAGCTTGCTTTAAAAGGTGATTTCTTCTTCTTCATCAAGCCATCATCGATTCTCTCTTCTTCCAAGCAAGGATTCAACGTTATTCTCAAGCTCTCCAGGACAGAGGTAGGGTCTAGCAGCTCTTATTCTGTTCTAGCTATTCCCGGGTCAAAAGGGTTTGACTCGGTTAGGTTTTCTAATCTCTGCGTGGATACCTTTAGAGATAGTCTCTATTGGCTATTCAGGTTTGAGTTTTCATACCGACACCGGGATCCTGGGTTTTCGGGAGGTCCCAGGACCAAAAATTTTTGTTTCCGCTGCTGGAACATATGATGTTCCTCCCGGGATTTTCCTACAGTGGTATCAGAGCGTCTGGTGTCGTGTATGAAGCTTTAACTGAAGCTAGATCATAAACCCTAATTGCTTGTGATGTTGTAGCATGTTTTCTGTTCAATTTTCGAATTGCTATAGAGATAGGGTTTTCGAAATTTTTCTGCCCAGGAATGTTCATAACATGTTAGAGAATATGTCTATGAATTTTCAGAATTTATCGATTTGATTTGATATAGTTTTGCTAATTAATTCCCTAAGGTTACAGATGCTGTTTTGTGAAACGATTCTGGAACAGGCAGTAGGATAAAATCGAGAATAAATTCTAGAAAAATCGTTTTCTGGATTTTCCTTCACCTACATGTCTCTAAGATGTTGGTGAATGTCTGTGATCATGGAAATTGGATTTCAAGGTGATTGGATATTTATTCACGAATTTATTCTATACTGTTGGGAATTGCTGTGCTGATGAACACAGATTTTGAATCGGTTTTATTATTTTGGTTGACTGAGTTTTTGATGGCCTAAAATCCTGAACAAATTCAGGTAGCATGTTCTGAACATGTGATAACCTATATAATTTTCTCATGATTTATTGAAATTTTTTCATTGATCATTTCAAGCAATGTACAGAACTGGACAGTTTTGGTGAAAATTGTTGGGACTGTTTTGCTTTGCTTGATTGAGGTTGCTTTTTAAATTCCAATGCCTTGCAGCATTTTTAATGTGATTAAAAATGTGTTATCTTGATGTGGTATGATTTCCAAAGTGAATTGCTTGAAGTTGCTTTTCCAAGAATTTTTGAATGCCGAATTATTCACATTTGTGTCTCATTAGTATATTTCATTTTCTTGCTTGTTTTGGCCGTCACATTTTTGTGACAAGTGCCGGAGTAGTTTTGAGAGTGTATACACTAGCTTGAGATGCTTAGGGTGAGAATTTGGGTGTTCCTAAATTATTTGGATATTTATGAGTTATGACTCATTTCAAGCTTTTCATATAGTTTGACTATTTAAGGCATTCATGAATCAATGAAGTGTTCATTGATACATCAATTTACAGATATTACCTTAGGTATGATGGTATTGAGAATTGGAATTGTATTGATTGAGAAATTAGCCGATTAGAGATTTTAGCAAAATTCCCTGAATAAGTCGACTTGTATATGAAATAAGTCGACTTGTTCAAGGTTTTTGGATAAGTCGACTTGTTCAAGATTTCTGTATAAGTCGACTTGTAGCTTCTTGTAAGTCGACTTATACATGGGCAGGTGAAATAAGTCGACTTGTGTCAAACAAGTCAACTTGTGTGTGGGCAGATGCAATAAGTCGACTTGCGTTTGATGAAAGTCGACTTGTGGCATGCTTAGGTTGGATGATGGATGATTATAAGGATTGATTCAATGGGATTGATGAAACCTAAATCATACCATATAGTCCTGGTGACTATGATCCTTCAGCTTGGAGTCTAGAGTTTCCAAATCCCTCCTCGGTATATGAAAACTAACGCCTTCCATTAATATGGTAAGAACCAGAGTTCTTATAGGGTTGGGTTGTTGAGCAAACTCAAGCTCACTCTATACGGATATGTTCGAACCATGAAAATATGATTTTCGGATTAATGGGTTTGTTTTCACTAGAAGCGTTGATTTATTGAGCAAACTCAAGGTCAACGTGGACAGAGGCGAAATTGGGTAGCATACATCGGATGTATGTGCATCAAAGAGTTGATACCCAATGTAAGTGCATACATCAACAAGTTGATAGCACTGATTGATAGTTGTGTCTAAGATGTAATTGGTATATCTGATACCTCCCGAGACATAAGGTGGCTTGTTGGACAAATCCAAGGTCATTCTCAATGTCGGTTATCGATGATGCAATTGGTATGACCGATACCTACCGATTGACCTAACTTATGGCTTGTTGGACAAATCCAAGGTCATTCTTAGTAATATCGGATATCAACCCACTAGGACATAATGTCATTTTGTTTCTTTGGATTCGTAATGAGGGTTATGGATTCTATGAAACTAGTGGGAGCGCTTTTTGCATATCATTCAAGTCCTTATGATTATGCAGCTATTCCTATTCTAACATTCTTCCTCTCTATTCGTGTAGGTTGTTTGAAAATGTCGTCAAGTGTGAACCTTCGCTCACTAATGGAGTCAAACAAGCTAACTGGACCGAACTTTCTTGATTGGTTAAGGAACCTGAGAATCGTTCTCAGATCTGAAGGTCTGGGATATATCCTAGATTTTCCGCTTCCAGATGCACCTGCTGTCGATGCTTCTGATGATGATCAGAAGGCATATAGTAAGCATCTTAAGGACTGTGACATGGCGACTTGCATTATGCTTGCGTCGATGTCACCGAGCTCTGATAAAGACGAGTCCATGGATGCTCACACAATAGTTTTTCATCTTAGGGAGCTGTTTGACGAGCAAGCCCGGTCCGAAAGGTTCGAGACCTCAAGGCTTCTCTTCACCACCAAGATGGCTCCAGGGACATCTGGCATGCTGTGCAGTACGCCCTGAAGATGAATGGCTATATCGAGAGATTGGCCGTCTTAGGTTTTGCAATGGATCATGAATTAAGTATAGACTTAATTCTGGTTGGATTGTCCGGCGGTTATGCACGATTCAGTGCTAAACTATCGGATGAACCAAATATCCACTACAATACCTGAGCTGATCAATCTGTTCAAGACAGCTGAGCAGACTATCAAGAATGATAGTAAGCAAGTGCTGGTAGTAGCTTCTTCTTCTTCAGGTTCAAAGAAGAAAAAGAACCCAAAGAAGAAGAAGGCTAAGAAACCAAAGGGAAGCGCCATCAAGAAGAAGACCAAAGAAGCGCCCAAAAGGAACTTGCTTCCATCGGTAAAGATGGCCATTGAGGCGCAATTGCAAAATCTATTCGAGTCATTGAAGCGTAAGAAGGCATCGATGCCTCGACTACTTCAGGTTTGTATGTCATTGAAGTTAATCATTCATCGATCACAACATCTGTGTATTTGATACTAGTTGTGGCTCACATATGTAATGATATGCGGGGCCTCGGGACGATGAGGCAACTCATGAAGGGAGAAGTAGACCTACGTGTTGGAAATGGAGCAAGAGTTCTTTGCATTAGCCGTAGGAACCTATGTTTTGTCTCTCCCTCTTGGGCTTGTACTTGAATTGGATGATTGTTATTTTGTACCCGTTTGACAAAGAATATATTATCATTTCTTGTCGAATAAATTTGGATTCCATATGAATTTTAGTAGCAATGGTTGTTCTATTAATTCTAATGGAATGCTTTATGGAACTGGTACATTGTGCAATGGTATATACATATTAGATATGTCTAATCCAATTTTAAATGTCAATGACACCAAACGGCATAAAAAGGATAATCTAAAGTCAACTTACTTATGGCATTGTCGACTTGGCCATATAAATGAGACACGCATCGCTAAACTCCACAAGAGTGATAGTTTAGGGTCATTTGATTATGAATCATATGACACATGCGAATCTTGTTTATTAGGCAAGATGACTAAGTTACCCTTCAAGGGAAAGGGTGAACGAGCGATTGGAGTATTAGACCTAATACATTCAGATGTATGCGGTCCGATGTCCATCCATGCCAGAAGTGGTTGTCGTTACTTCATTACCTTTATCGATGATTATTCTCGATATGGGTACTTGTATCTGATGAGATACAAATCTGAAGCGTTTGAAAAGTTCAAACAATTCAGATATGAAGTAGAAAACCAGCTTGGTAAAAGTATCAAGGCATTACGATCCGATCGTGGTGGAGAATACTTAGACCAACAGTTTCAGGATTATCTCAGAGATAATGGGATATTATCTCAGTGGACTCCTCCTTACACGCCGCAGCACAATGGTGTGGCTGAAAGGAGAAATCGAACCTTGTTGGACATGGTACGATCAATGATGGGTTTCGCAAAGTTACCAAAATCGTTTTGGGGGTATGCGCTAGAGACAAGCTGTTTACTTGTTAAACAGAGTTCCCTCTAAGGCGCTTGATGTTACTCCATATGAGATGTGGACTAACGAAAACCTTATCTTTCTCATCCGAAAGTATGGGGTTGTCCTGCCACGTGAAGCGGAATCAATCGATAAGCTTGGCGAAATCGACAAGTGTTTGTTTGTAGGATATCCTAAAGAGACCAAAGGATATCAATTCTACCTCACGAGGAACAAAGGTGTTTGTTTCAAGGCATCTGTCTTTCTAGAGAAAGAGTTTCTTCTGAAGAAGGCGATGGGAGCAAAGTTGAACTTGAAGAAGTTCAAGATGCTCAAACAAGCTGAATCAATCGCTGAACTCAAAGCGTCACTCATTCGGATGAAGTAACATTCAACCTTCCGTGACACACAAAGTTCGTAAGTCAAGTAGGATGCGACTTGTTCCCGAGAGATATGGATTTCGTAAGTGAGCAGAATGACGATTACTCATAGAAAATGATGAGCCTGCTACCTATGAAGAGGTTACGAAAAGTTCGAGTCGAAAAATGGCTTTGTGCCATGAAAGCGAAATGGATTCCATGTACATAAACCAAGTATGGACTTTGGTTGATGCACTGAAGGATAAAACCTATAGGGTGCAAATGGGTTTTCAAGAAGAAAACCGACATAGATGGTAATGTGATTACCACAAAGCAAGGCTCGTGGCAAAGGATTTCGTCAAAGACAAGGAGTTGACTATGACGAGACCTTGACCGTAGCAATGCTTAAATCCATTCGGATACTCCTAGCCATTGCCGCTCATTATGATTATGAGATATGGCAAATGGATGTGAAGACAGCTTTCCTTAACGGAAATCTGGCCGAGGATGTGTACATGACACAACCAGAGGGCTTCACTTCCAGTGATGGCGAAAAGGTATGCAAGCTTCAGAAATCCATCTATGGATTGAAGCAAGCATCCAGGAGTTGGAACATCCGTTTTGATGAGTCAATCAAAGAGTTTGGTTTCTCACAAAATCCGGATGAACACTGTGTGTACAAGAAGGCTAATGGGAATGCAATCGTTTTCCTTGTGCTATATGTGGATGACATATTATTACTCGGAAACGATGTCTCATTGATGCAATCAGTTAAAATTTGGTTGTCCAAACAATTTGCGATGAAGGACCTTGGTGAAGCAACTTATATCCTTGGGATAAAGATCTATAGAGATAGATCAAAGAGGTTGCTTGGTCTTTCACAATCATCGTACATAGACAAGATGCTAAAGAGGTTTAGCATGGAGCAATCCAAGAGAGGGTTTCTTCCCATTACTCATGGGATAACTCTCTCGAAATCTATGTGTCCTAAGACACAAGATGAGAGGATTCGCATGGATCAGATCCCGTATGCATCTGCGATAGGATCGATCATGTATGCTATGTTATGTACGAGGCCCGATGTATCGTATGCTCACGAGTGTCACGGCGGATACCAATCGGATCTGGTGAGGGTCCTTTGGGTGGTTGTCGAGAATATCCTCAAGTACTGCGAAGGACTAAGGATATTTTCTTGATATATGGAGATGGAAATCTCCAGTGGCGAACATCGGATGCAGTTTTCAATCGACAAGGATGACTCAGATCCCAACAAAGTTATGTTTTTACGCTAAGCGGCGGAGCGGTCGATTGGAAGAGTTCCAAACAAGAGACGATGCGATTCTACGGCCGAAAAGAGTACATTCTTTGCATCGAGGCGGCAAAGGAAGTCGTTTGGATCAAGAAGTTCATTTCGAACTTGGTGTGGTTCTAGCCGTGATGGACCCATACGGTTGTATTGTGACAACAATGGGGCCATTGCTCGACAAAAGAACAAGGTCTCACCAACGATCTAAACACGCACTCATGCAGATATCATCGATTCGAGAGATCATTGCTAGAGGTGATGTCGCGATCGAGAGGATTCCACAGAGCGAACATTCTCGATCCGTTGACGAAGCCATTGTCACGGAAGAATTTTGATTCTCATGTACTCGCTTTTGGTATTAGATACCAAGGCGATTGGCTTTAGGTCAAGTGGGAGATTTGTTAGAGTAGTGCCTAAAGGCAATCCCTTTAGCGCATTTTGTTCATAGTCATGTATGAGACTCTATGAATAAATAAAGAAAGGCATGTTTCATTTATTTGATGTTCTTTATGAATTGATAGTGATCTTTAATCAAATTAATGAAGTCCATGATATATGACATAGCATGAAGGAAATTATGATGTGATCATACTCTAAGATTCCTATCATGTGCAATTATGTCGATATCTAAATTTTCCTAGTCATAGGATTAATGAGGCTGGACATCATTAATCCGGACGGATTAACATATGTCATACTCCTTGATTGGATCAGCGGTGGATCTCGAAGCGTAAATATGAGATATTTAGAGTTGAAATATGGATGCTTACTAGTGGTAGTAAGTTCATTGGATGACTGCCATGAGATCATCACATGGATTTATGTCGTTGATAATCTCATCATAGCAATGGTGCAAGTATCCTTAGACTTGAGGTACTCAAGGATATCTTGAATCTTGATCTGCATACTGACTCCATTCCTTGTGGCCTTCGGAGGTTACTCATAGGGTGGTGCTTGGAGTGCAGTTTGAGGTATTCGAAGGTAATTGAGTAACCATAAAAGTTCATCACTTACGTGAAAGCAGAAGAGATACCACAACCTCTTGTCGGGATCATTACTTTAAGTCTCGGCGAGCATGACTATGTCATGAAGAGTGTCTTCATGGACATATAAAGTAATGAGTCCTAAGGCAGAACTGATTACACTTGGGCTAGACTTAGTCTAGTAAGAGTTGACATATTAACCATACTCATAACCAAGTGGGATATAGGATGATGAAAGGACGAATTGCGATGGAATTGTACATGGAAGGGTTCGTGATCGGTTCGTGATGAATTCATCAAACCAATTACTTTCCGGTCAATTGGGGTCATGATGTGTTGCTAGATACCGCTCATGACTTGCTCAGATTAATTGTTAATCTAAGTGGCCAACATAAGGGAACCTAAAGGGTCACACGCATAAGAGTGTTTCGAGAATCAGTAAAATAGTATTGAGCGAGTTCCAATTATGGAGAGCATTAGGATTAAATGGATCCCAATGGGATTGGGATATGTCGATGAGATCGCGACATCAATATTGCTAAGAAAGGTCTCCGAGTTGTTTGACATCGGGCCGATGGGCAGTGGGGACCGACCTCGATGTGTTGGACCGCTTTAGCAATTATTTACATATATATATATGATTAATTAATTAAATAATTAATTAATTAATATATATATATATGTAGGCACGTGGAAGCATGGAGGAGGAAGCTTTATCTTTACTTTATATATATATATATATATAAAGTAATACGTGGATAAGCTTCCACCATAAGCTTTGATATGTGTTTTTAAAGGTTAAAAAGACATATAAAAGTGAATGGAGAGTGTGATGGTCGTAGGTTTTGGCAAAAAGGAGAAGATGAAAGCTTAATGGTTAAGCTTGCTTTAAAAGATGATTTCTTCTTCTTCATCAAGCCATCATCGATTCTCTCTTCTTCCAAGCAAGGATTCAACGTTATTCTCAAGCTCTCCGGATGTAGGTAGGGTCTAGCAGCTCTTATTCTGTTCTAGCTATTCTCGGGTCAAAAGGGTTTGATTCGGTTAGGTTTTCTAATCTCTGCGTGGATACCTTTAGAGATAGTCTCTATTGGCTATTCAGGTTTGAGTTTTCATACCGACAGGGATCACAGGTTTTCGGAAGGTCCGAGATCAAAATTTTGTTTCATTGCTGGAACATATGATGTTCCTCCCGGGATTTTCCTACACTGTCTACCAGGAGCTCACTTTCGAATTATTCACTTCCCTTTATCTCAAACCTAGTAATCCAAAGGAAATGTGGTTTAGGTTGTAGGGATAAGCTTATGAGATAAACATTAAAATTATGTGTGATATTTTCGGGTTTCCCTAATCTTTCATTATCGATCAACATAATGATTTTTGTGCTTCTCACTATTGGAATGAGCTCACTGGGTTAGAGCGATTCAACACTAAGAATGCACACAACAATATTATACGAACCCATGAGCACTTGTTATTGCATAAATTTACGTGTAAAATGATTTTTGACAAATCAGAAACCAACAAGTGCTCAACAAAGGAACTTTTCTTGTTGCGGTGCATAGATTACAACATCCCTATGTGCATCTCCACACATATGCTCAATGCTATTGTTGTGACTCTACTCAAATGAAGCAATGATTTGGGTATGGAATACTTGGTTTTTGCCATTGCTAAGTACTATAGCTTGGATGGTAGTGACCTAACCATCTACCTCCCTGATTTTCTAAATCATCATCATTTATGGGGTATTGAAATTCCAAAGTCCTATAACATAGAACTCCAGGACATTAGCCAAAAGACTTATATGAAGATAAGGACTAGCCAGGCGAGTTCTAGCATAACGCCGCCTTAGCAAATAGAAAAGGACTTGACTAGTGAGGAGTTCGAAGAGGAAGAAGACACAGAAGAGCCTGGTTGGAAGAAAATGCTTGATATAATCTCCACTAACACCAAGGTAATTATAGATACACTTATAAAATACTCTAGAAGGATGAAGGAGATGGCTCGAACACAACGGTATCAGAACTGCGATATACGTCATATTCATTGATACTTTGAGGTTTAATGTATCCAACTGCCATGAATTGAAATCGATTTAATTTTGAACATAATATATTAGGTTGTGAGAAGTCATTAGCTCATGAAATTAGTAATCTGGGTTCTTTGGCTAAATATGCAAATTAATTAGGATTTAGTGTTATTTTATCACCCTTTAAGTTGTCACAGTCATTCATAATTTTAGGTCATTTGACTAAATAGCTTTGCTAGTATTTTTTCATCAAAACGAGTAGCGAAAGCAATAAGTTACTTATTAAATTAAAAAAAGTTTACTAATTTTAAATAGACAACTATTCCACTAGCTTTCGACTTATTAATAGATCTTGTAGCCACTTGAGAACGTGATGTAGCTGAGTAATCAGATCGACACGTATCACAAATGTGTGCCTTCGTGATAAAAGACTATAATGACGTTCTAACCAAGCAGCTTAATAAAAACATGACTTAGTCGGCATTCATCACCAATGTGTAAAAGACTAGGTCCATGTCCATAAAAAATAAACTAAAAAAATGTGTTTTCTAATAAAAACCTACCAAACTTGTAAATAGCTTAACTTTTCATGAAAACACACTTAGGAATAATTACAGAGTTTGAATGTCCAAATAATTATTAATGTGTGTGTACAATTGAAAACAGTAAATAACTTCACATTTGGGTCTTGATTAATATGTATGTTTAGTCCAAAGCTCTTAGACGTAAATTTTGCATATTAATGATTTGGAATAACTTGAATGTCTGTGTTTAAAGTTATATTTATTTCATGAAGTTGAAGCCAATGTCTGATTATTGCATTGTATGCTTGTGATTTTTGTATGTTTTTTTTTTGTTTGCTTGAGGACAAACAAACTTTTAAGTATGGGATTTTGATAAGTGTAAATTGCATCCTATTTTAGGGCATAATTTGATATGTGTTTAGCTGTTAATTCAATCATTTAGTATGTGTTTAGGTTAGAATTGTGTTAGTTTATTAACTATTTATGTTTTAAGTGTTTTATGGATTAGTACAAGTCTTTGAGCTTAATTATTATGTTTATGAGGTACCTTGATGTGTTTGCTAGTATTTTAAGGTCAACATCGAAGAACGGAGAAGTTTCAGAGGCATTCAGGCTGAAACAATAGCCCACAATCGTGGCATAATAGGCCACGATTGAGAAAAAAGTACTATAGTTGGCCCATGATCGTGGCCTACATGCCACGATCATGACATAAGCAACAGATTTGGGCTATGACAAAAGCCTTGGAAATGGCCCACGATCGTGGATTGCATTAGGTAGATGTGTAGACACTCAAGAACGTGAAGTTTCAAGGGATTTTTTAGACCTTTCAGATCCTAAAAAAACCCTAGGGCTACTAAGAACACAAGGGGATTTTTAAAAAATAAGAAAAAAGAGGCAGAAAGGAGCCTTTGTATTAGCCACCTTAAGAAAGCCTAAAGAGAAATCATCAAGAGATAGAGAAAGAGAAGAAGGAAGAAAAAATAGGAGAAAAAGCTTACTTGAAGTACTTCCTGAATTAGGAGTTTCCTAACTTCACTGCCTCCTATCATTCATTTAGATTATATTTCCTATTTAATTTCAATTTTATTATTGCGTAAAATTGGATTGAATAGTTGATGATAGGATCTAGAATGTTGAGGATTGTTGGACCCCATTTCCGGAGCCCAACATCGGACATGAAAGCGCGGTGCTTGAAGCATGAGGGGAGGCCTTGGAATCGAAACATATAAACTAATAGAAGAAATGACTCCCTCGAAAGTACAAGGGGGCGTCGTTGCGGCGTGTGATGTCTCGCCGCGGCGAACCCTCTCAGCTAGCTACGTCGCGGCGAGCAATTAAGCCCTCGCTGCAGCGAGCAAAAGGGTTCTCACCGCGGCGAGCGAAGCAGCACTCGCCGTGGTGAACCCATCATACAGCCTCGCCGCGGGGAGCATGCAGCCTCGTCGCGGCGAACGCCTCCTTCGGCCCACAGTGAACAAACCTGACTTTCTCTCATTTTATTAAATCAACCCATCCCAAAACTTAACAATCATACACTCAAGCAACTTCTAAATGATTCAATGCAAAAGATAAACATCATATCTCATTAATATCCAAAAGATGAGTTTTACAAAGCTTTAATAACATTTCGAACCAAATTACAATCTTTGAGTTCAAGAGCCAAAAATACAAAATACACTTGAACCAATAAAACTTCAAATGTAACTAAAGCCTTGACTTCCAAAAGTACAACTTGAAAAAAATACATAAATATGACAAATTGGAGTGATGCCATAACTCTTGACTTACTCGGTCTCTTGCTCATCACCTGAATGGGGAGGATAAAGGGGGTGAGCTATAAAGCTCGTGGGAACATATTTACAATACAGAAATAAGCAAAACTAGTCAAAAGATAACTCATTGTCGTGGTACACTTTGAAATCATAGTAATTGAGCATGTGAGAGTCATCAACTCGAGATGCTTGATTTTATAACCATTCATAAGTAGAATTCAAAACATGTATGCATGAAACATGCTAACAAATCATAAACACATAAGCATAGCATAACGGTTTGGGTTAGTCCGGGTTCATGACTCACTACACATTCCCATCAAGATGGTCCTGTGTAGTCGTAGTTTCTTGAGGGAGTCCTTGTGGGGAGCTTCGTGCCACTAGCAGGCAGGCAGGAAAAGCCTTTTCATGGGTCAACGTGCACGTGACGGTTCTTGAGGGACTATCACAAACCCACATAATATGCATGGTTCAAAATTGTAGCGCCCCCTCACTATAGGGTACACATCGGGACGCCCGGAGGTCGCTCCGACACGTATCCCACGATAAAGGTGCACCACCAGAACATTCCTACTAATAATCCACATGGCATCGCAATAATTAAAATCATAATATCAGAAATCAGTAAATTTTAAAATCCAAAATGATCATGATACAGTCATCCAATAGCAGAATAGACAAGTCTATCAGTCCCCTAAACAAAACCAAAAAGGAAACTGATACAAGCATCTATCCTAAGTCATCCTAAAAAATCCAACCCAGCTGACCGACCTGTGTGCCATCGCTTCTTTTGCCAGCACGCTCGCACGGCATGAAAAGACTATCTCCGGAGCTAGGGATCTACTCTATCAGTCCTGAAAAAAAATAGGTTGCAATTTTGGGTGAGTTTGCGAACTCAGTGAGAAACCATCATCGATGGTTCACTCAAATCATGCATTACGCAAATTACGTACAGCACAGCACAGTAATATTCAATTAACAGTATTATATAACAATTTACAGTAGTCTATAACAGTTCCAGTATCAAATAGTAATTTACAATATCATATCACAATTCACAGTATTATGCAACGGTTCACAGTAGCATGTAACAATTTGCAATCTCTCATGTCATCACATAATTCAGTAAGTGTCGCAGTTCAATCAATCATGTGTATACAATGCATATGAGACTCTATTCCAGATTATTGATGTTGTGCCCAAGTGCTCATCAAGATTGATGAGGGACGCGTCGAGGATTTCTCCCTCGGGCTCGAGACCGGTCAATCTGATGTTCGAGCTCGAGGCTCTTTTCAGTGATAATAGCACTTGGGTCACATATCCATTATCTGATCATGCATTTATGCATGCAATGCAGTGTTCAGCAATTCAGTGTATGGCTATAAAAGCCCAGTATTGCATTTCTCAGTAACATACAGTAGTCTAGTCCAATACAGTAGTCCAATCCAGTACAGTAGAAGCATGTCATTCGATCATGTACATTTCAGACATTTCAGAAATCATGCAAATTTCACATTGGCAAGTAATTTCACATTGACCATTTAGACAGTCAGGAATTTGAGAAACCAACTAGGTTACTCACCTGTAACTTCCGAGCTACTGCCTGGAAGTTCTAGCAATGTCCGTGAAATGACGATCCAACGGCGCCTCTATAACAGTAAAAATACAGTCCCATTACTAGATGCTCAATTAAAACGATTCAGTAATGCATATGTCTCAGTGGAATTATGTATAATGCATGCTCACGATTTTTGACGCTAAAACCCAATTTTGAACTCTTATGTCCCGTTCTAACTCGCAGTTCAATTGATCGACAATAATTGATCCAATCCTATAATTCAGTTCAATTTTCTCAATTCGTACTTCCTATAATAGTTCCCTATTCACTGGATCAAAACCTCCATTGAAAACCTCAATTAAAACTCCAATTGTCTCAATTCAATACTTAGGTCACACTATGAACCATAATTGACCTTAATCTCGATAAATCAATACCACTTAAATTAAATTCTAACTCCCATAATTATCCTCAATTGTGGACCTCTTTCTTTAGTTCGTAATGAATCAAGAATCACCTCAATCGGAGGTCTATACCATAAATTATACCCAATAAACTAAAATCAATCCAATCAGAAAAATCCCTTCGCCGCGACCTACAGCCCTCGTCGCGACGTACAGAGGATCGCTCTTCGAGGCGTGAATGACGCTCGCCACGGCGTGCGTCCTTTTTGCGCTCGTCGCGACGTAAGCCAGAAGGCTCGTCGCGACGTGCATCCAGGCGCTCGCCGCGGCGTCCCGCTGCGCTCGTCATGGCGAGCACTTAATTTTCTCGCCGCGGCGAGGCACGCCAGACGTCGCGACGTGCGACTGCGCCACCTTCTTCTTCGATCGATTTCCGCCATTAATGCTATCTAAAACCTCCATTAAACATCCTAACTACTCAATCTACCACAATAAATGCCATAAATGTTCAAACAACCAGTAATAACAACATTAATTCCATTAAAACTTACCAATCGAAGATCAATCCACAAATTTCTAAAAAATCACCGTAACCCTAAAACTTTCTCAAATCAAGGATTAATCCACTCTCCAGGCTTCTCAACCTTCAACAATCACAATAACAAGTTAGCCTAGCACAATGAGAAGAAAACCATAGAGAAAGATCGAAGAATCCTCACCGATGGGAGGAATCGAAAATCGCCGAGGAGGAGAAAGAGAAGAAATGCTTTTGCTTTAGGATGAAAAATCCCCAATTTCTAACCTAAGCTATTTATAGACATAGGTCTCCAATTCAGTTCAAATTTCAGTCTCTAAATTTCAATGACTCCATATTTTTATTTCCTAACAGTATAACTCTAAGTTTTCCATTGCCATTGGACAATTCTTTCAGTACTATACAGTCAATCAGTCTGTCACTCCAAAATTTCCGGTCCGGGCATTTTCCTCCGAATTTCCCGAAAATTTCCTATAAGCCACTATCAATAGCCAATCACTCTTAGACTATTCTAGATCAGTCATTCGAGTCCACTTACTCCTAATTTCTCTACCAATCATAATCCAGTCAGTTCAATCAGTTTCCAGTTCACAGTCCAACCAATTCATAATCACAATTAAAATGCCGAAAAATCATGAATGCATGTACTTATGAATAAATGCATATGCAAGAAACCAGTTCCTCTATAATTAGAGGCCAGTAGCATGCTCAATCAGTGAATGCAATGAAACCTATCAGTCTAACCCAATATTACCATAATACCCTTGCTAACAGTAACGGGATGTTACAAAAATCTTGTAAACTTATTGCCAAACTAGCACTTGCTTGTAAACTTGCTTTTCATGAACTTGATATCCTTGTATAAATCATTTCGAAGAACATGATTTCATGTGCATGTATTCTTTGTAAAGAGAAACTCTTTTTGAAGCCTTTTTCATCAATCATGAATGCAAATCATATAGCAAACATATAATCATTTGACAATAGCAAATAAGGAAAAATTGATGATGCAATTTAAATCATTAAATCTTTCTTGATTTGAACAAAACAATGAGTAACTTATTTATTCTATTATAAACGTGTACCCACCTTGAGTTCCTTACTTATAACTTGCTTAGGAATGTCTTTCCTCTTTTTCCTCTTGATCCTCTTTCCTCACTTGATTTCCTTAACCAAATAACCAAAATTCCAATCAATTTGGTGTAGAAATCGGAAAGTCAAACTTTAACAATTTGAAGTAAAGCTCATGCTGAAACAAGAATTTTATTCTTAACTTCCATAAAAAATTTCATATCTTTAGAGACTGATTCAGAACTTAATTCCTTCACAAAACCTGTAGCTCTTTGTCTCTAGTTTACAACGACTCAAAAATCACCTTATTTGGACATCTGCATCAAAAGTTATGCCCAAATTATCAAAATACCTCTGTGTAGAAAAACTGGAGCTCGCTGCGGCGAAGGCTGCGTTCGCCGCAGCGTGCATGCGTGCGTGCACTGCGGCGTGCGCCCTCATGTACACCGCAACATACACACCTTCACACGCCGCAGCGTGCTCATGAACACGTCACGATGTGCGGGCCCAGAAACACTCCCGAAACTTGATTTTCTAACAAATTTCAACCACAATCCTCCCATTTTGTAAACATAACACATCTAAATCTTGGTTCATGTCTTAGACTTCAATTCTAAACTCATAACAACCTTAAAACCATCACAAACACAATAAGATCATCAACCCAAAGAAATTTTACCAACTTTTCCGAAAACCTCTAAACAATCAGTTCTAACTCATGCCAAACTAATCTTGGGTTTCATCCATCCCAAACAAGAATAAAAGAGCTTGAACTTACCAGAAATTATTTCAATCCTTTCGAAATCCTCTATAATAGCAAAACCCTATTTCTCTTCTTCTTCCTCAAGCCACTAACGACACTCTCCTCTCCTTTTCTCACTTTCCCTTTCTTTTTCTTTCTAACTCTTTTTCCTTAAGCCTAAATGGAAGCACAAGGACTATAATGCCCCTCCTTGTTATGCCTTAACCTTTCCAATTTAAGTGATCTTCCAATTATGCCCTCATATATTTTTACTTTTTCATCAACTCCTACACCAAACTAACCTCAAATAAATCTTAATTTCCCACTAACACTTCTAATTAAATCAAACTATGCAATAAATCATACAATCAACATAATTCATACTTAATAACGTCAATAAAGAAAATTTAGGGCCCAAAAAGGATGATCTAAACTCACCTTCAGTGTTTTAATATTGAATTAATGAAAATTTTGATTGTTTATGTGTTTTTTAGATTTCTTATGGTTTAATTCTATGATTGCATAATTCAAAAATAAATTGAGTGTGTGAATCGAATGAAAAATCATGGGATTGATACCTTTGGTACTACACTAATGAACCATGGGCTTGCAGATTATCGAGGGTTAATAATTAAAACTTACACACAATGAAACCACTGATCACATTCCTCCGCTTGTGATGAAAGTCACTAAGGGCATTCACTTTCTCTTGCCCTTTTTGGTATAGATCAAAGCATGACGAGCATATATTAGCAACATGCCCCATTACGCCACATACAACACACAAATCTTGGTTTGGCATAGGTGTGCCCCCTCCAGCATTCAACATTTTCACCTACTTGGTCAGCTCGGCTATTTGCATAACCATATCAAGATTGGAACTTAATTTATGAACTCCTTGGTAGCTTTCCCTAACACTCTTCTATTGAGAATTTGTACCCAACATCTCAAATTATTGATAGGTCTCCTCAGCTATCTTTTCTCCCATAACTCCTCTAGCTATATTATCCACTATATTCTGTCTATGCTATGTGAGCCCATCATTGAGAAGTTGTTGCCGAAAATAATGGTGAGGGAACGAGAATAATAAGGATTTGAAGTGATCCTACGCCTTGTGGAATGGTTGTGTTGGACCTCGTTTCCGGAGCCCAACATACGGAGTCACAAAACGTGAACAAACTCATTCTTTTATTTTAGAACAGATTTTGGGAAACTTCCAACTGGAATTTCAGTTTGACTCCTCAGAATATTTGTTTCCCATTGTCTTAAGTTTCTAAATACACCAAAATCATTCCATTTGGTTTAGAAATTTGGAAGTTATGGCCCAAACACTTTTGGACTGTTATTCAACTAAAACAGTACACTATACCCAACTTTACTCCAGAACTTGAAAGTCTTCGAGACCAAATTAAAATTTCATTCCTTCAAATAATTTGTGTTTCTATGTCTCTAATTTATTTATAGACAATAATCATCACATTTGGAGCTCTACAGATCAAGATATCACCAAAATATTAAAGCATGTTCAGTAAAAATATCCAACTCATACTGTTCCAACTGATCCCCTCACTTTGCAATCAATCTTTTTCAAATTGATACTAAAATGTATAAATTTTTGTGGCGAGATAGAATAATGTTTTAGAAATCCAATTCTTCAAAAATTAGGGAATTTGGAGGTCGGACGAAAAAGTTATGGTCAAAAGAGTGAGAGGTGTTCAGGTCTGGAGGAGAGCTGCGGAGTCGTGATCGCGACTTCCGCGTGTCAGCGCAATGTCGTGACTTTCGCGAAATTTCGGTAAAGTCGCGATCACGACTTTCCTCTTCTCTCCTTTCTTCCTCCGACCTATTTTGGTAAAAAGGGCATACCTTTCACTATAAAGATTGGATTAAGGTCATTTAAAGAACGTTTTGAAGAGGACTTCTAGACATACAACTTTCATGAAAACTTAGAAAACAATTTTTGCCTCTATAAGGGTCAAATCAATGTAGTTGTCCAGAAAGTCCATCCTAAACAGCATCACAAACTTCTAATGATCATATATCTCAACTCTATTGTCTAAAAATTCCATACTTTATATTAATGGAAAGCTAGAAAGATAAGCTACAACTTTCAAGAAGACAATTTTGTCTAATTCAACCTAGATTAATATAGAATTTCCCCTAAAGTCCGAACACAAATTTTTCCCTTATGAAAACTTGAAACTTTCAATATACAAACTTGGAATGTTATGAACATAACCATTCAACCACCAACTTTACTTTATTAAACTCACTAATCACTACTCATTTGACTCATCCCTTACAACTAATTAACATCATTCATAAAAATCCAATCTTTCCTTTTTTTTCCATAATATCTCACCTATAAGCAATAACAATTAATGTTCAAAGTTCATCAACTCAAGTGGGTAACTTCTTCAAGTATATGTAACTCCAACTCAACAACATCCATATGCGATTCATATTTCATTAACAACAAAATAGGAGTTTACAAAGTTTTAATGGCATTCCAAGCCACATTACATCATCGGTATCGAAATCCAAAATACAAAAGATACCAAATCCAATAATTCTAAAAAAGCATCTAAAGTCTTGCTTTTACTAAATTTAACTTAATATACAAAAACATTGCAAAAAATAAAATGATGCCTCGTCTTTTAGTTACTCGATCTCATTTTCTTCACCTGAAGAGGGGAAGGAGAGTGGGGGTGAGCTTAACAGCTCGTGGCTAACAGTTTATAATCGATAACAAACAAAACCATTGAAATTATTCATTGGCCATAGAAAACTCTTATTGAATTCAAGAAAAACATAGTTCTCAACCAACTCACAATAATACAAATCATGTATGTTTCAACTTGACAATTCACATATGCAATGCACAACAAATGGCTCGAGAGTTTCGTAGAACGCAACGAAGAAACTGAAGTTTACACCGTGAACAAAACGAGTCCAAATTCTCAGAGTCTCGTGGGCTCAAGCGAGCAACCGGAGAAGGCTATGGGTCAACATGCATGTGACTAACAAAACGGGTTCCTCTCTTGCCCAATCACAATCAAATTTATGCTCAATTTAGTCAATCAAAAATTTGTACTCTCATGCTTCTTTCATTTCATCAAATTCTCATATTTCATGCTTTTCTTCTTTTCATTCAATTCAAAATGTTATAACCTTTTTCAAGGTATAATATGGTCATACTTCACAAAAATTTAAATTCACGCAATTTAAGTATAACATGCAAATAATGGATTTGCCCATCACATAACAAATATAAACATATTACCCACATTCACAACAATTCAAACCAAATCAATTAAGCATATACACACATAAAAGCAAATTCTTTAAATAATTTAAAAGCAATATATGTACATTTATAAAGTATTTGAGATCATTTTTATTTTCTTGATTTGGAAAAACTTTATTGGCTCATTATTCAATTATAAACATGGAACCCACCTCATTTCACTTGAAAATCCAAACTCAAATGTTCCCTTCCTCTTGCTCTTGGATAGGGCTCCGCTTGGTTTCCTAAAACAAACCAATCTTCCATTCAATTCCAATTCAATCCCTAAAACTTCAAAATCAAAACAAATAACATTAACACAAATCAAGCTCAAATCTAACCTACCCATAATCCATCTAGGTTAGAAAACTCAATACCTAGTTTAGAAACCCAAAAAAATCAATGGGTTCTCTTAAATAATCTTCCAACACAAAACTCCTTTCTCTCTATACTCCTTCATTCTCAACACAATCCATTTCTTTAATAAAGTAAGAAGAAAAGATGATTACTTACCTTAAGAAGCTTGATTTCTTCTTTTTTCCTAAGATTTTCCTCCTTCTTCCCTAACTTCTTCCATTTGTCTTCTCTTCTTTTCTTTCTCACACTCACAACATTCTCTCTTCTTCTTCAAATTTTAAGACAACATTTTAGTTGTCTTTCCCATTTTCCACTCCTTTAAATAGTCATTCCATATTTACCCTTCTTTTTTCTTTATAACTCACATCTTATACTTCTAATTCCTTAACTAATGATCATGGGAAAATTGAAGGAATTAGATAACACTTCCTTCTATAAAAATGTTCCTCATTGTCGAAATTTTCTAATGACACCAAAAGCATTCAATTTCGTTTGGTAATCTGAAAGTTATATCCCAAACATTGTCGAATTGTTCTTATACTGAAACAATATTCTATGCTCAACTTCCATCCAAAAATTGATATTCTTAGAGATTGAATTAAAACTAGACTTTATCAGCAAATTTGTAGACCTATATCCCTAGTTTACTCAAAACAAAAAATCATCTCATTTGGATAACCAGAGAAAAAGTTATGACTAAAACACTGAAGCATACTAAATGAACATGTTTCAACTACATTTGCCAGCTTTTTGACTTCCAACATTTCACATATAACCTATCTTGTACCTAAACCATTTCTTACCTAGAATTCTTCTTTCCTTTACACATGAATAATCACCAATAATTTCTCATTTAATAGTTCTAACTTTTAAGAAAAGTTCGGGGTCCAACAGGTTCACCATCCATTTAAATAAATGTTGCAATGTTTGTGAGTAGAAATTGCTTATGAACTTATTATAGATGGTGAGCACTTCATAACATTACATAAAATAACTATACCTAAAATTGTAGCTAGTGGTAGGTATAGGTCGATTCCACAGAGATTGTGAGTAAAGCTTTTGAAATGAAAATAACTAGTATTTAGGTTATGGGAGGGGGCGTTTGGTTTTATTTAAATAAAAAAAAAGAAAGAAGCTAAACTTGTTGGATCCCGTTTCTGGAACCCAACTCTTGCGAAAACCATCATAATTAACTTGAGCGTGCACATCATCTTGAAAGGTTATTGCATTTAAAACCTAATAGCCATTAAGTTTTTTTTTTTGCACCCATAATAGACATTATCAATTCATCGTTATTCGCATAACATCCCAAAAATTTACTCACAAGTGTTTCATGGTCTGCCCACACAAAACAATCACTATGCTAGAACTCATTTCTCCTATTTGCAAACAGAAATTGGAAAACTTCAAATCAGAATTTCAAATGGACTTCTTCATATAAATCATATCTCTATGTCTCTTGTTTATTTTGAAGCAAGAATCGCCTCAATAGGAGTTCTAAAACTCAAGATATCATCAAAATACCAGAATATGTTCTTACCCTAAACAAGCCCTCCTGACCGACTTCTCACTTATTCTAATGCAAACTCTCTCAATTCAACTCCAAATGATACAAATTTTTGTGAAGAGATAGATACGTGTCTTATAAATCTATTGCCTCAAGAATCACTTCATTTGGAGGTCAGATGAGGGAGTTATGATCAAGCGAATTCAACATGTTCAAACCCTAAATTGATTTGTACCTCCCTTGGCGCAATTGCCATAACTTTCACCACAATTATCAGATCTACTTCGTTCTTGGACCATTAGAAATTAGACTTCAAGAATACAACTTTCATGACACCACAAAGTCTGATTAGGCCTATAACAGTGTCAAAATTGTCATCTTTCCCAAGAATTTCCGTTAAACGGACATGTATCAGGTAAACTGCACCATTTCACCTGAGAAGGTCCGTTAAACGGACTTCCATGTCCGTTTAACGGACATGGGCGATGCAAAGGGTCCCTTTTGACCCGAGAAGGTCCATTAAACAGAAATGGGGCTTCCGAAAATCCCTCTAAACCCTCTTTCATGCTTCCTACCTCCTTCCTAACAACATATACACTTATAAACTTCATAATTTCACTTCTTATCATGCAAAATCACTTCATAACAATTCAAACATCAAATTAATCTCATCAGTCTCTCACATCTTGTCTCAAATAATTCATCAAAACCACAAATTCTCATCATACACCCAAAGCTATCATGTTCATACACTCTGTAACATCCCACCCCTCCTGGAAGGGTAAAATAGTAAAATTGGGATAGGATGAGATTGGTAAGGAATAATTAGTACTGTTCATGCATAATAGGATTGATACACAGTATCAATTGTGTACATGGAATTACGGTAAATGCATTCATGACATTCCCGGTAATTGGGCCTAACGGTATTTTATTGTGATTAACGGGGTTATGGGATTTGAAAATTATTCGAGTGCGCCATCGAAGCGCTTTTACATTTTAAGGATTTTCAGAATTTTTCTCGAATTTTTGGAAAAATTCTTGACCGGCAAAATCATTTGTAATCGCCTAAACATGTTTTGGGGTAGAAAAGGTGATTTTCGTGATTGAAAAATTATTTGGAGTGCATCTTGTTACTGCTTTATAATTTTAGGAATTTCATTAATTCTCGGAAAAATAATTCGGAAAATTCTCGGACCGGATAAATCACCAATCGCGAACAAATTCGATTCTTGGTAGCAAAAATCGCTACCCTTTGGTATCTGTACTATTGGGTATTTTATTTTGGGACTGAAAGTAGGGCCATTGGAGTGAAATGGAGTAAAATTTTAGACTGGATTAAAGAATGGATATTTTGACTTTTCAAATTCTAAAGAACCAATTATAAATTGCCATTTAGAAGCATCATTAAATGCTTCTCTCAATGCTCTCTCTCGGATATGTTTAAAGGAAAGTTGTAGAATTTGTTAAGGATTTTATAACTCATCCAAACACAAACACAAAAACTCTTCCTTCAAAGGTAACCATCGCAAGTTTAGCTCTTCTTTCTCCACTTTTCTCCATAACTTTAAGCTAAGTTCTTTGATCTCATCAAAGCTAGAAGATGAGTTTTGAGCATATTTGAGAAGGGAAGGAGGTTGGTACTTAGGTGTAGAAGTTGGAAAGTGATTGTTGAAGGTTTGAAGGAGGTTTTGATTTGGTAAGTTTTTCTTAAGTTTTGATCTTTAAATGTATTTTTACATGGAAATAAATGTCATGATAGTATGGGGGTAGTTAATATAAGGATTTAAAGCATGTATAAGGTTCATGTAGACATTAAAGTGTTGATTATTATGATTTAAAGTAAGGGGCATAAAGCTAAGTGATGACTGAATTGAAAGTAATGATATGGTTTGATTTTGAATTGATTATGGATAATTAATTGAGTATCTGAATTGAGGAATTTAATGCTGTAAATTTTTCAGTATTAACCCTAGTATATGTGTGACTGGAGTAATATTTAATTTGTATTTATTGTGATGTTTACTGATGTGAAAAAGGTATTGGGAGTGGTTGAACTAAGGTTAACCTTAGATCTGGAAAATTGGAAGTATAATTGATGTTGCTGTTTTATTCATAACTTATTGTGTAGAAATGCAAATGAGGTAAGGTTAGTGGCCACTCAAACTTTGGGATGTTGGCTTCAATTTAGTGTGAAATGGGGGTTGTTGAATTCCAATGATAGAAGGGTGAAATTTTGCATGGAAAGTTACTGTTCCATTGCCTGTGAACAGTAACCGCAACCATGACATCTGAGTTTTGTTGATTTTTATGAATTAATTGAGGTGGAATTAGGGAGAATGGTCTTCATGGAAGTTGTAGCATAGTTAATTATATTTCCATTGCTACTAATCTTGCTATTTTTGGAATTGTGTATTGGGAGATATGAATTGATTACTAATGACTGGTTTTGAGCATTTTGGATGAAACCTGGCTCTGATACCCCTAAATGTAACACCCCACTCCCGTAAGACCCGAACCCGATATCGTTGGTGATATCCGAGTCCGCGCCCCACGAGAGTGACGTACTACATCAGTCGATTTAAAATTCAGTATACATTTTTTTCTCTTTGGAGCCATTAACTCCACGTTCACACGGCAAACACAGTAAGTAAATAAAATCCGTGTTCAATATAAACCAGTTTCAGTTATTACAGTCATCCAGTAATAATCACAGTCAGTCAATGCAGTAAAATATTACTACCACAATGGCTCAGTAAAAATACAATGCCTTGTTATACAGTGATTGCGGAATACAATTTACTAAAACACTAATGCAGACACGAACTGATCCCGACCTCTAACCTTTACTCGTCTACAATAGATATACCCCCGTGTCAACCGGGGTATTCTTCAGGACCTGAAAAATAGATGCAAATTTTGGGTGAGTTTTGCGAACTCAGTGAGAAACCATCATCGATGGTTCACTCAATTCATGCATGTTCAAACACTTTACCAATTATCACATACGATCATGATTTACAAAAGTAATACCAAATAATACGTACAATCACATTTCACAAATGTAAGGCGAATCGCCTATCATACAATCCACAGTTAATCATACCATATATGCAATGCACATGAGACCCTTTCCATTTTCATTATGTTATTGTGACCGTGCGCCTGAAACTGTCCCAGTAACGGGCACATTGCGTTGAGCGCTGGCTCAAACATTGGGCTTGAAGCTCGATACATCGAGCCCGAGGCTCAATACGTTGGACACGAGGTCCGTGCGCTGGCTGAAAGCTCTCACATACGTTGGGCGTGATATGCTCTGATACCACCTAAATGTAACACCCCACTCCCGTAAGACCCGAACCCGATATCGTTGGTGACATCCGAGTCCGCGCTACGAGAGTGACGTATTACATCGATCGATTTAAAATTCAAGATACATTTTTTCCTCTTTGGAGCCATTAACTCCACGTTCACACGGCAAACACAGTAAGTAAATAAAATCCGTGTTCAATATAAACCAGTTTCAGTTATTACGGTCATCCAGTAATAATCACGTTCGTTCAATGCATAAAATATTACTACCACAATGGCTCAAGAAAATACAATGCCTTGTTATACGGTGATTGCGAATACAATTTACTAAAACACTAATGCAGACACGAACTGATCCCGACCTCTAACCTTTACTCGTCTACAATAGATATACCCCCGTGTCAACCGGGGTATTCTTCAGGACCTGAAAAATAGATGCAAATTTTGGGTGAGTTTTGCGAACTCAGTGAGAAACCATCATCGATGGTTCACTCAATTCATGAACATGCATATCTCATCATCATGAGCACAAATTTCATATTTAGTGACTCGTACTTTTTCTGATTTATATAGAGGTCCAATTGGAGCGTCGATTGACCGACGTCACAGAGGTTTTCCGGCATTAGCTCGGAAGCAATAGGTGAGTAACCTAGATGGTTTCTCAATTTTTATGTGTTTAATATTTCGCGATTATGCCATGTGGAGATAATGGATGGGTATATGTGTGTTTGGTCTTGATTGATTTCGGACCATAGGTGTCTGAAATATATGGAATGGGATATCGGAGTGATATTTGTGTGTGACTGTTTGTGAATGTTTACATTGGAGATCTCGGACCAAAGGTCCGAGGAAATAGGGATTGATATTGAAGTGTTAAATGTCTGTCTCGATACATGGGATGTGACTGTAAATGCGATATGGTATGACGCAATAAATTGGAAAAATATATGATTAAAATACCGGACCGAAGGTCCGAAGAAATGGGAAATGGCATTGAATGTAAGTGATAGAAATAACTGTAAATGGAAATTAGAACATATGCATTCATGCATAAGGACATGATCAGATAAAGGCGGTTGTGACCGGAGCGACCACCGTGATCGGGGCATATCACGCCTAACGATGTGAGAGCTTTCAGCCCAACTCACAGGACCTCAGGTCCAACGTATTCTGAGCCTCAGGCTCAATGTATCAGGGCTTCAAGCCCAATGTTTCAGAGCCACTGGCTCAACGCAATGTGCCCGTTCATCGACAAGCCAAAGCACGGTCACAATAACATAATGAAAATGGAAAGGGTCTCATGTGCATTGCATATATGGTATGATTAACTGTGGATTGTATGATAGGCGATTCGCCTTACATTTGTGAAATGTGATTGTATGTATTATTTGGTATTACTTTTGTAAATCGTGATCGTATGTGATAATTGGTAAAGTGTTTGAACATGCATGAATTGAGTGAACCATCGATGATGGTTTTCACCGAGTTCGCAAAACTCACCCAAAATTTGCATCTATTTTTCAGGTCTCAAGAATACCCGGCTGACACGGGGTATATCTATTAGAGCGAGTAAAGGTTAGAGGTCGGGATCGGTTAGGTTCCGCATTAGTGTTTTAGTAAATTGTATTCGCAATCATCGTATAACAAGGCATTGTATTTTCTTGAGCCATTGTGGTAGTAATATTTTACTGCATTGATCGACCGTGATTATTCTTTGGATGACTGTAATAACTGAAACTGGTTTATATTGAACACGGATTTTATTTACTTACTGTGTTTGCCGTGTGAACGTGGAGTTAATGGCTCCAAAGAGGAAAAAAAATGTATACTGAATTTTAAATCGACTGATGTAGTACGTCACTCTCGTGGGGCGCGGACTCGGATATCACCAACGATATCGGGTTCGGGTCTTACGGGAGTGGGGTGTTACACACTCTATGCAACATCATAACTTGTATCAATCATATCTCTTAACTTCGACATCCAAAAATTACAAATTGTATAGCGTCGGAAATATAAAAAGATGAACTACATCTTTCATGAAGGAAACTTTAGCTAATTCTATCTCAATTATTCTAGATTTTCCCTTTAGTCAGAC
Source organism: Erythroxylum novogranatense (assembly GCA_029891385.1). Classification (NCBI taxonomy): domain Eukaryota; kingdom Viridiplantae; phylum Streptophyta; class Magnoliopsida; order Malpighiales; family Erythroxylaceae; genus Erythroxylum; species Erythroxylum novogranatense. Next base: position 39,760,176 of record CM057234.1, on the reverse strand, counting down.
CTAAATCTTGTCTTTGTTAAAACTTGCAAATCCTTCCTAAATCTTCTTCCTCAATTACAACATCATTTTTATCCCTTCAAATACCAATCCTTCTTTTCCATAATATTTCAATTACAAGCAATGGCAACTCATGTTCAAAGTGCATCAATTCAATTAGATTACGTCTTCAACTATATCCATTTCTACTAAACATGATTTATGCACAAATTCACATTCCAATTTCATAATATTCCATTCCTAAGGACTTGGCACATTTGCTACATTTCATCATTCAAAAATCTCTATGTAGCTTTCCCATAATATTTCTTGGAACATATATATATATATATATATATATCTATATACACCAACCATTCATGCTCAACATTCATCATAATCATCCATACGCGAATTCACATACCGAGTCCATATATAAACCCATATTTCATTAACATCAAAAAAATAACTGTTTTACAAACTTCAATGGCATTTCCAAGCCATAATACAAAACCAATATCCAATTCTACTATACAAAACATGCAAAACCCAAAATTCTCAAAATACATGTAAAGCCTTGTTTTACATCAATTAGTCCAAATACATATCAAAACATGAAATTCTGGACAAATGTCTTGACTTTCACTCTGTTTCCTGCTTATCACCTGAGGATGGGGGAAAGAGAGGGGGTTGAGCTTGAAAGCTCTGTGGGTAACATGTTTATAACAAAATAACAAGCAAAACCTTTCAAAAGTTTATTCTCATTGAACATTTTCATAAACATGGTCAATCCCCGTTAAAAATCACAAAACTCTTATTTCTTCAAATTCTCAACCAATGTATAATAATGCCAATAATGTATGCATCAATTTCACAATTCATAAATGCAATGCACATCAAATACAAATGCACAACCAAATGGCTCGAGGGTTCCGTGAAACAAAACGATGAAACCGAAGTTTACGCCGTGAACGAAACGAGTCCATTTTCGGATCTCGTGGGCCCCAAGTGGGCAATCGGGAGAAGGCTTTTGTCGACATGCATGTGACTACGAAACGGTTCCTCTCTTGCCCAAACAAAGCACATAAACAATGCTCAAAATCATATTATCAAAATGAAATGCTTTCATGTTCTTTTCTTCTTTCCATTCAAATCAAAATGCCATGGCACAATTCAATGGCATAACATTATCATGTCTCACAATGCAATTCTTTTGCATATTCACCACAATTCAAATTCAATCCATGAAGCATATACACACATAAAAACAATTTCTTTAAATCATTTGAAAACAGTATATGCATAATTACGAAATACTTGAAACCATTTTATTTCTTCATTTGGAAAAACTTTATTGGCTCATTATTAAACTATAAACATGAAACCCACCTTAGAATCCTTGCTTGTAGATCTTGCTCAAATTACTTCCACTCTTACTCCTCTTACTCCCTCTTGGAAATCCAAAATCAATTGCCTCCTTTCTCTTGCTCTTGAATAGGCCCTTGACTTCCTAACACAAACAAAATTCCATAAATTTCAATTCAATTGGAAAAATCCTCAATTTTTCATAATCACCGTAAACCCTAATCAAGCTCCAATCTAACCTACACATGGTTCAAATAGGTTAGAAAACTTCAAACCTAGCTTAGAAACCCAAAAGCCCTATGGATTTCACCATCTTCTTCTTCCTCCAACCATACCCAACATCAACCCCTTTCTCTCTCTAGAAGTTCTCATCCACGAAACCACAACCTATTTCTTAACTAAAGCATGGAGAAGATGAAAAACATACCTTGAAGACCTTGATTCCTTCTCCTTTTCCACGAAAATCTCCCTTTTTCCTAGCTTTCCACGATTTCTTCTTCTTCTTCTCTTCTTTCCACGACAACTCTCTCTTTTCCCTCTCTTCTTTGTTCTTTCTTCTATCAATTTCGTAGGTTTCCTCTTGCCCCACATGACAGCCACCCTTTTATAGTGCTAAGTCATTAAATGAGGGTCAAATGACCCTTTTGTCCCTCCACCAATGCCTTATAACTTATCCCTTTAAGTGGACTTCCCAATATGCCCCTAAATTTCATTTAAGTCATGTCTACTTTAGGACGAATTTATAACCATCAAATTGGAGGAATTTCCTAAAACGTCCTTCTAGAGAATTGTTCCTTATTGTCTTAATTTCATAATGACACCAAAATAATTTAATTTGGAGCACTACATCAAAAGTTATGCTCAAAACATTTCAGACTATCATCTTGCTAAAACATTTTCCAACACTTTATCTCCATCCAAAAATTGACATTCTTAAGGACAAAATTGAAACTCGATTTCTTCATAACAATTGTAGCCCTAGTTCTCTAGTTTAATCCAAATCAAGAATCATCTCATTTGGATAACTAGGGATCAAGTTATGGCTAGAACATCAAAGCATACTCAATGAACATATACATTTTTCCTACTTTTTAACTTCAACATATCACATAAAATACATCTTGTATCTAAACCATATTTTCCATTTGAATTCAATTTCATAAATTCCTCCTTTCTTTACACATGAATGATTGCCAATAATTCACTTAACAATTCTAGCTTCCATAAAAGGTTCGGGGCCCAACAAAACTGATAAAAGAAAATTAAAGAAAACAACATGAAATGTAGAAAAGTGATGAATACACTGAGGACCCATTCATTGGTTCAATCTAGGCCTACACACAATTAAACATACTTCATAGAATTTTTATTCTCATACATCTTTTAGCAACTATTAATCTTAGGTTAATAATAAGCTCTCTTATCCTCGATTTTCTCTTAGATCATGTTTAATTAAGAGAAGCTCATTAATTAATCCTATCTATCAAACAACTTAGGATAAACTCTCTAGATTTAATTGGATAGCTATATTTTGAGTTAAGAAAATAGATTAATTAAGGTAACAACCATATACGCTCTAGTCATTTAACCTAGGTTACATTATCCCTAATGATTTGACATCAATCAAAAACAAACAATTATAGATTGCATCGCTAATGACTTGATATCATTAGTCACCACAAACAAATCTCAACATAAAAATTACATATTATATTAAAGATTCTAGTAATGGCTTTGTAGTAAAGCAATCCAATGAACATATTAAGATCATCTTTAAATAATACCCAAACAATAAACATATGCAATCCAATGAACATATTAAGATCATCTTTAAATAATACCCAAACAATAAACATATGATAATATAATCAATTCCCAAGAGAGAAAGAATATAATACACAAGAAGAGACGCCCAAAATATGTCTTTAACTTCAATATCCCCTATGAATCGAAGCAAGGAGGATTAGCCCTTCATGGCCTCTATGGGTCTTCAAAACTGCAAGCTTATGTCATCCCTCTTGTTTCCCAGAGGATTCATACCCAATCTGTTGTCAAAGCATTCTTTTTATACTAAAAATTAGGTTTTTAGGATCGCTGGAAAAAGTCACAGGCATGCATGGTTGACTCACAATCATGATTGGCTTTGTTGAAGCTTATAGCTATGAGCTATTGTTGCATAATGTTGAGTCATGGGCATGATAATGGTGGTCACACCTATGATAAAATTGTCATGACCATGAAATTTGAAGTATGGCTATGAACCATTTTTCTGCAACATGTACTCTTCATTTTTATGCATTTTGTTGACTCATCTTTTAACCCTTTTTCTTCTTATTCCATAGAGACAAATGAGCGTGAATCTTAGGTAGAGGGATTAAATATTATTCTTTTGACTCACTTTAACTCTTTCGCTTCTGAATTGTACCAAAAACTAAATATGAACTAAAGTGAATGTCTTAAACATTTCATAACATTAATAGTGTTATGGAATAAGTGTATAATCAATTATGCACATATCAGCAGACCTCTATCCATGTTTTCAAAGAATTCTCTGGTCATCAACAATCCTTTGGCCTTGTCCTTTAAGGTATAAGGCAAACACCTCATCTTCAGCTTGTCTTTAAACAACCCTTATAATGGAAATGTGTGAAGCGTGGAGTGGAAATCATGAATGAAGTTAAGAGGTTCTTCATTCGATAGTCCATAAAAAGATGGCAGCATGTTATAGTGAGTACTCTTCAATTCATAGTTTCTCGCTGCATTACTCAACAGTATGCAAGATGTGGGTGTTTAAATGATTAATCGAGAATATTCCTTTATAGGTTGTGCTACTTCGTTAGCCATGGATGCTCTTTTTATTTCTTCTTCAAATTGCTCTTCTTCCAATTCTAAGTTCAGGTCCTCTTCCATTCCTTCTCGATTTATTTCCTCTACTCCTAATAGTCTGTGAATGTTATCAAAGTAAGGAACGAGTTTGTTTCCTTGGGACCTATGCCTTCTCGTAAAACACTTAAAAGCATTCAAAAAGAAGCAAGAAAACAAATTAAAGAAAAACAATCAATTTATTATTTATAACAGTCTTTCTCGACAACATCGTTAAAAACTTGTTGCATTCTACTTAACACTACTTAAATGCATCACCTGCAATTATATAAGGTTATTTTAGTATATGGCAGCCAACCCAAGGTCGTCTCACAACAAAGTTTTTAACTATAAGAACTTAATTACAAACAAGAAATTAAGGAATTAAATTTAAGAAGGTATAGAGGTTGTGAAATTATAAAATTAAACAAAAAGAATGAATTACATGGAATTGACATAAACCTTTCAAAGATAACCTAAGACTTACACATTGATCCAATTTTAAGCTTAAATTCTTAAGCTTCCCATTAATATAATCTATAGCTTTATTCTCTCTTCAATCAAAATTAGCAACTATCAATGTTGGGACCCGATCCAAGAACCGGATCCCAACCAAAAAATGAAGAGAACGAAGGAAACGGAATCGAATGGAAACAGGAATTTCGGATCAAAATTTCGAATCAAAAACACAATGCAGAAGCAAAGCAAATGCGAATCGAATACAAAAAAAGCCGACATCCGGAGGAAAAAAGAAAAACGCAAGAGAAATACCAAGTCGGAGTAATCAAAAGCGGAAGCGAAAATAGCGAAAACGAACGAAACGAACAGATTTCGAAAGCCGCATTCGGAATTAATTTGTAACAAAATAAAACCAACAAAGCCGACATCTGAAACAAAGAAACAAAGACAAGCATCCCGTTGGAATTCCTTAGACGCAAACTATCCCGAAATCCGATATATATTTTTTTTTCCTTATTCTTATTCTTATTTTCTCATCTTATTGATCTCATGCACAATAAATAATACAAATCCAAAATCTCATTTTCATCCAATTTTATCGAAATTTCGGCAGCATAATGGTGTAAGTGTAAGTCGTGTACAAGTCGACTTGTTACAATGGATAAGTCGACTTACACGCATCTAGTACCGATAAGTCGACTTGTACAAGGCATAAGTCGACATATGCATGGACGGTACTGTTTATTTGTGCCCTAAAGGCAATCCCCTTTAGCGCGTTTTATTCACAAATCGTGTCGCATGAATGAATAAATAAAGAAAAGGCATAATTCATTAATTTGATGTTCATGAACATTGTTTATGAATTGATTGGATCTTTAATCGATTAATGAAGTCCATGATATATGACATAGCATGAAGGAAATTATAATGTGATCATACTCACGAGATTCCTATCATGCAATTATGTCAAGATCTAAATTCTCCTAGTCATAGGATTAATGAGATTGGACATCATTAATCCGGATAGACTAACACATGTCATATTCCTTGATTGGATCAGCGGTGGATCTCGTAAAGCTGTAAATATGAGATATTTAGAATTGACATGTGGATGCTTACTAGCGGTAGTAAGTTCATTGGATGACTGCCATGAGATCATCACATGGATATCTTATCTAGTGTCGGTGATAATCTCATCATAGCAATGGTGCAAGTATCCTTAGACTTGAGGTACTCGAGGATATCTTGAATCTTGATCGTGCTTTGACTCCATTCCTTGTTGCCTTCCGAGGTAACTCATAGGGTGGTGCTTGGAGTGCGACTTGAGGTATTGAAGATAATTGAGTAGCCAATAAAGGATTCACCACTTACGGATTAGCGGAGGAGATACCATGGCCTCTTGTCAGGATCATTACTTGGAAATCTCTGGCCAGAGTGAATATGTCATGAAGAGTGTCTTCATGGACATATAGAGTAATGAGTCCTAGGACAAGATCTGTTATCACTTGGGCTAGACTCAGTCTAGTGAGAGTTGACACTTTGACCATACTCATAACCAAGTGGGGTATAGGATGGTGAAAGGACGAATTGCACGGCAATTGTCTATGGAAGGGTTCGTGATCTGGTTCGTGATGAATACATCAAACCGATTACTTTCTGGTCAATTGGGGGTCATGATGTGTTGCTAGATACCGCTCATGACTTGCTCAGATTAATTGTTAATCTAAGTGGCCAACATAACCGGAAGCCTAAAGGGTCACACGCATAAGAGTGTCTCAGAGAATCTGTAAAATAGTAATTGGACAGAATTCCAATTATGGAGAGCATTAGGATTAAATGGATCCCGATGAGATTGGGATATGTCCCGATGAGATCGCGACATCAATATTGCTAAGAAAGGTTTAGGTCTTTGTTTGAGATCGGGGTCTTGTAAGGCCGTAGGACCCAGACCCAGTTGGACTGGACCTTAGCAATTATTTATTAATTGATTAATTAACTAATTAATTAATTAATTACTTAATAAATTAATGTTGTACACGTTGAATGGAGAAAGGAGAAGATATTTGCTTTGAAAAGTCAAAGCTTTCATTCTTTAATGCCTTAAATTGTGTGCCATCAATTTGGAAGCTTACTATTGGTGTTTTAAAAGTTAAAACACATATAAATGGGCAAGATGTTCGTGGATGGCATAAGGAAAATGAAGCATGCTTCGTATGGTTTACAAAGGAGGAAGAAGAGCTTAAGATGTAAGCTTAAAATGAAAGTGTTTCATTTTCCTTCTTTAGCAAAGCCATCATCGTTTCTCTTCTCCAAGCACATGGTTCAACGTTTTCCTCAAGCTCTCCAGGACAGAGGTAGGGTCTAGCAGCCTTTAATCTGTTCTAACTATTCCCGGGTCAAAGGGGTTTGACTCGGTTAGGTTTTCTGATCTCTGCGTGGATCACCTTTAGAGATAGTCTCTTTTGGCTATTTTGGTTGATGTCTTCATACGGATACCTGGATCCTGGGGATCGGGAAAGTCCCGGGAACAAAAATTTTTGTTTTCCGCTGCGTGTACATGTGATGTACTACCCGGGATTTTCCTACAGTGGTATCAGAGCGTCTGGTATCCCGTATGAAGCTTTAACCTAAGCTAGATCAGAAATCCTAAGTGCTGTTTCTGTTGATGCATGTGTACTGTCCCAATTTCGAATTTATATGGTGATATGTTTTTCGAAATTTTTCTGCTCAGAAATGTTCATAACATGTTAGATAATATGTATATGAATTTCCAGAATTTATTGATTTGATTTGATATAGTTTTGCTAATTAATTCCCTAAGGTTACAGATGCTGTTTTGTGAAACGATTCTGTAACAGACAGTAGTATAAAATAGAGAATAAATTCTAGAAAAATGGTTTTTCGTATTTTCCTTCACCTACATGTCTCTAAGATGTTGGTGAATGTCTGTGAGCATGGAAATTGGATTTCAAGGTGATTGGATATTTATTCACGAATTTATTCTATACTGTTGGGAATTGCTGTGCTGATGAACACAGTTTTTGAATCGGTTTTGTTATTTAGGTTGACTGAGTTTTTGATGGCCTAAAATCCTAAAAAACTTCAGGTAGCATGTTCAGAACATGTAGTAACCTATATAATTTTCTCATGATTTATTGAAATTGTTTCATTGATCATTTCAAGCAATGTACAGAACTGGACAGTTTTTGTGAAAATTGTTGGGACTGTTTTGCTTGGCTTGATTGAGTGTGCTTTTTCAGTTCCAATGCCTTGCAGCATTTTTAATGTGAGTAAAAATGTGTAATCTTGATGTAGTATGATTGCCAAAGTGAATTGCTTGAATTTGCTTTTCCAAGAATTTTTGGATGCCAAATAGGTCACTTTTGTGTCTCATTAGTGTATGTCGTTATCTCTTTTGTTTTGGCCGTCACAAATTTTGTGACTTGTGCCGAAGTAATTTGATAAGGTATAGGCTAGTTAGAGATGCTCAAAGTGATAATTTGGGTATTTAGAAATTAATGAGTTATGACTCATTTTCAAGCTTTTCATATAGTTTGACTATATAAGGCATTCATGGATCAATGAAGTGTTCATTGATACATCACTTTACAGATATTACCCTAGGTATGTAGGTGTTATGAATTGGAATTGCATTAATTGAGGAATTAGCCGATTAGAGATTTTAGCAAAATTCCCTGTATAAGTCGACTTGTAGTACCTTATAAGTCGACTTGTTCATGGGCAGGTGACATAAGTCGACTTGTGTCATACAAGTCGACTTGTGTGTGGGCAGAAGCATAAGTCGACTTGCATTTGATGAAAATCGACTTGTGGCATGCTCAGGTTGGATGATGGATGATTATAAGGATTGATTCAATTTGATTGATGAAACCTAAATCATTCCATATAGTCATGGTGACTATAATCCTACGGCTTGGAGAAGAAGAAGAAGAGATTCGAAATCCCTCCTCGGAATATGGAAACTAACGCCTTCCATTAATATGGTAAGAACCAGAGTTCTTATAGGGTTGGGTTGTTGAGCTAACCTCAAGCTCACTCTATACGAATATGTTCAAACCATGAAAATAAGATTTTCGGATTAATGGGTCGGTTTTCCTAGAAGCGTTGATTTGTTGAGCTAACCTCGAGGTCAGCGTGGATGAGGCGAAGTTGGGTAGCATACATTAGATGTATGCGCATCAAAGAGTTGATACCCAATGAAGTGCACACATCAACAAGTTGATAGCAGCGATAGATAGTTGTGTATCGAGATGTAATTGGTATATCGATACCTCCGAGACATAAGGTGGCTTGTTGAGCTAACCTCAAGGTCATTCTTAATGTCGGTTATCGATGATGCAATTGGTATGACCGATACCTACCGATTGACCTAAGTTGTGGTTTGTTGGGCAAACTCAAGGTCACTCTTAGCAATGTCGGATATCGACCCACTAGGACATTATGTCACTTTGTTTCTCTGGATTCGTAAAGAGGGTTATGGATTCTAGGAAACTAGTGGGAGCCATATGCATATCATGCAAGTCCTTATGATCATGCAGGCAATTCTATTTTATCATTCCTTCTCTCTATCGCGTTTAGGTTGATTGAAGAAGTCTTTCAGTGTGAATTTACGCTCACTCTTCTGGATCGATTTTCTTGATTGGCTGAGGACTCTGAGAATTGTTCTCGGATCGAGGAACCGGGATCGCCCTAGATGTTCCACTTCCGTTAGCACTGTTGTTGATGCTTCGATAAGGATCAGAAGTCATATCGTAAGCATCTAATGGACGGGGACATGGCTACTTGCCTTGATGTCACTAGAGCTGCAGCAGCAGCACGAGTTCATGAATGCTCACTCAATAGTATTTCATCTTATGGAGCTGGTTGTTGAGTAAGCTCGGTCTGAAATGTTCGCGACCTCAAGGCTTCTCTTCATCACAAAGATGGCTCCAGGGATATCTGCTATGCAGTATGCCCTGAAGATGAATGACTATGTTGAGAGATTGGCCGTCTTAGGATTTGTAATGGATTATGAGTTAAGTAGAGACTTAATTACTGGTTGGATTGTCGATGGTTATTCACAAGATGTGATAAACTATCGGATAAACCAAATATCCACAACAATTCTCGGTGATCAATCTGCTCAAGATAGTTGAGCGAGCTATCAAGAATGATAGCAAGCAAGTCTATTGGTGGATGCTTCTTCTTACGGTTCAAAGAAGAAAAGGCCAAGAAACTAAATGGAAGTGCCATCAAGGAAAAATCAAAGTAATCGCCTAAAAGATTTTGCTTTCATTGTGGCAAGTCTCGCCACTAGAGGCAAAACTGTAAAGTCTATCTGGAGTTCTTGAAGCAGAAGAAGGCATCAGATGCCTCTATTCCTTCGCATATGTTTGTCATTGAGATTAATACTATTCTGATCCAAACATATCGGTATTTGATACGGTTGTGGCTCACATATATGATAATATCACGGGGCCTCGGGGACGATGAGCATTTCATAAAATGAGAACTAGACCTTTGTGTAGGTAATGCAACAAAAGTTGCTACATTAGCAGAGGCACTTATGTCTTGTTACTCCCCATTGGGCTTATATTCAAATTGGATAATTGACATTTTGTACCCGTTTTAAACAAAGAACATATTGTATGTTTTATGTTTAATTAGAGCTGGTATCCATTGGACTTTTTGGAGCAATGGTTGTTCTATTAGTTCGAATGGAATGCTCTATGGTACTGGTACATTATGCAATAGAATTGACATATTAGATATGTCATATCCAATTATGAATGTCAATGACGAGGAAAGACATAATCGAGATAATTTAAAATCAACTTGCTTATGGCATTGTCGGCTTGGCCATATAAATGAGATACGCATTGCTAAGCTCCATAAGAATGGAAGTTTAGAGTCATTTGATTATGAATCATAAGACACATGCGAATCTTGTTTATTAGGCAAGATGACTAAGTTATCCTTTAAAGGAAAGGGTGAACGAGTGAATGGAATATTAGACCTGATACATTTGGATGTATGTGGTCCGATGTCCATCTATGCCAGAAGTGGTTGTTTTACTTCATTATTTTATCGGTGATTATTCACGATATAGGTATCAGATTCGATGAGATACAAATCAAGCATTTGAAAAGTTCAAATAATTCAGAAATGAAGTGGAAAACTAACTTGGTAAGTATGAATACATTACGATCGATCGTGGTGGAAAATACTTAGACCAACATTTTGGATTATCTCGTAGATAATGAGATTTTATCTCGATTCACTCCACCTTGCACGCCAGAAAGCACAATGGTGTGGCTGAAAGGAGAAATCAAACCTTGTTAGACATGGTGCGATTGATGATAGGTTTTACAGTTTTTGGGGATATGCGCCGAGACAAATTGGTTACTTGCTAAACAGAGTTCCATCAAAAGATTGTGGTTACTCCATATGGAGATATGGACTAACCGAAAGCCTTATCTTTCTCATCCGAAAGTTTGGGTTTGTCACCTTACGTGAAGCGGATACGATCGATACATTTGATGTAAAGGCGACAAGTGTTTGTTCGTGGAATATCAATTCTACCTTGCTTAGGAACAAAAGTTGTTTGTTTCCAAGCATGCTGTTTTCTTAAAGAAAGAGTTTCTTTTACAAGAGGACGATGGGAGCAAAGTTGAACTTGGAAAAGTTCAAGATGCTCGAACAAACATAGATCAATCGCTGAACTCAAGCTGTCACTCATATAGATGAAGTACAGTTCCATCTTCTACTACACACTAATTTCAGAGGTCACGAGGATACGACTGCCCTCGAGAGATATGGATTTCGTAAGTGAACAGAATGACGTAATGCTCATAGGAGATGATGAGCCTACTACCTATGAAGAGGTTACGAAGAGTTGATCCGAGACATGGCTTTGTGCCATGAAATCTGAAATGGATTCCATGTATGAAAACCAAGTATGGACTTTGGTTGTTACACCTGAAGGGATAAAACCCACAGGGTGCAAAGAGGTTTTAGAAGAAAACCAACATGGATGGTAATCTGATTACCTATAAAGCAATGCTTTTGGTTAAAGGATTTCGTCACAGACAAAGAGTTGACTATGACGAGACCTTCAGCCCCGTAGCAATGCTTAAATCCATTAGGATACTCTTAGCCATTGCCACTCATTATGATTATGAGAATTGGCAAATGGATGTGAAGACAGTTTTCCTGAGAGAAAATCTACCCGAGGATGTGTATGACACAACCTGAGGGCTTCACTTCCATCGATGGCGAAATGGTATGCTAGCTTCAGAAATCCATGTTTGGATTGAAGCAAGCATCTAGGAGTTGAAATATCCGTTTTGATGAGACAATCAAAGAGTTTGATTTCTCACAAAATCCGGATGATCATTGTGTGTATAAGAAGGTTAGTGGGACTGCAATCGTATTCCTTGTGTTGTATATAAATGATATAATGTTACTAGGAAACGATGTCTCTATACTGCAATCAGTTAAAATTTGGTTGTCCAATCAATTTGCCTTAAAAGACCTTGGTGAAGCGACTTATATCCTAGGGATATAGATTTATAGAGATAAATCAAAAAAAAGTTGCTTGGTCCTTCACAAGCATCATACATAGATGAGATGCTAAAGAGGTTTAGCATGAAACGATGCTATGTACGAGGCCCGATGTATCGTGTGCTCTAAGTGTTACTGGCGAGATACCAATCGGTTCCGGTGAAGATCACTTGAATAGCGTGGCGGTCGGTTTGAAAAGTTCCAAACAAGAGACGCATCGCTGTTTCATCAATCGAGGCAGAGTACATTGACGCATGAGATGCGTAGCGGAAGCAGTTTGGATCAAGAAGTTCATTACTGAACTTGATCTGGTCCCTAGCTGTGATGGGCCCATAGGATTGTATTGTGATACAATGGGGCTAGTCTTGTGAGCAAAGGAACCTAGGTCTTATCGACGATCCGAACTTGTACTTCGCCGATTCGGGAGATCATTAGTCGAGATGATATCCTGATAGAGAGAATTCCCACAGAGCAAAGTGTTGCTGTTCCGTTGACAAAGCCATTGTCGCAGGAAAATTGTGATTCTCATGGACTCGCTTATGGTATTAGATACTAAGGCGATTGGCTTTAGGTCAAGTGGGAGATTTGTAAGTGTAAGTCGTGTACAAGTCGACTTGTTACAATGGATAAGTCGACTTACGCATCTAAGACCGATAAGTCGACTTGTACAAGGCATAAGTCGACATATGCATGGATTTGGATTGTTTATTTGTGCCCTAAAGGCAATCCCTTTAGCTGCTTTTATTCACGATCGTGCGCGGTGAATGAATAAATAAAGAAAAGGCATAATTCATTAATTTGATGTTCATGAACATTGTTTATGAATTGATTGGATCTTTAATCGATTAATGAAGTCCATGATATATGACATAGCATGAAGGAAATTATAATGTGATCATACTCACGAGATTCCTATCATGTGCAATTATGTCAAGATCTAAATTCTCCTAGTCATAGGATTAATGAGATTGGACATCATTAATCCGGATAGACTAACACATGTCATATTCCTTGATTGGATCAAGCGGTGGATCTCGAAGCGTAAATATGAGATATTTAGAATTGACATGTGGATGCTTACTAGCGGTAGTAAGTTCATTGGATGACCGCCATGAGATCATCACATGGATATCTTATCTAGTGTCGGTGATAATCTCATCATAGCAATGGTGCAAGTATCCTTAGACTTGAGGTACTCGAGGATATCTTGAATCTTGATCACGTGCTTTGACTCCATTCCTTGTTGCCTTCGGAGGTAACTCATAGGGTGGTGCTTGGAGTGCGACTTGAGGTATTGAAGATAATTGAGTAGCCAATAAAGGATTCACCACTTCTGGATTAGCAGAGGAGATACTCATGGCCTCTTGTCAGGATCATTACTTGGAAATCTCTGGCCAGAGTGAATATGTCATGAAGAGTGTCTTCATGGACATATAGAGTAATGAGTCCTAGGACAAGATCTGTTATCACTTGGGCTAGACTCAGTCTAGTGAGAGTTGACACTTTGACCATACTCATAACCAAGTGGGGTATAGGATGGTGAAAGGACGAATTGCACGGCAATTGTCATGGAAGGGTTCGTGATCGGTTCGTGATGAATACATCAAACCGATTACTTTACGGTCAATTGGGGTCATGATGTGTTCTAGATACGCTCATGACTTGCTCGAGATTAATTGTTAATCTAAGTGGCCAACATAACCTAGGAAGCTTAAAGGGTCACACGATAAGAGTGTCTCGGAGAATCGTAAAATAGTAATTGGACGAATTCCAATTATGGAGAGCATTAGGATTAAATGGATCCCGATGAGATTGGGATATGTCCGATGAGATCGCGACATCAATATTGCTAAGAAAGGTTTAGGTCTTTGTTTCAAAGATCGGGGCCCTAAGAGGTAGGACCAACCCAGTTGGATGGACCTTAGCAATTATTTATTAATTGATTAATTAACTAATTAATTAATTAATTACTTAATAAATTAATGTTGTACACGTTGAATGGAGAAAGGAGAAGATATTTGCTTTGAAAAGTCAAAGCTTTCATTCTTTAATGCCTTAAATTGTGTGCCATCAATTTGGAAGCTTACTATTGGTGTTTTAAAAGTTAAAACACATATAAATGGGCAAGATGTTCGTGGATGGCATAAGGAAAATGAAGCATGCTTCGTATGGTTTACAAAGGAGGAAGAAGAGCTTAAGATGTAAGCTTAAAATGAAAGTGTTTCATTTTCCTTCTTTAGCAAAGCCATCATCGTTTTCTCTTCTCCAAGCACATGGTTCAACGTTTTCCTCAAGCTCTCCAGACAGAGGTAGGGTCTAGCACCTTTAATCTGTTCTAACTATTCCGGGTCAAAGGGTTTGACTCGGTTAGGTTTTCTGATCTCTGCGTGGATCACCTTTAGAGATAGTCTCTTTTGGCTATTTTGGTTGATGTCTTCATACGGATACCTGGATCCTGGGGATCGGGAAAGTCCCGGGAACAAAAATTTTTGTTTTCCGCTGCGTGTACATGTGATGTACCACCCGGGATTTTCCTACAAATGGCTGCCTTTTTCCTAACCCAAACCTGCAAAGGTAAATAACCACTTCTATAATCCCAAACAGATCTTAGAATCATCGGACACTCCCGTTCGGAATCCAAACACCAGCAAAACGCAAACCTAAATCTAACACTTCCATAAATCTCAATATACATTCATAACGCAATTTAATATCCAAAACTCATTCACATTTATTCTTATACCAGATACAATGCTTTAATTCAATCTAAACACAACCCAATCATTTATGTACATACACCATACTCATCTTTCTACGCAAATCTAATTATCCAAACTTATCTAACTCATATACACATCAACTCATGAATCCAAATGATACAAAATCAAACCAAACGTCTTGACATACTTTCATCCGATCTCACCGCCGAAACACGGAGATGGGGATGAAAGAGAGAGTGAGCTACGGACTCGTGGATAACACATTTATAAAGCGATAAATAAGTGAAATCATTTTAATAATCTTTTTGCCAAAAGGCTAATTTTTCAAACTTTATAATTTTTAATTTAATTTTTTCAAACTTTTCATCGTAATCTCACTTTTTCTTATTTTTCAAACATTCTCAAATTTTCATAAATATGAATGCAACATTCAGAAACAAATTTGAAAACACATAACATATCAGAATGGTCTAGCTAGGTCCAAACAGAACGTACTGCACATTCCCGCATAATGTCTGTGCAACCGTGAATGAACGCATTACACACTTTTCAAAGCGGTCCAGTGTAGTCGTGAAAGGAGTCCGAAATCGGAGCTCCGTGCCACTAGCGGGCAGCCGGGAGAAGGCTATACACATAGAGACAGCGCTGACTCACAAAGGACCTTACCAAACCCATATAACACATATCGAAAACGAAAATTCAAATTGCCCGAAGGCACTTTTCAAAAGTCTTGTTTTTCATACGCAGCATACTATACACATTCTCAGTTCTACACAATTCATACAATTAAATCAAATCAAGTAATTCCACAAAGTCACCACTTTGCACAGTTTATCAATGCATTCATAACATATGAATTTTCGTAAATTTCTATCAATTTATCAAATCATTTCAAACAATAAATTTAAGCTTGTAATAATGTTTCAAAAGTCATTCGGAAACGAATAAAGTACGAAAATCTTTTCTTTCATTTCCTTAAATTTTCGAAAAGTAATATATAACTTACAAATCAAAATATAAATATGCTACCCACCTCGAAATGACGCTAGGAACTTGTTCCAAGCTCCAATTTGATCCTTGCTTCTTTCCTTCTTTCAATTAAAAATGACCTAAGCCATAATCACCCAAATTCACATCATAAATTTGCATAATTCCCAAAATTAACTATCGGAAATTCATAATTATCATATTTCCAAGCTATTTCAATCTCCAATTTTGAAAATCCCCAATTTTCAAAATTGGCCTAAACCAATACACCCAAATTAAATCTCATAAAACAAAATTTCTTCAAAATTAATTCCATATTTCCTCAATTCATGCTATTTTTGATGATTCTACACCTTTAATTCACAAAATTTGGGAAAACCCCCAAATCTCTAATTTGGCCTAAACCCCCAATTCATAATTTTCAAATTAAACTTCACCTAAAGCATAAACATCAAAATTAACTTAGGATATCTCAAATTCATCACTAATTCTAGCTATCTAAATCATCAATTTCAAAAACCCCCAATTCTCAATTTTGACATAAACTCCATCTCACATAAATCCAAAATTAAACATAACATATAGCATATACATCACAATTAGCTTCATAAATCACAAACCCAAGTCCTTTTCCATATTTATAAACCAAGACTTCATCAAAAAAAATCAAAATTAAAACTTTCTCTCTCTTACCTTTTTCTCCTCCATTTTCGAATTTTCAAAGTCCTAAGAGAAGCTTTCATCTTCTTCCCAATGTTTCCTCTTGAAACTACTTCAAAAACCTCTAAGAACCTAAGAAATTTTCGAAACCCACCTTTCTCTCCCTTTTCTTTCTTTCTTCCTCCATCCGATTGCTTCTTCTTTCTCCTCTCTTTTTATTCTCTCATCTTCTTTTCTTATTTTGCTCTTTCTCCTCTAAAATTCGTGAGTTCCAGATCTTAAAATGACAGCCTCTTGTGTTTTTTTGCCATGTCATTAAAAATGGAGGGAAAATGACCATTTTGCCCTCACTTATTTGCTTATTTCCAAAATTACCCCTGTGCAGGATTTTGAAAAACTGATAACTTGCGTCCTGATTTCCAGCATCTAAACAAACTAATTTCGACAAACTTTCTTCATGAAAATTTTTCCTCTATATCATACGAATCCAACGCCACTGACGGCGCTCAATTCGGATCTAAAACGAAGAAGTTATGGCCAAATTACTAACTGACCTGCACAAAATCCGAGACTGAACATTACGCGAATTTAATTCCAAAAATTAACAACCTTCGGGATGAAACTAAATTTCGATCCCTTCATAAGAGTTGTAGCCCTATATCTTAAATTTATTTTTCCTCAAGAATCACCTCAATCGGAGTTGTATAACTCCCGAAAATTGCAAAGTACTGAACCATGTTCAGAAAATTATCCAACTTATAACCTATAACCCATCTCTTACTTTGGTTCAATAAATCTCTTTCCATTTAATCTCCTAAAAATCATAATTCTTCATAAAAATGAACG
Organism: Erythroxylum novogranatense; assembly: GCA_029891385.1. Classification (NCBI taxonomy): domain Eukaryota; kingdom Viridiplantae; phylum Streptophyta; class Magnoliopsida; order Malpighiales; family Erythroxylaceae; genus Erythroxylum; species Erythroxylum novogranatense. The sequence goes on along the minus strand of CM057234.1, from coordinate 39,742,738 downwards.
TAATTGTCTTAGGAATCCAACGCTTCAAAAATCAAATCAATCGGATGTCGGACGAAAGATTTATAACAAAAGATTGCAAAAGGGTCGGAGTTCAAGCAAAAGTTACAAAACCTTAAATACCCACTTATAACTGAATTTTTCAAAAATCATATCTCTTAATTCCGAACTCGGAATTTGACGAATTTGGTGTCTATAGAAAGGTAAAAGGAAGCTCTACAACTTCCCAGAAGAACTCAAAATCAAATTAGGTCTCGAAAGAGGTTGGAAACTCAATCAACGATTCTGTCCAAAACAGTTTTTCCTAAACGACTTCCCATTTTTAATCACTCATAACTCCTAGCCCCGATATCGAAAAATTACATACTTTATGGCGTCGGAAAGATCGAAATACAAACTCCAACTTTCATTAAGATCACTTATTCCAATTCAGACTAAATCCATACGATGAGTGGCCTCGAAGTATAGCACATGCAAATATACACTTAGGTCATTTATACAAAACAAAGCTAGATCACTTAACTTCGGACAATCATAACTCTCAATCCCGACATCGAAAAATAGCAAACTTTATGGCCACAGAAAACTCTCAACAAACACTACAAATTTCATGTAGATCATTTTCTCAAATTTTGTCTAGATCAAAAGTCAACTGTCAACCCCAAAAGTCAAACTTCAAACAAATTTCATACGTAACTTTGATGATCATAACTTCCACTCCGATATCGAAAATATCAAACTTTATGGCTACGGAAAGCTCTTGACATAATCTACAAGTTTCCAGAAGACCATTTTATCAAATTTGGCTTAAATCAAAAGTCAACCCTCAAAGGCCAAAACGTCAAACTTTTTACAATTTTTCATATTTTCACACTTTCTATTTTTAGTCATGATTTTCAACTTAATTTCAATTAACTCATCCACTTGAACTTTTATCATCCATACAAAGCTATCCAAATTTCAAAATCATCAAACTCCATCAACTCTTTTTCTCATCAATTTTCTTAAAATATAATCACATCTAATACAAACTTCACATACGAACTTACTTATTTCATACTTTTTATATTTCTAAAATTCACTTAAAGATCGGGGTCCAACATTACTCCCCCTCTTAAAAGAATTTCGTCGTCGAAATTCATACTTATACTTATTTAAACTCCAAGTAACTCATTCTTGCATAAATTTCTTTTTAAACAAAAATCATCAAACACTGTCTTACTAATTTCTTTCCAAAACTCATAATCACATCACTTTCTCTTATCTAATTTTCTCATCATATATGTATCTCATACCACTCATATCATATTAACTTCCTATATCTATAACTCATTATTTCTTTAGATATGGACACAAATCAATGGTCCATTCTTTAAAGAATCCTAATATAGTTCAATGATCATTTAGCAACTCGTCATCCTTTCATCTTACGGAAGTATAGTCTATATCAATTTCTCCCAATTCATCACAAAATTGAAATCTTAAGTTCCACAAACACATGTTTCTAATCACTCGTATTCGTATCACCCAAATCAAACCAATCACTTGAATTTGAGCGTCAAATAGTCATGCACATCAATTTGAAATTCCTAAAGACAATCATACTTCTTTCATCAACATCAAATTCACTCTTATCTTTACAAACTCGTATCAATTCCTTATTCATACTCATACACCCAAGTAAGATCATATTACTGGGCTCTGATACCATACATGTTGGATCCCGTTACCGGAACCCAACTACATACGCAGAACGGAAAACGAAGCAAACAGAAACGAAGGGAAACGGAAATTTCGGATCGAAATTTCGAATCAGAAACACAATGCGGAAGCAAAGCAAATGCGAATCGAATACAAACAAAGCCGACATTCGGAGGAAAAACGAAAAATGCAAGCGAAATACCAAGTCGGAGTAATCAAAAGCGGAAGCGAAAATAGCGAAAACGAACGAAACGAACAGATTTCGAAAGCCGCATTCGGAATTAATTTGTAACAAAATAAAACCAACAAAGCCGACATCCGAAACAAAGAAACAAAGACAAGCATCGCTTTGGAATTCCTTAGACGCAAACTATCCCGAAATCCGATATAATTTTTTTTTCTTCCTTATTCTTATTCTTATTTTCTCATCTTATTGATCTCATGCACAATAAATAATACAAATCCAAAATCTCATTTTCATCCAATTTTATCGAAATTTCGGCAGCATAACAGCTGCCTTTTTCCTAACTCAAACCTACAAAGGTAAATAACCACTTCTATAATCCCAAACAGATCTCAGAATCATCGGACACTCCTGTCCGGAATCCAAACACCAGCAAAACGCAAACCTAAATCTAACACTTCCATAAATCTCAATATACATTCATAACGCAATTTAATATCGTTATGCTGCCTTTTTCCTAACCCAAACCTGCAAAGGTAAATAACCACTTCTATAATCCCAAACAGATCTCAGAATCATCGGACACTCCTGTCCGGAATCCAAACACCAGCAAAACGCAAACCTAAATCTAACACTTCCATAAATCTCAATATACATTCATAACGCAATTTAATATCCAAAACTCATTCACATTTATTCTTATACCAGATACAATGCTTTAATTCAATCTAAACACAACCCAATCATTTATGTACATACACCATACTCATCTTTCTACGCAAATCTAATTATCCAAACTTATCTAACTCATATATACATCAACTCACGAATCCAAATGATACAAAATCAAACCAAACGTTTGACATACTTTCATCCGATCTCCGCTCGAAACACGGAGATGGGGATGAAAGGGAAGTAGCTACTGACTCGTGGATAACACATTTATAAACCGATAAATAAGTCAAATCATTTTAATAATCTTTTTGCCAAAAGGCTAATTTTTCAAACTTTATAATTTTTAATTTAATTTTTTTCAAACTTTTCATCGTAATCTCACTTTTCTTATTTTTCAAACATTCTCGAATTTTCATAAATATGAATGCAACATTCGAAACAAAATTGAAAACACATAACATATCGTAATGGTGCAGCTGGGTCCAAGCGAGAACGCATCGCACATTCCCGCATAGCGATCCCATGCGGTAGTGAGCGAACGCATTACACTTTCGCAAAGCGGTCCAGTGTAGTCGTGAAAGGAGTCGAAATCGAGCTTCGTGCCACTAGCGGGCGTAGGAGAAGGCTATACACATAGAGACAATACGACTCACAAAGGACCTTACCAAACCCATATAACACATATCGAAAACGAAAATTCAAATTGTTCAAGGCACTTTTCAAAAGTCTTGTTTTCATACGCAAAGATACTATACACATTCTCGATTCTACACAATTCATACAATTAAATCAAATCAAGTAATTCCACAAAGTCAACACTTTGCACGGTTTATCAATGCACTCATAACATATGAATTTTCAGAATTTCTATCGATTTATCAAATCATTTCAAACAATAAATTTAAGCTTGTAATAATGTTTCAAAAGTCATTATGAAACTAATAAAGACGAAAATCTTTTCTTTCATTTCCTTAAATTTTGAAAAGTAATATATAACTTACAAATCAAAATATAAATATGCTACCCACCTCGAAATGACGCTAGGAACTTGTTCCAAGCTCCAATTTGATCCTTGCTTCTTTCCTTCTTTCAATTAAAAATGACCTAAGCCATAATCACCCAAATTCACATCATAAATTTGCATAATTCCCAAAATTAACTATCGGAAATTCATAATCATCTTATTTCCAAGCTATTTCAATCTCCAATTTTGAAAATCCCCAATTTTCAAAATTGGCCTAAACCAATACACCCAAATTAAATCTCATAAAACATAATTTCTTCAAAATTAATTCCATATTTCCTCAATTCATGCTATTTTTGATGATTCTACACCTTTAATTCACAAAATTTGGGAAAACCCCCAAATCTCTAATTTGGCCTAAACCCCCAATTCATAATTTTTCAAATTAAACTTCACCTAAAGCATAAACATCAAAATTAACTTAGGATATCTCAAATTCATCACTAATTCTAGCTATCTAAATCATCAATTTCAAAAACCCCCAATTCTCAATTTTGACATAAACTCCATCTCACATAAATCCAAAATTAAACATAACCTATAGCATATACATCACAATTAGCTTCATAAATCACAAACCCAAGTCCTTTTCCATATTTATAAACCAAGACTTCATCAAAAAAAAATCAAAATTAAAACTTTCTCTCTCTTACCTTTTTCTCCTCCATTTTCGAATTTTCAAAGTCCCAAGGGAAGCTTTCATCTTCTTCCCAATGTTTTCTCTTGAAACTACTTCAAAAACCTCTAAGAACCTAAGAAATTTTCGAAACCCACCTTTCTCTCCCTTTTCTTTCTTTCTTCCTCCATCCGATTGCTTCTTCTTTCTCCTCTCTTTTTATTCTCTCATCTTCTTTTCTTATTTTGCTCTTTCTCCTCTAAAATTCATGAGTTCCAGATCTTAAAACAACAGCCTCTTGTGTTTTTTTGCCATGTCATTAAAAATGGAGGGAAAATGACCATTTTGCCCTCACTTATTTGCTTATTTCCAAAATTACCCCTGTTCAGGATTTTGAAAAACTGATAACTTGCGTCCTGATTTCCAGCATCTAAACAAAATAATTTTGACAAAATTTCTTCATAAAAATTGTTCCTCTAGATCATACGAATCCAACTTCACCAACGGCGCTCAATTCAGATCTAAAACGAAGAAGTTATGGCCGAATTACTAACTGACCTGCACAAAATCCGAGACTGAACATTACGCGAATTTAATTCCAAAAATTAACAACCTTAGGGATGAAACTAAATTTCGATCCCTTCATAAGAGTTCTAGCCCTATATCTTAACTTTATTTTCCCTTAAGAATCATCTCAATCGGAGTTGTATAACTCCCGAAAATTGCAAAGTACTGAACCATGTTCAGAAAATTATCCAACTTATAACCTATAACCCATCTCTTACTTTGGTTCAATAAATCTCTTTCCATTTAATCTCCTAAAAATCATAATTCTTCATAAAAATGAACATAATTGTCTTAGGAATCCAACGCTTCAAGAATCAACTCAATCGGATGTCGGACGAAAGATTTATAACTAAAGATTGCAAAAAGGTCGGAGTTCAAGCAAAAGTTACAAAACCTTAAATACCCACTTATAACTGAATTTTTCAAAAATCATATCTCTTAATTCCGAACTCGGAATTTGAAGAATTTGGTGTCTATAGAAAGGTAAAAGGAAGCTCTACAACTTCCCGGAAGATCTCAAAATCAAATTAGGTCTCGAAAGAGGTTGGAAACTCAATCAACGATTCTGTCTAAAACAGTTTTTCCTAAATGACTTCCCATTTTTAATCACTCATAACTCCTAGCCCCGATATCAAAAAATTACATACTTTATGGCGTCGGAAAGATCGAAATACAAACTCCAACTTTCATTAAGATCACTTATTCCAATTCAGACTAAATTCATACGACGAGTGGCCTCGAAGTATAGCACATGCAAATATACACTTAGGTCATTTATACAAAACAAAGCTAGATCACTTAACTTCGGACAATCATAACTCTCAATCCCGACATCGAAAAACAGCAAACTTTATGGCCACAGAAAACTCTCAACAAACACTACAAATTTCATGTAGATCATTTTCTCAAATTTTGTCTAGATCAAAAGTCAACTGTCAACCCCAAAAGTCAAACTTCAAACAAATTTCATACTTAACTTTGACTGATCATAACTTCCACTCCCGATATCGAAAAATATCAAACTTTATGGCTACGGAAAGCTCTTGACATAATCTACAAGTTTCCAGAAGACCATTTTATCAAATTTGGCTTAAATCAAAAGTCAACCCTCAAAGGCCAAAAAGTCAAATTTTTTACAATTTTTCATATTTTCACACTTTCTATTTTTAGTCATGATTTTCAACTTAATTTCAATTAACTCATCCACTTGAACTTTTATCATCCATACAAAGCTATCCAAATTTCAAAATCATCAAACTCCATCAACTCTTTTTCTCATCAATTTTCTTAAAATATAATCACATCTAATACAAACTTCACATACGAACTTACTTATTTCATACTTTTTATATTTCTAAAATTCACTTAAAGATCGGGGTCCAACAATCAATTTAATAGTTTCACATTCATAAACTAACAATTACTAACCATTTGAAGTTACAATTTAATCTCCTTAGAACATATATTTCTAATTCATTCTTAGGGTCATTGATTGTTTAGGTCCAATATCAAGTTTCATCTTTTGATTCTTCGCTCAATATTTTAAGTCTAATAGGTCGCCAATCTATTAACCTAACATTCAACACAGCACAATCAATCTAAGCAAGGCATATATTAATGGGAATTATCGAATCAATACATTCAATTAAATCTAGATGCAAACCTTAGGTAAGAATAATTTAGCTCATCATCAAAGTGAAAATGATACTCATATCAATTGAATTCAAACTAGTAAATTTCATTGTATTAAGAAGAAATTGAAACAAGAATAGAGAACAAAAGAATAGAGAACAAAAGAACCCTTGAATGATGACTAGGAGTGAAACTCTCATTCGCTTTCTCCAACTCTTAATCAATGTTAATGACAAAACTCCATTGATTATCTATCTATAGTTCTCTTTCCATCCCGATACTTTTCTCTCCTGTCTGACCTCAATATCGTCCTATTTTGATCATAACCTCTTCACATAAGTTATAGCTCTAAGTCCCATCTTTCTAATAGATCCTCTTTTGTTTAAAAAAGTTCCTGTAGTTAAAGTTATGGGCCAAAAACCAAGTGAAGGTCAGAATGATGACTGGGAGTGAAACTCTCGTTCGCTTTCTCCACCTCTCAATCAATGTTAATGAAAAAAATCCATTGATTCTCTATCTATAGTTCTCTTTCCATCTCGATACTTTTCTCTCTTGTCTGATCCCAATGTTGTCCTATTTTGATCATTGCCTCTTCATATGAGTTATAGCTCCAACTCTGGTCTTTCTAATGGATCCTCTTTTGTTTAAAAAAATTCATATAGCTAAAGTTATGGGCCAAAAACCAAGTGAAGGTCAGAATGATGATTGGGAGTGAAACTATAGTTTGCTTTCTATAGCTCTCAATCAATGTTAATGACAAAACTCCATTAATTCTCTATCTATAGTTCTCTTTCCATACTGATACTTTTCTCTCCTATGTGACCTCAATGTTGTCCTATTTTGATCATGACCTCTTTACATAAGTTATAGCTCCAACTCCCATCTTTCTAACAATTCCTCTTTTGCTTAAAAAAATTCTTGTAACTAAAGTTATGGACTAAAAACCAAATGATGGTCAGAGTAGGCCAGGATAGATTTTGTACTCATTCTTAGCCTTTCTAACCCCTCAAAATAACACTTTTAGCCATCAAGTTTTAAATAGGAATTATGGCTCATGATGTTGGCTTAAATTTGAGCTTTTGAATCACCTCATTTGGATCTCATAAGCCTCAAATATGTCCATGTAAAGCTTTAGTGATCAGGTTACCAATTTTTTCGAAATAAGTTTTACTTTGAACAAACGGTTGTTAGTCCAAACGACTTCGAACAACTACACATCTAGGCTTCCTTAAAATTTTAAGATATCCTCGAAGTATGCTCTGACCTTTTTAAAGTTTTCTCCTTAAGTCCTTAATGCTCTACTTAAACACAAACACCTAACGACAATCTCAAACAAATATATCAGAAAAGACTAAAAATTGACCAAAAACCTATCCAAAACCTAACATAAAATGCATTATAACAATAAAGATCTATTTTTGGTTTTATAGAGAAAGGAATTTGAATAATGATGATATAATTATCCTTTAAATAGCATTAAGAAGTACAATAAACTTATTATGGAGAGAAAGAAATTTAGGACTATTCCAAAGTAAAGAAAGGGCAAATGGCCAATTGGCACAATAAGTTATCTCTTAAAATAGGGAATAACTAATGATTAACTAGGTTTATAATATTTGAAATTATTTAATATCTCACTCTTAGAGAATATGGGATCTTCCTTAGAATTAACATTCTGATGAAGCAAAGTAAATAAGCTCTATATCTTAAAGTCAAATGAAAGAGTAGACTAATCTTATTTCAATTATAGGTGTCCCTTATAATAAGATGTTTTTACTTAGTGATGTAACTACACTATTTGTTCTTTCTTGAGAAGCAATAGGCTCGAGTTATGTCTTGCTACTAGTAAATTTGTAAGGAAAGTTAAACTATATGATCTTATAAACTTGGGTTAAACAAAATCTTTGTACTTATATAGGTTTCATTGGATTTTTTAAGGTTCAAAGCCAATTTACTTAAGTTATGATTTTTTTAGAATTTAATATACTATTTATTTTTAAAAAAACTTTAACTATTAATGAAAGTTTGACACTCTTACCATCAATACCTATTATTGTCAATGTGGTTAGAGTTAAAGTTTAACGTAGGAATAACACACTGGTTGGCTATATCTTGGAGAAAAAGACCAACCCTTCCTTCAGAAAAAAGTTGAGTAGAAGCACTTATTACACCGATTGCCAATTTTGAAACTTTGGGCCTGTACAACAGATGCTTCTCCTTTATAGGTCTTTAGAGTTCAAGGCCTGTGCAATAAGTGCAGGTTGTATCAAAACTTACAAAATGATATTCTAAAAACGGATGAGGCAAGTTCCCTAAAAAAGTATTAAATAGAAAAAAATACATTGATAAGCCATCGAAGGCATCAAAAGGAGACATTACATGACTATACCAAACTATTTTAATGAGATTACATCAATCTTTATGACTATTTGATTGAACTCAAGTTTATCATATAAATTGGCTACACTTTTATGGCTTTTAATGTACTTTTTGACTCTTGATTCATGATTTTATGCTTAAATTAGTCCCTTACGGTGAGCTTATGCTTTATGCAATTTGTTAGTAAAATTGTGCAAATTGACATTGATTGCATTATAATTTTTCTAAGGACAATTGATACTGCAAATTGTTATTTTATATTGCAGAGAAAAAGGGTCAAAAGGATGAGAAAGTCAATGATGTCATGGTTAATCACTCAAGATCGGAAGAACGCTCGTCATGACGAACAATTCTAGATTTGGCGCTAACGGACCCTCCATTTGCCACAATAATTAATGGTATTTAATTTATTCGCCATGACGAGTGACCAAATTCATTCGCGCGGCGAATGTCGGTAACCCACCCAAAATAGAAATTTTGTCTCACTATGCGACCCGCCCACGCACCCATCCTTTAAATATTGCGAATTAGGTTATCGGAGGGGCCGACTTCGCATGAAAAAAAACGAGAGAGACCGACGAGAGAAGAAAGGAGAGAGGACGAGCGAGAGAGAAAAGAGAGGAGGCGGTGGTCGTCGCCGCCTGAGGTTCCTCGGGGTTCCCAGGAAGTCATTTTAGTTGTTTTCTTTTGGTTGTTTTTGCAGGTGTCTTCCGCCGTGAGCAGTTATGGTTCGCCATGAGTTGCGGTGTTCCCGATTGTGATGTGTGGTTAGGCATTCTTCTCCTCTTGACGATGCAAATGATGGTTGGAGTTCACCGAGCACCAAAGGAGTAGCTTAATCTATAGTTTGCTATGATTTATGAATATGCCTTGGTCGAGGGTTTATAGATTGTAGTGATACTATTGATTAAAGCTCAATTAAATGTTTGGACGTTTGTTGTGTTGTTTGGATTACTAGTTTACATTGTCACGCTTTTTAACTACATTGTTGTGAACAGTAGAGTTAGGGTTTATTGCTTTGTAGTTAGATTTTGCTTGATTATAGTTTAATTAAGCGGTGAACATGTAATATGTTATGGATTTGTTTATGTAGAACTTCGTGCTTAAATATATGAAGTCTCATATATGTTCACTTGTGATTTTGTTAATTCTCTTTATACGCCTAGTTGTGTTAGATATTGAGTTGATGCTAGATTGCATTTGACCACTTGCACTAACATGTCCATTGCATACACTAAGGTTTTTAACAAGTTTTAATTAATCGAGTTGACTAATTAATTCATTGGACTTAACGAGTTGTTAAGGTTGAGCTTTCGGAAACTTAGTGATTTCTAGTCCACGCCCACACTAAGATGTTTTTAACAAGGTTTTAAGCAATGGAGTTCATTGATTAAAACCTTGGACTTTCAGGTTCCTTTAAGGTTTTAGGTGCTTTTGATTAATGGAGTCGAGAGTGACAGGAGTCCATTAATCAAGACCCTGGACTTAAAGTGAGTCCTTTAAGGTTTTCCATTCAAACTTAGTGATTTCTAATCCTGTCCGACTAAGATGCACTTAACGGGATCTCGAGCAATGGAGTTCATTGATCAAGATCTCGGACTTAAAGAGTCCTCTAATGTTCTGAGGCTCAAGAGCACTCAATGGGGTCTAGAGAGATGGAGTCGCGAGTGACAGGATTCTATTAATCGAAACCCTGAACTTAGAGATAGCCCTTTAAGGTTTACTATTCACACTTAGTTTTGAACTGTGATAGCCAAAATTCATTTTCAAGAGGATTCTATCTTTTGTTTTACTCTTTTTATTTTCTATTTCCAAAAGCCCAAAATACTTTTTGCATACATTTTAGTTTATTAATGTTTTTAAAATCAAAACCCCTTTTTTTTCCTTGCTAATTTCACTTGCATTGAATGACATATAGGCTAGCTTAGGTCCATTTCATTAGGTTCCTTTGAGAGACGACCCGAGGTTGCATCCTATGCTGCAATCCTTGGTATAAATTATTTTATTTGACCGGTTTCAAGGATCGATTCTAGGATCGAACGACGAGCCCGACGATCAAATTGGCGCCATTCGGGAACCAAGAAGTGGTTCTTTAAGTTTGCTTTTTGTCATTTGTTGCTACGTGAAGTTAGGTGTCTTTTCTTTTAGGTTGCATTCTAAATAGTTTAGTTGCATTTGCATCGTTAGTTAGTATTTTGCAGATTACACCTTTTATGGAAGTTCACTGAGGCTAACTCTTATTTTTCTGTGACCAACATTTTAGGTGAATCTGGCTTAGTGGAGGCCGATATGGACGTGGGACTGGATGAAGTTATTTCGCCACACCATGGCCATTGTCGAAGGTTAACCGGGCAAATCCAAGACCTCCATAACTCCCAGGTTATTTCTTTCCTTCACTTGTTTACTCACTTATGCCTTATGATTGCTTGTGACTTATATTGGTGCATTAGTTTGTTAAGTAAGTGTCGGGAGGAGCAACCTCAGAGAAAATAGCTTAGCTTTTAGTTTAATTAGTATCTTTTCAATTCAATAAAGTCCCTTTGAGTTACGCCTCCCGCCTTCCTTACGTTGTGTTGAATTGCCCTTGTGCTCTATTTCTTCTTGCTTAACATTGAGGACAATGTGTTGATTAAGTGTGGGGGAGTTATTTCCCTATTATTTTCTTGACATTGCATGACTATTGCTATTGTGTTTCATTGAGGACATATGAATTGTTGGCTGATTTGTGCGTTCTGCGCTAACTTGGGTTTGTTTACATTCTGCGTCATTCGCATTTCTTCGCATGACAGTGATCACACGTCGCAACGACGCTGCTTCTTCAGATTTCTTATCGTCATGGCGTGTTCCATGTTATGTCGCGACGTCCATACCTGTGCATGAATGATTACGTGCTTAATTTTTTCACTCAATTCAAATTTGTTTTACATGGACTTTTGTGGCTTTTGTTTTCAAAGTCTTTCTTGGTTTCAAAACGATGCTTGAGTTATTGAAAACATCTTCCATCCTTTTCATGATAATTTGACTTGACAAAACCTTACTTTCAATGTTTTCAATACAAAGTGGATGGAAGCATGCTAATAAAGTGGCATTTTAAGTTTTAAGACTTGAGATTGTTCATAGAGATCATACCACTTGTGGAAGGATATTTGAGCCAAACATTTTCTTCTATCTTTGTGTGTATCTTCTTATTTCATTCTTCTCGTAACTTGTTTTAATTCTTACTTGAAGCTTAATGAACTGAATTTTGTTGATATGATAGGCGTTCCTTCTTAAACCCATTTGCCTAAACTTTGTCCCTTACATATTCATCCATTGCTAGCCCTTTGAGCTTTCTTGTTATGAGCATTTGCATTTATATTCTTAGATGATGTCGGAGTCGTGTTTAGTTATTAGCGATAGTCTATGTTTTGTTATTAGTTCTCAAAAAAAGTGTTGAAAATGAAAAATGTTAGTCTTGTGTATCCCGAAAAGGGATAATAATGTGTTGTATCCCAAAAAGGGATTAGCATCTCAAAATGAGATGGCAAAAAAAAATAAATAAATAAATCTTGCATTCAGTATGCAATTGTTAGTTTGAATTCTACTGATGACATCAGTTCACATTTAGTGCATATGCTCATATTTTCTTTCTTATACTTCATCCATTCATTTAGCCTTCCATACATTACAACCCTCAAAGTCCTCTTGATCTTCAAAATGATAGTTTTTGTGGTGGAAAAATAGAATTGACACAAGCCTATGGTAGGAGGTGACTTAAGTAGATTGAGAGAAAAATACCCTAGACACAAGTGAAAGTGGCGTAAACACTATATCTTGAGAGTTTCTCTTTTGTTCAATCTCTTGTGCTTGAATTCTTTTAGTGTTTATTCTGTTAGCTTTCTTCTTATTTGCTGTGGTTGAATTCTGAGAAAGTAACTCAAGTCAAGTTCATTTTATTGTTTTGAGTATGGGTGCTATTTTCTTTTCCTCTTGTATTCTTTTTGACTCTGGTAAACTTTGTCCAGGAGTACAAAGGTCTAAGTGTGGGGGAATTGATTGAACTCAAGTTTATCATATAAATTGGCTACACTTTTATGGCTTTTAATGTACTTTTTGACTCTTGATTCATGATTTTATGCTTAAATTAGTCCCTTACGGTGAGCTTATGCTTTATGCAATTTGTTAGTAAAATTGTGCAAATTGACATTGATTGCATTATAATTTTTCTAAGGACAATTGATACTGCAAATTGTTATTTTATATTGCGGGAGAAAAAGGGTCAAAAGGATGAGAAAGTCAATGATGCGCGCTAATCACTCCGCGTCGGAAGAACGCTCGTCGCGATTGACGAACAATTCTAAATATTTGGGCGAACGGACCCTCCATTCGCCGCAAATAATTAATGGTATTTAATTTATTCGCATGACGAGTGACCAAATTCATTCGCCGCAGCGAATGTCGGGTAACCCGACCCAAAAATAGAAATTTTGTCTCACTGTACGACCCGGCCCACGACCCATCCTTTAAATATTGCCGAATTAGGTTATCGGAGGGAGCTTCGACTTCGCACAGAAAAAAACACAGAGAGAGACCGACGAGAGAAGAAAGGAGAGAGGGACGAGCGTAGAGAGAAAAGAGAGGAGCGGTGGTCGTCGCCGCCCAGGGTTCCCTTCGGGGTTCCCTGGGAAGTCATTTTTAGTTGTTTTTTTTTTGTTGTTTTTGCAGGTGTCTTCCGCCGTGAGCAGCTATGGTTCGCCGCGAGTTGCGGTGTTCCCAGTTGTGATGTGTGGTTAGGCATTCTTCTCCTCTTGACGATGCAGTGATGGTTGGAGTTCACCGAGCACCAAAGGGAGTAGCTTAATCTATAGTTTGCTATGATTTATGAATATGCCTTGGTCGAGGGTTTATAGATTGTAGTGATACTATTGATTAAAGCTCAATTAAATGTTTGGACGTTTGTTGTGTTGTTTGGATTACTAGTTTACATTGTCACGTTTTTAACTACATTGTTGTGAACAGTAGAGTTAGGGTTTATTGCTTTGTAGTTAGATTTTGCTTGATTATAGTTTAATTAAGCGGTGAGCAATGTAATATGTTATGGATTTGTTTATGTAGAACTTCGTGCTTAAATATATGAAGTCTCATATATGTTCACTTGTGATTTTGTTAATTCTCTTTTATCTGCCTAGTTGTGTTAGATATTGAGTTGATGCTAGATTGCATTTGACCACTTGCACTAACATGTCCATTGCATACACTAAGGTTTTAACAAGTTTTAATTAATCGAGTTGACTAATTAATTCATTGGACTTAACGAGTTGTTAAGGTTGAGCTTTGAAACTTAGTGATTTCTAGTCCACGCCCACACTAAGATGTTTTAACAAGGTTTTAAGCAATGGAGTTCATTGATTAAAACCTTGGACTTTCAGGTTCCTTTAAGGTTTTAGGTGCTTTTGATTAATGGAGTCGAGAGTGACAGAGTCCATTAATCAAGACCCTGAACTTAAAGTGAGTCCTTTAAGGTTTTCCATTCAAACTTAGTGATTTCTAATCCGTCCGACTAAGATGCACTTAACGGGATCTCGAGCAATGGAGTTCATTAATCAAGATCTCGGACTTAAAGAGTCCTCTAATGTTCGAGGCTCAAGAGCACTCAATGGGGTCTAGAGATGGAGTCATGAGTGACAGATTCCATTAATCAAACCACGAACTTAGAGATAGCCCTTTAAGGTTTACTATTCACACTTAGTTTTGAACTGTGATAGCCAAAATTCATTTTCAAGAGGATTCTATCTTTTGTTTTACTCTTTTTATTTTCTATTTCCAAAAACCCAAAAATACTTTTTGCATACATTTTAGTTTATTAATGTTTTTAAAATCAAAACCCCTTTTTTTTTCCTTGCTAATTTCACTTGCATTGAATGACATATAGGCTAGCTTAGGTCCATTTCATTAGGTTCCTTTGAGAGACGACCCGAGGTTGCATCCTATGCTGCAATCCTTGGTATAAATTATTTTATTTGACCGGTTTCCAAGGATCGATTCTAGGATCGAACGACGAGCCGATGACCACTATTATGCTTAAGGACTACTAGAAATCAAAATCTAAGATATTAAAGATTTCATCTTCTTCTAAGAGAATGGCTCATATTTTTAACAACTATGTGAGCAACAATGATTTCTCTATTCCAGTAGTATATCATATGAGCTAAGGCATGATTTTCCTTTTTACAATTTTTAAACAATCTTTGATTCCTCTCCATTCGTATTGTATACACTATGCAATTCAGGCTTAGGTTTAGACAATTTTTGGTCTTTCCCTAATTTTTGGTATTAATTTTCAACCCACTCAAATATATTATCCCAATCAACAATTGGGCAAAGGGGATTCACTGCATGTTACATTTGTTAGAGTAGTGCCCTAAAGGCAATCCCCTTTAGCGCTTTTTGTTCATAGTCATGTGCAGACTTTATGAATAAATAAAGAAAGACATGTTTCATTTATTTGATATTCATTTTGTTATGAATTGATATTGATCTTTAATCAAATTAATGAAGTCCATGATATATGACATAGCATGAAGGAAATTATGATGTGATCATAATCCTGAGATTCCTATCATTTGCAATTATGTCAAGATTCTAAATTCTCCTAGTCATAGGATTAATGAGACTGGACATCATTAATCGGACAGACTAGCATATGTCATACTCCTTGATTGGATCAGCGGTGGATCTCGTAAACCGTAAATATGAGATATTTAGAGTTGACATATGGATGCTTACTAGTGGTAGTAAGTTCATTGGATCACCTGCCATGAGATCATCACAAGGATTTAATGTCAGTGATAATCTCATCATAGCAATGGTGCAAGTATCCTTAGACTTGAGGTACTCAAGGATATCTTGAATCTTGATCCTGCATTTTGACTCCATTCCTTGTGGCCTTCGTGAGGTTACTCATAGGGTGGTGCTTGGAGTGCGGTTTGAGGTATTGAAGGTAATTGAGTAACCAATAAAGGATTCATCACTTCAGAGAGCGAAGAAGAGATACTGCCTCTTGTCGGGATCATTACTTTAAGTCTCGGCGAGCATGACTATGTCATGAAGAGTGTCTTCATGGACATATAAAGTAATGAGTCCTCGACAGAGGCGATTTCACTTAGGCTAGACTTAGTCTAGTAAGAGTTGACATATTAGCCATACTCATAACCAAGTGGGGTATAGGATGATGAAAGGACGAATTGCACAAGAATTGTCATGGAAGGGTTTGTGATCCGGTTCGTGATGAATTCATCAAACCGATTACTTTCCGGTCAATTGGGGTCATGATGTGTTGCTAGATACCGCTCATGACTTGCTTAGATTAATTGTTAATCTAAGTGGCCAACATAATAGGAAACCTAAAGGGTCACACGATAAGAGTGACTCAGAGAATCAGAAATAGTAATTGGACAGAGTTCCAATTATGGAGAGCATTAGATTAAATGGATCCCAATGGATTGGGATATGTCCGATGAGATCGCGACATCAATATTGCTAAGAAAGGTTTTGGTCATTTTTTTGCCGGGCCCTAGAGTCCAGTAGGACCGACCCCAGTTGGACTGGACCTTAGCAAATATATTCTAATTAATTAATTAAGTAATTAATTAATTAATTATTTTATATATATATTAGACATGTACGTGGAAGGAGAGGAAGGAGGCTTTAAGTTTAACTTTATATATATATATATATATATAAAGAAAAACGTGGAAGCTTCTCATCCAAGCCTTTTTAATATGTCTTTTAAATGTTAACAAGATATATAAAAGGGTAAGTTGGAGAGGATGGCCGTAGGTGATGCATAAGGAAGAGAAAAAGAAAGCTTAAGTGTTAAGCTTTGTAAAGAAAGTTTCAATTTCTTCTTCTTCCAAAAGGCACCATCGATTTTCTCTTCTCCAAGCACAAGGTTCCAACGTTTTCTCAAGCTCTCCAGGACAGAGGTAGGGTCTAGCAGCTCTTATTCTGTTCTAGCTATTCCCGGGTCAAAGGGGTTTGACTCGGTTAGGTTTTCTGATCTCTGCGTGGATACCTTTAGAGATAGTCTCTATTGGCTATTCAGGTTTGAGGTTTTCATACCGACACGGGATCCTGGTTTGGGAAGGTCCGAAACAAAATTTTGTTTCGCTGCTGGAACATGTGATGTTCCTCCGGGATTTTCTACAGTGGTATCAGAGCGTCTGGTGTCGTGTATGAAGCTTTAACTGAAGCTAGATCATAAACCCTAATTGCTTGTGATGTTGTAGCATGCATTCTGTTCAGATTTCGAATTGCTATAGAGATAGGGTTTTCGAAATTTTTCTGCCCAGGAATGTTCATAACATGTTAGAGAATATGTCTATGAATTTTCAGAATTTATCTATTTGATTAGATAAAGTTTTACTAATTATTTCCCTAAGCTTACAGATGCTGTTTTTGAAACGATTCTGTGAACAGGAAGTAGTATAAAATCAAGAATAAATTCTAGAAAAATCGTTTTCTGGATTTTCCTTCACCTACATGTCTCTAAGATGTTGGTGAATGTCTGTGAGCATGGAAATTGGATTTCAAGGTGATTGGATATTTATTTTCGATTTTATTCTATTCTGTTGGGAATTGCTGTGCTGATGAACACAGATTTTGAATCGGTTTTGTTATTTTGGTTGACTGAGTTTTTGATGGCCTAAAATCCTGAAAAAATTCAGGTAGCATTTTCTGAACATGCAGTAACCTATATAATGTTCTCAGAATTTATTGAAATTGTTTCATTGATCATTTCAAGCAATGTACAGAACTGGACAGTTTTGGTGAAAATTGTTGGGACTGTTTTGCTTGGCTTGATTGAGTTTTCTTTTTCAATTCCAATGCCTTACAACATTTTTAATGTGATTAAAAATGTGTTATCTTGATGTAGTATGATTTCCTAAGTGCATTTCTTGAAGTTGCTTTTCCAAGAATTTTTGAATGCCGAATTGGTCACTTTTGTGTCTCGTTAGTATATTTCATTTTCTTGCTTGTTTTGGCCGTCACAATTTTTGTGACAAGTGCCGGAGTAGTTTTGAGAGTGTATACACTAGCTTGAGATGCTTAGGGTGAGAATTTGGGTGTTCTTAAATTATTTGGATATTTATGAGTTTTGACTCATTTCAAGCTTTTCATATAGTTTGACTATTTAAGGCATTCATGGATCAATGAAGTGTTCATTGATACATCAATTTACAGATATTACCCTAGGTATGATGGTGTTGAGAATTGGAATTGCATTGATTGAGGAATTAGCCGATTAGAAATAATAGCAATCTTGCAGAATAAGTCGACTTGTTTGCTACATAAGTCGACTTGTTTGCAGGATAAGTCGACTTGTTTTCTGGATAAGTCGACTTGTTTTCTGGATAAGTCGACTTGTTCAAGATTTTTGCATAAGTCGACTTATATCAGACAAGTCGACTTGTGCGTGGGCAGGAGCATAAGTCGACTTATATCAGACAAGTCGACTTGTGTGTGGGCAGAAGCATAAGGTGACTTGCATTTGATGAAAGTCGACTTGTGACATGCTCAGGTTGGATGATGGATGATTATAAGGATTGATTCAATTTGATTGATGAAACCTAAATCATGCCATATAGTCCTAGCGACTATGATCCTTCAGCTTGGAGTCTAGAGTTTCTAAATCCCTCCTTGGTATATGAAAACTAACGCCTTCCATTAATATGGTAAGAACCAGAGTTCTTATAGGGATGGGTTGTTGGGTAAACCCAAGCTCACTCTATACGGATATGTTCGAACCATGAAAATATGATTTTCTGATTAATGGGTTGGTTTTCATTGGAAGCGTTGGTTTGTTGAGTAAACTCAAGGTCAACGTGGACAGAGGTGAAATTGGGTAGCATACATCGGATGCATACGCATCAAAGATTTGATACCCAATGTAAGTGCACACATCAACAAGTTGATAGCACTGATCGATAGTTGTGTCTAAGGTGTAATTGGTATATCTGATACCTCCCGAGACATAAGGTGGCTTGTTGGGTAAACCCAAGGTCATTCTCAATGTCGGTTATCGATGATGCAATTGGTATGTTCGATACCTACCGATTGACCTAAGTTATGGCTTGTTGGGTAAACCCAAGGTCATTCTTAGCAATATCGGATATCGACCCACTAGGACATTATGTCACTTTGTTTCTTTGGATTCGTAAGGAGGGTTATGGATTCTATGAAACTAGTGGGAGCTTTTTGCATATCATTCAAGTCCTTATGATTATGCAGCTATTCCTATTCTAACATTCTTCCTCTCTATCCGTGTAGGTTGTTTGAAAATGTCGTCAAGTGTGAATCTTCGCCACTTATGGATTCCAACAAGTTAATCGGACCGAATTTTCTTGATCGTTAAGGAATCGAGAATAGTTCTCGATCTGAAAGTTTGGGATA
The DNA here is from genome assembly GCA_029891385.1 of Erythroxylum novogranatense. Taxonomy (NCBI): domain Eukaryota; kingdom Viridiplantae; phylum Streptophyta; class Magnoliopsida; order Malpighiales; family Erythroxylaceae; genus Erythroxylum; species Erythroxylum novogranatense. Next base: position 39,723,532 of record CM057234.1, on the reverse strand, counting down.
TATCCTAGATTTTCCGCTTCGGATGCACTCTTTATCGATGCTTCCGATGATGATCGAAGGCATATAGTAAGCATCTAAAGGGGCGATGACATGGCGACTTGCATTATGCTTGCGTCGATGTCACCGAGTGCGAAGCAAAGACGAGTCCATGGATGCTCACACTATAGTTTTCATCTTAGGGAGCTGTTTGACGAGCAAGCCCGGTCCGAAAGGTTCGAGACCTCAAGGCTTCTCTTCACTACTAAGATGGCTCCAGGACATCTGGCATGCAAGACGCATACGAAGATGAATGGCTATATTGAGAGATTGGCCGCCTTAGGTTTTGAATGGATCATGAATTAAGTATAGACTTAATTTGGTTGATTGTCCGACGGTTATGCATGCTCGTGCTAAACTATCGGATGAACCAAATATCCACTACAATACTGAGTGATCAATCTGCTTTCAAGATAATGAGCAGACTATCAAGAGTGATAGTAAGCAAGTCTTTGGTGGTTGCTTCTTCATCTTTTGGGTCCAAGAAGAAGAAGAACCCAAAGAAGAAGAAGGCAAAGAAACCAAAGGAAGTGCCATCAAGAAGAAGACCAAAGAAGTCGCCTGAAAGGAACTTGCTTCCATCGGTAAAGATGGCCATTGAGGCGAATTGCAAAGTCTATCTCGAGTCATCAAGCGTAAGAAGACATCGATGCCTCGACTACTTCAGGTTTGTATGTCATTGAAGTTAATATCATTATCGATCACAACATCACGGGTATTTGATATTGGTTCAGGCTCACACATATGCAATGATATGCGGGGCCTTGAGATGATGAGGCAACTCATGAAGGAGAAGTAGACCCACGTGTTGGAAATGGAGCAAGAGTTGCTTTGCATTAGTAAGTAGGAACCTATGTTTTGTCTCTCCTCACCGGGCTTGTCTTTGGAATTGGATGATTGTTATTTTGTACCGTTTGACAAAGAATATATATTCTGCATTTCTGTATCGAATAGAAATGGATTCCATATGAATTTTAGTAGCAATGGTTGTTCTATCAATTCTAATGGAATGCTTTATGGAACTGGTACATTGTGCAATGGTATTTACATATTAGATATGTCTAATCAAATTTTAAATGTCAATGACACCAAACGGCATAAAAGAGATAATCTAAAGTCAACTTACTTATGGCATTGTCGGCTTGGCCATATAAATGAGACGCGCATTGCTAAACTCCATAAGAGTGGCGGTTTAGGTCATTCGATTATGAATCATATGACACATGCGAATCTTGTTTATTAGGCAAGATGACTAAGTTACCCTTCAAAGGAAAGGGTGAACGAAGCGATTGGAGTATTAGACCTAATACATTCGGATGTATGCGGTCCGATGTCCATCCATGCCGAAGTGGTTGTCGTTACTTCATTACCTTTATCGATGATTATTCACGATATGGGTACTTGTATCGATGAGATACAAATCAAGCGTTTGAAAGGTTCAAACAATTGAAATGAAGTAGAAAACCAGCTTGGTAAAAGTATCAAGGCATTACGATCCGATCGTGGTGGAGAATACTTGACCATCAGTTTGGATTATCTCGTAGATAATGGCATTTTATCTCGGTGGACTCCTCCTTACACGCCACAAAGACAACGGTGTGGTTGAAAGGAGAAATCGAACCTTGTTGGACATGGTACGATCAATGATGGGTTTCGCAGTTACCAAAATCGTTTTGGGGTATGCACTAGAGGCAATTGCTTACTTGCTAAACAGAGTTCCTCTAAGCAGCTTGATGTTACTCCATATGAGATGTGGACTAACAGAAAACCTTATCTTTCTCATCCGAAAGTATGGGGTTGTCCCTTCGTGAAGCGGATTGATTCGAGATAAGTCGGGTTAAATCGACAAGTGTTTGTTTGTAGGATATCCTAAAGAGACCATGGGATATCAATTCTACTCACGAGGAACAAAAGGTGTTTGTTTCAAGCATGCTGTCTTTTTAGAGAAAGAGTTTCTTCGCAAGAAGGCATGGGAGAAAAGTCGAACTTGAAGAAGTTCAAGATGCTCAAACAAGCATGATCAATCGCTTTGAACTCAGACTGCCACTCATTCAGATGAAGTAACAGATTCAACCTTCATTGCACACGAAGTTCGAGGTCAAGAGGATGCGATTGTTCCCGAGAGATACGGGTTTTCGTAAGTGAACAGAATGACGATTGCTCATAGAAAATGATGAGCTCGCTACCTATGAAGAGGTTCGAAAAGTTCAGAGTCGAAAAATGGCTTTATGCCATGAAAGTTTAAATGGATTCCATGTACATAAACCAAGTATGGACTTTGGTTGATGCACTGAAGGATAAAACCTATAGGGTGCAAATGGGTTTTCAAGAAGAAACCGACATGGATGGTAATGTGATTACCTACAAAGCAAGGCTTGTGGCCAAAGGATTTCGTCAAAGACAAGGAGTTGACTATGACGAGACCTTTAGCCCCGTAGCAATGCTCAAATCCATTCGGATACTCCTAGCCATTGCCGCTCATTATGATTATGAGATATGGCAAATGGATGTGAAGACGACTTCCTTAACGGAATCGCCGAGGATGTACATGACACAACCAGAGGGCTTCACTTCCGATGATGGCGAAACGGTATGCAAGCTTCAGAAATCCATTTATGGATTGAAGCAAGCATCCAAGAGTTGGAACATCCGTTTTGATGAGTCAATCAAAGAGTTTGGTTTCTCACAAAATCCGGATGAACACTGTGTGTACAAAAGGTTAATGGGAATGCAATCGTTTTCCTTGTGTTGTATGTAGATGACATCTTGTTACTCTAAACGATGTCTCAATCTTCGCAATCGCTAAAATTTGGTTGTCCAAGCAATTTGCGATGAAAGACCTTGGTGAAGCAACTTATATCCTTGGGATAAAGATCTATAGAGATAGATCAAAGAGGTTGCTTGGTCTTTCACAATCATCGACATAGACAAGATGCTAAAGAGGTTTAGCATGGAGCAATCCAAGAGAGGGTTTCTTCCCATTACTCATGGGATAACACTCTCGAAATCTATGTGTCCTAAGACACAAGATGAGAGGATTCGCATGGATCAGATCCCGTATGCATCTGCAGTAGGATCGATCATGTATGCTATGTTATATACGAGACCCGATGTATCGTATGCTCTGAGTGTCACGAGCAGATACCAATCGGATCCTGGTGAGGGTCACTGGGTGGCTGTCAAGAATATCCTCAAGTACTTGCGAAGGACTAAGGATGTTTTCTTGATATATGGAGATGGAAATCTCCAAGTAAGCGGGCATACGGATGCCAGTTTCCAATCGACAAGGATGACTCAGATCCGGTCAAAGTTATGTTTTCACGCTAAACGGCGGGGCGTTCAGTTGGAAGAGTTCCAAACAAGAGACGATGGCGATTCGACGATCGAGGCAGAGTACATTCTTCGCATCGAGGCGCAAAGGAAGTCGTTTGGATCAAGAAGTTCATTTCGAACTTGGTGTGGTTCCTAGTCGTGATGGACCCATACAGCTTGTATTGTGACAACAATGGGGCTATTGCTCAGCAAAGAACCGAGGTCTCACCAACGATCTAAACACGCACTCGCAGATATCATCGATTCGAGAGATCATTCTAGAGGTGATGTCGCGATCGAGAGGATTCCCACAGAAAGCGTAACATTCTTGATCCGTTGACGAAGCCATTGTCACGTAAGAATTTTGATTCTCATGTACTCGCTTATGGTATTAGATACCAAGGCGATTGGCTTTAGGTCAAGTGGGAGATTTGTTAGAGTAGTGCCCTAAAGGCAATCCCTTTAGCGCTTTTTGTTCATAGTCATATGCGATTTTATGAATAAATAAAGAAAGGCATGTTTCATTTATTTGATATTCATTTTGTTATGAATTGATATTGATCTTTAATCAAATTAATGAAGTCCATGATATATGACATAGCATGAAGGAAATTATGATGTGATCATAATCCCGAGATTCCTATCATGTGCAATTATGTCAAGATTCAAATTCTCCTAGTCATAGGATTAATGAGGTGGACATCATTAATCCGGACGAGACTAGCATATGTCATACTCCTTGATTGGATCAAGCAAAGGATCTCGTAAAGCGTAAATATGAGATATTTAGAGTTGACATATGGATGCTTACTAGTGGTAGTAAGTTCATTGATGATTCGCCATGAGATCATCACATGGATTTAATGTCGATGATAATCTCATCATAGCAATGGTGCAAGTATCCTTAGACTTGAGGTACTCAAGGATATCTTGATATCTTGATCCGCATTTTGACTCCATTCCTTGTGGCCTTCCAGAGGTTACTCATAGGGTGGTGCTTGGGTACAGTTTGAGGTATTCAAGGTAATTGAGTAGCTAATAAAGGATTCATCACTTCGTGAGAATGTAAGAGATACCTGCCTCTTATCGGGATCATTACTTTAAGTCTCGCCGAGCATGACTATGTCATGAAAAGTGTCTTCATGGACATATAAAGTAATGAGTCCTCGACAGAACCGATTTCACTTGGCTAGACTTAGTCTAGTAAGAGTTGACATATTAGCCATACTCATAACTAAGTGGGGTATAGGATGATGAAAGGACTAATTGCACAAGAATTGTACATGGAAGGGTTTGTGATCCGTTCGTGATGAATTCATCAAACCGATTACTTTCCGGTCAATTGGGGTCATGATGTGTTGCTAGATACCGCCATGACTTGCTCAGATTAATTGTTAATCTAAGTGGCCAACATAACCTGAAACCTAAAGGGTCACACGATAAGAGTGACTCGGAGAATCATAAAATAGTAATTGGACGAGTTCCAATTATGGAGAGCATTAGATTAAATGGATCCCAATGGATTGGGATATGTCCCGATGAGATCGCGACATCAATATTGCTAAGAAAGGTTTTGGGTCGTTTGAAAGAAGGGGCCCTAGGTTTAAGGGACCGACTCAGTTGGATCGACCTTAGCAAATATATTCTAATTAATTAATTATTATATATATATATTAGACATGTACGTGGAAGGAGAGGAAGGAGGCTTTAAGTTTAACTTTATATATATATATATATATAAAGAAAACGTGGAAGCTTCTCATCCAAGCCTTTTTAATATGTCTTTAAATGTTAACAAGATATATAAAAGGGTAAGTTGGAGAGGATGGCCGTAGGTGATGCATAAGGAAGAGAAAAAGAAAGCTTAAGTGTTATCTTTGTAAAGAAAGTTTCAATTTCTTCTTCTTCCAAAAGGCACCATCGATTTTCTCTTCTCCAAGCACAAGGTTCCAACGTTTTCTCAAGCTCTCCAGATGTAGGTAGGGTCTAGCAGCTCTTATTCTCGTTTAGCTATTCCGGGTCAAAGGGTTTGACTCGGTTAGGTTTTCGATCTCTGCGTGGATACCTTTAGAGATAGTCTCTATTGGCTATTCAGGTTTGAGGTTTTCATACCGACACCGGGATCCTGGGTTTCGGGAAGGTCCCGGGAACAAAAATTTTTGTTTCCGCTGCTGGAACATGTGATGTTCCTCCCGGGATTTTCCTACAACATTCTGGCCCAAATTACGACTGTATAGTTGCATTAGAAGTAAAGTTGCTTTAGGAATTAAAGAACCTTTCCAAACAATGTTATAATAAGGAATAAGAGATGTGTAAGGCGTAAGAGCATTAAGATAGGATGAGTTAAATGATTCTCCATTTCTGTTGATGTACCATTTGGGTTTATCAGTCAAAGAAGGGTTAGGCTAGTAATTGGGAAAGTAATTCAACAATCTTCCAACATCACTACTAGTTACTAGCCATAAGTTTTGAATTATGATGTTCTTAACTCAAGCTTGGATTTGAATTCTAGTTATGAAGAAAGTGATATCTCCTTTCATGATTAGAGGGTATTGATTGGTCAAATTGTTGAACCAAAACCAAGTATATTCTCCATTCCTAACTTGAATTCTGATCAAAGGATATACAATCTATCTTTTTCTGAGCATTTGTATGAAACGATATGAATGTTCTTTCTTTTAATTAATTTTCCATAAGTTGGATTCATTTAGATAGTATTCATTCATCCATTTTCTCCAAAAAGCCTCTTTATCATTAAAAAGCCTCCAAACTCATTTAGCCACCTAGATATTTTGAATCATATGAATGGGAACAAATCCTTGACAATCTTCCTATTTTATCCATCATAATTGTTCCCATTTAATCTTAGCTCCTTTAGAGTTGTAAAGCTTGCTAGACTAGAGAAAATTTTTGATACATTTCTTTATTTCCTTTTTGATTTTCTCGGGAAAAAATAAATGTGTACTCTAATGGGTATGGAAATTGTTGAGCACTAAAATAATGAGCTAGAATCTTTCAACTTGTAAAAGAGCTTTATTATGCCAAGCATTGATCTTTTTCTTGTATTTCCAAAAATCAATAAACAATATTGAAATCTTAGCATCTTAAAAGAGATGGGAACACTAAGATATTTGAAAGGTAGGTTGTGAACATTCAAACTAAAAATTTGATGAAAATTGTCAATCTTAGGAATGTTTAAAGAGAAATAGATTTTGCTCTTAGATGAGTTGATACGTAGACTAGATAACCTGTAGAAAGATTGAAGAGATTGATGCAAATAGGAAGAAAAGGTTGGTCAACACCACAGAACATCAAGTCTTCCACTTTCCTCATTCTCCATTAGATTGACTACAGGATCACTAGTCTTGTCAAGTTTAGATTCCTGATCACCCATTACTTTTGTTAAGTTAATCTATTTTTCTGGTATGATGCTAATGATGTTTTCTTTATTTGGATGAGGTGTTGTTTATTCTTTGATCACCATTATCTCAAAGTAATCACCTAAAGTGAATAATTTCCTTTTATGTTTTCATATTTGTTTTCCCAACGAAGGCTTCTAATTATAAGATATTTAGATTTCTCCTTAAAACATTTCATTGGAAACATTCAACTTCATAACATATTGTGTTTTAGGTGGTTCATTCTTGTTATTAATCTCCACATAAATTCTTGCAAAGCATATTTTTTCAAATCTAGCAGTAGCTGAATCAAATGTTATAGGTTTCCCTATAGAACTTGCAAGAAAACTCAATTCATCTATAGTCCAATATTCTAAAGGTATGTTATGAAAATTAACCCACAAAGTAATAGTTACTATGTTGCTTCTATCAAATTCCAAGCTTGGAGCCTAGTTTTAGATAAATATAGGTTGCACTCCTATATGCTATAGACCAGATTCTATTATCTTGTTCATGTTTTCTTCAACCGTCAATTTGATTAGAAAAAGTATCTTCATATGAAAGCAATATTATGTCAAGTCCTTTGTTTCCCACTTACTATAAGCCCAATATTGCATCAAATGAAATACATAACTCTTGTTTAGAAAGAAGCCAATTAGTGTATTATCTCAATGTTTTGCACCCTTTTAAAGCAGCTATAGAGGTGGCATAACAATGCCATTGACTAATATGGCTGGAAATTTTCTTGGTTTCCCATTAGGAGTTTTATCTAAAACCACATTTCTTTAGGATTTGCTTGTTCCATTTGAGTTGGTAGTTTTATGGTTTCTTTTTTTCTCTCAAGAGGTTAACATCCATCAATTCTTACAATGTTGATTCTACATCTCCTCTTGATGAGTTAAGTCTCTATTGGAGGCTTCCATAAAGCTTTTCCTAAGTAGAAGGATACTTGTAAATACCCTTGAGCTTCACTAGAAATGGAAGTTACTATTGTGAGAGAGGGTAAGTTACTGCTCATAATCGAGAGAGAGGAAAATAAAGATAAGTTATGAATTAAGTAATGTATTCTTCTTCAAATCTATCTAAAGTAGGAGGAACTTAAACATAATTATAGGGATAACAAATGACAAAGCTGATAATGTTTGGGGCTAAAAAAAGCTTAAGAAACTAATATTTCACTACTTCTCAAACCTAATAGGATTAAGTAGTGTTGCAAGAACATTATATTAAGATTTCATTTTACTCATTGCACCCTCCTTAGGTACCTCATTACTAGATAAATTCACTCTCCTTTTCACCCTAGATCACATTAACCTTGACTTAAAGAAACTAAGTTGAAACTAAGCTCCTAGTCCTATGGTCTAAACCTTCTTCAAACAAACTTGACAGTGGACATCATATCGTGTCTATAAAACTATGATGAAATTTTTCAACAAAGCAAACCTTCTAAGAATATTTAACCAAACACATGTATGCTTGGTTCTAAATGCTCTAATCCTAAAAATTGGAATGACTATAGGCTAATTTCATGTTGCAACTCCACCTATAAGATTATCTTCAACTGTAGCGCCCCCTCACTGTAGGGTACACATCGGGACGCCAGGAGGTCGCTCCAATACGTATCTCATGATAAAGGTGCATCACCAGAACATTCTCACTAATAATCCACATGGCATTGCAATAATTAAAATCATAATATCATAAATCAGTAAATTTTAAAATCCAAAATGATCATGATACAGTCATCCAATAGCATAATAGACAAGTCTATCAATCCCCTAAACAAAACCAAAAAGGAAACTGATACAAGCATCTATCCTAAGTCATCCTCAAAAGTTCAACCCAGCTGACCGACCTGTGTGCTATCGCTTCTCTTGCCAGCACGCTCGTACGACAGGAAAAGACTATCTCCAGAGCTAGGGATCTACTCTATCAGTCCCGAAAAAAATAGGTTGCAATTTTGGGTGAGTTTGCGAACTCAGTGAGAAACCATCATCGATGGTTCACTCAAATCATGTATTACGCAAATTGCGTACAGCACGGCACAGAAATATTCAATTAACAGTATTATATAACAATTTACAGTAGTCTATAACAGTTGCAGTATCAAATAGCAATTTACAATATCATATCACAATTCACAGTATTATGCAACGGTTCACAGTAGCATGTAACAATTTGCAATCTCTCATGTCATCACATAATTTAGTAAGTGTCGCAGTTCAATCAATCATGTGTATACAATGCATATGAGACTCTATTCCAGTTATTCAGTGTTGTGCCCAAGTGCTCAACAAGATTGATGAGGGACGCCGTGATTTTCTCCCCTCGGGCTCGAGGCGGTCATCTGATGTTCGAGCTCGAGGCTCTTTTCAGTGATAATAGCACTTGGGTCACATATCCATTATCTGATCATGCATTTATGCATGCAATGCAGTGTTCAGCAATTCGGTGTATGGCTATAAAAGCCCAAAGTATTGTATTTCTCAAGAATATCAAGTAGTCTAGTCCAATACAAGAGTCCAATCCAAAGACAAGAAAACATGTCATTCGATCATGTACATTTCAGACATTTCAGAAATCATGCAAATTTCACATTGGCAAGTAATTTCACATTGAGCATTTAGACAGTCAGGAATTTGAGAAACCAACTAGGTTACTCACCTGTAACTTTCGAGCTACTGCCTGGAAGTTCTAGCAATGTCCGTGGAATGACGATCCAACGGCACCTCTATAACAGTAAAAATACAGTCCCATTACTAGATGCTCAATTAAAACGATTCAGTAATGCATATGTCTCAGTGGAATTATGTATAATGCATGCTAACAATTTTCGGCGCTAAAACCCAATTTTGAACTCTTATGTCCCATTCTAACTCGCAGTTCAATTGATCGACAATAATTGATCCAATCCTATAATTCAGTTCAATTTCCTCAATTCGTACTTCCTATAACAGTTCCCTATTCACTGGATCAAAACCTCCATTGAAAACCTCAATAAAAACTCCAATTGTCTCAATTCAATATTTAGGTCACACTATGAACCATAATTGACCTTAATCTCGATGAATCAATACCACTTAAATTAAATTCTAACTCCCATAATTATCCTCAATTGTAGACCTCTTTCTCTAGTTCGTAATGAATCAAGAATCACCTCAATCGGAGGTCTATACCATAAATTATACCCAATAAACTAAAATCAATCCAATCAGAAAAATCCCTTCGCCGCGACATACAGCCCTCGTCGCGATGTACAGATGATTGCTCGCCGAGGCGTGAATGGCCTTCGCCCAAGGTCGTCCTTTTCGCTTCGTCGCGACGCAGATCCAGGCGCTCGCCATGGAAGCACTTAATTTTCGCGGCGAAGGCACGCCAGACGTCGCGACGTCGCATCATGCGCCACCTTCTTCTCCGATCGATTTCTGCCATTAATGCTATCTAAAACCTCCATTAAACATCCTAACTACTCAATCTACCACAATAAATGCCATAAATGTTCAAACAACCAGTAATAACAACATTAATGCCATTAAAACTTACCAATCGAAGATCAATCCACAAATTTCTCAAAAATCACCGTAACCCTAAAACTTTCTCAAATCAACGATTAATCCACTCTCCAAGCTTCTCAACCTTCAACAATCACAATAACAAGTTAGCCTAGCACAATGAGAAGAAAACCATAGAGAAAGATCGAAGAATCCTCACCGATGGGAGGAATCGAAAATTGCCGAGGAGGAGGAAGAGAAGAAATGCTTTTGCCTTAGGATGAAAAATCCCCAATTTCTAACCTAAGCTATTTATAGACATAGGTCTCCAATTCAGTTCAAATTTCAGTCGTTAAATTTCAATGGCTCCACATTTTTATTTCCTAACAGTATAACTCTAAGTTTTCCATTGCCATTGGACAATTCTTTCAATACTATACAGTCAATCAGTCTGTCACTCCAAAATTTCCGGTCCGGGCATTTTCTCCCTAATTTCCCGAAAATTTCCTATAAGCCACTATCAATAGCCAATCACTCTTAGACTATTCTAGATCAGTCATTCGAGTCCACTTACTCCTAATTTCTCTACCAATCATAATCCAGTCAGTTCAGTCAGTTTCCATTTCACAGTCCAACCAATTCATAATCACAATTAAAATGCCGGAAAATCATGAATGAATGTACTTATGAATAAATGCATATGCAAGAAACCAGTTCCTTTATAATTAGAGGCCAGTAGCATGCTCAATCAGTGAATGCAATGAAACCTATCAGTCTAACCCAATATTACCATAATACCCTTGCTAACAGTAACGGGATGTTACAATTCACCCCTCCTAATAAAAATTTTGTCCTCAAAATTTAATACCTGTCCGATCGAATAAATGAGGATACTGACTCCTCATATGCTCCTCAGTTTTCCATGTAGCTTCCTCAGAGGAGTGGTTTTTCCAAAGGACTTTCACCAATGGAATCACCCTATTCTTCAGCTGCTTGACCCGAGATCCTATAATCTGTACCGGCTCCTCAACATAACTCAGATCACTGGCTACCTCAATCTCCTGAGCCGGAATCACATGCGTCGGGTCAGAACGGTACCGTCGGAGCATACTAACATGAAACACGTCATGCATCTAGGACATCTCACTCGGTAATGCCAATCTATAAGCCAACGGTCCAATCCTCTCAAGGATCTCATACGAACCGATATACCGAGGGCTCAACTTGTCCTTACGGCCAAACCTCAATACTCCTTTCCAAGGAGACACTCTGAGAAACACCCTGTCACCTACACCGTATTCCATCTCTCGTCGATGCTGATCCATATAGCTCTTCTGTCTGTCCTGAGTCGCCTTGATGCGACTCCGGATCAATCTTATCCTTTATCCATCAGATCAATCGGGACCCTCTATCAATCTCATGCCCTCTTCATCCCAATACAGTGGCGATCTACATGGCCTCCCATACAAGGCCTCATACGGTGCCATCCCAATACTACTCTGATACTGGTTATTATATGCAAACTTGATCAGTGCCAAATACTGATCCCATGATCCTCTCGAGCTCCAATACACACGCTCAAGCATGTCCTCAACGGCCTTAATCGCCCTCTCGCTCTGTCCACCGTGCGAGGATGAAATGCAGATTGAAGTTCAACTCGCACTCCATAGCAATCAGAGGCTCTTCCGAACCTCGAGGTAAATCGAGATCCCGGTCTGAGACTATCGACAACAGAACCCCATGCAATCGAACAATCTCTGCCACATACTTCTGGGCCAACTGATCGAGAGTATTGCTCTCCCTCACTGGCAAGAAGTGAGCTGATTTGGTGAATCGGTCCACTATGACCCAAATAGCATCATGCTGCCTCGGTGTCCTAGGCAATCCCATCACAAAATCCATGGTAATTCACTCCCATTTCCACTCCGGGATGGGCAACGAATGCAACTTACCCACTGGAGCCTGATGCTCTGCCTTAACCTGCTGACAAATCAGACACCTGGAAACATACTCTGCCACTTGCCTCTTCATACCAGGCCACCAGAAATGCTGTCTCAGAGTACGATACATCTTGTTCGTACCAGGATGCATAGCATAGGCAGCTACGTGTGCCTCCTCTAGGATCTCCCGTCTCAAATCATCAACATCGGGCACACACAGCCTCTGTCCCATCCATAAAGTCCCATATCTCAACTCAAACTCTGAATCAGTACCGGCCTGGACTCTCTCAATCAGTCTCACTAACACTGGGTCTTGATCCTGAACTCTCCGGATCCTATCATACAATATCGGCCTCAGCCTCAGAGTAGCAATTAGAGCTCCATCCTGACCCAAATCCATCTGCACATTAAGAGCTCTCAATCAATCGCACTGTAACCTCGAAAACTCGAACTGAGTTGCATTTCCATACGATCTCCTACTCAGTGCATCGGCCACCATATTGGCCTTCCCTGGATGATACTCAATCGTGCAGTCATAGTCTTTCAGTAACTCTATCCATCTCCTCTGTCTCAGATTGAGCTCTCTCTGACTCAACAGATACCTCAAACTCTTATGATTAGTGAAGATCTGGAACGTCTCCCCATACAGATAATGTCTCCAGATCTTCAGAGCGAAAACCACTGCTGCTAACTCCAAGTCATGCACTGGATAATTCACCTCATAAGACCTCAACTGTCTCTAGGCATAAGCTATCAATCTCCCATGCTGCATCAATACATAACCCAATCCCTGATGCGAAGCATCAGTGTAAACCACAAAGCCTCCAGTCCCAGATGGAATGCCTAACACCGGTGCAGTCGTCAACCGATGTTTCAGCTCCTCAAAGCTCTTCCGCACTCCTCGGTCCATCAACAAAGACATTCTTCCTCAATAGCTTCGCCAAAGGCGGTGATTAACGAAACCCTCGCGAACCTCTAGTAATATCCGCCAATCTAGAAACTCCAGAATCGCACACTCCTCGGAATCTCCCAACTCATAATCGCCTCTATCTTGTGAGGATCCACCGATACCCTCACCGGACACCATGCCCGTAAATAGAATCTCATCAAGCCAGAATTCACACTTAGTGAATTTGGCGAACAACTGTCTCTCTCTCATGACCTGAAGAACAATCCTCAGGTGCTCAGCGTGCTCCTGTCTACTCCTCGAATAAACCAGTATGTCATCAATAAATACTATCACAAATCGATCCAGGTAGGGCTGAAAAACTCGATTCATCAACGCCATGAAGGCTACCGGGGCATTAGTCAACCCAAACGGCATCACTAGGAACTCAAAATGCCCATACCTGCTCCTGAAAGCACTCTTAGGCACATCAGCCTCTACAATCCTCAACTAGTAATAACCTGATCACAGGTCCAATTTAGTGAACACCTGAGCTCCCTGCAACTGATCAAATAAATCATCAATCCTAGGCAGTCGATACTTATTCTTCACTGTCACCCGATTCAACTGCCTATAATCGATACACAGTCTCAGTGTCTCGTCCTTCTTCTTCACAAACAGTACCGGAGCTCCCCATGGCGAAACACTCGGTCTAATGAACCCCTTATCCAGTAGCTCCAGCAACTGAGCCTTAAACTCTCTCAATTCCACCGGTGTCATCCTATACGGAGGGATCGATATAGGGGCTGTACCGGGAACGAGATCAATCTCAAACTCTGTCTCCCGCTTTGGCGGCAATCCCGGTAACTCCTCAGGAAACACATCTGGAAATTTCCTGACTACGGGAACATCCTGCAATCTCTGCTCAACTCTGGAATCCACTACGTGAGCCAGATAGGCCTCACAACCTCCCTGCATCAATCTCAGGGCACTCAAGAAGGATATCATCCTTGCTGGCACTGCTTGACTAACTCCTCGAAAAACAACCCTGGGCTGACCAGGAGACTCCAATACAACCTCCTTAGTATAACAGTCCATGATAGCCCTATGCGCAGTCAACCAGTCCATCCCCAATATCACGTCAATCTCTCTCAGAGGCAAAATGATCAGATCAGCGCTCAAACCGCTTCGATCAATCAACCAACATCCTATATGCACCTCTCCCAATACAACAGATTACTAGAGGTGTACTCACCTCTAACCCATACTGTAACCTCTGCCTATCCCCATGCAGTCTACATGCTAAATGCGGTGTAATGAAAGAATGAGTGGATCTAACAATGCATATGCTTCAAAACTGAAAATCAGAAGCATACCTGCAACAACATTCGGGGAATCCTGGGCCTCCTGCCGAGTCATGGCATAGACCCTAGCCTGAGACTGCTGTCTGCTGCTCAGACCCTCTGACCTCACTGCGGACCCCTCTGTTCGACCTCGGCCTCGGCCTCGGCCTCTCCATCCCGATCCACCACCACGGCTCTGATGGACCATGGTATTGCTGCCTGATCTTCCAGTCATAGTAGACTGGGCTCTTAAAGTCTCTGGGCAGTTCCTCACTAGGTGGTCCATCGAACCACACCTCAAGCAGGCTCCAGACAGCCATCGACACTCTCCACTGTGTCTCTTGCCACAATGCTCAAATAAAGGAGAACTCTGCCCTGAAACTTTGGCACTGCCGCCACCACTAACAGTCTGTACAAATCTGCCTTTCTACCCATGACTAGTCTGTCTAGCCCCTCCTGCAGATCTGAAGGGCCTACTCTGACTGTAACACCCCACTCCTGCGAGACCCGAACCCGACATCTACAGTGATGTCCGAGCCCGTGACCCGCGAGGGTGGCATGCTAGAGCAGTCAATACTTTTTAAAACTCGCTATGACATTTTCTTTTCATTTTGAAAACCGATTAAGCTTGAGAATCAATAACAATTTGTGCCCACTTTATTGCAAAATCATTTTTCAGTATAACCATACAATTACAACATAGACCAAAGGGCCCACTGAATAAATCACTACACTAATGCAGATATGAACAACACTGATCCCGACCCTTTACTCTGCCTTGCTAGCGGTAGGCATACTCCCGTTTTCCCAACGGGATACTCTTCATTTCCTGAAAAATAGATGCAATGTTGGGTGAGTTTGCGAACTCAGTGAGAAACCATCATCGATGGTTCACTCAACTCATGCATTCACAAATCATATCCACAGTATATCATATGTTAACACATTCATAAAATCACATGCATTCAATTTCAGTTTCACACAGTACACCTTTGATCATTCATATATGCAATATGCATGTGACATTTTCATTTTCTTCGTTGTTGTGACCGTGCGCCTGAGCTCATGTACGTTGAGCCATTGGCTCTGAAACATCGAGCTCAAAAGCCCTAATACGTTGAGCATAAAGCTCTGCAAATCGTTGGGCATACAACCCTGTGCGTTGAGCTTAAAGCTCTGAATATATATTGGGCGTGATATGCCCTGATAATGTTGGATCCCGCTTTCGAAATCCAACTACTTAAACTCAACACTTTCACTCTCTGCTCTGATACCATAAATGTTGGGACCGAGACCCAACTACATACACTGCACACTATCCTTATCTAAATGTTGGATCCCGTTACCGAATATCCAATCTCTAATTCGAAAATCCCGATATAATTTTTTTTTCTTATTCATCTTAACTCCATTTTTATGAGTCGGGTCTTAACCGAAGAACGAAACGAAGAACGAAACAAAAGTAAATTCAACGGAACGGAGGAAAAGCATACAGAAATGAAGAAACATACTGAAAACAAACTACGAAGCACATGAAAATCAAGACTAAAGAATTGTATCCGAAGCAAATTACAAAGCAAATCGAAGGCTCGAAATCGAAAGCAAAATAGATTGAAACGAGTCGAATCAGATAACAAAGGATAGAAACAAACGAAACGGAAGCCAACGCAACTTGAACCGAAAGGTATAAGGCGGAAGGAAACAAAACAAAAGCACATCGGTTTGAAAGGCATAGTGCGTATAAAGCGAACATCTTGAAGCATAATTCAAATAGGGTAAATCAACAAGACAAACGTGAGGCTAATTCGACAAAATTCAATTAAGCTAACAATTGGACATTTTGCAAGGAAAGGTAGGACACTTGATGAGAAGTCACTGGTTCAATTTGGGTGAATCGGAGGCCAAACGAGAAAGTTATAAGAGAAAATGCAAAATGACCAAAGGAATAGTAATTGACCATATGAATAGTAACCGGCCAATTTCCGACCCTTATATCTTTTTACCCCGAATTCCGATCGGGATATATTATACCTCTTTTTAAAGATATCAAGACCCTCTACAATTTTCATGAAGGACAGAAATTTCAATTCCCGCTCTAAAGCGGCGGAAAACCCATCCGAAGGTTCAGCCCAAAATTGCCCATGAAACAAACATATCGCCTAAGTTCATAATACTGGGCTCTGATACCATAAATGTTGGATCCCGCTTTCGAAATCCAACTACTTAAACTCAACTTGCTTTGTTGCCAATTGGAGTTGGGATGGTTTGATTGCTGATTATGTTTGTGAGGAATTGGAAGATTGAAGTGGTTTTGTGCAGGTTTGGAGCTTGGATGATTCTTTTTCTATGTTTATAAGTAAGTTTTGATACGTTTAATTTTTATTTGGAAAACTCGGATTTCGGGTAAAAAGGTTATAAATAAATCAAGTTGGATTTTAAGTAAGCCTAGAATAATCGTTTTTCTATTTTCTTTGTTACTTTGTCTTTTGACCTTCGATTCACATGAGTTTTGAAATGTTAGTTAACGAGTTAGATTTTCTATCCTTTTTCAGTACAATGAGAGTGTCGAGTTTTAGTTGGATTTTAGGGCCGATGAGCGTCGATTTTTGCCCGAATGGTCGTTTTGCGACCTACAAAGGTCCGATTGAGGCATTTTCTGATTTCATTTGACCTAGAGGTCTAGGATTTCGTGGTGAGGAATCGCTTCTTCGTGGGACGCGCGTCCAGATGTCACGCAGGATGTCGGACATGTGTCGCACCAGGGAGGGGTTCCAACAGATAATCCCTGTGAAGGGCACTATGCATTGAGCCTGTGGCTCTGAATACGTTGGTACCACCGGTCACAACTATCATTATCTGATCATGCAATTATGCATGAATGCACATGTTCACTTTTCATTTCGATAACACTTTTTAGTTCTTCGGACCTTTGGTCCGGTATTTCGATCATATGCACATTCAATTCATTTCACTCATGCATTACAATCCAATTCGCTAATGCATTTATACACAATTATTCACGTTTACACTTCAATATCGCAATCCAATATTTCAACACCCATGGTTAGAAATCAATCAAAAGCAATCACATATATCCATCCTTAACTCCACATGGCATTAATGCATCTAATATTAAACGATAAAGGCCGAGGAACCAACTAGGTTACTCACCGCACTTCCGAGCTATAGCACGAAGTCCCAAAGATATCCGTGGAATTGCTCCATCGGTGCCTTTCAAAAGCAGTCAAATAATCTCACATTACCAATTTTACCAATTTCAATAGTCAATAATGCATATTTAACAAATACGATAAATACTATACATGTTATGACATTCCGAATTTTCTCAATTTGATCACTCTCACTCTAATTCATAACAATTTCAGATACCATAATTCAATTTACTAATTTCCATACTCTAAAGTCACATTCCAATAAAAATCACATTCACTATTTCTTTGTCATCCAATCGAGAATCATCAAATCAAATTCAAATTCCTATTCTTATCAATTCAGAATTCTTAGTCTCCAAATTCCAATTAATCATTAAGGAACCAATTCATTTAAAATCAAAACCTCAACTCATTACTTGTAATAATCATCTCATAATCACTTGATTTCATTTCTCCCAAATTGCAATTCCTAGTCTCAGAAATTCAATTAATCCATAACCAATCCATTAAGAATAAATCCCAAAATTCTTCAATTCAAAAACCTCACAATCTCATATTCGAAAATTAATCCCTTCGCCATGACGTACATTTCCCGCCATGTGGTAGTTGCTTTCGTCATGACGACGTCTCTTCTTGTCGTCGCGACGTCTGAACCAAGTCTGTTTCACAAGACATTTCCGCCGTCGTCGGCGTCGTCGAATCTGCTTCGTCGTCATGCGTCTGAATTAAATATTAAATCACGTCGTGCAAGTAAAGGGGCTCGCCGCGGCGTGTTCATCTGCGTCGCGACGCAAACCTTAAATCAAGCGTCAAAACCGAAATTCATCGATCTTCGATCTAAACTCATCCAAATCCATTCTAAACACTCTCAATCAGTTTTAAACATTAACCCAACTTATTTTTAACCTCAGATAATCATTTAAATCATTTTTCATCAAAAACCCAAATCAAATCCTCAAAAACCCTATTTTTCGAAACTTTCTAAATTTTTTAAACAATTTCATACTCAAATCAATGATCAAATGAAACGATTTAAAGCATAGACAAGTAGAAACTTACTTGATTCAAGCTAGAAACCTTCGAAAATTCCTCTAGAACCTCCAAATCCCAAGGTATGCTCATCCACGGCAAACTCCATTTTCTTTGAAAACAAAGGAAATTCGTGGATGACGATAATCAAACATTTAAGCTTATATATAAGAGATTTAGAGGCTAAGGGCATGCTTGGCTGATCATCTACCACATGCCCAATTCTTAAAGTCTAACGACCCGATTCTTATTCCATTTTTCTCCCAATTTCGCAATGCTCATAAATAATAAAATCATAACTCCAATTGTCAATCAATCTCGGACCCGCCATCAATTTAATCAGTCATTTGGCCAATTTTCCGGTCCGGATCTATTACTTTAAAAATTCCAGAAAAATTCTCATAAATTCACAAAATTAGAACATACCCATTCCTATCCTCAAATTACAATTTCCACTCCTCTAATTCCAATTTCTCACTCCATTTCCACAATCCAATCCTCATTTTTCGATTATGACCAAATTTTTTATTTACACAATCAAGTCAAAATTTGTCATGCATGTATGTACATATATATGCTTGTGCAGTCAATAATCATTTACCAATGAATATCGAGACTATAATGCATGTGCAATGCAACAATTGCCTATACTCAATCCTAACCCGATTCTAAATTACCGACATACCCGTCACACCGGTAACGGGATGTTACAATTCTCCCCTCCTAATAAAAATTTCGTCCTCGAAATTTCATATACGATGATTAGGAGATAGGGACTTATACCGATCACTAAAATACCTTTTTCCACTATAGCAATACAAAACTAATTTATGCCAATTTTTGAAATTAATACTATTATTTACCCTTTTCCTTTTCAAACTCTACACTATTTTAACGATTTCTTTATGATTACTCGCAATTCTTCATATTCAATACCAATAACACACACATCCGATCATACCAATATTCCCTATTTCTGTCCATTAACTGCCATCAATACAATTAATTTCCCATATTTACTTTTTCAATCTCTGCACTATCTTAACTCATTTCTCATAACCACTCTTAATTTGTCACTTTCAGTACCAATAACACATATATCTATCACATCCAATCATAATGATATTTTCGAACTTTGTTCGTAAAACAATTTATGGATCCGAATCATCTTTTTGGTTCTTAACCTGCCTTACAAGTCTATTCACAACACAATCATATGGAGGCCACTTAATAACGAGTTTAGTTTCTCCCATTAACTTTTATCTCAATCAATTTGGATTTCTTAACCACTATTACTGATTCAAATCACCTATCAATCTTAACTCAAATCACTCAGGCCCTTCGACTATATTAGGCCCTGTTCACTTTACTATCGGGATGAACAACTCCTTTTTGGATATAAGACCTTTATACACTTTTCAAGTGATATCACCAATTTAACAATTTATTTTCTCACAATCAATCTAACCTATACATCAATCTTATAACCCTATAAACTCCAACAAAATAATATTTTCACGCTTAACATCAACAGTCAATTCTGTTAATCAAACATACACTAACTGCTCTCAAACTTTCTATTACTCTTCTCATACACTCTTACTAAAACATATAGCTTCGATTATTCCTTGCGTTTTTACTAACAGTTCCTTTAATGAGTTTTACTCATACTTCTTGGTCCAGTCACAATTTCTCATTTCCTCTATGGCTAAAGCTATTCACAATTCCTCGATAAGGTCCACAAATTCAAAATTCTCCATTCGAATTTTGCCATGCTTTCAATACACACCTGCACACTTGGTTTAGAATTCCAATCTCTAATCGTTCTTTTCGTGCTTTATCAACTCGATAGTTTACACTCGCCTTACATCCAATTTCATAACCTTATCACCTAATTATTTGTTTCATTAACGAAATTCTGAAACACTCAAACGCATAGTCCTTTTTCCCAATTCACTAATATCTTAATCATTATTGCTTTACAAACACATATGCATCCAAAATATTTCTGTCCAAATAGAACCTCTAAACTTTCACAACACTTTCCAATACAGTAAATTTTCAAGTCATCAAATACTAATGCAACCCATAAGCTTATACTGATCTCCATACACATCTATTGTAAAATCTCCAATGTCTCTCTTTTTACAATCATTAGTCATACACTTCACACATTTTTCCTCGGACATTTTGATCTTTAACAATTTCATGCGTTTCTAGCATACAAACTAGTTCTAAATAACTCCAATTCCACATACATAGAAGTCCTTACAATTTCACATTTATCAATACCTCTATTTGCATTTAATCTCCCAATATCATATTCGAATAATAATTCATCCACTACTTATTCAATCAAGGTTGAATTCACTCTTAAAAAAAACTTACATGCTATACAATTTCCTCAACCGTGCCAATTTATCTTCTTCACTTTTCAAATGTATTCAGTCGATCGTCGATGATCATAGTCACCATTCACTTTAAACACAATTTAGACATTTCACTCTTCAAGATAATAATGAACGCTTTTACACCTATGATCAATTTGCATAACTCTTTAAAATGTCATACGTCTCCAACGAGGAACGATGTTCTTACCATTTTCTCAATTTTATCATAACCTATTCTGACACATGATCCTTTACCTTAATTTCCCCACATAACCCAATTTATTTACCATTTATCACTCCCAGGGTTGAATGAACATTGATCAAATATACTTTATGCTTCACGATATTCACACAAAATATGCCTGAACCGGTATTCTCTTCATAATCACGACTAATATCTCTTTACTGTTCAATAATCCTATTGCACAGTCGGATTCTTTACATTATCATAACACATACCTTCTTAATAACTTATTCTATCTTTACACTTCCAATAATGACTTTTCGTTCATTTCACATTTATCTCCAGTTTGTCCTTTCATTGCTAAACCTTTCAATTTTAATCATCTAATCGACTTAATCAAATTCAAGAGAACTCTTCTCTGAAAGAAGATTCCTCACTATTTTCATTGATATCACTCATGAAATTTCTAATGATCAACAGTCATCGCATTTCTTATCGGTTATTTTCAATGCCTTAGGAAATCAATTTCGACTATTCACGCTATCCCGTGAAGATCAATCTATGCCATAATCCACATAACCAGAGCATCCTTTTTAATACCGTTCATTGAGGTACATACCATTAAAATTATTACATCAATATACCAATTAGTAAACTACGCTTAAAGACACCTCAATCTCATTTGATTTTGGACCACATTTTCCTTTTGCACCTATCCTTGATCATGAGGATTTTACCATACCAATATCCTGATTACAATCTCAATTCATCCTTAATTAATCACTATAAACACTTTCATTTCTTATTCTATCCGATATCACTCCCATTATCAGGTGTGCATTCACATAGGCAAATCCACTGAACCTTAACAACTTTTCAACTTTTTCATCTACCAATATCATTTTCTTACATTTCGATCTTTTCATTATTTCGTTTCCCACAACATTAATCACACTCAAATCCATATCACATATGTGCATTCATTCTTGCTTTCTCACTTAACCTATTATGACTCTAAGTCATAGACCTCCAATCATAACTCCCATCACGCTCCTGCTGCGCCACTCTGATCATAGAACATGTTATTTCCATTCACTTTGACTATACACTTTCAATCTTGCCATCTTTAACATATCTCTATTATTGCCTCTTTCAATCCGCAACTACATATATATATATATATACCTATCCACATCTATTTCACATTCACAGATATATTCCAATATAACTCTAATGTCATATCTCATAATAAATCCATCAGTACCAATACACTAAATCTCCATTTATCAGATCGTACCATATACCTGTTCTTATTCCTTGATATCCACAACTTGCATTTATCACATCCTTCATATCATCTTTTCTTTACTATTTCTAACCACTTAAACCATTAGTACAGGCTCATGCATGAGACTCATATGCTAGGCTGGGGATCAGTGGTCACTGTCTGCCAAGACGTGACTTGAATGCATGCACTTTGACACATTTTCGCAGAATGCCCATGTAAGATTGTACTTCTAGGCTCTGATACCACAAATGTAACACCCCACTCCTGCGAGACCCGAACCCGACATCTACAGTGATGTCCGAGCCCGTGACCCGCGAGGGTGGTATGCTAGAGTAGTCAATACTTTTTAAAACTCGCTATGACATTTTTCTTTTCATTTTGAAAACCAATTGGGTGCGCAGAATCAATAACAATTTGTGCCCACTTTATTACAAAATCATTTTTCAGTATAACCATACAATTACAACATAGACCAAAGGGCCCACTGAATAAATCACTACACTAATGCAGATGTGAACAACACTGATCCCGACCCTTTACTCTGCCTTGCTAGCGGTAGGCATACTCCCGTTTGCCCAACGGGATACTCTTCATTTCCTAAAAAATAGATGCAATGTTGGGTGAGTTTGCGAACTCAGTGAGAAACCATCATCGATGGTTCACTCAACTCATGCATTCACAAATCATATCCACAGTATATCACATGTTAACATATTCATAAAATCACATGCATTCAATTTCAGTTTCACACAGTACACCTTTGATCATTCATATATGCAATATGCATGTGACACTTTCATTTTCTTCGTTGTTGTGACCGTGCGCCTGAGCTCATGTACGTTGAGCCATTGGCTCTGAAACATCGGGCTCAAAAGCCCTAATACGTTAAGCATAAAGCTCTGCAAATCGTTGGGCATACAACCCTGTGCGTTGAGCTTAAAGCTCTGAATATACATTGGGCGTGATATGCCCTGATAATCCCTGTGAAGGGCACTATGCATTGAGCCTGTGGCTCTGAATACGTTGGTACCACCGGTCACAACTATCATTATCTGATCATGCAATTATGCATGAATGCACATGTTCACTTTTCATTTCGATAACACTTTTTAGTTCTTCGGACCTTTGGTCCGGTATTTCGATCATATGCACATTCAATTCATTTCACTCATGCATTACAATCCAATTCGCTAATGCATTTATACACAATTATTCACGTTTACACTTCAATGTCGCAATCCAATATTTCGAACACCCATAGTCCGAAATCAATCAAAAGCAATCACACATATATCCATCCTTAACTCCACATGGCATTAATGCATCTAATATTAAACGCATAAAGGCTGAGGAACCAACTAGGTTACTCACCTGCACTTCCGAGTTATAGCCTGGAAGTCCTAGCATATCCGTGGAATTGCTCCATCGGTGCCTTTCAAAACAGTCAAATAATCTCACATTACCAATTTTACCAATTTCAATAGTCAATAATGCATATTTAACAAATACGATAAATACTATACATGTTATGACATTTCCGAATTTTCTCAATTTGATCACTCTCACTCTAATTCATAACAATTTCAGATACCATAATTCAATTTACTAATTTCCATACTCTAAAGTCTCATTCCAATTAAAATCACATTCACTATTTCTTTGTCATCCAATCCCGAGAATCATCAAATCAAATTCCGAAATTCCTATTCTTATCAATTCAGAATTCTTAGTCTCCAAATTCCAATTAATCATTAAGGAACCAATTCATTTAAAATCAAAACCTCAACTCATTACTTGTAACAATCATCTCATAATCACTTGATTTCATTTCTCCCAAATTGCAATTCCTAGTCTCAGAAATTCAATTAATCCATAACCAATCCATTAAGAATAAATCCCAAAATTCTTCAATTCAAAACCTCACAATCTCATATTGAAAATTAATCCCTTCGCCATGACGTACATTTCCCCTCGTCATGGCGGCCGCTGCTTCATCGTCGCAACGTTTGCTTTCGTCATGACGTCTTGAACTAAGTCTGTTCGCGGCAAGACTCCTCCATTCGTCATGGCGTGCGTCTGAATCTGCTTTCGTTGGCGCGTCTGAATTAAATATTAAATCGCGTCGTGCAAGTAAAGGGGCTCGCCATGGCGTGTTCATCACGTCGTGACGACGCAAACCCGTAAATCAAGCTGCCAAACCCGTAAATTCATCTGATCTTCTGATCTAAACTCATCCAAATCCATTCTAAACACTCTCAATCAGTTTTAAACATTAACCCAACTTATTTCTAACCTCAGATAATCATTTAAATCATTTTTCATCAAAAACCCAAATCAAATCCTCAAAAACCCTATTTTCTGAAACTTTCTAAATTTTTTAAACAATTTCATGCTCAAATCAATGATCAAATGAAACGATTTAAAGCATAGACAAGTAGAAACTTACTTGATTCAAGCTAGAAACCTTCGAAAATTCCTCTAGAACCTCCAAATCCCAAGGTATGCTCATCCACGGCAAACTCCATTTTATTTGAAAACAAAGGAAATTCGTGGATGACGATAATCAAACATTTAAGCTTATATATAAGAGATTTAGAGGCTAAGGGCATGCTTGGCTGATCATCTGCCACATGCCCAATTCTTAAAGTCTAACGACCCGATTCTTATTCCATTTTTCTCCCAATTTCGCAATGCTCATAAATAATAAAATCATAACTCCAATTGTCTCATATCAATTGTCAATCAATCTCGGACCCGCCATCAATTTAATCAGTCATTGGGCCAATTTTCTGGTCTGGATCTATTACTTTAAAAATTCTGAAAAAATTCTCATAAATTCACAAAATTAGAACATACCCATTCCTATCCTCAAATTACAATTTCCACTCCTCTAATTCCAATTTCTCACTCCATTCCACAATCCAATCCTCATTTTTCGATTATGACCAAATTTTTGATTTACACAATCAAGTCAAAATTTGTCACGCATGTATGTACATATATATGCTTGTGCAGTCAATAATCATTTACCAATGAATATCGAGACTATAATGCATGTGCAATGCAACATTTGCCTGTAATCAATCCTAACTCGATTCTAAATTACCGACATACCCGTCACACCGGTAACGGGATGTTACACTGACGCTTGTTGTACCCTCTGCCAACACTGCCCTGGCTATCACTAGATCTCTTAATCCTGGTTCCCCGACGGTCTCCATCATCGTTGTCTCGAATGCCGATCCTCACTGCTGCAGCCCTCAACTCAATAAAACTGCCCATATCAGATCTAGCCAATAGGGTACGGATCTCCAGATTGAGTACGCCCTCAAAACGCCGACACCTGTCAGCCTCAGTAGCCACCAATGAAGAAGCATAGACCACCAACTCGTTGAACCGCACCTCGTAGTCGGCCACGGTCAACTGTCCCTGTCTCAGCTCTAAGAACTCCTGCAACTTCATTTCCAGATAGATCTTGGGCATGAAATTGTCCTTGAAGGCCCTCAGAAAGTCGTCCCATGTCAGTGTACACGGCCTGGTGGTACTGCCCGGGACAGTCTTCCACCACTGATATGCAGGACCCTGTAACAGAGAAACCGCGTAGTCAAAACGCTCATCCGGGTCGCAGTCCATCTGATCGAGGACTCTTTCAGTCCTCTCTAGCCATCCCTCAGCCTCTCCATAGAAGTCAACCGCCCCCTACTTATGCAGTTGATCATACCTCCGTTCTCGTCTCACAGGAACTCGAGGAGGCAACTCCTCTGAATGAGGCGCAGGAGACTCCCTACTAGCTCCTACCGGTTCCAGGTCAGCTAGTAACTCAACTCGATCTCCAAAGACGGATGACCTAAAATAGACAAGAAATTTCGATCAGTTCTGCTATTCTTACAGTGATTCCAGCCTAAAATTCACTATGCCCAAAAGATGCCAAATCATGCTGTGATACCACTTAATGTAGCGCCCCCTCTCCATAGGGTACACATCGGGACGCCCGGAGGTCGCTCCGACATGTATCCCATGATAAAGGTGCACCACCAGAACATTCCCACTAATAATCCACATGGCATCGCAATAATTAAAATCATAATATCATAAATCAGTAAATTTTAAAATCCAAAATGATCATGATACAGTCATCCAATAGCAGAATAGACAAGTCTATCAGTCCTCTAAACAAAACCAAAAAGGCAACTGATACAAGCATCTATCCTAAGTCATCCTCAAAAGTCCAACCCAGCTGACCGACCTGTGTGCCATCACTTCTCTTGCCAGCACACTCGCACGACAGGAAAAGACTATCTCCGGAGCTAGGGATCTACTCTATCAGTCCTGAAAAAATAGGTTGCAATTTTGGGTGAGTTTGCGAACTCAGTGAGAAACCATCATCGATGGTTCACTCAAATCATGCATTACGCAAATTGCGTACAGCACGGCACAGTAATATTCAATTAACAGTATTATATAACAATTTACAGTAGTCTATAACAGTTGCAGTATCAAATAGCAATTTACAATATCATATCACAATTTACAGTATTATGCAATGGTTCACAGTAGCATGTAACAATTTGCAATCTCTCATGTCATCACATAATTCAGTAAGTGTCGCAATTCAATCAATCATGTGTATACAATGCATATGAGACTCTATTCCAGTTATTCAGTGTTGTGCCCAAGTGCTCAGTCAGTATTCAGTGAGGGACGCGTTAGGGATTTCTCACCTCGGGCTCGAGGCCCGGTCAGTACAGTGTTCGAGCTCGAGGCTCTTTTTAGTGATAATAGCACTTGGGTCACATATCCATTATCTGATCATGCATTTATGCATGCAATGCAGTGTTCAGCAATTCAGTGTATGGCTATAAAAGCCCAGTATTGTATTTCTCAGTAACATACAATAGTCTAGTCCAATACAGTAGCCCAATCCAGTACAGTAGAAACATGTCATTCGATCATGTACATTTCAGACATTTCAGAAATCATACAAATTTCACATTGGCAAGTAATTTCACATTGAGCATTTAGACAGTCAGGAATTTGAGAAACCAACTAGGTTACTCACCTGTAACTTCCGAGCTACTGCCTGGAAGTTCTAGCAATGTCCGTGGAATGACGATCCAACGGCGCCTCTATAACAATAAAAATACAGTCCCATTACTAGATGCTCAATTAAAACGATTCAGTAATGCATATGTCTCAGTGGAATTATGTATAATGCATGCTCACGATTTTCGACGCTAAAACCCAATTTTGAACTCTTATGTCCCATTCTAACTCGCAGTTCAATTGATCGACAATAATTGATCCAATCCTATAATTCATTTCAATTTTCTCAATTCGTACTTCCTATAACAGTTCCCTATTCACTGGATCAAAACCTCCATTGAAAACCTCAATTAAAACTCCAATTATCTCAATTCAATATTTAGGTCACACTATGAACCATAATTGACCTTAATCTCGATGAATCAATACCACTTAAATTAAATTCTAACTCTTATAATTATCCTCAATTGTAGACCTCTTTCTCTAGTTCGTAATGAATCAAGAATCACCTCAATCGGAGGTCTATACCATAAATTATACCCAATAAACTAAAATCAATCCAATCAGAAAAATCCCTTCGCTGCGACCTACAGCCCTCGTCGCGACGTACAGAGGATTGCTCGCCGCGGCGTGAATGACGCTCGCCGTGGCGTGCGTCCTTTTCGCGCTCGTCACGACGTAAGCCAGAAGGCTCGTCGCGACATGCATCCAGGCGCTCGTCGCGGCGTCCCGCTGCGCTCGTCGCGGCGAGCACTTAATTTTCTCGCCGCGGCGAGGCACGCCAGACGTCGCGACGTGCGACTGCGCCACCTTCTTCTCCGATCGATTTCTTCCATTAATGCTATCTAAAACCTCCATTAAACATCCTAACTACTCAATCTACCACAATAAATGCCATAAATGTTCAAACAACCAGTAATAACAACATTAATGTCATTAAAACTTACCAATCAAAGATCAATCCACAAATTTCTCAAAAATCACCGTAACCCTAAAACTTTCTCAAATCAACGATTAATCCACTCTTCAAGCTTCTCAACCTTCAACAATCACAATAACAAGTTAGCCTAGCACAATGAGAAGAAAACCATAGAGAAAGATCGAAGAATCCTCACCGATGGGAGGAATCGAAAATCGCCGAGGAGGAGGAAGAGAAGAAATGCTTTTGCCTTAGGATGAAAAATCCCCAATTTCTAACCTAAGCTATTTATAGACATAAGTCTCCAATTCAGTTCAAATTTCAGTCGCTAAATTTCAATGGCTCCAGATTTTTATTTCCTAACAGTATAACTCTAAGTTTTCCATTGCCATTGGACAATTCTTTCAAGATTATCTGAATAATCGATCATTACTCCAAAATTTTCGATCCGGGCATTTTCCCCCGAATTTTTCGAAAATTTCCTATAAGCCACTATCAATAGCCAATCACTCTTAGACTATTCTAGATCAGTCATTCGAGTCCACTTACTCCTAATTTCTCTACCAATCATAATCCATCGATTCGATCAGGTTTCAGTTCTGATCCAACCAATTCATAATCACAATTAAAATGCCAGAAAATCATGAATGCATGTACTTATGAATAAATGCATATACAAGAAACCAGTTCCTCTATAATTAGAGGCCAATAGCATGCTCAATCAGTGAATGCAATGAAACCTATCAGTCTAACCCAATATTACCATAATACCCTTGCTAACAGTAACGGGATGTTACATCAACATCCTAGTATAAAGATTGAAGCTAGTAAGAAGCATTATCATCAATAAATCTCAAATTGCTTTCATTGAGGATAGATCCATTAGGGACAATGTACTTTTGAGTTAGGAATTGCTTTAAAGGTACCTAAGAATGGGAATAGGCCAGTCCTGTATGATCAAAATTGATTTTATAAGAGCTTTTGATTATGTAAAATAGGACTTCCTATCCTATACATTTAAAGCTTTTGGTTTCCTAATCTATTCATGTCTTGGGTCATGTACTGTGTCACAACAGCTTCCTATAATGTGCTTGTTAATGGAGAACAAACATAATGGTCCAAAAGGAGTAAACTAGTTAGGGAAAGTGATCATTTATATACTTACCTTTTCTTAATTTTTCTAGAAGTCTGACAAAGAAGCACTACTCATAATATTAGGAACTTCTCAAGTTTCAAATTTCTTTAAAAAATGTGTAAAATTGAAGCTTTTTAGCTTCACATTGATAGATGACCTCCTTATCTTCTGCAAAATTGACATTGATTTCATAAACACCATGCTTAAACGCATCAAGAAATTCACTAAACTTTAGTACAAAAGTAAACACAAAAAAGCTATATAATTCTATTAGGGGATGCAATGAACAAGAAGGAATAGGTTGTTCATACCACTGGTTTCAAAGTACTGCAATCACCTATCACGTATCTAAGGGTACCAATTACTAATGCTAAACCAATTTATTGAGATTGCAACAAGTTTTCTGAAATAGTCGAAATAAGAATTGGCAATTGGTGTAATAAGAGTCGTCCTATGTAGGTAGACTTCAGTTGGTCAATCTATCCTATCTAATATCTATAATTACTGGCTAAACCATCTCATTCTTCCCAAAAAGTGAATCAAGGATATAGAAATGATCATGAGAAACTTCCAATGGATATCCATTTAAGGATACAAGGACTAAGGTAGCTTGGAAAGACTTATGAAAACCACTAGACCATAGTGGACTTAGCATCAAATCTAACCAAATAACTAGCATAGTATTTTTAACCAAAAGGGTCTATGAATTATTAATTAATAAGGGAAACATGTGGTCTATGTGGATGCAATCTTATCACCTTAAAACACACAAAATTTGGTAGTTTAAAAGTGGTTAGTCCTCTCTTAGACATTTACTAAAATCCTTGGCTTAGGTTTAAAATATGCATGCCATTCAAATCCCTCCTTGTCAATAAGAAGCATACTAGTTTATGGTATGACGAATGGAGCACTCTAAGCCTCCTATTCCTTATTCTTAGACTTTATCAACTCAAAAATATGATGAAACAAGAAGTAGAAGTTTTTGAATTGATCAAAGAAAATGAGTAGCCCCTCACACTTAGAGGTCTCAACAAATGCAATAAGGTAATCCTTGTATACAAACCAAATCCAAACAATATTGTTTGGGATAGAAGTCCCTCAAGGTCCTACAATAATAAAATAACCTCTATCATATTCTTGCATTAGAGCCCTAAGGTCCCCTTGTTTAGATTGGTATGCTTTAAGAAAAATATTCCAAAACTTACCTTTATTGCCTAGCTAGCTGTGGAAAATAGCTTGAGCAGCCTTGATAGGATCAAATCTTCCCAAAACTCCCTTCTTTGCCTTTATTATGGGGAAAATAAAATCATGAATCACTTGTTTGTGATATTGGACACCTGGATCTACATCAGGAGCCCATTTAATTTCCAATCCTAAAACTGAATAGGATAGCCTAGTTCCATTGGTTACCAAAGCTTCTCTTCCCAAGCAAGACTCCATCTTATTGAAACTTGCCTTTGTACACTAATATCTTATTGTACACTAATATCTTAAGTATGGAGAGAAATAAAATCCCAAAGATACAAGCTTAAGTAGGTTAACTTGCAACAATTTAAGGCCAAAACTTTACAATCTATTAAGGAGATGATTTGGTGCCACTTCAAGGATGCAAAACTTTCCTGTTAAACTAGAGAAATGTGGGGGTTGATCTAACAAAACCATTGCCTATTTAAGCTAGCCTTTCCCACATTGTATTTCACTTAATGGTAACCTTGCAGTTAACATTGATACATCCATCTTCTGTATAGTTGGTTCAATTTAGATCTTCTTCTTTTTTTGTTTGTTTGTAAAGTTAGCTTTCTTTTAGAATATAATCATTTTAATTTCCAAAATTTTTTAACAAAATATTTTAAGAAATAAAACTAAATAGTATTACTTAATTTATCACAACGGTAAAATTTTTCAAGTATAAATTATATCTATTAATAGATTTAATAGTAATTGTTTAAATTTAGATAATTTAAATTAAATGGTTTATGTATTTATAAATATAAAATAATAATTATTTTTATTAAAATTTAAATAATATGGTACATTTAATTTCTATTTTATAATGTATTAGTAATTAATATTTTGTCTAGAATAAAATTAATTATTCAAGTAATTACAGAGACTTATTTATTTTTAGTTATTTAATTACTATCTTTGTATTTATAATTGTTAATATAAAAGTATAATTATAACAATAGTAATAAGAAAATATAAAAATAAGAAATTAAAATCATAAAAGGAAAAAAGACGACGTATATATAATTTGCAAGAGTCTCATGCCAAAGAGTAAATGAAGAAAAGAAAACTAAGAAACGACGAACGGGAAATGTCAAAGTCATAGAACAGATCCCGATTTGACCCGAGCCTGAAAAACATTAAAAGACAAAAAAGTTCCTATTACCCGCCAACTCTGTCCTGTAATCTAACCGTTATAACTGCCGAGTTTCCCTCCACATTTTCCTGAGTTTTCTTGTTCACAAGACGGTTTAGCTTCATTCCCATTCTCCGATTCCCGTTTCAGCTTTCTCTACTCCACCTCTCTTCTTCCATTGCTTTCCGAGCTCAGGTAATTTTTCCTTTCTGCTTCCTTTTTATTTTCAGTGTTCGAACTTCCCTAGAACATTTTGTTAAACCCTAGACCGTGATGCATTTAAGAGAACACGTCTAACTTCTTGCTTTTTTGTCTCTCTCCTTTGTTCGATGAAAAGGGCAGAGTAATTTCTTGGGGAAAATGGGTAGGAAAGAGAAGGAAGAGGAGAGAATTGAAGGAATTATTCGGGGTCTTCTCAAACTTCCCGAGAACAGAAGATGCATTAATTGCAATATTTTGGTATTTGTTTTATTTGTATTCTTTTCATAAATTTCTTTTTGTAATCGGCCGTTACGGTCGCTCTAGGAATGGTTACTTGTGTGGTTATAGAGTGCAAGCAGATAATCTTTTAGCTGTTTAAATTCCTAAGGACCGATGATTATTGTTGAGACAAGATGTTGATGACTTAGAATTGGTTTTGTAGTGCACAGCTGAGCTTTAAGTGATGAATGCTCCGGCAGCTTGAAGGTTCTTTCATTATATACATACAGCAAAAGACAACATATCGTGATATGATATAGCCTTGCGAGGTTTCTGGAAACATATAATCTGTAAAAACAATATCGTAAACGCAACAAATATAGCAGAGAAGAAATGGCGCACAACTTTATTAGGGGCGTCAAATCATGCCTTGAGTCTTAATTGCTTAAGGAAAAAACAAAAAAGAGTCTAGTTCACTGATCTGGACCTTAAATATCAGTTTCCATTAGTCATTTTTATATGTTTTCCACACGTTCCTAGGGAAGCCGTCTTCTGGTAATGATTGATTTTGCGGCTATTCAGATTATGTCAATTACTTTCTTTTTTATTTTATTTTAGGTATGTCTTTCAGCATATTTTTTATTTGTAAAAGTACATATATATGATTCAAACAATACAGGCTTATAGATCCTGTTTTGGCAGGGGCCACAATATGTTTGCACTACCTTCTCCACTTTTGTCTGCATGAACTGCAATGTTGTACAGTAAGTATTGACATGTCCCCTGACTGTAACATACTCGTACGTAACGCCGTAGAAAATGTTTGCGTGTTATATATTTCATCGATGGACACATTCCGCAGTTTAACCTAATTTATTTTATCATGGAATATTTTACTTTTTAGTAAATTCATTGATTTACTTTGTTGAATTCCAGCCGGGAATTCACACATCGTGTTAAATCAGTGTCAATGTCTAAATTCAACGCGGAGGAAGTTAGCGCTCTTCAAGCAGCAGGAAATGAGGTGAACGGAAAAAAACTAATCTTACTATCATTTCTGATAATTTAATCTCTTTGGTCTGATTATCAACTTTTTCCTAGAGAGCAAGGCAAATATATTTCAAAGAATGGAATCCTCAACGAAATTCTTATCCTGATTGCAGGTACTTTTGCATTTAGTTATCAATGAAATCTCTCAAGCTAATGTTTCAGTAACATTATTATTCAATCTTACAGTTTGTATGTCCATTACCAGCAATCTTAGTAAACTTCGGGATTTTATCAAGCATGTTTATGTGGATCGAAGGTATGCTGGAGACAACAATCAAGAGAAGCTTCTAAGGATGAAATCAGTAAGTTCCACGAAATATTCACTTTGCACATCCAGTTTGTTATGTGATACCAGCTTTCTGCTGGGATATGGTGGTTATGTCAAAATATATGACCTAGGTCACTCTACATTTGTAACTTTAGCTGAATGATTCTACGAGATTTTTAATTTCTTTCTAAAAAGTTCTATTGTATCAATTTTACAGAGTAACAAGGAGGAATTCTTTGAGAGCAGGATGGCATGCGCATATCATGGTGGATGTAGAAAATCATATTGTGAAGACAGATGCGAAAAAAATGAAAGACCAGGTTCTCGTGGACGGAACGATTCTTATAAGAATGAAAGAAGTCTTTATTCTCAAGAAAATTCTAGATACGGAAATTTTAAAAGCACTGCCCGTTTTGAGGTTGTCGATGACAGATTTCGTGATGGGGTTCAAAGTGGAAAGAAACCTGATAACTACAGGTTGTTACATGGAGAATCCAGGGATATTAAAAGCACTCCTGGCCAATCAAAGAATTTAAATCAATCCAAATCCTTTATGGTTCGTCCTTTTAAACCTATTCTAGGGGAGAAACCTCTTCCACTACAGGTAGGCAAATGTTCGAAATTGACAGATGCAAAAAATCCTGTTGGTTCAGCTCAAAATCAGGTATGACTGTTTCCAAGATATTTACATATGACCGAGTAGTTGAATATTTGAAGTTTGACTACCTCTGCATGTGTCCCTCGAGAAATTAGGCAATGTTTTCTGGGACAGCCAAACTGCTGTAGCATGAACTCCTGATGAGAATTTCGAAAGTGCACTTCCCTTAAAGTCTTCCGCTTCTTTACTGCTTTGGAGTTTCTCCCAGCCTCTAAATCAAACCCCCTAGCTCTTTGTGAATCTTGATGATGGAACCCCACCTATGAATCTTATAACTCTTACAACTTTGTATATCGGATCTTTAACTGTTTCTACATTAATCTTTGTCGAAATTTGGTCAAGCCCTCATTAAGTGCTCCCAAAATGTAGCAGCAATTCAGTAGTTTGTAGGATTGGATATTTTGGAACTCTGCTTTGTGATCCTGTCCAATCAATAATGTTCCACTTCATTATTTCTTTATAGCTGCAGAGGGTGTCACCTTCAGTAAGCACGACATCTAGTAATGGGAATCCAGTGGAACAAAAAAGTAAGAATGCAGACAGCTTGACTGGCAAAAATATAGATACCAAGGCCCCTACAGAAGCATTAGAACCACAGACGCACAAAAAATTTTCATTTAGTGAAGGAGAAAACTCCTCTCATGAACTTTCGGCTAAAAAGATCATACCTCAAGCCCCAAAAATGACTACTTTGGAACTTTTACTATTGGAGTTTTCAGTTCCAACGTTCCCTTGTAATGAGACAGAAGTTTCATTTGGTACTAATACTTCCACAACAGCATCTGGTAGCAATATGGCTTCATCAGCTGTGCCTCCAGGTCAAATGTTGATGCCACTGAATAGTATTGGAATTTCTGATACTGCATCAGCAGACAATATGATCATACATAATGTTCCACCAGCTGCTCTGTCTGGGCAAAAGCAACAATCATCAGAAAGTGTTGGGGGTGATTCTACAACTGCACCAGGAGGCGACATGTCTGCAGGTAATGTTTCATCTTCTGTAACTGGAGGCCAGATAAAGTTATGTGATGGTGTTAGTTCCCTTGATGTCAAAATCAACTGGTAGCTTTGGAGATTGACACTGGAGGCAACATTCCTGCAGGAGGTATTTCTTCAGGTTCACATGCAGGAGGGACTTTGTCATTACTTGAAAACCTCAACTCCTCTGCAATCTTAACAGCTACTAATTTTCCAGCACAAACTTTTGCCAATGGTACTCCATCAGCTATCGGTGATGTTGGCATTGACTCTGTCTCAAAGGTTTCAAATGGGCTGGAGGTGTGTGGAATGCAGCAATATAAGCCTTCTGTATTTGCTGCTGATGATGGTAGTTCCACTGCGCGACAGAGAACATTGAAAATTAGTACTTCAGACAACCAGGTAAAATTTGGCCTTTGCTGTCAAGTTTTAGAAAATGGTTAAAAGAGCAATAAGTTATCAAGACAAAAGCTCTTTCTTCAGTACTATGTTGATAGCTTTTAAAATTACAATTTATCCATCAAAGGACGTAAAAGGATGGCGTGAGTATAGGAACTTTCGTTATGATACTTTAGAGATGCCGACAAGAAGCAAAAACTTCATTAATTGTAGTCCGTCCAAGAATTTAATGGTATATGAATTGGGGTAACAATATATGGAAGTCTTAAGCTTTTTCTGTTTAAATATACCTATGTATCTGCATAGAGACAAATATATGTTTTCCAATCTTTGTGCATGTTATTCACATATGTCATTAGTCATCGGTGCTCATGGACCTGATAATGCTTTCGCTGGACATCCGTCTCAAGATATCCCGAAAACAGACCCAGACTCCAATTCTGGAGCTATATCTCCGCTTGTTCCAGTGGAAACAAAGTTAAATGATAGAAAAAAACTGCCAGTGGCTGTTACTCATAGATGTTTAGCTCTTGCAGGAGCTTGTTACTGCAATCTATTCTCCCTACAGTGGGTCAATAAACAGTTGGCAAAATGGTCAGTCGTACAGCACGGAATATGGTCATCAATATTACACCAACCAAATGGTATGTCATTCATCAAGATGATCAAGTGAGACAAGTGTTCCATTTCATTATGTTTTATTCATAAGATACTAAGGATGTTATCCTTTTCTTTTTTTTTTGTTTGTTGACAGCATACTCCAGCATATCTAAATCCACCAAAATCTACAAATCCGTTTGATTTTAACAATGAAACCACTCCACAACAAGCTACAACGGTATGGTCATTATTAGATATATCTGTTTCGCATTCATCTTTCTGCTGGGGTTTTGTTAATCTATTTCTGAACTTAGTATCTATCGTACTTGACACTCTTGAATGCTTGCTTTCACTATCATGTATCTTTGATTTATTGGGAGTCATGTTTGAATGAAAAGCTCTGAAAATTGAAGATTCCAAAACATCAATGATGTGCAACCGTCCTAATTAATTGATATGTACTGTTGTTTGATTGATTGTGATGACTTTAGATGTTGAGATTAACATCACATTTGGGCATGGATTCCTAGTGCTTAGTAATGAGCAGAGCTCTCTGGGGTAGAGGGCCACACGCTAATGAGTCTTTTGGTTGTGCTCAAGTTTACAGATTAATTGTATGGACCGGAGTTAATCATTTACATATAAGCATTAATAACTGGGCCAGTATTTCGTTCATTCTTTATTAATTGAATTCCGAAAGCTGCAAACTTTGAGTTGCATAAGGAGGACAAGTTTTGCATACATGTAATCCTGCCTTTAATTTCTGCTTTTATTGCTTGAATATTCAAGTAAACATTTGTAAACCATAGTAAACCTGCCAGAGAATGTAACCTAGCTTTGCAAAATGGTGACGTAAAGGTATTAGGTTTTATAAAGTGACTTTCAGTGACCTGTTGATTACAAGGTTCCCAGTGTATTTGCTTATGAAGTGAATATTTGAAGAATTGTCCTTGTTCTACTTTTCTGTGGCCTTTGTTTCTTCAAGAATATATTAAAATAAAAATATGAATTGGTTTGAAACAAATGTAATGTTGTGCTGTAGTATCCTTTCCAGGGAAACTGGCCGGGTGCATTTCCAAACACATCAGCCCCTCAGTTCCCAGGTCAAACTTCCATATTTGGTCATAATTCTTCAGGATCAATTGCAAATATATCACCGTCTTATGGATCGGCTGTACTTGCTCATTCCTCTTCCGTTCTTCCAGCAACGTCTTCTGGTAAATCCATATCTTTTTCTTCACTTTCCATTCGCTTGTCCTTTCCCAAGCAGTCTTTATCCTAATTCGAGAAGAAAAAAATTTATTAGCTTAATTCCTACAATTCAGGTGCATACATGGAGCAAAAATCACCCATGTACCTGCTACCTTCTGGGTAAAATTCTTTTCTTTCATGTATGAGCTTTTCATCAATTGCTCCTCACCATGGGACCACCTTGAACAATTATTAATTTGAAGATGTAAATTCATTATCTCACACGATGGTGCTTTATACTCCGGTTAGCTTCCGAAGAATCTAGGAGACACGAATCTTATAGGTCTATTATGATGCTTTTATTTGTCCACCTTAAACGGTTAGAAGTTGACAGAATGTTTAAACAAGGTTTCAAGTTATTATCATGCAAGCTCATTTCTTGTTAGAGTTCAAAATCCTTATGATCATCTTCATGGTCAAACAAAATGCTTTGTGAAGACTACTGGTAAATCCCTGCTTCTAATTTTCGTTTCATTTAATAATGTGATTGGTCTGTGTGATGAGGGAAAATTTCGTAATGAACGAAAAATAAATCATCTTTTGATTGATTAAGTTGCAGACCACAACAAGCGGGTGGAAATGGAGCTGATAGGATGCTTTTTGGAGCTGTGCAAACAACCAGCGGTTACTCACTGAGAACCAACACTACTTCGATGTCTTTAAAGGGAGGAAACCCGTTCGAATAGAGGAAACTCACAAGTGGGATAGATTCTTCTGCGTTCTTGGAGTAGAACTCTTGTTCGTGTTGGCTCTTGCAATGAATACAACTATATTCACTAACTTACTATTACATATTATAAATCATTTGTTTATGTATGAAGGTAATTTAGTTAATATTGATCATGATGATTGTATGACTAACTTTGCTTAAATGAGATTAAACTAAATTAGTCGACTATAGGAGCTTGTCTTTAAAGATTGCTTATATAAGTTGTTAATGAATCTCCCTGAAGAATGCCTCCTCCAAGTAACTTATCCCCATAGATCTGGAACAGGGGAATAGGTGGAACCTCTCTTATAATTAGAGCAAAGCCATAGAATTGTAATGTCATTTCTAACTCTAAATTATCGCTTTGACCATAGCATAAACTTAAACATATGCCTCAGTTTCTGACGCGACCTTGGGCAAAGACAGGTAGGGCACCTACCCAGGGCCCTTTTCACGAAGAATAAAATAAACAACAAAAAGGGCCTCATTTTATTTTATTTTGTTCGTTATAAAAGTCTTGATCTTTATAAAAAGCAATAAAAGGGTGCCTATTTTATCCCTTTTATTCTTTACAAGAACTCACTCATAATTATCATAATAAAAGCCAAAATAAGAAGTTTTTTTTATTTACTGAGGATCGGGCCTTGAGTTTCTGCGACTTTAAGGATTAAGTATAATTGTCCAAGTTCACACCAACCAATTATTATACTATAACCAGTTACTCTCCCTATTTCCAATTTTCTACTTAAGTTTCTTGTGCATATTGTCTCTCATCCTTAGAAGCTACCCAATTTTGTACTTAAGTTCTTTGTGCATATTGTCTCTCGTCCTTAGAAGCTACAACATATTCCAGGAGGAATCACTTATACTTTTAATTCTCCAAAAATTATTACTGTGAAAATCGTAGTGGTATTCAGAAGCTTAAAATAGTATGTAAGAAAAGAGAGTATCTCTTTCTTCATTTATTAAAAGCTGACCCTACACTTACTTATACAGTGCAGAAAGGATAATAAAGTAAAATGTAAGAAGCTCCTAGAATATCTACAGCTGGCATTTCTAACAAAAGAAAATGGGAGGATCACTCATTTTAGCTATGCGTACACGCCTCCATGTTTTATTTGTTTTAACTTTTAACAGTCCCTTCTTAAGACAAAGCCAGTGCTTTTGTTGTTTTGCGCTTTAACTCAAACTGGCTTTGTCTTGTCACTTTAAAGTCTATCTTGAGTAGAGAGTCTGGTCCCAATACTTTTATTTTACGTCTCCCTGGGAACAATTTCTTCTTTTCTTTTCCTGTAACACCTTTGTCCTCTTTCACCGTCTAGGGATTCATCTTGTAAGTGCTTCATGCAGAACATCAAACGATGGTGTGCGGATGAGCCGAGAGGCTTTGTCAACAAATCTGCTAGTTGCTCTCGAGAAGAGACATGCTTGAGTCGAACAAAGCCTTTCAGCACCTGATTTCTCACAACATGGCAGTCGATCTCAAGATGCTTTGTCCGTTCATGAAAAACCGGGTTTGCAGCGATGTGCTCCGCTGCTTTGTTGTCACAACTCAACAGGATGGGAAGTTGAAAAAAAACTTGAAGGTTCTCAAGCAGTATGATACCCACTGTAACTCTGACACTGTTGTGGACATACTTCGATACTTCGCCTCCGCTGATGACTTACTTACCGTTTTTTACTTCTTTGTTTTCCAGGAGACCAAGGCCGAGTCGAGGAAGATGTAAAAACCAGTGAGAGACCGTCGAGTCATTAGGTAGGAGGCCCAATCAGCATCACAAAATGCTTGGATCTGGAGGCTATTCCTTCTTGGGAAGAAGAGCCCTTGATTGAAAAATTGCTTCAGGTATTTCACTAAGTGTAATGTTGCATTCATATGTGTAGTCCGAGGATGTTGCATGAATTGACTTAGATGTTGCGTAGAGTAAGGCAAGTCGGGTTTAGTGAAATTTAGATAAAGTAGCCTGCCTATTAGCCTTCTGTATGGTTCAGGGTCGGACAAAATTGTGCCATTCTCTGTGTCTAGCTTCAAGCCAGTAGGAAGTGGAAAATTCTTGCCATTTGATTCAAGCATATTGGTGTCTCTCAGTATGTATTGTATATATTTATGCTGACTAATGTAGATACCTTCATTCGATCTAGCAATTTCGACCCCCAAGAAATATCGAGCCTGTCCTAGATCCTTTATGGTGAAAGCTCTGTTTAGGGCTTCCTTTACATCCTGAATACCTGCATCATTTTTTCCTATTATCAGTAGATCGTCTACATACACAGTTAGGGCTATAAAGTCATCTCCTGTTCCTTTTGTAAATAAGCAGTGGTCTGCCTCAGATTTTTCGAAACTGATCGAATGTAGCTTAGCACATAATTCCTTGTTCCATTGTCTTCCAGCCTGCTTTAACCCATAAAGACTCTTGTTTAATCGACAGAACTGATGTTTACCAGCTTTGTCATAACCCTCAGGAGGTTTTAGGTATAACTC
Organism: Erythroxylum novogranatense; assembly: GCA_029891385.1. Classification (NCBI taxonomy): domain Eukaryota; kingdom Viridiplantae; phylum Streptophyta; class Magnoliopsida; order Malpighiales; family Erythroxylaceae; genus Erythroxylum; species Erythroxylum novogranatense. The sequence goes on along the minus strand of CM057234.1, from coordinate 39,682,785 downwards.
TTCGTCTACATATCCATGCAAATAAGCATTGTTAATGTCGAGTTGATAAATAGGCCAATCTCTAGCTGCGGCAACAGCAAGTAAAATTCTGATAGTAACCATCTTCACCATAGGAGAAAAATTATCATGATAATCAATCCCGAATTCCTGATTGTATCCCTTAGCCACCAATCTCGCTTTGTACTTGTTTACGGTGCCATTAGGATTATATTTAACCTTATAGACCCACTTGGTGTCGATAGTTCTTCTTCCTTTTGGTAATGAAGTTAGAACCCAAGTATTGTTTTCTTCTAGGGCAGCAAGTTCAGTATCCATTGCAGCCTTCCATTTTTCATCATTTCTGGCTTCATTGTATGATTTGGGTTCCTGGATAACAGACACATTTGCAACAAAACTGACATAATTGTCATTAAATGCAGGCACTTGAGCCATGAAGGGGGTGTGATCTCTATGGAATGTGGAGGAGTGGTAGGAGGGAAAATTACCGCGGGTTGAGAGACTTGACTCATGTTGGAGGGGCAAGCATCTGCAGAACTTGTAGTAGCAAGGGTGAAGAAGTCGTTCATCTAGAGGGGCCTGGTCCTTATGCGGGTACTCCATCGAGGTTCAGAAGGAGATGTATTAGGCTCAGGTATGATGTAGCGCCCCCTTACCGTAGGGTACGCACCGGGACGCCCGTAGGTCATTCCGATACATATCCTACGATGAGGGTGCATTACGAACGATCATTTCCATAATCCACATGGCATCAATATAATAAAACCATAATATCAAATTCGCTAAATTTTAAAACCAAGATACTTCTCATTTCATTTCTTAAAACCATAATAACACGATTCCGTCATGATTACATACTGTACAAACCCAAATTGAACAGTAACAACTCCTAACTAGGTCATCCCCAAGAGATCCCAGCTGACCGACCTGTGAGCCATACTTCTCTGGCCAGCGCTCACACAGCAGGAAAAGTCAAACTCTGGAGCTAGGAGTCAACTATCGCTGTCCTGAAAAATAATATTACAATGTTGGTTGAGTTTGCGAACTCAGCTAGAAACCATCATCGATGGTTTACCCAACTCATGCATATACAAACAGTTCACATTATATCATATAATAGCACATTCAACACTTATACGCAATTCAATTTCACATTAATAAGGCATTTCGCCTTTCATACAATTCACAATTTATCATTCAAATGTACGATGCATATGTGACACTTTCCATTTATTACGTTGTTGTGACCGTACGCCTGAGCTCATTTACGTTGAGCCAGTGGCTCTGAAAAATATTGGGCTTGAAGCCCTGATACATTGAGCCTGTGGCTCTAAAATACGTTGGGCACGAGGCCCTGTGTGTTGAGCTTAACGCTCTGAAATACAGTTGCTGCTCCAGTCACAACTTTCATTATCTGATCATACTTTTATGCATGAATGCACATGCCTCGGTTCGCAATAACTGTGTCACAACCTATCACACTATATCCAATTTCGCATTTAACCAATTCTATTTCAATTATGCACAATTAACACTTCTATAACATATTCCAAATATTTCGAACACCTGTAGTCCGAAATCAATCAAAACAAACACACATAATCCTTCCTTAACTCCACATGGCATAGGTGCATAAAATGTAACACATAAAGGTTGAGAAACCAACTAGGTTACTCACTTCAAAACTTCCAAGCTACTGCCGAGAAGTCTCACCTACGTCGGAGGATCGATGCTCCACTTGAGCCTCTAAAACAATCAAAATATTCAAACATTACTAATTGCACAATTCTAATATTCAATAATGCATATGTAGCGAATGAATGATGTACTATACTTGTTTATGACATTCCCGATCCTATTCCCGAATCTTTCCAAATCAGCTCTTTCACTCTAATTGATAGCAATTCCTAATACCATAATTCAATAGACTAAGATTCACATTCTCTAACATCAAATTCCAAGACTTAGGAATTATCTTTTAATCGAAATTAAATTCGCTAATTGATCACCATCTGATTTCGAAGACCACCGAAATAAATTCTGAAATTTCACTCTTCTAATTCCACATTTCTTAGTCTCTAAAACAAGATCAATCAATAGCCAAATTAATAAGAATTTAAACCTAAAAAATTATCATTCATTAAAACAAACTCCTTCAGAAGAATTAGGCGTCCTCGTCATGAGTGAGATCGTCATTGCCGCAGATGCTTACTCCCGATTTCATGCCATGACGGCGCTTTCGCTCGTTATTGACACGACAAGACAAGATTTCGCTTGCCAAGGCGTGCAATGTACACGTCGCGGCGTGCGAAGGAGGATTTGCTCGCCGCGGCATGTGATGAACACGTCGCGACGTGCGAACCCAGATTCACGCCCGAAACTCAGATTTCTCAAATTTCAGATTTCTAATTCATCCAATTCCATTCTAAACACTCCAAAACAACTCCATATACTAAACACAACTCATTTATAACCTTAAATCCTTCAAATAGCCATTATTCATTAATTACCCAAAATCAAAATCAACAAAATTCTCAAAACCTATATCATCCGAAACTTCTAAATTCATAAACAATTAATAACTTAATTCAATGATCAAATCAAACAACTTAAGACATAAAGAAGTAGGAACTTACTTGATTCAAGCTTTCAAACTTTCACAAATCACTCAAATACTCCAACCCTCAAGCTAAGCAACACCCACGGTTTCACCCATAAAAACACCAACATTTCATCTTCTCCATTCCAAGGCTCAAAGCTACGTTAAAGGATGAGGAAGGAGCAATTTATGATAAGAGAAATGGAACAGAAGGCAAGGATGATGATCCACACGAAGGAGAAGAGAAGGACAAAGGTGAACATTTCTTCCAAAGGCAAGGAAAGATCGTGTGAGCAAAGTTTAAAAGGTTAGGATTTTACCAAGACTTTAAAACTAAGGGCATGTTTGGCAATTCACTTGCCACATGCCTAATTCTTAGGGTCTAAAAATCTAATTCTTATCCAATTTCACAAGGACTATGAATAATAAATCTTAAAATCATAACTCAAATCATCTCATGCCAATTGTCAATCATTTTTGGAACCGGAATCCAATTAATCAGTCATTAAGCCAGTTTTTCGGTTCGGACCTATTTCTCTAAAAATTCTCGAAAAATTCCTATAAATCCCCAAAATTAGGAAATACTTAATCCTATACTCCAATTCCAATTTTCAAACTTCAAAAAGTCAATTTTCATTCTAATTCCATATTCAAAACTTAATCTATACAATTATCACCCAATTTTCTAATTTACACAATCAAGTCGGGAAATTGTCATACATGCATGTACATACATATGCTTGTGCAATATTAATCATTTATCAATAAAATAGAGGCTATAAATACATATGCAAATCAAATTATAAATGCACCCAGTCTTAATCCATCTGAATTACCGATATGCCCTTCACATCGGTAACGGGATGTTACATATGATTTTCGTACTGCTGGTGTTTGGCTGGTTGAGTTCTGTGTTTGTAGGTTCTGATTGCGGTAATGGTAAAGGTAACTCATTAGTGCTTTGTGGGATAAGATTAGTCTGATATGGGTATATGTTTTTGTGAAACTGGACATCTCTTGATATGATTGTGCACTTGTTTGTGAGATCATAGATTTTGTAGGCTTTAGTTCCAGGCTCATATCCAAGAAAAACACATTTAAAAGCACGAGGTCCGAATTTCTCTTTTTGTGGGAGGGTGTTTGTGGCAAAACACAAACATCCAAAGGTTTTCAGATTTGAGTAATTAAGTGGTCTATTGTATATGATCTCAAAAGGGGTTTTCCATTTCAGGACAGAACTGGGTAAGAGGTTTATAATGTTTGTAGCCATAAGAATAGATTCCCCACAAAACATCTTTGGCATGTTGGACTGAAACATGAGGGCTCGGGCAACCTCAAGGATATGTTTATGTTTACGTTCTACAACTCTATTTTATTGTGGACTGTAGGCAAAGGTTCTTTGGTGAATGATGCCATTTTCTTGAAAAATATTTCTGCATGATAGGTTAACAAATTCAGTCCCATTATCTGTGCGAATTTGTTTGAATGTTTTGTGAAACTGAGTTTGTATGAGGGCATGAAAATGTTTAATAACAATGTTAACTCCAAATTTGTTTTTAAGCAAAAAAGTAATTCTGAAAAAATCGTCAACAATGGTCAAGAAATAAGAGGCTCCAAAAGTAGAACGAATAGGGTAAGGACCCCATAAATCAACATGTATTAAGTCAAAGGGTTCTAGTGTAGTAATACTGCTTTTAGGGAAAGGCAAGCGATGTTGCTTTGCCATAGGGCAAATCTCACATACATGTATTTCTGTGATGGCTACATGTTTCAAACTATGAATATGGGATAGCTTTTTCATTGAGGCGTGCCTGAGCCTTCTATGCCATAAATCGAGATTATTTTCTTGGGTGTAGCTTGCACATATTGTTTCTGGTTTGGTCTCATGTTCTAATGTGTACAGGGCCTTCTAATGTGAATGATGTCATTTTCTTGAAAAAAATTTCTGCATGATAGGTTAACAAATTCAGTCCCATTTTCTGTGCGAATTTGTTTGAATGTTTTGTGAAACTGAGTTTGTATGAGGGCATGAAAATGTTTAATAACAGTGTTAAGTCCTGCAGAAGCCAATAGTTTGGGAAAAAGGACACACAAGCATTTGATAGTTGAGCTAGTTTCTTAACAGAAATTAGACTGCAGGTAAAGGTAGGGATATATAACACATCATGTAAAAGTAAATTTTCTGCGATTTGAGCAGTGCCAACATGAGTTGAGATTTTCACACTACCATCGGGTAAAGACACAGGTATGTTGGTTTTTAACTTGGTTAAATGGCTAAGTATTCTTGCATTATGAAAAATGTGTGAAGTTACTCCTGTGTCTACTATCCAGGTTCCTTCACCATTCAATGAATGCAGATTATTAGATGTAAAAGACTTACCTGAAGGACCAGCAAAACCCACACACCCGACAGATTCCAGCGGGGTGCTCCCTTGGCTCCTCAAATATTTGCCCACCTCTGCTTGAATGATGTTGGTAAGTTCATTACCCCATTATGTTTATTTTGCCAGCTCTTTGTTATTTGCCACAGAACAATCCCCAGTGGCTAAATTAGCTTGTGCTTGTTTTCTTTTTGCCTTTAGTTCAGTGAACCACTCTAGGTAGCCATGGAGCTTAAAACAGGTATTGCGTGTGTGACCAGTGCCCTTGCAATGAGAGCATACCCGACCTTCTTTGTTCTTCTTTCCATCCAGTTCCTTGGTAGTTCTTCTGGAGCTAGTATAAAGAGCAGTGGTTGAAACATCAGATAAGCTCTCGTGCACTTCTCTTTGTTTCTCAACACTTAATACCATTATATATGCACAATTCACGGAAGGTAAAGGCTCTGTGATTAAGATATGATTTCTTACATTCTCAAATGTGTCATTAAGTCCCATCAGAAATTGCATAAGGCTGTCAGCATCCTCATTTTCACTGATCAGGTTAGCAACATGACAGGTACACATAGGGGTTGGTCTTAAACACCCTAGCTCATCCCAAAGCTTCTTCAATTTTGTGAAGTACTCCACAATCGACAGGTCACCCTGAGTTATGGAGGTAATATCTCTCTTAGTTTGGTATAACAGTAGGCCATTGCTCCCTCCATACCTCTCTTTTACTTCTAACCAAAGTTTCCTTGCAGACAGAGTGTACAAAAAGGTGCTAGACAGTTCTTTTGACATTGAGTTAAGTATCCAAGAACGGACCATGCTGTCTGTTTTCTGTCATTTTTCATAATGTGCAGTGTCGCGGGTGGGTTCTTGGAGTCGGCCATCAATCAGAGTGAGCTTATCCTTAGCTTGGAGGGCGATTATCATGGCTATGCTCCATCCCAAGTAATTCGTTGGATCCAATGGGTGGATAACTAGTTGCATTCCTGGCTGGTCAGACGTATGCAAAGCTAGGGTTTCTTCAAGCAGATCTAGATCTGCCATGATTAAGGTAAGGTAAGTAGGTATTTAGACTGATTTAGGGTTTAGTAGGGTTAGGTAATTAGCACAGGTGCTCTGATACCATGTGAAAATCGCAGTGGTATTCAGAAGCTTAGAATAGTGTGTAAGAAAAGAGAGTATCTCTTTCTTCATTTATTAAAAGCTGACCCTACACTTACTTAAACAGTGCAGAAAGGATAATAAAGTAAAATGTAAGAAGCTCCTAGAATATCTACAGCTGGCATTTCTAACAAAAGCAAATGGGAGGATCACTCATTTTAGCTATGCGTACACGCCTCCATGTTTTATTTGTTTTAACTTTTAACAATTACCCTCTAAATAATGATCAGATATCTACTAGGCTTATAGTGACTTTATTTTCACTACAAGAAAACAACCCCTTTTGCGACGTTGCAAAAAGTCAAGAAACATTGTAGAATCTCATTTGCGACATTTTAAAAAATGTTAAAAAAATGTCACCGAAGGTGGTGTATAGAAAAGGAACCCTGACATTCGGCGACGTTTCGAAAAACGCCAACAAAAGGTCAGATAATTCGCGACGTTTTAAGAAAACGTCATGGATTGTAATGGTTTCAGCAACGTTTTTTAAATATGTTGCAGAAACTAACAAGCAATCTGTGACATTTTATAAACATCGCAGAATAGGTTACAATTTGCGACATTTAAGAAAAAACGTCGCGAATTGTAAGTAATTTAATTTTTGTAAATATCCGAAAATAATTTTATTTTAATAAATTTTCAATTTTAATAATTAAAATTTTCATTCATTCGAAAAAATTTTAATTTTGATAATTATTAAATTTTAATTTTAATTTTAATTTTCTTTTTCATTTATCCAAAATAATTATATTTTAAATATTATTTCTTTTTCATTAAATCTTAAAATAATTTTCAATTTTAATAATTATTTTTCTTTTATTTTGTTTCAATATTCAGAAAATAATTTTAATTTAATTATTATTCTAATTTAATAATTATTTTTAAATAACAAAATTTATAAATCTTATTTATTTAATAAGCTGCTCAATATTATTTATGGAATTTATTTATTTAATAATTCTTCAATTTTTGAGTATATCATTAATTTTAATAATTATTCATGTATAACAAGAATTTAATACGTGCAAACAATTTATTATTTAATTGTAATTCTCAAACATGTCATAATATAGTAATTAACATAAACATTATGTCATAAGTATTTAATATATCAATATGAGTACTTATCTAATCTAAACGAAGATTATGTGTAGCACATAAAAGTTTCAAGACCTTTTTTGTTGTTTGACTTCAGTAGTTAATCAATCTTGCATTTCTTTAAAATTTTTAGTTAATTCATCGACTTTAGACTATAACCCCTGATTAACCTTCTTTGACTCCTCTAATTCGTCTTGAAGTATCTTTCTGACCAAAGTCTTCCCTTGTGGTCGAGACATAATTCTCATGCCAACAACGTAATCTGATTTAGTGTCCAAGACTTTGTTATACACTTCATCCACTGTCATCGGATAACATTGTTTTATTGAATGTGTCAATTCGTGACACATTAATTCCTGAAAAAGTAAGAATTAATTGCATACACAATCTCATTTAAGAAATATTTGTAAATGAACTATATATTCACCCATTTTTCTTTGCATTCGATAGTTGTCCATTGATTATTACTTTCATCATAATGAGTGTGATATCATAGCTTCATCCGGTCATACTCTTCTCCATCGCTGTCACTCTGTTGTATAGAAATATATTACTAGTAATATTTATTATAAATTTTGAAATGTCAATCAAAGAAAAATATAATTAAAAAGACAATAATTCACAATCTCATGTCGTATTGCTATAAAGGCTTTGGAGCTAGAGTTTGGTTGACATTTAACCTGACTCTTAGTCAATTTGACTTTTTAACTTTTTCCTAATCGTACACGTAACAAAATATATTATAATATCTATAAATCACAATTCATAAATAGTAAAATATAATTAGTTGTCAAAAAAAAGTTGTGAAATTAAGTTTTTTGATCAAATAAACTAACCTTTGTAGCTAATTGCTCCCAACATTCACATAAATCCATCAACTCTGCCATTGTGACATTATACGGCTTAACATTCTTTCTGTGCTACAACTCCTCTCTCACACATCTTCCCTTATAAGGACCATGACTTTCAGCTCAGACTTCCAAAATTTTCGCACTATATATTGTTGGAAAGTTAAAAGAAAGATTTGCAACTTTCTAGAAGACATATTTTATCTAATTTAGCCTAGATCAATCCAGAATTTCCTCAGAATTCAAAGTATGTACTTTACATTCATCCACCAATGTACTACACCCAATTCTCAACTTCATGACAAATTTTAAGATTCTTAAAGATAGAATTTAAATTCGATGTCTTCATAAGAAATATATCCATATGTTTCTAGTTTAATCTAAATCAAGAATTATCTCGTTTGGATAATTAGAGAAAAAAGTTGTGGCTAAAAGAATGAAGCATACGCCATGAATATTTTCCATATCAACCATCCATTTTGTTTCACAATCTTTCCTTAACACAAATCATACTAAGATCACCTTTTTTTATTTCATTTACTCCTCATTCTCAACTCTATTTCAAATCAATATCATCTATAAAGAAATTTATAATCAATGATTGATCGGCGGCTTATCGTTCAATTTAAGAATTGATCCTTGGAAACCGGTCAAATAAAATTTGTACCAAGGATTGCAATACAGGATGCAACCTCGGGTCGACTCTCAAGAAACCAATGCACCAATTGATCCTAGACTAGCCTAATGTTTGAATTATGCATGCAATGAAAGCAATAAAAGAAAGGGGGGTTTTGATTTGATTAACTAAAAATTAAACTAAGCCAAAGTAAGAATAAATGTTTTTGGAATTTTTAGAAAGCTAAACGATTGAAATTAAACAAGTGTGAAATCAAATTACTAAAACTCTCTTGAAAATGCAACTTGGATTATCATCGTTCAAATAATTTTCAGGGTTTGAAATCCACTAAGTTTCGAAATGTAAACCTTAACAACTCGTTAAGTCCAAGAATTTGATTAATCAACTCGATTAGTCAAATCTTGTTAAAACCATTAGTGTGAAAATTGGATAAACAATTGCAATAAGTTAATCGATAATAACACGCCTAACCCAACCAAGCACAACTAGGCAGATCAAATTAATCGATGTAAAATCCGAATAACATACATGAGACTTCATGTATTTTGACCTGAAAAATCTACAAAAGTAATATCCAAATCTCAACATAATGTCAACACACGGCTAAAACTATTAACCACACTAACCTAGCTATATCAATGCATACTCCAACTCGGATCTATACATAAATATACCTAGACTTGGACATTAGTGATTACCCCTAAGCTTTCGGTGAACTCCAATCCTTGCTACATGTTCAAGAGAATGGAGCGCTTAATGACCATAACTCGATGAACTCTTCATTTGTTGGAATATCACCGTGGTTCATGATTCCAACGACGAGCGAGGGAAGGATACAACAACAAATGATGGACGATGGAGCGGATGAAGAAAGCTGGAAACAATGGACGTGATGCAGTGCGGCAATGAACTGCAAAAATAAAAAGAACAAAACTATTAGAAGCGAAGGAGAAGGCAGAAAGAAGAAGTTAACCTCGAGTGCGGCCGTCTGCTTTTTGCCCTAAATGGCAAGATTTTATAGGAGGTTATGCGGGCGGGTCGAGCGGTGGATTAATTTCCATTTATAGTCCGGGTTACCCGACATTCACTGCGGCGAATGGCTGTAATTCGCCACGGCGAATGAGTTTGGTCACTCGTCGCAGCGAATAAATTAAATACCATTAATTTGCTGCGGCGAATGGAGGTCTTGGTTCGCCCCAGCGAATCTTGCGGCGTGTTGACTTCTTGAATGTTGACTCCTTTGGTCCTACAAAATACAACCCATTTGCAGTATCAATTGTCCCAATAAAAATTATGCATAATTAATGACAATTGACAACAAAATACTGACAATGTGCAATTTATCAAAACTCAATGTGCGGGACCAAAATAAGCATAAAAATCATAGATCAGGAGTCAACAAATGCATAATTACTAAAGAAAACGGGCCTAATTTATAGTATAAATTTGGTCGATCAAATCCCCACACTTAAACCTTTGTACTCTGAACAAAGCTTATAAGAGTCAAAAGGTACAAGAGTAAAAGAAAATTCTACCCATGCTCAAACAACAACCAAAATTGACTCAATCCACTTTATCGAATTCAACGCAAAGAAATTGAAAGAGTGCTAATAAAACAAACATTGAAAGAATTTAAGCACATGAGATTGAGCAAGCAGAGAATCACTCGAGGATATGATGTTTACGCTCAATTCACTTGTATAGTAGGGATATTTTCTCTCAATCTACTTAATACATCTCCTACCATGAAGCTTGTATCAATTTTATTTCTCCACTACAAGGACTATCAATTTGAAGATCAAGAGGTCTTTAAGGGTTGTAATGAGCGAAGGCTAAATGAATGGATGATGTGAGAAAAGAAAATATGAGTATGGCATAAAATGAGGGATCGATGTCGATAATCTATCTTTGAAACTAGACCTCTACTAAACTAAATTTTGATTGAATTTTTTTGAGATACTAATCCCATTTGGGATTCAATACACATTATTATCCCTTTTTGGAATAAACAAGACTAAAATTTTTTTTGAACAAACCGACTATTGACGTCATCGAAAATAATGCATGCAAATGCTCATAGAAGAAGGCTCAAAGGGCTAGCAAAGGAGCGGTGTTTAGGGGTTGGTGTTTGGGGAAAGAAATTTGAAAGAAAGAACGCCTCTATCATATCCACAAAATCTAGTCCATCAAGCTTTAAGTAAAACGACACAAGTTCTAGAGAAGCATGAACTAAGCAGATGCACACACAAAATATAGAAGAAAAATCTTTGGCTCGAATATCCTTCCAACAAGTTTTTGTCTCAATGATCAATCTCAAAACTTAAAAACTTAAAATGCTACCTTATTAGCATTCTCCCATTTACTTTGTTTTGAAAACTTCAAAAGTTAAAATTTTTGCCAAAACCAATTATCGTTCAAAGAATGGAGATCATTTTCACAAAAACTCAAGTATCAGTTTGAAACTTATAAGGGCTTTGCATGCAAGGGCACAAAAGAACGAGTACGTAAAATGTTTGATTGAGTCCAAATTTATCAAGAAAAGCAACGGCCCACAAAATTATGCACAAGTTTTAATAGGTGTACAATGCAAAATATAAAGGAACGGCTCCCCACACTTAAACATGGCATTGTCCACAATGAAAAAAGTAGCAAGCACAGAGGAAACGAAACAAAATAGACAAAACAGAAATGTGGATATATCATTAAGCTTAAAAATGTAATGTACAAAAGAGGATCCAAGAACGAACTAAAAAGTACAACGAAGAAAAGAAAATACAGAAAAAACAACAACAAAAGAAAATAAAAGCCTAGACTATATGGCGGGATGGAAATCATTTGGCAAGCAATGAGAGAAGAGCTAGGAGCATCTGAAGAAGCCGGTGCACGAGGTGGAATAGGCAGCCCGAGGTGGGTCGCAATCATAGTATCAGAGGGAATGCGTGGCGCCACCGAGCCTCGAAAGAAGTGAACCGTTCCTCAAGTCAAGGACGTCCGCACTTGCAGAGAGCCACCTCGAAGGAGTAAGGGAGCAGAGGCGGGGATGGAAGACGAGGCGAGCCTCGGGAAGCAGGAAGGACGGGAGGGTGGGAGAAGGGCTCTAGGTGAGGGATGGCTAGGGAAGGTGAGGAGAGGAAGAAGATGTGAAGCGAGGTTGGGCGGGGAGGTGGGGTGGGATGGCACGTGGGCGACCTAAACGGACATAGACAAATGGAGGCGAGGCAAAAGGTGAGATCGGCGGATGTTAGGGACTCGATAGGTCTTAACAGTCAGAAATGAGATGGGGGAAAGGAGTTTGTGTTTAGGGTTGGTAGAGAGAACACCTGGCGAAGAAGGCGTGAAATGGCGGGGCTAGGTCTGGGACTGACGATCATCGCAAGTATATATATAGGGCTGCTCTTTGGGGATGTTAGAAAGATGGAGAGTTGGCATAATATTGTTACATATAAAATGTAACGAGGGACGAGCTTCAGGAAGGAGGGTGGTCAAGACGGACGATCGTTGAGAACCACGGGTTGAAGCCATCGAGACCTGCGGGCAGAGAGTACCAATGACTTCCTCCCATGGGTAATTACGAGAAGGTCGAAATATTGGCAATGAGGGACGACGGAAGATGGTAATGCTCATGGATAATTACGGAAGTGAAAACATCGAATGGAAACACCGGAAATTAATTCCGTAGGTGTGGGAGTAGCGAGCATATGAATAGTATTGGCGGACAAATGTGAGGTTGCCAATAGAATTAGGTTGAAAGGCCGCTAAGTCTAATTGAAAAGTTGACGGACAAAAGGATTTGTTGCGGGGTTAGAGGAAATGGTTTTTCCTTAAGTATATCTTGACTGGCAACACGAGTTGCCAGCTGATTGTACTCAGGATCTACCGGACGAGAGGAAAAGCGGGAAGGTTGCGAGGAATAATAGAGTGCAGTCCGAGGAATCGAGAGGTGGAATGTCGCGGCTCGTGCGGACACATTCTTCATTCTAGTCATGATCCCGCACACGCAAAAGTTAGAAACGAGCAATTGAATAAGAAAACCACAGAATCAAGTCCTCGGTCATTCGCCGCAACGAGCAGGAGTGTTATTGCGGCGAGGAATCTCCGCCATTCGTTGCAGCCAGCGGGATGTTATTGCAATAACTGAGCATCTTTGTTATTGCGGCTAACACGAGCGATCGCGCATCAAAGCTGAAACCCTAAGTTGGCGGCGAAGCTATGATTTTCGCCCATGGCGAATGGCGATTCTGCGAACAATCGCGTGACGGCGTCATTGCTTGCTTAAATCTAACGAATAACGACGAAAATGGACAAGAGGAAGGAATAGGAACACTTACAGAAGGGTGAAAACGCAGTTGGAAGAAGATTGGAGGAGATTTGGAGCTTCAAACGGCAGAGGGCACAGAGAGGGCGGCGGAAGCGCCAAGAAGCGGCGAAATGAGGAGGAAGGAGAAAGAAGAAGAAGAAAAGGAAGACGCGGGAGACGAAGGGACGCGAGAGAGGAAAAAACCAAAAAGGGTCTCGGACAAAAGAGAAATCCAACGGTCCAAATGGGCAAAAATGGAATTATTCGCCGCGACGAGGCAAGCGTTAGTCATGGCGAACAAAACGAAAAAAAAACCTACATGAGCCGAGTGACAATGAAGTTATTGCATGAATCACCCAAAACAAAACACAAATTCTATGGATCCTACACAAATTGCAAAACATTCAATTTATCATCCACATATCAACAATTCTCTTCAATCTAATCATGCTTTATTAGGAAGAACAGAGAGCTAACAAAGGGAATCAAATTATTCAAGCGGAAGGAAATCCTACCTACTACTCTAATTCTCTTGGTTAAATCCTCCCCATACTTAAACAATATAATCATGCTCAACAATACGACGTTGGTATAAAACATAGCACAATTATATAGTAAATGAAGGAAAGAGAAACACCGCACTCAAGGTAGGTCTTGTAGCTCGGTATGGACTCTTGTTTGATATCTAAGCTCCACCAAGACTTGGTTGCTAGTCGACTCCGTCCATACTCGCTTTTGATTGTGCTTCTGTAAAATCGTCAAAAGAGAAACTTTCTCCAAAAATATAAATCGATGGCGGGATATAAAGTTTCTACAAATTCGAGCGAGCTTCATCAATAGAAACATCAAGCATGTGAACACCCGATGAGAATAATCTTCATGAGGATGCTTCATAGCTTCATACATGTTGAAGCTAACTTGTTGATCACCAACTTCCATGGTGATCTCCCTTCCTTCATGCTAATCATCGTGCTCGCAATCCGAAGGAAGGGTCGTCAAGGATCAAGGAAGTGTCCGCACAACTTCAGAAGACATATCTAGAACGTAGAAATCTGCAGGAAACACTAATCCTTTCACTTGGACCAAGATTTCCTCGATGATTCCCACTGGATGACGGAAGGATCTATCAGCCAACTGTAAGACTACTGTATAGGCTTTATGCTCTAACGCCTGTGGCTTCATAAATGATTTCGGCATTCGTTAATCGCCGCTCCCAAATCCAATAGAGCTCTTCCAATGGTCACCTTTCCTATAACACAAGGAATGGTGAACGATCCTGGGTCCTGACACTTTACTGGGATTTGGGGCTTAAATAAAGCCGACACATTTGAACTCACCTGGACATATTCATTAGGCCTAAATTTTCGCTTGTTTGTGCACAAATCCTTTAGGTACTTGGCGTAAGCCGGCACTTTCTTAATCAAATCCAGCAGGGGCACGTTGACTTCAACCTTCCCAAACAGGTCAATGATTTCTTTTTCGTGTTTGAGCTCATTGACTCTCTTGCTCATCAGATACGAGTTCGGAAAAGGGAGGTCCTTTAAGTTGACTTCCTTACTGGCTGGTTCATTTCTGCTCGATTTATCCTTATCAGCTCTTCTTCCTGAAATGCTCGATGATTGCTCTTTATCCTCAATTGTTGATTGCTTCTTGTTCCTCAACAATTCTTCTTCGCGATCACTCTCGATCGTCTGACACTTCTCTCTCACTTGAGGCGCTTCTTCAACCTCAATTTCCTCGGTGCATTCTTCTTCTTCAGGAATGTCGAAATGCACTTTCTTTCCACTCCTCAACTCAATTGTATTTAAACTCTTTGGGTTAATCACAGTGTTAGAAGGAATGGTTCCGCTACTTCTAGCTTGGTTGTCACTCAAATTATTAGACAATTGAGTGACATATGAGTTCAGGTTCTCGGCCTTGTTTTCCCATTGATCCATGCGTTTTTCCAAGGCACTAAAGCGGGCAGCATTCTTAGCGAGTCTGTTGGATGAGGTTCGCGATGGCGTTGAATTGATTTCTTTGTGGATGTTCGTTCCTCTTTCATCAACGTCATCATCTTTGTAGTAAATGACTAGGTAGTGTCCTCCTTGGGTGGCGGTGGTTGTTGCCGCAAATCAACGCTTGTTGATCTGGGCTGGTTTGTAGATTGACCGGCTCCACTCCCGCCTTTGAAAGCGGTTGGGTGCTCTTTCTCGTTACTTCTCCAATTAAAATTAGGATGAGATCTCCATCCTTCATTATAGGTGTTGATACAGGTCCCACTTTTGATTTTTATGCTTGGGTAGACCGCAGACACTTCTTCATACCTTCCAGGGACAGACGCTGAAATGTGCATCGCCGATCCACAAGATTCGCAACTAAGTGCGACCGATTCGATGGAAGGTGACGGCGATGCACATTCAAATTCTTAAGCTCATAGTGATTGAGGATAGCGGGAAGTTATCCGATGTTCAAGAATCTACTTTCGATTCGGGCTCTCCATTCTCTTAGTTTGGCCGTCATGGCTCTACTTCATTCACATTCTGAAATCGCGGACACTTATCTTGTTGATGATTCAAGGCCATCCTTTTATCGGGGCCCAAGCTTCGCGGTCGGGTCAATCAACGAACCTCCCGACGCAAACATCCAACATTCCTTTTCTTGATTCTTTACCCCATCATAAAAATATTGAACCAATTGTTCATCGAGGATTTGATGATGGGGCACCGAGATAACAGATCTTGGAATCTGTTCAAAAATCATCTGAGGACTCGTCATAATCTTGTTTGGCGAATATATCTCCTTTCTCATCGACGACGTCTAGAAGTCTGGAAAATACTTTTCCGAAAAGCTTTCCATAAGTTGGCCCAACTGTGATAGCATTCGCGACATGCCTTGGGAGGCTCATATACCACTCCGGGCCTTTCCTTCTAACGACAAGTGGAATACCTTCCACAAGACTGGTCGAGATGTGCTCCTACGAGCTTCATACTTTGACGAGATCATTGTGAGGGCACGAAGATGCATATAGGGTCCTCTCCGCCAAACCGTGAAATTTGGGAAGGAGTTAATCAATAAACCTTTAACCCGAAATTTACGTCGAAGTTAGGGCGAGCGATGAGTGAAAGGATCGTAGTTTCGTCCGAGGTTGTAGCTTCTCGGATGGTCCTACGTCGATGTTCGCATTGTTGTCATCTACGCGTTCTGGTCACAGATTAAGACCGTGATCTCCATTTGGGGTGGTTGACGGGATATTCTTGGTGTTCACCATCTCGATTCTAGTCGATCTAGTGTGCTAAGTCTTTCTTGCTCTCTCTTGTTTTCCTAAGTTGTCTAAGGTGTCGCTCAATTTCAGGTTGAAAATGAACTAGCTTAAGTCTACGGGGCATGCACAAGAGAAGTTCACCTAAGATAGCTCACTAAACGACAGCGGATATGAGCTTAAATTCACTCGGGTTATTTGCGGACGTATAGAAATTATTGCAGCAATGACTGAATAAATTATAAGTTTATTGCGGCGAATATATGAACTTCATTATGGCGAAGATATGAACTTCATTGTGACGAGTTAGAAGCCTGAAGCGACAAAGCAAGCGAAATTAACTTAAAATTAAGCACAAATAATAAAAACAATCAGAATAAACACTTAAAAGAAAGCAGAATGAAATCAAAAACAGGAATAACACTAAAACACTTAGGCAGAAAAGAAATTAAATAAAATTATGCAATGCAAACAAAATGTAAACAACAAAAATTAAGATCAAAACAAACACTGGCTAACCTAGAGAACCAATTAATTTGATTCCCGACAGCGGCGCCAAATTTGATCGTGACTTATCGTTCAATTTAAAATTGATCCTTGAAAACCGGTCAAATAAAATTTGTACCAAGGATTGCAATCTGAGGATGCAACCTCGAATTCGACTCTCGAGGAACCAATGCACCAATTGATCCTAGACTAGCCTAATGTTTGAATTATGCATGCAATGAAAGCAATAAAAGAAAGGGGGGTTTTGATTTGATTAACTAAAAATTAAACTAAGCCAAAGTAAGAATACATGTTTTTGGGATTTTTAGAAAGCTAAACGATTGAAATTAAACAAGTGTGAAATCAAATTACTAAAACTCTCTTGAAAATGCAACTTGGATTATCATCGTTCAAATAATTTTCAGGGTTTGAAATCCACTAAGTTTCGAAATGTAAACCTTAACAACTCGTTAAGTCCAAGAATTTGATTAATCAACTCGATTAGTCAAATCTTGTTAAAACCATTAGTGTGAAAAATTGGATAAACAATTGCAATAAGTTAATCGAGATAATAACACATTAACTAACCCAACCAAGCACAACTAGGCGAGATCAAATTAATCGGTGTAAAATCCGAATAACATACATGAGACTTCATGTATTTTGACCTGAAAAATCTATAAAAGTAATATCCAAATCTCAACATAATGTCAACACACGGCTAAAACTATTAACCACACTAACCTAGCTATATCAATGCATACTCCAACTCGGATCTATACATAAATATACCTAGACTTGGACATTAGTGATTACCCTATTAAGCTTTGGTGAACTCCAATCCTTGCTACATGTTCAAGAGAATGGGCGCTTAGCCGACCATAACTCTTGATGAACTCTTCTTTGTTGGAATATCACATGGTTCATGATTCCAACGACGAGCGAGGAAGGATGACAACAAATGATGGACGATGGAGCGGATGAAGAAAGCTGGAAGCAATGGACGTGATGCAGTGCGGCGCGAACCTGCAAATAAAAGCAGAACAAAACTATTAGAAGCGAAGGAGAAGGCAGAAAGAAGAAGTTAACCTCCAGAGTGCGGCCGTCTGTTTTTGCCCTAAATGGCAAGATTTTATAGGAGGTTGTGCGGGCCGGGTCAGAACAGTGGATTAATTTCCATTTATAGTCTGGGTTACCCGACATTATTTGCGGCGAATGGCTATAATTCGCCATGGCGAATGAGTTTAGTCACTCGTCGCGATGAATAAATTAAATACCATTAATTTCTTTGCGGCGAATGGAGGTCTTAGTTAGCCCAAATGAATCTTCATGGCGTGTTGACTTTTTAAATGTTGACTCCTTTGATCCTACAAAATACAACCCATTTCTGATATCAATTGTCCCGATAAAATTATGCGAATTAATGACAATTGACAACAAAATCCGACAATGTGCAATTTATCAAAACTCGATGTGCGGGACCAAAATAAGCATAAAAATCATAGATCAGGAGTCAACAAATGCATAATTACTAAAAAAAACGGGCCTAATTTATAGTATAAATTTGGTCCAATCAATGATTAATCATGAATACCAATGACAAAACATACACCCATAAATACATCTCATTCATCAACTTACTACACAAATGCAACTTTATTTTTAGCTTTCATTTTACTTCTAACTTTCACCTTAATTCTTCTCACTTGAAAATCTTTTATCCACCAAAAACACCAAAGGACATATCCATATTTCTCATTCGCTACTTTACCCTTACCTATCATTTCTTGGTATAAGAATTTTCATTCATTTGCTCTTTACTCATGACTACTAACCAAAATTTCTCCTTCAAATTGCTCTAACTTCTATGAAACATTCGGAGTCCAACAGGTAGTTGAGTGATCAAGATATAATTCACTACCCTAAAGTAATTAGGGAGAATGTTTTGTTGTTCTTGATTAGTATGATTAAGGAAATCCTTGGCCAAAGTGGAATGACATTTTGTAAATACTTTACAAATATCATTGTTTGAATCAATAACTAATAGCATAGAATTAATATGATTGAACTAAAAATAGAGTAGACATTAATTTTATGCTCTATGTCTAAGCAAAACATTGTATGATGAAAAGGATTGAATTATACAGAAAAATTATATCTGAAAATATTAGTCAAAACTACTTTGATATTCCTAAATATTTGGGTGGTCATGATGTGCTACTAGACTCTAATCTTGATTTATAATTATAGAATATTTAATTAGATAATTGCAGATAAATTAAAAGGAGTTTTAATTTATCTAATTCTAATATGAATTAAAATTATAATTTATAATCATTGTCAACATATTTAGGAACCTAATAGGTCTCACATATAGAATGGGTTTAAGAGAGCAAAGTTAATTTAATTAAATTGGACTTGGTTGTAAAATTTAAGAAACTTTATAATTAAATATGAAATATTTAATAAATAAGGATTAATATTTGAATCTTATTTGGGTATAATTGATATTTAATTAGAATTACTAGTAATTTTAATTAAATTTTAGTTGAAATTATAATTTAATTTCAATTAAATTACCAAAGCGTGCAGAACCTATTATAAATATGCTTAAGTTCTATAGAGCTAGCATTTTTTGCTTAACCTTCATTGAAAGAGTTACAAAATTCTCTCAATTCATTCTGCGGATATCATTGAAGGTCAAAAATTTGTGAGGCTATGGTGATTAAGACATATTAGTTTTGTAAATGGTTCAATTGATACGACAAGAAAAAATAAAGCTTTACAATAAGGTACAAAGTAAGTTTCTATTTTATTATGATTTGTATTAATCATTTTATAGAATTAAAGTGATCCTAATTTTTAGGAAATCAAAAGTTGAGAAAATATTTCGTAATTATTTTGCTGCGGTCGGATCAGATCCCAACTTAGTTTCCCAACACTTTGCGTCTACACTGTCTACCATGCAAAGCTAAGAAAACAACGTCGATATAATTAGTTTGAGCATCCAAATGAGTTAAGTAGGAAGCCTAGTCTCTTCTCGAAGAAGGTCACCCAAAACAAAATAAATGTCCATTGTGCCTCAATTGATGATGTTGGCCCTAGCGTTGCCAAACTTAGGTCTAAGTTTCATGAGGAATTGACGCATCCCTACTCCTGTTGCTTTCTTTATTCAATGCCTCATATGCCACACCTTTAACAAAGCTCAAAGATACCATATCCAATTCGGTCCACATTCCCAATAATTCAAAATAAAAAGTTCTTGCGTCTCTGTCATCTTGAGAAAGTTTAGCAATCTCAAACTCAAAGCAATATCTTTTTTCACTTAATTCAAAATCCAAGTGATAACTCTACCATTATTTGCTTTCTATTTAGCCTTTTCTTTATTACCAGTTGGTTCTTTTGAGGACCCATCTAGAATTCCAGATAATTCTTTCCCTTCTATGAACATACAAAAATGAAATTTCCAAAGAGAATACTTCCTCCTAGTAAAATTAACTGATATTGTATCAGATTTTTCACAATCCATAATATCACAAGAGAGTTATAGATTGCACCTGAATGTTTGTTGAGATCAAAGACAAATCATGAAAAACACGAACTGATTGCTACACTGATTGATTGGTTGTAATAGTCAAGAAGTTGATCCAAAATATGTTTCTGACAAACGAAACTCAAAATGCTCTGGTACCATGATAACATCACAAGTATAATATTGCGGAAGACCAAAGTTTGGTAGAAAGCTTGCTTTTTCTTTTATAGTGCGTATGTATTTATATACAAGACTATACAACAAATTAGGTACATAATTGTAGGAATACAATAAATGAAAATATACAAATTTGTAAGTTTAATATCAAGGCTACTTATATGATGGCTAATATGAAGGTAATATTACTGTTGACAAATATATCTCATTTTGCCTTTGAGATCCATGACGCATTTGCTTATGTGATGAAGCCTTCTGTATTTGAAGAACCTCAAAAATGAACAAAAAATAATTATTCCATAAATCCCTGTTATTTTGAGTACTCGAATGCATTTGGATCATCAAATGATGGAATTGTAAAGTTCGTGACAAAGATGCCAGCAACCACCCCAAGGAATGGCAACAACAAATGTTACAACGGTGAGAATAAGCTAGAATTGCATTAGTTGATTACGAACGTTATCCTGGAACGACAGCAATTCAATTTTAGATTTGAGCCTCATCGAAATCTAACAACTGGTGCAGGAAGAAGAAAATTAATCGTTGCTATTCTGTTCTTTCAGTTATATGAAAGAGTAAGGCAGAGTGATTTCTAGCTCAATCTGGAAAGGCAGCCTAATGCCAACCGAATTTTAACTGAGGTTGTAGCTAAAACTTACGGCAAATATAACATAGAAACAATAATGTTCAAGAGACAAGAATGGTAGATCGCAAGTGGGAGTAATACCAGCCGAATATTGATGAAATCCTGTGTCATTTATATACTCCTTCAACTCAAACACTGACTCATGAAAGAAGGAAGCAAATTTAGTGATAGTTATCAGTACCAATGTCAACTTGTTGAGTGTGCTATCAATGACAACAATGTATGCTTCCAGTAACATCTCCATCTCTTCTATGCTCCCTTTGTAGTACTTTCCAAACTCCTCATGCTCTCATGTCAGCTCGGATCAATGGTCAAACTGTTCTCAAAATTTCTTCACTCAAGGGGTGATAAACAGGTGAAACTGGAGCAGACTGCACCATCATTCAACTTCAATCCTATTAGTGACTGACCACTGTAAAATAATGACTCCATCTGTCTTTTCTTCTTGGTTAGACACATTTCAGCCATATCTCCATCGTCATCTACAAGCTGCCTGATCTCATCCCTCACCTATAAACTATAAGCTAGCTTATAATATGAATGATCAGTCTTTTACGAATCATATATTCGCAGTTCTAAAAGCTTTCACTATACAACACAATCTAGAAAATAAATTCACCCAGATGCTTATGTTCAATTTTTCCATTCGAATTGCTAATTCCTCTGACCATTAATGCCTTCAAACATATGATCACTTTACATCATGACAGTTGATTATCTCATTTGCTCTTTTTCTAATAATTTCCATCAACTGATTGGCACTTGATAGAGGATTCACGGATGCTGTTCTCATCTTAACAAGTTTCCTGGGGTTATTACAAGTCTTTAGGACTTCAGATATTGCTTCTGCCTTCTGCAATATAGCTTCTCTTCTTTCATGTTGTGATGTTTCCCCCTCTACATTATATGTGTTGGGCAAGTTCTTTGAATGGGAAACCAAGGACATCATATCACTCAGTTTGTGTGCCATCTTAATCATTCGGTGCTTCTGCAGCTCATCATTCAACCTTCGAAAGGTAAGGTACTGAGGAACGATGCCCCTGCGCAACATGTCCACAAACTCCTCAAATGCCTCTTCAAATCGATGCATTTTACAAAGCAAATGCACCAACATAGTGCTAGAGGCCAAGTCCATGTCGCACCCTCTAGATCTCATTTCCTTGCTAACTTGGGCAGCCAAGTTCAACATCTCCTCCTCACACAACATCTTCAACAAAAGATGATATGTTAGTCGATCAGGGATATATCCAGATTCAATCATCCTGGTATACAGGTTCATCCCCTCCTCAATTTTCCCAAATTTTGAATAATGCCTAAAGAAGTAATTATATGTTGTAGTGGTTGGGACAAAACCCCTACTTATCATCACTTTAAGGATATCACTAGCACCTGCAAGATCTCCAGCCTTACAATAACCCTTTACCAAGGAATTATACGTTGAAAGAGTGGGACCTGACTCACATAACAAAATGCGCTCCATCATCTTTGATACCTCCTTAAACCTACCTGCTTCAGCTAATGCATCAATAATCGGATTATACACAATTGAATTTGGTTCAACTCCTTCCTTTATCATGTCATCAACCAAATTGATGGCACTCTCAACATGCCGCATCCGACAGTACCCTTCTATCATGGTACCATAGGTTACAATACTTGGTTTGACATTTTCTTTCTTCATTTGCAACCAAAGTCTTTCTGCTTGTTTCAGATTTCTTGATCTTAACCATCCATTTAACATTATGTTATACACCCGAACAGCCAAAACCCATTGCAGGTTAAATTCTCTTTGTTTATTAAGATAATCATTTGCCAAGCTAGCATGCCCTTCTTTACAAAGGGAATCCAACAAAATTTCAAATAAGCTTTTTGCTGCATCAGAATCACGAATCCAGGGCAAGTTGCAAGCGTACTCCAATGTTCTAATTGCAGCTTGAGTCATACCTATTAAGAATAATATCACTTTGTGATCATAAATCGTCAAGAACAGAGAGGTACAATTTGCAAATCAAAACAAGCAAGTAAACCTGAAAATTTATCAAGTCATTAACAGTCTGTTCAAAGGCTCCAACACAGATTATAAGTCCCTCCAAAATCCTTGCAACGTCATTAATAAACAACAAGATATTAAGTGCTCAAATCGAGCGTGAAAATACAGTAGAATCCTAAATATGTTTAAAATGAAGCATCATGCTTAAAAAAATTACCTGCACGGGAATACCTTCTGAGAAGAGTAGCAAAGGTATCAGAGGAAACCAATTCTGGACCCTTACCACCATTAATCCGATCAAGAAGCAACAACCAGGCAGAATCAAATTCCCTAGCTTTACCAAGCAAATTCAGCATCCCATTAAAGAGGCTCGGAGGTATGGAAAACCCAGGTTTTTTCTGAGCCCAGAGAAACAGAGTGTGCAACAACTTGGGGGATGAATCAAAATGGTCAAACACAGCCTGCAATAAAGAGGGCTCCAGTTCGATGCCGGTCCGGTCCAAAGCATATTCAAGGGACGGACCGGCACGGGAGACAGGGTCTCTGAGGAGGTTGCAAAGGGTGAAGAAGTTATCTTCCGAATAATTAGGGCTCAAGGACGCACTTTGACCAGGCGGAAGATACGTTGGTATCGGTGGGACACAATGGGGATATCGGTGGGAGGAGTAGAGGCGGCGACCGACTAGTCGTGCGAAGGTCATAGAGAGATTATTACTTTTTCGTCAAGCTCTTGCATTACTTTATGCTGGGCTACAAGAGTTATGGTAAAGTTGGACTGGGTTACCAATATGATGTGTAAGAGGCCACTATTGGAAAGAAACCAACACTTCATCTTGATTCAGTTTGTCAGAATCATTTAATTACTTCAAAGAATAGCATCCAAAAGCTCTTTATGTTATAAAAGATAGAAATAATACGGTGTACCATTAATTATAAATGCACCATTTTATAGTTAGTGTACATATGAACTGGTTTGGTTTTACCTAACATAAGAATGAGGTAGATAGTTATTGGTTAGGTTTTACCTAACACAAGAATGAGGTAGATGGTTATTGGTTAGGTTTTACCTAACACAATAACATATATGGAGTAGATGGTCATGTGTATTAGGTAGTTAAAATGTCTTATAAATAGAAGGTTAACTTGATGTAAGATACACCAATTTTTCATAAGAAGAATTCTATATCCCAAATATTCTTACATTTTAGTTTCGGTTTTATAATACGTTATCGACGAAGCTCTCATTTCTAAAATTCGACTTATCAACATCAAGCAATCTTAAGATTCTTCCGCTCACTACATCGTATAAACGTTCTTGTTTACGTACATTAAAAAAAGCGTAAGTTCTTGGTTTATTTATCCTACTTACGATATTGTTAAAATAATATTCTTCCTTTTATCTACATTAATTCTACTTATGATATGATTAAAACAAATTATAGGCGACTCATTTTTTACCTTCTTTTAATAATGAAAAGTTATTACCATCTCTAAATACATATCGTAATTTATTGTATAGTATACATCATCGATGTTTAAAATAAAAATAAAAATGTATAACTACTATATATATAACGGTAACTTTATAACGGCTAGGTAACGGTAAAAAAAATTCTTTCTATAAATAGATACCACTCCTTCATAATTTACTTCATCCTACACTCTATTTCTTACTTCAAATTTCTTACAAAAATTTTTCAAATGTTGTCCGCTATTTTATCTTTTGTATAATTATAATCATTATATATCTTTGTCTCATTCTTAGTGTAGAGCTAGATAATTAGGTTCAGATATATTTTCTCTTAATAATACCATGTATTATGATCCCTATGTTGCTTCTTGGCATAGCATTTGAACAAGGCGTATGTAATTTATTTAATGTAATATCTCTTTGAATAACTATCTTAATTATTTTCTCTATTGTATAATAGTTGCCAACATGTCAATCTTGCCAAAATTGAGTTCATCGCTCTTGATGTTGCGGCAATAATTATATCTAGTGGATGATTGATGTCGAAATGCATCTTGAATCAATGGATCTTTTAGATACCATTAAAGAAAATAATACAACATCAAAACAAGATAAAGCCAAAGCGATGATCTTCATTCGTCATCATCTTGATGAGGATTAAAGAGAATATCTCACAATTAAATATCCAAGTCATTTGTGGAAAATTTACAAGAAAGATATGACCATCAAAAGGAAGTTTTACTTGAACTACCGTGATGAATGGAGCGCTTTACGCCCAAGATTTTAAAAGGTCGACGAAGTATAACTCGGTATGTTTAGAATTGTCTCACAACTACAATTTTGTGGGCAAACAATTCTTGAGGAAGATATGTTAGAAAAAACATACTCCACCTTCCACGCATCGAATGTAACCTTGCAACAACAATATCGAGTCTTGCGAATTTAAAAATACTCGACCGATTTCATGCCTTCAGAGAGAGAAGAATAATGAACTTTTAATGAAAATCATCAATTCATACGAGGTGACGGCATTTTCGAAGCAAATATTGCAATTGAAATTAAAGAAAAAATCATCATGGGCCTAGTCGGTGGTCGCGGTGCGTGGTAGTGGTCGTGACCATGGTCGTAACTACATTAATGGCCGTAGTGGTGGGCGTGGTAGGAAGTTATCCATATAACTCTCTTCAAAGAAATCTGAGCCACCACAATAACAAGCACCATATTAATGATGTTCATGGAAGTTCTTATAGGACTTCGGAGATTCTGCCTTAGATGTAGTACAAAAGAACATTGGGCTAAAGTTTGTCGAGTTCACGAACATCTATGTCGATTATACAAAGCATCATTAAAAGGAAAGAAAAGGAAGTGAATTTCTTGAACAACACCCTTTAGGTGATTCAAATGACTTTGGTACTTTTGATTTTGATTTCATTGAGAATCATAATCCTTCAGATGACTCTACATATCTGAATGCTTCGGATTTTACTGATGATTTTGTGGATCAGGGCATTGTTGGTGGCAGTAGCAATGGAAATTAAAATAACGTACTTATGTTTGTGTTAAGTATTATTATGCTTATTATGTCACTCAGTTTCAATTGCTTGTTATGTTACTAGTTTCAATTCTGATATTGTTTTAAGTTAACATAACATTTTTCTCTTTATTCTTCGCAATTTTCTCATTAGATTATTTATTTTTATGCGAAGTTTTGATATGGATGGATTACGTAAGAGGCGGAAAATAATGATAATTTATGCATACCGAGATAGTGGCACAACGCACACTATCACGAAAGATAAGATGTTCTTTTCATAATTAAAACCAACAAAACAATTGTGAACACAATATCGGTCCCTGAGACTTGATTGAAGGAATTGACAAGGCAAATTTCACATTACCAAATGGCACAAAGTTCACAATACATGATGCCTTATTTGTGCCAAAGTCTAAAAGAAATTTGTTGAGTTTTAATGATATATATTCTCATCGATATGATACTCGATCTGCAATGAGGAAAATATGAAATATATGTATCTTACAACATAAATCGGAAAGATAAACATATTGGAAAAACTACCAATGCTCCCTCTTGGATTGCATTATACATATATAAATGTGATGGAATCTAATATGGTAGTGAAAGAAAAACGCATTGATCCTTCAATGATATCTATTTGGCATGATCGTCAGGTCATCGGGATCAACAATGATGCAAAAATAATTGAGAATACATGGACATCCATTGAGTAATAAAATGATTACTCGAATAAATAAGAGTCCATGCACATCTTGTTCTCTTGGAAAGCGATCATAAGGCCATCACCAAACTAAAATAAAATTGGAATCACTTTTTTTCTTGAGCGTATTCAAGGTGATATATGTGGACCAATTCATCCACCGTGTGGACCATTTCGATATTTTATGGTATTGATAGATGCCTCCGCAGATGGTCTCACGTTTGTCTACTATCAACTCGTAATATGACATTTCCAAGATTTCTTACACAAATTATTAAATTACGAGCACAATTTCGACTATCTGATAAAGAAAGTCGACTCGATAATCTTGGTGAATTCACATCCCAAACTTTCAATGACTATTGTATGTCAATGGGATTAGTGGTCGAGCATCATGTTGCTCGTGTGCATACTCAAAATGGTTTAATTGAATCTTTAATTAAACGCCTTGACTTATTCTTTAGACCATTGATGATGAGAACAAAGCTTCCAATTTTCATATGGGGTCATGCAATTTTACATCTTGAGGCATTAATTCGCATCCGACCAAGTCATATCATACATACTCCCCTTCTACAACTTGCATTTGGTCAAGAGCCAAATATCTCCCATTTGAGAATTTTTGGTTATGCGATATATGTACTATTGCACCACCACAACGTAGTAAAATGGGACCTCAAAGAAGA
Organism: Erythroxylum novogranatense; assembly: GCA_029891385.1. NCBI lineage: Eukaryota > Viridiplantae > Streptophyta > Magnoliopsida > Malpighiales > Erythroxylaceae > Erythroxylum > Erythroxylum novogranatense. The sequence goes on along the minus strand of CM057234.1, from coordinate 39,655,313 downwards.
TTGGGGATATATATGGCTATGAAAGTAAATCTATTATTAGATATCTTGAACCTCAAACGGGTGATATGTTTACAACACGTTTTCTTGATTGTCATTTTGATGAAAATACTTTCCGACATTAGGGAGATAATAAGCGGTGATGAAAGAAATTACATGGTGCGAACCATCATTATTATATCTTGATCAACGCTTGAAACAATGCGAAACATAAGTGCAAAGAATTGTGCATTTGCAAAGAATTGCAAATCAATTACGGATCTTTCACGAGATACAAAAGAGTGACTAAATCATTTATACCAAATTTGTAAATGCTCCTGCTCGATTGAAATCCCAAAAGGACAATCTGAAAATATGGTCACTCATGAATCTACGACACGCGTGAAGCGTGGTAGACCAATCGGTTCAAAGATAAAATTCTCGGAAAGAAAAGGAGCAAATGTGATTAATGACCCCAAGATAGATAAAAGTGTTCCTTTAGAAACACAAGATGAGGATAGTGTCCCGGAAGAGACCAAACCGATATTAATTAAGAAATCGCAATTAATTATATTCATACAAAAGAATTATGGGCGAAATGATATGAAAGAGATTGATGAAATATTTTCTTATCTTATAGCATGTGATATCCTCAATGAAAATAAAGATCCCGAACCAAGATCTATCATTGAATGTCAAAATAGACATGATTGGGTTCGATGGAAAGATCTATTGAAGTTGAATTAAATTCTCTTAACAAGCGTAATGTGTTTGGACCTATTGTCCTTACACCCCAAAGTGTAAAGCACATGGGTTACAAATGGATTTTGTTCGAAAGCGAAATGAGAAAAATGAGATTGTGAGATACAAAGCTCGACTTGTTGTACAAGATTTTCTCAAAGACCCGAATTGACTATGAACAAACATACTCTCTCATTATGGATACAATTACGTTTAGATATTTAATCAACAATGATTCTTCAAAAGCTGGAAATCGTCTTATGGATGTTATTCTGACTTACTATACGGATCACTGATAGTAATATTTACATGAAAATCCGAAGGATTCAAAATGCCTCTGACATTAAAATCACAACCAAAGGAAATGTATTCGATCAAATTGCAAAGATCCTTATATGGATTAAAGCAATCTAGACTCACGTATAATACAATCGTCTCAAGCGAGTATCTATTAAAGAAAGGATATGTAAATAGTCTATTTGCCTTGCGTTTTATAAAGAAAACAACATCCGGATATGTGATTATCATTTGTCTATGTTGACGATTTGAATATCATTAGTGCTGCTAAAGAAATCCAAGAAAAAGCGGTGGTGTCTTAAAGAAAGAATTTGAAATGAAAGATCTTGGAAAAACTAAATATTGTCTTGATGCAAATTGAACATAGACAAGCGGAATCTTTATGCATCAATCGACATATCTGAGAAAAGGTATTGAGGCGTTTTAATATGGATAAAGCAACTCCATTTAGTACACCGATGGTTGGTAGATCGCTTAATGTTGAGAAGGATCCATTTAAGCCCTTGCGAAGAAAGCGAAGAAGTTCTTAATTCAAGCGCCATATCTAAGTGCGATAGAGCTCTCATGTATCTTGCTAATTATCTTAGAGACGATATAGCTTTTTGTTAATCTACTAGCAAGATTTAGTTCATCTCCTCTGAAAAGCACTTGGAATGGAATTAAACATCTATTAGATTATCTTGGTCTACAATTGATTTGGGATTATTTTACACTAAAAATGCAAAACAAGTTTTGGTTGGTTATGCAGATCTGAGTTACTTATCGGATCCGTAAAGCCGGATCTCAAATGGTTATGTATTTACGTATGGAAACCTGCAATTTCTTGGCGTTCACGAAACAAACACTTGTTGCTACTTCTTCAAATCATCTTTGAAATCATCAGACTTCACGAAGAAACCGAGAATGTGTATGGTTAAGGTCGATGACGCACCACATTTTAACAACTTGTGGCTTATCGACCAACAAAGAACCAACAATCATATTTGAAGACAATGCGGCATGTATCGCTCGAATAAAGGAGGTTATATCAAAAGTGATAGAACCAAACATATCCTCCGAAATTTTTCCAATTCACCCAAGATCTCGACAAGAGTAAAGAAATCAACATCCAAGTATATTCAATCAAGCAACAATCTGCGGATCTTTTCACAAAGGCACTTCCTCTATACCTTTTCGAAGCGTGTCACGAGATTGGAATCGACATCTAAGAAATTTATGAGGAAGAGCTCATTGTGTTAAATGAGGGAGCTTACGCGATTCAGACTCTTTTTCCTTATCATGGTTTTTATCCCTTGGGTTTTCACGATAAGGTTTTAACGAGCAACACCAAATCGTTTAAAGGCCGGAGAAGAGACAATTATATGGCACACCAGGGGAGTGTTATAAAAGATAGAAATAATATGATGTACCACTAATTGTAGATGCACCATTTTATAGTTAGTGTACATATGAACTGGTTTGGTTTTACCTAACACAAGAATGAAGTAGGTAGTTATTGGTTGGGTTTTACCTAACACAAGAATGAGGTAGATGGTTATTGGTTAGGTTTTACCTAACACAAGAATGAGTAGATGGTTATTGGTTGGGTTTTACCTAACACAATAACATATATGGAGATGAGTGGTCACATGTGTATTAGGTGGTTAAAATGTCTTATAAATAGAAGGGTTAACTTGATGTAAGATACACCATTTTTCATAAGAAGAAATTCTCTATAAAATATTCTTACATTTTAGTTTCGGTTTTATAACACTTTCTTTATATTAACCACGACACAAATTTTTGCATAACATATCCTTTTCATCAAAGCATTGGATTCGTCCATAACAATTGACTTTCTCATATAGCTAGTGAAGTAACTAAGTTCAACAGTTGTCCAATATTCCAAAGGAATATTATGGAAAATAACCTAAAGTGGAACATGCTTACATTTGATATCCTGGAGTCGAATTCTTAGTAGGATAAATAGAAGCATATTATTGAAATACCAAGGTCTATGATCAATTATCTTTAATGAGCAAAAGGTGGAGTTGAATTTGAAAATAAATAAGCAATCATATGTAAGGTTGTGTACAACCAAGCTATTCCATTATCTGTACAACCGAGCTTTAAGAGTATAAATGCTGACCTTCTATCAGGAAAGAAGACAACTAGTAAACATTGCCATTTAGTAGCAACCTCATGTAGCACTTGTAGTGGTTGAGAAACCATTCCATTTGCGAGTCTAGGAGGAGGAGGAGGAAAGAACTGCAAAATAGTTAGACTATTATCATTGACAATTTGTTTCTAGGAGCGGTGCTTGGCGGCGTCACCAAGAGCATGATGTGGAGAAGATGAAGGAATAATGGGAGGCATCTAGTCTACTTAATTCAAAGTTTAGGAGGGGTTAACTACAGCTACAACAGGTGTATAGTGCAAGGGACTAGATGAGGAGGCCAGTGGAGGATAGTCAGTAAGGGAACTAAGTTTATTAGGATGGGTAAATGAGTTCAAACCAAACATTCCAGAAATGGTTAAAAAGGAAACCAAGTGGAACATTGAAAAACTGGTTACCAAAAACAGCAAGGATGAGGGAGATCCTAGATCTATAACCTGAAATCTAGAGGACTTAACAGGAAGTTGAAGCAAGATGGAGGATGGAGCTGATGTACCAATCAGTCAAGCTCATGGACGAAAGACCAGAACTAGCAACCAGAAGACAAAAGTGAGCTACTAAGTGAGAGGAGAAGCGGAGGAAATAGCCAGGAAACAAACAACTAGTAGGATGGGGAAAAGGGGGATCAGCAGAAAAACCAAGCAAGACTAACAGAAGAACCAACTAGTTGTGGTGAAGTAACCAGAAGAAAAGGTAACGTCACAAAGGAGAAGGAAAGCCAACACTCAAGTAACAGACCGCACATAGCCTGCTATAGAAGGACCACCAACCTTAAATGGAATGAAGCAACCAGAATCTTAAGGGATGAGCAGCTACCAGCGAAGTCAAGCATAATTTTTATTCTTATTAATCTTCTTTGTCAATGAAAAAGAAAAAATTAAGAAGAAGAAAACATCTTAATGGGTTAAAAAAGAATTATAAGGAATTAAAAAGAATAAATACAATGGTCTCAAAGTTACTTATTTAATCCATCCCTTTTGGGATGTCTTGCAATCTTTTCTAAGAATATATCTAAGGTCTTAACCCTAAAGCTCACTGTTTAAGCCTCGCTTTTCTCTTTTGAAATAGAAAAAAAAAAAACAAGTTAGTGCAAGGAAAAAATAGGATTTTTATAAAGGAAGAAACCATGAAAGACTTTACACATGTCCGCAAATTATCATATTATTCAATTTGAGTCTAATGTAAAAGTCTAAGTTGAACTCCAACATATAAGTTTGCAAGTTGAAAGTCTACATAAGTCTTTCTATTAACTTACTTAATGAAAAGACCAAATTTAAATATTATAGGACCTAATTAGCCAAAGAAATGGTACAAGCAATAATTTAAGGAAAATATAAATATGAAAGGACCAAAACCACATTTGAAATTCATGCTTAGATATAATCATCACATTTCTCTTCATATACCTATATTATTAAGACTTTCATAGTTCAAAACTCATATAACCAATAAAACCGTAAATGCCCTAAAATTTCATGGGTGGCGGTTTTTTTTTTAAAATAAAATTCGTACATAGTTTGAGTTTAATTTTTAGAACTTGTGGTTTCATAATTATTATGCAATTATTTTGACCATCTTGTCAGTAATTGAGCACCCATCTTGACTAATTCCATGCTGCATAATTAATCAATTACCGTAACCTACTAAATCATAAACATAATCGCAGAATCTTATTTATAGATAAAATATGAAATATTGACAAAAATACATGCTAACTATTAAACACTATCGATTTCTAAAGCAAACTCAAACCTCCTAGAAAGCTGCTAGCAAAGAAGAACAGCACAAGAGTCTTAGTTAATAAAGGCCTCATATTGTACTGAATCCAAGGTATGGTTTGCATTCCTATGGTGTCAACTAACTTCCACCTCCGGAATCGCTAGGAAGCAGCAGCTGGTTACTGTTATCCACGAATTCACTGGGTCCCTCCCTTCCCTGGGAATGCCCAGCTTCCCAGAACAAATGAGTTGTAGCGACTGCTTGAGTAAATGCGAGGCGTAGAAGAGAATACCAAACATTGTTTTTATTTTACACCAGTTTACTATTACACGCACAGGCAGATGAGGAATTTCCAAGCATACATATTTAAGTTGAAATGCGAACAAAATATTTGCATAAAGGCTGCTCTTTTATACTGTCATTGATGAAAAGCATGATGCTTGCCACCCAATTATCAAACATTTTCTATCTAAACCAATTGTTGCCCAGTGGACCCAGAAAACGAAACACTCTCCCCAACCTCATTCTTGCAAAGGGGACAAGATGCATTGATTTTCAGCCACTTATCCACACATTCCTTGTGAAAGAAATGAGAACACGGTAGCTCCCGGAGCTCATCATTGTTGACATATTTAGCTAAACAAATGCAGCAAACCTATCAACGTAACAATATGAATTCATCAGTAATATACCAAAATAAGTTGACCTTCCAAGGGGTTCTAGACTAAGTTGCCTACAGATTGTAGAATTTTATGAGGTCTCAAGGGGTTTTCCTTACCGAATCTTCACCAGAGATGGTTCGTTCCTTTTCAGTTCCTACAGCTACAACCCCTCCATCACCAGCAGGGGTGACATCATCTCTATCATCTTGGCTCCTCTCCTTATTGGACTTGAATTTATATGTCGGTAAAGCATCAATCAATTCTGACGATGCTCCTCTGGCCTGTGACAGATCTTCTCTAATGCCAAGTATAGAAATTATACAAGGCAAGCAGCAGCAGATTGTTGCACATAGAATAAAGGGCATGGCATATCCAATACAGCTGAATGTAAGAAACACTATACATAACCTACAAAATGGATATCAAAATTGGGATGAGCTATCTGCAATGCCGGATAAAAAAGTAGTGAGATATACCATGAAGTGCACCTGTACAAGTTTGGAGCCTCATTAGGAGATGAATGACCTCCAAAAATCCACACATTCCCAACCACAAACCAAACTGCAAAAAAGCAGTCCAATCCCATTTTATAGTAGTCCATCAGGAGTTTAAGTCTGCAAAGAGAAAACAGCATTGTTTAATATTCTGGAGAAAAGAATAAAACATTATCACAAAAGCAGAAAAGGAATCAATGCTAGAAGGATTAAGGAATAGTTGAAAGTTTTTAAAGAATGTTACTACCAATCCAAGAGCTGTTTTTCAAGTAACAGGATAAAGGAATGGCACAAAGCCATTAAAAAACATTACAACCACAATCCAAAAGCCATTTTTCACGTAAGTTATACCGTATGGTGACTTATGTACCAAGGGAAAGAGAAAAAAAAGTGGGTAAATGATTCAACCTGTCCCATCTAGTCTTACATCTGAATTATCCAAGAGGAGATACTAAGCAGCTGTGCTTTGGGTATCCAAAATCAAATTCAGAATTCAAATTTAGCCTATTAATTCCAATCCAACCATACAGCTATTACAAATGCAGAACTCTAAAACTTCACTTGTAAAATCCAAACAGAAGTATATGGAAAACTATACCAACTCCCTCTTCCTTTGGTTCTTTCTTCCATACATCCAGCTTGCCTGATCCAACTCCCTCTCTGTCAACCAAGCACATCCCCCCTCTCATCCTCTTGTATCATCTACAACATATTTCTATAATGATTTACAATTAGGAATCCCACTCTCATACGTAAAATATTATAATTTAACCAGGAATTCACACTCTACTAATATTTAGTGAGGTAACTATGAATCTGCCAACTGATCATTAAAAAATGTTGAGCAAAAGGATGTGCTAGGAACTTTTACTTCAACATATTAAAGTTCTTACATCTTTGTCAAGTTTCTATCTGCCACAATGGGACAGAAATAAAGGGGGCCATGCTACATGCATCAACCTCTGAGGCTCTGAGAAACAAATATATTCCCACCAAGATAACGAAAGGAGGAAAATTGCATGTTTGGTTATTTTAATTCGATTCATTTCAGTGGTAGAGCAAGTAAGATCAATAACATCTCTGATATGTGCAGAAAAGAGTTTTATGCATCTAAATTTTGACATTTCATCCATGCCAGTGTCTACAATCATCACGATTTCCCATGGAAAATGAGCTATAGTTTGATGTAACAATCGAAAGTTGCCAAATCAGCTGTTGAAATGCATTCAACAACTTCACAGTCATGGCATGTGGGATATCAACAGCTTAGTAGTAGATAAATCTGGTCAGATAACTGTTTGGAACAGCAGTTCTGTAATATGTTCAAAATGTATGGCAAAATCTCACAGAAATAACAATATTAAGATCATATACAAGTAGAGTGATTGACACCAAAAGTACCTTGCATTTAAGGCCTCTTCATCTTGGCCACCTCTAGGTGACGGGACAGCAGTTCTGTGATTTTCACCTTCTGAAGTCCTAGTAACTGAAAGGGAGAATGGTCCTGCAGGAACATTAATATGTGTTGAGTTGGGGCGAGGTTGAGAAGAGTCTTGATCCAAGGTTTGATTCCGATGTCGATAACGCCAATAAAGCAGGGGAAGGGTTGCAAAACAACCAGATGCATAACCAACAATCCATTCAAACAATGGTGTACTTGGATGCTCATCCCTTGATATAGACAATACAACAATAGATGCAATAATTTGGCTCACTGTCAACACCAATTCAACAGAAATCCATAACCCAGAATTCAAGGGACTTCGCCGCCTACGAGCTTCTCCACTCCTATTTCGTGAGCTTGGACCATTCGATGAAGATGTTGAAGGTTGAGAAACGGATACTCTTCCATTGTTCGAAGGCCTGTCCTCATGCGATGAAGCTTGCAATGAACTAGAACTTCTGTCACGAGATGTTGAGACAGAACCTTCTGTACTCCGTGTTATGTCTATGGTGTGGTCACCACCGTTAACATTCTCTGGGCACTCCATTAACAGTGGGTAGTTGTCAATTTGAATCCCAGACCACAGTTCAGGTGAGGGAACATCCATCTACACCCACCAACACCACTTGAAATGACGAAAGCATAGAACCACTAAAGTTAATTAGACTGCTAAATGACGTCCTACACCCCAATGTTGCTCTTATTCTAATAAGCTGACAAGTTGTACTGAACAATCAAAATATTTCGATAACAAATGTCGGAGTAAACCAAGGCAATCTCCTTTCTGTCTACAAAGCAACAGACAATGGGATTGACATTAGAATCAAGTGAAATCTCTCAAGGATACACCACAGAATATCAAGCTAATTGAGACTAATTAGCTACAAAAATCAGCAAATAATCAAAACGAAGTATTGAATTTAAGAAACAGGAGCATAGAAACTTGAAGTCAAAATGTCGTAAGAAGTTCTCTTTCTTCGGTTCCCCAACAATTCAAAATATGGCAAGGAACCCAGAGATCAAAAAACTTGAGCTTGACGGAAAGGTCGAGAATAATACCAAACAAATGAATAGAAGTTTAGAATACAACAAGTTTCCTTCACCGTTAGTTGCAAGAACCAAAGCAAACACTAATCCAAGCTTTGGGCACCGAAAGAAAATGAACACGCATAAAGTACGCATTAAAAAAAATGATACACATATGATAACATATTCCAAAGTTATCTTTCACTAGCTGATTGGGAGAATCTATCGCTTGAACTAAACGAAATACCATTTACCAATTTTAGTTCCTTCAAATACTTATCAATGCCATTAATTACTAGTTAACTAAAACAAACACAAACGCCAACTCCACTTCCATTCCTAAATAAACATTCTTAAGCCAAACCAAATCACAAGGAACGGATTCAAACCAAACGCAAAAGGCTAAGCAATAAAAAAAACAAAACCCTAAATTCTGAAACGTTGACTGATCTTCAAGAAATGAATGAACTGGTAACTCCGTTTACGGAGAGAGAAAGATAGAGAGGCAGATTTACGTGGAAGAGCACCTACTAGATTGCGACAATTGAAGGTCGGAAGGAGGGAGGAGAAACTCGACAACGATGTAGCTCTAGCGATCGGCGGCAAATTGCCTCTATTTGCGTTTGTACTTTTTGTCGGTCTTTTGTAAAGAGGAAGAGATGATAAAGAAAAGAGAAGCTTCTTATTAGCTCTCTTTCCTTCTGCAACGATTTTCTTTCGCTTCTTGTTCTGACGATAAATATACTTCTTTCTTCATGCAAGTTTCAACATGAGAAGAGGAAAAGGGTAAAAACTAAAAAGAAAAAAAAGAAAAGCAAGGTAATTTATTGTAATTGTTAATTGACTCAAAATATTCCAAACTGTGTCCTGGGGATAAGTGGCAGTATTATATATTACTATATGATACAAATTCGGCCACGGGCTGTGGGATTCTTTCTTTTAACAGCCTGCTAATAAAACTTTTTAAGCAAAACAATAACTTCTAATATTCTGTCAAACTAAATTCAAATTGAAATACTCGTCAATGAACCATTGTTTGTTTGGATACTCTTCTGTTACTTTCTTTCCTGTAAAAAATAAAAATAAAAAATGTGAATAACATCGTCTAATACCAATGTTACGAATACTTACTAGATTTAGCAAAGAATTGAGTTACAGTGCAGTCTTATATCGATCTAGGTTAATATCAGATATCGTTTCTAGTAATTTTTTAAATTTATAAAATAGTTCTTGAATTTTTTAAAAATTACAAAATAGTCATTCATCATATTATACAGTTGTATTGTATATTTTAACCCTATCTCCAAAATTATAATAATAAATAATAATCAAAATTTTAATTTAATTTATAAAATTAATTTAATAATTATTAATAAATATACTTAAATTTAAAATATATTTTAATTTATAATTATTATTAATAATAAAAATATTTATTATTATTTTAAAATTAAAATTAAAATTTACAATAATTATAACAGTTGAAATAAATAAAATAAATAATTAAAAACTTTGAAAAAAGGGAGAACGAGAGGTAGAAGGGAGGGAGAGAGATTTTAAATTTTTTAAAAAATTTTGAAAAAAAGTCTCCATATTTTTTAATATTTTCGATATCAGTTAATATTTGATTGATATTTTGAATATCGATCGATATTGGTCAGTATAATCCGAAACAGGTTGGAACCAATTGGTATTTAAATCCGGTACAATTGACCATTTATTTCTTATCGATTTTGGTCCGGTACGATACGTACTGATAGATATTGGTCGGTACGAATCGGTATTCATAACGCTGTCTAATATCCCTAATTTTCAAAAAAGTGTTTCAAAAAGTCATTCCTCAATCTTTTAAAATCGAGTTTTACTCTAAAAAATTGATTGGTTATTTATTTATATCTTTTTCTAAAGATATAAAATTTTAATTGTATACTTAAAAGGATATTCTTATTATTCAATTTATGTTTTTATATCCTTTATGTATGTTTTGATTATAAAATTAAGCATATAAGAGATTATAGATAATAAAGTATTTTTAAAATTCTAAATAAATTACATTTGACTATATAAGGGATATTTAATGAATAATTACATCAAACTCTCGTCGAGATGATCAAAATGAAAATTTAAGATTAAAATATATTAAGAAGATTAAAGAAATAATAACAAGAAATATAATAAATTAGAGTATTAGAATATTTCCAAAGTCTTAATAAGAGATATGTATGAAAAGAAATTCACACTTTTAACATTGATGAGACATTATAAATATTAGAGCAAAAGATGATATTAAAACATAATTGCTTACATATAAGATTAGTACAAATAGTCCTAAACCTTTAAATATAATAAAAATTCAAAGAGATTAAAGATATAATAAATTTGTATATTCTTTATGAAATAATGTAAAATCAAACTTATATGTATTAACTATTTTTCTTATCTTAGAGTTCTCTTAAAAAACAGAGTTATATTAGATATTAAAACTTCATGATATATTATGCTATAATTGTCTCCACCTTTGATGGCGCACTAATAGGCTAATAAAAATTAAAGAAGATTAAGACTAGAGAATGAGTTTATTAGTGAGGAAGATATTTTCATGTTCAAGTTCTAAATAGAAGACAGGGTTGACAAGATAATAGAAGATGATCTAGGACATATTCATTGCAAGCCTTTCATGCTACAAAAATGGCAATCAGGTTTAGAATCGGTGAAAGCTAAGATGAGAAATATCCTAGTATAGATTAATTTCCATAATATACCTACCGAGTATCGGTCCATGGTAAGGCCCAACTATTAATAAGTGTAAATTGCATCATGTTTTAGGGCATGGTTCGATCACTTGGTATGTGCTTAGGTTAAAATTGTGTTAGTTTGTGATTTATTTGTGTTTTAAGTATTTTATGGGTTAATACAAGTATTTGAGCTTAGATATTATATTTTTGAGGTACCTTAATATGTTTGTTAGTGTTTAAGGGGCAATATCGAAGAATTGATGAGTTTCGGAGGGAATTCGGGCCACAACACAAGCCCAGGTCATGATCGTGACAGAAGCTCAGGGAGTGATAGAAGGCTCAAATGTGAGCCACAATTGTGGCCTGTATCGGGCAAACACGCAGACACTCACAACTTCAGGTTTTGAGAAAATTTTTGGACCTTTCGGACCCCTAAAAAATCCTAAGGTTATCAAAAACATAAAATATTATTAAAAAAAACATAAAGAGGCAGAGAAAGGGAAGCTTTCGTGCAGCCATTGTTGAAAACCCTAAAGAGAGAAAGAGGAAGAGGAAGAGAAGAGGAAGAGGAAGAAGGAGGAAGAAGAAGCGATCTTGACGTGCTTCCTAGATTAGGAGGTTTTCTGACACCGTGCCTTCCTAGATCGTCCATTCTAAGTGTTTATTTCCTTTTTGTTTAAATTTTAATCATATATAAAATTGAGATGGATTGTATGATGATAAATAGTCAAATAATGATGATGTTCTAACTCTGCTTGAGGATTGTATTTTGATTTAATGATTGTGTTATTTGGATGAATGATGTGATTTGGTTATGTTCTTGTATAATTCATAAAATGAGAGGGCAAACTAAATGAAAAATGATTAAATCAGATTAATGAGAGTTAGGTGATTTAATAGCAACCATGACAAGTCATATTGCTATATGCGGAGAGAGATCCTGTGTGATATTCCAATAGTTTATTAGAGTTCTTCAGATCTAATTAGGATTTTAAATAATTTGTGAATTGAGAGATTGCAAATTTCATAATCCAATTAGGGTTTATAAATTAGGGTTTAATAATTATAACTCGAGAGAGAGTAATCAACCCTAAGATTGTCTAGAACCGACTCCCTATTAAAACATAATCAGCTAGGTTAGCATTAATGATAGGTAAAATCCACTTTCTCATAGCTTGGTAAACTCTTTAGTTGATTTCCATTATGCGTGCTTATTACTCAATTGTTAATTCCTTTGTGTTTAATTTTTTATTTATTTGGTTGAATTCAATTCTTGTATTTATTCTCATTGCATTGTTTATCTTGAGTTTCATATATTGTTGACCTTAGATTTTAGAATTAGATTAGTCCCCCTCCTAATGAGATTGACACCTCTTATACTACAATCACGATCTGTGCGATTGTGGTATTTGAGGGCTTATAAATTTTAAAGCTCGAACTACACGATCAAGTTGTTAGTGATGTTGCTAAGGAGGTGTAAAATTAGTTTAATTCTTATAGTCTAAGGTTTTTCACTATCTTTTGTGATTGTGGTACCCAATCACAAGAAGAAAAAAATGTAGGAAGTTTGGCTTAAAAGTAAAAAACACATTGATTTGGATATCATAAGACAATGATGAAGAATCTAGAAAATTTGATATTAAAAAGAGATAAAAAGAATGATCATGGAGGATATATATTATAGGAGCAAAGCACTCTTTCGGATTTCAATGAGCCCAATTTAGTTGGGGAAATCATCATCTTTATATAAACACGTACACTTTGGGGTGGCAAAACCACCCAGATTTTTATTGGTCTAACAATATAAGTACTCACATGGGACATCAAGACATATTAGGATTTTAACAAGATGAGTCTAGCTCATGAGATTCCAAATTGGACAAAATCATGGATAAGCTAACAGACATGTTAGAGACCCAAAAGAGACTAGAAGAGCAATTTTATCAAGTAATGGAAAATCATGCCTCTTCTATTCACAACCTGGAGATTCAAGTGAGATAGCTTTCTCGTGAATTTTGTAAGAGAAGTGTGAAAAAATCTCTGAGCAATATGGAATTACATCAACGGGAGCAATATGAGGGTATCATACCTAGAAATGGGGAGAGTAAGAAAAACCAGTGGGAAATCAAGCTGAACCCCATCTTGTAGAAGACTAAGAGATGAAGATAGAGGATGAAGGAAAGAATGACAACCCTCCCCATTATTTTGTAGATCTTGGTATACCATGTTTAAACATTGAAAAAAATTGAGTAGATGTCCATGGAGAGAACGTCATCATTCGGATTAGTGATGACTAAGTGACATTCAACATGAATGATATATTAAAGAATCCAGACGAGGGAGATTCATTTAGAAAAATTGATGTGCTCGAATCTTTGAAGGAATAAGAGGATGAAGAATAATTGACAACGAACATTAAGTTTGAAGAAGCTATAAAAGTCTCTGTTCAAGGAGCTAAAGAAGAAGAGGAGATAAGGGCGCAAGAGGAAGAACTAAGAAGAGAACAACTCACCCTCTTACCTAGAAAACTGCTAGATTCCATGGAAGATTCATGGAGTTTTGTTATTCCCTATTTTGTTAACAATTCGCTAAAAAAAGGACATTATTGAGTTTAATTGGTTTTCATTATTTTATCAATATTGTCCTTTTGATCATTTTGCAATTTCTAGCTTACTTACAGGTTACAAAACTAATGTTGAATGAAAAGGGTGGAAACAAGTCACTCATAATTGATCCTAGCTGAGTTTCTAAGGATGCAAGGTCAATCTAATGACCATAAATTATCACTTTCAATAGTTTGATTTAAATTGTTGTGTTTAGTTAGATTTGTTTTGAATTTTAAATAAAATTAATGATTTGAATGATCTGGGATTGCTAATTCTCTTACTCTCTTTAAGCAATTCTAAGATAAGATAACAATCTCGAGCGTCAAGTGGATTTGGTCTCAACACCTTACCATCATCACCTAAATCACCGTAACACCTTACCATCATCACCTCAATCACCATAAGATTTTGTTTCTAACCCTTTTATTTTAAATTTAGTCTTTATTTTTATTTTATTTTATGTTACTTCCTTCCATGTGTGTTTGTTTATCTCCTTTTCACAGTCAAGAAAATGTGTTGTTCAAGTGTGGGGAGAGTTTTATCTTTTGCTTTGAATGCGAATTTTGCATATTATTATGTTAGTGTGTTTAGGTTGTGTATTTTAAATTGTGTGAATGTATCGATGGCTTAGACGGAATGAAATGGATTTAATTTTGAACATAACTATTAGGTTGTGAAGAGTCATTAGCTCACAAATTAGTGATTTGGGTCCTTTGGCTAAAATCTGCAAGTTATTTAGGATTCAATGTTAGTTTATCACCCTACAAGTTGTCACATTCATGTTGTCACATTCATTCATAATTTTAGGTCTTTCCACTAAGTAGCTTTGCTAGTATTTTTTGATGAAAACGAGTAGTCAAAGCAACAAGATATGCATTAATTAATTGAAAGAATGTTTGTTAATGTTAAATAAATAACTATTTCGTTAGCCTTCGGTTATGAATAAAGCTAATAGCCAGTTGAGAATGTGATGTAGCCAAGTAACTGCATTGACACACATCATAAACGTGTGCCTTCGAGTCAAAAGGTTATAATGATGCTATAACCAAGCAACTTAATAAAAACATGACATAGTCGAGTAACCGGATTGACATTCATCACCAATGTTTCCCTCCGTGTAAAAAGACTAGGCCTATGTTCATAAAAAGTAATAAAAACCTACCGAACTTGTAAGTAACTTAACTTTTCATGAAGACGTATTTTGGATTAGTTACAAAGTTTGAATGACCAAATAATTATTAATGTGTGTGTACAATTGAAAAGGGTAAACAAACTTAACATTTGGTTCTTGATTAATATGTATATTTAGTCCAGAGCTCCTAGGCATGGATTTTGCATGTTAATGATTTAAAATAACTTGAATGATTGTGTTTAGAATTAATTTTGTTTCAGGAAGTTAAAACAATTATCTCATTACTGCATTGTACACTTTGTGATTTTGTGTTATTTTTTGTTTTGTTTGCTTGAAGACAAGAAAACGTTTAAGTGTGGGGATATGATAAGTGTAAATTGCATCATGCTTTAGGGCATAGTTTGATATGTGTTTAGCCGTTAATTCGATCACTTGATATGTGTTTAGGTTAAAATTGTGTTAGTTTGTGATTTTTTTTGTTTTAAGTGTTTTTATAGGATAGTACAAGTCTTTGAGCTTAAATATTATAATTTTGAGATACTTTGATGTGTTTGCTAGTGTTTCAAGGTCAAAATCGAAGAGCGAAGGAGTTTAGGAGGGAATCTGGGCCACAACATAGGCCCATAATCATGGCAGGTAGGCCACGATTGTGACAGAAGCTCTAGGTTTGGCCCACAATCGTGGCCCATTCCTTAAGCTTCTATCACAATCGTAACATAAAGAGGCAGAGAACAGGGAGCTTTCATGCAACCACTGTTGAAAGCCATAAAGAGAGAAAGAGGAAGAGAAGAGGAAGAGGAAGAAGCAGGAAGAAGAAGCAATCTCGATGTGCTTCTTGGATCAGGAGATTTTCGATGTTGTTGCCTTCCCAGATCATCAATTCTAAGTATCTATATCCTTTTTGTTTCAATTTTTTCATGTATCAAGTTGAGATGGATTGTATGATGATAGATAGTCGAATGATGATTATGTTCTAATTGTCACGACCCGGTACTACATCGAGCCCATGACAACCGCCGCATAACCGGGCTAAGGACACTCACAGTATCCTTAATCGGACTATGCAAGGCTAACTGAATATCTATTCTTTTCGCTTTTTTAAAAAAATTTGGGCTGCACAACGACTGTGTTTTAAAAATCCCAAAAAGCTGCAAACAATTGCAAACACACTTCTATATTCACATTCAACTACAACTTCAGGACTTAAAAGTCCACTCAAGGCAATCTCAACAACAGTATCAAAAGATTCATACATAAACTTAACCATTACATTAATCCACCTCTTCTCCATCATTTTGACCTAAACTTAACTAACACACATCTTGTTAAGTCAAAATGACTTTACATAAAAATGATTTTGATGTATAACAAACATAGTGAGATCAAATACAAGAAAAACAAAAGCGATCCGCAGGCGTATCTGAGGCGAATTCGGAGGCGAGCGAAGATGGCGTATCTGAGGCGAGTTGACACAGACTAAGTTGAAAAGTCGGATCTGAGGCATACGAGACAAATCAAAACACAAACGAAGATTGTCAAAGTAAAAAGTCAACACAGACGCAGATGACACAAGACAATAAAAGACGCAGACGCAAATGTAGATCTGATCACGAAACAAAAGCGAGCAGCAGACGCAGACGCAGAAAAGAAACAAACGCAAGAGTCGATTCGAGTTAATTCTGAACTCAGTGATTAACCGTTCTTTAAAGATTCAAGATTCAAGAATCGAAGCGATTAGAGGCGAAGGCTATAAATACAAGTCGAAGTCGAAAAATGAAGAGCTTCTTTGTTTTGAGAAAAATTACACAAAGCGAAAAAGCGATTAAGTGCGAATTAGTGAACGCTATCCTACATAATGAGTGTTCAAATATTTTCGAAAAGAAAAGTTGTACGAGATAACTGCAGAGGCTAAGTGTGAAAGAATATTGGTTGTAGAGACACGAAGAGGCTCGTGAAAGAATCTTATAACGTTTGAAGAGATAGTGAAATCTCGGAAGAAACTCGAGGATCGGGCGTAGCCCACGGTTTGGGGTGAACGGGATAAATCTGCGTGTCTACTACTCTCACTCTCTATCTCACTTTTAGTTTCAAAGTTGATCTTTATTTACTATTCATATACTTAGCATTGAAAAGTTTGATCAAGCAGGATTAATAAGAATTACGTAAAGAATCTTAATTCTAACAAGTAATTCTAAAAGATATTCAAAAGGGAATACAATTCAACCCCCTTCTCGTGCATTCTATTGTGTTTTTAAGTCTTTGTATTAACGTGTGATTCACTTGATTGGTATCGAGCTTGGTATCCAAGAATCACTTTGGCGAAGTGTGGATTAAAGATAATGGCGAGTCACATGTATACATCATTGAAGGAGCCTCGATCACTAGACCTCCAAAGCATTCAATGGAAGACTATCATTCTTGGAAAGATAGGATGCGATTATTCATCGAATCTACATGTAGACCTTTGGGACATAATAGAGAACGGACCTATATACCGTGAGATGGCGAAGGTAGTTCTATTCCACAAAGCGGATGGACGGTGATCGAAAGCAAGAATACAACCGAATTCAAAGGCGAAATTTTTACGAGCGTGTGCCCTAAGTAGAAGCGAGTGCGACAAAGTGCATAGTTGCGACACAGCAAAAGAAATGTGGGACACATTGTCCATTGCTCATGAAGGCACAAGTCAAGTTAAGGAATCCAAGATAAGTATTCTTGTACATCAATATGAACTTTTCAGGATGGAAGATGAAGAATCTATTGATCAAATGTTTGGAAGATTTCAAACAATTATCAATGGATTGAAAGCTCTTGGAAAGACATACAATAATCAAGATCATATTCGCAAGATTCTAAGAAGTCTTCCTAAGAGATGGAGACCAAAAGTTACTGGCGGTCTGAAGCCAAAGACTTGAGCATATTAAAGTTAGATGAGTTCTTTGGGATCCTTAAAGATTCATGAAGTTGAACTCAACGAAGATAAGCCTAAGCGAGAGAAGTCAATAGCACTGAAGGCTGGACAAAAGAATCATAAGACTCAGAGAAGGAGGAAGTCATCAAAAGCATTGAAAATTGAAGAATCAAGGGATGACAACTCTAGCCAATCAGATTCAGAATCGAGTGATGGAGATGACGAATTATCTTTCATTTCCAGAAAGATAAGACGCATGTGGAAGAAGAAGCCCAGAAGTAACCAGACATTCAGAAAGAATGGAAAAGATGAAGCTAAGTCAGAAAAGTCTTCTATCATTTGTTACGAGTGCAATCAGCCTGGACACTACAAGTCCGAATGCCCTACTCTCAAGAAGAAACCCAAGAAGAGTAGAGAAGGCAAGAAAAGCATGATGGCAACATGGGAGGACCTATATTCACCTGAATCAGATATAGGCTCCGATTCATCAGAACATGCAAACATTTGCCTAATGGCCGAGGAAGATAATGATGAGGAGGTAAAATCCGACTACGAAAATTTGCATGATGCATATTGAGAATATTAGAAGATTACGATGCTATTACGAAACGAGACAAGTTGTTGAAGAAAAAGTATCTGAAGAATATTAGAAATCTTGAGAAAATAGAGAGAAAATATTTGCTTAAAAAGGAGTTAAGTTAAAGGAAACTTGTAGGCAGATCGGATGAGATTAATCAACTCAACCGAGGATCAAGAATCTATCGGTGATCTAGTTACTTTCTGAGAGTACAAAGAAAATGAATGATATCTAGGAAAATATAGACATCCTAGTGATAAGACTGGATTAGGGTTTCTTTGGAAACAATACTCGGTCTCGTAATAAATTTGTCTCTCAAAAGGAAGAAATAGGATAACATATTTTAATCAACGTCAAGAGTAATATGCATCAAAGATCATATCATGTGCATACTACTAACCATAAAGGACCCAAGAAAATTTAGGTACCAAGAAATAAAATAGTTTCTCCTGCAGATATCCTTCCTTGGAAGATCGGCAAGCACCATTGGTATTTAGACAGTGGATGCTCGCGACACATGACGGGAAGAAGGTCTATGTTCCTAGACCTTGAGTATAAGAAGGAGGATCAG
The DNA here is from genome assembly GCA_029891385.1 of Erythroxylum novogranatense. Lineage (NCBI taxonomy): Eukaryota > Viridiplantae > Streptophyta > Magnoliopsida > Malpighiales > Erythroxylaceae > Erythroxylum > Erythroxylum novogranatense. Next base: position 39,636,267 of record CM057234.1, on the reverse strand, counting down.
TAACTTTGGAGACAACCAGCAGGGCAAAATCATTGGAATCGGGAAAATAGATAAAGATTCCTTTGCATGCATAAATAATGTACTGCTTGTTGATGATCTAAAGCATAACTTGATTAGTGTGAGTCAGTTGTGTGATTATGGTTTTATAGTTACATTCAATCAAAATCTTTGTGAAGTCAGAAACAAAGATGGGTCTATACTTTTCTCTGCCAAGAGAAGAAACAACCTTTACAAAATCAACCTAGAAGATTCTCAAAGTCAAAATATCTCATGTTTTCTATCTTCTGAAGAAGAAAGACTAATCTGACATAAAAATCTAGGTCATGTCTCTTTGAAACATATTTCAAAATTGGTAAAACATGATTTGGTAAGAGGTTTACCAAAAATAAGTTTTGACAAAGAATTTTTCTGTGAAAATTGTTTGAAAGGAAAATAGGTTAAAACCTCTTTCTCTTCTAAAAATTTTGTAACTTCTTCAAGACCTTTAGAACTATTTCATATGGATTTGTTTGGTCCTACAAGGACATTAAGTCTTGGCAGAAAGAAATATGGACTTGTCATTGTTGATGATTTTACTCGATTTTGTTGGATATTGTTTTTATCACACAAAGATGAGTCTTTTAAGTACTTTAGAACTCTATCCAGAAAGTTACAGAATGAAAAAGGAATGTCTATAGCTAGTATCAGGAGTGATCATGGCGGAGAATTTGAGAATGAGAAGTTTAGAGTTTTATGTGAGGAGAATGGAATTTTCCACAACTTCTCGGCCCCTAGAACTCCACAACAGAATGGAGTTGTTGAGAGAAAGAATAGGACGATTCAAGAGATGGCAAGGACTATGCTATGTGAGACGAATCTTCCTAAGTATTTACGGCGGAAGTCGTGAATCTGACATGCTATATTCGAATAGGATCTTGTTGCGACCTATGTTGAAGAAAACTCCTTACGAGTTATGGAATGGAAGAAGACCAAGCATATCCTACTTTCATCCATTCGGGTGCAGATGTTCCATTCTGAATACGAGAGAGCTGTTGGATAAATTCGATTCAAAGACCTATCCAGGAATATTTCTAGGTTACTCATTATCGTCTAAGGCATTTCGAGTTTACAACCTGACTTCAAAGACTGTTGAAGAGACGATCCATGTCAAATTTGATGATAGTTCTCAAACCCATAAGGAAGATGATATGGAGATTGAAGGTCCTTCAAAGAACCTAGATGATGCCTCAGAAACTCCCTCGTCAGACACTCATGAGAATAAGATTGAAGATATTCCAGAAACTATAGAACTAAGACGAGATTGGAAGTATAAAAGTTCTCATCGGAAGAGTTAATTATCGGTGAGACCTCGAAGGAGTTAGGACAAGGTCCGATTAGACGAGAAGCTAATGTAGCTTTTATCTACGAAGTAGAACCTAAGAAGGTTGAGGAAGCTCTTGAGAGCGAAGCTTGGGTGTTAGCCATGTAAGAAGAGTGAACCAATTCACAAGGAATAACGTCGGTCCTTGGTTCCAAAACCTCTAAGAAATCCATTATAGGAACAAGATGGGTTTTCAAGAATAAGTTAGACGAATCGGGAAGAGTGAGTCGTAATAAGGCCGATTAGTAGCACAAGGTTACAATCGCAAGAAGGAATAGACTACAACGAAACATATGCTCGATGGCGAGACTTGAAGCTATAAGGATTTTGTTGGCATATGCAATCATCACGATATAAAGTTGTTTCGGATGGATGTTAAGAGTGCATTTGAATGGCTTTATAGGCGAAGAAGTCTATGTGAAACAACCTCCGGCTTTGAAGATGTTAAAATTCAGATTATGTCTATAGACTTCACAAAACCTTATACTGCCTAAAGCAAGCCCTAGAGCTTGGTATGATCGTCTGAGTACCTTCTTAATAGAAAATGGTTTCAGCAGAGGTCAAGTTGATAAGGCGCTCTTTAGAAAGAGTTTTAGAATGATTTTATCTTAAATGCGGATCTCGTTGATGATATTATCTTTGGTGCTACTACAAAAGAGTTGTGTTTAAAAGAGAATTTGAAATGAGTATGATGGGTGAATTAAAGTTCTTTCTTGGGTTGCAAGTTAAGCGGACTAAAGAGAAGATCTTCATTCATCAACGAAGTATGTGAAAGAGTTCTTGAATAAGTTTGACATGAATAATGTGAAGCCAATGGCAACTCCGATGCATCCTTCAAACCTTTTGTCGAAAGACGAACTTGGTAAGAAGGTGGATCAAACCATATATAGAGGGATGATCGGTTCTTTATTGTATCTTATAGCAAGTAGACCTGATATTCATTCGGTGTATGCTTGTGTGCAAGATTTCAAGCCGATCCTAGAGAGTCTCATTTCTTCTTTGTTAAAAGAATTTGAGATATCTCGCAGTACTACCGATCTTTGCTTAATGTTTAAGAAAGGTAAAGATTTCGAGTTAATCGGATCTTATGTCATGACGGACTATAGGAGATAGAATCGAAAGAAAGAGCACAAGTGGAGGATGTCACTTTCTTGGAGGAAATCTAGTCTCGTGGTCAAGCAAGAGACAAAACTCAATTGCTCTATCAACCGTGAAGGAGAATACATATCCGCCATGATTCTTTATTCACGACGCCGTGGATCAAGTATCACGAAGACTATTCAGATTAAGGAGGAGGAGATTCCAATTTATTGAGACAACACCGGTCTGATAAACTGTCAAAAATCCAATTCAGCATTCGAGTAAAGCATATAGAAGTCGACATCATTTCACGAGAGACTACGTTCGAGAGAAAGGTGGTGCTTCTAAAGTTCGTTAAACGAGCTTGATGGGCGGACATCTTCACTAAACCACCGAGTGAAGAGCGTTTTGAGAAGATAAGACGCAATCTCAATATGGTGATGCTAAATGGCAGTTAGGCTAAAATAACGTGAGAAACTAACGGCGTTATACACGATGAGTTCTGTTGGTAACTTTTCTCACAAGGAAAATTTTGGAGGAAATATCGATAAACTCGAGGTTCTTAATGATTCGAGAACCCATCAATCCATAACCCTATAAGTAGACTGAAGATGATATTATAGCAGTCTTTTCATCATCTCCTGACGGTTCATTTCTACTTTACCAATTCTCTCAAAATCTTCTCACTAAAAAGCTTTCCAGAAGATAATCTTTTGCTCTATACAATGGAAGCAGCAATGATTTATGGAAGACTTGTGAACTTTGAATCACTAAGGGGTGACGGCATGAATGTAGAACCCGAGATTATAAGAGTTGGTGGAAGAACTTCTTTCGATACAAGAACTGTCTATATAAATGAGGTATATGAGTTACGGAAGAACGCTCAAATGCAGTAGAAGACAGTATTGTATCATCTGTGGATAGAATATCAGTTATTGTCACAAAGGATTTGATAAGGAAAGTAATTGATTGCCCATCCGTTGGTGAAAAACTGTCTACCAAGGCCGGATGGATGTCCTCAGTTAGAATGAAAGAAGAAGATGTCAAGAGGCAGCTCTATGGCACAAATGATTCAAGAGAAAGGAAGACATCAAATCTGATTTCAAAGGCTAGGGTTCTGCATGCAATCCTGTTCAATTTCATTCTTCCTAGAGTTGGTTCAAGGCATTTGGTGACTACTTTAGACGAACAATGTCTGTTCTTTCTTCTCAATCGAAATCCTATAGATCTACCCTTCTTAATCTTTCCACTATATGGTTAAGGGTTAAAGGAAACTTCAGATTATTCTTATGGTATGATTTTGACGAGGACCTTTATGGAATCCGAGATTTAAATGCACGAGGATAAGACGAACTGTTCCAGTGAAGAGCAAGATTGATGCTCATACTATTCGGAAAATGGGTCTGAATACAGTAGACAAAGATCACGCCGGTTCTTCAAAGAAACCAAGAACTGAGGGGGAGCGTATATTGAAGAAGACTCCTGTCTCAAGTTCTCAATCGCCTGTAAGTATCAAATCGCCTACTGTCGAATTAAGGAGAGTGCTAGGGAGACCTCTCATGAAAATAGCGAGTCCTCTTGTCTCAGAAAGTCAATCTCAGAGGGCAAAGCAAAGTGCGCCAAAGAGACAAGGAGAAAGTCTCTTGAGTGAAGTTGTGAAGAAAGCCAAGAGATCTCTAAGAATCAGGACTCTGAGGCAACAGAAAGAGAAGATTGCTAGAGAACAAAGGCGAGAAGAAACTTCTAAATCTTGTGCAGCCAAAGCCACAAGATCCTTAGTCTCTATTTTGGAAGAGGATACGGCCAGAAGATCTAAAGAGACTGAGAGGAAGAGAAAAGCAACATCTGTTAAAGGAAAATTTCTTGTGAAGAAATCAACAAAACTAACTGAAGCAGAGAAAAAGACTAAGAAGATTAGTTAAAAGAAGAGCATCTCAACTGCTGAGGACGTTAGTCTACAAAAGAGCTAACGTCATCGTTCAAGTTGAAGCGAAGCCGAGCATTATGCGAGTTCAAGAAATTCTAGTGCTCAACAAGAAGAACCGGTGGATGAAAGCACGGTTCATGAGACACTGGCATTATAAAGGAGGAACCAGCGGAAGAATGGTCGGTTCGGGAGACTTCTAAGGAACCTGACGAAGCAAGCTGCGATCAGATTTGGTGATGATGAACCAAGTCGAAGGTATATAACTACCGAAGTTCTTGAGGAAATATAAATTGGAAATCAAATTGGTAGAAGTTATTACCAATCGAGCAATGCTATTATAATCGGTGTTGAACCGATGAAGAAAATAGTAGCTCTGGTGCAACCTATGTTGATTAATGGTATCACGTGGCGATTACTAAATGAAAAGAGAAGTCTTTTACGATACCTTGAGGTTCTTGATCATTTGCCATATCCTCAAGACATCCACATCCACCGTGTACTATGTTCCCAATCACGAGAACACAGAGATAAAGGTTGTTCGGATATTCAACCAAGGTGTCAAAAGATTTTACAAAGGAAAGTCAAAATTATTTCACGAAGATAATATTGATGATGATCATCCATGAATCGATTGCGAAGAAGCGCGGAAAATTGATGAAGCATACATTCCTGCACAAGACCTAGATCAGCGTAGCTGCTGACCATACAAATTAATGCGGAAGACTGCCCAAGAGGGGAAGTATAAAAGCAGGAACATTCTTGAGTTCCTTGTTGAGGCAGTTCTTCGTATTAGCCCTTTGTCTAATACATCGAAGAACATGCCTATCCTCGCAAGGAAGGCAGTTGTTGATCTTGCCGGTTCCTTTTGATCTAAATCTTCTGAAGTGTAACATTCATTCGTCCACCGACTTTTGAGATTAATGAAGACTACACTCCATCCTCGATGCCTATACTACTACAATTCCTTTCGCTCCTCCATCGTGAGGCGATCAAGCCTCTTCGTCGATGAAGTCGATGAATTACGTGGTGAACTCGATGATATGAAGGAGACGGTGAATGATCTAAAGAAGATGATAGCAGAACTGCTGAAGAACCAGAATCGATAATCATTTTTGATTATAACAAATAGGGGGAGAGCATGAAAAGAAGAAAATAATCAGAAGAGGAGAGGATGTTCAGATGAAGAAGGTGTGACCACAACAGACGAAGACAGGAGGAAGATAAGTTTTTGCAACATTTGTAAAATTTTTTTTGTTGTTTTGTTTTGTTTTCTTTTCTTGTATGTAATTTGTTATATTAAAAAAGGGGGAGATTGTTAAGTCAAAATGACTTTACATAAAAATGATTTTGATATAGTGAGATCAAATACAAGAAAACAAAAACGATCCGTATATATCTGAGCGAATTCGGAGATGAGCGAAGATGGCGATCTGACGAAGTTGACATGACTAAGTTGAAAAAGTCGAATCTTTATTACAGACAAATCAAAACACGAGCGAAGATTGTCAAAGTAAAAAGTCAACATGACGCAGATGACACAAGACAATAAAAGACGCAGACGCAAATATAGATCTGAGCAGAAATAAAAGCGAGCGCAGACGCAGCACCTGACATGACGCGTAGATGCGAAAAGAACAGACGCAAGAGTCGATTCGAGTTAGTTCTGAACTCAGTCGATTAACTGTTTCTTTAAAGATTCAAGATTCAAGAATCAAGCGATTAGAGGCGAAGGCTATAAATACAAGTCAAGTCGGCTCAAGAGCTTCATTGTTTTGAGAAAAATTACACAAAGCTAAAAAGCGATTAAGTGCGAATTAGTGAACGCTATCATACATCAGAATGAGTGTTCAAATATTTTCGAAAAGAAAAGTTATGCAGATAGCTGCAGAGGCTAAGTGTGAAAGAATCTTGGTTGTAGAGACTTGAAGAGGCTCGTGAAAGAATCTTGTAACATTTGAAGAGATAGTGAAATCTCGGAAGAAACTCGAGGATCGGGCGTAGCCTACGGTTTGGGGTGAACCAGGATAAATCTGCGTGTCTACTACTCTCACTCTATCTCACTTTTAGTTTCAAAGTTGATTTTATTTACTATTCATATACTTAGCATTGAAAAGTTTGATCAATCAGATTAATAAGAATTACAGTAAAGAATCTTAATTCTAACAAGTAATTCTAAAAGATATTCAAAAAGGGGAATACACAATTCAACCCCCCCTTCTCGTGCATTCTATTGTGTTTTTAAGTGCTGTATTAACGTGTGATTCACTTCACATCTTCTTCATTCTTCATTATCAATTCACATCATACATGTATAATTAACACCATAGGATTCATTTAGACCATCAATTTCAAAAGACATTCAAAAATTCTCAAACTTTCACCTAAAGGGGACAATTTTGGTTTTGACTTAAAGAACCCTCTCTATGACACATTTCATTCATCTAAACCATGTTTTATGCATACTCAAGTATGGAGAATAACATATCTTAACACCAAACTTAAAATCATAATGTAGAGAGAGATGAGAAAATAATTACCTATACTTTCCCTTAGTGATATCTTCAAATCCTTTAAGAATTTCTCAAATATAATAATAGACTTAAGTTCCTTGACCCCAAACTAGCTTAGAACACCTTGATTGAGGTTGGATAATCAAAAACTTTGTGGAAAATAGGTGATGGTAGAAACTTGCTTCCTTCTCTCCGGGTCTTCTCCTTTCTTCTCCCTTTTTTTAATTAAAACAACATGTTTTAAGTCTTAAATGGGGAGGGAGGGGGATGCACGTCCATACATAAGAAGGGTCTAGAATTTTGACTCTTCTGTGACCAAAATATGGTGATTTACCATTTTACCCTTAGCTTGTATGAAATTACCATTTTACCCTCCAAACTTTCCTAAATTTACAATTAAGCCCAAAGTTTAGGAATCTCCAAAACTTTTATTTTTATTTTGGTCCTTGGACTTTGTCGAATTATAATTAAGCCCCTTAACTTTATAAAATTACAAATTGGTCCTCCAAGAATTGAGAAATTACGTTTAAGTCCTTTAATTTTTAACAATTTTGCAAATAAGCCCTTATATATATCAACTTTTCCGATTAAGGTTCTAAGTATCCAATAAGTCTATAAATCATGTCTAATCACCTCTAAGGCATTAGAATACATTTAATTTAACCACCATAGTCATATCCATCCAATGAACTTGGTTTTTCACACTTAAAACCTTAGATGTCAAAAATCTCTAAGATTTCGCATACCGATGAACAAGGGCATATAATAATATAAATCATTACATATATATCCATATGTAATAACTCACCCCCGATAGGAAAGGTAAAATAGTAATTTAGAAAGGGACCAAGAGGGATTGAGATTAATTGAAATATTCATGCATATCCTTATATGTGAATAGTGAAAATCTGCACATGAAAAGAACTGTACATGCATTTCATGACAATTCTCGGTAGAGGTGCCTAACCGTGATTTTTGTTGTGAAAAATATGATTCGGTGCTTGAAAACCAAATTTGGAGTGATTTTTTTGTGTTTTATATTTTTGGGGAATATTAGGAATTTTTTGGGGAAAATTCCCGGACCGAAAAAATTGCCAAGTGACGAACCGGTTAATTTTTGTTATCGAAAATTTCTATCCAATGGCACTAAAATATTGGGTATATGATTTTGGACTTGGATTTAGGGCCAGTGGAATTGAACGGGTCAAATATTCATGTCATTAGGGTTTAATCTTATTAAATGTTATTTTTGTCTTTTTCCTTATTTGTCTTTTTCTTAAATATGCAAAGTGTCTAAACCATTAAATGTTGGCTTTCATTTTCGGCAACTCACTCTAAATAGGAAGAATGAAAAGAGGATTTTCATTTGCTTTGTTCCTTCATCCGAAGCTTCATCCTTTCTTCTTCTCCATTTGATTTTCTTCAAGTTTCCTAGTTGCAATTGCTTAGCTCCTCTGCCTCCTTCCACTTTGTTCTCTCTTCTATTAACTCACCTAAAAAGGGCCTAGGATAAACTTTCTCTCTTGGCATGATGATGAGAAGTGAGAAAGTATAGTAGTTGGAGAAGTGAAGATTTGAAGCTTAATTGGTAAGCATTTAATTGTACTCTTTAAATAGTAGTGGTTAGATGCATGGAGTGGAAGTTAATGTACATTAATTATGATTGATGAGGCATGAATTTCATGAAACCTAGGGTTTGATTTTTTGGTGTGAGTGTATGTTTGTGTGAGGATATGTGTTGTATGACATTTAGAATAGTTTAAAGTGAATTGTATGACTAATGTTGAATGGAAATTAAAGGAATCAAGTTGAGTTTGGTGCTGCCAACTTGTGGCTATTTGTCCAAGTGAAAGTATTGATGATATATTGGCTGATTTCTTGTCTAATTGGTATGCTTATTGAAGTAGAATTGGCGTTTGAATGATAGGAATTGGATGGAGTATCAAAGCTGGAAAATGCACCTTGAACATGTTCTAATGTTTTTTCCATAACTAGTTGTGTGGTCAAGAAATTGAGGTGAGGTTTGTCCTAAATTAAAATTGATACATTTGGCTACATTTTATGTGAAGGAAGTTCTGCCCAATTTTGATTATAAGGGTGTTGAATCTTGCTTTGAAAGTGAAAGATGTGGGCTGTGTGAACAGTACCCGAGTTAGATGACCTGAAACTTTGGTGCATTTTGTTTTGATTGATTTAGAAGGAATTGGTGAAATTGGTCTTAATAAAAGTTGAAGCCTATCATGTTATCTTTCCATTTCCACTGATTTTGCAATTTTTCGATGTGTATATTGTGAGTTATGCCCTATTTGAATGTTGGCTGTTTATGTGCATTATTATGGAGCCTAGCCCTAAATGTAGGTTTTATGAGTATTGTGCTTGGAAGCTAAATTAGAGATTTTTGTGACTCGAATTGGCTCAAGTGATCTACTGGAAATTTGTAGAGGAAGCAATTAGCTTTAAAATGAGTTATAGTATGCTATTTTTTTGGATACAAGAATTGGGAGTTATGAATTTTCAAAACCTGAACCTAAGTTAGGTCATTGACTAGTGATCAGGGCAGCCATTTGCGTGACAGTTTTGAGCTTGTTAGTGATGGAATTGGCTTCTAAGCCCTTCAGGAAAAGTGAATTATGTTGTCTGATCTTTCTAGTGATATAAGGTAGAGAATTTTTCGACATTGGGCAAGGAGTTATGGTTTTTAGAAAATGGTAGTACTATTCAGGTCAAATGTAGGGGCAGAATCACTAATTGAATTTTTTTGACCCATTTAGCAATTGAATTTGGTTCCATGCTGTTATGAAAGTGTTAGGACATGTTCTAATATTTCTTTGGCATAAAGCTTGTAATTTTTAGCAAAGAGAATGGGAAGTTATGGATTTTGCAAAATGCTGCACTGTTTTGGGAGATATTGTGAAGGCAGTAACTTTGAGTGGATTTTTGACACCCTTAGGGGTGAAATTGGTTTTTGTGGCCTTCATGAAACTTGTAGAGTTTTTCATGATGTTTCCAAAGAGATATGATTTGTAATTTTATGATTTCTTTGTAATGAGTTATGCATGGTTGAATGTCGGACAGAAAAAGGGAAGGAAGCACTTTATCTTTTGAATATTTTGTTTTATATATGTTTATGCCTTCTTTGACTCATATCTGTTCCATCTGACATCCGATTGACCTGATTCTCAAGGCATCGGATTCGTGGAATATTTAGTTTCTTGTTATGAGAAATTGAAAATTTTTGGAGGTGAAATTGACATGGGTCCGGGTAATTGGTTTCTGGTCATTGTTTTATTAATCTTTAGACCTATAGAGATCCGAATTGAGTAATTTCGGTGCCATTAGATTTCTAATTTTTAGACGGAATTTTGTGATGAAAAATTTTAGATTAATGCCGGGAATGTCTCGAACATGCATTGTACACATTTTAAATCGCTACATATGCATTCGTAAATATTTCTGATTTGGACAATTGATAATGTTTACATACTATAACTGTTATAGAGGCACATTTGGATCTCTATGCAAATCTGTGCACTCTATGACATTACTTGTTTCTGATGTGAGAGTTTGGGACATGTTTACTGATTATGATACGATTACTTGTTGGACCCCATCGCCGAGGCCCAACATTCGGACCACACAAGCACATATAAGCATAGAAGACCCATAACTCACCACAATAGGGGAAACTTGCAATAGAAAAGTTGGTTAGGCTTTTTAAGAAAATATGTTCCTTATGCTCTCACGATACCAACGCCACTGAAAATGCTCAATTCGGATTAGAAATGAAGAAGTTATGGTTAAATTACTATTTCAAAGAAAACAGTCAAAACTGAGCACTACCGACTTCAGGTCAGAATTTGAAAATCTTAAAGGCTTAATTGTTAGTCGACTCCTTCATAAAACTTGTAGGTTTATGTCTCTAGTTTAATTTAAAACAAGAATCGCTTCGATCCGAGCTCTTTAGCTCCAGATATTTTAAAATTTGTAAAGTATATTCAGCCTTGATCAATCGACCTCCACACTTGGTTTCAAACCACTTTTTTCAATTTAAAATAAAAATTGATAAATAAAGTTTGGAAAGATAGAAAAATCCCTTAGGAATCCATCGCTTCAAAAATGGGGTCAATCGGAGGTCTACACAACAAGTTATGGCCAAAAGAAGGAAGAGGGGTCAGTCGGCCAGAAACCGACCCCAAACGCTCACAAGAGGGCGCTCGCCCGCGTGGGCGAGCGCGGTGCTCGCCCGGCATGGGCTTGTGCGGGTGCTCGCTCGTCCGCGAGTGCCTGGGCGACCTGCCCTACAATCCGACCTATCTGACTTCTAACCCTCATAACTTTTGACTCCGAGTTCCAAATTAGACACGGTTAGAAGCGTTGGAAAGCTAGAAGAAAAACCTATATTTTTCAAGAAGGACTCACCAGCAAGCTCGGACTCTAAAGAAATCAAAAGTTCTCACTAAGACAGATCGACTAGCTCTCCACCAACAGTACTAAAACTTACAACTACCATAACTTTTGATCCAGGACTCCGAATTTAGCAAACTTGGTGCCTATGGAAAGCTAAAAACATGCCCTACAACTTTCATGAAGACCACCGACCTATATTCCAACTCTATGAGGGTCAAAAGTTGACTCAAAGCTCTGCCTGACAATCTGTCATTTAGACAGCACCCACAATTAATTCTAACAACTCACGCCTACCAATTTAACACATCATAAATAGCTCTTAAAACCTCTTGGGAGGGCTCTACAGCTCACCTAACACCATCAAGGAGTCAAAAAGATCCCATACGACCTATAGCAACCCAGGAATTCCAGAACTTCTACAGCTCACCTCAACAACACAAATTATAGCAAATTTTCCAGCGAGCTCTCCCAAGGTCAAAAACCCAGTAGAAACTCAAAAATGAAAATACTTATACACATGCTATTTCAAGGCCTTACACAGATCGGAAATCAACAATTTCACAAGGTTGAGAGTACTAGAGCTCTCATTCACATTCCAAATCATAACAAAGATTCATGCATAGCTTTGGTTACATATTGGCATATTCATCAAGATCAAGTACAAAATACAAAAGATGAGATGCTTAATGATCAATATGCTTACAAAATACAAGCTAGTTACTAACTTAATACAAAAGTAACTAAATTTCTTGGATTGATGCCCGATGCCTTGCAAGGTTCAGCCCTCAACTTGAATTTGCACCTGAGGAGGGAGAATGTGGTGAGCTAACACGGCTCAGTGGCTAACATGTTTATAGCCATCAGGTAATGAGCCACACAACACGTCATTAACAATCCGAAATAATAGCAATTTATCATATAAAGCTCAAATAACCCAAAATCATCACATAAGGCAATACATGAGACTTTATATCAATCAAACACATATTATGCATCGTATACACAATTAAAGGATGGAATGCACACAATTGGCTCAAGAGTTCCTTAAACACAACGAATAAACCGAAGTTTATAAATAAACACAACGAGTCCATTTTAGGATCTAAATGGGTCCTGTGAAATTTGTCGGGAGAAGGCTAGGGGGGTCAACGTGCACGTGACTAACGATTTAGGTTCTCTCTTGCCCAATTACAACCAATTTATGCTCACATATTCAAACACAAAAATAGCATTTTATGCTTCTTCCATTGTATCAAATCATCATAGTTTAGTTCTTTTCATTCAAATCGAGGACATACACTTTCAATATACTCTGATTAACAAAGATAGCACACATGGGGCATTTGCCCATTACACAACAACTATAAAATGTTACCCACCTATAAATCGGTATCCGAATTCAAGATTGCCCTTCCTCCTTGTCTTGAGTGGGGGTCTCTTGATTTCCTTCAATTAAATCACACTCTATTCAATAAATACATTTTAAAGGAAAACATAACATTCATAAAAATCAAGCAAAATAAAAGTCTATTTTAAACCTAACCTACCCATAAGCCATTTAAGCTAGAATACCCAAGACCTTAGCTTAGAAATCCCAGAAATCCATAGATCTCACCTTCTCTTCTTTCTTTCTACAAACCCTACACAAACCCTAACTTCCATTTCCTCCCATTTTTGAACCTATCATAAGCAAAGATGGAACTTACCTCTAGCAAGTAGATTCTCTTCTTTTTCTTCTCCTTTCTTCTTCCCTACGACTCTCTCCCTTTTTGGCCGAAAGTCTCCTTCTCCTTTGGCTCACGATTTCCTTCTCTTTTCCTTCCCTTTGGTGACTTACGACACTTGCCTCTCTTCTTCTCCTCTTCCTTTGATTTATTTAAGTCTCACTTAAAAGCCTACCTCAAAACTACATAGTTTTGAGCTCCTTATAACTTACAAGGCTTTGGGCTCTCCTCCTCACAAGCCCACTTATTAGCCCCGAGATTATTTATTTATTTATTTATTTAATTAAGCATGATTAGAATAATTAAGAAATTGAGTTAGCATGAATTAAATATGATATCATTAAATAGCATATGGCATTAATTAGCATGTAGTAACATAAATGAGATAGGTGGTGAATAAATGAAATTTAATATGTTGGTTGGTAGTTAGGTTAAGAATTAATGGAATTAAATGTGTTAGTTGGGCTTGAATGAAGTAGGAAAAGAAAAGAGGAATAAGTTGGGCCTTAAAAGAACAAATGGGCTTAAGTAGGAAAGTATAAGAAGGAAAGGAAGATGAAGGAGGAGTAAATGGGCCTAAAAAGGATAATGGGCTTAAGTGAAGTGAGTAGGCGTTTAAAAGAAGAAGAAAAGAAGTAGGTTAGTAGAAGAGAAGAGGAGAGGAACGAAAATTAGATAAAGGAGGGAGAGAAGTTACGGTGAAGAGAAAAGGAGAAGAAGAAAGAAGAAAGTTTGTGATTTTCCAAGAGTTTGAGTAAGTTTTTGAAGAAAGTGCAAGAAGAAAAAGTGTGGAGGAAGGTTCAAGCTACACTTTAAGCTAAGAAACCCTTTGGTTTAGTCAAGATTCAAGGTAAGTCATGTTTTCAAGGTTAAGCTTTTGCTTGGGTTATGGTTTGGAAAGCTTAGAAATGAAGTGGGTTTAGTGATTCTAGGGTTGATTTCATGATTAAGGTTCATTAGGTTTTCAATTTTAGAAACCCTAAATGATGTGAGGTTCTTTTCTTGCCATGAATGAAGGAGGACAAGAAAGAAGAGGAGAACAAGAAGAGGAGCTTCCTTAGGCAAGTTTAAGCAAGGATACAAGGTGGGTTTCATATTTATCTTTATGTATATAAGCTATAAATGTAAATTAATGCATGACATTAATGAGTTTTGATTACTTGATGATTGTATTAAATGCTTGTGATAGTAGTGGTTAGATATCATTAATCATGAGTTTTGTGTAAATGAAAATGATACATATTGATGATTTGATGATGGTTGAGCTAGTATTGAATGAAATAGCCTAAATGAGTATGAAATTATGATGCTTATAGATGTACATTGTATGATGGCGAATGAAGTTGTTTTGGAGAAACTTGTTAAATGAATATGATGAAAAGCATGAATGATGTATGACAAAGATGATTTGTAAAGGAATGGAAAATTGGACAAGAACAGTCCAATTTTCTTGTATGATCATGATTTTGTGTTATGTGGGTAAGGTATAGTCCCAAGAACAAATCACGTGCACGTCGACCACGAAAGCCTTCGCCTCGCCTGCCCGATTGTGGCATAAGATGATCCATTATTTTGGACTCCTCAAGATTTGCCCATATAACCTCATTAAATGAGACTATATGGTTGCCAAGAATATGGACTTACTGAGCCATTTGATGTGTTTCATATGTGATAACATGAAAGTGCAAGAATTATGAATGATTGAATTGTGAGAAATTATGTTTATGTATTGATGAAAATTGCATGATGTATCTATCATGACTTCATTGAAAGATTGCTAAAAGTATGAATAATTAAATGGACATGCTTGTTATATAAATATAAATGTGTTACCTACGATAAAGCTCACCCCTCAAATTCTCCAGAAATGAGCGGGATCCCGAGGAGCAAGCTTAAAGGCATTTACTCCAAGATTTTCTTTTGGTCTTGTATTTGAAATGATCTTTCTAGAAAACAATGCTTTAGGTTGCATTTGAGAAAACAGATGTATTTTGGCAAGATGTATTTTGATTGAAATGTAATAGGCTTGAAATGCCTACTAAAGCATTGTAAAACATTGTTTTGATGTGAATGAAATGCATGAATGACGTTTATCATGGTTTCTCAAGGCAGATTAATAACATGTCAAGTGTGGCTTTTAAAGTTGTGTCGAATGGCATTAAACTCCATGTGGGTAGAAATACATGTTTAGTTCAAGTAAAGATGTGTATAGAGTTGTGATTGATGAATCTTATGTAGAAGTAAGAATGTTTTGAATGATGGTTAATGAGCTTTGCATGAGTAAATGTATAAGATCATTGAAGTTGAACTTGAGTCTTTTTGTAAGTCAAACTAGGTGTTTGACATGAGAGGAGGTGTCAAATTATTGAATGAGTGAGTTTGGCATGGAAATGGGTAGGTTCTTAAAGTCATAGCTCGAGTTATATGCCTCTATAACTCGACTTGTGAAACTTTTGAATAATAAGTCAACTTGTCAGTTAGATAAGTCGAATTGTTTGTCTCGATAAGTCGACTTGTAGGTTATAAGTCGAGTTGTTTGTCTCGATAAGTCGACTTGTTGGTTATAAGTCGAGTTGTTTGTCTCGATAAGTCGACTTGTTTATCAGACAAGTCGACTTGTTCTGTAGATTCATAGATAAGAGTGTTATTTTGGGGATTGTCGAGAGCAGTCAAGGTCTAGGCCTTAGTCAGTGTATGCTCACCACCAATGTGAGTCAAATAGAGTGTGTCAAGTTAGGGTCTTAGCAAGGCAAGTGTCTCGGGAATGAGCTCCACCAGGGACCACCTCCCGGGACAGTTGGGTCTCGGATCCAACATCTATAGTAAGTTATATGCAGGTTGGGTAACGGGATCCAACAGTTGGGGTCCGGTCTCCGGGTCAGGGCCCGACATCTGTGGTATCAGAGCGAAACCGGGTTTAGGGTTTCCTAGGAACCTTAGTGGGATTGTCTAAGGGTCAAGTCCTCATGCATCTTTTTACGTAAATTATATAAATTATGTGCATTATTTTAAATGCATAACATGCAACATTGTTTTCAAATGAGTGAATTGATTTGTTTTAAATCGATTTACATGAATTGAACTTGTTTTATGTGAACTAAAGATTTTCACTGATTTTTAAATTGAAGGAGTAATGTCACTCGAAGAGAACTCGAGAGCTCAATCTCGGCCCGACTCTCGGCGGAAATACGGATGAGTCGTGCGTTCTGCGGGATGAGGACCTTCCCGTCTCGACGACTGGTGCACCAAGTGTGCAACATGAGGCGCCCGCCGCCTCCTCCTCAAGTGAACCCTATGGATTCTCGGTTCTTCCAAGCATTTGCCCAAGCTTTCAGATATGCTATGGGCGAGGAAAGCGGGCAAAGCCAACTCCAGCAGATCGGAGTGGGCGGATGATAAGCTCCGGAAGTATGGAGCAGTTGACTTCAGCGGGACTACAAATCCCGAAGAGGCAGAAGCATGGCTGAAGAGGACCGAGAGGGTCCTGAAATAGATGAAGTGTACGAATGAGGAGAAGCTCGACTATCTGATTAGCTTCTCGAGGGATGCCTTTGACCTTGGTGGGAGTCGGTGCCCTGCATCGAGGAAGTGCCTCCGGTACTGACATGGAGGGAGTTCCTAGAAGCCTTCAGGAGGAAGTATTTCTTTATGGTCTATGTCCAAGAGAAGGCCGGGAATTTAGAACCTTACTCGGAGGATCGGCGGTGAGTGAGTATGAATCGAAGTTCACTCAACTTTCAGTATCTGACCAACATTGTGGCCACCAAGGCATAAATGCCGAAATTTGAGGTGGATTACACCTAGGGATCGGTGAAAAGGTGGTAATTCACAACTTCGTGATTACCAAAGATTGGTTGATCTTTGCTCTCAAGAGAAGTTAGAGAACATCAGGGATGAAGTGACTAAGAAGAGAAAGAACAGGGAACAGTTCTCCAAGAAGGGTATGAGTGCTCCAGCACCTGCAAGGAGTACCAGAACTCAGCTTACACATAGTTAGGTGGGCAGCAGTGGCCCCACTTAGAGCAAGCAGCCTAGGGCTATGTCAGGGCAAGCTTAGGTGTGGCAAGTCCGGATGGACAGTAGAGAAATCCCAGTGTGATCACTGTGGGAGATTTCATAAAGGGGAATGTCTGCTGAAGATAGGAGCATGTTTTGGCTGTGGCCAAAGGGGGCCCAGAATCAAGGATTGTCCCTGGCGGTCAAAGAGGAAGGGTCTCGATCTCAGCCCCGGAAGAGCGTAGCAGTGGCATCTCGTCCGCAGCATGATGTGGGCGATTCAGAGCGCAAGGAAGACATATCCGGCAGGAGACCTAGAGGATGTGGTGGGCACCAGCTGGTCTTTGCCATGACCGGGAAGAAGCTGCGATCGCTCGGAAGTAGTGCGGGTATGGCTATGCTATTTGATTTACCGGTTTATGTGTTGATTGATACTGGCTCCACCCATTCATTTGTATCTGCAAGTGTGAATATGCATGTTGTATGTCCCGAGACTATGGACAATTTTCGGTTGTTAGTACTCCTTTAGGGAGTAAGGTGGTGATCGATTTGATCAACAAGAAGCGTGAGCTCAACATAGGCGGTCTTTAGGCGGTAGTAGACTTACTACCTCTAGACCTCAAGGATTGGATGTCATTTGGGGATGGATGTTATGGAGAAATATAAGTAAGCTAGATTGTAGTTTGAAGGAAGTAGAATTGGATCCGGAGATGATCGAAAGTGGTCTTGAGGGGACAGAAACTACCGGTCCGAGGATCATTTCGACTATGTTGGTGACAATATGATGAGCCAGGGTGTGAGGCCTTCTTGGCATGTAGTGGATCCGTAGTGAATGTAGGCGATTAGAAGATTTTGGGTTATGAGGAGTTTCTGATGTGTTCCTGACGAGTTCACGGGGTTCTTGCGGTGAGGGAAATTGAGTTCAAAATTGACTTGATTCACGAATCGCGCCAATCTCCATACCACCCCTGAGAATGGCTCCAGTTGAGTTGAGAGAACTCGAGGAGTAATTGCGAGGAATTGTTGGAGAAAGCAGTTCATCGGCCGAAGTTCTTCACCTTGGGAGCTCCGGTCTGTTTGTTAGGAAGAAGGATGGAACGTGGAGGATGTGTATAGACTACAGGAGGCTTAACAAGATGACGATTCAGAACAAGTATCCTCTGCCGATGATAGATGATTTATTTGATCAGCTGCAGGGAGCAAGGGTCTTTTCGAAGATTGACCTCAGATCAGGTTATCATCAACTCCAAATCAGGGAGTCTGATGTTAATAAGACAACCTTCAGGACCCGTTATGGGCACTATGAGTTTAGGGTCATGCCATTCGGACTGACCAATGCTCCAGCTGCATTCATGGACCTTATGAAAAGGGTTTTTCAGGAGTTCTTAGATCAGTTTGTCATAGTGTTCATTGATGACATTTTGGTCTATTCCAAGGATGAAGGAGAGCATGAACGTCATCTTAGGATAGTATTGCAGAGATTGAGAGAGCAGGAGTTGTATGCCAAATTCGTGAAGTGTGAATTCAGGTTGCGTGAAGTGGCTTTCCTGGACGTGTGATTTCTAGCAAAGGGATTCATGTTGATCAGGAAAGTAGAAGCGATGAGTGAATTGGTAAGAGCCTAAGCGGTGAAAGAGGTAAGAAGCTTCCTAGGTTTGGCAGGTTATTATAGGAGATTCGTGGAAGGGTTCTCGATGATAGGCGCCTATGACTAAGTCATAAGAAAGAATCAGCAGTTCATATGGAGTGAGGAATGTCAGAAGAGCTTTGAGGAGCTCAAGAACAGATTGACAAGTACTCCAGTATTGGTTTTACCCAATGGAGACCAGGGATATACGGTGTACAGTGATGCCTCAAGAAAGGGCTTGGGTTGTGTGTTAATGCAGAATGACAAGGTGATAGCCTATGCTTCACGGCAGCTGAAGCCATATGAGTTGAATTATCCGACTCATGATCTGGAATTGACAGATGATTTTGCCCTAAAGATATGGAGACACTATCTCGTATGGGGTTGAGATAAGGGTTTTCACGGACCACAAAGCCTTAAGTACATTATGAGTCGAAGAGTTAAATTTAAGGCGAGACGATGGTTGGAGTTGCTCAAGGACTATGATCGATGATAGAGTACCATCAGGCAAGGCAAATGTAGTAGCGGATGCATTGAGTGGAAGTCATCCTTAGCTTATGTTCAGCGGTTTACTTGCCTCTTTTGGAGCAAATGGCCAAGTTGAAGATCGACTGAAGTAGGATCGGTCAGTTGTATTCTTGCTCGATTCGTGGTGAGACTATCCTTAGGGAGAAGGTCGGGAGCTGCAGAGGCAGGATACTGGAATTAAATAAGTCGAGAGATGAAATTCAACATGGTAGCGATCGAAGTGCAAGTAAGGGATGATGAGCTAATGGTAGTTGGAAGCAGGTTATGTATTAGAATGATAAAGCGATTAAGGATGAGATCATGGATGAGACACACAATCGCCTTATTCCATGCACTAGCGACACCGGGATGTCTGAGACCGAAGAAACATTTCGGTGGAAAGGTATGAAGAGGGATGTAGTTGAATCGTGAGCGGATGTCTAGTGTGTCACAAGTCAAGGTGAACACGGGCACCTTCGAGGCATGTTGCGGCCATTGTCCATTCTCGAATGGAAGTGGCAAAGGATCACGATGGATTTTTTGATGGGTTTAGCCAGGACTGTTAGGAAGCATGATGCTATATGGGTCATTGTAGACCGATTGACCAAGTCAGCCCATTTTCTGGCAATCAAGCAAACAGATTCATTGTAAGTCTTAGCCACGAAGTATATTGATAAAGTAGTAAGGTTGCATAGAGTTCTGGATTCCATAGTATCCGACAGGGATCCTCGATTCACATCGAGATTTTGGGGAAGTCTGCAGGAAGCATTAGGAACTAAACTGAATTTCAGTACAGCGTTTCATCCTCAGACGGATGGCCAGTCTGAGAGAACAATTCAGACCTTAGAGGGCATGCTCAGAGCATGTGTTATGGACTTCAAAGGAGCATGGGATAAACATTTGCTGTTGATCGAATTTGCTTATAACAATTCGTACCATTCGAGCATTCAGATGGCTCCTTATGAAGCCCTATATGGCAGGAGGTGTAGAACTCCGATATGTTGGGATGAAGAAGGTGAGAGGAAGCTAGTGGGACCAGAGTTGGTCCAGATGACAGTTGAGAAAGTGGATATAATCAAGCAGCGACTTAAGGCAGCCCAGGATAGAATGAAAAGCTATGCTGATGCTCATCGGAAAGAAATGGAATATGCAGTGGGTGACAAAGTGTTCCTCAAGACGTCTCCATAGAGGGGAGTTATGAGATTTGGTAAGAAGGGGAAGTTAAGCCCTCGGTATGTGGGTCCGTATGAAGTTTTAGAGAGGATTGGGCCGTTGGCCTACAGGTTGGCATTGCCGCCAGAATTGTCGCAGATTCATGATGTATTCCATGTTTCCATGTTGAGGAGGTACAGATCAGATCCTTCTCACATTATTCAGACCTCAGAGGTTCAACTGAGTGATGATTTGAACTATGAGGAGATGCGGTAGAAATTACGGATAGCAAGGAGAAGGTCCTCGAAACAAGGCATTCGGTTGGTTAAAGTCCTATGGAGGAACCATGCAGTTGAAGAGGCGTGGGAACCATTGGATGCAATGAAGGAGAAGTATCCACACCTCTTGATGAGTCGGTAAGAATTTCGAGGATGAAATTTCTTAAGGGGAGAAATATTATTTTAGATTATTTATTTATTTATTTATTTAATTAAGCATGATTAGACTAATTAAGAAATTGAGTTAGCATGAATTAAATATGATAGCATTAAATAGCATATGGCATTAATTAGCATGTAGTAACATAAATGAGATAGGTGGTGAATAAATGAAATTTAATATGTTGGTTGGTAGTTAGGTTAAGAATTAATGGAATTAAATGTGTTAGTTGGGTTTGAATGAAGTAGGAAAAGAAAAGAGGAATAAGTTGGGCCTTAAAAGAACAAATGGGCTTAAGTAGGAAAGTATAAGAAGGAAAGGAAGATGAAGGAGGAGTAAATGGGCCTAAAAAGGATAATGGGCTTAAGTGAAGTGAGTAGGCGTTTAAAAGAAGAAGAAAAGAAGTAGGTTAATAGAAGAGAAGAGGAGAGGAACGAAAATTAGAGAAAGGAGGGAGAGAAGTTACGGTGAAGAGAAAAGGAGAAGAAGAAAGAAGAAAGTTTGTGATTTTCCAAGAGTTTGAGTAAGTTTTTGAAGAAAGTGCAAGAAGAAAAAGTGTGGAGGAAGGTTCAAGCTACACTTTAAGCTAAGAAACCCTTTGGTTTAGTCAAGATTCAAGGTAAGTCATGTTTTCAAGGTTAAGCTTTTGCTTGGGTTATGGTTTGGAAAGCTTAGAAATGAAGTGGGTTTAGTGATTCTAGGGTTGATTTCATGATTAAGGTTCATTAGGTTTTCAATTTTAGAAACCCTAAATGATGTGACGTTCTTTTCTTGCCATGAATGAAGGAGGACAAGAAAGAAGAGGAGAACAAGAAGAGGAGCTTCCTTAGGCAAGTTTAAGCAAGGATACAAGGTGGGTTTCATATTTATCTTTATGTATATAAGCTATAAATGTAAATTAATGCATGACATTAATGAGTTTTGATTACTTGATGATTGTATTAAATGCTTGTGATAGTAGTGGTTAGATATCATTAATCATGAGTTTTGTGTAAATGAAAATGATACATGTTGATGATTTGATGATGGTTGAGCTAGTATTGAATGAAATAGCCTAAATGAGTATGAAATTATGATGCTTATAGATGTACATTGTATGATGGCGAATGAAGTTGTTTTGGAGAAACTTGTTAAATGAATATGATGAAAAGCATGAATGATGTATGACAAAGATGATTTCTAAAGGAATGGAAAATTGGACGAAACGGTCCAATTTTCTTGTATGATCATGATTGTTGTGTTATGTGTAGGAAAATCCAGGTGGGCATCACATGCCCAAGTGCGAATTAAAATTTTAAGTCCCGGACATTTCGAAAGCCAGGATCCATGTGTATGTATACAATCAAACCATAACGACTAAAGGAGACCGTCTCAACGGTATCCACGCAGAGGTCGGAAAATCTAACAGGACAAACTCTTTTGACCGGAATAGCTAGAACAAGATAAAGAGTGTGCTAGCACTAACCTTGTTCTATGGAGAGCAAGTGAGATGACTTGGTGGAGGCCTTGGAGAGTGGAAGCCAAGTTGTGATGATGAGAGGAAGAAGATGAAGACAATCTTGAAAACTTAACACCTTAAGCAAACTTTTCGTTCCTCTTCACTTCACTAACCAGTATATGCTCTCTTCCATACCTTCATATATATATGTTTAACACTTAAACA
Organism: Erythroxylum novogranatense; assembly: GCA_029891385.1. NCBI lineage: Eukaryota > Viridiplantae > Streptophyta > Magnoliopsida > Malpighiales > Erythroxylaceae > Erythroxylum > Erythroxylum novogranatense. Next base: position 39,613,876 of record CM057234.1, on the reverse strand, counting down.
AAACAAATGAGGCTTGGATGTGAGCTATCCACGTAAGAGGCATTAAATTGCCTTAAAATGATAAATGATGATTACATTTGACTTTTCAACTTAACTAATCCTCTCCACTTTTTAGTCTCCACGAAAATCATCTTTATATATATATAATTAATTAATTATTTAGTTAATTAATTAATATATATAATTGAAGTGGTCGATCAAGCTGGGTTGGTCCTACTACCCACGGGCCCCACCCCGTAAAAAATCACCGGAGACCCTTTTCAGCAATGTCGATGTCGCGATCTCATCGGGACATATCCCAATCTCGGCGGGATCCATTTAATCCTATTGCTCTCCGGATATCGGATCTACGTAGAAACTATTTCTGATTCTCCGAGTCACTCTTATCGTGTGACCCATTAGGTTCCGGTTATGTTGGCCACTTAGATTAACACTTAATCTAAGCAAGTCATGAGCGGTATCTAGCAACACATCATGACCCCAATTGATTAGGAAAGTAATTGGTTTGACTAATGAAACCATATCACGAACCCTTCCATAGACAATTCTGTGCAATTAGTCCTTTCACCATGCTATACCCCACTTGGTTTGAGTATGGGCAATGTGTCAACTCTTACTAGACTGATTAAATCAAATCTAGTCCAAGTGTAATCAGATCTCGTCCTAGGACTCATTACTTTATATGTCCATGAAGACCCTCTTCATGACATATGTATGTCTCGGCGCAGAGACTTCAAAGTAATGATCCCGATAAGAGGCCATGGGTATCTCTTCGCTATCACGAAGTGGTGAATCCTCTATTGGCTACTCAATTACCTTGAATACCTCAAGTATGCACCCAATCACCACCCTATGAGCGACCTCGAAAGGCAACAAGGAATGGAGTCAAAGTACAGAATCAGTATCCAAGATATCCTTGAGTACCTCAAGTCTAAGGATACTTGCACCATTGCTATGATGAGATTATCACTGACATTTGAATAGTACATCCATGTGATGATCTCATGGCAGGTCATCAATGTACTTACTACCACTAGTAAGCATCCACATGTCAAATCTAAATATCTCAATATTTACGGTTATGCGAGATCCACCGCTTGATCCAATCAAGACATTTGACATGTGCTAGTCTATCCGGATTAACGATGTCGATCTCGTTAATCCTATGACTAAGGATAATTTGAATCTTGACATAATTGCACATGATAGGAATCTCAGTAGTATGATCGCATCATAATTTCCTTCATGCTATGTCATATATCATGGACTTCATAAATTTGATTAAAGATCACTATCAATTCATAATAAAATGAATATCAAATAAATGAAAAATGCCTTTGCTTTATTTATTCATAATGTCTGTACATGACTATGAACAAAATGCGCTAAAGGGGATTGCCTTTAGGGCACTACTCTAACAACCTCCCACTTGACCTAAAGCCAATCGCCTTGGTATCTAATACCATAAGCGAGTACATGAGAATCAAAATTCTTCTGTGACAATGGCTTTGTCAACGGATCGGCAATATTCTGCTCTGTGGGAATTCTCTCTATCAGGACATCACCTCGAGCAATGATCTCCCGAATCAAATGGTATCGGCGGAGTACGTGTTTGGATCGCTGATGAGACCTTGGTTCTTTCGCCTGCGCAATAGCTCCATTGTTGTCACAATACAACCGAATGGGTCCATCACAGCTAGGAACCACACCAAGTTCAGTAATGAACTTCTTGATCCAAACTGCTTCCTTTGCTGCGTCTGATGCGGCAATGTACTCTGCCTCGGTCGTTGAATCGTGATCGTCTCTCGCTTGGAACTCTTCCAACCGACCGCTCCGCCATTTAGTGTGAAACGTAACTTTGATTGGGACACTCGAGTCGTCCTTATCGATTGAAAATGGCATCTGTATGCCGCTCATTGAGATTTCCATCTCCATATATCAAGAAAACATCCTTAGTTCTTCGCAGTACTTAAGGATATTCTTGACGACCACCCAAATGACCCTCACCAGGATCCGATTGGTATCCGCTCGTAACACTTAGAGCATATGATACATCGGGTCTCGTATATAACATTAAGCACATAATAGATCCTATCGCAGACGACACGGGATCATATTCATACGCATCCTCTCATCCTGTGTCCGAGGACACATAGACTTCGAGAGTGTTATCCCATGAGTAATGGGAAGAAACCTCTCTTGGATTGCTCCATGCTAAACCTCTTTAGCACCTTGTCTATGTCGTTATTTGTGAAAGACCAAGCAACCTCTTTGATCTATCTCTATAAATCTTTATCCCAAGGATATAAGTTGCTTCTCCAAGGTCTTTCATGGCAAAGTGTTTGGACAACCAAACTTTTCTTGATTGCAACATTGAGACATCGTTTCCTAGCAACAATATGTCATCTACATATAACACAAGGAATACGATTGCGTTCCATTAACCTTCTTGTACACACGGTGTTCATCCGGATTTTGTGAGAAACCAAACTCTTTGATCGTCTCATCAAAGCGGATATTCCAACTCTGGATGCTTGCTTCAATCCATAAATGGATTTCGAAGCTTGCATACCTTTTCGCCATCGGCGAAATGAAGCCCTCGGGTTGTGTCATGTACACATCCTCGGTGATTTCCATTCGGGAAAGGCGTCTTCACATCCATTTGCCATATCTCATAATCATAATGGCGGCAATGGCTAGGAGTATCTAATGGATTTAAGCATTGCCATCGATCAAGGTCTCGTCATAGTCAACTCCTTGTCTTTGGCGAAAGCCTTTCGCCACAAGCCTTGCTTTATAGGTAATCACATTACCATCCATGTCGGGATTTTCTTCTTGAAAACCCATTTGCACCCTATAGGTTTTATCCCTTCAGGTGCATCAACCAAAGTCCATACTTGGTTTTCATACATGGAATCCATTTCAGATTTCATGGCACGAAGCCATTTTTCAGATTCTGAACTCTTCAGAACCTCTTCATAGGTGGTAGGCTCATCATCCTCTATGAGCAATCGTCATTCTGTTCACTCACGAAATCCATATCTCTGGGGAGCAGGCGTATCTACTTGACCTCGAGTTTAGTGTGTGAAGTAGAAGGTTGAGCTGTTACCTCATCATATGAGATACAGGTTTGAGTTCAGCGATTGATCTGCGTCTGTCCGAGCATCTTGAACTTCTTCAAGCTCAATTCTGCTCCCACTGTCTTCTTGTAAAAGAAACTCTTTCTCTAAAAAGACAGCATGCATCGAAACAAACACCTTTTGTTCCTCAGCATTGTAGAATTGATATCCTCTTGTTTCTTTAGGATATCCTACGAACAAACACTTGTCAGATTTTGCTTCAAGCTTATCGACTTTGTCCGCTTCACATAAGCGGGACAACCCCATACTTTCAAATAAGAAAGATAAGGTTTCTTGTTAGTCCACATCTCATATGGAGTAACATCAAGCTGTCTTTGATGGAACTCGTTTAACAAGTAAGCAATTTGTCTCAAGTGCATATCCCCAAAAGGATTTTGGTAAGCGTGTAAAGCCCATCATAGATCGAACCATGTCCAAGAAGGTTCGATTTCTCCTTTGCCACACCATTGTCTTTGTGGTGTGTAAGGAGGAGTCGAGATAAGATCCCATTATCTGGAGATAATCCAAAACTCTTGGTCTAAGTATTCACCACCACGATCGGATCGTAATGTTTTGATACTTTTACCAAGTTGTTTTCTACTTCATTCTGAATTGTTTGAACTTTTCAAGCGCTTCAGATTTGTATCTCATCGAATCTGAGATACCCATATCGAGAATAATCATCGATGAAGGTAATGAAGTAACAACAACCATTTCTGGCATGGATGGACATCGGACCACATACATCTGAATGTATTAGGTCTAATAATCCAGTCGCTCGTTCACCCTTTCCCTTAAAAGGTAACTTAGTCATCTTGCCTAATAAACAAGATTCACATGTGTCATATGATTCATAATCGAATGACCCTAAACTTCCACTCTTGTGGAGCTTAGCAATGCGTCTCTCATTTATATGGCCAAGGCGACAATGCCATAAATAAGTTGATTTTAAATTATCTCTTTTATGTCTTTTAGCGTCATTGACATTCATAACCGGATGTGACATATCTAATATGTATATTCCATTGCATAATGTACCAGTACCATAAAGCATTCCATTTGAGCTAATAGAACAACCATTGTTACCAAAAGACAAATGGAAACCAGCTCTATTTAAACAAGAAAGATAATATGTTCTTTGTTAACACGGGTACAAAATAACAATCATCCAAGTTAAGTACAAGCCCACTGGGGAGTGTCAAAACATAAGTTCCTACGGCTAATGCAGCAACTCTTGCTCCATTGCCAACACGCAGGTCCATTTCTCCCTTTATGAGTCGCCATCGTCTCGAGGCCCCTGATATCATTGCATATGTGTGAGCCACAACCGTATCTAATACCCATATGTTATGATCGAAGCAGTATTAACCTCGATGACAAACATACCTGAAGAAGTCGAGGCATCGATGCCTTCTACCTTCGATTGTTCCAGATAGACTTTGCGATTCGCCTCAATGACCGGTCTTACCATGATGGAGCGGTACCTTTTGGTGCAGATATCTTTGGTCTTCTTCTTGCCTTTCGCTGCACTTCCTTTCGCTTCGAGCCTTTTTCTTCTTCATTTCCTTTTCTTGGAAGCAGAGGAAGAAGAATCCACCAATAGCAACTTGCTATCTTGCTTGACGACTTGTTCTCATTGTCTTGAGCATGTTGATCACTCGGGAATTGTGGAGGATATTTGGTTCATCCGATAGTTCAACACTGTTGTGAATAACTATCGATAAGCCAACAAGAATCAAGTCTATACTTAACTCAATCCATCACAAAACCTAAGGCGCCAACCTCTCAATATAGCCATTCATCTTTAATGCATATTGACCGCAGATGAACCAGAGTCATCTTCGTTGTAAAGAGCAATCTTGAGGTCTCGAACTGTTCGGATCGAGCTTGCTCATCAAACAACTCTCGTAGATGAAACACTATCGTATGAGCATCCATAGACTCGTGCTGCTTTTGCAGCTCAGGTGACATCGATGCAAGCATAATGCATGTGGCTATGTCACTGTCTTTGAGATGCTTACGATATGCCTTCTGATCATCATCAGAAGCTCCTTCAGGTAGTGGATCAGGAAGCGGAAAATCAAGGATGTATCCAAGATCTTCAGATCTGAGAACAATTCTCAGATTTCGCAGCCAGTCAAGAAAATTCGGTCCAGTTAATTTGTTTGTATCCATTAGTGAGCGTAGATTCACACTAGTCGACATCTTGAATCAACCTAAACATAGAGAGAGAAAGGAAGTTAGAATAGAATTAAATGTATGATCATAAGGACTTAAATGACATACATATGGCTCCCACTAGTTTCAATAGAATCCATAACCCTCATCATGAATTCAAGAAACAAAATGGCACAATGTCTAGTGGGTCGATATCCGACATTGCTAAGAATGACCTTGAGGTTAGCTCAACAAATCACCTTAGGTCAATCGGTAGGTATCGGTCATACCAATTGCATCTCGAATGCAACTATCGCTCAGTGCTATCAACAGTTGATGTATGCACATACATTGGGTTATCAACACTTGATGCGTGTACATCGATGTACACTACCCAATTTCGCCTCGCCCACGTTGACCTTGAGGTTAGCTCAACAAATCAACGCTTCTAGGAAAACCGACCCATTAATCCGAAAATCATATTTTCATGGTTCGAACATATCCGTATAGAGTGAGCTTGAGGTTAGCTCAACAACCCAACCCTATAAGAACTCTGGTTCTTACCATATTAATGGAAGGCGTTAGTTTTCATATTTAAATTGAGGGATTTTAGGTCTCATCAAATTAATCTCATCCAAGGATCATAGTCATCTTGACTATATGGACTGATTTAGGGCATTGCATCAATCATATTGAATTTATACCTAAAATCATCCATCATCCCTCCAAAGAATGTGTTTATAGTCATTGGAGCAAGTTCGGTCGATCGGTACATATGCTTGATCATTGGAACCTTTATTCTAGTCGACTACTATCTTGCAGACGCTTCAAATCATTGGAACATGTTCTAGTCATTGGAAGGGTTCTTCAGACGTTCGGTCATTGGGACATGTTCTAGTCGACTGGAACCCTTCTTCCGATCATTGGAACAAATCTCGGTCATTGGAATGCTCTTTCCAAATGATGGAGCAATTCCTAGTCGATGGAATGCTCTCTCAATGATTGGAGCAAGTCCGATGATTGGAATGAGCTTGGCTTGCTTTTAGTTGGCTAATTCTCAATTCGTGCAGTCCCAATTCACAAAACCAATATACCAAGTATATAAAACATTATATTGATGTGCTAATGAAACTTTTCATCAAATCATGCATGCCAATTAGTCACACTAAATGAGATAAACTTGAATCCGATTAATCAACTATTAACCAATTTGATTTCCACATAATTCAAGGACACCAAATAATCATGCTAAGGATCTCTAGGTAGGTTACACGTTATCAAAATTACTTCGCACTTGTCACACAAATTGCACGGCCAAAATAACTAAGATAACTAATAAGCTAACGAGACTCTAAAGTGACCTATTCGACATCCTAAAATTATTGGAAACCCTAAATTCAAGAATCTCACCTTGGCATGCATACCACATCAACATAACACATTTTTACTCACTATAAAAATGATTCAAGGCATTGGAAAAGAGAATAACACAACCAATCATTCCAAACAAAACAGCCCCAGCATGTTTCTCAAAACTGCCAAGCTATGCATTTTGCTCAAAATGATCATTGAAACATTTTCAATAAATGCTGAGAAAATTACAGAGGTTAAAACATGTTCCCAACATGCTCCATGAATTTTTGCAGGATTTATTTCCAACAAAAACTCATTGAACCTCAGCAATCTAGCCAAACCAGAATCTGTGTTCTCCAGCACAGACATTCCCAACAGCATACAAGAAATTCGGAAATAAATAGTAAATCACCTTGAAAACAATTTTCCATCCACAGAGACATTCACAAACATCTTAGGGACGTGTGGGTGAAAACCAATCCGAAAACGATTTTCTAGAATTTATTCTCGAATTTACAAGCATAGCTGTTTCAGAAACGCTCAACAAGACAGCATCCGAAACTTAGGAATTAAATCAGCAAAACCTTATCAATCGGCATCGATAAAATTTTTCCTTTCATAGACACATTCAGCAACATCTAATGAGCAAGTCTATACAAGAAAATTTCGAAAACCCCAATTCTATACAGAATCGAAATTGCACAGAAGTAGCATGCAACACAGCTCAATTCTCAAAGGAATTCCGACCTAGTTATCCTTTTAACTGTTTATACAACACAAGTGGCTCTGATACCACTGTAGGAAAATCCCGGGGTGGGCATCACATGCCCAGGGTGCGGAATTAAAATTTTAAGTCCCGGGACATTCCCGAAAGCCAGGATCCATGTGTATGTATACACAATCAAACCATAACGACCAAAGGAGACCGTCTCTAACGGTATCCACGTAGAGGTCGGAAAATCTAACCGGGACAAACTCTTTTGACCCGGGAATAGCTAGAACAAGATAAAGAGTGTGCTAGCACTAACCTTGTTCTATGGAGAGCAAGTGAGATGACTTGGTGGAGGCCTTGGAGAGTGGAAGCCAAGTTGTGATGATGAGAGGAAGAAGATGAAGACAATCTTCAAAAACTTAACACCTTAAGCAAACTTTTCGTTCCTCTTCACTTCACCAACCGTATATGCTCTCTTCCATACCTTCATATATATATGTTTAACACTTAAACAAAACAAATGAGGCTTGGATGTGAGCTATCCACGTAAGAGGCATTAAATTGCCTTAAAATGATAAATGATGATTACATTTGACTTTTCAACTTAACTAATCCTCTCCACTTTTTAGTCTCCACCGAAAATCATCTTTATATATATATAATTAATTAATTATTTAGTTAATTAATTAATATATATAATTGCTGAAGTGGTCGATCAAGCTGGGGTCGGTCCTGCAAACTCTCGGGCCCCACCGTGAAAAATCACCGGAGACCCTTTTCAAAGAATGTCGATGTCGCGATCTCATGGGACATATCCCAATCTCAGCGGGATCCATTTAATCCTATTGCTCTCCAGATATCGGATCTCGTCGAAACTATTTTCTGATTCTCCGAGTCACTCTTGTCGTGTGACCCATTAGGTTCCGGTTATGTTGGCCACTTAGATTAACACTTAATCTAAGCAAGTCATGAGCGGTATCTAGCAACACATCACATGACCCCAATTGACGGAAAGTAATTGGTTTGACTAATGAAACCATATCACGAACCCTTCCATAGACAATTAGTGCAATTCGTCCTTTCACCATGCTATACCCCACTTGGTTTGAGTATGGGCAATGTGTCAACTCTTACTAGACCGATTAAATCAAATCTAGTCCAGTGTAATCAGATCTCGCCCTAGGACTCATTACTTTATATGTCCATGAAGACCCTCTTCATGACATATGTATGCTCCGGCAGAGACTTCAAAGTAATGATCCCGATAAGAGGCCATGGGTATCTCTTCGCTATCACGTAAGTGGTGAATCCTCTATTGGCTACTCAATTACCTTGAATACCTCAAGTCGCACTCCAATCACCACCCTATGAGCGACCTCTGAAAGGCAACAAGGAATGGAGTCAAAGTACAGAATTAGTATCCAAGATATCCTTGAGTACCTCAAGTCTAAGGATACTTGCACCATTGCTATGATGAGATTATCACTGACATTTGAATAGTACATCCATGTGATGATCTCATGGCAGGTCATCCAATGTACTTACTACCACTAGTAAGCATCCACATGTCAAATCTAAATATCTCAATATTTACAGTTGTCTGAGATCCACTGCTTGATCCAATCAAGACATTTGACATGTGCTAGTCTATCCGGATTAACGATGTCCAGTCTCGTTAATCCTATGACTAGGGATAATTTAGATACTGACATAATTGCACATGATAGGAATCTCAGTAGTATGATCGCATCATAATTTCCTTCATGCTATGTCATATATCATGGACTTCATAAATTTGATTAAAGATCACTATCAATTCATAATAAAATGAATATCAAATAAATGAAAAATGCCTTTGCTTTATTTATTCATAATGTCTGTACATGAATATGAACAAAATGCGCTAAAGGGGATTGCCTTTAGGGCACTACTCTAACATTATGTGGGTAAGGTATAGTCCCAAGAACCGTCGCGTGCACGTCGACCATGAAAGCCTTCGCCCGGCTGCCCGATTGTGGCATAGGATGATCCATTATTTTGGACTCCTCAAGATTTGCCCATATAACCTCATTAAATGAGACTATATGGTTGCTAAGAATATGGACTTACCGAGCCATTTGATGTGTTTCATATGTGATAACATGAAAGTGCAAGAATTATGAATGATTGAATTGAGAAATTATGTTTATGTATTGATGAAAATTGCATAATGTATCTATCATGACTTCATTGAAAGATTGCTAAAAGTATGAATAATTAAATGGACATGCTTGTTATATAAATATAAATGTGTTACCCACGAGTAAAGCTCACCCCTCAAATTCTCCAGAAATGAGCGGGATCCCGAGGAGCAAGCTTAAAGGCATTTACTCCAAGATTTTCTTTTGGTCTTGTATTTGAAATGATCTTTCTAGAAAACAATGCTTTAGGTTGCATTTTGAGAAAACAGATGTATTTTGGCAAGATGTATTTTGATTGAAATGTAATAGGCTTGAAATGCCTACTAAAGCATTGTAAAACATTTGTTTTGATGTGAATGAAATGCGTGAATGACGTTTTATCATAGTTTCTCAAGACAGATTAATAACATGTCAAGTGTGGCTTTTAAAGTTGTGTCGAATGGCATTAAACTCCATGTGGGTAGAAATACATGTTTAGTTCAAGTAAAGATGTGTATAGAGTTGTGATTGATGAATCTTATGTAGAAGTAAGAATGTTTTGAATGATGGTTAATGAGCTTTGCATGAGTAAATGTATAGGATCATTAAAGTTGAACTTGAGTCTTTTTGTAAGTCAAACTAGGTGTTTGACATGAGAGGAGGTGTCAAATTATTAAATGAGTGAGTTTTGGCATGGAAATGGGTAGGTTCTTAAAGTCATAGCTCGAGTTATATGCCTCTATAACTCGACTTGTGAAACTTTTGAATAATAAGTCAACTTGTCAGTTAGATAAGTCGAATTGTTTGTCTCGATAAGTCGACTTGTAGGTTATAAGTCGAGTTGTTTGTCTCGATAAGTCGACTTGTTGGTTATAAGTTGAGTTATTTGTCTCGATAAGTCGACTTGTTTATCAGACAAGTCGACTTGTTCTGTAGATCCATAGATAAGAGTGTTATTTTGGGATTGCGGAGGCGATCAAGGTCCAGCCTTAGTCGATGTATGCTCACCACCAATGTGAGTCAAATAGAGTGTGTCAAGTTAGGGTCTTAGCAAGGCAAGTGTCTGGGAATGAGCTCCACGGGGACCACCTCCCGGACGATTGGGTCTCGGATCCAACATCTATAGTAAGTTATATGCAGGTTGGGTAACGGATCCAACGATTTGGGGTCCGATCTCCGTCGGGGCCCGACATCTGTGGTATCAGAGCGAAACTGGGTTTAGGATTTCCTAGGAACCTTAGTGGGATTGTCTAAGGGTCAAGTCCTCATGCATCTTTTTACGTAAATTATATAAATTATGTGCATTATTTTAAATGCATAACATGCAACATTGTTTTCAAATGAGTGAATTGATTTGTTTTAAATCGATTTACATGAATTGAACTTGTTTTATGTGAACTAAAGATTTTCACTGATTTTTAAATTGAAGGAGTAATGCCGCCTCGAAAGAGAACTCGAGGAGCTCAATCTCGGCCCAGCTCTCAGCGCGGAAGTACGGATGAGTCGTACGTTCCGCAGGATGCAGGGACCTTCCCCGTCTCTGACTCTGGTGTACCAAGTGTGCAACATGAGGCGCCTCTGCCGCCTCCTCCTCAAGTGAACCCTATGGATCCTCAGTTCTTCCAAGCATTTGCCCAGGCTTTCGCATATGCTATGGGCCAGGGAAGGCAGGCTCAGGTGCCAACTCCAGCAGATCAGAGTGGGCAGTATGATAAGCTCCGGAAGTATGGGCGATTGACTTCATGGGACTACAAATCCCGAAGAGGCAGAAGCATGGCTGAAGAGGACCGAGAGGGTCCTGAAATAGATGAAGTGTACGGATGAGGAGAAGCTCTACTATACAGTTAGCTTACTGTAAGGGGATGCCTTTGCATTGGTGGGAGTCGGTGCCCATGATCGTGAAGTGCCTCCAGATCGACATGGAGGGAGTTCCTAGAAGCCTTCAGGAGGAAGTATTTCTCTATGGTCTATGTTCAAGAGAAGGCCAGGGAATTTCTGAACCTTACTCAGAGGGATCTGACAGTGAGTGAGTATGAACTGAAGTTCACTCAACTTTCTAGGTATGCAGCCAACATTGTGGCCACTGAAGCAGACAAATGCCGGAAATTTGAGGGTGGATTACACCTAGGGATCAGCAAAAAGGTGGTAATTCACAACTTCTGTGATTACCAGCAGTTGGTTGATGCTGCTCTTCAAGCAGAGAAGTTAGAGAACATCAGGGCTGAAGTGACTAAAAAGAGAAAGAACAGGGAACAGTTCTCCAAGAAGGGTATGAGTGCTCCAAAGACTGTAAGGAGTACCGAACTCACTTACAGTGAGGTGGGCAGCATGGCCCCACTCTGCAGCAAGCACCTAGGGCTATGTCAGGCAAGCTTCCAGTGTGGCAAGTCCGGGATGGACAGGTAGAGGAAATCCCCAGTGTGATCACTGTGGGAGATTTCATAAAGGGGAATGTCTGCTAAAGATAGGAGCATGTTTTGGCTGTGGCCAAAGGGGGCACAAAATCAAGGATTGTCCCCAGGCAGTCAGGCAGGAAGGGTCTGTAAGTGATAAGTCGACTTGTACCATGTGTAAGTCGACTTACACATGTTCGGTACCGATAAGTCGACTTGTTCAAGGTCAGATCGTTTATTTATTGCCCTAAAGGCAATCCCTTTAGCGCATTTTATTCAAAGTCGTGTTCGGACTTTATGAATAAATAAAGAAAAGGCATTATTCATTAATTTGATATTCATAAACATTGTTGATGAATTGATTGGATCTTTAATCTAATTAATGAAGTCCATGATATATGACATAGCATGAAGGAAATTATGATGTGTTCATACTCCCGAGATTCCTATCATGTGCAATTATGTCAAGATATCTAAATTCTCCCTAGTCATAGGATTAATGAGATCGACATCATTAATCCGGATAGACTAGCACATGTCATATTCCTTGATTGGATCAAGCGGTGGATCTCGTAAAGCGTAAATATGAGATATTTAGAATTGACATGTGGATGCTTACTAATGATAGTAAGTTCATTGGATGACTGCCATGAGATCATCGCATGGATATCTTATCTAAGTGTCGTGATAATCTCATCATAAGAATGGTGCAAGTATCCTTAGACTTGAGGTACTTAAGGATATCTTGGATACCGATCCCTGTGCTTTGACTCCATTCCTTGTTGCCTTCGGAGGTAACTCATAGGGTGGTGCTTGGAGTGCAACTTGAGGTATTCAAGATAATTGAGTAGCCAATAAAGGATTCACCACTTCGGATTAGCGAGAAGAGATACCCATGACCTCTTGTCGGGATCATTACTAAGGTCTGGCAACATGTATGTCATGAAGAGTGTCTTCATTGACATATAGAGTAATGAGTCGGGTGACTAGAACCGATTTCACTTGGGCTAGACTCGGTCTAGTGAGAGTTGACACTTTGACCATACTCATAACCAAGTGGGGTATAGGATGGTGAAAGGACGAATTGCAGTAATTGTCATGGAAGGGTTCGTGATCGGTTCGTGATGAATACATCAAACCGATTACTTCCGGTCAATCGGGGTCATGATGTGTTGCTAGATACCGCTCATGACTTGCTCAGATTAATTGTTAATCTAAGGCCAACATAACCGGAGCCTAAAGGGTCACACGATAAGAGTGTTTCGAGAATATGTAAAATAGTTATTGGACGAGTTCAATTATGGAGAGCATTAGATTAAATGGATCCCAATGGGATTGGGATATGTCCGATGAGATCGCGACATCAATATTGCTAAGAAAGATTTAGGCTTTTTCAAAGATCGGGGCCTAGAGGTTTAAGAGACCTAATTCCAGCTTGATCGACCTCTTAGTAATATATATATGTTAATTAATTAAGTAATTAATTAATTAAATCATATATATAAAGACATGTGCGTTGGATGGAGGAAGGAAGAGATAAAGCTTTGACTTTTCAAAGCTTTATACTTTATTACTTTATGAAATGAGTGGCTATTAAGCCACACACTTGGCATAAGCTTATGGAATCTTTTAAAAGAGTTAAAAGAAACATAAATGAAGGCCAAGAGAAATGGTGGTCGACGGTGGCTTAATGGGAGAGGAGGTTTTGGAAGCTTAAGAGTTAAGCTTTCCTTTGAAAATGGGTTTTCATGTCTTCTTCTTCAAGCCATCATCGATTCTCTTCTTCTCCAAGCACAAGGTTTCAACGTTTCCTTCAGCTCTCTAGGACAGAGGTAGGCTCTAGCAGGCTTTAATCTGTTCTAGCTATTCCCGGGTCAAAGGGGTTTGACTCGGTTAGATTTTCTGATCTCTGCGTGGATCACCTTTAGAGATAGTCTCTTTTGGCTATTTAGGTTGATGTCTTCATACGGATACCAAGATCCTGGGTTTCGGGAAAGTCCCGGGAACAAAAAATTTTTGTTTTCTGCTGCCGGTACATGTGATGTACCTCCCGGGATTTTCCTACAGTGGTATCAGAGCGTCTGGTATCCCGTATGAAGCTATAACCTAAGCGAGATCAGAAACCCTAATTGAATTTGCTGTTGATGCATGCTTGCTGTCCAAATTTCGTTTCTGTATAGAGATGCATTTTTCGAAATTTTTCTGCCCAGAATTGTTCATAACATGTTAGAGAATATGTCTATGAATTTTGAGAATTTATCGTTTTGATTTGATATAGTTTTGCTAATTAATTCCCTAAGGTTACAGATGCTGTTTTGTGAAACGATTCTGGAACAGGCATGAGTATAAAATCGAGAATAAATTCTAGAAAAATGGTTTTTCGGATTTTCCTTCACCTACATGTCTCTAAGATGTTGGTGAATGTCTGTGAGAATGGAAATTGGATTTCAAGGTGATTGGATATTTATTCACGAATTTATTCTATGCTGTTGGGAATTGCTGTGCTGATGAACACAGATTTTGAATCGGTTTTGTTATTTAGGTTGACTGAGTTTTTGATGGCCTAAAATCCTGAAAACATTCATGTAGCATGTTCTGAACATTTAGTAACCTATATAAGTTTCTCATGATTTATTGAAATTGTTTCATTGATCATTTCGAGCAATGTACAGAACTGGACAGTTTTGTGAAAATTGTTGGGACTGTTTTGCTTGGCTTGATTGAGTGTGCTTTTTCAGTTCCAATGCCTTGCACCATTTTTAATGTGATTAAAAATGTGTTATCTTGATGTAATATGATTGCCAAACTGAATTGCTTGACGTTGCTTTTCCAAGAATTTTGAATGCGAATTGATCACATTAGCGCCCTCGGTAGTATCTTGCATTATCTTGTTTGTTTTGACCGTCATATTTTTTATGACATGTGCTGAAGTAAATTTGATAATGTATGTGCTAGCTAGAGATGCTTAGGATGATAATTTGGGTGTTCCTAAATTGTTTGGAAATTAATGAGTTTTGACTCATTTCAAGCTTTTCATATAGTTTGACTATTTAAGGCTTTCATGGTTCAATGAATTGTTCATTGATACATCAACTTACAGATATTACCCTAGGTATTATGGTATTGTGAATTGGAATTGCATGGATTGAGGATTAGCCGATTAGATATAATAGCAATCTCCCTGGATAAGTCGACTTATATGGGACATAAGTCGACTTGTTCGCTTAATAAGTCGACTTGTTTTCTGGATAAGTCGACTTGTTTTCTAGATAAGTCGACTTGTTTTCTGAATAAGTCGACTTGTTCAAGATCTCTGTATAAGTCGACTTGTAGTACCTTGTAAGTCGACTTGTTCATGGGCAGATGACATAAGTCGACTTGTTCGCTTCACAAGTCGACTTGTGTGTGGGCAGAAGCATAAGTCGACTTGCATTTGATGAAAGTCGACTTGTGGCATGCATAAGTGGGATGATGGATGATTTTAGGTATAGACTCAATGTGATTGATGAAATGCCCTAAATCATATCATATAGTCATGGTGACTATAATCCTACGGCTTGGAGAAGAAGTAGATGAGACCCGAAATCCCTCCTCGGAATATGAAAACTAACGCCTTCCATTAATATGGTAAGAACCAGAGTTCTTATAGGGATGGGTTGTTGGGCAAACTCAAGCTCACTTTATACGGATATGTTGAACCATGAAAATAAGATTTTCGATTAATGGGTCGGTTTTCCCGAAGCGTTGGTTTGTTGAGCAAACTCAAGGTCAACGTGACAGAGGCGAAGTTGGGTAGTGTACATCGGGATGTACGCGATCAAAGAGTTGATACCCAATGAAGTGCACACATCAACAAGTTGATAGACTTGATCGATAGTTGTGTCTAAGATGTAATTGGTATATCTGATACCTCCCGAGACATAAGGTGGCTTGTTGAGCAAACTCAAGGTCATTCTTAATGTCGGTTATCGATGATGCAATTGGTATGACCGATACCTACCGATTGACCTAAGTTGTGGCTTGTTGGGCAAACTCAAGGTCACTCTTAGCAATGTCGGATATCGACCCACTAGGACATTATGTCACTTTGTTTCTCTGGATTCGTAAAGAGGGTTATGGATTCTAGGAAACTAGTGGGAGCCATATGCATATCATGCAAGTCCTTATGATCATGCAGTCATTTCTATTCTATCATTCCTTCTCTCTATCGCGCTAGGTTGATTGAAGAAGTCTTTCAGTGTGAATTTTCGCTCTCTATTCTGGACCGAATTTTCTTGATTGGCTAAGGAATCTGAGAATTGTTCTTAGATCTAAGGAACTGGGATACGTCCTAGATATTCCACTTCCAGTTGCACCTGCTGTCGATGCTTCTGATAAGGATCAGAAAGCATATTGTAAGCATCTAATGGATGGGGACATGGCTACTTGCCTCGATGTCACCAGAGCTGCAGCAGCAACACGAGTCCATGGATGCTCACTCTATAGTATTTCATCTTAGGGAGCTGTTTGATGAGCAAGCTCGGTCTGAAAGGTTCAAGACCTCAAGGCTTCTCATCACCACAAAGATGGCTTCAGGGACATCTGCTGTCCAGGTTTCCCTGAAGATGAATGGCTATATTGAGAGATTGGCCGTCTTAGGATTTTTAATGGATTATGAGTTAAGTAGAGAGTTAATTCTAGTTGGATTGTCTGATGGTTATTCACAGTTTGTGATAAACTATCGGATAAACCAAATATCCACAACAATTCTGAAATGATCAATCGCCAAGACAAGCGAGCAACGAGCTATCAAGAAGGATAGCAAGCAAGTGCTAATGGTGGATGCTTCTTCTTAGTTCAAAGAAGAAAAGGCCAAGATACCAAAAGGAAGTGCCATAAAGGAAAAACCAAAGCGCCCCAAAATGATTTTGCTTTTATTGTGGCAAGTCTAGCCACCAGAGGCGTCTTGTAAAATCTATCTCGAGTTCTGAAGGTAAGAAGGCATCGATGCCTCTACTTCTTCAAATATGTTTGTCATTGAGGTTAATACTATTCTGATCAAAACATATCGGTATTTGATACGGATGTGGCTCATACATATGAAATGATATCACGCCTCCTCGGGGACGAGAAAGCTCATTCAAGGAGAACTAGACCTTCGTGAAGGTAATGCAGCAAGAGTTGCTACATTAGCCGTAGACACTTATGTCTTGTTCCTCCCTAGTGGGCTTATATTCAAATTGGATGATTGACATTTTGTACCTGTTTTAAACAAAGAACATATTGTATGTTTTATGTTTAAATAGAGCTGGTTTCCATTGGACTTTCGTAGCAATGGTTGTTATATTAGTTGCAATGGAATGCTCTATGATACTCGTACATTATGCAATGGAATTGACATATGAGATATGTCATATCCAATTATGAATGTCAATGACGCGAAAAGACATAATCGAGATAATTTAAAATCAACTTACTTATGGCATTGTCGGCTTGGCCATAAATAAATGAGACACGCATCGCTAAGCTCCATAAGAGTGGATGTTTAGGGTCATTTGATTATGAATCATATGACACATGCGAATCTTGTTTATTAGGCAAGATGACTAAGTTATCCTTTAAAGGAAGGGTAAACGAATGAATGGAATATTAGACCTAATACATTCGGATGTATGTGGTCCGATGTCCATCCATGCCATAAGTGATTGTTTTTACTTCATTACTTTTATCGGTGATTATTCACGATATGGGTACTTGTATCTGATGAGATACAAATCTGAAGCGTTTGAAAAGTTCAAATAATTCAGAAATGAAGTAGAAAACTAACTTGGTAAAAGTATGAAAACATTACGATCTGATCGTGGTGGAAAATGCTTAGACCAACAGTTTTGGATTATCTCAGAGATAATGGGATTTTATCTCAGTATACTCCACCTTACACGCCGCAGCACAATGGTGTGGCTGAAAGGAGAAATCGAACCTTGTTAGACTTGGTGCGATTGATGATAGGTTTTGCGATTTTGGGAATATGAGCTTGAGACAATTGTTTACTTGCTAAACAGAGTTCCATTAAAAGCGTTGTGGTTACTCCATATGGAGATATGGACTAAGCGAAGCCCTATCTTTCTCATCTGAAAGTTTGGGATTGTCACCGCTACGTGAAGCGGACACGATCGAGATACATTTGATGTAAAGGCGACAAGTGTTTGTTCGTGGAATATCAATTCTACTTTCTTTGAGGAACAAAAGTTGTTTGTTTCCAAGCATCTTGTTTTCTTAAAGAAAGAGTTTCTTTTACAAGAGGACGGTGGGAGCAAAGTTGAACTTGAGAAGTTCAAGATGCTCGAACAAACATAGATCAATCGCTGAACTCAAATCAGAACTCATATAGATGAGGTAACAGTTCAACCTTCTATTACACAATTTAATTTCAGAGGTTAAGTAGGATACGACCGCTTCTAGAGATATGAATTTCTTGTAAGTGAGCAGAATGGCGTATTGCTCATATGAGATGATGCCTACTACCTATGAAAGCGAGTTCGAAAAGTTGAGTCCGGAACATGGCTTTGTGCCATGAAATCAAATGGATTCCATGTATGAAAACCAAGTATGGACTTTGGTTGTTCCACCGAAGGATAAAACCCATAGGTGCAAAGAAGTTTTAGAAGAAAACCAACATGGATGGTAATTTGATTACCTATAAAGCAATGCTTCGGTTAAAGGATTTCGTCACGCATAAAGAGTTGACTATGACAAAACCTTGACCCGTAGCAATGCTTAAATCCATTAGGATACTCCTAGCCATTGCCACTCATTATGATTATGAGATATGGCAAATGGATGAAGACAACTTTCCCGAGAGGAAATCACCCAAGGATGTGTATGACACAACCCGAGGGCTTCACTTCCATCGATGGCGAAAAGGTATGCAAGCTTCGTAAATCCATGTTTGGATTGAAGCAAGCATCCAGAGTTGGATTATCCGCTTTGATGAGTTACTCAAAGAGTTTGATTTCTCACAAAATCCGGATGATCATGTGTGTATAAGAAGGTTAATGGGACTGCAATCGTATTCCTTGTGTTGTATGTAGATGACATATCGTTACTAGGAAACGATGTCTCTATGCCGCAATCGATTAAAATTTGGTTGTCAATCAATTTGCGATGAAAGACCTTTGTGAAGCAACTTATATCCTAGGGATATAGATTTATAGAGATAAATCAAAAGGTTGCTTGGTCTTTCACAATCATCGTACATAGATGAGATGCTAAAGAGGTTTAGCATGGAGCAATGCTATGTACGAGGCCCGATGTATCGTATGCTCTAAGTGTTACGAGCAGATACCAATCGGATCCTGGTGAGGGTCACTGGGTGGCAGTCAAGAATATCCTCAAGTACTTGCGAAGCACTAAGGATGTTTTCTTGATCTATGGAGATGAAAATCTCCAAGTGAGCGGGCATTCAGATGCTAGTATTTAATCTGATAAGGATGATTCTGAATCACAATCAGGTTATATACATTCACACTGAATAGCGTGGCGGTCAATTTGAAAAGTTCCAAACAAGAGAGGACTGCTGATTCATCAACCGAGGCAGAGTACATTACCGCATGAGATGCGCAAGGAAGCGGTTTGGATCAAGAAGTTCATTACTGAACATGATCTGGTCCCTAGCTGTGGTGGGCCCATAGGATTATATTGTGATACAATGGGGCTAGTGCGTAGGCAAAGGAACCAAGGTCTTATCGACGATCCGAACTCGTACTTCGCCGATTCGGGAAATCATTAGTCAAGATGATATCCTGATAGAGAGAATTCCCACAGAGCAAAGTGTTGCTGTTCCGTTGACAAAGCCATTGTCACAGGAGAATTGTGATTCTCATGGACTCGCTTATGGTATTAGATACTAAGGCGATTGGCTTTAGGTCAAGTGGGAGATTTGTAAGTGATAAGTCGACTTGTACCATGAATTGATTGGATCTTTAATCGAATTAATGAAGTCCATGATATATGACATAGCATGAAGGAAATTATGATGTGTTCATACTCCTGAGATTCCTATCATGTGCAATTATGTCAAGATTCTAAATTCTCCTAGTCATAGGATTAATGAGACCGACATCATTAATCCGGATAGACTAGCACATGTCATATTCCTTGATTGGATCAGCGGTGGATCTCGTAAAGCTGTAAATATGAGATATTTAGAATTGACATGTGGATGCTTACTACGGTAGTAAGTTCATTGGATGACCCGCCATGAGATCATCGCATGGATATCTTATCTAAGTGTCGTTGATAATCTCATCATAGCAATGGTGCAAGTATCCTCAGACTTGAGGTACTCAAGGATATCTTGGATCTCGATCCTGCTTTGACTCCATTCCTTGTTGCCTTCCAGAGGTAATTCATAGGGTGGTGCTTGGGTGCGACTTGAGGTATTCAAGATAATTGAGTAGCCAATAAAGGATTCACCACTTACGGATTAGCGTAAGAGATACCCATGGCCTCTTGTCGGGATCATTACTAAGGTGGTTAAAGATGTATGTCATGAAGAGTGTCTTCATTGACATATAGAGTAATGAGTCCAAGGACTAGAACCGATTTCACTTAGGCTAGACTCGGTCTAGTGAGAGTTGACACTTGACCATACTTATAACCAAGTGGGGTATAGGATGGTGAAAGGACGAATTGCACAGAATTGTTCATGGAAGGGTTCGTGATCCGGTTCGTGATGAATACATCAAACCGATTACTTCCGGTCAATTGGGGTCATGATGTGTTGCTAGATACCGCCATGACTTGCTCAGATTAATTGTTAATCTAAGTGGCCAACATAACCGGAGCCTAAAGGGTCACACGATAAGAGTGTTTCGAGAATCGTAAAATAGTTATTGGACGAGTTCCAATTATGGAGAGCATTAGATTAAATAGATCCCAATGGATTGGGATATGTCCCGATGAGATCGCGACATCAATATTGCTAAGAAAGGTTTAGGAGCTTTTTCAAAGATAGGGGCCCGAGAGGCTAAGTAGGACCGAGCCCAGCTTGATCGACCTCTTAGTAATTATATATATGTTAATTAATTAAGTAATTAATTAATTAAATCATATATATAAAGACATGTGCGTTGGATGGAGGAAGGAAGAGATAAAGCTTTGACTTTTCAAAGCTTTATACTTTATTACTTTATGAAATGAGTGGCTATTAAGCCACACACTTGGCATAAGCTTATGGAATCTTTTAAAAGAGTTAAAAGAAACATAAATGAAGGCCAAGAGAAATGGTGGTCGACGGTGGCTTAATGGGAGAGGAGGTTTTGGAAGCTTAAGAGTTAAGCTTTCCTTTGAAAATGGGTTTTCATGTCTTCTTCTTCAAGCCATCATCGATTCTCTTCTTCTCAAACAAGGTTTCAACGCTTCCTTGACTCTCCAGAAAGAGGTAGGCTCTAGCAGTGCTTTAACTGTTCTAGCTATTCTCGGGTCAAAGGGTTTGACTCGGTTAGATTTTTCGATCTGCGTGGATCACCTTTAGAGATAGTCTCTTTGGCTATTTAGGTTGATGTCTTCATACGGATACCAAGATCACGGTTTCGGAAAGTCCGGGAACAAAAATTTTGTTTTCCGCTGCCGGTACATGTGATGTACCTCCCGGATTTTCCTGAGGTCTCGATCTCAGCCCCGTAAGAGCGTAAGCAGTGGCATCTCGTCCGGTCATGATGTGGGCGCTCAGAACTGCAAGGAAGACATATCCGCAGGGAGACCTAGAGGATGTGGAGGCACCAGCTCGGGTCTTTGCCATGACCGTGGAAGAAGCTGCAATGTTCCTAAGTAGTGACGGGTATGGCTATGCTATTTGATTTACCAGTTTATGTGTTGATTGATACTGGCTCCACCCATTCATTTGTATCTGCAAGTGTGAATATGCATGTTGTATGTCCTGAGACTATGGACAATTTTCTGGTTGTTAGTACTCCTTTAGGGAGTAAGGTGGTGATCAGTTTGATCTACAAGAACTGTGAGCTCAACATAGACGGTGCTAGACTGGTAGTAGACTTACTACCTCTAGACCTCCAAGGATTGGATGTCATTTTGGGGATGGATGTTATGGAGAAATATAAGGCGAAGCTAGATTGTAGTTTGAAGGAAGTAGAATTGGATCTGGGAGATGATCAGAAAGTGGTCTTCAAGGGGGACAGGAAACTACCAGTGCCGAGGATCATTTCGACTATGTTAGCTGACAATATGATGAGCCAAGGGTGTGAGGCCTTCTTGGCGCATGTAGTGGATCCAGAAGTGAATGTAGGCAGATTAGAAGATTTTCGGGTTATGAGGGAGTTTCCTGATGTGTTCCCAGACGAGTTACCGGGGTTGCCGCCGGTGAGGGAAATTGAGTTCAAAATTGACTTGATTCCCGAAACCGCGCCAATCTCCATACCACCCTACAGAATGGCTCCAGTTGAGTTGAGAGAACTCAAGGAGCAATTGCAGGAATTGTTGGAGAAACAGTTCATCAGGCCGAGTTCTTCACCTTGGGGAGCTCCGGTCCTGTTTGTTAGGAAGAAGGATGGAACGTGGAGGATGTGTATAGACTACAGGAGGCTTAACAAGATGACGATTCAGAACAAGTATCCTCTGCCGAGGATAGATGATTTATTTGATCAGCTGCAGGGAGCAAGGGTCTTTTCGAAGATTGACCTCAGATCAGGTTATCATCAACTCCGAATCAGGGAGTCTGATGTTAACAAGACAGCCTTCAGGACCCGTTACGGGCACTATGAGTTTAGGGTCATGCCATTCGGACTGACCAATGCTCCAGCTGCATTCATGGACCTTATGAAAAGGGTTTTTCAGGAGTTCTTAGATCAGTTTGTCATAGTCTTCATTGATGACATTCTGGTCTATTCCAAGGATGAAGGAGAGCATGAACGACATCTTAGGATAGTATTGCAGAGATTGAGAGAGCAGGAGTTGTATGCCAAATTCAGCAAGTGTGAATTCTGGCTGCATGAAGTGGCTTTCCTTGGACATGTGATTTCTAGCAAAGGGATTCATGTTGATCCGAGGAAAGTAGAAGCAGTAGTGAATTGGTAAGAGCCTAAGACAGTGAAAGAGGTAAGAAGTTTCCTAGGTTTGGCAGGTTATTATAGGAGATTCGTGGAAGGGTTCTCAATGATAGCTGCCCCTATGACTAAGCTGTTAAGAAAGAATCAGCAGTTCATATGGAGTGAGGAATGTCAGAAGAGCTTTGAGGAGCTCAAGAACAGATTGACAAGTGCTCTAGTATTGGTTTTGTCTAATGGAGATCAGGGGTATGCAGTGTACAGTGATGCCTCGAGAAAGGGCTTGGGTTGTGTGTTAATGCAGAATGATAGGGTGATAGCCTATGCTTCACGGCAGCTGAAGCCATATGAGTTGAATTATCCGACTCATGATCTGGAATTGGCAGCAGTGATTTTTGCTCTAAAGATATGGAGACATGTTGATGATTTGATGATGGTTGAGCTAGTATTGAATGAAATAGCCTAAATGAGTATGAAATTATGATGCTTATAGATGTACATTGTATGATGGCGAATGAAGTTGTTTTGGAGAAACTTGTTAAATGAATATGATGAAAAGCATGAATGATGTATGACAAAGATGATTTCTAAAGGAATGGAAAATTGGACAAGAACAGTCCAATTTTCTTGTATGATGCATGATTGTTGTGTTATGTGGGTAAGGTATAGTCCCAAGAACCGTCACATGCACGTCGACCATGAAAGCCTTCGCCGCTGCCCGATTGTGGCATAGGATGATCCATTATTTTGGACTCCTCAAGATTTGCCCATATAACCTCATTAAATGAGACTATATGGTTGCCAAGAATATGGACTTACCGAGCCATTTGATGTGTTTCATATGTGATAACATGAAAGTGCAAGAATTATGAATGATTGAATTGTGAGAAATTATGTTTATGTATTGATGAAAATTGCATGATGTATCTATCATGACTTCATTGAAAGATTGCTAAAAGTATGAATAATTAAATGGACATGCTTGTTATATAAATATAAATGTGTTACCCACTTGAGCTTAAAGCTCACCCCTCAAATTCTCCAGGAAATGAGCAGGATCCCGAGGAGCAAGCTTAAAGGCATTTACTCCAAGATTTTTTTTTGGTCTTGTATTTGAAATGATCTTTCTAGAAAACAATGCTTTAGGTTGCATTTTGAGAAAACATATGTATTTTGGCAAGATGTATTTTGATTGAAATGTAATAGGCTTGAAATGCCTACTAAAGCATTGTAAAACATTTGTTTTGATGTGAATGAAATGCATGAATGACGTTTTATCATGGTTTCTCAAGACAGATTAATAACATATCAAGTGTGGCTTTTAAAGTTGTGTCGAATGGCATTAAACTCCATGTGGGTAGAAATACATGTTTAGTTCAAGTAAAGATGTGTATAGAGTTGTGATTGATGAATCTTATGTAGAAGTAAGAATGTTTTGAATGATGGTTAATGAGCTTTGCATGAGTAAATGTATAGGATCATTGAAGTTGAACTTGAGTCTTTTTGTAAGTCAAACTAGGTGTTTGACATGAGAGGAGGTGTCAAATTATTGAATGAGTGAGTTTGGCATGGAAATGGGTAGGTTCTTAAAGTCATAGCTCGAGTTATATGCCTCTATAACTCGACTTGTGAAACTTTTGAATAATAAGTCGACTTGTCAGTTAGATAAGTCGACTTGTTTGTCTCGATAAGTCGACTTGTAGGTTATAAGTCGAGTTGTTTGTCTCGATAAGTCGACTTGTTGGTTATAAGTCGAGTTGTTTGTCTCGATAAGTCGACTTGTTTATCGACATGTCGACATTCTCGCAGATCCATAGATAAGAGTGTTATTTTGGGGATTGCCGAGAGAAGTCAAGGTCCAGGCCTTA
Source organism: Erythroxylum novogranatense (assembly GCA_029891385.1). Classification (NCBI taxonomy): domain Eukaryota; kingdom Viridiplantae; phylum Streptophyta; class Magnoliopsida; order Malpighiales; family Erythroxylaceae; genus Erythroxylum; species Erythroxylum novogranatense. The sequence continues at coordinate 39,589,073 of CM057234.1, read as the reverse complement.
GTCAGTGTATGCTCACCACCAAAGTGAGTCAAATAGAGTGTGTCAAGTTAGGGTCTTAACAAGGCAAGTGTCTCGGGAATGAGCTCCACCAGGGACCACCTCCCGGGACAGTTGGGTCTCGAATCCAACATCTATAGTAAGTTATATGCAGGTTGGGTAATGGGATCCAACAGTTGGGGTCCGGTCTCTGGGTCGGAGCCCGACACCATTACACATAATCCACTCATTTCTAATCCTCCTCCTTATTCCACTTATTCCATAAAGCCCATTCTTTCCAACATTAAATCCAAGCCTTCAATTAATTTCTAACTTCTAATCCCAAGCCCAACATAAAAATATCTATATAAACACATAATTAAATCAATTAAGGAAAAAAAATAATTAAAGAATAAATCCATAAATCAATAAATAATTAATTCAAATAAAATAAATTTTTTTTCGGGGCCCAACATTACTGATTGTGATATTATTGAGTATAAACTGGATGAACCATGTGTGTATATATATGATGGTCAACTGTGTATATGAATATGAACGAAATTTGAAAAGCTCCGCTTTAATGTGGAAGGCCGGAGTAAGGTTCTACAATATGAAAATGTGACTGAATGGGGTAGATAATTATGAATGACGCATTCCATTGCATGAATGCATGAACATAATGGGAGTTGTGACCAGAGGAACCACCGATCAGTGAAAAAGAGTCTCGAGCTCACATGGAAGTAGTGCATACCCAGAGGGCTCTCCTACTCCTGAGACGCGTTTAACGCCTAATGAGCCCTATATGGGACAGTTCAGGCACTCGGTCACAATAAAGTAAAAATTGGAAAAGTGGGTCTCATGAGCATCACATATGCATAATATGAATAATTTAGCGTGTTGAACGTGAAATATTATGAATGATTCAGTGTACTAAATATGGAATTGTGACTTATGATATGATAACTATGTGGTATTTCTGGATGTACTGTTGTGAAATAACCTGTGAATTGTTCGAGTATGATTATGTAATACTTATGAATATGAAAATGTGGAATATCTATAATATATGTGATTCTTGCATGGATTAGGTGAACCATCGATGATGGTCCCTCACTGAGTTCGCAAAACTCACCCAAAATTTGTAATTATTTTTCAGGCATTGAAGAGTACTCCGTTAGACACGGGAGTATGCCTACTTCATGCAAGGGAAAGATAGGGGTCGGGATCATTTAGCGTCTGCATTAGTGTCTCATAAAATTGTATTTCGCAATCTCTGTAAAATAATACTTTGTATTTACAGTGGGCCCAATTTGTTTGTGGATTTGCGTACATTAAATGACTACGTTAAATTATTATTGAATGTTTTTAATGACTAAAAATGTTTACAAATTAACGTGGGCTCAAATTGTCTACTGTTTTTCGCGCGTATGAATGTCTTCAAAAAAAATTATACTGAGTTTCGTCTGAGTGATGTAGCACGTCACCCTCACAGGGCACGGACTTAGATATCACCAACGATGTCGGGTTCGGGTCACGCGGGAGTGGGGTGTTACATTTAGGTGGTATCAGAGCCCAGAAGTACGAGTTTATCTGGGCATTTTCTGAAACATAGATTAAGTTGCATGCATTTGAGCCATGTCGTTGCAGACCATAGCAACTGATCCCTAGTCTGAGTTGCACTAATATGAATTCTACGTATGAATGTGTGTTAAGTGATTAAGTGTGAGAAAAGTGATGATATGTTAGAATATGAGCTAATGAAAGTGTTGGGCCCGGGCCCCGGATCCCTATTCCCTAGGCGGCCCCTCGGGTGGCTCCAGCGACGAGCTCCCAAACATATCGGACCCGGTCCCAACATTTATACAAAGATCGATTCACACACAATCATTCTCATACAATCAAGCGCTTACACATGCATTTAAAACATGAATTAAACACCCCATAAACTAAAGGGGCTTCATGCCATTACAATACGAAGAAATTAAACAAGTATTCATAATCATGCAGAATACAAAATAAAGTTTACATCCAAAATACATGAAAATGCTCCATGATAATATGCTCGGAGGGCCAACCAAAATACTAACTTAATACAAAGCTCCTAACTAGCTTAAAGTTTCCGATGCCTTGCAAGATCAACGATCGTCCTGTTCTGCACTTGAGGAGTGGAAAATAATGGGTTGAGCTACACAGCTCAGTGGCTAATATAATTATTGCCATCGGTAACTAGCACAAAATCAGGCATATGTATGTATATATATTATATATATATATATATACACAGGCATCAATTCAAGCACTCACATGCTAATCAAGAAATTTACGCATTCAACATAATTAATTCGACTCACAAAACATGTCGTAAATATGCTTCATAACAAACAGTTCAAATATGCAATGCACATCGCATGGCTCGAGGGTTCCATGGAAACAAATGGGAGAAACCGAAGTTCACACCCTAAACAAAATGAGTCCATTCGGAGCTCATAAGCCACAAGCAGGCAGCTGGGAGAAGGCTCTTGTCAACGTGCACATGACGAACAAAATGGTTCCACTCTCGCCCAAACCAAAGCACAAAATCATGCTCATAATCATTTTATCAGATGATATGCTTTCAATCTTTCATTTGTTCAAAATGTCATGACCGAAGTCTAGGCATAACATGCTCAAAATCGAAGTCACTTCTCATGGTTCTTTCAAAGTATGCAAAATCAAAAGCATTCAAATCTTATAACAAATCATATGTAAACATACAAACATATAACATATATTCACACATAGGCAAGAATTTGCCTAATCACACAATAATTATAAGTATATTACCCACCTAATATCGCTTGAGTATCCGACTCACTGCTGTCCTTCCTCTTGCGATGGAATCAGGTTAGCTTGGTTTCCTATAATAAACTAAGTTCCCATTCAATTAACATTCCAAAAGAAATATTCATAAGCTTGGAAATCAAAAGTAAAGCACTAGAGGTCTACATCTGACTTTCAACCCAATTTTCCGACTCCTAAGAGACAAATTCTGAACTTCCCTTCTTCATAAAACTTGTAGTCCTTTCTTTCTAGATCACAACAAGTCCATAATCACCTCAATTGGACATCTACAACCCAAGGTATACTCAAATTATCAAAACTCATCGCTTCTGGAAACAGGGGCTCGTTGCGGCGAAGCCTCGCTCGTCGCGGCGAACGCCCGTGCTCGCCGCGACGAGCACACAAGTGTGCACCGCGACATACACGCACGTCGCGACGAAACCTTCCCCGTACGTCGCGACGAATTTAATTTTTTCTCGTCGCGATGAACTCGCACGTCGCGACGTGTTCATACGCACGTCGTGACGTACGAGCCTGGAGAACGACTTCGAACCTGACTTTTCTGTATTTTCCAACTTCGATCCTTCCCCAAACACAAATGCAACACACCTACACCTTGATTCAAGTCGCAAACTACATTTTTAACTCAATCAAACCTCAAAATCAGTCACAAATCCCACAACCCAAGGAAATCTATCCATTTTTGCCTTTAAACCCTAAACCATCGATTTTCACACATTCAACTCGAATCCAAGGTTAAATCTTACTGAAACAAGATTACAAGAAGCTAACTTACCTGGAAATTGCTTCAAATCTGTCGGAAATCACTAAGATCGCAACTCTCTTTTTCTCTTCTCTTCTTCCTCCACTGACGGCTTCTTCTTCTCCTTTTCTCCTTTCCTCTTCTTTTCCTTTCCTTCTATCTTCTTTCTCTTAATTCTAAATGGAGACAAAGACCAAGTTACCCCTCCTTACAAGGCCTAAACCACTCCAACTCAAGTAACCTTCCCAAAATGCCCTCATATAATTTATCCCTTAATTCTCATTTAACCCACATTAAACCCCACTAATCTCTCAATTATCCATTAATACATCCAATTTAATGAAACTAAGAAATAATTATACCGTTAACTCAATTCATGCTTAATAACATCAATAAGAAATAAAAAAAAATCGGGGTCTAACATTTCTCCCCGTAAAAAAAAAACATTTCGTCCTCGAAATTATTACCTGAGTCATCGAAGAGATATGAATACTTTTCCTTCATAGCTTCCAATGACTCCCATGTAGCCTCTTCTACCAAATGATTTCTCCATAAAACTTTGACTAGCTGAACCGTCTTGTTCCTGAGGACTTTTTCCTTGGTATCCAAAATCTCCACTGGAAGCTCCTCATAACTCAAATCATCTCTCAATTGAACATCACTAGTCTGAATAATATGAGAAGGATCCGATCTATACCTCCTCAACATAGAAACATGGAAGACATCATGAATCTGAGACAATTCCGAAGGTAACGCCAACCTGTAGGCGAGTGGTTCAATCCTCTCCAGGATCTCATAAGGACCCACATACCTCAGACTTAACTTACCCTTCTTGCCAAACCTCATTACTCCTTTCCAAGGAGATGTCTTAAGGAATACTTTCTCACCGACTTCAAACTCCATCTCCTTTCGGTGTGCATCAATGTAGCTCTTCATCTTATCCTATGCTGCCTTAATGTTGGACCCCATTTTTGAAGCCCAACATCGGACATGAGAGCGTGACGTGAAATATGCTAATTATACATTTAAGGAAAAGACCCGCGGAAGATTAATGGGCCAGCTGGAAAACAAACCTGAAACCTGCTTTCATGTGATTTAAACAAACAAATCCATAATTCATGCTCCAAAAGATGATTTTCATAAAGCTTTAAGAACATCTCAAACTAAATTACAACTTTGAGTTCAAGAGCCAAAAATGCAAAATACTCTTGAACCAATAATACTTGAAATGTAACTAAAGCTTAAAAATAAACATGACAAAATGGAGTGCTGCCGTAACTCGTGACTCACTCGGTCTCTTGCTCGTTACCTGAATGGGGGAGATTAGAGGAGGTGAGCTATAAAGCTCGTGGGAACATATTTATAATATAGAAATAAGCAAAACTGTTCAAAAATAACTCATTGTCGTGATACTTGTTGAAATCATAGTCATTGAGCATATATGAGTCATTATCTTGAAAAATGCTTGATTCTTGAACAATTCATGATGCATGAAACATAACAACAGATCATAAACACATAACATAACATGATGGTTTGGGTTGTCCCTGGTTCATGACGTACTACATACTCCCATCGAAATGGTTATGTGTAGACGTAGTTTCGTGAGGGAATCCTTGTGAGAAACCTTGTGCCACTAGCGGGCAGGCGGGAGAAGTCTTTTTGTGAGTCAATGTGCACTTGACTGTTCGTGAGGTACATACCGCAAACCCACATAAATATGCATGATTCATGTTCTTGTAAACTTGTTTGCCAAACTGGCACTTGCTTGTAAACTTGCTTGTAATATATTCGTAAAACATGATTTCATGTACATGTATTCTTGAAAGGAGAAAAACCCCTTTTTGAAAACTTTGTTAATAATCATGAATGCAAATCATATAGCAACCTATAATCATTCATAATGGTATGTAATGCAATCGTTGATGATGCAATTTAAATGCATTAAATCTTTCTTGATTTGAACAAAACAATGAGTGACTTATATCTTCTATTATAAACATGAACCCACCTCAATTCCTTGCTTGTTCTTACCTAGGAATGAGTTTCCTCTTGATCCTCTTGATCCTCTTGCTCCTCTTGTCTCTCTTGATTTCCTAAAATAAGAACCAAAATCCCATTCAATAACTCATGCTGAAACAATATTTCCATTCTTAACTTCCATCCAAAATTTCATATTCTTAGAGACTGATTTAGAACTTCATCACTTCACAAAACTTGTAGATCTATGTCTCTAGTTTACAACGCATCAAAAATCACCTCAAAAGGACTTTTGTAGCAAAAGATATGCTCAATATACTAAAATCCATCTTTGTTGGAAAACGAGGGCTCGTCGCGGCGAACAGCCCCCGCTCGTCACGACGAAGAACAACTACCTCGCACGTCGCGACGAATGAATTGCGTACGTCGCGACGAACAACCCTGCACGTCGCGACGAATGATTTATACACGTCGCGGTGAACAGCCTCGTGCACGTCGCGACGAACGGCCTGGTGCATGTTGCGACGTGCGGGTCTGGAGAACACCTCCGAACCTGACTTTCATGCATTTTTCCCACTTAAATCCAAATCTTTTGCTCATACAACACACTTAAACTTTAGATCATGCTTGATACTTCATTTCTAAACTCATTCAACACAAAATCATCAACAAAACACAACCAAATCAACAACCCTAAGAGATTTCACCTATCTTTCCCATAAACCCTAAACCATCGTTTCTAGCTCATTCTAAACCATATTAGGGTTTAAATTCATTCCAAACAAGAAGAAACAACCGTATACTTACCGGGGAATGCTTCAGATCCTTCGAAAATCCTTAACTCTAGCTTTTCTCCTTTCTTCTTCTTCTTCATCTCTCTCCCTACGACTCTCTTCTCCTTTCTCTCTTCTTTTTATTTCCTTTCTTTTCTTTTCTTCTTTTAATTCCTTAAGCCTACAAGAATGAGCAAGGACTAAAATGCCCCTCTTAGTTAAGCCTAAAACCTCTTACCCTTGAGTGACTTGCCCATTTTGCGCTCAAACATTTTTACTCTTTCATTTCCACTTACACCATACTCTACTCAAATAAATCATAATTTTCCATTAATACTTTCAATAAAATCAAACTATGCAACAAAAACACAATCAACTTAATTCATACTTAATAACATAAAAAAAACAAATTTGGAGCCCAACACTTAAGTCGCTGCTTAACCAGATTGACTTTCTCAACTGTCGTCAGAATCAATTCTGGTCCTACTAGTTTCCTCTCTCCTTCTTCATCCCAACAAATCGGAGTCCTACATCTCCGCCCATACAAAGCCTCATATGGAGCCATCTGAATGCTCGAATGGTACGAATTGTTATAAGCAAATTCGACCAATGGAAAATGCTCATCCCAAGTTCCTCGAAAATCCATCACACAAGCCTAAGGCATTCTCTGAAGAGTCCGAATGGTCCTCTCAGATTGACCATCCTTCTGAGGGTGAAAAGTCGTACAAAAATTCAGCTTAGTACCCAAAGCTTCCTGCAAACTTCTCCAAAATCTCGAAGTAAACCGAGGGTCTCTATCGGACACAATTGAATCTGGGATCCCATGCAATCTCACTACCTCATCAATATACTTCTTTGCTAACACATGCAAAGAATCAGTTTGCTTAATTGCCAGAAATTGAGCTGACTTCATCAACCGATCCATAATAACCCAAATGGCATCATGCTTCCTACTAGTCTTAGGCAAACCCATCAGAAAATCCATGGTCACCCTTTGCCACTTCCATTCTGGAATAGGCAACGGCCTCAACTTGCCTGAAGGTGCCTGGTGTTCAGCTTTGACTTGCTGACACACTAGACACTTACTGACATACTCTGCTACATCCTTCTTCATGCCTTTCCACCAAAAATGTTCTCTCAAATCCCTATACATCTTGGTACTACTTGGATGCATGGCATAAGGCGCATTGTGTGCCTCATCCATAATCTCATCCTTAACCTCCTGCACATCAGGGATACACAGCCTATTCCCCACTGTCATAAGTCCATCATCCCTCACTACTACTTCAGAAATCTTACCATTCTGAATTTCATCTCTAAGCTTGCTCAAATCTGCATCTTGTGCCTGCAACTCTCTAACTTTCTCCCTGAGTATTGGTCTCAATCGAAAGTTAGCTAGAAGGCAATCCGGCTCCTCCTGCTTCAAGCTTATCTTAAGCTTGGCCATCTCTTCCAATAAAGGAAGATAAATAGTCCGAACATGAGCAATCGAAGACTTCCTACTCAAAGCATCCGCCACTACATTGGCCTTGCCCGGATGATACTCAATTAGCAAATCATAATCCTTGAGCAACTCGATCCACCTTCTCTGCCTCAAATTCAGTTCCTTCTGGCTCAACAAGTACTTATGACTCTTATGATCGGTAAAGATCCTCGTCTGAACTCCATACAAATAATGTCTCCAAATTTTCAAGGCAAAGATTACAGCCGCCAACTCCAAATCCTGCGTCGGATAATTCAACTCATAAGGCTTCAACTGCCTTGAAGTATAAGCAATAACCCGGTCTCCCTGCATCAAAACACAACCAAGACCCATCCTCGAAGCATCACTGTACACAGTATAACCCTCATCACCTGATGGCAAAATCAAAATCGGAGCACTGGTCAATCTGTGCTTGAGCTCCTCAAAGCTCTTTTGACAGTCATCACTCCAGATGAACTTTTGATTCTTCATCAACAACTTAGTCATCGGAACAGCTATCATGGAGAATCCCTCCAAAAATCTCCTGTAATAGCCTGCCAAACCCAGAAAACTCCTCACCTCTGCTACATTCTTCGGTGCTTCCCAATTCACCACAGCTTCTATTTTCTTTGGATCCACATGCACTCCTTGCTCTGAGATCACATGTCCAAGAAATGAAACTTCTCTCAGCCAGAATTCACATTTATCGAATTTGGCATATAACTCATTTCTCCTCAAAGTCTCCAAAGCAATCCTCAAATGCTCCTCATGCTGCTCATCACTCTTGGAATAAACCAATATATCATCAATAAAGACAATGATAAATTGGTCCAAGAATGGCTTAAAGACCTGATTCATCAAATCTATAAATGCTGTAGGAGCATTTGTCAATCCGAAGGGCATAACCAAAAACTCAAAATGCCCATATCGAGTCCTGAAGGAAGACTTTGGCACATCCGACTCCTTAATCCTCAACTGATGGTAGCCCGATCTCAAGTCTATCTTAGAGAAGACTTTCGCCCCTTGCAACTGATGAAACAGATCATCGATGCGAGGAAGCGGATATCTGTTCTTCACAGTAACTTGATTCAGCTTCCAATAGTCCACACACATCCTCAACGATCCATCCTTCTTCTTCACAAAAAGAACCGGAGCTCCCCAAGGTGAAGAGCTTGGTCGAATATACCTCTTTTCCAATAACTCCTCCAACTGCTCCTTAAGCTCTTTCAATTCCGTCGGAGCCATCCGGTAAGGCGGAATTGAAATCGACGCAGTACCTGACAGAAGCTCAATGGGAAACTCAATTTCCCTAACTGGCGGTAGTCCTGGCAATTCCTCGGGAAAGACATCTGAGAATTCCCAGACTACTGGAATATCCTCAAGCTTCTTTCTATAAGCCCTGGAATCTATCATATAGGCCAAAAATGTCTCACATCCCTTCCTCATCATCTTCTCTGCTGTCAAAGATGAAACAATTCTGGGCGGACCTGCTTTTCTGTCTCCAGTAAACACTACTCTTCTACCGTCATCCAATTCAAACTCCACTGTCTTCTGCTTACAATCCAGACGGGTGTTATACTTCTCTAAGGTATCCATGCCCAAAATGACATCCAATCCTCCCATCTTCAGTGGCATTAAATCCACAACTAAAACTTCTCCACCAATACAAATCTCACACTCTCTATATACTTGACTAACAATAATATACTGGCCGATTGGAGTACTCACCATCAGCGGAGTATCCAAAGGGCTCACATTTCTATCACACACAGGTTTACTCGAGAAAACAAACGAATGAATAGAACTCGGATCAATCAAAGCAATCACATCATCAGAAAAGAGTCGAACCATACCAGTCACAACATCTGGAGTGGTCTCTGCGTCCTCTCGAGTAATGGCAAACACTCTAGTCGGTGCCTGCCCCCTCGGTCTACCTGAAAGACTCACCCTCTTAGCTGCATCAGAACTGCCCACTTCTATCACAGTCCTCTGTCCCACAGTCTCTGTCCTCCTAGGAGCTTGCATCTAATATCCCTCTCTCCTGGACGGCTTAGGACACTCCCTAGCCAGGTGTCCCTTCTGTCCGCGATTGAAGTATGCTTCTGTTAACTGATAACATTATCCTCCATGAAAACTACCACAATGCTCACACTTCGGAATGAAGGACCTATCCCCATCTCCCCTTCTACTGCCGCCCACCATGGAAGCTTGGTGAGAAACAGTAGAAGTCCTCACTGGTCGAGATCGGCTCGCTGCTTGCTCCTCTCTTCTACTGAGCAGGAAGCTTCGGCACTCTGTCTCGGCATAGGAGTACTAGTACTACCTCCCTCTCGAATCGCTCTCTTCCCTTTCTCTCTTGTTGTTCCTTTGCCTCTTAATGTTCTCTATATTCTCAACCCTCAGAGCTGCCTCAACCAACTGCTGAAAGTCACAGAAGTTCTGCACTATAACATTCTCTTTGATGGCCAAGTGCAGTCCCGACTCAAACCGATGACATCTGACAGCCTCATTCAGCATCAGATCTGAAGCATACCTCGCCAACTGAGTGAACTGACACTCGTACTCACTCACTGACATCTCCCTTTGAGTAAGACTGAGGAACTCCCTCTGCTTTTGTTGAATGTACACCTCAGACAGATATTTCACTACAACAAAAATGACATACAGTAACACTAGACAGTAACACTTTTGACAATATGTTATAAAATACCTATCTACGGTAACATTATGTCTTAAAATGTTATGATTCTTAATTTGATAAGTAACACTTTATGATTTTATAACATATAATTTATCATTGATAACAAATTTTTAAGTGTTACTAAACATTATAAAAGGTAACTATTTTAAGATGTTATGAAAGTGATGTAAAATAATGACACTTTATATGAGTTACTTTAATAATAAATTTATAACACTTTATATGAGTTATCTTAATATCATACAATAATAACAATTGATTTGAGTTACCTTAGTAATTGAAAATAATAACACTTCATATAAGTTATGTAACACCCCAAATTAGGGGTTAGCATATTAAGCAACTTTAGTCCGATTTATGTTATGTCTCTTTGACATTTTGGCATGCATTCATGGCATTTTCTGGGTACATTAGTTTAATGACACTTCGGATTGATTCGGACTGTATTAAGATAATTTTAGTAATTTTTGGATACTTCGATGATTTTTAGAAATTGTTGGTGACGTATTTAGTATTTTTGAACAATTATTTGGAAGTCATTATTTTATGATGAATTTTGGTGAATTTTGGAAGTCGTGCGGGAATTACGGGTATTTGTTTGTTCTAAGAATTCATAAGTGTGTTTTTGGGTAATTAACTATTCATCCAATAGTACTAATTGAATAAGTGGACGAATATATACGAGTTGATTAATTATTTTGAGGTAGGCGATAGCGTTCATCGGTGTTGTTCCGCTCTGTCGATCGATTCGATCGCTTTTCTGCTGCAGATCACGAGGTTAATCCTTTTGATAATGAATCTATGGTCTGTTCTTGTCCTTTATAAGATAGTCGGATGAGATCTGATATTGATAAAAGAAATTTTTAGATCTATAAGATTTGACGATTTGGATGATTCTGATAGGTTAGATTTTTTAAATAGGTTAGTTTTTAAGTGATGATGCTAAAAGAATTGAGAAGAATTGAGAAGAAAAGAAAGGAAAGTGAAAAAAAAAAGAAATTTTCAGAAGTCGAAGAAGATGATGAACAGTGTATAGTGAATAGTGAACAGTAATAATACGTATTTGTGAATAGTAATATGTATTTTGACAAGATGTCATGCGATTTGTGAACAGTAATAATATGTATTTGTGAATAGTAATACATATTTTTGAACAGTAGAATCCCAGAAATTTGCATGAACATGCATCATGTATCATACAGTAATCATGCACAATAATAATTTGTATCTGTGTTCCCTATTATAGAGGAACGACCACTGCCAGATATTGCCGGGACTTCGAGGCAATAAATAGTAAGGACGATTTAAGGTCAGTAATCAGGATTTTCAGTAATGTCAATAATTTCAGTAAGTAATACCGATAATTTCTGTAAGTCATTTCAGTAAGTATATCGGTAATAAGTAAGAGACTCGAGACGGTCTCACTTTGATTTTTTCTGTACTGAATTGTGTACTGGTCCGGACAATGAATGTCCGCGTGCTCATATGTCTTTGATCTTGATTGTGTCGTTAGAATAATGAACGTCCGAGGCGATTGTTGCATGATTATTTTATTGGAAGTGCTAATTTATTGCACATGAAATGTCTGGAATGATTTGTTTTGTCCGAGTTGTGGGTAAATAGGCATGCCTAGAAGGGTTCAGAAGGCTTCGTGACACTTGATGTCGAGACTTGATCTTCCGTGACACGGTGTCTTCTCGATATGGACACTTCGTGTCGAGACTTGATCTTCTGTGACACTTCGGTGTCTTCTGATATGGACACTTCGGTGTCGAGACTTCGGTCTTCTGTGACACTTCGGTGTCTTCTGATATGGACACTTCGGTGTCGAGACTTCGGTCTTCTGATAAGTCCTGTTACCCACTTCTATTTTATGGACTTTTGCTTTGTTTTGTTTGTTAATGATAACATCTGTTATGAAGTGCATTTTTCCTGCCTGAGTATTAATCAACCCGTATATATTCGTCTACTTATTCAATTAGTACTATTGGATGAATAGTTAATTACCCAAAAACACACTTATGAATTCTTAGAACAAACAAATACCCAGAATTCCCAGACAGCTTCCAAAAATTTACCAAAAATTCCGTCATAAAATAATGACTTCCAAATAATTGTTCAAAAATACTAAATACGTCACCAACAATTTCTAAAAATCATCGAAGTATCCAAAAATTACTAAAATTATCTTAATACAGTCCGAATCAATCCGAAGTGTCATTAAACCAATGCACCCGGAAAATGCCATGAATGCATGCCAAAATGTCAAAGAGACATAACATAAATCGGACTAAAGTTGCTTAATATGCTAACCCCTAATTTGGGGTGTTACAAGTTACCCTAGTAAATGTAAAATAATAACACTTTAGAAAAGTTATCATAATAGTGTATTATAATAACATTATGTATGAGTTACTTTATTAATAAAATAATAACAGTTTATATGAGTTATCTTAGTTATGTAAATTAATAACACTTTATAGAAGTTACGTTAGTAATGTAAATCAATAACACTTTATATGAGTTACTTTAGTAAATGTAAAATAATAACACTTTAGAAAAGTTATCGTAATCTTGTATTATAATAACATTATGTATGAGTTATCTTAGTTATGTAAATTAATAACAATTTATATAAGTTACGTTAGTAATATAGATTAATAATACTTTAGAAAAGTTATCATAATAGTGTATTATAATAACATTATGTATGAGTTATTTTATTAATAAAATAATAACAGTTTATATGAGTTATCTTAGTTTTGTAAATTAATAACACTTTATATAAGTTATGTTAGTAATATAAATCAACAACACTTTATATGAGCTACTTTAATAAATGTAAAATAATAATACTTTAGAAAAGTTATCGTAATATTGTATTATAATAACATTATATATGAGTTATCTTAGTTATGTAAATTAATAACAATTTATATAAGTTACGTTAGTAATATAGATCAATAACACTTTATATGAGTTATTTTAGTAAATATAAAATAATAACACTTTAGAAAAGTTATCATAATTGTATTATAATAATATTATGTATGAGTTATTTTATTAATAAAATAATAACAGATTATATGAGTTATCTTAGTTTTGTAAATTAATAACACTTTATATAAGTTATGTTAGTAATGTAAATCAATAACACTTTATATGAGCTACTTTAATAAATATAAAATAATAATACTTTAGAAAAGTTATTAACTTCCTCACTATCATTATGGACGTTCATATCTCATGCAGTAACATATTCTGACCTGTACATCCTTATCCTCATTATACATGCTCACGCCACGCGCGAGAAATTCAATTTCTCTTATTGGTATAATATTTATTTGAAATAATATTAAATTGGATCATAACTTTTATATTAAAAATTTTAATCATTTAATGATATTAAGATTGATTTAAATATGATTTATTGACATAATTAATTAACAACATGCTAAATTAAACAATTAAAAAAAATAAGGTGAATGATATACAAATTTTATATAATTTAATTAACTTTATTTAAAATTCTTAAAATTTATTAATTTTTAAAACTTACATCTCTGGTTAAACTTTTGAAATATATGGGATATGTGACACAATTTAAATTTAATCTAACGCAAATTAGATTTAAATTAATAAATTATATTTAATTATTATTTTAAGTTCAATTTAATTATTTTAAGTCAAAATTAGGAATTAAATTGGGTAAGATTTTATTGATTTATATATAATATTCATTTAATATTTTCCATTATTTTAACATAATTTAAAGAAGTTTTATGAAAAATATAAAATTTTAAAATATCACTCATGTTCTTCAAACTCAACACTGGAGTCAAAATTACTTCTTGAGGAGTCTCTTTCAAAGTTGATGTATATAGCTTTGGGATATTGTTGATGGAAATGACAGGGAGGAGGAAGAATTTGAATGCATTTGCAGACCGCTTAAGCCAAATTTGCTTTCCTACATGGGCTTACGAACAATTTAGGAAAGGGAAGTACATAGAGCGTGGAGAGGTCAATGCAACAGAAGAATAAAACAAAATGACAAAGAAGATTATTGTGGTAGCGCTTTGGTGTATACAATTAAAGCCCAATAACCGACCTCCTAAGCATAAAGTGATAGAGATGCTTGAACAAGATGTGGAAAGTCTAGAATTGCCTCCAAAGGCACAAGTTGTAGAAAATGAGGATATTGAAATAAACGAACACCCAATAGAGATAAGAAATCTTACAAGTGACTGTTCTGATTCCATTAGTTTACTTGTAGATGTAGAATAAGTAGTAATTTAGAGTATCTATCAGAAGAAAAATGAAATTGTAAGTAAAAGGTTGCTACTATCATATTTAAAGCCTTAAATTCAAGAGTCACCAGGAGTACTTAAGAACTACAATATGGCAATGTAATTGTAATCACAAAGTTGTGATTTTGGTCTTATGCAAATGATCATTAATAAAACTTTATATTGACATATATGATATGTGACTTTCTACAAAATGAATAATGGTTGCCTTAAAATAGACAAATTAATAAATTTTACATTTTATAAAAATATTAATATTTTTTTTGCTATTTCAATTGTCAAATTTGAAATAAATCTCACATATTATCTCTTTCTAAAAAAGAATTTTTTGGGACTATTGTTTTGCTTTCAAACAATTTTGTTTGAAACAATTTTACTTAATTTTAATTAATTTTATAATAATTTAATATAAGTTGAATCTTTTAATTTTTGATTATTTTTTCAGAAGATCGAATAATAGATTCGGTAGAAAATTGCACCTAATGTATTGGACCAACGTCTCATCATTACAATTCAACCCTAATCAAACATAAGCCCAACTAACTGACTAGCACAATTTGTTCACGCCATTTCTCTCATCAGATAACCACCCCTAAAACCCTAAACCCTCGTAACTCATGCCATAGATTCTTGAGTTCTTGTTCTCAAATTTGCCTTCTTGATTCAGATATCCTCTGTAACTTTTAATGGCGTCGTATTGTGGTAGATTTATGGCTAGGTTATCCTTGTCGTCGATCAAGTCCGCCATTAGATCCGTGGTCCAAAATCATCCATCCCCAGATCTACATCTTCCCATCAAAGCCCTTATCTTCTCCTCCTCGCTCTTTTCATTCTCCACCAGGTTACATACACTCGCATTACACGAAATTCATCATTGCTTTATTTTTATTGATGTATTGACGTAATTTTGTTGGTATTTTGATCTTGTGGCTCACCCGGAGTTGGGTTTGCGTGCAGTCCCTATTGCCCTTACTGCAAACGGCGCAATGGCGTAGAATGACGTCATGCCTTAGCACCAATTGGAGGAGTTGCCGAGCTCTCTCGTGGTACTCTCTCTGCACCTCTCCCGGCCTCTAGTACACACCCTTTTTCTTTTATCAGTTCTTGACTTGTGGGTATTGTGTTGCTTCTCGCTTCTCGCTTCTCGTATTCTTAATTAGTTATTTCTTTTACTTTGCGACTCCAAGGTTCCTCGCTGCTATGATTTAATGATTAAAGAAAGGTTCTTTGATTTGATTTCCCATTGTTTGATTCGGGCGTTTTGGTGATGATTTTCTTGAGTTTATTATATTTATATGGTTTGCAACTTATGTTAGAGTAGTGCCCTAAAGGCAATCCCCTTTAGCGCATTTTGTTCATAGTCATGTACAGACTTTATGAATAAATAAAGCAAGGCATATTTCATTTATTTGATGTTCATTTTATTATGAATTGATAATGATCTTTAATCAAATTAATGGAGTCCCTGATACATGACATAGCATGAAGGAAATTATGATGTGATCATACTATTGAGATTCCTATCATGTGCAATTATGTCAAGATTCTAAATTATCCTAGTCATAGGATTAATGAGACTGGACATCGTTAATCCGGATAGACTAAGACATGTCAAACTCCTTGATTGGATCAAGCAGTGGATCTCAGAAAATTGTAAATATTGAGATATTTAGATTTGACATGTGGATGCTTACTAGTGGTAGTAAGTACATTGGATGACCTGCTATGAGATCATCACATGGATGTCCTATACAAATGTCAGTGATAATCTCATCATAGCAATGGTGCAAGTATCCTTAGACTTGAGGTACTCAAGGATATCTTGGTCTCGATTACGCACTTTGACTCCATTCCTTGTTGTCTTTCGAGGTCGCTCATAGGGTGGTGATTGGGTGCAGCTTGAGGTATTGAAGGTAATTGAGTAGCCAATAAAGGATTCACCACTTCATTATAGCGAAGAGATACCCATGGCCTCTTATCGGGATCATTACTTTGAAGTCTCCGGCGCCGAAGCATACATATGTCATGAAGATGGTCTTCATGGACATATAAAGTAATGAGTCCTAGGGCGAGAACTGCTTACACTTGGACTAGTTTTGATCGATCGGTCTAGTAAGAGTTGACACATTGCCCATACTCAAACCAAGTGGGGTATAGCATGGTGAAAGGACGAATTGCACGGTAATTGTCTATGGAAGGGTTCGTGATATGGTTTCATTAGTCAAACCAATTACTTTCCGATCAATTGGGGGTCATGATGTGTTGCTAGATACCGCTCATGACTTGCTCATATTAAGTGTTAATCTAAGTGGCCAACATAACCGGGAACCTAATGGGTCACACGCATAAGAGTGACTCGGAGAATCTGTAAAATAGTTTCGCATGAGATCCGATATCCGGAGAGCAACAGATTAAATGGATCCCGATGAGATTGGGATATGTCCGATGAGATCGCGACATCGACATTCTTGAAAACCGTTTCGGTGATTTTTTAGCGGGCCCGGGGCGGCGAGCAGTAGGACCGACCCAGTTTATTGGACCACTTCAGTAATTATATATATTAATTAATTAAGTAAATAATTAATTAATTATATATATATGTGTTGATTTTCGGTGGAGACTAAAGTGATGAGAAGATTGAAGTTTGACTTAGTCAAATGTCATCATTATTTAGCAAATTAAGGCATTTCTTATGCCATATACGTGGACTCCTCCAAACCTAGCTTTTAATGTGTGTTTTAAGAGTTAAAACATATATAAGAAGCAATTGGAAAGGGGCTTGCACGGTTTTGAGAAGAGAAGAATCGAAAATTGCTTAAGGGTTAAGCTTGAAAACTTGTTTTCATCTTCTTCATCTCCTCCATTCAACTTGCTTCTACTTCTCCAAGGCTCCACCAAGATCATTTCACTTGCTCTCCAAGGCTAAGGTAGGAGCTAGCACTCTTCTCTTTAGTCTAGCTATTCCCGGGTCAAAAGAGTTTGTCCCGGTTAGTTTTTCCGACCTCTGCGTGGATACCGTTAGAGACGGTCTCCTTTGGTCGTTATGGTTTGATTGTTTGTACATACACATGGATCCTGGCTTTCGGGAATGTCCCGGGACTCAAAATTTTAAATTCCGCACTGTGGGCATGTGATGCCTACCCCGGGATTTTCCTACAGTGGTATCAGAGCCACTTGTGTTGTATAAACAGTCGAAATGATAACTAGGTCTGAGTTCCTTAGTGAATTGAACTGCTGATGCATGTTATTTGTGTGAATTTCGAATCAGTATAGAGATGCATGTTTTCGAAATTTCTTGCTCAGAATTGTTCATAACATGTTATAGAATGTGTTTGTGAAAGATGAGAATTTATCAATTTGATTTGATATGGTTTTGCTAATTTAATTCCCTAAGTTTCAGATGCTGTCTTGTTGAACGTTTCTGAAACAGGTATGCTTGTAAATTCGAGAAGAAATTCTAGAAAAATTGTTTTTCGGATTGGTTTTCACCGACATGTCCCTAAGATGTTTTTGAATGTCTCTGTGGATGGAAAAATGTTTTCAAGGTGATTTACCATTTATTTCCGAATTTCTTGTGTGCTGATGGGAATGTTTGTGTTGTAGAACACAGATTCTGGTTCGGCTAGATTGCTGAGGTTCAATGAGTTTTTGTGTGAAATAAATCCTGGAAAAATTCATGGAGCATTTTGGAACCATTTTTTAACCTCTGTAATTTTCTCAGTATTTATTGAAAGTGTTTCAATGGTCATTTTGAGCAAAATGTTGAGCTTGGCAGTTTTGAGAAACTTGCTGGGGCTGTTTTGTTTGGAATGATTGATTGTGTTATTTTCTGTTCCAATGCCATGAATCATTTTTATAGTGATTAAAAATGTGTTATATTGATTTGGTATGCATGCCAAGTTGAGATTCTTGAATTTAGGTTTCCAATAATTTTGGATATCGAATAGGTCACTTTAGCGCCTCGTTAGCTTATTAGTTATCTTGGTTATTTTGGCCATCGCAATTTTGTGACAAGTGCGGAGTAATCTTGATAACGTGTAGCCTACCTAGAGATACTTAGCATGATAATTTGGTATCCTTGAATTATGTGGAAATCTAGTGATTAATGGTGGATTAATCGGTTTCAAGGTTTTCATATATAGTTAGACTATATGGCATGCATGAGTTGATGAAAATGTTTCATTAGCAGTTTAATATAAAGGTTTATATACTTGTTATATTGGTGTTGTGAATTGGAAATGCTTGGATTGAGAATTAGCCGATTAGATAGCAATTCCAAATGCACAAATGAACAAGTCGACTTATATGTTCATAAGTCGACTTGTTTGGTGCACTGTAGACTAATAAGTCGACTTGCACAATGGTACAAGTCGACTTGTTCATGCACAGTTGCACAAGTCGACTTACACATGCATAAGTCGACTTATACAGAGACATAAGTCGACTTATACATATACAAGTCGACTTATATCATGCCTTGGTGGGATGATGGGTGATTTTTGGTATAAATTCAATGTGATTGATGCAATGCCCTAAATCAGACCATATAGTCATGGTGACTATGATCCTTGGATGAGATTAATTAGATGAGACCTAAAATCCCTCACTTAAAATATGAAAACTAACGCCTTCCATTAATATGGTAAGAACCAGAGTTCTTATAGGGTTGGGTTGTTGAGCTAACCTCAAGCTCACTCTATACGAATATGTTCAAACCATGAAAATATGAATTTTGGATTAATGGGTCGGTTTTCCTAGAAGCGTTGATTTGTTGAGCTAACCTCAAGGTCAACGTGGACAGAGGCGAAGTTGGGTAGTGTACATTAGATGTACGCGCATCAAGTGTTGATAACCCAATGTATGTGCATACATCAACTGTTGATAGCACTGGGCGATAGTTGTGTCTAAAATGTAATTGGTATGTCTGATACCTCCCGAGACATAAGATGGCTTGTTGAGCTAACCTCAAGGTCATTCTTAATGTCGGTCATCGATGATGCAATTGGTATGACTGATACCTACCGATTGACCTAAGGTGACTTGTTGAGCTAACCTCAAGGTCATTCTTAGCAATGTCGGATATCGACCCACTAGGTCAATGTGCCATTTTGTTTCATGGATTCATGATGAGGGTTATGGATTCTGTTGAAACTAGTGGGAGCCATATGTATGTCATTTAAGTCCTTATGAGCATACATTTAATTCTATTCTAACTTTCTCTCTCTCTTTATGTTTAGGTTGATTGAAGATGTCGACTAGTGTGAATCTTCGCTCACTAATGGATGCAAACAAATTAACCGGACCAAATTTTCTTGATTGGCTGCGGAATCTGAGAATTGTTCTCAGATCTGAGGATCTAGGATATATCCTTGATTTTTCGCCCGGATCCACTTCTGAAGGAGCTTGATGATGATCGGAAGGCATATAAATAAGCATCTAAAGGACAAAGTGACATAGCCACCGCATTATGCTTGCATCGATGTCACCGAGCTGCGAAGCGACGAGTCTATGGATGCTCACACGATAGTGTTTCATCTTAGAGAGTTGTTTGATGAGCAAGCACGGTCCGAGCAGTTCGAGACCTCAAGGTTGCTCTTTACAACGAAGATGACTCTTGGTTCATCTGCGATGCAATATGCATTGAAGATGAATGGCTATATTGAGAGGTTGGCCGTCTTAGGTTTTGTGATGGATTACGAGTTAAGTATAGACTTAATTCTTGTTGGTTTGTCGATAGTTATTCACGGTTTGTGTTGAACTATCGAATGAACCAAATATCCACCACAATTCTGAAATGATCAATCTGCTCAAGACATGCAGAAACAATTTGTCAAGCAAGATAGCAAGGCGTTGCTATTGGTGGATTCTTCTTCCTCTGCTTTCAAGAAGAGGAAACAGAAGAAGAAAAGGCTCGAAGCGAAAGGAAGTGCAGCGAAAGGCAAGAAGAAGACCAAAGAGACTGCACCAAAAGCTACCGCTTCCATTCATGTAAGACCGGTCATTGAGGCGAATCGCAAAGTTTATCTGGAAGAATCTGAAGCGAAGAAGGCATCATCGCCTCGACTTCTTCGGTATGTTTGTCATTGAGGTTAATCTGTTTCGATCATAACATATGGGTATTAGATACGGTTGTGGCTCACATATGCAATGATATCGAGGGCCTCGGGGACGATGGCTGACTCATAAAGGGAGAAATGGACTGCGTGTTGGCAATGGAGCAAGGGTTCTTTGCATTAGCCGTAGGAACTTATGTTTTGACACTCCCGGTGGGCTTGTACTTAACTTGGATGATTGTTATTTTTACCCGTGTTAACAAAGAACATCTTTATCATTTCTTGTTTAAATAGAGTTGGTTTCCATTTGTCTTTTGGTAACAATGGTTGTTCTATTAGTTCAAATGGAATGCTTTATGGTACTGGTACATTATGCAATGGAATTTACATATTAGATATGTCACATCCGGTTATGAATGTCAATGACGCTAAAAGACATAAAAGAGATAATTTAAAATCAACTTACTTATGGCATTGTCGCCTTGGCCATATAAATGAGAGACGCATCGCTAAGCTCTACAAGAGTGGAAGTTTAGGGTCATTCGATTATGAATCATATGACACATGTGAATCTTGTTTATTAGGCAAGATGACTAAGTTACCTTTAAGGAAAGGGTGAGCAAGCGATCGGATTATTAGACCTAATACATTCAGATGTATGTGGTCCGATGTCCATCCATGCCAGAAGTGGTTGTCGTTACTTCATTACCTTTATCGATGATTATTCTCGATATGGGTACCTGTATCTGATGAGATACAAATCTGAAGCGTTTGAAAAGTTCAAACAATTCAGAAATGAAGTAGAAAAACAACTTGGTAAAAGTATCAAAACATTACGATCCGATCGTGGTGGTGAATACTTAGATCAAGAGTTTTTGGATTATCTCAGAGATAATGGGATATTATCTCAGTGGACCCTCCTTACACACCACACAGCATAATGGTGTGGCAGAAAGGAGAAATCGAACCTTGTTGGACATGGTACGATCTATGATGGGCTTTACGATTACCAAAATCCTTTTGGGGATATGCACTTGAGACAATTTGTTTACTTGTTAAGCGAGTTCCATCAAAGACAGTTGATATTACTCCATATGAGATGTGGACTAACAAGAAACCTTATCTTTCTTATTTGAAAGTATGGGGTTGTCTGCTTATGTGAAGCGGACACGATCGAGATAAGCTTGAAGAAAATCGACAAGTGTTTGTTCGTAGGATATCCTAAAGAAACAAGAGGATATCAATTCTACCTTATTTGAGGAACAAAAGGTGTTTGTTTGATGCATGCTGTCTTTAGAGAAAGAGTTTCTTTTAAAGAGGACGGTGGGAGCAAAGTTGAACTGAAGAAGTTCAAGATGCTCAGACGACGCAGATCAACTGCTGAACTCGGCAGAACTCATACGAGATGAGGTAACAGATTCAACCTTCTACTACACACGAAATTGTGAGGTCAAGTAGGATACGATCTGTTCTCGAGAGATATGGATTTCGTGAGTGAATAGAATGACGATTGCTCATAGAGGATGATGAGCCTACTACCTATGAAGAAGTTCGAAGAGTTGAGTCGAAAAATGGCTTCGTGCCATGAAATCAAATGGATTCCATGTATGAAAACCAAGTATGGACTTTGGTTGATGCACTGAAGGATAAAACCTATAGGTGCAAATGGGTTTTCAAGAAGAAAACTCGACATGGATGGTAATGTGATTACCTATAAAGCAAGGCTTGTGGTTAAAGGCTTTAAATCAAAGACAAGGAGTTGACTATGACGAGACCTTGATCGAAGAGCAATGCTTAAATCCATTAGATACTCCTAGCCATTGCCGCCATTATGATTATGAGATATGGCAAATGGATGTGAAGACGACTTTCTGAATGGAAATCGGCCGAGGATGTGTACATGACACAACCCGAGGGCTTCATTTCCGTTGATGGCGAAAAGGTATGCAAGCTTCGTAAATCCATTTATGGATTGAAGCAAGCATCCAGAGTTGGAATATCCGTTTTGATGAGACAATCAAAGAGTTTGGTTTCACAAAATCCGGATGAACACGTGTGTACAAGAAAGTTAATGGAGCCGCGATCGTATTCCTTGTGTTATATGTAGATGACATATTGTTGCTAGGAAACGATGTCTCAATCCGCAATTAGTAAAAATTTGGTTGTCCAAACAATTTGTCATGAAAGACCTTAGAAGCAACTTATATCCTTGGGATAAAGATTTATAGAGATAGATCAAGAGGTTGCTTGGTCTTTCACAATCAACGATACATAGACAAGGTGCTAAAGAGGTTTAGCATGGAGCAATCCAAGAGAGGGTTTCTTCCCATTACTCATGGGATAACACTCTCAAGTCCATGTGTCCCAAGACACAGGATGAGAGGATGCGATGAATATGATCCGTATGCATCTGCGCAGAGGATCTATTATGTACGCAATGCTATATACGAGACCCGATGTATCATATGCTCTAAGTGTTACGACGGATACCAATCGGATCTGGTGAGGGTCATGGGTGGTGTCAAGAATATCCTAAAGTACTTACGAAGAACTAAGGATGTTTTCTTGATATATGGAGATGGAAGTCTCCAAGTGAGCGGGCATACAGATACCAGTTTTCAATCGATAAGGACGACTCAAGTCCCAATCAGTTATGTTTTCACACTTAATGGCGAGCGATCGGTTGGAAGAGTTCCAAACAGAGACGATGGCGATTCAACGACCGAGGCAGAGTACATTGCGCATCGACGCAAAGAAAGGAAGCGGTTTGGATCAAGAAGTTGATTTACGAACTTGGTGTGGTTCCTAGTGTGATGGACCCATACTGATTGTTTTGTGACAACACTGGGGCTATTCTTGCAGTAAAGGAGCCAAGGTCTCATCAACGGTCCAAACACGTACTCCGCCGATACCATTTGATTCGGAGATCATTGCTCGGTGATGTCACGAGAGAGAATTCCACGAGCGTAACATTGCCGATCCGTTGACAAAGTCTGTTGCCACGTAAGAATTTTGATTCTCATGTACTCGCTTATGGTATTAGATACCAAGGCGATTGGCTTTAGGTCAGTGGGAGATTGTTAGAGTAGTGCCCAAAGGCAATCCCTTTAGCGCATTTTGTTCATAGTCATATATGGACTTTATGAATAAATAAAGCAAGGCATATTTCATTTATTTGATGTTCATTTTATTATGAATTGATAATGATCTTTAATCAAATTAATGGAGTCCACGATACATGACATAGCATGAAGGAAATTATGATGTGATCATACTATTGAGATTCCTATCATGTGCAATTATGTCAAGATCTAAATTATCCCTAGTCATAGGATTAATGAGGCTGGACATCGTTAATCGGACAGACTAGCACATGTCAAACTCCTTGATTGGATCAAGCGGTGGATCTCGTAAAACCGTAAATATTGAGATATTTAGATTTGACATGTGGATGCTTACTAGTGGTAGTAAGTACATTGGATGACTGCTATGAGATCATCACATGGATGTCCTATACAAATGTCGGTGATAATCTCATCATAGCAATGGTGCAAGTATCCTTAGACTTGAGGTACTCAAGGATATCTTGAGTACCGATTACGTACTTTGACTCCATTCCTTGTTGCCTTTCGGAGGTCGCTCATAGGGTGGTGATTGGAGTGCGACTTGAGGTATTCAAGGTAATTGAGTAGCCAATAAAGGATTCACCACTACATTATAGCGAAGAGATACCCGTAGCCTCTTATCGGGATCATTACTTTGAAGTCTCGGCGCCGGAGCATACATATGTCATGAAGATGGTCTTCATGGACATATAAAGTAATGAGTCCTAGGACGAGAACTGTTTACACTTGGACTAGTTTTGATCTGATCAGTCTAGTAAGAGTTGACACATTGCCCATACTCAAACCAAGTGGGGTATAGCATGGTGAAAGGACGAATTGCACGGTAATTATCTATGGAAGGGTTCGTGATATGGTTTCATTAGTCAAACCAATTACTTTCCGGTCAATTGGGGGTCATGATGTGTTGCTAGATACCGCTCATGACTTGCTCGATTAAGTGTTAATCTAAGTGGCCAACATAACCGGAACCTAATGGGTCACACGATAAGAGTGACTCGGAGAATCAGAAATAGTTTGAGACGGAGATCCGATATCCGGAGAGCAATAGGATTAAATGGATCCCGATGAGATTGGGATATGTCCCGATGAGATCGCGACATCGACATTCTGAAAAACGCTTCGGTACTTTTTTTTTCACCGGGGGCGTGAGTTAGTAGGACCGACCCAGTTTGATCGACCACTTCAGCAATTATATATATTAATTAATTAAGTAAATAAATAATTAATTATATATATATGTGTTGATTTTCGGTGGAGACTAAAGTGATGAGAAGATTGAAGTTTGACTTAGTCAAATGTCATCATTATTTAGCAAATTAAGGCATTTCTTATGCCATATCGTGGACTCCTCCAAACCTAGCTTTTAATGTGTGTTTTAAGAGTTAAAACATATATAAGAAGCAATTGGAAAGGGCTTGCGGTTTTGAGAAGAGAAGAATCGAAAATTGCTTAAGGGTTAAGCTTGAAAACTTGTTTTCATCTTCTTCATCTCCTCCATTCAACTTGCTTCTACTCTCCAAGGCTCCACCAAGATCATTTCACTTGCTCTCCAAGGCTAAGGTAGGAGCTAGCACTCTTCTCTTTAGTCTAGCTATTCCGGGTCAAAGAGTTTGTCCGGTTAGTTTTTCGACCTCTGCGTGGATACCGTTAGAGACGGTCTCCTTTGGTCGTTATGGTTTGATTGTTTGTACATACACATGGATCCTGGCTTTCGGGAATGTCCCGGGACTCAAAATTTTAAATTACGCACTGTGGGCATGTGATGCCTACCCCGGGATTTTCCTACAACTTAATGTTCAAATCTCGATTCACCGATATGACCTTGCATCTGATGAGAAGATCTGTGAAACAGATCGCGGGTTCTATATGTTAGCTTAGAAGAGAAAAGACTTGTGAGTTATTGAATGCTGATCTAAAAATTGACTTTCCTCTGTAGTAGCTTAGCCTGTGGTTGGATTAGCAAAGTCGGAGGTGGGAGATACTAATGCAACTTTTAACTAGACGTCAATTTGTTGGTTGGTTCGAGCTATCCATTTTGTTGCGGTTTTGATGGGGCTTTCTCTTTGTAGAGGCTTGTGGAGTGCAAAATATTTCTTTGATTACGCATTCCATTTTGAAAATAAAAAGAAACTAAAAAGAAAAAGTGGCTTTTAAAATCTTGGGACTTCATTGATCGGGTTCAACACCATCGACTAGAATATTTGGTTCTGAGGCACATAATTAAACTCGTGACGGACATTTATGGCCTCTTGCATCATTGTCAAGTATGAAATTAATGCTTTTTAGTAATCTTAAGAATGTATAATTATATCGTAAAAGAGAATTTTTGCTCATTTCTCTACCTTATTTAAATTATTTGGAATGAAGCATTGTTCTTATTCGAATTTGTTTATTCAACATTTTGAGTTATCGTATTTAGAGATAGCAACAATGTGGATTGTGAAAATCAGCCAAATTGAACTTTATCTTTTACGCATAATACATGCCGGCATTTAACATACACCAATAACAATCTCACTTAAAATGTTTAGTGTGAATCCTTACACTGGATTATGAGTAGATGATAACTATTACGCACGAGTATATTATGAACATGAAGTAGGTTAAAGAATTTAATGGATTACGTAAGCATGATTTGGGAGGAAATCACGTCTTTTCTTATTCTTTTTCCCCTCAAATTAGACATTTGGCTTGAAATTTTGTAGATGACACATAGTATAGAATACTATGGTAACATAGCTGCTCCTTTTCCTAGATGGAGTTGATGGTACGTGATGAGGTTATCTTTGTTTTGGAGGTCGGTCTGTCATCAACTATACAATCTATAAGCTGCATAGAAATTGACCTTGGATGATATTCATCTCATCAATCCTCGCCCCGTGAATCATTCAATTCCATGGATAGCATCAATATAATTAATTTAATATTTTCATGGATACAATTTATATTTTGTATGAACATATATTTTATAAGATGTTCATATGGATTTTACAGGGTGAAAACCAATCATTTGAAGAATCTGAAGATGCGTGTTTACAAGGTGAAAGGCAAACAATTTAAGAATCTCAAAATATCTCGGTAAGGTTTTTTTTATATGAAAATGTACACTTGGCTATGTGTGTGCGCGCGCGTGTGTGTATTTTCCCTTAGTCATTACTTTTGTTTCTCAAAATTAACGCATCCATTTGGTGCTGTAGATTGCAAAAACAATTTTATACAAAAGTAAATGCAAGTTGTTTGATTGGAGAGGGTCTAATGAACTAGTAACCGAAGGACGTGTTTCTTCAAATGATCCAGATGCACTTGTTCATTATGTTCCTATTGGCCCTGATGCTATGAGAGTTTGGATAGATATAGCTAAGGTGCCTACTGCATTTTTGTGGAGGCCAGCATCAGAAATGATTTATGTTGAAGATGCCGTAGGTATCTGATTCTTGGCCTTGACAAAGTTGTCATAGTTTCCCCAAACTAACTTTTAGGTAATTAACTACTTTCTCTGTTTTCTCGTGATTTTTTAAATAAGATTTAGTATTTACTTTTATTGGTATTGTGTCAATGTCTTGCATTAATTATTTAAACGTTCCTCTTCCAACTCTTCTTAAGTTTGTAAGATATGTTATATCATTATATTATATTTGAAAATATCTTGATGATTTCTATTTCAATGTTTGTAGATTGTGGAAGTCAAGGTATTATTCATGGGAAGGTAGCACATGGAATTTGAAGATGGTATGGTAGTTAGTTTTTGTTTCAATAATCTAGGAACTATTTTGGAATAATGATATAGAGACATATGCTATTGCTTTTTGTTATCAGTGTCTATGTGTTCATTATCTATGATTTGCTTATCTTTGATGAACAACATAATATGTTTTTGAAAAGTTAATTTTATAGTTATAAATTTGTTTCTGCATTAGTGCCCCATTATTTATATAAGTTACACAAAATATATTAGTAACACTATTATAATAACATCAAGAAATGTTATCATAAATTAAATAATAACATATTTTTAAAATTGTTATTAAACAATAATCTAGAGCATTTTAGAATTGTTCTGAAACTCATATCCACAACATTTGATTGGATGTAAAAATAAATTTATAAAATAGCTAATTAATAAAATTTATAAAATATAATATAAAATTATTTGTAGCTATCAATAAATGCTATAATAAACTCAACAACAACATTTTATCAATGTCATGGAAAACTTATCTATAACATTTTAAAATGTTTCAAAATTCATATCTACTACATGTTAATGATGTTACAAAAGTTAATATGTAGAAGTTCAAAATGTTACAAATAGCTAATTAATAACATTTATAAAATATAATATAAAAATATTTGTAGCTATCAATAAATGCTATAATAAAATTAACAACAACATTCTATCAATGTCATGAAAACTTATCTATAACATTTTAAAATGTTACAAAATTCATATCTACTACATGTTATTGATGTTGCAAAAGTTAATATATAACAATTTAAAATTGTTACAAATAGCTAATTAATAACATTTATAAAATATAATATAAAATCATTTGTAGCTATCAATAAATGCTATAATAAACTAAACAACATCATTCTATCAATGTCATAGAAAACTTATCTATAACATTTGTAAATGTTACAAAATTCATATCTATTACATGTTAATGATGTTGCAAAAATTAATAGATAACAGTTTAAAATGTTACAAATAGCTAATTAATAACATTTATAAAATATAATATAAAATTATTTGTAGCTATCAATAAATGCTATAATAAACTTAACAACAACATTCTATCAATGTCATGAAAAACTTATCTATAACATTTTAACATGTTACAAAATTCATATTTATTATATGTTAATGATGTTGCAAAAGTTAATATATAACAGATTCAAAATTGTTACAAATAACTAATTAATAACATTTATAAAATATAATATAAAATCATTTGTAGCTTTCAATAAATGCTATAATAAACTCAACAACAACATTCTATCAATGTCATGGAAAACTTATCTATAACATTTTAAAATGTTATAAAATTCATATCTACTACATGTTAATGATGTTGCAAAAATTAATATATATCAGTGTCAAAATGTTACAAATAGTTAATTAATAACATTTATAAAATATAATATAAAATTATTTTGTAGCTATCAATAAATGTCATATTAAACTCGACAATAACATGTCAAAACTGTTACTAAAGTATCATATCTTTAGTAACATGGGCTGTCATAGCATAGTCATTAGTGTTACTATTCATATTTAATAACACTTATCATATGTTACCGTATGTCATTTTTGTTGTAGTGTTTCTTCCTGAAAGCAACAAGGAAGTCCTGCCATACCAATCCTACTGGTCTCATCTGACTCCCTGGCACAGTCTTCCACCAATGCAGAGCATCCCCCTGAAGCAAGCTTGCAGCATATACAACCCGCTCATCATCCTCACACTCCATCTGATCTAGCACCCTCTCGGTCTTTCTCAACCATGTCTCAGCTTCCTCGGGATCAGTGGTCCCGTAAAAGTCCACTGCTCCATACTTTCTCAACTTATCGAACCGTCTGCCCTTCTTCACTGGGGCCGAAGCAGAAGGCTGTGGCATCTAACCCATAGCCTGAACAAATGCCTGGGTGAAGGCTTGGAACAACCTTGGATCCAACGGAGGCACTTGTTCCTGCGGCACTGGCGACTCCTGAGTCTGCGAAGGCATGGGCTCACTCTCTAGCCCTACAGAAGCCTCAACATTTCTTGGGGCTACTGACTCATCCGTCCTCTCCTCTCTAGTCGGAGAGTTAGGTGCAACAGATTCTTGCATAACTCCTCGTGTCCTTCTACGAGGTGGCATCGTACTCCTTCAAAGGGAAACACTAAGGATTAGCTACAGATCAATCTACATTTATGCATGAGATGCATGTCACTTAATGCAATCAATCAAATGCAACAATAAGAAAATATCAAACAAGTCATCCTATTATGCATTCTAAGCCGAGGACACAAAACCTAACGCTCTGATACCAAACATGTTCTAGGCCCAGGATCCCTATTCTTGAGGCGGCCCCTCGGGCGGCTCCAGCGACGAGCTCCCAAACATATCGGACCTGGTCCAAACATTTATACAAAGATCGATTCACACACAATCATTCTCATACAATCAAGCGCTTACACATGCAATTAAAACATGAATTAAACACCCCATAAACTAAAGGGGCTTCATGCCATTACAATCTGAAGAAATTAAACAAGTATTCATAATGATGCAGAATACAGAATAAAGTTTACATCCAAAATACATGAAAATGCTCTATGATAATATGCTCGGAGGGCCAACCAAAATACTAACTTAATACAAAGTTCCTAACTAGCTTGAAGTTTTCGATGTCTTGCAAGATCAACAATCGTCTTGTTCTGCACCTGAGGAGTGGAAAATAATGGGCTGAGCTACACAGCTCAGTGGCTAATATAATTATAGGCATCGGTAACTAGCACAAAATCAGGCATATGTATGTATATATATATATATATTATATATCTATATATATACACAGGCATCAATTCAAGCACTCACATGCTAATCAAGAAATTTACGCATTCAACATAATTAATTCGACTCACAAAACATGTCGCAAATATGCTTCATAACAAACAGTTCAAATATGCAATGCACATCACATGGCTCGAGGGTTCCATGGAAACAAAACGGAGAAACCGAAGTTTACACCCTGAACAAAATGAGTCCATTCAGAGCTCATAAGCCACAAGCGGGCAGCCGTGAGAAGGCTCTTGTCAACGTGCACGTGACGAACTAAATGGTTCCACTCTCGCCCAAACCAAAGCACAAAATCATGCTCATAATCATTTTATCAGATGATATGCTTTCAATCTTTCATTTGTTCAAAATGCCATGATCGAAGTCTAGACATAACATGCTCATAATCGAAGTCATTTCTCATGATTCTTTCAAAGTATGCAAAATCAAAAGCATTCAAATCTTATAACAAATCATATGTAAACATACAAACATATAACATATATTCACACATAGGCAAGAATTTGCCTAATCACACAATAACTATAAGTATATTACCCACCTAATATCGCTTGAGTATCCGACTCACTGCTGTCCTTCCTCTTGCGATGGAGTCAGGTCGGCTTGGTTTCCTATAATAAACCAAGTTCCCATTCAATTAACATTCCAAAAGAAATATTCATAAGCTTGGAAATCAAAAGTAAAGCACTAGAGGTCTACATCCGACTTTCAACCCAATTTCTCGACTCCTAAGAGACAAATTCTGAACTTCCCTTCTTCATAAAACTTGTAGTCCTTTCTTTCTTGATCACAACAACTCCACAATCACCTCAATTGGACATCTACAGCTCAAGATATACTCAAATTACCAAAACTCATCGCTGTTGAATAGGGGCTCGCATGACGAACGCTTGGTTTCGCCATGACGAAAGATATTAAATGTCGCCATGGCATATACACGCACGTCATTTAATTTAATTTTCGCTCGTCGTGACGTGTTCATACGCACGTCGCGACGTACGGGCCTGAAGAACGACTCCGAACTTGACTTTTTTGCATTTTCCAACTTCGATCCTTCCCCAAACACAAATGCAACACACCTAAACCTTGATTCAAGTCGCAAACTACATTTCTAACTCAATCAAATCTCAAAATCACTCACAAATCCCACAACCTAAGGAAATCTATCCATTTTTGGCTTTAAAACCTAAACCATCGATTTTCACACATTCAACTCGAATCCAAGGTTAAATCTTACTGAAACAAGATTACAAGATGCTAACTTACCTGGAAATTGCTTCAAATCTATCGGAAATCACCAAGATCGCAACTCTCTTTTTCTCTTCTCTTCTTCCTCCACCGACGGCTTCTTCTTCTCTTTTTCTCCTTTCTTCTTCTTTTCCTTTCCTTCTATCTTCTTTCTCTTAATTCTAAATGGAGACAAAGATCAAGTTACCCCTCCTTACAAGGCCTAAATGTTGGGACCGAGACCCAACTACATACACTGCACACTATCCTTATCTAAATGTTGGATCCCGTTACCGGAACCCAACTACATAACCCGAACGGAAAACGAAACGGAAAACAAAGCATAAGAATCGAAAACGGTTACACTCAAACAAATGCAAAGCGAATGCGAAGCGAAAATAATAAACGAATCGAGTGTTTAATCGAAACAAATCGAAAAGTAGCGAAGCGGAAGCAAAAGCAAGTGGAAGTAAGAACTAATCGAATCAAACGAGCAGATTGCAAAGCTTAAACGAAATCAAAGCGTACACATCCGACATCCGAAACAATAATCAAAGAAAACTTATCGAATGAACATAATCGCGTTGGGAATCCTAAGAATGTTCCAAAATCCGTTATGAATTTTTTTTCTTTTCTTATTCTCATTTCTTTTCTCGTTACTCAATCATATACCAATCATCTTAAATCCATACAAATGTACATAATCTGATATAAATCCATACCAATCTCAAATTTCTCAAACTCTTATATACACTTATACATATCCAAAATCTCACTTTTATCCAAATTTTTTACCAAAATTTCAAAAGATAACGATCGCCTTTATCCTAACCCAAAATTTCTGCAAAGGCAAAATACACTTCTATAATCCCTAATCGAATATCGAACCATCGGACTCTCCCGTCCGAATCCCAACACCAGCAGTAAACACAAACCTAAAACTAATACTTCCATATTTCTCAAATCAATATACCAATCTCATAATTCAAAATCAATATATATCTCAAATTTATACAAATTCCCAAATCAACCAAACAATATGTTCTCAAATTCTCCATAATTTCCTATACAAATTTCACAATCATTCACAATACTTAACTTTATACACAAATACATTTTCTTTCAAACCTTTCTTAAACCACAAACAGATCCATACTCAAAATCCAAAATACACAAAATCTAAGCGACACATATGTCGGCGATGTCTTCACATTCTTTCATCCGATCTCTCCGTCAAACACGGAGATGGGGATGAAAGGGGGTGAGCTTCAAGCTCGTGGATAACACATTTATAAAATGACAAATAAGTGAAAACATTTTCATAATCTTTTGCCAAAGGGCTAATTTTTCAAACTTTACAATTTTTCAAACAATTTCCTCAAACCTTTTTTTATATATATATTTTCAAACTTTTCATAATAATCTCACTTTTCTTTTCTTTTTTTTTTTTTTCAAACTTCTCAATTTTTCATAAACATGAATGCAACATTCAGAGACAAAATTGAAAACACATAACATATCGTAATGGTGCAGCTAGGTCCAACAGAACGTATCGCATAGCCCCAAGATAGCGGTCTTCAGGATCGTGAATAGAACGTACTACACTTTCCGCATTGCGGTCCAAGTAGCCGTGAAGGAGTCCAAATCGACTCTGCACCACTAGCGGGCAGCCTGGAGAAGGCTATACACATAGAGACAAATACGACTCACCAAGGGACCTACCATACCCACATAACACATAATCAAAACGAAAAGTCGGATTGCTCAAGGCACTTTTCAATTTCTTAATTTTCCACACATTCACATAAAGCATACAATTTGATCAATTCATCATTCAATTCTAATTTCGAAATCAAATCATTCAATGCATACACAACAAATGCATTTTTCGAATTTCTATCGGTTTATCGATCATTTAAAGCAATGAATTTACGCTTGTAATAATTTTCCAAAAATCATTCAGAAATAAACAAAGTACGAGAATCTTTTCTTTCATTTTCTCAAATTTTCGAAAAGTAATATTTAACTTATAAATCAAAATATAAATATGCTACCCACCTCGAATGACGCTAGAAGCTTGTCCAAATAGTCAATTCTCCAAATTCCTTCTTCTTTCTTCAATCTAAAAATTCCCTAAGCCAATAACATCCAAATTCATCATCATAATTTGCTTAATTCTCAAACTCAACCATAGGAAAAACATAACTATCATAACTCCAAGCTATTTCAATCTCCAATTTTGAAAATCCCCAATTTTCAAAATTGGCCTAAACCAATACACCCAAATTCAATCTCATAAAACATAATTTCTTCAAAATTAATCTCACAATTCATCAATTCACATTATTTCCTATAATTCTACACCAAAATATCTCAAAATTCTCAATCATAAAATTAAGCCTAAACCTTAATCAATTTTTCATCCAAAATTAAACCCAGCCTGAAGCATATATTTCAAAATTAATTCCACAATCCACAAACTCATCTTATATGTCATAATTCTAAACCGAAAATTAATCAAAATCTCAAAGTAGAAAAATTTCTCTGACCTCTTTCTCATCCAAATTCGAATTTTTTTGGCTTAAAAGGAAGCTCTTATGCTCCTCTATCTTTCTCTCTCTTGGAACCAACCCAAAATCCTTAAGAAACAAGTAGAAAAAATCGAAAATCTCTTTCTCTCTCATCTTTTCCTCCATCACCGAAACTTCTACTTCTTTCTCTTCTTTCTTATTTCTCTTTCTCTCTTCTGTAATTCCAGCCACTTTCGTGGCTTTTAATAAGCCAAAACGACATCCATATATGTGTTTCATTAAATGATGGTTAATTGACCATTTTGCCCTTACATTTACTTTATGTCATTCTCACTTGCGGTTTGATTCGCACTATCGATTTGAAGGAATTTGTCCAAACTTCCTTCTCGAGAAATGTTCCTCTCACTCATACGAATCCAACGCCACTGACCGCGCTCAATTCCGAGCACTACATCAAAAGTTATGTGTAAACAGTCGGTCTTGGGAAAATCCATATTCTAACACATTTCTTATGTACGATTATTTCAGTCCCAAAATTCACATTCTTAATCCCAGATTTGAAACTCGCTGTCTTCATAACAATTGTATCCTTATGTCTCTAGTTTAATTCAAAACAAGAATCGTCTCATTTCGATTCCCAGATCAAAAGTTATACACAAATTACTCACAGGTGTTCCCAATCCAAAAATTACACCCCAATCCGAACTTAAATTCAAAAATTAACAGTCCTAAGGGCAAAATTGACATTTCATGTCTTCATATGATTTGTAGCCCCTTGTCTTATCTTTATTTCTCCTCAAGAATCGCTTCAATCGGATCTCTACAGATCCCGAATTTCACAAAACACTGAATCATGCTCGGAAACTTTCCCGACTCACTTTGATTAAATTAATCACCATTAATTTAATCTCAAAAGTTCACAAATTTCTTATAAAATGAAATTCATTGTCTTAGGAATCCAACGCAAAAAGAATCAACTCAATCGGATGTCGGACGGAAAGATATAGGCAAAATAGTGAGCAAAGGTCGGATTGAAAACAAAGAAATCAAGAAATTTAAGAAGAAAGCGGCGTCGGATGGCGACGGACGCCTAACTCATGAGGCGAAAGGGCCTCGCTAGGCGGCGTCGCCTAGCGAGGGCCAGAGCTCATGAGGCGAGCCTTGCCTCGCGAGGGCGAGAGCAGCCAGCCTCGCTAGGGCAAGGCGTCGCCTAGCAGGCGCCTGGTTGGCGCCGCCCCGCTAGGCGAGCCTTCGCCTAGCGAGGCGCCGCAGCAACATCAAACTTTTTTTTTTTCCACTTATTATCAAAAACTTCTGAAATTCATAACTTTTACTCCCGAACTCCGATTTTGACAAACTTAGTCTCTATAGAAAACTTGAGAGAAGCTCTAAATCTTCCAAGAAGAACATAAAACTCAATTCAACTCCTACGGGAGTCCATTTTCCGGTCAAAGATACTATCCTCTATACAAACTTGTAAAAATCATAACTTAATATTCCGAGATCGAAAAATTGCATACTTTATATCGAAATAAAGATCAAAACAAATCCTTCAATTTTCATGAAGAACATCAAAGCTCAATTAACCTCTAACTAGGTTAATTTCTCAGTCAAAGTTTCAACCATAATAAAAGTCAAACCCGATCAAACATAAACTTTGACTGATCATAACTTTCACTCCCGATATCGAAAAATTGCAAACTTTATGTCCACAAAAATCTCTTAACATAACCTACAAGTTTCCAGAAGACCATTTTATCAAATTTTGCCTAAATCATAAGTCAACTCTCAAAGTCAAACATTCTCTCTCCAAAAAGTCAAACTTTCTAAATCCTTCAAATTTTCACACTTTTTCTTTCTAATTCTTGCTATATAACTTCATTTCAATCAACTCATCCACTTGATCATTCATATTACTAAATCAAATTGTCACTCAAGGTTCGGGGTCCAACACTAAACCACTCCAACTCAAGTAACCTTCCCAAAATACCCTCATATAATTTATCCCTTAATTCTCATTTAACCCACATTAAACCCCACTAATCTCTCAATTATCCATTAATACATCCAATTTAATCAAAATCAGATATAATTATACCGTTTACTCAATTCATGCTTAATAACATCAATAAGAAATATAAAAAAAAAATTCGGGGTCTAACAGAAAGTGTATGGAAAATTAGGAATGGGAAAGGGAAAATGGAACATGGTAGTCCTATTGTACTGTGGTTATAAACCTCGAATGTGAAATGAATGTGCATCCATTGGCCTAGGCTGATTTAGGAATGAAGTAATATCACAATGAAATTGAACTGAAAAAACGAAAAGTTCTATAGCCTAGAGAGGTTAAATTTGGACATGAGAAGAACATTGGTTAAAGTATGCCTATATGAGAGTTAAAGTTCAGGGTGACTAGGTATTGATGATTCTGATTTGTATGTCGATAAAATGGGGATAATTAGAAATAAGTGAAAGTACATGGTTCGATAAGACAGATATAGATTCACTACGTTTGTGCTGGTGTATATTATGGAGGCTAATACCAATATTATGATGAGATTGATATTGCACCATAATGTTTTACCTTAGAATGAAATAGTGAAGTGATTGTATTGCCAGGAAGAAGTAGAAATGTTGAGATTAAAGTGTACAAGCCCAGTTAACAGAAATATCTAAAATAGACTTGGACTTGAAATATGAAAGTTGTAATTTAATTTGCGCATATAGCTTGAATACTTTGATTACATTTCTTGATGATTCCGTGTCTATCATTTGAAATGGATTGAGCATTATAGGTGATAATTCGTGGTACATGAAACAGAATATGGAGGAAGTTAGAAATGCACCTAGCGTTGGATTGTATGCATGTGATTATGGAAATGATGATAATTCAAAGCAGAAGAGTGCACTCAAAATGCTAGTTCAGTAATCATGATAGGATGTTGCATTAGAAAAAGAGGTAAAAAAACTAGAGTAAAATCATTGTCAATATATGTGCTAGGGTGAGTAAGTAAGTGCAAGGTATGTTATTGGCCTACAAAAAATCAGTTTCTGATACGATCGTATGGTGAACCTCAATCATGGGCAGGAACTAGAATAATTTGAAATATCAGTATTATTAGCGGCCGTACACGATTGGAGTTTTGAGAGATTTTGGTTGGTGTAGATATGTATATATATCGAGCCTTATTATCGAGAATGTACTGATCACAGGAGTTATGATACAAGATAGACTTATGATGAGATAAAGATAATATGAAGTGTTGAAATGGATTTTCTCGAACTAGTAAGTCAGTGCTCATAGACAGTAGGTGAGTGACAATATTGAAGTTGGTACCAAGAAATCACCGAGATAGGGTTAGAAAGCCAGGTAATTTATTTTATGACCAATCATAAAGGTAGGCCTTCCTTGATCAGTAGCTGAGATCATAAGCCTTTCTCTCGATTCAACAAGGGAATTTGGTGATTTTTCCGTGGTCTATAGGTCAAAGGCCTCCTGTTTGATTCAATTGGGTTTGTTTCAGAAAGGAACCGACAGACGCAAGAAGTTAGACTACAGGTCTCCAAGAAAAGTTGTGATATGTTGTCTTCGTCAAAAGTGAATATTGGAGTTATCTCTATAGCAGAGACTCGAGTATAAGAGTAAGAAAAGGGCTATTGAGAGTGTAGATATATATTATGTTGATGTAAAGTATCCAAATGTTTAATAGGATTTCGGCAAGACGAGGAAACACTCGTGTTAAGGTGAGGTGAAATTCGGTCTACATCATAGCCTGTATGAATATATTCGAGAATCATAGATTATATCTGATGAGGGGGATGTCCAACAGCAGAAGTTATGTGTGAATTGAAATGGGGAAAGCAATAGGTATGAAGGCATAGACATTAGAATGAGGCAATGTGGAGTCACTGGGAAATTTAAATCCGGTAAATCTGTTGAGAAAAAGGTAATGCACTGAAGACTATTGAAATAACATGTGATAATACTACTGCACTGAGAAATTAGTTACTCAAAGAATTACAAGAACTAGATATAAGCATAATGAGTTTGAGGTGATATTTATTGGAGGTAAGCATACCCCGATAAACTTATGATGTTAAAGGTCAATGTGAGCCAAGCACAATGATATCAATGAATAGCTATGATCACCTTGTCAAAGGAAGGTGACATTTTGAATATTTTGGGAAAAACAATAGGGAGGTAAATATGCCATTCGGATTTGGAGGTTCCCCAATTGAGATCAAGAGGAAATGGGTTGTAAGAGTATAAGGTGATTTTGTGTACCTAGGGATAATGACAGCTTAATGAGCTAAAAATGACTTGAAATTGTTTGCCATAGTAATCGGTGTAAAGATTTGGGACCATGATGGGGAAAGAAACATAGTGGGGGTACACATGAATATACAGATTAATAGAGATTAAGATAAGAATTGAATCGGACAGATTAAGCGAGTCTTGTTGAGGAACTGTCGAATAAAGCTATGTTACAATCAAGTACATCGAATAGAACATTCCACGGTAGAGTACCCCATATGTGGATATTGGGTAGTGACGAGTTAAAAAGGGAGTAAACAGGAAATCTTAGGAGTTATGGAGTGCAAAAAAAAAAGAGGAAGTAGGAAAGCTCCAACTGAGGATTTGAGGAATTGGATGGAATAAAGTATATGTACTAGTTGATAAAGAGAGGCCATATGTGTGTACCTCAAAAGAACAATTGTCGGCTAATAATAGCAAACTGGGTGATTATATGTTTTGAATTCCTTGTAGTCATGATTATTGAAGACAAGTATAAAGCTTATAGGTCTGAAATGTTTCAACAGATTAGAGTAATGTATAATGCAAATTGACAGATATAAAAATTGTTATCTTGGTGATACCAGTAGAATACTCTAAGAGGCGTTAGGCGGTAAAAAGGATTGGTCATCTTACATTGTCATAGAGGGGGCTTAAAGGAATCATGAAAAGTCAGAACAAATGTGAGATATCGTCGATGAGTGACAATGAATTTGGAATCAAAATGAAGTGGTTTTATAAAAATGAATAGTAGATTTCATTTTAGTGCTGGAATATCACGCAATGAAACAACTGACTGGTCTTTGAAAGCATCACCTTGACCAAGGTGTGATTAGTAACTTGGGGAAAACTAAGTTGGACTGAACCACATGAAACTACGGCATCACTCCTAAAAGTAGGACTAAAGTTCTATAGTGCTATATGAATATGTTTCGCACGTATTGTTGTTGAAAGACTGGAAAAGAACATATGAGTAATTTGATATGAGAAACAGCGGAACATCTGCAATACTAGTACCCCTTATTTTCTTGGGACAAAAATGAATTTCGAGGACGAAATTTTTTTATTAGGAGGGGGAGTTGTAACATCCCACCCTCGATGGAAAGGGTAAAATAGTAATTTGGAAAGGGACCAAGAGGGATTAAGATTAATTGAAATATTCATACATATCCTTATATGTGAATAGTGAAAATTTGCACATGAAAAGAACTGTACATGCATTCGTGACAATTCCCGGTAGAGGTGCCTAACTGTGATTTTTGTTGTGAAAAATATGATTCGGTGCTTGAAAACCAAATTTGGAGTTATTTTTATGTGTTTTATATTTTTGGGGAATATTAGAAATTTTTCTGGAATTTTTGGGAAAAAATTCCCGGACCGAAAAAATCGCCAAGTGGCGAACCGGTTGATTTTTTGTATCGAAAAATTCTGTCCAATGGCACTAAAATATTGGGTATATGATTTTGGACTTGGATTTAGGGCCAGTGGAATTGAACGGGTCAAATATTCATGTCATTAGGGTTTAATCTTATTAAATGTTATTTTTGTCTTTTTCCTTATTTGTCTTTTTCTTAAATATGCCAAGTTTCTAAACCATTAAATGTTGGCTTTCATTTTCGGCAACTCACTCTAAATAGGAAGAATGAAAAGAGGATTTTCATTTGCTTTGTTCCTTCATCCGAAGCTTCATCCTTTCTTCTTCTCCATTTGGTTTTCTTCAAGTTTCCTAGTTGCAATTGCTTAGCTCCTCCTCCTCCTTCCACTTTGTTCTCTCTTCTATTAACTCGCCTAAAAAGGGCCTAGGATAAACTTTCTCTCTTGGCATGATGATGAGAAGTGAGAAAGTATAGTAGTTGGAGAAGTGAAGATTTGAAGCTTAATTGGTAAGCATTTAATTGTACTCTTTAAATAGTAGTGGTTAGATGCATGGATTGGAAGTTAATGTACATTAATTATGATTGATGAGGCATTAATTTCATGAAACCTAGGGTTTGATTTGTTGGGTGTGAGTGTATGTTTGTGTGAGGATATGTGTTGTATGACATTTAGAATAGTTTAAAGTGAATTGTATGACTAATGTTGAATGGAAATTAAAGGAATCAAGTTGAGTTTGGTGCTGCCAACTTGTGGCTATTTGTCCAAGTGAAAGTATTGATGATATATTGGCTGATTTTTTGTCTAATTGGTATGCTTATTGAAGTAGAATTGGCATTTGAATGATAGGAATTGGATGGAGTATCAAAGCTGGAAAATCCACCTTGAACATGTTCTAATGTTTTTTTCCATAACTAGTTGTGTGGTCAAGAAATTGAGGTGAGGTTTGTCCTAAATTAAAATTGATACATTTGGTTACATTTTATGTGAAGGAAGTTCTGCCCAATTTTGATTAGAAGGGTGTTGAATCTTGCTTTGAAAGTGAAAGATATGGGTCGTGTGAGCAATTGCAGAGTTAGATGACCTGAAACTTTGGTGCATTTTGTTTTGATTGATTTAGGAGGAATTGGTGAAATTGGTCTTAATAAAAGTTGAAGACTATCATGTTATCTTTCCATTTCCACTGATTTTGCAATTTTTCAATATGTATATTGTGATTTATGCCCTGTTTGAATGTTGGCTGTTTATGTGCATTATTATGGAGCCTAGCCCTAAATGTAGGTTTTATGAGTATTATGCTTTGAAGCTAAATTAGAGATTTTTGTGACTCGAATTGGCTCAAGTGATCTTCTGGAAATTTGTAGAGGAAGCAATTAGCTTTAAAATGAGTTATAGTATGCTATTTTTGGATACAAGAATTGGGAGTTACGAATTTTCAAAACCTGAACCTAAGTTAGGTCATTGACTAGTGATCAGGGCAGCCATTTGCGTGACAGTTTTGAGTTTGTTAGTGATGTAATTGGCTTCTAAGCCCTTCAGGAAAAGTGAAGTATGTTGTCTGATCTTTGCAGTGATATAAGGTAGATAATTTTTCGACACTGGGCAAGGAGTTATGGTTTTTAGAATATGGTAGTACTGTTCAGGTCAAATGTAGGGGCAGAATCACTAATTGAATTTTTTGACCCATTTAGAAATTTAATTTGGTTCCATGTTGTTCATGAAAGTGTTAGGACATGTTTTGATATTTCTTTGGCATAAAGCTTGTAATTTTTAGCAAAGGGAATGGGAAGTTATGGATTTTGTAAAATGCTGCACTGTTTTGGGAGATATTATGATGGCAGTAACTTTGAGTAGATTTTTGACACCCTTAGGGGTGAAATTGGTTTTTGTGGACTTCATGAAACTTGTAGAGTTTTTCATGATCTTTCCAACGAGATATGATTTGTAATTTTATGATTTCTGTGTAAAGAGTTATGCATGGTTCAATGTCGGACAGAAAAAGGAAAGGAAGCACTTTATCTTTTGAATATTTTGTTTTGTATATGTTTATGCCTTCTTTGACTCATATCTGTTCTATCTGACATCCGATTGACCCGATTCTCAAGGCATCGGATTCGTAGAATATTTAATTTCATATTATGAGAAATTGGAAATTTTTGGAGGTGAAATTGACGTGGGTTCGGGTAATTTCTAGTCATTGTTTTATTAATCTTTGGACCTATAGAGGTCTGAATTGAGTAATTTCGGTGCCATTAGATTTCTAATTTTTAGACGGAATTTTGTGATAGAAAATTTTAGATTAATGTCGAGAATGTCATGAACATGCATTGCACATTTTAAATCGCTACATATGCATTCGTAAATATTTCTGATTTGGACAATTGGTAATGTTTACATACTATAACTGTTATAGAGGCACATTTGCAGCGTCGATCCACCGACGTTACTGAGACTTCCAGGTATTAGCTCGGAAGTACAGGTGAGTGACCTAGATGGTTCTTTCAATTAAGATATGTTTAATGTGGCAAATAATGATGGGTTTTGCGATTGTTTCTAACTGTGGATTCTGGACAGAAGGTCCGATGTAATGGGAGATATGACATAGAAGTGTTATCTGGTTGTAAATCTGTGCACTCTATGAAATTACTTGTTTCTGATGTGAGAGTTTGGGACATGTTTACTGATTATGATACGATTACTGATTGTGATATTATTGAGTATAAACTGGATGAACCATGTGTGTATATATATGATGGTCAATTGTGTACATGAATATGAACGAAATTTGAAAAGCTCCGCTTTAATGTGGAAGGTCGGACCTTATGAAAATGTGACTAAATGGGATAGATAATTATGAATGACGCATTCCATTGCATGAATGCATGAACATAATGGGAGTTGTGACCAGAGGAGCCACCGATCAGTGAAAAAGAGCCTCGAGCTCACAGGGAAGTAGTGCATACCCAGAGGGCTCTCCTACCCCTGAGACGCGTTTAATGCCTAATGAGCCCTATCTGGGACAATTCAGGCACTCGGTCACAACAAAGTAACAATTGGAAAAGTGGGTCTAATGAGCATCGCATATGCATAATATGAATAATTTAGCATGTTGAACTTGAAATATTATGAATGATTCAGTGTACTAAATATGGAATTGTGACTTATGATATCATAACCTTGTGGTAT
This sequence comes from Erythroxylum novogranatense, assembly GCA_029891385.1. Lineage (NCBI taxonomy): Eukaryota > Viridiplantae > Streptophyta > Magnoliopsida > Malpighiales > Erythroxylaceae > Erythroxylum > Erythroxylum novogranatense. Next base: position 39,545,937 of record CM057234.1, on the reverse strand, counting down.
TTCTGGATGTACTGTTGTGAAATAACCTGTGAACTGTTCGAGTACGATTATGTAATACTTATGAATATGAAACTATGGAATATCTATAATATATGTAATTCTTGCATGGATTGGGTGAACCATCGATAATGGTCCCTCACTGAGTTCGCAAAAGTCACCCAAAATTTGTAATTATTTTTCAGGCCTTGAAGAGTACTCTGTTAGACACGGGAGTATGCCTCTCGCATCTGAGGAAAGATAGGGGTCGGGATCGGTTCGCGTCTACATTAGTGTCTCATAAAATTGTATTCGCAATCTGTAAAATAATACTTTGTATTTACAGTAGGCCCAATTTGGTTGTGGATTTGTGTACATTAAATGGCTACGTTAAATTATTATTGAATGTTTTTAATGACTAAAATGTTTACAAATTAACGTGGGCTCAAATTGTCTCTTGTTTTTAGCGTATGAATGTCTTTAAAAAATTATCTTGAGTTTAAATCGAGTGATGTAGCACGCCACCCTCGTGCAGAACGGACTCGGATATCACCATCAATGTCGGGTTCGGGTCAAGCGGGAGTGGCGTGTTACACCATAGGACTTAAATACATCTATGAACTTATAGACAATCATGTATATATCAATATACTATAGTATCTCCAAATATAGAACAATCACCAAAGGGCTTAGAAAGTCTGGCGTTACAAGTCTTCCCCTCCTCAAAAGAGTTTCATCCTCTAAACTCCAAAGTCGAGAACACCAATAAATGAGGGCACTGACTTCTCATAATATCCTCAAGTTCCCCTATCATCTACCCAACCATCAAGCTAACCTAACCTTATGTGCAATGCTTACATCCTTTTCTTGCTAATATTCCTTTATGAACAAGCTATCTTCGTTTAATCATAACTCTCTCTAAAAAAATCCAATTACCATGATTTTTATGGCCTCTAAAAGCATAATTCCATTAGTCTTAATATATCCAAAAATTATATAAACAACATTTCCCTTGAAAATATAATCTCCATCCAAATTATGTCCTATTTTTGGTAAGAAACAGATTGGAAACTGATTTTCAATCCTCAATAAATCGTTATCAATACATATTCTAAAAAAATTGTTTCACAAAAGTAGTAATAAGACATCAATAATCATTTATCATGTTTTACAGTTTCACTAATTCGGATTCTAAGATCCTCAAAAATCTGGAAATAATACAAGGTTCCTATATAGGGGTCTATCACAGGTAGTATTGGGGAAACAAGTATAACTTGAGCTATAGTCACTATTTTGTCAATCCACTTTCACAAAGATCAAGTTAAGACATATATCTATAACTTTAATTCTTTGAGTTTCTTCAAATTCGTGCTCTAAGGATATGAAAAACAGATTGAAATAGAAAGATGAAATTAAAACCAGAATTTCAACTTACCTTGATAACTTCTTTCCTTCTCTTTTTTTTTTCTCTTCTTATTTTCGTTTTCCTCTCTTTTCTGAACTTATGGCAGACCTTCACTCTTACTTCTATTGCCTTTTCATCCATTTGCTCTAGAAAATTTAAGAAGGTCAAAATAATTCATGTGTCACCATTTCATTGGTCCATGTGTCAATTACTTAAGGCTCCACATGTCACTCATTTTAAAGCTCCACATGTCACTCATTTTAAGGCTACACATTTCACCATTTGTAAAGCTACACATGTCACAATTCTAAAATGTCATTTGTCATAAACTTAAAGGGCTACTTGTCACAATTATACTCAAGTCACTTGTCATCCATTTAACTGAGCCAATTGTCACTTATTCCCAATTCACTAATTAAAATCCATCAAAACAAAATTTAGAACAAAATCAATACACAATTACATCATAATCAGTAAAAACTTTTCCTACCCCAAAACATGTCAAATGAGTGTATACACTATCTTACAATGTTTTCTAAAATAACTCATCTAGCTCAATCTAACATTTTAATCTTTTTAGCAATTTTAGGAGGCAGGATATTACAACTCTCCCCCTAAAAAAAAAATTTCATCCTTGAAATTCTTACTTGACTGATCAAATAGATGGGGGAATGCCATCTCTATAGAATCAAAGAAAAAGACATTGTTTAATAAAATAGATCTAACTAAGCCTAGCTTATCCGATATGTCAAACACCTCAAGGAATGTTGACAAAAACATTGATCGAGGTCAAAATCATTCGTTCATTAAGGACGTCAACTTAATGATCCGAGACTCAACTTATCAACCAAAGACTTTCGACACCCAGAATTGATTCCTAAGGCTCATGAAATTTTTGAAAGTGGAAATGACACTTTTGAAAACGTAAAAACTAGGCTCTGATACCAATTTAATTGTCATAACCTGGTATCATATCGGGCCTATGATAACCACTACATAACCGTGCTAAGGGCACTCACAGTATCCTTAATCCGACTATGTAAGGCTAACTAAATATCTATCCTTTTCTCTTTTTTTAAAAAATTTGGGCAGCACAACGGTTGTGTTTTAAAAATCCCAAAAAGCTGCAAACAATTTCAAACACACTTCTATATTCACATCCAACCACAACTTCAGGACTTAAAAATCCACTCAAGGTAATCTCAATAACAGTATTAAAAGATTCATACATAAAGTCATTTATAAAACACAAGGTAATCAAACTTTAACTTACAAAATCATAAAACGTATCTACATAAACACAGTTCATGAGCCACTAGACCATAAAAGTGAAAAATAGGAAACTATTCACGTCCGATAATACTTGGAAAATGTTAAAAGATTGCACAATCCACTCAGAGCTTCAAACTCACTAAATTAACTTGCATGATTGAAAAGTAGAGGGGGTGAGTACACTAGGTACTCAGTGATCAGGAAAGACATATATCACAAATAGAATTTGATTCATACCAAGATAGTGTAAATAACCTATGAAGTGAATATATATCACATAGAAAACACATCGGCTCAGCCGATGACTTAACGTATATTGGTTATTAACTCACTCATCTGGTGAACATAGGTTTCAATTCCAGTACACAAAAAACATAAAAACATCATATGTATAAATCAAATATCGATAGGAAAATCAATATCAGGATAAGCCAAAACAATCATGTGTGACACCACTAGTTGACTAAACTAATGTGCATACCCACTGATACTCGGTGTTGACTCGAATTTCATCCGTGATGAGTCTGAACTACAGTCGACAAAAGTGTCATGACCTTAAGTGATGACCTCATCGGTGTCCAGACCCTAAGTATTGAATCACCCGCGAGTCCCGTAGAAAAGTGTTGATACAGCAACTCGACTTTTGTACACTAGCGTCAAGGGTACGACAGTCGCTTAATCAGTTGTGCCCAACATGATTGGCCAATTGTTTCCTCACCAAGAAAAAAAATCATATACAAAAATTAAGTACAACAATCAAGTAAAGCATCATATTTTTATTTATCAGTCCAACAGATAAAATGAAACCGTACTATGGCTCTAAGCCAAAGAAGGACAAATACATGCAGAATGCATGACTCGGTTATGCATTTGAAAATTCCAAACATTGTTTTATGCAATAAAAGTTATCTTTTAAAATCCAAATGTAAAGTTGTTCAAAAGCGTAGTTTCAGAAAATAAAGTATTGTTCTTTGCATTTTAAACTAAGATTTGTAAAAAAAAAACAATAAAATTTCTCAAAATAGGTAATAAAAAATTAGTTTTAAAATAATGTCATTTGTTAAATACACCAGTATACTAGCATCTATTTAAGATTCAGTTCTACTATGCATTACCTAGGTTCAAAATTCACATACAAGTCATCTTGCATGTCTTAGAATGTTCTAATCCCATTTGAGAAATATGGTTTTCCCAACTCACCTCAAAAGAAGATATTCACTCCTTTAACTTCAATAATCCTCGATACGAGCTTCTTGATTCACAGCTCCGAGCCTTTACACATAAAAGGCATACGATGAAAATGCTCCTTAAACATAAATTTCATATTTATACACCATCACCTTAGCTTCTCTTTTGCATTTTCTAAGGCATTTAATGCCTTTAATCCAAACTTACTCATTTTATAACATAATTAAGCACATCTTTATCCAAGAATATTAGGGCATTATTCATCAATATAGGCAACATTTCAAGTTTATTCTAAGTACACTTGGAAGTGTTTTCCAATGAATTCCATTATAAAGCCTTAAATCCTAAGCCAAGTTCACTTAGATATTTCATCAAACACCTAAGGTGCATGATTTTCAAGTCACATTTTCAGGACTTTATCATAATAATTTATGCTCCTATCATGTCATATAGTAAACACTTCCAATCAATGACACATTCCACCACTCCATTCCAACCAATTTCCTTCATTTAAGCTACATTTTATCAATTGTACAACTCATTACATTAATCCACCTCTTATCCATCATTTTGACCTAAACTTAACCAACACACATCTTCTTCATTCTTCATTATCAATTCACATCATACATGTATAATTAACACCATAGGATTCATTTAGACCATCAATTTCAAAAGATATTCAAAAATTCACAAACTTTCACCTAAAGGGGACAATTTTGGTTTTGACTTAAAGAGCCCTCTCCATGACACATTTCATTCATCTAAACCATGTTTCATACATATTCAAGCATGGAGAACAACATATCTTAACACCAAACTCAAAATCATAATATAGAAAGAGATGAGACAAAATTTGTCTATACTTTCCTTTAGTGATATCTTCAAATCATTTGAGAATTTCTCAAATATAATGATAGATTTGAGTTGCTTGACCCCAAATTAGCTTAGAACACCTTGATTGAGGTTCAAGAATCAAAAGCTTGGTGGAAAATAGGTGATAGCACTTGTGTTTTCACAGAAAATTAGAATTTGATCTTCTTGTATGGAGTAATCTTCTAACTAATACTTAATCTATAACGTCTGTGAACAACAACTTGCAGCTGACATATATTCAACTTCTGCAGTAGATAGAGCAACTGAACTTTGCCTCTTGCTTGACCGTGAAATTAGATTATGACCAAGAAAGTGACAACCTCCACTTGTACTATTTCTATCAATTCTATCTCCAGCATAATTAGCATCACTATAGCCAAATAACCTGAAATCTTTACCTTTCTCGTACATTAAACAAAGATCAGTAGAACCTACCAAGTATCTCAATATTCTTTTAACAGCAATATAATGAGATTCTCTAAGATTTGCTTGAAATCTTGCACATAAACAAACACTAAACAATATATCAGGTCTGCTTGTAGTTAGGTAAAGTAAAGAACCAATAATTCCTTTGAAAAGGTTTTGATCAACCTTCTTACCTGCTTCATCCTTAGATAAAAGGATTAAGGATGCATAGGAGTTGACATAAGTTTAACCTTCTCCATTTTATATTTGACTAGCAGTTCTTTAATATATTTCTGTTGATGAATAAAATCTTTTCTTCGGTTTGCTTAATTTGTAAACCAAGAAAGAATTTCAATTCACCCATCATACTCATTTCAAATTCACTTTTCATAAGATTTTCAAATCTGGAACATAGTTTCTTAGAAGTTGCACCAAAAATAATATCATCTACATATATCTATACTATAATGAAATCATTTTAGATACACATTCTAAACAAATTCTTATCTACTTGTCCTTTAATAAAATCATTTCCTATAAAAAAACTTAGACGATCATACCAAGCATGAGGTGCTTGTTTTAATCTATAAAAAGCTTCATGAAGTCCATAGACATAATCTAGTTTATCAATATCTTCAAAACCAGGAGGTTACTTTACATACACTTCTTCATCTATAAAACCATTCAAAAAGGCACTTTTTACATCCATTTGAAACAGTTTTATTTCATGACAAACAACATATGCAAGCAAAATCCTAATAGCTTCTAGTCTAGCTACAGGAGAATAGGTTTCATTATAGTCTATTCCTTCTTGTTGATTATAGCCTTGAGTTACTAATCTGGCTTTGTTATGGTTTACTCGACCTGATTCATCTAGTTTATTTTTGAATACCCATCTAGTTCCTATGATAGACTTATTTGATGGTCTAGGAACTAAAGACCAAATTTTGTTCCTTATAAATTGATTTAACTCCTCTTGCATGGCTAAAATCCAAGCTTCATCTTGAAGAACTTCATCAATTTTCGTAGGTTCCAACTCAGAAACAAAAGCTACATTTGCCTCTCTTATTAATTTAGAGCTAATTCTCACTCCTTCTGAAGTTTCGCCTATAATCAGATTTTCTGGATGGGAAGATTTATACTTCCAATCTTTCCTAAGACTAAAGTTTTTAGGAATAACTTCTATCTTATTAGGGGGATCAACTACAGGTGATAAATCTAGTTTATCAACTAAAGGATCAGATAGAGTTTCATCTTCAGAATCGTCTCTTCTATCTAGTTGAGAATCATCATCAAATCTAACATCCATAGATTCTTCAATGGATTTAGAAACAAGATTATAAACTCTATAAGCTTTATAAGACATCAAATATCCTAGAAAAATTCTTGAATTGATCTTAGAATCAAATTTATCTAATTTATTTTTTGTATTCAATATAGTGCATTTGCAACCAAAAGGATGGAAATAAGAAATATTTGGCTTGCTTCCTTTCTATAACTCATATGGAGTTTTATTTAACATAGGTCACAAAAATACTCTATTTTGAATATAACAAGCTGTATTCACAACTTCTACCCAGAAATACTTAGGAAGATTCATTTCACATAACATAGTCCTTGCCATTTCTTGAATCGTCATGTTCCTTCTTTCTACAACCTCATTTTGTTGTGGAGTTCTAGGAGCAGAGAAATTATGGAAAATTCCATTTTCTTCACAAAATATTTTAAATTTTTCATTTTCAAATTCTCCACCATGATCGCCTAATTCTAACAATGAAATTTCCTTTTTCATTTTGTAATTTTTTGGAAAGAACTTTAAAGCACTTAAGAGATTCATCTTTATGTGATAAAAACAATATCCAACAAAATCTAGTGAAGTCATCAACAATAACGAGACCATACTTCTTTCCACCAAGACTTAATGTTCTAGTTGGACCAAACAAATCTATATGTAACAACTCCAAAGGTCTGGATGAAGTTACAAAATTTCTAGAAGAAAAAGATGTTTTAATTTGTTTTCCTTTTTGACAACTCTCACAAAAGAAATCTATGTTAAAACTTATTTTTGGTAATCCTCTTACCAGATCATGTCTAACCAACTTGGAAATATGTTTAAAATTAACATGACGTAGCTTTTTTTTATGTCAAATCAGTTTTTCTTCATCTGTTGATATAAAACATGAAATATTTGACTTTTCAAAACATCTAAATTAATCTTATAGAGATTGTTTCATCTCTTGACAGAAAAGAATACAGAACCGTCCTTATTTTTGACTACACAAGAATTTTGATTAAAGGATACTTCAAAACCAAAATCATATAATTGATTTACACTAATTAGATTATGCTTTAATCTTTCAACTAGCAAAACATTATCAATAGATGCAAATGAATCTTTAACAATTTTGCCGATTTCAATTATTTTGCCTTGCTGGTTGTCTCCAAAAGTTACTGCTCCTCCTTTCTTATCTTGGAGGTCTAGGAACATAGACCTTCATCCCGTCATGTGTCGCGAGCATCCACTGTCCAAGTACCATTAGTGCTGGTTGCTTTTTCCAATAAGGGAAATATGAAGTATATATTATGTCTTTCTTAGATACCCATATTTTCTTGGGTCCTTTGGGGTTAGACTTATAATAATTCCTCAAATAATAAGAGTATTATTTCTTATTCTTTCTGCTAGAAACAAAATTCTTATTATAACGAACATTACTATTAGTAAATCCTAAACCACTCTTATCCTTTGGATGTCTATATTTTCCAATCATATCATTCATCCTTTTAGTACTATCAGTAAATGTTGATAAATCTGCTGAAAGACTATTAATCCTTTGTTTCATTTGATTAATTTCCTTAGATCTATCTACAATTACTTTCTTTCTCATATCGTCTACTTATATTTAAGATAGACGTTTTCTTTCTCTAACACTTCGTGTTCTTCAATTTTCCAACAAATTTCTTTTTTTAGAATTCTATATTTCTTTAGTATATCATGCGAATCTTCTAATAATTCTAAATATGCTTCTGAAAGATCATTAAGGATACAAGTTACCTCATCGTCGCATTCTTTTTTAGCTACCAAGCATATATTTGCTTATTTTGATGCTACTGAATCGGAATAAGATTCGGATGAGTCCAAGTCTTCCCAAATTGCCATCATACTTTTTTGTTTTCTTTACTTTTCTTATATTTTCTTTTGAGCAATGGACATTCAGACTTGTAATTTCCTGGTTTGTTGCAGTCGTAGCAGATGATAGACGTTTTCTCATTGTTGACTTCTTCTTTGCTAATCTTTTTAAAAGAAAAATCTTTATTTCCTTTTGTTTTCTTTTTCCACATCCTTCTAATCTTTCTTGAAATGAAGGATAATTCATCATCATCTTCACTTGAATCTTGATCAGACTCACTGGTATCATTATCCTTGATTTCTTCAATCTTTAATGTTTTTGAAGATGTGCTTCTATTTTTCTGGTTCTTTTGATTCTTCTGGCTAGCCTTTAATGCGATAGACTTATCTCTTATAGGTTTATCTTTTGCATCAAGCTCTACTTCATGTATTTTTAGTGAGCCAAGCAATTCATCTAGCTTCAGTTTGCCTAAGTCCTTGGCTTCTTGTATTGTTGTAACCCTAGATCTCCATCTTTTAGGTAGGCTTCTGAGAATCTGCCTAATATGATCTTGATTATCATAGATTCTCCCAAAAGCTTTAAGTCTGTTAACGATTGTTTGAAATCGTCCAAACATCTGATCAATAGATTCCTCATCTTTCATTTTGAACAACTCATACTAATGAACAAGAATACTGATTTGGACTCTTTCAATTGATTTGTGCCTTCGTGTGTAATGGCTAATATGTCCCACATATCCTTTACAGATATGCATCCATGAACCATATCATATTCACTTTTGCTTTGGGCACAACTTAGAAAGAACTTGGCCTTTGAGTTCAACTGAAATCAAGCTTTTTGATCCACTGACCATTTGTCATGAGAGATGATATTGCCTTCATCATCTATTGGTGTATATGGACCATTCTTGATGATATCCCAAAGATCAATATGTATGGATTCTATGAAGATCCGCATCCTTTCCTTCCAATAATGATAATCCTTACCATTGAATGCAGGAGATCTTGTGACCGAGGCACCTTCAATTATAAAAACATGTGATTCAGCTATGGATCTTTGTCTTCACTTTGCAACAGTGTTTCTTAGAAACCTTGCTTTGATACCAAATGAAGTAAATCACTTGTTAATATAGAAATCCGATATAATATGTAAACTACAAAAGAAGGGGGGTTGAATTGTGTAATCTTTTTGAAAATATTAATCTTTTGAGACTTCTGGAATTTCTTTACAAAATTTAAATGATTACTAAAACACTTTGCTAAAGTTGATAAGCAATCCAATCGCAAGTAAAATTATCTACTCGTCTAACACCAAAAAATTAAAAGATAAGGGTTAGAGAATAGACGCTGCGATTTTGTACTGGTTCACCCCAAACCTTGGGCTACATCTAGTCCCCAGATTTTTTCTGAGATTTTACTATACTCTTCAACTTTACAAGTATTCTTTCAACACGTAGAGCCTCTTCAGGTCTCTCTAACAAAATATTCTTTATCATCTATATTAGCCTCTCCAAGCTCTAGCCTTCCTTTCTCTCTCTAAGAAAAGTATTTTTGAGCTTTCACGTTACAGATGTATTTGCTCACTTCTTTTTCACTTTGAATACAGAATTTTTGCTAATATCAAAATCGTTCAAGAGTAATTCTCTATCTGTATGTAGTTTTTGACTAGAACTAATATTTATAGGCTAAGTCTCCAACTGTCTTCTTGATAACTACTTCTTGAATCTTCTAGAAACAGTTATTACTTGAAACCTGTAACTAACTCGAACTAATTAATTGACTGACATTATAGAATATCTTCCTTTGTATCGTCTGGAATAATGTTTCTTCTGTTGCTACATTTCGTTTGTTATTCTGCTTCGTCTTATGTTACACTTCGTCTTATGCTTTGTCTTATGTTGCACTTCGTCTTATGCTTCGTTTTATGTTACTATGCTTTGTCTTATATTACTGTGCTTCGTCTTATGTTGCGCTTCGTCTTATGCTTCGACTGTTGTTGCCTAAATGTTACTTACATTTATATGCACACTTAATAAACCCATCAAAATAGTTCATACATTTCTAAGATTATTATTATTTGATTGTCATCAAAATGAATAGAAGTGAAGTCCTCTTGACTTAGCAACTTGTGCATACATGTATATATATCAATGATTTATGTTCCAAATCATCAACTCAAGTCGATTACTTCTTCACATACATCTAATTTCAACTCACATCATCCATGCACCATTCACATTTCATTAACATCAAAAGAATAAAGTTTTACAAAACTTTAATGACATTCCAAGCCATATTACATCATCATCTCAAAATCTCAAATTATAAAAGGTCCTTGAACAAACAAACTTCTTGCTATCCTAAAATCAACTCAAAATACAAAAATAATCAACTCAAACTACAAAATAAGTAAAATTGGAGAAATGCCCTTAGGCTCTTGATCACTTGGTCTCTTAGCTATCACCTGAAGATGAGATGAAAAGGGGGATGAGCTTGAAAGCTCGTAGGTAATAGTTTATAATGGAAAATAGGCAAAACCTTTGAAAGCATTTACTTGTCACAGAAAATTCTCTTTGAGTTCATAAAACACATGTTTCTCAAATTCTTATCGTGTAGTCAAATTTACAAACCATAAAACATGAATGGATCAAACTTGTTCACATATCATAAGCACACAAACATATCAGAATAGTTTGGGTGGATTCAAAACAGAATGTACTACACATTTCTCTTAAGGGTCCTGTGTAGCCGTGAACAGAATGTACTAACGTAATCCTACATAATGGTTTTGCATAGTCATGAACTTATGGGAGTCTATGAAGGAGTTCCAAGCCGTGAGCGAGATGTGGGAGACGCCTTTAACTTGGTCAACATGCACGTGACGTAACTTAGGGGACCACCACAAACCCACATAATCATATTTTTCACATCTTGTAAACATATTATCCAAAATGGCACTTTTCTGAATCTTGACTTTTTATAGACATGAGATATTTCGAAAATCATTTCTGAAAATCTGATTTCATAAACTTGCATCTTTTAAAAACAAATCATTTCCAAAATCATTTAAAAAATCATCAACACAATTCATGTAGCAAACATATAACAATTTCTCAATTCATTCAAGAAGCGATATATGCAACACTTATGATGCAATTGAAATTATTAAACTTTCTTGATTCAAAGAAAACATGTAGTGGCTTATTTACTCTATTATAAACATGTACCCACCTTGATTTCCATGCTTATAGGCTTGCTTAAAATGTCTCTACTCTTGCTTCTCTTGTCTTTCTTGATTTCCTTGATTCTTCACCAAATGAAGAGATATTTGGCTCAAATGGAAGCTCTTCTCTTCCTCTATCTTTTTCCCTTCTTGAACAACATCAAATTTTCTCTTGAAGCCTAAGAAAATTGAAACCCTAGCTTGTTTTCTCTTCTTTTCTCTCAACCACCAAAATCTCTCTTCTTTCTCTTTCTTATTTCTCTTCTTCTCTCCCAATTCACGTTTTCTCCTTCTCTTAAATATAAGACCACATTTTTCTCTTCTAATCCTACCCTTAATGAGTGTGCAATGTCCATTTTACCCTTCCTTATATGCCTTATGTGCTTTATCCTTAAGTGTCTTGCCAAAAACACCCTTGAACATTCTTATAACCTTAACACTTTAATTCCACTTACCTATTCAATAAATCCTACCAACTTTGACATAATAATTAGCTCAAAAAATTTAATTTATCGAAACCTAAAAAATCATTTAAATCATGTTTATTCATCAAGAAAAAAAGAAAAAAGTTTGGGGGCCGACATTTCTCCCCTTTTTAAAAGAAATTTGTCCTCGAAATTCTTACCTAACTGATCTAACGGTAGGGGTATGCTTCCTCTTGTGCTCCTCTGTTTTCCATTTAACTCCATCACTTGAATCATTTCTTTCAAATCACCCTAGTTAACAGATTCAATCAATCCTTCCATGACTTATTCAGATATCACACTATCTTAACTGTTCCCTCAATATACTTTAGATTACTCACAATTTTTCACTTCCTGTGTCGATAACACCAATATCATATCATATTAATATTCTTAACATACTCACATATATCACATTACGAATCTAAGACATCTTTCTTCAGTAACCCTTCTTATAACTATTTCATACAAATCTATTCATGTCAAGCTTAGCTAATCCTTTTTCCTAGCCTGAGCACACCTTGGCACAATGATACTCTCAAAGATAAATTTAACTTTCACTTAATAATTGACATCAATGTAGCATCAGTACACTAAACTCTTATGCCTATCAAACTGTATTCCATGCCCTTGGCGTTGATCCACCTAATTCATTCATCTTTCTTGAATCACTTAATTTCTAATATTGATCAATTTCATCTATGAGTAACATCTCCAACCAATTCTTGTTTTCGACCATCCTTGGCCCTATTCATCCGAATAAAGAGGCGGATGACTCTTTTTGTCATCTAACTCCTCATACAATATTGTAATGAAATCACTATGACAATGATCGTGATGCTTAAGGTCAAGTAGGACTATACATTGATCTTATGTTCCTATCAACTTCAAACTATAAACCTTAAACATATCTCTGATAGTTAAGACTGTCAGTAATTTAGACATTCACTCACTTAATTCGACATTCTTAGTCACTTAATGATGTCCCAACGTATTCCTACTAGGATGTATAACTTACGTTACCATTGTACTTTTCTAACAATCTCTTTGCTCAATCATCTTTATTGGTACATATACTTCTTATTTCAATCACAATGTATCATTCTTCCTATTTGATCCCAAAATTCAGACCTATTTTTAATCTCTCAATAAGATTCATGATTTCTAAATCCTCAATTTAGGCTTGGTTAATCTTTTCATGTGAAACTAATCATCAATTCCATAGCAAATAGTGCTTTGACTTGCCCAAAAATCAAGTCCACATTCTATGCTCCTTTTTGCACTAGATCTGATAACCTCAATATCGAATTTCTGCTTAATGTATCAGATATAACACTAACTTTACTTAGAATTACTCATTTGTATAATCATATTCTTTTGGTACTTATATCAATTGTGTCAGTCTCATAGTCAATTCTCTCAATTCAATAATTACCTCAAACTTTAATGATTTGTACACGTATATATATATATATATCCAAGATGTTCCTATATATACTATCTCCAAACTTTTAAAGAAATCATTAGTATAGAAGCTCTAAATCATGTATTGAATAGTCAACTCATAGGACTTTAGTTGTCTCCACATATATGAAATCACTTTATTTTGCTGCATTGAATTTTATCCAAATCTCTTATACAACATCATTGTATACTATAAAATCTCCAAATCCATATGATATAATTAATATCAGTATAATTCCTTAAAATTCTCTTTACTTTCATTACTCATACGTTTTACACGTTTTCCTTCACGTATTCAAACTATTCTTCTCAACTTTTCGAATACCTTTAATACATCATCAAATCTTGCTTCGATCACTTAAATCTTCAATACCATAGTACTGCTAGGGAAATTGTTAACTCAAACAATTACTATCAAACTCCATATGCCCCCTGATTAATTCTCTTAATTCCTTAAATAACTAATTCCTCAACAAGGTAACATTGTCTCACGTTATTTTCAATTTTCCAATTGACTTCCCTTCTTGAATTGTTTTCTCAATTCATTCAATTTCCTCTAAATTTCACATTGAATTTTTCTAATGTTTGCTTATTCATACTAGTTTCTCCACACATTTCAATTTGTTTGCAAACTTAACTACCTGTGATTGTAATACATTCATCAGGTCAAATTTCATCACCATATTCACTAACATAATCATAAATACTGAATCTATGTCAATCATATCGAACTACGTAATATTTCTTATTTCTAAACCTTTACAAACTTTTCATTTTCTCACATTCTGCCATATCATCATTCTCTTCTTCCTATTTCTATCAGCTCAACTATTGAAAAATGCTCATAAATGTGATTAATACACATATGACTCAGACAAAGGGTCAGGTACTAGTGTCTACTATGACATGACTAAAATCCCTGTAACTTGACATGTCTTTTAAAAACGCCCATGTAAGATCTCAATTTTGGGCTCTGATACTATAACTGTTGGACCCGAACATTTAGAGTTATAAAACGTGTTCTTGTGCTTGTTACCATGTATGGTTATTCCAGTTAACTGTCATTAGTCATTTTCGGTTCATCTTCATTCTTTGATACCGTAAGTGTAGGCCTTATTTTTCGAATCGTTCTTATACTGAAACAAATATTATATGCTCAATTTCCATCCAGATATTGAACATCTTAGAGACTGAATCAGAATTCGACCTCTCCATATAATTTGTAAACCTACGCCTATATTTTACTCCATATGGAAAATCATCTCATTTGGAACCCTACAGATCTAGATATATTGAAAATGCCGAAGCATGTTTAGTAAAATAACATCAGTTTATACGATTCCAACAAATTCCTTTACTTTCCTTCAATCGAAATTTTTTTCCAATCAATTCAGAATGCTGCCAATTTTCATGGAGAGATAGCACAATGTGTGAGGAATCTATTGTCTTAAGGATCACTTTGTTTAGAGGTTGGATAACAAAGATTGGGCTGAAGGAATCAAACAAGGTTCTGTCCTCCATCATATTGAACCTATTCGGGAAAATGGTATAACTTGCTATAGAGATATCAGATCAAGGTTATTATTGGAGGGTCTAAAATAAGACTTCAATATATATAACTTTCATGAAGACATTGAAGAGAGATTTTGTCGTCTAAAGGTCCAGAATTGGACCAGATGATAGGGTCAGACGAAACCAGATGAAGGGTCAAATGAATTGGGAAAATTGTCATAACTTTCCTTAGAGATATCAGATTAGGGTGTTCTTTAGTTAGTTTGAAAGAGGAATTCAAGATATACAACTTTCATGAAGACTTTGAAGAAAAATTATATAATTTGCAGGGTCAAAAATGGGACCAGACGATAGGATCAGATGAACCCAAATGAAGGCTTAGATGAATTGGAAAAATGGTCATAACTTTTTATAGAGAACTTGGATTGAGGTGTTCTTTAGATGGTTCGAAAGAGGACTTCAATATCTACAACTTTCATGAAGACATTGAAGACAAATTCGATTTTCTATAGGGTCAAAATGGGACCAAACAATAGGATTAGATGAATAGTGCACCAGACGATATGACGTCTCCAGACGATACGTCATCACTAGACGAAGCGTCCTCACCACACGATATGTCCTGATTAGATGAAGTGTCATCACTACACGATACGCCCTCACCTGACAACACATCATCACTAGATGATGCGTCCTCACCTGACGACATGTCATCACTAGACGATATGTCCTCACCAGACGATGCGTCCTCACCAGACGACACATCATCACTAGACGATACGTCATCACCAGATGATATGTCCTATACTTTTGAGCATCTCCACTTATGAGGACCATAACTTTTGGCTTTGATAACTAAAATTTTCTTACTTTATAGCATTGGAAAGCTAGAAAGACAAGCTACAACTTCCATGAAGACAACTTGTCAAATTCATCCTAGATTAATCCATATTTTTCCCTCAAGTCAGAACACGAATTTTTCCCTTATGGAAGACTTGAGATTTTTCACTATGCAAACTTGGAATGTTTTCAATATAACCATTCAGCTACCAAAATGATTTAATTAAACTCTCAAATCTTAACTCATTTGTCTCATCACCTTCAACTAAATCTGATCAGTTATAATTCCTATCTTCCTTTCTATAGCGTCTCACTTGTGCATTCATGTATATATATCAATGATTTATGTTCCAAAATCATCAACTCAAGTCGATTACTTCTTCACGTACATCTAATTTCAACTCACATCATCCATGCACCATTCACATTTCATTAACATCAAAATAATAAAGTTTTACAAATCTTTAATGGCATTATAAGCCACATTACATCATCGTCTCAAAATCTTAAATTACAAAAGGTCCTTGAACAAACAAACTTCTTGCTTTCCTAAAATCAACTCAAACTACAAAATAAGCAAATTTGGCTTAAGTTTGTGATCACTTGGTCTCTTAGTTATCACCTGAAGATGGGATAAAAAGGGGGGGTGTGGGGTGAAAGCTCGTAAGTAACAGTTTATAACATAAAACAAGCAAAACCTTTCAAAGTATTTACTTGTAGAAAATTCTTTTTGAGTTCATAAAACACATGTTTCTCAAATTCTTATCATGTAATCAAATTTACAAACCATAAACATGAATGCATCAAACTTGTTCATAGATCATAAGCACATAAGCATATCAGAATAGTTTGGGTGGATCCAAAACAAAACGTACTACACATTTCCCCTAAAGATCTTGTGTAGCCGTGAATAGAACGTACTAATGCAATCCCACATAATGATTTTGCGTAGTCGTGAACTTATGAGAGTCCATGAAGGAGCTTCATACCACTAGCGGGCGACCGAGAGAAGCCTTTAACTTGGTCAATGTTCATGTGATGTAACTTAGGGGACCACTACAAACCCACATAATCATGTATTTCACATCTTGTAAACATATTACCCAAAATGGCACTTTTTTAATCTTGAATTTTCATAGACATGAGATACTTCAAAAATCATTTCTGAAAACCTGATTTCATAAACTTGCTTCATTTCAAAAAGAATCATTTTTAAAATATTTTCAAAAATCATCAACACAATTCATGTAGCAAACATATAACAATTTCTCAATTCATTCACGCAGTGATAGATGCAACACTTATGATGCAATTGAAATCATTAAACTTTCTTAATTCAAAGAAAACATGTAGTGGCTTATTTACTCTATTATAAACATGAACCCACCTTGATTTCCTTGCTTATAGGCTTGCTCAAAATGTCTCCACTCTTGCTTCTCTTGTCTTTCTTGATTTCCTTGATTCTTCACCAAATGAAGAGATCTTTGGCTCAAATGGAAGCTCTTCTCTTCCTGTACCTTTTTCCCTTCTTTAACAACCTCAAAATCTCTCTTAAAGGCCAAAAAATTGAAACCCTAGCTTGTTTTCTCTTCTTTTCTCTCAACCACCGAAACCTCTCTTCTTTCTCTTTCTTATATCTCTTCGTCTCTCCCAATTCACTTTTTCTCCTTCTCTTAAATGTAAGACCACATTCATCTCTTCCAATCCTACCCTTAATGAGTGTGTAATGTCCATTTTACCCTTCCTTATTTGCCTTATGTTCTTTATCCTTAAGTGTCTTGCCAAAAATACCTTTGAACATTCTTATAATCTTAACGCGTTAATTCCACTTACCCATTCAATAAATCCTACTAACTTTGACATAATAATGAGCTCGAAAAATTTAATCTATTAAAACCTCAAAAATCATTTAAATCATGCTTATTCATCAAGAAAAAAAGAAAAAAAAGTTCAGGGGCCAACATGGACACCTTTGGATAACAAAATATTTAATTGGTTTCTTCATTTATTATTGTTGTTAGTGTCGATGGTGCACAACTTCCTTCAGTTATGCCTCCATGATGTTTATACGACACTCCAAGTGCTTGTTATTTTCTTCAATTTTAATAAGCACTTTCTCCTGACCTTCCTCTTCTTCCTCCTTGGATTACTCACTTGATGAGATGCATTATTGGCCAAATGTCAAATGATTTTCCTTGTTTATATAGAAAGTAAGTTACTTTTCATAATTTGCAAGAGTTTGAGGATCTATTCCAAAAGGAAATATTGAGTAGAATATCACCTATGAAAGGGATTGAGTAACAAATTGACTTTATTTCAAGTGCATTAATTCCAAATAGACCATCCTATTTGGAAAATCTAGAGGAAGCCAAGGAGATATAAAATCAAATAAAAGATATTTCGGCGAAAGGTTATATAAGGGAAAGTTTGATCCTAAGCGTTATTCTTGTTTTGTTAATACCAAAAAAGATGGAACGTAATGTATATGTGTAGGTTGTTGCTCCACCAAAAAAATCACCATAAAGTATTGACATCATATTCTTAGAATATATGATGTGATTGATGAGTTGTTTGATACCTTTTTCTTCTCCAATATTGATGTTAAATCTAGGTACTATCATATGAGCATTAGAGAAGGAAATGAATGGAAAACTATCTTTAAGATTAAACATAAATTGTATTAGTGGTTAATGATGCTTTTAAATTGACTAATGTACCTAAAACTTTTAAGAGATTGATGAATCATATTTTACATAAATGTTTAGGTAAGATTGTGGTAGTATACTTTGATGTTATTCTTATCTATAGTAAAATGAGCACATTGAAAATTTTAAAAATTTTACATGTGCTTAGGCAAAAGAATTTTATGTTTATATAAATAAACGTTTATTTTACACTAAATAGGTTGTTTTCTTAAACATGTGGTAAGTTTAAAAGGTATAAAGATAGATGATGTGAAACTCATATCTATTTAAAAAGTGGCCATACGTAAGACTTTGAATGATGTTAGAAGTTTCCATATTTTGCTAGTTTCTATAGGCACCTTGTTAAGAAATTTATTACAATTATGATGCCATTCATAAAGATAGTGAAAAAAGAGTGTAGGGTTTAAGTATGGATAAATGTGTTTGTGATACAGACCAGAAATCATTGAAGTATATTAGTGGTGAAATTAAGATGAGTAAGAGACATTTCAAGTGGGTCGAGTTTAAAAAAACTTTTCGTTATGTAATGAAGCATAAGCAAGGTAAGTATAATGTAACATCCCGTTACCCACGTTAAGGCTAGAATAGCGAGTTATGAGAAATCACTGGGAAATTAGGAAAATTTATGTCATGCATAAGTTAAATGTGACATGCATATTTTTACACATTCATATGACTGTACATGCATTCATTGATATTTTCTAAGTATAATTAAATTGAGTTGTGATTATTGGAAAGTTATTGGAAATATTATTGATTAGTGGAATTGTGATATTTTTGAATTTTGGTGAATTTTGGTGATTTCCAAAAATTAGGCATTTTTATGGAAAATAGGAAAAAGGAATTAAAAAAAGATTATAGATAGTTATATTGTAAAGATAGAATTAATAGAGTTAGTTTCAAAAGAAACTTAGTTAGAGTTAGACCTTAGGAAAAGTGACAAGTGTTAAGTTGTTTTTATTATTTGTCAGAAGTAAGTTTTGATATTTGAGAGTTAAAAGACTAAGTTTTTTTTCTTATCATCACCTTCTTTGAATTTTTCCCCATACATAAAGTTTCCCATCAAACTCCTTAACTTTGCTTTTTCATATCCCTCATCACTTCCCCCACTACTAAGTATTTCTTTTGCCTTAAGAAAAACCAGAAGTTGGTTAAAGTTCACAGTGGGTTACGTGTTCTTACATGGAGTTTAGGGCTTTGGGATAGTTGAAGATTTTGGAATCTTTAACAAGTAAGTATTGGGAAAATCTTTTATAGTTATGGATTTATGAAATAAATTTGATGAATTCATTGTCATCTGCATGAACATGGGATTTACTTGTATATATTCATAAACACTATGTTAATGGGATGAAAATATGGATATAGTCTTATTTTGGTTTTGACGATTATTAGTGATCAAATGTTGTAGAAATGAGTTTTGGAGTTTGAAATAGAAATAAAATGGTGTATAGGATAAGTGTAGAAAATTAAAGAATGAAAATGTGTTATGCTTTGTTTTCTGTTTCTTCACTGTGCATGTAAGTATATATATATGTGTGTGTTTACGTGGGTAAGTGGAAGATTTAAGGATGATCAACAAAAATGGTATTTGAGTTGAAGAATAGTTGTAAAATGATTATCTGAGATGGGAATGAGTGTTTAAATGGAAGTTGGGAGGAAACATGGAGATTGAGAATGAAATTTGGAAATGCATAAAGTTGATAGAGCATGAATAGGTTGAACATGAATTTTTGGCTTTTGATGGTTCTTGAGTAAATTTGCATCTTTTTGGAGTAGTTGGAAATGCATAAAGTTGATAGAGCATGAATAGGTTGAACATGAATTTTTGGCTTTTGATGGTTCTTGACTAAATTTGCATCTTTTTGGAGTAGCGTGAATTTATGGTAAATGAGTTTAATGAAATGGAGTGGAAAGACTTGAAGAAAAAATTTGAAGTGTTAAATTTTGGAAAATGGAAGTCATCTGGAAATTTTCTAAGAATAAATGGTTAGAGAGTTAAATTTTCCATCTAAAACTTCCACAATTTTTCTACACTGATAGAGAGATATTTTGAAAATTTTGTCTTATGAAAGTTGTAGATATTTCTTTTAGCTTTCCATTGATATAAAGTTTGCAAAATTTGGAATTCTAGATCAAAAGTTATGGAGGTTTGAAGTTGTGATGTCAATGAAGAAGAAGAAGAAGGAGTCGCAGGTCCATTGGAGTGTCATGGTCGTGCATGCACAGGATCGCGACTTCGCAGGACCAACCGAATGTCACGGCTGTGCATGTACACGATCGCGACTTTGCAACACCACTCGAATGTTGCGAACGTGTTATCCAAGGAAGTTATTTTCTGAACATACTTTGATCTTTTTGTTACAACTTCTTCATCTGATGTCCAAATGACTTAATTCTTGAACCATTGGATTTGTAAGACATTGTTGTATCTCTCCTTTTGTAACATTCTGAATTGTTTTGAAAAATATTTATTGAACTAAATTGAGAGAATCTGTTGGAATGGTATGATCTGGTGTTGTTTTACTAAACATACTTTGGTGTTTTGATTATATCTGGACCTATAGGATTCCAAATGAGATAATTTTTAATTTGAGTAAACTAAAGAAATAGGGCTACAAATTATATGAAAAATTATAATTTTGATTCAGTCTCTAAGATGTTCAATTTCTAGGTAAAAGTTGTACATGGTAAAATGTTTTTGAATAAGAATAGTCCGAAAAGTTTTGAGGTATATATTCCAAATTACTGAACCAAATAGAAACTTAATACATTGGAAAATAACTTTGTAGCAGGAAGTGTTGCCTAATTTTTCCATTTACTTTATTAGATTTATTATACAAAGTTGACCCGCATGTATATTGGAAGAAAACCTACAGTGGTCAATGAAGTTGTGTAATTGGTTTCACATTGCTTTTTATTGGTCCAAATTATAAGTATACATGGTATTAATGAGAGCTTTGATATCTAAATGATTTGTTCATAAGGATCTTGATAAAGTACCCTGAATTTATCATTGAACATGCATTGTGCATATTGTTTAAGTACGTGTGCATTAAGGAATATTTGTACAATTGTAGAAAAGTGTGATATTTGTAAATATGTTTTGTATGATATAGAAGAACTCATTGGATGCCAGTCGGACATTGCCGAACCATCCAGGCAACAACATTTTGGAGCGTACTATGACTCAACTTTGATAATTTCCTAGGATTGATTTGTTAAATTTTCAAAAAACAAGAAATTACTAAACTGTTTGCGAATTGTTTCTGAATTTCGAACTTGAAGTCCAACGAGTTTATTAGTTCGGCATGTATTGAAAATGTTTTTATTTGATATGAATTCCTGAATGACTTTGATTCTCAACGAAAGTTGAATGCCGGACTTAGGTCCAATGAATTTGAAAACTTTGTCTGAGCATTTGTATAAGATTGTGATATATGACATATTCAGTATTTGATGCATTTCATAAAATGTGAGCTCAGATAAAGGCATTGTGACTTGAGTAGCCAGTTTGAAGTGCTTCCACGTAGAGCTTTGCTCCGTAATTTCTGATTCTGCACGTAGAGCTATGCTACGTGATTCTGTTTGAATGAGCGTTATGGGCCAGTATTTGTATAAGTTTGTGATAGGCACTCGGTCACAACAATAAAAACGAATGTGAGTCTCATGCATATATCATTCATATAAGACTGAAATCCTTGAATGATTTGCAAAGCTATGTTGAGTGATCCCATGTTGTTCCATGTTGTGTGAGTTATGATGTTTAGAATGAATATTTGTGCATATGTGATGTGTGTATGTGATCCGGTGAAATCATCAATGATGGTTCACTCATTGAGTTAGCAAAACTCATTAAAAATTACAATATGGTTTTTCAGGTACGAGATAGGAGACCTAGTGCTTTAGACAGGACTTAATGACCCTTTGGATTTTGTTATGGTTCAAAGTTTGTTAGCTGGCCCCAGGAGTGTGGAGTCTTGTATTTTGTGGTTTTGGCTAGAACCTGTAAAAGGTTTTTGTAAATATTTTTCTAAAGGAAACAGTGTAAATTTGGTGTATGAATGAAATGAAGGGTTTCAAAATTTGCTGACTTTTAAATGATGTTAGTGATTCCATGTATAAGTTGGATTTGCTTTTACTCCAACATACCATTATCATAGGGTATGTACTTGAATGTCCTTCATATATTTGAGTATTTGCCTTATGGTTGCCTTATGGTTGTGCGATGTAACATATAATGTGGTAGCTAATGCATTATTTATTATTCATGCTTTATTAAGTGTTATCTATACAAAGTTGATGGGATTTGAGCATTTTAAATACTTATATAGTGATGATCCTAAATTTTGTAATATGTGTTAAGTATGTGAGACTTTATACTTTTAAAAGTTATATAGGTATAAAGGACATTTTTTTAAGAAATCAACTATATCTATGTTATTCGTCTTTGAGGGAGTTACTCGTAAGAGAATCGCATAGGGAAAGCTTAATGAGAAACTTTAGAGTTAAGAAGACTCTAAAGGTGTTAAGTGAGTACTTATTTTAGCCATAAATGAGGAGAGACGTTGAGAGGGTTTATGAGAGGTGTGTCACTTATGGTTAGGCTAGACCTAAGTGTACAACCCCATAACTTACACATATCTTTACCTATATCTAATAATATATGGGTAGTTCTTTTGATCAATTTTTTTGTGAGATTACCTAAGTCTAAGAATAGTAAGGATTTAATTTTTGTAAAGGTGGATATTTTGTCCAAGATGTCACACTTCATTTCATGTCATAAAACAAATGATGCCTCCAACATTGTTGAATTATTCTTTAAGGAAATAGTTAGATTGCATGAATTTATTAAAATAATAGTGTTAAATGAAGATGTTATATTTTTGTTTACTTTTGGAAGAGTTTTTAGGGAAAATAGCCTATGAATTTATTTCTTTCTACAAGTTATCATCCATAAATTGATGGTCAAACCAAGGTAGTTAATAAGAATTTAGGGAATTGCTATATGGTATTATAGGAAAGAATTTTGATAGTTTAAGTTTATATTTATATTTTGATAGGTGTTTTAGCTTGTTTATAGGTTTTTAATAGATGATTGTTGCATGTTTAAGCTTAGAATTATGGTAAACTGATTATGTGATTGTGTTTTAAGTGTTTTGTGGTTTAGAGCATGATATTAGACCTTAATCTTATTATTTTTAGATGTTTTGATGTGTTTGTTATTATATGAACTTAGATAAATTAAAGTTGAAGGAAATTGAAGCAAGATTAGGTTGAAAGGAAAATTGGCTAGGTCACAATCATAATAGAAGGAAAATTGGTTGGCCCAAGATCATGACAAACACTTCCTATGTGTGATATTTTTCATCTATTTTGATATTCGGGGGCAATTTTGGAACCGATTGAAGGTGAAAAAAGAACCCTAGAAGCGTTAAGAACATAAAACACTGCAAAATGGAAGGGGCCACCATCTTGTAAAGTGGATCAAACAAGGAAGATTGAGAGAGACGTCGAGGATTTCCAAATTTCCAGATCAAGCTTCAAATCAAGTTATCCTTTATTTCCTTCCATTATTTTCATTAAACTTAATGTGTAAACTAGATTTTCAGATGTTCTTCACTTTTATTATGTTCTAAATTTCCATATTAGGGTTTTTTCTTGAATTATTTTATGACTTTGATTTCAATTCATTCAATACAACTTATGTGTTGTGTTAATGGTGCATTTTATAATTTGGCATTAAATCGAGGGTGTGAGTGAAAAGTAATATGATTAATCTAGGCAATAAGAGTTGGTAGGTTAATATGTTATATGATTAACAAATCAAATATCATTCACAAAGATATCTTGTTTGAGAACTTGTTTATTCGATAGATCATGTCAGAACTAAATGAAAACGTTAAGGAAAGAGTTATGAATTAAGATATTACAATTTTGAAATTTTCAAATTCAATTACAGTTAATCAATTATGGTTAATTTATTACGTCTTGAGAAAGAGTAGTCAATCCATTAAAGGATCTAGAATCAACACATAATTGAATCAATAGGTGTTAATGGAACAAAATAATGACAGAATAAATCCTAAACTTCATTCTTGATTTTCCTAGCATATTTATGGTAGCTCATTGTTATTTGATTATTTGCTTAGTTTCATTTAATTGTTTTAAATTACTTATATTTTATTTGTATTCAATTCATATCCCGATACCTTGGAAAAAGTTACGTTCACTTAGTTTTAAGTATTTCCTTGTGGGATCTGCACATTGAATACTATAAGTTTACGATTCATATACTTGCAAATATTGAGGGTTTTTATTAGTGTTAAAACTTGCTCAACAAGTTTTTGGCACTATTGTCAAGGATTTAGTTTAGAATTATTTGAATTCCTTTTTTCTAAGGAAATTTTAACCTTTAACTTGGAGCTTAAGCTAGAACACAAAAACTTTAACACTTGATATCATAAGACTAGAGTGAACAATTCGAAGGGCAAGATGTCAAGGAAAGACTAAAGAAACTATGGTAGAAGAGTTTAAGCAAGGAGACCAACAGTGAACCCTTATAGATTTCATAAGACCAGGGTTCAATGCTATAAATCAAGGCATCACTCAACCATCAGTGCAAGTAGCAACATTTGAGATTAAGCCAGCTTTATTGAACTTGCTGCAAACTAATATGCAATTTTACAGGTTAACAAATGAGGATCCTAACCTCCATTTAGTTTTTGGAAATATGTGGTACTTTCCAATATCATGGAATGTTGGAAGATGCTATTAGGATAAGGCTCTTTCCCTTCACACTTAGGGATAGAGCCGGTATCATTCATTAATCTGATAAACATTACAACTTAGCAGTAAGTAATTCCCCCTCACAAAGATGAAAAAGCTAATAAAGGAGATTAAAAATTTCCAACAAAGTAATGGGGAGTCATTTGATGAAGCATGGGAATTATGTGAGGATTGACAAAGGAGGTGTCCTCACCATAACCTACCCAAAGAATTTCTCCTGAAAACTTTTTACAACATAGGTAATCTACCCACGAGAAGCACCATTGATGCAGAATCTGGAGGATCTTTGATGAGAAAAATAGTTGAGGAAGTGGAGGAATTGCTAAAAGAGTTGGTGAACAATAATTATCTTTGGACGTTGGATAAAGAAAATGTAGGCAAAAATTGATATTTTAACTTGCCAACTTAATGGCATGAAAGCTTCTTTGTAACATCCCGTCACCGATGGGATGGGTACAATTCACTGCATACGTATTTGTGCATGTGCATGCATTATTGAATCAAGTATAATTGGCAATTAATGTGCTGGCATTCGTACGCACATACATGTTTGACATATGTCTGTTATGATAGGGATAACTTGGATTTGGAGATGATTAGGGCATGTGTGATAATTAGGTCAAAGTAGGCCCGAGAATTGAATTTGAGTTAGAAAATGAAAGCCAAGAAATGGAATTATGAAATTGGAGTATACGATCAGGAGCTTTCTATTTTTTGTGGATTTATAGGAATTTTTCTGGAATTTTCGGAGCAATAGGCCCAGACCGGAAAATTGATCAATGACTGGTTAATTGGATTTTCGATTCCGAAATTGATTATCCAATGGCATAGATAGGTTAGAAATTTGATTTGAGGAATTAGGGTTTAGCCATTGGAATTCGGGAGAAATTAGAATTAGAAACTGACTTGAGGTGGCTCGGATCGGACTTGTGGCAATTAGATTTGCCAAACAAGCCTTAAGTTTCTTAAATTTATAAACTTCCTCCTTTGAATTTGAGAATCACGATGCTTTGCTTTTGAAAGAAGAATTTCCTCCTTCCTTCATCGTGATCTTCTCCCTCGATTGTTCTTAGTTCCTTCTTGCTATTATCTTTCTCTTTCATTCTTAAATCT
This sequence comes from Erythroxylum novogranatense, assembly GCA_029891385.1. Lineage (NCBI taxonomy): Eukaryota > Viridiplantae > Streptophyta > Magnoliopsida > Malpighiales > Erythroxylaceae > Erythroxylum > Erythroxylum novogranatense. The sequence continues at coordinate 39,519,578 of CM057234.1, read as the reverse complement.
ACCCTTGAGTTGTTGTTGAAAGAGATGAAAATGGGTTTTTGCTTGGGTGATAGCCGTGAGTGTCGATGAGCTTGGATTGGTGTGATCCTTGAAGATTTGAGGTTATTAATCAAGTAAGTTACTTCTTTCTAGCCTTATCTAGTTTGATTGGTTGGTTTATAGAGTTATTTGGATAATTTAATTGGTATATTTGAGGATTTGGCATTTAGGGTTTCCGATGGTTATTTTCGTTAGTTTTAGGGTTGAAATTTTGGGAATAATGGTTGTTTGATGAAATAGAAGCTAAAGATTAGTTGTATGATATGTATGGAATTATTTAGGAGTGGTTTGTAAGGAGAAAATCTGGGTTTGGAGTTGGTATCAGTCGAAAATCTGGGAATTTCTAGGTTTTCTAGGCGTGTCTGCGATTGCACGTCGCGGCGCACGAAGAACACGCCGCGACGAGCGCAGAAGGCGCGCCGCGGCAAGCTAAAGAGGCGCACGTCGTGACGTTCGCGGTGCATACGCCGCAGCAAAGGACGCGTGGTCCGCCGAGGTGAGGCGTGCGTACACCGCGGCAAAGGCGAAGAGAATAGGGGAGCTCGCTGTGTCGAGGGACCAGGTGCCGCGGCGAGGAATGCTGAATTTTCAAAAATGTAATTTTGAGGTTTTAAGTTTTGGGATTTAGGAATTTGATGATTCAATTAGTTATGAATTAATTCAATTTGGAGATTATGAATTCGGGAATTAGAATTTGAGATCGGGAAATTCAGATTAGTGTCGGAAATGTCATAACATGTATAGTATGTACATTATTCGATTCGTATGCATCATTGAACATTGGAATTGATACGGTTAGTAATGTTATCTATGTTTTGATTATTATAGAGGTGCTAATGGATCGCCGATTGTCCGACGTAGGCGAGACTTCCCGGCAGTAGCTCGGAAGTTCTGAGGTGAGTAACCTAGTTGGTTTCTCAACCTTTATGTGTTTAATATTAGATGCATTAATGCCGTGTGGAGTTGAGGATGGATTATATGTTTTTGTTTTGGATTGATTTCGGGCCACAGGTGTTCGAAATATTTGGACTGTACTATAGAAGTGTTAATTGTGTGTAAATTGATCATAATTGGTTTTAAATGGTGAGATTTAAGCATATCTGATTCTATCGTGATGCATGTATTGTAAATTGGATGTGTGCATACATGCATAAAAGTATGATCGAGATAAAGCGGTTGTGACCGTGCGACACCGTATTGAGCTTTAAGCTCAACGCACAGGGCTTCGTGCCCAACAATTTTCAGAGCTTTATGCTCAACGTATTAGGGCTTTTGAGCCTAATGTTTTCAGAGCCAATGGCTCAACGTATATGAGCTCAGGCGCACGGTCACAATAACGAAAGAAAAAAAAGAGTCACACGTACATTGCATATATAAATGTTCAAATGTGAATTGTATGAAAGGCGTATCGCCTTATAAATGTGAAAATTAACTGCATGTAATTCTGGTTGTGATATTTGTACGATACTGTGTGATTGTCTAGATATGCATGAGTTGGGTGGACCATCGATGATGGTTTCTCACTGAGTTCGCAAACTCACCCAACATTGCATCTATTTTCAGGACAGCGATAGTTTGACTCCTAGCTCCAGTCCGTGAGACTTTTCCTGCTGTGTGTGTGTGTCGGCGAGAGGAGCATGGCCCACAGGTCGATCAGCTGTGGATCTTTTTGGGATATTTTGGGATGATCTATTTAGGAGTTGTGTTAGTTCTTTTGGGCTTGTACAGTTGTAAATATGACCAGATGGTGTAATTAGGGTTTTATGAAATGAATGAAATGACGGATATCTTTTAGTTTCAAATTTTAGTGAAATTGATATTACTGCTTTATTATATTGATGCCATGAGATTTATAGAATGATCGAATTGTAGTGCACCCTCATCATAGGTTATGCAGCGGTACGACCTACGGGCGTCCCGGTGTATACTCTACGGTAAGGAGGAGCTACATTAGGTAGTATCAGAGCATGGTTTGGCATCTTTTGGGTATAGTATATTTTAGGCTTGAATTCTCGTAAGAAAAGCAAGAAATTGATCGAAATTGTGGTTTTATTGTAGGTCATCCATCTTTGGTGATCAGGTAGATCAACCAGCTGATCAAGGATCAGTCGGAGCAAGTAGGGAGTCTTCTGTACCTCTGCATGAGGAGCAGCCTCCTAAAGTTCCCATGAGACGGGAACGGAGGTATGATCTCCTGCGTAAGTAGGGGGCTGTTGATTTCTATGGCAGCATAGACCTTGATGAGGTTGAGGGATGGTTGGAGAGGACCGAGCGGGTCCTAGATCAGATGGATTGCGACCCTGAGGAGCGCTTTGATTATGCCGTTTCTTTGCTTCAGGGTCCGGCATATCAGTGGTGGAAGACTGTCCTGGGTAGTTCCACCAGGCCTTATGTATTGACTTGGGCTGATTTTTTGAGGGCTTTCCGAGATAATTTCATGCCCAAGGACTATTTGGAAATGAAGATGTAGGAGTTTTTTGAGCTGAGACAGGGGTCGATGTCGGTGGCCGATTATGAGGTCAGGTTTAATGAGCTGTCAGCATATGCGTCTATTCTGATTGCCTCCGAGGCCGATAGGTGCCGGAGATTCGAGGGAGGGCTTAATCTGGAGATTCGTACCAGGTTAGCCCGGTCGGATATGGGTATCTTTGTGGAGTTGAGATCAGCTGCAGTGAGGATTGAGCAGCTTTTGAGACAGAGTCGGGCCGAGACTGGTCAGGGATCTGGAGGTAAGAGGTCTAGTGACAGTCAGGGTAGCTCCGGTAGGAGCATGAGCAAATGCCAGAGTAGGTTCAGATCGACAGGGGGATTTAGACAGTCGGGTTCTGTTCAGGGAGGGAGATTTGGTCAGATTGGTAGTGGAAGCAGTAGTGGCAGAGGATCAAGGCAGGCCATGCCAGTTTGTATACATTGTGATAAGAGGCACAGTGGAGAGTACTGGAGAGTGACAGGAGCTTGCCTAGCTTGTGGTTCGATGGACCATATGATCAGGAATTGTCCCCTGACTTTGGGAGTCCAGTCACCTGCTAGTGGGAGAGCCGGTAGTAGTTCGACGGTACATCAGAGCCGTAGCAGTGGACCTAGACTTAGGGGCCGAGGTAGAGCCCGAGGTAGAGGCGGAGATTCCTTTGTGGGGACCGAGGGACGAGGCAGTAGACCACAGTCCCAGGCCAGGGTCTACGCCATGACCAGGCAAGAGGCCCAGGATTCTCCTGATGTGGTTGCAGGTTTGCTTCTACTCTCAGATATTGAGGTTTATGCATTGATAGATCCAGGGTCCACGCATTCTTTTATTGCACCGCATGTGGCATCTAGATTGCATGTGGATAGGGAGATGTTGCAGTATGGGTTAGAGGTGAGTACGCCTCTAGGTAGTACTACAGTTCTGGGAGAGGTCTGCAAGAGGTGTCCGATCATGATTGATCAGTCGGAGTTTAGTGCAGACCTGATAGTGTTGCCCTTGAGAGAGATAGATTTGATTTTGGGGATGGACTGGCTCACTTCCCATAGGACTATCATGGATTGTTATACCAAGGAGGTAGTGTTGGAGCCTCTGGTCGGTCACCGCGAGCGCCGAGGTGTTAGTCGGCGATGCCGGCCGGGATGATTTCGTTCATGGGTGCTCGAGATTGATCTTGAGGGTTGTCGGCCTATCTGGCGCATGTGGTGGATTCCAGAGTGCAGCAGAGTTTGCAGGATGTTCCCGTGATCAGGGAATTTTTCGATGTGTTTCCCGAGGAGTTACTGGGTTTGCCGCCGGATCGAGAAATAGAGTTTGAGATTGACCTCGTCCTAGGTACCGCTCTTATATCGATACCTCCGTATAGGATGGAACCGGTGGAACTGAGGGAGCTTAAGGCTCAGCTGCAGGAGTTGTTGGATAAAGGATTTATCAGACCGAGTGTTTCGTCATGGGGAGCTCTGGTATTGTTTGTGAAGAAGAAGGACAGGACTTTGAGGTTATGCATCGATTATAGGCAGCTCAATCGGGTTACAGTTAAGAATAAGTACCCACTGCCTAGGATCGATGATTTATTTGATCAGTTGCAGGGAGCTCAGGTGTTTACCAAGTTGGACTTGAGATCCGGATATTATCAGTTGAGGATCGCAGAGACCGATGTGCCTAAGAGTGCTTTCAGGAGCAGGTATGGGCATTTCGAGTTCTTAGTGATGCCGTTTGGGTTGACTAATGCCCCGGCAGCCTTCATGGCCTTGATGAATAGGGTCTTTCAGCCATACCTGGATTAGTTTGTGATCGTATTCATTGATAATATTCTGGTGTATTCGAGGTCTAGACAGGAGCATGCAGAGCATCTGAGGATAGTGCTACGGATTATGAGGGATAGACAGTTGTATGCCAAATTCACTAAGTGTGAATTTTGGCTGGATGAGGTGGTGTTCCTAGGCCACATAGTGTCTGGTGAGGGTATCCGGGTGGATCCTCACAAGATTGAGGCAGTGAGGAGTTGGGAGATTCCGAGGAGCGTGCCAAAGTTGAGGAGTTTCCTCGGATTGGCAGGATATTACTGGAGGTTTGTCGAGGCGTTCTCTGTGATCTCAGCCCCTCTGACAAAACTTCTGAGGAAGGGTGTGGTCTTCAGTTAGACAGATGAGTGTTAGAGGAGTTTCGAGAAGTTGATACATCGGTTGACTACGGCGCCGGTGTTAGCCCTGCCATCTGGAGCAGGAGGTTTCGAGGTGTTTAGTGATGCTTCGCAGCAGGGTTTAGGCTGTGTGCTGATGCAACATGGGAGAGTTATAGCCTATGCTTCGAGACAGTTGAGATCCCATGAGATTAATTATCATGTGCATGATCTGGAGTTAGCCGCAATAGTTTTTTCTTTGAAGATCTGGAGACATTATCTGTATGGGGAGACTTTCCAGATCTTCATTGATCATAAGAGCTTGAGGTATTTGTTGAGTCAGCGAGAGCTGAATCTGAGGTAGAGGAGATGGTTAGAGTTGCTTAAGGACTATGACTGCACTATCGAGTATCACCCAAGGAAGGCCAATGTGGTGGCTTATGCTTTGAGTAGGAGATCACATGGTAGTGCAGCTCAGATTCAGGTTTCGAGGTTGCCGTGTTTAGTTCAGTTGAGAGCTCTTAATGTACAGATGGATTTGGGTCAGGATGGAGCTCTGATTGCGACTTTGAGGCTCAGGCCGGTATTGCATAAGCGGATTAGGAGAGTTCAGGATCGGGATCTAGTGTTGGTAAGATTGATGGATAGGGTCAGATCTGGATGACTGTCCGAGTTTGAGCTGAGAGATGGTACTTTGTGGATGGGCCAGAGGCTGTGTGTCCCTGATGTAGAGGATCTGAGGTGAGAGATCTTAGAGGAGGCTCATTTGGCTACTTATGTCATACATCCTGGTGTCACCAAGATGTATCGCACTCTTAAGTTGCATTTCTGGTGGTCAGGTATGAAGAGGCATGTAGCGGAGTTCGTTTCTCGGTATTTGACGTGCCAGTAGGTTAAGGCTGAGCACCAGGCCCCAGTTGGGAGACTGCATTCGTTGCCCATTTCGGAGTAGAAATGGGAGCGCATTACGATGGACTTTATTATGGGGTTGCCTAGGACACCGAGACAGTGTGATGCGATCTAGGTCATAGTGGACCGGTTGACTAAATCGGCTCACTTCTTGCCAGTGAGGGAGAGCTATACCCTCTATCAGTTGGCCCAGAAGTATGTAAAGGAGATTATTCGACTGCATGGGGTCCCAGTATCGATAGTGTCAGACCGAGATCCCAGGTTTACTTCGAGGTTCTGGAGGAGTTTGCAGTCGGCTATGGGTACAAGGTTGAACTTCAGCACAACGTTTCATCCTCAGACAGATGGGCAGAGTGAGAGGACTATTCAGACTATTGAGGATATGTTGAGAGCTTGTGTATTGGAGTTCCGAGGTGCATGGGATCATTATCTGCCTTTGATTGAGTTTGCGTATAATAATCAGTACCAGAACAGTATTGGCATGCCACCGTATGAGGTGTTATATGGGAGACCGTGTAGATCCCCTCTTTACTGGGATGAAGAGGGTATAAGGATGATAGAGGTTCCCGAGTTGATCCAGGATATAATAGATAAGATACAGTTGATTCGGAGTTGCATCAAGGCGGCTCAGGACAGGCAGAAGAGTTATGTGGATCAACATCGGAGAGAGATGGAGTATGCTGTGGGAGATAGAGTGTTCCTCAGAGTGTCTTCGTGGAGAGGAGTTCTCAGATTTGGCCGTAAGGGCAAGTTGAGTCCTCGGTATATCGGTCCGTATGAGATTACCGAGAGGATTGGACCGTTGGCCTATAGATTGGCCTTGCTGAGTGAGATGTCGCAGCTTCATGATGTGTTCCACGTGAGCATGCTTCAGAGATATCGTTCTGACCCGACTCATGTGATTCCGGCTTAGGAGATCGAGATAGCTAGTGATATGAGTTATATGGAGGAGCCGGTACGGATTATTGGATCGCGGGTCAAGCAGTTGAGGTCCCGAGTGATTCCATTGGTGAAAGTCCTTTGGAAGAACCATTCGACCGAGGAGGCGACTTTGGAGACTGAGGAGCACATGAGGAGGCAATACCCTCATTTGTTTGATCAGTCAGGTAAGAAATTTCGGGACAAAATTTTTATTAGGAGGGGAGAGTTGTAACATCCCGTCACCGATGGGATGGGTACAATTCACTGCATACGTATTTGTGCATGTGCATGCATTATTGAATCAAGTATAATTGGCAATTAATGTGCTGGCATTCGTACGTACATACATATATGACATATGTCTGTTATGATAGGGATAACTTGGATTTGGAGATGATTAGGGCATGTGTGATAATTAGGTCAAAGTAGGCTCGAGAATTGAATTTGAGTTAGAAAATGAAAGCCAAGAAATGGAATTATGAAATTGGAGTATACAATCAGGAGCTTTCTATTTTTTGTGGATTTATAGGAATTTTTATGAAATTTTAGGAGCAATAGGCCCGGATCGAAAAATTGATCAATGACTGGTTAATTGGATTTCCGGTTCCGAAATTGATTATCCAATGGCACGGATAGGTTAGAAATTTGATTTGAGGAATTAGGGTTTAGCCATTGGAATTCGGGAGAAATTAGAATTAGAAACTGACTTGAGGTGGCTCGGATCAGACTTGTGGCAATTAGATTTGCCAAACAAGCCTTATGTTTCTTAAGTTTATAAACTTCCTCCTTTGAATTTGAAAATCACGATGCTTTGCCTTTGAAAGAAGAATTTCCTCCTTCCTTCATCGTGATCTTCTCCCTCGATTGTTCTTAGTTCCTTCTTGCTATTGTCTTTCTCTTTCATTCTTAAATCTACCCTTGAGTTGTTGTTGAAAGAGATGAAAATGGGTTTTTGCTTGGGTGATAGCCGTGAGTGTCGATGAGCTTGGATTGGTGTGATCCTTGAAGATTTGAGGTTATTAATCAAGTAAGTTACTTCTTTCTAGCCTTATCTAGTTTGATTGGTTGGTTTATAGAGTTATTTGGATAATTTAATTGGTATATTTGAGGATTTGACATTTAGGGTTTCTGATGGTTATTTTCGTTAGTTTTAGGGTTGAAATTTTGGGAATAATGGTTGTTTGATGAAATAGAAGCTAAAGATTAGTTGTATGATATGTATGGAATTATTTAGGAGTGGTTTGTAAGGAGAAAATCTGGGTTTGGAGTTGATATCAGTCGAAAATCTGGGAATTTCTGGGTTTTCTGGGCGTGTCTACGATTGCACGTCGCGACGCACGAAGAACACGCCGCGACGAGCAAGATTGCTCAGCACGCCGCGACGAGGGAAGAAGGCGCGCCGCGGCAAGCTGGAGAGGTGCACGTCGTGACGTTCGCGGTGCATACGCCGCAGCAAAGGACGCGTGGTCCGCCGAGGCGAGGCGTGCGTACACCGCGGCAAAGGCGAAGAGAATAGGGGAGGTCGCTGCGTCGAGGGACCAGGTGCCGCGGCGAGGAATGCTGAATTTTCAAAAATGTAATTTTGAGGTTTTAAGTTTTGGGATTTAGGAATTTGATGATTCAATTAGTTATGGATTAATTCAATTTGTTATGAATTTTTGGGTTTTCTGGGCGTGTCTGCGATTGCACGTCGCGGCGCACGAAGAACACGCCGCGGCGAGCAAGATTGCTCCGTACGCCGCGACGAGCGCAGAAGGTATCATGTACCCAATATCTTATAGTGAATGGGTCAGCTCAATACAATGCTTACCAAAGAAGGGCAAAATGGTTCTTATGGAGAGAGAAAGTAGAGAGCCAATTTCGACAAGAGCAGTCACAAGATGGAGAGTTTGCAAGACTATCAAAAGCTTAATAAGGTGAACAAAAAGGATCACTTCCCTCTCCCATTCCTAGATCAAATAATCAAGAAAGTGGTTGGTCACTCATTTTATTGCTTCCTAGATGGTTACTGGAGACATAATTAGATATTCATCTATCTTGAAGACTAAGAAAAGACCATTTTTACGTATTCTTATAGTACATTTTTATATAGATGAATACCCTTCGAGTTATGCATTGCTCTAACTACATTTCAAAGATTTATGATGTTTATCTTTCTGGATATGATCGTATGGAAGTTTTTATGGATGATTTTTTAGCCTTTGGAGGCTCTTTTGAGTAATGCCTTATCAACTTAGACAGAGTACTCTAAAGATGTGAAGAATCATATTTAGTATTAAATTGGGAAAAATGTCACTTTATGGTGCATGAGGGAGTAGATAGGGTATAAAATATCACGCCATGGAATTAAAATGGACAGAGTAAAGACGGAGGTCACACCCATTAATGTCAAAGACATGCGAGCATTCCTAGGTCATGTAAGATTCTACCATAGCTTTATCAAGGAATTCTCACAGATAACAAGACCTCTAAGGAAATGGTTAGTTAAGGAAGTGACTTTTTATTTTGATGATAACTACTTATTTGTATTTGATTAATTAAATAAGGAACTAACATCAGTATCAATCTCAATGTCACTAGATTGGACACTCCCATTTGAAGTCATATGCAATGCTAGTGATCAAACTATGGGTTAGATGTTGAGCCAAAGGAAGGATAAGAAGTTACATGCGATATATTACGCAAGTAAGACATTATTTAGGCCATAACTGAACTACACCACCATTGAGAATTACTATAAATCCCAAAACGTACGAGCAAGTGTATGTATGTGATAAGTTTTGCTCGTAACTTTTGGGCTTTATAGTAATTGTTTTTACCAATCACGCTACACTTAGATATCTTTTCACCAAGAAGGATGCAAAATCAAGATTTATTCTAAGGGTGTTACTATTAAAAGAGTTTGACATCAAAGTATGAGATAGAGAATGTGGTTGTGGACCATTTATCATGTCTAGAAGGAGGTGAATTTAAGTAGAGTGATGATATTAATAAAAAGTTCCTTGATGAAACCCTAAAATTACTTAACAGCATGGCAACACCATGGTTCGCTGACATAACAAATTTTTTCACTAGTAGTAAGCTTCCTTCTGATTTATCGTATCAACAGAGGAAGCTATTTAAATGTACCATTACATATGGGATTACCCATCTTGTATCGAACATGTGCTAATGGTTTAATAAGAAGATGTATTTTTGCAAAAGGGATATTGGATATATTAATATAGTGTCACGAAGCTTAATATATTGGCCATTATGATGTGAACAAATATATGGCTTAGGCATTCGTGGCACAATGTGATAGTTGTCAAAGAGTGGGGAACATCTCGAAAAGAGATGAGATGCCCTTATCCAACATTTTGAAAGTTGAAGTTTTCAAAGTGTGGGGACTTGAATTCATAGGACCTTTCCCATCGTCCATAGGGAATACATACATCTTAGTAGAAGTGGACTATGTAGCATGTTAGGCTGAAGTTATGGAAAGTCCAACAAATGATGGAAAGTTATGCAGAAATTTATCAAAAGATTATTCAACATATTCGGAGTGCTAAGAACAATAATAAGCAATAGAGGAGCACATACCTATAACAAATCTTTCGATGCTCTCCTTAAAAGATATGGATTCTACCACCATGTTGCCACTCCTTATCACTTGTAAACAAGTGAACAAGTGGTAGTCATGACCCGAGAGCTAAAAATCATTTTAAAGAAGGTGGTGAATATTTCAAAGAAGGATTGGGCATTAAAACTGGATGATGTCCTATAGGCTTATCGAGCAGCTTTTAAAGCTTAGATCAAAACGAATCCCTTTAGACTAGTATATGGTAAAGATTTTCATCTTCTTGTGGAACTAAAGCATTGAATATATTAGGAAATGAAAGCTTTAAATTTTAATTGGAAGCAAGCGAGTGAGAGATGACTTTTGCTATTGAATGAACTCGTGGAGTTTCACTTCAATGCATATGAGAATGCCAAACTCGACAAGGAGAAGGTGAAGCCATGATTCTCATCTTAAGAAAAACGAGTTCAAGGTTGGAAATGTGGTTTTCTTTTTCAATTAGAGGTTGAAGTGTTTATGGAAAAGCTTAATTCCAGCTAGAGTGGACCTTTATAGTTACATAAGTATTCATGCCTGGAGCTCTCGAATTAGAAATTTCAAACAAAGTAACCTTTAAGGTAAATAGGCATCTTTGCAAACAATATCTTGGAGGAGTGGTCTCCAAAGAAAGGGAAGTAATTTCTTTCCTTTCGAATAGTTAAAAAATTCTTCCAATGATGAAGGTCAAGCTAATGACCATAACTTAGCATGCTCGGTAGTTAATTAGTATGTTTCGATAGTTAAGTATGTTTTGAATTCTAGAATTAGGTTTTTCTCTCATTATCATAATGTTTTGGAATGGTGTGGATGGTAAAATGATATGGTGTTGGTGATAATATAAGCTAAAGAAGGAAACTAGGAAGTTACATAAAGAAAGAATCAAAAATGGGAAAAGCGTATAAAAAATTACAATGTCACGATCATCACTCTTTGGTCATAACCTTGACTAGATTTTATAGCCGACTATCATGATCATGACTCGGGTGTATAGCCTAGGTCATGATCGTGACCATATCAGTTGGCCCTAAATTTTTTCTTGAGGAATAAACATGATTTAGATAATTTTGAGATTTTGATAGACTAATTTTTTTGTAATTATTTAATTATGTCAAAGTTAGTAGGATTTATTGAATGGGTAAGTGGAATTATGGTGTTAAGGTTATAAGAATGTTCACGGGGTGTTTTTGGCAAGACACTTAAGGTTAAAAGAACATAAGCCTATAAGGAAGGGTAAAATGGACTTTTTGCGCTCATTAAGGGTAGAAATCGAAGAAAGAAATTTAGTCTTGCTTTTAAAAAGGGGGAAACGTGAATTGGGAGAGAAAAAGAGAAAATAAAAAAGAAAGAAAAGAGGATTTCAGTGGTTGAGAGAAAAGAAGAGAGTTGAGCTAGGGTTTCTTCATTTATTATCTTTTGAGAGAAATTTTGAAGTGATTCAAGAAGAGAAAAATGTAGAGGAAGAGAAGAGATTCCATATGAGCCAAAGATCTCTTCATTTGGTGAAGAATCAAGGTAAGATCATTTTGTATCTTTTGGATTTTTGGATTTAGAAAATACATGGGTTTAAGTATTCTAGAACCAATTTTAGTGATTTTGCTTTGTGGGATTTTCAATTGAAAACCCTATTGAGTTGGATTTTTGTTATTGTATAAAGGGGATCAAAAGAGGCAAGAGGAGCAAGAGAAGAGGCATTTTGAGCAAGTCTATAAGCAAGGAAATCAAGGTAGGTTACATGTTTATAATAGAGTTATGAGCCACTAATGTTTTTCCAAATCAAGAAAATAAAACTGATTTCAATTACTTCATAAATGGAGCATTTATTACTCTTTGAATGATTTGAGAAATCTTTACATGTTTTGTATTTGAATTTTGTTGATGAATTTCAAAATGAAGAAGGAAATGCTTTGAAACATTTTATGATATTCCTTGAAACATGTCATGGCATTTTATATGAATGAAAAGATGAGAAAACATGAAAGTATAAGCATATGATAAAATGATTTGAGCATGATTATGTGCATTTTTTTGGGTGAGAGTGGAACCATTATGTTCGCCACGTGCACGTCGACAAGAGCCTTCTCTCAGTTGCCCGCTTGTGGCATATGAGCTCCGAAAAGTGGACTCATTCTATTCACGGGGTAAACTTTGGTTTCTCCATTTTGTTTCTATAGAACCCTCAAGCCATTTGGTTGTGCATTACATCTTTGAATTGTTAAGAATGGTGCATAATTGAGAGTTATGCTTGATGGTGAAATGTACATGTTATGTTTATGTGATGATGTGTAATTATGAGTTTTGAGCTAGACTTGAGAATTTAAGAACTATGCGTTTTATGAATTCAACGTGACTTGTCTATAACAAATGAACTTTTCAATGATTTTGTTTATTATTCGTTATAAACTTGTTACCCACAAGCTTTCAAGATCACCCCCTTTTCGTCCCATCTTCAGGTGATAGCTAAGAGATCAAGTGATCAAGAGCCTAAGGGAATAACTCCAAACTTGTTTATTTTGTATTTGAGTTGGTTTTGGGAAAGCACAATGTTTTAGTTGCATTTCAAGTTTATTTGTTCAAGAATCTTTTGTAATTTGAGGTTTTGAGACGATGATATATTGTGGCTTGAAATGCCATTAAAGATTTTTAAAACATTATATATATATATATATATATATATATATATACATAAGTGAGATGTTATGGAAAAGAAACGTAGGAACTATGAACAATGAGATGCAGTGGAATGTGATGAGTCAAATGAGTTGAGATTTGAGAGTTTAATGAAGTCAATTTTATAGTTGAATGGTTATGCTCAGGATATTCCCAGTTTGTACAATGCAAAATTTCAACTCTTCCATATAGAAAAAATTCATGTTCTGACTTCATGACAAAAACTGTATTGATCTAGACTAAATTAGACCAAGTCTTCTTTAGAAAGTTGTAGCTTATATTTCTAGCTTTCTAAGAATATATAGTATGAAATTTTTGGACATTGGAGTCAAAAGTTATGATCCTTATAAGTAGAGATGCTCAGGAGTATAGACTATATCTTTTGGTGATGATGTGTATCTTCTGGTGATGATGTGTATCATCTGGTAATGACATGTATTGTCTATGATGACATGTATCGTCTGGCGATGACGTGTATCATCTGTGATGGCATGTATCTTCTGTGATGATGTGTATCTTCTGTGCACTATTCATCTTACATCATCTGGTCCAATTTTGACCTAATATATGACATAATCTTTCTTCAAGTTCTTCATGAAAGTTGTAACCATCTAAGAGTGACCTTGATCTGATATCTCTAGAGGAAGTTATGCCAATTATAACAAATAGGTCTTAGACTGAAACTTCTTCTGGTCACTATTCATCTTACATCGTCTGGTCCAATTTTGACCCTGTAAATGATAGGATCTATCTTTAAGGTCTTCATGAAAGTTTTAGATCTTGAATTCTTCCTTCGAAACCATCCATTATCTTGATCCAATATCTCTAGAGAAAGTTATGCCAATTGTAAAACATCTTCTATGTACTATTCATAAACTCCTTCTGGGTACTGTTCATCTTGTATTGTCTGGTCCAGTTCTGACCTTGTGGATGACAAAATCTCACTTTAATGTCTTGATAAAAGTTGTATATCTTGAATTCTTATTTCAAACCATCTGAAAATGATCTTGATCTGATATCTCTAGAGAAAGTTATGTCAATTGTAAAACATCTTATGTGTACTGCTCATAAACTCCTTCTAGGTACTGTTCATCTTGTATCGTCTGGTCTAGTTCTGACCATTTAAATGAAAAAATCTCACTTCAATATCTTCATGAAAGTTGTATTTCTTGAATTATTATTTCAAACCATCTAAGAATGATCTTGATCCAATATCTCTAAAGAAAGTTATGCCAATTGTAATACATCTTCTATGTATTGTTCATAAACTTCTTCTAGGTACTATTCATCTTACATTTTTTGGTCCAGGTTTGAGCCTCTAGATGACATAATCTACCTTTAAGTCTTCATTGTATATATCAATGTCCTTCGAAATCGTTCTAAGATGACCTTAATTCGACACCTATAGAGAAAGTTATGTTAATTATCCCGAAGCAGATTCAATATGATTGAGGACAAAACCTTAATTGATTCTTTCAACCATAACTACGTCATTCGACCTCTAAATGAAATAATTCTTATTTATAAATAAACTAGAGACATAGAGCTACAAATGATCTAAAGGAATATAATTTTAACTCAGTCCTTAAGACAAAAGGGAAACAAATGTTCTGAAGAAGTCAAATTATGATTCTAGTTTGAGGTTTCCCAAAATTTGTTATGAATTAGGAGAAATGACTTTGTTTTAGATATTGAATGGTGTGGGTGCCACTCTTTTGGGATGAGTACTAATGAGGGTTCCTTGAAATAACCCTATAGGATAATATGCTCATACTTTATGACTCCGAATGTTAGGCTCCAAAATCGGGGTGCAACAATATCATGATTGTGACATCCATAGTCATGATTGTGATAAATGGTTAGGCATGGATAAGAAACAAGGGATTTCCATGTTCTTTTCACATTTTACCCCTCCATTTTTCACCCTAACACTTATATTCACTCTTCCACTCATTTTGCTCATTTGCTATCTCCAAATTTCTCTAACTAATCTTTATACTTATCGTAAGTTTTCTTTATTTCTCTTGTATTTTTCACCCACAATTTACATCACCCATAATTTACATATTCCAAATGGGTCTAAGAACTAAGCAGACGGTAAAACACAAACAGTCCAAAGGAAAAGTGCAAGTATCGGGGCACAGTGCATGGAATAAAGTAGCAAACTTTGGAACAACTTTTCTTATATATTCTAAAGATGAAGGTATTTGATTCCAAAATCTTCATTGGAGAAGCATATGTGTGCCAAGATACTTTGACTTTGACATATTGGATACTGCTGGATTGAAAGACAAGGTTGAGAATTTGGGTAGAAAAGTTCAATGGGATAAATTTGTGAATTTTAACTTTATTATCTATAAGGAATTAAACTGTGAAACTTTCACTTCTCTTCAATTTAAATTGAGTAAGCATAACAAATTTTGGTTTCAGTTGTGGGGTCAATCATACCAATTGAATTATGAGATTATGTGTGAAATTGGTGGATTTTTGGAATAGACCATTATTGATCAACATGTTAATTTCTGTGTTAAGCAATATTGGACTCAATTACCTGGGTTGGAAGACTTTAATGTCAAGAATGCACATAAAAATATTATTTTTAGCCCTAAACACTTGTTACTTCACAAATTTATATGCTAAACTATTTTTGATAAATCCAAAAGTAACGAGTGTTCAGCGAAATTTTTTTTTATTTTGTGCTGCACAAATAATGATATTAAAGTTTGCACAACCACACACATTTTTAAAACCATTATTGCTACTCTTAAAAAGAGAAGTACTAATCTTGACATGGGTTATTTGGTTATTGCAATTGTTGATTACTATGGTGTAAATGTTGGTGGATTAATTGTTCTTATGCCTAAATTTCTTAATCATTGTCATTTGAGGAGACCAAACATCTTAGAGTTCTAACATATGGAAATTTGAGATATCGGTTCTAAATCATACAAGAAACACAGGATAGGGTAGGCTAGTTCTAGCTCAACACCATCTTAGCAATAAGTTGAAGAGTCAACCAGTGAGACTAAATATGGTTTCTGAAAATAACAAACTACTGAAAGAGATGGCATAAGAACAACAAGAAAAATGTCGAGACATAAAAAGAATCTATAAATACTTCACTACTCAAGTCATTCTGGTAACATCTCTAACATCATCATCACCTCATTCACCATGGTAAGTTTCATTCTCTAACTCTTCTTTTTCTTGTTTTTTTGTCAGTTTTAGTTTCTTTTATGTGTTGTTTATTTTTCTTACATTAAGGACAATGTGTTTTCCAAGTGTGGAGAGGTTTGCATTGTTATTGTCATCATGAGTGTGAATTTTTCATGTCGTATTGATTAGTTTGGCTTAGGTTGACATGGTATGTAGTATAAGTGTGAATTGGGTGAATGCATCAATGGCTATAACTTAATGGAAGTAGTTTAACTTTAAACATAATCATTGAAGTTTTAAAGACATGTTAGCTTGTGGAATTTGTGTTCCAAGTATCTTTGGTTAAATATGCATGTTAATTAGGTATGATGTTAGTTTATTCATCTTAGGAAATTGTCATACACATTTATAATTATAAATCAATTGAATAAGTAGCATCATTGGTAATCTTTCATTAGGATGATTAGCTAAAAAGAAATGAGGTAGACTATGTAATAAAACAAAAAAAAATGTCTTAAGCAAATACATATTCCACCCCTTCGGGTTATGAATAGAGCTAGTAACCAGTTATGAGTGTGATATAGCTGAGTAATCGAAGACATTAATGACAAAATTTTTGTCTTTGCATCAAAAGGCAAGAATGACATTCCAACCAAGTCAATTAATAAAATGTGACCTAATTGAGTAACCAAGGGACATTCATGACAAAATGTTTGCCTTCACATCAAAAGGCTAGGTCAATATTAAAGAAAATTAAAAAGTGATGTTTCGATAAATAAATCCCATCGATCTTTTAAAAAAGCAAGAATTTTTATGAAAAGTTACTTAATGATAGTTGCAATTTTTACTGATTACTAATTGTCAATGTGTATGCACAAGTGCTTTAGGTAAATGAATATGATGTTAATGTCTTTATTAGTATGCATATTAAATCTAAAGTACTTAGCCATAAGTTACATAAGTTAATATGTTGGAGAAACTTGAATGACTTTTGTTTAAGGTTAAATTGGTTTCAAGAAGTTAGACATCATTGTATCATTAGTGCATATTGCATGAATGTATGTGTTATTATTTAGTTTGATTGAGTTTATGTTATGATTTTATAGGTATTTTAATTTGTTTATTGGCGTTAAATAGATTATTATTGCATATTTAAGCTTAGAATTATGTTAATGTGATTGTGTTTTAAGTGTTATGTGGTTTAGAGTATGATATTGGACCTTAATCTTATGTTTTCGAGATGTTTTGATGTGTTTGTTAGTGTACGAACTCAGATAAATGAAGATTCAAGGAAATTGGACCAAGATTGGGCTAGAAGACAAGGTCACAATTATGATTGGAGTAATACGACCGTGATAGAAGGAAAATTGGCTTGGTCACAATCATGACAGAAGGAAAATTAGTTGGGTCATGATTATGACAGAAACCTCCCAAGTAGGAGATTTTTCATCTATTTTAAGTTTCGGGGCCAATTTTGGAATTGATTGAAAGGTGAAAGCCCTATAAGCCTCAAGAACTATTTAAGAACGTAAAACACTTCTAAATGGAAGGTGCCATCATCTTGAAAATTAGATCAAATAAGTAAGATCATGAGAGACGTCAAAGATTTCCAGATTTCCAAATCAAGCTTAATCAAGTTTTTCTGTCTTTCCCTCTGTTATTTTCATTAAACTTAATGCATAAAGCAATTTTCATATATTCTTCACATTTATTATATTCTAAATTTCTAAATTAGGGTTTGTTCTTGAATTATTTTGGGATATTGATTTGGAAATAAATCGAGAGAGTGAGTTAAAATTAATCTGATTAATTTGTACAACGAGATTTAGTATATTAATATGTCACATGATTAACATATGATATGTGTTTTAACTATCGATGCATTTAATCCTTGACACTTAATGATTAATTCTTAAAAAATTCTTAAAACCCTCAATTTAGTTCATAATTGGTTTTAGGTACAATTTGGAAGAATAATGGCTAAAGTGAGTTGAGGGCATACTCTTTGAGCCATCTTCTTGATATTCGCACTCACTTTTCTTCATGGAACAAGAAGAAGAAGGATTAGAGCAAGAGGAGACAAGAAAATGCATAAGAGGAATAGTATATGTGGCAAACATCAAGTACAGAGTATTAGTGGAGACTCACGACCATGCCAATTTTTGCTATAAATATATTATATGGTGGAAACATTTCGTTCTTCATTTATTCTTCGTTTTTAGGTTTCAGGCCAAAGAAACAGAGGCAACAAAAGCTCTTCCTTGGAGAACCATATAGAAGATGGAAGGCTAGGCTTCCCGATAACGGTTTAAAGGTGAAATCGACCCCGAGTCACAGTTAAGCATATGTTCTCTTTGTTTAATATTGAATCTCTCTTTAGGGATTGTTATTGTTGTTCTATGTTGAAGGATTTAGTTATTGTAAAGATGATATTAATATTTTTATTGGATTTTTTTTATTACGAACCCATTATTAGAATCTTGAATATAATCCATAATTATTGTATTTAACATTCATTAGTAGCCATTAATAACCTTGAATCATTAGGAACAACGTAACTTAGGTAAGATAACTCGATCTTGTGAGATTACTGCCTACATTGATCCATTTGTCATTTCGTAATGTGACTACCTAATTAAATATAGAGGCATGTTCTACATTAGTTGGTAGTTAGGTTTAATTAATGATTATCTCTTTATTAAACACAACCTAAGGGAAAATCGAGATTAGTAGAATGCATTATTAGTCCACAATCATTGGCCCTACGAGAGGTATGAAAGCATTATAAATATGAGATGTGTTTAATCGTGTGTAGGCCAAGATTGATCCAAGAACTAGGTTTTACACATATTTGACACTTTTATCATTTTTGACTATTTTCGATAAATTGCTTGCTGTAGTTTAATTTTGTTTTGTTTTCTTAATTGAACTAAACCCAAATCACCACAACTACAAATTTTTAGTATACAAAGTTAGGAAAATTTTGCAGTGCACTCGACAGATGTTGTCAACAAATCAACCATCATTCGAAGAGAGATCTTGTGTAAAAACTTGGTAATTCGATAAATCATTTTAGAACTAATTGAAAACATTAAGGAAAGAGTTATGAATCGAGAGATTGCAATTCTTAAATTTTCATATTCAATTAGGGTTAATCAATTAGGATTAATTGATTAGGTTTTGAGAAAGAGTAGTTAATCCCTTAAAAGATCTAGAACCAACATATAATTTAATCAATGGGGGTTAAAGGAAAAAAATAACGATAGAATAAATCCTAAGCTTCTTCCGTAATATTTCTCACATATTTGGGGTAACTCATCTGTTTATTTGATTATTTGTTGAGATTCATTTAATTGTTTTAAATTCCTAATATTTTATTTTCATTCAATTTATATCCCGATACCTTAGGTTGACTTAGTTTTAACTGTTTCCTTATGGAATCGACACCTTTAATACTACAAGTTTACAATCTGTATTTGCAAATATTGAGGGTTTTATAAGACGTAAAACTTGCTTAACAAATTTTTAGACTTACGAAGAGTTATTATGAGGGGCAAGCCTTAGAACAATTGATATGGTTACTCCTTTTTGATCGAAAGGTTACAAGTTTGCGTCAAAGAAACAGACTCTTTGTAAAATGCAAAGAGAAGGTTTTGTACAACTAATGAAACTCCCCCAACCCTCACAAAGAAGGAAGCTTTGTGCATTGTGGTTTTCCCTTTACAAAGATTTATTACCTTTTATTGAATTTTCTTACAACAATGTTATCTATAGTACTACAAGTTTTATGCCATTTAAGATTTTTTATAGATTTAACCCATTGTCCTCTTTAGATATGCTTATTCCTTTAAATGAAAAGAGTAGCTTAGATGGTAAAAGAAAACCTAAGTTGGTGAACAACCTTCTTGAGAAGTCAAAGCTAAACATTGAGAAGAGGACTCAACATTAGATTAAGCAAGCTAATAATAGGAAGGAAGGGAGTGATATTCGAGCTTAGAGATTAGGTTTAGGTATGCTTCAAAAATAAGAGGTTTCTAAGCCGAAAAAAATCTCAGTTACAACTAAAAGGAGATGGACCATTTAAGTTATAGAAAATGAATAAGAAGGCTTACAAAATTGATTTTTTAGGTGAGTCTAGTTTCCATTCATTTTTCAATATGGATGATCTATCACCTATTGGTTTTATAGACAAAGATGCAAATTTGAGGACAAATCCTTTTAATGAAAGAGAGAATGATGTGAGTAAAGAGTCTACTAATTAAGCACTGAGATTTTTTAGGGACCATTTGAAAGATATTATATCACGAATGACGTGACATAAGGAAAAGAAAGTCGAAGAAGACTTCTATTACTTAATGTTGGTTCTCTATATATAGACTGTGGATTTGCTACTTTTAGAGGATGAAACTAGACCTATTATAATTATTGAAATGAATGAGTAAGCTAAAAAATTATGGTTACAGAATATAATTGATGCCAAACTTTAAGGATAACTAGCATTGATCTTGCATTGTTGTTGAAGTGTTGAAGAAGTAATATGCCATTAGTGCCAAATTCTTCTTTATAACTAGCACCATTCTTTTTTAAGGTTTTTTTAAGGATTTTTTAAAACAAAATCGATGTTAGAGTTTAACATATAACCAATTCTAGGCTCTTTTTTAGGTTTATGTAGTTTTGTTTGTAATAAATTTGATGCCAATTACGGTCGAAGATATACACTGGTCTCATACCATTCAAGGATATAATTTTGTTAATTTCATAGGTTTTTGTTATTTTGAGTGTTTATTTCCGTTTAGAACTTTATTTCTAGGGGTTTCATACCTAAAAGAGGATTAAAGATGCTTGTAATTGAAAATTCTTGATTTTTATAACCATTGGAGATTTTCTCTTCCATCTTTTAAAGCGCTTTTGTTCAAGGTTCTCGAAAAGCTTCAATATTATCTAGCTTGATAATGGAAATCATAATTTGAGCACTGTCAAGCCTTTCTTTTTTTTTTTCAATGTATGGTGATTCATATCTTTTTTTTATATGTTTTTTGGTCATTTTTTATTAACTTGTTTTTCATATAATGGTTTTAGATCCTATCATATTGATATGAAGTCTCATTAGCCCTATTAGTTAGGGTCATATGACTCCTCAATTCTTGTCCAAAATCACTCTCAAATTAAATTTTCTTAAAAAATTACCTTAAACATAAAATGTAATAAAGATGTCAAGTAAAACATATATACACTAAGTGTATGTTACAATCATGGAATGTTTGCTGAAAGTGACTAAAGGGACTTAGAGAGGTATTTATTGATTTAAAACTAAGCTAGGATTCAAAGATTTTTTTTAGGATTTTTTCAAAGTGAGTAAAGGGACCTAGAGAGGTATCTAGGGATTTAAGACTAAATATGGAGTCCAATAACGATTTCTAGAGTTTTTCCTAAAGCGAGTAAAGGAACCCAAAGAGGAATCTATGGATTTAAAACTAAATAAAGAGTTTTAAAGTAGTTTATAAGATTTTTCCCAAAGTATGAAAAGGGACCTAAAGAGTTATCTATATATTTAAAACTAAGTGGAGATTCCTAGAATGGTTTCTAGATTTATTTTTTCCAAAGTACCAAAAGGGACATAAAGAGGTGTCTAGGAATTTAAAACTGCATAGCGAATCTTACAATGGTTTATAGAGTTTTATTCCAAGTTATTTTGAAGACAATGAGTCCTAATGTCTAAATTCTAGACATAACTTTTTAAAGTGTTATCATACAAAATTAGAGTTCACAAAATTTAAATATATTGCCTCTTTGAAAATTATCCATTTGTTGATAAGTTAAGGAGTTTCCATAATTAATGTAAGATTTTATCTATATATTAAAAATTAATCAAATAAATATTAATACAATGATTACAAACTTTCATAATCCTATATTTGACATTTATGATTGATATCAATGAAAATTTTTCATTTCATGATATAGAAAGGGTCTTTAGAAACTTATATTCATAACAGTTCTCTAACTTTTATTTAGTAAATTTATCATTTTCCAAAATTTTTCTATATGATAAAAATAGTCCACTTCAAAAATTATATATAATTATAAAATTTGGAAATTTTAATTTGACAAATTATTACATAAACAAAAGTTTCAAAGTTTTTAACCATGCCTTAAAAAGAATAATTGAACTAGAAAGTGATTTAAAGATAAAGAGAATGAAATTATCACTCTATGTTATTAAAGAAAGATAATATATATATATATATATATATATATATAAAGGAAATTACATAATCAAATGAAAGTCCAATGGTTAAACAAGGATGGGGAAGTTTTAAGCGGGTAGCATATCGTAATACTACATAAAATAACTAGACTCAAAACTATAGCTAGTAATAAGTCTAGGTTGATCCCATAGAGAGTGCTCAGTTAGCTTTGTTATAAAAATAAATAAAATGAAAATAGTCTAACAAAAGCAAATTAAATCAAACAATATGAAAATGAAAAAAGTGATGAATACGCTAAGGACCCGGTCATCAATTCAATCTCAGCCTACACACAACTAAACATATTTTATAGAATTATTATTCTTATATCTCTCCTAAAAACTATTAATCATAGGTTAACGATGAGCTCTATTAACGCTAATTTTCCCTTAGGTCGTGTTTAATTAAGAGAAGCTCATTAATTAAACCTAGCTATCAAACAACATAGGATAAGCTCTCTAGATTTAGTTGGATAGCTACATTATGATTTGGAAAAAACAAATTAATCAAAGTAACAACTACATACACTCAGGTTATTGAACCAAGGTTACATTATCCCTAATGATTCAACACCAATCGAAAACACAACAATTAGAGATTGTATCCCTTATGATTCAATGTCATCAGTCGCCATAAACAAATCTCAACATAGCAATTATGAATTATATTGAATATTCTAACAATGGGTTTGTAATAAAACAATCCAATGAACGCATTAAGATCACTTTAAACAATACCCAAATAATAAACATAGCATAACATAATTAATATCTAAGAGAGAAAGAATACAATACACATGAAGAGATTCTCAAAATGTGTCTTCGACTTTGATATCCTCTATGAACCTATGCAAGGAGGATTAGCCCTCCATGGCCTCCATTAGTCTCTAAAAATGCAAGCTTCTATCGCCCTTCTTGTTTCCTGAATGATTCATAAGTTTCCATTGTCACAACATATCTACTTATAGTAAAAAAAAGGTTCGGGTGCCAGTGTTAAAGTCACGGGCATAACTATGTTGCTCATGGCCATGAATGCCCTAGTTGAGGCTCATGACCATGAGCATCCTTTGCACCACACAAAATGAGTCATGGTCGTGAATGCTAGTCAGGATGATGACATTTTAAGTTATGGTCATGAGACGCTATACATCATATCCCCTTTATATTTTTGCATTTTCTTATCACCTCTTGATGTAATCCTTCTCCTTTTTAGTCCATGAAGATAAGGGAGCTTAAATCTCAAAAAAATAACTTAAATATTATGCTTTTGACTCACTTTTGCTTTTATGATTCCTAATTGTTTCTAAAACCAAATATAAACTAAAGTGAATGTCTTAAGCATTTCATAGCATTAATTACTAAGTGTTTGGAATAAATGTCTAAGCAATTAAGCACGTATCAATTTTCCCCACAATTAACTTTTCACCATCCTAAGGCAAAACATAAGAATAAAAGTCACAAACCCAAAACACTTACTTATTTTCCATATTTCCCAAGAATAGATAGTCATAAGCATAGAGAAATAACTTCTAAAATCATAGCAAAAACTCAACATTCAACGCTTCTACTTATGATCAATCAACACTCATCACCTTTAGAAATTGAGCAATTTATAGGTGACTTAGGAAAAATGAGTTTAAATATGATAAATTCACATGTACACTTAAATACCATTCATGATCAAGACATTCCATAACTTTGCATATCATTTTATTTCTCAACCACTAAGATTCACATGCATAATCATGAATAAAAGGAATTTTAAGGTTATAATGTAGGTAAAGGTAAGGTGAGATGTATTTGGGTAGTGTAGCATAAAATTCATCAAAGCTAGTGAGACAAGAAAAAAATTTAATATACCATGAAGCGCAAAACCCAACATTCACTCATAATTTTGTACATCAACTATGATGGTTGCAAAAACTATGTTTCACAGCTCAAATTCAAACTCTCACACCACAAACCACATGAAGCATAACCAATTAAAAAGGATCACTCATAAAAATTGATGATAACAATACATTGAAATTACAGGGAGTAAACCTTCCAAAACAACATCTACCTCATATGTAAGATACGCAAATCACCCATTCAATGCAACTTTAGGAGGAGAAACTAATAAGGAATAACTTTTCAAAATAAATATATTTCCTCCTAGATACTTTTATTTAATCATTTTTCTTTTTCTTTTTCTTTTTCTTTTTCTTTTCCTTCTCTTTTCCTTTTCCTTTTTCTTTTCCTTTTCCTTTTCCTTTTCCTTTTCCTTTTCCTTTTCCTTTTCCTTTTCCTTTTCTTTTCCTTTTTCTTTTCTCTCTCTTTTTTTTCATTTAAGAATTGACATAAGTTACATTAACCTTAGAATCTGTTGATAAGACATAAAATGACATTTCAATGATTATAACCAACTTGCATATATGCACACCCCCACACTTATACTTCTGTGCATCCATAATTAACGAATGTTCCACTAGCTTTAAGGCTTGGGTAGGACATTTGGTTAGGTTTAAATCATATAATGTGGTTAGCACAAAAGAAAGGCTAATAAAGCTCGGGGGCTTAACAAAGGGAATTTTCATATCAAGGGGTAGGCTATATGGATAATGTAGTTTATAAAAAGTAAGGAAATCCTATGTCATTTCCATATTAATGCATGTGATAAAAATATGGTATTGAATAGAAAATCTAAGCAGAGTCAAGATGTACATGTCATGAAGGAAATAAATAAATAAAAGACAATGAGATTGATATAGATGTGTCAATCTAATAAGGCTCAAAATCTCACTAGCTTTTGCCCACCACTAGTTACTAATCTTCTAAAGATACTACTTATTGACCAATTAGAGAGCAAAGTACATGCTAAAGTTGCAGTGGATTTTTTTTTAGTCAATTCACACTCTAATTATGACTATATAGTTTTAGAAGTTATAAAAAAAGAGAATTTATTTGTTTGTTTATTTGATTCTCTCTCTCTCTTTTTGATTGGAAACATAAAAACACCTAAGAAACAAACCAACTTAAAAGAACATATTCGTATAAGAAAGAAATGTGAAAATGTAAAGAAAAAGAAATAAGCTTCCCTTAGGTTGCCTCCTAAGAAACGTCTTTATTTACTATCGTTGGCTTGACTTCTTTTTCTTCTATTAACAAATCAACTATCATTTGAAGATAGACCTTATGTGAGAACTTGATTATTCAATAGATAACTTAAGAACTAGTTAGGGAAAGAGATGTGAATTGAGAGAATGCAATTCTAGAATTTTCATATTCAATTAGCGTTAATTGGTTAGCTCTTGAGAAAGAGTAATCAAACCCTTCAAAAATCGAGGAACAACATATAATTGAATCGGTAATCATCAGGGGAGCAAAATAATGAAAGAATAAATCCTATGCATTCACACTTGATCATCCTTAATTTTGGCAACTCATTTGATATTTGTTATTTAATTGCTTTTATTTAATTTTTTAAGTTTCTTTCGTTATTTCACTCAAATTATATTTTATTACCTTAGACAAAGTCTACGATCTGTATACTTGAAAATATTGAGAGTTTTATTATATATAAAACTTGCTTATTAGATGCTCTATAAGCTAATAGAATAACATTTAAGACACTAAAAGGCAATACATCTTATACGTTAATTTATAAAAAAGTGTGCCATTTGCCTATTAAGCTTGAAGATAAAGTATATTGGCAATTAAGTTCTCTAATTTTAATCTCAATCTTGTAAGAGAGAGAAGGAGACTCCAAGTGAATAAGCTTAAAGAATGGTGTATGGTGGCTTATGAAAACTCGAATTTGTACAAAGAATGATCCAAAAGGTATCATGATGAAAAGACTAAGTAGGCCAAGCAAGTTAAGGAAGGAGATCAAGTCTTTTTGTTTAACTTCCCAACTAATTTTTTTTTAGATAATCTGAAGTCTAGATAGTTTGGACCCTTCATAGTGAAGAGAGTTTTTGGCTATAGGAATGTAAAGGTAACCCATCCAAAAAAAAGGTATGATTAAGGTAAATGGATATCAATTAAAGCATTACCTTGGAGGCATTTTTACAAGCATGAAGGAGAGGAGTTTAATCTCCTAAATCGTGATGTAGTAAGATAAAGTGGAAACATCAAGTTAATGAAATTAAATGATCACTTCTTGGGAAGAAACCCAATATTTTTTTATATTGCTAATTTTGTTTCAATTTGTTCTACTCTAGGTTTTTAGGTTTTATTTTCATATTTTAACTTATATCTATGTTAATTTTGCTATTTATAAATTTTTCACTTAGCTTATGGTCATATAGGTGTCATTTTTGTCTTTTATAAGTTAGATATGAATGTTCATTTACAATTAAAAAATTGGCTAAGTTAAAAAGTTATAGAGTTATATGCCCATCAACACACTTGGGCTAATCAAAAGCTTGGCCATGCTTCACCTAGAGAAAAAAATTTCAAAAAGTTGTAGTATGTTACATAGGGACCAACATACTCATATTAGTGATAGTTTTTTTTAAATCCCTCTAAGCCACCTACATACCCATCAGCACACCTACATTTCCAAATCCAAGTAACTTGTTTTAAAAATACAAAGATACACAACCATAAACACACTTGTACAAGTGACTATATTAAAGACTAATTTCTTCTAGTATTTTATGAAAAGTATAGTAAGTTACATGCCAACTAACTGGACCATGTTAGTGGCTATGAAAATTTTAAGTTTTTATTTTATTGTCAACAAGTTCATTGCCCGTGTAAATTTTTTTGTTTTAATATGACCTAGCTACATGTCTATGTTTTATCCTATATTAAACTATCATAACACGTCTAAGATACAAACCCACGTAAAAAAACTGAAATGCCCATGTTTTATCCCAATAAACTCATGATTAGTAAAAATTAATTATAATGTGTTTAAAATGGGCTAGTTACACAGTCATGTTGCCACCCATATTGAACAAAATCATTTTTACCTCCGAAAGCTACATTTTTCACTTTCTGTCTCATTTCTCTTATCTAGGCTATGCTCTCTCATTCACCCACTGTGTAAAAACCCTCTCTTAACTTATTTTTCTTGAGTTTTCATCAAGTTATGGTGTGCTTATTACTTTGTTTCATTTATTTTATGAGTTGTTTCATTGATTTTAGGGAAATAAATGTGATTAAACTATTTTAAGTGTTTTTTATTTGTTTGACATTACCTAAGTGATTGGAAGGTTTTTAAAGGCTTTGTTGATATTCTTGAGCTATTTACGTTATTAAATTTGAATTTTCTAACGATTTTTGAGCTGTTATAAGTACATTTTTATGAATTGAAACCTTAAGGCTGTTAGATGATTTTTCATGAATCCAATTTTGCAATTGCTCATGTTTGCATATTTTACGTTTTTATTGAACTTTTGTACTATTTAACTGCATGACGTTTGGGCAATTTTGACTTTTTGATTTTATTTAATTTTAATTAGGGTGTTTAGTGAATTAATTATAATTTGATAAATGGGAGTATTTTGTGATTTATTTGGATTTTTGGGATAATTATATTATATTTGTAATAGTTGTGGTTTGTTTTATTATTATATAAGAAATTGATCATGGGATTGATTTATGGTGTTTGTTTGTTATTATTTGACTAATGTAAATTATTCCTTATTTTGGGAATTTTTGTTATTTTCATATTTTAGGGAATAATAATGAAGAGAGCAAATGCACCAAACCAAAGGTGAGAAAAGGAGGTGTCAAGGAAGAGTCAAAGGGGTGAGAGTAGTTCATAAAAACCTCCCAAACAGATGACACCTATACACCTTATGCTTATCACACATCTATATTTCATAGCACCAACTCACGTCATGTAGTTTGATAGGTTAAGGTCTAATCCTTACAATAAGACTCAAAGCATTGATTAGGCAGTGCTAAACCATATTAAACTTGCTCAAGGAGACCAAGAATTGATTAGTGTTATGGGATTGCTTGTTTGAGATCGAAGCATTATAAGTTACACTAGGTTATGACTATGTATAGGCCTATACTCAGAGGAATACATCACTATTAATGAGTACATTACATTACTAATATACTTCCCAATAAGATTTATAAAGAAGACACTATGGCAGAACATCAGTTGTGAATATGATCCAATAAAGTCCATAGTTAATATCTCCTACAATGAAATATGTATGTATGTTGATTAGCATGAGAGGAGATAACACTAGAATAGTGAGGAAGGTGGATATGTTCTATATCCATAGCATGGTAAAAAAGGTCCCCAATCCATCTCAAGTATGTCGTGGCCTGGTTTTTTAAACATTAGGCTCATGACCCTAGAGTGAGAACCATTTCCATAGGGCCATATATGACATGATTAGACTAGGGCATAGGACCACTAGACTAGCTACCTAGGATAACATCAACATGGTAGATGGGATAATTTAGAGAAGGCTAGGTTAGAAGGGGCCAATCTACATCTTAGTAGGAGCTTAGGCGCCTACAACTACAAATGAAGCATAAGAGAATTGCCCTAATACTTAAGAGTAGTAGCCCAAGTAGCATCCTTTTCAGTAACCCCTTATATCACCTAAACATAGAGATAACTCCTCGAGTTGTTGATTTATGCCCTACAGCCAATCGCTTTGGTTGTAATTTAGTAACAAATTATCTAAAGGCATTCTTTATCTTGTATATGTTTATATTTATATGACAAAGTCTATGGGATAATTATACATTGCAAATGAAATTATAATGAGATTATAATTATGAGATTCATATTGCATTTATGTATTATTCCTAAATGTTCCTAGTCGTTGTTATATTAAGATTGGACACACTACAAAAAAGTATAGATTCTGTGACGTTTGAGTGAAAAACGTCACAGAAAAGTATGACCTTTCCCGACGTTTAAAAAACGTAAGGAAAAGTGAGGATATTTTGCGACATTATGATCAGATGATGCGGAATTGGAGAATTATATGAGACGTTTAATTATTAAACCGTGAGCAAATAATTATCACGACGTTGTTATGAAGTAAACGTCGTGGAAGTGTTGGGGAAAAAATTAAAAGTCATCAGTTTCTTTTTCAATCTCGCGCTCCTCCTGTATTCAACTCCTACTCTCTGCACTAGTCCACACAGACCACCACCTGAGAAATAAATTTCTCAATGTCGCTGCCCCACCCATCGTCAACAGCAAACATTCCCTTTTGTCTTTTCCTTAAACGTTTCGTTATATATATATCTAGCTGCCCTCTTTCCCTTTTCCTTCAACGGCTGCCAACAAATCTCCCTCTCAAATCGGGCGTCCTCTGCACTGACGGCCGGAATCCTAAGGTACACCCCAATGCCCATGCATTATCTTTATCGTAAATAATTTGCAAAACTTCGAACCTCTTTCTGGTGGGTCAACAGTTTTGGAATCAAAATTAACGAAATAAACTTGTCTTCTAAGGATTTGGTAGGCCAAATCTGAAAAGTAATAAACTTGTTTTCCATATATATAGTTTATCGATCCATTTTTATGCCTTATCTGTTCCATAAATGGAGCACCGAGTTGAGCATTAATATTTGTTATTTTCTGTTTTAATTTTCAAATTTAGTATAAATCTTGTCTTAATTCATTGATTAAACCAAATTTCAATAATGTCATGTGCAGGCTTGAATTGGTTGAACATTGAACATTGAGCATTGAAGATTGACAGAGGAGTGTCATAGGGTAAGCACTTGGTATTTGTACTGTTATGTTTAAAATTATATGTTTTATATGGCAATCATCATCAACTATGCAATAGTTGTCCCATGGAAGATTACAATAATCAATCGAAGCTAAAGAATATAGAAAATTGGGAGAGTAAGTGACCTAAAGAGTCCAATAGGGAATGGCAAATCAACATTCTTCTTCTTTGATAAGTAGAACAAATTGGGAGAGTAAATGAAACTTATGATTAACATACTGCACATCCCTTTCAACATACCTTCAACTTCAAGATTGGTTTTGTGTACTTAGTTTGTGATGAATGAGTTTATATGAACCTTAAGAACCTTTATTCACAGCTTGTAAAGTTTATAAGAATACCATTACCCAATAGAAAAAACTCTAGCTCAATAAAAACCATAGCATACATTCATACATTTAATATGATGATTATATAAAGATAACCACCATTCATAACAGATAAGTCACATCTTCATCTTAAAATAGGAATAACATTACTCAGTATAAAGAAAATCATGCTTTGGTTAAAACTATACCAAACCTTAATATATTCAATACCAAGCTTACATACCAATAAATACCAGTACTTATACATAACAGATAAGTCACATTGTTGACCCTAAAATGACAAAAAATGCCATATTTTTTTACTGGTCTTGTTGTTTATTGTTATTTTGTCCACAAAGGGAATTCTTTTTATGTATATGATGGTTGGATTTCATATACATGTCAAAAGTTACACTCTGTTGTTTATTTACCATTTGAAGCTACACTCTGCTGTTTATTTTCCTCGTTCTACCGGGTCTTCTTTGTTTATTTTGTTTATTGTTATTTTTTCCACAAAGAGAATTCTTTTAATGTATATGATGGTTGGATTTCATGTACCCGTAAAAACCAAGGACCTAAAAATTATTGCAATGAAGCAACCATTTCTATTTTCCTCATTAGGAAAAATTGTTGAATGAGTATGTAATTGGTGACATCTGTGCAATTTCATCCCTTAATATTTCTTGTTATGAATATGACATTTATTATGGAATATATTTTTCCTCTATGTCTCTAGCTAATATTCTTTGATTTGAAGACTTGATGCCTTCTTAGTAACAAGCATCTCACACTTAATAACATACTTAAAACCCTCATCACTAGACTTGTTAGGTGGTTATATAGCTTCCTTTTCCTTTAACTCACTTGCTTCTCCCACTTCTCCATCATCCCTTATGATTATAATTCCTCTTCTATTCCTAAGCTTATCCCCTTGATCCTTTAAAGTTAAATCAATGTTAATAGGACTAAGTTCACTATTATTATCTTGAATAACTTTTGTTAGAGGTATTAGATTGCGTATAGTAGGCCTTCTCTCATTAGGAACTCAATGATGTTGTACCCTTTACAATTTTACAACTTGATAGGATCTCCTCAGTAATATGATGTTCATCTTAAGGTTTATGTTCCTATTCTCATATTGTCTTTTTTGAAATTTACCTAGAATTATTAAATTGTTGTGGCATAGCTTATCTTACTTGTGAGTTATTTTTCTTCCCTTTTGGTGTTATAACTCCTTTAAAATATATATTTCGAAGTTTTCCAAAAAGTTGCTAAAAACATATTTTCAGACCCCCTCATATGTTGACTATCAAAGATGACAAAGTACTTGTGTTTCACTCCCTCACAAGTTCTTTAAATAGATAAACAAACTCATTCAAGAATTTAGCCTTGTAAAGTCAAAAAATATAAGAATTATTGATTAAGGGGGAAAAATAATTTAAGGATTAAGCAAGCATACGTAAATTGAATAAAACAAGAGAGGCTAATGAGAATTCCACATTGCATTTAGCAACAATTTTTGGAGGTAATTGTTCCTTCACACCTTCTTTCATTTTCATTTTTTCATGAACACATTTTCCTTCACACCTTCTATATAAATTTTGTTTTTTTGATTAAAACTTTAAAAGCAAGAATATGATATAATAGAATGAAAAATAATAAAAGTTGGATTCATAAGTCCATCCAACTTTTATGCGGATATTGGGAGCAATCAGCTACAAAGGTTAGTTTATTTCATCACAACTATTTTTACAACTTATTATTTTTTAGTATTTATGAATTATGATTTATAGATTTTATAATACATTTTCTTACTTGTACGATTAGGAAAAAAGTCAAAAAGCAAAACTTGCTAGAGTCACCAAATGTCTAACCACTCGCTTCAAGGCCTTTGTAGCTATAATGATATGAGATTGTGAGTTATTATCTTTTAATTATATTTTATTTTATTGACATTTCAAATTTTATAATAAATATTACTATTTATATATTTCTATACAACAGAGTGACAGAGACGGAGAAGAGTGTAACCGGATGAAGTTATGGTATCACACTCATTATGATGAAAGAAAAGATCAATGGACAACTCCTGAATGCAAAGAAAAATGGGTGAGTACATAGTTTATTTATAAATATTTCTTAAATCACATTGTGCATGTAATTATTTTTTTTTTACTTTTTCAGGACTTAATGTGTCACGAATTGACACATTCAACTGAACAAGGTCATCCGATGACAGTGGATGAAGTGTGCGACAAAGTCCTGGGGACCAGAACAGATTACATTATTGGCATGGGAATGGGGCCTCGACCACAAGGGAAGACTTCAATCAGAAAGAGACTTCGAGACGAATTAGCATAGTCCAGGAAGGTTAATGAGGGCTTACAATCTAAAGTCGATGAATTGACCAAAAAATCTGAAGAAATGCAGGATAAACTAACTACTGAAGTCGAGCAAAAAAAAAGATTTTGGAACTCATGTGTTCTACACATAATATTCGCGTTGATTAGACAAGTACTCATACTGATATATTAGACACTTATGACATATTGTTCATATTAATTACTATATTATGACATCTTTAGGATTTTAAATTAAATAATTCATTGTCTACATGTATTAAATTCTTGTTATACATTATTTAATCATTCGCAAATCCATGATGTACTCAACAAATTGATAAATTACTAAGTCAAAATTTCAATTTATAATATTAAATAGTTATTAAATAAATTAGATTTAATATTTTCCCCAATTATTATATATTCAATCACAATAATAATTCCATTAAATTTCAATTTTAAAATCATATTCTGATTCAAATAAAATTTCAAATTTAATTTTAATAATTCTCACTATTATGAATAATTTCAGATGTGTCATTGAAATTTAATTATATAAATTTAAAATTTATTAAAATAAACTTTTTTAATATATTTAAAAATAAATTTAAACTATTTATCATCTGCAACGTTTAATCCCAAACGTCGCAGATTTCCATTATTCAACGACGTCTAATAAACATTGTAGAAACTTTATTATTTCGACGACGTTTAATTCCCTCGTCGCCCATTCCCCTACGCTTTCACGACATTTTCCAAAACGTCAAAAAATAGCCTAGGCTTCCTTGACGTTATCTTCTAAACGTCGAGAAAAACGTTTCCTTACTCCCCCTTCAACGATGTTTGTGGCGACGTTTTCATAAACGTCAAGATTAACAATCAACGACGTTTTGCTAACATTTGCGACGTTTTTTAAACGTCACAAATTGGGTATTTTTCTTGTAGTGACATTAATAGAACGTAAAAAGACTAACACATATTTTGTTTTTCCTTATGAAGGAAGTAGTCGATCTCATAGGCTAAAGTATAAAGTTACTTAAACAAACGTGTTGGTGCTTGTTAGAGAACAAGTTCACCGAACAGACCCGATATGAGAAATCCATTTGGAACATTACTTATATATCTATAGAATTCTCATTGTGATGATTGTATAAGTGATCATTTGACTTGAAGTCATCAAAGTTATCTTGTATGAGAATTGATATGCTTTGATACCACTATTGGGAAACCAAGTTGAGATTCGATCCTGACCACAGTGGAATAATTACGAAACTTTTTCGTGACTTTTGATTTCCTAAAAACCAAGATCTATTTAATTCTACAAAATGATTAAAAAATCATAATAAAGTGAAATTTGATTCATATCTTATTCCGAAACTTGATCTTTATCTTGTTGTATCCCTCAAACCGTTTATGAAATCAATCTATCTCAACCACCGTAGCCACACAAGTATTTGGCCTCTAACAGTATCCACAAAATAGGTTGAGAGAACTCTGTAACTCTTACAGAGAGGGTTAAGCAAGAAATGCTAGCTCCATAGAGCTTAAGCCTATCTTTAATAAGCTTTGGAATTATTAAGTTAAATTAATCATCAAATCAATTCCAAAATTAACATAATTATTTTTCTTAATTTGATTAAGATTAATAATTATATTGATTCCTAATTAATTTTAGAAAATAATTTCTAAAATTAAAATTAATTAGTTTCAATTAGATTGAAATTAATTAATTAGAAAGATTGTTTTAAAATTATGATTAATTATTTTCAATTAGATTGAAATTAAGAAAAGTGTTTTCTTAAATGATTAAGAAAGTTGTTTCTTAATTAAATTTATTTATTTCAATTTGATTGAGATAAATTAAATTTATAATTTTATTTTTTAGAGAATTATTATTTTATTTATTTAGAAATTGTTTCTTTATTTATAAATAATAGTTTTCTTGATTTATTAGAAAGATATTATCTTGATTAAATTTCAAAATTGTTTTCATCTATTTATCAAGAAAGTGAATTTTTCAATATTTTAATAATAATTTTCTAACTTATTAAAGAAAGATTTTCTAGTTAGTTAAGAAATAATTCTCTAAATAAATAATAATAAAGTTACTTTCTTAATTAAATTTAAAATTTTATTTAATTTT
Source organism: Erythroxylum novogranatense (assembly GCA_029891385.1). NCBI lineage: Eukaryota > Viridiplantae > Streptophyta > Magnoliopsida > Malpighiales > Erythroxylaceae > Erythroxylum > Erythroxylum novogranatense. Next base: position 39,484,959 of record CM057234.1, on the reverse strand, counting down.
GAAAGTAGTTTCCTTTAATTTTAGAAAATAGTTTTCTAATTAAGGAAAATTGATTTCTATTGAGATTAGAAATAGTTATCTAATTGGATTAGAATATCTTACTTATATAATTTTGTAATCATTGCTAACATTTTTGAGAACCTAATGGGTTTTACATATAGAACGGGTTGAAGAGAGCAAAATTAATTTAATCAAGTTGGACTTGATTGCAAAATTCGAGAGAAACTTTATGATTAAATATCGATATTTAATAAGTAAGGATCAATATAAGATATTGAATCGTATAAAGGCATAATTAGTATTTAATTAGAATTATTTGTAATTCTAATTAAAGTTTAACTAAAATTAGAATTTAATTTCAATTAAATTACTAAAATGTCTAAAGCTTATTATAAATAGACTTAAGCCCTATGGAGCTAGCACTTCTTACTTAACCCTTTCTGTAAGAGTTACAGAATTCTCTCAACCAATTCTGTGGATATCGTTAGAGGCAGAACACTTGAACAGCTACGATGGTTAAGACATATTGATTTTGGAAACGGTTTAAGGGATACAACAAGATAAAGATCAAGCTTTAGAATAAGGTAAAAATTAAATTTCATTTTGTTATGATTTGTAAATCATTTTATAAAATTAAATAGATCTTGGTTTTCAAGAAATCAAAAGTCACGAAAAAGTTTCATGATTATTCCACTGTGGTTGGGATCAGATCTCAACCTGGTTTCCCAACACGAGTAATATAGGCACTCCTAAGAGAACATTTGCACCTCCACATCAAGACCAGCTGAAGGTAACCTGGTTAGACAAGTATAGAAGCTAGACTCTAGGGGTGTAATGTACCATCAGAGAGAGACAGTAGGATCTGTCAGAACATATGGCATAGTTAGAGGCACAAGATTGATGGATAGAGGAAGTGCAAATACAAATCACAGGACACTTAGGAGTTGCAGTACCACATCCATTAATGAGATTCGCTACATCACCATCAACTCCTTAGTAATTGGATGCTCTAGTTACTATAGAGGTAAAACCCCAAGGCACTCGATACCCATATACTCCCATCATATAGATGGATCTATGAATAGAGGCAAAGTAGGAGCAAACAGATGACCACTTATTAGACTCTTTGTGTAATATAGTCACTCAAATTGTCTAGGACTCTCAATATGTTTGACATGGCATTTTCTTTTATATTTGATTTTTCTTTTTCTTGTATTAGCAAGGCATACAAGAAAAAAATCAAATAAAATGCCCTATTATACAAGAAAAAGAAAAATCAAATATAAAAGAAAATGCCCTATCAAACATATTGAGAGTCCTAGACGATTTGAGTGACTATATTAAACAAGCTAAACTACTATTACGCTGTTTATTTCTTTTATTTTTCATTATTAATACACTAAACCATAGATTCTTTTCATAAAAATAGATAAATTATGTTTATTTTATTTTTCCTTATATTATTTAACATTTTATTTTATTTTTACAAGGATGATAAAAATGAAAATCATGTTGCTAATAGAAACTTCATGATAATAAACAGGAGAAGTACCAATTTACTTTAGCTTTTCTTCATTTTAATTATTTTCTATTTGCTATGGACTTTGTTATGTACTATGAGGACAATGTACATCTTTAAATTTAATGGTGACAAAACAAATTTTAATTAAAATTTTTATTTTTAATTGTTGATTTTCTTTTAAGAATTTCTAATTTGTTGATTCTTATCTTAAAACATTTTGAGTTATTGTGAATAATTGAATTAACATAGAATATGGAAGGATGAAAGCATGATTAGATGAATTTTTACTTGCTACTTTATGAGCGAATGTTTTGATTATTGATTTGGAAGAAAGTGCTTAGAGTTTTTTACATGTGAGCCTAACTTGTAAGGTTATAAGCCTAATAGCATTTTTTATCATCATATTATGCTCTATTTTCCTTAGTTGTGTGAATACTGTGCATAATTGGATTAATCTAGAACTTACTTTTGATATGCATGTTAAGATCATGTCTTTAAATTATAGGTACCTAGATTACATTTTTGTTGAGCTCTTTCTTTAATTTTACCTTACCATTATTTTATCCCTTAAGTGTAACCAATTTTAGGCCTTATCCTTTTCTTTGGATTGTGTTAACCATATGATAGGTCAATTACAATTTTTGTTGTTAGCCTGATATTTTTACACCTGAAGTTGTGTATTTAGTCAATTATATAAGAATTTGATTAGATAAAGAAGAGTAAAAAATGAGGAAAGGTGTTATCTTATATAATTAAGGTTATATCATCTATTTGACAAGTAGGAGCGACCTGATTGGTTTCAACTCCTCACTTAAGGCTCTCCTTTGTAGAAGGTCTTGAGTTCGAGTCACCAAAAAAGGAGGGGAGCGGGGAATTTTCCCTGTTGATGATCCTTTCACCCCTTGGGCATGCTCTTGCTCAGATCAATTACGAACTTCTCGCTTCTAACAACAGTGTGGGACTTGGAGCTACTAGGGAACCCGAGACTGCTGGGACCCTAATGGTGAGTAAGGCCAGTGATCAATCAGCAACTGACTAATCAGTATGTGACGATTTCTTATGCGCAGAAGTGTATAGGCTACAAAGGAATCTAAGAAATCTTAGGGTTCTAGATTTTCCTCCTCTAAGGCTCTTAGGGTGGGGTCTTAGGAGCTTAGGATTAGTTTAGGAAAAGCTACGATACCTAATTTATATTTAAAAAAAGGTTATATCATCTATTTGTTAGTTATTAATTTTTTATATTCTCTTTATGGCTATAAAAGAAGATTTAAATTTTTTAAGTGTTAAAATTATAAAAAGGAGAAATAGAGGATACATTATGTGTTCAACACCTTATTTACATTCTATATGGAGATTTGAATTGGTTAAATCAAATTATTGTATGATCTTATTTATTCAGTTTACTTCATATTGTTAACTCATAATCTATCTTTTACCTTACCTTATGTAAACCTCATTACACCTTTAAATAAAGACCTTTTGATTTTTGCCTATAATTTATTTTATAGTGGTGGAGATGAGATATACTCTCAAGCTTAAGGTTAAATTTATATATATATATTGATTTGTTATTTTCAATAATTCACCTGAACATTGTGAATGAATTAAGTGAATCTTTTGTGTTAGGGTGTTAAATCCTTTAGCACTTGATTTCAGAAGGATTATTATACCATTTATGATGTTATATCATTTATGTTATTAGTCGATAAAAAATTATCTTATGATTGTTGATTCTTATTGTATTTTAATTTGATTCTTAAGGCTCGACATTTGAAATGCCAATAGATAGGGTGAGATGAAGAAGAGGAGGATATTAAGAAGAGTTGATGAATTGAAATTATCTTCTTGAGGAAAAGCAAATGCTTATATAGTGATTTATGGTAGGTGCTTAATTTATTATGAAATTATTCCCTAATAGTTAGCAATTATTTATATAAAAGTGCTTAAGGTACTCACTTTGACTCATATGTAATTTTAGGTGCAATTATGAAACAAAGAAGTTAAAGTGAGTCGAAAACATGATATTTTGGGTTGTTTTTTGAAGAATCACTCACTCAATAGATCCATGCAAGATAGTGATTTAATGGAAAGCATATTTAATGGACAACACATGTTGGAAGCCAAGGCCAAAATGCGGCACATACGAACGGACTAAAGAGAAGCAAAATGGCAGCATGGACCAGGAGAAAACAATGCCTTTGCAATGTCTATAGCTCCCTTGTTGCAAATAGCATTTCATGTTAATTATTTGCTGCACTAGCCAAAAACTGCACAGCATGGCCATAGCACGCCACAACCAAGACATTGGCTACTGGGATGTTAAACGCAGAAGTATATCCAACATGAAGCACATTCGTAAAGAGAAGTGGAGGCATGAATAATATGCATGAACTAATAAGTTAATTCGTCACATCATAGCATAGTGAGGAGAACAGAAGGGGTGATATAAATAGAGTGAATATAGTGGCATGAAATAGAAGAGAGGGAGGTGCACTGAAGAGAGAAACCAGGGAGTTTTAGTTAGGGATATATGATACAGGTTGAAGCTTTTTTTCGGGAGAGATCTATAGAGGGCTAGACGTCTCGATGCTAGTTCGAAGGTGGAATTGATGCTAATGACTCAGGTTAAGTATTTTTTATTGTTTTGTTGTTTCTTTCTCTCATTAGAAATTGATTATGCTATCCTATGTTAATTGATTTGGGTATTGTGTATAGATAATTATATTTTTGTTATTGTTCAGTTATTTTTGTATAAACCCATTGGGATTGTGAAAAGATGATTTTAACGAGTTCATTGAATCATTTAATTGTAAACCCATTGCTAGAATTTCAATATAATCCGTACTTGTTATGTTGAAATTCATGTATAGCGACTAATGATTCGTTGAATCATTAGGGATAACATGACCTAAGTTAAATGATGCATCCTATGTGGTTGTTTCTTTGATTAATCGGTTTTCTTAATTCGTAATGCTACTACCTAATTAAATCTAGAGATTGTATCTTAGGCTATTCGATGGTTAGGTTCAATTAACAACCGTATCTTTATTAAACAAAACCTAAGGGAAAACTTTGATTAATTATTAACCCATGATTAATAATTGCTTGGAGAGATTTAAGAACAATGAATCAAAGAAATATACTTAATTAGGGTGTAGGCCGAGATTGAACTAAAGAATCGGGTCCTACTGAATTCCCCACTTTTATAATTCTTCGTTTGTTTTCTTTAATTTGTTTTTATTAGTCTAGTTTCATTTTATTTTCTTGTTTAAAAAAAATCCAAAACACCTGTTAAACCTAAACACCAGTTACTTTCATTTCATAAACTTTTCAGACTCTCTTTGTGGGATCGACCTAGACTCACCACTGCTATAGTAATAGTCTAGTTATTTTATTTTGACTAGTGTTATGACACACGATCAATTTTGACGCCATTGCCAGGGAGTGTAGTATTTTAGTTTTTTTGTGATTTAAATTTTGTTTTGTATATATTTTTCTTAATTGATTTCCTTTCAATTATTTTGTGATCTTTTCATTTTTTATTTCGCGTTCGTGAAAAAAAATTCAATATGGACGGAAGTAATTTCTTTTATAACTTATATTCTTAATACTATAACAATATTTAGACTGATCAACCTAACTTTTGTTATGGATGGGATAATCATCATAATTACTTCTATGATAGTTTGCAGGAAACACAGCAATTCCCGAGTGGACTAGAAGCTTCTTGTCAAAACTCAGGTACATCTTTAGAAGAATTGATGAATGTTGTGACTGCTAACAATCTTCAATTTCAACAGAGCCTATAACAGGATATGCAACAGTTCCAATAGAATATGCAACAGTTGTTAAGTCAAAATGAATTTACTTAGATATAATTTTGATGTATAACAAAGAGAAAAATAAAAGAAAAGCAATACAGATGAAGCAATATAGACGAAGCAATACAGACGAAGCAATTCAGACGAAGCAACGCAGACGAACAGAAAGATAGACGAAGACGCAGACGAAAAGAAATACAGACGCAGACGAAGACGAAGACACAAAATAAAAAAAGACGAAGACGCGAATTGAGAAAAACAGACGAAGATGCGAATTGAGAAAAACAGACGCAGAAGAAGATTTGAAAAGCAGATGCAAAAGTCAGTTCGGGTTAGTTACATAACTCAACTGATTAACCGTTTCTTTTAAAGATTCAAGAAATAAGATTCAATAAGCAAGAATCCAGAAACAAGGATCAAGAAGCAGTTGGAGACGAAGGCTATAAATACAAGTCGAAGTTGAAGATTGCAAAAGTTAGTTGAAAAATTAGCTGAATTACATCTACGCGATCGTAAAAAGCATACTGTGCAAATTAGCCGAGAGTTATTTTACTGTAACAAGTTTCAAACACTTTTCTGTGAGGAAGAAGTACAAATAGTCTGCAGAGGCTAAGTGTGAAAGAATACTGATTGTAGAGACCTGAAGAGGCTCGTAAAGAATACTTGTAAAAGTTGAAGAGATAGTGAAATCTCAGAAAGAACTTTGAGGACTGGACATAACCCACGGTTTAGGGTGAACCAGGATAAATCGTTGTGTCAACTACTCTTACTCTATCTCTCTTTTAGATTCAAGTTTTATCATTACTTAGTTCGCAAACAAAGTTTTCAAAGTTTTGATTAATTAGAATCTATCGGAAGTTCTGTAAAAGAATTTTATTTCTAACAAACATTTTTTAAACAATTTTTTCAAAAAGGGGAATACACAATTCAACCCCCCTTCTCGTGCATTCTTATATCATTTTTCTAAACATTGTATTAACGTGTGATTCACTTCAATTGGTAACAGAGCCTGGTATCCAAGGATCACTATAGCAAAGTGTGGATCAAAGATAATGGCGGAATCACATATATACATCGCAGAAGGAGCCTCAGTCACTAGACCTCCAGCATTCAACGGAGAAGATTATCATTACTGGAAAGATAAGATGCGGCTATTCATAGAATCTACTCATGTCAACCTTTGGGACGTGATAGAGAATGGACCTTATACACCAGTAGATGAAGATGGGAATTCTATTCCACGAGTCAGATGGATGGCTGACCAAAAGGCGAGGATACAGTTGAACTCAAAAGCGAAGTTCTTCTTTACCTGTGCCCTAAGCAGGAGCGAGTATGACAAAGTCCACGGATGCGACACCGCGAAGGAGATGTGGGACACATTGTCCATTGCTCACGAAGGCACAAGCCAAGTTAAAGAATCCAAGATAAGCATTCTTGTGCACCAGTATGAGCTTTTCAGGTTGAAAGATGAAGAATATATTGATCAAATGTTTGGAAGATTTCAAACAATTGTCAATGGATTGAAAGACGAACAACAACCAAGATCATGTTCGAAAGATCTTAAGAAGTCTTCCGAAGAGGTGGAGACCTAAAGTTATTGCGGTGCAGGAAGCCGAAGATTTGAGCGTGCTAAAGCTTGACGAGTTGCTTGGATCCTTGAAGATTCATGAAGTTGAACTCGATACTGAAGATAAGCCCAAACGGGACAAGTCGATAGTGCTGAAGGCCGGAAAAAAGAATCACAAGACTCAAAGAAGGAGCTCATCAAAAGCGTTAAAGATTGAAGAATCAAAGAATGACGACTCCAGTCAATCAGAACAAGAGTCAAGTGATGAAGATGACGAATTATCTTTCATCTCTAGAAAGATAAGACACATGTGGAAGAAGAAGTCCAAAGGAAATCAGACTTTCAAAAAGAATGGCAAAGATGAAGCTAAACCAGAGAAGTCATCTGTCATTTGCTATGAGTGCAATCAGCCTGGACACTACAAGTCCGAATGTCCTACTCTAAAGAAGAAACCAAAGAAGAGTAGAGAAGGCAAGAAAAGCATGATGGCAACATGGGAGGACCTAGATTCATCAGAGTCAGATACAAGTTCTGATTCGTCTGAACATGCAAACATCTGCCTGGTAGTCAAGCAAGAAAGTGATGAGGAGGTAAAATCTGATTACGATAACTTGCATGATGTCTACTCAGAATTGTTAGAAGATTCTCATGCTATTCTGAAACAGTACAAACTGTTAAAGAAAAAGTATGTAGAAAATATTAGACATACGGAAGCAATAGAGAGAGAAAATATCTATCTAAAGAAGCAATTAGAGGAGAAAAAGAAATTCGTAGACAAATCAGAAGAGATCAATCAGTTGGAATTGAGAATTAAGAATCTGTCTGCTAATTTAGCTACTTTCACCGAAAGCACAAAGAAAATGAATGAGATGCTTGGAAAATGTAGACATCCGAGTGATAAAACCGGATTAGGTTTTACAGGCAATAAGACTCATCCTCATAAGAACCCTTTCTCTCAAAAGAGAAACTATAATAAATCTCGTGTTAATCAAAGTTCTATTAATATGCATCAAAAAACTCATCATGTGCATACTACTAACCATAAAGGACCCAAGAAAATATGGGTACCAAAAAATAAAATAGTTTCTCCTGAAGATATCCTTCCTTGGAAGATGCGGCAAGCACCATTGGTATTTAGAATGTGGATGCTCGCGACATATGACGGGAAGAAGGTCTATGTTCCTAAACCTTCAGTATAAGAAGGGAGGAGCGATAACTTTTGGAGACAACCAGCAGGGCAAGATTATTGGAATCGGTAAGATAGGTAAAGATTCCTTTGCATGCATAAATAATGTACTGCTTGTTGATGGTCTGAAACATAATTTGATCAGCGTCAGTCAATTGTGTGATTCTGGTTTCACATTCACATTCAATTAAAATCTTTGTGAAGTCAGAAACAAAGATGGGTCTATACTTTTCTCTGCCAAGAGAAGAAATAATCTTTACAAAATTGATTTAGAAGATTTTCAAAGTCAAAATGTTTCATGTTTTCTATCTTCCAAAGAAGAAAGACTAGTCTGGCATAAAAAGCTAGCTCATGTCTCTTTTAAACACATTTCAAAGTTGGCAAAACACGATTTGGTAAGAGGATTACCAAAAATAAGTTTTGACAAAGAGTTTTTCTATGAAAATTGTTTGAAAGGAAAACAAGTTAAAACTTCATTTTCTTCTAAACATTTTGTAACATCATCTAGACCTTTAGAGTTGTTACATATGGATCTATTTGGTCCAACAAGGACAATAAGTCTTGGCGGAAAGAAATATGGACTTGTTATTGTTTATGACTTTACTCGATTTTGTTGGATATTGTTTTTATCACACAAAGATGAATCATTTAAGTGTTTTAGGACCTTATCCAGAAAGTTATAAAATGAAAAAGGAATGTCTATAGCTAGTATCAGGAGTGACCGTGGTGGAGAGTTTGAGAATGAGAAGTTTAGATTATTCTATGAAGAGAATGGAATTTTCCACAATTTCTCTGCTCCCAGGACTCCACAACAGAATGGAGTTGTTGAAAGGAAGAACAGGACGATTCAAGAAATGGCTAGAACTATGCTTTGTGAGATGAATCTTCCTAAGTACTTCTGGGCAGAAGCTGTGAATACAGCATGCTATATTCAGAATAGAATTCTGTTGCGACCCATGTTAAAGAAGACTCCTTATAAGTTATGGAATGGAAGAAGACCAAACATATCTTACTTTCATCCATTTGGGTGCAAATGCTCTATTCTAAATACAAAGGAGCTGTTGGATAAATTCGATTCAAAGACCTACCCAGGAATCTTTCTAGGCTACTCATCATCGTCTAAAGCATTTCGGGTGTACAACCTTATTTCAAAGACAGTTGAGGAGACCATCCATTTCAAGTTTGATGATAGTTCCTAATCCCATAAGGAAGATGACATGGAGAGTAAAGGTCCTTCAAAGAACTTAGATGACACAACAGAAACTCCAACACCAGGTACTCAAGTAGACAAAGTTGAAGATATTCCAGAAACTATTAGACTGAAAAGAGACTGGAAATATAAAAGTTCTCATCCAGAAGAGTTGATTATCGGAGAGACCTCAGAAGGATTTAGGGCAAGGTCCAGATTCAGAAGAGAAGCTAATGTGGCTTTTATCTCTGAAATAGAGCCTAAGAAGGTTGAGGAAGCTCTTCGAGACGAAGCTTGGGTGTTAGTCATACAAGAGGAGCTGAACCAATTTACTACGAATAATGTTTGGTCCTTAGTTCCGAAACCCCTTAAGAAATCCATTATAGGAACCAGATGGGTCTTTAAGAATAAGTTAGACGAATCAGGAAGAGTGAGTCGAAATAAGGCTAGATTAGTAGCACAAGGCTATAATCAGCAAGAAGGAATAGACTACAATGAGACATATGCTCCAAAGAGCAAGACTTGAAGCCATTAGGATATTGCTGGCATATGCGGTCTGTCATAATATAAAGCTGTTTCAGATGGATGTGAAGAGTGCCTTTCTGAATGGTTTTATAGACGAAGAAGTGTATGTCAAGCAACCACCTGGTTTCGAAGACGTTAAGAATCCAGACCATGTCTATAGACTTCATAAAGCCTTATATGGCCTGAAGCAAGCTCCTAGAGCTTGGTATGATCGTCTGAGTACTTTTCTCTACGGCCTGAAGCAAGCTCCTAGAGCTTGGTATGATCGTCTGAGTACTTTTCTCTTAGAAAATGGTTTTAGTAGAGGTCAAGTTGATAAGACGCTCTTTAGGAAGAATTATGAGAATGAATTATAATAGTACAGATCTATGTTGATAATATTATCTTTGGTTCTACTTCAAAGAAGTTATGCATGAAGTTTGAGAGTCTAATGAAAAATGAATTTGAAATGAGCATAATGGGTGAGTTGAAGTTCTTTCTTGGGTTGCAAGTTAAACAAACCGAAGAGAAAATCTTTATCCATCAACAAAAATATGTGAAAGAACTGTTGAATAAGTTTGATATGCAAAATGTGAAGTCAATGACTACTCTGATTCATCCTTCAAACCTTTTGTCGAAAGATGAAAATGGTAAGAAGGTAGATCAAACCCTGTATAGAGGGATGATCGGTTCTTTACTCTATCTTACAGCAAGTAGACCTGATATATTGTTCAGTGTATGCTTGTGTGCAAGGTTTCAGGCTGATCCTAGAGAGTCTCATTATATTGCTGTTAAGAGGATTATGAGATATCTAGCAGATACTACTGATCTTTGCTTAATGTTTGAGAAAGGTAAAGATTTCAGGTTAATCGGATATTGCGACGCGGACTATGCTGGAGATAGAATCGAAAGGAAGAGCACAAATGGAGGATGTCACTTTCTTAGCTCAAACTTAGTTTCATGGTCAAGCAAGAGACAAAGCTTAATCGCTCTATCAACTGCCGAAGCAGAGTATATGTCTGCCGCAAGCTGTTGTTCACAAACGTTATGGATCAAATATCAACTTGAAGACTATTCAATTCAAGAAGAGGAGATTTCAATCTATCGCGATAACACCAGTGCAATAAATCTATCAAAGAATCCGATTTAGCATTTGAGAGTGAAACACATCAAAGTCAGACATCACTTCTTGAGAGATTATGTTCAGAGGAAGGTGGTTAAACTACAGTTCATTGAAACAGAGTATCAGTGGGAAGACATCTTCACTAAACCATTGAGTGAAGAACGGTTCCAGAAGATCAGACGCAACCTTAACATGGTAATGTTAAGTGAACAGTTAGGCTAAAGGGACGTCAAAATTAACGGTGTTAGAAACAGTGAGTTACAACTGGTAACTTCTCTAACAAGGAAGTTTTAGAGGGAAACGTTTCACGATCTTTAGAATCCCAACGATTCTAGGGCACGCGTGATAAGACACTTCAAGTAGCCTGAAGTTGAGATCATTGCGGTTATTCGCATCTATAGACGGTTCATCTTGCTTTCCAAATTCTCTAAATCATCCTACCCTAGAAGAAAAGCTTACCAGAGTCAGTTTTCGTTCTAAAACAATGGAGGCAGCTATGATATTCGGAAGGCATATGGATTTCGAGTCGCTAAGGAAGGATGGTATGGACGTAGAACCTGAGATTGAAAGAGCTGGTTGGAGGAATTTCTTCCAGGTACGAGAACCAATGTACACCAATGAGGTATTTGACTTTTGGAAGAATGCTCAACTTGTAGACAACACTATTGTATCCTCAGTAGACGATATATCTGTTGTCGTGACAAAGGAGCTAATAAGGATGGTGACCGATTGTCCATCGATTGGTGAGACTCTGTCAACCAAGGCTAAGTGGATGACAATGGTCAACATAAAGGAAGAAGATGTTAGCAAACAGTTGTATGGAGTGAATGACCCTTCGGAGAGGAAGACTTCGAGTCTGGTCCCGAAAGCTAGGGTTCTTCATGTGATTCTGTTTAATTGCATCTTACCCAGAGCAGGTTCAAGGCATTTGGTGACCACCCTGGATGAACAATGTTTGTTCTACCTGCTGAATCGCAATCCTATTGACTTACCCTTCTTAATCTTCCATTATATGATTAAGGAGATGAAGGATACAAACAACTATCCTTACGGTATGCTTCTTACAAGGATTTTTAAGGAATCCGGAGTCCTTCTACACAAAGGAAATAGAAGGATTGTACCTGTGAAGAGTACTATTGACTTAAACACTATACGGTGAATGGGTCTGAGGACAGTGAATAAAGAAGAAGCACACTCTTCAAGGAGAACTAGAACTGAGGGGGAGCGATTATTAAAGAAATCTCCAACAACAAGTTCTAGATCCCATGGAAGAGTGAGTCTGTCAATAGAAGAAAGGAGAAGACTATATGGAATGCCTTTGATAAAATAGGCATGTCCTAGAGAAGAGTATAATCTAGCTCGGAGGACAGATGATGGTGCGACAAAAAGGAAAGGAGAGAATCTTTTGGGTAAAATTACTAAGAAAGCAAGGAGATCACCTAGGATTTGAACTTTAAGGCAACAAGAAGAGAGAAGAATCAGAGAGCAGGAATAAGAAGAAGCCTCTAGATCTAGCACACGAAAGGTGACAAGATCTCTCGTCTCAATTTTGGAGGAAGAATCAACCAAACAGAGCAAGGAGACTGAGAAGAAGAGAAAATTGGAGTCTGAGATACAGAAGTCTCAAGTTAAGAAAACTCTAAGAATAAAGACTAAAGTAGTTAGTCGAAGGAGGAGTTTGTCTACTCCTGTGGAAGTTAATCAAGAGAAGAATACTCCCATTGTTGAGCAACCGGAGGAACCAGTGGAGCCTAGCCTGGTTCAGTCTACTCCGGTCGATAATCAACAAGAAGTCACAGCAGATTTGAGCTCAGTGCAAGTACCATTGAAGAAATATGTTGAACCTAGTCTGGTCGTTCACAACTATTCCGAATTTTTAAGAAAGGATAAGTTTGAAGTCAGACTGATTGAAGTGGTGACAAGGAGGAGTACTGCAATTGCCATCTGCAGTCAACCAAGAAGGCAAATAAAGGCTGTCTTACAACCTATTCTGATAAATAGTGAGACATGGCATATATTGAATGAAGATGAAAGGAATTTCTATGATACCTTAAGGTATGCTGCTACAAAGCCATACCCTACGAAAATGTCTTCTCGTCCATACACTATTTATCCAAATCCGAGCGATCGATAATAAAGGTTGTACCAGACATTCAGCCAAGATATCCTTTGGATATGAATAAAGGGGAAAAGGAGCTATATCCAGAAGGAATCAGTGATGATATGTCCACAGATCAAATTGAAGAAGAAGTGCGTCGAATTGATGCAGCATGCGCTTCTAAGGAGAATACTGATGGAGCTAATTGTAGCTATACTGATAAGTATGAAGACTATCCAGTAGGGGGAGATTAATAACAGGGACGTTTATTGAATCACTTGTCCAGACAGTTTTGTGTATTAGGCCTTTATCTAATAATCTGTCTATACAAGCTGAAGGCATACTGTTGGATCCCGTTTCCGAAATCCAACTACTTAAGCAGAACAGAAACCGAAGCAAACGGAAACGAAGGGAAGCGGAAATTTCGGATCCAAATTTCGAATCAGAAAACAAAGCACATCGCAAACAGATCGGACAACGGAAATGTCGAATCGAAAACAAAATGCGGAAGCGAACAATTCCGAAAGTAGCGAAGCGGATCGAATACAAATCGAAAAGTAGCGAAGCGGAAGCAAATGCAAGCGGAAGCAAATACTAATCGAATCAAGCGAGCAGATCGCAGTTTAAACGAAATCAAGCGCATACATCCGACATCCTAAACAATAATCAACGAAAACTTATCGAATGAACATAATCGCGTTGGGAATCCTAAGACGCTCCAAAATCCGTTATGAATTTTTTTTCTTTTCTTATTCTCATTTCTTTCTTTATTCCTTGTCTTTTCATTCCTAATCACTTTATTCCATTACATACAAACGCATCATTCTTATTCATTCCTTTTCTCTTTACTCAATCACTTTCAAATCATAATCAATCTTCTTAACCTTAATACCAATCTCATAAATCCATCTTTCATACGCCTAAATTTTTATTTTCTTCTTTTCCAAATTATTTTCTAACGAAAATTAAAAGATAATTGGTGCATTTATCCTAACCCAAAATTCCTGCAAAGGCAAATAAACACTTCTATAATCTCAAGCAGACCTCGTAATCATCGGACACTCCGTCGGAACTCAAACACCAAAGAAAACACAAACCTAAATCTAATACTTCCATAATTCTCAACCATCAACACATCAATCTCATTTTCTATATCCAAATCACAATCATCATATTTATAATCAATATACAATCCTCATCATTTATAAATGACAATCTCAACTGAGTAACCATTAATGAATAACACAATTCCGTAAATCGAATATGCTATACTCAAATCCCTTTCATAACATAATTTCTTATGCAATTTCAATAATTTCATAAGCATCATAATTTAAATTTCTTATAAATCCTTAATGGCTTTTCAAGCCATTTACAAACTTATACAAAGATCCAAATTACTCAAGATACAAAACATTCACAAATCGAATCGATGTCTCGACGGTCTTTCATCCGATCTCCGCTCGAAACACGGAGATAGGATGAAAAGGGGTGAGCTGAAGCTCGTGGATAACACATTTATAAATCGATAAATAAGTCAAATCATTTTCATAAATATGAATGCAGAACACATAAACAAATCAAAACATATAACACATCGTAATGGTGCGGTTCGGTCCAAATAGACGATCGCACATTCTCAGATAGCGGTCATATGCGATCGTGAGCGAACGCATTACACTTTCGCATAGCGGTCCAAATGTAGCCGTGAGGGAGTCCGAATCGACTCCGTGCCACTAGCGGGCAGCCGGAGAAGGCTTAACAAGTAGAGGCAATGACTCACCAAAGGACCTAACCGACCCACATAACACATAATCGAAACGAGATTTCGAATGCCCGAAGGCACTTTTCAAATTCTTGATTTTCCACACATTCACATAATGCATACAATTCGATCAATTCTTCATTCAAATACTAATTTCAAAAATCAAATCATTCAATCAGCAGTATAATTCAATAATGCATTTATGACAATTGAATTTAAACTTGTACCAATTTCTAAATCATTCGAAATCATATTTTCCAACTTTAAATCAATTCTTATTTTCAAACATTTCCAATAATCTATCAAGCATACAAAATTTTGCTTTCTTTCATTTTCAAAATTCATATTGCTTACAGATCAAATTATAAATATGCTACCCACCTCTAATTATTGCGGAAACTTGATTTCAAGCTCCAATTGATCCTTGCTTTTCTCTCTTCCAAATTACCAAAACCTAAACCATAATCATCCAATTTTCACATCAGAAAATACTTAATTTTCACAATCAACTTAGGAATTCACCAATTCCATTTACATTCAAGCTATTTAAATCTCCAATTTTGAAAATCCCCAATTTTCAAAATTGGCCTAAACCAATACACCCAAATTCAATCTCATAAAACATAATTTCTTCAAAATTAATCTCACAATTCATCAATTCACATTAATTCCAAACTATTTAAATCCTCAATTTCAAAAATCCCCAAATCTTAAAATTGGCCTAAACCAATTTATCCCAATTCAATACCATAAAATACAAATTCTTCAAATTGATTTCATATATCATCAATTCATCATATTTCCTATAATTCTACACCAAAATATCTCAAAATTCTCAATCATAAAATTAAGCCTAAACCTTAATCAATTTTTCATCCAAAATTAAACCCAACCTAAAGCATATACATCAAAATTAATTCCACAATCCATAAACCCATCTCATATGTCATAATTCTAAACCAAAATTAATCAAAATCTCAAAGTAGAAAATTTCTCTTACCTCGTTCTCTTCCAAATTCAATTTTTTGGTTCCTTAGGAAGCTCTTATGCTCCTCTACCTTTTTCTCTTGGAACCATCCCAAAATCCTTAAGAAAACAAGTAGAAAAATCAAAATAACTTTCTCTCATCTTTTCTCCATCTGAAACTTCCACTCTCTTCTTATTTCTTCTTCTTCTCTTCTTCTGTAATTTTCCAGACCATTCATCGCTTTTAATAGCTCAAACGACAATCATTAATGAGTTTCATTAATTGATGGTCAAATGACCATTTTGTCCTCCATTGAAAACTTAAAATTACACTTACTTGCGGTTTGATTTGCACTATCGATTTGAAGGAATTTGTCAAAACTTCCTTCTCGAGAAATGTTCCTCTCACTCATACGAATCCAACGCCACTGACCGCGCTCAATTCGAGTACCACATAAAGTTATATGCTAAACAAGGCGGAAATATCCATATTCTAACACATTTCCTATGTACGATTATTTCCGTCCACAATTTCACATTTTTAATCCCAGAACTAAAACTCGATGTCTTCATAACAATTGTATCCTTATGTCTGTAGTTTAATTCAAAACAAGAATCGTCTCATTTCGATTCCCAGATCAAAAGTTATACTCAAATTACTCTCAGGTGTTCCCAATCCAAAAATTTCACCCTAATCCGAACTTAAATTCAAAAATTAAAAGTCCTAAGGGCAAAATTGACATTTCATGTCTTCATATGATTTGTAGCCCCTTGTCTTATCTTTATTTCGCCTCAAGAATCGCTTCAATCGGATCTCTACAGATCCCGAATTTCACAAAACACTGAATCATGTTCTGAAAATTTCCCGACTCACTTTGATTAAATTAATCACCATTAATTTAATCTCAAAAGTTCACCAATTTTTCTGAGGATGTAGATAATTGTCTTAGGAATCCAACACAAAAAGAATCAACTCAATCGGATGTCGGACGGAAAAGATATAGGCAAAATAGTAAACAAAGGTCGGATTAAAGGAGGAAAGTCAAGAAAATCAGAAGAGCAAAACGGCGTCGGATGGCGTACGGACACCCAGCTCGCGAGGGCGAGACGCCCTTCATGAGGGCGAGGCGCCTTTCGCTAATAGGCGAGCGTCGCCTAGCGAGGGCGACAGCCTCATGAGGGCGAAGAAGACGCCCGCACTCGCTAGGCGAGGCGTCGCAGCTATGAGATCTGGCGAGCCGCCTCGCTAGGCGAAAGCCGTCGCCTAGCGAGGCGCTTAAAACTTTCTCTCTTTTTTTTTTTTCACTTAAAATCGAAACTTCCAAATTCATAACTTTTACTCCGAACTCCGATTTTGACAAACTTAGTCTCTATAGAAAGCTTGAGAGAAGCTCTAAATCTTCCGAGAAGAACATAAAACTCAATTCAACTCCTACGGGAGTTCATTTTCCGGTCAAAGATACTATCTTCTATACAAACTTGTAAAAATCATACTTAATATTCCGAGATCGAAAAATTGCATACTTTATATCGAAATAAAGATCAAAACAAATCATTCAATTTTCATGAAAAACATCAAAGCTCAATTAACCTCTAACTAGGTTAATTTCTCACCAAAGTTCCAACCAATATAAAAGTCAAACCCGATCAAACATAAACTTTGGTGATCATAACTTTCACTCCCGATATCGAAAAATTACAAACTTTATGTCCACAAAAATCTCTTAACATAACCTACAAGTTTCCAGAAGACCATTTTATCAAATTTTGCCTAAATCATAAGTCAACTCTCAAAGTCAAACATTCTCTCTCCAAAAAGTCAAACTTTCTAAATCCTTCAAATTTTCACACTTTTTCTTTCTAATTCTTGCTATATAACTTCATTTCAATCAACTCATCCACTTGATCATTCATATTACTAAATCAAATTGTCACTCAAGGTTCGAGGTCCAACATTTCTCCCCCTCTTAAAAGAATTTCGTCCTCGAAATTCATATTTACTTAACTCCAAGTAACTCATTCTTGCATAAATTTCTTTCTAAACAAAGATCATCAAGCACTTTCTTACTAATTTCTTTCCAAAACTCATAATCAATTACTTTTTCATCAAATTTACTCATCATACATATTCTCAATCTCTTCACAATTTTCACTTCCTTAAACCATATACTACTCATATCATATCAAAACACTATATCTATAACTCATTATTTCTTTATATATGGACACAAGTCAATGGTCCATTTCTTAAAGAATCCTAATATGGTTCAATCATCATTTAATCTTTATCACCATGTCATCTTTCAAATAGTCATACTTTCATCTCACAGAAGTATAGGCTATATCAATTTCTCCCAATTCATTTTGCAATTTACATTTCCAGTTCCACAAACACATGTTTCTAATCAATCATATTCTTAACACCCTAAACAAACAATCACTTTAATTCTTCAAATAAGGCATGACAAGTCATGCACATCAATTTCACATTCCTAAAGACCATCATATTTCTTTCATCAAAATCAAATGACCACTTAGCACACTCTCACAAATTCACTTTTATCTTTACAAACTCGTATCAATTCCTTATTCATACTCATACGCCCAAGTAAGATCATATTACTGGGCTCTGACATTCTCACAAATTCAATTTTTTATCCTTTCACACTCTCATCAATCTTCTATGCCCAGTTAAGACCATAGTACTGGGCTCTGATACCATCTATGTTGGATCTCGTTTCCGAAATCCAACTATGCATACAGATTCCCTCATACGAACGCATGATTTCTTATAAACTCTTCTTGCTCTGATACCATCTATGTTGGATCCCGTTTCCGAAATCCAACTACTTAAGCAGAACGGAAACCGAAGCAAACGGAAACGAAGGGAAGCGGAAATTTCAGATCGAAATTTCGAATCAGAAAACAAAGCACATCGCAAACAGATCGGACAACGGAAATGTCGAATCGAAAACAAAATGCAGAAGCGAACAATTCCGAAAGTAGCGAAGCGGATCGAATACAAATCAAAAAGTAGCGAAGCGGAAGCAAATACTAATCGAATCAAACGAACAGATCGCAAAGCGAAACGAAATCAAAACAGACACATCCGACATCCGGAAACAATAATCAACGAAAACTTATCGAATGAACATAATCGCGTTGGGAATCCTAAGACGTTCCAAAATCCGTTATGAATTTTTTTTTTCTTTTCTTATTCTCATTTCTTTCTTTATTCCTTGTCTTTTTCATTCCTAATCACTTTATTCCATTACATACAAACGCATCATTCTTATTCATTCCTTTTCTCTTTACTCAATCACTTTCAAATCATAATCAATCTTCTTAACCTTAATACCAATCTCATAAATCCATCTTTCATACGTCTAAATTTTTATTTTTCTTCTTTTCCAAATTATTTTCTAACGAAAATTCGGCAGCATAACGGCTGCATTTATCCTAACCCAAAAATTCCTGCAAAGGCAAATAAACACTTCTATAATCTCAACAGACCTCAGAATCATCGGACACTCCCGTCCGGAACTCAAACACCAGCAAAACACAAACCTAAATCTAATACTTCCATAATTCTCAAACCATCAACACATCAATCTCATTTTCTATATCCAAATCACAATCATCATATTTATAATCAATATACAATCCTCATCATTTATAAATGACAATCTCAATCTGAGTAACCATTAATGAATAACACAATTCGTAAATCGAATATGCTATACTCAAATCCTTTCATAACATAATTTCTTATGCAATTTCAATAATTTCATAAGCATCATAATTTAAATTTCTTATAAATCCTTAATGGTTTTTCAAGTCATTTACAAACTTATACAAAGATCCAAATTACTCAAGATACAAAAACATTCACAAATCGAACTGATGTCCTGACAGTCTTTCATCCGATCTCCCGCTCGAAACCTGGAGATAGGGATGAAAGGGGGGGTGAGCTTGGAAGCTCGTGGATAACACATTTATAAATCGATAAATAAGCCGAAATCATTTTTCATAAATATGAATGCAGAACACATAAACAAATCAAAACATATAACACATCAGAATGGTCTGGTTCGGTCCAAACAGAACGTACTGCACATTCCCGCATAGCGGTCATGTGTAGTCGTGAACAGAACGTACTACACTTTTCCGCATAGCGGTCCAGTGTAGCCGTGAGGGAGTCCGAAATCGGAGCTCCGTGCCACTAGCGGGCAACCGGGAGAAGGTTTAACAAGTAGAGACAGCGCTGACTCACCAAAGGACCTAACCGACCCACATAACACATAATCGAAACGAGATTTCAGAATGCCCGAAGGCACTTTTCAAATTCTTGATTTTCCACACATTCACATAATGCATACAATTCGATCAATTCTTCATTCAAATACTAATTTCAAAAAATCAAATCATTCAATCGGTGTATAATTCAATAATGCATTTATGACAATTGAATTTAAACTTGTACCAATTTCTCGAAATCATTCGAAATCATATTTTCCAACTTTAAATCAATTCTTATTTTCAAACATTTCCAATAATCTATCAAGCATACAAAATTTTGCTTTCTTTCATTTTCAAAATTCATATTAAGCTTACAGATCAAATTATAAATATGCTACCCACCTCGAATTATTGGAAACTTGATTTCAAGCTCCAATTGATCCTTGCTTTTCTCTCTTCCAAATTACCAAAACCTAAACCATAATCATCCAATTTTCACATCAGAAAATACTTAATTTTCACAATCAACTTAGGAATTCACCAATTCCATTTACATTCAAGCTATTTAAATCTCTAATTTTGAAAATCCCCAATTTTCAAAATTGGCCTAAACCAATACACCCAAATTCAATCTCATAAAACATAATTTCTTCAAAATTAATCTCACAATTCATCAATTCACATTAATTCCAAACTATTTAAATCCTCAATTTCAAAAATCCTCAAATCTTAAAATTGGCCTAAACCAATTTATCCCAATTCAATACCATAAAATACAAATTCTTCGAAATTGATTTCATATATCATCAATTCATCATATTTCCTATAATTCTACACCAAAATATCTCAAAATTCTCAATCATAAAATTAAGCCTAAACCTTAATCAATTTTTCATCCAAAATTAAACCCAACCTAAAGCATATACATCAAAATTAATTCCACAATCCATAAACCCATCTCATATGTCATAATTCTAAACCGAAAATTAATCAAAATCTCAAAGTAGAAAAATTTCTCTTACCTCTTTCTCTTCCAAATTGAATTTTTGGTTCCTTAGGAAGCTCTTATGCTCCTCTACCTTTTCTCTCTTGGAACCATCCCAAAATCCTTAAGAAAACAAGTAGAAAAATCAAAATAACTTTCTCTCATCTTTTCTCCATACTGAAACTTCCACTCTCTTCTTTCTTCTTCTTTTCTTCTTCGTAATTTTCC
Organism: Erythroxylum novogranatense; assembly: GCA_029891385.1. Taxonomy (NCBI): domain Eukaryota; kingdom Viridiplantae; phylum Streptophyta; class Magnoliopsida; order Malpighiales; family Erythroxylaceae; genus Erythroxylum; species Erythroxylum novogranatense. The sequence continues at coordinate 39,463,766 of CM057234.1, read as the reverse complement.
GGACCATTCATCGCTTTTTAATAGCTCAAACGACAATCATTAATGAGTTTCATTAATTGATGGTCAAATGACCCTCTTTAGCCAAATGGTAAGAGGCGAGCATGTGGAAGCTATAAAACCTTGAGGTCAAGGGTTCGAGTCGTGGCCTCACCCTTGACCAAAGAGGACGATTGATTAAGTTGGATGCCGCGGTATAACCCGCAAACACCCGCCGTGGTATAACCCGCAAACACACGCTGGGTGGGAAATATTAGCCAGTGTGGGGGTGGGGTCCAACATTAAAGGCGCCTTTTAATGTTGGACCCCACCCCCGTAAATGTTCTGAGTTATCTTTGCGGCAGTGTTTGCGAGTTATCTTTGCGAGTGTTTGCAGAGAGTTATATGCGGCATCGACCTTAATCGGTATTGTCCTCTTTGATCATGGTGACCAGACTCAACATGTTCTCAGTTCGCTTTCTTACCATTTGGCTGTTAGCCAAATGGTAAGAGGCGAGCATGTGGAAGCTATAAAACCTTGAGGTTATGGGTTCGAGCCGTGGCTCACCCATGACTAAAGAGGACAATACTGATTAAGGTTGGATGCCGCGGTATAACCCGCAAACACTCGCCGCAGTATAACCTGCAAACACCTACGGGTGGGGGGTGGGGTCCAACACATACCCTTGTAAGGAAGACAGTTGCTTATGCTACCTGCTCCCTATTAATTGGACATCCCAGAGTCAAATGTATTCATTCGTCTACCAACTATTGAGATTAATGAAGATTACATTCCTTCCTCGAACGCATATGTTACAACAATTGCGTTCACTTCACCCTCAGCAGAGAATGATCAATCCTCTCCACCGTTGGACTCACAAGCTGAAATCAGCAAATTACGCAGAGAAGTCAACGAGATAAAGGAGACAATGAATGATTTGAAGAAGATGATGACAGAACTGTTGATGTTGGACCCCGAACCTTGAGTGGAAATTAGAAATATGAAAATGAAATAAAATGAGTGTTTTTGTATATGAATTGTGTTATAGATGATTATGATATTAGAATGTGTTATTAATGGATGATGAGCTGAGAAACTTTAAGCATGACCCATGATTAGATATGTAAGATATTATGGAAAAGTAAGAAATTATGAATGACAAGATGCTATTGAATTGAGGTTGAGTTTTGGATGAATTCCAAATGATAGTTGAATTGTTAGAAATGATGTGAAATTAAGAAGAAGTGTAGTTAGAATGAATGTTAAGTTATGCATAAGAATGAAAATGAGTATGCGGATTCAAGGGAAATTAAGGAATGATTTAAATAGAATTGGCCAAAGTTGCCTTCTTTGAAGTTGTAGCTTGTTATTTTATCTTTCCAACGAGATAAGTATACAAGTTTTTGAGATCGGAGTTGAGATTTATGCTTATTACAAGTTAGGATGTCGTGGTAATTGAAATTCCCGAACCTTTAGAGTTTGTGACGTGATCCCGGACTCGAAAGGGTTGATTTTAGGTAAGATATGAGTAAAGGGGAAGTTAGGTTTGGTTTAGGACCCTTTTTAGGAGTCTTGAAGGGTGAAAATTTTGTTTCATCCGAAGATTACACGACCTGCCTGTGTGAATTTACACGAGCTGTGTAAATCTGGGCACAGGAGACCCTTTCCACCCGTAGGTTACACGGGCAGTGTGATTTTTACACGGTCCGTGTACCATTATAATGACAGAATTTTGAATTTTGGTCTTCATGAAAGTTGTAGCCCTAGATGTCTACTTTCTAACCGTCTAATAACAAAGTCAATCCGACATCTATAATGAAAGTTATGGCATTTGTGCCAAAGTATGTTTGATAGGAATCAGAACATGAACATGTTTAGTTTGTCGGCTCATAACTCCTTCATCCGACCTCCAATTGAGGTGATTCTTGAGGCGTTTCATTCCTAAGATATGTATCCATCTCTCCATGAAAATTTGTATCAATTTGAGTTAAATTGAAAGAGTTTGATTGAATCTTATGATAATCAGAACAATTTGTTTCCTTCCGATTTTGCTATCTTCCTTCCTCATCCGACTTATGTCCAATCTTTTGTTGATATCTCTTCCGTACAACATCCGATTGAGTTGATTTTTGAAGCGTTGGATTCCTAAGACAATGAATTTCATTTATGAGAAATTTGTGAATTTATGAGATTAAATTAAGGGTGATTAATTTAATCAAAGTGAGTTGGACTATTTTCTGAGCATAGTTCAGTATTTTGTGAAATTCGGGATCTGTGCAGATCCGATTGAAGTGATGTTTAAGGGAAAATAAAATTAAGATATGGGGCTACAAGTCATATGAAGAAATGAAATTTCAATTTAGCTTTTAAGAATGTCTATTTGTGGAAGGAAGTGAATTGCTAGAAAATGTGTTAGCAAATGATATGTCCGACATGTTTGGACTATAACTTTTGATATAATGCTCCGAATTGGATGATTCTTAAGGCATTGTGAAATTAAGACATAGAGGAATACTTCTATAGAAGGAAGTTTTGGCTAATTCCTTCTTTTTGATGATGAAATTAATGTCTCAAAGTAAGCTTGTATGGAAAGAAAGTTCAGGGGCAAAATAGAGAGTTAACTTAAAGATTTGAGTTTAAGGCTTATAAGTAAGGAGCAAAAGGGTCTTTTATAGTCCATTTAATGACTTGGCTTATAAAGAAGAGGGGAGAGCCTTTTTTTTAAGGAGGCTTACGAAAATTCTAGAAGAAGAAAGAAGAAATAAGAAGAAGGAAGAGAGAAAGGAGATTTTCGTGGAGAAAGAAGGAAGAAAAGGTGGGGTTTCTGAATTTAAAGGGATTCAAGCTTGATTTTTCCATGGATTCATGAAGGAAAAGAGGGAAAGAGAAGAGATCTACCCTCCAAGCCAAGAAGAATTTCAAAAACAGGAAGAGAAAGAGGTAAGAGAATCTTTAAGTTTGAGTTTTTAGTGATTTGCTAGTTTAGAAATATGGAAAAGGTGATGGGCTTGTGGTTTTTGAAGTTAGTTTGATAATTATGTCATAAGTTATGTTTGATTTTCGATGAAAAATGAGTTAGACATTATGCCAAATTATATGAGTGGGGATTTTGGAAGATTATGATGTAGAGAGGTTAGAAATCTTATGGGCTTGTAAATTATGAAATCAATTTTGAGAAATATAATGAGTATAATATTGGATTTGGTGGACTATGGCTTAGGTAATTTTAAGTGGGAAGAGAGGGAGAAGCAAAGATCAAGTTGAAGCATGGACAAGCTTATAGCATGGATGTAAGGTGGGTAATATGTTTGTTTTTCAAATTTTAAGTTATTTGCAAGTTTTGAAGAATTAAGAAAGTAAGCATGTTTCTAAGCTATTGGTTTGAATTGTTTATCCCATGGATTCCAAATGATTTTATATAGTTAAAATACTTGTTTGAGTTCATTGTATTTAAATTGATTGCAAATTCAATATGTGAACTTGTGGGATATGAAGTTTAACTGATTTTGCAACGATCTAAAGTATGCATTCTTTGTTTGGAATGATTGAGAATTTTTAAGTGAATTATGATTTGCAAATTGTGTGAATTATGAAGTGATGCTAGAAATGCATATATATATATGTGATGCTCATGAAATCAAGCTTTTCAAAGATGGGCCATATGGGCCACATGTTTTCAAGCTCATGAATTTGTAAGTGATCTAGAAGGGGGGGTTGAATAGATCCTTAATCTTTTTGTAATTTTTTACAACAAAATCAGAAGTTAATTCAAACAAAAATAATTTAAATAAATTTAAACAAACAGAGTAGGGAAGAAGATCAAACACTGTTTTTATAGAGGTTCGGTGCTAAGACCTACGTCCTCTACCTAAGCTCCCACTTAGGATTTTGACAATCACTTTATTGCACACTTTGTAGTTGAGTGTGAACTTTTACAATGCCACTTGAATTACGCCTGTTACCTTACAAACGATTTGTCTTCCGGCACAAATCCTACCTCACACGTGACCTTCCACTCGTCACTCAAATTGTAAAAGAAATATAGTAAAGATTGAAGAACAAGTGCTCAATATAATAGTGTAACAAAATGAGAGCAATAAAGAGCAATTTGGAGCAATAGAAGAGTATTTAGGCTTATAGAACTTGTGTATACTCTTCTTCCATCATCCTCTATTTATACTTGAAGAAATATAGTTGTTGGAGCTCATTCTAGCCGTTGTTTGATTAATATTACCGTTCCTTGATAATCTTCATTCCATTTTTGGCTAATTGGACCGTTGGAGCTGATTTGGTGCATCCATAAGTCGACTTGTCGAATGAATAAGTCAACTTGTTTCAACCATTTACGTAAAAATTGTAACTCCGCTCTCCAATAAGTCGACTTGTGCTATGTAAGTCGACCTGTCGTCCTCGATAAGTCAACTTGTGTTATGTAAGGCGACTTGTGTTTATATAACTTCATATATAAGTTGACTTATGATTTGCAAGTCAACTTGTGTTGCCTTCAACGGTAACATCCATCCAAATCTTCTATAATCCTCATGTTTTATGCCATTTTCCTTATAAGGAACCTCCTATCTTGATTCTTCAATGATTAAACACTTGCTCATCTTGATTTGCACAATTCTTTCATTGAATAATACCTGAAATAATTTCTTAACTAATTCTAGATATTTTATTATTATCAAAACATAAAGGGATTTAATTTGTCAACCACCATTGGTCCAACAATCTCCCCCTTTTTGATAATGACAAAATATTTAGAAATTGAAAAGAAATTTGAAAGACATAAAACTTGATCAAGGATTTTAATCCCTTATCTTGATGGTTAGTTTGTCTCCCCCTTAATTAATAAACCAAGGATTAAAATAGAGATCAACATAATTGCAAATCAATGAAATAACTTGTCTCCCCCTTAATCAAATATCAATTTCCAATTTTAATTTTACTCCCCCTTTTTTTCATAATAAAAAACAAACTCAAATGAGGATTAATGAAAGTTATAACCAAACATTGCATCAAACACAAATAAGAGCAATAGTCATTACAAAAACCAACATAAAAACATAAAACAAAACACATAGAACAAAAACAGAAGTGGAAATGTTGGTCAAGACACAATGCAATACACATCATGACGAAGAATCATCATGCCTACATCCTAGCTTGTCAAAAATCTTCTTGATGTTCTTCTCTAAGCGGGTAAGCATGCTGCGTTGCTCTTCAATTTTTCTTTCCATTCTTATAAGCATATCTTGTTGATCATCATGTCGCTCATTTATCTCATCCAACTGATCTCGAATTTCCTGAATATCAGCCTGGGATACTTCACTTCTTCCCACATTACTTGGCCGTGAGCTACTAGGACGATCTGCTGTCCTCTTAGATCGTTTCCTCGAAGGGACCTGCTCACCTACTAAAGTCAACCCAAGCTTCTCAACATGATAGGAATAGACCCAGCCTTTTTCAACTGTCCTAACCAACTTCATGCTCCTCAAGTTATAAGGCGTGAATCTCCAACTTTGAGGATAAGGAAAACTTGCATAAGAATCCAGATTGCATCTTTTGACCTGAGAGATATGGGTAATCAAAGCAGCATAAGGCATTCCTTTATGCCGGACTGGTTTCCCTTTCAGTTGTCCTTGTAATAGACTCGCCTTTTTCCTCATCATTTGGATAACTAAGCTCGGATAGTTTATTTTTCTTCCTTCCTCCAAGTGCCAAAGAATCTCCTTATCCAAAGCGGTGATCTGATTATTACTAGCTTTCTTTGGAAACACACCCTGTTAATCGCATAATATAATAATCGATAATTTAACGGTAGATCCATAGCCTCAAAGGGAGGGGAATGATCGGAACATGACCGAACCAACAGATCGGCCCCTTTTTCCTCAGTATAGTCGAAATTCTCTTCGACTTCCTCATCGAGATCACCTCAAAGATTCCTCAAAATCTCAAAATCAGTAAGGAAGCTCTAGCCTAACTCCTCCTCTCAGCAAATGAAACAAGGTACACAAATCTGATTCATTAAGATAAATTGCTCTCCCGTTAATTTTAGATGACAGAGTAACTCCATCCTCAACATTACTGCCCATCACAACCAGATTCGCATAGAATTCCTTTACTATATCTTCATAAATATCAGTATGAAAACCCAGAAAATCTCTTAGCCCAAGTTTAGCAATTTCAGTAAACACATCTGAAAACTCACTACTATCTAACTCAATCCAATCAAATCTCATGGAGGGAATCAATACTTCATCTTTAAGTACCTTATAATACAATGTTTGAGCATCCCTCGAAACAAATCTCGGTTCAATCGCGTCATCCTCCCTCGCAACATCTCCCCTTGATGAAGATCTCCAAACTCGTGGTCTGTGAGGAACATGGGGACTTTGAGAATGAGCAGGTTCTTTTCCTTTCTGAGAAGATTTTCTAGGAGCCATGGAAGTTTAGAGAGAAGGGGAAAAATCGCAGGTTAGGGTTTTGAAAGAGGGGTTTGAAAAAGAGGGTTGATTTGGAGATAAAATGGGGGGGTTTTGAGTAGATGGAGGTCGAAAATGTATGGGTAAGTGAGATTTGAAGAGATTGAAGAAAGTAAGTCGAGTTGTGAGAGAAAATTTTTAGGGTTTTAGAGAGAAGGGGTCTACGGAGAAGAAAGGGAAGAAAAGGTTTTAAAGTCTCTGTTCGACCATAAGTCGACTTATCTACCTCATAAGTCGACTTATCGACATGGATAAGTCGACTTGTATACCTTATAAGTCAACTTATCCTCAAATATCTGCATACCCCAAACGCTGATAAGTCGACTTGCTAATGGTCAATTCAGAAAATGTGTCCAATACTCCAAATAAGTCACTTTTTCAGCCCAAGTAAGCAATATGATGAATGTATCTTCGGATGTGATTGCACTTTTGCCTCAAATTTTGACCATTTGATATATGAATGTATCCAAAGATAAATTCAACCAAAGGAATTCAAATCACACATGCCTAATCTCAATTTAATGTTCACAAACACATCTTCCTTAAGAGGTTTAGTAAAAATGTCAGCCAATTGATCACTAGTTGATACATGCTTCAAGCAAATGTCACCTTTTAAACAATGATCACGGATAAAATGATGTCTAATTTCTATATGCTTTGTTCTACTATGCAAAATTGAATTTTTACTTAAACAAATTGCACTGGTATTATCACAATAAATAGGAATATTTTTAACTACAATACCATAATCAAGCAATTGATGTTTAGTCCAAAGAACTTGGGCACATGCACTCCCAGTTGCTACATATTCAGATTCAGCAGTGGAAATAGCTACACTAACTTGCTTTTTACTAGCCCAATATATCAAAGATGAACCTAAGAAATGACATAATCCACTAGTACTTTTTCTATCAATTCTACAGCCACCATGATCAGCATCACTATAAGCATATAAATCAAAGGATTCACAACTGGGATACCATAAACCATGATTGACAGTTCTACTCAAGTATCTAAATATTCTTTTGTAAGCACTCAAATGAGAAATCTTGGGGCAAGATTGAAATCTAGCACAAAGACATGTGGCAAACATGATGTCAGGTCTAGAAGCAGTTAAATACAAAAGAGAGCCGATCATACCTCTATAGAGTTTTTGATCAACATCTTCTTCATGTTCATGTTTTTACAAGACCAGATTTGTTGCCATTGGTGTTGCTGCCACTTTGCATCCATCCATTTTAAACTTCTTAAGAAGTTCCTTGGTATACTTCGATTGGTGGATGAAGATGTCATTTTTGTGTTGCTTGATTTGCAATCCAAGAAAGAACTTGAGTTCCCCCATCATGCTCATTTCAAATTCGCCTTGCATTAAATCACTAAATTCCTTACACAAAAATTCATTAGTAGCACCAAACACAATATCATCAACATAAATCTGAAAAATAAGCATATCCTTGTCAACATGTTTAATGAATAAAGTATTATCGATCTTACCACGAACATACCCATGTTGAGTTAGAAAAGTACTTAACCTTTCATACCATGCTCTAGGTGCTTGTTTCAATCCATAGAGTGCCTTCTTGAGTTTGTAGACATAATCCGGATGCTCATGATCTTCAAATCCTAGCGGTTGTTTGACATAGACTTCCTCTTGAATATACCCATTGAGAAATGCGCTCTTGACGTCCATTTGATTTAATTTGATCCTTTTATGAGACGCAAACGCACATAGTAGCCTTATTGCCTCCAATCGAGCCACAGGAGCATATGTCTCATTGTAATCAAGGCCTTCTTCTTGATAAAATCCTTGAGCCACTAACCTTGATTTATTTTTAATTGCTTCACCATTCTCATCATATTTAATCCGATTTGCCCACTTGACTCCAATAATAGTCTTGTCCTTTGGTGGAGCTACCAAATCCCATACATCATTCCGCTTGAATTGATTTAGCTCTTCCTACATAGCTAATAGCCAGTTTTCATCTTTAAGAGCTTCTTCTATATTCTTGGGTTCTACTAAGGAGATGAAGGCAGAATTGCTCATATTCTCATAGATATTTTTCCTGGTTCTCACACCATCATTTAAGTTACCAATAACTTGCTCCATAGGATGGTTCTTTGCTTTTGCCCATGACTTAATGTCGGGTACATGATTTTCTTCATCTAAACTCAGTTCCTCAATCTTGGATTCAGTTTCTTCAATTTTATTACCTGAACTTCCTGCATCATCATCAAAACAAACCTTTCTCGGGGATGAAATCATATCATTAAATTTAACATGAATACTTTCTTCAACACATCTAGTCCTATTATTATAAACTCTAAAATCCTTACTAGATTGAGAATAACCAATAAACACACCAACGTCAGATTTTGAATCAAATTTCCCTAAATTGTTCTTTCCATTATTATAAATAAAGACCCTATAACCAAAAGGATGAAAATAAGAAATATTGGGTTTCTTACCTTTCCAAAGCTCGTATGGTGTCTTGTTTTTGTCTCTTCGTAAGTGCACCCTATTGATGACGTAGCATGCGGTATTGACCGCTTCCGCCCAAAATGATTTAGGAAGGTTCTATTCATTTAACATGGTTCTACTCATTTCTTCAAGTGAGCGATTCTTCCTTTCTACTAAACCATTATGTTGCGGAGTCCTTGGTGTCGAGAAATTATGTTCCATTCCGTATTTATAGAAAGACTTTCGAAAGGTTCACATTCAAATTCACCTCCATGATCGGTTCTAATTGCAACGATAGACAAATTTTTCTCATTTTGAACCAATCTACACCACTTGGTAAATTCATTAAAGGCATCACTTTTATTAGCAAGAAATCTCACCCAAGTAAATCTAGAGAAGTCATCCACAATCACAAGGACATATAATTTACCACTAAGACTAGCATGTCTAGATGGCCCAATTAAATCTATATGAACAAGTTCAAGAATTCTAGATGTGTAAATTTCTTTCTTTGGTTTGAAATATTCTCTAACATGTTTGCCCTTTAAACAGGATTCACACAAGTGATCTTTAACATATTTGATTTTAGGCAAACCTCTTACACTGTCATTTTTCGAAAGCTTAGAAATTAGAGGCAAAGGAGCATGTCCTAATTTTCTATGCCATAAAAATGCATTTTCTTCTAATGTCACTAAACACTTTTCATTAAACAAACTATCATCATGTAAATCAACAATGTATGTATTTCCATGTCTTAAACCAATGAAAGCTACATGACCAACCTTCTTAACCATGCAATGTGATGATTCAAAACTTACATTAAAATTCATATCACAAAGTTGAGAGACACTTAACAAATTATGTTTCAACCCATCAACAAGCAAAACATTGTCAATGGTTAGCAAAGGTTCCTTACCCACTTTACCAATTCCAATGACCTTACCTTTGTTGTTGTCTTCGAAAGTGACATAACCTTGATTCTTTGGTTTGATTTCTGAAAAAAGGTTCTTGTCTCCACTCATGTGTCTTGAACATCCGCTATCGATGTACCAAGTGCTTGACGGCCTTTCATCCCTTGCTTGTACCTACAATATCAATGTTCTTTCTTCTTATAGGTACCCAAGCCATTTTGGGTCCATTTTGGTTAGCCATATAAACCACATCAGGTGGTGTTGTGCCTTTAATTATCCAAATTTTCTTAACCTTAACACATCTTCTAATATTCTTGCAAGCAATTTCTATGTGACCATCTTTCAAGCATCTAGCACATTGAGCGATTTTTCCATCCTTAGTAAATTTGGAAATTAATGAACAATCTCTATCAAAATGATCATATCCTAATCCATGTTTAGAAATTGAGTATCTTTGCAACGATAACAATTTTTCAAACTTTTCGTTTCCATTCACAAATTTTCCAACCACATACGAAAATTCTTTTCTAAGTCTATCAAGCTCACAAACAAGTTTTTCCTTTTCAATAAGGCATGTAGAATGATCTTCCTTTGGACTATCTAAATCATCAATTGTTTCATGTAAGGTACTATTTTCAGAAACCAATTCTCGTATTTTCTTTCTTAATTTTTTGTTAATCTCAATAGCCTCTTCAAAATCAGCTTGTAAGGCATCAAAAGAATCTCTTAGATCTTGGTCATTGAAAGTTACCTCATTTTCATCATCACTTGATGAACTTTTTGCCATAAGTGCCAGGTTGTTTTCATCATCGCTTTGGTATGCCTCCTCATCATCACTCCAAGTTACCACAGGCTAGTTTTCCTTTTTCCTTTGTCATATTTGTCATTTTTCTAGAAGTTTGATGTGGAGGATGAGCTTTTGCATTCTCTTGCGAGATGTCCCCGTTTTCCACATCTCCAACATTCTTCATTGCCTTTCTTTTCATCATAGCCCTTGGATTTTCTTTCAATTGCAAATTTTTTCTTTTCTCCAATTCTTCCACCATTTAATTCCTTCCGACGATTTTTTAGAAGTCCTTTGAATTTTCTCAAATTTCTAGCGTACGTTGCTATCTCTTCATCTTCCTCCTCTTCATCTATTTCTTCGTCACTTTCATCAACAGAAGATGTATTAGCTTTTAAAGCAATAGATTTTTGTGGCTTACCTCTACCTCCTCTGGATTTGAGAATAATCTCATAGTTGATAAGTGATCCCACCAAGGCGTTGAATTCCAGATGATTGAGATCTTTGGACTCCATAATGGCGGTGACTTGTGAGTCCCATTCCGTTGGTAGTGAGCGAAGAATTTTCTTTACCTTCTCACTATCCGTCATATGCTTTCCAAGTTTGCCTAATCCATTTATGATTTCTGCAAAACGATCAAGCATAGTGGAAAAAGACTCACCTTCTTTCATGAAAAACATTTCATAGTCATGAAGCAGCATGTTGATCTTTATCTCCCGAACTTGGTTGGTTCCTTCATGGGTGATGCGAAGTCTCTCCCACATTTCTTTGGCACTGGTACATGAGTTAACTCGGTTTCTTTCCTCAACCGTGAGAGCGTAGTAAATTAGCTTCATTGCTTTCGCGTTGATGTAAGCTTGTCTCCAGTCATTGTCATCGTATTCCAGCTCCGTTTTTAACTCACCATTTTCTTTTAAAGGTGGTTGTGGACCGAAGATAATTATTTTCCAATATTCCACTCCTTCGCTTATGATGTGATACTTCATAGGATTTTTCCAAGAAGAATAATTAGTACCATTAAATAAAGGAGGACGGTTGTTTGTGTTACCTTCTTCCGCTAGGTTATTGTGTGCCGTCCCTGGATACTTCTGCTCTGATACCAATTGTAAGTGATCTAGAAGGGGGGTTGAATAGATCCTTAATCTTTTTGTAATTTTTTACAACAAAATCAGAAGTTAATTCACACAAAAATAATTTAAATAAATTTAAACAAACAGAGTAGGGAAGAAGATCAAACACTGTTTTTATAGAGGTTCGGTGCTAAGACCTACTTCCTCTACCTAAGCTCCCACTTAGGATTTTGCCAATCACTTTTTTGCACACTTTGTAGATGGGGATGAAAGTGAGGTTTTTAACTATGACAGTTTTTGGAAAGAGTGTATTAGTGTTTTGAAAAATGAAGTGTTTGTGAAACTATGAAATCCTTTATAAGATGACAAAGTTTTGAGAAATGGCTTTTGTTTATTTTTCAATCCATAAGCATATTATCCACGAGTTCTGTAGCTCACCCCCTCCCTTTCATCCCCATCTCCAGGTGTTCGAGCAGGAGATTGGATGAAAGCATGTCAAGATTTTATGTTCATTTTGTACAGCATGTGATTTGTATAGAGTAGAGGTTGTTTAAGTCTTGAATTTTGGCTTGATTTGCCATTAATGTATTACAAGCATTTTATTTCAAGGTGTATGATGATTTATGAATTTGTGGATGGTTATGAAATCATATATTGATTTGATCTTATGAATGTGAGATGGATACGTATAGATATGGATGAATGTGTATGATGATGGAATATGAATTGGGAAGTTGCATATGGAATGATACAAATTGTGGATGGTTATGGATTAAAAATGTGATTGTATGGGATTATGATTCGAAATCTAATATGAATGTGTTTTGGATTGGATTATGATTGGTATATTGAATTGAGAATGAATGTGATTTGGATGCGGATGAATTGAATTGATTGAGCTGGTATTTAGAAGTGTATTTGAGTTATTTGCAGGTTTGGGGTATTAAAATTGCAGCCGTTATGCTGCCGGAATTATGTATGATAGTTTATGGATTTTCTGAAATTGGGAATAAATATATGGATTTTATTGACATAAGTGTGAGGTTGTTAAGGTAAGAAATCAGAATATGATGAATAGGAAGAACCAAGTAATTAGTGATTAGGATGAGTTAAAGGCTAAGTTCAATTATGATAGATGAAAAACATGCATAAGAAAGCAAGTAAGTAATAAGAGAAAAAAAAATTTATACCCATTCGGATGGGTCAAGGTATCCAACGCGACGCTTCTTTAAGAAACTATTCCTGGATGTCGGACACTTGTCATGCTACTCGATTTGTCTTCATTTGTATGTTTTGCTTCCAAGTTGAATTCGATCCGTAATTATTTCCCATATTTGTCATTTGATAATCCGATTCGTATTTGCTTCACTTTTGATTTCCGCGTTTGTCTATATGTATGTTCACGATTCTTAAGTAAGCAAAAGGGTTGGGTTCCGGACCCAGGATTTGGGGCCCAACAGTTGAAGAGCCATCGTCGTTAATCATTTTTTATTATAACAAATAGGGGGAGAAGAGAATGAGAAGAGGAGGAGAAGAGAATGTTTAGAAAAGAATCTCAAAAGGTGTGACTGAAGCAGATGAAGAAAAGAAAGGAAGAAGTTAAAGAAGAGTTCTGAAGATAAGTTTTTTTTGTTTCTTTTAAAAACATTGTATTTTGTTTTCTTTTTTGTATATAATTTGTTATCATCAAAAAGGGGGAGATTGTTAAGTCAAAATGACTTTACTTAGATATAATTTTGATGTATAACAAAGAAAAAAATAAAAGAAAAGCAATACAGACAAAGCAATACAGACGAAGTAATACAGACGAAGCAATACAGACGAAGCAACGCAGATGAACAGAAAGATAGACGTAGACGCAGACAAAAAGAAACACAGACGTAGACAAATAGACGCAGATGAAGACACAAAATAAAAACAGACGAAGACGTAAATTGAGAAAAACAGACGCAGAAGAAGATTTGAAAAGCAGACGCAAGAGTCAATTCGGGTTAGTTACAGAACTCAACTGATTAATCGTTTCTTTTAAAGATTCAAGAAACAAGATTCAAGAAGCAAGAATCTAGAAACAAGAATCAAGAAGCAGTTAGAGACGAAGGCTATAAATACAAGTCGAAGTCAAATATTGCAAAAGTTAGTTGAAAAATTAGCTGAATTACATCTACGCGATCGTAAAAAGCATACTGTGCAACTTAGCCGAGAGCTATTTTTACTGTAACAAGTTTCAAACACTTTTCTATGAGGAAGAAGTACAGATAGCCTGCAGAGGCTAAGTGTGAAAGAATACTGATTGTAGAGACCTGAAGAGGCTCACAAAGAATACTTGTAAAAGTTGAAGAGATAGTGAAATCTCATAAAGAACTCTAAGGTCTGGACGTAACCCATGGTTTGGGGTGAACCAGGATAAATCTCTGTGTCAACTACTCTTACTCTATCTCTCTTTTAGATTCAAGTTTTATCATTACTTAGTTCGCAAACAAAGTTTTCAAAGTTTTGATTAATTAGAATCTATCGGAAGTTCTATAAAAGAATTTTATTTCTAACAAACATTTTTGAAAGAATTTTTTTCAAAAAGGGGAATACACAATTCAACCCCCCCTTCTCGTGCATTTTTATATCGTTTTTCTAAATATTGTATTAACATGTGATTCACTTCAACAGTTGTTTTAGCAAGGTGTACAACAGATCCGATAGGATTTTCTACAATTCCAACAAGATGCATTGCCTCGATAGGGAGATATCAATCATCTGGAACAGCAAAGCGAAGAGGACCAGTTGTATCAACCTATGATATACCCAATGGACATTTGTGCAAAAACTTTACAAAGTGATGAGGAGCTTGAGAATTTTGAGGTCAATCCTCAACAAATTGCTTGAGTCGAAGAAGTTGAGAAGGAGCTTGAAGCCAAAAAAGATACTTTTTTTAGCTCAAAGGTAAAAACTGAGTTCATAATTGTTGTTGTTGGATCCCGTTTCCGAAATCCAACTACTTACACTTAACACTTTCACTCTATGCTCTGATACCATAAATGTTGGGACCCGATCCGGAAACCGGATCCCAACCAGAAACAGAACGGAAAACGGAACAAAGTACAAAGCGGAGACAAAAGCTTCTTGCTCACCGAAGAACGGAAAATGGAATCGAATGGAAACGAAAATTTCAAAAAGCGAGAAACCGCTAATCGGAATACAAATCGCATTTGAGAACTCGGATTACGGATAACAAAACGGATAACAAAGCGAAAACCAATCGAATATAGCGAAGCGAAATAATCGAATACGAATCACAAAGCGGAACGAATAAGCGAAAGCGGGATCGAATCGAATGCAAATCGAATACGGATAGAAAACAAAGTAAGCAAACAAATCAATTTAAACTGAAACACCTTCCGACATCCGTGCATAAGCAAAGAACAGGAAACAGAATCGCGTTGGAAACCCTAAGACGTTCCAAAATCCGGTATAATTTTTTTTTTCTTTTCTTATTCTCATTTCTTTTCTCGTTACTCAATCACATACAACGTCATACACAATCTCAAATTACATTTTTAACCCCGATTTTATCGAAATTTCGGCAGCATAACGGCTGCCTTTATCCTAACCCAAACCTGCAAGGGTTCAAAAATACACTTCTAAAAACTCAAACAATCATACACACATCAAAATCAACTGGACCCTCCGTCCGGGATCTCAGCAGATAAACACAAACCTAAAACTAATACTTCCATATTTCTCAACCTATCAACACATCAATCTCATTTTCTATGTCCAAATCACGATCATCATATTTATAATCAATATCCAATTCTCATCATTTATAAATGACAATTTCACTCTAATTAACCATTCATGAATAATACAATTCCAGAAATCGAAATATGTTATACTCAAATCCCTTCTATAACACAATTTCTTGTACAATTTCAACATTTTCATAGGCATCATAAGTTAATTCCTTACAAATCCTTAATGGCTTTTTAAGCCATTTACAAACATTTCAAATCTCAATTCACACAAAAATACAGACGATGCAGACATCGGATCAAACGTCTTCACATTCTTTCATCCTATCTCCCCTTTCAAACACGGAGATGGGGATGAAAGGGGAGTGAGCTTCTAAGCTCGTGGATAACACATTTATAAATCGATAAATAAGCGGAAAATCATTCTTTTCATAATCTTTCGCCAAAAGGGCTAATTTTTCAAACTTTACAATTTGTCAAACAATTTCCTCAAACCTTTTTTTTATATACATATTTTTCAAACTTTTCATAATAATCTCACTTTTTCTCTTCTTTTTTTTCAAACTTCTCGAATTTTTTCATAAACATGAATGCAACATTCAGAAACAAAATTGAAAACACATAACATATCGTAATGGTCCTGCTAGTCCAATAGAGCGATCGCATAGTCCGCGATAAGCGGTCCTGCATGCGATCGTGAACGAAACGCATTACACTTTCCGCATTGCGGTCCAAGTAGCCGTGAAGGAGTCCGAAATCGAGACTCGTGTACACTAGTGGGCAACTGGAGAAGGCTATACACATAGAGACAACAATGACTCACCAAAGGACCTACCAAACCCACATAACACATATCGAAAACGAAATTCAAATTGCCCAAGGCACTTTCCAAATTTTGATTTTCATATATTCACATAATACATACCGATAAATCACTCAATCAATCAATCAATAACTTCAAGACTTCACATAATTTAGCAATGCATACATAACAAAATGAACTTTCGAAATTTCTATTTTCTTTTCAAACATAATTCACTTGTAATAATTTTTGAAATCCTTTCGAAATCACAATTTCAAACATTAACCAACCTTTCTTTTCAAACACTTACTAAAACAATAATGTATCAAAATCCAAAATTTTGCTTTCTTTAATTTTGAAAATTGCTTTTTTAATTTTTCAAAATTGCATATTGCTCACAAATCAAAATATAAATATGCTACCCACCTCGAAATGACGCTAGAAGTTTATCCCGAGCTTCAATTTGATCCTTGCTTCTTTCCTTCTTTCACTTAAATCGACCTAAACCATAATAACCCAAATTCACATCATAAATTTGCATAAGTCTCAAAATTAACTATCGGAAATTCATAATTATCATACTTCCAAGCTATTTCAATCTCCAATTTTGAAAATCCCCAATTTTCAAAATTGGCCTAATCCAAGACACTCGAATTCAATCTCATAAAACATAATTTCTTCAAAATTAATCTCACAATTCCTCAATTCACATTAATTCCAAACTATTTAAATCCTCAATTTCAAAAATCCCTAAATCTTAAAATTGGCCTAAACCAATTTATCCCAATTCAATACCATAAAATACAAATTCATCGAAATTGATTTCATATATCATCAATTCATCATATTTCCTATAATTCTACACCAAAATATCTCAAAATTCTCAATCATAAAATTAAGCCTAAACCTTAATCAATTTTTCATCCAAAATTAAACCCAACCTAAAGCATATACATCAAAATCAACTTCATAAATCACAAACCCATAACATTATCTATCTTTCTCAATCAAAAACTCAACAAAATCTCAAAGTTGAAAATTTTCCCTTACCTCATTTCTCCACCAAATTCGAATTTTCTTGATTCATTAGGAAGCTCTCATCATTCTCCACTCTTTTCCTTCTTGGAAAAATCCCAAAAGCCCTAAGAATTGAGTAGAAAAATTGAAACAAAGCTTTCTCTCTCTTCTTTTCTCCATAACCGAATCTCCACTCTTCTTATTTCTTCTTATTTCTTCTTCTTTTCTCTGGAAATTTCCAGCCACTTTCGTGGCTTTTAATAAGCCAAAACGACATCTCTACCTTGTGTTTCATTAATTGATGGTCAAATGACCAAATTGTCCTTCATTTAAAACTTAAAGTTACGCTTACTTGCGGTTTGATTCGCACTATCGATTTGAAGGAATTTGTCAAAACTTCCTTCTCGAGAAATGTTCCTCTCACTCATACGAATCCAACACCACTGACCGCGCTCAATTCCGAGCACTACATCAAAAGTTATGCGCAAAACAGTTCGGGAATATCCATATTCTAACACATTTTCCATGTACGATTATTTCCGTCCAAAATTTCACATTCTTAATCCCAGAATTGAAACTCGATGTCTTCATAACAATTGTAGCCTTATGTCTCTAGTTTAATTCAAAATAAGAATCGCCTCATTTCGATTCCCAGATCAAAAGTTATGCTTAAAATATTCTCAGGTGTTCCCAATCCGAAAATTACACCCTAATCCGAACTTAAATTCAAAAATTAAAAGACCTAAGGGCAAAATTGACATTTCATGTCTTCATATGATTTGTAGCCCCTTGTCTTATCTTTATTTCGCCTCAAGAATCGCTTCAATCGGATCTCTACAGATCCCGAATTTCACAAAACACTGAATCATGCTCGGAAAATTTCCCGACTCACTTTGATTAAATTAATCACCATTAATTTAATCTCAAAAGTTCACAAATTTCTTATAAAATGAAATTCATTGTCTTAGGAATCCAACGCAAAAAGAATCAACTCAATCGGATGTCGGACGGAAAAGATATAAACAAAATAGTGAGCAAAGGTCGGATTGAAAACAAAGAAATCAAGAAATTTTAGAAGCAAAACGGCGTCGTTCAGCGTAAACGCCTGCGTTTGGCGACGAGTGAAGACGCTGTCGCCCGGCGATCGCGTCGCCCTAGCGACGCAAGCCGAATGCTCGCCATCGCTATGGCGATGCGCGTCGCCGTAGCGACGGCGGCTGGACATTCGCCATCGCTATGGCGATACGCGTCGCCGTAGCGACGGCGGCTGGACGCTCGCCATCGCTATGGCGATACGCGTCGCCCTAGCGACGGGGATAAATCATTTTCCTCTTTTTTTTTTTTTCCTTTAAACTTCCAAAATTTATAACTTTTACTCCCGAACTCCGATTTTGACAAACTTAGTCTCTATAGAAAGCTTGAGAGAAGCTCTAAATCTTCCAAGAAGAACATAAAACTCAATTCCACTCCTACGGGAGTCCATTTTCCGGTCAAAGATACTATTCTCTATACAAGCTTGTAAAAATCATAACTTATCATTCCGAGATCGAAAAATTGCATACTTTATATCGAAATAAAGATCAAAACAAATCCTTCAATTTTCATGAAGAACACCAAAGCTCAATTAACCTCTAACTAGGTTAATTTCTCAGTCAAAGATTCAACCATAATAAAAGTCAAACTCGATCAAACATAAACTTTGACTGATCTTAACTTTCACTCCCGATATCGAAAAATTACAAACTTTATGTCCACAAAAATCTCTTAACATAACCTACAAGTTTCCAGAAGACCATTTTATCAAATTTTGCCTAACTCATAAGTCAACTCTCAAAGTCAAACATTCTCTCTCCCAAAAAGTCAAACTTTCTAAATCCTTCAAATTTTCACACTTTTTCTTTCTAATTCTTGCTATATAACTTCATTTCAATCAACTCATCCACTTGATCATTCATATTACTAACTCAAATTGTCACTCAAAGTTCGGGGTCCAACATTTCTCCCCCACTTAAAAGAATTTCGTCCTCGAAATTCACTCTTACTTAAACTCCAAGTAACTCATTCTTGCATAAATTTCTTTCTAAACAATGATCATCAAGCACTTTCTTACTAATTTCTTTCCACAACTCATAATCAATTTTTTTTTCATCACTGTTATTCTTCATACTTATTCTCAATCTCTTCAAAATTTTCACTTCCTTAAATCATATATCACTCATATCATATCAAAACACTATATCTATAACTCATTATTTCTTCATATATGGGCACAAATTAATGGTCCATTTCTTAAGGAACCCTAATATGGTTTAATCATCATTATGTCATCATTCTTTCATCTATATCAATTCATCACAATTTCTCAAGAAGTTCTAATCTTAAGTTCCTCAACACATTCCGAAAATCAAACATATTCTTAACACTCAAATCAAACCAATCATTTGAATTCGTCAAATAGTCATGCACATCAATTTCAAATTCCTAAAGACCATCATATTTCTTTCATCAAAATCAAATGATCACTTAGCACATTCTCACAAATTCACTCTTATCTTTACAAACTCGTATCAATTCCTTATTCATACTCATACGCCCAAGTAAGATCATATTACTGGGCTCTGATACCATAAATGTTGGGACCCGATCCGGAAACCGGATCCCAACCGGAAACAGAACGGAAAACGGAACAAAGTACAAAGCGGAGACAAAAGCTTCTTGCTCACCGAAGAACGAAAAATGGAATTGAATGGAAACGAAAATTTTGAAAAGCGAGAAACCGCTAATCGGAATACAAATCGCATTTGAGAACTCGGATTACGGATAACAAAACGGATAACAAAGCGAAAACCAATCGAATATAGCGAAGCGAAATAATCGAATACGAATCACAAAGCGGAACGAATTGTTTAAAGCGGATCGAATCGAATGCAAATCGAATACGGATAGAAAACAAAGTAAGCAAACAAATCAATTTAAACTGAAACACCTTCCGACATCCGTGCATAAGCAAAGAACAGGAAACAGAATCGCGTTGGAAACCCTAAGACGTTCCAAAATCCGGTATAATTTTTTTTTTCTTTTCTTATTCTCATGTCTTTTCTCGTTACTCAATCACATACAACGTCATACACAATATTTCAAACTTTTCAACTTTGGAATATTTCTCTCAAACTCTTTCCAATTTTCCCAAACTTCTCATAAAAATCTCATTTTTCTCATTTTTCAAAATTCTCGAATTCTTCATAAAGATGAATGCAACATAATTTCAATTTTCATTTCTCACTTTATAAACATGAATGCAGAACATAGAAACCGCTTTCGCTTATTCGTTCCGCTTTGTGATTCGTATTCGATTATTTCGCTTCGCTATATTCGATTGGTTTTCGCTTTGTTATCCGTTTTGTTATCCGTAATCCGAGTTCTCAAATGCGATTTGTATTCCGATTAGCGGTTTTCGCCAAATTTTCGCTTCCATTCGATTCCATTTTCCGTTCTTCGGTGAGCAAGAAGCTTTTGTCTCCGCTTTGTACTTTGTTCCGTTTTCCGTTCTGTTTTTGGTTGGGATCCGGTTTCCGGATCGGGTCCCAACATTTATGGTATCAGAGCATAGAGTGAAAGTGTTAAGTGTAAGTAGTTGGATTTCGGAAACGGGATCCAACATTTATGGTATCAGAGCAAGAAGAGTTTATAAGGAATCATGCGTACGTATGAGGGAATCTGTATGAGTAGTTGGATGTCGGAAACGGGATCCAACAGTTGTTGAGACTGACTCTTTACCTTTACCTAGTAGGTTAGAGGAATTAAATAAAGAAGAAAAAGGCAAAGAGATGTTTGAAATATTTTTGGAGTATATGAACTTAGTCAATATTGAGAATCTAAGGATAGGGAAGATGTTGAATAGGGATGATGATCAACTAAAGCTCTATCCCGAACAATCTCACGTGGAAGTGGCGCTAACTGTAGGACCAAAAGATTATAATTTTATCATGTGAGGAAAGTATAGAGTCAAGCCAACGACCCTAAACCAAGGTGTTTATTAGGAGGCAACCCAAAGTAAGAAATTTTTTTCCTTTAATTTCCACATTACTTTTTATATACATTTGTGTTTTGAATTTGTTTATTCTACTTGTTTTAAATTTTCAATCAAAATGAGAGAAAAAAATAAAACAAACAAACATAAATTTTCTCATTTTCTGTTGTTTTTGGGATTATATAGTCATGATTAGAGTGTGAATTGACTAGAGAATTCATAACAACTTTAGCATATATTTTTGCTCTTGTGATTGGTCGATATACATTATCTTTAGAAGAGTAATGGCTAATGGTAGACAAAGTCGGTGAGATTTTGATCCTTATTAGATTGACACATTTATATTAGTCTCATTATCTTTTGATAATGTGTGACCTTCATGACATATATATCCTAATTTTGCCTTGAATTTCTATTCGAGACCACATTTTTATCACATGCATTAACATGGATATGATTAGACATTCTTTGTTTTTATGAACTACATTAGCTAAATAACCTACCTATTATATGAATTCTTTTATAAGCCCCTTTGAGCCTTATTAGCCTTTCTTTTTTAATCAACCATATTACATGTTTTATACTTAACCAAATGTCCTACCCAAGTCATAAAGCTAGTGGAACATTTGTGACATCGCACTCCCATCAGACATTTGTGCCCATACATCCTTCTGAAATTCGAGCACATGCTCGACAGAAGTAGTGCACCAACTATATCAGTTTCACTTACTCATGGCATCATAAATTAAAACAAATCCAAATTTCTCATTTCATTTCTTAAACAATATGTACATTATGGATTTACAACATCTATATATGTACATTATCAAAAACAAATCAAATTTTACGTCTCTGTATACAAAACATGCTATATATATGAGGAATTATACAAAAAATTATCTAAATCTCTTAGTCCCAGTTGACCGATCATTGAGCCATGTCTTTTATCCAAAATCAGTACTAGTTCTCTTCTAAATTGACTTAGAAGTTATATCGTCTCTCTCGAACTTGAAAAGTCAATGTACAATTTTTGGTGAGATCATTATATAGCATCACAAAACACCTTATACACAATTTTCACATTTTTCATTCAACATAATTCAATAATACATTACAATCATTCTATTCATACATAAATTAAGTGTATATGCAATGCTCATGAGACTCACATTCATTTATTTTACCGAGTGCCTTTTTCATTGCCTCGTATCTGTTGTGGATACCAGGCTCATTAATATTGTCCCTTATCTGTTGGAAATTTTTACATATTGAGCCTAAGGCTCTTAACACGTTTTGACCTTTAAGCTCTTTTTATTGGCAGCTCCGATCACAACTACCTTTATCTTTTATGCATTCATGTAATGCAATACACCACACATATTCAATCAATCATTGTCTTCAATCAATCACATTCACGGTCTCATTCACATTTTTCATTGGAGCTTAGTCTAGCATTCAACATTTAAGTTGAGAAGTCACATATTCAGTCAAATTCACATTCAATGAGCACTTTCAATGTTATTCATGTATCAAACACCTCGGAAATTCAATGTCCAAAATGAACATAATAATTCAATACATAATTCAAACAAACAAATAATCATAGTGAGACCATCTAGGTTACTCACAGTTTGCTCCAGATAATTGTTGCCTTGAAGTCCCGACAACATCTGGATGTTATTGCTCTAATTCCTCTTCTATATCATGCGACACAAATTTACACACATCACAACTTTGCACAATTATATAAACACTCATTTATGCACATATGTATATATGAATTATGTACAATGCATGCTTAATGACAATCCCAGGTATATTTTCGAAATACGCGTCTCATAACCAATTAACATCGTCTTTAAATCATTCCTTAATACTTAATATACTTTATTTACTTTAATCGCTCAATTCATCATCAGCTAGGCTCTTTCAAGATCACATTCAGGCCTAAATACCTCATAGGAAAACATTAATAAGTCAATAATTTATATATATACAAGATTTTGGGACAAAAGGCATAAATTTTTTTGTGGATGTCAGATTAATGTCATTCTAGAATGCTTTCGAAGAGGACTTCAAGTTATACAATTTCTATGAAGACCCTAAAGAGAGATTTTGTCATATAGATGTTCAAAATCGCACATTTATGTAAGTCCCAAGAATGTCTACCCAGCAAACATACGTCCCTCTAAACGGACATGAACGAAACTGGGAAGCTAGAATTCCCGAGAATGTCTGCCCAGTGGACCTTGTTAGAGTAGTGCCCTAAAGGCAATCCCTTTTAGCGCTTTTTGTTCATAGTCATGTACAGACTTTATGAATAAATAAAGAAAGGCATGTTTCATTTATTTGATGTTCATTTTATTATGAATTGATATTGATCTTTAATCAAATTAATGAAGTCCATGATATATGACATAGCATGAAGGAAATTATGATGTGATCATACTCCTGAGATTCCTATCATGTGTAATTATGTCAGTTTCTAAATTCTCCCTAGTCATAGGATTAATGAGACTGGACATCATTAATCCGGATAGACTAGCATATGTCATACTCCTTGATTGGATCAAGCAGTGGATCTCATAAACTGTAAATATGAGATATTTAGAGTTGACATATGGATGCTTACTAGTAGTAGTAAGTTCATTGGATGACCTGCCATGAGATCATCACATGGATTTAATGTCAGTGATAATCTCATCATAGCAATGGTGCAAGTATCCTTATACTTGAGGTACTCAAGGATATCTTGATATCGATCCCGCATTTTGACTCCATTCCTTGTGGCCTTCCAGAGGTTACTCATGGGTGGTGCTTGGAGTGCATTTGAGGTATTCAAGGTAATTGAGTAGCCAATAAAGGATTCATCACTTCGTGAAAAATGAAGAGATACCTGCCTCTCGTCGGGATCATTACTTTAAGTCTCGGCGAGCATGACTATGTCATGAAGAGTGTCTTCATGGACATATAAAGTAATGAGTCCTCGACAGAACCGATTTCACTTCAATGGACTTAGTCTAGTAAGAGTTGACATATTATCCGCACTCATAACCAAGTGGGGTATAGGATGATGAAAGGACTAATTGCACAAGAATTGTCTATGGAAGGGTTCGTGATCCGGTTCGTGATGAATTCATCAAACCGATTACTTTCCGGTCAATTGGGGTCATGATGTGTTGCTAGATACCGCTCATGACTTGCTCAGATTAATTGTTAATCTAAGTGGCCAACATAACCGAAACCTAAAGGGTCACACGATAAGAGTGTCTCGGAGAATCAGTAAAATAGTAATTGGACAGAGTTCTAATTATGGAGAGCATTAGATTAAATGGATCCCAATGGATTGGGATATGTCCCGATGAGATCGCGACATCAATATTGCTAAGAAAGGTTTTTGAGTGCTTTCAAAGATCGGGGCCCTAGAGGCGGTAGGACCGACCCCAGTTTGACTGGACCTCTTAGTAATTATATATATGTTAATTAATTAAGTAAATAATTAATTAATATATATATATATATGTTGAATTCGGTGGAGACATGAAATGGAGAGGAGAAATGAGTTTTGAAAAGTCAAAACTCATCATTATTTATCTTTTTAAGGCATTTTATGCCTTCTACGTGGATGTCTCACAACCAAGCTTCATGTATGTGTTTTAAAGTGTTAAAAATACATTGAAGAGGCATTGGATGTAAGGGATGGTCGTAGGTTTTGAAGAGAAGGAAAGGTTTTGCAAAACTTAGAGATTTGATCTCTCATCCATCTTCTTCAAGCTCTCATTGTTCTCTCTTCTCCAAGGCTCCACCAAGCTCATTTCACTTGCTCTCCAGGACAGAGGTAGGGTCTAGCAGCTCTTATTCTGTTCTAGCTATTCCCGGTCAAAGGGTTTGACTCGGTTAGGTTTTCTGATCTCTGCGTGGATACCTTTAGAGATAGTCTCTATTGGCTATTCAGGTTTGAGTTTTCATACCGACACCGGGATCCTGGGTTTCGGGAAGGTCCCGGGAATAAAAATTTTTGTTTCCGCTGCTGGAACATGTGATGTTCCTCCCGGGATTTTCCTACAGTGGTATCAGAGCGTCTGGTGTCGTGTATGAAGCTTTAACTGAAGCTAGATCATAAACCCTAATTGCTTGTGATGTTGTAGCATGCTTTCTGTCCAGATTTCGAATTGCTATAGAGATAGGGTTTTCGAAATTTTCTGCCCAGGATTGTTCATAACATGTTAGAGAATATGTCTATGAATTTTCAGAATTTATCGATTTGATTTGATATAGTTTTGCTAATATAATTCCCTAGGTTCCAGATGCTGTTTTTGAAACGATTCTGTGAACAGACAGTAGTATAAAATCAAGAATAAATTCTAGAAAATCTTTTCTGGATTTTCCTTCACCCACATGTCTCTAAGATGTTGGTGAATGTCTGTGAGCATTGAAATTGGATTTCAAGGTGATTGGATATTTATTTTCGATTTTATTCTATACTGTTGGGAATTGCTGTGCTGATGAATACAGTTTTGGAATCGGTTTTGCTATTTTGGTTGACTGAGTTTTTGATGGCCTAAAATCCTGAAAATATTCAGGTAGCATTTTCAGAACATTTAGTAACCTATATAATTTTCTCATGATTTATTGAAATTGTTTCATTGATCATTTCAAGCAATGTACAGAACTGGACAGTTTTGGTGAAAATTGTTGGGACTGTTTTACTTGGCTTGATTGAGTGTGTTTTTCAGTTCCAATGCCTTGCACCATTTTTAATGTGATTAGAAATGTGTTATCTTGATGTGGTATGATTGCCAAATTGAATTGCTTGAAGTTGTTTTTCCAAGATTTTTTGGATGCCAAATAGGTCACTTTTGTGTCTCATTAGTGTATGTCATTATCTTTCTTGTTTTGCCCGTCACAATTTTTGTGACTTGTGCCGAAGTAATTTGATAAGGTATAGGCTAGTTAGAGATGCTCAAAGTGATAATTTGGGTGTTCCTAAATTATTTGGAAATTAATGAGTTATGACTCATTTTCAAGCTTTTGTATAGTTTGACTATATATGGCTTTCATGGTACAATGAAATGTTCATTGGTACATCTAAGTTACCTTAGGTATGTTGGTATTGTGAATTGGATTTACATGGATTGAGAAATTAGCGATTAGAGATTTTAGCAAATTTACTGGATAAGTCGACTTGTGTATGAAATAAGTCGACTTGTTCAAGGTTTTGGGATAAGTCGACTTGTCGTTAGAATAAGTCGACTTGTAGACCTTGTAAGTCGACTTGTAGGTGGGCAGATGCAATAAGGCGACTTGCATTTGATGAAAGTCGACTTATGGCATACTCAGGTTGGATGATGGATGATTATAAGGATTGATTCAATTGGATTGATGAAACCTAAATCATTCCATATAGTCTTAGTGACTATAATCCTTCTCGCTGAGTCTAGAGTTTATAAATCCTCCTCGGTATATGAAAACTAACCCTTCCATTAATATGGTAAGAACCGAGTTCTTATAGGGATGGGTTGTTGGGTAAACCCAAGCTTACTCTATACGGATATGTTCGAACCATGAAAATATGATTTTCTGATTAATGGGTTGGTTTTCACTGGAAGCGTTGGTTTGTTGAGTAAACTCAAGGTCAACGTGGACAGAGGTGAAATTGGGTAGCATACATCGGATGTATGCGCATCAAAGAGTTGATACCCAATGTAAGTGCACACATCAACAAGTTGATAGCACTGATCGATAGTTGTGTCTAAGATGTAATTGGTATATCTGATACCTCCCGAGACATAAGGTGGCTTGTTGGGTAAACCCAAGGTCATTCTCAATGTCGGTTATCGATGATGCAATTGGTATGTTCGATACCTACCGATTGACCTAAGTTGTGGTTTGTTGGGTAAACCCAAGGTCATTCTTAGCAATATCGGATATCAACCCACTAGGACATTATGTCACTTTGTTTCTTTGGATTCGTAATGAGGGTTATGGATTCTATGAAACTAGTGGGAGATCTTTTTGCATATCATTCAAGTCCTTATGATTATGCAGCTATTCCTATTCTAACATTCTTCCTCTCTATTCGTAGGTTGTTTGAAAATGTCGCAAGTGTGAATCTTCGCCACCGATGGATTCCAACAAGTTAATCGGACCGAATTTTTCGATGGTTAAGGAATCGAGAATAGTTCTCGGATCGAAGGTCCGGATACATCCTAGATTTTCCGCTTCGGATGCATTAACGTCAATGCTTCGATGATGATCGAAGGCATATAGTAAGCATCTAAAGGGCGGTGACATGGCAACTTGCATCATGCTTGCCTCGATGTCACCAGAGTCGCAGAATAAAGACGAGTCCATGGATGCTCACACAATAGTTTTTCATCTTAGGAGCTGTTTGATGAGCAAGCCCGGTCCGAAGGTTCGAGACCTCAAGGCTTCTTCACTACCAAGATGGCTCCAGGGACATCCGCCATGCAAGACGCCTCAAGATGAATGGCTATATTGAGAGATTGGCCGCCTTAGGTTTTGCAATGGATCATGAGTTAAGTATAGACTTAATTCTGGTTGATTGTCCAAGCGTTATGCATACGATTCGTGCTAAACTATCGGATGAACCAAATATCTACTACAATACCGAAATGATCAATCGCTCAAGACATTGAAAGCACTATCAAGAGTGATAGTAAGCAAGTCTTTGGTAGAATGCTTCTTCTTCAGTTCCAAGAAGAAAAGAACCCAAAGAAGAAGAAGGCCAAGAAACCAAAGGAAGCGCCATCAAGAAGAAGACCAAAGAAGCTGCCTAAAAGGAACTTGCTTCCATCGGTAAAGATGGCCATTGAGGCTAATTGCAAAATCTATTCGAGTCGTTGAAGCGTAAGAAGGCATCGATGCCTCGACTACTTCGTGTTTGTATGTCATTGAAGTTAATCTGCATCGATCACAACATCTGGGTATTTGATACTGGTTGTGGCTCACACATATGTAATGATATGCAGGGCCTCAGGGACAGTAGGCAACTCATGAAGGGAGAAGTAGACCTACGTGTTGGAAATGGAGCAAGAGTTGCTGCATTAGCCGTAGGAACCTATGTTTTGTCTCTCCCTACTGGGCTTATACTGGAATTGGATAATTGTTATTTTGTACCCGTTTTGACAAAGAATATATTATGCATTTTTGTCTCGAATAAATTTGGATTCCATATGAATTTTAGTAGCAATGGTTGTTCTATTAATTCTAATGGAATGCTTTATGGAACTGGTACATTGTGCAATGGTATATACATATTAGATATGTCTAATCCAATTTTAAATGTCAATGACACCAAAAGACATAAAAGAGATAATCTAAAGTCAACTTACTTATGGCATTGTCGACTTGGCCATATAAATGAGACACGCATTGCTAAGCTCCACAAGAGTGGCAGTTTAGGGTCATTTGATTATGAATCATATGACACATGCGAATCTTGTTTATTAGGCAAGATGACTAAGTTACCCTTCAAGGGAAAGGGTGAACGAGCGATTGGAGTATTAGACCTAATACATTCAGATGTATGCGGTCCGATGTCCATCCATGATGAAGTGGTTGTCGTTATTTCATTACCTTTATCGATGATTATTCACGATATGGGTACTTGTATCTGATGAGATACAAATCTGAAGCGTTTGAAAAGTTCAAACAATTCAGACATGAAGTAGAAAACCAGCTTGGTAAAAGTATCAAGGCATTACGATCTGATCGTGGTGGAGAATACTTAGACCAACAGCCAGGATTATCTCGTAGATAATGGATTTTATCTCAAATGGACACCTCCTTACACGCCGCAAGACAATGGTGTGGCTGAAAGGAGAAATCGAACCTGTTGGACATGGTACGATCAATGATGGGTTTCGCAGTTACCAAAATCGTTTTTGGGGTATGCGCTAGAGACAATTGCTTACTTGTTAAACAGAGTTCCTCTAAGACAGCTTGATGTTACTCCATATGAGATGTGGACTAACAGAAAACCTTATCTTTCTCATTTGAAAGTATGGGGTTGTCTGCCACGTGAAGCGGATTTAGTCGATAAGCAGGCGTTAAATCGACAAGTGTTTGTTTGTAGGATATCCTAAAGAGACCATGGGATATCAATTCTACCTTGATGAGGAACAAAGGTGTTTGTTTCAAGCATGCTGTCTTTTAGAGAAAGAGTTTCTTCGCAAGAAGACAATGGGAGCAAAGTCGAACTTGAAGAAGTTCAAGATGCTCAAACAAGCATGATCAATCGCTCGAACTCGAGACTGTCACTCATTCAGATGAAGTAACAGTTCAACCTTCTGTGACACACGAAGTTCGTAGGTCAAGTAGGATGCGCACTGGTCCCGAGAGATATGAATTTCTCGTAAGTGAACAGAATGACGTATTGCTCATAGAAGATGATGAGCCTGCTACCTATGAAGAGGTTCTGAAGAGTTCAGAGTCTGAAAAATGGCTTTGTGCCATGAAAGCCGAAATGGATTCCATGTACATAAACCAAGTATGGACTTTGGTTGATGCACCTGAAGGGATAAAACCTATAGGGTGCAAATGGGTTTTCAAGAAGAAAACCGACATGGATGGCAATGTGATTACCTACAAAGCAAGGCTTGTGGCCAAAGGATTTCGTCAAAGACAAGGAGTTGACTATGACGAGACCTTCAGTCCCGTAGCAATGCTTAAATCCATTCGGATACTCCTAGCCATAGCCGCTCATTATGATTATGAGATATGGCAATGGATGTGAAGACGCTTTCCTTAATGGAAATCGGCGAGGATGTGTACATGACACAACAGAGGGCTTCACTTCCATGATGGCGAAAAGGTATGCAAGCTTCGTAAATCCATCTATGGATTGAAGCAAGCATCCAGAGTTGGAACATCCGCTTTGATGAGTCAATCAAAGAGTTTGGTTTCTCACAAAATCCGGATGAGTATTGTGTGTACAAAAGGTAATGGGAATGCAATCGTTTTCCTTGTGCTATATGTGGATGACATACTGTTACTCGGAAACGATGTCTCATTGATGCAATCGTTAAAATTTGGTTGTCCAAACAATTTGCGATGAAAGACCTTGGTGAAGCAACTTATATCCTTGGGATAAAGATCTATAGAGATAGATCAAAGAGGTTGCTTGGTCTTTCACAATCATTGTACATAGACAAGATGCTAAAGAGGTTTAGCATGGAGCAATCCAAGAGAGGGTTTCTTCCCATCACTCATGGATAACACTCGAAATCTATGTGTCCTAAGACACAAGATGAGAGGATTCGCATGGATCGATCCCGTATGCATCTGCAGAGGATCGATCATGTATGCTATGTTATGTACGAGGTCCGATGTATCGTATGCTCGAGTGTCACGTAACAGATACCAATCGGATCCTCGTGAGGGTCATCGGATAGTCATCAAGAATATCCTCAAGTACTTGCGAAGGACTAAGGATGTTTTCTTGATATATGGAGATGGAAATCTCAGTGAGCGGCATACGGATGCTAGCCTAATCGACAAGGATGACCTGGATCCCGGTCAAAGTTATGTTTTCACGCTAAATGGCGAGCGGTCATTGGAAGAGTTCCAAACAAGAGACGACTGCTGATTCGACGACCGAGGCAGAGTACATTGCTGCATCAGAGGCGGCAAAGGAAGCTGTTTGGATCAAGAAGTTCATTTCTGAACTTGGTGTGGTTCCTAGCTGTGATGGACCCATACAGTTGTATTGTGACAACAATGGGGCTATTGCTCAGGCGAAAGAACCGAGGTCTCACCAACGATCTAAACACGCACTCGCAGAGATATCATCGATTCGAGAGATCATTGCTAGAGGTGATGTCGCGATCGAGAGGATTCCCACAGAGCAGAACATTGCTGATCCGTTGACGAAGCCATTGTCACAGAAGAATTTTGATTCTCATGTACTCGCTTATGGTATTAGATACCAAGGCGATTGGCTTTAGGTCAAGTGGGAGATTGTTAGAGTAGTGCCCTAAAGGCAATCCCCTTTAGCGCTTTTTGTTCATAGTCATGTACAGACTTTATGAATAAATAAAGAAAGGCATGTTTCATTTATTTGATGTTCATTTTATTATGAATTGATATTGATCTTTAATCAAATTAATGAAGTCCATGATATATGACATAGCATGAAGGAAATTATGATGTGATCATACCCCGAGATTCCTATCATGTGTAATTATGTCAGTTTCTAAATTCTCCCTAGTCATAGGATTAATGAGACTGGACATCATTAATCCGGATAGACTAGCATATGTCATACTCCTTGATTGGATCAAGCAGTGGATCTCAGAAACTGTAAATATGAGATATTTAGAGTTGACATATGGATGCTTACTAGTAGTAGTAAGTTCATTGGATGACCTGCCATGAGATCATCACATGGATTTAATGTCGCTGATAATCTCATCATAGCAATGGTGCAAGTATCCTTAGACTTGAGGTACTCGAGGATATCTTGATACCGATCCTGCATTTTGACTCCATTCCTTGTGGCCTTCCGTGAGGTTACTCATAGGGTGGTGCTTGGAGTGCAGTTTGAGGTATTCAAGGTAATTGAGTAGCCAATAAAGGATTCATCACTTCGTGAAAAATGTAAGAGATACTGCCTCTTCGTCGGGATCATTACTTTAAGTCTCGGCGAGCATGACTATGTCATGAAGAGTGTCTTCATGGACATATAAAGTAATGAGTCCTCGACAGAACCGATTTCACTGGGCTGGACTTAGTCTAGTAAGAGTTGACATATTATCCGTACTCATAACCAAGTGGGGTATAGGATGATGAAAGGACGAATTGCACAAGAATTGTCATGGAAGGGTTCGTGATCCGTTCGTGATGAATTCATCAAACCGATTACTTTCCGGTCAATTGGGGTCATGATGTGTTGCTAGATACCGCTCATGACTTGCTCAGATTAATTGTTAATCTAAGTGGCCAACATAACAGGAAACCTAAAGGGTCACACGATAAGAGTGTCTCGTAGAATCGTAAAATAGTAATTGGACGAGTTCTAATTATGGAGAGCATTAGATTAAATGGATCCCAATGGATTGGGATATGTCCCGATGAGATCGCGACATCAATATTGCTAAGAAAGGTTTTGAGTTGTTTCAAAGATCGGGGCCCTAGAGGTTTGGTAGGACCACCCCAGCTTGATCGACCTCTTAGTAATTATATATATGTTAATTAATTAAGTAAATAATTAATTAATATATATATATATATTGAATTCGGTGGAGACATGAAATGGAGAGAGAAATGAGTTTGAAAAGTCAAACTCATCATTATTTATCTTTTAAGGCATTTTATGCCTTCTACGTGGATGTCTCACAACCAAGCTTCATGTATGTGTTTTAAAGTGTTAAAATACATTGAAGAGGCATTGGATGTAAGGGATGGTCGAGGTTTTGAAGAGAAGGAAAGGTTTTGCAAAACTTAGAGATTTGATCTCTCATCCATCTTCTTCAAGCTCTCATTGTTCTCTCTTCTCCAAGGCTCCACCAAGCTCATTTCACTTGCTCTCCGTGATGTAGGTAGGGTCTAGCAGCTCTTATTCTGTTCTAGCTATTCCCGGTCAAAAGGGTTTGACTCGGTTAGGTTTTTCGATCTGCGTGGATACCTTTAGAGATAGTCTCTATTGGCTATTCAGTTTGAGTTTTCATACCGACACCGGATCCTGGGTTTCGGAAGGTCCCGGGAATAAAAATTTTTGTTTCCGCTGCTGGAACATGTGATGTTCCTCCCGGGATTTTCCTACAGACCTGAAGTCTACCTAACTAACATATGAGAAGCATATCACACTTAATAGCATTTCCCACAATTTCTACATATATCAACATCATTTACACCAAATTCTCCAATATTCACATTCATTTATGCAACTTCATTACAAGCTACTTCAACTACCATATTAGTTGCATTAAAATCCATAATAATCTACTTATATGATTTATCAATCATATATATATATATATATATATATATATATATTACAAGACATATCACCATCATTTTCTAGTTTACTAAATCCTTACTCCTTCCCCTTCCAAGTGTATTATTAAACACATCTTATGCAGATCTTATCACTCCTACTTCAAGTCTTCTTCATTTTCACCTCCATTCGAATTCAAAACATCCACAAAACACATCATACAAGATTGTTGATCATAACCCCATAAACAAAACATCAAATATGTCTATGAATTCTTCAATATTTCAGCATACATTCAATTTCATTATCACCTTTCCTTTATTTATAAATTGTCATCCTAATTCTCCTCACTTTGAGACACTATACTATCCCTTTCTTTCTCTTTTAACTCACTCTACTTCATCTCCATTACAATTACTAACATTCACGTTATTACACACTAAAACAGACCATATTCATATACACATTCATCTTCAATTTTCTGCACATGTTCCACTTCTTTTTTCACCTTCACTTCATTCCTAACTATCACCTTAATTTATCTAATTTCAAAACACCATATTACTCCTTTTTATTAGCTCTAAACTCATGTTAGTTCATCTCTAAAACAATCAAAGAAATTCACTTAATATACCAAGAAAACATAACATAAATATCTAATTTACAAGTCATAATTTCTGCACTTCTTTCTACACCATTTTAATGATCTTTAAGTTCAAACTCATCTTTACAATAACTTATGAAAGGTTAATCATCTTATATGCAAAAATAAGACATTTATATGCATATTTCATCACTCATGATTCACATATATAATTTCATGATCGATTCATCAATCTTAAATTACTCATCATATTAGTTTCATTTAACACGTCCCATGATGATTAAAGCATAACTTACTTAATTTAACTTCAAAATCTTCAAACTCTTCAAAAACACCAAGAAGCCCTAACTTCTCATGCAACCCACATACAACATCATGGAGGTTAGGAGGTTTAGATTTTTTGTGGCAAATGAAGAAGACAACAAGGTGAGATTAGCAACTGAAACATGATAGAGTTAGGTTCAACTTGAATGGAGATTGGTGAGAAAATTCGTAAAGAAGGTGAAGAAGAAAGCCACAAAGGAAAAGAAGAAGAAAGCAAAATTCGATACAATTTAA
Source organism: Erythroxylum novogranatense (assembly GCA_029891385.1). Lineage (NCBI taxonomy): Eukaryota > Viridiplantae > Streptophyta > Magnoliopsida > Malpighiales > Erythroxylaceae > Erythroxylum > Erythroxylum novogranatense. Next base: position 39,429,368 of record CM057234.1, on the reverse strand, counting down.
TGGCCTTCCAAGTAATTAAGAGAATTGTGTGATAAAGAAATGGCTTGGCAAGTGACACTTATCACTTCCCACATGTCCAGTCTCTATAAGTTTAAACTAAGTTCTCTTATTTAACTAATCCAATCAACTTCAATTTCTACTCCAATTGTCTTCTAATTTTCAATGACACTTGTCAATAAATCCCAAAGTCATTTATCAAAATTTTCACTTCCATTTGACTCTTATTTCAACTACCATTTATCAATTATGCTGTCACTTAGCATTTTTTCCTAGTCTAAAAATATCCAAAATTTCTTCCTAAATTTTACCAAAAATTCTAGATCAACAATTATTATCACCAAATCAATTTTCAATACATATAATCCATAATTCTCAATATAATCTTGTTTATAAATTGACTATACCTAAAAAATGTCAGTGAATGCATAAAAATCATTTTAATGTGTACAATAATTAATATTCACATGCGTGTGTATAATGTATTATGCATGAGCATGAAATGCACTTTCTAACTTCTCAATGATCTCTCATGTACACTATTCTAGGGTTCTAACTCTTAACATGAGATAACAAGGTGTTACAACATTTATGATTGTTGAGTTTGTGGATGTACAAAAGTTTAAGTGTACGGTTGTATATATGTATGGGTTGGTTAATGTTGGGATGTTTTTTTATGTCTTATGATTGAAATTCCCATATTAATGTAGTTTCTTTTAATGTAAAAAAAAGAAAGGAAAAGAACGAAAGAAAAGAGAGAAGAGAGAATTATAAGAAAAGAAAAGAAAAGAAAAAGAATGAAAAAAGAATTTTTGTTTAAATAAATGTATGAAGGAGGAAGTGCATATGAGTTTGCAAAGTTATTCATGATTAATGCATTCCTAGAGTTGTAATGAATGTGTTATTTGAGTATGTTGAACATGAAGTAGATGTTGGCTTGGAAGGTTCACTCTTGTGGTTTGAATGTATTATTTGTTGGATCGAAAAAAGAAAGCATGCCTAGTATGGAGAAACAATAGATTTCAAAACTTTTTAAGAAATCATCTTGCAGTGGAAGAAATATATCCAAATCAACATGCTAATCCATACATGATATGGTATAAGGATAATAAAACCAAGAACAAGATAAAAGGAATTACCGACTCCTTCGCCATGACTTTAAATCCTCGCCGCTACCGTCCTCTCCTTCTTATATCCAAATCCTTTGCCTTTGAGTCTTTTCCTTTAGCAATCTATCTTCTTCCTTGTTGTAGTATCCTCAACCAATTAGATTTACTACTTGTTCTTCAAGGACAACTAGGTTAACAAAATCCTTTGGTGGGAAAGGAGAAGAAATATTTGGAGGAGATTTTCTTAGAAGAAGAAGAACCAAAATTGAAACTCTTTCAATTCTTTCACTTAGGAATTTCGGTTCTACCTTGCATGAAAGGAGAGAATGTCTAAAACCATGCAAGAACCCCTTCTTACATCTCAATTTCGAAATATGCATGAATGGAAAAGTGAGAGGCATCCAATGCATCACTTACATTAATCACTCATCAAATAGCCAATAAATGAGACTTACTTCATTTATCTTTAAAATGACTATTTGAAAAGACCATAACCTATAATTGAATACCCATTTTCGTTTTGACAAGAAGAAAGAAGGAAGATGGTCCATCTAATGCACATCTTTCATCTTTAATCTAATGAATGCAAATAGGTTACATGCCAACATTAAAAGCCAACCATTAAACCATTTAATGGTAAGTTCATAACTCCATTTAATAATGATGAACCATAATAAAGACCATCTTTATTTAGTATTTTAATGTCAAATGTGTGGTTACACATCTAACCTAACACAATTTCGAAATTGCTTCTTCTCCATTTAAAAAATTGTTTTAATATAATTAATCTAATCAATTACATTAAACCAAAACAAGCCCATTTCTAAATGAACATATGGGCTTCCAATTAACTATTAATTAGTATAAGCCCATCATTCAATTATGGACTTATAAAGCCTCCAAACTACTTCTTACTTAGCTTGATAACCTTCCTTAAAGCCAAGTGGGGAATCTTATTGGACTTTGATAATTCAAGCTCCAATAAGCCCGTAAATAATTCAATCTCATTGGAATTAATTCTAGCTTATTAACTAAATGTCATTCCACTAAAGACAATTAGTTGAACTCTTGAATTATTAAATATTATGAGAATATGTCCAATTGCAAACCCTATTTAGAACCTTATTATAGCCATCCGCACGACAAAGGGTAAAATTACCGCTTTGCCCTTATGTTGGTTTTTCCTTCTAGATCTCTCATTTTACTTTATATGGTGATTAACACATAAGATCTCATCTTAGTGTTAAGATTTGATGGGTAGCTAGTCCATCAAACTATCGCCAGCTTAATCACCAAATCTCCTTAAAACATCTGAAGAGATGATAACACTATAAACTCTTTATTTGAGTGAATGTTCTCGATACATGTTTCAATTAATAATTCCAACATGCGCATAATCGGATTAATACCTGTAAAAATCCATTCCGATCATATCAAGAATTATAATGAACACATATGAGTTCACCACTCATCAAGATTGTGGTTCATAATAAGCGAATGCTTAAGTTGTATGTTTTAAGATTAAAGTAACGGCCCACTTTATTCTTGAAAACATACTTAATTCAATTCATTTAATAGTGCCATTATCGATAGTCTACTACTATCATGATATGAAACTCATCATTCCCTTTAAGTAAACTCCTTTACTTATATGGAGATAAATCGCAACACTACAATCTAAACCATAATCAAACGACCAACTTGATTTTTCAACTGTGAATCAATTAATTGATTCTAATAATATACATGTTTCTCATACATCTCTATGTATATGTATATTACTTACAAATGAATCTTGGTACCTTATGACCAGATATATAATGCTCATACAGATAAAACCAAACTCTTTTGTTTTATTAATAATAAATATTTTCATTACAAAATCAGAATCAAGAAGATAAAGTTACATGTAAATACACTTGCTTTCCAGGCACTATATTTACATAATCGCAACAATCTCCCACTTGCCCTAAAACAAGTTTGACATATCCTTCATTCACATCCTTCTAGGTGACCCTCAAAGCTCTTTTGAGTCAATGTCTTTGTGAACGGATCGCAAGGTTTTGCTGTAGAAATCTTTACCACATCCACTTCTCCACGTTGTATTATGTCCCTTATGAGATGATACTTTCGCTCAATGTGTTTGGCGACTTTGTGGTTCCGAGGTTCTTTAGAATTAGCCACGCCCCACTATTATCACAATAAAGTGTAATGGATTTTTCGCCTCGAACTACCTCCAAATCATTTAGGAACTTCCGAGCAGATCGCTTCCTTTCACGCTTCACAAGCAAGAACATACTCACCTCCATAGTCGAATCAAGAATACAAGATTGCTTGACACTCCTCCAAACTATGGCTCCACCTCCTAAAGTAAATATAGAACCGAAGTTGATTTCCTTGAATCAACATCGATTGGAAATCGAATCCGATATCCCGTCGGAATAAGATTACTTCCGAGTAAACAAGCATTAAGTTCTTCGTCCCACGAAGATACTTAAGTATACACTTAATCGCAGTCCAATGTTCCATTCTGGATTGGACTGAAATCGCTACCACCCCACTGCGTAATGTATATCCGGTCTAGTGCACAAAGATTGCATACATCAAACTACCAACCGCCAAGCATATGGAATGTTACGCATCGCTCAACCTCCTCTTGGGTTTTAGGTGCTTGTTCCTTTGAAAGTTTGATTCCATGTCTAGTAGAGTGAAACCCTCTTGGAATCTTGCATGGCTAACTTATTGAGCATATTCTCAATGTAGGTTAGTTGAGACAAAACTATCTTCTTGTTCTTACGATCCCTTATAAGTTTGATCCCTAAAACATAGGTAGCCTCTCCCAAATCCTTCATTGAAAACTGTTCATTCAGCCATCCCTTAACCGCAGATAACATTCCCACATCATTCCCAATGAGCGTAATGTCATCAACATACGTGATTAGGAAAGTAACCTTACCTTCTTGTATTCTTTTGTAAACACAAGGCTCATCTAGGTTTTGTATGAACCCATAGGTTTTGATAGCCTTATCAAACCTAATGTTCCAAGACCTAGATGCTTGCTTAAGTCCATAAATGGACCTTTGCAACTTGCAAACCTTATGCTCATTACCTAGCTCAATGAATCCTTCTGGTTGGGCCATATAAATGGTCTCCTCAAGATCTCCATTCAGAAATGCGGTCTTGACATCCATTTGCCATATTTCATAATCGAAATAGGCTACTATGGCCAAAAGAATCTCGATGGACTTAAGCATGGCAACGGAGAAAAGTCTCCTCGTAGTCTATACCCTCCTTTTGAGTATAGCCTTTAGCTACCAATCTAGCTTTAAAGGTCTCTACCTTTCCATCCGATCCCTTTTCCTTTTGTAGATCCATTTACACCCTATGGTTTTAGACTGGTGGTAGATCTACAAGGACCCAGACTTCATTAGTATACATAGAATCTATTTCCGATTCTATTGCCTTGAGCCATTTTCCGCATCAACATCATTAATAGCTTTGTGTATACGTAATGGGATCTGTTTCTTCTTGGTCCGAGATGGCAATTAAGCCTTCTCCTAAACCCAGAATACCTATCTGGTTGTCTCACAACCTCCCACTACATCTAGGCACATCTTGATGTTCGGGTTGCACTTCGATTCAACTCTTGAATCCATTTCGACATCTTGTTTCGTCATATCCAAAACAACTCTTGGTTTGGATGAAATTGCTAACTCCTTTAGTAATACTTCACTTCTTCCTTTGTGATTTCTCACAAACTCTTCCTCTAAGAAGTTTGCATTTGTCGACACAAATACCTTCCTATCATGAGGACTGTAAAAATAGTACCCTCGAAGTTTAGTAGATATCCTACAAACAAACATACTTCGACCTTGGTTCCATCTTTGTGAATTCAGGCTTTAGAACATGGGCTGGACAGCCCTAAGTCCTCAAGTGCCTCAATGAAGGCACTCGGCGATCCACAACTCCCTAGGTGTTTTAGGCACCGATTTGGATGGAGCAAAGTTAAGAAGATATGTTGCCGTTGTATGGCATATCCCGTAACGATTCTCGAAGGCTAGCATAGGACATCATTGATCTTACCATTTCCAATAGAGTTCTATTTCTCCTCTCGCTACACCATTACATTGACGAGGAGTCGACAAATTGGAAACAATTCCATTGTCAATTAAATATTCTTTGGAACTCTCCAGATAAACACTCACCACCTCGATCCGATCGAAGTTGTTTTAATGGCTTGCCAAGTTGCTTCTCACTTCACTTTGAATTCTTTGAACTTTCAAAAGATTCACTCTTTTATGCATCAAATACAAATAGCCATGTCTTGAGTAATCATCTATAAAAGTTATGAAATATTCATAACCTCCTCTAGCTTGTACATTTATGGGCCCACACACATCAGTATGTACCATGTCCAATGTGGATTCAAATCTGTTTCCTTTAGAAAGAAATGAGGCTTTTGTCATTTTTCCTTCAATACAAGATTCACAGTGGGTAATGGATCACTATCCAAGCCTATAAGGATCCCATCCTTTACTAGCTTTGTCAAGTCTTTTTCGATTGATATGACCCATCCTTAGATGCCACAGATACTTTGAATTAATGCTAGAGATATTGGATTGTCTTGGTTTTATCAATTTTGTGGTGTTTAGTGAGCCTTTCATAGGTTCTATAAAAAACAATCCCTGTTTAATTATCGCTTCACAAATAAAATCCTTATTCTCATATATTGAAACAACCTTTTGAAAATATAAGGAATAGCCAGATTTTATTAGACAAAAAACAGAAATCATGTTCCTTACAATCATTGGCATGTAATAAACATCTTCCAAATATAACCTATGACCACTAGGAAAGTCCAAGATAACTACTCCCACCGATTCTCGCTGAAACATAGGAACCATCTGCTATCTTAACTTGAAAGCGGCCTTTAGAAGTCTTTTCCTTCATTGAACCCTCGCAAAGAATTACAAACACAGTTAGTGGCTCCTGAATCTAATATCCAAGAAGTAGATAAATCTGCCACATTTCTAGTTCCTAACAAACTTAGGAAGCCCATACCTTGTTTGCTTTTGAGGGACTCTAGGTAGATCGGACAGTTTCTTTTCCATGGCCCATCTCATCACAAAGGAAACACTTTCCTTTGATGTTCTCTTTGGCCTTTTTTTCATGGGTTTGGCCTTGACCCTATTTGGGCCTTCTTTTCATTGGACCCTTTCCTTGCCCTTACCCTTGGCTTAAAAGAAGAAGCTACATTAGCTTCGGCCCATGAGCCTTAATATTCAATATTTCCTCCGTGCTCGGAGGGTATTCATCAACTCACTCAAGGTGTAATCCTTCTTGTTGAGCTCATAGTCCAACTTAAACCGCTAAAAGAAGAGTTTAAGCTATTGATGATCATAATCAATCTGCGGTTCGCATCCATATTCGCCCTAAGCATCTCGGCCTCGTGACCGCAGAGATTACCTTCATTATGTAATCCCGCACCGGTTCACCTGTGTTTCATGCGAGATTATGAAAGGTTTGGATAGCTTTCACTCTTGCAGACCTAGTCTTCACACCAAACATCTCATGTAGGTGATGGACCATTGACTAGCAGTTTTCATAAAAGCAATTTGCTTTTGCAACATGCCATTGATGAAGCTTTAATATAACACTTAGTAGTCTTGTCAAGATTCCGCCAACGCCATGTTGTTGGACTTGCTCAGAGTTGCATCTCCACTTAGAAGTGTAGGCTCATTTTCAGTTAACACCCATGAAATACGCTCATATTGAAGAACAATGTCAAGGTTACGCTCCATTCATTAAACTTGTCTCCATTTTCCAATTTGTTATTAGTCAAGAGCGGGGTGAGTGGATTCATTTTGTGGTTGATTATGTCGAAAATATAAATTATTAAAACATAAGCATACTAGTCAACAATTTATGGAACTTTGTATAAAATCATGATGCATGTATGCATGATGATAGATTTAACAAAACTTAAAAATTAAAACATTATCTGACGCTTATTTTCTTATCTATAACGGACTAAGTGACGGTGGGCCATCTTATCTATTAAAAGAAAAACTGGGACCCTCCCACTCAAAAAACTACCAAGCATCTCATGCTCAATTTTTTAAGAAGCGTCTTAATTTGGTCCATACTTTTACCAACAGAGCTACGGTGGGTAGTTTATTGATAAAAAATGTTGAGTGTATAACCATTTGATTCATTCACTAAAGATACCTACAAATCATGCCTCTGTGGGAGGTCACATTTGCTATCATTAAGTGGACTTATCCTGAAGGAGACCTAAACCATGCAAGATCTAGGATCCATGCCCTCCGATGGGGAGTAACACTTCACCACATGCAAACGGGTCATCATTTGGAGACCGTGGACTCTCACAGGAGCATCCTCTCCCACTCAATCTTTTTGGGCTTTAAGTTTTAAATACCATCTTGTCTAGATGCAATTTATTATCCATCCTATATTGTTTCATTATATATCTCATACATAATGAATGCATGGCAAGGCCTAGGGTTGGCAATTTTCTAAATGACATGCAATCACATAATATCACATATTACAAGCATTCATTTCTCCATTCATCACATGAACTAATAAAGCCACTTTTGATTGTCCATCCTAGAAACATAAAATAATTACAAGCCTTTTAGGCCCAAAATATGCTTCTTCATCTTGGATCTTCCGCTTCAACTCTTCGCTAACATGATCCGCCCATTCGGTAAACAAAATGTAATGGCATTTATGAAATTAGAATTTTGTCATTTTGAAAAATAAAATTCCAGCACTAGATTTTAGAAAACCAAATCTTTGTTTTGACAAAAATCCCAGCACTTGTTTTATTAAAACCAAACTCATTTCATGATAATTAAAACAACACTTAGTATTTTAGCAAAACCGAAATTGGATTCTTTGAAACAAAAAACCAGCACTTGTTTTCCAATCATAACTGAAATATGATTCATTGAAACAAAATTCCAGCAACTTAGTTTTCACAAAACTTATGCCAAAACACAAAAGGATACACCAAAATTTTACCTTTCCATTTCTTCAATCCATGGCTGCTCCTTCTTCATCATTACATCAATTTGTACGTTACAAAATCAAATAAAATAGAAAAAGAAACCAAGGAGGAAACATGGTGATGATAGACCACCCTCCTTGTTACAACCAAATGAAGAAATCTTACAAGATAAAATTTAACTTCTATGGACAACCAAAAGAGCAACATACACCATATATATTTCTATCACATAAAAATATGCAGTATACATAAAAGATTGCCAACCCATGCATCCACCATATAGAAACCGAAATCATGCATGAAAAACTGGCTCTGATACCAACTGTTGGATCGGAAAAAGAAAGCATGCCTAGTATGGAGAAACAATAGATTTCAAAACTTTTTAAGAAATCATCTTGCAGCGGAAGCAATATATCCAAATCAACATGCTAATCCATACATGATATGGTATAAGGATAATAAAACCAAGAACAAGATAAAAGGAATTACCGACTTCTTCGCCATCTGACTTTAAATCCTCAAGCGCTATCCTCTCCTTCTTATATCCAAATCCTTTGCCTTTGAGTCTTTTCCTTTAGCAATCTATCTTCTTCCTTGTTGTAGTATCCTCAACCAATTAGATTTACCACTTGTTCTTCAAGGACAACTAGGTTAACAAAATCCTTTGGTGGGAAAGGAGAAAAATATTTGGAGGAGATTTTCTTAGAAGAAGAAGAACCAAAATTGAAACTCTTTCAATTCTTTCACTTAGGAATTTCGGTTCTACCTTGCATGAAAGGAGAGAATGTCTAAAACCATGCAAGAACCCTTCTTACATCTCAATTTCGAAATATGCATGAATGGAAAAGTGAGAGGCATCCAATGCATCACTTCTTACATTAATCACTCATCAAATAGCCAATAAATGAGACTTACTTCATTTATCTTTAAAATGGCTATTTGAAAAGATCATAACCTATAATTGAATACCCATTTCGGTTTTGGAAAGAAGAAAGAAGGAAGATGGTCCATCTAATGCACATCTTTCATCTTTAATCTAATGAATGCAAATAGGTTACATGCCAACATTAAAAGCCAACCATTAAACCATTTAATGGTAAGTTCATAACTCCATTTAATAATGATGAACCATAATAAAGACCATCTTTATTTAGTATTTTAATGTCAAATGTGTGGTTACACATCTAACCTAACACAATTTCGAAATTGCTTCTTCTCCATTTAAAAAAAATTGTTTTAATATAATTAATCTAATCAGTTACATTAAACCAAAACAAGCTCATTTCTAAATGAACATATGGGCTTCCAATTAACCATTAATTAGTATAAGCCCATCATTCAATTATGGACTTCTAAAGCCTCCAAACTACTTCTTACTTAGCTTGATAACCTTCCTTAAAGCCAAGTGGGGAATCTTATTGGACTTTGATAATTCAAGCTCCAATAAGCCCAGAAATAATTCAATCTCATTGGAATTAATTCTAGCTTATTAATTAAATGTCATTCCACTAAAGACAATTAGTTGAGCTCTTAAATTATTAAATATTATGAGAATATGTCCAATTGCAAACCCTATTTAGAACCTTATTATAGCCATCCGCACAACAAAGGGTAAAATTACCGTTTTGCCCTTATGTTGGTTTTTCCTTCTAGATCTCTCATTTTACTTTATATGGTGATTAACACATAAGATCTCATCTTAGTGTTAAGACTTGATGGGTAGCTAGTCCATCAAACATGGCGCCAGCTTAATCACCAAATCTCCTTAAAACATCTGAAGAGATGATAACACTATAAACTCTTTATTTGAGTGAATGTTCACGATACATGTTTCAATTAATAATTCCAACATGCGCATAATCGGATTAATACCTGTAAAAATCCATTCCGATCATATCAAGAATTATAATGAAACACATATGAGTTCACCACTCATCAAGATTGTGGTTCATAATAAGTTTAATGCTTAAGTTGTATGTTTTAAGATTAAAGTAACGCCCACTTTATTCTTGAAAACATACTTGATTTCAATTCATTTAAAGTGCCATTATCGATAGTCTACTACTATCATGATATGAAACTCATCATTCCCTTTAAGTAAACTCCTTTACTTATATGGAGATAAATCGCAACACTACGCCTAAACCATAATCAAACGACCAACTTGATTATTCAACTGTGAATCAATTAATTGATTCTAATAATATACATGTTTCCCATACATCTCTATGTATATGTATATTACTTACAAATGAATCTTGGTACCTTATGACCAGATATATAATGCTCATACAGATAAAACCAAACTCTTTTGTTTTATTAATAATAAATATTTTCATTACAAAACTATAACTGAAGAAGATAAAGTTACATGTAAATACACTTGCTTTCCAGGGCACTATATTTACATAACTCCAACATTATTGGCATATATTGTATGAGTGATTCCTTCGGATTGGTATATGCTTCATGTAGTTTGTGTGTGAGAGTTGAATGTAGCTATGAAATATAAATGATACATATGTCATAGCTGACGGTACCTAGTTTTTGATTGAGTGTTACTTTTGTTTCACTAGCTTTGATGGCTTTCATTCTGCTTGACCGAAACATATCTCACCTTACCTTTACCCACATTACAACCTTGAAAAGTCCTTTGATTCATGATTTTGCATGTGAAATATAGTGGTAGAGAAATGAAATGATGTGCAAAGTTATGGATTGCCATGATCATGAATGGTATTGAGTGTACCTATAGATATATTTTAGTTAAACACATTTTTCGAGCCTATCATTAGATTGCTCAGATTTTGAAGATAATGAATGTCAATTGATCATAGTAAAAGCTTGGAATGTTGACTTCTTGCTATGATTTTAGACAGACATTCATCTTTGTTTATAATTATGTATTCTTATAGGTGTTTAATTGATTATGAAATTATTCTCTAACACTTTGTGATTATTCACATAAAATTGCTTAAGGTACTCATTTTGACTTATATCTGATTTTAGGTGCAATTCTGAAACAAAGAAGTTAAAGTGAGTCGAAAGTATGATATTTTGGGTTGTTTTCTAAAGAATCACCCACTCAAGGCATCTATAAAAGATAGAGATTTAATGGATAGCATATTTAATGGACAACACATGTTGGAAGCTAAGGCCAAAACGCTGAACATACGAAAGGACTAAAGAGAAGCAAAATAATAGTATGGACCAGGAGAAAATGATGCCTTTGCAATGTTAGCAGCTCTGTAGCACCCCCTTACCCTAGGATATGTATCGGGACGCCCGTAGGTCATTCCGACACACACCCTACGATAAGGGTGCGCTACGAACAATCGCTAACACTTCACATGGCATCCAAAATCATAAAGCATTAATATGAAATCCACTAATTTTTGAAACCATAAATTCTCATTTCATAACCTCAAAGCAGTAAATTTACACAACTGGTATGTTCTGTACATTACTCTAAAAGAAAATCAAACAAAAAGGCTAGCTAGGTCATCCCTCAAAAAGTGCCAGCTGACCGACCTATGTGCCATTACTTCTCTTGCCAACTCAATCTACACGGCAGGAAAAGTCCCTCTGGAGCTATAACTCTACTCTCTCGGTCCTGAAAAATAATTTGCAATTTTAGGTGAGTTTGCGAACTCAGTGAGGAACCATCATCGATGGTTCACCCAATTCATGCATATACACAGTATATCACAGATACATACAGTTATTTCTCTAAAACACATTCAGAAGTACCACATGATTACTAGATCAGTCAAAGGAACCAATTCAAATGCACATGAAATGTGTATGAGACGCTTTTTCAATTTATTACGTTGTTGTGGATCGAAGCTACCAGAATCGTCCCATTAAGGGCACATTAAACGGTGAGCCATAGGCTCTGAATCACTGTGGGCTCAAGGCCCAATCACGTTGAGCTTAAAGCTCTCGTTGGCTGCTCTAGTCACAACTACCAATTACTAATCATGCAATTATGCATGAAATGCATATGTCCAAATAAAACAACACCAACATCATTTCAGATCCCAACTCAACATATACACATAAGTCTCACACAGGTAATCGCAAGAAAATCTCATATAACACTTCTATGTCAGAATTCTCCAATCCATCGGACCTCCGGTCCGCAATCCAGGCACAAACAAACACAAATTTCCCACCATTATTCTCCACAGGGTTCTAAGTGCAGAATTACAAACACTTACTAACCGAGGAACCATCTAGGTTACTCACCTAATAACTTCCGAGCTAATGCCGGGAAGTCTCTGCAACGTTCGTGGGATGACGTTCCAACTGTGCCTCTATAACAATTAAAATAAGGACACGTTACCAACTGGATAATTAGAAATATCGAACAATGCACATGAGATAATTAAAACGTGTATAATGCATGTTCATGGCATTCCCGGCCCTAAACCAAAATTTTCCCATAATAAAAATTCCATCTAAAAATTAGAAAACTATTGGCGTTGACGGTGCGCAATTCGGACCTCTATAGGTCCCCAATTAAACAAAACAGTGAATAAAGGCTCCGTTACCCGGGCTACGTCAATTTCCCGTCTAAAAATTCCCAAATTCTCACAAAAAGAAATTCAATATGTCACAAATCCGATGCCTCAAAAATCAGATCAATCGGACGTCAGATGGAAAAGAAATTGACAAAAGAAACCAAAATTCAACTTAAACAATTAATATCTATATATATACATAACCCTTATTCCCTTCTTTATTTTCTTGATTTCAAGCCAACTTTCAACACCCATAACTCATTGCACACAATTCAGAAAATTACCAAATATATCTCATTGGAAAGATCATGAAACCCTCTACAATTCTCAAGAGACCATAAAAATCAATTTCACCCCTAAGGATGTCAAAAATCCTATCAAACCTACTGCCTACTCAAAACCTATCAACACAGGGCAGTACATTGCAAATTCAATAACTACTCATTTCCTCAGTCAAAAAATAATACAATAAATATGCTCAGTAAGTTTACAATGTTATCTACAACTTTCATGAACAACCCAAAATCAAATTCACTTGCTAACAATGTCAAACAATTCACCAAAGCATCAGCCCTCTGAAATCAACAAATCTGGACAATGATTTTTCAAACAGCATATCTCTTAGCAAAAATGTCACAAAAATCACTACCTTATATCCCTGAAAAGATAAGATCTCTAACTTCAATTTTCATGCAGAACTCAATTTCCAATTCGGTTTCTAACAATGTCAAAACTGTTATGGAAGTTACTGCCATTATCAGCAATTCACAACCTAATGCAGGGTCAGTTTTTGCAAAATCATAACTCCCAACTATGACCTCTAAAAATTACACACCATATATCATTTTCAAGGTACTTTCTTCCTATACAACTTTCCAGAAGATCACTCACACCAATTCAGTCCAAAAAAATTGCTAAAATTGCTCCCAAGCAGACTGCTCACAAAACCAACACTTAGGCTGGGTTTCATCAAAATGCTCAAAACCAGTCAATAGTAATTAGTTCATATCTCCCAATATACATCTCGAAAATTAGCAAGATCAGAGGCAATGGAAAGCTAACTCAATATGCCTCAACTTTCATAAGACCATTTTTCCTAGTTCCATATCAATTAGTGTAGAAAAATCAACAAAGTAATCAGGTCATAACTGCGAGTACTGTTCACAGGCAATAAAACAGTAACTTTCCATGCAAAATTTCGCCCTTCTAGCATTACAATTTAACAACACCTATTTCACACAAAGTTATAGCCAACATCCCAAAGTTTAATTGGGCACAAACCTCACCTCATTTTCTCACCTACAAAATTAGTTATGATCAAAACATTATAATAGGTCAAATTGCATTTTCCAGCTTTTCAACTACAACCTAACTCCTATCACTTCTAACATCAATAACACATCACTAAGCACCCATTTATACCTCTAATTCAACCACAAATTCATCACAACATATACTTATATAATAGAGCATAAGTGGCAGCACCTACACATATTATCTTCCTAAGTTTTCCATTCACCTAACCTTGCAAAACTCAATCCAAACCAAGCCAAAATCAATGGAACTATAGTCATTCATTCATCCATACACAAGCATACATTTACACCCATTTAAACCTACCCTTATCATCATGAAATAAATGCATAAGTGCTTCCCATAATGGCTTCTAACTACCAAAAGCATAAAAACAAACATCAATACTCACCTTAAACAAGTTCAAGCTATACCTTCCTCAAATCTTCAAGTTCTCACCAACTTCTTTTTTTCAAACCTCACCCATGGTTTTCATAAGCATAACAAAGTGTCTCATCAATTCAAGGCTTCAACTTGGTTTGTGTGTGATGATGAGCAAGCAAGGAACCAAGGAGAAATGTCTTGTAAGAGATAAGTAGAAGAAAAATTCGAAGGAGGAGGAAGATGACTTCGGATGAATGAAGAAGAAAGCTTTCCAAGATATTCATTTACTTAAAAAGCTAAAGAGGAAGTCGTAGATGATGATCATAAAAAGACAAAATCAATAAATCAAGAAGGACACTTGGCATTTTAATGAAGAAAAGACAAAATTTAACTAATCTTAGTTAATTAAGCACTAATCCCAATTAAACTCTAATCATGCCACTAAAATAATTCCCTAACACCATTTAGCCAATAATCTAATGCCATTAGGTAATCCTTCTCAGTACAAAAAGGCTCACTCAATCAGTCAGTTGGAATTTTTCGGTCCGGGCAAGAACCCCGAAAAATTCCAGAAAAATTCCCATAAATCTCTAAAAATGTAAAACAATTTATGGCACAGTCCAAATAATTTTTCAAATACAATTATCCCATAAATTTCACAAAGAATCTCAATTAGACACTTATGCCGGAAATGTCATGAATGCATGTATACCATGTGCATGTGCAAAACAATCATCAGTTATAGAGGCTATATAATGTATGTTCATGCCGAGTTATAATTCAATACTCTTAACCCGTCCCAATTTACTAAAATACCCTTCACATCGGTGATGGGATGTTACAAGCTCCCTTGTTGCAAACAGCGTTTCATGTTAATTATTTCCTGCACCAACCAAAAATGACACAACATGGCTATAACACGCCACAACCAAAATGCTAGCTGCTGGAACATTAAACATAGATGATATCCAACATGAAACACAGCCGCAAAGAGAAGTGGAGTCATGAATACTATGCGTGACCTAACAAGTTAATTCGTCACATCATAACATAGTGAGGAGAACAAAAAGGACGATAGAAATGGAGGGAATGTAGTGGTGTGAAACAAAAGAGAGCGAGCTGTAGCAAAGAGAGCAACCAGAGGAATTCGACTAGGGATATATGATGGGAACTTAAGCATTTTTCGGGAGAGATCCATGGAGAGATAGACATCTTGACGTTGGTTTGGAGGCAACATCGACATCGATGACCCAAGTTAAATATTTTTCATTGTTTTGTTGTTTCTTTCTCTCATTAAAAATTGATTGTGTTATCTTATGTTAATTGATTTGGTATTGTATATGGATAATTGGATTTTTGTTATTGTTCAGTTATTTGTGTATGAACCTATTGGGTATTGTGAAAAGATGATTTCAACACATTTATTGAATTGTTTAGTTACAAACTCATTGTTAGAATTTTGGTATAATCCGTAATTATTCTGTTGAAATGTATGTTTAGTGACTAATGATTTGTAATTATTAGGAATAACATGACCTAGGTTAAATGGTGCATCGTATATGGTTGTTGCCTTGATTAATCGATTTTTCTAATTCATAATGCTACCGACTAATTAAATTTAGAGATCATATCTTAGGTTATTTGATGGTTAGGTTTAATTAACAATTGCATCTTGATTAAACAAAATCTAAAGAAAAACCTGGGTTAATTATTAACCCACGATTAATAGTTGCTAGAAGAGGTTAAAAACAAAAAATCAAACAAATATACTTAATTAGAATATAGGTCGAGATTGAACCAAAGAACCAGGTCACTACTGAATGCTCCACTTTTATCATTTTTCACATGTTTTCTTTAATTTGATTTTATTAGTCTAGTTTCATTTTATTTTTTTGTTTAAAAATTTCAAAACCCCCCATTAAAGCTAAACACCAGTTACTTTCATCTCATAAACTTTACACACACTCTACGTGGGATAGATCTAGACTCACCATTACTATAGTAGTAGTCAGTTATTTTATTTTGACTAGCGTTACGACGCACGGTCAATTTACTAATACTTTTAGTCCCATATTTAATGTATTTTTTTTCTTTATCCAAGCATTTTATTGATTTTGGTAATTAAGTTGTTTATATTTTATTTCTAGGTCTTATTTAGAATTCAAACCAGTTTAGAGCAATTTAGAGCTATTTTGATTAAGTTATGGAGTGCATGATAGTGTACATGGTAATGTAGGAGAGTATGGAGGTATATTAAATATTTCTTATGGAACAAGCCCATGATGGCTAGGAACTTGCCCATGTTGGCTAAAAACACACCTATGTTGAGTTGTAAGGAGGTTAAGTTTACCATTCACGACCATGTCTATGCATATGTTAGCTTTAGAGATTTTCATGCATCTATTTGACAAACACAACCATCAATAAGCCCGTGTTGATGCCTATGTATCTTATTGAATTTAGAATTCAAAATGGCAAGATTGAGTTGCAAATGAAGAAGGAAGCAAAAAATATGAAAGGAGGAATCCTGTAATAGATTAAAAGAAGGAAAAACAACCAAGGAAACTTCTTTGGAGCAGATTTTTGTCAATCTAGAGTGAAGCTTTTGGAGATTTAAAGGATTTTAATCATGTTTTCCTGGATTTCCAACTTTTTCTTTATTTTTGATGTTTTTTTTCTATTATTATAATCTAAATACCTTTTAGTATATGGATTCGATGAACCTCGTGATGGATCTTGTAGTAACTTTATTTTAATTTAATTTTTTATGTTCATTGAGAATAAATTATGTGTTCTTATTTATTCTTAAATTAATATTGTTGGCATATTATTTCATGTTTAATTTTACTTAAGCGAGATCGAGAAATTTAATGTATGAATAGATCTAATATAAATAAAAGAAGTTGCATGCAAACTTAAAGATAAATTAACATAAATTTTCTAGATTATGGTCAACCTTAATAGTGAAATTTAGATTAACAAAATTTTTCTAGATTATGGTCAAACTTAATAGTGAAATTTATAAATCGATTAATGAAATTTTAGATGTTTTAACTAGAATGAGATTTCAATTATTCAACCTTGAATTAGGTGTTAGTAGTCTTGAGAAAGATATTAGCATAATCTAGGAATTTTTATGATCAAATGAACTTGAGAGTAAATTTCTAGTAAAATCATGATTGCATGAGAATTTTTTAGGATTGGAAATCCAGGTGTCGTTATTTCATTGGTTAATTTTTCACTCTTTTAATATCTTTCTTTATGATGATTATTTTTTAGTATATTTTATTTTAAATATGAATTATCACCACCACTTTAAGTGAAGGTAATATAATAAGATTTGACACTTGGCACTCTAAGTCTGAAACTATAGAATGATAATTGCCCTTGCCTTGGACAGTTTATAGATTAAAGGAATTGAGTTAAATATATCACATATAAGAGTCCAACAAAAGGTGAAACGGTAGGAAGTTTGTAAACCTAAAGAGGAGGTTGGTTTAGGCATTAGACTAGCTAGAACCATCAATAGCATGCTTATGGCAAGAAGGATTCGAAGAATATGCACAGAGAAGGAAGTTAGTTGTCTAGGTTGAATGAATTCATATGCATTTCATAAAAGGTGACAGTATATAGCCTCTGCGAATAGTTCATGGGCCCTGGTGTAAATCCTCAAGCTCAAAGACAGCATAAGGAGAATGATCAAGAATTAGGAATAGAAAACAAACCTTCTTCTGATATGACTACAGGAATGAGCTTTTTCCACTTGTGCTGATTCCAGAACTGCACTATACACGACACCTAATCCATAGAGAGCTAAGGTCAAAGAGTTTGTAGACAATAGGGTATGGATTAACAAGTCTAGAGGCTTCTTTTTAATATTGGACAATATACTAGTCAACAAGAAAAACCTAGGTGAGAAGGATAGGATAATTTGGCTACTAATCCCTACACTTTGACAAACATGTCTTGCATCTCAATCTAAAGTCTACTGGCATAGGCTGGTGTGGGATAGCGTTAGGCTCCCTAAAGATTCATTTGTTCGACGGCTAACATCAAGGATAAACTCATAACAAAGGATAAGCTTGTAAGAGTAATTAATGGTTTAAAACCCATTTGCAGCCTCTCTAATCAAGAGATTAAGAATATACAACACCTGTACTTCAAATGTTAGATCTCTCAAGCCCTTTGAACCAGCATTCAACAATTATACGACATCTCTTGCTCATTGGGAGACTAGAACCAAATTGTCCAATGGAATGGTTCCTGTTGTAGAAGGAAAACAACTGATGATAAGATCGTCAAGTTGGTTTTCAGTTGCTCCATTTAGTTGACCTAGATAATAAAATATGAAAGACAAGTAGGAGTATGGAAGAATGGCTAGATGAAACTATCGATTAGATTAGAAAAATTATGATCACCAAGGGCCCTAGAAATGAAGTTAATGGGAAACAAATAGCTGATGGAATTGTTCCTTACAATCCTCAGGGAAAGGCCCTAGGTAGACTAGCTGAGGGCCCAGGGGAGGCATCAGTAGCTGAAGTAAAGCACAAATATAAACAACTATCAATGTTGGACCCCGAACTTCCTTAGATTTGTGAATTTGTAAATTGACATTAAATGAGAAACTGAGGTGACTTAGTCTTGTGTAAAGGAAGAGAAATATATGAATTTGAATGGTTATGTTTAAGGTTTTGGGTGAACAATGTTAGTTTGGACAAATTAAGATGATGTTTTGAGGTTAATACATGAAATGAGTTCGATACGAGGTTTGAGTAGATTCGGTTGTATTATGAAAATTGTTAGAAAAGTTAAAGTGAATGAGTTGATTGAAATGGAGTTGATTGAATATGAAATAAATAAATAGTGAAAGAATGAGAATTTGAAGGCGAGAAAGTTGACTTTTTGGAGTAGAAAGAGTTGACTTTTGATTTAAGCAGATTTTGAGAAAATAATCTTAAGGAAAATTGTAGCTTTTGTGAGAGCTCTTTGTAGCCATAAAGTATGATATGTTTCGATATCGGGAGTGGAAGTTATGATCAGTCAAAGTCGCGGACATTTGACTTTGCTTTTATAAATGTTCTTAGTGTAGAATTGTATATGCAAAGGCTTGAGACAAGTTAAGTATTTGTGAAACTGTTCATAAGCGTACATTTAGGTGTGTAATGTGATTTGAGGCAAATTATAGATAGACATGTTTTGAATTAAGTTCAGTGATCTATATAAAAGATATAGAAGAGTATCCTAGTCTGTCAATGATGTAGAATATGTTATTTCTGGTTATGAAATTTGGGAGATATGAAATGTTATGAGTTTGGATGAAGTATAGGATGAGACATTTCTAGACAGAAGTTTCGATCGACGAACTGACCTAATTAGAGGTTGCTATTGCTTTTGAATTCCTCGTGAACATTTTTGATTATATTCTGATATATTCATTGTTATAAGTATGCAAATTTGGACCTTGGCATGTACAGATAGCAATTTCAGAAATTTCGTTACTGTCAGGGTGATTAGCACTCTTTCTTTTTGTTGTTTTAAATTTTCCGACCTACATCCGATTAATCTGAGTTTTGAAGCGTTGGATTCCTAAGACAATTACCTACCTCATGATGGAAATTATGATTGTTTAAGGATTGTTTGAGTCGAAGTGAGTTAGATATCTTCTGAGCACGGTTTAGTATTGTGATGATATCTTGATCGGTTGAGATCTAATCAAGTTGATTATTGTTTCTAAATAAGTTAGAGGCATGGGACTGCAATTATTTGAAGGAATCAAAATTTACTTCAGTTCCGAAGATTTTTGAATTTATGAACTTGAGGTATTAAGGTTATAAGAATATATAAGGGTAATTTGGGCATGGTACTTAAGTCTAAGAGTATTAAGGTTTGTGTGGGAGGGCAATATGGACTATTCCCCACTCATTAAGAGGGTGATATAAAAGAGGAAAATAAGAATTAGAAAGAGAAAAAGAAAGAAATGGAAAATGAGAAAGAAGAGGAAGTCGTAGGAGGAGAAGAGAGAAGAAGAGATTTGAGTTTTTGATCCTTGCGATTTCTGACGGATTTGGAGCAATACCTGGTAAGTTCTAACCTTTTTATTTTAGTTTGAGTTGGATTAAACCCTAGATTTGCATGGATTGAGTAGAAAACGATGGTTTAGGGTTTATGGGGAAAATAGTTAGAAATTGCTGGGTTGATGATTTTAGGATGGATTGGAAGCTTAGAATGGGTTAGAAATGCATTGTAGTTCTTGATCTATTGTTGAGATGTGTTGGATTTGGTTAAGGGAAAGAATCGAAGTTGGATTCTGCAGAGATCTGGGTTTCGGAGTCGAACTCCAGACCAGACGTCGCGACGTGCGTATGAATAGCGCCGCGACGTGTGAGGAAGGGAGCCACGTCGCGACGTGTAAATAATTTTACGATTATTCGTCGCGACATGTGGAACGCAGGAGTCGTCGCGACGTGTGATATTCATTCGCCGCGACGTGTGGCAGCTTGTTCGTCGCGACGTGCGAAGGCCTTCGCCATGATTTAACGTCCGTTTATTGAAGTGAGAGTTGTAGTATTTTGGGCATATCTTTTGTTATAGATATCCGATTGAGGTGATTTCAGATTCGTTATGATCTAGAGATCAAAGATTACAAGTGCTATGAAGTTGGGAAGTTCGAAATTAGCCTTGAAAGGTTCGGAATTTTAGGAGAAGGTCGAAGATAGATTTATAATGCTTTATTTTGGATTCCAAGCTTTGAATATTTAATATGAATATTGAATAAATGGAACTTGGTTGTTTTAGGAAACCAAGTGAGGAAAGAGGAGCAAGGGGAACAAGAGGAGAGGCATACCTAAACAAGTTTATAAGCAAGGAAATTCCAGGTGGGTTTCATGTTTATAATTTAGTAATGAGCCACTAAAGTGTTCTCCCAAATCAAGAATGATTTCAACTATTTTGTAAATATTGTTTTGTTACCTGTGAATGATTTGCAAAAATAAAGATGAGAATGCATTGAAATATTTATGTCATATCATTGAGACATTTATGTCATGCCTCATAAACTCATGGCATTTTGTATATTCGAAAATGAAAGAAAAGAGCACGAAAGAGTATGATTATGTGCTTTTGTTTGGCGAGAGTGGAACCATTTCGTTAAATCACGCACGCCGACAAGAGCCTTCTCCGGCTGCCCGCTTGTGGCCTATGAGTTCGAATGGACTCATTTCGTTCGTGGTGTAAACTTGGTTTCTCCTTTTGTTTCCATGGAACCCTCGAGCCATTTGCTTGTGCATTGCATCTATGACTTGTCAAGTATGTGCATAATTTGAGCATTTGATATTGATGATTGATTGAACATGTTGTGTTGATGTGATAATACTTTTCACTATGCAATGACACTTTTCACCTATGGGTTTGAACTCGAATTTCAGATTTGACCGAGAATTTGGGAGCAAAACGTTTATGGACTTAATATGAATTTTGTATAACAAATGAACTTTTTCAACAGTTTTGCTTATGCTTCGTTATAAACCTGTTACCCACGAGTTATAAGCTCACCCCCCTTTTCATCCCCATCTCCAGGTAGTTGAGCGGGAGATTGGATGAAAGACGGTCAAAACCGTTTGTTCGATTGTGTATGGCTTGTATGTTATGATGAAATTGATTTATGGATTTGTATATAGAATGGAAAGTGAATTAAGGTTGTGTAATGAATTACGTATATGTATATTGAATTGAGAAGTGGGAATGATTTGGGAATATATATGTATGATTGATTTGGGAATTTGATTGAATTATGAGTTTGGTATTGAATTGAGAATTATGGAAGTATTAGATTTAGGTTTGTGTTTCTGCTAGTGTTTGGATGCCGGACGGGAGGTCCGATGTTGCCTGGTATTGTTGAGTTGTAATATTAGAAGTGTGTTTCTTGTGTTTTAAATTTTTGGGCTGTCCAAATACTGGTAGTTATCGTCCGATTTTGGTAAAAATCGGGCTAAGATAAGAAGAGATTTAGTTGTATTAAGATGTTTTAGATGTATAAGAAATGATTAAAATGAATGAAGTGGAAACGAATAGAAATGTATGGATTGGTTATGTTTTGTATGAGTGAATGAGTTTGAATAAAAAAAAATTTTACCGGATTTTGGAACGCCTTAAGGTTTCCAACGCGATCAGGTTACTTTGTTCTTTATTTTTGGATGTCGGATTTTGTTTCCGTTTCCTTCCGTTTTTGGCCCGATGTGATTAGTTGACTTTCGTTTAGGTTGACTTTTGCCTTATGTTTTGTTTCAAATTCCGTTAACTTTAGTTGTCGATCGGAAATTTGTTATTCGTTCGCCTTCGAATTCAAATTCTCCAATTTGAATCCGTTTGATTTCGGCAACTTCCGTTCGTTTTCCGGTGGGGATCCGGTTCCCGGATCGGGTCCCTACATTTATGGTATCGAGCTTGGTATTATGATCTTACATGGGCGCATTTGTATTAGTGATATGAATGAGAAAGTGTTAAGAATTTTAAATGGATATGATTGAATTAGTGAGGATGTGATATTGATGTGAATGAGTTTTCATGAATTAATTGAGGAATTAAAATGGTGGTTGATTTAAGTGTTAAGAGGATGATTGATTTTAAGATTGTATGTATGGAAAATTAAGATTAGAAGGTCATGATGAATTGGGTGATTGACTTCGAATACATATATATGAGATATAATAGCAGAATACTTGAAGGATGAGATGAATGATAGAGATATGGATTGTGTAAATAGATTACGAAAGATTGATTTGTGGATATAGTGATGTTGACATGGTATTGGTGGTATTAGATTCAGGAAGTGAAAGATTGTGAATAAATTGAGAAATATGTATTTGAGAAAATAAGTTACTTGATGATTATTCTTGTAGGAATTTCGAGGACGAAATTCTTTTAAGAGGGGGAGAAATGTTGGACCCCGAACTTTCTTAGATTTGTGAATTTGTAAATTGACATTAAATGAGAAACTGAGGTGATTTAGTCTTGTGTAAAGGAAGAGAAATATATGAATTTGAATGGTTATGTTTAAGGTTTTGGGTGAACAATGTTAGTTTGGACAAATTAAGATGATGTTTTGAGGTTAGTATATGAAATGAGTTCGATACGAGGTTTGAGTAGATTCGGTTGTATTATGAAAATTGTTAGAAAATTTAAAGTGAATGAGTTGATTGAAATGGAGTTGACAAATATGAAATAAATAAATAGTGAAAGAATGAGAATTTGAAGAACTGAGAAAGTTGACTTTTTGGAGTAGAAAGAGTTGACTTTTGATTTAAGCAGATTTTGAGAAAATAATCTTAAGGAAAATTGTAGCTTTTGTGAGAGCTCTTTGTAGCCATAAAGTATGATATGTTTCGATATCGGGAGTGGAAGTTATGATCAGTCAAAGTCGCAGACATTTGACTTTGCTTTTATAAATGTTCTTAGTGTAGAATTGTATATGTGGTGCTTGAGACAAGTTAAGTATTTGTGAAACTGTTCATAAGCGTACATTTAGGTGTGTAATGTGATTTGAGGCAAATTATAGATAGACATGTTTTGAATTAAGTTCAGTGATCTATATAAAAGATATAGAAGAGTATCCTAGTCTGTCAATGATGTAGAATATGTTATTTCTGGTTATGAAATTTGGGAGATATGAAATGTTATGAGTTTGGATGAAGTATAGGATGAGACATTTCTAGGCGAAGTTTCGATCGATTTAACCGACCTAATTAGAGGTTACTATTGCTTTTGAATTCCTCGTGAACATTTTTGATTATATTCTGATATATTCATTGTTATAAGTATGCAAATTTGGACCTTGGCATGTACAGATAGCACTTTCAAAAATTTCGTTACTATCAGGGTGATTAGCCCTCTTTCTTTTTGTTGCTTTACATTTTCCGACCGACATCCGATTAATCTGAGTTTTGAAGCGTTAGATTCCTAAGACAATTACCTACCTCATGATGGAAATTATGATTATTTAAGGATTGTTTGAGTCGAAGTGAGTTAGATATCTTCTGAGCACGGTTTAGTATTGTGATGATATCTTGATCGGTTGAGATCTAATCAAGTTGATTATTGTTTCTAAATAAGTTAGAGGCATGGGACTGCAATTATTTGAAGGAATCAAAATTTACTTCAATTCCGAAGATTTTTGAATTTATGAACTTGAGGTATTAAGGTTATAAGAATATATAAGGGTAATTTGGGCATGGTACTTAAGTCTAAGAGTATTAAGGTTTGTGTGGGAGGGCAATATGGACTATTCCCCACTCATTAAGAGGGTGATATAAAAGAGGAAAATAAGAATTAGAAAGAGAAAAAGAAAGAAATGGAAAATGAGAAAGAAGAGGAAGTCGGAGGAGGAGAAGAGAGAAGAAGAGATTTGGGTTTTTGATCCTTGCGATTTCTGACAGATTTGGAGCAATACCTGGTAAGTTCTAACCTTTTTATTTTAGTTTGAGTTGGATTAAACCCTAGATTTGCATGGATTGAGTAGAAAGCGATGGTTTAGGGTTTATGGGAAAATAGTTAGAAATTCTTTGGGTTGATGATTTTAGGATGGATTGGAAGCTTAGAATGGGTTAGAAATGCATTGTAGTTCTTGATCTAATGTTGAGATGTGTTGGATTTGGTTAAGGAAAGAATCGAAGTTGGGTTCTCGCAGAGATCGGGTTTGAGTCGAACTCAGACTGACGTCGCGACGTGCGTATGAATAATACCGACGACGTGAGGAAGGGAGCCACGTCGCGACGTGTAAATAATTTTACGATTATTCGTCGCGATGTGTGGAACGCAGGAGTCGTCACGACGTGTGATATTCATTCGCCGCGACGTGTGGCAGCTTGTTCGTCGCAACGTGCGAAGGCCTTCTCCGCGACGAACGTCCGTTTGGCTGAAGTGAGAGTTGTAGTATTTTGGGCATATCTTTTGTTATAGATATCCGATTGAGGTGATTTCAGATTCGTTATGATCTAGAGATCAAAGATTACAAGTGCTATGAAGTTGGGAAGTTCAGAATTAGCCTTGAAGGGTTCGGAATTTTAGGAGAAGGTCGAAGATAGATTTATAATGCTTTATTTTGGATTCCAAGCTTTGAATATTTAATATGAATATTGAATAAATGGAACTTGGTTGTTTTAGAAAACCAAGTGAGGAAAGAGGAGCAAGGGGAACAAGAGGAGAGGCATACCTAAACAAGTTTATAAGCAAGGAAATTCCAGGTGGGTTTCATGTTTATAATTTAGTAATGAGCCACTAAAGTGTTCTCCCAAATCAAGAATGATTTCAACTATTTCGTAAATATTGTTTTGTTACCTGTGAATGATTTGCAAAAATAAAGATGAGAATGCATTGAAATATTTATGTCATATCATTGAGACATTTATGTCATGCCTTGCGAAACTCATGGCATTTTGTATATTCGAAAATGAAAGAAAAGAGCACGAAAGAGTATGATTATGTGCTTTTGTTTGGGGAGAGTGGAACCATTTCATTAAATCACGTGCACGCCGACAAGAGCCTTCTCCCGGCTGCCCGCTTGTGGCCTATGAGTTCGAATGGACTCATTTCGTTCGTGGTGTAAACTTGGTTTCTCCTTTTGTTTCCATGGAACCCTCGAGCCATTTGCTTGTGCATTGCATCTATGACTTGTCAAGTATGTGCATAATTTGAGCATTTGATATTGATGATTGATTGAACATGTTGTGTTGATGTGATAATACTTTTCACTATGCAATGACACTTTTCAGCTATGGGTTTGAACTCGTAATTTCATATTTGTTGAGAATTTGGGAGCAAAACGTTTTATGGACTTAATATGAATTTTGTATAACAAATGAACTTTTCAACAGATTTTGCTTATGCTTCGTTATAAACCTGTTACCCACGAGCTATAAGCTCACCCCCCTTTTCATCCCCATCTCCAGGTAGTTGAGCGGGAGATTGGATGAAAGACGGTCAAAACTGTTTGTTCGATTGTGTATGGCTTATATGTTATGATGAAATTGATTTATGGATTTGTATATAGAATGGGAATTAAGGTTGTGTAATGAATTACGTATATGTATATTGAATTGAGAAGTGGGAATGATTTGGGAATATATATGTATGATGATTTGGGAATTTGATTGAATTATGAGTTTGGTATTGAATTGAGAATTATGGAAGTATTAGATTTAGGTTTGTGTTTCTGCTGGTGTTTGGATGCCGGACGGGAGGTCCGATGTTGCCTGGTATTGTTGAGTTGTAATATTAGAAGTGTGTTTCTTGTGTTTTAAATTTTTGGGCTGTCCAAATACAGTCGTTATGCTATCCGATTTTCGGTAAAAATCGGGCTAAGATAAGAAGAGATTTAGTTGTATTAAGATGTTTTAGATGTATAAGAAATGATTAAAATGAATGAAGTGGAAACGAATAGAAATGTATGGATTGGTTATGTTTTGTATGAGTGATTATGAGTGAATGAGTTTGAATAAAGACGGAAAAAAAAAATTTTACCAGATTTTGGAACGCCTTAAGGTTTCCAACGCGATCAGGTTACTTTGTTCTTTGTTTTCGGATGTCGGATTTTGTTTCCGTTTCCTTCCGTTTTTGGCCCAATGTGATTAGTTGACTTTCGTTTAGGTTGACTTTTGCCTTATGTTTTGTTTCAGATTCCGTTAACTTTAGTTGTCGATCGGAAATTTGTTATTCGTTTGCCTTCGAATTCAAATTCTCCAATTTGAATCCGTTTGATTTCGGCAACTTCCGTTCGTTTTTCGGTGGGGATCCGGTTCCCGGATCGGGTCCCTACATTTATGGTATCAGAGCGTCGGTATTATGATCTTACATGGGCGCATTTGTATTAGTGATATGAATGAGAAAGTGTTAAGAATTTTTGAATGGATATGATTGAATTAGTGAGGATGTGATATTGATGTGAATGAGTTTTCATGAATTAATTGAGGAATTAAAATGACTGGTTGATTTAAGTGTTAAGAGGATGATTGATTTTAAGATTGTATGTATGGAAAATTAAGATTAGAAGGTCATGATGAATTGGGTGATTGACTTCGAATACATATATATGAGATATAATAGCAGAATACTTGAAGGATGAGATGAATGATAGAGATATGGATTGTGTAAATAGATTACGAAAGATTGATTTGTGGATATAGTGATGTTGACATGGTATTGGTGGTATTAGATTCAGGAAGTGAAAGATTGTGAATAAATTGAGAAATATGTATTTGAGAAAATAAGTTACTTGATGATTATTCTTGTAGGAATTTCGAGGACGAAATTCTTTTAAGAGGGGGAGAAATGTTGGACCCCGAACTTTCTTAGATTTGTGAATTTGTAAATTGACATTAAATGGAAAACTGAGGTGACTTAGTCTTGTGTAAAGGAAGAGAAATATATGAATTTGAATGGTTATGTTTAAGGTTTTGGGTGAACAATGTTAGTTTGGACAAATTAAGATGATGTTTTGAGGTTAGTATATGAAATGAGTTCGATACGAGGTTTGAGTAGATTCGGTTGTATTATGAAAATTGTTAGAAAAATTTAAAGTGAATGAGTTGATTGAAATGGAGTTGACGAATATGAAATAAATAAATAGTGAAAGAATGAGAATTTGAAGAACTGAGAAAGTTGACTTTTTGGAGTAGAAAGAATTGACTTTTGATTTAAGCAGATTTTGAGAAAATAATCTTAAGAAAAATTGTAGCTTTTGTGAGAGCTCTTTGTAGCCATAAAGTATGATATGTTTCGATATCGGGAATGGAAGTTATGATCAGTCAAAGTCGCGGACATTTGACTTTGCTTTTATAAATGTTCTTAGTGTAGAATTGTATATGCGGTGCTTGAGACAAGTTAAGTATTTGTGAAACTGTTCATAAGCGTACATTTAGGTGTGTAATGTGATTTGAGGCAAATTATAGATAGACATGTTTTGAATTAAGTTCAGTGATGTTAGACCCCGTTCCTTTTTTTTTATTAAATAGGTTTGTTTAAATTCTTGGTAAGTTTATTATCTTTTGGCTAGTATTAATCGAAGTAATTAGGGTTTCAATTAGGGTTTTATTAGATTTCCTATTGGTTAGAATATTTGGGATTTTTAGAGCAATAATTAGTAATTGAAGAAATTGAGAGTTAGAATTTATAGCAATAATATTAAATTTCAGGAATTTAGTTAAATGAGAATTTTAATTCGTGTTATATTATCAAAGAATAAGAATTATTAAATTAGGTCATGTTAGAATAAATTAGAATTTGTTTAAATGGTTATAAGGCTTTAGGTTTATTAATTAAGTGGGCTAGGGTTTGTATGGAAGAGTAAATAAAATAAAAAAGAAGGGAATTAAGTGGACTTTTAAGTGGGAGCCCATGAAGGTTTAAGTTGGAAGGAGGAAATGAAAATTTGGTGAAAGTTAGAAGGAGGGAAATTTTGGACTTGAAAATTGGGCTTAGGTTTATGTAAATACTTAGGTTTTGTTTCTTTTCTAAGGCTCCATATTTGACCAAGTTTTAAAGCTTTGACCATCTCATTTAGTGGCCTCTGAAATTTATGGAGGAGAGGCATGAGTGATGTCGTTTTATGCATAGGAAACAAGTGAGAAGAAGCCAAACTTAAGTCATCTTCCAAGTTACGAAAACACATCAAAGAGAAGAGAATAGGAAGAGTTTCAAAATACAAAGAGAAAGGAGAAGGAGAAGGTTTCGCCATCAAGAAAGAAGGGAAGAAGAAGGTGTTTCAAGCTTGAGCAAGGGAGATCCACGTGATTTAGGTAAGAACAAGAGGAAGGGAAGGAGTTATTTCATCTTTCAAAGAAGAAGAAATCGTGGGTTTCAACTAGGTAAGGAAATTTGAATTTTGGCTATCTAGTTAGGGTTTCCTCCTTCTTATTGAAAATATATGGTTAGAAGTAGAAGAAGAAGGTAAGAAGAGGAAGAAGAAACAAAATCAGATTTGTGTTAGGCTAGGGTTTCAAAATTATGAAATGTTTTGGTAGGGTTTTGTTGTTAGTTGATTAATAATGGTGGTTTGAAAGGTATTGGTGAAGGAAAATGAAAGAAGAAGAAGTATAGTGGCTTAGTTTAAAATTTCAGATTTGGGTAGGATTAGGGTTACTGAAATTGGTTAAAAATTTTGTTAGATTTTGCCTTTTCTTGGTTAATATGATGATTGAAGATGGTTAGATTAAGAAAGAATGGAAAAGAGAAGGAAAGGGATGCTTGGAAAATTTCAGATTTGTGTATGGCCTAGGATATGAAAATTTACTGAAATTGGGATTGAATTTGAAGGGGATTTCGAGTTCGTATGGCCTAGGGAAGGTATAAGAAGAATTAGGTAAGGTTACGTCGGTTTAATTTTGAGTTTCGTCATGTTTGTAAAATTTCAGCATAGGCATAATTGAGAAATTGGCCTAATTATGTGTTAATGAAGGGTTGTATGCCTTGGTTAAGGTAAATTAACATAATTGGAGATATAAGGAAGATCAGATTAGCTTAAATGTAAGTTTTTCATTTTTTATTTAAAATTCCAGCACTTTACTCTTTTATTAATTAGTCTTATTATGATTGAATTAAGGTCAATTCATGACGTTTGGAAATTGAGGAGGTCAAACAATCCATCGGGGCAAGTTAACCCAATTTCTAGCCATCGAAGTCAAGGTGGGTAACTTTTAATAGTTAAGTAATAAGCTACTTAATTGTTTCTTGAATGGTTTTCTATGACTTTCAAACTTTGAATGTATTCTTGTTTGTGGAATTGTAAACATGTATTATGTGCCTTTGTATGAACTATATTGTGTAAAGATTCATGAAAATGTTTGACAAGTAATAAAGTGTCGAATATGATACTTTGATGATCATGTGAAAGTAACTAGTTGTGATGGCCATTTGTGGCAAATACTGATGAATGTTGTAATGTTTGGAAACTTGAATTTAAATGAGAAAGATGTGAATATGTGGTTTGGATGAATGCCTAAGGTGAAATTGCATGATTTCTTGGGTTTGTAGTGATCCCCTCTGTTTAACAAGTGCGCACTTGTCATAGGCTTCGCCACTTTGCGCTATTAGTGGCATAGGAGATCCGAAATCGGACTCCCCTCTGTTCACGGCTACACATGGTCGCCTGTCGAACATGTGTAGTACGTCCTGATAGGATCACTCAAACCATCTGATATGTGCATTTGTGTTGTTACATGACATTCTTTGATTCCGTTGTAAGTGTTTTATGGTATTAGAACTGAAGTTGTTGAATGTTAACTTGAAATGAAATTGTTGATGCATGTTTAGCTTATGTTTAATTATTAATCTGTTACCCACGGAGCCGTCGTGCTCACCCCCTTCCTTCCCTCCACAGGTTTAGAGCGAAGCGGGTCATCGATCGGAATGAAGAATTACTCCGATGCTTTTGTTTTAAGTCTTACTTTTGAAACCAATGCTTTAACTAGCATTTTGGGCTTTATAACCGTTCTTTGGTTTTGGATGTAGTCGGGCTAAAATGCTCGTTAAAGCATTGTAATTGTCCGTTCATGTAAAGTTTGAAGGTTTTAAAGTTTCATTGTATATTTGTATATGTTTAAGAATGTATGGTTATGTATGATTATAAGATTTCATGTTTAAGATTGTAAAAGTAAAAATGTATTGGTATGTCTTAAAGAACTTAAATTGATGAATTGCTAGATACCTAGGCTTGCGTTGTTGCCAATTGGAGTTGGGATGGTTTGATTGCTGATTATGTTTGTGAATTGGAAGATAGAAGTGTTTTTATGCAGGTAGGAGTTAGGTTGGAAATTTTGGGTTAGAGCGTTTTTAGGGGAGGCGCTGTCCATTTTTTAAAAAAATGGGCAGCCACCTATAGTGTGTATTAGACCATTTTAGAGTTAAAATTTGGATAAAAGGTATTTCTTAAAGTTGATAGAGTTTGGCAAGATCTTTAAACGGGATAAAAGGGTTAAGTTTCAATTAGGATGAAAAGTTATGGGCGTTTGAGATTTCAGATTACTATTCATTTGGTAAATGTTACTATTCATTTGGTAAATGCTACTATTCATATGGTAATTTGCTAAATACCAACTTTAAACAAGTTTCCATTTCTTCTAATGATAGATATGACTTTTGTTTCCTTCCTAATTGTTTTAAATAACCTTATATCCTTCTAGTATAGTTATGTAGGTCAAACTCGATTTCTTTTGATTAAAATGTTATACATTTTCAACTTTTGCAAAGATATGAATAGGTAAGCTTAGTAAACCTTTAAAACAACTCATGGATGATTCTTTTTCTATGTTTATAAGTAAGTTTTGATACGTTTAATTTTATTTGGAAAACTCAGATTTCGGGTAAAAAGGTTATAAATAAATCAAGTTGGATTTTAAGTAAGCCTAGAATAATCGTTTTTCTATTTTCTTTGTTACTTTGTCTTTTGACCTTCGATTCACATGAGTTTTGAAATGTTAGTTAACTAGTTAGATTTTCTATCCTTTTTCGGTACAATGAGAGTGTCGGGTTTTAGTTGGATTTTAGGGCCGATGAGCGTCGATTTTTGCCCGAATGGTCGTTTTGCGACCTACAAAGGTCCGAATGAGGCATTTTCTGATTTCATTTGACCTAGAGGTCTAGGTTTTCGTGGTGAGGAATCGCTTCTTCGTGGGACGCGCGTCCAGATGTCACGCAAGACGTCGGACATGTGTCGCACCAGGGAGGGGTTCCAACAAGTGATCTATATAAAAGATATAGAAGAGTATCCTAGTCTGTCAATGATGTAGAATATGTTATTTCTGGTTATGAAATTTGGGAGATATGAAATATTATGAGTTTGGATGAAGTATAGGATGAGACATTTCTAGACGAAGTTTCGATCGATTTAACCGACCTAATTAGAGGTTGCTATTGCTTTTGAATTCCTCGTGAACATTTTGATTATATTCGATATATTCATTGTTATAAGTATGCAAATTTGGACCTTGGCATGTACAGATAGCAATTTCAAAATTTAAATTCTTGTCTGTGGTGATTAGCCCTCTTTCTTTTTGTTGCTTTACATTTTCCGACCGACATCCGATTAATCTGAGTTTTGAAGCGTTAGATTCCTAAGACAATTACCTACCTCATGATGGAAATTATGATTATTTAAGGATTGTTTGAGTCGAAGTGAGTTAGATATCTTCTGAGCACGGTTTAGTATTGTGATGATATCTTGATCGGTTGAGATCTAATCAAGTTGATTATTGTTTCTAAATAAGTTAGAGGCATGGGACTGCAATTATTTGAAGGAATCAAAATTTACTTCAATTCCGAATATTTTTGAATTTATGAACTTGAGGTATTAAGGTTATAAGAATATATAAAGGTAATTTGGGCATGGTACTTAAGTCTAAGAGTATTAAGGTTTGTGTGGGAGGGCAATATGGACTATTCCCCACTCATTAAGAGGGTGATATAAAAGAGGAAAATAAGAATTAGAAAGAGAAAAAGAAAGAAATGGAAAATGAGAAAGAATAAGAAGTCGGAGGAGGAGAAGAGAGAAGAAGAGATTTGGGTTTTTGATCCTTGCGATTTCTGACGGATTTGGAGCAATACCTGGTAAGTTCTAACCTTTTTATTTTAGTTTGAGTTGGATTAAACCCTAGATTTGCATGGATTGAGTAGAAAGCGATGGTTTAGGGTTTATGGGAAAATAGTTAGAAATTCTTTGGGTTGATGATTTTAGGATGGATTGGAAGCTTAGAATGGGTTAGAAATGCATTGTAGTTCTTGATCTATTGTTGAGATGTGTTGGATTTGGTTAAGGGAAAGAATCGAAGTTGGGTTCTGCAGAGATCTGGGTTTCGGAGTCGAACTCCAGACCAGACGTCGTGACGTGCGTATGAATAGCGCCGCGACGTGTGAGGAAGGGAGCCACGCCACGATTCGTCGCGACATGTGGAACGCAGGAGTCGTCGCGACGTGTGATATTCATTCGCCGCGACGTGTGGCAGCTTGTTCGTCATGACGTCACGAAGGCCTTCGCCATGATTTAACGTCCGTTTGGCTGAAGTGAGAGTTGTAGTATTTTGGGCATATCTTTTGTTATAGATATCCGATTGAGGTGATTTCAGATTCGTTATGATCTAGAGATCAAAGATTACAAGTGCTATGAAGTTGGGAAGTTCGAAATTAGCCTTGAAGGGTTCAGAATTTTAGGAGAAGGTCGAAGATAGATTTATAATACTTTATTTTGGATTCCAAGCTTTGAATATTTAATATGAATATTGAATAAATGGAACTTGGTTGTTTTAGGAAACCAAGTGAGGAAAGAGGAGCAAGGGGAACAAGAGGAGAGGCATACCTAAACAAGTTTATAAGCAAGGAAATTCCAGGTGGGTTTCATGTTTATAATTTAGTAATGAGCCACTAAAGTGTTCTCCCAAATCAAGAATGATTTCAACTATTTCGTAAATATTGTTTTGTTACCTGTGAATGATTTGCAAAAATAAAGATGAGAATGCATTGAAATATTTATGTCATATCATTGAGACATTTATGTCATGCCTTGCGAAACTCATGGCATTTTGTATATTCGAAAATGAAAGAAAAGAGCACGAAAGAGTATGATTATGTGCTTTTGTTTGGGCGAGAGTGGAACCATTTCGTTAAATCACGTGCGTCGACAAGAGCCTTCTCCGGCTGCCCTTGTGGCCTATGAGTTCGAATGGACTCATTTCGTTCAAGGTGTAAACTACGGTTTCTCCCTTTTGTTTCCATGGAACCCTCGAGCCATTTGCTTGTGCATTGCATCTATGACTTGTCAAGTATGTGCATAATTTGAGCATTTGATATTGATGATTGATTGAACATGTTGTGTTGATGTGATAATACTTTTCACTATGCAATGACACTTTTCAGCTATGGGTTTGAACTCGAATTTCAGATTTGGTGAGAATTTGGGAGCAAAACGCGTTTTATGGACTTAATATGAATTTTGTATAACAAATGAACTTTTCAACAGTTTTGCTTATGCTTCATTATAAACCTTTACCCACGAGCTATAAGCTCACCCCTTTTCATCCCCATCTCCGGTAGTTGAGCGGGAGATTGGATGAAAGACAGTCAAACCGTTTGTTCGATTGTGTATGGCTTGTATGTTATGATGAAATTGATTTATGGATTTGTATATAGAATGGAAAGTGAATTAAGGTTGTGTAATGAATTACGTATATGTATATTGAATTGAGAAGTGGGAATGATTTGGGAATATATATGTATGATTGATTTGGGAATTTGATTGAATTATGAGTTTGGTATTGAATTAAGAATTATGGAAGTATTAGATTTAGGTTTGTGTTTCTGCTGGTGTTTGGATGCTGGACGGGAGGTCCGATGTTGCCTGGTATTGTTGAGTTGTAATATTAGAAGTGTGTTTCTTGTGTCTTAAATTTTTGGGCTGTCCAAATACAGCCGTTATGCTGTCCGATTTTCGGTAAAAATCGGGCTAAGATAAGAAGAGATTTAGTTGTATTAAGATGTTTTAGATGTATAAGAAATGATTAAAATGAATGAAGTGGAAACGAATAGAAATGTATGGATTGGTTATGTTTTGTATGAGTGATTATGAGTGAATGAGTTTGAATAAAGACGAAAAAAAAAATTTACCGGATTTTGGAACGCCTTAAGGTTTCCAACGCGATCAGGTTACTTTGTTCTTTGTTTTCGAATGTCGGATTTTGTTTCCGTTTCCTTCCGTTTTTGGCCCGATGTGATTAGTTGACTTTCTTTCAGGTTGACTTTCGCCTTATGTTTTGTTTCAGATTTCGTTAACTTTAGTTGTCAATCGGAAATTTGTTATTCGTTCGCCTTCGAATTCAAATTCTCCAATTTGAATCCGTTTGATTTCGGCAACTTCCGTTCGTTTTCCGGTAGGGATCCGGTTCCCGGATCGGGTCCCTACAATCAAAGTAATCTGCTAAGGCTTCATTCAACCAAGCTCTCCGAAGTTTATCTCCGCACTTTCATCAAACACTTGGCCAGCACTCTCCGGCTAGGGCGTTGTTGCTCCCTCGGTCTGTCCACCACATTCCATGACTACCACACAGAAGGACAACCCAGAACCAGCAATGGTTTTCACAGCACAATCAGTAAATCCTCCTGTCAATCCAACCACTCACCCTACTGCTCCTTCTCACGCCGCCAAGAAAGTGAGAATCCGCAAGAGAGAAGAGGACCCTCCTCCAGTGTTGAATCCGCCCCCATCTCTCCTAGTGAGCTATAACGCAGCAGTCACTGGTTCCTCCTCCTCCTCTCAAGAGTCTGTTTGGCCTGCAAAAGATACCATAACAATCGAAGAAGGTGACATCACAACTGTGCAAGGCAAATTTGGACTGAGAATTGAACTTTCAAGCAACTTTCATGGACACTTGGACCGCAAGTGGGAAAAAGGCGTGGTCATTAAACTGTTAGGCAGGAGAATAGGCTTTAACCTTGTAGAGCCCTGCCTCTACCACCATTACTCCAGGTATTGTCCTCTTTGGTACTTGGGTGAGCTACTGCTCGAACCCAAGACCTCAAGGTTTTGTTCCACTTTAAGTGGACGCCTCTTACCATTGAGCCAATTACCTGGAGTGATGGCGGTAAAGGCCGGGCTCTACATAAAAAAGGTGAGCTCGTGCCTCACGAGGGTGGTATGCTAGAGCAGTCAAAACAGTTTAAAAACTCAGTAATACATTTTTCTTTTTGAAAAGAAAAACAGTCGAGTGCGCAGATATCAATAAATAATTTGAGCCCGCTTTAATACGAAATGATTTTCGATCATAAAACAATTCCAGTCATAAATCAATTCATACACACATTATCCATAGCCAAGTTGGGCCCAAAACAATATCAGTACTAATTTGCAGAATTTGCATAGTTACAAATTTACTGTAACACCCCACACCCGTAAGACCCGAACCCGATATCGTTGGTGATATCCGAGTCCGTGTCCCACGAGAGTGGCGTACTACATCAGTCGATTTAAAGATCAGTATACATTTTTTTTTCTTTGGAGCCATCAACTCCACGTTCACACGGCAAACACAGTAAGTAAATAAAATCCGTGTTCAATATAAACCCGTTTCAGTTATTACAGTCATCCATTAATAATTACAATCAGTCAATACAGTAAAACATTTATACCACAATGGCTCAGTAAAAATATAAAGCCTTGTTATACAGTGATTGCGGAATACAATTTACTAAAACACTAATGCGATACCTAACTGATCCCAACCTCTAACCTTTACTCGTCTACAGTAGATATACTCCCGTGTCAACCGGGGTATTCTTCAGGACCTGAAAAATAGATGCAAATTTTGGGTGAGTTTTGCGAACTCAGTG
Organism: Erythroxylum novogranatense; assembly: GCA_029891385.1. Taxonomy (NCBI): domain Eukaryota; kingdom Viridiplantae; phylum Streptophyta; class Magnoliopsida; order Malpighiales; family Erythroxylaceae; genus Erythroxylum; species Erythroxylum novogranatense. The sequence continues at coordinate 39,392,670 of CM057234.1, read as the reverse complement.
AAAAACCATCATCGATGGTTCACTCAATTCATGCATGTTCAAACACTTTACCAATTATCACATACGATCACGATTTACAAAAGTAATACCAAATAATACGTACAATCACATTTCACAAATGTAAGGCGAATCGCCTATCATACAATCCACAGTTAATCATACCATATATGCAATGCACATAAGACCCTTTCCATTTTCATTATGTTATTGTGACCGCATGCCAAACCGCCCGAAGCTTGGGCACATTGCGTTGAGCGGTGGCTCTGAAACATTGGGCTTGAAGCCTCGATACATTGAGCCCGAGGCTCAATACGTTGGACCGAGGTCACGTGCGTTGGTGAAAGCTCTCACATACGTTAGGCGTGATATGGCTCGACACGGTGGTCGCTCGATACAATCGCCTTTATCGATCATGTCCTTATGCATGAATGCATATGTTCCAATTTTCATTTACGATTATTTCTATCACTTACATTCAATGCCATTTCCCATTTCCTCGGACCTTGGTCCGTATTTCAATCATATATTTTCCAATTTATTCGTCATACCATATCGCATTTATAAATCACATCCATGACGAGACGGATAATTAACACTTCGATATCAATCCCTATTTCCTCGGACCTTTGGTCCGAGATCTCCAATGTAAACATTCACAAACAATACACACAAGTAGCACCGTTATCTCATTCCCAATATTTCAGACACCTATGGTCCGAAATCAATCAAAGTCAAACACACATATACCCATCCATTATCTCCACATGGCATAATCGCGAAATATTAAACACATAAAAAATTGAGAAACCATCTAGGTTACTCACCTATTGCTTCCGAGCTAATGCCGAAAACCTCTCGTGACGTCGGTCAATCGACGCCCAATTGGACCTCTATATGAATCGAGAAAAGTACGAGTCACTAAATATGAAATTTGTGCTCATGATGATGAGATATGCATGTTCATGAATTCCCGGTCCTAATTCAATATTTTCCCATAATAAAATTCTATGAAAAATTAGAAATCCATAGGCGCTGACGGTGTGCAATTCGGACCTCTATAGGTCCCCAATTAAATAAAGCAGTGTTTACAAGTTAAAATCGATAGGGGCTACGTCAAATTCCGTCTAAAATTCCGTTTTCTCATAATATGAAATTAAATATTCAACGAATCCGATGCCTCTGGGATCAGGTCAATCGGACGTCGGACGGAAAGAAATTGACAAAAGAACAATTGGATCAATTAATGCCAAATAATAATCAAAACAATAATATATATATATCTCCATCGCTTTGCCTCATGGGCGAGACGCCGCCGCGAGGCTGAATCACCTTCTTCGTCGCGAGGCGAGGCGCCGCCTCGCGACCAGCCTCTTTAAATCTCGCCTGAGGCGAAACGTCGCCCTCGCGAGATGGCGAGCCTGTCTCGCCTCCGCGAGGCGATGTGTCGCACTCGCGAGGCAGCCTTATGCCTTGCCCTCCTTCTTTCCAGATGTAAATCCCAATTTCCAACTACTCTAACTTTTAGCACACAAATCAGAAAAATACCCACTATACCTCATTGGAAAGCTTATGAAAAGCTCTACAATTCTCTAGAAGACCATAAAAATCAATTCCAACCCTAAGGGTGTCAAATAATCCATCAAACCTTCTGCCTTCACAATTTCCCTCAACACAGGGCAGTACATTTGCAATTTCATAACTCACTGATTCCTTAGTAATAAATTACCACAAAAATATGGTCAATAAGTTCACAATGTCCTCTACAACTTTGATGAACAACCAAAAATCAAATTATATTTCTAAACCAGTCAATTAATTCATTTAATGTCACTGTCCCTGAAATCCTTCAATTTGGGCAGTAACCTTACAAGAGGCATAACTTCCAGTATACAAGTCAATAAATTCAGAACTTTATATCCCTGTAAAGATAACATCATAAACTTCATTTTTCATGAAGCACTCAACACCCAATTCGATCTCTAACAATTTCAAAATTGTTATGGAAGTTTCTGTTATCATCAGCCATTCATAACCTAATGTAGGATCAGTTTTTGAAAAATCATATCTCCCAATTCTGACTTCTAAAAATTACAAACCATATGTCATTTTCAAGGTAATCTTTTCCTCTAAAACTTTTCAGAAGCTCACTCACACCAATTCAGTCCACTTAAAATGTTAAAATTGCCTCCAATCAGTAAACTCACAAAATCACACTTAAGCTAGGTTTCATCCAAACTGCTCAAAACCAGTCATTAGTAATCAATTCATATCTCCCAATATATAATTCCAAAAATAGCAAGATCAGTAGTAATGGAAAGATAATCAAATATGCTACAACTTCCATGAAGACCATTCTCCCTAATTCCATTTCAATTAATTCATAAAAATCAACAAAACTCAGATGTCATGGTTGCGGTTACTGTTCATAGGCAATGGAACAGGAACTTTCCCATTCAAAATTCACCCTTCTATCATTGAAATTAAACAACACCTATTTCACACTAAATTGAAGCCAACATCCCAAAGTTTCAGTGGCCACTAACCTTACCTCATTTACATTTCTACACAATAAGTTATGAATAAAACAGTAACATCAATCTCAACTCTAACTTTCCAGATTTAATGTTAACCTTAGTTCAATCACTTCCAATGCCTTTTCACATCACTAGACATCAAAATAAATACAAATTAAATATCACTACAATCATACATATGTTAGGGTTAATACTGAAAAATTTACAACATTAAATTCCTCAATTCAGATACTCAATTAATTATCCATAATCAATTCAAAATCAAACCATATCATTACTTTCAATTCAGTCATCACTTAGCTTTATGCCCTTACTTTAAATCATAATAATCAACACTTTAATGTCTACATGAACCTTATACATGCTTTAAATCCTTATATTAACTACCCACATACTATCATGGCATTTAATTCCATATGCAACATCATTTAAAGATCAAACTTAAGTAAATACTTACCAACTTAAAACCTCCTTCAAACCTCAACAACCACTTTCCAACTTCTTCACCAAGGATCAATCTCCTTCCATTCTCAAGTATACACAAAACTCATCATCTAACTTTGAGGGAATTATAGGATGGTATCTTGAAGTTGTAAAGAAAGATGAGAAAATTTTCAATGTACATGCAAAGGAGAAGTGTGTTTTTGGTGGAGAGTAACCAAAGCACAAAATTCCTTCTTCCTTTCCTTTAAACACTTACACATCCGAGAACATTCAAGAGGAAGCATTAAATGTTGCTTTTAAATGGCAACATACCATTGGTCAATTATTTTAAGAAAAGTCAAGATATATTTGTTTAATCCAGATCAAAAATGTTACTCCATTAAACTCCAATGACCCTACTTTCAGTCCCAAAATAAAATACCCAATATTACAGTATCAATGGGTAGCGATTTTGTTCTCGAGAAAGCAACCGGTTAAGCCAATTGGCGATTTATCCGTCGAGAATTTCTGTAATTATTTTTCTGAGAATTAATGAAATTCCTAAAATTATAAAACAGTAACGATGCACTCCAAATAATTTTCAATCACAAAATCACCTTTTCTATCCCAAAACAAGTTTAGGCGATTCTGGCGATTTTGCGGTCCGAATTTTCTCGAAAAATTCCAAAAATTCTGAAAATCCTTAAAATCGAAAACGCTTAACATAAGACTCGAATAATTTTCAAATCCCATAACCACGTTTATCACAATAAAATACCGTTAGGCCCAATTACCGGGAATGTCATGAATGCATTTACCGTAATTCCATGTACACAATTAATACTGTGTATCAATCCTATTATGCATGAACAGTAATGATTATTCCTTATCAATCCCATCCTATGCCAATTTTACTATTTTACCCTTCCAGGAGGGGGTGGGATGTTACATTTACAATAATACCGAATGACTCTAATGCAGATGTGAAACTGATCCCGACCTTAAACTCTGCCTTGCTTGCAGTAATCATACTCCCGTTTCACTAACGGGGTACTCTTCAAACCCTGAAAAATAATGACAATTTTGGGTGAGTTTGCGAACTCAATGAGAAATCATCATCGATGGTTCACTCAATTCATGCATATACAATCAATTCACAAATATAAGGAATTTCGTCTTTCACACAGTTTACGCTCAATCATATGTATATGCAATGCACATGTGACACTTTTCAGTTTATTACGACGTTGTGACCGAACGCATAACAGTGATTAGTATTCAGTGGACACGTTAGGGAGTAAGAGAGCCCTCTGAGAATGCACTAACTCTCCTCGAGCTCGAGGCTCGGTTCAGTATAGTGGCGTCTCGGGTTAGCAACTATCATTATCTGAACATGCCATTATGCATGAATGCATATGTCCCAATTTCCATTTACAGTCAGTAGCCAGTTCAATGTCCCATTTCCCATTCCTTCAAACCTTCGGTCCGGTATTTCAGTCTTGAACATTTTCAGTTTATTTTAGTAAAACATTTATAATCAGTTACACACAATAGCACTTCAATATCAAGTTTCCAGTACTTCGGACACCTATGGTCCGAAATCAATAACTATCAAACACACATAACCCTCCATTATCTCCACATGGCATCAATGCAGAATATTAAACACATAAAGATTGAAGAACCAAGTAGGTTACTCACCTGTGCTTCCAAGCTACAACTTGGAAGTCCCAGCAATATCCGTGGAATTGTCGTTCCAACGGTGCCTCCATAACAGTCAAAATAATTTCCATTACTAAATGCACAATCAGAAATAATCCAATAATGCACATGTCTTAAATAAAAGATGTACGATGCCTATTCATGACCTTCCCGACGCTATTTCCCAACTTCCACTTTCTGTTGTCAAATTCTAACTTTCCACTCAATAGTTCAATAATGACTCAATTCCAATTCAATAACATATTATAGAACTCCACCAATTCCATTTCTAATATTCAGTCAATTTATCACGTCATACTCGCTAGGGTATTACCTCAAAATCTATATCACTATTCTCTAGATCAAATTCACCCATTATACTTAGTTTCTAAAATTTCCAGTAGCATTGAATTTATTTTCAAAGTCTCACATTATACTCCAATTGTTAAGAAACGATCTTTAGGTGCAATATAATCACATCCTTAACTTCTTTCACTAATTGAGATCTCAAAAACCTGAATTCAAACTCTCATTCTTTTCCTCAATTGTAGATCTCGTTCTCTAGTTCGTAATGAATTAAGAATCACCTCAATTGGAGTTCTACCCCATTAGTAATGCCCTAAAAAACAAACTAAATCAGTTCAGAAATCTGGTCCTCACCGGGACGTATGGACGCTCGCTGCGGCGTCTTTACAGTGGCTCGTTGCGACGTCCCAATCTATCGCTCGTTACGATGTGCGCTCATCGCGGCGCCTATGCACGTCGCGGCATACGCGCGTCGCGGCATATACTCCTTTTTCTCGTCGCGACGTCTAACCCTTTTCTCGTCGCGACGTGCAAGCCCTGGTTCGTCTTCTCCGATGCATTTTCACCATTTCTCTCTCTAACTCAAGTAATAACTTAACTAAAACTACCTCAATCTTTCACAATTAAATCCATGTATGCATTTAACAACCATAAAAACACATTAAAACCATTTTACTTACCAATCAAGCTCAAATCTTCGACTCTTTCGAAAATCCTCCAATTCTTTTAACACTTACGGGCTCCTTCTCAAAACCTCAAAATCTTCATCTTCCTTAGGGTTAAAGCTTAGCTTTGCAAGGAGAGAAGGAGCAAGCAGGCTAGAAACAAAAATCTCACAGGGAGGAAGAACAAAGCTCAATCGGTGGTGGAGAATCGCAAGCCTTAGGAAGGAGGAAGAAGCTTCTCCAAGATTTCAAAACCAAGGCATTTAAAGGCTTAATAATCAAGCCTCTTATCCTTTTTCCTCGTAAAACATTTAAATCTCTTTCTCTTTTCAATTCATTTCCAATCTAATTCGTCTCCAAATTTCAATAGCTCAACATATTCATCTCTAAAATCATATATATAAATTTTCCATTGCCACTTACCAATTATTCTTACACTATGCAGTCAATCAGTTCGTCACTCGGAAAATTTTCGGTCCGGACTTTTTCTCCCAAATTTCCAGAAAATTTCCTAAGGGTCGCTATCAATTGGCAATTACTCCAGAACATTTCCAATTCAATATTCAAACTCAATTATTTAAAAATTCCCAATAAATCATAATCAAATCTAATTTTATCAAAAGTCACAATTCCCATCAGTATCACAATTAAATGCCGAGAAAATGTCATGAATGCATGTACCTATATGTGCATGTGCCAATTGACTCATTCCTCTAAAATTAGAGGCCAAATGAATGCTCAGTCAATAATATGCGGTAAAATCCTAACCCGTCTCAATTTACCAATATAACCTTCCCATCGGTGACAGGATGTTACAATTCTCCCCTCCTAAGAAAAATTTTGTCCTCGAAATTTCGCATATGATTGATCAAAAAGACAGGGAAAAAAGTATTTTGCTCATTCCCATTCTGTTTTTTTTTTTTCACTTATTTCACTATCTGTCCAATTCTACCAATTAACTACAATTAATACGATCAATCACCTCTTTGACATTGTCTTAACTATTTCCTTAAGATTTCTCACAATTCTTCATTTTTGATACCAATAACACATCTGTCGGATCATAACAATATTTCCTAATCCTGTCCAAGTAACACTTTGAGAATCCGAATCATCCTTTACTGAATTACCAATTCTTAGTTCTATTTACACCACAGTCACATAGAGGCCACTTTACAATAAATTTAATTTCTCCAATTATACATTTATCTCTATCTATATGCATCATGGTCGTGGTAATACTGTTCAGAGCATTTCATTTATCGCTTACAAAAAGACATCTCTTCAGCGTTAAAACACTAATCTCATAAGATTCTCATAACCTCGATAACAATCAACTCGACTCATTGTCACTCATTTGGATTTTTTTTATTTCATTTCACTATCAACATTGTATCAACTCAATCATGGCCATCGACTATTTTTAGGCCCTGATCATTTGCTGTAAGACCCCTTATACACATTTCGAATGGTGTCACCAATATAACGATTATTATGTCCATAATCAATCTGAACTATACATTGATCTCATGTCCCTATGAACTCCAAAAATACCCGTTTTATATTTTTCTCCAACAGTCAAGGCTGTTGGTTATTCACATTTATAATCATTCGATTTTTCATTCTAAACCACCAATTACTTTTCGATGTGCTCTTACTATAGCATAAGACTTTGATTGGTTCTTAAATTTTTCTCTAACAATGTCTCTAGTCCGTACTACACAAATTTCTTAGTCGAACTATACATATCACTTTCCTCAACAATTGGAGTCAATTTCCATTCCTCAATAAGGTTCACGCTTAATCCTTTTTCAAGTCATTCAAATTCCCGAAATATCTCGATCATTATTGATTTGCATATCCATAGACATATCCAAAAATATTTCTGTACAAATAGAATCTCCAAACTTTCAAAACAATATCCATTACAATAAATTCCAGTCATCAATCATCATGCTGCCCATGAGGCCATACTTGTTCCTAGGCACATCAAACCTCTTTACACTATTTCAATAGATTGCATCATAATCTTTACTGGGACATTCCGATAAATATTGCAAAGTCTCCAATTTAAAGTACTACCATCATAACTCGAATTGTAAATATCTCAAATGTCTCTTTTTACAATCATTAGTCATACTATTCACACGTTTTTCCTCAAACATTTTTGTCTAAGCTAAAACCAGAAAATCTTTAACAATTTCTGGACGTATCCAGCATTCAGTTAGTTCTAATTAACTCCAAATCCCGTATACATATATTCCTTGTAATTTTGCATTTTATCAACACCTCTATCATTATTAAGTCTCCCAATGTGCCATATTCGTATCCTAATTCATCCCACTATTATTTGGTCAACTAAGATTCACTCTTATGAAACTTACATAATAAACAATTTTCTCTACTGTGCCAATTTATCTACTTCACTTTTCAGTAATACAATAATTTCCTTATACCTATAATTAATTCATATAACTCTTTAAATATCGAAAGTCTCTAATGAGGAACAATTTTCTTATAATTTTCTCTGTTTCATCATAACATATTCTTATGCATGTTCCTTTACCCTAATTTCTCCACATAACCAAATTTATTTGCGATAGATCACTCCCTGGGTTAAATAAACATTCATTATATCAATCTCGCACTTTCAGAACATAATTACACAAAATATACATGAACCTATACTGTCCTCATATTCGCAATTAGTATTTCCTTGATGTTCATTAATTCTCTTACATAATCGGGTTCATCTCATCAACATAATTTACACTTTTTCAGTAGCATATTTTATTTCTTACACTTAAGTCTCAGCTAGGATTAGGACTCCAAAATTAACTTTTACTTCATTTCAAATTTATCTCTTCAATGATTACTCTCAAATCAAATTATCAGATCAACTAAACCTTGTCAATCAATTATTTTTCATCACTATATATCAGTCATTCTTAATACCTCGAGAAGATCAATGTCAACTATGCATAATATCCCAATAAAAGCAGTTCGTGCCATGCCTTACAAGATCAAAACATCCCTTATACATCCCTTATAATGAGGCTCTGTAGGGCACTTAAACAATTTTATTTCCTCTAATATCTTGGTATACACCGCTATAATCATCACATCTTATCTAAAAATGTATTCACATCATTTACCCATCAGTAGCTTTTAATTCTAGATAACCTTTCTCTTTTTGGTACCAGTTCTCGATCATGGGGTCTTTGCTATACTCATATCCCTCTTTTATATCCTTAATGATCATAATCACTATCCAATTTAAACACAATTGGGACATTCTACTCTTCAATAATATAACACTACCAGGGCATTGATATCTTTGACACTTTCAACCCAAAATTCCTTATACAATACCCATAATTGATTTTCATAACTCTTAAATATTTAAATTCCCCAATGAGGAAAAATTCTCTTATGATTTTTGACAACACTCTTCCTTTTTGCACCTGTCCTCAATCGTGAGGATTTTACCATGACCATGTCCTTTCCTTTTTAAACATATACAATTTCAATTTATTCCCAATTGATCACTATAGGCACTTTCACTTCTTATTCTATCTCATATTGAACTTTAAACTATAAGAACTATGGCTAGCAATTATCCACTAACTCACCGATTGATTCCGATATCATTTCCATCCATATGATACATATAAGCTTAATAATTTCACTTGCCATGGTGTACTCCCATTATCAGATGTGCATTCACATAGGCAAATCAACTGAACCTTAACAACTTTTCCATCTACCAATTTCATTGTCTTACCTTTCAATCTTTTCATTATTCCATCATATCCATGTATGTTCACACTCAAATCAATATCATAGATATGTAATCATTCTTGATTTTCCACTTAACATATTTTGACTCAAAGTCACCAACCCTTATTCATAGCTCTCATCACAGTACTCAAACCCAATTATAGCCTCTCTAAATCATAAAACATTTTATTTTCATCCACTTTGCTTATACATTTTCAATCTTGCCATTTCTAACATATCGCTATATTTCTTCTATCAATCCACAAGTATATATTCATATCTATCCCACGTTCAAGGATATACTCTAGTTGTTAGACCCCGAATTTTTTTAATGATGTCATTAAGCATGAATTATGATAATTATATGTTTATGCCTTAGTTTGATTAAATTGGGTATGTTAGTGGTTAATTGGAGTATAATTGAGATAAATTAGGGTTTAATTCAGGGCCTAGAGGCTTAATTTGTGTAAGGGTATTTTGGGAGGTTTATTTAAGTTGAAACAGGTTTAGGGCTTAATTAGGAGGGCATTGTAGTCTTTGTGCTTTCCCTTAGGTTTAAAAGAAGAAATTAGAAATAGAATAGAAAATAGAAAGGAAAGAAGAAGAAAAGAAGAAGGAGAAGTCGTCGTAGGGAGAAGAGGAAGAAGAGTGGAGATTTCGATTTCTCGGATCTTTCGACAGTTTGGAGCGTTACCCGGTAAGTTTAGCTTCGTTTCTTCTTGTTTATGGTTGGATTAAACATTAAGATAGCTTGGATTGGGAGAAATCGATGATTTAGGGTTTTGTGTGAAAAAGTTGGGTAAATCGTTGGGATGATGATTTTAGGATGGATTGGAAGCTTAGAATGGGTTAGAATTGTAGTAGAAGAGTTGATCTATGCCTTAGATGTGTTGCATTTGAGTTTGGAACGGATTTGAGTTGGAAAAATCTGGGATTTTCAGGTTCGGGAACGTTTCCCCGACCTGCACGTCGTGGCGTGCTCGGCGTGCGAATTTGTGCACGCCGCGTGCACATTGGTGCACGTCGCGGCGTGCGCGCCGTGAAGGCTTAGCCCTCGTCGCGGCGAGCTCCTTTTTCCAGCGGTAGAGGCCGGGCTCTATATAAAAAAGGCGAGCCCGTGCCTCACGAGGGTGGTATGCTAGAGCAGTCAAAACAGTTTAAAAACTCGGTAATACATTTTTCTTTTTGAAAAAAAAATCCAAATGAGTGACAATGAGTCGAGTTGATTGTTATCGAGGTTATGAGAATCTTATGAGATTAGTGTTTTAACGCTGAAGAGATGTCTTTTTGTAAGCGATAAATGAAATGCTCTGAACAGTATTACCATGGCCATGATGCATATAGATAGAGATAAATGTATAATTGGAGAAATTAAATTTATTGTAAAGTGGCCTCTATGTGACTGTGGTGTAAATAGAACTAAGAATTGGTAATTCAGTAAAGGATGATTCGGATTCTCAAAGTGTTACTTGGACAGGATTAGGAAATATTGTTATGATCCGACAGATGTGTTATTGGTATCAAAAGTGAAGAATTGTGAGAAATCTTAAGGAAATAGTTAAGACAATGTCAAAGAGGTGATTGATCGTATTAATTGTAGTTAATTGGTAGAATTGGACAGATAGAGAAATAAGTGGAAAAAAAAACAGAATGGGAATGAGCCTTTTCTGGTCGTGACGTCTAACCCTTTTCTCGTCGCGACGTCTAATCATTTTCTCGTCGCGACGTCTAATCATTTTCTCATCGCTACATGCAGGCCCTGGTTCGTCTTCTCCGATGCATTTTCACCATTTCTCTCTCTAACTCAAGTAATAACTTAACTAAAACTACCCCAATCTTTCACAATTAAATCCATGTATGCATTTAACAACCATGAAAACACATTAAAACCATTTTATTTACCAATCAAGCTCAAATCTTCGACTCTTTCAAAAATCCTCCAATTCTTTTAACACTTACGGGCTCCCTCTCAAAACCTCAAAATCTTCATCTTCCTTAGGGTTAAAGCTTAGCTTTGCAAGGAAAGAAGGAGCAAGCAGGCTAGAAACGAAAATCTCACGGGGAGGAAGAACAAACCTCAATCGGTGGTGGAGAATCGCTGATCGCAGCTTATCGTTCAATCCTAAGATTGATCCTTGGAAACCGGTCAAAATCAATTTATACCAAGAATTGCAACACAGGGTGCAACCTCGGGTCGACTCTCAAGGAACCAGTGCAGAATTGATTCTAAGACTAGCCTAATGTTTGAATTATGCAAGAAAGCAGTTAAAACGGGGGTTTTGATTTAATCTTTAAAATTAAAGAAAGCTAAGTATGAAATAAATGTTTTTGGGATTTTTGAAGGGCAAGACAATTTGAAATAATTAAGATTGAAAACAATTAACTAAAGTTCTCCTGAAAATACAGCTCGGGTCATCATCGTTCAAAATAAATTTCGAGGTTACACAACCTTAACAACTCGTTAAGTCCAAGATTTAATTGATCAACTCGATAAATTAAAACTTGTTAAAACCCTTAGTGTATGGTATGAAATGATTTATGCAATAAATCAATCAGATAATAACATAATCAACTTAACCAAACACAACTAGGCAGATTAGGTTAATTAATGCGAAATCTGACTGATATACATGAGACTTCATGTATTCAGGCACAATATTCAACACAAACCAATCCTTAACATAGATCAAAGTTTAACATCCTACAAAACTATAGCAAGATTCATTCGGTCATACAATGCAATCTCCAACTCGGAGTTGTTACAAAACCATGACGAAATTCAAAACAATGATCGATTACCCTGAAGCTCATGGAACTCGAGACCGTTGCTACATCTTGAGGAGATCCGACGCCTTAGCCACGCATGATGCGGGTGAGTCCATCATCGCTGGAATATCACCTTGGTCCATGACTCCAACGACGAACAGTTGAGAGTAAGTGCGATTTAACGATGGAAGAGTTGAAGATGGTGATGGTGGGCGTAAATGCGGAGGTGGCGCCGAATCTGCAAAACAGAGGCAACAAAACCTATCAGAAAAAGAGAAGACGAAAGATGGAGAGCTACCTCAGAATGCGGCCGTCTGCTTTAATCTAAAATGGAAGGTTTTATAGGAAGTGCATGTGGGCGGGTTAAAATAAAGTGGATAATTTGCCATTTAAGGTCGGGTATCAGACATTCGTCGCGATTAATGAATAAAGTTAAATCACGACGATAAAAATGGTCACTCGTCATGATTTAATTAATTTACACTAATAAATTCGTCGCATGACGAATGGTCGAGTTGGTTCGCTCAAACGAATGGATGGCTTCTCACAAGATATTGACTTTCTCTTGTTGACTCCATTGTTCCTACAAAAATACAACACATTTGCAGTATCAATTGTCCCAATAAAAGTTATGCAGAAATTAATATCAAATGACAACAAAATACTGACAATGTGCAAATTATAAAAGCTCGATATGAGGAACCAATTTAAACACAAAAATCATGAATTAGGAGTCAACAAGTGCATAATCACTTAAGAAATTAGGGCCAATTTATAGTATAAATTTGGCTCAATCAAATTCCCCCACACTTAAACCTTTGTACTCCTGGACAAAGCTTACAAGAGTCAAAAAGGTACAAGAGTAAAAGAAAATTCTACCATGCTCAAATAATAATGTAATTGACGCAATCCACTTCATCGAATTTAAACGCAAAGAAATTGAAAGAGTGCTAATAAAACAAACACTGAAAGAATTTAAGCACATGAGATTGAACAATGTGAGAATCACTCGGGATATGGTGTTTACGCCAACTCACTTGTGTTTAAGGATATTTTCTCTCAATCGCTTAATGCATCTCCTACCATAAGCTTGTATCAATTTTATTTCTCCACCTTCTGTGGACTATCATTTTGAAGATCAAGAGGTCTTTCAGATTGTAATGAGCGGAGGCTAGATGAATGGATGAAGTGAAAGAAAGAAAATATGAGCATGCGCACTAAATGAGGAATTGATGTCAACGTACCAAACTAAAACTAAACACCTGAAATAAATTGAATACACACTCTTTTTTCACACATTTTGGCTATCTCATTTTGAGATGCTAATCCCTTTGGGATACAACACATTATTATCTTTTGGGATACACAAGACTAACACTTTTCCATTTTCCAACATTTTTTTGTTTTTTTTTTGAACTAATAACAAAACATGTATCACCGACATCATCTTAATATGTATGCAAATGCTCATAGAATAAAGGCTCAAGGGCTAGCAAAGGAGAAGTATTTAAGGGTTGGTGTTTGGGAAAAAATTTGAAAGAAGGAACGCTCTATCATATCAACAAAATTCTAGTCCATCAAGCTTTGAGTAAAATTGACACAAGTTCTAGAGAAGTATGAACTAAGCAGATGCACACACAAAGATATAGAAGAAAAATTTTGGCTCGAATATCTTTCCAACAAGGGTTTTGTCCCAATGATCAATCTAAAGTCTTAAAAACTAAAAATGCTACCTTGTTAGCATGCTCCCACTCACTTTGTTTTGAAAACTTCAAAAGTAAAATTTTTGTCAAAACCAATTATCATTCAAAGAATGGAAAGTATTTTCTAAAAACTCAAATATCAGTTTTTGAAACTTGTAAATGATTTGCATGCAAGAGCACAAAAGAACAGGTGCAGAAAATGTCTGATTGAGTTTCAAATTTATCAGTAAAAGCAGTGGGCCCACAAAAGTATGCACAAATTCTAATAGGTATGCAATGCAAAATATAATAGGGAACTAGCTCCCCCACACTTAAACATGGCATTGTCCTGATGGCGATAAGTAAGGCAGGCACAATAGAAGCATGAAACAAAAATAGACAAAAGAGAAATGAGGATATAGCATTAAGCTCAAAAAGACAAGTTGTGCAACATGGAGAATCCAAAGAACTAACCAAAAAGTACAACAAGGAAAAGAAAAGAAAAATTCATCAAACACAAAATACAAACGAAAGCAGAGACAGCCAACTAAACAGGAGGGTCGTCAACTGGCGAGTCCAGAGGGGCAGCGGCAGAAGAGCTAGGAGAACGAAAGAGAAAAAGAAGGTGTTCCGGAATTGCGGCAGAAGAGCTAGGGGCAGTAGAAACAGCCGAGGTCGGAGGCGGAACGGGCAACTAAAGACGAGCTGCAATCATGTTCAGCATGGAGCGGAAGAACTCACGGTCAGCAACCATCTGAGCCTCAAGATGAAGGATGTCCGCTCGGAGCAGGGCCACCTCGGAGGGGGCTGGAGCAACTGCAGGGGGAGTAGACTCACGAGGCGAAACCTCGGAGGGAGCAATAGGAAGAGGAGGGGAGGGAGAATGGTTGGACGAAAACTCATCAAGCGAGTCGGAAGAGGAAGGGGGTAGGGATTGCTCGCTGCTGCTAGCATTTTGAGTTCGAGGCATAGTCCTGCACATACAAGCATTAGAAACAAGAACTTAACTAGGAACATCATACAGAATCAGCCTCCTCGTCGCGACTAACGCTCGGAAGTCGCGACGAATCGAGGTCCTCAGCCATTCGTCGCGACGGACAGGTACGTTCGTTGTGGCAAATGGGCGTCTTCATTCGTCGCGACGAACGACGATTCTGCAGACACACGCGACGAACAGCGCTTCCCGCAACCCTAACTAAACACTAATCAACGAAAATGAAAGCGAACAAAGAGAAAACAAAGGAAAGAGGCTTACGAGAGTCGATAGTGAAGGGAGACTCAAGGAGACGACTACAGAGGGAATGAGGCAACGCCGACGAGGCGGCGAAGAAATGAGAGAGTGAGGGAGAAAGAGAAAGAGAAAGAAGGAGAAGAAATAGGGCGGAAGGCAAACGAAAGGGCGCGAAGGGGAAAAGACTGAAAAGGGCTCCGGACAACAAAGAAGTTCAACGGTCAAGAGGGGCAAAACTGGGCTTATTCGTCGCGACGAGGCAATCGTTAGCCGCAGCGAACAAAATAAAAAAACCCTAGATACATCGCAACGAACAGCGATGTTCGTTGCGGCGAACCACCCAAAACAGAACAAATTTTCTAAGGATCCTACACAAATTGCACAAACATTCAATTTATCAATCCACGTATCACTCAATCTCATTAATCTATCTCATGCTTCATCGAACAAGGAAAATGCGGAGCTAACAAGAGGGAATCAATTTATTGAAACAGAAATGAAAATCCTACTTAATTACAGCTAAACCTACTTGATGGATCTCTCCCCCACACTTAAACAATATAATCATGCTCAACAAATGCACGTAGGAATCAAACATAAGCACAATTATATAGTAAATGAAGGAAAGAGAAAACCTGATAGTCACGGCGGTTGGGGAGTCCCATGATAGAGCTTCGAGCAGATGTCCATCGACCAAATCTTGCGCGGTGTGTTCCTCGCAAAGTTCTACCATACCAAAATTATGTACCTTAATCACCACATAAGGTCCTTCCCAACGATGATTGAATTTGCCGGGCTTGAATGTGAAACGGGCTTTATACAAGAGGACCTTGTCACCTTCCTTAAAAGTCTTTCAGAGAAGGATCTTATCATGTATCGACTGGCCTTTTCCTTGTAGAGCCGAGAGTGCTCATATGCTTCAAGTCGCAGCTCCTCTAACTCCTGCAGTTGGAGTTTCCTTTCCATCCCCGACATTTCAAAGTCTAGGTTGCATTGTTTAACCACCCAATAGGCCTTATGTTCTAGCTCCACGTGTAAATGACAGCCTTACCATAAATCAACCAGTATGGAGACATTCCTATCGGGACTTATAAGCGATCGATATGCCCATGAGCCTCCAATCCTTCTTGGAGGGCTTAACTATCCTTTTCAAAATGTGCTTGACTCTCTATTCAAACTTCGCTTGACCATTGGTTCATGGATGATAGGCGATAGAAACTTTTGTGTAACCCCAAATTTGGAAAGCAAGTTAGTAATAACCCGATTAAAAATGAGCTCCGCGATCACTCACTATTGCCTTAGGAATTCGAATCGACGTAAGATATTAGACTTGAGGAATTTAGAGACCGCTCAAGGCGTCATCTTGTACAGTGGGCACGGCCGATCCATTTCAAACATAATCAACTCTAGGATAATGTACACGAACCCAAACGATGGGGAACGGTCCCATGAAATCGATACCCCAAACATCAAAGATTTCGCAAAACAAAACTGGTTGTTATGCATCTCATGACGCTTCCCTAATCCCCCGAAACGTTGACACTTGTCACAAGCTTGGCAAAAGTGAAAGGAGTCCCGAAAGAGAGTAGGCCAATAGAATCCTGAATCCAAAACTTTCCTCATTTGTTCTTCTAGCACCGAAATGTCCCCACAAACCATAGAGTGGCAAGGTGAGTATATCATCAAATTCCTCATCTGGAACACATCGTCAATTACTTAGTCATCGTGATATCTTCCACGAGATGAGGTTCGTCCCACATGTAATGCCGAGCTTCACTCTTCATTTCGAGCTGCCCGCGTCATACATAGGTCAAATTTGTTATAAAGTAATTGACAATATGTGCATACCAAGGCTCCTTGAGCTGCGGCGCACACAGATGTAATCCGGAAAGGAATCACAGTCGATCGGAAGAGTCTACTCCTTTAGTATCTTGCGGCGATGCTTTCGGATGGTCACTACTTGGTTTGCAAAGACCAACCCGATCTTTAATCTCAATATCAAACTCTTGAAGAAGCAAAGTCCAACGGATTAACTGGTTTCGATTGTGGCTTCGTCAAGAGGTACTTAACAAACAATGCGTGATCGGTGAAAATGACGACACGGGAATTAAGCAAATCTCGCCGGAATTTTCTAGTGCGAAGATTATCGCAAAGAGCTCTTTCTCGATTGTGGTGTAGTTGGCTTGTTTGGATCTAGAGTTACGGACGATATGCAATAACTTTAGCCAACTTCTCCTTATGTTGTCCTAACATGCCTCCCACAAAGATAATTGGAAGCATCACACTAAAGCTCAAAAGGCAAATGCCAAGCAGGGCAACGAATAGGAGGGAAATGAGTTTGGCTTTAAGTGTATCAAAAGCCTTTTGGCATGAAGCATCAAACTCAAATTTCTCATCCTTTGCAAGAGTTTTGAAAGAGGAAGGCGATTTTGCTAAAATCCTTAATAAACCTCTGTAAAATCCTACATGACCTAGAATGACCTAATATCACGAACACAGTAGGATAAGGGGGAAGATATGAATTGATTTTAGCTTTGTCAACTTCGATTCCTTTTTCAAATCAAATGTCCAAGCACAATACCTTCATTTACCATAAAATGGCATTTTTCGAAGTTAAGGATCAAGTTCTTTTCGATGCACCTCTTAAGAACTTTAGTCAGATTGAAGAGGCAGGAATCGAAGGAATCGCCGTGAACTGTGAAGTCATCCATAAAGACTTCCATACTTTCTTCCAAAAAATCACAGAAGACAGCCATCACACAACGCTGGAAGGTACCAGGGGCATTACACAAACCAAAAGGCATCCTGCGATAAGCAAAGGTGCCGAAAGGACATGTAAACGTGGTCTTATCTTGGTCCTCAGGTGCAATGTGTAGGAAAATCCCGGGAGGTACATCACATGTACCGGCAGCGGAAAACAAAAATTTTTGTTCCCAGGACTTTCCCGAATCCCAGGATCCAGGTATCCGTATGAAGACATCAACCTAAATAGCCAAAAGAGACTATCTCTAAAGGTGATCCACGCAGAGATCAGAAAATCTAACCGAGTCAAACCCCTTTGACCCGGGAATAGCTAGAACAGATTAAAGCTTGCTAGAGCCTACCTCTGTCCTGGAGAGCTGAAGAAAACGTTGGAATCCTTGCCTTGGAGAAGAGAGAAATCGATGGTTTCTTAAGGATAAGAAGAAAAATGAACCTTTTCAATACAAAGCTTAACTATTAAGCTTTCATCTTCTCTTTTCCTCAAAAACCTACGAACCATCATCATCTTAGCCTTCTTATTTGTCTCCTTTTAACTCTTAAAAGTGTTCCATAAGAAGAAGCCAAGTGGTGGCTTTATGGCCATTCATTCTTTAATGAATAAAGTATAAATGTTGACTTTTCAACCATCTTATCTCTTCTTTCTCCCATTCCAACGTGCATGTCCATATATATATAATAATTAATTAATTAATTAGAATATAAATGCTAAGGTCCATCCAATCGGAATTGGTCCTACCTACCATCGGGCCCCATCTTTGGCTTGACTCTAAACCTTTCTTAGCAATATCGATGTCGCGATCTCATCGGGACATATCCCAATCCCATTGGGATCCATTTAATCCATTTGCTCTCCATAATTGGAACTCGGTCCAATTACTATTTTGACGCTCTGAAACACTCTTACGCGTGTGACCCTTTAGGCTCCGGTTATGTTGGCCACTTAGATTAACAATTAACTGAGCAAGTCATGAGCGGTATCTAGCAACACATCATGACCCCCAATTGACCGGAAAGTAATCGGTTTGATGTATTCATCACGAACCGGATCACGAACCCTTCCATGTACAATTACCGTGCAATTCGTCCTTTCACCATCCTATACCCCACTTGGTTATGAGTATGGTCAAGTGTCAACTCTCACTAGACCGAGTCTAGCCCAGTGATATCGGTTCTCGTCACGGGACTCATTACTTTATATGTCAATGAAGACACTCTTCATGACATACATGTTAACCGACCTTAGTAATGATCCCGACAAGAGGCCGTGGGTATCTCTTACGCTAATCCGAAGTGGTGAATCCTTTATTGGCTACTCAATTATCTTGAATACCTCAAGTTGCACCCAAGCACCACCCTATGAGTTACCTCGGAAGGCAACAAGGAATGGAGTCAAAGCAGGATCAAGATTCAAGATATCCTCGAGTACCTTAAGTCTAAGGATACTTGCATCATTGCTATGATGAGATTATCACGACACTTAGATAAGATATCCATGTGATGATCTCATGGCGGGTCATCCAATGAACTTACTACCGTAGTAAGCATCCACATGTCAATTCTAAATATCTCATATTTACGTTTCTAAGATCCACCGCTGATCCAATCAGGAATATGACATGTGTTAGTCTATCCGGATTAATGATGTCCAGCCTCATTAATCCTATGACTAGGAGAATTTGAATCTTGACATAATTGCACATGATAGGAATCTCGTGAGTATGAACACATCATAATTTCCTTCATGCTATGTCATATATCATGGACTTCATTAATTTGATTAAAGATCAAATCAATTCATAAACAATGTTTATGAATATCAAATTAATGAATAATGCCTTTTCTTTATTTATTCATAAAGTCCGCATACGACTTTGAATAAAAGCGCGCTAAAGGGATTGCCTTTAGGGCACAAATAAACAAGATCGAGCCTTGAACAAGTCGACTTATCCAATGAACAAGTCGACTTATCGGTACCGAACATGTGTAAGTCGACTTACACATGGTACAAGTCGACTTATCACTTACACAATGGGTACTTGGAAATACCCTGAGAAACCATCTAAGAAACAGTAATGTGATTTCCTACCAATCTTTCCAAAGATCTCGGTCGATAAATGGCAAAGGAAAATGGTCCTTCGAGTTCGTCATTCAATTTCCGGTAGTCAATACAAACTCGCCACGAATTTTGTACTCTTGTGGGGATGAGCTCATTCCTCTCATTTCGCACCACAGTAATCCCGCTCTTTTTGGGTACCACATGAATTGGGCTGACCCACTCACTATCCGAAATGGGATAAATTATCCCCAGGCCAGAGCTTAGTGACTTCCTTTTCACCACATCGAGGATAAGCGGATTTCATCTCTGGCTGGGGCTGCCTCACCGCCTTAGATCCCTCATTCAACAGGATCCTATGAGTGCACAGAGCGGGACTAATCCGGGTATGTCCGCTAATGACCATCCTATTGCTCGCTTATGCTCGTCGGCATTTTTAAAAGTCATCGTTCTTGTGTTCGACAATGAGTTTGCGATGATGACGGTGACTTCTTATTTGGCTCGAGGAAGGCGATTTCAATGAAGCGAGCAAGGGTTTCAA
The DNA here is from genome assembly GCA_029891385.1 of Erythroxylum novogranatense. Classification (NCBI taxonomy): domain Eukaryota; kingdom Viridiplantae; phylum Streptophyta; class Magnoliopsida; order Malpighiales; family Erythroxylaceae; genus Erythroxylum; species Erythroxylum novogranatense. Next base: position 39,372,225 of record CM057234.1, on the reverse strand, counting down.
TTCAAGCTCTGGAGGTTGTAAAATTGAGGGATCACTTAGGAAGCTCAAGCGAGAAGAGGTCCCCATCATCTAGAATGATTCATGGAAGTCTGTAGGAATCGGTTACGACTTAGAGCGAATATAAAGCGAGCTTAGAGGACTTGTCTCGCGGATCCTCATCAGAGTCTGAAAATGTAGGGACAACATTAAGCATATTCACCCCAAGCAAGGAGTAATCCTCGTTAGGGTGCTTCATAGCTTCATACATGTTGAAGCTAACGTGTTGATCACCAACCTCCATGATGATCTTCCCTTCCTTCATACTGATCATTGTACTTGCCGTCCGAAGGAAGGGTCGTCCAAGGATTAGAGAAGTGTCCTGCACCACTTCAGTAGACATATCCAGCACGTAAAAATCGACAGGGAACACTAATCCTTTCACTTGGACCAGAATGTCCTCGATGATGCCCACAGGATGTCGGAAGGATCTGTCAGCCAACTGTAACACTACAGAAGTAGGTTTTACGCTCTTAACTCCCAGGGCTTCATAAACATATTTCAGCATCACATTGATTGCCGCTCCCAAATCCAGCAACGCTCTTCCAATTGTCACCTTTCCTATGACACAAGGAATGGTGAATGATCCTGGGTCTTGACACTTTACCAGAATTTGGGGCTTAAACAAAGCTGACAAGTTTGAGCTCACCTGGACTCTCTCATTCGGCTTAAACTTACGCTTGTTTGTGCACAAGTCCTTCAAATATTTAGCGTAGGCCGGAATCCTCTTCACCAGGTCCAGCAGGGGCACATTCACTTCCACCTTTCCAAACAGGTCAATAATTTCTTTTTCATGTTTGAGCTCGTTGACCTTCTTACTCATCAAGTAAGAATTTAGAAAAGGGAGATCCTTTAAGTTCACTTCCCTACTGGTTACTTCACTTCTACTAGATTTTTCCTTTGCAGCACTTTCTGCTGGACTACTTGATGGTTGCTCTGTTTCCTCAATGGTTGATTTCTTCTTTCTCTTCAAAGAATTCTTCTTCACGATCACTCTCGATCGCATGACCTTCTTTCTCTTACTTGAGGTGTCTCTTCAACCTCAATTTCTTGGCGCATTCTTCTTCTTGTGGATGCTAAATTGCACTTTCTTTCCACTCCTTAATTCAATTGCGTTGGGCTTTTCGGATTTATGACCGTGTTGGAGGGAATTGATCCGCTACTCTCGCTTAATTTTCACTCAAGTTGTTGGATAACCGAGTGACGATGAGTTCGGTTTTCGCCTTGGTCTCCCATTGATCCATTCGCTTCCAAGGCACTAAAGCGGGCAAGATTCTTGGCGGAATCTGTTGGATTAAGTTTGCGATGGCGCTGAACCGATTAACCGTAGAGGCTCTTTCTTCCTTCATCAACGTCATCATACCATGCAGAAGCTGGTTGGTGTCCTCCTTCGGTGGTTGTGGTTGCACCGTCAATGCTTTCACGATCTGGGAACTGGTTTGTGGATGGTCCAGCTCCACCTCCTTGTTGAAAGCGGTTGGGTGCTCTTCCCTCATTATTCCTCCAACTGAAATTCGGATGGGATCTCCATCCCTCATTGTACGTGCTGGAGTACGGGTCCCACTTAGGATTTTGTCTTCCCGGGTAGACAACATAAACTTCTTCATACCTTCCGGGGCAGACACTAGAAATGTGCATCACCGACCCACAAGATTCGCAGAATCAGGTGCGGTCAATTCGATGAAGATGAAGGGCGATGCACATTCAAATTCTTCAGCTCAGCCGTAATCGAGGACAATTGTGAAGTTATCCTATGCTCTAGGGAATCCACCTTTGATTCCAGGCTTTCCATCCTTTTTGTCTGAGCCGACATGGCTCCTACTTCATGAACATTCCTGGAATCACGAACACTATACTGCTGATGGTTGAGGGCCATCCTCTTGATCAAGGCCCACGCTTCAGGTGTGGTGAGGTCGATCAACGATCCTCCCGAAGCAGCATCTAACATTCCCTTTTCCTGATTCTTCACCCCATCATAGAAATATTGAACAAGCTGTTCATCAGGAATTCGATGATGGGGACACCGAGACAACAGATCCTGAAATCTGTTCCAAAAATCATACAAGGACTCGTCATAGTCTTGCTTGGCAGAATAGATTTCTTTCCTCATTGACGACGTCCTCGAGGCTGGAAAATACTTTTCCAGGAAAACTTTTCTCAAATTGGCCCAACTATGGTAGGCATTCGCGACATGCCTTGGGAGGCTCATGTACCACTCCCGGGCCTTCCCTTCTAGGGACAAATGGAATACCTTCCACAGCACCTGGTCCAGATGAGCTCCTATAGGCTTCATGCTTTGATAGATCATCGTGAGGCCTTGAAGATGCATGTAGGGGTCTTCTCCCGCCAAACCATGAAATTTGGGTAGGGAGTTGATTAATAAACCTTTAACTTCGAAATTTACGTCAAGTTGAGGCAGCAAAGAATGAAAGGATCGTAGTGAACATCGAGGTCGTAGCTTTCTAATGGTCCCACGCTGATATTTCCATTGTTGTCATCCACTCTTTCCTGGTCACCGTTTAATCCATGATCTCCATTCCTAGGTTGGTGACCGGGAAATTCTTGATGTTCAGCCATATCAATTTCTAATTGCTCTAGCGCGCTAAAATTTTCTTGTTCTCTTCTTTCTTTCCTAAGTTTTCGAGGTGCCGCCAATTTCTGGTTGAAAATGAACTACCCTAAGTCTACGGGGCATGCACAAAAGAAGTTCACCCTAGATAGCTCACCAAAACGACAGTAGAAAGAAGGGTTTAATTCACCACGGTTCATCGCGACTCGTATGAACTCGTTGCGACGAATAGAACAAAACTGCGAATATTCGTCGCGACGAATGTATGAACTCGTTGCGACGAACGATGAACTCGTTGCGACGAATGATGAACTCGTCGCAACCAAGAATCACAGCAAAGCACAATTACTCGAAATTAGGCACAATAAACAGGAACAATCAAACTAAACACTTAAAACAAAACAGAATTAAGCTCACCAAATAGAATTAACACTAAAAAGATTGAAGCAAACAGAATAAAACAAAATTATGAAATGCAAAACAGAATGCAAACAACTAAACTAAAATGTAAAACAAACACTTGGCTAACCTAGAAAATCAATTACTTTGGTCCCCGGCAACGGCGCCAATTTGATCGCCGCTTATCGTTCAATCCTAAGATTGATCCTTGGAAACCAGTCAAAATCAATTTATACCAAGAATTGCAACACAGGGTGCAACCTCGGGTCGACTCTCAAGGAACCAGTGCAGAATTGATTCTAAGACTAGCCTAATGTTTGAATTATGCAAGAAAGCAGTTAAAACGGGGGTTTTGATTTAATCTTTAAAATTAAAGAAAGTTAAGTATGAAATAAATGTTTTTGGGATTTTTGAAGGGCAAGACAATTTGAAATAATTAAGATTGAAAACAATTAACTAAAGTTCTCCTGAAAATACAGCTTGGGTCATCATCGTTCAAAATAAATGTCGGGGTTTGAAATCCACTAAGTTTCGAAAACACAACCTTAACAACTCGTTAAGTCCAAGATTTAATTGATCAACTCGATAAATTAAAACTTGTTAAAACCCTTAGTGTATGGTATGAAATGATTTATGCAATAAATCAATCGATAATAACATAATCAACTTAACCAAACACAACTAGGCGATTAGGTTAATTAATGCGAATCGACCGATATACATGAGACTTCATGTATTCAGCACAATATTCAACACAAACCAATCCTTAACATAGATCAAAGTTTAACATCCTACAAAACTATAGCAAGATTCATTCGGTCATACAATGCAATCTCCAACTCGGAGTTGTTACAAAACCATGAGAAATTCAAAACAATGATCGATTACCCTCAAGCTCATGGAACTCGGATCGTTGCTACATCTTCAGAGATCCGACGCCTTAGCCACGCATGATGCCGGGTGAGTCCATCATCGCTGGAATATCACCTCGGTCCATGACTCCAACGATTTAACAGTTGAGAGTGAGTGCGATTTAACGATGGAAGAGATGAAGATGGTGATGGTGGACGTCGCCCTGAGGTGGCGCGAATTTGCAAAACAGAGGCAACAAAACCTATCGAAAAATAGAAGACGAAAGATGGAGAGCTACCTCTGAATGCGGTCAGTCTGTTTTAACCTAAAATGGAAGGTTTTATAGGAAGTCTGCGTGGTGGGCTGAATAATGGATAATTTGCCATTTAAGGTCGGTATTCGAGATTCGTCATGACTAATGAATAAAGTTCATCGCGACGCATAAAATGGTCACTCGTCGCGATGAATTAATTTACACTAATAAATTCGTCGCGATTTAATGGTCAGATTGGTTCGCCCAAGCGAATGGATGGCTTCTCACTAAGATATTGACTTTCTCTTGTTGACTCCATTGTTCCTACAAAATACAACACATTTGCAGTATCAATTGTCCTAATAAAAGTTATGCAGAAATTAATATCAAATGACAACAAAATACTGACAATGTGCAAATTATAAAGCTCGATATGAGGAACCAATTTAAGCACAAAAATCATGAATTAGGAGTCAACAAGTACATAATCACTTAAGAAATTAGGGCCAATTTATAGTATAAATTTGGCTCAATCAATCGCAAGCCCTAGGAAGGAGGAAGAAGCTTCTCCAAGCTTTCAAAACCAAGGCATTTAAAGGCTTAATAATCAAGCCTCTTATCCTTTTTCCTCGCAAAACATTTAAATCTCTTTCTCTTTTCAATTCATTTCCAGTCTAATTCGTCTCCAAATTTCAATAGCTCAACATATTCATCTCTAAAATCATATATAAAAATTTTCCATTTTCACTTACCAATTATTTTTACACTATGCAGTCAATCAGTCCGTCACTCGGAAAATTTTCGGTCCGGACTTTTTCTCCCAAATTTTCAAAAAAAATCCTAAGGGTCGCTATCAATTGGCAATTACTCCATAACATTTCCAATTCAATATTCAAACTCAATTATTTAAAAATTCCCAATAAATCATAATCAAATCTAATTTTATCAAAAGTCACAATTCCCATCAGTATCACAATTAAATGCCGGGAAAATGTCATGAATGCATGTACCTATATATGCATGTGTCAATTGACTCATTCCTCTAAAATTAGAGGCCAAATGAATGCTCAGTCAATAATATGCGGTAAAATCCTAACCCGTCTCAATTTACCAATATCACCTTCCCATCGGTGACGGGATGTTACAAACCTCTTGCACACCCGCATCCGCACTTTGTGGAATCCTCATGGCCCTATGAAAATTGTGGACTTGGAAAATGAGTTTTATCTTGTAAACTTCGTTGAAATTGAAGATTATCTTACCTCCTTAACGCAAGGACTCTGGATAATCGCTGGACACATCTTGTCAGTTTAGCCGTGGACTCCCGCATTCCGGCCTTCATCGGACTGTATCTCTCATGTTCTTGCCTGGGTTCGATTTCCGGAGCTCTCAGTTGCCCGGTATCACCCTGCAATCCTCACCACGTTAGGCAATATACTTGACAGAACTATCAAAATAGATGAAAATATGCAAACCTCTCAGTGCGGAAAGTTTGCCCGGGTCGCTGTCGACCTCGACATCAGCTCCCCCCTGCGACCCATAGTTGAATTGGACGGCAAAGCCATAAAAGTCGCCTATGAAGGTTTACCCCCCATATGCCTCACCTGTGGGCGCGTAGGCCATGACTCCCCCTCCTGTCGCACCTCCACCCCCGAACCGAATCCTAAGAGTACCTCTCTCATCCATGAGTCGGAGGCACCTCCCTCACTCCCTACCACGGAAGTGCCTGACCCACCGTCGACAACTTATGGCCCATGGATTCAAGTGCAGCGTCGCTCCCGTAATTCCGCGCCACCTCCACCGGCACCGACCAGTGGCCCCCTGAACCTCACTCCTCCCGAGGTGACGCATGGTTCAAGGTACACCATCCTGTCAAAAGACCAGTCGCAGGCCACGTCCAATGGACACCTGCAGACTGCGGGAACCAACGTCCTAGGCGCGAACTCGGCTCTCCTCCAAGCCACCCCTCAACGTCTGACGCAGCGCCAACACCCACCGCTTTCTACTTATAAGGGCACTACGGGTAGGGTTGCCCGTGGAACCGGGGCGACCCCGCCCAACTCCCATACGTCCAGTTCCTCACGAGCCCAATAACCTCAGCGGGCCGAGCCCCCCCCATGCCCGTCCAGTGCCCAAGCTACAGCGATCCCAATTGCCCCACTGGCTAATACGTCGGCGTCCAGCTCACACCAAGCTTCGACCACTTCTGCACCGTCGTCCCATCCGGTCGACTCCAACTCTCTCCCCATTCCCACCTTGCCTCCACCGATGACACATCCGGCTCCTTCTTCCGTCCTTAATCACACCGCCATATCATTACCTTCCCATACTGAGTTCCGTATTCTCGACCCTGCGCTATTAGATGCCATACAAGTGGTCGATTGTAGCCCTGCACCAGTCCTTCCCTGCCAGGTCACCGGTCAACCCTCGCCTTTGGACTTGGCCTCTCCCCCCTGTTGGGACCCGATCCGGGAACCAGATCCCAACCGAAAAAGCAAGAACGGAAAACGGAATTGAATGAAAACGGAAATTTCGCATCGCAATTTTGAATCAGAAACAAAGCATAAGAATCGAAAGCGAAGCGTATACTCGAAGCAAATGCAAAGCGAACGCAAAAACACAAGGCGAAACAACCAACGAAACCGAAAACGGAAGCAAATCGAAATCGAATAACAAAGCGGATAGAACGAAATCGAAGCATAAAGCGAAAACGGATCAAACACTTAACTAAACGGATTTGACATCCGACAACAATTTTCAAAGGAAACGATCGAATGAACATAGTCGCGTTGAAAACCCTAAGACGTTCTAAAATCCGGTATAATAATTTTTTTTCTTTTCTTTTCTTATTCCATCTCTTATGACCATTTATCGAACTCATACAAAGAAATCTTATATTCTTTTTCTTGGAAATTCTTTCTCATGCAAACTCTCAAAACTAACCATATTCTTACACATTGGTATTAATCCCAAAAATCATATTCATCCTAATTTTTATCGAAATTTCGGCAGCATAACGGCTGCCTTTTCCTAACCCAAACCTGCAAGGGTAAAGAAATACACTTCTAAATGCCATATAGATCTCATAATCATCGAACTCTCCCGTCCGGAATCCAAACACCAGCAAAACGCAAACCTACATCTAATACTTCCATAATTCTCAATTCAATACCAAACTCATAATTCAATCAAATTCCCATATCAATAATACACATATATTCCCAAATTATCCATAATTTCATATACAAATTTCACAATCATTCACAATTCTCAACTTTATACACAAACACATTTTTCCCAAACTTATCCAAAGTCATAAACATATTCATACTCAAGATCCAAATTACTTAAAAGCTAACGTATTCAAATGTCGAAACTGACGTCGTCACATTCTCTCATCCGATCTTCTGCTCGAAACCTGGAGATGGGGATGAAAGGGGGGGTGAGCTCGGAAGCTCGTGGATAACACATTTATAAATTGACAAATAAGCCGAAAACATTTTTCATAATCTTTTCGCCAAAAGGGCTAATTTTTCAAACTTTATAATTTTTCAAACAATTTCCTCAAACCTTTATATATATATATATATATTTTTCAAACTTTTCATAATAATCTCATTTTTTTCTCTTTTTTTTTTCAAACTTCTTGAATTTTTCATAAATATGAATGCAACATTCAGAGACAAAATTGAAAACACATAACATATCGTAATGGTCAGCTAGGTCCAAGCAGGCGTCTTTGCATGTCCATGAGCGGTCCTGTGCGATCGTGAATGAAACGCATTACACTTTCGCAGAGCGGTCCATTAGTAGCCGTGAAGGAGTCCGAAATCGAGCTTCGTGCCACTAAGCGGGCAGCCGAAAAGGCTATACACATAGAGACAATATGACTCACCAAAGGACCTACCGAACCCACATAACACATATCGAAAACGAAATTCAAATTGTTCAAGGCATTTTCCAAAATTTTACTTTTCTAACATAATTTCATCAACCTAAAACAACCTCACAAATTCTCACATATCACATAATTCAATTAATTCAATCAATAAATAATTGCAACAATATGCATAATTATCAATGCGCATAATAACAATGCATTTTCGAAATTTCTATCAATTTATCAAATCGACTTATAATAGCTTTTCGAAAACCTTCTAAATCAAAATTTCAAACTTTTAATCAATTCTTATTTTCAAACATTTACAAACAATAATTTATCAAAATTCAAACTTTTGCTTTCTTTCATTTTGAAAATTCAGTATATTGCCTATAAATCAAAATATAAATATGCTACCCACCTCGAAATGACGCTAGGAACTTGTTTCAAGCTCCAATTTGATCCTTGCTTCTTTCCTTCTTTCAATTAAAAATGACCTAAGCCATAATCACCCAAATTCACATCATAAATTTGCATAATTCCCAAAATTAACTATCGAAATTCATAATTATCATATTTCCAAGCTATTTCAATCTCCAATTTTGAAAATCCCCAATTTTCAAAATTGGCCTAAACCAATACACCCAAATTAAATCTCATAAAACATAATTTCTTCAAAATTAATTCCATCTTTCATCAATTCACAAGAATTCCAAAATATCTAAATCCTCAATTTCAAAATCCCCAAATCTTAAAATTGACCTAAACCAATTTATCCAAATTCAATACCATAATTCACAATTTTCTCAAAACTAATTTCATATTCCACAAACCTATATTATTATCTTTCATTCTACACCAAATATTCACCAAATTCTCAACCATAAAATTTAGCCTAAACTTTAAACAAATTTCCATCCAAAATTAAACCCAACCTAAAGCATTAATATCAAAACCAACTTCATAAATCACAAACCCATATCATTATTTATATTTCTCAATCAAAAATTCAACAAAATCTCAAAGTTGAAAATTTTCCCTTACCTCATTTCTCCACCAAAATCGAATTTTCCTAGCTTGAAAGGAAGCTCTCATGCTTTTCCACCATTTTCCTCTTGAAATCCACTCAAAAATCCCTAAGAAACAAGTAGAAAAATTGAAACAAAGCTTTCTCTCTCTTCTTTTCTCCATACGAAACCTCTTCATTCATCTTCTTCTTATTTCTCTTCTTTTCTAGAAAAAATCGAGCTTCTTCCACTTAAAACGACACTCACATCTGTCTTTTTATTTATTCAAAGTGCCTAGTCATTAACTGAGGGTCAAATGACCAAAATGCCCTTACATTTATCTTTTAGTCATGCTTACTTGCGGGTCGATTCGCACTATCGCGTTGAAGGAATTTGTCCAAACTTCCTTCTCAAGAAATGTTTCTCTTAATCATACAAATCCAACGCCACTGACCACGCTCAATTCCGATCACTACATCAAAAGTTATGCGCAAAACAGTTCGGGAATATCCTTATTCTAACACATTTCCATGTACGATTATTTCCGTCAAAAATTTCACATTCTTAATCCCAGAATTGAAACTCGATGTCTTCATAACAATTGTAGCCTTATGTCTCTAGTTTAATTCAAAATAAGAATTGTCTCATTTCGATTCCCAGATCAAAAGTTATACTCAAAATACTCTGAGGTGTTCCCAATCCAAAAATTTCACCCTAATCCGAACTTAAATTCAAAAATTAAAAGTCTTAGGGGAAAAATTGACATTTCATGTCTTCATATGATTTGTAGCCCTTTGTCTTATCTTTATTTCGCCTCAAGAATCACTTCAATCGGATCTCTACAGATCCCGAATTTTACAAAACACTGAACTATGCTCGGAAAATTTTCCTACTCACTTTGATTAAATTAATCTCCATTAATTTAATCTCAAAAATTCACAAATTTCTGTGAGGATGTAGATAATTGTCTTAGGAATCCAACTCCGCAAGAATCAACTCAATCGGATGTCGGACGGAAAAGATATGAGCAAAACAGTAAACAAAGGTCGGATTAGAGGAGGAAGCAAGAAAACTGAAGGAGCAAAACGACGTCGTATTAGGGCGAGGATAGGGCACGGTCACTACGGCGACGCGGACGTCGCCCTAGCGACGCGAGCCAAAATGCTACGGCGATGCGCGTCGCCGTAGCGACGGCGGCGCTGAACGTTCGCCATCGCTATGGCGATACGCGTCGCCCTAGTGACGGGGATAAATCATTTTTCATTTCTATTTTTTTTCCCATAAAACTTCCAAAATTCATAACTCTTAATCCCGAACTCCAATTTTGACAAACTTAGTCTCTATAGAAAGCTTAAAGAAAGCTCTACACCTTCTATGAAAGACATAAAACTCAATTCGACTCCTACGGGAGTCCTTTTTCCGGTCAAAGATATTATCCTCTAATAATCATGCTAAAACCACAATATAAACTTGTAAAAATCATAACTTATTATTCCGAGATCGAAAAATTTCATACTTTATATCGAAAAAAAGATCAAAACAAATCCTTCAATTTTCATGAAGAACATCAAGGCTCAATTTATCTCTAACTAGGTAAATTTCTCAGTCAAAGTTTCAACCATACTTAAAGTCAAAAGTCAACCCTATCACACATAAACTTTGACTGATCATAACTTTTACTCCCAATATCGAAAAATTGCAAACTTTATGTCTACAAAAAGCTCTTAACATAATCTACAAGTTTCATGTAGATCATTTTATCAAATTTTGTCTCAAACAAAAGTCAACTCTCAAAGTCAAACATTCTCTCTCCAGAAAGTCAAACTTTCTAATTTCTTCAAATTTTCACACTTTTTCTTTTTAATTCTTGTTTTTCAACTCTAATTAAATCAACTCATCCACTTGATCATTCATATTACTAAATCAAATTGTCACTCAAGGTTCGGAGTCCAACATTTCTCCCTCTCTTAAAAGAATTTCGTCCTCGAAATTCATATTTACTTAAACTCCAAGCAACTCATTCTTGCATAAATTTCTTTTTAAACAATGATCATCAAGCACTTTCTTACTGTCTTTCCAAAACTCATAATCAATTACTTTTTTCATCAAATTTACTCATCATACATATTCTCAATCTCTTCACAATTTTCACTTCCTTAAATCTTATACCACTCATATCATATCAAAACACTATATCTATAACTCATTATTTCTTTATATATGGACACAAATTAATGGTCCATTTCTTAAAGAATCCTAATATGGTTCAATCATCGTTTAATCCTTCTCATTATGTCATCATTCTTTCATCTATATCAATTCATCACAATTTATCAGAAATTTCAAATCTTAAGTTCCTCAACACATTCCGAAAATCAATCATATTCTTGACACCCAAATCGAACCAATCACTTGAATTCGTCAAATAGTCATGCACATCAATTTCACATTCCTAAAGACAATCATATTTCTTTCATCAAAATCAAATGATCACTTAGTACATTCTCACAAATTCACTCTTATCATTACAAACTCTTCTCAAATTCTTACTCATACTCATACGCCCAAGTAAGATCCTATTACTGGGCTCTGATACCATCTATGTTGGGACCCGATCCGGGAACCAGATCCCAACCGGAAAAGCAAGAACGGAAAACGAAATCGAATGAAAACGGAAATTTTGCATCGCAATTTTGAATCAGAAACAAAGCATAAGAATCGAAAGCGAAGCGTATACTCAAGCAAATGCAAAGTTAACGCAAAAACACAAGCGTAAACAACCAACTAAACCGAAACTAAGCAAATCGAAATCGAATAACAAAGCGGATAGAACGAAATCGAAGTATAAAGCGAAAACGGATCAAACACTTAACTAAACGGATTCGACATCCGACAACAATTTTCAAAGGAAACGATCGAATGAACATAGTCGCGTTGGAAACCCTAAGACGTTCTAAAATCCGATATAATAATTTTTTTTTCTTTTCTTTTCTTATTCCATTTCTTATGACCATTTATCGAACTCATACAAAGAAATCTTATATTCTTTTTCTTGGAAATTCTTTCTCATGCAAACTCTCAAAACTAACCATATTCTTACACATTGGTATTAATCCCAAAAATCATATTCATCCTAATTTTTATCGAAATTTCAAAAGATAATCACTGCCTTTTCCTAACCCAAACTCGCGAGGTAAAGAAATACACTTCTAAATGCCATACGGATCTCGAATCATCGAACTCTCCTGCTCGAATCCAAACACCAAAGAAACGCAAACCTACATCTAATACTTCCATAATTCTCAATTCAATACCAAACTCATAATTCAATCAAATTCCATATCAATAATACACATATATTCCCAAATTATCCATAATTTCATATACAAATTTCACAATCATTCACAATTCTCAACTTTATACACAAACACATTTTCCCAAACTTATCCAAAGTCATAAACATATTCATACTCAAGATCCAAATTACTTAAAAGCTAACGTATTCAAATGTCGAAACCGACGTCTTCACATTCTCTCATCCGATCTCCGTCAAACACGGAGATGGGATGAAAGGGGTGAGCTCTAAGCTCGTGGATAACACATTTATAAATTGACAAATAAGCGAAAACATTTTTCATAATTGAAAACACATAACATATCGAATGGTGCTGCTAGTCCAACAGAGCGTCTCGCATGCCGATCCATGAGCGTCCCTGCAATCGTGAATGTAACGTACTACACTTTCTCGCAGAGTGGTCCAGTGTAGCCGTGAAGGGAGTCCGAAATCGGAGCTCCGTGCCACTAGCGGGCAGCCAGGAAAAGGCTATACACATAGAGACAGCGCTGACTCACCAAAGGACCTACCGAACCCACATAACACATATCGAAAACGGAAATTCAAATTGCCCGAAGGCATTTTCCAAAATTTTACTTTTCTAACATAATTTCATCAACCTAAAACAACCTCACAAATTCTCACATATCACATAATTCAATTAATTCAATCAATCAATAATTGCAACAATATGCATAATTATCAATGCGTAAACAACAATGCATTTTCAGAAATTTCTATCAATTTATCAAATCAGCTTATAATAGCTTTTCAGAAAACCTTCGGAAATCAAAATTTCAAACTTTTAATCAATTCTTATTTTCAAACATTTACAAACAATAATTTATCAAAATTCAAACTTTTGGTTTCTTTCATTTTTGAAAATTCGTATATTGCCTATAAATCAAAATATAAATATGTTACCCACCTCGAAATGACGCTAGGAACTTGTTTCAAGCTCCAATTTGATCCTTGCTTCTTTCCTTCTTTCAATTAAAAATGACCTAAGCCATAATCACCCAAATTCACATCATAAATTTACATAATTCCCAAAATTAACTATCGAAATTCATAATTATCATATTTCCAAGCTATTTCAATCTCCAATTTTGAAAATCCCCAATTTTCAAAATTGGCCTAAACCAATACACCCAAATTAAATCTCATAAAACATAATTTCTTCAAAATTAATTCCATCTTTCATCAATTCACAGTAATTCCAAAATATCTAAATCCTCAATTTCAAAAATCCCCAAATCTTAAAATTGACCTAAACCAATTTATCCAAATTCAATACCATAATTCACAATTTTCTCAAAACTAATTTCATATTCCACAAACCTATATTATTATCTTTCATTCTACACCAAATATTCACCAAATTCTCAACCATAAAATTTAGCCTAAACTTTAAACAAATTTCCATCCAAAATTAAACCCAACCTAAAGCATTAATATCAAAACCAACTTCATAAATCACAAACCCATATCATTATTTATATTTCTCAATCAAAAATTCAACAAAATCTCAAAGTTGAAAATTTTCTCTTACCTCATTTGTCCACCAAAATCGAATTTTCCTAGCTTGAAAGGAAGCTCTCATGCTTTTCCACCTTTTTCCTCTTGAAATCCACTCAAAAATCCCTAAGAAACAAGTAGAAAAATTGAAACAAAGCTTTCTCTCTCTTCTTTTCTCCATACAAAACCTCTTCATTCATCTTCTTCTTATTTCTCTCTTCTTTTTCTAGAAAAAATCGAGCTTCTTCCACTTAAAATGACACTCACATCTGTCTTTTTATTTATTCAAAGTGCCTAGTCATTAACTGAGGGTCAAATGACCAAAATGCCCTTACATTTATCTTTTAGTCATGCTTACTTGCGGGTCGATTCGCACTATCGAGTTGAAGGAATTTGTCCAAACTTCCTTCTCGAGAAATGTTTCTCTTAATCATACAAATCCAACGCCACTGACCGCGCTCAATTCCGATCACTACATCAAAAGTTATGCGCAAAACAGTTCGGGAATATCCTTATTCTAACACATTTCCATGTACGATTATTTCCGTAAAAAATTTCACATTCTTAATCCCAGAATTGAAACTCGATGTCTTCATAACAATTGTAGCCTTATGTCTCTAGTTTAATTCAAAATAAGAATTGTCTCATTTCGATTCCCAGATCAAAAGTTATACTCAAAATACTCTCAGGTGTTCCCAACCTAAAAATTTCACCCTAATCCGAACTTAAATTCAAAAATTAAAAGTCTTAGGGAAATAAGCGGAAATCATTTTTCACAAGCTTATCCAAAGTCATAAACATATTCATACTCATGATCCAAATTACTTAAAAGCTAACGTATTCAAATGTCGAAACTGACGTCTTGACATTCTCTCATCCGATCTCCTGCTCGAAACCTGGAGATAGGGATGAAAGGGGGGGTGAGCTCGGAAGCTCGTGGATAACACATTTATAAATTGACAAATAAGCCGAAAACATTTTTCATAATCTTTTCGCCAAAAGGGCTAATTTTTCAAACTTTATAATTTTTCAAACAATTTCCTCAAACCTTTTTATATATATATTTTTTTTTTCAAACTTTTCATAATAATCTCACTTTTTTCTCTCTTTTTTTCAAACTTCTTGAATTTTTCATAAACATGAATGCAACATTCAGAGACAAAATTGAAAACACATAACATATCAGAATGGTCAGCTAGGTCCAACAGAGCGCTTTAGCTGATCCGCAGAGCGGTCCTGCAGATCGTGAATGAAACGTCGATTACACTTTCCGCAGAGCGGTCCCAGTAGCCGTGAAGGAGTCCAAATCGAGACTCCGTGCCATTAGCGGGCAGCCGGGAAAAGGCTATACACATAGAGACAGCGCTGACTCACCAAAGGACCTACCGAACCCACATAACACATATCGAAAACGGAAATTCAAATTGCCCGAAGGCATTTTCCAAAATTTTACTTTTCTAACATAATTTCATCAACCTAAAACAACCTCACAAATTCTCACATATCACATAATTCAATTAATTCAATCAATAAATAATTGCAACAATATGCATAATTATCAATGCGTACACAACAATGCATTTTCAGAAATTTCTATCAATTTATCAAATCAGCTTATAATAGCTTTTCAGAAAACCTTCGGAAATCAAAATTTCAAACTTTTAATCAATTCTTATTTTCAAACATTTACAAACAATAATTTATCAAAATTCAAACTTTTGCTTTCTTTCATTTTTGAAAATTCGTATATTGCCTATAAATCAAAATATAAATATGCTACCCACCTCGAAATGACGCTAGGAACTTGTTTCAAGCTCCAATTTGATCCTTGCTTCTTTCCTTCTTTCAATTAAAAATGACCTAAGCCATAATCACCCAAATTCACATCATAAATTTGCATAATTCCCAAAATTAACTATCGAAATTCATAATTATCATATTTCCAAGCTATTTCAATCTCCAATTTTGAAAATCCCCAATTTTCAAAATTGGCCTAAACCAATACACCCAAATTAAATCTCATAAAACATAATTTCTTCAAAATTAATTCCATCTTTCATCAATTCACGATAATTCCAAAATATCTAAATCCTCAATTTCAAAATCCCCAAATCTTAAAATTGACCTAAACCAATTTATCCAAATTCAATACCATAATTCACAATTTTCTCAAAACTAATTTCATATTCCACAAACCTATATTATTATCTTTCATTCTACACCAAATATTCACCAAATTCTCAACCATAAAATTTAGCCTAAACTTTAAACAAATTTCCATCCAAAATTAAACCCAACCTAAAGCATTAATATCAAAACCAACTTCATAAATCACAAACCCATATCATTATTTATATTTCTCAATCAAAAATTCAACAAAATCTCAAAGTTGAAAATTTTCCCTTACCTCATTTCTCCACCAAAATCGAATTTTCCTAGCTTGAAAGGAAGCTCTCATGCTTTTCCACCTTTTTCCTCTTGAAATCCACTCAAAAATCCCTAAGAAACAAGTAGAAAAATTGAAACAAAGCTTTCTCTCTCTTCTTTTCTCCATACGAAACCTCTTCATTCATCTTCTTCTTATTTCTCTCTTCTTTTTCTAGAAAAAATCGAGCTTCTTCCACTTAAAACGACACTCACATCTGTCTTTTTATTTATTCAAAGTGCCTAGTCATTAACTGAGGGTCAAATGACCAAAATGCCCTTACATTTATCTTTTAGTCATGCTTACTTGCGGGTCGATTCGCACTATCGCGTTGAAGGAATTTGTCCAAACTTCCTTCTCGAGAAATGTTTCTCTTAATCATACAAATCCAATGCCACTGACCACGCTCAATTCCGATCACTACATCAAAAGTTATGCGCAAAACAGTTCAGGAATATCCTTATTCTAACACATTTCCATGTACGATTATTTCCGTCAAACATTTCACATTCTTAATCCCAGAATTGAAACTCGATGTCTTCATAACAATTGTAGCCTTATGTCTCTAGTTTAATTCAAAATAAGAATTGTCTCATTTCGATTCCCAGATCAAAAGTTATACTCAAAATACTCTGAGGTGTTCCCAATCCAAAAATTTCACCCTAATCCGAACTTAAATTCAAAAATTAAAAGTCTTAGGGGCAAAATTGACATTTCATGTCTTCATATGATTTGTAGCCATTTGTCTTATCTTTATTTCGCCTCAAGAATCACTTCAATTGGATCTCTACAGATCCCGAATTTTACAAAACACTAAACTATGCTCGGAAAATTTCCCGACTCACTTTGATTAAATTAATCTCCATTAATTTAATCTCAAAAATTCACAAATTTCTGTGAGGATGTAGATAATTGTCTTAGGAATCCAACTCCGCAAGAATCAACTCAATCGGATGTCGGATGGAAAAGATATGAGCAAAACAGTAAACAAAGGTCGGATTGGAGGAGGAAGCAAGAAAACTGAAGGAGCAAAACGACGTCGTATTAGGGTGAGGATAGGGCACGGTCACTACGGCGACGCGGACGTCGCCCTAGCGACGCGAGCCAAAATGCTCACCATCGCTACGGCGATGCGCGTCGCCGTAGCGACGGCGGCGCTGAACATTCGCCATCGCTATGGCGATACGCGTCGCCCTAGTGACGGGGATAAATCATTTTCCATTTCTATTTTTTTTCCTATAAAACTTCCAAAATTCATATCTCTTAATCCCGAACTCCAATTTTGACAAACTTAGTCTCTATAGAAAGCTTGAAGAAAGCTCTACACCTTCTAATAAAGACATAAAACTCAATTCGACTCCTACGGGAGTCCTTTTTCCAGTCAAAGATATTATCCTCTAATAATCATGCTAAAACCACAATATAAACTTGTAAAAATCATAACTTATTATTCCGAGATCGAAAAATTCCATACTTTATATCGAAAAAAAGATCAAAACAAATCCTTCAATTTTCATGAAGAACATCAAGGCTCAATTTATCTCTAACTAGGTAAATTTCTCAGTCAAAGTTTCAACCATACTTAAAGTCAAAAGTCAACCCTATCACACATAAACTTTGACTGATCATAATTTTTACTCCCAATATCGAAAAATTACAAACTTTATGTCTACAAAAAGCTCTTAACATAATCTACAAGTTTCATGTAGATCATTTTATCAAATTTTGCCTCAAACAAAAGTCAACTCTCAAAGTCAAACATTCTCTCTCCAGAAAGTCAAACTTTCTAATTTCTTCAAAATTTTTAATTCTTGTTTTTCAACTCTAATTAAATCAACTCATCCACTTGATCATTCATATTACTAAATCAAATTGTCACTCAAGGTTCGGGGTCCAACACCCCCCGCTTGTCTCCAAGTGGATGGCCCCCCGACATTGAAGTCACCATGACTATCGAGCCAGAGCCAGTTAACATACCAGATTCGCAAGCTACTGATACTCCCATGACGGACTCGTCGGAACCCAGGAGGGCCATGCCTTCTCCCCCGTAAACACTTATGGCGTATAGTGTTTACCTCAATCCTACCCTATCCATGTCCATATTTATCTGGAACTGCCAGGGAGCTGGAGGCAAAGCCTTCCAGCCCATCCTAAAGACTTATCTCCGGTCACATACTCCAATTCTCACTGTACTAGTGGAACCTCGAATTAGTGGTGATCGTGCTAGACGAGTTATTCGATGTTTGGGTTTCGCGCATTCCTTCCGGGTTGAGGCTGTCGGCTTCTCTGGAGGTATTTGATTACTGTGGAATGATACTACTACGGTCAAGATTCTCTTAGCACACCGATAATTCGTCCATTCTACTATCGAGTGGGGACAGTATACCGTTAACTTCACCGCCATTTACGCCAGCCCTACTCCTTCCGTGCAACATTATTTGTGGACGTATATCCGCAAACTTGCTACTATCAACCACACACCTTAGATCCTTGGGGGAGATTTCAATGCTAAACTCGAGCATACTGATCAAAGAGGTGGCTCCAGACTCTCCCCGATTGTTAATCGGCACTTCCAGGCCTGTGTTCACCACAGTCATCTCCATGACCTCGGTTATCTGGGGCCCAAATACACCTGGAGAAGGGGACACCTTCTTGCTCGATTGGACCGCGCCCTCTGCTCCACATCCTGGCATTCCACTTTCCCCCACACCTTCGTCCAGCCCCTCCCTTTCCTCAAATCGGACCATCGTCCTTTGTTAGTGAGTAGTGACCATCACCACCCCTTCCTGCGACCGACCATTTCGAAACCATTCCACTTTCGAAATGCCTGGTTGACTCATGAAAGTTTTGACCACTTCATCACTCAGACCTGGCCCTCGGACAATCTAAATATCAGTGCTACTTTGGCAATCCTTTCCCATTCTTTACAGGCCTGGAACTCTACCACTTTTGGCAACATCTTTCATAGGAAGAAAAGGCTTCTGGCCCGCCTCCAGGGCATCCAAATAGCGCGGGAGACTCATGACTCGCAGTCCCTCTGTGACCTTGAAGACCATTTACGAACGGAATTTGAGCAGGTTCTGTCCCAGGAAGAGATTCACTGGCATCAACACTCTCGGTGTCAATGGCTCCAGCAGGGCGACCGGAACACGAAATATTTTCACACCATCACTACGACACGACAGCGCCAAACCCGTAACTTCTCCCTCAAAGACGAACATGGCCTCATGCGATCGGACACCGAGACTATTTTACGGCTAGCGAGGATCTACTTTGAACAGCTCTACTCTTCAGACCATCCTCACTCCAGGCCTCCCTCTATTCCTAGTAACTTTCCCCCTCTCCCCCTCTAGGCTATCACTGCCCTGCAGCACCCTATTAGCCCAGATGAAATACAAAATGTTTTCTTTACTATGGCTCCGAACAAAGCTCTAGGAATTGATGGATTTCCAGCTCTGTTTTACCAATCTCAATGGGGCACAGTCGGACCGTCTCTGACTATATTTCTTCAAAAAATATTCCTCCATGAAGTTTGGGACACAGCCCTCAATCGGACACTTTTGGTCCTTGTTTCCCAATTTCGATCCATAGCTCTTTGTTTTGTTATTTACAAAGCCATCACTAAACTGCTTGTTCATTGTCTCAAACCCCTCCTCCCTATGCTCATCACTCTGACTCAATGTAGTTTCGTTCCAGGTCGCCAAATCACGAATAATATCATTATAGCTCAAGAGGTCATCCACTCTATGAACAGGAAAACCGGCAAGACCGGTTTCATCGCTCTTAAGGTGGAATTAGAGAAAGCCTATGATCGCCACTCTTGGGAGTTCATCCTAGATACCCTTATCCAAGTTGGGCTCCCGAACTCGCTGATTAATCTGATCATGAAATGTCTATCCTCGGTCTCGATACAAATCCAGTGGAATGGGACCTTAGGTGACTCTTTCTCGCCCACCCGGGGCATCCGTCAGGGGGATCCTCTTTCCCCCTACATTTTCGTTCTTTGCATGGAACGACTCAGTCATTTAATCCATGAGTCGATCAATAATGGCAATTGGAAGCCGATTTGTTTAAGCCGCGGCGATCCTCCCCTCTCCCACCTATTCTTTGCGGACGATCTTATCCTTTTAGCGGAAGCATCTAGAAGACAGATCTACGTGATCCGTGACACTCTAGATACTTTCTGCACCGCGTCTGGCCAACGGGTCAACCACGTCAAATCTCGCTGCTTTGTTTCGCGTAATATTCCGGCCACTCTGGCGCACTCGCTCAGCGAGGACCTGGGATTCAAATTGACAAAGAACTTGGGTCGTTACCTCGTCGTGCCTCTATTACATGAGCGGATCACTCGCAATACTTACCAGCATATTCTGGACATGGTCCAACATCGTCTCTCTGGGTGGTCTGCGACCATGCTTTCGTTAGCCGGCCGTCTCACGCTGATCCAGTCTGTCCTTGCGGCGATCCCCATTTACATGATGCAAACCGTGCACCTGCCGCGTCAGTTGTGTGATCAATTGGAAAAAATGATGCGCCAATTCTTGTGGGGCACGACCTCGGAGACGAGGAGGCTTAGCTTAATCAACTGGGACACAGTCTGCATGCCCAAAGATATGGGAGGGTTGGGCATTCGCAAAATCAAGGAATCCAATGACACTCTCTTGACTAAACTAGGATGGACCCTAGCTTCGAAACCCAATGCCTTATGGGTACAAGTTTTATCGAACAAATATCACTTTGACGCTACTAACCCTCCGCATTCCTTTCCTATTTCAGGTGGCTCAATGGTCTGAAGGAGTATCAAAGCGACTTGGCATCACGTCTTACAAGGGATGAGATGGCAAATAGGGGACGGCACCTGCACGAGATTCTGGCTCGACCCGTGGGTTGAAGACTGGGGCCCACTTGCCTCCCATGCAGTAGCCCAGATACCCCCCACAATGCTGGAGTACAGAGTGCACCAGTTCACGGATGCCACTGGTAATTGGAATTGGGGCCTATTTCAATATCTGCTTCCTCAGTTGCTATGTTTGTTCATTGCAGGTATCCTTCCTCCGTCGGCTACCCTTGGACCAGACAAACTCATATGGGGATGTTCAGCAGATGGTCACTTCATGACGTCATCTGCTTATACCATGATCCTGCAATCCGATTCTACTCCACCTTCTACCCCCTGGTATACTATTTGGAAGTGGCAGGGTCCTCCTCTCATCCGGGCCTTTCTCTGGTTACTCTTGCATAACAAGCTGCTCACTAATCAACAACGAGTGCACCGAGGTCTCACTTCGGACAATACTTGCTACCATTGTCACCAAGAGGAATCCTCTCTCCACGTGGTGCGTGACTGCTCTAAGGCACACTCTTTATGGAGTCGCTTTCCCTCCCAGGTTCTCACAGATGCCTTTTTTCCATGGATCAACAAGATTGGATTCATTCGAACCTCCTCTCATGTAGGAAGCTCGGAGGCCTCGACTGGGCGATAGTATTTGGCACGGCGTGCTGGTTTCTTTGGACTTGGAGAAATCAGGCCATCTTCATGCCTCCTTCTCCTGGTCGACATCACCGGAACACCCCATCTTGACCTATGTTCACCACATCCACGTGGCTGCTACCTGGCCTGATAGGACACCGTTGCCCACGGTCACCAAAAGAGTCATTTCTGTAGGATGGAACAAACCTGCTCCAGGCTGGGTAACCCTTAATACTGATGGTGCAATCAAAGGCCCCACCAGCTCTGCCATTGCAGGAGGACTACTGCGCGACAACTCCGGCAACTGGATACGAGGTTTTGGCCAGAAAATTGGCAGATGTTCTCCGTTGACAGCGGAATTTTAGGGGGTGCTTTCCAGTCTTCAACTTGCTTGGTCTCTGGACTACCGACACCTAGTTTTGGAAGTCGACTCGCGCACTGTGACTGACCTCCTCTCTTCTTCCCAGGCACGAGCTCACTCCCAAAATCCCCTTGTATTGAGCATCCATGAAATGCTTTCCTGTAACTGGGTTGTTCAGATCCGGCATGTTTACCGTGAAGGTAATCGTAATACAGACTGGCTCGCCAGTTTTGCAAGCCAGTTTTCTTTAAGCATCACTATTTTTGAACACCCGCCTAGGAGTTGTATCCCTCACCTTGTAGAAGATGAATCGGGGGCAAGTCACCCACGATACGTCATGTAATTTGTCTTTCATTTCCCGTTTATAAAAAAAAAGCACAAATATGCTTCCAAGAGACAAAAGTGAAAGGGAATTCTTAATGTAAAGGAGTTACAAAAATGAGAGGCATTCCAACTTTTTAGCATTACCTTTGTATGTGTAAAAACAAGCTCTAAAAAAACGATACTTTATTTTTGTTTTATAATTTTTTTTATTTATTTATTATACTTATACTTTTTATTTATTATATGGATGTACATCATAAAATTCTAATGTCTTTAAATTTTGTTATCAACTTGATATCTAATTCAATAGTTAAAAATATTAGTTATTAATTAATCAAATGTCATTGTTAAAGTTTATTTAAATAGATGCTATTTTATTAATCAATATTAACATTAACAATTAATTTTAAAATTTCACTTGAATTTTTAAAAGGCCTTTTAACATATTTTAAAATTAGATCATATTTATATCATTAAAATTGAACTTATACTATATTTAAAATTCAACTAATTTATTCAATATTAGAGTTACTATCATAAGACCAACTGTCTAATACATGTAAATATTAGTGAATTTTATCTAGTAGTTTTGTTGTTGTGATCAATTTTTTCATGGGTGTCTTCTTAAGGCGAAGTAGAAAAGAAAAAGCTCCTTCCGAGAAAATGCCGCGAGTTTTCTGAGAAAGTGAGAATACACCAAAATAAGAAAGAAATAAAACTATTCCCTTTGAATTCAGGACACCGCTTTCAATGGAAATCAGACGGGAGAGGAAACAAAAACCATAAGATAACTTCCTCGTTAGCATGATTTCCTCTTCCAACAAAAGTCTTTCGTTTAATTCTTTCTGAACATTATTTTCTCTCGTTCGAATGAGGGATTCGCCAGTGAGACGCACGTTCAGCTTCTCCATTATTACATGGAATTGTTGAGATTGATTAGTACATTATTGGGTTCGAGGCCATTTCTGTGGTTGAGTTTTCTTCGTTTTTCTTCTTTGTCTCTCAAGATCTGGACTGATTTTGCAACCCTAAATGTCCTCAAAGATGTGAGCTTTTGCATGCATTTTGCCAACACTAAGTTGTTTATATCCATAACCAATGTTTAGGGTACGGTACCGTGTAAAATTCACTAATCTATAATCATACCCATCTTCTATGGCTAAAATATAGCTCCATTTCATCTGGGTTTTGCAAATTTGTTGTGTTCCTTCAAGTTTCATCCCGCCATGTTCAAGCAACTTTTGAGCAAGTTTCCTCGAAAGTCCTCGAAACCCGACTCAGCTGAGTTAGCCCGGTCTGACAGGTTATCTTCCTCTCAATGCTCTAATGGGTCAACTACGAGCTTCGCCAAATCTAATGTCCCAAAACGCACTTCTTCTGCGGTGTTTCCGACGAACGTGGTCGCTGGAGTCGAGCCTTTGGTGCCCTTTAAGGACGTGCAAAATGCAGAGAAGATGAACCTCTTTATAAGCAAAGTAAGCCTCTGTTGTGTAACTTTTGATTTTTCAAGCCCAACAAAGAATACACTTGAGAAAGATGTAAAGAAACAGACTTTACTGGAACTTGTTGACTTTGTGACTTCTGGGTCATTGAGATTTAGCGAGCCTGCCATTTTAGCCATGTGTAGAATGTGTGCTGTTAATTTGTTTAGGGTTTTCCCACCGAGTTATGGGTCTAATAAGACCATTGTGGGTGAAAACGAGGACAACGATGAGCCAATGTTCGATCCGGCATGGCCACATTTGCAAATTGTTTATGATTTGTTTCTTAGATTCGTCACCTCTACATGCTTAGATACCAAGTTAGCAAAGAAGTATATCGACCACTCATTTATATTGAGACTGCTTGATTTGTTTGAGTCAGAGGATCCGAGAGAAAGGGACTGTTTGAAGACCATTTTGCATAGAGTTTATGGGAAATTTACGGTGCACAGGCCTTTTATTCGCAAGTCTATAAGCAACATAGTTTATAGGTTTGTTTTTGAGACTGAAAAACATAATGGGATTGCAGAGTTGTTGGAGATTTTTGGAAGCATAATCAGTGGTTTTGCCTTACCGTTGAAAGAGGAGCATAAGATGTTTTTGTGGAGAGTTTTGATTCCTCTACATAAGCCAAAGTCTGTGGGGATTTACTTCCAACAGTTATCATATTGTGTGACACAATTTATTGAGAAGGAGCCTAAGTTGGCAAGTATGGTGCTAAAAGGAATACTGAAATACTGGCCAATCACTAATAGCCAGAAGGAGGTAATGTTCCTGGGAGAGTTGGAAGAGATTTTGGAAGCAATTAACTTTGTAGAATTTCAAAAGATCATGGTACCTTTGTTCTGCCGGATAGGGTGCTGCATTAACAGTCTCCACTTTCAGGTACGGAGAGTATTTTCTATCTTGGTGCATGGAGTGACCACAAAATGCATATAATGATTCTCATGTTAAGCATTCATTAAAATATAATCTTTTCCTTGTTTATATTTTACTCTTAGCTATTGCCAGGGTTTATGGTTTTAGGGATATACACTGTGGTTTTAGTAGTAACTTTGTTTCTCTTTTTGACATGCGCACCCACCGAACTTATCTATGGCCAGGTCAATAATTCAATTGCGGTTTCAGCCAAGTGCTGTAGAATCTTGCTTCATTTATTATCTTATGATATGCGCACCTTAAGTGAAGCATATGAAGATAGCTTTTGATGGTGGCCTAGTAGGCTAGTAATGCTTAGCACCAGAATTGTTGATGTTTGTTGTGATTTTTTATTTCAAAATGCATATTCTCGTGATTGTTTAAGATCTTCTTGGTTACCTCAACTGACAATTTCCCATCACAGTTGAAGGATATAATGTCATAATAAGTAAATTGTTATGCCAACATTTTGTATCTGGCATCAATCTGCAAAGGAACAACCTTTTGGCCATAGGTTGTAGAAATTTAAGCATTAGGTGTATGTTTGATGTGTCCATAATCATTGATAGAAGTGGCAAAGGAAGTCCATAAGAAAGTTCTGCTTTGCTCTACTTGGGGGCTACCATACAGGATGAACTAGTGGGATAATGGTCATAGGTCTAGTGTATTTTGTAGGTCTGAACAAGTTTGAACAGGAGAATTTTCTCTTGAAAGAGATTTTGTAGACTCTAATAATTTCCTATCCAACTATTATGCAGTATCCAATTGATTGGTGCTAGTAATAGCTAAATTGAGCTATTTGGTGGGGTTCACCATTTTTCTTTAGTTCTTGACTGGGCTACCTAGTGTTCTTCTAGATTGCATTCAAATTTTGTTGAGAATTCTTCTGCTTTGAATGTGGGTTACCGACTAGGCTAAGAATGCAGAAAAGGCTGCATTTTCTAGGTATACGGATGACAGCATCTTCCCACCTTGCTTTTATGTCCACAGCTTGTAACTTTGGTTGGTAAAGGTCTGAGTCCTCACCACCAATGGTTAAATCAGGTGCCAAAGAAGGTACTACCTTCCCATCTACCGAGTTGGGCATGGGTTTTTATATAATTATACTATCCAATGTACGATGGACATAAGAGCCAAAGATTGAGCTTACACATTATTCTTCTTTCATTCTTTTTAAAGTTCTTCTGTCATTGAATGAGAAATGCCACGTCTGAAAGGTCTCCTCACTTTTCCATTGTTTTGTTAACTAAGGTTCTAGCTCTTTCCTATCTCCTTTCTATTTTTGCTTACATTCTTCCACCAATTCTAACTTCTTGACTGATTGAGTGTTAGGATGGCAGCAGCAAAGGATATTGGGGTGGACTTGATGCCCTTGAGCTTTTTAACAGGATGGATCATTACCTCAATTAATTTCACTATATTCCTCATGTTCCTAATATATTAAAATGTTTTTGAATTCAAGTTCTTGCTTAATATTGGATCATGACATAGTCACATTCCAAACATATTTTTGGCATTTTGGCATTTGCCTGTGTGATTATTATTTATTTGGATTTGATTGCTAGCTCCATTCTCACCAATTCATTGTTTCAGGTGGCTGAAAGAGCCCTTCTCTTGTGGAACAATGACCAGATTGTCAACTTGATTGCACATAACCGGCATGTGATTTTGCCTATCATTTTTCCAGCTCTTGAGAAGAATGTAAATGATCATTGGAACCAATCAGTACTCAGCCTAACCCTAAATGTCAAGAAAATGTTCTCTGAGATGGATGATGCACTGTATCTGTCATGCCTCGATCAATTTAAAGATGAGTAGGAGAAGCTAATTGTGATGGCTGGCTAATAGAAGGAAGCATGGCAGCAAGTGGGGAATGCTGCCACTATCAAGCCAAATAACCGGAAATCCTGCGGTTTTGACGACTCCACTGGCCTCTTCAATTGCTTGTTGTTTGGAACTTCTGGTGCACTTTTTCCTCCAGAACCACTCAAATTCCTATCATATCCGACGTTGGAGTGTAGGCACCAAGAAGATGTAATGAAACTGGTGCTGTTTAGGCATTATAATACTGTTTCCAGTGATCCTGTGACAGCCAGTTTTTGTAATTTTGATCATGTATCTTACTGTAATGACATCATGGAACACGGGTACTTTATTGTTAACGTAGGAGAGGGTCGTGCAGTCGACTTCTTTCATTTAAAATATTTTTATTGTTATAGATTATTTTTAAAAAATTGACTTAGGGTATTAAAAATATTTAAAGTTTTTTTAGCTAATTTTTGTGAATTAAGTGATTACACATTCTAAGAAACCAAAAGAAGAATATCCTTGAAAGTTTTAGGAATGCATCTGTCTTAACTTCATCTGGTGATAATAAACGAATAATTTAAGACTCTTTCTTGTTACTAAAATGTACCAAATAAGGCAAATTAATGACAAATCTCATGATATGTTCTTTTATGACACTTTGTGTTTTAAAAATATGCTTAATTACAAAATAAAATTTTAATTTAACTTTTAATTACTAAATTTAAAACACTTGTTTTGCCATTCTAATGTAACAAAAAAAGAAAAGATGGCCACTAATTTGTCAATTCAGCATCAATATGATGAGATGAAAATTGAGTCTAACCTATCAAAACCTCAAAATTCAACAGTTTTGTTTAAATCACAATTGAAAACCCAAGTACCTCCCTTGTCACTGTCAACAATAAAAGTCCTCCGAAGATTTACTGGAGAAAAACAAGGAACTCTCAATTGGGTTCTTTTTCTTCAGCTTTATCTCCTTCTCCAAGTTGGAAATCAACATTTGGGTCAGCTATATCGAGTATAGATAGCCAAAATCGATCCAGGTTTTCATTGATTGTCTCTCTGCAGGTCAGATGGACCTCTCTGAGGAGTATATTTGTGTCATCTCACATAGTCCAAACTCAACAACTACCCATATCTTTAATAATTGTATTGTTGAAAGCTGCTCTGGTGTTAACGGATACCTTGCTCAAAGAAAGAAAACAGCGAATTTTTTGGTGATGAGTCAAGGTATCTATTTGAGAGCTTTTTAAGCGACTGTTACGCTTGCAAGGAGGATCTTAGGCAAGGAAATTTCAGTTACTTGTACAGGTTGGCTCAAGTTTCCCTTTTGGGCTAACTCTTATTGAGTTGTGATAACTTCCTTTTAAAAGAAACTTGGCTTGACTGTTTGCAATATTGATGTAAACGTCCTCAAATTCTTAAATTTTGTTTTGTTGACAAACTCAAAAAATTGGAATGCTTTCTGAATTTGGAATGAACTTAAAATCTAATGGTATTTTATTAAACATATTTCCTTTAAGTTCTTTTCCCTTTTCATTCTGCAATTTTTTTTAGATGATCGATTGAATCAAATTTATCCGAAAGACAGAAGCTATATCGTGGCTTCTGTTTAACTTTTTTAGTTAATGATGTTGATACTAAGCATTTTGAATATGAACTAATGTTATAATTATGTTCCAGAGAAGAGAGGACATTTTGCAGTCATAAATGAGGGCATAGGGAGATGTTACCAAACGCACAAAATCCTCAGATCCACCTACGGTCCCTGCATCCCAGCCTTTTTCCACCACTCCTAATATCCCGAGTGCTGGAAGTACTGGTATGAAGCACATCTTATGGAAGGATAAAGTGCTTAACAGGGAGAAAAGCAAAGTTGCCGCGTATGATGCAAGGGAGCGAGTTCCCATTAATCTTATAGAAACTGGTATTGTGAAGCGAGAGTACAAGGATGGAAACAAGAACTTTCCAGTCTTTCACGTTGATCCTGCTTATCTGGAGAGCTTGGAGGCACCCTGGCGGCAATTTGTGGTCGTGAAACTATTGGGTCGCTCCATCTCATTTCGGGTATTGTATTCTAAAATTGAGCAACTGTGGAAGCCGATGGGAGGATTCGACGTCCTAGACCTTGGGCACGAGTATTACCTGGTTAAATTTGATAATGGTGTTGACTTCGAGTTCGCTTTGGAGAAGGGGCCATGGGTTATTTTTTATCACTACCTGACGGTAAGGCAATGGACTCCGGGGTTTTCACCGTTACAAGCCACTGTTGACTCAACACTGGTATGGGCTCGTTTCCTTGCCGTATCCGTTCGGTATTATGATGAAGATTTATTGCTAGCACTGGCCACTAGCATCGATCGACCGGTTAAGGTTGACAAAAACACCATGCTGGTCAACCGGGGTCAGTTCATAAGAGTCTGCGTTAAGATTGATTTGGATCAACCTCTAGTGGGGCAACTGGTCATTGACGGAACCACACATTATGTTGAATATGAAGGCCTCCACACCATTTGCTTCAAGTGTGGGAAATTTGGACACAAGACCAATACTTGTCCCTCAATGTTGGATTTGTCCGTAGCATGTGTAATCAAATCAATTAGTCATGTGTAATCTTTATCACGTGTAATCTTTATCATCATGACATCTTTCAAATAGTCATACTTTCATCTCAAAGAAGTATAATCAAATCAATTTCATCCAAATATTATCATTTAGTTCAAATCTCAATTTTCCATCATCACAAACCTAAAATTCATTAAAGTTCTTAACCCTCATCAAACACTTAATTAGGTCTTCACATAATTCATAAAAATCCATCTCCATGCTCATCTTTCACTCACAAATGGATATACAAAATCAAATCATCCTAATTCCTCATGAACTTCAAATCTCAATTTCATGCACAATTTCCTAAAATCACTTAACATTCTTATCATCTTCATCTATCAAGCACTTTAGTAGGCACTCTATCTTTATCACAATCTCACAAATTCAATTTTATGCTTGAACACTCTTATACAAATCAGTTAGACACAAACGCCCAAGTACGATCATAATACTAGGCTCTGATACCATAAATGTTGGGACCCGATCCGGGAACCGGATCCCAATCGAAAAACGGAACGGAACGAAAAATCGAAAAGTGAGAAATCGCTAATCGGAATACAAATCGCATCATTGGAGCGAAACGAATACTCAGAAAAGTTTGCATCAGAAATACGAATAACAAAGTGGAGAAACTCGAAAGGCAGAATTCCGAATCGAAATAATCAAACTGAAACAAACACCGACATTCGTTTCAAACATGAAGCATAGCAAACTCATCGCTTACTTTGGTTCAATCAATCTCTTTCCATATAATCTCCTAAAAATCATAATTTCAAACATTTACATCCTTTTTCAAACATTTTTATCCATAATAATTTATCAAAAATCAAATTTTGTTTTCTTTAATTTTCAAAAATTCACATTTAGCTTATAATTCAATAAATAAATATACTACCCACCTCATATCCATGCTAGCATCTTGTCCAGTGCTTCAATTTGACCTTTTCTCCTTTCTTCCTTCCAATTGAAAATTTCCTAAATTAATTTCATCAAAATTTAATCTCATAAATAACTTAATCCTTCAATTTGATGCATAAGTCATCAATTCTTACTAATTCCAAGATAGTTACATCACTAATTCCAAAAACTCTCAAATTACAAATTGAACCTAAATCAATCCAATCAAATTCAATATCATAATTAACTTAATTTCTCAAATTGAACTTAGGAAATATCAATTCCTCTCATATTCAAGTTATTTCAATCTCCAATTTTGAAAATCCCAATTTTCAAAATTGGCCTAAACCAATTTATCCAAATTCAATACCATAAAATACAATTTCTTCAAAATTAACTTCATATTCCACAAACCCATATCATTATCTATAATTCTACACCAAAATCTCACAAAATCCCCAAATTTCAAATTAAGCCTAAACCTTAATCAAATTTCCATCCAAAATTAAACACAACCTAAAGCATATATATCAAAATCAACTTCATAAATCACAAACCCAAGTCTTTATCCATGTTTCTAAACCAAAAATTCATCAAAAACTCAAAGTTGAAAATTTTCTCTTACCTCTTTCTCCTTCTATTTTCGGATTCCTTGGTTTCCAAAGCTAGTTTTCTTCATTCTCCATCCTTTCCTCTTGAAATAATAACGAAAATCATCTTGGAAGCTCAAGAGTTTCGAAATCTCCAACACCGAAATCATCTTTCTCCATTTTCTCTTCTTTTCTTTCCCTCTTCGTTATTTCTCTCTCTTTTATTTCACTCTTTCCAATTTTCCAGACTCTTCCACGATACTCATCTGATTTTTAAAGGCCATGTCATTTAAAATGTGATAAAAGACCAAAATGCCCTCACATGTTACTTTATGTTATGATTTATTTTGGATCTGATTCAGACTATCAATTTGAAGGAATTTGTCCAAACTTCCTTCTAGATAAATGTTCCTCTCAATCATACGAATCTAACGCCACCGATCGCTCAATTCGGATCACTACATCAAAAGTTATCATGAAAACAGCTTTGGGTATATCCATATTCTAACACATTTTTCATGTACGATTATTTCCGTCCAGAAATTCACATTCTTAATCCCAGAATTGAAACTTGATGTCTTCATAACAATTGTATCCTTATGTCTCTAGTTTAATTCAAAACAAGAATCGTCTCATTTTGATTCCCAGATCAAAAGTTATGCTCAAAATACTCTCAGGTGTTCCTAATCCAAAAATTACACTCTAATCCGAACTTACATTCATAATTCAAAGGTCTTAGGGGCAAAATTGACATTTCATTTCTTCATATGATTTGTAGCCCCTTGTCTCATCTTTATTTTGCCTCAAGAATCGCTTCAATCGAATCTCTGTAGACCCCGAATTTCTCAAAACACTGAACTATGCTCGGAAAATTTCTCGACTCAATTTGATTAAATTAATCTCCATTAATTTAATCTCAAAAATTCACAAATTTCTATGAGGATGTAGATAATTGTCTTAGGAATCCAACTCCTTAAGAATCAACTCAATCGGATGTCTGACGGAAAAGATATAAGCAAAAGAATGTAGTATGTTCAGAAAATTTCCTTTTTTAAACAAATAGGGAAAGTCGCGATCGTGCGTGTGCACGACCGCGATATCAGCATGGGCCAGCGGAGTCGCGATCGTGCGTATGCACGACCGCGACTTTTGGGTGGACCTGCACTCTTTTTTTTTTTTTTTTGAAACTTTCAAAAATCATAACTTTTTATCCTGAACTCCAAATTTAACAAATTTGGTCTCTATGGAAAGCTTGAAGGAAGCTCTATAACTTCCATGAAGAACTCCACAACCAATTCCATCTCTAAAATGATTAATTTTCTAATCAAAGATTTAACCCAAATAATAAATACTTAAACAAAGTCCTCAACTTTGAAAATTTCTATCTTTCAACTCCAAACTACAATCATGTCATATTTTATATCGATGCGAAGATCAGAAAGTCACCTAAAACTTTCATGAAGGACTCAAAAATCAATTTGACCTCTAAGGAAGTCAATTTTTTTCATCAAAAGTTCTGTCCTCTAATAATTATGCAAAAACCATAACATAAACTTGTAAAAATCATAACTTATAATTCCGAGATCGAAAAATTGCATACTTTATATCAAAATTAAGATCAAATCAGATCCTTCAACTTTCATGAATAACTTTAAGGCTAAAATAACCTCTAATTAGGTTAATTTCTCAGTCAAAGTTTCAGTCATAATAAAAGTCAAACCTTTCAAACATAAACTTTGACTGATCATAACTTCCACTCCCGATATCGAAAAATTGCAAACTTTATGGCTACAGAAAGCTCTTAACGTACTTTACAAGTTTCTAAAAGACCATTTTCTCAAATTATGCCTAAATTAAAAGTCAACTTTTAAAGGCCAAAAAGTCAACTATTTCACAATTTTTCATATTTTCACACTTTCTCTTTTCAGTCATGATTTTCAACTTCATTTCAATCAACTCATCTACTTAATTTCATAAACCATATCAATCCACTCAAAACCCCAAAGATATCAAAATCAAATCATTTCTTTTCTTCTCAATATTCTTTAAATTTTAAGCCATCTATTATACAATACATTCACCAAGCACTCCTTAAATTTCATTTTCATAATTCAAATTTCACTCAAAGATCGGGGTCCAACAGATGGTGGTTGAGAAACGGCCCCGGAGACCTCCACGTGTAAAGCAGGCTGCAACCACTCCCAAAGGTCAGCCTCAGTCGCCCAACCGGTATGTCGTATTAAATGCTACATCCTTTGGGGATGACGGGATACCAGAGGCGACAGACTCGGGACATGCGCAAGTGAACCAGCCTGCGTTCACCTTTGAGGTCGGAAGTAGCAGTGGCACAAAACGACTGGGAAAGACCCCTAGACGATAGGAGAATCCTATCAGGCCTCTCAGCCTGAGTGGGTTTACGAGGCCCACCCCTAAAATGACACCGAATGATACTAAGATGGATGGCTTGGTTCTTAGTACTGGGACAGGACTGCAGGCGAGCCAACCCTAAGTGTCTAGTGACAAGCATACCAGGCCTGCTGTTTCGAGTCCCCCCACTGATCTAACACTAGCTCTCCAGATTGCATCCCACTTTCGCCAAGCCTTCCAAGAACTCCCACGGCCCCCGCACACGACTGCTACTCTCCACGACAGGTTGAACCAATAGTGTATTCAGGTATTCCAAGGTCATGAACCCCAAGACCCCGCTAGTTGGGTCATGAAGCCACTGCGAGATTGATCACAGGTGAACCTCAAATTGCCCCGGATTGTCCCACCGCTGATGGTGTGGATGTGGAAATGGTCCCCAACAACCTTGCTGCTTAGTGCTCTCATCCCTACCCTACAATCTTTATCTTATGATTAATAATCTCAATATCTTAGTCTGGAACTACCGGGGAGCGGCTCATGCAGACTTCGTCGCGTGTGCGAAAGAACTTGCTAATGTTAACAAGGTTGATATCCTAATAATTGTCGAACCTCATATCTCAGGCACCCGAGCGGATAGGATTTCTCTCCTTCTTGCTTTGAGAATATGGCACGTGTGGAAGCCACGGGATTCTCCGGGGGTATTTGATGCATATGGCATTTATAGATTCTCAAACTCGAAGTACTAGTCTCGCAACGACAATTCATCCATTTCTTGGTCCAAGACGTCCACCAATAGGTTTGGTTATTGATTACGGTGTACGCAAGCCTTCATCCTGTTGGACGGGTGTGTCTATAGAAAGAACTAACTCACCTTAACGCCATCACTAATCTCCCATGGGTTTTGGTTGGTGACTTTAATGATTACCGTTGCCGCACTGAGAAACGAGGCGGTAAATTTGACATGAGTAGGGCTGAGCAGTTTCAACAGAATATGGATGCATGCTTTCTCATGGACCTTGGGTATAAAGGTTCTCCATTCACGTATCGCACGAAATGTAATGATTCCTTCTCCACCTTTGTTTGCTTAGACCAGGCTATATGCAATGCAGCATGGCATCTACTATTCCCTGAGGCTTCGGTCCATCATTTACCACACATGCATTTTGATCACAACCTTATTGTGGTTAAATGTTTTGGCTATGTCCCGCCAATATGCTCTCGGCCCTTTCGATTCCAAGACACATGGACCACCCACCAGGGCTTCCTTCCCGTGTTGGAGACGGTATGGAACAAGCCTCATTCCTCCCTGCATGCTGCTCTTACTAGCGTGATTGACGCAGCTCTCTTATTTAACAAGGAGATATTCGGCAATATTTTTCACCACAAACGACGGGCCTTAGCCTATTTGGTTGGCGTTCAACATGAACTCGCCTACCGTCAAAGTGCTCCCCTTTTATCATTGGAGCAAGATCTTATTTCTGAATATTCCCACATCCTTCGGCAGGAAGAACTTCTCTGGTTCTAGAAATCACACATTCAATAGTTGCAATGTGGTGATAAAAATACTAAATTTTCCATGCTACGACCATCGCCTGGCGAAAACAAAACCGGATTGAGCGATTACGCACCCCGGAAGGATCTTGGATTACGGACCACTCTACTCTCCAAACTGAGGCCATACACTTCTTTAAGGATCTTTTTTGTAGTATAAAGAACATTACCACACCCTTCCCCCCAATCCCAGATCATGTCCGACTCTTAGACGAGGATACTCGATCACTTATTCGACTTGTTACGAAAGAGGAAGTTTTTGTTTCTCTATAATCCATAAAGTCATACTCAGCCCCAGGCCCAGATCGTTTTCCTCCAATATTTTATAAAAAGTATTGGAACCTGGTTAGGAATCATGTCTTCACCATGGTCAAGGATATCTTTGCTTCTGGCATCTGCCCTAAGGATATCTCCGACACGCTGGTCGTTCTCATCACAAAAACGGGTCAGCTAACTTCCCTGACCCAACTATGCCCTATAAGCCTATGTAATGTCAGCTATAAGATCCTAACCAAGGTTATCGTCCAGCATCTCCAACTTATCCTCCCCGGGATCATTCTCCCTATACAAGACGCCTTCATCCCGGGTCACACTACCGCGGAGCATATTCTGCTGACCAAAGAGGTTATTCATACAGTTAGGAGATCGAAGAAACGAGAGGGGTATATGGCCATGAAGGTGGATCTCGCCAAAGCCTACGACAGAGTTGACTGCAGGTTCCTGTGGCAAACGCTATTGGATTTCGGGTTTCTGCCATCCTTTGTCTCTCTCATTATGTCCTGCATGTCTACCTCCAGTATTACCATCCTGTGGAATGGCTCCCGACTTCCAACGTTTGAGCCGAAGCGTGGACTTCCCTAGGGAGACTCGCTTTCGCCATTCCTGTTTGTCCTCTATATGGAGAAGCTCTCCATGCTAATCTCCAGTAGGGTGCAGGTTAAACAGTGGAACGTCGTTAAAGTCTCAGCTAATGGGCCTCCTATCTCACACCTATTGTTCGCGGATGATATGTAGCGCCTCCTTACCATAGGGTATCCACCGGAACGCCCGTAGGTCATTCCGATACATATCCTACGACAAGAAACCACTACCGACAACAACCACTACACTCCTCATGGCATCACAATCATAAGACAGTAATAAGAAATTGACCAATTTTTAAAACCAAATTAGATTCCATTTCATTCACTCAAAACTCAGTAATTTACAAACTGTCAATATGTTTAGTTTACACATGCTCCAAAACACTACTCACTAAATGACATATCAGAATGTACAAAAGATGATCTAACTATAGGTCTCCAAAAGAAAGCCCAATGACCGTCCTTTGAGCCATCGCTTCTCGCCAATCCACAAGATACTACTCTACGTACTCGAGGAGCTATCTGTCTACACTTAGGCCCGAAAAATAGATTGCAATTTTGGATGAGTTTGCGAACTCAATGAGAAACCATCATTGATGGTTCTCCCAATTCATGCATCATATAAGCATGATACAAGACTCATTCAACAATTATACAAAACACACGATTGAAACAATCACAAGACAATTACAAGATATGATCTCGAATAAAGATATAAAGT
Source organism: Erythroxylum novogranatense (assembly GCA_029891385.1). Classification (NCBI taxonomy): domain Eukaryota; kingdom Viridiplantae; phylum Streptophyta; class Magnoliopsida; order Malpighiales; family Erythroxylaceae; genus Erythroxylum; species Erythroxylum novogranatense. The sequence goes on along the minus strand of CM057234.1, from coordinate 39,335,990 downwards.
GTAACATCCCACCCCTCCCGGAAGGGTAAAATAGTAAAATTGGTATAGGATGAGACTAATAAGGAATAATTAGAACTGTTCATGATAATAGGATTGATACACAAGATCAATCGTGTACATGGAATTACAATAAATGCATTCATGACATTCCGTTAATTGGGCCTAACGGTATTTTATTGTGCTAAACGTGGTTATGGGATTTGAAAAATTATTCGAAAAGGCCGTTAAGCGTTTTCGATTTTAAGGATTTTCAGAATTTTTCTGGAATTTTTGGAGAAAATTCCTGATCGGCAAAATCACGTGACCGGCCTAAACATGTTTTGGGGTAGAAAAGGTGATTGTCGTGATTGAAAAATCATTTGAGTGCATCGTTACTGCTTTATAATATTAGGAATTTCATTAATTTCGAGAAAAATAATTTGGAAATTCTGACCGGATAAAATGTCAATTCGCTAACTTGTTGCTTCTCAGTAGCAAAATTGCTACCCATCGGTATCTGTAATATTGGGTATTTTATTTTGGGACTGAAAGTAGGGTCATTGGAGTTAAATGGAGTAAAATTTTGGATTGGATTAAAGAAATGATATATTGACTTTTCTTTAAATATGTGGACCAATCATAATTTGCCATTTAAAAGGCAACATTAAATGCCTCTTCACTCTCTCGGATATGTATGTGTTTAAAGGTAAGGAGAAGATTGATTTTTTAGGCTTTTGTAAAGCCATCCAAACACATACACTCAAACACAAAACAAGCTCTTCATTTGCAACCATCGAATTTTTCCCTTTACTCATCTCTCTTTGTAACTTTAAGCTACCATCTCTTAATCCATCAAAGTTAGATGATGAGGAGATGCATGCTTGGTCTTGGTGGGATTAGTTTGAAAGTATAGGAAAGAATTGAAGAGAAGAAGTGAGGATTGGAAGCTAATAGGTAAGTAAAGGAATTTAAGTTTCATATGATGTTTGATGATGTTTTTACATGGAATTAAATGCCATGATAGTATGGGGTAGTTAATAAAAGGATTTCAAGCATGTATTAGGTTCATGTAGACATTAAAGTGATGATTATTGTGATTTGAAGAAAGGGGTATGAGGCTAGGTGAAGATGCATTAAAATTTATGATATGGTTTGATTTAGAATTGAATGGGGATAATTATTTGAGTCTTTGAATTGAGGAATTTAAGGCTTCCAATTTTTCAGTATTAACCCTAATATATGTATGACTGTATTTATATTTAATTTGTATTTATTTTGATGTCTAGTGATATGAAAAAGGCATTGGAAGTGATTGAACTAAGGTTAACATTGAATCTGGGAAGTTGGAATTATAAGTGATGTTACTGTTTTATTCATAACTTATTGTGTAAAAATGCAAATGAGGTGAGGTTAGTGGCCACTGAAACTTTGGGATGTTGGCTCCAATTTAGTGTGAAATAGGTGTTGTTGAATTCCAATGATAGAAGGGTGAAATTTTGCATGGAAAGTTACTGTTCCATTGTCTGTGAACAGTAACCGCAACCATGACATCTGAGTTTTGTTGATTTTTATGAATTAATTGAGATGGAATTTGGGAGAATGGCCTTCATGGAAGTTGTAGCATATTTGATTATCTTTCCATTTCTACTGATCTTGCTATTTTTAGAATTGTGTATTGGGAGATATGAATTTATTACTCATGACTGGTTTTGAGCATTTTGGATGAAACCTAGCTTAAGTGTGATTTTGTGAGTTTACTGATTGGAGGCAATTTTAACATTTTATGTGGACTGAATTGGTGTGAGTGAGCTTCTGAAAAGTTGTAGAGGAAGAGATTATCTTAAAATTGATATTTGGTATGTAATTTTTAGAAGTCAGAATTGGGAGATATGATTTTTCAAAAACTGATCCTACATTAGGTTATGAATGGCTGATGATAACAGAAACTTCCATAACAGTTTTTAAATTGTTAGAGATCGAATTGGATGTTGAGTGCTACATGAAAATTGAAGTTTGAGATGTTATCTTTACAAGGATATAAAGTTCTGATTTTATTGACTTATATACTGGAAGTTATGCTTCTTGTAAGATTACTACCCAAAGTGAAGGATTTCAGGGACAGTGACATTGAATGAATTAATTGACTGGCTTAGCAATAGAATTTGATTTTGGGTTGTTCATGAAAGTTGTAGAGGACATTGTGAACTTATTGACCATATTTTTGTGGTAATTTATTTCTGAAGAATAAGTGAGTTATGAAATTGTAAATGTACTGCTCTGTGTTGATGGAAATTGAGTAGGCAGAAGGTTTGATGGATTATTTGACACCCTTAGGGTTGGAATTGATTTTTATGGTCTTCTTGAGAATTGTAGAGCTTTTCATAAGCTTTCCAATGAGGTATAGTGGGTTTTTTTTTCTGATTTGTGTGCTAAAAGTTAGAGTAGTTGGAAATTAGGAATTGAAATCTGGAAAAAAAAAAAAAGAAAAGGACAAAGCAGGGGAACTCGCCGTCTCGCGAGGGCGACTTCTCGCCTCACGAGGGCGAGATAATTGGCCTGGTCGCGAGGGCGACGGCTTGCCTCGCGACAAGCAGATGATTCACCTCGCGAGGCGACGTCTCGCCTGCGAGGGCGAGATTTAAAGAGGCCGGTCGCGAGGCGACGCCTCGCCTCGCGACGCGAAGAGGTGAAATCGCCTCGAGGGCGGCGTCTCGCCCATGAGGCAGGCGATGGAGATATATATATATATTATTGTTTTGATTATTATTTGGCATTATTGATCCGCTTGTTCTTTTGTCAATTTCTTTCCGTCCGACGTCGATTGACCTGATTCCAGAGGCATCGATTCGTTGAATATTTAATTTCATATTATGAGAAAACGGGAATTTTTAGACGGGAATTTGACGTAGCCCCTATTGACGGAACTTGTAAACACTGTTTTATTTAATTGAGGACCTATTGAGGTCCGAATTGCATGCCGCCGCCGCTTTATGGATTTCTAATTTTGATAGAATTTTATTATGGGAAAATATTGAATTAGGACCGGGAATTCATGAACATGCATATCTCATCAACATGAGCACAAATTTCATATTTAGTGACTCGTACTTTTTCTGATTCATATAGAGGTCCAATTGGAGCGTCGATTGACCGGCGTCACAGAGGTTTTCCGGCATTAGCTCGGGAGTAATAGGTGAGTAACCTAGTTGGTTTCTCAAATTTCTGGTTGTTTACATGCTCAACGTGAATTACGTGCAAAGGGGAATTGTATGATTTCTGGCATGTATAAAAGTGGATGATTGTATTGTATGATTTTACTGTACTGAATGATACTGATATTGATAGACTGGGCTTTATAGCCACCATACTGAACACTGCTATACTGGGCTTTATAGCCATATCGTGGATTTACTGATACACTGGGCTTTATAGCCAACATCGTATATTTACTAAGATCGCACCGCATGCATAATTGCATGATCAGATAATGGACGTGCCCCAAGTTGCTATTATTACTGATAAGAGCTTCGAGCTCTCATACTGTACTGACCGGGCCACGAGCCCGAGGGGAGAAATCCCTGACGCGTCCCCACTGAACACTGACTGAGCACTTGGGCACAATACTGAATAACTGGAAAGAGTCACATATGCATTGCATTCGCATAAATGACTGTTTTGTGATAAGTACTGCTTTCGTGATGGTATGTGTTACTGTGAATGGTTTATCGTTATGGATATGGTTATTGATCGCTATTGGTAATTGATGATTATCAGATTGCATCAGACGCCACGGGCGTAATGCATGATTTGAGTGAACCATCGATGATGGTTTCTCACCGAGTTCGCAAAACTCACCCAAAATTTGCATCTATTTTCAGTCTCAAGAATACCCGGTTGACACGGAGTATGTCTCATCGTAGATGAGTAAAGGTTAGAGATCGGATCGGCCAGGTTCGCATTAGTGTTTTAGTAAATTGTATTCCGCAATCACTGTATAACAAGGCATTGTATTTTTACTGAGCCCTTGTGGTATTAATGTTTTACTTGCATTGATTGATTGTAATTATTACTGGATGACTGTAATAACTGAAACGGGTTTATATTGAATACGGATTTTATTTACTTACTGTGTTTGCCGTGTGAACGTGGAGTTAATGGCTGCAAAAAGAAAAGAAAAAAAATGTATACTGAATTTTAAATCGACTGATGTAGTACGCCACTCGTGGGACACGGACTCGGATATCACCAACGATATCGGGTTCGGTCTTACTGGTGTGGGTGTTACATTTAGTGATATCGAGCCCGATGAGTATGTAATGTATCCGGGCACGATTTGGAATATAGGTTGCATGCATTTGAGTCGCGTCGTTGCGCATCGTGGTAATCGATCCCTAGTCGAGTCGCCGAGGATAAATCCTACGGTGCATAAGTGTCAAGTGACTAAGTGAGAGAAGAGTGAGATCGATTAGAGTGAAAATCCCTAAAAGGGATAATCAATTAGAAAGGATAAAGGAAAATGGATAAGAAGATTGAAATTGTATTGGGTTAGAAACCCTTATAAGTGATAATGAATGACCGTGTGTTGGCCTAGATCGATTAAGAATTTCCAATTAAATTGACAATATTATGGTGACGAAAAATGCAAATGTTGAGAACTTGAGAGGTCCATTAGAGATATGGGAAGCTTATTGGTTATAGAGATCTAAGCGAAATTAAAAAGCCCGGGATAGTTAGGTAATTACAGTTCTGACTGTATATGACATGAAAGGGGGAAATATTGGAATTGAGTAAAATGTAGATGGTCCAATCGGGCATATTTTGATTCACTGTATTCAAGTTAGAGATTAGTAGAGATAATAGCGAAATGGAAAGAAGCTCAATAAAGTACTGTAACGGTTTATTGAGAACTGAAAGAATCGAAAAGGAAAGATGTTCAGTGCCTATTTGAGTGAGATAAAAGTGTACAGATAGACTGAAATGAATTCGGGAAATGGTTATGAACTAGACCGCATAAGTTTGAGACTGAAATTGTTAGGTGATTATTGTGCTTCGAGGTTGGAAATTCGTATGATAAAATCGTAAAGGAAAAAGACAGACAGATGATTTCTACTGATGGTGTATCGAGAAATACTGAATTAGGTGTATATGGACACAAAAATGGTAAATGGATAGGTATATAGATAGAGATAAAATGGAGTGGTATCAACGATTTTGTCGGATATTGGGGACTGTGAACACCCGATCATAGACTGTTTGAGGAAATAGAAGATAAGTAGGAGAAACAGAAGAAAAAATAATAATAATAATAATAAAGATCATAAGATGATAAGTTAAATTGATATGACCTTATAAGGTCAAGTTGCACGAATCGGATAGGGAATGAGACATACAGTTTAATGATATGGTGAGAATGAAATAAAGATCTTGAAAGAATGAAACCACAATAGTGGTGTATGAAAAGAGTTATTGTATTTAAATCGATTTATCGTTAGGGATATCTATTGGACAAGAATGTTGATTGTGACTAATGAAATGTATGTGATGATATATGGAAATCATAGAGGAAATGAGCGGTAAATGTTTAGAGTGATTATAAGTGTGAAGTTCTTAAGAGGTTAAAGTAAGACAAAGGTGGACTGAGTGTACTGTATGAGAGGAACGAAAAGTGATTCGGTATAGACATTGAATAAGTGGTAAAGAAAGTGTTTAAGTGATATCACAAGGAACCTTCGCGAAAGAAATGTTCGATATGTTCAATGATGGCATAAGAGTGTCTTGATTGAGATTATACGAATAGTGAAGAAGGATTGAAACACAATTAGAATAATCATTGATTGAGGAGACTTTCGTGAACCGTATAAAGATGGTATCGTCGAAACGGTCAAATGGATAGAAGTAGGGACAAAATTAAAAGTGAAATTGGGACATAGCTCATATTGTTGAGGTTATCCAGACCGTATGTACAGAAATGTAAAGTATCCACATAAGTGAAATTCTAATTGGAGGTAATCTAATTGCAATGTAAAGTGAATCGATCTCCGCTATGATGTAAACTGCTGAGAATCTAGATTTGAAACGCAAAATAAAAGAGTCCCGAATCGAGAAGAGAGATACTAAAATAAAATGGAAAATTTTGGAGGTTTAAATATAGATGACAAGGTATTAACATATGTTGATAGGAATGATATGAAAACAAATGAGAAGAGAAAATGAAAAGAGTGGCGAATGGAGACAAGAGGGTCAAAAGGAAACCGACAATGAGGTGATGTAGTGACACCTTCATAAAGAAATTGCAGATACACTAAGTGTGGACTCAATGAAAAGGGTAAAAGATGTACCAGAACGTCAATAAGACCCTAATAGGAATTATGCGAGGTAAACAATGGTAGTAACTGTGATTAGAGACAGAATGTGTTTAGAAGTGTTGAATAAAGTGAAAAGTGAAAAGAACGATAGGATTAATTGAGGAATCGACATCGATGATATACATACATTGGAAGAGTGGGCGTGAGTATTGAATCTGCGACAATATGTTGAACGAGTATGAAATAAATTGAACTGACTGTGATAAATGGTATTAGTGCCATTCTCATGATTGAAAGCCTTGGAGACTGTAGATTCCTATAAGGATACACTGGGTTAATTTGAGGAAAGATACGACAATGCTTTAATGAACAGATCAATTACAGATATTAGGATTTACAAAGATTGTCAAGTAGATTATGGGTAATTGTGAAGTGTTTCTGGAAATTGAGATACTGAATAAAGGTAAGAAAGGTTAAGAGTGCAGAAAGTAAAGGGGGAAGTTTTTATGATGAGTTTGAATATACAAATGGAATTGGAAAACTATAGTGAACAAAAGTCGAAGGAGAGATAAGTGTACCCGATAAAAAGGTATTAGAACAAGAAAGTGATCATCAAAGTTAGACATTCTAGTCAAAGATATTTGAAAAGTGAAATTATGAATTGTAGGTATAGAACGAAGTAACTCTTGGCTCAAGTGATTATAGGTTGAATGTCCAATGGGAAAAGGTTTGATTATGGTCGTGTTATAGAGCTTTGATTCACTGGAAAATATATCTTGTTACATCGCACGATGCTCATCGGGAATTAAAGACCATAATGGATTTGAGACTAAAATGTGAGAAAAGGAAAGTGACTTAGGAAGCTCGTATGGTTAGCTAAAGTGGAATCGGATCGGACAAATGAGATAGAGTAAATCAGATATCCGGATAAAGTGTGTGAACACTATAGAACAGTGAATTGTCTTACGAGAATCGAATTTGAATATAAAGTGAATGACATATGATAAATGACTCCATTAGGTACATTGTTACTGATTATAGTGAAGTGGAGTTAAGTGTCACTGTATTGGTACCAAAGGAATGTAATTCGTCCCTGACGTGATTAAAGGAGGTACCAAAGAAATGAAAACGTACTCATTGGAACATAAGTTGGACTATATAACATTGGGGAAAAAGGTATTAGAGGAATAAAATGTGATAAGTGAATAGGTTCAAAATATCGAATCGAAGTTATATATATCTAACCAAAGGAAGTGACTATTCTAGAAATGGCAAGTGAGATAGCTAAGAAAATGAGATCGCCAACTAATAGTCTTGTCAAATCCATTTACTGTATGAGTTAGCCAAATTAGTAATCGAACCACTAACCGAGTGAGTTCTTGTGATCACTTGAAAAGTGAATCATTGCTTAAAAAGTGTATGGGATATGTAGAATAATGTGATTACCGTCATAGGGAATTGTTGATCGAGAATTTCGAGGACGAAATTTTATAAGGAGGGAGAATTGTAACATCCCACCCTCCCGGAAGCGGTAAAATAGTAAAATTGGTATAGGATGAGACTAATAAGGAATAATTAAAACTGTTCATGATAATAGGATTGATACACGATCAATCGTGGTACATGGAATTACAAATAAATGCATTCATGACATTCCAGAATTGGGCCTAACGGTATTTTATTGTGCTAAACGTGGTTATGGGATTTGAAAAATTATTCGAAAGGCCGTTAAGCGTTTTCGATTTTAAGGATTTTCAGAATTTTTTCGAATTTTTCGAGAAAATTCCTGATCGCAAAATCGCGGTGGATCGGCCTAAACATGTTTTGGGGTAGAAAAAGGTGATTGTCGTGATTGAAAAATCATTTGGAGTGCACTGTTACCTGTTTTATAATATTAGAGAATTTCATTAATTCTCAGAAAAATAATTCGGGGAAATTCTCGGACCGGATAAAATGTCAATTCGCTAACCTAATGCTTTCGGTAGCAAAAATCGCTACCCACTGGTACTGTAATATTGGGTATTTTATTTTGGGACTGAAAGTAAGGTCATTGGAGTTAAATGGAGTAAAATTTTGGACTGGATTAAAGAAATGATATATTGACTTTTCTTTAAATATGTGGACCAATCATAATTTGCCATTTAAAAGGCAACATTAAATGCCTCTTCACTCTCTCTCGGATATGTATGTGTTTAAAGGTAAGGAGAAGATTGATTTTTTTTAGGCTTTTGTAAAAGCCATCCGAAACACATACACTCAAACACAAAACAAGCTCTTCATTTGCAACCATCGAATTTTTCCCTTTTACTCATCTCTCTTTGCAACTTTAAGCTACCATCTCTTAATCCATCAAAGTTAGATGATGAGGAGATGCATGCTTGGTCTTGGTGGGATTAGTTTGAAAGTATAGGAAAGAATTGAAGAGAAGAAGTGAGGATTGGAAGCTAATAGGTAAGTAAAGGAATTTAAGTTTCATATGATGTTTGATGATGTTTTACATGGAATTAAATGCCATGATAGTATGGGTAGTTAATAAAAGGATTTCAAGCATGTATTAGGTTCATGTAGACATTAAAGTGATGATTATTGTTATTTGAAGAAAGGGGTATGAGGCTAGGTGAAGATGCATTAAAATTTATGATATGATTTGATTTAGAATTGAATGGGGATAATTATTTGAGTCTTTGAATTGAGGAATTTAAGGCTGCCAATTTTTCAGTATTAACCCTAATATATGTATGACTGTATTTATATTTAATTTGTATTTATTTTGATGTCTAGTGATATGAAAAAGGCATTGGAAGTGATTGAACTAAGGTTAACATTGAATCTGGGAAGTTGGAATTATAAGTGATGTTACTGTTTTATTCATAACTTATTGTGTAAAAATGCAAATGAGGTGAGGTTAGTGGCCACTGAAACTTTGGGATGTTGGCTCCAATTTAGTGTGAAATAGGTGTTGTTGAATTCCAATGATAGAAGGGTGAAATTTTGCATGGAAAGTTACTGTTCCATTGTATGTGAACAGTAACCGCAACCATGACATCTGAGTTTTGTTGATTTTTATGAATTAATTGAGATGGAATTTGGGAGAATGGCCTTCATGGAAGTTGTAGCATATTTGATTATCTTTCCATTGCTACTGATCTTGCTATTTTTAGAATTGTGTATTGGGAGATATGAATTTATTACTCATGACTGGTTTTGAGCATTTTGGATGAAACCTAGCTTAAGTGTGATTTTGTAAGTTTACTGATTGGAGGCAATTTTAACATTTTATGTGGACTGAATTGGTGTGAGTGAGCTTCTGAAAAGTTGTAGAGGAAGAGATTATCTTGAAATTGATATTTGGTATGTAATTTTTAGAAGTCAGAATTGGGAGATATGATTTTTCAAAAACTGATCCTACATTAGGTTATGAATGGCTGATGATAACAGAAACTTCCATAACAGTTTTTAAATTGTTAGAGATCGAATTGGATGTTGAGTGCTTCATGAAAATTGAAGTTTGAGATGTTATCTTTACAAGGATATAAAGTTCTGATTTTATTGACTTATATACTGGAAGTTATGCTTCTTGTAAGATTACTGCCCAAAGTGAAGGATTTCAGGGACAGTGACATTGAATGAATTAATTGACTGGCTTAGCAATAGAATTTGATTTTGGGTTGTTCATGAAAGTTGTAGAGGACATTGTGAACTTATTGACCATATTTTTGTGGTAATTTATTTCTGAAGAATAAGTGAGTTATGAAATTGTAAATGTACTGCTCTGTGTTGATGGAAATTGAGTAGGCAGAAGGTTTGATGGATTATTTGACACCCTTAGGGTTGGAATTGATTTTATGGTCTTCGAGAATTGTAGAGCTTTTCATAAGCTTTCCAATGAGGTATAGTGGGTTTTTTTTTTCTGATTTGTGTGCTAAAAGTTAGAGTAGTTGGAAATTAGGAATTGAAATCTGGAAAAAAAAAGAAAAGAAAAGGACAAGGCAGGGGAACTCGCCGCCTCGCTGAGGGCGACTTCTCCTCGCGAGGGCGAGATAATTGGCCTGGTCGCGAGGCGACGGCTTGCCTCGCGACGAAGCAGATGATTCACCTCATGGCGACGTTAACGCCCGCGAGGCGAGATTTAAAGAGGCTGGTCATGAGGCGACGCCTCGCCTCGCGACGCAAAAGTAGTGAAATCGCATGAGGGCGGCGCCTCGCCTCATGAGGCAAGCGATGGAGATATATATATATATTATTGTTTTGATTATTATTTGGCATTATTGATCCAATTGTTCTTTGTCAATTTCTTTCCGTCCGACGTCCGATTGACTCGATTCCAGAGGCATCGGATTCGTTGAATATTTAATTTCATATTATGAGAAAACGGGAATTTTAGACAGAATTTGACGTAGCCCCTATCGACGGAACTTGTAAACACTGCTTTATTTAATTGAGGACCTATTGAGGTCCGAATTATGCCGTCGGCGCTTTATGGATTTCTAATTTTGATAGAATTTTATTATGGGAAAATATTGAATTAGGACCGGAATTCATGAACATGCATATCTCATCAACATGAGCACAAATTTCATATTTAGTGACTCGCATTTTTTACGATTCATATAGAGGTCCAATTGAGCGTCGATTGACCGGCGTCACAGAGGTTTTCAAGATTAGCTCGGGAGTAATAGGTGAGTAACCTAGTTGGTTTCTCAAATTTTGGTTGTTTACATGCTCAACGTGAATTACGTGCAAAGGGAATTGTATGATTTCGCATGTATAAAAGTGGATGATTGTATCAGATGATTTTATTGTCTTGAATGATACCGATATTGATAGATCGGGCTTTATAGCCACCATATGAACATCGCTATATCGGGCTTTATAGCCATATCGTGGATTTATCGATACACGGGCTTTATAGCCAATATCGATATTTACTAAGATCTTGACCGCATGCATAATTGCATGATCGATAATGGACGTGCCCAAGTTGCTATTATTATCGATAAGAGCTTCGAGCTCTCATATCGCATTGGCCGCCACGAGCCCGAGGGGAGAAATCTCGACGCGCCCCCACCGAACACCGATCGAGCACTTGGGCACTGTCATGAATAAGCGGAAAGAGTCACATATGCATTGCATTCGCATAAATGACCGTTTTGTGATAAGTATCTTGCTTCGTGATGGTATGTGTTCCGTGAATGGTTTATCACATCGGATATGGTTATTGACCGCTTATTGGTAATTGATGATTATCAGATTGCATCAGACGCCACGGGCGTAATGCATGATTTGAGTGAACCATCGATGATGGTTTTCACCGAGTTCGCAAAACTCACCCAAAATTTGCATCTATTTTCAGTCTCAAGAATACCCGGCTGACACGGAGTATGTCTCGTAGATGAGTAAAGGTTAGAGATCGGATCGCCAGGTTCGCATTAGTGTTTTAGTAAATTGTATTCGCAATCACCGTATAACAAGGCATTGTATTTTCTTGAGCCTCGTGGTATTAATGTTTTATCGCATTGACCGATTGTAATTATTATGGATGACCGTAATAATCAAACGGGTTTATATTGAATACGGATTTTATTTACTTATGTGTTTGCAGTGTGAACGTGGAGTTAATGGCTGCAAAAAGAAAAGAAAAAATGTATACTGAATTTTAAATCGATCGATGTAGTACGCCACTCGTGGGACACGGACTCGGATATCACCAACGATATCGGGTTCGGGTCTTACGGTAAAAGGGTGTTACATAAAGAACCGATCAAAACATTGCCAAATATTCATCCAAGATGCAATGCACATGTGACTCTTTTCTAGTTCATTTCAAGATATGACCGAAGCGATAATAAATGATCAAGATAGACGCGCGTCTGGGGAGAATTATCTCCCGTCGAGCTCGAGGCTCGGTTCAGTATATCGAGCTCTAGGCTCGGTTCAGTACAGTGGCGTCTTGGTTCACAATTTTCCTTTTAACAGTGTGATGTATTTGTGCATGAATGCACATGTTCCATAGCAGTAAACATGATAATACACAGTCCAAATATTCAGTCCAATTAGACAGTTGCCTCATGTAAATCATAGTCAGTAATGCCACATATAATCCACGTAATCCCCGTAGGGCAATCAAATCACAGTTATAACCCACGTAATCCCCGTAGGGCAATCAATCACAGTAAACACATAGATTGGAATAACCAACTAGGTTACTCACCTAATAACTTCCACGCTAGTGCCGGGAAGTCTCTGCCAAGTCCGTGGAACGATGGTCCACTTGAGCCTCTATAGCAAATTAAATGAATAACCATTACTATCAGATAAATGACTAAACAATGCACATGAAATCACCAAATGTGTATAATGCATGTTCATGGCATCCCGCCCTAATTCAATAATTCCCCATAATAGAATTCTATCAAAATTAGAAATCCATATAGCGCCGACGGTGCATAATTCGGACCTCTATAGTCCCCAATTAAATAAAATAGTGATTCACCGTTCCGTTACCCGGCTACGCCAAATTCCGCCTAAAATCCCGAATCTCTCAGAAAAGGAAATTAAATATTCAATGAATCCGATGCCTCAAAAATCAGGTCAATCGGACGTCGGATGGAAAAGTTATTCATGAAAGAAACCAAAAACTCAACAATTTATATTTTTATATATAACCCTTATTTCCCCTTTTATTTTCTGATTTCCAACCAAACTTCCAACACCCGTAACTCTTTCTACACATTTCTGAAAAATGCAAACTATACCTTGTTGGAAAGCTTATGAAAAGCTCTACAATTCTCAAGAAGACCATAAAAATCAATTCCAACCCTAAGGGTGTCAAATATCCTATCAAAGCTACTGCCTACTCAAAATGGATCAACACAGGACAGTATCTTGCTAATTCAAGAACTCACTGATTATTCAGTTAAAAATTACCATAAAAATATGATCAATAAGTTAACAATGTCCTCAACAACTTTCATGAACAACCCAAAATCAAATTCTATTTCTAAACAAGTCAATTAATTCATTCAATGTTACTGTCCCTGAAATCCTCCAATTTGGGCAGTAACCTTATAACAAGCATAACTCCCTGTATACAAGTCAGTAAAATCAGAACTTTATATCTCTGAAAAGATAACATCTCAAAATTCAATTTTCATGGAGCACTCATCATCCAATTCGATCTCTATCAATTTCAAAACTGTTATGGAAGCTACTGTTATGATCAGCCATTCATAACCTAATGTAGGGTCAATTTTTGAAAAATCATAACTCCCAATTCTGACTTCTAAAAATTACACACCATATATCAATTTCAAGGTAATCTCTTCCTCTACAATTCTTCAGAAGCTCACTCACACCAATTCAGTCCACATAAAATGTTAAAATTGCCTCCAATCCGAAAACTCACAAAATCACACTTAGACTAGGTTTCATCAAAATGCTCAAAACCAGGCAATAGTAATCAGTTCATATCTCCCAATATACAACTCTAAAAATAGCAAGATCAGTAGAAATGGAAAGCTAATTAAATATTCTACAACTTTCATGAAGACCATTCTCCCTAATTCCATCTCAATTAATTCAGAAAAATCAGCAAAGTTCATATGTTGTGGTTTCGGTTACTGTTCACAGGCAATGGAACAGTAACTTTCCATTCAAAAATTCACCCTTCTATCATTAAAATTCAACAACACCTATTTCACACTAAATTGAAGCCAACATCCCAAAGTTTCAGTGGCCACTAACCTTACCTCATTTGCATTTCTACACAATAAATTATGAATAAAACAGGAACATCAATTAAAACCTTAATTTTCCAGATTTAGTGTTAACCTTAGATCTATCATTTCCAATGCCTTTTCACATCACTAGACATCCAATTAAATACAAATTAGGTCTTACCACATTCCTACATATACTAGGGCTAATACTGAAAATTGCAGCACTTAATTCCTCAATTCAGATACCCAAATAATCATCCATATTCCATTTAAAATCAAGCCATATCACTACTTTCAATTCATCAAACACTTAGCCTTACACCCATTACTTCAAACCATATTAATCATCACTTTAATGCATACCTGAACCTAATAAATGCTCTAAACCTTTTATTAATCACTCCTTACTATCATGGCATTTAATTCCATATGCAAACATCATTTAAAGCTTAAACCTTAAATGAATACATACCTAATTTAGAACCTCCTTTAAAGCTTCAACTTCTAACTTCTAACTTCTACACCAAAGTACCAACCTCCTTCCCTTCTCAAGTATACACAAAATTCATCTTCTAGCTTTGATGGGATCAAAGAGAGTAGCTTGAAGTTGTAAAGAAAGATGAGAAAAAGAGCAAAATTCGATGGGTTGTAAAGAGAAGTTTATTTCGGGTGAGTTTAAAACAAAAGCCTTAAAATTTCATCCTTTCCTTCTTTTAACACAAGCAACACCGAGAGCATGGAAGGAAGCATTTAATGATGCTTTTAAATGGCAAATTCTCATTGGCTTTCAATACAAAGAAAAGTCAAAATATTATTTGTTTAATCCAGATTAAAATTTTACTCCAATTAACTCCAATGACCCTAATTTCAGTCCCAAAATAATATACCCAATATTACAGTACCAGTGGGTGGCGATTTTTGCTACCGAGAATCGACCGGTTCGCCAATTGGCGATTTTTTCAGTCCGGGAATTGTCTCCGGAAAAATCCAGAAAAATTCCTAAAAATTCCTAAAAATGTAAAACAATTTATGGTGCAGTCCAAATAATTTTCCAAACTCAATTACTCCATTAATTTCACACAGAAGTTCAATTTAAAACCTAGGCCGGAAACTGTCATGAATGCATGTATACTATGTGCATGTGCAACCAATCAATAATCAGAAAGGCTATATGCTGTATGTGCATGCCGAGATATAATTTAATATCCCGAACCCGTCCTAATTACCAAAATACTCTTTCCTACAAGAGAGGGGATGTTACATGATATGCTTCTTTTTTCCACCGCCTCGATTCCAGGCTATCGGGTGGTCTTGTCAACTATGGAGCAATTTTGTTCATGCTCGAGCATGAAAATTAATGAGCAAAAATCTAGAGTTTTCTTATCCCCCCATGTCAATCGTCAGCACAAGGAACGTCTACGGCGTCGGTTACGTCTGCATTTCACGAAGAACGTCTACACCATATAAACCTGTTGGCTGCCTAGAGGGGTGTGCGACACTATTGATAAACGATGTCGCCAGTTCTTATGGAAGTCTACTGACGAGAAGGGCATCCATTTACTGAATTGGGAGACAAAATGTAGCCACAAAGCCATGGGCGGACTTGGCTTGCGCAGGGCTCGAGATAATAATATAGCCATGCTAGGCAAGCTAATATGGGATCTCATTCAGGGCCAACGTAAACTATGGGCTGATGTGATGAACGATAAATACGTGAGATTTGCTTCTGCCCTTCATTGTTTGGTCTCTTCCACTGCTTCCACTGGGTGGAGGGCTATCTGTAAAACTATTTCCTATATCCGCAACGACTTTCGTTGGAAAGTCAGAGATGATGCTACTATTTTGCTCTAGATCGACAGATGGGTAGGTGATACTCCACTAAAAACAATGGTCGGCCAGATTGCTAGTTAGGACCAACAACTCTGGGTGGAGGACATTATCGATGGCCAACGCAAGTGGGATCTGTCCTGATTACGCACCCCTCTAGGGTCCTACGTGCATGATTGCATTATGGTTGTCCCACTCTCTCGCTCACAAACAACAAATGACTCGCTAATTTGGGGGGAGACTTTTACTAGAAAATACACAGTGAAATCTGGGTACGAGTTCATTACCCGCTTTCCCTATCCTCTTAGTTCTCGATAGATTTGGATGCTCATATGGAAGCTGGACATTCCTCAGAAATTTCGTTTCTTCCTCTGGCAAATTCGGTGGCACTGCCTTAGCACCAATAAGTTAAGATATGAACGGGGAATGGCAGCATCGCCCTACTGTTATCGATGCGGCCAAGGATGGGAAACCCTCACCCACGCTCTTCGAGATTGTAGGTGGGCAAAGCAAGTTTGGATATCTATATTTGGACAAGTAGAGGACTCGCTCTTCTAGGTTCCTCTTGACGACTGGATACACACTCATGTGCTCAACCCATGCCAACCCTTTCTCCATGTTCTCAAATTCACCATAGCGGCATGGACAGTTTGGTGCGCTAGAAATAGAGAATCCGTACAAGGTGAGGCCATCTCCTTGGTTGGTCAATTGCAATGGTTTCGATCAATGTTTAAAGCGTGCGGTTGTGCGTCCACGCCAGCTTCGCAGCAAGAGCCAAAGGAGAGCCGTTGGGTTTCTTGATCTCCTTCGTAGAGCAGATACGTTAAACTAAACGTGGATGGAAGCTCGCTCGGTAACCTGAGCCCTGCGGGGTTCAGAGGATTGTTGTGGGACAAAAAAGGGGGTTGAATTGTTGGATTTTCTGGGTTCATAGGTCATGTTATTAACACGCTTGCTGAACTCCAAGCAATCTATCAAGGCATGGAGTTAGCTTGGGAACGCAATGTTAGGCGAATTATTATGGAGTCGGATTCCCTAGAAGCCATCCAACTAGTACGGGGTTTAGAATGCTCCATCGTTCATACCCTGCACGAGGGTAACACCTATCTAGATTACTTAGCCAAACATGGGTCTTCTCACTTTCAGCGCCGGGTGTTGTGGGTGGTCCCTGATTCCGGGCTTCGATCCCTTCTGATGTTTGATGCTGCTGCTGTTGAGGTGTTAAAGCCTTAAATCTTCGGTTGTTTGTCAATCCTGATTACCAAAAAATATATATATATCAACTAGAACTTGATGATGTTCATGGAGCTTGTTCCTAATAGTTCTCAATTAACATAAAGCTATTTTCACCAAAAAAAATAAAATTTAGACATTTTATTACAATTGTTTAAATTTGAAGTTAAAATTACAATAAAGTTTAAAACTTTGTTTTGTAATTAACCCTAAAAGAGACCCAAGGAGATAATAACCTTTTCACTATACAATCCTTAATCAATGTAAATATTAAATTAGGTGAGATCAATAGAAGAGGCAATCATAAGTAGAACCCAAGCAGAAGGATTTAGGACTAAACATAGAGAGCAAGGGGACGATGTGAGGATTTTGATTACGATGCAATGTTGGTTTATGGCCTAATTCTAATTGATTTGGTTGTAATTTAGTGATAATTATTTAAAAGAATTTTTTATCTTGTATATTTTAGATGTATATGAAAAAGTTCATGAAATACATTACAAATGAAATTATAATGAGATTGTAATTATGATATTCATATTGTATTTATGTATTATCTCTAAATTGTTCATAATCATTGTTCTATTAAGATTGGATATTAATAAAACGTAAAAGATTAGCACATATTTTGTTTTCCATTATGAAAGAAGTAGTCAATTTCATATACTAAAGTATGAGGATACTTAAACAAATGTATGGGTGCTTATTAAAGAGGAAGCTCACTGAACATACCCGATATGAGAAATCTATTGGAGATATTACTTGTATGTTTATAGAATTCTCATCGTGATGATTGAATAAATGATCTTTTAACCTGAGGTCTCTAAAGTTATCGTATATGAGGATTGTTATATTGTAATACTACTTACAACCTATTTAATCATGGTCATTTAGTAAGTAGTCATTGAATATAACATAAATTATATGGAGGTAGTTAAGTGATCAAGATAGGATTCGTCACCCTAAAGTAATTAAGGAGAATATCCTGTTGTTCTCGATTAGTATTGATTCAGAAAATTCTTAACCAAGGTAGAATGATGTTTTGTAAATAGTTTACAAATGTCATTAACTGAATTAATGGCTAATGGTATAAAACTAATATAATTAGACTCAAAATAGAGTAGCCATTAATTCCATGCTCTATGTCTAATTGGAGCATTAGATGAAAGGATTGAATTATACAAAATATTTATGTACGGAAAGATTGGTTAAAACTATTTTGACATTCTTAAATATTTGGGTGGTTATGATGTGTTGGTAGATGCTAATCTTGATTATGATTATAAATTATTTAATTAGAAAACTAAATATAAATTAAAAGCGGTTTTAATTTATCTAATTCTAATTATGAATTCAATTATGATTTATGATTTATAATTATTGCAAACATATTTGAGAATCTAATGAATCTCACATAAAGAATGAGTGAAGAGAACAAAGATATTTTAATCAAATTGGGCTTGATTATAAAGTTTGAGAAATTTTATGATTAAAATGAGATATTTAATAAATAATGATCAATATGAGATATTGTATCTAATTGGTATTTAATTAGAACTTATTTATAATTTTAATTAAAATTAGAATTTAATTTCAATTAAATTACTAAAATGCTCAAATTTTATTATAATTAGGCTTAAACTCTAATGAAGCTAACACTTCTTGCTTAACTATATCTGTAAAAGTTACAGAATTCTCTTCACCTGTTCTGCAGATGTTGTTAAGAGGTCAGGCACTTATGTGGCTATAGTAGTTGAGATAGATCAATTTAAAAAATGGTTCAAAAGGTATGACAAGAATACAATCAAGCTTCATAATAAAGTATGAATTAATATTCATACTTCATAAAATTAAAGTGGTCTTTATTTTTTAGAAATAAAAAAAAAGTTTTGTAATTATGATTAAGATAGGTTATGATCTGTCCCAATTTCGCAACATGCTCGTACAAGTGCTAAACTTAGGTTCATCAAGACCATTGATATTGGTTTTGATAGGATGGGACTGTAAATTCAGTGCCTTTTAAATTTGAAAAAGGTTAAGAGGTTATTACTTTAGTGGCATTTATTCTTCTGATAATCAAAAATATATTTTTATCATTTTCATCGTTTTATAGTTTGAAACTTAATGTTTAAAATTTTAATTTCAATTTCAATATTTTAAAATATTTAATTTAATAATATTTTAAAATATGTTAAAAACATATAGTAAATAGAAAAATAAATAAGATCCACAACTTATATTAAATATTTTAAAATAATTAATATTTTGAATTAGTTTATTTTGTATCTTAATTAAGTTTTAATTAGAATTGTTAATCTATCCTATTTGATTTTTTAATCTTATTTATCGTTTTTGTTGGATATGGGTCCCTCCACATAAAGAAACATCAATTGTTCAACAAATGCGGCACTGATTTCGGTGTCGTATTAGTTAAAAAAATGAAAGATGCAATGCGTAGAACCACAACAAAGACAAAAGAAAACCAGAGAAAAACAATGGTCTTAAGATAGGAAATATTTTCCTAAAGGATTGATGAGTGACAAAATAGTGAGGTCAGTATTTTTAAGTTGGGAAATACCTTGTGAGCCACTATTTTGGTTTTATCTCTGTATACCTATTATTTGTAATAGTGGAAGAATTATTTTGCGTTTTGTCCGTGAACGTAGCCCAAAGCTAAGAGTGAACCATGTTAAATTTTTGTGTCCATTTTGCTCATTTTATTTTTTCTTTTTTAAAAAATACACTCCAACAAGTGGTATCAGAGCTGTATTTTCATTGAAGGTATTTTTGAAAAGAAGCACATCACGAGGAAGACAAAATTACAATGAATTTTTTGCATAATCTGTTAGAAAAGTTAACGTAAAACGACAAAAGTGATAAATAGTACTCTAAAGTTTTTTTAGAAATTTGCAAGGTGACGGCATTGTAGCAATAGTAACTAGGTCCCATGGCACTATTTGAGGTATTATTCACAAGTTACTATTTACCGAATCCCGCGGCACTATTCAAGTGAATCCGACGACACTATTTCGATGAGCACTATTCACAAGTTATTATTTACAAGTCATGTGGTGAAAATTTAGAAGATATATTTTCTACCAAATTTTGACATCCTGATTCTATTTTTGAGGTTAGCTTTCTCAAATTTGGCTTAACTTAGAAAATAGTGGTGAAGATGAGCAAAATGATTAATCTAAACGGTATTAACTACCATATATGGCGAATCAAGATGAAGGATCTCTTGATGAGTACAAAGATGTATTTGTCGGTATTTTCGACAACTAAACCAAAGGAGATGTCCAACGAAGATTGGGAGTTTGAGCATGAACAAGCGTGTGATTGTATTCGACAGTTTGTCGATGATAATGTGTAGAAATTATAACGAGACTCATGCAAGAACGCTATGAAATAAACTGGAGCAGCTGTATTCTTCAAAGACTGTCAACATCAAATTATTTTATCTGAAAAAATTAGTGCAGGGAAAATACCAGGAGAGTACTTCTGTAACTGATCATTTAAACAATCTGGAAGGGATGGTTGATCAGTTATCAAAGATAGGCATAAAGTTTGACGACGAAGTGATTGCTCTAATGGTACTAGCTTCATTACCAAAGTCTTGGGAGACTTTAAAGGTGTCTTTGACAAATACTGCACTAAATGATGTATTAAATATGGAGTCTATTAAAAGTAGTATACTAAATGAAGAGATGAGAAGTAAATCACAGTATGCAGCCTCTTCATCACATTCAGATGTTCTGTTTATAAAAAATAAAGGAAGGAGTCAATCCAGAGGTCCAAAGTCTAGAGATAAGAGCAGAGGAAAGTCAAACTGATATGCAAATGTGAAATGCCATTAGTGCAAGAAGAAAGGCCACATAATGAAATTTTGTTGAAAGTTGAAGAAAGAAAAAGGAAAAGATGTGAAGAAAGAAGAAAGTAATGATGATGAACAAAGTAACATTGTTGATGTATTCAGCCTTGTTATTGATACAGAGATAGTCAGCCCAGTGTCGCAAGAATTAAGCTGGATAGTTGACAGTGGAGCTACTGTTCATATTAAATCTCACAAACAATTTTTCTTATCTTACAGATCTGGGAATTATGGTGTTGTTAAGATGGCAAACAGAAATCTGTCAAATGTTATTGGCAAAGGAGATGTTTCTTTAGAGATAGAAAATGGTTCAAGACTGTTGCTGAAAGATGTCAGGTACATTCCTAATATGTGTCTGAACTTGATTTTTGTAAACAGGCTAAATGATGAAGGTTTTTCGAAATACTTTTGGAAACGAAAAATGGAAGCTTACTAAGGGCTCCTTAATAGTGGCAAGAGGTCAGAAACACTTAAGACTATATATGATGCAGGCAAAGCTCTCCACTGATGTTGTCAATACTGTGGAGAATGATAATATATTTGATTTGTTGCATAAAAGACTAGGCCACATTAGTGAGAAAGTGATGACTCAGCTTGTAAAAAGGAATATACTATCTTATCTAAATCAGATACATCAGAAGAAATGTGCAGATTATCTAGCAAGGAAACAAAACAAGGTTTCTTTCCAGAGTTCTCCATCTAGAATGAAGAATGTTCTAGATCTGATTCGCTCAGATTTGTGCGGACCATTGCCAAAGTCACTTGGTAACGTATAGTACTTTGTGACTTTAATTGATGATCATTCTAGGAAAGCGTGGGCTTATACTCTAAAGACTAAAGATCAAGTGCTAGATGTGTTCAGATAATTTCACGCCTCAGTTAAGAGACAAACTGGTAAGAATTGGAAGTGTATTCGGACTGACAATGGCAGAGAGCACATCAGATTATTTGATGCTTATTGTAAAGAGCATGATATTCAACATCAAGTGACACCATCAAAAAAACCGCAATTGAATGGTGTAGTTAAGAGGATAAACAGGATTTTGATAGAAGAGTCAGATGGCAACTTTGAATGACAACTTTCACATTCAAAGTTGCCTAAGGCATTTTGGGGTGAAGCTTTACTTGTAGCTGTGTATGCATTAAATGGTTCACCATGTGTTCCTCTCAAGTATGAAGTTCGAGAAAAGGTGAGGTCATGAAATGATGTTTCCTAAGATCATTTACGGGTCTTTGGTTGCAAGGCTTTTGTCCGTATTCCTAAAGATGAAAGGAAAAGGTTTAATGTCAAGATACGACAGTGTATATTCATTGGCTATGGTCAAGATCAATTTGGCTATAGGTTTTATGATCCAGTGCAGAAAAGACTTATCAAGAGTCGTGATGCTATGTTTATTAAAGACCAAACTATTGAAGATATCAACAAGGCGAAGAAGGAAGTTCCAAGAAACAATGACTCAATAAGTTTCCGATTGAATCCTCCAACAGTGGTGCCTAGACAAGCTGGAGATGAAGTGCAGAATGATCAGTTAAAAATATAATAATGCAGATGCTCCCAATGAAGTTAAACTAGAGGATGATGATGGTGTTCACGTTCAACTACCAGCACTTAAAGATTCACCAGTCCTATTATGAAGATCTAGTAGAAATAGACAACCATCTACTAGATATCCTGTAGCACCCTACTCATGTAAGATACATACCCGACATTATGAGTGATATCCAAATCTGTGCCTCGTGAGGTTGGCACGCTAGAACACTCAATCAGTCAAAACTCAGTACAATTTTTTTTGAAACAACAACATACACACAATTTTTTCGAAAATCCATAATTTGTTAGGGACCACTTTATTCATAAACTTTTTTGATCATAACAATACAATCAACAAAATTTCAATAGCCATTTGGGTCCCGTTATAAATACAAAACACTTTAGTTATAATGTCTTCACATTACAACATAAATACATTTGTATACACATTGTGCAAAAGTTTCTGAATACATTATTCGATACAAAAATTTTGGAATATATATTCAATTCAATACGGAAATAAAGAAGTACAATATAGACGCAAACTGATCCCGACCTCTATCCCTTACTTGTATGCTATAGGTATACTCTCATTTGCCTAACAGGGTATTCTTTTGATCTTGAAAAATATTTGCAAATTTTGGGTGAGTTTTGCGAACTCAATGAGTGATCATCATCGATGACTCACCCAGTCATATAACACATAATTCACATTCATATCATTTCACATTTCACACTCATTACACTTTAATCATTCAAAGTATGCACATGCAGTGCACATGACACCTATTTTTCATTTATTACTTTGTTGTGACCGAGTGCCTAAACTGTCCCATATCCATTGGATACCGGGCTCATTACTAACTGTCCCTTATCTGATGGGGATACAGGCTCATCTTACATAGTGAGCCTTAGGCTCTTAATTACTTTCTAAGCTCGAGGCTCTTTTCACACTTTGAGCTTTAAGTTCTAATCAGTGACTACTCTGCTCACAACTTCCATTATCTAATCATACATTCATGTAAGGAATGCATCTCACATTTTCAATCAATCATATTATGAAACATTTAGTTCGTCACATTCACATGCAAGTAGTACTTCAATATCTCATCCACATTTTACAATCATTGGACCTTCTATCCAGAATTCAACACAATCAATCTCATTCATATAAACATTTAGTAGTAAATCAATACAAAAATTTAACCAAAACAAAAAATAAAATGAGACCATCTAAGTCTACTCACAGTACACTCCAGATTAGCATTTGCTTCCAAATTCTGGAAACACCTGAATGCAGACATTTAACCTGCACATCAAAATTATGCATACACACGATGCACACACATTAATAGTTGCACAATTATAAGTATTCCTTTATTCACAATTATGTATATGGAATATATACAATGCATGCTCGATGACAATCCTGGGTATATTATCAAATTCTCATTCACTTTTGATACCTACTGTTCATCTCCTTTGAATCACAACTACATTCATATGAACATCTTCATTCCCATTATACTCATTCCTTTGATATTATGATATCAACAGTTCATTCACTAATATTTTTCTAACATTATATGATCTTACAAGATCCAAATTCTCATTTCTTCTTATAGTATCTCCAAAATTCCAAACCTTCGGGTCAATTTTTGTATGATCATTTTGACAAGGAAAATTAAGTAATTTGATAACACTTTCTTCTATAGAATTGTTCTCCTATCTCTTAAGTTTCTAATGACACCAATATCATTTAATTTGGTTTAGAAATTGAAAGTTATTCTCTCAATATTTTTGGACCGTTCTCATTCTGAAACAGTACATCATATTCAAATTCCATCCAGAAATTGAAAGTATTTTAGTCTGAATTACAATTCTAATTCTTCATGAGATTTGTAGCCTTATATCTCTAGTTTACTCCAAATTAAATATCATCTCATTTTGTGTAGCGCCCCCTTACTGCAGGGTACACACCGGGACACCCGCAGGTTATTCCGGTACATATCCTACGATAAGGGCGAGTTACGAACAATCACTATCTCACTTCACATGGCATCATAATAAAACATCAATATAAAATCATGAACTTTTTAAAACCCTAATTTTTCCTCATTTCATTTCATCAAAATCAGGAATTTACACATCTATCATCGTTTACTGTCTATACATCAATTCTAAAAACCCAGTACAACATGCTACATGAAAGAGGAAAAATACATCAAATCTATCTAGGCCATCCAAAAGTCCCAGCTGACCGACCTGTGAGCCATGACTTCTCTCGCCAACACATCCAGATTGTGAGATCACGGATTAAGCAGTTAAGGAACATGGTTATTCCATTGGTAAAAATCTTATAGAGGAACCACTCAATTGAGGAAGTAACTTGGGGGACCGAGGAACATATAAGGAAACAATATCCTCACATGTTCGAACAAACATGTAAGAATTTCGAGGACGAAATTTTTATTAGGAGGGGAGAGTTGTAACATCCCATCACTGATGGAAAGGGTAAAATAATAATTTGGAATGGATTAGGAGTGTTTAAAATTGTTTTGCTATGTTCACGCATTCATATATACACGTGAATAGTAAATTTTGCACATGTAATGATTGTACATGCATTCATGACTTTTCCCGGTATATGTGTCTTTGATATGCTTATTGTAAAAAAATATGATTTTTGTGCTTGAAAATTGAATTAGAGTGGGTCTTTGTGAGTTTTGAATTTTTTTGGAGAATTTTAGAAATTTTTTTAAAAATTTCGAGGTACTTTTTCGAACTAAGAAAAATGCCTAGTGACAAACTGACTAGTTACCGATAGTAAAAAGTACTGTCCAATGACACTGGAAATTAGATACATGATTTTAGGATTTATTACTTTTGAGCCATTGGAAATTTGGGGAGAAATTGGACTAAAAATTGGAAGTGAATTGGAAGGAAATTAAGTGAGTAATTGAGAGGTTGACATGTGACAAGTGACATGTATCACTTGCCTAACATGCCACCATGTTATAGGTTTAATAAATACCAACTTTTCCTTATCCATTCACGATGCTTTCTTTTAAGGAGACAAAACTCCTTTGTTTCTTCTCTCATCCGTAGCCTCCCTTTCTCCTTCTTCTTCGTTGGTTCTCTTCTTCCTAATATTGTTACAAATCTCTACCTACACAAAACTCTCTTATCCTACTTATTCTCTCTTCTTTTGTTTACAAAAAAAATACAAACCTAAGCTTTTCCCCTTAAGAAGATGATGGACGTGGGTGGTGAAGAGAAGTAGAGGGTTTGTGATTTTGGAAGTTTAATAGGTAAGAAACATGTGTTATCTTATGGTTTTATAGTTAATTGAATTCTTTGTGATGCTTGTACACTAAATTGCATGAAAATTTTGTGTGAAGAATATGGGTATGTAATTTGCTTCTTGCTTGATGTTTGCTTGAGGATTGATGAGGTGGGATTGGATGAATGTAAGAAGAAATGTTTTAGGTGTTTTGGAAGTGAAATTGTTTTTAGAATAGTGTAGAAAAGGGATGAATGAGTGAATATAGGTTGCTGTCATTTTATGGCTAATTGTTTAAATGAAGTTCTTGATTAAATTCTGGGTGATTTATTGACTAAATTGGATGCTTATTGGTGTAGAAATGGTATTGGAATGATAGGATTTGAGTTAGGTGTAAAAGCTGAAAAATTGAATTTGTACATGTTTCAATGTTAGTGCCATAACTTTTTATATGGTTATGTAATTGAGATGAGGTTTAGCTTGAATTAAACTTAAGAAGTTTGTCTAGAATTCTTATGAAGGAGGTACTGTTCAAATTTTGCTTAAAGAGTTTGAAATTTTAACTTGAAAGTGGTAATGGGTATAGGGATGAATAGTGCTATTTTGTGACACTAACATGGAAAATTATGATCTGAAACTTTAGGAATTTTTCTAGGATGATTGAAACAGATTTTGTAAAATTAGTCTTCATGAAATTTGAAGATTTTCTTGTTAGCTTTCTATCTCCATTAAATGTGCTATTTTTCGACATTGAAGTTGGTAGTTATAAGTGCTTGAACTTTGCTTATGGTTTAGGTGATGTTTAATAATATGAAAACAGGGCAACAACAATCATGTAGGAAATTGACCTCGTTAGAGGTAGAATTTGCTTTTAAGTGCTTCATGAGAATTGTAAAATGTGTTCTGATATTTCCATTGATAACAAGCATGGAATTTTTGGCTAATGAAATAGGAAGTTATGATTTTTGTAAAGTTGTGTGATTGGTTAGGATGAGATTTACAGGACAGAAACTTTGATTGAGATTTTGACCTTTTTAGAGGTTGAATTTTCTTCCAAGTTGTTCATGAAAGTTGTAGAATGTGTTTTGATCTTTTCATTGATCTAAAGCTTGGAATTTTTGGCCAATGTAAGAGGAAGTTATGAGTTTTAGAAGATGTGTTTTTGTTTAGGATGACATTTGCAGGACAGATATTTTTGAAGTGCACTTTGGCTCCTTTAGAGTTGGAATTTGTATGTGTGTCCTCATGAAACTTATAGGACTTTCTGTGATCTTTCTAATGATACCAAATTTGTGAAATTTGGACACTTGTGTGAAAAGTTATACATTGTGGTAGAAGAGAAGGAAATAGGTGAAAATGTTATTTTCTTTTCATTTTATTTTTGTTCTAATTTGACCTTTTTGTCATTCTTTTGTGTATAACTTTTTCATCCGACCTCTGATTGACTTGATTTTTGAGGCGTTGGATTTGTAAGTCATTTAATTGCCTCTCTATGAGAATTTGTGAATTTTAAAGATTAAATTGAAAATGATGGATTAGATTAAAGTTAGAGGACCGAGCGATTATTTTTCTGGTCCGTGTTTTAGCAATAATTGGACTTATAGAAATCCAAATCGAGTGATTTTGGTGTTTATGAATTTCTAAAATTTAGGGGAATATTTTGATATAAAATTTATAGATTGATACCGGCAATGCCACGAACATGCATTGTACGTATTTCAATTCCTGCATGTGCATTATTATACAGTTCTGATTGTACACTTGGTAATATTTGTGTATTTTAACTGTTATAGAGGTGCATTTGAAACTTCAATTCACAGACGTTGCCGAGACTTCCAGACATTAGCTTCAGAAGCTATTGGTGAGTGACCTAGACGGTTCTCTCAATTATTAATTGCTTATAATTTTGCGGTGAATAATGGTGGGTTGTGATTTGTGTCTGATTGTGGATTCTGAACAGAAGGTCCGATGACTGAGTACTGGGGAGCTATGACATAGAAGTGCTACTTGTATGAAAATTTGGGACCTACGTGTTTTAATGTGATTAATTGTGATCGTGTTTTTAATGTGATTAATTGTGACATATGCATACGTGCATAATTGTGACATATGCATTTCATTCATGAATGCATGATCAGATAATGACAGTTGTGACCGGAGCAGTCACCGAGAGCTAAAAGCTCAACGATTGTATTTGGGCCTCGAGCCCCACAGCGATTCATAGCCTCAGGCTCAACGATTAATGTGCCCATATTGGGACAGTTCAGGCGCTCGGTCACAACATCGTAATAAATTGGAAAAGTGTCACATGCCTATTTCATATGCATTTGGTTTAATCCCTTTGATTGAGTGAAAGGCAAAATGCCTTATACTTATATGAAAATAAAAGTGTTAATTGTGGGATCATGTGATACTTCTGATTTATATGAAATTATGAAATACCTGTGATATGCTTGATTGTTGCATGAATTGAGAGAACCATAGATGATGGTTACCTCACTGAGTTCTCAAACTCACCCAAAATTACAACATATTTTTCAGGACCGAGAGTAGACTCTTAGCTCCAGAGGGACTTTTCTAGCCATATAGATCATGTTGGCGAAAAAAGTCATAGCTCACAAGTCAGTCAGCTGGGACTTTTGAGATGGCCAAGATAGATTTGATTTATTTTTCCTCTTTCATGTAGCATGTTGTACTGGGTTTTTAGAATTGATGTATAGACAGTAAACGATGACAGATGTGTAAATTCCTGATTTTGATGAAATGAAATGAGGAAAAATTAGGGTTTCAAAAAGTTCATGATTTTATATTGATGTTTTATTATGATGCTATGTGAAGTGAGATAGTGATCGTTCGTAGCTCGCCCTTATCGCAGGATATGTACCGGAATGACCTGCTGGTGTCCCGCTGTATACCTTGCAGTAAAGGGACGCTACATTTTGATAACTACATAACAAGTTATGCTTAAAATACCAAATCATGTTCAGTGAAAATACTCCAGTTATCATTTTCCAGAACTCCACATTAATTCAGTCACAAATTCATCAATCAATCTCTCCAGAATGATTTCAGATGGTTATAATTTTTGGTGGAGATAACTGAAAATGTTTTACAAGTCTAATGGTCCAAGTCCCATGTCATTTGGAGGTCGGAAGAAAAAGTTATAGTCAAAAGAGTGAAGGATGTTCACATCAGTCCACTTTCACTACACCTTCATTATGCACGATCGTTCAATCCCAATTGCTTCTCCATTATCATCCTCGTGCTAGTGCATGATGGTGAGATCCCTTATGACCTCCCATCTTTTCAAACTTCATTCTGGCCCTTCTGAAAACAGACCTTTAGGTCAATGTTTCATGGCAGTTTTGACAAGGCAAATAAAGAATTTAGGCAAAAAAACTCTTCTAAAACGTTGTTCCTTTATGTCTTAATTTTCAAATGAAACTAAGTTCATGCAATTTAGTTTGATATGTTGTAGGTTATGCTAAAAACACTACATGCTATTCCAAACCACGATAGAATCCAAAAACTCAAATTCGAGCTTATTTTTGAAACTCGTAGAGACATAATTCAATTTCGATTCCTTCATGAAAAAATATATCCATATGTTTGTACTTTAACATGAACTTAAAATCATCCCATCTGGATGTATATAGAGCAAGATATGGCAAAAATACAGATGTATTTTCAGTGGAAATACTGCATTTGTACATGTCCAGCACACTTCATCAATGTTCATCTTTAACTTTAATTCATATCTACATCAATTTATGAATCATTAATCATCATACATGTAAAGCAATACATCAAAGTATTCATTTCTTTACCCACATTCCAGCATACATAAATCACCATTTTATGTCCATTTAACCTCTAACTATCATCAGACATACTTCCTTCAGCAAATCAAGAAAAGTTCATGCTTATACTTACTTGATTTAGCTTCAATTCTTCAAAAACAACCCTTAGCCCTAACTCCCAAGCATCACACGATCATCATCTTGAAGGAGGTTAGGTTTTTCTTATGACAAATTGAAGAAACAATAAGATGGAAGTAGCAATTGAAAGATGGAAGCAAGATGTAACTTGATGGAGGTTTGGGTGAGTCAATAATCATGAAAGAGAAGAAGAGAAGAAGAAACCACGAAAATATGAGGAAAGCAAGAGTTAAAATGAAATAAAAAACATTTAATTGGTCTTTAAAGTGAAGCATGTTGTGAGAGAGAGAAGTGGTTAGTGGCAAGTGTGGTGGCATGTGTCACTTGCCACTTGTCATCTTTTTATGGTTCCAATTGGTCCCCTTTGATATCTAGTCCATTTAACTCCAATTTCTACTCCAATTGTCTCCCAATCTTTAGTGGCAGTTGTCATTAAATCTTGTCACTTATAAAAATTTCCACTACCATTGGAATTTTATTTGTACTACTATTCCTCAATTGTTCTATGACTTGACATTTTTTCTAATCCAAAAATATCCTGAATTCTCAGAGAATTCTCAAACTTCACCGAAAATTCTAAATCAATAAAATACACTCTTCAAATCAATTTCTAGCATATAAAAACCACAATTCTCAATATAACACATTTATAATTCAATTATATCTGGAAAATGTCAAATGAATGCATGTACAATCATTTTATTGTACAGAAATTCAAATTCATATGCGTGTATGCTTCATTATGCATAAGTATAAAATGCATTTTTCTTAATCTCTCTTTGATCTCACATGTACCAAATTTTTAGGGTTCTAACCCTTAATATGGAAACGGAATGTTACATTTCTCCCTTCCTTAATAAATTTTGTCCTAGAAATTCTTATCTAATTGATCTGGAAGGCAGGGGTATGCTTCCTCTTATGCTCCTCCATTTCCCATTTAACTTCATCATTCAAATAATTTCTTCCAATTGACTATAGTCAATGAAATCAATCAATCCTATACTCATTTCTTCCGATATCACACTATCTTAACTGTTTCCTCATTATATTTCAAATTACTCATAATTTTTTCACTTCATAAGCTGTCAATACATCTTTGTCAAATCATATCATTATTTCGTAATGTATTCACATATCACACATTATAATTCTGAGACACCTTTATTGATAATACAACTCATAAGTTACCGATCCTATACTCTGAATAACTTCATATGAACTTATACAATTTGAGCTTAGTTTATCCTTTTTCCTTATTTAAGCACATCTTTATCTCATTCTATGCTCAGTTTGACAAGGTGATACTCTCAAAGACATTCTATCTTTCACTTGATACTTCACATCTATTTAGTGTTAATACACTTGACTCTGATGTCTATCTCATTATGCTCCATAACCTCGATGTTGATCCACTAATTTCATTTATCTTACTTGAATCACTTAGTTTCTAACACAGATTAATTTCACTAATAAATAGTATCTCAAATCAATTATGGCCTTTATCCAATTTTAGGCCCCTTTTATTTCAATGTAAGAGCGAACGACCCCTTTATGTCATATAACGCCTCATACAGTATTCTAATGACATCACAGTAATAATGACTGATATGTTAAAAGTCAATTAGAACTATAGCTTAATCTAATAGTTAGAACTATAAACTCCAAAAATATAAGCTTTAAGCATATCTCTAATAGTTAGGACTGTTGGCAATTTAAACGTTCAGTTACTTATGCTTTCTCTAATAACATCTTTGCTCAATCCCCTTTTTTTTGTTGGGTACACAACCTTCTTATTTCAATCATACAGTAACATTTTTCCTATTCGAACTTAAATTTCCTATTCATTTTCAATTCCTCAATAAAATTTACAAATTTTGGATTGACAATTTGGGCTTTGCTAAATTTTTCATATGAATCTGATCTTAAATTCTATATGACTAATAACACGTCATTTTACCCCACCACACCTCAGCATTCTATGCTTTGCATTGTGCTAGATTTGATAACCTCAATATCTGAATTTGTGTTATTTCATTGTTGAATTTTCTACTTAATGCATTGGATTGTAACACTAGCTTTACTGGGAAATATTCATTTGCACAATCCTTTCAAACTCAATAATTACCTCAATCTTTATTGATCTGTATATTCATATATATCCAAAATGATTCTGTACATATAATGTCTCCAAGTTTTCAAAGCAATTACAATTGCAACAAGTTCTAAATTATATCTCGAATAATTCAATTCATGAAACTTTAACTATCTCCATGCATATGAAATCACTTTATTATGTTGTATTAGATTTCATCCTAATCTCTGAAGTGAAACCTCATTATGTACTATATAATCTCCAATTCCAAATGATATTATTATCATTGGTGTTATCTTTCCTCAAAATTCTTTTCACATTGATCACTCATATAGTTAACATAATTTTTTCCTCAATTTTTTTTTGTCAAGGGATAAGATCAGTAAAATCCCCTTAATAGTCTTTAGTAGTATCCAGCATACAATTAGTTCTAAAGAACTTCGAATCTCTCATATATTCCTTGTAGTTTTTCACTTTATCGTCACCTCCATCTTCTTTGAGTCTCCCAATGTGCCATGTTCAAATACTATACCACCCACAGTTTATTTGATCAAGCTAAGATTCAGTTTTATAGAACTTGGCATATAACTATTTTTACCTTCTTGGTATGTAAGATTTCCTCAAATATTCAAAATATTCACTTCATTTTTCGAATACACTTCAATTTTCCTTTATGATCATAATCACTAATTGATCCAATTTTGCTTGGATCACTTTAATCTTCAGTACTATAATACTATCGGGGGCATTGTTAACTCCAACAGATATAACCCAAATTTCCTTGTGCCCATGATTTATTATCTTAATTCTTTAAGTATCTAATTCCTCAATGAGGTAGTATTATCTCATGTTATTTTCGGTTTTCCCAATTGACTTCTTTTCTCAAATGATTTTCTTAATTCATTTGATTTTCTTTGATTTTCATATGGATTTATTCAAATGCCTGCTCATTCATACTAGTTTCTCCACACATTTGGATTTATTAGAAATCTTAATTTCCTGTGTTAGTAACACATTCATCAAAATTGATTTATATCTCATATACTTAATGTCACCTCGAATTCTGAATTCCAATCATATGGTTGCATACTTTTCATCATCAAAATGCATACACTATTTGTAGCATATTCTACATCTTATGCTTGAATCTCCGTAACGATTAGGACTCCAATATTCACTTTAATTCATTATAATCATTTCTGATTTATTCCTTCATTTATCATTCTTAAGAATAAACTATCTAGTCTGCTTAATCTAATTCGGTAAAATTCTTCTTTGAAAGAAGATTTCTTATTTCCATCATCTATATCATTCATGTAACTCTTATCAATCCACTGTTTCCATCACTATTTATCAGACATTCTTAGTACCTCAAGAATATCAATTCTATTGTCTCTTACAAGGTCGTAATGTTCTAGTTACCAAAACTCGATGAAGTAGCAAACATCATTATTGTCACATATGCTTAGGTGTGTACCATCAAGGTCATCCCATTCTATCCAGAAATTTATTTTTGACAAATTACCAATTATATTACAATAGTAATATTTTGATCTCAATTATTCCCAAACAATATTTCTCTCTTTATCCTTGCCACGATTATGGTTTCCTCACATGGACATATACCAACATCAACTTTACTCGAATTCTTTAGAATTTATCTCTTCTGGTGTTACATCATGTCATATTGATTCAACTATCATATTTTATTCTTATTTGATTCATCATCTTTTCTTTATCTCATCTTCCTATTGTCATGTATTTCATCTCCCATATGTATATCCTCAATCAATACAAATTATTAATGCATAATCTGTAGCGCCCCCTTACCGTAGGGTACGCACCGAGACGCCCGTAGGTCATTCTGATACATAACCCACGATGAGGGTGCACAACGAACGATCAATATTATAATCCACATGGCATCAAAATAATAAAACCGAAAGATTTTTATTTCATAACCTCAAAATAGAATTTACAAGCTAATCAATTTCCACTGTCTATACACATTACTCCAAAAAGGAACTGATACACCAACTAACTAGGTCATCCATAAAAGAAAATCATCCCGGTTGACCGACCTGTGGGCCATGACTTCTCTAGCCAACGCACACACACGGCAGTAAAAGTCGAACACTAGATTAGGAGCCTACTATCTCTGTCCTGAAAAATATTTGCAATGTTGGGTGAGTTTGCGAACTCAACGAGAAACCATCATCGATGGTTCACTCAACTCATGCATATTCAAACAGTTCACATACTATCACATAGTAACACATTCAGAAATATCACATGGACTATCATTTCGCAGTTCACAATTAATCATTCGTATATGCTATATACATGTGACACTTTCCATTTTATTATGGTGTTGTGACCGTGCGTCTGAACTGTCCCAGTGACGGGCACATTAACGATAAGCCTGTGGCTCTGAATACGTTGGGCATGAAATGCCCTGATACGGTGAGCCGGTGGCTCTAAATTACGTTGGGCTCGAGGCCCTGTTGTATTGAGCTTTAAGCTCTGAAATACGTTGGCTGCTCCGGTCACAATCGTCATTATCTGATCATGTTTTTATGCATGAAATGCATCTATTCCAATTGCTAAATAACATATGCCCAAATTCACATCTAATTATACACGTACAACACTTCAATAACAAGTTTCCGATACTTCGGACACCTATGGTCCGAAACCAATCACAATCAAACACACAAATCCTCCATTCATCTCCACATGGCATAAGCACATAACATTTAACACATAAAGGTTGAGGAACCAACTAGGTTACTCACCTGTAATTTCCGAGCTACTGCCTGGAAGTCCCAGCAATATCCGTGGAATGACGATCCAACGGTGCCTCTATAACAATTAAATAATTACCCATTACTAAATGCATAATCAGAACAATTCAATGATGCACATGTCCTTAATAAAAGATGTACGATGCATGTTCATGACTTTCCGGCGCTAATCCCCGATTTCACTATCTTTAGCCTCATAACCAAAATTCACTATATACTTGGTCAAAATCATCCATTGTAGATTCCAAAAACATATCATTGATTTCATAAGTCTCCAATTTAAACTCCAATTATCATAATTCAATCCTTAAGTTGCAATAGGAAACCATATTCGACTATCTTTCAATAATTGAGATCTTACTCATTTAATTTCAAACTTTCATTCTTCACATTAATTGTAGACCTCTCTCTCTAATTTATAACAAATCAAGAATCACCTCAATTGGAGGTCTACACCATTAGTTATGCCCCATAAACTAAAATACTTTAGTTCAGGACATCACCCTCGTCGCGGCGAAAAGGCGCACGTCGCGGCGACACAAGGTCTCTCGTCGCGACGTCCCGTTTGTCGCGTCATCTAAATATCCGCTCGTTGCGACGTCTAATTTCTCGCTCGTCGCGACGTGCAGGTTCTGATTCGTCTTCTCCGACCCTTCTCTCACCTTTCTCTCTCTAAAAACCAGTAATAACTCACTCTCAACTACCCAATCTTTCATATTGACCACAACAAATGCATTTCAACAACTATGAAACAACATTAAAGCCAATTTACTTACCAATCAAGCCTTAAATCTTCAAATCTTCGAAAATCTCCTCCAAGCCCTAACACCCACGTCATCTCTCAAAACCTCAACAATCTTCATCTTCTCAAGGATTAGGGTTGATCTAAACAACAAGGAAGGAGCAAGCAAGGTGAAGCACAAGAGATCACAGAAGGAGGAAGAAGAAAAAGGAATCGATCGAAGGAGAAGATACGTGCCCTAGGAGAGGAGAAATGCCTTACTGCCAAATTTCAAAACCTAAAGTATTTAAAGGGTCACTCTTTTCCCCTCAAACACTCTCTCTAAGGTCTCAAATTCCTAGTCTAAGATTTCTCCAAATTCCAATGGTCCGACATTTTTATTCCTAAAATCATAAAGTCTAATTTTCCATTTCCATTGGACAATTATAACAGTACTATAAGGTCAATCAGTCCATCACTCGAGAAATTTCCGGTCTGGACATTTTCCCTCAAAATTTTCCAGACAATTTTCCTCTGGGTCGCTATCAACTGATAATCACTCTTAAAACGTTCTAATTCAACTATTCAAACCCAATTCTTCCATAATTCTCAAACAAATCATAATCTAACATAATTATCTCAAAAATTCACCAATCATATCATATTCACAATTAAATGCCGAAAAATGCCATGAATGCATGTACATATAAATGCATGTGCAAAAATGACTTATTCCTCTAAAATTAGAGGCCAGAAAAATGCTCATATCAATAATATGCAATGCCAAGACCTAACCCGTCCCAATTTACCAAAATAACCTTCCCATCGGTGATGGGATGTTACATAATCATTATGAAATTCTGGTCTCAATTCCTCTAACATCTTTTTACAGTGGATCATAATTCTTTTCACATTAATCAAACAATCATTTTAGTTAAGAACTCATCTTCTTAAGATCATAACTATTTATGTTTTCATTACATTCTACTTGCACACTTTAATTTCATCATTTCAACTTATATTCCTATTTTCCTTAATTAATCCATGACAATACATTCATGTCTATATCTCATTCAAGGGTATACCATCACGGTATAATATTGATATTATGTTCCATAATACATTCACCAATATAAATGTAGTGAATCTCTATATATCATATCGAACCATATACTATTTCCCCTTTCTAATTATCCACAACTTTCATTTTCTCTCGTTATGAAAAAGCATCAATCTTTTCGCTAATTCTATCATCTCAAATCTTAACACATGTTCATATGTGCGACGCATGTAATTATGACTCAGACTGGGGATCAATTGTTACTGTCTGCTATGACATGACTAAAATGCACGTAACTTGACATATATTTCAAAAACGCCCTCGTAAGATAGTAATTCTGGGCTATGATATCATATATATAGCACCCTACTTCTGCAAGACACATACCTGACATCATGAGTAATATCCGAGTTCGTGCTTCGCAAGGTTGGCATGCTAGAACACTCAATTAGTTAAAACTCAGTACAGTTTTTTTTTTGAAACAACAATATACACACATTTTTTCAGAAATCCATAATTTGTTCGGGCCCACTTTATTGGTAAACTTTTTCAACCATAACAATACAGTCAACAGAATTTCAATAGTCATTTGGGGCCCATTACAAATACAAAACTCTTTAGTCATAATGTCTTTACATTACAACATAAATACATTTGCATACTGTTGGGACTCGATCCGGGAACCAGATCCCAACCGGAAAACAAAGAACGAAGAAGACGGAAGCGAATGGAAACGGAAATTTCGGATCGAAATTTCGAATCAGAAACAAAATGCGGAAGTGAATAGTAAACACGAACTCGAATCACAAAGCAAGCGGAAGCAAAGAAAATGCGAATCGAATACAGAATCGAAACGGAAACATAACAAATGTACTGAAGCAAAACGAAATAAAGCGGAATTGATACTTAACAAATGTCCGACATTCGAGAACAAGAAGGAATACAGGAACACAATCGCGTTGGAAAACCTAGACTATCCGAATCTGGTATAATTTTTTTTTCTTTTGCTTATACTCATTTATCAAACTCATACAAAGCAATCTTATAACCTTTTTCTTGGAAATGCTTTCGCATTCCAAATCTCAACTTTTAACCATATTCTTATACATTAGTATTAATCCTAAAATTCATATTCATCCTAATTTTTTTGTCAAAATTTCAAGATAACTACCTGCGTTTATCCTAACCCAAAAATTCCTGCAAAGACAAAAATACACTTCTAAAAGCTCAAACAATCACACAATCATCAAAATCAACCGGACCCTCCGTCCGGGATTTCAGCAGAAGCAAACACACTCCTATATCTAACATTTCAAATAACACCTCAATCTTTCATCAAAGCCAAATCCCATTATCATACGCAAACTTGAAACGCAACTCAACATTTAGATCCATTTCCATAACACAATTTCTTATACAATTTCAATAATTTCATACACATCATAATTTAATTTCTTACAAATCCTTAATGGCTTTTCAAGCCATTACAAACTTATACAAAGATCCACATTACTCAAAAACATACACGAATCGAATTGGTGTCCTGACAGTCTTTCATCTGATCTCCTGCTTAAATACCTGGAGATGGGGATGAAAGGGGGGTGAGCTCGAAAGCTCGTGGATAACACATTTATAAATCGACAAATAAGCAAAAATCATTTTTTTCATAAGCTTTTTGCCAAAAGGGCTAATTTTTCAACTTTGCAACTTTTCAAAACGGTTTTCTCAAACCTTTTAATTTTCTTTCGAGCTTTTCATAACAAAAGTCACTTTTTTTTCTTGCTCAATTTTGTTTAAACATGAATGCAAGACACGTAACAAATCAAAACACATAACATATCGTAATGGTCTGGTTCGGTCCAATAGAACGTCTCGCACATTCTCGCATAATGATCTGTGGCAACTAGTGAATGAACGTACTACACTTTCCCAAAGTGGTCCAAGTAGCCGTGAAGGAGTCCGAATCGGAGTCCGTGCCACTAGCGGCAGTGGGAGAAGGCTATACTGAATAGAGACAAGTAATCGACTCACCAAAGGACCTGACCAAACCCACGTAATCACATAACTCAAAACTGAAACTTTCAGATTGCCCGAAGGTACTTTTCGAAAATCTTGTTTTTCATCAAATACAAACAAACTCACAATTCACATAATTCATACAATTTAATTTATTCAATCAGTCAATGCAACAATTTGCATAATTTATCAATGCACACACAACAAATGCATTTTTAGAAATTTCTATCAATTTATCAAATCATTTAAATCAATGAATTTAAGCTTGTAATAATTTTTCAGAAAGCATTCGGAAATCATAATTACAAACATTTACAAAAACAATAATTTATCAAAAATTCACATTTTTGCTTTCTTTAATTTTTGAAAATTCATATTGAGCTTATAGATCAAAATATAAATATGCTACCCACCTCGAAATGATGCTAGGAATTCGTCTCGATCATCAATTTGATCAACGCTTCCTTTATTCTTCCAATTTAAAATTGACCTAAGCCATAATATCCAAATTCCACATCATAAATTGCGTAATTCTCAAAATTAACTATCGGAAATTCAAAATCATCATATTTCCAAGCTTTCTAAAACCTGACTTTCTAAAATCCCCAAATTCAAACTTTGACCTAAACAATACACTCAAATTCAATCTCATAAATAACTTAATTTTTAAAATTAATGTCACAATTCATCAATTCACATTAATTCCAAAATATCTACATCCTCAATTTCAAAAATCCCCAAATCTTAAAATTGGCCTAAACCAATTTATCCAAATTCAATACCATAAAATACAATTTCTTCAAAATTAACTTCACATATCATCAATCTATAGTATTTTTCATGATTCTACACTAACAATTTCCAAAAACCCCAAATTATAAAGTTTGGGCATAATCCCAATTAAATTTTCATCCAAAATTAAATCAATTTCAACATGTATTCTCTAAAATTGATCATGGAATTAGTAAACCCACATCATTTCTAATGATTCTAAACCAAAAACTTATCAAAAACTCAAAATCCAAATTTTTTTCCTGACCTCTTTCTCCTTCAAACTTCGGATTTATGGAGCTTTAGAGGGAGCTTCCACCTTCTTTCATCCTTCTTCCTTGAAATCTACTCAAAACAAGCTTTAAGACTCTTAAATTTCAAAATCTAGCTTTCTCTCTCTTTTCTCCCTTTTTTTTCTCTCATCCGAAACTTCAATCTTCTCTTCTCTTCTTATTTTCCTTCTTTTCTCTAGAATAATCGTGGCTCTTCTATTCTCCCACGACATCATCTGATTTTTAAGGGCCATGTCATTTAAAATTTGACAAAAAGACCAAAATGCCCCTTACATGTTACTTTATGACATGATTTATTTCGGATCTGATTCGCACTATCAATTTGAAGGAATTTGTCCAAACTTCCTCCTAGAGAAATGTTCCTCTCAATCATACGACTCCAACGCCACTGACCACGCTCAATTCGGATCACTACACCAAAAGTTATGCGCAAAACAGTTCGGGTATATCCATATTCTAACAAATTTTACATGTACGATTATTTCCGTCCAAAAGTTTACATTCTTAAACCCAGAATTGAAACTCAATGACTTCATAACAATTGTAGCCTTATGTCTGAAGTTTAATTCAAAACAAGAATCGCCTCATTTCGATTCCCAGATCAAAAGTTATGCTCAAAATACTCTCAGGCGTTTCTAATCCAAAAATTTCACTCTAATCCGAACTTCCATTCATAATTCGAAGGTCTTAGGGGTAAAATTGACATTTCATTTCTTCATATGATTTGTAGCCCCTTGTCTTATCTTTATTTTGCCTCAAGAATCGCTTCAATCGGATCTCTTCAGATCCCAAATTTCACAAAATACTAAACTATGTTCGGAAAATTTCCCGACTCACTTTGATTAAATTAATCACCATTAATTTAATCTCATAAAATTACAAATTTCCCATGAGAATGTAGGGAATTGTCTTAGGAATCCAACGCCGCAAGAATCAACTCAATCGGATGTCGGACGGAAAAGACATGAGCAAAATAGTGAACAAAGGTCGGATTGGAGGAGGAAGCAAGAAAACTAAAGAAGCAAAACGGCGTCGTTTTAGGGCGAGGAGAGGGCGCGGTCGCCCTGGCGACGCGAGCTGGGCGCTCGCCATCGCTATGGCGATGCGTCGCCCTAGCGACGCGAGCTGAACGCTCGTCATCACTAGGGCGATGCGTCGCCCTAGCGACGAGGATACATCAATTTTTATTTTCTTTTTTTCCATAAAAATCCGAAACTTCCAAAATTCATAACTCTTACTCCCGAACTCCAATTTTGACAAACTTAGTCTCTATAGAAAGCTTAAAGGAAGCTCTACATCTTCCATGAAGAACATAAAAATCAATTCGACTCCAAGGGAGTCCATTTTCCGGTCAAAGATACTATCCTCTAAAAATCATGCTAAAACCACAATATAAACTTGTAAAAATCATAACTTATTATTCCGAGATCGAAAAATTGCATACTTTATATCGAAGTAAAGATCAAAACAAACCCTTCAATTTTCATGAAGAACATCAAAGCTCAATTAACCTCTAACTAGGTTTTTTTCAAAAGGGCTAATTTTTCAACTTTGTAACTTTTCAAAACGGTTTTCTCAAACCTTTTAATTTTCTTTCGAGCTTTTTATAACAAAAGTCACTTTTTTTTCTTGCTCAATTTTGTTTAAACATGAATGCAGCACACAGAACAAATCAAAACACATAACATATCAGAATGGTCTGGTTCGGTCCAAACAGAGCGATCGCACATTTCGCGATAGCGGTCTGTGCGGTAGTGAATAGAACGCGATTACACTTTCCATAAAAGGTCCAAGGTAGCCGTGAAGGGAGTTCGAAATCGGAGCTCCGTGCCACTAGCGGGCAGCCGGGAGAAGGCTATACAAATAGAGACAGTGCACTGACTCACCAAAGGACCTGACCAAACCCACTTAATCACATAACTCAAAACTGAAACTTTCAGATTACCCGAAGGTACTTTTCGAAAATCTTGTTTTTCATCAAATACAAACAAACTCACAATTCACATAATTCATACAATTTAATTTATTCAATCAGTCAATGCAACAATTTGCATAATTTATCAATGCATACACAACAAATGCATTTTTAGAAATTTCTATCAATTTATCAAATCATTTAAATCAATGAATTTAAGCTTGTAATAATTTTTTAGAAAGCATTCGGAAATCATAATTACAAACATTTACAAAAACAATAATTTATCAAAAATTCACATTTTTGCTTTCTTTAATTTTTGAAAATTCATATTGAGCTTACAGATCAAAATATAAATATGCTACCCACCTCGAAATGATACTAGGAATTCGTTCCGATCATCAATTTGACCAACGCTTCCTTTATTCTTCCAATTTAAAATTGACCTAAGCCATAATATCCAAATTCCACATCATAAATTGCGTAATTCCCAAAATTAACTATCGGAAATTCAAAATCATCATATTTCCAAGCTTTGTAAAACCTAACTTTCTAAAATCTCCAAATTCAAACTTTGACCTAAACAATACACTCAAATTCAATCTCATAAATAACTTAATTTTCAAAATTAATGTCACAATTCATCAATTCACATTAATTCCAAAATATCTACATCCTCAATTTCAAAAATCTCCAAATCTTAAAATTGGCCTAAACCAATTTATCCAAATTCAATACCATAAAATACAATTTCTTCAAAATTAACTTCACATATCATCAATCCATAGTATTTTTCATGATTCTACACTAACAATTTCCAAAAACCCCAAATTATAAAGTTTGGGCATAATCTCAATTAAATTTTCATCCAAAATTAAATCAATTTCAACATGTATTCTCTAAAATTGATCATGTAATTAGTAAACCCACATCATTTCTAATAATTCTAAACCAAAAACTTATCAAAAACTCAAAATTCAAATTTTTTTTTGGACCTCTTTCTCCTTCAAACTTTGGATTTATGGAGCTTTAGAGGGAGCTTCCACCTTCTTTCATCCTTCTTCCTTGAAATCTACTCAAAACAAGCTTTAAGACTCTTAAATTTCAAAATCTAGCTTTCTCTCTCTTTTCTCCCTTTTTTTCTCTCATCCGAAACTTCAATCTTCTCTTCTCTTCTTATTTTCCTTCTTTTCTCTAGAATAATCGTGGCTCTTCTATTCTCCCACGACATCATCTGATTTTTAAGGGCCATGTCATTTAAAATTTGACACAAAGACCAAAATGCCCCGTACATGTTACTTTATGACATGATTTATTTCGGATCTGATTTGCACTATCAATTTGAAGGAATTTGTCCAAACTTCCTCCTAGAGAAATGTTCCTCTCAATCATACGACTCCAACGCCACTGACCGCGCTCAATTCGGATCACTACACCAAAAGTTATGCGTAAAACAGTTCGGGTATATCCATATTCTAACACATTTTTCATGTACGATTATTTCCGTCCAAAATTTTACATTCCTAAACCCAGAATTGAAACTCGATGTCTTCATAACAATTGTAGCCTTATGTCTCAAGTTTAATTCAAAACAAGAATCGCCTCATTTCGATTCCCAGATCAAAAGTTATGCTCAAAATACTCTCAGGTGTTCCTAATCCAAAATTTTCACTCTAATCCGAACTTCCATTCATAATTCGAAGGTCTTAGGGGAAAAATTGACATTTCATTTCTTCATATGATTTGTAGCCCCTTGTCTTATCTTTATTTCGCCTCAAGAAATGCTTCAATCGGATCTCTTCAAATCCCAAATTTCACAAAATACTAAACTATGTTCGGAAAATTTCCCGACTCACTTTGATTAAATTAATCACTATTAATTTAATCTCATAAAATTACAAATTTCCCATGAGAATGTAGGG
Organism: Erythroxylum novogranatense; assembly: GCA_029891385.1. Classification (NCBI taxonomy): domain Eukaryota; kingdom Viridiplantae; phylum Streptophyta; class Magnoliopsida; order Malpighiales; family Erythroxylaceae; genus Erythroxylum; species Erythroxylum novogranatense. The sequence goes on along the minus strand of CM057234.1, from coordinate 39,292,711 downwards.
AATTGTCTTAGGAATCCAACGCCGCAAGAATCAACTCAATCGGATGTCGGACGGAAAAGACATGAGCAAAATAGTGAACAAAGGTCGGATTGGAGGAGGAAGCAAGAAAACTAAAGGAGCAAAACGGCGTCGTTTTAGGGCGAGGAGAGGGCGCGGTCGCCCTGGCGACGCGAGCTGGGCGCTCGCCATCGCTATGGCGATGCGTCGCCCTAGCGACGCGAGCTGAACGCTCATCATCACTAGGGCGATGCGTCGCCCTAGCGACGAGGATACATCAATTTTTATTTTCTTTTTTTTCATAAAAATCTGAAACTTCCAAAATTCATAACTCTTACTCCCGAACTCCAATTTTGACAAACTTAGTCTCTATAGAAAGCTTAAAGGAAGCTCTACATCTTTCATGAAGAACATAAAAATCAATTCGACTATAAGGGAGTCCATTTTCCGGTCAAAGATACTATCCTCTAATAATCATGCTAAAACCACAATATAAACTTTTAAAAATCATAACTTATTATTCCGAGATCGAAAAATTGCATACTTTATATCGAAGTAAAGATCAAAACAAACCCTTCAATTTTCATGAAGAACATCAAAGCTCGATTAACCTCTAACTAGGTTAATTTCTCAGTCAAAGTTTTAACTATAATAAAAGTCAAACCTTTCAAACATAAACTTTGACTGATCATAATTTCCACTCCCGATATCGAAAAATTGCAAACTTTATGACTACAGAAAGCTCTTAACGTACTCTACAAGTTTCCAGCAGACCATTTTCTCAAATTATGCCTAAATCAAAAGTTAACTTTCAAAGGCCAAAAAGTCAACTATTTCACAATTTTTCATATTTTCACACTTTCTCTTTTCAGTCATGATTTTCAACTTATTTTCAATCAACTCGTCTACTTAATTTCATAAACCTTACCAATCAACTCAAAACCTCAAAGATGTCAAAAGTGACCATCATCGATGGTTCACTCAGTCATATAACACATGATTCACATTCAAATCATTTCACATTTCACACTCAATACACTTTAATCATTTGAATTATACACATGCAGTGCGCATGAGACCCACTTTTTATTTATTACTTTGTTGTAACCGAGTGCCTAAATTGTCCCATATCTATTGGATATTGGGCTCATTACTAACTGTCCCTTATCCGATGGGGATACAAGGCTCATTTTATATAGTGAGCATTAGGCTCTTAATCACTTTCTGAGCTTGAGGCTCTTTTCACACTTTAAGCTTTAAGCTCTGATCGGTGACTACTTTGATCACAACTCCCATTATCTAATTGTGCATTCATGTAAGGAATGCATCTCACATTTTCAATCAATCATATTATGAAACATTTAGGTCGTCACATTCACATGCAAGTAGTACTTCAATATCTCATCCACAATTCACAATTATCAGACCTTCTATCTAGAATTCAACACAATCAATCACATTCATATAAGCATTCAGTAGTCAATCAATACAAAAATTCAACCAAAACAAACAATGAAATGAGACCATCTAGGTTTGCTCACAGTATGCTCCAGATTATCATTTGCCTCCAAATTCTAAAAATGCCTGAATGCGAACAATTAACCTGCAGATCAAAATTATGCATACACACTATGCACACACATTAAGAATTGTACAATTACAAATATTCCTTTATTCACAATTATGTATGTGGAATATGTACAATGCATGCTCGATGACAATCTTGGGTATATTATCAAATTCTCATTTAGTTTTGATACCTACTGTTCAACTCCTTTGAATCACAACTACATTCATATGAACATCTTCATTCCCATTATACTTATTCCTTTGGTATTTTGATATCAACAGTTCATTCACTAATGTTATTCTAACATTATATGATCTTACAAGATCCAAATTCTCATTTCTTCTTATAATATCTCCAAAATTCTAGACCTTTGGGCTAATTTTTGTATGATCATTCTGACAAGGAAAATAAGGTAATGTCATAACACTTTCTCTAAAGAATTGTTATCCTATCCCTTAAGTTTCTAATGACACCAAGATCATTTAATTTGGTTCAGAAATCTAAAAGTTATTCTCCCAATATTTTCGGACTGTTCTCATTTTGAAATAGTACATCAGGTTCAACTTCCATCTAGAAATTGAAAGTCTTAGAGTCTGAATTACAGTTCTACTCTGTCATATGATTTGTATTCCTATGTCTCTAGTTTACTCCAAATCAAAGCTCATCTTATTTTGATAACTACATAACAAGTTATGCCTAAAATATCGAAGCATGTTCAGTGAAAATACTCCACTTATCATTTTCCAGAACTCCACATTAATTCCGTCAAATATTCGTCAATCAATCTCTCCAGAATGATTTCAGATAGTTTTAATTTTTTTTAGATGAATATCAAAGTTTTTTTAGCCCAATGGTTTAAGTCCCATGTCATTTGGAGGTCAGAAGAAAAGGTTATAGCCAAAAGAGTGAAGTATGTTCACATCAGTCCACTTTCATTGCACCTTCATTATGCACGATCGTGCAATTCCAATTACTTCTCCATTGTCACTCTTGTGCTTGTGAACAATGTTGAGATCCCTTGTGACCCTTAAGATTCACGATCATGCTTGTGCATGATTGTGCACTCCCATCTTTTCAAACTTCATTCTTGTAGCATCCCGTTACCGAGGTGAGGGTTATTTTGGTAAATTGGTTCGAGTAGGTCTGTTATTGCATAAATTGTGATCGCGTACTCTTTGACCTCTGATTTTAGAGGAATAGATCGTTTTGCACATGCTTATGCATAGTGACATGCACTCATGATTTTTCCGGCATTTAATTGTGATTTTGTTTTGAATTGTAAATTTTTGAGATGGTTATGTTAGAGATGATTTATTTGGGAATTAAGGGATAATTTGAATGGTATAGTTGGATTGGAGTGTCTTATGAGTGACTGTCAGTGTATAGGGACCCATAGGAAAATTTCTGAGATATTCAGAGAAAGTGTCCGGACCGGAATTTTCCGAGTATCGGACCGATTGATTGTGCAGTACTGAAAAATGGTCCCAATGGCAATGGAAAATTTAGAGTTATGAGTTAGGAATTAGTGTGACAAGCCATTGGAATTTAAAGATCGGAATTGAATGAATTAAAGGACTTATGTTGGATGAGCTATAGGTTAAGGATCAACCCTTTATATTGTCCTAAGTTTAAATTCCTCTTTACCAAACCTTGAAAACCTTAGGGAAACTTTCTTTCTCCTTCCTCTTCCATCGACGATTTCGTTCCTTTCCCCTTAGAGATTCTTGTTTGTTCTCCTTCATTATGGTTGAAGATTGGCGAGTGTTAGAGGGATTCACCGTGATTGTTAGAGACTAGAGAAGGATTTTCGGAGATTTTAGGGTTTAAGGATCTGAGCTTTGATTTGGTAAGTTTTATGGCTTAATGTTGTTATTTATGGTTATTTGATGCATTTATGGTATTTATTGTGTTAGGTTGGGTAATTTGAGAGTGATTAATACCGGTTTTTAGAGAGAGAAATGAGAGAAATCGATCGGAGAAGAAGGTGAGGCTTGCACGTCGCGACGTCTGAAATAGAGCCATGTGAGACGCCGCGACGAGCGAATAAAAAATTCGCCGTGACGAGTCATCTGTAGGCGTCGCAACGAGGCGTCAGGAAGTGTTCGCCGCGAAGAACGTTTCCCACGTCATGGCGAGCGTCCCTTGGTGCGCCGAGGCGAGAGACCTTAGGCTGTGGCGAGGGACAGATTTCCGAATGAGATTAATTTGGTTTTTAGGGAATAACTTTTAGTGTAGACCTCCAATTGAGGTAATTCTTAATTTGTTGTGAACTAGAGAGAGAGGTCTACAATTATGGTAAAGATCGAGAATTCGAATTTTGATTAGCGGGATCGCAATTAACGAATGAGAGTCAATTACAGTTCTTCGTGCAACCTAAGAGTTATGTTTTGACAAATTGGAGATCTACGAAATCGATGGATGCGATTGATCAGGTAAATAGTGAATTTTGATTTTGAGGCTAGAGATAGCGAAATTGGGTTATAGCACCTGAAAATCATGAACTTGCATCGTACAGCTTTGAGTTTAGACATGTGCATTATCGAATTTCTTTGATTGAGCATCTAGTGATGAGATTTGTTTAAATTGTTATAGAGGCACCGTTGGATCGTCAGTCCACGGATATTGCTGGGACTTCCAGGCCGTAGCTCGGAAGTTATAGGTGAGTAACCTAGTTGGTTCCTCAATCTTTGTGTGTTAAATGTTCTATGAATGTGTGAATTGTTTGCCAATGTGAGTGCTTGCAACTGTGAAATAGATGTGCTGAACTTATGAGAAAATGTTCTGAATGCGCTAAATAGAATTGATTGTTATATATATGTTATTGATTGTGCAAGTGTGAGTGCATGCTAGGCATGATTAAAATCGGTAACTAACAATTGTGACTGGAGCAAATTGTGAGCAAAGTTTTAAGCTCGATTATCAGTGAAAGGGTCTAAGGCCAAAAAGGGGAATAGTGCATACCCAGAGGGCTCTCCTATCCCTAATGTGAGCGGACAGTAGTGCATACCCTGAGGGCTCTCCTACTTGCCAATAAAAATGCGATTACTGTGTAATGTGCCCAAATTAGGGACAGTATTGACGCTCAGTCACAACACTGACATAAAATGAGAAGTGGCATGCGTTATGCACCTGAATGTATCGCATAAATTGAGAATGCGTGTATTATGTGACGATTGTGCAGTGACATGTCTAATTTTGTTACGATGAAAATGTGTAGATTATTCTGTAGTGTTCCGAATGTATTTTTGCTTGATTATGTGATATATATATTGTGTATATGCATGAGTTGGGTGAACCATCGATGATGGTTTCTCATAGAGTTCGCAAACTCATCCCACATTACAAATATTTTTCAGGACAACGTTAGTAGATTCCTAGCTCCCGTGATAGACTTTTCCTGTCGTGTGAGTGCGTGGGCAAGAGAAGCGATGGCACACAAGTCGGTCAGCTGAGACGATTTATTTTGGGATGACTTAGTATAGACTTTTGAAGTAAATCACACGTTAATATATTGAGTAATAATATGACCAAGATACACAAGAAGGGGGGGTTGAATTGTGATAAACTTTTCTTTAATCCCTTCAATAACAATTGCTTGTTCTTTCAGAAAACTTATCGTAAATCAATTCTTAACTAGTTTGAAAAACTTTGTTAATAATGAAAACTACGATTTAAGAAACGTAAGAGTTAGAGAGAGAAACACAACAATTTTATCCTGGTTCACCCCAAACCGTGGGCTACGTCCAGTCCTCAGATATTCTTCTGAGATTTTCACTATCTCCAAACTGATTACAAGTATTCTTTAGACTGAGCCTCTTCAGGTCTCTTAACAGCAAGTATTCTTTTACTCTTAGCCTCTTCAGTTATCTCAGTAGCACTTTTTCAAAATGAAAACCGATAAAGAGCTTTTACAAAGAGTTGCTCTTCACAATATACACTCGAAAATAGTTCGTAATTTTCTCTCGATAGATGCAGATATTGAATACACAGAGTTTCATTCACTTTTTCCAAAAGTTATTTCTTCTTCAATCTCGACTCTTATTTATAGTGGAACTTCAACTGCTTTCTTGTCTATCTCGCTTCTTGAATCTTTAAAGAACGGTTATTCAGTTTAGCTCAGAACTGCCTTAAAGCGATGTTTCTTTCTTCCGTCTTATTTTTGCATCATCTCGCTTTTTGTCTTCGTAAAGCTTAAATCGCTTTTGTATAAATCGCTTTTGTCTTCGTAAAGCTTAAATCGCTTTTGTATCGCTCGCTTTTGTCTTCGTAAAGCTTCCGTTTGCTTTTTGTATCGCCCGCTTTTCTTCCGCCTGCTTTTCTTTAAATGCCTTTTGTATAAATGCTCTTTTCCTTCCGCCTGCATTTTTCTTTAAATGCGCTTTTTCTTTCAGATATTTTCTTTGTTTATTATCAAAATTATTTAATACGTGAAGTCTGGTTTGACTTAACATTCTCCCCTTTTGATAATAACAAATACTTGTGAGAAATATGAAAAGTATCATATACTTGTGAATTATACGAAGTATTGAGAAAAAATTATCTTCATCCTTCCAAATTGATTTCTTCCTTCTCCCTCTCTCTTCCTTCTCCCTTCTCCCCTATTTGTTATTGATCAAAAATTATTTTCCAATCTGCTTCACCAACTTTTCAGCATCTTCTTAATCTTCTTCATATCTTTATCAAGCTTCGAACATGCTTCTTTAGAGTTGATGATTCATCTGCATGAGGGTACCGTCTTAACAACTTGCTTTTCAACGATAGCCTTTGTTGTTGTATAAGCTTCCTTGTTAAAGACATTTGGTTCAATGATTTGCGAGAAGAGGAGGAGGAACAAATACTGACTTGTTCATTGATATCAAGATCATAGGGATCTCTTATTCGCTGATAAGTGCGCCCAAACCATGGCATAGCTTCGCAATTGAAGTGATCTCCACAGAGGTCGATTTAGCAGAATGTTACGTATTATAGTAAAACAACATTCTGAGTTGCCAATCAGAACAGAACAATACTGACCCATTCTGATATTGCCTCCCTGTGGATCATGTGTTGTGGCCTTAGTTAGACTTGATCCTGGATCTTGATACACGCAGATGGACTTACCACTCCTTTTCTCCTTACATGCTTCATCAATCAATTTTACTGCCTCTTCAATCTGATCAGAAGACATGTCATCCAATACTGGCTCAGGTTGAACTTTCAGCTTTAGCTTCTCATAATTGAGTTCAGCAAAATTTGGTGGTTGAAGATCAGGTACCACCTTGATTATTGTACTTCTCAGTATAGGATAAGAAGTGATACGCCTCCAAATGGCTCGTGGATATGGTTCTCTCCTAACTCTCTTGCTTGATCATAGAAATTTTGTAACCCCTATCCAATGATGTAAAATGCTATTATCATATTCAACTGATTTGAAGAAGGCTTTCACATATCTCTTTGGTTTGTCTCGGATGATGACAGACTTGGTCTTCTTCTCCTCTATTACAACCAATCTGTGTTCCCAACTTTCTCTTTGAAAAGTTAAATACTTGGATGGAACATTAGTCATCACACTTACAACTTTTGAAGTAGCCTTCTGTCCCAAAACATGTGTAGCAACTTGTTTATGGACAAGTGTGGACTGAAAAGTAGTAGGAACTATTTCTTCAAAAATTGGATTATTAAGAATTTTGTGAGAATCCTTAATATTACCCTGAACAGCTTCCACAATCGCTTCAGTAGCAGCTTCCATATTAACTTCAGCAGCATCAACAGCACTAACAGCACATACAGCAGATTTTGTAGAGATGTCAACAACAGTTTCTTCTAGCCTTGTCTTCTTAGCCTTTGCCTCTGTTATTGGATTTTCTTCTTTTCTTGCACTCATTTTCTTTATCCTTGGTGACCTCTTGGATTGAATTTTCTTCTTCTCAGGTTCTTCTACTTTCCTTTTTCCTTCATTTCCTTGAGGTTGAGTTTCAAACTTTCTCAAGGATTGATGATGATGATTTTGTAGCTTTTGATCTCGTCGCTCATAATGCTTTGGTTTGCTTGAATCTCGGAAGGATCGGCTTCTTTTCGTCGCAGATTTCTTTTGTGGGTGACGTCTTGCTTGCTTATGAATGTCACTCACCAAAGGTTCCTTTCCGCTTTAAGTCACCGATTCAAAAATCGAGCAGCTTCTTGACTTCGACTCGAGAGTGTGATCTTCTCTCCTTCATAGAGGATTTCTTGGTTTAGGCTCCCCTCGCTTGTTGCTTTCCTTGATTCTTACGCTCCTTGTTTGTCCGACAATCTCGCACCCATTTTGGCAATCGATGTAGAGTCTATATAACTTCTTACGAGATACCTTCCGTCTCGACTCCCAACCCAATCGATTCCCGATTCTTTAAACATCCTTGTCAACAACATCCCATACGGAGAGTGTTTGTATCCTTTATTGATTTAACCATATATTGATAAATCAAAATGGTAAATCTATTGGTTGGTGATTCGGAGATGAAGGATACATTGTTCATCCAAGGTAGTGACTTGATGTCTTGAACCTATCCTAGGTAACACACGGTCACACACAAAGCAAAGAAACAAAACCCTTGCCTTTGGTACCAGCCAAGAGGCTCTTCTTTCATTGGGTTGTTTCGACCATAAAGTTGACGAGTAACTTCATCTTCGCTCAACTTCACTTAGTCATCCATTTCACCATGTTAGTAGGTTGAACTCCACTACTCGGACATTCAGTGACTCTTTCCAGTAACTCCTTGGTTACTATAACAGGGAGTGTTTCTACATACGATACGATAGTATTATCCACCGTTTTAGTATGTTTCCAGAACTCATAAACTTCATTGAGATAAACTTGCTCTCGTATTTGAAAGAAGTTTCTCCACCCTGTCGCTATTATCTCCGGCTCTATATCCATTTGTTCCCTTCTTAGATCTTCAAAGTTTACCAATCTTCCCGCTTGTTCTCTGGATCAACTCGCAAAATGGGCTTGACATTCATCTTGTTGATTCTGAGTGAATAGGAACTTACTTGAAGAATTTTCAGAGAGATTTCAGAGAACTAGCAATTTCTGAATTTGTTAAAGATCCCAAACGTCAGTTTTAGGGATTTTATAGCAAATTCTAGAACGATTGTACTTCTCGATGATCTGACAGCCTTTTTTCCCTCTAAAATTTTTCTTTGTGAAAGAAGTTTTAAGTCTGAAACCGTCAACGCCGCTTAACTCCACCGTTTCATTGTCTTTCTTTTGAAAATCGATGATCAATCTGTTAACTCGCCGCCTTTTCGTCTTTGTCTTTAAAAATCAGATGAATGATCCGTTAACTCCTCCGCTCATCTCGCTTCTTTGCGGAAAAACCGATGATTGGTCCGTTAACTCCTCCGTCTATCTGTTTCTTCTTTGCGAAAAACCGATGATTGGTCCGTTGACTCCTCCGTCTATCTGTTTCTTCTTTGCGAAGAACCGGATGATTGGTCCGTTAACATCACCATATTGAGGTTGCGCTCGATTTCTTTAAAGCGATCTTCACTTAGTGGTTTTGTGAAGATATCGCCACTGAAATTTCGCTTCCACAATTGTAGATCGACAACTTTCTTCCGAACGTAATCTCTCAAGAAATGATGTCTAACTTCAATGTGCTTCACCCTTGAATGTTGAATTGGATTCTTTGACAAGTCGATGGATATTTGGTGTTGTCGCAGATATTGGAATCTCTTCCTCTTGTATTGAGTAGTTCTCCAATTGATACTTGATCCACGTAATTGTGAACAACAACTTCATGCGGACATATATTCACCTTGCGGTTGATAAAGCAATCGAGCTTTGTCTCTTGCTTGACCATGACACGTGTTTGGTCCAAGTTAGTGACAACCACCACTCGTGCTCTTCCTTTCAATCCTATCACCGCATAGTCCGTGATCGCAATATCCATTCAACCTGAAATCTTTACCTTTCTCATACATTAAGCAAAGATCGGTAGTACTGCGAGATATCTCAAAATTCGCTTTTACTGACTATGTAATGAGATTCTAGGATCGACTGAAACCTTGCACACAAGCATACACTGAATAGAATGTCAGGTCTACTTGCTGTAAGATAAAGCAAAGAACCAATCATCCTCTAATAGGGTTTGATCCACCTTCTTACCACTTTCGTCTTTCGACAACAAGTTTGAAGGATGCATCGGTGTAGACATACTTTTAACATCGCATATCAAATTTAGACAACAATTCTTTGACATATTTTTGTTGATGGATAAAATCTTATCCTTAGTTTGCTTTACTTGCAATCCAAGAAAGAATTTTAACTCACCCATCATGCTCATCTCAAATTCATTTTCATCATATTTTCAAAGCTTATGCATAACTTTTTGAGGTGGCACCAAAAATAATATCATCAACATAGATTTGCACAATAATAAAATCATTATACAAGTTCTTCCTAAAAGAGTTTTGTCAACTTTACCTCTAGTAAATCCATTTTCAATAAGAAATGAGCTCAGACGATCATACCATGCTCTAGAGCCTGTTTGATCCATATAAGGCTTTATGAAGTCTCAGACATGATCCGGATACTTTATATCCTCAAATCCAGGAGGTTGCTTGACATAGACTTCTTCATCTATAAAGCCATTCGAAATGCACTTTTACATCCATCTGAAAAGCTTTATGTCATGGCAAACATCATATGCAAGCAGTATCCTTATTGCTTCAAGTCTTGCTACTGGAGCATATGTCTCATTATAGTCTATTCCTTCCTGCTGATTATAGCCTTGTGCTACTAATCTTGCCTTGTTGCGACTTACTTTTCCCGATTCGTCTAGCTTATTCTTGAATATCCATCTAGTACCAATAATGGATTTCTTTTCAGGTTTAGGAACTAAGGACCAGACTTTATTCCTACTGAATTGATTCAACTCCTCTTGCATAGCTAATATCCAAGCTTCATCTTTTAGAGCTTCATCAATCTTTTTCGGTTCTACTTCAGATATAAATGCCACGTTGGCTTCTCTTCTGAACTTGGACCTTGTTCTTATACCTTCTGAGGTTTCTCCGATAATTGACTCTTTAGGATGAGAGCTTTTGTATTTTCAATCTTTCTTTAACTCAAAATTCTTAGAGATATCTGTCTTTTCATCATGAAGTGTTCCTGATGAAAATACTTCCTTACACTGCGTCAAGGGCATCAGAATAAAGATCATCTTGATTCCTCTTCCTTATTGGGTTGAGAGCTATCATCGAACTTAACGTGAATAGTTTCTTCAACAGTCTTTGAGGTGAGGTTGAAGACTCTAAATGCCTTTGAAGTGAGAGAATAGCCTAGAAAATTCCGAAAGTGTCTTCGCATCAAATTTTTCCGAGCTTCCTTTGTGTTCGAAAAGTGCACTTGCAGCCAAAAGGATGGAAATAAGAAATGTTTGGTCTCCTTCCATTCCACAACTCATAGGAGTTTTCTTCAACATTGGTCGCAGAAGACTCTTCTCGAATGTAGCATCTTTGTATTGATGACTACGCTTGAAGTATTTAGGAAGATTCATCTCGCATGACATTGTTCTTGCCATCTCTTGAATCGTCCTATTCTTCCTTTCAACAACTCCATTTTTTGTGGAGTCCTTCAAGAAGAAGTTATAAAAATTCCTTTTCTTCGCAGAATACTCGAACTTCTCATTTTCAAATTCTCCTCCATGATCACTCCTTATGCTTGCTATAGACATTCATCTTTCATTTTGTAATCTCATGGAAAGGTTTCTAAAACACTTGAAAGACTCATCTTTATGTGATAGAAAAGTATCCAACAAAACCTTGTAAAATCATCAACAATCACAAGTCCATACTTCTTTCCACCAAGACTTATTGTTCTTGTTGGACCAAATAAGTCCATATGTAACAACTCAAGTGGTCTAGAAGAAGTTATGAAATGTTTGAAGAGAAAGAGGTTTTAACTTGTTTCCTTTTCGACAACTTTCACAAAAGAAATCTTTGTCAAAACGAATTTGTGGCAAACCTTTTACCAAATCATGTTTCAAAAGTTTTGAAATATGTTTAAAACCGACATGACCTAGTTTTTATGCGGATCAGTCTTTCATCTTGATAGATAAAAACATGAAACATTTTGAGACCGAAAATCGCCTAAATCAATTTTATAAAGATTGTTTCGTCTTTTGGTGAAAAGAAGATGGAACCATCTTTGTTTCGACTTCACAAAATTTTTGATTAAAAGAAACTTCAAAACCGTAATCACATAATTGACTAATACTTATCAAGTTATGCTTTAGACCATCAACTAGTAGACGTTATTAATGCATGCATGAGAATTCTTACCAATCTTACCAAACCCGATTATCTTTCCTTGTTGGTTGTCTCCAAAAGTTCGATCCTCCTTTCTTGATCAAGATCTAGGAACATAGACTTGTTTCCGTCATGTGACGCGAGCATCCACCGTCCATATACCAATGGTGCTTCTTGGTTCTTCCAACGAAGGATTTCGTGGGAGATATTATTTTATTTTAGGTACCAGATTCTCTTGGGTCCTTTAGGGTTAGTACGATGTAATGAATGGTAATGATGTGTAGAATGATAATGTTGATGACCTTTCCGAAAATCGATTGATATCTTTTCTTATTTTTTGAGCAACCGATTTTACTACGTAATGTGGGGCTTATTTTAGTAAACCCTAATCCAGCTTTTATCCCCTGATGTCTCAGATTCTCCTATCATTTCATTCATTCTTTTGTACTATCAGTAAATTTAGCTAGATCAATTGAGAGATTATTAATTCTCGGTTTCAATTGATTAATCTCTTGAGATCTATCTACAATTTTGTTGTTATTCAATTCCTCAACTTGCTTTCTCAAACTTATATTCTCTCTCTATCTCATGAGTATGTTTGAGGTTTTCTACATATTTCTTCTTCAACATGTTTTGTCTTGTTTCGAATAGCATGAGAATCCTCTAACAATTACGAATATGCATCTTGTATATCATTATAGTGGAAGTTACCTCCTCATCACTTTCTTCTTCACTACGGACATATGTTAGCATGTTCGACGCTTGTGAACTTGTATCCGATTCGATGAATCCAAATCTTCCCACGTTGCCATCATGCTTTTCTTGTTATCTCTACTCCTTCCGGGTTGTCTTTTCAACATTGGACACTTTCGGACTTGTAATGTCCGCTTCTTGCATTCATACGGTAATGGATGCTTTATCGACTTTTCATCGTCTTTGCCATTGTTCCTTCTAAATGTTGAATTTCCTTTGGACTTCTTTTTCCACATTCTTCTTATCTTTCTTGAAATGAAAGATAGCTCATCGCCTTCATCACTTGATTCAGATTCGACTTCTTTGGAATCATCATCCTTGCTTCTTCAATCTTTAACGCCTTTGATGTATTCCTTTTGTTTTCTTCTTCCGGATTTTGTGATTCTTTTGACTTGCTTTGAGCGCTATGGACTTCTCCTTTTGGGCTTATCTTCGCATCAAGCTCTACTGTATCTTCAACGATCCAAGCAATTCATCAAGCTTCAAGACGCTTAGGTCTTTGGCTTCTTGTACAACAATTACTTTGGGTCTCCATCTTTTGGGCGACTCCTCAAAATCTTTCGAACATGGTCTTGACTCTGTAATGCGTTCTTCCAAGAGCTTTTAGCCCATTAACAATTGTTTGGAATCTTCCAAACATTTGATCAATGGTCTCTTCTTCTTTCATCTTGAATAACTCGATCGATGCACCAAAATACTTATCTTGGACTCCTTCACTTGATTTGTTCCTTCATGTGCAATTGATAATGTATCCCACATTTCTTTGGCAATATCGCATCCATGCACTTTGTCATACTCGCTTCGCTCAATGCACAACTCAAGAAAATTTCGCTTTGGAGTTTAGTTGAAATCTTGCTTTCGCTTCATTTGTCCATCTTACTCGTGGAATTGGATTTTATCATCATCTTCGTGTGTAAGGTCCATTCTCGATGATGTCCCAAAGGTCAATGTGAGTAGACTCGATAAACAATCTCATCCGATCCTTCCAATAGTGGTAGTCTTCACCATTGAATGCTTTGGAGGTCCGTGACCGAGGCTCCTCCGCAATATCGTGTGTGATTCCACCATTTTCTTTAGTTCACACTTTATTAGAGTGATTCTTGAACACCTTGCTCGATACCAATCAAGTAAATCACACGTTAATATATTGAGTAATAATATGACCAAGATACACAAGAAGGGGGTTGAATTGTGATAAACTTTTCTTTAATCCCTTCAATAACAATTGCTTGTTCTTTCGAAAACTTATCAGTAAATCAATTCTTAACTAGTTTGAAAACTTTGTTAATAATGAAAACTACGATTTAAGAAACGTAAGAGTTAGAGAGAGAAACACAACAATTTTATCCTGGTTCACCCCAAACCGTGGGCTACGTCCAGTCCTCAGATATTCTTCTGAGATTTTCACTATCTCCAAACTGATTACAAGTATTCTTTAGATCGAGCCTCTTGAGTCTCTTAACAGCAAGTATTCTTTTACTCTTAGCCTCTTCAGTTATCTCAGTAGCACTTTTTCAAAATGAAAAGCTGATAAAGAGCTTTTACAAAAGAGTTGCTCTTCACAATATACACTCGAAAATAGTTCGCAATTTTTCTCTCAGATAGACTGATATTGAATACACAGAGTTTCATTCACTTTTTCCAAAAGTTATTTCTTCTTCAATCTCGACTCTTATTTATAGTCGGAACTTCAACTGTTTCTTGTCTATCTCGCTTGAATCTTTAAAGAAACGGTTATTCAGTTTAGCTCAGAAAGTCTTAAAGCGATGTTTCTTTCTTCCGTCTTATTTTCGCATAAATCGCTTTTGTCTTCGTAAAGCTTCCGCTCCGCCTTTTGTATCGCTCGCTTTTGTCTTCGTAAAGCTTCCGCCCGCTTTTGTATCGCTCGCTTTTGTCTTCGTAAAGCTTACATGCGCTTTTGTATCGCCTCGCTTTTTCTTCCGTCTGCTTTTTCTTTAAATCGCCTTTTTATATCGCCCCTTTTCCTTCCGTCTGCTTTTTTTTTCGCTTTTCTTTCGTATATTTCTCTTTGTTTATTATCAAAATTATTTAATACGTGAAGTCTGGTTTGACTTAACAACTTTTGTATCAGTTTACTTTTTGGGATATTGTATTGAGACTGTAGGGGACTGATAGACTTGTCTATATTTTCGTTAGTAATGTGAAATGAAAGAGTATTGTGGCTTTAAAATTTAACGATTTGCACATTTCAGTTTAATTGTATTGATGCCATGCGAGTATTTAGTGATTGTTTTCGTTAGTAGCACTTCCTTGCTGTGGGATACGCGTCGGTACGACCCACGGGCATCTCGGAGTGTACTCTACGGTAAGGGGGCGCTACATTAGGTGGTATCAGAGCATGATTTGGCATCTTTTGGGCATAGTGTATTTTAGGCTTGAATTTCAACGAGAAAAAGCATAAATTGATCAGAATCTTGTTTGTTATAGGTCATCCGTTCTTGGAGATCAAGTGGATCAACCAGCTGACCTAGGATCAGTGGGAGCTAGTAGAGAGTCCTCTGTGCCTCATTCTGAGGAGTTACCTCCTAGAGTTCCCGTGAGACATGAGAGGAGATATGATAGACTGCGCAAGCAGGGAGCTGTTGACTTTTATGGCAGCACAGACCTTGCTGAGGCTGAGGGATGGTTGGAGAGGACAGAGAGAGTCCTCGATCAGATGGACTGTGACTCTGAGGAGCGCTTTGACTATGCAGTTTCTCTGCTTCAGGGTCCGGCTTATCAGTGGTGGAAGACTGTCCCGGGCAGTACCACCAGGCCCTGCATGCTGACATGGGATGATTTTCTGAGGGCATTCAGAGATAACTTCATGCCCAAGGTTCATTTAGAGATGAAGATGCAGGAGTTCCTTGAGTTGAGATAGGGGACGATGACAGTAGCTGAATATGAGGTGCGGTTTAATGAGTTGATGGGGTATGCTTCTACCTTGATTGCTTCAGAGTCTGATAGATACCGGAGATTCGAGGGAGGGCTTAATCTGGAGATTCGTACCAGGTTAGCTCGATCTGATATGGGCACCTTTGTTGAGCTGAGAGCTGCAGCAATGAGAGTCGAGCAGCTTCTGAGACAGAGCCAAGTCGAAGTGTCAGGGCCTGTGGGCAAGAGACCGAGTGATGCCAAAGTTAGTGAGAGCAGAGGATTCAGTAAGCGCTAGATCAGGACCTTCAGGTCATCTGGAGGAGGTAGACAATCCAGATTTGGGCAGAGAGGCAGATTTGCTCAGACAGGTAGTGGCCGTAGCAGTGCTAGAGGTTCAGGCCAGATTCTCCCGCTGTGTGAGTATTGTGAGAGGCGACACAGTGGGGAGTGCTGGAGATTTACCGGAGCGTGCCTCAAGTGTGGCTTCATGGACCATCAGATCTGAGAGTGTCTTTTTACTGTAGAGGCCCAGTCTACTATCTCGGGTAGATCAGGCAATAATACCACGGTGCAGCAGAGCCGTGGAGGTGGATCGGGATTTAGGGGCCGAGGTAGAAGCCGAGGCTGAGCTGAGAGATCTGTAATGAGGACTAAAGGACTGAGCAGTCGACAGCAGTCCCAGGCTAGAGTCTATGCTATGACTAGGCAGGAGGCTCAGGAGTCCCCAGATGTTGTTGCGGGTATGCTTTCGATTTCTGGCTTTGAGGCATATGCATTGTTGGATCCTGGATCCACTCATTCTTTCATTGCACTGCATGTTGCATGTAGACTGCATTGTGATAAGGAGAGATTACAGTGTGGGCTAGAGGTGAGTACACCTCTAGGTAGTACGACGGTGTTGGGAGAGGTCTGCAAGGGGTGCTCGATCCAGATAGATCAAGCAGTTTAGAGTGCAGATCTCATAGTGTTGCCTCTGAGAGAGATAGACGTGATTTTGGGGATGGACTGGTTGACTGCGCATAGGGCTGTGATGGATTGCTATTCTAAGGAGGTTGTGTTAGAGTCTCCTGATCAACCTAGAGCAGTGTTCAGAGGAGTTAGTCAGGCAGTGCCAGCCAGGATGATTTCATTTCTGAGTGCTCTGAGGTTGATGCAGGGAGGTTGTGAGGCGTATTTGGCTCATGTAGTGGATTCCAGAGTTGAGCAGAGGTTGCAGGATATTCCCGTGATTAGGGAATTTTCAGATGTGTTTCCTGAGGAGTTACCGGGTTTGCCGCCAGATCGGGAAACAAAGTTTTCGATTGACCTTGTTCCAGGTACCACTCCTATATCCATACCTCCATATAGGATGGCACCGGTGGAACTGAGGGAGCTTAAGGCTCAGTTGCAGGAGCTTCTGGATAAGGGGTTTATTAGGCCTAGTGTATCGTCGTGGGGAGCTCCAGTGTTGTTTGTGAAGAAGAAGGATGGGACTTTGAGGTTGTGTATCGATTATAGGCAGTTGAATCTGGTGACAGTGAAGAATAAGTATCCACTGCCTAGGATCGATGACTTGTTTGACCAGTTGCAGAGAGCTCGAGTGTTTACTAAGTTGGATATGAGATCGGGGCATTATCAGTTGAGGATTGCAGAGGCCGATGTGCCTAAGAGTGCCTTTATGAGCAGGTATGGGCATTTCGAGTTCCTAGTGATGTCGTTCGGGTTGACCAATGTCCCGGCAGCCTTCATGGCCTTGATGAATAAGGTTTTTTAGCCCTACCTTGATCAGTTTATTATTGTGTTTATTGATGATATTCTAGTGTATTCGAGAGATAGACAGGAGCATGCGGAGCATCTGAGAATGGTGCTGCAGATTTTGAGAGAGAGGCAATTGTTTGCCAAATTCACTAAATGTGAATTTTGGCTAGATGAGGTGGTATTTCTAGGCCATATTGTGTCTTGTGAGGGTATCCAGGTGGATCCTCGCAAGGTTGAGACAGTGAGGAGTTGGGAGGTTCCGAGGAATGTGTCAGAGGTGTGGAGTTTCCTCGAACTAGCAGGATATTACCGGAGGTTTGTTGAGGGATTTTCAGTGATCTCAGCCCCTCTGACAAAGCTTCTGAGGAAGAATGCAGTTTTCAAGTGGACTGATGAGCGTCAGAGGAGCTTTGAGGAGCTGAAACATCGGTTGACGACAGCACCAGTGTTAGCCTTGCCATCGGGATCTGGAGGCTTTGAGGTTTTTAGTGATGCTTCGCAGCAGAGACTGGGTTGTGTTTTGATGCAGCGTGGTAGAGTGATAGCGTATGCCTCGAGACAGTTGAGGTCTCACGAGGCTAATTACCCAGTTCATGATTTGGAGTTGTCCGTAGTCGTGTTTGCTCTGAAGATCTGGAGACATTATTTGTATGGGGAGACGTTCCAGATCTTCACTGATCATAAGAGTTTGCGGTATTCACGAGTCGAGAGAGCTGAATCGAGATGTAAGAGATGGATTGAGTTGCTGAAGGATTATGACTGCACGATTGAGTATCATCCAGGGAAGGCCAATGTGGTGGCAGATGCTTTGAGTAGGAGATCTCATATCAGTGCAGCTCAGATTCAGATTGGGAGATTGCCTAGTTTGATCCAGCTGAGAGCTCTTAATGTGCAGATGGAATTGGCTCAGGATGGAGCTCTGATTGTTACTCTGAGGCTTAGGTCGATGTTGCATGACCGGATCAGGAGAGTTCAGGATCAGGATCCAGTAGTGGTGAGATTGATTGATAGAGTGCGATCTGGTTTGACTGCTAATTTTGAGTTGAGAGATGGGACTCTATGGTTGGGTCAGAGGCTTTGTGTGCCAGATGTTGATCATTTGCGGCGAGAGATTCTGGAGGAGGCGCATATGGCTACCTATGCTATGCATCCTGGTGTCACCAAGATGTATAATACCCTTAAGTTGCATTTCTGGTGGCCAGGTATGAAGAGGCAAGTGGCAGAGTTTGTTTCTTGGTGTTTAACGTGCCAACAAGTTAAGGCTGAGCACCAGGTCCCAGTGGGGAAGTTGCATTCGTTGCCCATTCCGGAGTGGAAATGAGAGCGAATCGCGATGGATTTCATTATGGGGTTGCCTAGGACTCCGAGGCAGCATGATGCGATCTGGGTCATAGTGGATCGGTTGACTAAATCGGCTCACTTCTTGCCAGTGCGAGAGAATAATACTCTCGATCAGTTGGCCCAGAAGTATGTGGCAGAGATTGTGCAACTGTATGGGGTTCCTGTATCGATTGTCTCTAACAGGGATCCCAGATTTACTTCGAGATTCTGGAGGAGTTTGCAGTCGACTATGGGCTCGAGATTGAACTTCAGCACAGCATTTCATCATCAGACAGATGGGCAGAGTGAGAGGATGATCAAGACTATTGAGTATATGCTGAGAGCTTGTGTATTGGAGTTCAGAGGTGCTTGGGATCAGTATTTGGCTCTGAAAGAGTTTGCGTACAATAATCAGTACCAGAGCAGTATTGGGATGGCACCGTATGAGGCCTTATATGGGAGGCCGTGTAGATCACCTCTTTACTAGGATGAAGAGGGTGTAAGGATGCTCGAGGGTCCCGAGCTGATCCAGGACACTGTGGATAAGGTTAGATTGATTCGGAGTCGCATTAAGGCGGCTCAGGACAGACAGAAGAGTTATGCGGATCAGCATCGGCGAGAGATGGAGTACAGTGTGGGCGACAGAGTGTTCCTCCAAGTGTCACCTTGGAGAGGAGTACTAAGATTTGGCCGTAAGGGCAAGTTAAGTCCTCAGTATATCGGTCCGTATGAGGTTACTGAGAGGATTGGACCGTTGGCCTATAGATTGGCTTTACCGAGTGAGATGTCCCAGTTGCACGATGTCTTTCATGTGAGTATGCTCCGGAGATATCGATCAGACCCGACTCATGTGATTCCGACTCAAGAGATTGAGATACCGAGCGATCTGAGTTATGTTGAGGAGCTGGTACAGATTATCGGATCGCGGGTCAAGCAATTGAGAAGCAGGGTGATTCCATTGGTGAAAGTCCTATGGAAGAACCACTCATCAGAGGAGGCAACTTGGGAGACTGAGGAGCACATGAGGAGGCAGTACCCTCATCTGTTCGACCAGTCAGGTATGAAATTTCGGGACGAAATTTTTTTTAGGAGGGGAGAATTGTAGCATTCCGTTACCGATGTGAGGATTATTTTGGTAAATTGGTTCGAGTAGGTCTGTTATTGCATAAATTGTGATCGCGTACTCTTTGACCTCTGATTTTAGAGGAATAGATCGTTTTGCACATGCATATGCATAGTGACATGCACTCATGATTTTTCCAGCATTTAATTGTGATTTTGTTTTGAATTGTAAATTTTTGAGATGGCTATGTTAGAGATGATTTATTTGGTAATTAAGGGATAATTTGAATGGTATAGTTGGATTGGAGTGTCTTATGAGTGACTGTCAGTGTATAGGGACCCATAGGAAAATTTCTGAGAAATTGAGAGAAAGTGTCCAGACCGGAATTTTCCGAGCATCGGACCGATTGATTATGCAGTACTGAAAAATGGTCCCAATGGCAATGGAAAATTTAGAGTTATGAGTTAGGAATTAGTGTGACAAGCCATTGGAATTTAGAGATCAGAATTGAATGAATTGGAGGACTTATGTTGGATGAGCTATAGGTTAAGGATCAACCCTCTATAGGTTACCACAGGTCAGTCAGCTGGGACGATTTGTTTTGGGATGACTTAGTATAGACTTTTGTATCAGTTTCCTTTTTGGGATATTGTATTGAGACTGTAGGGGACTAATAAACTTGTCTATATTTTCGTTAGTAATGTGAAATGAAAGAGTATTGTGGCTTTAAAATTTAGCGATTTGCACATTTCAGTTTAATTGTATTGATGTCATGCGAGTATTTAGTGATTGTTTTCGTTAGTAGCACTTCCTTGCTATGGGATACGCGTCGGTACAACCCACGGGTGTCCCGGTGTGTACTCTACGGTAAGGGGGCGCTACAATTCTGGCCCTTCTAACAACAAAATATCAGGTCAATGTTTCATGACAATTTTGACAAGTCAAATGAAGGATTTAGGCATAAAACTCTCTAAAAAGTTATTCCTTTATGTCTTAATTTTCAAATGAAATCAATTTCATGCAATTTAGTTCAATATGTTGCAAATTATTCTAAAAACACTACAGACTGTTCCAAACCACGACAGAATCTACAAACTCAAATTCGAGCTAATTTTTGAAACTATTAGAAGCAAAATTCAATTTTGATTCCTTCATGAAACATATAACCATACGTCTTTACTTTAACATGAACTTAAAATCATCTCATTTGAATGTCTACAGACCAAGATATGGCAAAAATATAGATGCTTGTTCAGTGGAAGCATTGCATCTGTACATGTCCAGCACACTTCAACAATGTTCATCTTTAACTCTAATTCATCTCTACATCAATTTATGAATCATTAATCATCATACACGTAAAGGCAAGACATCAAAGTATTCATTTCTTTACCCACATTCTAGCTTACATAAATCACCATTTTATGTCCATTGAACCTCTAACTATCATCAAACATATTTCCTTCAGCAAATCAAAAAACGTTCATGCTTATACTAACTTGGTTTAGCTTCAATTCTTCAAAAACAACATTTAGCCCTAACTCCCAAGCATCACACGATCATCATCTTGAAGGTGGTTAGGTTTTTCTTGTGGCAAATTGAAGAAACAATAAGATGGAAGTAGCAATTGAAAGATGGAAGCAAGATGTAACTTGATGGAGGTTTAGGTGAGTCAAGAATCATGAAGGAGAAGAAGAGAAGAAGAAGCCACGAAAATATAAGGAAAGCAAGAGTTAAAATGAAAGACAAAACATTTATTTGGTCTTTAAAGTGAAGAGTGTCGTGAGAGAGAGAAGTAGGGAGTGGCAAGTGTGGTGACATGTGTCACTTGCCACTTGCCATCTTTTTATGGTTCCAATTGGTCCCCTTTGATATCTAGTCCATTTAACTCCAATTGTCTCCCAATCTTTTGTGACACTTGTCATTAAAACTTAATGTCACTTATAAAAATTTTCACTACCATTGGACTTTTATTTGTACTGCTATTCCTCAATTGTTCTATGACTTGACATTTTTTCTAGTTCAAAAATACCGTGAATTCTCAAAAAATTCACAAACTTCACCGAAAATTCTAAATTAATAAAATACACTCTCTAAATCAATTTTCAGCATATAAAAACCACAATTCTCAATATAATACATTTATAATTGAATTATACCTAGAAAATGTCAAATGAGTGCATGTGCAGTCATTTTATCATACAAAAATTCAAATTCATGTGCGTATATGCTTCATTATGCATGAGTATGAAATGCATTTTTCTTAATCTCTCTTTGATCTCACATGTACCAAATTTTTAGGGTTCTAACCCTTAGTATGAAATTCCAGTTGATCAGTATGTAATGCTGACTGACGGGGGAGAACCATAAAGCTTTGATGAAGCCATGAATGATGAACACAAGAAAAAACGGAAGGAAGCCATGCAAGACGAGTTGAAATTCTTACATGAGAATAAAACATTCAAGCTGGTGAAGTTGCCAAAAGGAAAAAGAGCATTGAAGAATAAATGGGTGTTCATAATCAAGCCTGAAGAAAACAACAACCATCCTTGATTCAAAATAAGATTAGTAGTCAAAGGATTCAGCCAAACTAAGGGTATTGACTTTGACGAGATATTTTCACCAATGGTGAAAATGAAATCCAAACGTATAGTGCTAGGGCTAACCGCAAGTTTTAATTCTGGAGGTTGAACAATTGGATATCAAAACTACCTTCCTACATTAGGATTTGGAAGAAGAGATATACATGGAGCAGCCAGAGGGTTTCATAAAAAAGGGGAAGGAAAACTATGTTTGTAGACTAAAAAAGAGTCTATATGGTTTAAAACAGGCACCAAGCCAGTGGTATAAAAAGTTCGAGTTTGTTATGGGAGAGCAAGACTACAAGAAGATTACTTCAGATCACTATGTATTTGTGAAGAAATTCTCTGATGATAATTTCATTATTTTATTGCTCTATGTGGATAATATGTTGATTGTTAGTAAGAATGTTTCTAGAATCAACAATCTGAAGAAACAGCTGGATAAGTTTTTTGCCATGAAAGACTTGCGATCAGCAAAGCAGATTCTTGGCATGCAGATTATCAGAGACAGAAGTGTCAAGAAACTATGGTTGTCACAAGAAAAGTACATTGATAAAGTACTTCAGAGATTCAAACTGTACAAAGTTAAAGCGGATAATTATCCTCTTGCTAATCACTTTAAATTGAGTTCCAGAGAGTTCCCTTCTACAGATGAAGAGAAGGAAGAAATGTCCATAATTCTATATGCTTCAGCAGTTGGAAGTTTGGTGTATGTCCTGGTTTGGACAAGGCTAGATATTGCTCATGCAGTTGGAGTTGTGAGTTGTTTCCTTTCAAATCTTGGAAAGGAATATTGGGCTGCAGTCAAGTGGATTCTCAGGTATTTTCGAGGGTCATCCAAAATATGCTTATGTTTTGGAAGAGCAGAACCTGTGTTAGCTTAGTTACACAAATGTAGATATGGCTGGAGATATTGACTCGAGAGATTCTATATCAGGTTACTTGATTACTTTTGCAGGGGAAGCTGTGGCATGACAATCAAAGTTACAGAAGTGTGTTGCACTTTTTACAACTGAAGCGGAGTTTATTGCATCAACGAAAGCCTGTAAAGAGTTGCTATGGATAAAAAAGTTCTTTAATGAACTTGGTATCAAGCAAGAACAGTATCAGCTGTTCTGTGACAATCAGATCGCTGTTCACCTTGGTAAGAATGTCTCTTTTCACTCACAATCAAAACACATTGATGTGAGATATCACTAGATCAGAGATGTGACGGAGAAAAAACAATTACAGTTAAAAAAGATCCATACTGATGAAAATAAATCAGACATGTTAACCAAGATTCTACCAAAAGACAAGTTCGAGTATTGTCGATCAGTAACCGGGATGATAGAGCCCTCCATGTAATCGGAAGGAGGAGATTTGTTGGATATGGGTCCTTCCACATGGAGGGACACCAATTGTTCAACAAATGTGCACCAATTTCAATGCCGCATTAGTTGAAAAAAATGAAAGAAGACAGCTACAAGGTAGCTATCTCATGCGGTCACAACAAAGACAGAACAAAACCAGAGCAAAACAATACTCTGAAGTTAGGAAATATTTTCCTAAAGAATTGGTGAGTGACAAAATAGTGAAGTTAGTATTTTTAAGTTGGAAAACACCTTGTAAGTTACTATTTTGGTTTTATTTTTATATACCTAATATTTGTAATAGTAGAAGAATTATTCTAAGTTTTGTTCGTGGACGTAGTCCAAAGTTAAAGGTGAACCACGTTAAATTTTTTGTGTCCATTTTACTTATTTTATTTTTTTTCTTTTTTAAAAAATACACTCGTTGCACCCAATACTTTCTAGGACATGGTTTTGATCTCTAAAGGAGAGAAAACCTTATTAGACCATTTCTTCAAGTAATTTTTCTCAAACGCTTAAGCTTCAAAATCTTGAAAAGTGTAGTACTCGCCAATTTACTAAAATATTTTTGAATCAACCTCGGCTTCTTCCAGCATAAGTCAATGTGTCGATGTCGGGTCATGAATGTGGGTAACAATTTCAAGCCAGAGGGCTCATTCCTAACAGCAAGTCACCGGCTAAGGTTACTAATTAATTTTTAAAAAATTTCACGTTTAATTTTTAAGTTTATTTTAAACATTTTAAAAATATTAGCATTAAAATTAAATAGTCTAAGACATAAGAGTTTAAGTTATATTTTGATAAAAGTGATAAAGTTCAAATATACTTTCAACCTCAATACATCTTGTTTGTAACTGAGTTTGACTTACATAAATTTAGAGATAATTCTTAAAATAAAAAAAATCTATTTTAATATATATATGTTTTACATTTCGTATATCACAATCTTTGTTATCATAAAAAAACGAGACTGTTAAACTAAAGAATTTCATGTGTTTTGTTTTGCTGGTTTCAAGAAATGTTTTTGTATTTAATGCTTCACTTAATGCGCATACAACAGATCAAACTGAACATAAAATGCAAGATGAACGATTCTTATTTCTTAGCTCATTGCCAGTTAAACGACAATAGTCAATACGACGATGGAGAACCAACAAAATTGATTTTTTAAACAACAGTTTGACACGAGAGAAGAAAAGCATGATCATTTAGAGAGTTAGGTGTAAAGAAATTGGAAAAGAGTTCAAAAATTATTACAAATAAAAGAAAATATTTGAACCACAACCCCACCAGCTACTCTTTGATGATTTGAAATGTAAATAGGGGCGTTGAGTAAAAGCTCAACAAGAGGAGAAAAGGACTCAAGTACTTAAAATTGAATTGAAAACACTTCGGCTGTCTTAAGAATGAATGTTGTCATACTCATTAAATGGATGAGATTGGGTTAAAAATTTGGTGATCAATTTTTTGTATTGATCGTAATATGATGCTAAGCTAAAATTTATGAGAATATAACATAGTTTTCTCTATTTTAAAAGGTAAAGTTTACAATTAATGAATCAAAGGCAACATCAAGTACTTACAAGGCTTTAACCAATTTCATTACAAAGTAACCAAAGCACCTAGCAACCAAGACAAGAGACGGAGGTCATCATAAGATGATATAGTTGCTAAAACCTTTCCTCGTTTACAATTATGGTTTTGCTCAGGCTTATAAATTACTTCCTAATGTGTGTTACATTTATAATTTCTTGTTACAACGACTCTCGAGTCTGGAAGAACCAGAACAAGATTAGATGCTTACAACAAATACAGATCAAAGGGGTAAAATTTAAGAACTTTACTGAAAATGGTTAAAATTGGGATCACTGTCAACTTGATCAAATGATACCTACCGCACTTCTAAAGGTGAATCGGCTATTCATCTTCAGAACAGTGATAGTACACGCTGCGGGGAAGTCAAAGATGCCACGCACTTGAACTGTCATGGCATAAAAAGCGAAACCTTGAGAAAATTGACAAATCTAGAAATTCAGAAGCGGTCATCATGTTATTGTGATTGCAGAAATGATCAACGCTTAACACTGAGAAGTGCCTAGATTCATCACTTTTTCAAGTTAATTTGTTTCCAATGACGAAAACAACTCAAAAAACTTGATTCAACCTCTATCTTGACTATCCTTGTGGTTTTAAAGCATCTAATTTCGTGCTGGTGATAAATCCTACGTACAATCAACTAAAACATAAAAATAAATAATATATACTAGATTGTGCACAATGATACCTTTTGTTGTCTATACTTTTCACGTATAGCATTTAAGGAGCAACCACTAGTGTTAAGCTGCAAATGTTCCAGTGCAAGTACCGTATTTTTCAGCTCGGACGCCTTGTACCTCGTATAGTGCTCCATAGTTGGATTCTGCCAGAAGCATGCAGAGGCTTTGTTCACATTTTTCTCATGAGAAAAAGACATGAAAGCAAAACAAAATCTCAAAGTGAGAACAAAATGGTCAAACCCATGGGTGCTCTGATTGGTCAAGTGTCCATCTGGCAAGGAATACAGAAGAAGCAGCAACAAGAGAAGGTAGGAACTTGAGGAAGTTATAATCAATTAGAGTCAGCTCTGCCAAATAATTTGCCAAGAACTCCAATTCAACAGAAGGAACCTTATATCAGAACAATTAAAATCGTTATCAGATATATATTATATTCCTGGTAATTTATCGAACGAAGCATTAGGGAGTAAAGTTTCAATTTTAAGCACCTGGCAAGAAGCTTGTGCAGCATGAAGAAATCTCCTGAAATTCAATCAGCAGGATTGGAAACGTAAGTCATTTCAATACAAATTGGAAAGATTTTCTGGAGATTGTCAATGTTTTACCTCAGAAATGTTTTTGTTGTTGGAACGGATAACTGAAAATGCAACAAATTCAGAACCTGACTCTCCATTTTTAACACCTGCCATTGTGCTGCATTAGGAAACTTGCCTAACAGTGCACAAAATAAAACTTATGCAAGAAAATTGTGAAAACCTTGCCACTCTCACAAATATCAATCTGAAAGGAAAGCATTAACCTCAAACTCTGTCTTTTTGTAAACTGTTTCATTAGGATAAAGTCTGGTTTACCCTTTTTCTGTATGTTATAATGAAAAGTAAACCATAGTTTGTGAATTATCCATGGAACTGCTCAAGGCTAATATATAGGCCATACTGGTCCTCGAAATGCAGCTAGGCTGCATATGGAACCACAAAAGCATCTTTTCACTGGAAACCATGGGAAGAAGTTCAAATGGTACAACACATGTTGAACTGATACAGTACTAAGGGTAGATCAAGTCATGAACATAATTTCCATGGCCCACTGTTTGATATCAGTTTCCCTTGTGTGGATCAAGGCCAGAAAAAAAGAACGCCAAATGCACAACTTTGTGATTGTGTCAGCAGAAATGGAGAAATGGAGAGATGGAAAATGAAGAAGAAGAAAACATATGTAGGCCAACTATCCAGTATCTTCAGACCATACCTCTTCTCTCATGTATGTATTATCTGTGATGAAGCAAAATTCTTCTACTCTTGGGGCACATATTTCTTCATACTTTCTGCAAATTTAACATAAAATAAAAATATACGATAGTTATAAGTATGTAACACACAACTGTTACAACCAGGATGTCACACAAGTAACTTTAGTTGGCTTGGAGAAACAGTGTATATTGTACCTCTCAATTTGAAATCAAATATAGAACTTACGAGGCAATTAGCATGCAAGTAACTCCCAGAAGTTGGAGTCTCTGTTTCTCAATATGACTTTGGGATAGGAATCTATCAATGAGATGAACTGTTAGGTAAAGTGTGTCAGGAACCAATTTATATTCTTCCGAAACCTGGAAAAGATATCACATCAATCTCAATTCTATATATCACATACTACTAACTTATAAATGTAGTAATAAGCATAAAAACATTCAGCCAACTAATAAATCATAAGGGCATAGTACGCAACAAAATTTCATCACGTGAATTTTAACTCTGAACCTTCTTCTTCCTATGAACAGAAGCAGCTCTGAATTCATCATGTTAGACACCATAAGTTGTATATGGTTTGCATTATGACGAACGAATAAGACTATCATCCTTTTGCTTTGATTTCTAAAACTGAACCTAACAGGCTAGAAAATTAATGTGGTCATATTTTCCTGAATGTTGAGCCTTTTTAAGAAACATAAATCTAAGGTCTTAGAAAAGCTCAAGGATCCAACACTTGCAATCTTGTTTGCAATTACTGTACAACTGGATGCAACTTAAGAAAGAAAGGTGGTCATAATATATTGGTGTACTTAATGCATAATTATGTTCAAGGTTCCCAAGCTCATATAAAAATGGTAATTATTAAGTATAGAGAATAAAGATAAGCTATGGGTCTCACATGTCAACTCTAGGCAACAAGATGCATGTTCTTGTTCTCTGTACTTTGGGCAATTAACGTTAATATGCTCATTCAGGAGCACATAAAAAAACTATTTGCCCCATACAGTAAATATGGCTACACTAACCTCTACAAGCCAATCAATCAAAATGCCTCTCATGCTGGAATTGATGTCATGCTGCAGTTGTTCCATGTAATCTGTTGAAGGTCTTTGATCAAGCTGATGAAAAAAAAATGCTACAAGTCAGTTGAGCTTTAGGTTGCCAGTATAATCTATCCATCCTAGTCACTACACTGAAGCCAGATTTTGAGACAAACAGAAAGGGAACTGTCTAAGTAGCTATGTACCTTGCCTTATTTCAGAAGGAAAAAGAAAAATTATACCATGTCAATAGCAGGATAGCATTTCAGACATAGAATAAACACAAGTGTATTTGCAGCTTAAGATTCATGAGAACCAGTCGCTCATCATTCAGAATCAGTCTTCCAAGTTATATGGTAGTAAACAATCTCTACTAGTACTGGAGTAACTGTTTGAGTACAAACCTCTGTCACATGTAAATTATGATAAATGTCAGGGGCATACAAGCTGCAGAGTTGAGTATCTCTTTTATTTGAATCAATGTCCACAATGCAGCTAATGTTTGAGTCATGCAGCACAGTGCTAGTCTTATGTTGTTCTGCATAAATTGCACCAAAGAAGCATATGAAGTAATGAAGCGATGATGTTCTAGGTATAATCTTTGCAACTACCATCTAATTTAATGCTAATCCTATGCTATTCTATCACCATAAGACCATCAATTATGACTATAGACAAAAGAAATTCAAACTATTGAAACTTCTGGAAAAATCAGTCGTCGCATAGACATAGCAATTGCTGGGGTAGATTCTCATTTATGTTAAGGCAATGTTTGGACCAATTAAAAGTGCAATGCATACCATTACATTCCAAAGTACTGTTTTTGGATGTCAGTGCTGGACCTGCAACATGTTTTCTTGAAGGGTAAGAAATATCTTGTGCTTCCAACATCTTAATCTTAGACAATTCTTCCGCCAACTTTGCTCTATCATCATCATCAACCGGTGGGACTTCCATACAGGTATCTGTTGCCATATCTTCATTCTTTTGGCGACACTTTCTAACCTGCTTGCCCGTCTATGAGATCATTTGACAAGTATCAAAATCAGCATTAGTTACCTTATCTAAAATGTACGGATGAGGACTAGGACTAGACTACTACGATTACCTTAAGTTTAGCAGCATTGATCCGTTCCACAACTGTGTTGTCATGATAGATGTTGTTAGTGACGTCTTTGAGCAAAGCCCTTTTCTTATTTTGAAAAGCAGCAGTGACAGCCGGAGAAGATTTGCCGGCATCTGATGCTGCTCGTTTAGGATGTGGCCTGGGACAAAAACGCTTCTGCTCGGGTCTAAAAGGAGGGAGTGCAGGTGATGCCTTAAAAGCTTTAGCACGTGCCCGTGTGACTCGAGCAGGTAGCTTTGCGGCCTCTGAAGCATTTGCATTCTCTTTATTCATATTTGCTCGTCGCGTAGAAGAGCATTAAAAATTTAAACTCAGATTTTGTTCATTGGAGCTGCAAACAATTCAATCTCAGCTGCGCATCACAAAGAAACGCATTGTAGATTTTCCAACAGAATTAAAAAGTTAGTTCAAAATTTGAATTAGGATTAGGCCAAAATAGAGATGGCTTAGTAGTACGTCTCAGAGAGAAAATACGGAGATGCAACAGGAGAACTAGAAGATAAAAACACGAGAGTGAACCTGCCCTTGTGGGGTGTGAAAGTGAAGAGCTGAGCTGGAGAAGCTTCCGTCAAATGATCTAAAGCTCTAGACTAGAGAAGAGCTCTCCCCAGAGAAATGGAGATTAATATATGGGGAGCGGGACGGACCATTGTTTGAACTTTACCCAAATCGTTCTGTTATTTCCACTCCCACCCCTAGTTTTGCTATTTCCACATTATTTTCCTTACAAATGCCAGAAATAGACCATAACAATTTTACCTAAAATGAAAAGATTGTATGAAAACATATTAAATTACATGTTTGGAAACCAATATATATATTTTGATTTAAACAGGATTACCAGGAAAACAATAAACTCCATATGTTACCTGATCATTCTTAGCGTAAAAATAATGGCAAGTGTGAGCACTAGATTTGAATTAATTAATGCCTGGCAATTAATTTCAAGTTGTCAATCATCCACGTTCATATTAAAGTACCGATCAATCCTGTTATGTCAACTTTAAATTAAGGGAAAAAAGAAAAAGAAGAAAGTGTGGTTTGATTTTGATCAATTGAAACTTGAAAGAAGTCCACGGCCGGACCCCTATGAACTATGAAGGGCCTGAAAAGTTAGTTAGCGCACGCAATGACACGAAATGGGGTGGTTGCCCCACAAACTTTTTCCTTATTCCGCTCCGGTTGGCCCAAGAGGCGCCTAAAAAGTTGGGTGGTCCTATTTATAAAAAAATTGAATGTAGAATCTGCTTTCTAAATTTAAAAAAAAATGCATATTTACAACCTTTCGAAAATTTGGTCAACAAATCATGTATTAAAATTGGAAGGATTAAGATATAAAGGGAAGAATTCGTTTTCTTCCTATGATTATTATGCAGTTATTCACGAAACCCTAGTTGCTTCAAAGAGTGGAGAGATTGTGGATTTAATTTCTGACCTAGTAATACACTGAAGACAGTAGGCTTTCCTCGTAATTAATCAGAGCAATTATAAAGATGAACACAGAAAAATAAATGGCACTCAATACAGTATATAAATTGAATAATGAAACCAAATAAAAAATTTCACAATATACTGCATCTCAGGTCTCGATTTCCTTCAACCAAGTATAGAGAATTAGCTGATGAGAAAAAGATGAATAAAAAGTAAATATGACTCTTGAAAACCTTAATACGAGAGTATATCTAAAAATTAGGAGCTTTGGCTCTTTAAATAAGAAATGCTCTGATACGACACTGTTTCGACCATGGTTTTGGACCATATTATATATAGATCTCTCTACTTCTACATGGTCTCTGGTATGTTCGTTTGCCTAGACTGTGGATCTCATCGCTTCTTCTAGGATTACTAACCCCATGCCTACGAGTCCTGGATTTCATTGTTTCTTTTAGAATTATCACATGATCTTTACACTACAAGAAATTAGCACAATAGCGACAAACAATTACCGATGGAACGTTAGCCGTTGACAAATAGCAACGGAAATGAGAAATCCGTCACTATTTGATGCAAAAATAGCAACGGAACAGATGTCCATTGCAATATTTGGCGGGAAAAATTCGCGGTAAAGAATAGCGACAGAATTATATATTTTCGTCGGTAAATTGCTACAGATTTTCTAGTGCAGTCGGTAAAGTTGTCGGAGATAAGGAAATGTTTGACGATAGAAAAATTCCGTCGATATTATTGCCGGTAAGTACATTTATAAACCTAACCGAAACGAAAACGACGTCGTTTTCGTGAAGTTCTTTACTTTTATCCGAAACGACATCGTTTCAATGAGTTAGAACGTTCTTTGTCATTATTAAAACGACGTCATTTTGAATCAACCAAAACAACATCGTTTTACGTATGTTAAGCTGTGTTAATAACCAAAGTAAAACGACGTCGTTTTGGTGCTTAACCAAAACGATGTCGTTTTGTATTAGTTAAAAACGCAGGTTTTCCCTCCCCAACTGGCCATCCTCGCGCGCACACCTGCCCTGCTCTTCCTTCCTCCTCCGACGCTTGGTTCTCTCCTCCAGCTTCGTTGTCCGTCGTCCATTGCCATCCGACAACATCCAGCTTCTCCGACGGCCTTCCTCCTCATCTTCTCCGGCGGTGAGGGCCTGTCGTCATCTCATTTGCATCTTTCGAAGGTAAGCCGTGGGTTGAAGATGTTTTTCTATTTTTTTGGACTGATTTATTTGCGTTGGTTTGTTTATTTGGCTTTGATTGTTCTTGTGTAACACCTCACTCCCACATGACCCAAACCCGACATCGATGGTGATATCCAAGTCCGTGTCCTGCGAGGGTGACGTGCTACATCGTGCTACATCACTCAATCACAACTCAGTATATTTTTTTTTCTTGAAAACATAAACATACACTATGTGAGAAACAATTAACATACACACTCACGGGTAAATGCAATGGTCACAGGGGCCCTTTTCATAAATACAAATTATTTTAGTCCGTTGACTTACAAATTGACCTAATCAGTAATACAAAAATTCAGAAAATACAATTTTATCAGACACTAATGCAGACGCGAACTAATCCCAACCTCTTCTCTCACTCACAAGCAGATGTTATACGCACGTTGCCTAACAGGGTATTCTTCTGGGTCCTGAAAAATAATTACAATTTTTTGGTGAGTTTTGCGAACTCAGTGAGTGACCATCATCGATAGTTCACCCAGTCACATAACACAATTTGCGTACATCGAACTTTATTTCATAAAGCACATTCACAATATTTCACATTCACATAACTATAGAATTTCACATTCATATTTTTCATATTTGATACATGCATATGAGATGCACTTTCTATTTATTATTTTGCTGTGACCGAGTGCCTAAACTGTCCCTTGTAGGGCTCATTATTATCTGTCCCTTATCCGTTGGTGGATACATGACTCATTAAACGTTGAGCCTGAGGCTCTGAATCACTTATGAGCTCAAAGCTCATTTTCACTCGTTGAGCTTAAAGCTCTGCTCGGTGGCGACTCTAGTCACAACAGCCATTATATTTTATGCACTTATGCCATGTGGTGCAGCAATCACTTCCACTCACTTTCACATATTATCGGACCGTAGTCCGACCCATATCAAACACTTCACACTGATTTCATTATTTCACATTGCTCAAAATATCAAATGATTACATAAGCAACACTTTTATTTTTCACATAAGCATAAGGCATTAATCAAGTAACTTTAATCAAAAGCATATGAGATGCTCATGTGATACTTTTCCAATTTATTATGATGTTGTGACCGAGCGCCTAAACTGTCCCAATATAGAGACATTAATCATTGAGTCTGAGGCTCTAAATCACTGTGGGCTCGAGGCCCAAATATATTGAGCTTTTAGCTCTCGGTGGCAGCTTCGGTCACAACTATCATTATCTGATCATGCATTCATGCATGGAATGCACATGTCACAATGAAGCAGTTCATACATCACAATCAATCACAATTTATCACATCTCCAGCAAATAGTTCACAAATTCACATATAAGTAGCACTTCTATGTCATAGCTCCGTAATACATCGGACCTTCTGTCCGGAATCCATAATCAGAAATAATTCATAAAACTCACCATTATTCGTCACAATATTTTAAACAAATAATAATTGAGAGAACCGTCTAGGTCACTCACCAATAGCTTCCGAAGCTAATACCTGGAAGTCTCGGTAACGTCTGTGGGTTGACGTTCCAAGTGCGCCTCTATAACAGTGAAAATATTCAAACATTACCAAATGTACAATCAGAAATATTTAATAATGCAC
This sequence comes from Erythroxylum novogranatense, assembly GCA_029891385.1. Lineage (NCBI taxonomy): Eukaryota > Viridiplantae > Streptophyta > Magnoliopsida > Malpighiales > Erythroxylaceae > Erythroxylum > Erythroxylum novogranatense. The sequence goes on along the minus strand of CM057234.1, from coordinate 39,259,225 downwards.
ATGTAACAATTAAAATGTGTACAATGCATATTCGTGACATTTCCAACACTATTGCAAAAATTCTCATCACAAAATGTTCCTCTAAATTTTAGAAACTCATTGACACTAAAATCACTCACTTTGGACCTCTATAGGTCCAATTATTAATAAAACATGGACCAGAAAAATAATTACCCGGTCTCCTCACTTTGACATAATTAATCCACGTCAATTTCATCTCTAAAAGTTCACAATTTTACATAAAAATGAAATTAAGGACTCACGAATCCGATGCCTCGAGAATCAGGTCAATCGGAGGTCGGACGAAAAAACTATGCACAAAAGAATATGAGAGGGTTTGGGTTGAGCCGAATCGGGTCGGCCCACGCGCGGCTTGCCCTCGCGAGCCGTCGCACTCGCGAGGACGAGCTTAACGCTCACCCTTGTGAGGTGTCACCCTCACGAGGGTCAGTCCCTCGCCTGCCAAATCCGATTTCCTTTTTTTTTTTAAACACTTAATGCCTCCTCTCCTTTTCCAAACCCTATCTTTTCACACAAGTAACCAAAAATGACAAATAAGGTCTCATTGGAAAGATTATAGAAAACCCTACAAGCTTCATAAAGGGCTTGAAAACCAATTTCACCTCTAAGGGTGTCAAAAATCCAATCAAAACTACTGTCTTCACATTACCATTCAAAACAATACAATATTTTTTTTCCAAACATCATATCTTTCCATTAATTTTGCCAAAAATTCCAATATTTATACCAAAAGAAAGATCAAAACATATTCTACAACTTTCATGAACAACTTGGAAGAAAATTCAACCTTTAAATAAATCAAATTCTCAATCAAAGTTTCTGCCTATATAAGTCATTCTCAACAGTAACACAATCTTCCAAAAAGCATATCTTCCTATCCCATTATCTAAAAATTACATGCTCTATATCACTGAAAAGATCAGAAAACATGCTATAATTCTCATGAAGGACTTAGAACCAAATCCCATCTCTAACTAGATCAAATTCTACCATTATTGTGGCTGCCCTGTTAAAGAGTGTTAATTCAACATATCACCTAAACCATATCCAAACTTTAAAAATTCTTAACTTACAATCCCTACATCCAAAATTCACATATTATACCTCATTACAAAGATAAAGCATTCCTCTACAACTTTACATAAGATCATTTGAGCTAATTTCAACCATAACATTCCAAAATTAGCGTCAAAACACAAAAATCACCAAAACCTATACTTAAAGACATTACACACACCAAAACACATTAAGACATAAATTACCATATGAAAGTTAACAAGTCATAACTTTCTACCTAAAAATCTAAAAATGTCATACTTAGTGGTGATAGAAAGCTAACAAGAAAATCTTCAACTTTCATGAAGACCAATTTCACAAAATCTGTCTACCTTAGCCTAGAAAACTTTCCCAAAGTTTCAGGTCATAAATCTTTAAATGCTAGAATCACTACTATTCACCCTACACATATATCTCACTTTCAAAGCAAAATTCAAAACCTTTCAAGCCATAATTGGACAGAAATTCCTTCATAAGAATTCTAGCCAAACTTCTCAAGTTTAATTCAAGCTAAACCTCATCTCAATAGCATAACCACATGAAAAATTTTGATCAAAACATTGGAACATACACAAGTTCAATTTTCCAGATTTATAACCTAACCCACATCCTACATCTTCCATACCATTTCTAACCCAAATAACATTCAATTTACTCCATATATGCACCATAAACAAGTCACAACCTATCCTTGAACACAAGTCCACAAATTTGCAACAACTACACTCAACCATCTCCCATTAATAAACACTCATTTAACAAGCTTCCTAACCATCCAAAACAACTTAATACTACATAACATCTCATCCATTAACTTCTAATTCATCATTTACCAATCATCAATCAATCAAAGAATCAACATACCCATATAGTCAAAGAACAACTTCATGCAATTGATGCACAAGATGTCACAATTATGCATTTAACTAACATAAAACATAATCTTACCTATTTAAACTTCAACCTTCTTCAATTTCTCTAACTTCTCACAAACTTCCTAAATTTCCCTACCACCAACGATCATCATCCTTGAGGCTTAGGTTAGTATTTTCTTTGTGAACAAGGAGGAGAAAGCACAAAACATAGGAGAGGTTCTTATGTAGTGAAGATGAGTAGCAATTCTAGCTAAAAAGAGGGAGAAAATTCGATGAAGAAGAGGAGAAATGAAGGTTTCGAATGAAGGAGAAAGAAATAAGGGATTTGTGTGTCTTAATTATGGAAGTATCGAGAGTGGCTAGAAAAAGAAGGGGCTTTAATTAAAACAATAAGGCATGGTAGGCAAGTGACAAATGTCACTTGTCACATGTCAATCCCTCAAATTTTCATTTAATTTTATTCCAATTTCTAGTCCAATTTCTCCCAAAATCTCAAAGGCTCAAAATTAAAAAATTTTTAAAATCATGTATCTAAATTCCAGTGCCATTGGATAGTCATTTCCAATACCGAAAATCTAATCAGTCCGCCACTTGACAATTTTTTCAGTCCGAAAATTTATCCCGAAAATTTTCAGAAAAATTTCTAAAATTCTCCAAAAATGTAAAACACACAAAAGTCCACTCCAATTCAATTTTCAAGCACAAAAATATATTTTTCACAATAAACACATTTATAGACACATATGCCGGAAAATGTCATGAATTCATGTACAATCATGTGCATGTGCAAAAATTTCTATTCACATATATATGGAGGCCATATTATGCATGATCATGCCGAGATAAGTTTACACACTCATAACTCATTCCAAATTACTATTTTACCTTTCCTATCAGTGATGGAATGTTACATCTTGTGTTAGGGTTTTTCATGTAAATAATGGGAATATTTAACTAATTTGTGTTTAGATATGGTTGAAAATTGTTTGCACTCAAGGTGTTCGATGGAATGCTTTGTGGTATTTTGTGGTATTTCCATTGGATGGATGACCATATATTTGATGTATCTTTGAATTATTTTTAACTTTGTACTAACTTAAAAAGAATTTAGAGGAAATGATCGAGAATGCATGATATGATTATATTAGAACTTAGTAAAGACCTTACCTTCAATAAAAAGCTTCAGTGAACTTAGTAAAGACCTTACCTTCAATAAACTTTTTGCTTATTCTTTTGAATTAACTATTTTATTAGTGTAGTCTACAATTATATAAATTAAAATGTTAAATAAAATTTACACATACATATATTAAATTAAAATTAAAGAGATAAAGACATGAAATAATTTAATTTTTTTATAAATTTCATATAAAATTGATACAACATACATTAAATTATATGACATATTAGTTTTATCAAATTATTTAATAAAATTATATATTTATTTAATAAAATAGAAAAACTTATTTATTTATTTTTTCCACCAAAATTGCATAAAATTTCAATTATTAGTATAGGTTAAACACTTAAATGAGGATTCCATAAAGTGATCATTACCTAAGCAAGAGATTTTGGGTAATCCTTCATTATCTACTTAATGAAGTAGTTATTTATTGAAATTTTAAATAAGAGTTGAAGTTGTTTGTGTCATTAATTGGTATAAGTTCTTTTTTATATAGGTTATGAAATATAATTGCGTTATAAGGTATTAGGAGAAGTTTCTTCAAAGGACTATTAACATAATTTATAAATTCAATAATAAATACATGTTGTATAAAATGAGGGTGAAACAAAGGTAAGTAAAATATTAACTTAAGCATAATACAATTGAGAAATTATTATTTTAAGGAAAACTAAGGACATTTAAAAGAAAAGAAAAGAATATGAAGGTTGACATTGCTTTATTGTTGAAAGAGACTAAAGAGTTAAACATTAGATATCAAATAATAGTAAATATTACTATAGAAGTTGTCATCATTGTTATGGGTCAACTTGTAAATTATGATCTAAGAAAATTGCTATATACTTTCAATTGCCTTGTTTTAGGGTGTTGTAGGAACTATTAATAATAAAAATATTTAATTGGTAATTGTCTTTTTATGGTGTTCTATACTTTTCTAATATCTTCAAATTTTATGGAATTTGCATAATTAATTGATATCATAAAATGAATATGGAAACTTAGGTATCATCACTTCATTAATGTTAGATTTCAAAATAGCAATATTATAAAAAACATAATACATTATTATAATATCAATATATGATGATAGCATCATTGTATACATACAATGCATGTGGCAACATAAATTTCATGGTTTATATATTCATGTATAAAATTGAAATTAGAGACATAATTGAACTTATTTGAATCCATGTAAGTAAGTACCTTCGTATCTCACTCTCACTATAACTCTTATTGATTGAAGTGTTATGTAAAGTTGCGATTAAATACCTGAACTTCTATTTGTGGCAAAAATAACCCGACATTAACGTGCGTTAATCATTGACACAATTGACAATAGACATGTAGTATGGAGACCCAATTTGCGTTGTGGGTACTAGTTGATATAGAAGTATATTTTTATTGCAAATGACCTTTATTTCAAAAGGAGGATGTCTATTTTATAAGGAAAATGCTACCAAAATTTCAATAGAATCCTCGTAAAATATGATTTTGTAATTACCACAAGACCTCGTTAGTTTTAACTTATGATCTTATTATGGAGAAGAGTTATAATTATTGAGGATAACACCTGCTGGTTGAATTATTTGAGTATAGTTAATGACCTTCATTAAGTATAATATTTAATGGCAACTGTTGTCATATATCCCGCTTTCCTATGATAGTATAGACGATTTTGTTGTTGGTTTGCGGTGTAGCTCTATCATCATCATCTACCTTCACATACTTCTGGAACATTTGTCTACATTTCGATTGAGGTTAGTGATTATGTTTTTATTACAGTTTTTTGCTCTTGATTTATTTGGTTATGGTATGAACTTACCTTAATTATGTGAATCCATAATTTTATTGATGCTCTTTTAAATGATGATGAGGTTTTCTTTACGTGTTATGTGCAAAAATTTTCAAGGCATGCTTTTTTGAAATTGTATATGTTTAATGAATTTATTCAAATAGGTATTCATAAACATATTCATATGTTTATTAATACTTATTTGGCAATTGTTTGATATTTAATATCCATTAAATATCAAATTGTGATCAATCATTATCTTATGACATGTTTTGTTATATGTGGCTAACATAGCAAACTAACGTTGGATGCACTGGTTTAAACGAACAGTTCTCCACATATGAGTTTCTGGGATAAATCTTGGATGTATAGACGATTAAGTCGAGATGAATTCATTAATCCTGAATTTGTTGATGGAGTTGATGCGTTTATTGAATATGCCTCCTTGCAATCTACATATATGGATGGGTCTAAGATTAGATGTCCATGTAAGAAGTGCAAACACAAATGCTTCCTTACTGTTGATAAAGTTCATCTACATTTGTTGAGAAAAGAGTTTGTCCCCAATTATTTTGAGTGGACACAATATGGGGAACCGTTGATTTCTAGCACCTCCAGGAGAAATGAAGCACAATCGTCTATCAACTTAAAAGAGTTTGACAGAGAGGTTGGAGTTAGAAGAAATGATGTTGATGGAGCCGAGAACTTGTATAGGTAAATGGTTTACGAAGGGGTCGGTTATACATTTGAGGCAAATAGGAAAAATGTTGAAGAAGAACTCAACCCACAAGCAAAACAATTTTTTGAATTATTACAGTCAGTTGACCGAGAATTGTGGCCAAATTGTGAGACAATGACCCAATTGTCTTCAATTGCTCGCCTATTAAACATAAAGAGTGAATGGCATATTTCATATCATAGTTTTGATAAAATTCTGTAGTGGTATTGTAATACCCAGTATCTAGTTTACCCGGTACACCAAAATAAATCGGTATTTTAGACTGTTGTCCTTAAAAATCATAGAAACAGTGAATAATAATTTTTAGTGACATCAAATTAATGATGTATGATATTTTTTTCGGTGGTCACAGGAAATTATACGAGCAGATGATTAAAAATCAATACAAGAGTGGCAATTTTGTAAATAAATGGACCTGAGGCATATAAAAGGAACTAGTTGGAGAATAAGACAAAAATATTGTCTTCTTCTTCTCCCACTCTCACGAAACCTCCATGGGAGCTCCTCTCCAAGCTTTTTCAACTTATATAGCATGAAAGGGAAGGAGATTCAAGCAATTTGGGTGGTATAAAAAGGTAAGCCTCCATTCCTTTGCTTAGATCTATGGATTAATTCTTGGTTTCTCTCTTCTTTTGTGAAACCCATTTGAGGGAATGTATGAGTTTGATAATTTGGATGATGGATTCTTGTTCCTTGATGTCTAATGACACTTATTCTTAAAGGAATTTCGTTTTTATGTTGATTTGGGGGGTTAAACCAAAACCTAGGGTTTTGAAGGTTAAGCTGTCATGGAGACATATTCGTATCTCTCTTTGTTCATTTTTTTTGGGCTGTTTACCATGTGAATCTCGAGAAACTCAAAACATATAAGTTGTAGATCCAGATGTCTACTATCTCCCTGATTTTTTTCACGATTTTAGGGTGGGCCTAACAAATTTAAGAGGCCCCAAATTGACACTGGTTCAGAATACTAGCGGGATTGAAACGAGAACTGAAAGTTAATTGTTTGAAGACCATAGAGTTAGAATTGGATGATGAGTTCTTCTTACTAAATGTTCAAAAATGTGTCATCTAAGTGCTGTATAAAGTAAATGTTAATTTGATAAGTATTCTACTAGATATGGCTGAAAAAGGGAAGGGTGTTGCTAATGTTAGTGACACAGAAAAGAACAGAAACAGAACAGGCTTGTAAAAATCACAATACATCCAATTTACATTCATTTTTGAACCGTGTTTGGATATGTGATATCCATATGAGTCTATTGAAAATGAAGCTTTGAATTGCCTTAATTGGTTGAGAAATGAATAAGTTATAAGATTTTGAGTCGAAAAGGGTCCAGCTCATTACTGCATGTTAAAGCTGATTGTAAATGGGAGATTTGGATTCCCTTAATGACCGAATTCGAGCATGGTCATAAAAGAAGAAATGTGAATTTATTTGTTAACTAGAGGTCTGGAAAGTTTGAAAAACATTATACCTATGTGTAAAGAGTTATGCTATCATGAATGAGACCTATGCTGATGGATTAAGAACAAAATAGAATTGTAATGATATTTGTTAAGAAATGAAGCTTATGTGAGAATGACTAATAAGAGTATATGTATTTTCATGTATGTTACCCAATAGCTTGTGAAAGCAGACGAGGAATAGAATTAGAAATTGTACCCGGTACTTCTCAAGTTCAAGAAACTTAGAAAAGAGATTAGAACCATTGCGATAGTTGAGGTGAGTATAATCATACTACTATACTTGTGTAGTAATCATTTTCTTTTATCTTGCTGCTTGTTGAATTGTTCTCAAACCTATATGATTGTTTTACATATGACTCCATGTAGTTGAGTCTAGCATGTTGTATACCAGATTGACCAGATGATTTCAGATTCTTTGTATTTTCTGGTTCCCTTATTGTGTTGAACCTATTGATTGCAATTCATTAAATGTGTTGAGCCTATTGATTGCAATTCTTTAATGAATCACGTTTTCTTGTTAGTCATGATTGATGAGTTCACAGAATACCCAGCTGATAGGGTAAATGATCAGACTATGTGCACATAGATAACCCGCCGGTGATGGGCTAGATCCGGGTCCTACCTCGAGAGGGCAGGCCTCCAGGGGCAAGGTTAGGCCAACCTTGTCTAAAATCAGAAAAGGGGAGATATGTTGTACTAGCATGCCTCTGTCTCTTCCTAAGAAATTCATAATTTAGAAAGAATTAGAACTCAGAAATGAGAAAGCTCAGAATTAGGAATCCTAGAGAAACCGGAATTTAGAAAGAACCCAGAACCCAGATTCATGTTTTATTTGAACAATTCTTATTAAGCTTTATCATTGATACTCATGTGATTGCCGCATTTGATATTACTACCTGTTCATTATATTGATCATGTATTGATGCTCAGAATGTCTCAGACCATTCTTGTGAATCTAATCTTGTGTTACCTAGCCTCACAAGCATGGTAGTAGGTTTATATCTCACTGAGTCGCGTTGTAGACTCACACCTCACTATCATCATTTCAGGAGATTAGCAGATCAAACAAGAGAGAAAATCCAAGCCTTTTGAGACTCGCTTGGATAAGCAGACAAGTAATGTTTTTGGCATGATGTAAATTTTTGTTACTTCTAGTTTCTCCATGGATTGTCATAATCATATGTGTCTAAAACATGTATGGATATGTTATGTTATTGAGAACGATGTTGGTTGATGATAAGTAGATGTTGTATGTGAGAATTGCACCCATTAACAAGTACAAGGATTTATCAGATAAATGAATGGGTCATGCCGAATTTTTAGTAAAATATAGAAAAGTTAGGCTTACTACGGGCTTTGGGGGCTTTAAGCCTACCCATTCCCTAGTGCCAACATGATCCAAAAAGGCGGGTCGTGTCAGGTGGTATCAGAGACAGGTTGTATATGAGTAAGGAATCTTGTGATCTAGATGATGTACAAGAAGTATTAAAGAAAGGTTTATGACATGAAAAATGCATATGATATTTTTGCATAAGCATGACACCATGGAGCATAGGATCTGCATCATGTCAATAGCATGTTATTTTTGTGTCTAAATGATTTTTATTTTCTCCATACTAGAGATGCCTCCTAGAAGAAGAACACCTCCTTAACGAGGACGAGGACGAAGATGAGGTCGTCCTAGAAAGGGGGAAATCCCGACTGCTATACCTGATGTCGAATCGGTACAGCAAGAAGAACAAGAAGAAAGGTTTCCACCCAGAGTTAGGAGGAGATCAGAGATACGAACTGAACCTGAGCCCCCAGCTGCTCAATGGGAAGATGTTAAAACCTTACAACAAAGAATTGAAGCTTTAGAAGCAGAGAACCGAACCTTAAGAGAAAGGCAGGAGGTTTTAGAATTGAGATAAGAAGTAAGAATGCTTAGAGAAAGAGAAAGAGAAAGAACTCAGGGTGTACTGAGTTGCTCCCGCACCACCACCACCAAAGGCAAATGCCAGAGGCTTACCTAAGCGAGCTTTAGATGATGAAGGGGTGAGTATCAATGATTTCTTAAAATTACAAACCCCTGAGTTTGGCGGTGAGAGACATGAGGATCCCCAAGAGTTTATGAGTCATACTGAGAAAATGGTTCAGAGATTGACTTGCTCAGATGCACGGATCATAGAATTAGTGGGGGTTAAATTGACAAAGAATGCTTGGGAATGGTTCTAGAGGAATATTGAAGATCAATTATATGGTGGGAATCCTCCGACCTGGGAATTCTTTAAACAAGCATTAATTGATGAGTTCATTTCTCCATATGAAAGACATAATCGAGCCCTGCAATTTGAAAGGCTCAGAAAAAACTTTGGTGTGAGTGTGGATGATTATGCAAGTGAATTTCTACGCTTATGCAAATTTGCTACAACCATTGTACATACTGAAGCTGCAAAAATGGAAAGATACAAGTTGGGACTCATACCTTCCTTGTACATTGCTGTTGCAGCTATTGATTTCCCCAATTTGTCGAGGTTGATTGATAAGACTTGGCAATTATAAGCAACGTTTAAGGAGGGGAGAGCAGAAAGAGAATGGAGAAGAAAAGGGAAAGGCCAAAGAAGTAGAGGTCGTAGAGAAAGAGATCGCTCTCAAATGAGACAAACAGAACAAACAATACAATCTGTTCCGCCAGAACCACAGAGAGGGGGTCAAGGTAGGGTCAGAAATCCAGATGCACTAGCCTTTTCAACACCTAGTGGTACGCAGAACCCAGCTAAATCTAGATCACAACAACCTCCAGCACAGTCACAGGTTAGAACTGCTTGTAATGTCTGTGGAAAGAATCATCCAGGACCTTGTAGACTCGGCTTCAAAGGTTGTTATAGGTGCAGACAACAAGGGCATTTCATGAAAGACAACCCAATGCCAGAAAACCAAGCAGCTCCACCCCCAACCTCACAAACTACTGTACAGATAGAAAGATCTATTAATAGAGGCCCGGTGGTAGAAGTAGACCTCGGGCCAAGCTCTCACTCGTAATATGGGGCAAATGTCGACCACCCCAAAGAATAGAGGTCGGGGAGAGTGTTGGTCGTGAATCCCAAGAAGCATTGTGCCTCTAATACAATTGTGAACGGGTAAGCCTATACAAACCTGTTGATATTTAGTTAAATTGTTATTATGAATAGAATGTCTATGCTCTGTTATGATAAAGGATGTGATTGTTCTTTCTTTATGATGAATGTTGATATAGGCCTAGTCCTTATCCAGAATGAGAATGTTAAAGTGCTATTTGACTCGGGTGCCACTCATTCATTCATAGCGCCAAATTTTGCCAAAAAGCTAGATACAGAGAGAGAATTAATGAAAGACCCTTTGATTATAGTTACACCCTTAGGGGAAACTGTTGAAGTGAAATATGTGTACCCTTCATGTGTAGTGGAAATAGAAGGCAGAAAATTTATGGCAAATTTGATCGAGTTGGTAGTATTAGAATTTGATGTTATCTTAGGTATGGATTGGTCATCAAATCATCATGCTGCAATGGATTGTTATGCTAAAAGAATTATACTTAGGCCTGATCCAGAAACAGAAGTGTTATATCAGGGTGACCGAATTGGGTTTCTGTTAATGTAATATCGATTATGCAAGCCCAAAGACTTCTAAGAAAGGGATGTCAGGGGTATATTGCTCATGTAAGGGATACCAGAAGTGAGATCAATGAGTTATAGCAGATCCCTATAGTAAGGAATTTTTCGGATGTGTTTCTAGAAGATTTACCTGGATTACCACCAGAAAGAGAAATCGAGTTTAATATAGAACTCCTTCCTGGTACAAACCCTATCTCAATTACTCCATACAGAATGGCACCTATAGAACTAAGAGAGTTGAAGCTGCAATTGCAGGATTTGCTTGATAAGGGGTTTATTAAACCCAGTAGTTCACCGTGGGGTGCACCAGTGTTATTTGTGAAGAAGAAAGATGGATCCCTATGGTTATGCATAGATTATAGGCAATTGAATAAAGTGACTATTAAGAATAAATACCCTCTTCCGCGGATTGATGATTTGTTTGATCAGTTACAGGGAGCAAGTCATTTCTCTAAGCTTGATCTCAAATCTGGGTAGTAGCTGATGTTTTGAGCAGAAAATCGATGGGGAGTTTGTATCATATCCCCATGCATAAGAAAGAGCTAGTTAAAGATTTAACTGGGTTATTTAATATGCGATTGCATTTGGAAGTATCTGATTCTCAAGTATTGCTTGCTCAATTCCAAGTGAAGCCCAATTTAATTGATGAGATTAAAACTGCCCAAGATAGTGATCCGAAGCTAACCAAATTGAGAATAGTTGTTCAAGATGGTAAGGTGACAGAGTTCAATATAGTGGATGGAGTATTAAAGTGTGGTGACAGGTTATGTGTACCTGACATAAATAGGCTAAGGTAAAGAATTATGCATGAGGCACATTATGCCCCCTATAGTGTTCACCCTGGGACCACCAAGATGTACCATGATGTTAAAGATATATATTAGTGGCCGGGTATGAAGAAAGATGTAGCTCAGTTTGTATCTACCTGTTTAAATTGTCAACAAGTTAAGTTTGAACATCAGAAGCCCACTGGACTACTACAGGAGCTACCACTACCCGAGTGGAAGTGGGAGCGGATTACCATGGATTTTGTGATTGGATTGCCAAGAACGCCTAAGGGGCATGATTCTATTTGGGTTATAGTCAACAGACTCACCAAGTCAGCCCACTTTATAGCTGTTAAGACCACTTATAGTGCAGCTCAGTTAGCCCAGTTATATGTTGACATAATTGTGAAGTATCATGGAGTGCCAATGTCTATTATTTCTGATCAAGGAACACAGTTCACTTCTAGATTCTGGCAGAAACTACAAGAAGCCTTGGGTACACAGCTAAATTTTAGTACAGCATTCCACCCACAAACTGAGGGGCAATCAGAGAGAACTATCCAGACACTCGAAGACATGTTAAGAATGTGTGTTTTGGACTTTGGTGGAGATTGGGAACGTCATTTGCCTTTAATAGAATTTGCTTACAACAATAGCTACCATTCCACCATTAGAATGGCACCTTACGAGGCATTGTATGGTAGAAAGTGCAGATCTCCACTCTGCTGGACAGAACTGTGAGAAAAACAGTTAGAGGGGCCAGACCTAATTCAAGAAACAGCTGTAAAAGTTCCAGTGATACAGGAAAGATTAAGAATGACCTTCAGTAGACAAAAGAGTTAGGCAGATTCGAAAAGAAGGGACGTACAGTATGAACCAAGTGATCAAGTTTTCTTAAAATTCTCTCCTATGAAAGGTGTAGTCAGATTTTGGAAAGAGAGGAAAGTTGAATCCTAGATACATTGGACCATTCGAGATCCTTGAAAGGGTCGAAAATGTGTCATATCGGTTGGCTTTGCCTTCTCATCTTAGCTACGTGCATCTAGTTTTCCATATATCAATGCTAAGAAAGTACATTCCAGATCCTTCTCACATCTTGCAAACCCCAGAAGTGAATATAGCAGAGAATCTTTCTTATGAAGAAACTCCAGTGGCCATGATAGACAAACAGATTAGAAAGTTACGGAATAAAGAGATTCCGATGATTAAAGTCCAATGGCAGAATCAAAGAATTGAGGAATGTACATGAAAAATAGAAGAATCAATGAGAGACAGATATCCACAATTGTTTCCCCAATGAGGTAAATTTTCAAAATTCGTGGACGAATTTTTAATAAGGGAGGGAGAATGTAATACCCGGTACACCAAAATAAATCGGTATTTTAGACTGTTGTCCTTAAAAATCACATAAACAATGAATAATAATTTTTAGTGACATCAAATTAATGATGTATGATATTTTTTCGGTGGTCACAGGAAATTATACGAGCAGATGATTAAAAACCAGTACAAGAGTGGCAATTTTGTAAATAAATGGACATAAGGCATATAAAAGGAACTAGTTGGAGAATAAGACAAAAATATTGTCTTCTTCTTCTCCCTCTCTCACGAAACCTCCATGGGAGCTCCTCTCCAAGCTTTTTCAACTTATGTAACATGAAAGGGAAGGAGATTCATGCAATTTGGGTGGTATAAAAAGGTAAGCCTCCATTCCTTTGCTTAGATCTATGGATTAAATCTTGGTTTCTCTCTTCTTTTGTGAAACCCATTTGAGGGAATGTATGAGTTTGATGATTTGGATTATGGATTCTTGTTCCTTGATGTCTAATGACACTTATTCTTGAAGGAATTTCGTTTTTATGTTGATATGGGGTGTTAAACCAAAACCTAGGGTTTTGAAGGTTAAGCTGTCATGGAGACAGATTTTTATCTCTCTTTGTTCATTTTTTTTGAGCTGTTTACCGTGTGAATCTTGCGAAACTCAAAACATAGAAGTTGTAGATCCAGATGTCTACTATCTCCCTGATTTTTTTCACTATTTTAGGGTGATCGTAACAAATGTAAGAGGCCCTGAATTGACACTGGTTCAAAATACCAGCGGGATTGAAACGAGAACTGAAAGTTAATTGTTTGAAGACCATAGAGTTAGAATTGGATGATGAGTTCTTCTTACGAAATGTTCAAAAATGTGTCATCTAAGTGCTTTATAAAGTAAATGTTAATTTGATAAGTATTTGAAGGTGCAATTACAGGATTTGCTTGATAAGAGGTTTATTAAACCCAGTAGTTCACCGTGGGGTGCACCAGTGTTATTTGTGAAGAAGAAAGATGGATCCCTACGGTTATGCATAGATTATAAGCAGTTGAATAAAGTACTATTGAGAATAAATACCCTCTTCCGCGGATTGATGATTTGTTTGATCAGTTACAGGGAGCAAGTCATTTCTCTAAGCTTGATCTCAAATCTGGGTATCATCAGTTGAGGATCCGAAAGGAGGACGTGCCGAAAACTCCCTTTAGGACTAGATACGGGCACTATGAGTTCCTGGTGCTTCCTTTTGGTTTAACGAATGCACCAGCAGCCTTTATGGATTTGATGAATAGAGTCTTCAAGCCGTATTTGGATAAATTCGTTGTGGTGCTCATTGATGACATATTGGTATATTCCAGGAGCCCAGAAGAGCATGAAAGACACTTGGCAATAGTGTTGCAAATCCTTAGAGATCATCAGTTATATGCCAAGTTGGCAAAGTGTGAGTTCTGGCTGGACAGAGTGAATTTCTTGGGTCATATAGTTAGTAAAAAAGGGATTCAAGTAGATCCTCAGAAGGTGGAAGCAGTATCTAATTGGCCTAGACCTACGAAGGTTACCGAAATACGAAGTTTCTTAGTTATGGCCGGTTATTATAGACGATTTGTAAAGGATTTTTCCAAGATAGCTGCTCCACTGACGAGGTTAACACGGAAACAAGTAAGATTTGAGTGGGATGATTCCTGTGAGCAAAGTTTCCAAAAGCTTAAGGAATGTCTCACATCAGCTCCAGTGTTAGCATTGCCTTCAGGGAAAGGTGATTATGTAATATACTGTGATGCCTCCAAAGTTGGTTTAGGCTGTGTTTTGATGCAGAATGGAAAGGTAATTGCCTATGCTTCTAGACAGTTGAGAAAACATGAAGTAAACTATCCTATGCATGACCTAGAAATGGCAGCCATGATATTTGCACTAAAAATTTGGAGACATTATTTATATGGTGAAAAGAGTGAAATATATACAGATCATAAGAGTCTTCAGTACATTCATCAACAGAAAGATCTAAATCTGAGACAAAGACGGTGAATTGAGTTATTGAAAGATTATGATTGTCAGATCTTGTATCACCCAGGTAAAGCCAATGTAGTAGCTGATGCTTTGAGCAGAAAATCGATGGGGAGTTTGTATCATATCCCCATGCATAAGAAAGAGCTAGTTAAAGATTTAACTGGGTTATTTAATATGGGATTACATTTGGAAGCATCTGATTCTCAAGTATTGCTTGCTCAATTCCAAGTGAAGCCTAATTTAATTGATGAGATTAAAACTGCCCAAGATAGTGATCTGGAGCTAGCCAAACTGAGAATAGTTGTTCAAGATGGTAAGGTGACAGAGTTCAATATAGTGGATGGAGTATTAAAGTGTGGTGACAGGTTATGTGTACCTAACATAAATGGGCTAAGACAAAGAATTATACATGATGCACATTATGCCCCCTATAGTGTTCACCCTGGGACCACCAAGATGTACCATGATGTTAAAGATATATATTGGTGGCCGGGTATGAAGAAAGATGTAGCTCAGTTTGTATCTACCTGTTTAACTTGTCAACAAGTTAAGTTTGAACATCAGAAGCCCACTGGACTACTACAGGAGCTACCACTACCCGAGTGGAAGTGGGAGCGGATTACCATGAATTTTGTGATTGGATTGCCAAGGACGCCTAAGGGGCATGATTCTATTTGGGTTATAGTCGACAGACTCACCAAGTCAGCCCACTTTATAGCTGTTAAGACCACTTATAATGCAGCTCAGTTAGCCCAGTTATATGTTGACATAATTGTGAAGTATCATGGAGTGCCAGTGTCTATTATTTCTGGCAGAAACTACAAGAAACCTTGGGTACACAGCTAAATTTTAGTACAGCATTCCACCCACAAACTGATGGGCAATCAGAGAGAACTATCCAGACACTCGAAGACATGTTAAGAATGTGTGTTTTGGACTTTGGTGGAGATTGGTAATGTCATTTGCCATTAATAGAATTTTCTTACAACAATAGCTACCATTCCACCATTGGAATGGCACCTTACGAGGCATTGTATGGTAGAAAGTGCAGATCTCCACTTCTTTGGGATGAGGCGGGAGAAAAAGCAGTTAGAGGGGCGAACTAATTCAAGAAACAAATGCAAAAGTTCTGTGATATAGGAAAGATTAAGAATGGCCTTGAAGAGACAAAAGAGTTATCAGATTCAAAAGAAGGGACATACAAGATATGAACCTGGGATCAAGTTTTCTTAAAAGTCTCTCCTATGAAAGGTGTAGTGATTTGGAAAGAGAGGAAAGTTGAATCCTAGATACATTGGACCATTCGAGATCCTTGAAAGTGGGAAATGTGTCATATCGGTTGGCTTTGCCTCCTCATCTTAGCTACGTGCATCCAGTTTTCCATATATCAATGCTAAGAAAGTACATTCCAGATCCTTCTCACATCTTGCAAACCCCAGAAGTGAATATAGCAGAGAATCTTTCTTATGAAGAAACTCCAAATGGCTATGATGAGGCAGATAGATTAGAAAGTTCTGAAATAAAGAGATTCAGATGATTAAAGTCCAATGGCAGAATCAAAGAATTGAGGAATGTACATAGGAAACAGAAGAATCAATGAGAGCCAGATATCCACAGCTGTTTCCCCAATGGGGTAAATTTTCAAAATTCGTGGACGAATTTTTAATAAGGGAGGGAGAATGTAATACCCGGTATCTAGTTTACCCGGTACACCAAAATAAATCGGTATTTTAGACTGTTGTCCTTAAAAATCACAGAAACAGTGAATAATAATTTTTAGTGACATCAAATTAATGATGTATGATATTTTTTTCGGTGGTCACAGGAAATTATACGAGCAGATGATTAAAAACCAGTACAAGAGTGGCAATTTTGTAAATAAATGGACATAAGGCATATAAAAGGAACTAGTTGGAGAATAAGACAAAAATATTGCCTTCTTCTTCTCCCTCTCTCACGAAACATCCATGGGAGCTCCTCTCTAAGCTTTTTCAACTTATGTAACATGAAAGGGAAGGAGATTCAAGCAATTTGGGTGGTATAAAAAGGTAAGCCTCCATTCCTTTGCTTAGATCTATGGATTAAATCTTGGTTTCTCTCTTCTTTTGTGAAACCCATTTGAGGGAATGTATGAGTTTGATGATTTGGATGATGGATTCTTGTTCCTTGATGTCTAATGACACTTATTCTTGAAGGAATTTCGTTTTTATGTTGATTTGGGGGGTTAAACCAAAACCTAGGGTTTTGAAGGTTAAGCTGTCATGGAGACATATTCGTATCTCTCTTTGTTCATTTTTTTTGGGCTGTTTACCATGTGAATCTTGTGAAACTCAAAACATAGAAGTTGTAGATCCAGATGTCTACTATCTCCCTGATTTTTTTCACGATTTTATGGTGAGCCTAACAAATGTAAGAGGCCCCGAATTGACACTGGTTCAGAATACCAGCGGGATTGAAACGAGAACTGAAAGTTAATTGTTTGAAGACCATAGAGTTAGAATTGGATGATGAGTTCTCCTTACTAAATGTTCAAAACTGTGTCATCTAATTGCTGTATAAAGTAAATGTTAATTTGATAAGTATTCTGTTAGATATGGCTGAAAAAGGGAAGGGTGTTACTAATGTTAGTGACACAGAAAAGAACAGAAACAGAACAGGCTTGTAAAAATCACAATACATCCAATTTACATTCATTTTTGAACCGTCTTTGGATATGTGATATTCATATGAGTCTATTGAAAATGAAGCTTTGAATTGCCTTAATTGGTTGAGAAATGAATAATTTATAAGATTTTGAGTCGGGAAGGGTCCAGCTCATGACTGCGTGTTAAAGCTGATTGTAAATGGGAGATTTGGATTCCCTTAATGACCGAATTCGAGCATGGTCATAAAAGAAGAAATGTGAATTTATGTGTTAACTAGAGGTCTGGAAAGTTTAAAAAACATTGGACCTATGTGTAAAGAGTTATGCCATCATGAATGAGACCTATGCTGATGGATTAAGAACAAAATAGAATTGTAATGATATTTGTTAAGAAATGAAGCTTATGTGAGAATGAATAATAAGAGTATATGTATTTTCATGTATGTTACCCAATAGCTTGTGAAAGCGGACAAGGAATAGAATTAGAAGTTGTACCCGGTACTTCTCAAGTTTAAGAAACTTAGAAAAGAGATCAGAACCATTGCAATAGTTGAGGTGAGTATAATCATACTACTATACTTGTGTAGTAATCATTTTCTTTTATCTTGCGGCTTGTTGAATTGTTCTCAAACCTATATGATTGTTTGACATATGACTCCATGTAGTTGAGTCTAGCATGTTGTATACCAGATTGACCAGATGATTTCAGATTCTTTGCATCTTCTGGTTCCCTTATTGTGTTGAACCTATTGATTGTAATTCATTAAATGTGTTGAGCCTATTGATTGCAATTCTTTAATGAATCACGTTTTCTTGTTAGTTATGATTGATGAGTTCACAGAATACCCAGCTGATAGGGTAAATGATCAGACTATGTGCACATAGATAACCCGTCGGTGATGGGTTAGATCCGGGTCCTACCTGGAGAGGGCAAGCGTCCAGGGGCAAGGTTAGGCCAACTTTGTCTAGAATCAGAAAAGGGGAGATATGCCGTACTAGCATGCCTCTGTCTCTTCCTAAAAAATTCAGAATTTAGAAAGAATCAGAATTCAGAAATGAGAAAGCTCGAATTAGGAATCTAGAGAAACCGAATTTAGAAAGAACCCGAAAAGAAAAGAACCCGAGCCAGATTCATGTTTTATTTGAACAATTCATATTGAGCTTTATCATTGATACTCATGTGATTGCCGCATTTGATATTACTACCTGTTCATTATATTGATCATGTATTGATGCTCAGAATGTCTCAGACCATTCTTGTGAAGCTAGCCTTGTGTTACCTAGCCTCACAAGCATGGTAGTAGGTTTATATCTCACTGAGTCGCGTTGTAGACTCACACCTCACTATCATCATTTCAGGAGATTAGCAGATCGGACAAGAGAGAAAATCCAAGCCTTTTGAGACTCGCTTGGATAAGCAGACAAGTAATGTTTTTGGCATGATGTAAATTTTTGTTACTTCTAGTTGCTCCATGGATTGTCATAATCATATGTGTATAAAACATGTATGGATATGTTATGTTATTGAGAACGATGTTGGTTGATGATAAGTAGATGTTGTATGTGAGAATTGCACCCATTAACAAGTATAAGGATTTATCAGATAAATGAATGGGTCATGCCGAATTTTTAGTAAAATATAGAAAAGTTAGGCTTACTACGGCCTTTGGGGGCTTTAAGCCTACCCATTCCCTAGTGCCAACATGGTCCAAAAAGGTGGGTCGTGTCAGGTATAATGAATCATTGCCTGCTGATCATAGAATGATTGATAGTTTCTACAATATGAAGAAATTGATTAGGGGTCTTGGTTTGCCTGTAGAGAAGATTGATTGTTGTCGGTTGGGATGTTTGTTGTAATAGGGAGATGATGTGAACTTAGAAGAGTGCAAATTTTGTGGACAACCACGGTTTAAGCCAAAACAGCGTTCTGTGAAATAGAAATTAGTTCCATGGAAGCGGATGTATTATTTCCCGATCACTCCGAGACTTCAGAGATTTTATGCTTCTGATGTTACTGTACCTCACATGAGATGGCATGTTGAAAACGAACAGGAAGATGGAGTAATGAGCCATCCATTAGAGGCACTGGCATAGAAACATTTTAACAACACCCATCTTGATTTTGCAGTTGAAAGTCGAAATGTTCGGTTGGGATTGTCGACGGATGGATTTTAACCTTTTGGTCAATCCGGGCAACAATATTCTTCATGGCCAATTATAATTACTCCTTATAATTTGCCTCTTTGGATGTGGATGGAAGAGGCATATATGTTCTTAACAGTGATTACGCTAGGGCCAAAAAATCCGAAGCAAAAAATAGATGTTTTCTCACAACCATTGATATCTGAATTGCAGCAGCTTTGGAAATATGGTGTTCAAACATATGATGTCTCCCTGAAACATAATTTTGTGTTGAGAGCGGCTTTGATGTGGACCATTAGTGAATTTTTGACTTTTGTCATGTTATCTGGATGGAGCACAGCTGAAAAATTAGCTTGTCCTTATTGTGGCAATGATTCTGATGCATTTTATCTTCTAAACGGAGGCAAAATATTTTGATTTGACAAAAACAGGAAATTTCTTCATTTAGATCATTCGTTTAGGCGAAATAAACATAAGTTCATTAAAAATAGGATGACGAACACACCTCCTCTTCCTCTTAAAGCTGGTGAAGAGATTTTGTAAGAGATTGAGGAATTAAGCTTGCTGTAAGTAACAAAATTAGAAGCCGATGAAGTAAATACAAACATTAGTCAAAACTTTGGTTGGCAAAAACGAAGCATATTTTGGGATTTGCCATATTGGAAAATGAATTTGATACGTCATAATCTAGATGTGATGCACATTGAGAAAAACATTTTTGACAACTTGTTCAATACCATTATGAACATTGAAGAGAAGAACAAAGAAAATGAAAAATCTAGGGCTGATCTGAAACTTTTTTGTAGAAGAAATGAGTTACATAAAGATCTTCGAACCGGTAAATATCCAAAAGCATGTTACACTTTGGATAAGAAACAAAAGGAGCTTTTGTGTGAATGGTTGAAAAGTCTAAATTTTCCTGATGGTTATGTTTCAAACTTAGCTAGGTTTGTGGATCTAAGGAAGTACAAATTATTTGGGATAAAAAGTCATGATTGTCATGTATTTATGAAAAGGCTAATCCCAATTGCATTTCAGGAGTTGCTACCTTCTAAGATATGGGAAGCTATAACAGAGTTAAGCTTGTTTTTCAAAAGCTTAACATCAACTGAAATCAAGTTGCATGAAATGGAACAACTAGAAAATGAAATTCCAGTTATTTTGTGCAAGTTAGAAGGGATTTTTCCTCCAAGCTTCTTTGACTGTATGGAGCATCTACTTGTGTATTTAGCACACGAGGTAAAATTAGCCGTCCAGTTCAATATCGATGGATGTATCCATTTGAGAGGTAACTCGACAAATATTATTGCAATAATCATTTTACATGCTTTATCTACTAAATTAAAATATAGGTATTTGCATCACTTGAAAAAAAAATGTTAAAAACAAAGTTAGAGTTGAAGGCTCCATATGTAATGCTTATTTAGTGGAGGAAGCTAGTACATTTTTTGGACATTATTTTTAGCTGCATGTGCACACAAGAGCAAGAAAAGTTTCTCGTAATGATGATAGGGGAGGAATGAGTGGTGCTGATGGAACTTGTCCATTTTTACTTATTCTAGACGAACATATGGACATGCGACATGAAGAATGTTAACAGAGGAAGAAATTGATACTGCACATAGTTACATTTTATTGAATTGTGAAGAGGTTCTTCCTTTCATTTAGGAAGTTCAACATGATTATTTCTTTATGTAACATTGTGTGTTGTTCATAACAGAAAATTGTCGTTATGTATTCAGATTATACAAGAAATTTTTTGGAAAGCACTTTCCTCGATGGTTCGAGAGATTTGTAAGTTGTCACCTACAACTATGCTTAATTATAGTTCAAAACCATATTTACGTCTTCTCATTTCATTATACTCTTTGCTATGATACATTAATTTATGTAGGCCCTTGAAAATCCAATAGAGAACAAGTGCATTTGTGATCTTGCAAAGGGTCTTTTATGAACTGTTAAATCTATTCGGTGTATTTCGTGAATGGATACAAATAGCATACAAAATCTCATAGACATAGTATGGCAACAATAAATAGTGGTGTATCAATACAGGGAGAATTGATGGATTACTATGGTAAAATTATTGAAATACTAGAAGTTGAGTACCCTTCTTTACCAGTGAAGCGATGTGTGATATTTAAATGTGACTGGTATGACCCGACACCAAATGTTGGAACAAAAGTGCATTGCCGATACAATCTAGTTGAAATCAACAACCAAAGAAGATTGAGACAATTTGAACCTTTCGTCTTGGCTATGCAAGCGAAACAGGTTTGCTATGTCCCTTTTCCAAGCTTACGGTGTGATAAGGCAGATTGGTTGGCGGTTTGCAAAGTAAAACCTAGAGGTGTTTTTGAATCACATGGAAAAAGAGAGCATAGTCCTGAAAGTGAGGCGTTTCAGGAATATGTCACTTTAGTTAATGCATATGAAACTTATGATGATAATGAACCTTTGAATGATCTATCTAACGAATATGTCAATATTTCTTCTAGAGAGGGTGACGAGGGTCAGAGATCTGAAGAGGAGCTGGAGTTTGAATGTTATTCTTCCGATGAAGAAGATGATTTTAATTTACAACTAAGTTTTGATAGCGATTAATTTATGTTTGTAATTGAATATTGTAATCAAAATTTTACCATTATTTGCATTTCAATATATTCAGTGTAAAGTCTTTCAATGAAATTCTTATTCAAGAAATTTCGACATGGCGATTGGTTCCGGATGGTAGTAATTCTTTCCGTTAGGTGGAATGTGGCAAAATTGTCCCAACCCAAGGAATCAAAACTAATGGAAATATCATTGCATCATACACTAAGAAACGTTTGCCTTCTATGGCCGATCTGTTACTTGACGGTGATTACTATGATTTGCACAACGTCTCTTCCCTATTTTGAAGTTATTATACATATTCTCATTTGACTGTCTATCCTACATGTTTAAGCTTCCTTTAAACTTGAAGAGGACATGCATGTCGATAGAGGTGAGAGCGATGTCACAACGGCCTATAAAGGATTAGGAACGTAGGTTCTCGTCAAAAAATCAACAATTCCTCAAACCTCATCCTGACAATCACGTACGCATTTATATCCAATTTCTATTGGTTTAACGGTTTTCTAAGATCACAGTTTCAAAACTTCTTAACTGATGATGTTTTAGGTAAATATGTTCCCGTAGTATGTTCATCTAGAGAATTAGTCTTCCATAATCATAGCGGCAACTCATTCACTATTTCTACTACAAGTATGGCTATAGCATCAAAGCTATTGCAAGAAGGCGTTGAAAAGCCTACACCTGGTGGAAGAAGTATCACTATTCCCATTGGTGCGTTTGAACATGCTAGGACCCTTCTTGAGAATCCAGACATTGGGGACTCATTTACCTTTACCGACTCCTATGTCACATGGAATAAAAAAAATTAATTATATCATTGTGATTTTTCGATGCAATGCATTATTACACTAAGCTTTGATGTGGATTTATTGTTATATCTGTAAGACTTTGTTAAACAATGCAAAATTGTATCATTGTTCAAGTTGATTTATTGTTGTTAACTATTTGTTAACCTTCCAATCCATTGCCTTATTTTCTTCTCCATATATTGTGTACAATATTGATATCAAAGTATTATATTTATAGAGAATACGTAAAAATTGAATTTTAGGTAAACAAATGGGACCAAAGCGATAGCATGAGGTTATGTGGCCAAGGCTTAGAGCCATGTTCGGAGCAACTTACTGTGAAGGTGGTTCGTCACAGCTTTCTCCTCGCACTAACTCACCTCCTTCGCTTCCAGGACTGACAGTTGCAGATGAGGCATCACCTACTGCTCCTCATGCTATACCATCCCCATCTGCAACTCATATATCATCTAATACCAGTTTATCGGATAGAGGAGACGTCAGCCAGCCTGCAGTTGAGGGACCTGATGGAAGAAAATTTATAACAATTGTCAATGAACAGTAAGTAAATTCACATTACTCACTGTTTGTTTTTTATTAACTCTTAGGTTTATCAGTTATTTCACAGTTAAAAATAATTTGTTATATTAGGTTGGTTCCGTCTGGATCGAGTTCCAGAAATATCACTTCCATATTTAAGCAAAGGATTGAGCCTGAGGGTTATGTGTGGAAGAATATATCTTACGCCACAAAGCAATTTTACATTCAGGAGTTTGAGGTACAAAAAATATTTATTTTCTTTTTATATTGATTTATATACACAAATTACATAAATATTATTACATTATATAATTTTTTGCCTTATTTCAGAAAGCATTTTACTGGGATTTTTGTTTGACGCCACCATGTATAAAGTATGGGAAAAGAAAGCTCGTACACGTTATCGCGACTTAATCAATGCGATACGCAAGGCTGATGCACGACCGCGTTATATTTCAGAGAAAATTTGTAGTCATTGGACCAAGTATTGGACATCACCTGCGGTAATCTCCATCTCAAAGCGTAACTCCGCCAACAGACATGGAGGCCCAGGGGGTGACAGTCTTTCAGTACATACGGGAGGATCAATTACCCACTACGAGCATGCATATAGACTAGTAAGTATCTACACTTCACACCTATTTTGTATATATTTTGCTTTGCTTTATTGTACATAATGATTATGATATAAATGTCTGGTGCCATATATGGCTGTGTTAAGTTAACTTTTTTTGTTGAACAGGGGGCAAATATCATAAATATAAAGGAAACTCTGTCAAAATTTTTATAAATACTAGTTCACATCTGACAATTTAAGTTATACATGTAGGAAAAGTCATTGGGCATCAAGCTTACACCTATCCAGCTGTTTTTGCACACCCACACGAAAAAACATGATGGTGTGACATTCATCAACACCTGATGTAGAGAGCTGAATGTAAGTGAAATTAATAAATTTTTATAATTTCTTAACAATAATACCTTTCTAATGTAAACATTGCTTCCTAATAGGACCAAATACAACAAAATATTCAGCGATAGTCGAAGGAGGAACAACCTGTAGATAAGACTCAGACGTATCTTGATGTTATGGGTGGTAGGGACCATCGTGGAATAATATTCAGCCTAGGTTCATATGCGAACACATGTTATTCGCGCTCTTCCCTGTCCAGTACAGCAGCATCTACTAGGCCAACGCAAAGCAATGAAGTAACCGAGCTTCGGGCCACAGTGGACACATTGAGGGAGCAGATAGGGTATTTGACAAAGGCTAACGTTAATCAACGGATGGAGCACATGGAGCAGATAGTTAAGATGAGAGAGGAGATGAGAGAGGAGATGAGGGACATGGAAAAGTTGAGAGAGGAGATAGAGCAGGTGTCAAAGATCAGAGAGGCGATGGAGCAGGTGGCCAAAATGCGAGAGCAGATAGAGCAGTCAGCTAAGATGAGAGAGGAGATAGAGTGGCTTGCTAAGATGAGAGCAGAGATGGAGCAGATAACTAAGATGAGAGAGCAAATGGAGCAGATGACTAAGATGAGAGAGCAAATGGAGCAGATGGCTCAACTTAGACAGGAGATGGAACAGTTAAAGGGGAGGCTTAACAGTTTAGAGCACCCACGATGACCACGACATTAACTTGTCCTTGTCATTTGCTTTCAATTAAAAACATAAGTTATGCACATTGTAATGTTTTTATTATCAATTAAAATAATTGATACGTTATATTATCAACTAATTTTCTGATTAATCAAATTATATATATATATATACAAATTAATTTATTATGAACAAATAATTGGTAACTCTTAACATTATGCATTTATAACAATAATATAAAATTAGAATTTAATAAAAAAATCTCTAACTAGATATTACCGACGGACACATTTTTCGTCGACAATTTATAGTTATTTATCGACGGTAAGCAGCACCGTCGGTAAATAAGATTTCTTTTTAGGTCATTACCTTCGGTTTACCGACAATCAGTTTTTCATTGCTAAATTTTACCGATAGAAATTAACCTAATTTATTCCATCGTTAAAATTTACCGACGAAAACTTGTCATTGCTAATAACCGTTGGTAAAATACTGACGGTAATTTTCCGCCGGTATTTTTAACTACAGCCCTTTTAGCGACGGTTTTGTCCGCTGCCAATTTCCATCAATAATTAGGTTTACTGACGGAAAATCCCAACTTACAGACGGAATATTCCGTCGGTAAATAGGTGATTTCTTGTAGTGTTAGTACGATGGTGGTTTAGGTTATGTTGCTTTACTAAAATTCTTCAACATTATAGTCTTTAATAGCTTAAGTTGTGTTACTTCTTGCACTTGATCTATATTATATATGGGCTAGCACACAAGTACGGGAAAACCATATTCAACAAAGACTAGTGATTTTCTTCAAAATTTTCTTCCAATTCTCTTCAGTTCTTGGCATTTCTTATCCTAAATATTATGGCCTTTTTTTCTGAAGTGTTGAAACTTTCAAGAACTATTCAAATAACTTTATTTTACACTTAACACCTCCAATTACATCCTCAACTAAAATATAAACATAATGACTATGTTTAGGCATAAAATAGTTATAAATAACTAAATATAAAGAGGAAAAAAATGTCATATTCCATTCCTATGAAATTATTCCACGCTTAGCTTTTACTTATCCTTGTGCAAATATATTCTCTAGGTTAAACAATAATACAAAATGTCACCTTTAATTCATTTATCGTGTTATAAAAAAACTATATACACTATAAGATATATAAATTCAATTAAGACAAGCAACGTGATACCTTATGGTTGAGGTTCATATGAAATTATGAAAAGAATTTAACATAACAATTTCATTCAAAAGTGAGCACAAAAAATTTGCCAAACTTTTCTCAGAGGTTTCACTCTAGTCAAAATGTTTTATGGTTTAGCATTTCACTCAGATTCTTCTTATACAAATGAATTATCATATGCTTATTAGTAGACCAAATCTCCACTACTTAGATTATATGCACTATGAATCACAGTGTCTTTATTTCTAATTTGTAATAGGGTTGATGCCTGATAAATGCTAAATAGACTATATTTCTAATCAATATTTAATGCACTTTAATTGTTTATTTGACAGTTTCTTATTGATTATGGTACTTATTTTGTTTCTATTGTGTTTTCAGGTCTTATTAGCCTTCACGGATAAAAAAGAGAAGAATTACGGAAAATTTGGAACAAAAATGGAAGAATTAAATTTATTTTAGCAGTTGTTTGCTTAAGTCCATACGATCATATGGGTGCCAATATAAGTTTACACGATTGTGTGGCTGTCTATGTATCTCTACAGGACCATGTTTGTAATTTTTATTGAGGGACACAATCATGCACAAGATCATATGAGTGGCCTTATCTACTCTAGAAATCCTAAATTTTAGCTATAAATGGATAAAATGTAGAGAAATGAGGAAAGTAAAAGGGGTTTGTATGAGGCTTAGGAAAACACAAATTGATAGCCTAGAGTGATAGAGAAAATGAATAACAAGGAAAAATATATTGGGAGGATTTTCATCAATCTACACTAGATTTCATAAAGATTAAAAGGGATTTCATCATAGTTCTTTTAGTTTTATGTTTTTCCTGTCGTCTTGATGATATGATTATGAGCTAAACTTTTGTTGGTACTTGGATTAGATGAACATTAAGACAGAATTTGTAGTGATTTTATTTTAACTTAATTCTTTCTTTAGTTTCATTAAGATTCAATTATGTGTTCTTAATTAATATTGCTAGTGTAATATTTCATGTATAATTTCGCACTATTGAGATTAAGAAATCCTTTTGTATGAAAAAATTTGCCATAACTAAAAAGAGATGCATATAAACCTAGAGATATATTGATATAAATCCCATAAATAAGGTTCAAACTTAATAGTGAAATTTATGATAATTTCAGTTAATCAACTAAGGATTAGGTGTTCACAGTCTTGAGTAAGAAATTAACTTATGATAGGAATTTTCATGGTCCAACAAACTATTGATTAAGTTGACTAGTGAAATCATGATTGGATAAGAATTCTTAGAGGGATTCAAAGTTAAGGTACCGCTATTTTCCTTGATTGTATCTTAAGATACCGTTATTTTCCTTGATTGTATCTTAGTTTAATCTTTGTTTTAGTAAGTTGATTGTGTTGATCCATTTTAGTTTGTTTTTAATTTTGCATTTTATTTATCTTAAACACCATAATTTGTTAGGCTAGATAATAAAAAAATGGCAATTATTAGTAATTCTATTCATCGTAGGATCTACCCGTACTTGCCAGTACTAAATGCAGCTACATCGTGTACTTGTAATGTAGAACATAAAATTATACATTAAGTTTTTGGCATCATTGTTGGGGATTAGAATATTAGAAAAATCTTATTTTTTTTAATCTAGTCTTTTTTTTTCTTTTTAGGTAGTTTTTATTTCTTTTCCTTTATATTTATTTATTTCTTTTTCGTTATAACTTTGTGACATTTGTGGGGGTGATAACCTTAATCATGAATGTTAGACATTAAATATATATGGAAGCATCTAAATTATATTAAGAACCAGCCTCAAGACATCGTATATGAGAATACTTATAATCCATAATGGAGCAATTATTACAAATATGCATGGAATGATCATGCTTCATCTGAATATTTAGAACAATAGCAACAAAAAGAAGAGGAATATATTAAATATGTCCTCATAAAAGGCATTGCTTTATAAGAGGTTGCCCTCTATAGACTCTAAGAGTTTGTTTCTTTACCTAAATACACTAAGCTAAACTTGAGGGATCATGTTAGTGCATTAATTTTCTACAGTGGAGAAGAGCCAGAGATTGAATACATAATAGAAGCTTTGTTTCATTAAGAGAAGTAAGAAGAATCAATAGAGAAGATAGAGGTTGAAGAAAAGGAGGAAGCTTTTGTTCAAAGACACAAGGAAAAATAGAAGGAAGAAGAGAAACAGGAAGATGAAGAGGAGAAGCCAACTAACGAGACTATCAAGGAATTATCAATAGTCATCTTAAGTACAAAGGGCTCCTACTCCCTACAAAACAAACCATCAAAGTTAATTAAAGATCTATGGGGTTTTGTTATTCCTTGTTATACTGACAATTTATTACTAAAAAGGAAATGAATGGAATTAAATGGTCTTATTAATTTGATACCTTATGTCCTTATTATCTTATAGGATGTGGTGTATTTGCAGGTTACTAAACTTTTATGCTAGAAAATGGGTGAAAGTAAGTTGTTAATTATAGATCCAGTTTAAAAAAGGGCTTGTTGAGAATTCTAGCTACAAAACTCTTAAATAAGTGTTGGTTGGGAGGTAACGTAATAATTATGTTTTTCTTTTGACTCAAAAGCTTATAGGATTCTCATTATTAGTTTAGTTATTTTCATAGTTTTAATTTGATGGTCCTAATTTTGTTTCTTGAGTTTTGATGGAGTTCCATAAGTTATGAATACAATAGCAATCCTTGTTTTAGAGTAGAAAAGATTTTGTCAGTAATGGACGGATATTGATGATGTTGGACAAGACTGGAAATATTTTTTATGAGGAGAGTACCAATTATCTGCACCCCTCCATTATTGATATTTTTCATTGTTCTTATATGTTTTGTACATTGTGAACAATGTTCAACTTAAGTGTGAGGGAAAGATTTAGTAGTCAAGCTTGTCAATTTTGTTATAATTAGCTTAATAAATAATAATTCAAAAAAATTTTAAGAGAGCGCTGATTAAAATGATTCATTATAAGTTTAGTTAGGACTGTGATTTGATTTGTTTAGGAAAATGGTTATGAGTTTTGATGATTAAGTTGATTTCAATTTAGTTAATTTATTTTGATAATGGATACTTGATTTGTATTATGATATTTTATGTATAATTTGTACATGCATTGAGTTAAATGTGAATTCTTTTCAAGCATTTTATTACCTTGTATATAAAAAGAAAGAAAAAAAATAATAATATGTGAATAAATGAACATATAGAATTTCACTCTGCTAGCTTTGTACCATAAAAGTTGAACGTTAGTAGCCATTTGACATATAGTTGAGTAATCAGGAATATTTGTAGTAAGATGTTTACTCTCACATTAAAAAGTTAGATGACTTTTCAAAGAAGCTTTTAAATGCTCTTAAAATGTTTAAATTTATTTTTTGTTTTTAATAAAGGGTATGAAAGTGTTTAAAGGTTTTAGCATCTTTCTTATGTATGTTACTTTTATATATTAAGTGGAATGGTGAGAATTGAGTTGAAATTTGAAGAATTATAAATTGAATTGGATTGATTTATAATTCAATGTAAGTAACTAAATGCTTAACATTTCAATGAATTTTGTAATTGAGTGAATAATGGAAAATCTTGATGGATTTACTTTTTGTTTCATGCTTTTTCGAAGTTGTTTTTTATTAAGTAGAAGGTAATGAAATTGATTTTCTTGAGGACATGTAAATCATTAAGTGTGGGGGAGTTTGATAATCCCATATTTAGTGCATTTTGCTTGTTTATTTGAGTGTTTCTTATTGTTTATGATACTTATTTTATTTTTATTGTATTTTTAGGTCTTATTAGCCTTCACGAAAAAAAAAAGGATAAAAATTAGGGAGAAATTGGGATCAAAAGTTGAATATTTTTTTTATATCGTTAGCTCAAATTAATGAAATAGTCATTTTACTCCTTATAAATTGGTTGTAGTAACTCAACTTTCTCAATGTCATATACTCGTAATCCTTCATAATAATGCCTATGGTAGTGACTATTTACCTTGAACACCTTGTTTGTCTTCAAGTTTGTATTTTCACTACACCATAAGGAAAGAAAATTAATCACAATAAAAGATCCAACCTAATGAGAATGTAATTTACGTGGATAAAATTTTAGTCGTGAATAAAAAACTTTATATCCTACAACAATGTAATTTCTTAAAATCATCTTGTCATAGAAGACTTATTTTTGATTCCATAATTTTGTAATTGCAATTTCCTTTTGAAACAAGCCTTATGTAGGTTTATATTGCATTGCTATGTCCTTTACTTTTTGATAGATGCATATTTGACTATATTTATACACCTATATTTGATGTATTTTGCTTGATATTTTGTAAATTTATTGTATATTTGGTACTTAATTCACTTCAAGTGCATTTATAGGTAATAATAGCCTTCATAGACCAAAAAGAGAAGAATTAGTATAAAAATACGACATAAAATGAAGTTTTGAAGCAAATTAGAGATACACAGCTGCGTATATGCCTGTGTAAGTCTTACAACTTGTGCAAAATCATGAATTCTGAAGATTTTGGAGTATACATGGTCTAGCATATACTTGTGTATCAAATCGTGTATCTCCCAAAAACCCTAAAATTTACTATAAAAAGATGTGAGTATAGGGAAATTAGAAAAGGAGACTTTTGGAGTTGATTTCAAACATAAAAAAGCTTATAAAAGGGATGATATTGATTCAGGAACATAGAGAACATGGATAAATCATCAAAGATCCAATTAATTATAACATCAAACCTCAAACTTGTAAGAATATTCAATTAGAATTAGAATAATAATTTTTCTATTCATTTTATTCCTTTTATCTTTGATTTTGTTTTCTATTATACGTAATTAAACGTATTTAGTGTCTAGGTATGATGGGATAACAATATATCTTGATTCTTTTATTTAATGTAATTTTTACTTGATCTGTTTGATTCAATTATGTGTTTTATATATGTTCCAATAGATTAGAATATTAATCCATAATCTGATTTCATAACATAGGAAATCCTTTATATGAATAGATCTACCATAATTGAAAGGACTTGATTGTAAACCTAGAGGCAGGTCGACTTAAATCCTCTAGATTAGGTTCAAACCTAATAGTGGAATTCATAAATCGATAATGCAATCATATGAACTTTAACTAGAAAGATTTTAGTACTATTTAATGGTTTTAAGGGGATTCATTACCTAAATACTAATCTTTGATATTGAGTTTTCTAAGCATTTTCCTTTGTTTCTGTGTTCATTATTGTTTCCTATTTCATTTTATTTATTTAAGTTTTAATTTTAATTAAAAAGGAACCTTCAATTTGTAGTCTAGATAATAGAAGAAAGGTAATTACTAGTAATCACTGTTTTCGTGGGATCGACCTGTACTTGTCTATGCCTTACTATAGCTACGATGTGCACTTGTAGTTAATATACATATTGACAAACTAAAATTATTCAATCAAGTTTTTGGTGCCATTTTTGGGATAGTGATATTAGGAAAACCTTAATTTTATTACTCTAGTCATTTGTATTTTATTTTATCCTCTTTTATTATTGTTTTTATTTTACATTATTTCATTTGTTAAATTTATTTAGTGTTATTCCTTTTTGCAGATTTGGACTCCTGGTAAGTTTATAACCTAGAGCACTTTTGAAAACTTAACACAGATTTAGAGATTGAAAACATCACATGTAGTAATTTTCGAAGAACATAACTATCAAAGTTTGAGTTAGATCATAGAATAGAGGACTTAGGAAGTTAGGTAGATATAGAAGAATCACATAACACGGATGACCAACTGAGAACCATGTTCAATTATGCTAGACCAGACTTAATTGGTCCAGAGTTCAGCATTAGGAGATTGACTATCTAAGCTAACAACTTCAAGATACAGTTGAGCACCATCCAAATTGTGTAGTGGTCAGTTCAATTTGATGGACTTAGAGATGAGGATTGTTGGACCCCGAACTTTTCTTGAAATTTTTGAAGTATACATTGACGTTAGATGAGGAATAATGTGAACTGTTATACGAGATTAAGATAGGTGAATTTAGCAAGTTGATGATGAGAGAGTATAAGCGTGTATATGCTGTTGTTACTGATGTCTATGATTAATTGTGGTCAAAAGTATGGTTTTGAGTTTAGATGAAATTGATAGTGAATACATTGTTGGAAGTTAAAAATTAAGAAATAAAGAGAAAAAGTGTGAGAATATGAAGAATTGAGAAAGTTTGACTTTTTGGAGTAGAGAGTTGACTTTTTGATCTAGGCAGAATTTGAGAAAATGATCTTTATAGAACTTGTAGATTATGTTGAAAGTTTTCTGTCGCCATGAAGTTTGATATTTTTCGATATCTGGAGTTTAATTTATGATCAGTCAAAGTTAAGTATTTGTGAAAATGTTCATAAGTGTGCATTTAGGTGTGTAATGTGATTTGAGGCAAAGTATGGATAGATATGTTTTGAATTAAGTTCAGTGATCTACATGAAAGTCATAGGAGATTATCCTAGCTTTTCAATGATGTACAATATATTATTTCTGGTTGTGGAATTTAGAAGATATGACATTTCAAAGTTTGGATGTGATATAGGATGATAAATTCAGCGTAAGCGTCAGGCAGAAATTGACCTAGTTAGAGGTTGCAATTGCTTTTAAGTCCTTCATGAAAGTTTTAGATTATGCTTTGATCTTTCCATTACTGTCAAGGATGTAATTTTCTTGGACCATGAAATAGGAAGTTAAGATTTTTTTACAAGTTGTTGTTACTGTTTCGGGTAATCCGACCCTTGCTGTTCTTTTGCTTCTAACTTTTTCGACCGACATCCGATTAATCTGATTTTCAAAACGTTAGATTTCCTAAGACAATTACCTACATCATGAAGGGAAATTATGATTGTTCTGAGATTAAATTGAAAGATATTGTGTTAATCAAAGTGAGAGGATTGATTACAGAATTTGAGTGGGACATTTTTCAGAACATGTTCAGATATATTGATGATATCTTGATCTATAGAGATCAAACTAAGTTGATTCTTATTCTAAATAAATTAGAGACATGGGTATACAAGTTATTTGATGGAATCGAAATTTTCTATTTAGAGTATTAAAGTTATAAGATTATATAAGGGCAATTTGGGCATGACACATAAGTCTAAGAGTTTATAAGGCTTATCATGGAGGGCATTATGGACTTTTCCCATCCCCTTTAAGTTTTAAGAATATGAAGTAGAAGAGGAAATGAGAAATGGGAAGAAAAAGAAGAGGAGTGTCGTGGAAGAGGAAAGAAGAGGAGGAAGGTAGGGTTTGACGATCTTGACGAAAGTGAAGCCAAATCAAGTAAGTTTAAGCATCTTTCTCCTTGATTAAATGAATGAAACAAGTTTTGATGTTAGTTAGGAGAGGATTAAGTGTCAGAAGCTTTCGAAGGAGTTAAAGAATATGTTTGGTTTTAGGGTTAACGATCATATTGTGATTTATTGATGATTTTGGGTTGGAATGAGTTTAGAAATGAAGTAGGAATGATTATTTATGGTTTAGATGAGTTATGTTTGATTTATGTAAAGATTATAGTTGAAGAATGTCAAAAAAAAAATCAGGTTTTGGAGGTTCTTTGGGCAGACGCGCGACGCGCGCGTATGAGCACGTCGCCGCGTCAGACGATTTTGGCTTGTGCGCATGCGCTGCAGCATGCACGTCACGGCGAATGAAAGCGTGCACGCCGCGGCGTGCACAAGCTCGCGCCCTCGCCGCGACGAGCCTCTGAGATTTCGCCGCGGCAAGCTCACCTTCGCTGCGGCGAGAGGCCAATTTCTAGCACAGACATGTTTTTATGCGTTGGGCATAACTTTTGATGTAGAGGTCCAAATGAGGTGATTTTTGATTCGTTGTAAACTAGAATCATTGAGCTACATGTTTTGTGGAGAAATGAAATTGAAATTCAGTCTCTAAGAATCTTAAATTTTGGTCGGAAGTTGAGTATAGATTCTTGTTTCAGCAGGAGGATAGTCCCAATATGTTTGGAGTTTAACTCTAGGATTTATGAAACAAGTTAAATGATTTTGGAGTCATTAGAGACTTAGTACTATGAGGATCATTTATCTAGAAGAGAATATTATCAGCTTCTGTCAGTCCTATTGAATGAAAATTTTTGCATTTTTGATTAAGGGAATCAAGGAAGGCAAGAGGATCATGAGAAGAGGAATCTTTTAAACATATGTTCAAGCAAGGCATTCAGGTGGGTTCATGTTTATAATAGAGTAAATAAATCACTCATTGTTTTGTTCAAATCAAGAAAGATTTAATGCTTTAAATTACATCATCAATGATTACATTACATGCTATTGTGAAATGATTATATCTTGCTATATGATTTGCATTCATGATTATTAACAAGGTTTTCAAAAAAGGGTGTTCTCCTTTCAAGAATACATGCACATGAAATCATGTTTTATGAAATATATGACAAGCAAGTTTACAAACAAGTGATAGTTTGGCAAACAAGTTTACAAGAACATGAATCATGCATATTTATGTGGGTTTGTGGTATGTCCCACACGAACAGTCAAGTGCACATTGACTCACAAAAAGGCTTCTCCCGCCTGCCCGCAAGTGGCACAGGGTTTCTCATAAGGATTCCCTCACGAAACTACGTCTACACATAACTATTTCGATGGGAATGTGTAGTACGTCATGAATCAGGGACTAACCCAAACCATCATATTATGTCATGTTAAGTTATGTTATGTGTTTATGATCTGTTATTATGTTTCATGCATCATGAATTGTTCAAGAATCAAGCATTTTTCAAGATAATGACTCATACATGCTCAAATGCTATGATTTTAACATGTACCACGACAATGAGTTATCTTTTGAAAATAGTTTTGCTTATTTCTGTATTATAAATATGTATCCACGAGCTATAAAGCTCACCCCCTTTCATCCCCATCTCCAGGTATCAAGATGGAGATCGGATAAAAGCAAACCTAGTCGTTCGTTCGTTATGCTTATGATTGGCCTTTAAGTTAATCTGTTGCAAGATTTAGATCTTTGGCATGTTGAGTATTTTTGGGTTTTGATATCGATGTTATAAAATGGCATGGAGTGCCATTAACGTTTTGAATGCACGTATATCATGATGAAATTGATTTATGGATTTGTATGTATAGAATGGAAAAGTGAATTATTGTTCGTGACATGAATTATGAAATTGTATATTGGATTGAGATATGGATGAATGAATAAGAATAAGATTTGTTAAAGATGAGATTGAGATGTTGCATGATTGCGAGGAATGCTATGAATCGAGTTTTGTTTGAGGATGAATTGCCAAAATGTATAGGATTGAATAAGGATGAAAAGAAGAAAAGAAAATTTTATTACCGGTTTCGTTTTGGTTTAGTCTAAAGGTATTCCAACGCTAGTTCTTCTTAGTTACACGTTCTCGGATGTCAGAAATTTGTTTCAGCTTGGTCGAACCATTTGTTGTTTTGGACTGTTCCTGTTCCTACAATTCGATTTGTTTTCGATTCCTTCGCTCTTGATATGATTTGATTTCGTGGATTTCATTTTCCCCAAGTACAAGTTTGCTCACGTTTTGCACATGTGATCGATTATGATTTCAAGGTTGGGTTCCAGAAGCGGAATCCAACATATGTGATTCTATTGTTCCAGTTGGGATCCGGTTTCCAAACCGGGACCCAACATAGTTGGTATCAAAGCAAGAAAGGATTTTTAAGAACCACACTTTAGATGTATGATGATCTTAAGTTTATGCAGTTGGGTTTCAGAAACGGGATCCAGCAAGGATCCTAATGTGTATATGTTTAACTTTTTGGAGATTTGCAATACTTTCAAGATTAATAGAGCTAATGACAATGCCATCAAACTACATCTATTCCCATTCTCCTAAAGAGAGAAGGTTAATAAATAGTTAAACTTTATGCCACGCTCTTCGTTGAGTACCTAGGAACAAGTGGAAAAGAACCCACTAGCAAAGACTATGAAACTGAGGACTGACATATATGAGAGAGATTCAAGGAGATACTCAAATGATGCCCACATTATAGACTACAACTGTGGATGTAGATCCAGACATTCTATGATGGGCTGGGTCAAAACATAAGGCAATTTATAGATGTGGCAATTGGAGGGATGTTTAACAATAAGACACTAAATGCAACACAAGATTAATAGAGGATATAGCCATGAACAACTATAAGTGGTGCTAATCTATCATGCGAACTAGTGGGCTAATAGGAGTGTACGAAGTAGACGTAGTGGCACAGTTGGTGAGCCAAGTGAAGGCCTTAAGGTACAATGATGCAGTGCAAGATGTGTGAGCTAGAGCATCAAGGACAAGATGTCAATCATTTCAAACTAAACATGTGGATTATTTGTGAAATGATCCTAAACCCCAAAATAACTCATATAGTAAAACCTACAATCCTAGTTGGAAGAATCACCCCAACTTTTAATGAGGAAATTAGGGGAAACTAAGAAATAACCCTCCATTTAGATTCTAGCAGCAAGCATCATAGACCAAGAAGTTTAGTATGAATGAGACGATGATGGAATTCATTTAAAAATCAAGGGCGAAACATGAGATGCAACAAACTTCCATATATAACTTGGAGGTTCAACTCAACCAAATGACAACGATATTAACTAAAAGGCAAAAAGGGAATCCACTAAGTACCACTAAACCAAATCCTAATGAGCATGTGAAGGCAGTCACATTTAGAAATGGGAAGGAATTACAAGCAGGCAACAGAACTTGAAGTAAAGAGTAGGATCGCAAGAAGAGTCAAGAGCAGACTAAAGCTATAGAGCATCCTGCAAAAGTTAAAGAATTCTAACCCACCATACCATATCTGACAAAGTTGAAGAATGATCACAAGGATAAGCAATTTGGTAAATTTATTAAGCCATTTTAATAACTTCATATTAACTTACCACTATTAAAGCTCTCGCACAAATGTCCAAGGACACAAAATTTTTAAAGGAGCTACTATCTAACAAGAAGAATTTGTAGGAATT
This sequence comes from Erythroxylum novogranatense, assembly GCA_029891385.1. Taxonomy (NCBI): domain Eukaryota; kingdom Viridiplantae; phylum Streptophyta; class Magnoliopsida; order Malpighiales; family Erythroxylaceae; genus Erythroxylum; species Erythroxylum novogranatense. The sequence continues at coordinate 39,221,810 of CM057234.1, read as the reverse complement.
GACTATAGTGCAACTTAGCGAGGAATGTTCAATGATCCTACAAAAGAAGTTATAGGAGAGGCTTAAAGATTTAGGGAGTTTTACTATCCCTTGTGTTATTGGTAATTTTCAGTAAAGAAACCTTTAGCTAATTTAGGGGTTAGCATTAACTTAGTGCCATATAAATTATTTATGAAACTAGGATTAGGGGAACCCAAACCTACTATGATGAGCATTCAATTGGTTGATAGATTTATTAAATATCTTAAGGGTATCATTGAGGATGTGTTGGTAAAGATTGCTAGGTTCATCTTCCATATTGAATTCATTATATTGGATATGGACGAAGATATAGAAGTAACTTTGATGTTAGGACGTCCCTTCCTATGTTGGACCCCAACTTTTAAATGGAATTTTGAGATATAAATTGAATTTAAATGAGTATGTTAGTTTATGTGTTGTGTTATGGAAGTATGTATCTTTAAAGGAAATTGATAAGAAAGGATTGGATTTGAATTTGATACCTTTGGGTTTTGAGTAGATTTGTATAGTTTATGAAAGTTAAAGTGAATGAGTTGATAATGGGAGTTGAAAATCAAGAAATAAAGAAAGAAAATGTGAGAATATGAAAAATTATGAAAGTTTAACTTTTTAGCCATAGAGAGTTGACTTTTTGATTTAGGCACAATTTGAGAAAATGATCTTCAGGAAACTTGTAACTTATATTGAAAGCTTTATGTCGCCATAAAGTTTGCAATTTTTTGATATCGGGAGTGAAAGTTATGATCAGTCAAAGTTAGGGTTATTTCACTTGACTTTGAGAATGTTTGTAAGTGTAGGATTGTGTATGTTGTACTTTGAGGCAAATCGTCGGATTGATGTGGTCTGAATTGAGTGAAGTGGTCTTCATGAAAGCCATAGAAGACTTTCCAAGCTTTACAATGATGTGTATTATGCAATTAGTGGATGAGAGAATTGGGAAATATAAAATTTGAAAGTTGGGATGTGTTATAGGTTGACCTATGATATGGCAGAAGTTTTGACTATGAAATTGACCTAGATAGAGGTTGATTTAGCCTTTAAGTTCTTCATAAAAGTTGAATATTTTGATTCGATCTTTATTTTGATATAAAGTTTAGAATTATTGGTTCATGAAATAATAAGTTATGGTTTTCACAAGTTTCTGTTAATGTTTTAGTATGAGTATTAGAGAACAGATCCTTGGATTGTAAATTTGACTTCTTTAGAGGACGAATTTATTTTTATGTCCTTCATGAAAATTGTAGGTGAGTTTCTGATCTTCTCATTGATGTAAAATATGACACATTTGGACTTTGGTGTTGAAAGATATAAATTTGAGAATTTATGTGACTAATTAGGGTTTTATTAATGTGGACAAAATCTTCGATTTGAAATTTGATCATTTTAGAGCCTGAATGGGTTATGGAGTTCCACATGAAAGTTGTAGAACTTCCTTAAATCTTTCTATAGAGACCAAATTTGTCAAATTTGGAGTTCAGAATCAATAGTTATGAATTTTAAAAAAAATCTATTCTATGATGTCGTTTCTGCTTGCTTCACATTTTGCTTCTTCCTTCCAAATCTGACCCTTTTGCAACTTTTTACTTATATCTTTTCTGTCCGACATTTGATTGACTTGGTTTTCAAAGTATTAGATTCCTAAGACAATTATCTACATTCTCAAGGGATATTTGTATTTTTATGAGATTAAATTAAGGATGATTGATTTAATCAAAGTGAATTGGAAAATTTCTGAACATAGTTCAGTATTTTGAGCAATTCTTGATCTTTAGAGATCCAATTGAATTGATTCTTGAGGGAAAATAAAATTGAGATTTGGAGCTACAAGTCATATGAAGGAATCGAATTTCAATTTGACCCCTAAGACTTCCAATTTATGAATGGAAATTGGGATTAGGGTGCAGTCTTGGGTTAGAAAAATCAGACAGTATTTTGGTCATAACTTTTTCTCTAGTTATCCAAATAAGGTGATTCTTGATTTTGAGTAAACTATAAAGATAAGGCTACATTTTGTATGGAGAAAGTGAATTTTAATTCAGTCTCTAAGATTGTCAATTTTTGGATGGAAGTAAAGTGCTGGAAAAAATTTTAGCATAGTGGCAGTCCGCAATGTTTGGACTATAACTCTTGGTGTAGTGCACCAAATTAAACAATTTTTATGACTTTATGAAATTAAGATATAGGGGAACATTTATATAGAAGGAAGTTTTAGCAAATTCCTTCAAATTGATGATTAGAAATTGTCCTAAAGTAGCATGAAGTTAGGGGCATATGGGGAAATCCACTTAAGGACATAAGTTAAAGGCTTTGAATGGAGGGGTAATTAAGTCATTTCTCCCTCATTTAATGACATGGCACTAGAAGACTTGGTGGTTGTCAGTTATAAGAGATGAGAGTCATGAAACACACCAAAAAAATAAGAAGAACAGAAAGAGAAGAGAGAAAGAAAGGGAAGTGCGTCGGTGGGAGAAGAGAATCCGTGAGAGAGGAGAAGAGAAGAAGAAAAGAGGAGAAGATTCAAGCTTCCAAGGTTAGTTTTCATCTTTGTTTTGCTTTAGTAGAATGAAATAGATGATGGTTTCGTTATGGTGAAAAACATCTAGACAGAGAAATGGTTAGAGGAGGCAGAAGATGTTGATTTTTCAAAAGTATTGGAGTTTCTAACCTATAGGAACTATAGGTTAGTTAGATTGGAGGTTAATTAGGGTTATGCCATTTTTATGATTTTGAAATTTTGGGATTTTTGGAAATGTCTTGTTTTAGATGGCTTGAGAATATGATGAATTTGTGAATTTTTAAGTTAATTTTAAGGATTATGACTTTTTATGATGTTGAATTTGGATGTTTTGGCTTAGGTAATTTTTAATTTGAGGAAAGAAGAAGAACTTTGGAGAATTGATATTTTGGACAATGTACTAGCATGGATTCGAGGTGGGTAGCATATTTATTTTTGATTTATAAGCTATATATGAATTTTGAAAAAAATAAAGAAAGCAAAATTGAATTATTATTATTTTTGAATGATTATTTTGTTGATTTTGTAATAATATAAGCAATTGCTAATTATGATTTCTAAAGGATTAAATTTATTGTTTTAAAAGGAGTTTTGATAAATTGAGAAAATTTTTGAAATTTATTATTTATGAATGATTTGATCAATTAGGAAAATTGTTCATTCATTGATTTTGAATGATTTGAAAAATTGAAAAATTGTTACATTTATTGTGTTTGATTGTGTTAAATTGCTGAAATTCATAATTTATCAATATTGATAAATTATGAAAATTGTTGCATTTCCTTGTTGTGAATGATTTGCATATTGAACTATGTGAAATTGTGACATTTGTGAGTGACATTATGTTTAAATAGGACATGACATGAAAATTGAATTTTCAAAATGTGCCTTCGGGCAATTTGATTTTCGAGTATGAAATGTGTTATGTGGGTTTGGTTAGGTCCCATAAGTTAGAGTCAGTGCACTGTCTCATTTTTAAAAGGCTTCTCCCGCCTACCCACTAAAGGGCACTGGAGCTCAATTTGGACTCCCTTAAGTTCATTTTACGCACAGGACATTATCTTGGGGATGCGCAAGACGCTTCGTTGGACCAAAACCAAACCATTCTGACGTGTTATGTGATTTTTGATTTGTTTAAATTGTGATACATTTATTATGTGAAGCATTCATGTTTTTGGAAATTGTGCATGATTTGTAAAAAAAATTGAGAATTTTGAGGAATAAAAAAATTGAGTTTAAAATCGAGAAATTTTTGGAAAGTAAGTATAAATGATTTGAAAATGTGGAAAGTTTTAAGAAATAAGTTTTTTGAAAAATTTGCTAAATGGAAATTATTTTGAGAAATGATTTTTGCTTATTTTTCAATTATAAATATGTTATCCACGAGCAATAAGCTCACCCCCTTCATTCCCATCCACAGGTGATGAGAAAAAGATCGGGTGAAAGAAAATGAAGTTTTCCGTTTGTTTGTGTTCGTATTGTATTATTGTTAAGTTAGATGGTTGTTGAGAAAAGTTAGATTTTGCTGTGTATTGTGTACTTTGGATTATGGTAATTGGTTTTGTAAATGGCTTGAAATGTCATAAAGGTTTGTAAGCGTTAAATTCATGATGATAATGAGTTATGATTTGTACATGGATATGTCATATGGGTATGTATGTGGGATTGATATATATATATATAAATTGTGTATGATTAGGGTGTATGGTTTGCGATTGTATATGGATTTGAATATGACTACGTTTGGATTGGATTATGAAATTGTATAAGAGCGTAAATGGGATTTGAAGTGTTTAGGTTTAGAACTGTGGTTGATTGTGTTTGGATTCCGGACAGGAGGTCCGATGAATGTTGTTGATGGATGGGATTTAGAAGTATGTTTTGTTTTGATTTGCAGAAATTTTTGGGTTTCTGTAAATGCAGCCGTTATGCTGCCGAAATTTCGTTAATTTGTGTATGGCTGGTTTGGGAATAAGATATGTGTGATTTGTTTGTATGGCAAAGGCAAATTAGAATAAGAGTTTTATAGATGGGTTTAAGTTATGCATGATTAAGAGAAATCTAGTAATTTGAGATTATGGAATATTATGGCAAAGGAAATTTGAGATTCGAATGGATGAGTGTCCAAATAGAAATTTTGATCGGGTAATTGAATAAAAATGAAAAAGAATAAATGTTATGAGAAAGAAAAAGAAAAAAAATTATACCGGATTTTCAGATGGTTTAGTTTTATGGTCTCCATCGCTATTTTTGTTTTTCCTAAGTTGTACGCTTCGGATGTCGGAATTTGATTCAGTTCGTTTCGAACCGTTTGTTTAAATTGCGTTTGATTCTTTCGCCTTTTGATTCGCATGTATTTCGTACTTTTTTTTTGTTGGCTTTTCGCATTTGATTCGTATTCGTTTCCGCTTTCGCATTTGACCTTCACTCTATGTTTTCCGTTCTGCCAATTTTTCGATTCCTTTAGATTCGAAAATCGTTTCGTTTAAGTTCCTTTCGTGTTCATTTCGGAAAGCTTGTGTTTCGTTTTCTGGTTGGGGTCCGGTCCCAAGATCGGGTCCCAACATCCTAACTATAGCTAGAGTCATTATTGATGTTCGTGATGATAAACTAGGTCTTAGGGTGGGAGAAGTAAAGGTCACTTTTAAGATCTCTGATGCTAGGAAACATGCCCTTGAGTGCGATGATTCTTGTTATTTTATTAATACTAATGACTCTATAACTTCAGACATTATACAAGAATTTGAGATATGCAAGATTTGTCTCTTTGACTCAAGATGAGGACGACAATGAGGCTAATCAACTTTTTATGAGAACAAAAGAGAGCGAGAAAATCAATAGAAATATAGAGACAAGCTTAAATCCCTCTATTAAAGAGCCACCAAAGTTGGAGTTGAAGACACTACCTGATCATCTAGAATATGCATATCATATCAGTCTAGAAGTTGATCAAAAAAAGAAGCTATTGAATATGCTTAAGGAATATAAAATGGTCATTGCATGAGATCTCTCAGATTATTGGGATCAAACCCTCTTTTTACACACGAAATTTTAATGGAGGGGGGTTTAAACCTACAGTACAACCTCAGAGAAGGCTAAATCCGAACATGAAGTAAGTAGTAAATTTAAGGTAATTAAACTCCTAGATGTTGGAGTGATTTAACCTATTTCTAATAGTCCTTGGTAAGTCCTGTGCTAACTGTGACAAAGAAATGAGGAATGATGGTAATCTCTAATGAGAAGAATGAGTTGATTTCTATGAGAATCTTCATTGGATGGAGAGTATACATCGACTACAGGATTTTGAATGATGCAACTAGAAAGGATCATTTCCCTTTACTATTCATAGATCAGATGTTGGAACGGCTAGCAAGATATATGTATTACTACTTCTTGGATAGACTTTCAGGCTACCTTAAAATCCCTATTGCTCTGAAAGATAAAGAAAAAATAACATTCACGTGTCCCTATGGTACATTCACTTACAAAATGATGCCTTTTGGGTTGTGTAATGAACCTATTACATTTTAGAGGTGCATGATGGCCATCTTTGATAATCTAATTGAGGACAAAATAGAGGTATTTATGGATGATTTTTCTATTTTTAATGATTCATTCAATTTATGCTTCCATAATTTAGAAAACGTGTTAAAAATATGTGAGAGGACGAATCTGATATTGATGTTAGACCCCGATCTTTAAATGGAATTTAGAAATAGTAAATGAAATTAAATTAGTGTTTTTGGGTATATGGATATGTTATGGGTGGTTTTGTGCTTTAAGGAAATTGATGAGAAAAGAATTGATTGGTTTTGATGACTTTGATATTTGAGTAGATTTGTATGGATTATGAAAGTTAAAGTAAATGAGCTGATTGAAATGGAAGTTGAAAAGCAAGAAATGAATAGTAAAAGTGTTAGATTTCGGAGAATTGAAAATCTGAAATTTTGAGGATGAATAGTAGCAGAAAGTGGCAACTTTGATCTAAAACTTTGTGATTTTTTCTGGCTTGATCTAGGAATATTTTGATCAAATGATCTTCATAAAAATTGTAGCTTCTGCTGAAAGCTTTCTATCGCCTTAAAGTATGACATTTTTCAATATTGAGATTGAAAGTTATGATCATTCGAAGTTAAGGCTATTTTGCTTTGTTTTGAAAATGTCCATAAGTGTAGATTTGTGTGTACTGCGTTTTAAGGAAAGTTCTGGACTGATGTGGTTTGAATTGGATCAAGTAGCCTTACTAAAAGTTGTAGAGGAAGTTTATAGCTTTTCAATGATGTATAATATGTTATTTTTGATTGTGTAAATTGAAAGATGTGAAATTGTGATGATTGGATGTGATATAGGATGACACATTTCTGGGCAGAAACTTTGACCAAAAAATTGACTTATCTAGAGGTTGAAATTGCTTTGAAGTTCTTCATGAAAATTTTAGATTATGTTTTGATCTTTCCAATGATGCAAAGTATGGAATTTTTCGACCATGGAATGTGAAGTTATAATTTTTGGAAGTTTCTGTTACTGTTTGACATGATTATTAGTGGACAGGAACTTTGAGTGGCTTTTTGATTTTCTTAGAGGCTAAATTGATTTGTATGTCCTTCATAAAAGTTGTAGGATGCATTTTGATCTTTTCATTGATATAAAGTATGACATTTTTGGACCTTGGAACTGAAAGTTAGAAATTTTAAAAGTTATGATACTGGTTAGGGTGACATAAATATGGACAGAAACTTTGATCGAAATTTTGACCCCTTTAGAGATAGAATTGGTTTTTAAATCCTTCATGGAAATTGTAGAGCTTTTTTTAATCTTTCCATTGATACCAAATTTGAAAATTTTTTAGTTCTGACTCACAAGTTATGAATTTTAGAAATTGGACGGTCGCCCGGGCGAGCAACCCGCTCAGTCGCTCCCACTCGGTCGCCCCCGCTCGGTCGCCCCCGCGAGCGACCCTTGGAATTTTTCCTGACCGATCTCTCTCCATTCTTTTGGCCATAACTTTTTCGTCCGACCTCCGATCGACTTGATTTTTGAAGCATTGGATTCCTAAGGCATTTCTCTATCTTTTCATAAACAATTATGGATTTTTGAGATTAAATAGAGGATGATTGATTTAATCAAATTGAGTTAGATAATTTTCTGAACATGGTTCAGTCTTATGAGAAATTCTTAATATGTGGAGATCCAATTGATCTGATTCTTGTTACAAAATAAAATAGAGACATGGGGCTACAAGTCATATGAGGAATCGAATTTCAATTAAGCCCCTAAGATTTTCAATTTCTGACTTGAAGTCGGGTTTAGTGTGTAGTCTTGGATTAGTAAGAGATGAAAGTATTTTGGCCATAACTTTTGCTCTAGTCATCCAAATGAGGTGATTCTTAAGTTGGATTAAACTAGAGAAATAGGGCTACAAATGTTGTGAAGAAATTGAGTTTCAATTTAGTCTTTAAGAATGTTATTTTTTGGATGAAAAAAAATCGCTGGAAATTGTGTTAGCATAAACATAGTCCGAAATGTTTGAGGTGTAACTTTTGGAGTAGTGCACCAAATTAAATGATTTTGGTGACGTTATAAAATTGAGACACTGAGGAAAATTTCAATAGAAGGAAGTTCTAACAAATTCCTTCAATTTGATGGTTAGAAAAATGTCCTAATTGAAGCATGAATTAAAGTGTTAGAAATTAAAGTGTTAGAAGTGCATAAAGGGCAAACTTGGAAGAAGACTTAAGCTTTTAAGTTTCTAGGCTTTTAAGGAAGGGCATTATGGTCATTTCTCATTCATTAAAGGGAAGAAAAGGTGGTTGTCGTTTAAGAAGCAAGGGAAGCACGAAAATAAAAGAGAGGAAGAAAGAAAAAGAAGAGAAAGAAAGAAGAGGAGAAGGCTTTCGGATGGCAGAAAGGAGAAAGAGGAAAAAATTACTAGGGTTTCGATTTTCTTGGATTTCAAGAGTGTTTTGAAGTAGATTTCAAGAAGGGAAAAGGTGGAGGAAGATGAGAGCTCCTTTATGAGCTAAGAAAATCCGAATTTGGGTGAAGATTAAGGTAAGATTGAAATTTTGATAATTGAATTTTAGTGAGATTTTGGTTTAGATAGCTTGGAAATGTTATGGGTTTGAGCTTTTTAAGCTCAATTTTGGAGATAACAGGGTATAAATTGTTCAATTTTGGATGTTTTTTTATTTGGGATTTTTTCATGAATTAGGGAAATTAAGAGAAGCAATGGAGATATTGATGCTTTGGACAAGTTACAAGTAAGGAAATGAGGTGGGTACCATGTTTATATTTTGAATTATGAGCCAAGCATAAGTTTTTGAAAAATCAAGAAGAGAAATGTTTGTAAATTATTGTTTTCGAATGATTAATTTCATTGATTTTGAAATGATTTAAGAAATTGCTACAATTGTAAAATTCATTGTGTTTGAATGATATGGAAATTATTAAAGTGTTGCATTCTTTGATTTTGAGGTTTGAGAAGCCTTGGGTTTTGAATGATTAAAGAATTTGATTATGTGCCAAAATGTTGCATTCTTTGTGTCATTGAATTATTGTTATATGAATTGATATTGAAATTGTGAACGATTTTTGTATGAAATATGACATGATATGAAAACTGGATTTTCGAAATGTGCCTTTGGGCAATCCGTTTTCTCAAATGTGAAATGTGTTATGTGGGTTTAGTTAGGTCCTATATGAGGGTCAAGTGCACTTGTCTAGGTTTTGCCCGCCTGCCCGCTAGTGGCATTAGAGCTCCGTTACGGACTCCCATAAGTTTACGGCTATACCGGATCGCTATGCGGGAAGGTGTAGTACGTTCTGTTCACCGCTGCACAGGACCGCTATACGGGAATGTGCAGTACGTTTTGTTTCTAGACTGACCCAAACCAAATTTTGATATGTTATGTGCTTATATGTGTAACTGTGATGCATTACATGATTTGAAAATTGTTCATGAATTTTGAAAGAAATGGACATTTACATGATTTGAAAGGGTTCATGAAGTTTGAAAAGTTGAGAATTTTGAGAAATAAGCAATTGATAGTTCAACTGTGAAAATTTTATAAAATTGCAACAATTTTAAAAAGATTTTTTCTTATTTTTTGATTTATAAACATGTTATCAACGAGCTTTAAGCTCACCCCCCTTCATCTCCATCTCCAGGTATCGAGTAGGAGATCGGATGAAAAAAAGTCAAGGTTTTTATTCAATTTTGCTTATCTTTTATTTTGTGTATTTTAGATTTTGGTATTAGTTTTGTATATGGCTTGGAATGCCATTTGTTGGGCCCCGATTCCTTTTTCATATTTTTGAGGTTTAGTTTACCTAAATTCCTTTTAGTAATTAATTTGAGATTTTTAGTGCTTAGTTAATGGATATTAAATGAAGGGATTTAGTTAAAATTTGAGTTTTAATAAGTTGTTAGAATTTAAAGGAATAAGTTGGTGTAAGAGAAATTTAGGTAGATCACTAATGCTTTTAAGGCTTAAGGCTTGCAAGGAGGGGCTTTTTAGTCTTTCTAGTGTCAATTAAAAGAATAAGGAAGGAAGAGACCCTTATTGTCGTTAGTGGAGAGGAAGGTCACGAAAATTTTAAGGAAAAGAAGAGGGGATTTGAAACTACAATGTTTTAGCTTAGGTTTTATAAGTTAGAAACAATTTTCCCTAAGTCTTTTAAGAGACTTACGAAAGCTTCAAAGAAAAGAGAGGGAGAGAGTGACCTTCGATTGAGTCAAGGAGAAGAAGAAGAAGAAGAAAGGGCTTTGATTTATCTTACCTTAGAAAAGAAGATTGGAGAGTTTCTTTAAGAAGAAAAAGGAAGAGGAAGAGTTTAAGTTTTCATTAGAAGCAAAATCAATTTTCGTGGGTTGTCTCTAAGGTAAGGGATTTTCGAATTTCTTGATCAATTTTGATGGGTTTTGGTTTTAATAGCTTAGGAAATTTATGGGTAAGGTTAGATAGGATCAAATTCATGTTTTCATTTTCTTAGAATTGTCAATTTGAGAATTTATGTGAGGTTGGAATTGTTATGTTTTGATGAAGGTCAAGAGAGGCAATTCGAGGTAGAGGAAAGGCAAATTGATCAATCTCAAAGATAAAGGAATTATGGTGGGTGATTTCTTAATAATTGAGTTAATAGGCTTATTAAAGTTTTTATAATGAATGCTAATTAATGCTTTCCATTGATGTAAGATTTTTGTATTAATTACTCTTTGTGATGATTTTAACTTGTATGAGATGTCTTTTGTATGTAAGTTCATGTTGGAAATATTTGTAAAATGGTTTGTTAAGTGAAAAAGATTCGAATATGTGATTTCGGCGATTATGTGAAATTATATGAAAGGGAAAATTTGGAAGGGCCATTTGTGGCTAATACTTATAAATTGTGTGAATTATGTGATATGCATGTTTTTCTTTAGGCTTGTGGTGGTCCCTTAAGAGTCAGTGCACTGCCTAATCAGAGGCTTCTCTCACTTTTCTGCTAGTAGCATTGAGCTCCTCACGGACTCCCATAAGTTCACAGCTACACATGACTGCTTCGCGGGAATGTGTAGTACGTTCCGTTTCGGATCCACCTAAACCACTTTTTCTGTGATTATGTGATATATTAATTTGTAAATAGTTTGATGTGATGAATTATGTGAAGAGATTTGATAAATTGAAAATGTTTTTATAAATGTGATATTGTTTGAAAATGAATGAATGAATAATGTTTTTGCTTATTCTTAATTATTAAGTTGTTACCCACTGAGTCGTCGAGCTCACACCCCATTTTTCCCTCCACAAGCGTCGAGCGAGAAATCGAGTTATCGCACCAGGAGTGAGGCATTACTCCTATGTTTTGCTTTTGAAGTCATCTTTTGGAAACAAAGCTTTAAATTGCATTTTGGAGAAATGATTTACTTTGTAATTTGACTTTTGCTATTTTTGTTGTAATCGGACTAAAATGCCCTCTAAAGCTTTGTAATGACTGTTAACTTTCATGTAAATTCAAGAGTGTTGGGTTTTAATGTAATTTGTGTAATTTGCATATGTTTCATACAAATGTAATAGTGTATGGTTTGAATTGACAAAAAGGGTAAGTTGAGGTTGCTTTATAGTTTGAAAGTGAGTAGATATATAGGTGTGTGGTTGCTACCATTGTAGTAGAAATTAGGGGATTATTGGATTGGTTTGGTAGTTGAGTTATTGAATATTGTGAAGATTGAGTTTTTATGCAGGTAATGGAGTTTGGGTTGAAGATTTTGGCTAGAACAATTTTAGGGGAGGTGTTGTCTAATTTTTTTTAAAATGGGCAGAAACTTCGATTGGGATTTTGACCCTTTTAGAGTGGGATTTGGATTGGAGGGTCTTCTTGAAGATGGTAGCACATGTTTAGAGCTTTCTAATGGTGTATAATATGCCTTATTTGGAGTTAGGAGGAAAAACTTATGGGGGTTGGACCTAGTTCAGTTACTGTTCATATGGTAAATTTTGGCATAATCTTTGAAAGAGTTTTTCACCCCTTTAGAGCCTTCATTGATTTTTACATCCTTCATAGAAGATGTAGATTATCTGCTATTCTTTCTATTGTGGTATAATATGCAATTTTTCAACTTAAGAATAAGAAGTTATAGGGTTTGAAATATTTCAGTTACTATTTATTTGTTTATTTTTACTGTTTCATTGGTCATTATAGAGGCAGAACTTTTGAGTGAATTTTTACCTCTTTTAATGACTGAATTGACTTTTCCATCCTTCATGAAACTTGTAAATCATCTTGTTATCTTTCCATTGAGGTAAAATGTGATATTTTTAGGCTTTTGTGTTAAAAGATAGGACTTTCCAAACTTTTGGCATGTGTTGGATAACTTCATTTTGGGCAGTGACTTTGAAGCAACTTTTGACCCCCTTAAGGGCCAAATTAATATTTAAATCCTTCATGGAAGTTGTAGAGCTTCCTTTTACCTTTTTATTGATACCAATTTTATGAGGTTTGGATTTCGGGGTAAAGATCTTTGGATTTTCAAAATTTTAGGAGTATTAATTTGTTTTTAAAAAAATTAAGAAATTTCCTCGCACTCTGCGGAGTGCGAGGGTGCGAGTGCGAGACCTCGCACTCGAGGCGTCGTACTCAGCAGAGTGCGACGAGTTACTGTGTTCTATATATATATATATATATATATATATATATTATTAATATTTTCTGTTTTTCCTATTTTCTAAATTAAGCCCATTTTCACTATTTTAATTGTAATCCTTTCGTCTGATCTCCGATTTGAGTGGTTTTCAAAGCATTGGTTTTCTAAAAAAAATTTCTACCCCTTTTTATGCAATTTTAGAGTCTTCAGGATTAATTTAATTTTTACAGATTAATCAAAGAGAGTCAATTAGACGGAAATCTTGAACAAGCTTACGTATTTTGGTGATTTCTTGACCTAGAGAGATCCGAAAGAGGTGATTTTCGATTTTTATTAACCTAGAGTCATGGAATTATATTTTAGCTTAGGAATCAGATTTAATTATGGGTCCTAAGCAGATCAATTTTATTGAGAGAGATTAGGATGAATTTATCAAGATACGTTCAAAAATAAGTGAAATAAGTTTGATTTGAGTTTCTTCTGTGGTGAGAAATTCCTCCATCATGAGTTTGCACGTCCAGATGACACATAGGACATTGGGCCCTTGACTCACCAGGGTGGGGTTTCAACTCCATTAAAGTTTGTAGTGCATTTATTTTGGAATGTAAATGACTTCTGGACTTGTGTATGAAATTGAGATATAAATTTGTGTATGGTTATGATGTATGAATGGGACTGATTGAATTATGGATTTGTATATGGAATAGAATAGTGAATTATGGTTTTGAATATAAATTGTATATTGATTGTGTTTTGGGTTTCGGAAAGGAGGTCCAATGATTCTGATGATTGATTGAGAATTATCGAAGTGTTATAGATATAGAAATGTGTATGTTTATGTTGAGATTCCGGACAGGAGGTACGATGAATTGTAATGTTGGAATTGAAATATTGAAGTGCTCTTGTTTCTGGTTTGATTATGGGTTTATGGATATGTGTGATTGTTTCTTTATTGGAAAAAGAAAAGGAATAATAAGATTTTGGGTAAATTGATGGTTATGTTTTGAATATGAAGAATCAAGTGGATTGAGACTTTGATTGAAGATAAAATATTTGAGTTTATGGAATTGAGAAATTTCCAAATGGGAAATTAGATTGCTTTGTATGAGAATGAATAAGATGAAAGAAAAAAAATTTATACCAGTTTCGGATTGGTTTAGTCTTACGGTTTTCAACGCGCGTTTTTCTAAAGTATACGTTCATAGATGTCGAAAAATTTAATTGAGTCCGTTTAAACCGTTTGAGTGTTTTGATTGCGAACCTATTCGATTCGTGTTCGATTTCGCTTTCTGATAGGTATTCGATTCTTATAACTTCCGATTCGATTCGCTTTTCGCATCCGTTTTGTCCGCCTTTCGCTTATGCTTTTGATTGAGTTCGTTTCGCCCTATTGTTTTGCTTTCCGTTTTCTGTTTCTCTTATTGGGGTCCGGTCTTTAAGTGGAATTTAGAAATAGTAAATTAAATTAAATTAGTTTTTTTGGGTATATGGATATGTTATGGGTGGTTTTGGGCTTTAAGGAAATTGATGAGAAAAGAATTGATTGGTTTTGATGACTTTGATATTGGAGTAGATTTGTATGGATTATGAAAGTTAAAGTGAATGAGCTGATTGAAATGGAAGTTAAAAAGCAAGAAATGAATAGTAAAAGTGTTAGATTTTGGAGAATTGAAAATCTTAGGGGCTTAATTGAAATTCAATTCCTCATATAACTTGTAGCCCCATGTCTCTATTTTATTTTGCAACAAGAATCAGATCAATCAGATCTCCACATATTAAGAATTTCTCATAAGACTGAACCATGTTCAGAAAATTATCTAACTCAATTTGATTAAATCAATCATCCTCCATTTAATGTCAAAAATTCACAATTTTCTATGGACAAATAGAGGAATATCTTAGGAATCCAACGCTCCAAAAAATCAGGTCGATCGGAGGTCGGACGAAAAAGTTATGGCAAAAATAATGGAGAGAGGTCGATCAGGAAAAATTCCAAGGATCGCTCATCAGGGCAACTGAGCGAGAGCGACCGAGTGGGGACGATCGAGCAGGAGCGACCGAGCGGGTCGCTTGCCAGGGCGACCTTCCAACTTCTAAAATTCATAACTTGTGACTCAGAACTCCAAAATTTTCAAATTTGGTATCAATGGAAAGATAAAAGAAAGCTCCACAATTTCCATGAAGGACTTAAAAACCAATTCTGACTCTAAAGGGGGTCAAAATCTCAATGACATTTTCTGTCCACATTTATGTCACCCTAACCAGTATAATAACTTCTAAAATTTCTAACTTTCAGATCCAAGGTCCAAAAATGTCATACTTTATATCAATGAAAAGATCAAAATGCATCCTACAACTTTCATGAAGGACATAAAAATCAATTTAGCCTCTAAGGGAGTCAAAAAGCCACTCAAAGTTCCTGTCCACTAATAATCATGTCAAACAGTAACAGAAACTTCTAAAAATCATAACTTCACATTCCATGGTCCAACAATTCCATACTTTGTATCACTGGAAAGATCAAAACATAATCTAAAACTTTCATGAAGAACTTCAAAGCAATTTCAACCTCTAGATAAGACAATTTTTCAGTCAAAGTTTCTGCCCATAAATGTGTCATCCTATATCACATCCAATCATCACAATTTCACATCTTTCAATTTCCACAATAAAAAATAACATATTATACATCATTGAAAAGATATAAACTTCCTCTAAAATTTTCAGTAAGGCTACTTGATCCAATTCAAACCACATTAGTCCAGAATTTTCCTCAAAACACAGTACACAAAAATCTACACTTATGGACATTTTCAAAACAAAGTAAAATAGCCTTAACTTCGAATGGTCATAACTTTCAATCCCAATATAGAAAAATGTCATACTTTAAGGCGATAGAAAGCTTTTAGCAGAAGTTACAATTTTCATGAAGATCATTTGATCAAAATCTGCCTAGATCAAGCTAGAAAAATTTACAAAGTTTCAGATCAAAGTTGCCACTTTCTGCTACTATTCATCCTCAAAATTTCAGATTTTCAATTCTCCAAAATCTAACACTTTTACTATTCATTCTTGCTTTTCAACTTCCATTTCAATCAGCTCATTCACTTTAACTTTCATAATCCGTACAAATCTACTCAAATATCAAAGTCATCAAAACCAATCAATTCTTTTCTCATCAATTTCCTTAAAGCACAAAACCACCCATAACATATCAATATACCCAAAAACATTAATTTAATTTCATATACTATTTCTAAATTTCACTTAAAGATCGGGGTCCAACAATTGAATTAGGAAAAATGTCAATTTATGGTACAAGAAGGTATAGTTCTAGGACATAAAATTTCTCACAGGGGGATTGAGGTAGATAAGGTCAAAATTGACATTATAGAGAAACTACCACCCCCATTTTGGTTTAAGGCTATAAGAAGTTTCTTAGGTCATGTGTGCTTTTACAGAATATTTATTAAAGACTTTTCTAAAATTGCTAAGCCTTTAACCAAGTTAGTAGAGAAGGACATACCTTTTAGTAAAAAAATGTTTAGATGATTACAACATTATGAAAGAAAAGTTAATTAAGGTCCTAATTATGGTTGCAGCATATTGGAATTTACCCTTTGAACCAATGTATGATGCAAGTGATTTTGCAGTAGGTGTGATAAGTGGATAGTGGGAGGACAAACACTTTCAACCAATTTACTACACTAGCAAGACCTTGACGGATGCTCAATAGATTTACACTACAACAAAAAAGGAGTTACTAGTAATGGTTTTTACATTTTATAAATTTAGATCTTATCTAGTTTTCTCTAAAGTTGTTGTTTATAATGACCATTCTGAACTAAAATACTTGCTTAATAAATTAGATGCTAAAACTCATTTAATTAGATGGATTCCGTAGTTGCAAGAATTTGATTTAGTGATTAAAGATAATAAAGGGATTAAAAACCTAGTAGCAAACCATTTATATCTCTTTGAAAATCCAAATTTGGAAGAGTTAAAGGGATTAAAAACCTAGTAGCAAACCATTTATCTCTCCTTGAAAATCCAAATTTGGAAGAATTAAATGAATAAGAAATTGAAGATGTCTTCCCAAGATCGCCTCTATAACTTAGAGGAGGTAATTGAGGTTAAAATCCCTTGGTTTGTAGATATTACAAATTATCTGGTAGTTAAGATCTTACTAGATAGTCCGTCTTATAAAAAAAAAGATATTCTTTATTGATTTGAGAGATTATTTTTGGGAAGATCCATATCTGCTTCCTATCTATGTAAAACAAATAATGAGGAGATGTGTACCTCACTTTGAGAAGATCTTTTAGCATTGTTAGGCTAGACCTACCAAAAGGCACTATGGTGCAAATAGGATGGCTCATAAGATCTTAGAGTTAGGTTTTTATTGGCAGTCAATTTTTAAAGATGCCCAAAGGTATGTGGCTTTATGTGATAGATGCCAAAGATCAAATATTGCCTCCTGTTAAGATAAACTGCCCCAAATTTTCATTCTTGTTTGAAAAATATTTAATAGTTGAGGGATTGATTTCATGGGTCCATTCCTAAGTTTGTTTGGTAATAGATATATCCTAGTAGTTGTTTATTACATTTTTAAATGAGTTGAAGCATGCTTTACCCATAAATGATGCTAGGGTTGTCATGAAATTCCTTAAAAGTTTATTTTCCCATTTTGGTACACTTAAGGCGATTATTAATAATAGGGTATGTATTTTTGTAATGCTTAATTTGAGAAAGTGCTTAAGAAGTATGGTATCACTTATTAAATTGCCACCCTATATCACTCTCAAACTAGTGGCTAAGTCGAGGCATTTAATAGGGATTTAAAATGAATTTTTGAGAAGAATGTAGAGAATTAGAGGAAAGATTGGTCAATTAAGTTAGATGATGCTCTATAGGCTTATAGGACGGCATACAAGACACCTATCAACACTACATGCTATAGGATGACCTGTAGAAAAGCATGTCATCTGCCTATTAAATTGGAACATAAAGCATATTGGGCTATTAAAATTTTGAATTTTGATCTTCAACATGTAGGTGAAAAGAGAAACTTCCAAATTAGTGAAATGGATGAATGAAGATTGATGGCTTACGAAAATTCCAAAATCTAAAAGGTAAAAGCCACGACCAAATGATTAAGCAATCATGACATTTTAAGGAGGGAGATAAAGTTCTCTTGTATAACTCTCGCCTAAGATTTTTTCCTGGTAAGCTTAAATCAAGATGGCATAGACCATTCGTTGTCAAGATATTATTTCTGTATGTTGTAATCGAGGTAAGTAATCCACAGAAGGTACTTTTTAAAGTTAATGGACATCGGGTAAAGTTATATCTTGGAGGTGAGCTTGATAATAATGCCAAAGATATTAATTTAACCAATCTATCTTGAGTATAAAAAGTATGTTGAGCTACAAATGATAACCAAGCATTACTTAGGAGGCAACCTAAGAATTAGGATTTACTCTTATTATGTTATTTTCATATTTTATATCTTTCCTTAGTTTTATTTTAATTTTAATTTTAATTTTATTATTTTATCTCTTTTCATTTATGTTTTCAAGGATTTTAATCTAATATTGGATGGATCGAATAAAAAATTGTCTTACTTAAGAAAGGAACAACTCCTTCTCATTTTTTCTATATGATTATATTGTATTTGAGGATGATGTACAACTTTAAGTGTGAGGAAGGGTTAATGATTTTCTTAAGCCTATTATAATATCAATTATAAAATTGTATAAACCGATATCTTGACTTAGTTGAAATCTATCGATCAATACTTACTTCATTATCGAATATTGATTTAAATTATCATGCAAAAGATGATAATTAGAATAAATAATCATACTTTTAACAATCATTAAAATAATCAAGTTAAATAAATTGCATACTATTTACATATATAATCCAACCTTTTCGTGATCTTTTAAGCTAAAAGCAAACTTTAAAACTCTTTTATCTCTGTTATATGTGTTATAAAGTATAGTTGAATGGTTATAAAACTTGCTTATAGTATACATATTGAGATCACATTTGTTAAATTTGAACCATTGAAATGATAAAGGCATTGAGATTCAACAGTTGTTTAAGATTATTTCTTTGATAATTGCCTTACTTTAATTTATCCCTTAGGAATAACCAAGTTGAGCCTTAGCCTTTTTCATTGCTTATAATCCCAATTGTTAACATTTATCTTATTTTTCTTTGAAGCCTTTTTATTATTTTAAAGCTTGAAGGTCATTTACATTACTTAAATGTTTGAAACTTGAAAATTTGAAAGGTCTAATATTTCTTTAATAATGGTACATGATGAATGCTCAAAATTGTTTTAAAAAGAGCATAGAAAAGAAGAAAAATATATAGTACCATTGGTTTTATAAAGAAAGGACTTGTGTATATTGTGAATAAATTTCATGTCATGTGGCATATGACAATCACCGGATACTCGGGCTAAGGACACTCACGATACCTTTAATCCGACCATGCAAAAGCTAATTGATTACCTTTTGAAACAATGACTGTATTTTAAAATGCCAAACTCAAGCAAAACACCTACAAACAATTTTAAATGCACTTATATATTCACATTAAAATTTTACCAGAACCTCTGGACTTTTAAGTCCACTCAAAAGCAATCTCAACAATAGTGCCTAAAGTTCATACATAAGGTCTTTTACCAACTACAAGATAGTCAAGAGTTAATTTATAAAATCATAAAGCATATCAACATAACCAAAGTAATAAAAGCAGTTCATGAGCCACTATACAACAAAAGTATAAAATAGAGACTATCCACGTGAAGTCATGCCCTGAAAATGTCAAAAGACCACACGATCTACGCAGAACTTCAAACTCACTAAATTAACCTACATGGTTGGAAAGCGGAAGGGGTGAGTACACTATATACTCAGTGAGTAGGAAAAACATATATCGCAAATAGAACTCGATACACACCAAGACGGTGTAGATAACTTATGAAGTGAACATACATCACCTAGAAACATATAGGCCTAGCCTATGACTTAATGTATACTGGTTAGGAACCATATAGGCCTAGCCTATTAATTACTCATCCTAAACATAGGTTCTAGTTCCAGTATACAGTAGAAGAACATCACATGTATAAATCAAATCTCGTTAGAAAACAAATCTTAGAAAAAGTCAAAATAATAATATGTGTCACCACTAATTAGCCAAACTAGTGTACTCACTCATTAAAGTCCCAACTATGGACTTGTCAGCTATATCAGATTGGGAGTATTCCTTAAGCTTCAACTTGAACTCCTTTTCATTATCCATCTTAGGCATTGATGGCTTCACATTTTTTGTGAGTGTCATTCGCATCAAGTTCAAGCTTAGCCTATTAGATCGTTCCCAAGCCTCATAATAAGACTTGTCAGCTTCAAAACTAGTCTCAGTTATGGCTACGGGCCTTGCATCTAAAACTATGGTCAAGTCCAAATCCATTACACCTAGTTGGAACTAGATTTGTTCAGACTAATCCGCATAATTCAGACCATTGAACTTGATCAAGCCATTTCCTAAAGCGAATAAATTAGTAGATGCTGCAAATATAACATATAGCCCACGCATTAATGCTTTGAGTATACCTAAATGGATTCAAACTAATAATAACTTTGATTATGTATTTAAATTCTCCTTTTGGTGATATTAAAATACATAGTTGTAACCTATAATGATGCCAATAAAATTCACTATAATAGACAATCAATCATATTCTATTCAACATGCATGTTATCTTTGGATATACAATCATATTAAACAAAAAAAATGTTGATAAGTCCCTTTAATGTCATTAATTATAAGCAATGGTCCACCTTTGGGTGACCTCCTAACATTATAATTAATAATCTCAAATATTCAATTCAACCTTTATATCATTTTAATAGCATCATATCAACATGAACAATAGAAACATTCACAATTAAATGTTTAATATTTTCAAGCTAGGCCACTTTGGTGACCAACAAGCTTTCCATGCAATAAATATTTAATTGGACAATTATCATGCTTGACAAATTTAATTTAATTAGTTTGGTCACTGTGGTGACTAATAATCTATTCTAAATTACCATTATGTCATGTAGCACATTCAACATATAATAAGAAATTTTAATTCCAAACATTGCATAATATAAAATATTCAAAGTGCCAAATAAAACATATAATATGGCACTGATTTTCAAAACTATATTATACGTAGAAAAATAAATCAATTATGACACATCACAAAATTGTTTTACTTAGGGTCAAAGTCCATGATTTAATTACTTAATAATCAAGGTTTCATAATATAACCCAAATTAAAAATCCATAGAGTTAGGCCAAAATTATTTAATAACCTAATCTGATCCTCTGATGGCCTAAAGGTCCAAAAAACAATCCAAACACGTCGTGGGCCAAAAAAATGGAAAACCTATTCTTTGGCCCAAAGAAGCAATGCAGCCTGTTTGGGGAGCACACGCCAACGTCTGTCTGGTAGTGCATGCACTAGCTACTGCTCCCATGTGGCAAATGGGGCTCGTGAAAATCACTAGCCCCGTCTTCCTCCATACACTGATTCTAGTCTCTTCCTTTTGTTTTTATTAGGTCGCTCTTTTTCATGTTGTCTCTCCATACCAAAAGCCATCCCAAACCATAACAAGAACATCCCTTGCTAACGTTATAGCCAACAGAAACATGTCTGTTACAGGTATTGGAACAAAAAACTTGAATTTTTCCTTTGTTCGTGTCAAATTGAAATATCCAACATCACAAAATAAAACACAAGAAAACAATGAAACCACCGTCAACACTGAAAAACAAATTTGGAACAGGTTCTGATACTAATTGAAAGACATTTATGGATTGATCTATTAAGCCATACCTGAATCCACGATAGTGTTTAATAAGATTGATTCCCTCTCTGCCTTATCTTCTTTAATTAGTTTCCATAATGATTCAGAAACCTCTCTTGATGATTTTCTAAAACATACGAACAACTAACCAACATGTCTGTTGTTGCATTTTATTTTAAAGGAGAGAGGGAAAGAGTCTTGGATCCATTTGAGGACAACTCCTTAATGCCCAATAACTATTATCTTAGGCCTTTTTCATTGGACTCAAATCCATAAGTGACATGGGTCACTAAATAATCTAACATTGTCATATTGATATTAAAATATCATTATTTTTATTAGTGATGTTCACATTAAAAAGGAAAGAAAGTGTAATGTAGCAGTAAAAAATATTTAATGAAAGAAGTCACTAAGAACTTGAGCGAAAAAGAAGAATTATTGCTAGGTCGAGGTTTAAAAATGTAACATCCTACCCTCAATTGGAAGGGTAGAATAGTAAATTAGCATAGGATGTGCTAGATTGGGACTTCATAGGACTGCTCATGCATAATATGATTGCTCCATAATCACAATTGTGCACATGAACTTACTGTACATACATACATGACATTCCCGGTTTTCGAGCCTAAGATAATTTTATTGGGATTAGCGTGATTTTTGGGTTTGGAAAATTATTCTGAATGCGCCATAAATTGTTTTCTATTTTAAGGGATTTTCGGGAATTTTTCTGGAATTTTTCGGGGTTCTTGCCCGAACCGAAAAAAATTCCAATTGACTGACTGAGTGATTTTCTCTGTACTAAAAAGGACTGCCTAATGGCATGAGATTATTGGATAAATGATGTTAGGGAATTATTTTAGAGCCATGATTAGAGATTAATTGGGATTAGTGCTTAATTAACTAGGATTACTTGATAAGTGTATTTGTCTCTTTAAAAACCAAGTGTCCCTTTGCATTTATTAATTTTGTCTTCTTATATTCATCACCTATTGAGTTTCCCTTGTTATGTACGGCTCTCCCTTTAAACAACACAAAAGTGAACTTTGGTTTATTCTTCCTCTCATCCGAAACTTGTATCTTCCTTGGTGTGCTCTCCTTTTTCCTTTGATCATCTTCTTCTTTCTCCCATCTTCCTTGCTTTTGTTTGCTTCTTCTTTAAACATATCCAAGACCAAGTGAAGCCTTGAAAAGAGGATGGTGTGTATGTGTGGTGGAGTGTTAATCGTGAGTATTGGTGAGAGTTATGAAGTTGAGTTAAGCTTGGAAGATTGAAGTAGATACTTGAAGAATTGAGAGCTTGCAACTTGATTAAGGTAAGAGTTGCGTTTGTATTTATTCTTTTGGTAGTTAGAAGCATTCATGGGGATCATTGATGCATTTATTTGATCATAAAAGTGGTAGGTTTGAATGGGTTTAATGCATGCTTGTGTGAGGGAAGTCGATAGAGTAGTTAAAGAATGTGAAAGTAATGTTGTTAATGATGTTTATGATGTTTAATGAATGGAAATAAAGTATGGAAGTTGTGTATGTGGGTGCTGCCAACTTTTGTGTAGTTATATAAGTATATGTTGTAATGATTTTGTGGTTGAATTAGAGGTGTAAATGGATGCTTAGTGATGTGTTATTGATATTAGAAGTGATAGGAGTTAGGTTGAAGTTGAAAGCTGGAAAATAGACATTGAACCTACTGTACTGTTTTAAGCATAACTAATTGTGTAGGTGAGCAAATGAGGTGGGGTTTGTGCCCAATTAAACTTTGGGATGTTGGCTACAATTTTGTATGAAATAGGTGTTGTTAAATTGTAATTCTAGAAGGGCGAATTTTTGCATGGAAAGTTTCTGTTTTAGTGTCTGTGAACAGTAACCGAAACTATGACCAAAGTGTTTTGCTGATTTTTCAAAATTAATTGATATGGAATTAAGGAAAATGGTCTTCATGAGAGTTGAAGCCTACATTGTTAGCTTTCCATTGCCACTGATCTTGTAATTTTTCTATCTGTATATTGGGAGTTATGCATTGTGGAATGTTGACTGATTTTCTGTCATTTGTGGAAACCTAGCCTAATTGTCGATTTTGTGAGCTTTCTGATTGGAAGCAATTTTAACAATTTTTGTGACTGGAATTGGCTTTGGTGATCTTCTGAAACATTGTAGAGGAAGAAATTATCTTGAAAATGATATATTGCATGTAATTTTTGGATGTCAGATTTGGGAGTAATGAATTTACAAAAACTAAACCTACATTAGGTTTCTCACTGCTGCCCTGATCAGTACATTGTTTGGCAGATTTGAAATTGTTAGAGGTTGAATTGGAATTTGGGTTCTTCATGAAAATTGAAGTTTGAGATCTTATCTTTTCAGGGATATAAAGTAGTGATTTTTTTGACATTTGTGCTAGGATATATACTGGTTGGAAATTTACTTCTCAGATTGGGACAGTTTAGTAGACAGATGCTTCGGTGAATTATTTGACCTAGTTAGTAAATGAATTGAGATTTTGGTTATTCATGAAAGTTTTAGATAACATTGTGATCTTGATGAGCATATTTATTGTGTAATTTTTGACTGAAGAGAATGAAAGTTACTGAATTTACAAGATACTGTACTGTGTTGAGTGACTTTGAGTGAGCAGTAGCTTTCATGGGGTCTTTGACACCCTTAGGGGTGGAATTACTTTGAATGGTCTAAATGAAACTTGTAGAGCTTGTCATGATCTTTCCAATGAGATGTAGTTTATAGTTTTCTGAATTGTGTGCAAAGAGTTATGGGTGTTGGAAGTTTGGTTGGAAATCAGGAAAAAATGAAAGGAAATAAGGGTTATATATTAATATGAATTTTGGTTTCTTTCGTGAATAACTTTTCCGTCCGACGTCCGATTGACCTGATTCTTGAGGCATCGGATTCAGTGAATATTTAATTTCATTTTCTGAGAGATTGGAGATTTTGGACGGGAAATTGATGTGGGTCCGGGTAATGGACCGCTAATCATTTATTTTATTTAATTGGAGTGATTATTTAATTGGGGACCTATTAAGGTCCAAATTGAGCGTCGTTAAGCGTCATTGGTTTTCTAATTTTAAACGGATTTTCTAATAGAAAAAAAGGGGATTAGGGTAGGAATTCATGAACATGCATTCTACACCTACGTGTATCATTAACTAATTCGGATTGAAATTTTAGTGATCGCTTTACTCTCGATTCTTTTAGAGGCCCAATTGAGCGTCGTTCAACCGACGTGGCGAGACTTCCGACAATAGCTCGGAGTAATAGGTGAGTAACCTAGGTGGTTACCTCGATCTATGTGTTCTTGTGACTTAGCGCCTACGGGATTCTTGTGCTTAGGCATTATGGATCGTGAACTAGGAATTATGGATCGTGCAATGTGATTACTTATACGATATGGACCGTTAATTGGTGATTGATGCGAAATATTAACTGTTAATTAAGCGTAGATCACGATTATTGTGAATTATATAATGTTACGTGATCGTTCAAATGGGCATGTGCATCCACGCACGATGCATAAACCGATAAAGAATAATTGTGAACCGAGTCGCCATCGACATCGACATCGCGAGCTTTGAGCTCGAAGGAGTCCTACTCCTAGACGCCAAGCGTCTCTCATCGACCGATCTTGAAAAAGAGCTTGAGCTCGAAGGAGTTCTACCTCCGCACGCTAGCGTCTCATCATTTCTCGTTATCGCTCGGTCCACAACACTTGTAATAAGCTGGAAAGAGTCACATGTGCATTGCATCGCATCTTGAATGCCCGAAATGACCGTATGACTACTACGATTGATAGAATCACTGATTCATCGTAAATTGTTATATGGTGCATGAATTGGGAGAACCATCGATGATGGTTTCTCATTGAGTTCGCAAACTCATCCAAAATTGCAATCTATTTTTCAGGACTAGAAGAGTACCCCGTTTGACACGGGAGAATGTCTAGTGCAAGTTGAGATAGAGGTCGGGATCAGTTCGCGTCTGCCTTTGTGTTTCCTAAGTTTGTAGTCCGTAATTGTTGTAAGCGATTTGTAGTTGTACTTTATGGTTCTTGTAAAATATTATGAAATGATTGTATCTACTGTAAAAGATTTACTACTGTTTACTGCTTGTTCCGCGTAATTGTGAAATGACTGAAACTGCTTCCTTTTAACATGGAATGAATGGTTTTTCCAAAAAAAAAAAGGGGATACCAAGTTTTACCGACCGACTGATGTAGTACGCTACCTCGTGGGCACGGACTCGAGATATCACCAACGATATCGGGTCGGGTCACTCGAAGTGGGTGTTACATTTAGGTGGTATCGAGCCAGAGTATGTAATGTATCCGGCACGATCAAACATAGGGTGCATGCATTTGAGTCGTGTCATTGCAGATCGTGACAACTGATCCCTAGTTTGAGTCGTACAGGTAGAAATCCTACGTGTGCATACGTGTTAAGTGACTAAGTAAGAGAAAAGTGAGACCGTATGAGAGTGTGAACCCCTGAAAGTGTATAAGCAATTAGGAAAGGAAGAAGGAAAAATGGATAAGGAGATTAATATTGTACTATGGTTAGAATGACTGTGTTGGCCTAGACGGATTAAGGAAAGAATTGATATCAATGAATTCCCGAATTAAAATGTTAATATTGTGGTGATAGAAAAATGAATATGTCTAGAACTGGGAGATGTCCACCAGAGATATGGGAAGCATACTGGTTATAGTAGGCCTAAGTGAGATTAAAAGTCCGGGATGATTAGGTAATTACAGCTCTGACTGTAGATGTCATGAAATGGGAAATATTGGACCGGAGTAAAGTGTAGATGGTCCGATCAGGCATATATTGATTCATCTGATTCGTGTTAGATATCGAGAGATTATAGGCAAATGATGATAGCGAGATTGTACTAAGAACAAGGTTATCTTTAGAACGGTCTACTTTGGTGAAAGAACTGAAAGAGCAAGGTGCCTAGTGCCTAGTGCCTAGTAGAGTGAGAAAAGTAGAAAGGGTGAGATAAAAGTGCATGAGATAAACTGAAATGAATTCATGAAATGGTTATGATCTGGACCGCATAAGCTTGAGACTGAAATGGTTATGTGACTATTGTGCTAAGAGTTTGGAAATCAAGATGATAAAATTGTAAGGGAAAAGATGAATGATGATTTCTACTAATTGTGTATCGGGAAATTCTGGATTTGGTTGAAAAGATGTATATGGACACATAAACGGTAAATGAATGGGTAAATAGATAGAGATACAGTGGAGTTGTAACGATGATTTTGTCGTGTTTTGGGGACTGTGAATGCCCTATCATAGATTGTTTGAGGATAATAAAGAGATACGTAACAATAAGAAGATGATATTGTATAAGCCAAATGGTTATGACCTTAAAGAGGTCAAGCTGACACATAAATGATATGAGAATGAAAAAAAAAACAAAAAAAAACAAGGATAGCGATATATGAAAAGAGTTGTCACATTTAAGTCGATTTACCATTGGGAGTATCTATTGGACAGTAAGGTTGATCATGATTAATGAAACGTATGTGAAAGATACATGAAAATCACAGAGGAGATGATCGGTGAATGATTAGAGTGGCTATAAATTGAAAGTTTATACTGGGTTAAAGTAAGACATAGGAGGACTAAGTGTACCTGTAGGAGAAGAAATGAAAAATGATTATGGCATCAGTCTTTTATTTGAGGATTAGCATAAACGGAAAGGAGTCTTACGGAAGTCTGAATTGTATAGGTTACTAATTGGTTTCCAGATAAAATGCTAAGGTATAGATTACTAAATAAGTGGTAAAGAAAGTGTTTATGTGACTGTCACAAGGAACCTTAGTGTAAGGAATGTTCTGATCTTTTAAATGATGACATAAACTTGTTCTGATTGAGATAGTGTTTAAGAATGATTGAAAAACAATTAGGGACACTAATTGGCTGATGAGACTTTCTTGAACAGTATAAAGATGGTAGCAAGACTAATGGACAAACGGAAAGAAGTATGGACGAAATCAAAAGTGAAATTGAGGTTATCTGTACTGTGTGTACGGAAATGTCAAGTATCTTACAACATGAGTGGAAGTTTAATTTGAGGTGATCCTATTGCAATGTGAAACGAATAGAGCTCCATAGGTGAGGCAAAACTGTAAAGTAGTCCCGAACTGTAAAGTGAAATACTCAAATGAAGTAGAAATTGATGGAAGTCCAAGTACAGATGATTAGGTATTGGTATATATAGATATATCGATGTGGATGACGGGACCTCGATTGAAAGAGAAAATGAATAGAGACAAGAAGTCCTAAAGGAACCGATAATGGCGTGATGTAGTGTTATCTTCATAAAGGGATTGCAAATACACTAATTGTGGGTGAATGAATTGAATGATGTTTGGTGATGTATGGAAAAGTTTAAGAGGAATGATGCAAAGTAAGCAAATGGTAGTGACGATATGAATTATTGAAGAATTTGATCCTGCTGATAAGCATACCTTTGGAGAGTGGACAATGTGTGTTGAACTGAAACATAATGTTCAAACGGTAATAGATAAATTGAATTGGCGTTGATAAATGGTATTGGTGTCATGATCGCGATTGAAAGCCTTGGAGACTGTAGATTCCTATAAGGATACCTTTGTGTTAATTTGAGGAAAGAGACAGGGCATAAATACCGACAATCTTTGAAATGAGCGGACAATTACACCGCTAGACTCAACTAGTGAATGATAATCTGAAATGAACAGATCAATTACAGATATTGGGATTTTCAAAGAATGTCAAGTAGATTATGGGTAATTATGAAATGTTTCTGGAAAATTGAAGTTGTAGATCTAGTGATAAGAAAGGTGAAGAGTGCAGAAATTAAAGTGGTGAGTCTTATGATGAGTTTGAATATGCGAATGAAATTGAAAAAAAAACAATAGTGAAAGATTCAAAGAAGAGGTATGTGTACCCGATAAAAAGTGTTAGAACAAGAAAGTGAACAGTCGAAGTTAGACATTCTAGTAAACATATGCGAAAAGTGAAATTGAATAACTATGGCTATAGAATGAAGTGATTATAGATTCAAGTGCTTATAGGTTTGAATGTTCAACAGGAAAAATGCTTAAGTGGTTTGGGTTTCACAGGATTTTGATCGTGTTATAGAGTTCTGATTTACTGTAAAGATACACTGCTACACTGTACAGTGCCTAACGGAAGTCAAAGACCACAATGAATTTGAGACTGTGTTGAGTGAAACAAAGGAAAGTGACATAGGAAAACAACATGGGTTAGCTAAAGTGGATCAGGATCGGATAAGTGAAACAGAGTAAAATGCATATCCGGGATAGAGTGCGTGAACACTATAAAACAGTTGAATTGTCTAAGGAGAATTGAATTTGAGCAGAGAGTTGGTGGGATATAAAGAATGACCGCATTAGGTAAAGTATCTTTGGTTGTAGTGAAATGGAACTAAATGTCATTGTATTGGTACCAAAGGAATGTGAGGATGAGATAAAGGAGGTTATGGTGCGTATCACCTTGAAAGGATGTCCGGAACACGTATTAGTCTGCATATTCTTTGGAAAAAAGTATTGGATTGATAACGGGTTGGAAATAAGGAATTGACTCAAAGATCGGAACCAAAGTTAATGGCTACTCAGAAAATGGCAAGTGAAATAGTATGATAGTAAGGTCACCAATCGTGACCTTGTTAACCGTCTATTGTGATGAGTGTTAATGAATTGGTCAAATAAGGGATTGGATAAGCGATCGAGTGTAGTTCTTTGTAATCTTGAGTAGAAAAATGTATAGAATTTGTATCGACATTTGATACTGTCATAGTGAACTGTTGATTGAGAATTTCGCGGACGAAATTTTTATTAAGAGGGAGAATTGTAACATCCTACCCTCAATTGGAAGGGTAGAATAGTAAATTGGCATAGGATGTGCTAGATTGGGACTTCATAGGACTGCTCATGCATAATAGGATTGCTCCATAGTCACAATTGTGCACATGAACTTATTGTACATGCATACATGACATTTCCGGTTTTCGTGCCTAAGACAATTTTATTGGGATTAGCGTGATTTTTGGGTTTAGAAAATTATTCTGAGTGCGCCATAAATTGTTTTTTATTTTAAGAGATTTTCGGGAATTTTTCTGGAATTTTTCGGGGTTCTTGCCCGGACCGAAAAAATTTCAACTGACTGACTGAGTGATTTTCTCTGTACTAAAAAGGACTGCCTAATGGCATGAGATTATTGGATAAATGATGTTAGGGAATTATTTTAGAGCCATAATTAGAGATTAATTGGGATTAGTGCTTAATTAACTAGGATTACTTGATAAGTGTATTTGTCTCTTTAAAAACCAAGTGTCCCTTTGCATTTATTAATTTTGTCTTCTTATATTCATCACCTATTGAGTTTCCCTTGTTATGTGCGACTCTCCCTTTAAACAACACAAAAGTGAACTTTGGTTTATTCTTCCTCTCATCCGAAACTTGTATCTTCCTTGGTGTGCTCTCATTTTTCCTTTGATCATCTTCTTCTTTCTCCCATCTTCCTTGCTTTTGTTTGCTTCTTCTTTAAACATATCTAAGAACAAGTGAAGCCTTGAAAAGAGGATGGTGTGTATGTGTGGTGGAGTGTTAATCGTGAGTATTGGTGAGAGTTATGAAGTTGAGTTAAGCTTGGAAGATTGAAGTAGATACTTGAAGAATTGAGAGCTTGCAACTTGATTAAGGTAAGAGTTGTGTTTGTATTTATTCTTTTGGTAGTTAGAAGCATTCATAGGGATCCTTGATGCATTTATTTGATCATAAAAGTGGTAGGTTTGAATGGGTTTAATGCATGCTTGTGTGAGGGAAGTGGATAGAGTAGTTAAAGAATGTGAAAGTAATGTTGTTAATGATGTTAATGATGTTTAATGAATGGAAATAAAGTATGGAAGTTGTGTATGTGGTGTTAAGTCAAACCAGACTTCACGTATTAAATAATTTTGATAATAAACAAAGAGAAATATACAAATGAAAAGTAGATGGATGCATAAAAAGGAAGAAAAAGCAGACGGAAGAAAAAGCTAAGGAAAAGCGACGGAAGAATAATGACGGAAGAAAAGCGAAGGAAAAAGCGAAGGAAGAAAAGCGAGCGGAAGAAAAAGCGAAGGAAGGAAAAGCGAGCGGAAGAATAATGACGGAAGAAAAGCGAAGGAAGAAAAAGGAAGGAAGAAAAGCGGCGGAAGAAAAATGAAGGAAGGAAAAGCGAGGCGGAAGAATAATGACGGAAGAAAAATGAAGGAAGAAAAGCGAAGGAAAAGCGATGAAGAATATCGACGG
This sequence comes from Erythroxylum novogranatense, assembly GCA_029891385.1. Classification (NCBI taxonomy): domain Eukaryota; kingdom Viridiplantae; phylum Streptophyta; class Magnoliopsida; order Malpighiales; family Erythroxylaceae; genus Erythroxylum; species Erythroxylum novogranatense. The sequence goes on along the minus strand of CM057234.1, from coordinate 39,190,962 downwards.
AACAAAAATCGACGGAAGCTTTACGAAGAGAAAAGGCGATACAAGAATCGAGACGAAGAAAGAAACATCGTTTAAACAAGCGATTCTGAGTTAAACCTGAATAACCGTTTCTTTAAAGATTCAAGCGAGATATTCAAGAAACAGTTGAAGACACGATTATAAATAAGAGTCGAGATTGAAGTAAAACAATTTTAGAGAAAAGTGAATGAAACTACGAGTATTCAAACATCGACTATCCGAGAAAATTGTGAACTATTTTCGAGTGTACATTGTTAAGAGCAACTCTTTTGTAAAAAGCTCTTTATTAGTTTTCATTTTGAAAAGTGTTACGGTAGCTGAAGAGGCTAAGAGTAAAGAATACTTGTTGTTAAGAGACACGAAGAGGCTCGGTCAAAGAATACTTGTAAGCAGTTCGGAGATAGTGAAATCTCATAAGGATATCTGAGGACTAGACGTAGCCCACGGTTTGGGGTGAACCAGGATAAATTGATGTGTTTCTCTCTCTAACTCTTACTTTACTTAAATCATAGTTCTCATTATTATCAAAGGTTTTCAAACTAGTCAAGAATTGATTTAAGATAAGTTTTCTGAAAGAACAAGCAATTTTATTGAAGGATTAACGAAAAGTTTATCACAATTCAACCCCCTTCTTGTGTATCTTGATCATATTATTACTCAATATATTAACGTGTGATTTACTTCAATTGGTATCAGAGCAAGGTGTTCAAGAATCACTCTAATAAAGTGTGAACTAAAGAAAATGGTGGAATCACACACGTATATTGCCGAAGGAGCCTCAGTCACCAGACCTCCAGCATTCAATGGTGAAGACTACCACTATTGGAAGGATCGGATGAGATTGTTTATCGAGTCTACTCACATTGACCTTTGGGACATCATCGAGAATGGACCATACACACCTGAAGATGATGATAAAAATTCAATTCCACGAGAAAGATGGACGGCTGAGCAGAAAGCAAGATTTCAACTAAACTCCAAAGCGAAATTTTTCTTGAGTTGTGCATCGAAAGCGAAGCGAGTATGACAAAGTTCATGGATGTGATCTTGCCAAAGAAATGTGGGATACATTATCAATTGCACATGAAGGAACAAATCAAGTCAAGGAGTCCAAGATAAGCATTTTGGTGCATCAATCGAGTTATTCAAGATGAAAGAAGAAGAGACCATTGATCAAATGTTTGGAAGATTCCAAACAATTGTTAATGGACTAAAAGCTCTTGGAAGAACGTACAACATCAAGACCATGTTTGAAAGATTTTGAGGAGTCTCGCCCAAAAGATGGAGACCCAAAGTAATCTTGTCTGACAAGAATCCAAAGACTTAAGCGTCATGAAGCTTGATGAATTGCTTGGATCGTTGAAGATACAGCAGAGCTTGATGCGAAGATAAGCCCAAGAAAGAGAAGTCCATAGCGCCAAAGCAAGTCAAAAGAATCACAAAATCCGAAGAAGAAAACAAAGAGGAACACCTCAAAGGCTTTAAAGATTGAAGAAGCAAAGGATGATGATTCGATAAATCGAATCTGAATCAAGTGATGAAGACGATGAGCTATCTTTCATTTCAAGAAAGATAAGAAGAATGTGGAAAAGAAGTCCAAAGGAAATTCAACATTTAGAAGGAACACAGCAAAGACGATGAAAAGTCGATAAAGCATCCGTTACATGTTATGAATGCAAGAAGCGGGACATTACAAGTCCGAGTGTCCAATGTTGAAAAGACAACCCAAAAGGAGTAGGGATAACAAGAAAAGCATGATGGCAACGTGGGAAGATCTGGACTCATCGAATCGATACAAGTTCGAAGCGTCGTAACATGCTAACATATGTCCGTAGTCAAGAAGAAAGTGATGAGGAGGTAACTTCTAGCTATAATGATATACAAGATGCATACTTAGAATTGTTAGAGGATTCTCATGCTATTTTGAAACAGTACAAGCTGTTGAAGAAGAAATATGTAGAAAACCTCAAACATACTCATGAGATAGAGAGTGAGTATATAAGTTTGAGAAAGCAAGTTGAGGAATTGAATAACAATAAAGTTGTAGATAGATCCGAAGAGATTAATCAATTGAAACTGAGAATTAATAATCTCTCAATTGATCTAGCTAAATTTACAGATAGTACAAAAAAGATGAATGAAATGATAGAAAAATACAGACATCCGAGGGATAAAACTGGATTAGGGTTTACTAAAAATAAGCCCCAGAAATACGTAAAATCAATTGCTCAAAAAGATAAGAAAAGATATCAATCGGGGTTTTCGAAAGGTCATCAACGTTTTCATTCTACACCTTATTATCATTCATTACATCATACTAACCCTAAAGGACCCAAGAGAATCTGGTACTTAAAAATAAGATAATATCTCTACTGTAAATCCTTCTTTGGAAGAACCAAAGAAGCACCATTGGTATTTGGACAATGGATGCTCGCGTCACATGACGGAAACAAGTCTATGTTCCTAGATCTTGAGACAAGAAAGGAGGATCAGAACTTTTGGAGACAACCAGCAGGAAAGATAATCGGGTTTGGTAAGATTGGTAAGAATTCTATGCATGCATTAACAACGTATTACTAGTTGATGGTTTAAAGCATAACTTGATAAGTATTAGTCAATTATGTGATTCTGGTTTTGAAGTTACTTTCAATAAAAAAATTTGTGAAGTCAGAAACAAAGATGGTTCCATCTTCTTTTCAGCCAAAAGACGAAACAATCTTTACAAAATTGATTTAGACGATTTTCAGTCTCAAAATATTTCATGTTTTTTATCTACTGAAGATGAAAGACTGATCTGGCATAAAAAACTAGGTCATGTCAGTTTTAAACATATTTCAAAACTTTTGAAACATGATTTGGTAAAAGGTTTGTCACAAATTCGTTTTGACAAAGATTTCTTTTGTGAAAGTTGTCAGAAAGGCAAACAAGTTAAAACCTCTTTCTCTTCAAAACATTTCGTAACGTCATCTAGACCACTTGAATTGTTACATATGGACTTATTTGGTCCAACAAGAACAATAAGTCTTGGTGGAAAGAAGTATGGACTTGTGATTGTTGATGATTTTACAAGGTTTTGTTGGATACTTTTTCTATCACATAAAGATGAGTCTTTCAAGTGCTTTAGAAACCTTTCCATGAGGTTACAAAATAAAAAAGGAATGTCTATAGCCAGCATAAGGAGTGATCATGGTGGAGAATTCGAAAATGAGAAGTTTAGAGTATTCTGCGAAGAAAATGGAATTTTCCATAACTTCTCTGCCCCAAGGACTCCGCAGCAGAATGGAGTTGTTGAGAGGAAGAATAGGACGATTCAAGACATGGCAAGAACAATGTCATGCGAGATGAATCTTCCTAAATACTTCAGGCGAAGCTATCAATACAAAGATGCTACATTCGAGAATAGAGTGTTCTTTGCGACCAATCTCAAGAAAACTCCTATGAGTTGTGGAATGGAAGGAGACCAAACATTTCTTATTTCCATCCTTTCTACCGCAAATGCACTAGTCTGAACACAAAGGAAGCTCTGGACAAATTTGATGCAAAGACATTTTCAGGAATTTTTCTAGGCTATTCTCTCACTTCAAAGGCATTTAGAATCTTCAACCTCGCCTCAAAGACTGTTGAAGAAACTATTCATGTTAAGTTCGATGATAGCTCTCAACCCAATAAGGAAGAGGAATCAGAAGATGATGCTGTTACAGTGCATTTGACACAGTGCAAGGAAGTATCTTCATCAGAAACACCTCATGATGAAAAGACAGACATTTCTAAGAATTTTGAGTTAAAGAAAGATTGGAGATACAAAAGCTCTCATCCTAAAGAGTCAATTATTGGAGAAACCTCAGAAGGTGTAAGAACAAGGTCCAAGTTCAGAAGAGAAGCCAACATGGCATTTATATCTGAAGTAGAACCTAAGAAGATTGATGAAGCTCTAAAAGATGAAGCATGGATATTAGCTATGCAAGAGGAGTTGAATCAATTCAAGAGGAATAAAGTCCGGTCCTTAGTTCCTAAACACGAAAAGAAATCCATTATTGGTACTAGATGGATATTCAAGAATAAGCTAGACGAATCGGGAAAAGTAAGTCGAACAAGGCAAGATTAGTAGACAAGGCTATAATCGCAGGAAGGAATAGACTACAATGAGACATATGCTCCAAAGAGCAAGACTTGAAGCAATAAGGATCGCTTGCATATCTTTGTTTGCCATGACATAAAGCTTTTAGGATGGATGTAAAAGTGCATTTCGAGCGGTTTTATAGATGAAGAAGTCTATGTCAAGCAACCTCCTGGATTTGAGGATATAAAGTATCCAGATCATGTCTACAGACTTCATAAAGCCTTATATGGATCAAACAGGCCCTAGAGCATGGTATGATCGTCGAGCTCATTTCTTATAGGAAATGGATTTACTAGAGGTAAAGTAGACAAAACTCTTTTAGGAAGAACTTGAATAATGATTTTATTATTGTGCAAATCTATGTTGATGATATTATTTTGGAGCAACCTCAAAAGGTTATACATGAGCTTTGAAAATATGATGAAAATGAATTTGAGATGAGCATGATGGGTGAGTTAAAATTCTTTCTTGGATTGCAAGTAAAGCAAACTAAGGATAAGATTTTTATCCATCAACAAAAATATGTCAAAGAATTGTTGTCTAAGTTTGATATGTGCAGTGTTAAAAGTATGTTTACACCGATGCATCCTTCAAACTTGTTGTCAAAAGACGAAAGTGGTAAGAAGGTGGATCAAACCCTATTTAGAGGGATGATTGGTTCTTTGCTTTATCTTACAGCAAGTAGACCTGACATTCTATTCAGTGTATGCTTGTGTGTAAGGTTTCAGGCCAATCCTAGAGAATCTCATTACATTGCTATAAAACGAATTTTGAGATATCTCACAGGTACTACTGATCTTTGCTTAATGTATGAGAAAGGTAAAGATTTCAGGTTGAATGGATATTGCGATGTGGACTATGCCGGTGATAGGATCGAAAGGAAGAGCACGAGTGGTGGTTGTCACTTCCTTGGACCAAACCTGGTGTCATGGTCAAGCAAGAGACAAAGCTCGATTGCATTATCAACTGCCGAAGCTGAGTATATGTCTGCCGCAAGTTGTTATTCATAATTGTTGTGGATCAAGTATCAATTGGAGGACTACTCAATACAAGAGGAAGAGATTCCAATATACTGTGACAACACCAGCGTCATCAGCTTGTCAAAGAATCCAATTCAACATTCAAGGGTGAAGCACATAGAAGTCAGACATTATTTCTTGAGAGATTACGTTCAGAAGAAAGTCGCTATCTACAATTCGTGGAAACGAAATATCGGTGGCGGATATCTTCACAAAACCACTAAGTGAAGATCGCTTTAAAGAAATCGAGACGAACCTCAATATGGTGATGTTAATGCACCATTCATCTAGTTTTTCGTAAAGAAGAAAGCAGCATGACGGAGGAGTTAACGGACCATTCATCATTTTTATAAAGACAAGACATATAGATGGCGAGTTAACAGATTGATCATCGATTTTCAAAAGAAAAGGCAATGAAACGGTCGAGTTAAGCGGCGTTGACGGTTTGACTTAAAACTTCTTTCACAAGGAAAAGTTTTAGAGGAAAAAGTCTGTCGATCATCGAGAAGTACAATCGTTCTAGAATTTGCAATAAAATCCCTAAAAGCGACTTTGGGGATTCCTACCAAATTCAGAATTGCTAGTTCTCTGAAATCTCTCGAAAATTCTTCAAGCAAGTTCCTATTCAATGTAATCGGCAAGATGTATGTCAAGCCTATTTTGCGAGTTGATCCAGGATCGGGATGGGAAGATTGGTAAACTTCAAGAACTAAGAAAGAACATATGGATATAGAATAGGAGATAATGGCGGCAGGATGGAGAAACTTCTTTCAAATACGAGATGAAGTCTATCTCCAAGAAATTTATGAGTTCGGAAAATACTAAATCAAGAGATGATACAATCGTGTCATATGTAGACACACACTCTGTTATTGTAACAAAGGAGTTACTGGAGAAAGTTACTGAATGTCCAATGGATGGAGTTCAACCCACTAATATGGTGAAATGGATGACAAAGCTCAAGATGAACGAAGATGAAGTTAGTCGTCAACTCTATGGACACAATAACCCAACTGAAAGGAGAGCCTCTTGGTGGTACCAAAGGCAAGGGTATTGTTCACGATTCTATGTGATTGTATCTTACCGAGAATAGGTTCAAGACATCAGGTCACTACCCTGGATGAACAATGCATCTTTCATCTTCTAAATCATCACCCAATAGATTTACCATATTTGATTTTTCAGTACATGGTAAAATCTATAAAGGATACAAACACCTGTCCTTATGGGATGTTGTTGACAGGAGTGTTCAAAGAATCTGACATCAGATTGGAAAGGGGAATCAGACAGAAGATAGCTGTCAAAAGCTATATAGATTCAACAACTGTTGCTAAAATGGGTCTGAGATTTCCAGACAGAAAAGGAGCAGAAGCACCAAGGAAAGCAACAACTGAGGGGGAGCCTATACCGAAGAAATCCTCTATGAAGGAGAGAAGATCACACTCTCAGGAATCAAAGTCGAAGTGTTCGATTTTTTGAATCAGGAGACTTGAAGCGTAAAGGGGAACCTCTGGTGAGTGACATTCCTAAGCAAGCAAGAAGGTCACCCAGAACAGAAACTGTGCGACAAAAAGAAGCCAGTCCATCCAGAGATTCAAGCCAATCAAAGCGTTATGAACGACAGAGATCAAAAGCTACAAAATCACTATCATCAATCCTTGAGAAAGATTCAGAAACTTAGTCTCAAGGAAATGGAGGAAAAAGGAAAGAAGAAGAACCTGAAAAGAAGAAAGCACAATCCAAGAGGTCACCAACGATAAAGAAAATGAGTGCGAGAAAAGAAGAAAGTCCAACAACAGAGACAAAGTCTAAGAAGGCAAGGCAAGAAGAGACTATTGTTGACACTACAGAAAAGTCTGCTGCGAAGTCTTTGTTAGTCTTTGTTGATCTTCTTGAAGTTAATATGGAAGCCGCTCATGAAGCGATTATGGAAAGCTATTACGGGTAATATTAAGGATTCTCACAAAGTTCTTAATAATCCAATTTTGAAGAAGTAGTTCCTACTACTTTTCGTCTACACTTGTCCACAAACAAGTTGTTACTCATGTTATGGGTAAGAAGGCTACTCAAAAAGTTGTGAGTGTGATGACTAATGTTCCATCCAAGTATTTAACTGTTCAAAGAGAAAGTTGGGAACACAGATTGGTTGTAATAGAGGAGAAGAAGACCAAGTCTGTCATCATCCGAGACAAACCAAAGAGATATGTGAAAGCCTTCTTCAAATCAGTTGAATATGATAATGACATTTTACATCTGTTGGATAGGGGTTACAAAAATTTCTATGATCAACTGAAGAGAGTTGGAAGAGAACCATATCCACCAGAGTCATTTGGAGAGCGTCTCACTTCTTATCCTATACTGAACAGTACAATAATCAAGGTGGTACCTGATCTTCAACCACCAAATTTTGTTGAACTCAAGTATGAGAAGCTGAAGCTAAAAGTTCAACCAGAGCCAGTTGTGGATGACATAACTTCTAATCAAATTGAAGAGGCAGTAAAATTGATTGATGAAGCATGTGAAGAGAAAAGGAGTGAAAATTCTATCTGCGTATATCAAGATCCAGGACCAAGCCTAACTAAGGCTACAGCAGAGGATCCACAGGGAGGGACTATCAGAAAGGGTCAGTATTGTTCTGTTCTGATTGGCAACTCAGAATGTTGTTATACTATTTTACAGAACATTCTGCGAAATCGACCTCTGTGGGAGATCACCCCAATTGCAGAAGCTATGCCATGGTTCGGAAGCACTTATCAACGTATACATGATTCCTATGATCTTGATATTCATGAACAAGCTGTATTTGTTCCTCCACCTCTCCTACAAATCATTGAAACAAATGTCTTTAACAAGGAAGCTTATACAACAACAGTGGCTATCGTTGAAAAGCAAGTTGTTGAGACAGAATCCTCGACTGCAGATGAATCATCAGCTTTAAAGAAGCATGTTCAGAAACTTGATAAAGATATGAAGAAGATTAAGAAGATCTGAAAAGTTGGTGAAGCAGATTGGGAAATTTTTTTGATCAATAACAAATAGGGGGAGAAGGGAGAAGGAAGAAATCAGCTGGAAGGATAAAGCAGAAGTTATTTTTATCTCAATACTTCTGTATAATTGATACTTTTCATATTTCTCTAATTCACAAGTATTTGTTATCATCAAAAAGGAGGAGAATGTTAAGTCAAACCAGACTTCACGTATTAAATAATTTTGATAATAAACAAAGAGAAATATACAAATGAAAAGTAGATGGATGCATAAGAAGGAAGAAAAGCGACGGAAGAAAAATGAAGGAAGGAAAAGCGACGGAAGAATAATGACGGAAGAAAAGCGAAGGAAGAAAAGCGAAGGAAGAATAATGAGCGGAAGAAAAGCGAAGGAAAAAGCGAAGGAAGAAAAGCGAAGATGAAGAAAAAGCGAAGGAAGGAAAAGGACGGAAGAATAACGAGACGGAAGAAAAGCGAAGGAAGAAAAGCGAAGGAAGAAAAAGCGAGCGGAAGAAAAGCGAAGGAAGGAAAAGGAGGCGGAAGAATAATGACGGAAGAAAAACAGAAGGAAGAAAAAGCAGAAGGAAAAACAGACGGAAGAATATCAGACGGAACAAAAATCAGACGGAAGCTTTACGAAGAGAAAAGCAGACGATACAAGAATCAGACAGAAGAAAGAAACATCAGTTTAAGACAGTTACGGAGTTAAACTGAATAACCGTTTCTTTAAAGATTCAAGAAGTAGATATTCAAGAAATAGTTGAAGACCTGATTATAAATAAGAGTCGAGATTGAAGTAAAAACGATTTTTAGAGAAAAAGTGAATGAAACTCTGAGCATTCAAACATCTGACTATCTGAGAAAAATTGTGAACTATTTTTCGAGTGTACATTGTTAAGAGCAACTCTTTTGTAAAAAGCTCTTTATTAGTTTTTCATTTTGAAAAGTGTTACAGGTAGCCTGAAGAGACTAAGAGTAAAAGAATACTTGTTGTTAAGAGACCTGAAGAGGCTCAGTCCAAAGAATACTTGTAAACAGTTCGGAGATAGTGAAATCTCGAAGGATATCGAGGATGGACGTAGCCACGGTTTGGGGTGAACCGGGATAAATTGTCGTGTTTCTCTCTAACTCTTACTTTACTTAAATCGTAGTTCTCATTATTATCAAAGGTTTTCAAACTAGTCAAGAATTGATTTAAGATAAGTTTTCTGAAAGAACAAGCAATTGTTATTGAAGGGATTAACGAAAAGTTTATCACAATTCAACCCCCCTTCTTGTGTATCTTGATCATATTATTACTCAATATATTAACGTGTGATTTACTTCATGTGGGTGTTGCCAGCTTTTGTGTAGTTATATAAGTATATGTTGTAATGATTTTGTGGTTGAATTAGAGGTGTAAATGGATGCTTAGTGATGTGTTATTGATATTAGAAGTGATAGGAGTTAGGTTGAAGTTGAAAGCTGGAAAATAGACATTGAACCTATTGTACTGTTTTGAGCATAACTAATTGTGTAGGTGAGAAAATGAGGTGGGGTTTGTGCCCAATTAAACTTTGGGATGTTGGCTAAAATTTTGTATGAAATAGATATTGTTAAATTGTAATTCTAGAAGGGCGAATTTTTGCATGGAAAGTTTCTGTTTTAGTGTCTATGAACGATGAATCAAACTATGACCAAAGTGTTTGCTGATTTTCAAAATTAATTGATATGGAATTAAGGAAAATGGTCTTCATGAGAGTTGAAGCCTACATTGTTAGATTTCCATTTCCACTGATCTTGTAATTTTTCGATCTGTATATTGGGAGTTATGCATTGTGGAATGTTGACTGATTTTCTGTCATTTGTGGAAACCTAGCCTAATTATCGATTTTGTGAGCTTTCTGATTGGAAGCAATTTTAACAATTTTTGTGACTGGAATTGGCTTTGGTGATCTTCTGAAAAGTTGTAGAGGAAGAAATTATCTTGAAAATGATATATTGCATGTAATTTGTGGATGTCAGATTTGGGAGTAATGAATTTGCAAAAACTGAACCTACATTAGGTTTCTCCACGCCTGATCAAGTATATTGTTTGGCAGATTTGAAATTGTTAGAGGTTGAATTGGAATTTGGGTTTTTCATGAAAATTGAAGTTTGAGATCTTATCTTTTCAGGGATATAAAGTAGTGATTTTTTTGACATTTGTGCTAGGAGATATACTGGTTAGAAATTTACTTCTCAGATTGGGACAATTTAGTAGACAGATGCTTCGGTGAATTATTTGACCTAGTTAGTAAATGAATTGGGATTTTGGTTATTCATGAAAGTTTTAGATAACATTGTGATCTTGATGAGCATATTTATTGTGTAATTTGTGACTGAAGAGAATGAAAGTTACTGAATTTACAAGATATTGTACTGTGTTGAGTGACTTTGAGTGAGCAGTAGCTTTCATAGGGTCTTTGACACCCTTAGGGGTGGAATTACTTTGAATGGTCTAAATGAAACTTGTAGAGCTTGTCATGATCTTTCCAATGAGATGCGGTTTATAGTTTTCTGAATTGTGTGGAAAGAGTTATGGGTGTTGGAAGTTTGGTTGGAAATCAGGAAAAAATGAAAGGAAATAAGGGTTATATATTAATATGAATTTTGGTTTCTTTCGTGAATAACTTTTCCGTCCGACGTCCGATTGACCTGATTCTTGAGGCATCGGATTCAGTGAATATTTAATTTCATTTTCTGAGAGATTGGGGATTTTGGACGGAAAATTGATGTGAGTCTGGGTAATGGACCGCTAATCACTGTTTTATTTAATTGGAGTGATTATTTAATTGGGGACCTATTAAGGTCCAAATTGAGCGCCGTTAGCGTCATTGGTTTTCTAATTTTTAAACGGATTTTTATAATGAAAAAAAAGGGAGATTAGGGGCCGGAAATTCATGAACATGCATTCTACACCTACATGTGTATCATTAACGAATTCGGATTGAAATTTTAGTGATCGTTTTACTCTCTGATTCTTTTAGACGCTCAATTGGAGCGTCGTTCAACCGACGTGGCAGAGACTTTCCGACAATAGCTCGGAAGTAATAGGTGAGTAACCTAGGTGGTTACCTCAATCTATGTGTTTACTGTGACTTGACTGCCCTACGAGGATTACTGTGCTTAGGAATTATGGACTGTGAACTAGGAATTATGGACTGTGCAATGTGATTACTTATACGACATGGACTGTTAATTGACTGATTGACTGCGAAATATTAATTGTTAATTAACTGTAGATCACTGATTATTGTGAATTATATACTGTTACGTGACTGTTCAAATGGGCATGTGCATCCATGTACAGATGCATAAACTGATAAAGAATAATTGTGAACCGAGTCGCCATCGATATCGACATGCGAGCTTTGAGCTCGAGGAGTCCTACTCCTAGACGCCACGTCTCTCATCGACCGATCTTGAAAAAGAGCTTGAGCTCGAAGGAGTTCTACCTCTGACGCTAAGCGTCATCGCTTTCTTATATCGCTTCGGTCACAATCGTAATAACTGGAAAGAGTCACATGTGCATTGCATCTTGTACTAAATGCCCGAAATGGTGTATGACTCTGCGATTGATCAGAATCGCCGATTCTTGTAAATTGTTATATGATGCATGAATTGGGAGGACCATCGATGATGGTTTCTCATTGAGTTCGCAAACTCATCCAAAATTGCAATCTATTTTTCAGGACTAGAAGAGTACCCCGTTTGACACGGGAGTATGTCTAGTCTGAAGTTAAGATAGAGGTCGGGATCGATTCGCGTGCGCCTTTGTGTTTCCTAAGTTTGTAGTCCGCAATTGTTATGGCGATTTGTAGTTGTACTTTATAGTTCTTGTAAAATATTATGAAATGATTGTATCTCTCTGTAAAAGATTTACTATCATTTCTTTGCTTGTTCGCGTAATTGTGAAATGATCAAAGCGCTTCCTTTTAACATGGAATGAACGGTTTTTCAACAAAAAAGGGATACCAAGTTTTACCGACCGATCGATGTAAGACGCTACCCTCGTGGGGCACGGACTCGGATATCACCAACGATATCGGGTTCGGGTCCCTCGGGAGTGGGGTGTTACAAAAAAGATGGAACTAGTATTAGTAGGTAAAGAGAAACAAAAGAAAATTTTAAGATTAAGGTGAAATTTGAGGGTAAAAAGAGACAAAGAAAAAGACAAAGGAATAGATTAACAAAATTTAGATGAATTAAATGAGTTAAATTGTTTATAAGAATTGAGAGAATGTTAATATTACGAATATTTAAAATAAAAGATTACGATATATATAAACATATATAAAAAAATAGAGTACAACCTAAACCAACATTTAGGGTATGTTTGGATGTGGGTGGAGGGATGGAAGGGAATGGAATGAAATGACCCAAATGACTCAGGCCATTGTTTGGGAGTCTATTTTGAAACAGGATGGAATGACAATTAATGACTTTGGAAGCCACCCTTTGCCATCCAAAATCCAATATTTTGTGACTTCCCAAATTGGGGGGTCAGGGATGGAATAGCATGGCTTGCCTTCCAAACCCTAATTTAATGACAAAAATACCCTAAAAAAATATTGCTTAGAGGATATTATAATTTATAGAACTGTTAACTTCAATGCTATAAATAATAGTTATGTTAATGGTGATAAGGTGAAAAAAAGGTTTTATTTTTTATGTTTGGGTACACAGCAAATGAGCTTCATGTATTTGTAAGACACGAGCTTCATTTTCCAACCATTACGTCAAAAATTTAAATTTAAAATATGTTATTAATAAACACAACTCAAATGTTCTTGATAAAGCTAGCATTGTGAATGTTCATAAATTTTAAATATATTATTAATATACACTGCGAAATGTAGAAATAGATTTACAACGTTAAGAATGATTATCAACCATAACAAGACACATGAATAAATGCCTAACGAAGAGTACAGTGCGATGAGGGTTAATGAAAAAGAACAAGAAAGTTGATTGCTTACATAGGAAAATGAGAAAACTATATTCTGAGCATCCTATAATTTGAAATATTTTGGGGTTACTAAAATAGTTTCATAGCAACTATGCATATTTTATTACAAGGGTAATTTTGAAAAAAAAAATATAAGTCATTCCATTCCATTCATTTTTAGTATCACTTCTAAACAATGATCAAAGAAGCCCCTCTCTTATTTTATTTAAACTTTCAAACAATAGAGTGACCCATTTCATTCCATTTTATTCCACTTAATTCCATTCCGTTCCATTAATTGCCATTCCATCCTAAACTCCCAAACATATCCTTAAAGAAGAAGGGAAGACAATTTACCAGAAAAATATATTATAAAATAAGAAATAGACAAATCAAAATAAAAACAAATTAAATGTGAAAAAATATATCATAATCATTAAAAATAATAATTTGTCTCTTATTACTACGAGGACTTTTGTGCCTGCATCTTTTCAATGTAATGCAAATACTCTTATCATTATCATACCCAGATAGATATGATTTATGTTATGCTATTCAATACTAATCCTGATGACTATTTTGTGGACATAGGTGATATGATAGCTCAACTAATAATTATTCTGTCTTCCACAATTATTCGAATAGTTGGAATGTAATAGGCTATATAAGTCATAGTTTGTAATCAAAGAGGACACAACTGAGCTACACAACTCTCAGTAATCCTCCAAATCCTTCACTTGTAAAATCACTTCCGCAAATAAAATTTTTCAATTTTTGAAACTCTGAGTTACTCTCTTGCTATACATCGAGTAATTAAAGAAGAAGAAAGAAGGATCAATAGAATCCTTCCTGATCACTTTATCCAAAGTGAAAAAGAAAAAGGCATCATATGAGATCATCTTGGAGATTGTAAATATTGGGTGAAATATACGATCCCAGAAGAAATACATCCTATCATATGTGATGGATGGGGAGATGAGTTTGATAACTCAACAGAAAATGATACCATCATTATTCAAGAAGAATCAGTATTCTCTGCCAGGAATTAATACTATTATTAAAAAGGTTGGCAATAGCAAGATTTATAGCAAATTTGATCTCAAAAGTGGATTTCATCAAATTGCTATAGATTCAAAATCAATTCCTTGGACCGCTTTCATTGTGCCAGATGGCCTATATGAATGGATGGTCATGCCATTTGGTCTGAAAAATGCTCCATCAATTTTTCTTTAAAATATACCATATTTTTGATGGTATAATATTCATCAGCTTCCATTTCCAATTCTATTATAGCTGCATTAGCTATCTTGACTTCTGTACTTGTCGAGACTTTTGACAAGCTTTTGGGATAAAGACAAAGAAATGACATCAGAGTGTCAGCAAAGCGTGGTGGTACCTGAACCAGAAATTTCAATAATTAAAACAGTACCTCAAGCCAAGACACCTACTAGAAGAACAGAAGGAGCCGCAGGATATGACTTATACAGTGTAGACTGTCTGGCAATACAAGCATAACTCCTGTTTGTATTTGGGCAGGTGGTAACATCCATTGATTAGATGTTTCCATCTTCTTTCCTTTTGTTTTTCCCCAAAAAAAATATATTATAAAATAAGAAATAGACAAATCAAAATAAAAACAAATTAAATGTGAAAAAAAATCATAATCATTAAAAATAATAATAGAGCAAAAGATGTAATTTCTCTAGTTAAGTATTTTCTTTCTTTAATTTTAACTTATTCTCAATTAATTTAATATTTTTTTTAATTTTTAGGGTATAGTATATATTGTCCTACACTTAATGAAAAACAACGACAAGAAGATATGATAAATAAAAATAGTATTTCGAATGCCTGCTTTTGTCGAGCACAAATAAGGAGGATAAAGGAAAACGCTACATGGAAGAATTTTCTTTTTATTTTGATAATGAAAATCCACGTATACCGAGGGACTTTCTAGAAAAACAGCAAAACACGGCGTCGCGTTGACACAACCTCACCTCGGCACCAGCGTGGTGGCCCACGTTATTAGTCTATTTATTTATCTACCGCCTCAATTGTTATCCCGAGGGATTGGGTTTCTAGGGCTTGTTAGTGTGTGCGCTTTCTTTTTCTTTTTTTCTTTCACTATACAACACTTCCATTCCATGGAGTACGTGCAACCCTAATTTCTC
Source organism: Erythroxylum novogranatense (assembly GCA_029891385.1). NCBI lineage: Eukaryota > Viridiplantae > Streptophyta > Magnoliopsida > Malpighiales > Erythroxylaceae > Erythroxylum > Erythroxylum novogranatense. Next base: position 39,175,678 of record CM057234.1, on the reverse strand, counting down.
TCTTATCTTCTCCTTCCCTTGTCTCTCTACCTCCTCATTCACTTCTTTCTCCTCGCCGACTCTCCGATACGGCATCAGGTACTCCCGCACATTATGGGTTTTTTTCTTCTACGTATGAATTCGCAATTTCTGTGTTCTGAAGCATGCGAGTTCTGTTAATTGGTGTGGTGATTGCTATTTGGAGATCAGAGATGGGTTTCTAATTTTTTCATTTGTTTCTATTAGCATATTATGCTTTAAGATTGTTCAACTGAATTTTATATAACGGATTCTCGTTGATTATCTGATTGTTGAGTTGCATTTTATGTGAAACCTGTCCAGCTGTATTATTTGTTGCTATTGATCGGACGGGATAAGCTTAGGGATTTTGCATTATTAAATTTAGTTTTTAATTGGAAAGTCATGTGAGAAGTTTTTCTCGTTCCTCTTACGGTATTTTAGTTTTCTTTTTGTTCTTACCAGTGATGAAAATCACGATCATGATCCTTTTCGAAGTAGATAAACCATATTTATCCTGCGAGTAATCATACTATTGAAATGAGATTAAAGTCCACTCATTTCTTATTTTCTTGACTTTTTGTGAATTGTTTGCTTGACTTATTATTGTATTCTCAGCAATCCCTTTCCTATCTGTTCTTGGTTCGTTCATGCTAGGTTGAATTTTCTACACTTTTACTTATTTTGTGGTTTCAGCTGGAAAAGGCGAATAAATTTGCCCCCCTCAACTGAATTTTATATAACGGATTCTCGTTGATTATCTGATTGTTGAGTTGCATTTTATGTGAAACCTGTCCAGCTGTATTATTTGTTGCTATTGATCGGACGGGATAAGCTTAGGGATTTTGCATTATTAAATTTAGTTTTTAATTGGAAAGTCATGTGAGAAGTTTTTCTCGTTCCTCTTACGGTATTTTAGATTTCTTTTTGTTCTTACCAGTGATGAAAATCACGATCATGATCCTTTTCGAAGTAGATAAACCATATTTATCCTGCGAGTAATCATACTATTAAAATGAGATTAAAGTCCACTCATTTCTTATTTTCTTGACTTTTTATGAATTGTTTGCTTGACTTATTATTGTATTCTCAGCAATCCCTTTCCTATCTGTTCTTGGTTCGTTCATGCTAGGTTGAATTTTCTACACTTTTACTTATTTTGTGGTTTCAGCTAGAAAAGGCGAATCCCCCCCCCCTAATGCTCTAAGGTTGAATCCTATCCATATATGTGGTTCTCATGCTAAACTATACCTTTTTAAAGTTAAAATTCCAGCAATGTAAGTATATAAAAGATCCTTTCAGATGCTGTTTTGACATTCAGTGCTTTCCATTTCATCATTGAATATCGAGTCATTTAAAAATCTTGAGCCAAGCATTTTTTTTTGGCCTTATGATAAAAACATTGATCCAGTTTAAATATTTAGCTACTGTATCAATTGTCATATAACACTTGAAAGTGAAGAAATTTGGGCAGCAAAATTGCTCTAAATTACAAAATCATTTATCAGAACTTCAATGTTCTTTGTGCATGAAATGGGATGAGACCGAGATAACACTATACCAAGTTTGAGGAACGATTGTACATTGAAAGTTGATTCTAACACGACAAAATACAGATACAGGCGTTTCAGTTGCTAGTGGACTCTGTCTCTCTCTGAAGTGGAAATTATTTTTTTCAGGCGTTTCAGTTGCTAGTGGACTGTCTCTCTCTTAAGTGGAAATTATTTTTTTAGCAAAGTTACTTTTGTGGGCATTTGATGTGGAATATTGATTATAGATTCTTCCTAAGAGAAGCGTAGCATAGACTGAATTAATTTTCGGATTGTAACAAAAGATAGGAACTACTCAAATGTGTTTAAGGTAATTACCTTTCAGTAGTACGAGCTGGATTTTGTTTGGATGTAAACAAGATATGGGCTAATTACCTGGTAATTCAATGTTTTGGATGACTTCATTTTTTATGTGAGGACATACGTGCAAAATGTGATTTATGGTAGGGAAATGTTTTATCAACAAATAATTGTTTATAAAAATTTACATTTAGAAATAAAATACACATGGTGATATATGCAGCATCTAACTGATGCATATAGTCCATACTCCTTTAGACATTTATTTTCCTGAGTCATTAGGCAAAGTTTATCATTGGGAAATTTGAAGTCGGCCAACATAGTATGATATGATTATTGTTCATTGTACCTTTGTTTGGATACGGATGAGGTACTGGAAATATTGATATATGAAGAAATGATATCCGCTGTTAGGGGATAATTTCCTTTGTGCATTAAGCTTGAAGTGAGTTATTTAGCAGATGGAATAAAAAATGATCATCCAGCTGTGATCGCTTTCACATCTTTCTTTTGTGCGTGATGTGTTTTTCGTCGTATTAGCACGAGATCCTTATTTTTTGTAGGAATTATTGTTTTGCAGTTTTGGTTGCTTGTTATTTCTTCAGAAATTTCAGTATGGCAACCAATCTTGTCTCAGAGCAGTTACCTGCGCAAAGCATCCAGATAGATCAACTGGAACAAATCTCAGATAAGTTGGACTCACCAATGCAAGTGGGATTGATGGGACCAGCTACTAGTAATTCTGCAATGCAGCATATGTCTTTGCCAAATATGCAAATGGATTTATTGGGGCTGGGGCGAAGTGGTGCTCAACCACAGCAGATATCACTGTCAAACAGCCATGTACAGTATTTAGAATCAATGTCTCATGGCCATGCTATGCAGAAATTATCTAGGTCAGATATGCACATAGGTGAGGCAGAGCTGCAGTCCTACAATCAGATGTCACAGCAATACTTCTTATCTAACCAACAAACAGGGGAAACATTGTCAAACAATGTAGGATCTCAACATGCCTCATCATTGAATAAGCGAAAAGCAGCTATTCAGCCAACATCTGGCAGTTTGGCGTCACCAAACTATGAAGTGTCTAACAAACGAGTGGCACAAGCAGAAAGTAGACCATGGCTGCAGCCGATATCTATGCCTAACACAGTTGGTGTACCGATGCAGTCCGTTTCCAATACTTCTCCATCACCACATTCACAAATACCATTGAAGCGATCATTTCCTATTAAAAATGTTCCACACCAGTCATCTCTACAGAGAAATCATACTGGACAAATTCATCCGTCCCCGAAAGCTCAAAATGAGTCACTTGAGGCTGTAAGATCCAAGTTAAGGGAGTCGTTAGCTGCTGCCCTTGACTTGGTTTTTCAGGAGAAGGATAAAATTTTAAATGCTGAGGGTCACCTTCAAAATGAAGCCAAGGAAATGATGGACGCTACGGAGGATTCATTTGGAAGAAACTACAACAGTGATGAAAATAGATTGCATGAAACTGCCAACAGTAATACCGGTGTTTCAGTGCAAACCTCAAAGAGTGATGGTGATGAATTAAGATCAAGTGTTATTTTGAATGATGGGGATGTTTCTCTTGGTGATACGTTTTTTGTAAAAGATGAGCTTTTACAGGGTAATGGTCTATCTTGGGTGTTGGAGTCTGACACAGACCTGACAGGGAAAAAAGACACTGAAAGTGCACAGAAGTTGTCGGATCAACAGGTTCTTGCGGGTGAGGATGGAAGATCAACAGTTCCGACGCCACAAGTTTTGGCATCCAAGATTGAAGAAGAGCTATTTAAACTATTTGGAGGAGTGAACAAGAAGTACAAAGAGAAGGGAAGGTCTCTTCTTTTCAATTTAAAAGATCGAAATAATCCTGACCTAAGGGAAAAAGTTATGTCGGGAGAAATCCCCCCTAAACGGCTTTGTTCAATGAGTGCAGAGGAGCTTGCTTCCAAGGAGCTTTCTGAGTGGCGGATGGCAAAAGCTGAAGAACTTGCACAAATGGTGGTGTTACCTGATTCAGATGTTGACATCCGACGGTTGGTAAAGAAAACACACAAGGGTGAGTTCCAAGTCGAAGTTGAACAGGATAGTGTTTCTGTGGAAGTTGCTGTTGGAACAAGCTCACTTACCAATGCGCCGCCAAAATTGGAAGACAAAAAAGCTTCTCCCTCTTTAAAACTCAATAGAGCAAAAGATAAGCATCCTAGAAAAGCTGATCAACCAAAACCCAAAACAAAGACTGGTAGAATCAAGAATAATATTGAAGACCACGATGAATCGTGTACAATTACAATTCCTTATAATGAAGGGTCTGATTTAATGCAAGGTTTCATGGTGGATGATGTGTTGAAGGACACAGAATTTCTTCCTCCAATTGTCTCTCTGGACGAGTTCATGGAATCCCTTAATACCGAGCCACCATTTGAACATCTACCAGGTGACGCTGGGAAAACTGCACCTGCATCTGACAAGGATGATTCAGTATCAAAGTTACCTGACGTGTCTCCAGAGGATCATTCTGATACCATGACTGATAAACACGGTATTGAAGTAATGAGCCCCAAAGTGGATGCTAGTAGAGAACATATTGAGAGCTTTGGAAAATCAGAGAGGACACCTTCTGTAGGCTTTTCAAAGGATGGTCATGTTTGGCAAGGCTTACTTCAGCTGAACGTTTCCGCCACTGCCTCAGTCATTGGCATCTATAGAAGGTATTTATCACCAAGCCCTGTAATGATACTTCAGAAGTTTGCTGTTGATTACTTCTGTATTTTGTTTTCTGTCTAGTGAAAGACCTGCATACGCATCGATGTATCCATTTTACAAAGCTTTGTAAATTTCAAAACACTCATCAGTTTTTCTCGCTTAAAAATTTACTGCTGTTAATATTTGAACATGATTCTGGGGTTTCTTTAATATTTCTTTGCCTTTTCTAAATTATATAATGTCGTGTAGTCTGCAACTTCTCACTCAATCTGAGTTTTGTTGGTGCAGCGGTGAAAAAACATCTACTAAAAATTGGTCTGACTTTATTGAGATCAAGGGGAGGGTGAGACTGGATGCATTTGAGAAGTTCCTTCAAGAGCTTCCAATGTCCAGAAGTCGTGCTATTATGGTATCTCAAGTTTCTTTATGTAGTAAATTTCAGTCGAGCTATCTGTGTGAATTAAGAAGAGATAATCCTCTGCCCCTTTATATTAATCTCAGTTTGCTATCGATGCGGTGTGTTGTTTTCTCGTTTAGAGTAATAAAAGTTGTACGAATGAATGGCTTCAAAAAAGTTGCAAGTGAATGATTCTCATGGGTTAGGAATTATTTATCACCTGGAATAGGACTAACAAAAACCATTGCAAGACCTTTGGCAAGCATGGAAACTTGATTGTCCAGGAAAAGCAATGAAACATTTAAAAAGTACACAAGATTTAACATAAACCAGAAGTTTTGGGACTTGGATCATATTCTACTTGCGATTAGCTTTATTGTTAAAACAGGCGAGGGGCTGAACTCGAATCCTATTAGTTGGTAAAACCTTATTTCGAGATTTAACAAACTTTTAAATCTAAGTGGGTACCTCAGTCCAGGAGGCCTTCCGTTTCATGGAATTTTTTATAAAGAAAATTGCAGTAACATGTCTAGATCATTATCAGTATTGTGGCATTGTATATGCCCAAGAAGATCCTCGAGTATTTTTAGGAATCTCCTTTTTCAGTTAGTCAAGTTAGAGCTCTATAAAGACGTTTAATTAGATTTTTTTTTTGATTTGTCTGCCAGGTTGTGCACTTTGTTTGCAAGGAGGACTCTCAGGAAAATGAGCGAGCAAGTGTTCGCGAGGTAAGTCTTTCTCTCCCTTTTTTGTCAAAGTACTTCAATTGCTGGTCATTCATCGTAACTAACTCATTTTAAGGTGACTGTAAATCGTGCTCTGCAGTTGGTTGATTCCTATGTTTTGGATGGGAGAGTAGGCTTAGCTGAGCCTGCTCGTGGGGTGGAACTTTATACGTGCCCACCTGATTCAAAGACACGTGAAATGCTCAGCAAGGTCCTACCTAAAGACCAACTTGACGGACTTAATGCTATTGATAATGGTCTAATTGGTGTTATTGTATGGAGAAAACCTCAAAGATCTATATCACCTAATTCTGCATCGCACAATAAGCACAACTCCAAAAAACACCTCAGTTCTAGGAGACATCAAGAAAAGGAGTCTAACGTGAACGTGAATATGACCCCCAAAAATGCGTACCCTCGTGATGTATCTTCATCGTTACCTAAGCCCCAGCCCCAGCCCCAGACCCAGACCCAGATCGATGTTGACGAAGATGATGATGTGCCTCCTGGGTTTGGTCCACCTTCCACTCGGGATGACGATGACTTGCCCGAGTTCAATTTTTCCAATGACTCTAGCACACCACGGCCACCACTTTCAACACATAGTCCGAACCCAGTCTCTGGGATGGCACCTTTCAACCCAATGTCCCGCCATGCAAGTCGCCCTGTGGATCAAATGAGGGAGCTTGTTCAAAGATACGGACAATCCGGAACTAGTGGAATTGGGATAGAGATGCAACCATGGAATGATGATGATGATGACATGCCAGAATGGAGGCCAGAACATATCCAACAAAGACCCCATGGCGTCAGTGTGCAACTACATGGTAGGCAGCAGCCTGTTTTACGAGCTCATATGGTTCAACAGACACCACCTCTTCCGACGCCAACTTCAGGAATGTCTCGAGTGAGTGTGATTCATGATCAACAAAATGTTGCTTCATGGCAACATGCTAGTCGGATGGTTCCACCTTTTCAGCAGACTAGTGGAGGTCAACTATACGGATCATCCGGTCACCAGCAGGGCAGTGGTTGGCCCAGAGATCCCGCCAAAAGTAGAGGGCTTTAATCAGTCGTGTATTATGTCCTTTTGTTCCTTTTGTTTTGACTTTTAAGGACTCATCTAGTCCTGTAGCTGTAAGCCAAAATTATTTGTAGTTCGTTTTAGATGCTTTTAAGCTAGTTGAATTCTTGAAGAAAAAGTTATGAGGCTTACTGCGAGGGCTTTTAAACTTTAAACAGTAAGGATCAATTGCATTGTGAAACATCTTGCTGGAACGGGTGACTTACAGTTCAGCCCTTTAGTCCTCTCACGTAGAAAGAGGGATTCAGAACATTGAGTTGGAGAAAGGCATACAGAGAAGTGCTTGATTTACTGATGCTGTCGTACTGATTAGTGGGATGGTGTACATTTTTTATCATCTTCGTTTCATCCCTTTAGTGATTTGATTTCTTTTATATTCCATTTGTATATGATATCGTGACACTATTGTTTCTCAACCTTTCCGCGCGACTTAATGCACTCTGGAGACTCTTGGGAATTGAAACGATAATACACGTATCAGCTAACGCTTAAAACTTGTCATCAACATTACAATTTTGCTCTAAAAAGCAGGGCCAGGAATTTCCAGAATATACAAACGAGCTGTTGGTTTGAATTGTTTTGTGGAAGAGTATATACATAGTTAAATGACACACACACATTAGCATTGACCACATATACAATGTTAAATCAATTATTCAACCACCTAAAGCACGCTTCAGACCCACTCGTTGTTCAGGAGACAATTTTGTTGGGAACTTAACTTCAAATTTGATCCTCAAATCGCCTCTATTGCCTGGCTCCTTAGCAATGGGCATGCCTTCCTTGGCCACGACAAGCTCATAACCAGGGCTAACAATATCGTGGACTTGAATTGATAGGTCCCGGCCATCAAGCGCCGGCAGACATACAGTGGTCCCTCCTAGTGCTTCAGCTAGTGACACCCTTTGGTTCACAATGAGGTCATTCCCATCTCTCTTGTATGTCTGATGTACTTTCTCATCTATAACAAACACAAGGTCTGCTGGTAGCTGATTCGGCTGCTCATTTCCTTTGTCTGGGAAAGTAATCTTTGTTCCCCTTTTCCACCCTGGCTTCACATCGATGGTCAATATCTCAGATTCTTGCACTTGCCTCCTGTTAAATTATACTCTCTATAAGAAGCAGGGACTTGGTAGGTTTACTATAGACAGAGCAAAGCAGTTTGTGTTCAGTAACAGATGAGCAATAACATGATCAAATAATACCAGAAGCAATGTCCTTGTAACCACTACAAGCATGGACTTGAATGCCCATACTTGGGAGCCCAATATAAAGCTTTCTGATATGTAGATATGACTAAGGAATCAGGTAGAGTAGAGCAAAGAGTTCTAGGGTACAGAAATTATTTTATATAGATGAACATACCCGTGAGCATCAATTACAGTTCTAGATATCTTCATTTTCCTTGTTGATCCTGCATATAGTTCTTCAAGGCTGCAAGGCAATTTGCTCTCAACTGGTGGAGGTTTTCTCAGTGCAGTCCCCTCGCTATAGGTTCGAAAAATATTCTCGCTTCCTCCAAATCCCCCAAACATTCCTCCATCAGATTGATACCTCGTTGACCTTCCCGGTCCTGAAGATCCGAAACCAAAGGGACTGCTCCCAAAGAACTCTGCAAATATGTCCTCAGCATTTCTTGGATTGAAACCATTTGACCCAGCAGCGCTGGACCCTCCACTACCAGCAGGTGGCATGTCTTTCAATCCCTCTTCCCCATACTGGTCGTAAACTGCTCTTTTCTGTGGGTCACACAAGACCTGAATTCGCAAATAATTTTAAAAAAAAAAAGAAAAACACGTCAGGACTATAAGCTGTCTCATCTCTCATGTCTCACCAAACATAGTTGCCTGTGCTCACATATCGAGTATATTAACCAGTAAGCTTCATATGGAGGGGAATTCTTAAATGTATAGTTTTGGAACACGAGCAAAAAGGGGGGAATAAAAGTACATGGAATTATTATAGCGTTGCCTTCTGTAGAAGATGTGAGTTTATCCTGCTGCATCATCATTCAATTCCAAGATAACAAATCGCACATCAAAGATCAACACTTCCAATATTGCATTAGGTAATTGTGTAAATGGGAACCCTTCAATTTGTACCAGGTAATAATGAGAGAGCAAACCAAGATCAGAATGAGAGGAAAAGAACCGTGCCTCGTAAGCCTCAGAAATCTGCTTGAATTGGGCTTCTGCTTCTTTCTTGTTGTTGGGATTCTTGTCGGGGTGCCATTTCATAGCCAACTTCCGATAAGACTTCTTCAGATCATCCTCCGAAGCACTCTTGTTCACATTCAAAACGTCATAATAATCCATCCCCATTTCACTTGCTCTCCAAGACCTTATGTCAACAATAAAGATCTACCAACTTTTCACGGCGAACCCAAATCATAAAAATCCTTTCTTTGACTAGTTACACCGTCTAAAATTTCAAGGATATGAACGTAATAGATGCATAAAGACAAGAAAAGGAAGATTTTAGAAGTTCATACATATGTATATAGTACAAGAACGAGATTTTGAAGGAGTTATTATGAAAGAAGCTTTGGAACTATTTTTGTGTCAGAGGCAGAGCCAGTGCCTAGTGGATGCAAAGAATCAGAGATTGCGGTATAATTAGGGATGTTTCGCTATGTTAAGGCCATGAGGAGTTAAAAATGGGAAGACGACAGTGTTTGGAATTTGGTAATTATATTCTCAGCCATTTTGGCGGGCCTCAGTTCTCCCTCTCTACTGGACGTGGGATAGAATTAGGGGGTCCAGTTTTGAAGGCTAATTACAACCAAAATCTGGTAATTAGGACAAATTCATTTATGGACAATAACCACCTATACTATGTTTGGTTTAATAAAGTTGTCAGCCATTGCATGAACACTTAATATAAATTTCTGGACTGACTGAAGAGTTATTCTATTTAGAATAATAGAATATTTATTATTATTATTCTAATAAGTTTTGGACGTTTTAGTAATTTAATTGAAATTAAATATTAATTTCAATTAAACTTTAATTAAAATTACAAATAATTCTAATTAAATACCAATTATTCTCAAATAAGATTTAATATCTTATATTGATCCTTATTTATTAAATATCTCATATTTAATCATAAAGTTTCTCAAACTTTATAATCAAGTCCAACTTGATTAAATCAACTTTGTTGTCTCCAACTTATTTTATAGGTGAGACCCATTAGGTTCTCAAATATGTTGGCAATGATTATAAATTATAATTCTAATTCATAATTAGAATTAGATAAATTAAAAACTCCTTTTAATTTATGTTTAATTCTCAAATTAAACAATTTATAATCACAAATCAAGATTGACGTCTAGCAACGCATCATGACCATCCAAATATTTAAGAATGTCAAAGTGGTTTTAACTAACCTTTCCGTACATGATTTTTCGGTATAATTCAATCATTTCATCAACCAATGTTTCAATTAGACATAGAGCATATGATTAATGTCTACTCTTATTTTAAGTCCAATTATATTAGTTCTCCGCCATTAGTTATTGATTCAATTAATGACATTTATAAACTGTTTACAAAATATCATTCCACTTTGGCCAAGGATTTCCTGAATCAATATTAATCGAGAACAACGGAATATTCTTCCTAATTACTTCAGGGTGATGAATCTTATCTTGATCATTCAACTATCTTAAGTGATTTTTTTTACAATAAAGACGAGGTTTGATAACCATTAGAAATGGGGTCTTTAACCCCAAACATCGTCTCAATGACCAACATAGTTTTGAATGTGAGTGGCTTGAATTACTCTAAAAAGAAGTTGGTAATTCATGACTATCCTATAAACAAAATTTCGTAGAGCTTTTAGAGATTAAAACAAAGTTTAACAAATTTAGAAAATGTTTATAGTTTTTTTGGTAAAAATTGAAATAATATGACTAATTATCATGCTTATTACTATATGAGAATAATAAAAAATTATGATTTGGGATGGTAAAGGAGCTTTAAACAAGGCTCTTCGACCAATATATCATATAACTGCTAATATGTTTTATGATCCTTCTATTATTAACATCACCTTCATCTATTCAACTAACCTTTATTTTTGAAGGATTTATCTATCGAATGATATAAAAAATTTCCAATCTTACATTTAGTCTCCTTAGTTAATAATAGGATGTTTCCATTGCATACTCTATACATAGGAGTAATAAGGAACTAACCTAAGCCTTAAACACTTTACCAAATATTTTAGAGATTGTTTGAGCAACATTGGAATCTTAAACTTGAGGTACGATAGGTATCATTTCACTTAAATTAATTATTAAACTGGCAATTGGAACATAAGAAAAAATCTTGACAAAACTTTAGTGAATTCTAACTTGATGTCAAACTACCCTAAGAGAAAGACACACTTCAATAGCTCCTTTAGTTCTGATCATTTTCATATAAAGATCCATCTTTAAGTTGTTAAAGGTATTTTGAAATTTCCTTCTAGGTTTAATAACTTTCCAAATACATTGGAAGATTACGAGGATGCAGTATTTAAAGGCCTAGAAACAAATGTTGAAGGGTTTGAGACCTTTAAATGTATGAGAAAACTACAAGTTGTTAAGAGGAATTAAAAAAGCACAATAATGGATATTTTAGAAATATTACACTATAGTTTCAAAAATAAGGAGCACTACAGTTGGCTCATAATGAACTTAATTCTAGCCTTAAAAATGATTCCTTACAATTGAAAGAAAGATGGCTTTCACACATTATATCCACACTCTGGAGGCTCATAATACACTATTGAAGTAGAAATCTAGGATCTATTAATTTAAGGATGGTGATATGAACTCTATATACTTCCACAATACAATTTTAACATGTTAAAAAAATTGGCTCCGTGACAAATACAAATGGTGTAACCATTTGGAAGCAATCAAATAAGAAAAACATGACCTTTAACTATTTTATAGAATACTAAATACTTTACTAATAATTCTTTTTTGTGCAAGTTATTAGGTCCTTCATTTATCACTCATTATCCCAAAAGAAAATAAAGATGATTGTTAAGCCTTTTATATGATCAGATATTGAAAAATCTCTTTTAAACATGAATGAAAGTAAGGCATTAGGTCTAAATGGGCTAAATGCTCATTTTATTTAGAAATCATATAATTTGGTTGGCAACCTAGTGTTTAAGATTAATCAAGAATTTTTTTAAAGGTAAAAAACTTCAAGAAATGAAAAAATTATTTTTCTCATTCCTATGATTCCTAACCCCATTAATATAGAGTTCTTACTTATTCCTTCCTTAAAGCCTAGTTAAAGCAATAGAGGAAGTTTTAAAGAACTTCTTACAGTCTGATGAGGTGAATAATTTATTGATGCCAACATTAAATTGGTTGATCTTTATATGGAAAAATGGGAAGGAGGTTAGGTATAACCTCCATTAGAGCTTAATGTGTGATATGAATATATAATAAACAAAACATAGAACACATGTTGGACCCCGAACTTTTCTTGCAAATTAGAAATTATAAAATGAAATTAAATGAGGAATTATGGCATGATTCTTTGTAATGAATGAAAAGTATAAATGAATTTATGAGCATTTGATGAAATGAAAGACAATTGGGTTTCTTTGTGTTTGAATATGTTTGATAAAAAGATGAGGCATTGTGTATTGTGTTTGGATGTGAATATTTGAAGTGTTGTGCAGGTGCTGGAAAAATAGGATGAAGATTGAAAAATTTGGCTAGTGTAAATTTAGGGGAGATGCTGTCAAAATTTTCATTATGGGCAGAAATTATGACTATGTTTTTGACCCTCTTAGAGTTAGAATTTGACAAAAGGGTCTTCTTGAAGATTTTATTTTAGGTTTTTATCTTTTCATTGATGTATAATATGTTATTTTTGGTTGTTGATATTGGAAGATATGAAATTTGGAAGTTTGGATGTGGTATAGGATGACCAATTATCTGGTAGAAACTTTGACTGAAAAATTGACCTAGTTAGAGGTTGCATTTGCCTTTAAGTGCTTCATGAAAGTTTTAGCTTGTGTTTTGATCTTTACTTTGATATAAATTATAGAATTTTTGGACAATGGATGAGAAGTTATGAATTTTAGAAATTGTGTTACTGTTCAGGATGATAGTAATTGAACAATAACTTTGACTGGCTTTTTGATCTATATAGAGGCTGTTTTTGCTCTTAAAATCTTCATGAAAATTTTAGATTATGTTCTGATCTTTACATTGATGTAAAGTATGGAATTTTTGGATCATAGAATAAGAAGTTATGATTTTTATAAGTTGATGTTACTGTTTGGGAAGATCATTAGTGGATAGAAACTTTGAGTACTTTTTGACTCCCTTAGAGGCCAAATTGATTTTTCTATCCTTAAGAAAGTTGTAGGTTGCTTTTTGATCTTTGCATTGATATAAAATATGACATTTTTGGACCTTGGAGTTGAAAGATAGAAATTTTCAAAGTTGAGTTATTTGTTTAGGGAGATATTATTTTGGACAGAAAGTTTGAGTGGGATTTTGATACCTTTAGAGATGGATTTGGCTTTTGAATTCTTCATGGAAGTTGTAGAGCTTCCTTTTAGCTTTCTTTTGATACAAAGTTTGTACATTTTGGACTCTTGAGTCAAAAGATATGATTTTTGGAAAAATTCGGATATATATATATATATGTTGAAAAAAGAGAGGGAAAAATCAGATGGGCGAGCACCCTGCACGCTCCTCGCGAGGGCGAGCGCGCACATTCCTCGCGCGTCTTGCGCCCGCGAACGCTCGCGAGGGGGAGCCGGGCCGTCGTCCAATGCGACGCCATTTTTGGTCTCCTCCATGCGACGTCGTTTGTTTTCTTTTATTTTTGTCATCTCCTTCCCTAATCCGACCCTTGTTCAATCTTTTGCTTATATCTTTTCCGTTCGACATCCGATTGACTTGATTTTTAAAGTGTTGGATTCCTAAGACAATTATCTACATCAGCCTGGGAAATTTGTGGATTTTTTAGATTAAATTGAGGATGATTGATTAAATCAAAGTGAGTTAGATAATTTTCTGAACATGGTTCAGTCTTATGAGAAATTCTTGATCTGTGGAGATCCGATTGATCTGATTCTTGTTGCAAAATAAAAGAGAGCCATGGGGCTACAAGTCATATGAGGAATTGAATTTCAATTTAGCCCCTAAGACTTTCAATTTCTGAATTGAATTCGGGTTTAGTGTGCAGTTTTGGATTAGTAAGATCTGAAAGTATTTTGGCCATAACTTTTGCTCTAGTCATCCAAATGAGGTGATTCTTGATTTGGATTAAACTAAAGAAATAGGGCTACAAATGTTATGAAGGATTCGAGTTTCAATTTAGTCATTAAGAATTTCAATTTTTGGATGGAATTAAATTGCTGGAAAATGTGTTAGCATAAGAATAGTCAGAAATGTTTGGAGTATAACTTTTGGAGTAGTGCACCAAATTAAATAATTTTGGTGTCGTTTGTGAAATTGAGATATGAGGAACATTTTTTTAGAAGAAAGTTTTAGCAAATTCCTTCAATTTGATGATTTGAAAAATGTCCTAAGTTAAGCATGATTTGATGAATTTTGAGACTTTGATTTTTTTTAATGATTTTGAGGACTTAATTAGCATGTTAATGTGAATAATTAGCATGTTAATTTGAGTAAGAGCATATGAGATATATTGATTGGATTGAATTAAATTAAAGTGTTAGAAATGCATAAGGGCAAAATTGGAAGGTTACTTAAGGTCTTAAGTTTCTAGGCTTTTAAGGAAGGGCATTATGGTCATTTCTCATTCATTAAAGGGAAGAGGAGTTGGCTGCCGTTTAAAGAGAAAAGGAAGCACGAAAATTTTAGAAGAAAGGAAGAAATGAAAGAAGAAAAAAGAGAGTAAAGCTTCGGTGGTTTAGAAAAGAAAAGAAGAAGAGGGATATTAGGGTTTTGATTTTTATAGGCTTTCAAGTGCATTTTTTTAGTGATTTAAGAGGAAAAATGTGGAAGAAGATGAAAGCTTCCTATGGAGCTAAGAAATTCAGAAAATGGTGAAAATTAAGGTAAGATTGAGTTTTTGATTTGTTAATTTTTGAAAAGTTTTGGTTCAATTGGCTTAAGATTGGTATGGGTTTGTGTTTTCTAAGCTCAATTTTGGTGATTATGCTTTATGTGATGTTGAATTTGGGTGATTATGGATTAGGGAATTTTAATTTGGAGGAAGGAAAGGAAGGGAGAATACCATGTTTATATTTTGATTTATAAGCTAATTATGTGATTTCGAAAAATCAAGAAGAGAAATGCTTTGAAAATTATTATTTTCGAATGATTAAATTTGTTAATTTTGAAATGATTTAAAAAATTGATAATGGATTGTTTTCGAATGATTAGATAAATTGCTAAAATTGTTTTGAATGATTTTGATCAAAATTGATATGATTTTCGCATTCATTATGTTTAAATGATTTGATAATTGCAATAAGTGTTGCATTCTGTGTTGCGAATGATTGAGAATTGCTATATGAATTTATGTAAAATTGTGAATGTCAATGTGTCTATTATGACACGATTTGAAAAATTAAGTTTTCGAAATATGCCTTCGGGCAATCCGATTTTCCAGTATGTATTATGTGTTATGTGGGTTTGGTTAGGTCCCAAAAGTTTGAGTCAAGTGAACTTGTCTTCTTTTTATAGGCTTCGTCCGCCTGCTCGCTAGTGGCATTGGAGCTCTGTTATGGACTCCCATAAGTTCACGACTACACCGGACCGCTATGCGGGAAGGTGTAGTACGTTCTGTTCACGGCTGCAAAGGACCGTTATGCGGGAATGTGAAGTACGTTCTGTTTTGGACCGACCCAAATCATTCTGATGTGTTATGTGCTATTGTTTTATTTCTAAGTGTGATTGCATTCATGCTTTTGATTTGTTCATGATTTCTTTGATAAATTGAGAAATGTTTGAGAAATAAGCTTTTGATAAATTTGGTACTATGAAACTTTTGATCAAATGGCAAAAGTTTGAAAAATAATTTTTGCTTATTTTTTGATTTATAAACATGTTATCCACGAGCGGTCAAACTCACTCCCTTTCATCCCCGTCTCCAGGTTTCGAGCGGGAGATCGGATGAAAGAAACTCAAGGCATTTGTTCGATTTTGTTTACCTTATATTTCGAGTAGTTTGGATTTTGGTATTGGTTTGTATATGGCTTAAAATGCCATTAATATTTTGTAAGCATTTATTTCGTGATGTAAATGAATTATGGATTTGTGTGGATATAGTATGTTAATGGTTTATGGATGAGATGAATTATGAATTTGTGTATGGTTATGATATATGAATGTGATTGTATATGAATGAGATTGATTGTGATATGGATTCCGGACGAGAGGTCCGATGATACTGAACATTGTTTGAGAATTATTTGAAGTGCTATATATATAATGATGATTTGGTTGTGTTTGTTTATGCTGGAATTTCGGACAGGAGGTCCGATGAATTGTGTTGATTGAGCTGGAAATATTGAAGTGCTTATTATGTAGGAATTGTGGATTTCTGGATATGTATATTTGTTTTTATGGCAAAAGAAGAATAAGAATTGGTTAAAAAGAAGAATGATGAGATATGTATGATTGTGAAAGATTAAATATTTGAGTTTATGGAATTGGTAAATTCCAAATGGGAAATTGGAATGGTTTTGAATAAAGATGGATAAAATGAAAGAAAAAAATTTATACCGGTTTTGGATTGGTTTAGTCTTATGGTTTCCAACGCGATTTTTTCTAAAGTATACGTTCACGGATGTCGGAAAAGTTGATTGAGTTCGTTTGAATTGTTTGTGTGATTCGTTTTTGATTTTTTCGTTTTGTTTTTCGATTCGCTTTGGGATTGTTTCGCTTTGTAATCCGTTCCTTCGATTCGTTTCGATTTGTGATTCGCCTTTGATCCACTTTGTTTTCTTTGACTTTCGCCATATGTTTCTGCTTCGGATTCTTTCGCTTCTGTTTTCTTCCGATCCGATTTGTGTTTTGCTTTTGATTTTGAATCCGTTCTTTCGTTTCATTTTTCCGATTGGGGTCCGGTTTCGAAATCGGGTCCCAACAACACAACTAAAGAAATCACTTAGACAAGTACACCTATCACTTTTTATAGTATATCTAAATGAGCTGAGTGTTCATCCTACTAGAACTGGAGTTACTAGCACTAACTATCTACTTATTATCTAATCTAATAAAATTAATGATTGATTAAAATAAAATAAACAAAAATAAATTAAATCATAAAATTAAAAATGAATAAGGTTAAAGCAATCATAGGCAAGTAAGATCTAGGTAAACTTCCCCTATGACTTTTCGTACACCTTGAATCTACCTCGACTTAATAATTAATCTTACTTTCTTGGACTTATAGGAATTCCGATTACATAAATATATTCTATCTGAAAAAATATAGCTCTTATCCTTAAGTTGATTAATTGAATTCTCTTTATAATCAAAGCATCTAAATACGCATTACCTCACTTTGTGAATTTTTATGATAGATTTAACTCTAACTTAGGAGATTTAAGTGGCCCTATCTTTAGAGTTCCATAAAACTCTCATTATTAATATTATGATCTATCCATATAAATAATCTGTCAATCCAAATGAATGAAATTCGAAATTGAAGCAAATCACTGGAAATTTTCAATTCAATATAATATAAAAACTTCTCAACAAAACTAAAACTTTCATTGAATTAAGAATAAAGAATCAATTCAAATCATCAAGTCATAAGATCCATCACACTTAGATTTATATTCCAATTAGTTAATAATAACATAAGGAAAACTTATAAAGGATAATAAAGAATCAAGAAATAAGTTTGAATTCTTATGGCTTAAATCTTGAACGTTCTTGAGGTTTCTTAGTGAATCTTCTTATTTTCCTCTCCAAAAGTGCTCTTTCCTTAATTGAAGTTTCTCTAATAGAGTTCCAAGTCATGTTTTCATTTTGAAGCTTATCTCCAAGAACTCCTCTAAAACTCCCTCTCCCTTTTTCATCATCTCTCTCTTAAAATAATAAACTTGAAAATTTTCTCCTAATGTGGCCTAAACTTGAAATCATGTTGCTCTCAAGTGTTTCTTAAGATCCCCTAAACATTTTTAAATAATAAAAACTACCAATGATGGTCTAAACATAGGTATGTGTCGACCCTATATTGAGGAGCACACATAGAACATGGTAGGATGTCATAGACACCTATAGAATAAATGCCACCTCATAAAACCCAGTCTAAACACGAGTTACTATATTAATCATTCAAAAAACTTGCCTAAAAATAAAATATGGTAGATTGAACTTGAATAGCAATAGGGTATCATGTCGACATTGTTTTTGTAGTCTTTTACTTAAAATATACCAAATTTTCTCTAAATTAACTTAAAAATCTTTCTAACTTTACACTTTATTCGTTAAGGAGTATGATAGGTGTAAATTACACTTTTATAGATGTTTAAGTGTGTTTTTAAGTGTTGATTAGGTGATTGATAGGATCGAATTATCTTATATTTTCTCATGTATTTCTATGTGATTTCAATCCTATTTTATAGATAAAATGCTTAACTGATGTTTAATTTGTGTTTATTGCTAGGTTGGATATGCTGGTATATTTTTGAAACAAAAGAGACAAGATTATGAAGCAAATTAGAGCACAAAATTTAACAAGGAAAAGGACATCCTCTTCGCAAATTACAAGTAGAAACGACGACGCAGTGTTGGTCACAAAACAACAGGCACGTGGGATTAGAGAGCAATAACTCAAGTAGCAGCAAAATTAAAGAGACAAAAAAAGTAACAGGTGGCATTGGAATGAAAGACGCAGCGTTTTAATGCACAAGAGGAACAACGACTGAGGTTTTAAAAGGACCTAGGCTGTGGCAACAAATTAAAGGAGGCGAGGATGCTATGCGTTTTTATTAAAAACGCACAGTAAATGGACAACGCATGCAACAGTAAAAGGGGAGCAAAAACGCTGCGTGGAGAGGCAAGCAGAAGGCGCAAAGCAAATGAGAGCAGCAAGGGTTTTATTAATGGAGACCCTTAATTGTCCCATCAATCAACAGTGCAGGGAATAGTTGGGAGAAGAATAAAACAGTCAGGCGCTGGAGGAGTGCGGCGCAGGCCGCAGGGGCGTAAAGAAGGGACGACTTGGAGTTGCGTTGGCGTGGTCCACGGACGTTTTCGCCTGCGGCTTGGCTGGAGCCTACGAGGGGAGCTACAGAGAAGACAAGGAGCAGCGCAGGCGTGGAGCAAAGCTTGCAATAGTGAGAAGAATGCGTGCACAGTAGCGAGGACAACAAATCTGAAGGTTTATTCATCAAATCAATGAACAGGGCAAAGCTTTGGGCAGCGTTGGGCAGTAAACAGTAGGGGATTTTTGGCTAAGGACATTGGATGGGGGTTAAAGCTATTTGTCGAAAAATACTTATGAAGGGATAAACATCCCAACACCGGTTTGGAGGTAATATCGACGTCGACGATCCGGGTTAAGTATTATTTTAATTATTTTATTTTTTCTTTCTCTCATTAGAAATTGATTGTGTTGTCCTATTTTAATCGATTTGGGTTTTGTGTATGGATAATCGGATTTTCATTATTATTTGGTTATTTATGTATGAACCCATCAGGTATTGTGAATTGATGATTTTAATGCGTTCATTGAATCGTTAATTTCAAACTCATTGCTAGAATTTCGATGTAATCCGTAATTGTTATGTTGAAATTCATTTGTAGCGACTATTGATTCATAATCATTAGGGATAACATGACCTAGGCTAAATGACTCGAGCATGTGTGGTTGTTGCCTTGATTAATCGGTTTTCCTAATTCGTGATGCTACTGCCTAATTAAATCTAGAGATCGTATCCTAGGTTGTTAGGTGGTTAGATTTAATCAACGATCGTATCTTGATTAAACAAAATCTAAGGGAAAACTCAGGTTAATTTTTAATCCACGGTTAATAATTTCTAGGAGAGGTTAAAGAACAACAAATTAATAAAATATGCTTAATCAGGGTGTAGGCCGAGATTGAACCAAAGAACCGGGTCCCTACCGAATTCTCCACATTTTTCATTTTATTGCATGTTTTCTTTAATTTGTTTTTATTAGTTAGTTTTATTTTATTTTCATCTCAACCCCCTTTTTCCTAAACACCGATTAATTTCATTTCTTAAACTTTACACACACTCTCTATGGGATCAACCTAGACTCGCCACTGCTACAGTAGTAGTCTAATTATTTTAATTTTGATTAGCGTTATGACGCGCGGTCATCGATTTTTGCATGTTTAGGCTTAGAATTATGTTAATGTGATTGTGTGTTTATGTTTCTAAGTGTTATATGGTTTAGGGCATGATATTGGACCTTAATTTTGTGTTCTTAAGGTGTTTTGATGTATTTGTTAGTGTATGAAATCAAATAAATGAAGATCGAAGGAAGTTAAAGCAAGTTTGGAAAAAAGAGTAGGGTCATGATTGTGACATATTTGTCACAGTTATGATAAAAGACCCCTTAGGGTCACGATTGTGACTTGAGTGTCATAGTCATGACAGAAGAGCTTTACATTAGGTCATGATCATGACACCCATGCCATGATCGTGGTAAAAGACAATTTTTATTATGTTACAATTGTGACAGATGCTCACCAGACGCGGGGATCTCCTTCTATTTTGATATTTAGAGGGTCTTTTTGGAGAAATTGACATGGATAAAACCTAGAGTTTACCCTAAATGATCCATGAAATATATACGAGCATAACATATCTAAAATAGAGCTAGTCTCCATTTTCCAAATTGAGAAAGAACCTAAAGGAAGATCAAGAAGGAGAGACGAGAAGAGGAATATCAGTAATAGCAATCCAACCACTCCAACCAAGTCCAATCAAGTTCATTTATTCTTTTTCTTTTTTATTTACTTCCATTATGATGTATGAATTAGGATTAAGGATGTTCAATATAGTGATGATGTTCTAATTTCATTTTAGGATTTAGTCTTAAATCATTTTGTGACTTGATAACTTTTGATGC
Organism: Erythroxylum novogranatense; assembly: GCA_029891385.1. Taxonomy (NCBI): domain Eukaryota; kingdom Viridiplantae; phylum Streptophyta; class Magnoliopsida; order Malpighiales; family Erythroxylaceae; genus Erythroxylum; species Erythroxylum novogranatense. The sequence continues at coordinate 39,154,857 of CM057234.1, read as the reverse complement.
TAATGAAATGTTAAATGTTATAATATTTATGGTTGTGTATACTTCGATAATAAATCGAGAGATTGAATCAATAGTGATACGATTAGGTTGGGTAATAAGATTTAACAACCTAATACGTCTCATAAATATCAAATCAATAATCATACAAAGAGAGATCTTGTCTAAGGACCCAATTATATGATAGTGTTAGCCCCAAATTTTTTTTTAAAAATTAAGCATGATTAGATTAATTAAGTAAGTTAAGTTAGCATAAATTGAATTGAGATTAATTAATGTGTGATAGCATTAAAAAGTTAGGTGGTGAGTTAATGAGGTTAAAGGTGTTAGTTGGGCCTTAATGAGGTAGGAAAGAAAAGAGATAAGATGGGCTTAAAGGATTATAGGCTTGAGTAGTATAAGGAGGAAAATAAGAAAGGAGGAAGAATAGGTGAATGGGCTTAAGTATATGGGCTTAAGTAAGTAAAAGAAGAGTATAAAAGAGAGGAATTAAATGAGTTAGTAGGAGAGGAAGAGAGGAGCACGAAATTTTAAAGGGAGAAGAGGGAGAAATTGTCGTGGAAGAGGAAAGAAGAAGGAGAAAAGAAAGGCTTGGCTAGGGTTTGATATTCCAAGAGATTTAGTGACTATTTGAAGAAAGTTCAAGAAGGAAAAGTATAGAGGAGGAGCTAAGCTACATTTTGAGCCAAGAAGCTCTTTGGTTGAGTCAAGAACCAAGGTAAGTTATGAATTCAAGTATGAGTTTTTAGTTGGGTTATGGTTTAGATAGCTTAGAAAGAATATGGGTTTAGTGATTCTAAAGTTCATATCATGATTTAGGTTCATTAGGTTTTCAATTTTTGAAACCCTAAGTGATATGAGGTTATTTTCTTGTCATGGATGAAGAAGGACAAGAAGAAAGAGAAGAGCAAGAGGAGGAGCTCCATTTAGCAAGGATTTAGCAAGTTATAAGGTGGGTTTCACTTTTATCTTTATGTTAGTAAGTATTAAACGCTATTTTAACTAATGAATTTAATGTTTTGTAACTATTTGAGATAAGCATTGATTGTGCCTTGATCATGTACGTAAGATGGTGTATGATTGCCATTAAGTGAGCATTTTAACAGTGTATGACATTGCTTGTTATTGCTTGAAATTGCTATGAATTGAATGAGCATGAATGAGGTCATGAAATGTGAGCTAAGCATGAAATATATCATTTTCAAGAATCAGCTTTAAGGATGCATGAAAATCCATTTTCAGAAAATCAGTCAGTGGACAAGACAAGTCCAGTTTTTATGCATAAAATTCAGTGTTATGTGGGTTATTTAAGTCCACCAGCAAAGTCACGTGCACGTTGACCAGTATAGTCTTCGTCCGACTGCCCGATTGTGGCATAGGATGTTCCTTTTGGACTCCTCAGCATATGACTACACTTGTGTAGCTCATCAGTAACCCGTGGACTTTTCGAACCATCAGCTATGTGTTTATGTGTTAGCATATATTTGCAAGAATGAGAATTACATGGATCATGAACATTGTGTTTTGAGATTGATAAATTACATGAAATGCATGATTGTATGATTGCTATACAAAAGTGCTAAAAGTATGATTAATGAAACAATGTAGCTTATTAGCCTAAATATAAACGTGTTATCCACGAGCAAAAGCTCACCCCGACCTTCCCGTCCCATCTCCAGGTGAAGATCGGGATCTCGAAGAATGAGCTCAAGGCATACTCCAAGATCTTAGTGTTTTGATTTTGTATTTTCAAGATAACTTTTGTAAATCAATGCTTTAGATGCATTTTGGGCAAATGATGTTTTTGCAAGTTTATGTTTTGGATTTGATGTAGCGGCTTAAAATGCCCTCTAAAGCTTTGTAATAACTCATATTTTTCATATGGAAGCAAGAATATTCAGTTCTAATGTATTTTGAGAAATTCATGCATGTTTGAAACAATTACATCATTGTATAGTTTGAATTTGAAAAGAAAGGGGGAAATGTGATTGTGTTAGTTGGATATGATTTGAGAAAGTTTAAAAGCGTAGGAGTGTGTTGTTGCCCTTGAATATTGAATTGTTGTGCAGGTTGTAGCCTTAGATTGAAGATTTGGGCTAGGGATAAAATAGGGGAGGTGCTGTCAAATTTTCCCAAAAATTGTGCAGCAACTTCCATTTGATTTTAGACTCTCTTAGTGTTTGAATTGAATTGAGAGATCTTCTTGAAGTTTGTAGCTTAAGATTATATCTTTAAAATGGTGTACCATTTGTTTCATTTGGACTTAGGGTTAAAAAGTTATGAGGTGAAGAACACATTCAGTTACTGTTCATGTACTGTTACATTGGTCTTTAATGAGCAATGTCCTTTGAGTGGCTTGTTGCCTTGATTAATGAGGAAGTTAGCTTTAGCATCCTTCATGAGATTTGTAGTTTATCTTGTTATCTTTCCATGAAGGTATAGTATGCACATATTGGAGCTAGGAATAAGAAGTTATGAGTTTTGAAAGATGCTAGTGTCAAGTGGTTTGAAGGCAAGAGGGTTTGACGTTTTGAAGCAAGGCTAACGGACACGAATGTCCGTTAAACGGACAGCCACAGGTGCCAAAACACCCCTTCGCCTGCTCATGTCAGTTAAACGGACTTGCATGTCTGTTTAACGGACATTTCCAAAGCATCTGGTACCCATCCACCCGAATGTGTCCGTTAAACGGACATGGCTGTTCGTTTAACGGACAGCTATGGGAAAAAGTGCAAATTGGACAAAGTTAGAGGCAGAATTTCGTTTTGTGGTCTTCATAAGAGTTGTATATCTAGATGTCCAATTTCAAATGGTGAAAGAACGAACACAATCCAACCTCTAGATTAAAAGTTATGAGAATCGCGCCAAAAGAGTTTCAATTTGATTTTTGAAGTGAGCATGGTCTATTGTTTTGGGCATAAATCCCTCATCCGACCTCCAATTGAGGTGAGGCTTGAACCATTGGATTTATAAGACATATATATTTCTTGATACAAAAATTGGTATCATTTGGAGTTAAATTGAGGAAGTTATCATTAAAGTAAGTGAGAGGCCGGTTAAGAGAGCATGTTTCGGGTATGAACTCATCTAGGTTTTTGGAGTGTATCTTGAGTTATATAACTCCGATTAAGGTGATTCTTGCCTCTATGCGAACGTGAGGCTTTAAGCTATATTTTATATGAACAAGTCAATTTGTGATTACGATGTTTAGGTAGTGTGCGCTCATCACTTTTATGGAACAACAGCAAATAGCACTGCAATGTCCTAAGCGCAAGGTTTCAGGACTACGGAAGTTGGGCTCCGGGAGCGGGGTCCGACATCTTGTGGTATCAGAGGAAGTGTGACAGTGGTAAGTCTAAGCAGTTGGGTCTCGAATCCAACAATTGTGGTATCAAAGCCAAAGTAAGAGTATTAGGTTATAAGCAGTTGGGGTCCGGTCTACGGATCGGGTTCCGACAGATAGATTGCTTGAGAACTAGTTAAAAACGTTAAGCTGATTTTGTTAATTAATAGATTGCAAATTTAGAATTTTAGTATCAATTAGGGATTATCAATTGGGGATAACTGATTAGGTCTTAAGAGAGATAACCCTTTGGAAATCTAGGATCGATACCTATTGAATCAAAAGTGGTTAAGGTAGCAAAATGACGATAGAATGAATCCTATACTCTCATAATTGATCTATATTGTTTTATTATGAAATCTAATTTGTTAAGTGTTTTAGTGCTCTATTTGATTTAATTGTGTTGATTTTGGAATTTTATTTTCATTCAATTCATACTCGATTGTTTAATTTTTTGGTTATTTTTATTTTCATACAATTCACATTTTTACAACCTTATATAAAGTTAGGATTTAATTAGTTTTAGCTGATTCCTCGTGGGATCGACACCTCAATTACTATGAGTTACAATTAGTATATTTGTGAAATATTAAGAGTATTACATTAGATAAAACTTGTTTAATAGAGTATAAGCATAATGCTCTCTAAATTCATGCTAAAAATATGGTATAATTGTCATGATATAGTCTATGTTTTAACCACAAGGCATAGTGTAGATTAACTAGCATAGGCGAGCATAGATCGATCTTACAAGGATTATCAATTAATTACTAACTACTCGCATACTTAGTAAGCTAGGCTGATATTATGATTGACTGAATAATAAAATAAAATAAATAATAAATCTAAACAACAAAATAAAGAAATGATAAAAGAACCAATATGTGAATAATGAGTATTAGGTAAGGTCTCACTTAAAAGTTAACTATATTTAATCTCACTTTGATTTAATGAATGATTATAGTTTCTTAGATCTTAATAACTTTTAATTTAGATCATGTTCTCTCTTGATACACTTGAACCCTATTCTTACACTAATCAATTGATATCCCTTTAAATCAAGATAGCTTAAGAATGCATTAATTTATTTTATAAACTCTCTTGATAGGTTTTACCCTAACTTAAGAAGATCTTATGGCTTTCTCTTGAATAACTTACATTTAATCTTCTTTACCTATATTATCATCTAACACTATTCTCTTCTCTCAAATCTCAACAAGTGAATCAAATAATTAAATCTTCCATTTTCTTTCCTTTAATTCAATTAGTTATAAAACATATGGATAAATCATAAGAAAACTATACATTCATGAAACCAAAGAATCAATAAAATATAAGACATCATATGGTTCATCCTACCTAAATTTATATCCCAATTAGTTTATAACTAGAGAAAGAATTACATTTTAAAAATGATAAAGAAAACAAGAAAAGAAGATCATTGTTCTTGAATATTGAATATTGAATCTTTTATGAATGCTTGTTAAAATCTTGCCTATCTTTAATAATACTTTCGAAATGAATTTAAACCATATCATAGACAAAATAACTCTCTTATTTTTCTTTTTCTTCTTTTTAAATACGAATCCCTAATCTTTAATATGTTTTATGAGCACAATACAAATCTATCTAGTAAGTTGTGTTATTTTGCAACTTCAATAACTTTTCTAAAGAAATAACACCACCAACACAGAATCTATATAGGGATACGTAAGTACCATGTATCTTAATCCATGGGGTAATATAGGGGTATGTAGGGCTACGAAGGAGAAGCAAAATTTGCCACCTTAGAACATGACCTTAACACAATGGCATGTAGGTGTTGCATTCTTAGGTCGTTATTCAAGTCTTCCAAGTTTGCTCTAAATTTATCCAATTCTTCTCTAAATTCACTCCTTTTCCTAAAAAGGTAGAAATATAACCTAAAACAAATTGTATCTCAAATTAAGTACCAAATCCTTTAAAAGCATTCAAAACATAAGCAATATGCTATAAAAATAATACTAACAATAATAGATGTCTAACAACATCGTATAACATAAAAAATTCTCAAATATTTAGGCATTTCTTATCTTTAAGAAAATTAATTGCATTACTCAACTCAGATGGTAGGGAATTTTGAGAAATAATTTAACAAATCAAACATATTCACCAAGATTCTCTCCTACTAATTGGATTGCAACATTCATCGAATTGTTAGACATTTAACTACTTTTATCATAATAAATCAATTTAATATACTATATAATCCTTGAAAATTCAACTTAATGTATAAGATGAACATACATGAGAAATTTGTTTTCAAATTTCTACATCACAACCCTTGTTGAATGATAAGTAAAATAATAAATTTAAATTAACTAAGAGCATTTTAGCTTGTTTAAACACTCGTTAACCATTTGATATGAGAGTAAACAATTTGTTATTAATACTCCTAGTTACTCAATTAGGTCACTATTAGTACTACTTTTTAACTTCAACCTTTTTACTTAGGTTGAAGCCAACAGAGTGAATTTATTTATGCTCATTTATTCACAATTTATTTATTTTAATGTGGGATAATGAAAATGCTAAAAAGAATTCACATTTAACTCAATTATGAAAAAAACCAAAATATCCTTATGGAAATTAAGCATCCATTATCAAAATTATTGAAGCAAAAAAGAATTAAATTAATTATTAGAGCTCATAACTAATTGCCTAAATATTTTGATTCACATAAATAATCAAATTTATAATGAGTTAACTCAAAATAATATGATTTCAAAGTTAAAAATATTTCAGAATTACTTCCTATTAACTTAGTAATGATAAAATTGATAAAAATAATTACTTTAATAAAAGAACTAGTACTTCATTGATATAAAATAGAGGAAAACTGCAATACTTGTTAAATTCCCTTAATTTTCATTAACAACTAACATTTTTCCTACATGGTCATGGTATCATAATTTTTTTAAATAAAGAAACATAGGAATAACAATGAAGATGTCAATCCTTGGATGGTGAATCTAATAGAGGCACATAAGGGACTATTTCTTGTGAGCCTACCAAATCATCAAATGATATCATATCGATCAAATCGCTTAACAATGACTCTACATCTATTAACTTAGTGTCTAAATGTGGCTTAATCTTGTTAGCTTATTGTCTAGATGTGGCTTAATCTCTGTAATTGCAAGTTTTGTCTCTCACAAAGCCTTAGTCTCTTTATGACTCTTATTTTCCTATTTAAGCTTTATGATTGCGATTGAAGCCTCTCTTAGAGCCTCTATCTTCACTTAGACTCTATCATTACTGGCTATAGTGGATAGAGTATCAGTTGTACTATTATGAGCCTATATAATGCTCCAATCATACCAACATATGTCCAATCCAATGTATATACTACTTAGTATATATTTTGGTATATGGCAACCAGTTCAAAGCATAGGGTAATATTAGCTCTCTTAATGACTCATCATTCTTAGTCTACTTTGTTGATATAAAGATGTCCTCTATTACTTATAGTGTTGTTTTATTTATGTACTAACCTTATACATTGGCCTAAAGTTCAACCATCCTCACTGCTTATGGAATATCTATGATGATTAGAAAGGGAGTGCAAGCTTCCTTTACCTCTCTCTTGTCATCCAACACTCTTAATCTCCTTGCTAATTAGGTGATGATTAACATGTCACTAATCACAACAAGTTTGAGTAATAAAAATAGCCCCTAATTAGTTGAATAAAGGGATTTCCCAATGACATCGAACTCGATGTCTTATGCAGTGTAAGAAGAATAAGTATCAATATATAATGATGCTAGTTTAGTCCCATCATACATATAAATAATATATGAGAAACTTGTGCACATACCTTCTAGCTAGATATTGTAAACCGGAGACCTAATGGGCTCGTAAGGATTCACTATGGCTACCTTATGCTAACAAACTATCGAATGAATATCTAATGATTCCTCATTTCTTCTTAGTCAATCATTCTCATGAAATGGTACTAATGATGCTAACCAATTTAAATGAATGTAATTATAAATGCACCCAAACAATTTTCATAAAATGTATATTCATCCCAAAGATACTTAAAACACAAAATTCATAAGTTACTATAACTTTACAATTTAAATGACCATGTTTGCAAGTAAGCAAATTCCAGTCAATTCATGCCATTGTCATATTCACACATTCACACATCATGCAACAAAATGTTCACACTAAGACAACCTAATCAAAACTAACACAATACAAATGCCAAATTCACACACAAATAATATGCCAATGCAAAAATGTCCCTACACTTAAACAACTCATTGTCTTTAATATGGGATAATGTACATTTTTTTTTTATCCATGCACTAAAGTACAAATAAATCTTTTTGAGAACATTTGTTAATTGAAGTTTTTGCAAAAATAATTTGACACATAAATTTATGTTGTAACAAATGTTCATGATTAAGTATAACATTATTATGTGCATTTTTTGTATTAAATTCATCCAACCACTTTAATTTCTTCCAACATTTGTTAGCATGAAAGTTTCTATGTTTCAGTAATTTTTGATTTGAAAAACCACAAATTTCTTCCATAATCTTGTAGTCCACATTATAAGGGTTTCCATAAAATCTAAAACAAAAAATATCTAATTTTTGCGGCTCAAAATATAAAGCTGTCTGAAATTCAAGGGTTAAATCCTTATACATAGGAAAATTAAAATGAATAAATTTTCCTCGATAAAATTTTGCACCTAAAGTCTCAATCTGTTTTTTCAAACCTACCTTTTCTAAGACTGTAAAGTCAAAATAACATGGTGTAGTAACAATTCTTGAATGAGGGGATCTAAATTTTATACCTTCTTCTTCCTAGAAGATTGGAAAAGGTGATAAACAATCCTTAGTCCTGTCATGTGCACCATCACCCAACACCTTTTCTTTTATTTTTGGTATGAAGCGTTTTATGATTTGTTTGATTCTTGGACCCTAGAGTGAGTACATAACCTAAAAAATCAACCACAAAACACAACAGAAACACAAAATAACAACCAAAAATGTGAGAGAGAAAATTTTAAAGAAAATCTTATAATACTTAAAAGATGTGATTTTGTGTGGAATCGCTAGATTTAGGTAAAAGAAATGATAATCAAGGTGAAAGGTGAAAGAAAATCTTGAAAACCAAGTAAAAGTGAAGAGAGATTTGAGAGAAAATAGAGAGCTTTAGATATGACCGCAATTTAAAGAGAGAATATGAGAGTTGAAAGAATAGAAAAAATAATTAAAGGGTTAAGGTTAGAAAAAAAAGGGTAAACTAAGGTTTTGTATACCTTCTTGTTCCCAGAAGATTGGAAAAGGTGGTAAAAAATCCTTAGTCCTGTCATGTGCACCATCACATAACACTTTTTCTTTTCTTTTCGAAATGAAGAGTTTTATGATTTGCTTGATTCTTGGAGCCTTAAGTGAGTACATAACTTGAAAAATCAACCAAGAAACACATTGAGGACAATACGTTGTTCAAGTATGAGGAGGGTTATGTGTTTTGCTTTAAGTGTGAATTTTGCATATTGTATGATAGTTTGTTAGGTTGCATAATGTGAATTGTGTGAATGTGTCGATGGCTTAGATGGAATGAAAATGATTTAATTTTGAACCTAATCTATTAGGTTATGAAGAATCATTAGCTTGCAAAATTAGTGATATAGGTTCTTTGGCTAAATATTCAAGTTAATGAGGATTTAGTGTTAGTTTATCACCTTATAAGTTGTCACATTCATTCATAATTTTAGTTCCTTTAACTAAATAGTTTTGCTAGTATTTTTTTTTTCATGAAAACGAGTAGTTAAAGCAACAAAGCAGGCATAAAAATTGTTTGTAAATAAATAACTATTCTGTTGTCCTTTGGGTTATGAATAGAGCTAGTAGCCAGCTAAGAACATGATGTAGCTGAGTAACCGATTTGGCACGCATCACAAATGTGTGGCTTCACCTTAAAAGGTTATAATGACTTTCCAACCAAGCAACTTAATAAAAACATAAATTAGTTGAGTAACCAGATCGACATCCATCACCAATGTTTGCCTCTGTGTAAAAAGATTAGATCCATGCCCACAAAAAGTAATTAAAAATAAAAAAGTGTTTTCTAATAAAAACCTACCAAACTTGTAAGTAGCTTAACTTTTCATGAAAACGTACTTAGGATTAGTTACAAAGTTTGAATGACCAAATAATTATTAATGTATGTGTACAATTGAAATGGGTACATAAACTCGACATTTAAGTTTAGACGCAGATTTTGCATGTTAATGATTTGAAACAACTTGAATGATTCTGTTTAAAGTTAAATTTATTTCATGAAGTTGAACCCATTGTCTCATTATTGCATTGTGTGCTTTGTGATTTTGTGTGTTTGTTGTTTTGTTTGTTTAAGGACAAACAAATGTTTAAGTTTTGGGATGTTGATAAGTGTAAATTGTATCGTATTTTAAGGCACAGTTTGATATGTGTTTAGTTGTTAATTCAGTCATTTAGTATATGTTTAGGTTAGAATTGTGTTAGTTTGTTAATTATTTATGTTTTAAGTGTTTTATGGGTTAGTACAATTCTTTGAGCATAAATATTGTGTTTTTGAGGTATCTTGATGTGTTTGCTAGTATTTTAGGGACAACATCAAAGAACGAAGGAGTTTCAGAGACATTCTGGCTGAAACAATGGCCCATGATTATGATAGAAGCTTCATATTTGGCCCACGTTTGTGGCCTACCTGCCACGATCGTGATAAAAGCCTAGGGAATGGCCCACGATCGTAGCCTACATGGCATGATCATGACAAAAGGCTCAGATGTAAGACATGATAGTGGCCTACAGGGCCACAGTCATGGCTTGCATCAGGCAGACGCGAAGACGCTCACAAACGTCAAGTTTTGAGAGATTGTTGGACCTTTTGGACCTCGAAAAAATCCTAGGGTCACCCAAAATAGAAGAGGATATAAAAATAACAAGAAGAGGCAGATGAAGGAGATTTTTCATCAGCCACCTTGAGAAATCCTAAAGAGAATTCTATGAAAGATAGAGCAAGAGAAGAAGGAAGAGAGAAGAGGATAAGAAATTGTCTCGAAGTACTTCCCGAATCAGAAGGCTTCTCGATGTTGCTGCCTCCCATTATCCATTTAGATTGTATTTCTCGTTTATTTTCAGTGTATAGAATTGGATTAAACAATTGATAATAGGATCTAGAATGTTGAGGATGTTCTAAACTCACCTTGAGAATTTTATTCTTGAATTAATGAAAAACATATTGTTTATGTGTTTATTGGATTTTGTTATGGTTAATTCTATGATTTTATAATTTGATAATAAATTGAAAGGGTGAATCGAATGAAAAACGATTAGATTGGACTAACGAGAGTTAGGTGATTTAATAAAAACTAGAAGTAAATCAGATCGGTAATTTGTTCAGAGAGAGATCTCGTATAGGTTTCTGATAGTTTATTAAATAACTTTAGAACTAATTAGGGTTTTGGATAGGTTATTAATTGAGATATTGCAGCCCTCATAATCTAATTAGGGTTTATGATTTAGGGTTAATGGTTATAACTCGAGAGAGAGTCGAGAGAGAGTAATCAACCCTGGGATAGTTTAGAACCAACAGTCTAATAGTCCATAATCAGTTTGGTTAGCATTAAGGATAGGTAAAATTCTCTTTCTCTCATTTGGTAATTTCCTTAGGTTGATTCTTAGGTGTGTTGCAATTGCTTAGTAATTAGTATTTTGTGTTTGATTCTTAATTTGATTGACTGAATTAAATTCTTGTTTTAGTTTTGTTGCATTTGAATTTTTGTTATTTGTTTCTGATCTTAGATTTTAGGATTAGATTGGCTCCCTCCTCATGGGATTGACACTTTTGGTACTACACTAATGAACTGTGAGTTTGTACGGATTATCGAGGGTTAATAGTTAAAACTTACATATAACTTAACCACTCGATCAAGCTGAATTGTACCTATATATTCCTTATCCCTAAGAAATAGAACCCTTCCTTAATGGTGGATTATTGACCAATATCTTGTTGCAACACTATCTATAAAGTAATAGCAAAAATTTTAGCTAACATTCTAAAGGAAGCTTTTAAAAGAGTCATAAATCTAGCTCAGGGGGCTTTCATAGTAGGAAGATCATTGGGAAGTAACATTCTCCTAATATAAGAGATGTGGAAAGAATACAATTTAGGAAGAGGTATTAATAGTTTTTTTATGAAAGATTGACTTTTATAAAGCTTTTGACATAGGAAGATGGAAATTTATCCAATCATGCCTTGAAGCACCTGAATTCCTGATTCAATTCACAAGATGGATCATGATGTACATCAGACTTCTTCACCTAGCATTCTAGTTGTTGGCCACCAAATTTTCTTGTTGAATTAAGCATGATTTAAATGAATTATAAGGTTTTGATAGATTAATTTTTGGAGTTTAATTATTATGTCTATGTTAGTAGGATTTATTTCATTGGATTGTTGTATTAAAAGTGGTAAGAATACATGAGGGCAATTTTGGCATAACACTTAAGCATTAAAATCAAAAAGTATGAAAGGAAGGGCAAAGTGAACTTTGCACACCCACTAAGGGTAGAATGGGAAGAAGAAATGTAGTCTTGCATTCTAAAAAGAAGAAAACGTGAATTGAGGGAGACAAAGAAGAGAGTGCCGTGGAGAAGAGAGAAAAGAAAGAAGATCAATTAGGTTTCATCTTTTCTTAGTCTTGAAGAGTGATTTTGAGGTTATGCAAGAAGAGAAAAAGAAAGAGGAAGAGAAGAGCTTTCATTTGAGCCAAACATCTCTGCATTTGGAGAAGAGTTAAGATAAGAGCAATTTTAATCCTTTGGATATTTGGAAGGGTTTTGGTTCATGAAGCTTAGGAAATACATGGGCCTAAGTATTCTAGGATCAATTTTAGTGAATTGTGTTCTTTAGGTTTTCAATTTGAATTCTTATTGAATGGGATTTTGCTATTGTTGAAGTAAATCAAGAAGGGCAAGAGGAGAGGCATCCTTAAGCAAAATTTTAAGCAAGGAATTCAGGTGGGGTTTCATGTTTATAATTGAGTAAATAAGTCATTAATGTTTCTTTCAAATAAATGGAATTTAATGTTTTCAACTACTTTATAAATGCGAATTTATTGCTCTTTAAATGCTTTGAGAAAGTGTTATATGTTTATGGTGGAAATTTATAAGCCGTGAACATTTTTCAAATCAAGAAAGTTAAATGTTTTCAATTGTGTTATAAATGTTGCATTTATTTCTTCTTTGAATAATTGATAAATTACTACATGTTTGGTATGTGAATTATGTGGATGATTTATGGAAAGAATGTGAAAATGGATTTTAAAAGGGTATTGCATTTATGAAATTAAGTTTAAAAAATGTGCCATTTTGGGCAACAAGTTTACAAGTGGTAAAATGCATGATTATGTGGGTTTATGGTAGTCCATTCTATTATGTCAAGTGTACTTTGACTTTATTAAAGGCTTCTCCCGCCAACCTACCAGTAGCATGGAGCTCCTTCTTAGACTCCCTCATGTTTACAACTATGTAAGACTATTATGTGTGATTGCGATAATATGTTCTGTTCACGAGTACACAAGACCATTATGTGAGAATGTGTTAGTACGTTCTATTTATAGACCAACCCAAACCATTTCTGATGTGATTATGTGTTTAGAATGTGTTGACAAGTTTGATGAATGCATGACTTATATTGCTTATAAATTGCTTGATAATGTGAGAATTTGGTAACTATGTGTTTCATGGATTTTGATACAAAGTAAGTATTGACATTGAGTATTTCCAATGGTTTTGCTTGCTTGTGATTATAAACATGTTACCCAAGAGCTTTTAAGCTCACTCCCATTTTCTTTCCCATATTTGGGTGATAAGAAAGAGATCGAGTAGTCAAGAGTCACGACGTCACTCCGAATTTGCATACTTTTGTATTTTAAGCTAGATTTTGTAAACATAAGACTTCAGTCGCATTTCAAGTATTCTTTATTCAAGTATCTTTTGTATTTTTTGATTATGAACCAAATGATGTATTGTGGCTTGAAATGCCCATTAAAGCTTTGTAAACTCTTATCTTTGGATGTTAATGAGATACATTTCATTTTGTTCATGACCTTCTAAGTTTGTACATTGCAAATTTCAAGTTTTCATAAGGGTAAAAATTTGTTTTCTAACTTCAGGGGAAAAATTACATTAATCGACTCAGAAGTAGACAAAGTTTCTTCATAGACATTGTAGTTTATTCTCTTAGCTTTCTAACGGTATATAATTTGTAATTTTTGGACTTCGAATGAGAGAGTTTTGGTCGTTACATGATAACAAGTGTTGGAAGTTTGCAGCACTATCCTTGACAGGTTTCCTGTCTAATCTTTAGAGTTCACCATGGCGAAACCAAAAGCACACTGCGGTGAACTTTTCTAGAAGGGTCTTCCTTCAAGTTTTTCCACGACAAAGCCAAAAGTTGACCACGAAGAACTTTCCCGAGAGGTCTTTTTCTTTATCTGGTGAACTTTTTCCTAAGGGGTTTAAATTTGTGATTTTGACCCTTTTGGAGGCAAAATCACTCTCTAGGGTATTCGCAAAAGTTGTAGATCTAGAAGTCTCCTTCGAAATCGTCCTAGAATAACCTTAATCTAACATCTCTAATGAAAGTTATGCCTATTGTGCCAAAACAAGTATAATTATAATTGTGGACTTATCAATGCTTTCCTATAATACATTTTAGGCTTGAATGGAACTTGAAAAGTACTTAGTAGAAAAAAAAGTATAGGGTAATATGCTCACGTTTTATGACTCCAGATAGTTGGACTCCAGAAACGGGATCCAACACTAGTTAATGTAGTTTCTATAAAGCCCTTTATCTGTTCACCTTAGTAATGGAAGCATTGATTATAATGAGAGCTTTTCTATTATTTCAAACAAAAAATTTGTTTATAATTATTATGATAGTGGTAGCTTATTACGATTTAGAATTGTATCAAATGAATGTATAAACTACCTATTTGAATAGGAATTTAGAGGAAGAAGTTTATATTAATCAACCAAAGGCTTTCTAGTAGAAGGAAAGAAAAACATGGTGTGTAAATTTAAAAAGTCAATATATAGATTTAAGCAAGCCTTCCCGCAATTGTTCAAGTTTGACAATACCATTACTTCTTTTGGATATGAGGAAACGTTGCTAATCAAACTAATCCTAGAATAGAACATTGAAAAGTTGCAAAGAAAGTATTAAGATACATAAAAGGAACAAAAGATCATATGCTCACTTATAGGAGTTCCAATCATCTTAAGATGATTGGATGTTCAAACTCAGACTATATTAGATATGTTGACACAATGCAACAATCTTCTTTGTATAAAATGACAAGTATTTAAAAGGCATTAAACTTATGGATATAAAAAAAAATTGTTAAAGTAGAAGCTCGTAAACAAAGAATGACAATCGAATATATTATCATAAATCTTATGATTACGAATCCATTAATAAAAAGGATTAATACCAAAGCCATTTAATGAACGAGTGAAAAGAATGATATTACTAGGTTCCATGATTAAACAGGATATTATTGTTTATATATTTTATATATTTGACACTTTTAACTCGTTTATTTATTATTTTTATATTTAAATATCATGTTATTTATTGTTTGAAATTTGCATATATACATGAATGATTATGTAAATTTTAACATGAGTTACATTTATAGAGACATTGTCATTAAATCTTTAAGATATATCTCATTATAAAACATATTAAGTTATTGAACTAATTTTAAGATATACAAAAGGGATTATGTTACATTAAAGGGTGCACAACCACCATGATCTTTTTGGTTTTGTTTACTTAGTTATAATTAACGTTATGACTAAAAAGTATTTCTTTTAATATATGCACATTATGTTAAATGATTAAACCGTTATTATGTTATATATGCCGATTAGAAGATTGTTAGATAATTTTATTAAGTGACTCATATTTTATATTTTAATCGTCTATGTGTTTAAATTCAATTAGTCACTTAGAAGGAGATCATTATAGTTAGTTCTTAAATTTTATATTGATAGGGCATTAAATAAAAGAAAAGCAAGAAGATCTAAAAAGAAAGGGTTAAAAGAGAAAATTAAAATATAATTTTATAAGAAGTTTACCTTAATTAAAATTTAAAAAAGATTAATCTATCATATTAAGATATTTACAAAAATTATTAGATTTTGAAATTAAAGTATTTCCTATTACGAAGATTACATAATACTACCCCAGGCTCATAAACGAAGCAATAAAGCTAACCGCAAATTGAGGGTGGCGGTTATTCATGTAGAACACGAAACCAAAGGTAACCCTTTTCGACTTAACGAAGAAAAAGAAAATACCTCACCTCTTTGTTTGTTTCTAATCATTTCAGCCTCTTCGATCTCTGACCTCTACAACTACAGGTTCCAGGTACAGAGTTTTGATGTTAATTTTGATTTCATCCAGATTCCTATTTTGTTGTTAGATCTTCCTTTCTGCTACGTTGATCTACGGTCTAAGCTAATACCTGTTTTAACTCTTTTCGTTATTTTGAGGCAAACGTAAAATGGTTCCCGCGTTCATTTGCGATCGCGCTTAACGTAACGGCGAAAGTATTGATTTGACTATGTATATGTCTTTTCTCTTTTTTCTTTGGTGCTTATGTTGAAGATTATTATCCATAATTTTTTTAAAAAAATTTAATAGAGAAAGGTGCAACTTTTAGTCATGTTCTTGATCTTCCGTTGTCGCAAGATTAAGAAGCATGCCTTAGATTTAATTTTTGGTTGGTGCTGTAAACTGAGAAATGCCGGTGGAGAAGCTTGAAGACATGGTTCCTTCCAATGCAATCTTTAAGCCTTCCTTCCAATGCAATCTTTATGCCAACAAACTTTCATTTAGTATCGCGATTAGTTTTTTAAACTCGTATTTTGTTAAGAATAGATCATCTGTTTTCATTGGCTTAAGCTGATCGTTTTTCGAGGATTAGCAAAGGATTATAAGGTATATGATCTTAGTGTGATATTACTATTTCCCGTGCCTATTGGTACTTCTCAAAGATTTATTGTCTCCTAATTATCGAACAGTACGATTTGTCTGCTGAAAGCAGTGCGGTGACTGGATGCATGTCAGCTATCTAATGACTGGACCCTTTATTAGGATTGTTACAGACACCAAGATCTTAATATGTTGTATTGCCTCTTCAAATCGTGTTAAGAAACATTTAGTCTAGAAAGTTTATAGATCAGAATTTCCCAAGGATTGTCTTAAGAGTTCTCTGTACCTGTTACTAATGTTGTTTTTCTTTTGTTATTTGTTTGTCTGAATTGTATTTTGCTAGATCTGGGAAAATGAAGCCCGGAGCATCTACCTTGAATCCTTATGCAGCATCTTATATACCACTTTCTAAAAGAGAGGCAGCTGATATAGTTGAAGTTCCTGGACTCCCAGTAAAATCTTCCGAGGGTGGCAGTCAAACTGTCTGGTGTGGACCTGTTGAGCATAATACACAGACTAAACAGCAAGATAGAGCTTCAGAAACATTTGCAATTAAGGGTCACTCTTTCCTTATTTCTGGTGGATCATCATCTCAAAATCCCAATGAAATGACAGAAGAACTAGAAATGGATTTGGAATATCTTCAAATGATTTTTCCTGGTATATCTGACGAGTCCCTTAATGATGCATATCTGGCTAGCAGAGGTGACGTGGAAGCCACTATGGACATGCTACACCAACTTGGGGTAAAAGTTTTCAACTGTCATATAATAGTGGATTTTGTTTGCATTTAATGCAATCATGAATATTTGCTGCTTGCGAAGACATTACCATCATGTCACCAGATGTGATGTTTCTTAATGTGACTAATGTTCGTCTGAGCAAATTCTTTTTCCTGTGGTTCGGAGGATCCAGCTGACCATGAACATCTCGTTTTGGATTTGATTGACGCCCAAAACTTAGGAGCCAGTTGTACAATGAGTAAAAGTAGTGCTTTCACATTATATCTTGCTATTATTCCCTATCTTTGTTTCGATCTTTTTTAGAATGCATATGCTTTGCACACAATAAACTATACCTTTTCTTTTGCCTAGTCTTGAATTTATATCATGTATCGTGACATTATTTCCTCATCTTACATTGCCTTAGAGAAGTACTTGATTCAGTAAGTTCCAATGGAATGTGAGGCTTACAGGAAATGTGCATATATGTCCCTTTTTCTCCTTGATTGGGTATGTCAGTTGTTTTTTGACAGTACTTGGCCTAGTATCATGTGATTACAGAGTCTATGACTGAAACATGCCCCGAGTTGTCGAAAAGTTAAAATGCAAGCTTGTTTGTGCGTGTTATATATATGCAAGGGTCTCATGTGGTGTACCAAGTTCGCTGGAATTTGCTTATGTGAAACGTCTTCGGCGGTAATATGTTGCACTGATCTCATGCAAATTGAACTAATAATTAAGTTTGCTTTAACTTTATATTTAACTTGGCAACAAACTTGTTTCTGGAAAACCCCTTTCTGTTTTAGAGTTATTAGTGATTTTTTGGAAGAGTGCATTATGTTGACTGCATTTTAAACTTATAGTCTCATCTAAATTTTACAAGTTGAGTTTTTGAAGTTATTTTTCTTCTTCCGCTATATGATTCAACCTTACCTATTGTCTTCTGATTACAGTTTGATGCACTCGAGTCTCCCGAAAATCTTCCCGACACTTTGGATATAGGTGATCTTGGTGAATGTGAGCATCCAGCGGAATGTTCATCAGTTAAGCTGAAGAATGTCACAGGTGAAGCAACTGATTCATCCAGTTCATCGAACTCAGACTCAGTGGCTGTCTTGTGATTGAGTTTCTGATGGTTCACCTGTTTTGTTTGGCTTTCTGATCTTGTGGATAAGAAGTATATAGTTAGGGAGTCCTTGAAATCGGAAGCCATATACATGTATTTCTTCATTAAAGGGTGTATATTTATTAGTTGTCATTCACTCCTTGGGTCAGTAGTCCCTTGATTGATTACCATTCAGATTGCTGTTTTCGGAGACAGAGTGACTTCTTGCTTGTCGCGACACTTTTGATTGTATTTGCTGTAAAAGCCATGGTTGAAAGCGAGATGCTCTAATTTGCTTAAAAGATACCTGACTAGTGAAACTTCTGTGTTGTGGAAAGTCCTTGACAATTTTTTCGATACCCTTTTACATGTTGATAAACTATTAATCACAAGATAAATTAGATCAAAATTGATAATGCTCATGTTCTCTTTAACACAATTTCTGACAACTATGTATTTTATATCAATTCATTTAATTTATAATGAGGTCAAAATTGCTATCTTGAATAATGATCTCTTTAACATGATTTTCACAACAATATATTTTATATAAATAATATATTTTTAAAGAAAATTCTACGCAAGTTATCACAATAATATTTTATAACTCAGTTGAAAGAATGTTTTAATATTTTAATAGTTACTAAATATCATGTATATCTTCTTCATCTCTTCTTTAGGTCGTTGATGTAAGAATTTGTCTTAATTTTTATTTTAAATCCTCTATAATTCTCTTTTAATATGTTCACACTCAATCTTTTTGTTTACTTTGATAGGAAAGGAGTTGAAAATGATATTTGATTGGAAAAAGGAACTAAAAGAAAGCAACGAACAAGAGGAAAATAATTGGATCTTAATTTAAATTGGAAAGCTTGGAATGAAAAAGCAATATCAGCTATAATCAAGGGAGAAGCAAGAAAATTTGGTTGGCAATTCAATTTAAATAGTAGGTTTGGATTAGATTACTTGAATTAACTTAAAAATATGATGCAACAGTCGTGCATGATCATGTGGGCACCTTTAGTGAAAATCACTACTTTCAAACTTCGAATTTGCAAGATAAAAATGTTTTAAAAGTTGTTTGAATCTTATCTTGACCAAATCTGGGTGAAAAATAGTGAAGTTATGATTAGTGGGATCTAAATAATTACAACAAAAATATCTTCACATCAACAAATATGAGATTAAAGTAGCTATAAATTGGACCAAAGTGAAGGAAGAAATTCATTCCAAGTTTTTATCTCTAATTTCTAGCTTTTCACAAAATTCTCTTTTCCTCTTTTCTATGGACGTTAAAGTAGCTTTTATTCACTAGAAGTTAATGGTAGTTATGACCATTGTTGGCTAAATCTTCTTTAGCTCGGCTCAAGGGATTGGAAGCCTTTGGAACTTTATAGATTGAGGGATAATTGAGTCTTATTATTGATAGGTCCGAGGTAGGGTTCACATTTTATGGGATGAGACGGGCACTGTTATCACGGATCAGGGAGTACTGGGATAGTTGGCAGTTCATTACTTCCAGGACATCCTTAGTTAAACCCCCTCAATACTTTCAACGGATGCTGCTTGATTCTTCACTCAGCGTATCCCTGAGGATTTTATTCCATCTCTAAAGAGCCAGTTTTAGATAAGGAGATACATGATGCTTTATTTTCCATCCAGTAGGATAAGGCTCTAGGCCCTGATGGCTACAATTCTTTCTTTTGCAAGAGGTGTTGGGACATTATTATAGCAAACTTTAAGGTGGCTGTAAGGTATTTTTTCTCTACTTCTGTTATGCCTCATTGTGTGAATTCCACTAGGATTGCTTTGGTTTCCAAAGTAGAGAGCTCGCAGACTCTGAACAAGATTAGATCAATCTCTTACTGCAATGTCTTTTATAAATGCATCTCTAAGGTCATTGTGAATCGATTTAAAGTTGTTCTTCCAGAGGCGAATGGGAGAGCTCAGATGGCATTCACCCCAAGGAGATAGATTGCAGATGCTATTTTTCTTACTCGGGAGTTGATGCAAAAATATCATCTTGATTGCTCACCTCCTCGATTTGCACTCAAGGTTGATATTCATAAGGCATTTGACACAGTTAGTTGGGAATTCATTTTGCTAGGACTAAGGACTATTGGCATTCCTGCTTGTATGGTTAGTTGGATTGAAGCATGTTTGTAGCGACCCGGACTTTGCGTACTGGGTGAGTTTCACGCGCACCTCAAGAGGCCCGCGACCTCTACAGTAGAGCCTGGCCTCTACCGTCATCAAGAAGTTTCCCACCTAAATTAGAAGACTATCTATTTGAGACAAAATCCAATCAAGATATGGGGAGATTCAAGTCAAATAGGGAATTAGAGAGATTGTCGTTGATATAAATACATGTATGGGGGTTAGAGGGGAGATCATCAAGTCTTAGTAGTTTTCTTTGGGTCTGTCGCACTTGGATTTTCTTCTTGATTTCCATTACTACATAGACCATCGTATTTTCTTTGCTACTGGAGGAGACTGATGCACCCTTGGTTCTTCTCTGTTTACGTTTCTGAAGTTGTCCAACAGCATCATCGCATTCTTTCCTTGGCTACCGCAATCGCTCTTCTTCTTCTTCTTTTTCTGATTTTCAATTTCTGCACAAACACCAAGTAGTTAAATCGTAGATTTAGTGATTTTTAGTTAATTGCAATTTTTTGGATTTCTTGTTTTCAATTTCTGCAGATTTCAATTAGGGATTTTGTTTTATTTTTATTAAGAGACAAGTTATGGAGATTGTTGTTTTTATTATTTCTTTTGATTTCAATTTAATTATGATTAACTAATTTCCTTGTCTTAGTTGAGGGATCCATGTTCCATGTTATTATGGTGAGATATTCTTAGTCTTTGTCCATGATTTTTAATGAACATTGGATAATTTCAAATCTGTCTTTTTAATTGGATTTGTTAGTTTCTAGGTGCGCAACTAGGAATTAATTAATTCAACTACTAGGTAACAAAATCTGACGTTCAATTTTGGTAACCACAAGTAGCAATTAGGATTAACCCCTATACGTTGGAGTCGAAAAATTCTAAGAAATTATCCACTTGATTGATTTCATGTCGTACATGTTTATCACTTGTCATTGGTTCTTAATGCTATTATTCAATTTAATCTATGATCGTATCTAGATTAATTGTTTAATAAGGTTGCTAGGATACATGTTTCTAGTCAATACAATTAATAGAAAATTCCCTCAATGAATGTTTGTTAATAATTACAATTTTTGTCGATGATCCATAATAGCATGGTAACATCGGTGACCAAAACCAATGTATTTTTCTTATTGAATTTTCAGACTTAATTATTATTTCAATTTGCGATTTTCCTTTTTTTATTTTCATTATTATTTCAGTAAGTAACAAAAACCTCCCTTTTATTATTTGTGCCGTTTGAATTCGTAATTTTTATAATCGCAAAATTCCTCATGGGAACGATATCCGCTTACCGCTATTACATTAATTTGTTTTAACGGGAGTGAAAATCTTTTATATTTGGTTGCATGCGACAGCATCACCAATGAGCATGAAGTGCATTTCCTAATCTCTCATTGTTATTTCTCATTTACAGAAATCTAAGGTTCTAACCCTTAGTATGGAAACGAGATGTTACATGAATGAGACAGATATCTACCTTTGATATAGTTGATAATAACAGTTATCACTCTAACATCGAAATGACACCATTTAAGGCATTATATGGCAAGCCATGTAGAGATTCAATATGTTGGGATATAGAGGGTGCCAAATTTTTAGAGGGACCAAAATTGGTTCGAGAGATGATGGAGAAAATAAGGGTGGTAAGACAATGCTTAAAGGCAGGTCAGGATTGACAGAAGAATTATGTCGATCAATATGGTCGAGAGATGGAGTACAATGTTGGAGATATGATATTTCTACCTTGTATCACCCTTGAGGAGAATTATGAGGTCTTATAAGAGAGGAAAGTTGAGTCCAAGATATATCGGGTCTTATGGGGTCGTTAGTTTATAGATTAGCCTTACCATTAGAGTTATCACTGATTTATGATGTGTGGTATATAATTACAAGAGCAAACCATGTATCTTCTGGAAACCTTAAAATTTAATATAAAAAGCATGAGTGGAGGAAAATTAGAAGAGCAGACTTTTGGAGTAGATTCCAGACATAGAAGGCTTATAGAAGGGATGATATTTAATCAAAGATATAGAGAATGCGAAGAATTTGACAAGAGATCCAGTAGATTACAACATCAAATCTCAAAATTGAAAGAACATTCAATAGCAAAGAAAGGGAGATTTAGAATTATGATTCCTTTGTTTTCTATTCGTTTTTCTTCCTCTTTATCTTTGAATTCATTTTCTATTATATGTAAATAAAATTTTTTAGTGTATAGGTGTGATGAACCCTAGTTAGGATAGCAATATGTCGAGATTCTTTTATTTATTATTTTTAATGATCTATTGTGATTTAATTGTGTCTAGGTGTGATAAACCCTAGTTAGGATAGCAATATATCATGATTCTTTTATTTAATACAATTATTTTAATGATCTATTATGATTTAATTATGTGTTTTATGCATGTTATAATAGATCCATAATATTAATACATGATATGATCGACATAAATCCTCTTGATTAGGGTCAAACCTTATAGTAAAATTTATAAATCGATAATACAATCCTAGGAACTTTAACTAGAAAGATTTCATTTAATCACACTATGGATTAGTTGTTAGTAGTCTTAAGAGAATTATCAATATAAGATAGGAATTTTCATGGTCCAATAGTTAGTAAAATAATTGCATGATAAAAGTTAAACTATTTAATGATTTTTAGGGATTCATCAAGTAGATACTAATATTTGATATTGAGTTTTCCAAATAATTTTCTTTGTTTTTCCATTCATTATTATTTCCTATTTTATTTTATTTTCTTTCATTAAGTTATCAAATACTCAATTAGTAGGTTAGATAATAAGAAGAGTAATTACTAGTATTTAGTGTCTTCATAGGGTCATCATGTACTTATTTGTGCTAACTACAATTATGACATGCACTTATGGTTAGTTAATTGATAATATAAAAATTATCAATCAAGTTTTTGGCATCATTTTCGGGGATAGTAATATTAGGAAAACCTCAATTTTATTACTTTAGTCATTTTTTATTTTATTATACTTTATTTTTATCTTACGTTATTTTATTTGTTTAATTTGCTTATTTTTCTTTCCTTTTATGTAGAATTGAACTCCTAGTCAGTTTATGACCCGAAGCAAATTTGAGAGCTTAATATAAATCCAGAGATTGAAAGAACAATGCATAGGAATCTTCGATAGACATAATTGAGTGAATTTAAGCTAGATCGTCGAATAAAAGACCTAGGTGGTCGAGCATATATAGAAGAATCTCACAACATGGTTGACCAACAGAGAACTATGTTCACCTACGCCAGACCAAACTTAACTGGTACAAAGTCCAGCGTCATAAGTTTGATTTTCCAAGCTAACAACTTTGAGATAAAGCCAAGCATCATCTAGATGGTGCAGCAATTAATCCAATTCGATGGACATAAAGATGAGGATCCCAATGCGCACATCTCTATTTTTTTAGAGATCTACGATACTTTTAAGATTAATGCAGCTAATGATAATGTCATTCTCTTTAAAGGGAAGGCCAAGCAATGATTAAAACCCATGTCATGCCCTTCATTGACTACATGGTAACAAGTGGCGAAGAAGTTTTTATTGTACTCATTAGTGATGACTGCAAAATTGAGGAATTACATCTCCTCATACTCATGCTTAAGGTGAATCCTATATGATTTATAGGCGAGATTCAAGGAGATGCTGAGACGATGTCCATACTATAGACTACCACCGTCAATGTAAATCCAAATGTTTTAGAATGGGCTGAGTCAAAGCACTAGATTGTCTATAGATGTGGCAGTTAGAGGGATGCTATACAACAAGACATCAAAGGCAGCCTAAGATTTGATAAAAGTATATGGCTATGAATAACTATTAACAATGCTCATCTCGAGTATGAACTAATAGGCCAACGACATTATAAAAAGTGGAAAAAATGGCATAGTTTGCAACCCAAGTGGATTCCTTCAATAGGAAGATAGGCATATTTACAATGGCTTATTAAGGTCAAGCAATGTAGTGTGAGGTGTGCAGGCTAGAGAAATAAGGACAAGGGTGTCAATCAATTCAGCCCGAACATGTTGATTATTTGGGGAATACTCCTAGACCCTAAAATAACCTATATAGTAACACCTATAATCTTGGTTAGAGGAATCACCATAATTTTTCATAGGGAAATCAGGGTCAACCAAGAAATAACCCTCCACATGGATTCTAGCAATAAGCATCGTAGCCCAAGAAGCTTGGTAAGAAAGAGATGTTAATGGAGTTTATTCAAGAATCGAAGGCAAGACACTAACAAATGGATGCTTCAATATGCAACTTGGAGGTTTGAATCGACCAATTGGCAAGATAATGGCGGAAAGACTAAAGAGGAGTTTGCCTAATATGACAAAAACCAATCCTAAGGAATGCATCACGACAGTTACCCAAACTAGCAAAAAAAAGCTCCAGGAAGAGACAAGAGTGACTATTAAGAGTCATTCACAAGCTAAAGATGGATGACACCTATATAAAGTCAAGGAATATTAACCTGCCATATAATATCCTGCTAAAATGAAGGGAAATATGTTGGATCTAGAGTTAGATAGATTCCTTAATCTCTTAAAACAACTTCAAGATGATCTAACCTTTATTTATTCTCTATTACAAGTATGAAAGAATACAAAATCTTCACAAGAGCAACTATTCAACGAGGAGGAATTAGAGAAGTTGGATATTTTTTCTTTGAGTAAGGAGAGCTCAATCAAGAAAATCAACTATTGGAAAAGCAACTAGATGCAGTGAGTTTTTATATTCCTTACACAATTGGTAGTTTAAAAGTAGATAAGGCCTTAACCGACCTAGAGGCTGACATAAATATAATGTCTTTTTCTTTATTTGAAAAACTGGGAACAAAAGAACTTAAACCAACTATGATATGTGTGCAATTAGTTGATAGATTAGTAAAGTATTCTAGGGGAATCGTAGAAGCTTTATCAATTAAGGTTCATAAGTTTACATTCCCAACTGATTTTCTTATTCTTGCCATAAAAAAGGATACGAAAGTACTTTAATCCTTAATCAATCCTTTCTGGCAAGTCAATTATAGATGTTCAAGAAGGCAAGTTAACATTAAGGGTAGGGGATAAAGAAGTTATATTTAGAAATTCAAATGTTAATAATCATTCTGTTAAATTTATGGATATTATTGAAGCTAATGAGTCTTGCTAAGATATTTTGCAAGACTCTACATTTAAAGATCCACTGAAACTATGACAATTTCAAAGGAACAAGTTGAAAGAGAAACATGGCAAGAAACATCAAAAGGTAGCCTGCTTGCAAGTTATGAAACCTAAAGTAAGGCTACAACATAATCTATATAATCCATCTTGATTTCAAAGGTGTGTTGAGCTAACAACGTTAACGAAGCATTATATGGGAGGTAACCTACAAATTAGTTTTAGTTTTTATTTTAAATTCATATTATATTGTTCTTGTTTTTATGTTAGTATAGGATTTTAATTTAAGTTCTTATATGTTTTAGGATAGGAAATCAAGCATTATAATGGTGAGAATTTGTACAATTGATGTGTAGGGTATGCATATTTACGTGTTATAATGTTTAGTACAAAAATGTTTACATTTGAGTATCTAATTTTAAATTTGCACACTTTCACAAAGAGTTACACGCTCTATAGAAATGTTGGTGTAGAGTTACATGTTTTGAAACATGACTGTGCACCAAATCTCTTTAGATTTCTCACTTTTTGTCCCTCTCTCACAATTATCGTTGCCCTCTCGTTCTCCAGCCCCCAAATTTTTTTTTTTTGTTGCAATTTACCGACATCCAACTAAGTAACTTGGTCAATTTCCCTTGTTTATGAATGTTTAATTAGGTGTTTTGCATTATTTAGCTCATTTATGCTTAAAAATGCTAGAATTGAGGTTTTAGGTTTTCACGAGATTTCTTGTGATTTTATGCTTAATTGTAGTTTAATATTTGATTATTTCCATTACCCGTTTGATTTTATCATTTAATTTAACTTATTGCATGTGAATTGGGTAAAAATTCAACCTTAATTGCGTAATTGTGCGATTTTTGCTCACTAAGTGTTTAATTGCGATATTTTTTTATGTTAAATTAAGCTAATTAGTTCTTTGCGACATTAATTGACATTAGGTTTATGTTTAATTGCATGTTCATTTTGGTTTTTGCATGAATTAAATATATCATTTTGTCAATTTTGAGTAATTGTGAAATTAGGGTTTTTCCCCATATTTAGGTTTAAAATTCATACTTTAACAATTAAGTTAGCTTAATTTGTTAATTACAATATTTTTAACTTTAATTTTGAGATTAATTAATTTTTTAGTTAATTTTCTTATTAATTTTTATTTAATTGTTCCATTATATATTTATTTCTATAAAGTTTTTTAAACTTTTATGTGTTTAATTTAAGTGTAGGGAAAGGTGTACTCCCATAATTTATTTGCATATTTTCTCACACTTATTGAAAGTTTCAGCTACAATGTCTAAATCACTGAGAGAAAAGGAGATTCCTAAGAAGCAACAAAGAGGATAAAGCTCCTAAACCATAGCCCAGTTCCCAAGTGGTCGCGAATGTTTTTATTTAATATTGTGGCTCAGGAGAAACAATAATAGCAACTAAAGGATAAAAATTTCAGTAGTAGCAAATTCATCGAGTGGGAGGCATTAAAGCAAGTTGGTCTAGCTGAACAAGTTTGAGACCTCATTGATGTAGGTACACGGTTCCGAATTTTCGAGATTATGGAGCCCTCCTATAAGGAGCTTACATTAAAGGTGCTCTCCACATTCTTTGTGGAGAGAGGTAGCTATAATAGGGATCAACCTAACACGATCCAGTTTTGAATAATGGGAGATATGTTCTGAATGAGCTATTTGGAGTTTTCCA
Organism: Erythroxylum novogranatense; assembly: GCA_029891385.1. Taxonomy (NCBI): domain Eukaryota; kingdom Viridiplantae; phylum Streptophyta; class Magnoliopsida; order Malpighiales; family Erythroxylaceae; genus Erythroxylum; species Erythroxylum novogranatense. Next base: position 39,127,584 of record CM057234.1, on the reverse strand, counting down.
TCAATATGGGTTTACAGGACCAAGAGTATAAGGGATAGCCAAGTATGTGACACTACGGAATGACTTTCCGTATGGATTATCTACTGGTAACTTTTGGCGGACGATTAACACAGAGCATGACTATGACCCAAGTGAATCCAAGGTGTCTACACTGCGACAACCCATGCTGACATACATCTATGGCATTCTGAGTCACAAACTAAGTAGTTGGGGTGACAGCTAGGGAGTTGTCAGGAATATGAATGTGCATTACTTGTGAAGCATGAACGAGATGATGCTAATTTACCTAAGGTATGTACTCACCTAGTTCATCAGAGTCAAAACAAAGAAAAAAAAGGTTAGCACAATTTTTGTTAGGCCTTATGTGACCAAATTGGCACGAAGGATGGGCTTATTTGATCGACTACCATCGATGTGGCTCATGAATACCGTGGTGACACTTAATTTGGCAATGATGCAACACATGTGCATGGTTAGAAAACGTTAGGTACCAACAGGCAACATATATAGACTTATCAGGAAACCTAATGAACCAGCAAATAAACAGCCACCACAACCACAACTACAACCATAACTATAGCCACTATAGACGGGAGGTGCAATACCGAAGCTGAGTAGTCTTAAAGGTCCAAGAACTAGGATGTAACACCCGGTTCAATTGAACATAGCATTATTGGAGAGATGGGTGGCCCAGCTTTTAGGAACTCAATAGACTCTCTAATTTCAACAAGCAAAGCTTCTAAAATGAGTAGGATGGTTAAAGACTTCGATTGCATGGTAGGCAAGCTTGAGATTGTAGCTGCGTGGATGGAAGAGTTGATTTTATTAATGGTGAGTTGTCAAGGCATTGATTTCCAACCTTCACCATCTAAAAAGGGAACTTCCTTAGTAGCTCCTCCACCGATATAGGATCATAATCCCGAGGACCCTCATGTGTCTCACCAGCCTAGATCACATCATGAAGGAAATGTTTGATTTTTGTATATTCTTTCTTTTTCATTATTAATTGTGTAATTATTATTTTCTTTTCTCTAACATTACAGTTAGTGATATTTCTTTTTTGTTATTTTTATTTCTTTTTATGTTTTTATCATTTTTTGTTTATGTTTTGCAAGGATATAGTCTCATAATAGATTGATAGTCTCAAAATCAAGAAATCGTCTTACTCGGAAAAGTACCAACTCTTTATCACTTATTAACATATGCTTAAAATGTATATGTTGAGGACAATATGCAATTTAAGTATGGGGAAGGGTAACAGTTTTAATGATTTTTTAAGTTTATTATAATTTTAGTTATTAAATTTTATGCACTAGTATCTTGAATTAATTAAAATTTGTCCATAAATACTTCATTTCATTATTGAATATTAATTTTAATTACAATGCAAAAGATGATAGTTAGAATAAAATTATTTTATAATTCATATTTTTAATAGTCATTGAGATAGTCAAATTGAATTGCATACTATTTATACACATTAACATTTTGCAAGTTTTGAACCTAAAAGCGAAATTTTGTTTGTTTTAAAGCTCTTTTATTACTTTTATATGAGTTGTCATGCATAGTTGAATAATTCTAAAACTTGCTTTTATTATACATATTGAGATCACATTAGTTAAATCATAAGCATTGAAATGATAAAGGTAGTTAGATTTAACAACTTGTTTAAGTCTATTTCTTAGATAAGTACCTAACCCATAATTTATCCTTTAGGAATAATCAAGTTGAGCCTTGGCCTTTTCATTAATATAACCTAATTATTAATCTTTTATCCTATTTTATTTGAATCCCTTTATAATGTTTTAAACTCTAAAGGGTATTTAGATTACTTAAATGTTTGAAACTTGAAATTTTGATAGGTTCAATATTTCTTCAATAGTAGTACGTGATGAATGCTTGAAATTATATTGATTTATTAAAAAAATTGCCAGCATTAAAAATTGTGAATAATTATATGATACTAATAGATTTATAATGAAAGGACCTATATGTATTAAGAACAAGTTTCTTGTAATGTCTTTTGCTTGTAAATTTCCTTCAATCAACCTTTTTTATCATCCCAATCATACCATACCTAAGCCATATTACAACCTTATAAAGAACTTATAATTTTTTTTCTAGCTTATACATAACTAGTAGAGATGTGATAATTTGCAAGTCTATGGTAAGAGTTCTACTATATGTTATTTGAGAGTTTGATATTTTTCACCTTAAAAACTTGAGTTTATTGAGTGAAATCTTGTTGATAGCGTAAAGGTTTATGTTTTTTATTTCAATACGATTATTGATGTACTTACTATTAATATTGACTTAGGAAGTTAGTTTTCAAATAACTTGAATCTTGTTGTATGGTAATTTGATTAATATAATATGATGATTTATGGTATGAATAGACATGCTAAAATTCATGAAGGATAAATGTTATCGATTTATAATTTTAATTATGATTTGGTTAAGTACAAGCAAAAGCTTAAATATGGGGATATTTGATAGATGCTAAGTTGACTATTATTATAAAGCCATGTTTGAAGCATTTTGCTTGATATTTTGTAATTTTGTTGTATATTTAATACTTAATTCGCTCCAAGTGCATTTATAGGTTATAATTGGATTTATGGACCAAAAGGAGAAGAATTCAGATGAAATGAAGTTTTGAGGCAAATTAGAGATACACGATCATGTATGTGACTATGTAAGTCTTAGAGCTAGTGTAAAATCATGAATTGTAGTGTTTTTGAATATACACTATCTCTCACACGCATGTTTATCATACTATATATCTCCTTGAAATTTTAAAATTTACTATAAAAGGACATGGCATAGACAAATTAGAAGAGCAAACTTTTAGAGTAGATTCTAAACGTAGAAAGCCTACATAAGGCATGATATTGATTCAGAGACACAGAGAATGCAAAGAACCCATCAAGCGATCCAATAGATTACAACATCAAACCTCAAACTTGTAAGAACATTCAATAGAAGACAAAGAGAGATTTAGAATTATGATTCTTTTTTTTCTATTCTTTTTTCTTCCTGTATATCTTTGATTTCATTTTCTATTATGTGTAACTAAACGTTTTTATTGTCCATGTGTGACGAAACTTATTTGGGATAACATATCAGGATCTTTTTATTTAATGCAATTATTTTGGATGGTTTATTATAATTCAATTATGTGATTTATACATGTTCTAATAAATCCATAATATTAATACATTATTTGATTTTATAACATTGAGACCGAGAAATCCTTTGCATGAATAAAGATACCATAATTGAAAAGAGTTTATTACAAACTTAGATATAGGTTGACGTAAATTCTCTAGATTATTGTCAAAACTAATAGCAAAATTCATAAATTGATAATGCAATCCTAAGAACTTCAACTAGAAATATTTCAATTAATCATCCGATGGATAGTTGTTAGTAGTCTCAAGAGAGTGATTAATGTCGGTTCAATAGTCAATAAAATAATTAAATGATGAAAGGTTAACTATTTAATAATTTTTAGGAAGATTCATCACCTATACACTAATCTTTAAAATTAAGTTTTCAAGTAATTTTCTTTGTCTTATGTGATCATTATTGTTTCCTAATTTATTTTATTTGTTTAAGTTTTAGTTTTAATTGGAAATCAAACACCATATTCGTAGGCTAGATAATAGGAGAAGTGTAATTACTAGTATTTACAATCTTCGTAGGATTGACCCATACTTGCTTTTATTAGCTACAACTACATTGTTTATTTATGATTAATTAATTATGGATAACATAAAAATTATCAATCACATCAATTTCTATTACACCTTTCAGGATAGTTACTGTCGAGTTATACAAGTTAAAAAAGCAGCTAGAAGAGTTGCTGGAAAAGAGATTTATTAGACCTAGCACATTAACCTAAGGAACTCATGTTTTTTGTGAAGAAAAAGGATGGTAGTATAAGACTTTGCATAGATTATTGGTAGCTAAATAGGGTAACCATGAAGAACAAGTACATATTGCCAAAAATAGATGATCTTTTAGATCAGCTAAGGGGAACTGTCATATTTTCCAAAATTGATTTAAGATCAGGATACTAACAGTTGAGGATAGCTGACCTAAGTATTGCCAAGACAGATTTTCATACTTGGTATAGCCATTATGAGTTTCTAGTGATGCTTTTGAGTTAACTAATGCACTAGTCACGTTTATAACATTAATGAACAAAACTTTTCAGGAGTATCTGAATCAGTTTATGATAGTATTAATTGATAATATATTAGTGTATTCGAGGAGTAAAGAGGAGCATGAGTAGCATTTAAGAACTCTGTTACAGATTCTGAAAGAGAGATAATTGCATGTGAAGTTTAGTAAGTTTTGGATGGAGTAGTAAGTTTTGGATGCAGTAGGTAGTTTCTCTTAGATATGTGGTGTCTTGAGAGGGAGTGATGCCTAATCCTGCAAAAATAAATGCAATTATGGAGTAGGAGCTGCCTAGAAATACATAAGAGGTAAGGAATTTTTTAAGACTTGCTAGGTATTATCAGATATTTGTAAAAGGATTTTCGATGATAGGTAGCTCGCTGACCAATTTGCTAAATAAAGGAGTTTAGTTTCAATGGACAAATCAGTATTAGGAGAGTTTGGAGGAGCTTAAGTGAAGATTTACTTCTAGCCCAATTTTGATGCTACCATCGAATAGTGGAGATTTTGAAGAATCTACTAATGCTTTGAGAGTAGGTTTGGAATGTGTATTGATGCAATATGAGAAAGTGATAGCATGTGCGTCTCATCAATTGAGATTGTATGAGTTGAATTATCTCACTCATGATCTAAAGTTAGTGGCAATTGTGCATACTCTTAGGATTTGGAAATATTATTTGTATAGAGAAACATTCTGAATCCTTACAGATCACAAAAGTGTCAAGTATATCTTGACTCAAAAGGAGTTGAACTTAAGGTACAGAAGATGGGTCGAGGTGCTAAAGGATTAAGATTTTACTATTGATTACCATCCAACAAAGGCTAATGAAGTAGTTGATTCTTTGAGTAGCAAAAGCTCATACAATAGAACCTAAGACCTTATTACTGGTGGCCAACAATGGAGAAAGATGTAGTAGAGTTTTAGTTTGTTACAAGGCGTTTGACTTATCAACAAGTCCAGGCAGAGCACTAGGCATCGGTAGGAAAATTAAAACCCTTAAATCACTCCGTCTTAAAAGTGAGAGAAAATTTCTATGAATTTTGTGATAGTATTATAAAGGACCAAACGTACACATTATTTAATATAGGTGATTGTGGATAGGATAACTGAATCAGCTGATTTCTTACCTGTATACTAGAATTAAGGTAAAACTCAATCCAATAGGCCAACATGATAAAACAAGCAATATACTTACATATAAAATAAAAACAATTAATTATTAATAAAAAAGTTAATATTATATATTAAATATTTATGCATATTTTTGATATAAATAGCAAGGCGAAAATATTAAAAATTATTTATTATTGTTATAAATAAAAATAAGAAATAACTTGCTTTATTTGTTATTACTGGTATATAATAAATGAATGAAATAAATAATTTATGTAAACTAATATATTTATTATACATTTTTGATAAGATATGATAAATTGTTATGTCATTAATTATTAATACAAATGAATATTTATATATCAAATATTTGCTTATATTTTTGGATAAAAGTAATAAGATGTGAGTTTATTAACTCAATAAAATAATAAGAAGTAACAAAATTTTATTTATTATTAGAATATTTAATAAAATAATGATTAATTTTTATAAATGAGTATAAATAAAATGGATTATCTTATTTATTAATACTATCATATAACAAATAAAAATTTTAATGAAATTTATTATCATATTAAACTAATAAATATATTATTAATAAACATAATTAATTTTAATAAATAAGTAATATATATGAAATAAATTTAAAATAAATGTGATAAATCAATCTATTTGATTCATGGGACCTACATGCCAGGGTGATAGCTACCAGATCATTCAACTATAAGGATTTCTGGTACCAAAAAAGCACGCAACTCTTTGAACAGGTCTACTTTTGGCCATAACGTGTTGTATACCGGGGTATGAGAAACCAATTTAGGTTTATTAAGCTCCTACCACTTGTTTTACTACTTTGGTTGTACCTTCACTCCAATTGCTAAGGAGTTTAACTAGGTGGAAACATCACTGCATGAAAATCGCAAAAGTTCGAGTTTGGTTTTTCATTCATATCAAAACTAGATTATTCAGCAAAAGAATTAAATCAATATTCTTAGCTTTTACCCTATGTTATGTTAAAGGCGTAGAAAAGGTTCAAAAGATGCATGGATATTCCGAGACCTTCTCACCAAAATCTCCATGGATCCTTATATGGAGGTACATAGTCATTTGTGGGAGGAAGAAGGCGAAATGAGGCCACAGTTCTTTGCAGGTAGGGTCCCATCTGTGTTGTTGGAAATTCGATTTCTATTACGCTGCCAAATCTTAGATAAACATGAAGTATAAAGAATTCAAAACAAAATAGAAAAAGGAATATACCTTTTCCCATTGTTTGCTCAGTGTTGAAGCATTCAAAGTGTAGAAATAACCTGCAATGTATTAGTTGAACAATGGGATCAACATTGTTTAACACTAAAATCAAAGAAATAGGCTAAAAGGATTAAGAATGGTAAGTGTAGATTCTACAGGTTGACAGATGCCAAGCAAACACAACTGCCACTTTAGAAATTTAGGTCTTAACTGTTTGGTTGAATGGCACGTGAAGATGATTTTCCAGAATTAATTACAATATTCCTAGCAGTCTAGCAAAATATTTACTGAGATATTGCGATAATGGCATAAGAATGAAAGTAGCCGCTAGCTTAGAAATTGGTACAAATTCTAAGGTTCCTACCATCACGTTCTGCTGTTGAAGCAACATAATGTCGATAAAGGTTTGACTCTTGATCCTGCAAATGCAAAACCATGGCATGAAAAACCCATAGTACAGCAATCTTTCAAAAAAGAATCACAGTCGAGAAGAAAAAGCTTACAATTCTAGTAGGTGATTTCCGTACAATGTATTCATAATACCAGTATAGCTCTCCATCAACCTGAAGATGAAAAAGAAATAAGACATGGTATTTACGAGAGCACACGAACTATGCACACCAACTCACATTGTGTACATATGACTGCAATAGTAACAAACAAACACCAAGTCTCTCATTTATAGGATAAGATAATGCAAGGGAAGGATTTAAACTTACTACACTGGTATGTGCATCAAGAACTGAGCTCTCAGCCATTCGCTGACTTGAGGTGACTCTCTGCCAAAAGGAAAGGAATTGTCCAATTGTTCTCATGATAGTTCCAAACAAATTCAATATCGCAATTACTTCTGCTGAAACTGAAGGCTTCTAAACAGATATCACATAAATTACCAAGGCCGATTTGTCAGATAAAACAGAATCAGCAACATCTTTTGCAGTCCAGTCGCTCTTGTCTTTGGATTTTATGAATTGAGAATTTGGAGGACATACCTGTTAACAGGATAAAATCATATTTCCTCCCAAAAGTACCTGTTGGGGTCACAAGTATCTAAGATATGGCTACATATATATATGTATGTACATATATATATTCCTACCATCACTGAAATAATGAGGTTATCAATGATATCAACACGTTCCGATACAATGCGAAGGCGTGCATCCGCTGCATTGATTGAAATCAAAAGTCAGTCAGTCAAATGCCCGGCACTAATTATAATCGAATCAGGAAACAGTTCACATTACAAAAATAATCACTATGTTCAATTGGAAGGAAGATGCGTTTACGTGATAGTGGTGCAGCTGATGAATAGCGCTCTGGCTTTCTAGATTCCACCCTATAAAGAGAATTAAAACCACCATCAGATTCCCAGTAATGATAAGGACATGAGTTAAGGTAAACAAAAGGACTTGGTTTTAAGTACATATTGACACTTGAGATCTTGGTACTATTAGACACTTGCATATGAGACACTTGACGTCTTGGTACTGAATAGCTTTTGCATCATAATTTGCAGAATGAATTTTAAGGACATATGATACACTTGACGTCTTGGTACTACCAAATGTTTAGTCAAGTAGAGTGAGTGATGATCTAAGAGTGAAAACTCCACTAAGATGGCTACTAAAATGTAATGGTAGTTCCAGATAAATTGATTTCCATGTAAGAGAAGTTTCTATAGGCACGCCGCTTTTCAGCCATGACGCGGTGATGAGAGTAAATGCTCTGGACTGAAAAAAGTTGAAGTTGGAATGAAGTAGTTACCATTTGAAAATAAAATATTTAGAAGACAACTCCACAGGATAGGAGTAAGTATACGCATTAATTTCATCAACCAGCGAAGCCATTTTAAGATCTTCCTCAGAAAGAGCCAAGGACCCTGCAATAGAACTCATTTCATAGTAGAAAGAAATGGTAAAAGAAGAGCGAAACCAAGAAAAAAAAAATCGTATCAGGAATATCCCAATCGCAATCATACAACTGCTCCAACACCAGTACTACAACTAACATGCTACACGCTATTTATAAAAATTGAAGGTACTATTCAAAATCAAAGATTAGCCATCTAAGCAAAGCAAACTATAAAGGAAAACTGACTCAGAATCTGAAGAAGTAATGGTAAGAAAAGAAGAGGAGAAAAAGCATGAACATACCGGAACACAGGAAATCTACGGATAATGAAGTAAAGAAACCAGAGGCAATCAAATCCCTTCTGCTAAACTCAATCTGGCAAGCCGATTTGGAAGCGAAAGAAGAAGCAGCACAAGAGCATCCTTTAAGTTTCACTTTTAATTTGCATTTATTCTGGTTTAGTACTCTTCTCTGGTCCCTTTAAGCCCATCAACAAGATAAATTCAGATAGCTGTTTAGATAATGGCATATAAAAACCAAAGAAAAAAATTCATGGCTGCACCCCACAGAGAGAACCTGAAGAAATGGCGATGGTGGTGGTAGGAGTTGAAAAGAGAGAGGGAGGCAACAAGTACTACAGCCATGGCCTTCCTCTTCCGCTTGAAAAGGTGTAACAGTCCTCATCCACTTTGTTTGTACTAGCCAATTACCTAACCTACGAAAATCTTACTAAAATTGTGTTGGTTCTTTAATTATGTAATATTGATAAAATCTTCATAAATACTTTTATATAATTTAAGTTGATATTTTATTTTTTTCTTTGTATGAATTAAACTATACGATACCTAACTTTCCCATATTAATTCAAAAGTTTGGGCTTATTGAGTAAATCAAAATAATTATAATCTGTGATTTTAATTAAACTTTGTATCAAATATAAATACATAAGTTTTCACTCCAGAAAATCTTATTAAAAGAATAAAGATTATTATTCAAAAATATGGTAATTACGAAAAGAAAAACTTGAAAAGATTTTTCGCTGATGATTGTAATTAGAGCCAATCATCGTTAATGCAATAATTAAGTAAACAATTATTAAAATTTTGGAATGGAAGATAAAATTAAGTATTCATATATATGTAGTTTTATTTATTCTTTGTCTCTTTTTTCTTTCGTTTTATCTATATTTTATAAATCTTTTAATTGGTATTTTCAAAGTCAAAAGAAAAGTTAAAAGAACTCAAAATATTTTATATTTTCTTTTATAAGAGAGATTAATAGCTTAGTATAGACATTTACAAATTGACCTAATCCATTAACCAATAGATTAAGGTTAAAAGGTTGTGTTCTAAAATTGAGTTTGAATTTAAAATTTTAAAGAGCAGATTTATATCTATAAATAAAAAATCTTAAATATTTTAATATTCGAATAAGCATCTATTATTTAATTTTATTATAATTATACATTTTATTTTTTAAATTGGCAAAATGAGATATTTATTCACAAGTAATAATATTAATGTACGTTCCTAAGATTATACGCAATCAATTACTCTTATAAAAAAATCAGAAAAGACAAAAATATTTTGAATCACTTCCTATTTGATATTTCATATCTATAACATATTACACATTATTATATAACCTAATTATTATGTTAATTATATATACGTTATTATTTTAGTTGATAATAATATTATCCTTTTATCATATAATATTATTATCAAATAGGAATTTTATTATTATCAAACATGAGATTAAAATTGTCTTGACTTGTATATATATATATATATATATATATGTCTATATTCTAACATGCCTCTCATGGTGTTGTTATTCTTGTTGTAGTATTTTAGTACATTAAAACTTTTAATACATTAAAATCTTTAAGAACTTAAAATTGTTATTTAAGTTTGTTTATCTTGCATAGGTAAAAGACCATAATTTAACTTAAGTGGAGCTCTCTAAAGGTGTAATTCAATAATCTCAAGATTTATTTAAAAGACATGAATGATAATTAATCACATTATTTTAAATGTGAATAAAATTTAAAATTAATTTGAAAGAACTGAATTATATGTAAATGGAAATGTCGAAACTACATGAATATAAATGTTTAAAATATTTGCATATAAAAGAAAAGTATTAATTTATAACCTATAAATTCAATCTAAGCTAGACTGGTCGAGGGTTGGATAAATTGGGATTAGCTAAAGTACAATTAAAAATTAAAAAATTAAGTTTATATCCAACTTACATTATTCATAGGCCAAATTTAAATTTTAATCTATTGCAGATATTTTAATTTGATCTCAATCCATAAGTCCAACTCATGTGGATATGTTAACATTGATTTATCTATAATTACATAAAATTTAAATAAACATACTTAATTATTATCCAAATAAAAATAATCATAATCTCATTCCAAAATAAAAATATAATTCATAAAAATTTCTGTTATATTTATAAAATAATTTTGATACTAAGCAATTTAATTATTTTAATTGAAAATATAACTAATTATAAAATTATGATAAAATCTATGTAAACAAACAACATACCTAAAATTCATAACTTCATTTTATTATATCAGTGACTTATAAATGTTTCAAATTTCAAAATGATTAATATTTTTTCCTTAACTCTTCGTTCTTTATTGAAAAAGATTCCATTATCATTTTATATTTTTGAAAATTTTGATACCATAAAATTTTGTACAATTTTTTATGATATATATTATTGATGAATTAAATATTTTATCAAATGATTAAATATTCCCATTTGCCTTTGTGTTCATTTTTTATGATCGGATATTCTTTTCATCTTCTCCTCTTTCCACATGTGTTATCTTCGATATTATGTCTCCACATCATACCTTCAAATTACATATTTCTTTAACGTTATGTACATAATTTCTAGTATTTTCAACCATCTTTTTTTCTCGTCAAAGATTTTACTATTGAATTGTTGGGAATCAGGACAGGATCTGACCCTGACTATAGCGAAATAATTACAAAACTTTTTCGTAAAATTTGATTTCTTGAAAACTAAGATTTTTTTAATACTATAAAATGATTAACACAAATCATAATAAAGTAGAATCTTTATTTATATTTTATTTTGAAGCTTGATCCTTTTCTTATCATATCCCTCGAATAATTTTCGAAACTAATATGTCTCAACCACTATAGCAACACAAATGATCAACAAAAAAAATCCATAGGACAGATTGAAAGAACTTTATAACACTTACAGAAAAGGTTAAGCAAAAAGTGTTAACTCCATAGAACTTAAACTTATTTATAATAGTTTTGGATATTTTAATAAATTAATTGGAATTAAATTCTAATTTCAATTAAACTTTAATTAGAATGACAAATAATTCTAATTAAATACCAATTATACCCAAATAGGATGAAATATTTCATATTGATCTTTATTTATTAAATATCTCATATTTAATTATAAACTTTCTCAAACTTTACAATCAAGTCTAACTTGACAAAATATCTTTACTCTTTTTAACCCATTATTTATATGAGACCTATTAGGTGCCCAAATATGTTAGCAGTGATTATAGATTATAATTTTAATTCATAATTATAATTAGATAAATTAAAATTCCTTTTAATTTATCCTTAATTCTCCAATTAAAAAATTTATAATTATAGATCAAATATTGACATCTAACAACGCGCCATAGCCACACAAATATTTAATAATGTCAAAGTGGTTTTGACTAACCTCTCCATTTATGATTTTTTCGTATAATTCAATCATTTCATTAAACAATGTTTCGAGTAAATATAGGGCATGACTATGGAATTAATGTCTACTCTATTTTGAGTCCAATCATATTAGTTCCCTATTGATTCATTTAATAGCATATGTGAGCTATTTACTAAAACATCATTCTACCCAAGGATTTCCCGAATCAATACTATTAGAGAACAAAGGAACGTTTTCCCTAATTACTTTAAGGTGATGAATCATATCTTGATCACCCAACTACCTCCATATAGTTCATACTATATCCAATGACTATCGATTGACTGACCCATGATTAAATAGGTCATAAGTAGTATAAAAAATATAGTAATCCCTACATAAGATAACTTTGGTGACCTCAAGTCAAAAAATCACTTATACAATGATCACAATGAGAATTCTATAGATATACAAGTGCTACAAATTTCATTTGACATACCAAGATATATTCGAAAGTGCTTGGGTTTCATGTAAGGAGCTAACCCTCAACTCAAGGGAGCTCAATGAAGCTCATGTAAGCTTTAAGTGGCTTGACATGACTTTCGCTTAGCTCAAATGTCTAAGGCTAGTTTAAAGTGAGCTCGTGGGAGCTCATTAAAAATAGTTAATAGGTAGAAAGTTAAGGATGAGCTCAATTGGACTTAATTGAGATTACCCCATCTCATCTTTGGTTCTTAGGAATTGAAGCTAGCTGTAAATATGTTCACACTAGTTAAGCTAGAAGAGCTAATTAAGGAGCATAAGTTAGAGTTAAAACCCAAAGCTTAATGGGCAAAATTGGTGGTGCGAGATGAAGATATCTAGTGTGCTTGAGTGCAAAATGGAAGTTAGGGTGTACCATGAGTTGTAGCACACAATAATGCATCTTCCCATGCATGCATTTAAATTGCAAGTTCATTGTATCCACATGGATAAATGAATTCTGTCAAAAAAGGATGAATTCAGCCAAAAGGTTAAATTCGGCCAATGGAAAAGATTCGTCATATACCTTGCCTTAGAATGAACATACATGAAACTCTTTCACCAAGGTATATGTGCTTTGGATGAAAGGACGTATTGTTTTGGTCAATGATTGTGACCATTCGGCCAAAAGGAGTTCATGTACAAGAATGAATGGTTATGAGTGTACTATCATGATTTTAAGTGAAGATACATGTGTAATATTCCACCCCCGATGGGAAGGATAGAATGGTAATTTGGCAAAGGATTAAGAGGGTTTAGGATTTATTTTGCAATGTTCATGCACATCTGATTCATGAATAGTAAAATTGCACATGAAAATGACTGTACATACATTCATGACATTTCCCGGTAGTTGTGCCTAAATGGGATTTTATTTTAGAAAATGTAGTTTATGGGCTTGAAAATTTAATTGGAGTGGATTGTTATGTGTTTTATATTTTTGAAAAATTTTAAGAATTTTTCTGAAATTTTTCGAAAAAAATTTCCTGACCAGAAAAAAATCACCACACGGTGTACCGATTGGTTTCCGGTACTGGAAATTTCTACCCAATGGCACTGGAATATTGGATAAATAATTTTGGGATTGTAATTAGAGCCATTGGAATTAGATGGATTAAAGATTTATTTATTATTGTTTTTAGTTCTTTTAGTAAATGGTATTAATGGCTTTTTGTCTTTTTTTTCTCATTAAAAGACAAGTGTCCAAACTCATTAAATGTTCTTGTCTTTGGTTAATCCCATTCACGACTCTTCTTAGTGAAAAAGTTAGATGTGCTTTTGACACAAAAAAAAAGGTTGGCTTTGTAGTTCATCTTCCGAAACCTTCTCCTCCTTCCTTCTTTGTTGTTTTTATTTCAAGTATCCGTCATTGCTACTCTTTTCCTCTAACTTAAGTGCTTCCTTCTCATGCACTCAAGCTTAAACCTCATATCCCTTACCTTGTTGCTAATCGTGTATGGTGTTGAGAAATAGAGGATTGGTAGATTAATTGAAGAAGTGAAGAGTTGAAAGCTTGCTTAGGTAAGATGGTGTTTTTGGCTTGTTTTGTTGTTACATGTATTAATTGTGATCATTGTGCACCTAATTGCATGGGAATTGTATTGGTGTCTATGGTAGGTCATATGTTTGATAAATGGATAGTTGAGTAATGGTTTGATTAGGTAAAATATAGTGAATGAAAGGAAAGGTGTTTTATATGGTTTTGGATTGATTTTTAATGATGTTAGATGCTTGGAAATGAAAAGAAGAAAATTTTGTGTTTATGGTGCCATCTTATGGCTACTTGGTTAAGTGAAGATCTTGATGAAATTTTGACAAATTACTTGACTAATTGGGATGTTTATTGGTTTGGAAAAAGTATGGAAGTGATAGGATATAGGTTTAGTATAAAGCTGGAAAAAAATTAAGTTGATCATGTTTCAATGTTTTTGCCATAACTAGTTGTATGGTTAAGCAATTGAGGTGAGGTTTGTCTTAAATTAAAATTGAGACATTTGTCTACAATTTTTGTGAAGGAAGTGCTGGCCAATTTTGATTAGAAGAGTGTTGAATCTTGCTTTGAAAGTGAAGTTTAGGTGCAGGATGAATAGTACCCGAGTTTGATGACCTGAAACTGTGGTGCATTTTTCTAGATTGATTTAGGAGGATTTGGTGAAATTGGTCTTAATGAAAGTTTAAGCCTATCTTGTTAGCTTTCCATTTCCACAGATTTTGTAATTTTTATAAAAGTATGTTGGGAGTTATGAATTGTTGACTATTGACTGGTTATGTGCATTTTTGTGGAACCTAGCCCTAAATGTAGGTTTGTGAGTATTGTGATTGGAAGCTAAATTATAGATTTTTATGATTCGAATTGGCTCAAGTGATCTTCTGTAAAGTTGTATAGGAAGAAATTATCTTGAAAATGAGATATAGCATGTTAATTTTGGATTCCATAACTAGGAGTTATGAATTTTCAAAGACTGGACCTAAGTTAGGTCATTGGCTAGTGATCAGGGCAGCCACTTGCATGACAGTTTTGAGTTTGTTAGAGATGGAATTGGCTGTTAAGCCCTTCATGAGAAGTGTAGTATTCTGTTTTATATTTTCATAGGTATAAAGTATGCAATTTGTTTACATTTGTGCAAGAATTTATGCTTGTTATAAAATTGCTATTCAGTTCAGGTGGTTTCAGTGGGCAGAATCATTCATTGAATTATTTGACCTATTTAGCAATTGAATTTGATTTCATGTTGCTCATGAAAGTTGTAGGCCACATTATGATATTTCATTTGGAATAAATCTTGTAATTTTTAACAAAGGGAATTATAATTTATGGAGTTTATAAAATGTTGCACTGTTTTGAGAGGCATTATGAAGGCAGTAATTTTGAGTGTATTTTTGACACCATTAGAGATGAAATTAGTTTTTGTGTCCTTCATAAAACTTGTAGAGCTCTCTTTTCTCTATAAAATAGACACCAAGTTTGTCCAATTTGAATTTTGAAGTAGGGAGTTATGGCCTGTGGAAGTTGGGATATCGGAGGACGTTTGTTCCAGATCTGCCATTGCAGTAGCGTAAGTCAACTTGCACCCTCAGACAAGTCGACTAGGATATACACAGTAGCATAAGTCGTCTAGGATTCTCAGGCAAGTCGACTAGGATCATATATTTTTTCTTCTTTTGCTTATAACTTTTCCGTCCGACATCCGATTGACCTGATTCTTGAGGCATCGGATTCGTGAAATATTTGATTTCATTTTTTGAGAAAATGGGAATTTTTGGACGGAAAATTGACGTGGGTCCGGGTAACAATTTTTTGGTCACTGTTTTGTTTATTTTTGGACCTATAGAGGCCTGAATTGAGTAATTTCGGTGCCGTTAGATTTCTAATTTTTAGATGGAATGTTTGTGATGGAAATTTTGGATTAAGGCCGGGAATATCATGAACATGCATTGTACACATTTTAAATCGCTACATGTGCATTCGTAAATATTTCTGATTTGGACAATTGGTAATGTTTATATACTATAACTGTTATAGAGGCACATTTGGACCGTCGATCCATCGACGTTACTGAGACTTCCAGGTATTAGCTTGGAAGTATAGGTGAGTAACCTAGATGGTTCTTTCAATTATTATATGTCTAATGTGGGGAATAATGGTGGGATTAGTGATTGTGTTTGTTTATGGTGGGTTCCGCATACGAATGGTCCGATGAATTGGGAGATTTGACATAGAAGTGTCCTTTATGTCTTTGATTGTCAAATTGCTTGCTATTATCGTGCTTCATTCGTTGCCTCTTGTGATGATCGTTTTATATTGAATGTGATATATTGGGCATATTGCATTTCATACACAAATACATGAACGGATAATAATAGTTGTGACCAGAGTTGCCACTGATACTGAAAAAAAGTCTCCAGCTCGAAGGGAGATAGTGCATACCCAGAGGGCTCTCCTACTCCCTAGACGCGTCTACTGCCTACTGTTTACTGTTTAAGCGCTCGGTCACAACACTATAATAAAATGGGAAAGTGTCACATATGCATTGCATACACATTTTGATTGAATATAGTAAATGGGAAAAAGGCAAGAGTGCATTATACAAATGTGATTTGCTTCTTCTGAACGTGTTATTGTATATACTCTGTAATTTGGTTGAGTGATGCATGAATTGGTCGAACCATCGATGATGGTTCCTCACTGAGTTCGCAAAACTCACCCAAAATTTGCAATTATTTTTCAGACCTTGAAGAGTACTCCGTTAGACATGAGAGTATGCCTACTGCATGTTGGGGAAAGATAGGGGTTGGGATCAGTTCGCGTCTGCATTAGTGTCTCATAAAATTGTATTCCGCAATCTCTGTAAAATAATGCTTTGTATTTTCAGTGGGCCCAATTTGGTTGTGGATTTGTGCACATTAAATGGCTACATTAAATCATTATTGAATGTTTGTAATGACTGAAAATGTTTACAAATTAACGTGGGCTCAAATTGTCTACAGATTTTCGCGCATATGTATGTCTTTATAAAAAAAAATTTGATACTAAGTTTCGTCTGAGTGATTTAGCACGCCACCCTCGCAGGGTACGGACTCGGATATCACCATCAATGTCGGGTTCGGATCACGCGGGAAAGGGGTGTTACATTTAGGTGGTATCAGAGCCCAGAAGTCCTTTATTATATGGGCTGTTTTTGAAATATAGGTCAAGTTACATGCATTTAAGTCATGTCATGGCAAACAGTGACAACTGATACCTAGTCTAGCATATGAGTCACATGCATGAGCATGTATCAGTTGTTTAAGCAGTTAGAAATAGTGAGGAAAATGATGATATGTTAGAATGTGATAAATGGAAGTTGTAGATATCTTGGAATAAGAAAAAGTGTATGGTTCGATTTGACAAATGAAGATTAAGTGTATTGGTATTGGTGGATATATTATGAAATACTACATCAGTGCTATACCGGGGTATATCCTTAAATGTGGGATAGATATGAAGTTATAGTTGTTGATTGATAGAGGAAAATAGAGATATGATAGAAATAGCAAGATTTCAAGTGTATAACGTGGATGAAAATAAAATGTTCTATGATCTAGAGAGGCAAAAATTGGGTTTGATTACCGTGATGAGAGTTATGAATAAGGGTTTATACCTTAGAGTCAGAATATGTTAGTGGGAAATCAAGAGTGATTATACATCCATGATTCTGACTTAATTGTGAACATACATGTGATATGTGCTTAATTGTTGATATTTTTAATTATTTTCACTTAGCGATTATCGATATAAAAATGATTAAGATACTCACTTTAGTTCATATTTTATTTTAGGTACAATTGGAGAGCAAAGAAATTAAAGTGAGTCAAAAGTATCCCATTTGAGACATTTTTCAAAGATCAATTCTCGCTTGCTTTCATGAAGTGGACAAAGAAAATTAAAAGACAAAAAAATAGAAGACAAAGAAGATGACCAAATTAAACGCAATTGGGTTTAACTTAAAACGCAAGAAGAAGCAACCAACGCAGGCGCTGCGTTTAACGTTTCCAGAGGGGTGTGTTTCATTTAGAAGCAGAGGCAAAACGCACAGCAGAGAAGGACTAAAGCAGCGTTACGCAGGAAAGCAGGAACTCCAGCGCTAGAGGAACGACGACGCATCAGTAGAGGGCAACATCACTTGGCTGCGTGAAGTCACGCTACTGCGCAGCGTTTTTATCAAAACGCTGGAGAATTAAAGAGGATGAAGAGTGGACTGATTTTAATTGTCTTATCAACAGCTACAGGAACGAAGAGTAAAAAGCAGGGTGCGGCGCTGGATATAAAAACAGTAGAGGAAAAACGCAGCGTTACACAGAGAAGGCATGCGTTTCATGCATGCGTTGGCGTTAAACGCAGCGTGGGAGCACGCAAGCAGGGAGCAAAGGGTTTTAACGCAATGTTTAATTGTCTAATCCAAGCAACAGTGAGAGGAATATAAAAAAAAAACAAGAAGCAGAGGCACAACACGCTACAGCGGCGCAAGCTGAGAGGGGCGCAGGCGTGGACGTGGAGGCGTGACCCTGCGCCTGTGGCTGGAGCTGCTGCTGGCTTGGTTGGGTGGCTTAGTTACGAGGAGAGTGAGCTGGCGAGGCCTTTGAAGAAGCAGCACAGTAGCGAGGACAATAATCTGAAAGTTTAATTGTCTCATCGATGAACAGTACAGTGGAGTGAAGCTTTGAACTCAAATTAGGGGTATTTGAGTGGAGACTTTGGATGGGTTTGAAACAATTTGACGGGAAAAACTAGCTAAATGTCCCGACGCCGGTTCAGAGGTAATATCGATGCCGAGGACCCGGGTTAAGTATTATTTTAATTACTTTGGTGTTTCTTTCTCTCATTAGAAATTGATTGTGTTGTCCGATTTTAACTGATTTGGGTTTTGTGTATGAATAATCGGATTTTCGTTATTATTCGATTATTTGTGTAGGAACCTAGTGGGTATTGTGAATTGGTAATTTTAATGCGTTCATTGAATTGTCAATTTCAAACCTATTGCTAAAATTTCGATATAATCCGTAATTGTTATGTTGAAATTCATGTGTAGCGACTAATGATTCGTAATCATTAGGGATAACGTGAACTAGGTTAAATGAATAGAAACTTATGTGATTGTTGCCTTGATTAATCGGTTTTCCTAATTCGTAATGCTACTGCCTAATTAAATTTAGAGATCCTATCCTAGGTTGTTAGGTGGTTAGGTTTAATCAACGATCGTATCTTGATTAAACAAAACCTAAGGGAAAACTCGGGTTAATTTTTAATCCACGATTAATAATTTTTAGGAAAGGTTAAAGAACAACAAATTAATAAAATATGCTTAGTCAGGGTGTAGGCCGAGATTGAACCAAAGAACCGGGTCCCTACCAAATTTCCCACATTTTTCATTTTATTGCATGTTTTCTTTAATTTGTTTTATTTTATTTTCATCTTTAAAAATACAAAACCCCCCATTAAGTGTAAACACCGATTAATTTCATTTCATAAACTTTATACACACTCTCTGTGGGATCGACCTAGACTTGCCACTGCTACAGTAGTAGTCTGGTTATTTAATTTTGATTAGCGTTACGACGCGCGGTAAAAATTTGGCGCCGTTGCTGGGGAGTGTGGTGTTTTAGTTTTTTTTTTTTTTGTGATTTAATTGGTGTTTTGTATATATTTGTTCATGATTAATTTCTTTTCTGTTATTTTGTGATCTTTCCATTTTTTGTTTCGAAAAAAAAATTGTTATGGACGGAAGTAATTTCTTTTATAATTCTTATTCTCAATCCTATAACAATGTTTGGACTGATCAACCTAACTTTTGTTATGGATGGGATAATCAGCAGAATTACTTCCATGATAGTTTGCAGGATGCACAACAATTCTCGTACAGACCAGAAGCTTCCTATCACAACTCCAGCCCATCTCTGGAAGAGTTGATGTTACAATTGCAAGAGAATATTTTACAATTCCAGAAGGATGGAGGGCAATTTCCAAAAGACACATATTCTAGCGCCCAAGATCCAGAAGAGCCAACATAATTCACTTGCATCTTTAGAAAACTTGTTAATACCATGGTCGCTAACAATTTGCAATTTCAACAGGATATCGGCGGGAGATGCAAGAATTTCGACACGAGACAAAAGCTAGCCCACTGGTTCGGTGCATCTTTAGAAGAAATGGTTAATGAGACTTGTTGATAACACTTTGCAATTTCATCAGGAGACAAAGGCACACCAACAAAGGATGGAAAACCTACTGGGTCAGATGGCAGCAAGCCTCGATCACCTAGAAGCCCAAAGAGAAGAGGCACAGCTGTATCAAGCCGAGGTGTATCCAATCGAAGTCAGTGCGAAAAATTTGCAAAGTGATGAGGAGCTTGAGAATTTTGAGGTCAACCCTCAACGAATTGTTTGTGTCGAAGAAGTGGAGAAGGAGCTCGAAGCCACAAAGGGCATATCTTTTAGCTCGGAGGTAAGTACTGAGTCCATAATTATTTTTGAGACTAACTCTTTACCTTTACATTACAGATTGGAGGAATTGAATGATGAAGAAAAAGGTGAAGAGATGTTCGAAATATTTCTAGATTGTATGGACTCGGTCAAAATTGAGAAGCTGAGGATAGGGAAGATACTGAAGGAGGATGATGATCAACTAAAACCCTATCTAGAATTACCTCACGTAGAGAAGCCGCATGTGACACCCGAAGATCACAATTTTGTCACGTGAGGAGGAAAGGAGTCGAGCCAGCGACTCTAAACAAAGGCGCTTCTTGGGAGGCAACCCAAGGGAAGTAAAAATTTTTTTCTTTACATTTCTGCATTACTTTTTATTTGCATGTGTGTTTTTGAATTTGTTTGTGTTATTTGTTTTTAAGTTTTCAATCAAAATGAGAGAAAGAATAAAATAAATGAAACAAGCATTTTCTCATTTTCTATTGCTTCTGGGATTATATCATCATGATTGGAGTGTAAATTGACTAGAGAATTTTATAGCAACTTTAGCATGTACTTTTGCTCTTGTGATTGGTCGATATGCATTATCTTTGGAAGAGTAGTAACTAATGGTAGACAAAGCCGGTGAGATTTTGAGCCATATTTGACTGACACATCCATATCAGTCTCATTGCTTTTTGATAATGTGTGACCTTCATGACATGTACATCTTGATTTTGCGTTGAATTTATATTCGAGACCACATTTTTATCACATGCATTAACATGGAAATGATTAGGCATTCTTTGTTTTTCATAAGCTACATTGGCCAAATGACCTACCCTAATGACATGATTTTTTCCTTGATAAACCCCTTTGAGCTTTAATCTTTCTTTTTGTATAAACCACATTTTATGCTTTTAAACTTAACCAAATGTCCTACCTAAGTCATAAAGCTAGTGAAACATTTGTGATTGTTGAGGTTGTGGATATACAAAATTCTTAGTGTGGGGGTGTATATATGTGAGGGTTGGTTATAATCTTGGGATGTTATTTTATGTCTTATCATTGAGATTCTCATGTTAATGTAGTTTATTTTAATTTTTTAAAAAAAATGAATGAAAAAAAAGAAAAAAAAGAGAAAGAAAAGAAATTGAAAAAAAAAGAAAAAAAGAAAAAATATATATTGAAAATAATTATCAAGGAAGAATTGCATATGTGTTTAAAAGTTGTTTATGATTCATGCATCTTCCCAGAGTTGTAATGATTGCGTTATTTGAGAATATTGAATATGAGGTTGAGGTTTCTTTGAAAGGTTCACTCTTGTTATTTCATTGAGATAAATTGTATGAGTGATTCCTTTGGATTGATATATGCTTCATGTGGTTTGTGTGTGAGAGTTGAATGTGGTTGTGAAATGTAATTGTTGCATTCGTCATAACTGACGGTACCCAGTTTTTGGTTGAGTGTTACTTTTGTTTCACTAGCTTTGATGACTTTCATGCTACTTAATCCAAATATACCTCACCTTACCTTTGCCCACATTACAACCTTGAAAAGTCCTTTAATTCATGATTTTGCATGTGAACATTAGTGGTGGAGAAATGAAATAATATGCAAAGTTATGGATTGTCATGATCATGAATGGTGTTGAGTGTACCCTTTGATATATTTTAGTTAAACATATTTTCCGAGTCTACCATTAGATTGCTCAGTTTTTGAAGATATTGAATGTCGATTGATCATGAGTAAAAGCTTGGAATGTTGATTTCTTGCTATGATGTTTAAAAGTTATTCATCTTTGCTTATGATTATATTGTCTTGGAAAATATGGGAATTGAGTAAATGTTTTGGATCTTTGAGCTTAATTTGGATGTTTTGCCCGAGGACGGTCAACAGCTAAGTGTGGGGATATTTGATATGTGCTTAATTTTTGATATTTTTAATTATTTTCACTTAGCGATTATCGATATAAAAATGATTAAGATACTCACTTTAGTTCATATTTTATTTTAGGTACAATTGGAGAGCAAAGAAATTAAAGTGAGTCAAAAGTATCCCATTTGAGACATTTTCCGAAGATCAATTCTCGCTTGCTTTCATGAAGTGGACAAAGAAAATTAAAAGACAAAAAAATAGAAGACAAAGAAGATGACCAAATTAAACGCAATTGGGTTTAACTTAAAAGCATGAAGAAGCAACCAACGCAGTATTGCGTTTAACGTTTCGAGAGGGTGTGTTTCATTTAGAAGCGAGGCAAACGCACGCGAGAGAAGGACTAAGCGGCGTTACGCAGCAAAGGTGAACTCCGGTAGCTAGAGGAACGACGACGCATCGATGAGGCCAACATCACTTGGTTGCGTGAAGTCATGTTCTGGCAGCTGCTGTTTTATCAAAACGCCGGAGAATTAACGAGGATAAAGAGTGGTGATTTTAATTGTCTTATCAACGACTCTGAGGCGAAGAGTAAAAAGCGAGTGGTGCTTTGGATATAAAAACAATAGAGGAAAAACACGGCGTTACAGAGAAGGCATGCGTTTCACGCATGCGTTGGCGATAAACATGCGTGGGAGCACGCAGTAGGGGAGCAAAGGGTTTTAACGCAATGTTTAATTGTCTAATCAAGCAACGAGTGAGAGGAATATAAAAAAAACAAGAAGCGAGAGGCACAACACGCTACAACGGGCATGGTGAGAGGCGCAGCGTGGGCGTGGGCGTGACCACATCGTGGTGGGAGCCGCTTTGGCTTGGTTGGGTGGCTTAGTTGTGAGGAGAGTGAGTTGGCGAGGCCTTTGAAGAAGCGAAGACGATGGCGAGGACAATAATATGAAAGTTTAATTGTCTCATCGATGAACAGTACAGTGCAGTGAAGCTTTGAACTCAAATTAGGGGTATTTGAGTTGAGACTTTGGATGGGGTTGAAGCAATTTGACGGGAAAAACTAGCTAAATGTCCCGACGTCGGTTCGGAGGTAATATCGATGCCGACGACCCGGGTTAAGTATTATTTTAATTATTTTGGTGTTTCTTTCTCTTATTAGAAATTGATTGTGTTGTCTGATTTTAACTGATTTGGGTTTTGTGTATGGATAATAGGATTTTCGTTATTATTCGATTATTTGTGTAGGAACCTAGTGGGTATTGTGAATTGGTGATTTTAATGCGTTCATTGAATTGTCAATTTTAAACCTATTGCTAGAATTTCGATATAATCCGTAATTGTTATGTTGAAATTCATGTGTAGCGACTAATGATTCGTAATCATTAGGGATAACATGACCTAGGTTAAATGACTCGAGCTTATGTGATTGTTGCCTTGATTAATCGGTTTTCCTAATTCGTAATACTACTGCCTAATTAAATCTAGAGATCGTATCCTAGGTTGTTAGGTGGTTAGGTTTAATCAACGATCGTATCTTGATTAAACAAAACCTAAGGGAAAACTCGAGTTAATTTTTAATCCACGATTAATAATTTCTAAGAGAGGTTAAAGAACAACAAATTAATAAAATATGCTTAGTCAGGGTGTAGGTCGAGATTGAACCAAAGAACCGGGTCCCTACCAAATTCCCCACATTTTTCATTTTATTGCATGTTTTCTTTAATTTGTTTTATTTTATTTTCATCTTTAAAAATACAAAACCCCCCATTAAGTGTAAACACCGATTAATTTCATTTCATAAACTTTACACACACTCTCTGTGGGATCGACCTAGACTTGCCACTGCTACAGTAGTAGTCTAGTTATTTAATTTTGATTAGCGTTACGACGCGCGATAAAACATGGGTTTGATGAAATAGTTGTCAAGGTTCAGTTGATTTGCCTATGTGAACGTACATCTGATAATGGGGGCACCATGGCTAGTGAGTTAGTGGATAATTGTTAGTCATAGTTCTTATAATTTAAAGTTCAATATGAGTTAGAATAAGAAGTGAAAGTGCTTATAGTGATCAATTGGGAATGAATTGAGATTGTTATAAAAAAAAGGGATATGATCATGGCATAATCCTCACGATCGAGACAGTGCAAAAGGAAGTGTTGTCAAAAGTCAAATGAGATCAAGGTATCTTAGTGTAAGTGACTAATTGGTGAGTTGCCTACATCTGCTCTCGATAAGATGTAATGATTTTGATGGTATATACTTCTTGAACCTTATTAAAAGGATGTTACGATTATATGAGTTATGGCATAAATTGATCTTGAGGATATTATGAATAGCTAAAATTGATTCCCTAAGGCATTGAGAATGGTGACAAGAAATGGTGACGACTATCAATGAAAGGACAAATCTGAGATAATTCTGAAATAAATTAAAAGTCATTGTGGGAGTCCTAATCCTAGTGGAGACTCTAGCGTAAGAGATAGAATCTGCTACTGAGAAGGTATACACTATGTTAATGTAAAGAATCCGACTATGTAATAGGATTATTGAACATTAAAGAGACATTAGTTGCGAATATGAGGGGAATATCGGTTCACGAATATTTTGTGTAATTATGTTCGTGAAGTACAAAGTGGATTTGTTGAATGTGATATCAAACCAGGGAGTAAGGATTTCAAATAAATTGAGGTACGTGGAGAAACTAGTGTAAAGGAACTGAAGTCAGCACACGTCAATGTGAAACTGAGAAAAACATAAGAGAATTTTTCCTCATTGAGGAAATTAGATATTTAAAGAGTTAGGAAAATCAATCATGGGTATAAGGAATTTTGGGTTGTAATTGTCAGAGATAACAATGCCCCCGACAGTATTATACTACTGAAGAGTAAAGTGTCTCAATTGTGTTTAATTTGGATAGTGACTATGATCATTAATGATATTTTTAATGTATATGAAAAGTGGAGAAAGATATTTTGCATAGATAGGGAAATCTTTTATATCATGAAAGCTTTATAAAAGTGAATCTTAGCTTGATCAAATAAATTGTGGATGAATTAGTATTCGAACATGGCACATTGAAAGACTTAATGACAATAGAGGTGATGATAAAATACGAAATTGCAAAGGATATATATATGGGATTTGGAGTTATTTATAACTAGCTATATGTTGGATATGTCTAGAAGTTGTTAAAGATTTTATGGTCTTAGCTCTTTGACAAACATGTTGGAGGAAAAACGTGTGAATCATATGACTGGTGAATGTAAAAAGAGATATTATGAGAAATTTATAACTCAGGTAATGATTGTATCACTTCGATTTGGAGGTTGTGCAATATATAACGAAGTGTTCCAGTAAAGATTATGGTGCAATCTGTGGAAATAGTGTAAAGTGGTTCTATGTACATGGGGAAAAGTATAACCTCATGGGCTGCATTGTGATTGATAATTTGAAATTTATTGTACTGGGTATTGCTTTGAAAGTTTGGAGACACTATTCGTACATAAACATTTTGGATATATCTATGAGTATGGAAATCGATAACGGTTAAGATATTTCGGGAATTTTAAAGAATTGAAAAGGATTATGCAATTAAGTATTTCAAAATTAAGCTAGTGATGCAATTTAATGTATTGAATAGAAAATTCAATGGCAGAAGATCACAACTTGGGCGATAAGGTTATTAAACCTAGTGTAATACTAAGTGCAAATTGTCGAGCTAACAAGGGGCAAAAAGAAAGTATTATTAGCTATTGGATTTCCAAATCAGGTGTGTATAAAAAGGGTTGGCAAAGTCCAAATTGAGGATTTAGAATATGCGGACCTTATCGAGGAATTGAAAATGAATTCAACTTTTGAAAAAAATGATATTTATGACTGGATTAAGAAGTATGTGTAGTACCCACTAGAGAAATTGTTAGAGAAAACACAAGGAACAATCGAAGCTTTATGTTCTAGTAAGAGTACATTAAAAAAAGTAATTGAAGGTTTAGAATGTAAAATCGAATGATTATGTGTGTGAATAACCAACAGACTTAACTGCTGGAGACAAATGTAAAACTGATATTTTTGGAGTTCATTGGGACATGAGATTGATGTATCGTTCAGAATGATTGTGGGCATGACAATCGTTATATTGGTGACACCATTCGAATAGTGTATAAGGGGTCTTACAGCCGAAAAGGAGTCATTCACCCCTATATTAAAGTGAACAGGGCCTAAAAATAGTCGAAGGCCATGATTGATTTGAGATAATGTTGATAAGTGAAATGAATCTGTAATAGGGGTTAAGTAATCCAAGTTAATGAAAATGAGTCGAGTTGATTAATATTGAGGTTATGGAATCTTACGAGATTAGTGTTTTAACACTAAAGAGATGTAATCTAATAAGCGATAAATGAAATACTTCGAAGTGTATCACCTCGGCCAAGATACATTTAGAGGGAGGTAAAGGAGTAAATAGGGGAAATTAAATTCGACATAAATTGGTCTATATGCAACTATGGTGTGAGGAGAAATAAGGATTGGTAAATTGGTATAAAACATAAAAGATGTTTCGGATTCACGCAGTGTTACATGGATAAGGTTAGGAAATAGTGTTATGATCCGACATATAAGTGTTATTGATGTCGAGAGTGATGAATCATGAGGAAACAGTTATGACAGTGTGGTAATTGAAGAAAGTAAAAGGGTAATTGATTGCATTGACTATAGCCAGTTGACAGAAAGTATTCGAATAGTGGAGTAAATGGGAAACATAGAAGTAATGAACAAAATAATTTCCCTACCTTTCTGATCAATCATATAAGAATTTCAACGATGAAATTTTTATTAGGAGGGGGGAGTTGTAACATCCCACCCCCGATGGGAATGGTAGAATGGTAATTTGGCAAAGGATTAAGAGGGTTTAGGATTTATTTTGCAATGTTCATGCACATCTGATTCATGAATAGTGAAATTGCATATGAAAATGACTTTACATGAATTCATGACATTTCCCGGTAGTTGTGCCTAAATGGGATTTTATTTTAAAAAATGTGGTTTATGGGATTAAAAATTTAATTGGAGTGGATTGTTATGTATTTTATATTTTTGGAAAATTTTAAGAATTTTTCTGAAATTTTTCGGGAAAATTTTCCGGATGAAAAAAAAATAAATCATTGATGATGTACCGATTGGTTTCGATCTGAAAATTCTGTTCAATGGCACTGGAATATTGGATAAATAATTTTGGGATTGTAATTAGAGCCATTGGAGTTAGATGGATTAAAAATTTATTTATTATTGTTTTTAGTTCTTTTAGTAAATGGTATTAATGACTTTTTGTCTTTTTCTCTCATTAAAAGACAAGTGTCCAAACTCATTAAATATTCTTGTCTTTGGTTAATCCCATTCACGACTCTTCTTAGTGAAAAAGTTAGATGTGCTTTTGACACAAAAAAATATAAAGGTTGGCTTTGTAGTTCATCTTCCGAAACCTTCTCCTCCTTCCTTCTTTGTTGTTTTCTTTTTCAAGTATCCGTCATTGCTACTCTTTTCCTCTAACTTAAGTGCTTCCTTCTCATGCACTCAAGCTTAAACCTCCTATCCCTTACCGTGTTGTTGATCGTGTATGGTGTAGAGAAATAGAGGATTGGTGGATTAATTGAAGAAGTGAAGAGTTGAAAGCTTGCTTAGATAATGTAACATCCCACCCTCGACAGGAAGGGTAGAATAGTAATTTGGGAAAGGACAAGAGTGACTAAGACTAATTAGGAATGTTCATGCAAATTGGTATTTGTTAACAGTGAATTTTTGCACATGAAAAATAACTGTACATGCATTCATGATATTTCCCGGTATTTATGCATACATGGGATTTTATTTTGGAAATGTGGTTTATGGGCTTAAAAATTTATTCGAAATGGATCATTATAGGTTTTACATTTTGCGGGAATTATAGGATTTTTTCTGAAATTTTTCGGAAAAAAATTTCCGGACCAGAAAAAAACCGCCAAATAGCTAACCGACTGATTTTCGGTACCAAAAATTTATGTTCAATGGCACTGAAATATTGGGTACATTATTTCGGGTTTGAAATTTGAACCATTGAAATTGAATGGGTTAAATATTTCCTTTATTAGGATTTCTTTTATTAAATGATATTAATGGATAATGGATTTTGTCTTTTTCCCATTTTTATGACAAGTGTCTTGATGACACCTCTTCAACACATTAAATGCTTGTGTTGTTCTCAGCTCTTCTAGTTGAATGAATGAAAAGATGAATTAATTGCTTTATTACTTCCATTCATCCGAAACTTTCTTTTCCTCTTCTCCTTCTTTGGTTTCTTCTTTCGTTAGTTGCTTCTACTTGTAAAATTGCTACTCTTCTTCACCTAAAACTAAGGCTCTTCTTTGTTATTTGCTTACTTCCCCTTGTGTGTTGACAAGGAAAAATATCCACCTTAAGCCTTGTGTAAGTGAGGGTCGTATGAGGTAGAGAATTGGAATAGGTTGAAGTAATTGAAGAAGTGAAGAGTTAAAGCTTGGTTAGATAAGAATTAAATTATATGTCCTTTAATTGGTAGGTGATGCATTAATTGGGAATTTTGATGCATTAATTATGATTTATGATGCACTAATTTCATGAAACCTATGTTTGATTTATTGGGTATAAGCTTATGTTGTGTAAGAGTTAATGAGATTGAATATGATTAGTGTGTAAATTGTGTATGTTGAAATGATTCTAGCAATGTTAGATGACTAATATTCAAAAGAAATTGATTGAGTATAGATGCTTCAATTTTGAGGGTTTACGTTGAACTGAAGTGTTTGATGAAAGTTAGGTTGAATAGGTGGGTAAATTGAGTGCTAATTGAAGTAGAATTGACAAGGGAATGAAAGGAATTGAATTGAGTATCAAAGCTGGAAAATGCAAATTGATCATGGTTTAATGTTTTTGCCATAACTAATTGTGTGGTTAAGAAAATGAGGTGAGGTTTGTGCTAAATTAAACTTTATATTTTTGGCTTCAATTTCTTGTGAAATAAGTGTTGTCTAATTGTAACTTGAAGAGGCTGAATTTCTGCCTTGAAAGTGAACTATCTTGGTGTGTGTGAGCGAGATCCGAATTAGATGACCTGAAACTTTGATGAGTTTTCTAGATTGATTTAGGAGGAATTGGTGAAAATGGTCTTAATTAAAGTTGAAGCCTATCTTGTTAATTTTCTATTGCCACTGATTTTGCAATTTTTCGATATGTATGTTCGAAATTATGAATTGTTGACTATTGACCGGTTATGTGCATTTTGTTGAAACCTAGCCATAAGTGTAGGTCTTGTAAGTATTGTGATCGGAAGCAAATTAGAGATTTTTTGGATTAGAATTGGCTCAAGTGATCTACTTGAAATTTTTAGAGGAAGAAATTATCTTGAAAATGAGATATAGCATGTTAATTTTGGATGTCATAATTGGGAGTTATGAATTTTCAAAGACTGGACCTAAGTTAGGTCATTGGCTAGTGATCAGGGCAGCCACTTGCATGATAGTTTTGAGTTTGTTAGAGATGTAATTGGCTGTTAAGCCCTTCATGATAAGTCTATTATTATGTTTGATCTTTTCATAGGTATAAAGTATGCAATCTTTTGATATTTTTACAAGAAGTTATGCTTTTTATAAAATTGCTGTTCAGTTCAGGTGGTTTCAGTGGGCATAATCATTCTTTGAATTGTTTGACCTTCTTAGCAATTGAATTTGATTTCATGTTGTTCATGAAAGTTTTAGGTCACATTCTGATCTTTCATTCGGCATAAATCTTGTAATTTTTAGCAAAGGGAATGAGAAGTTATAGATTTTTATAAATGTTGCACTGTTTTGACAAAATGTTGCACTGTTTTGAGAGGCATTGTGAAGGCAGTAACTTTGAGTGTATTTTTGACACCCTTAGAGGTGAAATTAGTTTATGTGTCCCTCATGAAACTTGTAGAGCTCTCTTTTCTCTATAAAATAGACACCAAGTTTGTCCAATTTAAAGTTTGGAGTGGGGAGTTATGCCCTGTGGAAGTTGGGATGTCGGAGGACGTTTGTTCCAGATCTGCCATTGTAGTAGCATAAGTTGACTTGCATCCTCAGACAAGTCGACTAGGACATACACAGTAGCATAAGTCGACTAGGATTCTCAAGCAAGTCGACTTGGATCATATATTTTCCTTCTTTTGCTTATAACTTTCTCGTCCGACATCCGATTGACCTGATTCTTGAGGTATCAGATTCGTGAAATGTTTAATTTCATTTTAGGAGAAATTTGGAATTTTTGGACGAGAAATTGACGTGGGTCTAGGTAATGATTCTTTGGTCACTGTTTTGTTTATTTTTAGACCTATAGAGGCCCGAATTGAGTAATTTCGGTGTCGTTAGATTTCTAATTTTTAGATGAAATGTTTGTGATGGAAATATTGGATTAAGGCCGGGAATATCATGAACATGCATTGTACACATTTTAAATCGCTACATGTGCATTCGTAAATATTTCTGATTTGGACAATTGGTAATGTTTATATACTATAAGCATTATAGAGGCACATTTGGAGCGTCAATCTCACCGACGCGTTCTTGAGACTTCGGTATTAGCTCGAAATGCAATTGAGTAACCTAGATGGTTTTTTCAATTATTATATGTCTAATGTGGGGAATAGTGGTGGGATTAGTGATTGCGTTTGTTTATGACTGGGTTCTGGACACGGATGGTCCGATGAATTGTGAGATTTGACATAGAAGTGTCCTTTATGTGCTGATTATCAAATTGCTTGCTATTACTGTGCTTTATTGCGTTGCCTATACTGTGACGGACTGTTTTATATTGACTGTGATATATTGGGCATATTGCATTTCATACCCAAATACACGAACGGATATTAATAGTTGTGACCAGAGTCGCCACTGATACTGAAAAAGAGCCTCGAGCTTGAAGGGAGATAGTGCATACCAGAGGGCTCTCCTACTCCCTAGACGCGTCTCATCGCCACTCATTTCTTGTTTAAGCGCTCGGTCACTGTACTTTGTAATAAAATGGGAAAGTGTCACATATGCATTGCATACACATTTTGATTGAATACAGTAAATAGGAAAAAGGCAAGAGTGCACTGGACAATTGTGATTTGCTTCTGCTGAACGTGTTATTGTATATACTCTGTAATTCGCTTGAGTGATGCATGAATTGGGCGAACCATCGATGATAGTTCCTCACTGAGTTCATAAAACTCACCCAAAATTTGCAATTATTTTTCAGGCCTTGAAGAGTACTCTGTTAGACACGGGAGTATGCCTACTGCATGCCAGGGAAAGATAAGGGTCGGGATCAGTCCACGTCTGCATTAGTGTCATCTTACTTTTATACAATTATGTATTCCGCATTTTTCTGGAAAATAGTACTATAGTTCTAGTAGGCCCCAAATGGGCTATTGTGATTTTATTGATTGTAATGTGATCACTAAAATGTTTATAAATAAAATTGGGCCCAATTTGGTTATGGATCTGTGTTCATTAACTGGCTATTCTAAATACTATCGAGAGTACTGTTATCACTGAAATGTTTACAAAGTAAAGCAGGCCCAAATTGTCTACTGATTTTCGCGCGTATGAATGCCTTTAGATTATATAAAAAAAGAATTTATACTGAGTTTTTGACTGCGTTCGAGTTTCGTCTGAGTGATGTAGCACACCACCCTCGCGGGGCACGGACTCGGATATCACCATCGATGTCGGGTTCGGGTCACGCGAGAGAGGGGTGTTACATTTAGATGG
The DNA here is from genome assembly GCA_029891385.1 of Erythroxylum novogranatense. NCBI lineage: Eukaryota > Viridiplantae > Streptophyta > Magnoliopsida > Malpighiales > Erythroxylaceae > Erythroxylum > Erythroxylum novogranatense. The sequence goes on along the minus strand of CM057234.1, from coordinate 39,095,345 downwards.
TATCAGAGCCCAGAAGTACGATTGTATATGGGCATTCTAAAATTTGTGTTGAGTTACATGCATTCTGGTCATGGCAAAGCAGACGATAGCAACTGATCCCTAGTCTGAGTCGCATGATTATGTGTTAAGTGTTTAAATTGGTACAAATAGTGAGAAAAGTGATGGTATATCGTAATGTGCTGAAATGAAGGTTGGAGATATATCAGACAACGATCTAGCATAACTGTATTGGTGAAGGTATTACGGGGTACGATGTTCATATTGTACTGTGAGGATATATCCCATTGTTGTGGATTGTTTGATGTGTAAACCGTAGGAATGATGTTAATTATGCCAGTTAAATTTGGAGATTATGTTGGATGTGAGGAAGTTTTACACCGGCGACCACGATACGATTTATTGTGATTTTATATGCACGGAGACACAAAGAAAGTCTCCTGGGCTAAATTGAGTACATGTTTTAGAATTTCTATCATAATGATTGTTTTGAGAATTTGAACACATGAGACATACCGAAACCTTTCGGAAATGTACAAATCAATTCAGGTTGAGGATAATAAGAATATATGTGGAAAGGATGAGACTAAAATGTACCAGTTCGGTTATAGGAAATTATGATCATGAAAGGTTCGATTCGGATGCAAGATGACTATTGGAAAAAAGAGAGAGAGAGAGAGCAGAGGGAAGATATAAATGGCTTGACAAGTGAGGATAAGTGATGATAAGTGATGAATGGTGTGTAGTACGGAGAAAGTAGAAACACGTCTAAGTTTGGATATTTATTTATATACGTGATTAAAGAAGAGATACTGAATCAAAAGAAGAAGAGTGAATGTGCTTACAATGATAGTTTAACTACTATGAAATGATGTTGCTCCCGAAGAGGTAAATGTAGGGAAATTGGAGTAGAATCGCTAGTAAGATATGTGTTTCTATGAGGAAGAAAGCGCAAGGCATAATATTGGCCTACACAAAAATAGGGTTTTGTGATGATCATACGAGAAACCCCACCCATGGACAGGAATAGGGATAGAAATGTTATCTAGAGTCAATTGGAATGTACATAGCATTAGTGAATGTTCTTAATTGGAGACTTGTCGTGAATACAATTAGGTAAGATGTAAGAATTGTAGATGGTATATACATTACCTAATACTTCACTGAACCTTATTAAAAAGGATGTTCTGATCATATGAGTTATGGCATAAATTGATCTTCAAGGGATATTATGAATAGCTAAAATTGATTCCCTAAGGCATTGAGAATGACTGACAAGAAATGGTGACGACTATCAATGAAAGGACAAATCTGAGATAAACCTAAAATGAATTAAAAGTCATTGTGGGAGTCCTAATCCTAGTGGAGACTCTAGCGTAAGAGATAGAATCTACTACTGAGAAGGTATGCACTTTGTTAATGTAAAGAATCCGACTATGTAATAGGATTATTGAACATTAAAGAGACATTAGTTGCGAATATGAGGAGAAAGATATTTTGCATAGATGGGGAAATCTTTTATATCATGAAAGCTTTATAAAATTGAATCTTAGCTTGATCAAATAAATTGTGGATGAATTAGTGTTCGAACATGGCACATTGGAAGACTTAATAACAATAGGGGTGATGATAAAATACGAAATTGAAAGGGATATATATATATATATATATGGGATTTGGAGTTATTTAGAACTAGCTGTATGTTGGATACGTCTAGAAGTTGTTAAAGATTTTCTAGTCTTAGCTCTTTGACAAAAATGTTTTAGGAAAAACGTGTGAATCGTATGACTGATAAATGTAAAAAGAGACATATTGAGAAATTTACAACTCGAGTATTGATCATATCACTTTAATTTAGAGATTTTACAATATTTAACGAAGTGTCCCAGTAAAGGTTATGATGCAATCTGTTGAAATAGTGTAAAGTGGTTCTATGTACATGGGGACAAGTATAACCTCATGGGCTGCATTGTGATTGATGATTTAAAATTTATTGTACCGGGTATTGCTTTGAAAGTTTGGACACACTATTCGTACAGAAACATTTTGGATATATCTATGAGTATGCAAATCGATAACGGTTAAGATATTTCAGGAATTTAAAAGAATTGAAAAGGATTATGCAATTGAGTATTTCAAAATTAAGCTAGTGATGCAATTTAATGTATTGGATAGAAAATTTAATGGCAAAAGATCACTATTTGGGCGATAAGGTTATTAAACCTAGTGTAATACTGAGTGCAAATTGTCGAGCTAACAAGGGGCAAAAAGAAAGTATTATTAGCTATTGGATTTCCAAATTAGGTGTGTATAAAAAGAGTTGGCAAAGTCTAAATTGAGGATTTAAAATATGTGGACCTTATCGAGGAATTGAAAATGAATTCAACTTTTGAAAAAAATGATATTTATGACTGGATTAAGAAGTATGTGTAATACCCACTAGAGAAACTGTTAGAGAAAACACAAGGAACAATCGAAGCTTTATGTTATAGTAAGAGTACATTGAAAGAGTGATTGAAGGTTTAGAATGTAAAATCGAATGATTATATGTGTGAATAACCAACAGACTTGCTGCTGGAGACAAATGTAAAACTGATATTTTTGGAGTTCATTGGGACATGAGATTGATGTATTGTTTAGAATGATTGTGGGCATGACGATCGTTATATTGATGACACCTTTAGAATAGTGTATAAGGGGTCTTACAACCAAAAAGGAGTTGTTCACCCCTATATTAAAGTGAATAGGGCCTAAAAATAGTCGAAGGCCATGATTGATTTGAGATAATGTTGATAAGTGAAATGAATCTGTAATAGGGGTTAAGTAATCCAAGTTAATGACAATGAGTCGAGTTGATTAATATTGAGGTTATGGAATCTTACAAGATTAGTGTTTTAACACTAAAGAGATGTAATCTAATAAGCGATAAATGAAATACTTCGAATTGTATCACCTCGGCCAAGATACACTTAGATGGAGATAAAGGAGTAAATAGGGGAAACTAAATTTGACATAAATTGGTCTATATGCAACTATGGTGTGAGGAGAACTAAGGATTGGTAAATTGGTATAAAACATAAAAGATGTTTCGGATTCACACAGTGTTACATGGATAAGGTTAGGAAATAGTGTTATGATCCAACATATATGTATTATTGATGCCGAGAGTGATGAATTATGAGGAAACAACTATGACAGTGTGGTAATTGAAGAAAGTAAAAGGGTAATTGATTGCGTTGACTATAGTCAATTGACATAAAGTATTCGAGTTGTGGAGTAAATGGGAAACAGAGAAGTAATGAACAAAATAATTTCCCTGCCTTTCTGATCAATCATATAAGAATTTCGGGGACAAAATTTTTATTAGGAGGGGGGGAATTGTAACATCCCACCCTCGACAGGAAGGGTAGAATAGTAATTTAGCAAAGGATAAGAGTGAATGGGACTAATTAGGAATGTTCATGCAAATTGGTATTTGTGAATAATGAATTTTTGCACATGAAAAATAAATGTACATGCACTCATGATATTTCCCGGTATTTGTGCCTACATGGGATTTTATTTTGAAAATGTGGTTTATGGGCTCAAAAATTTATTCGGAATAGATCATTATAGGTTTTACATTTTGCGGGAATTATAGGAATTTTTTAGGAATTTTTCGTAAAAAAAATTCCGGACCGGAAAAAACCGCCAAGTGGCGAACCGACTGATTTTTGGTACCGAAAATTTCTGTTCAATGGCACTGAAATATTGGGTACATTACTTCGGGATTGAAATTGGAACCATTGGAATTGAATGGGTTAAAGATTTCCTTTATTAGGATTTCTTTTATTAAATTATATTAATGGATAATGGATTTTGTCTGTTTCCCATTTTTATGACAAGTGTCTTGATGACACCTCTTCAACACATTAAATGCTTGTGTTATTCTCAGTTCTTCTAGTTGAATGAATGAAAAGATGAATTAATTGCTTTATTACTTCCATTCATCCGAAACTTTCTTTTCCTCTTCTCCTTCTTTGGTTTCTTCTTTCGTTAGTTGCTCCTACTTGTAAAATTGCTACTCTTCTTCACCTAAAACTAAGGCTCTTCTTTGTTATTTGCTTGCTTCCCCTTGTGTGTTGACAAGGAAAAATATCCACCTTAAGCCTTGTGTAAGTGAGGGTCGTATGAGGTAGAGAATTGGAATAGCTTGAAGTAATTGAAGAAGTGAAGAGTTAAAGCTTGGTTAGGTAAGAATTAAATTATATGTCCTTTAATTGGTAGGTGATGCATTAATTGGGAATTTTGATGCATTAATTATGATTTATTATGCACTAATTTGGTGAAACCTATGCACAAGCTTATGTTGTGTAAGAGTTAATGAGATTGAATATGATTAGTGTGTAAATTGTGAATGCTGAAGTGATTCTAGCAATGTTAGATGACTAATATTCAAAAGAAATTGATTGAGTATGGATGCTGCAATTTTGAGGGTTTATGTTTAACTAAAGTGTTTGATGAAAGTTAGGTTGAATAGGTGGGTAAATTGAGTGCTAATTGAAGTAGAATTGACAAGGGAATGAAAGGAATTGAATTGAGTATCAAAGCTGGAAAATGCAAATTGATCATGGTTTAATGTTTTTGCCATAAATAATTTTGTGGTTAAGCAAATGAGGTGACGTTTTGTGCTAAATTAAACTTTAGATGTTTGTCTTCAACTTCTTGTGAAATAAGTGTTGTCTAATTGTAACTTGAAGAGGTTGAATTTCTGCCTTGAAAGTGAACTATACTGACTGTGTGAACAGTATCCGAATTAGATGACCTGAAACTTTGGTGAGTTTTCTAGATTGATTTAGGAAGAATTGGTGAAAATGGTCTTAATGAAAGTTGAAACCTATCATGTTAATTTTCCATTGCCGCTGATTTTGCAATTTTTTCATATGTATGTTGGGAATTATGAATTGTTGACTATTGATTGGTTATGTGCATTTTGTTGAAACCTAGCCATAAGTGTAGGTCTTATAAGTATTGTGATCGGAAGCAAATTAGAGATTTTTGGGATTCGAATTTGCTTAAGTGATCTGCTGAAAAGTTGTAGAGGAAGAAATTAGCTTGAAAATGAGATATAGAATGTTAATTTTGGATATAAGAATTGGGAGTTATGAATTTTCAAAGACTGGACCTAAGTTAGGTCATTGACTAGTGATCAGGGCAGCCACTTGCATGACAGTTTTGAGTTTTTTAGAGATGGAATTGGCTATTAAGACCTTCATGAGAAGTGTAGTATTATGTTTGATCTTTTCATAGGTATAAATTATGCAATCTTTTGACATTTTTGTAAGAAGTTATGCTTTTTATAAAATTGTTGTTCAGTTTAGGTGGTTTCAGTGGGTATAATAATTCATTGAATTGTTTGACCTACTTAGCAATTGAATTTGATTTCATGTTGTTCAGGAAAGTTGTAGGTCACATTCTGATCTTTCATTTGGAATAAATATTGTAATTTTTAGCAAAGGGAATGAGAAGTTATGGATTTTATAAAATGTTGCACTGTTTTAAGAGGCATTGTGAAGGCAGTAACTTTGAGTGTATTTTTGACATCCTTATAGGTGAAATTAGTTTTTGTGTCCTTCATGAAACTTATAGAGCCCTCTTTTCTCTATAAAATAGACATCAATTTTGTCCAATTTGAAGTTTGAATTTTGGAGTGCGGAGTTATGCCGTGTGGAAGTTGGGATGTCGGAGGACGTTTGTTCCAGATCTGCCATTGTAGTAGCATAAGTTGACTTGCATCCTCAGACAAGTCGACTAGGACATATAAAGTAGCATAAGTCCACTAGTATTCTCAGGCAAGTCGAATAGGATCATATATTTTCCTTCTTTTGCTTATAACTTTCCTGTCCGACATCCGATTGACCTGATTCTTGAGGCATCGGATTCGTGAAATGTTTAATTTCATTTTATGAGAAATTGGAAATTTTTCGACAGAAAATTGACGTGGTTCCAGGTAATGGTTCTTTTGTTCACTGTTTTGTTTATTTTTGGACCTATAGAGCCCCGAATTGAAAAATTTCGGTGCCGTTAGATTTCTAATTTTTAGATGGAATGTTTGTGATGGAAATATTGGATTAAGGCCGGGAATATCATGAACATGCATTGTACACATTTTAAATCACTACATGTGCATTCGTAAATATTTCTGATTTGGACAATTGGTAATGTCTATATACTATAACTGTTATAGAGGCACATTTAGAGCGTTGATCCACCGACGTTATTGAGACTTCCAGGTATTAGCTCGGAAGTAGAGGTGAGTAACCTAGATGGTTCTTGCAATTATTATATGTCTAATGTGGGGAATAATGGTGGGATTAGTGATTGCGTTTGTTTATGACTGGGTTCCGGACACGGATGGTCCGATGAATTGGGATATTTAACATAGAAGTGTCCTTTATGTGCTGACTGAAAAATTGCTTGCTATTACTGTGCTTCATTGCATTTGCCTCTATTGTGACGGACTGTTTTATATTGACTGTGATATATTGGGCATATTGCATTTCATACCTAAATACACGAACGGATAATAATAGTTGTGACCGAGTCGCCATCGACATCTTGAAAAAGAGCCTCAAGCTCGAAGGAGATAGTCATACCGGAGGGCTCTCCTACCCCTGAACACGTCTATTACCTCATCATTTCTCGCTAAGCGCTCGGTCACAACACTGTAATAAAATAGAAAGTATCACATATGCATTGCATACACATTTTGATTGAATACAGTAAATGGGAAAAAGCCAAGAGTGAACTGGACAATTGTGATTTGCTTCTGCTGAACGTGTTATTGTATATACTCTGTAATTCGCTTGAGTGATGCATGAATTGGGCGAACCATCGATGATGGTTCCTCACTGAGTTCGCAAAACTCACCCAAAATTTGCAATTATTTTTCAGGCCTTGAAGAGTACTCCGTTAGACACGGGAGTATGCCTACTGCATGTCAGGGAAAGATAGGGGTCGGGATCAGTCCACGTCTGCATTAGTTTCATCTTACTTTTATACAATTATGTATTCCACATTTTTCTGGAAAATAGTACTGTAGTTCTAGTGGGCCCCAAATGGGCTATTGTGATTTTATTGATTGTAATGTGATCACTGAAATGTTTATAAATAAAATTGGGCCCAATTTGGTTATGGATATGTGTTCGTTAACTGGCTATTCTAAATACTATCGAGAGTACTGTTATCACTGAAATGTTTACAAAGTAAAGCGGGCTCAAATTGTCTACTGATTTTCGCGTGTATGAATGCATTTAGATTATATAAAAAAAGAATTTATACTGTGTTTTTGACTGCGTTCGAGTTTCGTCTGAGTCATGAAGCACGCCACCTTCGCGGGGCACGGACTCGGATATCATCATCGATGTCGGGTTCGGGTCACGCGGGAGAGGGGAGTTACAGGTAAGATGGTGTTTTTAGCTTGTTTTGTTGTTACATGTATTAATTGTGATCATTGTGCACCTAATTGCATGGGAATTGTATTGGTGTCTATGGTAGGTCATATGTTTCATAAATTTATAGTTGAGTAATGGTTTGATTAGGTAAAATATAGTGAATGAAAGGAAAGGTGTTTTATATGGTTTTGGATTGATTTTTAATGATGTTAGATGCTTGGAAATGAAAAGAAGAAAATTTTGTGTATATGCTGCCATTTTATGGCTACTTGGTTAAATGAAGATCTTGATGAAATTTTGGCAAATTACTTGACTAATTGGGATGTTTATTGGTTTGGAAAAAGTATGGAAGTGATAGGATATAGGTTTAGTATAAAAGCTGGAAAAAAAATTAAGTTGATCATGTTTCAATGTTTTTACCATAACTAGTTGTATGGTTAAGCAATTGAGGTGAGGTTTGTCTTAAATTAAAATTGAGACATTTTGCTACAATTTTTGTGAAATAAGTTCTGGCCAATTTGATTAGAAGAGTGTTGAATCTTGCTTTGAAAGTGAAGTTTAGGTGCAAGATGAATAGTACCCGAGTTTGATGACCTGAAACTGTGGTGCATTTTTCTATATTGATTTAGGAGGATTTGGTGAAATTGGTCTTAATAAAAGTTGAAGCCTATCTTGTTAGCTTTCCATTTCCACTGATTTTGTAATTTTTAGATAAGTATGTTGGGATTTATGAATTGTTTACTATTGACTGGTTATGTGCATTTTTGTGGAACCTAGCCCTAAATGTAGGTTTGTGAGTATTGTGATTGGAAGCTAAATTAGAGATTTTTGTGATTCAAATTGGCTCAAGTGATCTTGTGTAACGTTGTAGAGGAAGAAATTAGCTTGAAAATGAGATATATGATATTAATTTTGCATTTCAGAATTGGGAGTTATGAATTTTGAAAGACTGGACCTAAGTTAGGTCATTGGCTAGTGATCAGGGCAGCCACTTGCATGACAGTTTTGAGTTTGTTAGAGATGCAATTGGCTATTAAGCCCTTCATGAGAAGTGTAGCATTCTGTTTGATCTTTTCATAGGTATAAAGTATGAAATTTTTTGACATTTTTGAAATAAGTTATGCTTGTTATAAAATTGTTGTTCAGTTCAGGTGGTTTCAGTGGACAGAATCATTCATTGAATTGTTTGACCTACTTAGCAATTGAATTTGATTTCATGTTGTTCATGAAAGTTGTAGGTAACATTCTGATATTTCATTTGGAATAAATCTTGTAAGTTTTAGCAAAGGGAATGAGAAGTTATGGATTTTATAAATGTTGCACTGTTTTGACAAAATGTTGCACTGTTTTGAGAGGCATTGTGAAGGCAGTAACTTTGAGTGTATTTTTGACACCCTTAGAGGTGAAATTAGTTTTTGTTTCCTTCATGAAACTTGTAGAGCTCTCTTTTCTATATAAAATAGACATCAAGTTTGTCCAATTTGAAGTTTGGAGTAGGGAGTTATACCCTGTGAAAGTTGGGATGTCGCAGGACGTTTGTTCCAGATCTGTCATTGTAGTAGCATAAGTCGACTTGCACCCTCAGACAAGTCGAGTAGGACATACACAGTAGCATAAGTTGACTAGAATTCTCAGGCAAGTTGACTAGGATCATATATTTTTCCTTCTTTTGCTTATAACTTTTCCGTCCGACATCCGATTGACCTGATTCTTGAGGCATCGAATTCGTGAAATATTTGATTTCATTTTATGAGAAATTGGAAATTTTTGGACTGGAAATTGACGTGGGTCTTGGTAACGGTTCTTTGGTCACTGTTTTGCTTATTTTTGGACCTATAGATGCCCGAATTGAGTAATTTCGGTGCCGTTAGATTTCTGATTTTTAGATGGATTGTTTGTGATGGAAATTTTGGATTAAGGTCGGGAATATCATGAACATGCATTGTACACATTTTAAATCGCTACATTTGCATTCGTAAATATTTCTGATTTGGACAATTGGTAATGTTTGTATACTATAACTGTTATAGAGGCACATTTGGAGCGTCGATCTACCGACGTTACTGAGACTTCCAGGTATTAGCTCGGAAATACAAGTGAGTAACCTAGATGGTTCTTTCAATTATTATATGTCTAATGTGGGGAATAATGGTGGGATTAGTGATTGTGTTTGTTTATGACTGAGTTCCGGACACGGATGGTCCGATGAATTGGAAGATTTGACATAGAAGTGTCCTTTATGTGCTGATTGTCAAATTGCTTGCTATTACTGTTCTTCATTGCGTTGCCTCTCTTGTGATGATCGTTTTATATTATTTGTGATATATTGGGCATATTGCATTTCATACACAAATACAGGAACGGATAAGAATAGTTGTGACCAAAGTCGCCACTGATACTAAAAAAGAGCCTCGAGCTTAAAGGGCGATAGTGCATACCCAGAGGGTCTCCTACTCCCTAGACGTGTCTACTGCCTACTGTTTATTGTTTAAGCGCTAGCTCACAACACTATAATAAAATGGGAAAGTGTCACATATGCATTGCATACACATTTTGATTGAATACAGTAAATGGGAAAAAGGCAAGAGTGCATTATACAATTGTGATTTGCTTCTTCTGAACATGTTATTGTATGTACTCTGTAATTCGCTTGAGTGATGCATGAATTGGGCGAACCATCGATGATGGTTCCTCACTGAGTTCGCAAAACTCACCCAAAATTTGCAATTATTTTTCAGGCCTTGAAGAGTACTCCGTTAGACACGGGAGTATGCCTACTGCATGCCAGGGAAAGATAGGGGTCGGGCTCAGTTCGTGTCTACATTAGTGTCTCATAAAATTGTATTCCGTAATCTCTGTAAAATAATGCTTTGTATTTTCAGTGGGCCCAATTGGGTTGTGGATTTGTGCACATTAAATGGCTACGTTAAATCATTATTGAATGTTTGTAATGACTGAAAATGTTTACAAATTAACGTGGGCTCAATTTGTCTACGGTTTTTCGCGCGTATGTATGTCTTTATAAAAAAAATTTTGATACTGAGTTTCGTCTGAGTGATGTAGCACACCACCCTCGTGAGGCATGGACTCAGATATCACCATCGATGTAGGGTTCGGGTCACGCAGGAGAGGGGTGTTACAACATGACTCTGTTCCAAAGTATGTATCCCTTGGTAAGAGTCATGATATTTTGCCAAGAGACATAAACTTTTGGAAGAGTCGTGATGTTTTTCCAAGAGACATAACTCTTGGAAGAGTCATGACTCTTCAAAAGGATCTTTTGGTGGCCTATAAAAGGGAATTTCGTAGTTCCTTTCATAGATTTTTTTTTCTCTTTGGTCGAATACTCTTCTCCCCATCTTTAAGTCAAAAACACTCCCTTCTTTCAAGTCTTCATATGCTGAAGCACTCTCCCATAAAATAGTTGTTAAGCTTATTAAGAGCATTGTGGGTGAACCTTAAGGATTGTTAATTTCACAAGTTAGCAACTCTTCCGACCTTAGTGTGTTGTGACAAGATTGGTTTACCCTATCCATTCCATCCATGATGTTGGAGAAGAAGGAGAAGCCATAGTGGATCTCCACAAGGAAGGCAAAGCATTAAGCATACAAGGAATTATTCCACTACGTTTCAAGTTAGTATATCACCATACTCTTCATAGTGACATGTGTAGGATCTTGTATGCTTATGCAATCATGAGATTTCTTGTTTGAGTTATGATCTAAAATCTTCAAATGGTATCAAAGCCATATTAAAAGCATGATTTGAAATGATTTTATGATCATAAAATTGACATGTTAATATGTTGGTAGCAATCATAATAATGGCATATGAACGTATTTGTTGTTATATGTTCTACGTGTGATAGTTGTCATGCTAAATTGAAGGCTTTATTGAGAGCATGTTTTGTGAAACAATGACAACATGTTGAAATATTTCTAATTGAATGCTATATGAATTTCTTTTGCTATGTTTTAGTATACAATAGTTGTTCCTCATGCATGATGCTTAATTAAGTCTTGTTGTGATAGAAATGCACTTATATGGGATAATTGCATTAATGTATAAGGTAGGTAAGAATATTGTTGATGAATTAAATAAAGGCCTCAAGCTTGATGGAGATAATTACTCCATCTAGCAACAAAAGGTTCAATTCATCTTAACTGAGTAAGATACACTTGATATGCTCTTCCATACGGTCGAGCCACCACTGGTAGGTGGAAACTCTAATACCGATGAGGCATTTAAAAAGAAAGATCTTGTGGCCTGTGTTACTCTCTTGGGTACCATGGTTGATGAACTTATGGTCGATTTCTCTATGTTTGAATCAGCCAAAGCCATATGGTATTTGACCAAGACCAAGTATGGAGATGTTTCTTTAGAGAAATAAAGGGCTATGATTCTTAAGTTTGAGATTTATAGCACATTCTCACAAAATCAACTTCATCCTATCAAACTCTTATCAATTACTTATGCAAATCATTCATACACATATGCCCAAGTAAGATCCTATTACTGGGCTCTGATACCATAACTGTTGGATTTCGATCTCGAAACCGGACCCCAACCAGAAGATGGGAAAGACAACAAAATGAAGGTTCAACCCGGATGTGGGCCGAAACGAAAGCGGAAGTAAAAGCATAAGTGAAATTGAAATGAAAGCGAAAATGCAGAAGCGAAGCGAACGGAAACGGAAACACGAAACGAATAATAACGGATTCGAAAGAACGAAGCAAAGTAATTCGAATCGAATTCCAAACGAACTGAAACAAACTGAGAGGCAAGACTCCGACATCTGCGAAGAAAAATTTTTCGAAACAGCGTCGCGTTGGATACCCTAAGAACAACTTGGTCCAAACTAATCCAAGATCGGTATAATTTTTTTTTTCATTCTTATTCCTTTTATCTTTATCAATTTTATCCAAATCAAAACAATTTAATTTCCCATTTGAAAAATTCAACCATTCTAATCTCACTATCCTTTTTCCATAAGCTCAAATCACTCTTACTCATGCATATCTTGATCGCATCTTTAAAACTCTTAATCTTATACTTATTCTAACTTGCCATAAACCGATTTTTATCGAAAATCGGGCAGCATAATGGCTGTATTTGAACAGCCCAAAAAATTTGCAAATAGTTCAAATAAACTTCTAAATCCCATCCACCAACAAAATTCGTCGGACCTCCTGTCCGGAATCCCATATACAATCAACTCACAATCATACTCATAGCACTTCAATAAATCCCAATCCATAACCCAAACACAAATATTTACATTCATAAGAATCAATCTCATTTATATACATCTCAAATCAAAATACAAATTCATAATTCAATCTAAACCACTCATATTCATAACCAATCATAACTCGTATCCCAAAATTATACACAAACCCAACTCCATAAATTAATTCATAATTCATATACATCATGAAACCAAAGTGGCATTCTCAAGCCAAGACACTACATCTATTACAAAAACCGAAATACATAAGAATACATATTTCTCCAAAATACAAAACATATGTCGGAACTCTTATTTTTACAAAAATCCTATTGCAACAAAAATACTATTACAAACATAACGGACGAACTGACTTTCTTCCATCCAATCTCCTTCTTGATTACCTGGAGATGGGGATGAAAGGGGGTGAGCTCGACGACTCAATGGATAACATATTTATAAAATAAAAATAAGCAAAAACATTTTTCCAAAACTTTTGCCATCTTAAAATTTCACAGTCTAAAAACTGGCAAATTTTCTTATTTCTCAAACTTTTCACTTTCCAAATCCTTCATAAACAATTTCATAAATTTCTTGGTTAAAATTTTTTCCATAAATCATTCCTCCAATTTCTTACATCTTTCACAAATTGTGCACAATTTCAATAACATGAATGCATCACATAGAAATGCATCACATCTTAAACAAATCAAAACACATTGCACATCAAAATGGTTTGGGTCGGTCCAAAATAAAACGTACTGCACATTCCCGCATAGCGGTCTTGTGTAGCCGTGAACGAAACGTACTACACTTTCCCGAATCGCGGTCCGGTGTAGCCGTGACTTATGGGAGTCCGGGATCAGAAATCCTGTGCCACTAGCGGGTAGCTGGGAGAAGGCTTTAAAACAGACAAGTGCGCACTTGTCCCACTTATGGGACCTGACCAAACCCACATAACAGATAATCGAAAACGAAAATTTGGATTGCCCGAAGGCACATTTCGAAACGTGTCATAATCGAACAGAGAGTCACACAAAACCCATAACCATATTTCAATCATTCAAAAACCAAAGGATTCTCATACATCATAATCAAAGAATGCAATACTTTAGAAATTTCCAAATCATTCAAACACAATGAAATCAACAACCTTAGAAAGGACAAACTTCAAAAACGAACTTAAATTATTTACCTCCACGGCTGGGATTCGAAGGAGGATCCTGGGGGCTTCACAAAAAAGTACTTCGTCCGCCAAGAAGTAAGTTTGGAGGCCGTTCCGGCTGGACAGTATCGGGCATCCCTATACTGCAAGTGAGGGATCCCGACCCCAGAACTCGAACTCTGATTCATCCTCAAAAAATAGCGAAGGATCCCTACCGAAGGCAAATGGCCAAATTGATGGCACAGCAAGGACAGGCCATTAATGAACCTCCAGCCATTCGGAGGAATCTGGCTCGGCATCAATTGGAAATCGACGCACACCTCGTGAATAATCAGGGCATACGGGAGCCTCGCGCCACCGATCGAAAAGAAACTATCAGAAACAGCAATATACCCACTCAAATTGTTGTGGATTCGTTCATTCCTCAAGGCCAGCCTAGGCCCCCAGGACATAGGGATACTATTCCTAATGATCGACCGTTTTAGCTCCACCGTGGTCATCGTCGATATATCTCTCGGTGGCTCCTCCACGACCAACCTGTCCTTCCGTTCTCTCGTAGAAACTTCTTCAGTACCTCTTACCACACTTCTAGAACTGGCCGACGATATGCTTACTAAGAAGAGAGAAAACTTTAGAGGAGGAGACGAGAGAAAAGGACGTACCTATTCGGTGATTTGAGCTTGGAAAATTAGGCGGCGATTGAAAGAAAGCTCCGGAGACTGTTGGCAAGAAAATACAAACGAAAGTAGGATGAAAGTCGGAGAAAAAAACAAGCGTAAAGAAAATCTGCAGTCTATCGACCCTGAGTACTTATAGAAGATCAGTCGAACGGACGCCCCAATCAAAGCTCGACGCATGGAAAATCCAACCAAGCTCGGACATGTGGCGAGAATCAAAATTTGAGGTAAATAAAGGTTATTGAAATGCAGGTGGCGTATAGTTGAAAGGACGTATGTGACAGTACGCACAACGGTTACAAAGAGCGATTAGTTTGATTACGAAAATGCACGAGGGCACGCGCCGTCAGTAATGATTAAATACAGTACCTTCACGCGGTCAGCATAGAAGTTCACCTGAACTCTCTTGGTACGAGCTATCATGCCATAAATGTCGAGGCCGATCGATCGGAACACCTAACCGATCGATCCTAGCATGAGCGGTCATGTACTATCCGTTGATATCCGACCGATCGGGCCTACCCCAAGCTGCTCTACAGACGAGCTACAAGATCCTTATATACTCCTTCGACCCTTCTCCTTGCTCAGACTCGAGGAGTAGGGGACTTATGGTTGGGTCGGTCGTGCTAGGCTCAAACCCACTCAAAATGACTCATGGACCGATCGATCCACCTCGCAAGGACTAACCTAGTTCCTATCGATTATCCTAGGCCCAGGCCCTAATCCACGTATCCACGGCCCATTAGCAGGTGGAAGTCTCCCATGCATACGTAAATACCTAAACCTAGCATCTATTCCGTATATAAGGTACAATGATGCCATAATTCAGGTACATGATCATAACCCTAGTTCTCTCTGCTCACAGCGATCCTACCCTCACAAAAAGACTAACTTGAGAGTCGGAGGGGTTTATCGGGAAACTGTTAAGTCTAAATGACTTTACTTAGATATGATTTTGATGTATAACAAAAAGAGAATCAATTGAAAGAAAAATAAAATAGACGAAGTCAGACAGACGAAGTCAGACAGACGAAGTCAGATAGACGAAGTCAGACAGACGAAGTCGAAGACATACAAACGAAGTCATGCAGAAGTAAAGCAAAGCAGACGCAGAAGCTAAGCAAAGCAGACGCAGACGCAGATGCGAAAAAAAGCAAAGAAGACGCAGACGGAGATGCGAAATAGCAAAGCAGATGCAGACGCAGAAATACTGACGATAAAATACAGACGAAGAAAAGAAGATGCGAAATTCAAAAAGAAGATGAAGGAGTCAGTTCGAGTTAGTTACATGACTCAAACTGAATAACATTTTCTTTAAAGATTCAAGAAACAAGAATCAATAAGCAGTTGGAGGAGAAGGCTATAAATACAAGTCGAAGTCGAAGATTGCAAAGTTAGAAAAAAAAATACAAAGTTAGAAAAAGTGAATTACATCTACGTGATCGTAAAGAGCTTATTGTTCGAATTAGCTGAGAGCTATTTTACTGTAACAAGTGTTCAAACACTTTTCTGAGAAAGAGTAGTACAGATAGCCTGCAGAGGCTAAGTGTGAAAGAATACTGATCGTAGAGACCTGAAGAGGCTCGCAAAGAATACTTGTAAAATTGAAGAGATAGTGAAATCGCAGAAGCAACTCTGAGGACTGGACGTAGCCCACGGTTTGGGGTGAATATATTTTAGATTCAAGTTATCAATACTTAATTCGTAAACAAAGTTTTCAAGTTTTGATTAATCAGAATCTACTAGAATTTCTGTAAAGAATTTTATTTCTGCCAAATAGTTTTGAAAGATTTTTCAAAAAAGAGGAATACACAATTCAACCCCCCCCTTCTCGTGCATTCTATATCGTTTTCTAAGTATTGTATTAACGTGTGATTCACTTCAATTGGTATCAGAGCGAGGTATCCAAGGATCACTTTAACAAAGTGTGGATCAAAGATAATGGCGGAATCACATGTATACATCACAGAAGGAGCCTCAATCACTAGACCTCCAGCATTCAACGGAGAGGATTATCATTACTGGAAAGATAGGATGCGGCTATTCATAGAATCTACTCATGTCGATCTCTGGGACGTGATAGAGAACGGACATTATATACCAGTAGATAAAGATGAAAATTCCATTCCACGAGTCAGATGGACGGTTGATCAAAAGACGAGAATACAACTGAATTCAAAGGCGAAGTTCTTCTTAACGTGTGCCCTAAGCAGGAGCGCGTATGACAAAGTCCACGGATGCGATACCGTAAAAGAGATGTGGGACACATTCCATTGCTCACGAAGGCACAAGCCAAGTTAAAGAATCCAAGATAAGTATTCTTGTGCACCAATATGAACTTTTCAGGATGAAAGATGAAGAGTCTATTGATCAAATGTTTGGAAGATTTCAAACAATTGTCAAAGCTCTTGGAAGAACGTACAACAATCAAGATCATGTTCGAAAGATCCTAAGAAGTCTTCCGAAGAGATGGAGACATAAATTTACTGCGGTGCAAGAAGCCAAAGACTTTAGCGTGTTAAAGCTTGACGAGTTGCTTGGATCCTTGAAGATTCATGAAGTTGAACTCGATGCTGAAGACAAGCCCAAACGGGATAAGTCAATAGCACTGAAGGCCGGACATAAGAATCAGAAGACTCAAAGGAGGAGGAAGTCATCAAAAGCCTTGAAGATTGAAGAATCAAAGGATGACGACTCCAGTCAATCAGAACCAGAGTCAAGTGATGAAGATGACGAATTATCTTTCATCTCCAGAAAGATAAGACACATGTGGAAGAAGAAGTCCAAAGGGAATCAGACTTTCAAGAAGAATGGCAAAGATGAAGCCAAACCAGAAAAGTCATATGTCATTTGCTACGAGTGCAATCAGCCTGGACACTACAAGTCCGAATGTCCGACTCTTAAGAAGAAACCAAAGAAGAGTAGAGAAGGCAAGAAAAGCATGATGACAACGTGGGAGGACCTAGATTCATTAGAATCGAGATCTGAGTTCAATAAATCATGTAACATCCGCTTCTGAGGTGGCGGGTATATCTATAAATTTGGATCAGGTTAAGATTGTGTACAGGCTAATGTAAATTGTGCATGCATTATAACTTCTATAGTTACTAGTAAATGAACTATTGTTGCATAAGCATTTGTATATACGTACATGTATGACAATTTCCCGATTGAATTGTGGAAAATTAGAAATTGTGTGATAAGCATATATGAGTTTTGAATATGGAATTGGAATGAGAAAATTGAATTTAGAGGATTGAATTATGAGATTGGAGTGTAGGAGTATGTAATTCCTAATTTTGTGAATTCATGGAACTTTTCGGAAATTTTAGAGTTTTAGATCCGGATAGGAAAATTTAGCTAAGGGGTGATAAATTGGATTCAGTGCAGGATTGATTGGCAATTGATATGAGATAATGTGACATATGATTTTGGGTTTTATTATTAATGATCATTGCGAAATTGGGAGAAAATAGAATAAGAATTGGGTGATAGCGTTAAGATTGGACTTGTGGCAACTAAATTGCCAAACAAGCCTTTAAAGCTCACATATATATATATGTTAAGCGTTTATTTCATCATCGATGATCGTGGGTGAGCATTTGGCGATTTGGAGTTTCTTGGAGGATTCTCGATGGATTGAAGCTTGAATCAAGTAAGTTTATACTTGTTTATAAGTTAAATCGTTTCATTTGATCATTGATTTGAGTAAGAAATTGGTTAGAAAGTTTGAAAGTTTGGATGATTAGGGTTTTGTGATTTTCGTTGGTTTTGATTTGGGTTTTGATAAATAATGGTTTAAATGAGGGATTGAGGCTAGAAATGAGTTTAGTGTAGTATACTAAGTTGATTGGGAGTCATTTGGAGTGATTTGGATGAATAGATATCGAAAATCGAGAAATTTACGGGTTTCGTCGCAATTTTGCGATGACGCCTTGTGACGTCGATGAACACGCCATGGCGAGCCAACCCGATGTGCGCGTCATGATTTAATTAAAATATTTTAATTTATCTTGTGCCCGAGGAGGACAAAGGCATCTGTATTTGACGCAGCGATGCATACGTCATGACGAGGATGCTTTCGAAAATGAATTTGAGGTTTTGAATTTGGAGAATTTTGGGATTTAAATTGGATTGGTTATGGATCAAAGTGGCACTTGAGAAATAGGAATTTCAATCTAGAAGAAATGAAATTAAAGGATTATAAGGTGATTGTTACAAGTAATGAGCTTGAGGATTGATTTTCAAATGAATTGGTTTCTAAATGACTAATTGAAATTTGGAGACTAAGAATATTGAATTGATAAGAATGGAAATTTGGAATGTAATTATATGATTATTGGAATTGAGTGGTAAACGATTAGTGATTGTGATTCTAATTGAAAGTGTTATGGATTAGTAAGAGAGTGATCAAATTGAGGAATTCGGGAATTTGATTGGGAATGTCATAACATGTATAGTATTTATCGTATTTGTTATTGGTTATTGATATTGGCCAAAATGGTAATGTGAATTATTTGAATTGACATAGAGGTTCGATGGATCGACACTCCACAGACGATATTGGGACTTCGGTATGTAGCTTCGGAAGTGCAAGTGAGTAACCTAGTTGGTTTCTCAACCTTATGTGTTTATTAATTATATGCATTGATTGCCATGAGGAAGCAAGGATGGATATATGTAATTGAGTGATTTGATTAATTTCGAACCATGGGTGTTGAAATATTGGATTATGTTATTGAAGTGCAAATGTGAATAAGTATGTGTAAATGCATGAGTAAATTGGATTGTAAATGTGTTAATGAAATGAAATGTAAATGCATAGGAATGAAATCGGACTAAAAGTCCAAAACATTGGAAAATGATCGAAATGCAATAATTGGAAATTGGAAAGTGACATGTGCATTCATGCATAGTAAATGATCGGATAACAAGATGAGTTGTGACCGGTGGTACCAGCGTATGCAGAGCCGAGCTCGATACCTTTATGCCGTCCTTTGGGCTTTCAGGCACATCATGCCCAATGTATATGATAGAGCTTTAAGCTCAGCGCACGAGACCTCGGGTCCAACGGTGATAGAGCCTCGGGCTCACCGCAGGCATATCAAGCCAACGATTTGAGCCACGGCTCAGCGTAAATGATCGGTATACGGTCACAACAACGAAACGAAAATTGAAAGTGTCTCATGGGCATTGCATATGTATATGGTGACTGAAAATGTAAATTATTTGTGAATGACCGTGAAATGTGAATAAGGAAATTGCATGTGATATTCTTGTAAGTGCTACTTGTGTGTTATGTGTATATGATTGTGAATGCATGAGTTGGGTGAACCATCGATGATGGTTTCTCATTGAGTTCGCAAACTCACCTGACATTGCATCTATTTTCAGGAAGTGAAGAGTACCCGTTAGATCAGCGGGAGTATGATCGTTGCTAGCAATGATGTCGGTCGGGATCGGTGTCATCACATCGCATTAGAGTAGTGATTTGTTTGATGGGCCCTTTTGATTTATGTGTACTTGTATGGTATAACTGAAATTGGTTTATAATTGAAATTGTTTTGTAATTGCAAATGTTTTATTATAATTGGGCCAAATCATTATTGTTTGCGACTCAATTATTTTAAATGAAAAGAAAAATGTCATATCAAGTTTTAAAAGGTAGTGATTGTTCAATGCATACCCTCATGGGTCACGGGCTCGGATATCCTTTGTTGATGTCGGGTTGGTCTCAAATCGGAGTGGGGTGCTACATTTGTGGTATCGAGCCAGAATACAATCTTACATGGGCATTACGAGACAAATGTGTCAACGTGCATGCATATAAGTTATGTCTCGGCAGATAGTGACGGTCGATCCCCGGTCTAGCATATGAGTCTCATATATGAGCCTGTACTAGTGATTTAAGTGGTTAGAAATAGTGAGGAAAAGATGATATGGGAAAATGTGATAAATGAAAATTGTAGAAATCAAAGAAAAAGAACAAGTATACGGTGCGATATGATGATTGGAGATTTAGTGTATTGGTATTGATAGTCGTATTATGAAATACGACATTAGAGTGATATTGGGAAAAAAATGTGAATGGGAAGTAGATGTGAATTGTATATGTGTAGTTGTGAAGTGATAGAAGAAATATAGAGATATGTGAAAGATGGCAAATAAAATGTTTTATGATCAGAGTTGCGCAGCGGAAGCGTGATGGGAGTTATGATTGGAGGTCTATGACTTAGAATTTGAATATGTTAAGTGAGAAAGCAACAATGAATGTATATTTGTGATACGGATTTGAGTGTGGTTGCGTAAAACAAAATGATGAAAGGATCGAAATGAGAGAAAATAGTATTGAGAGAAGAAAAGTAAAAAGTTGTTAAGGTCGGTGGTTTGCCTATGCGAATGCACACGATAAATGGAAATGATATCGAAATCAATTGGTGCATTAGTGGATAACCGCCAAGTCAAATAGTTAAAATTCATGTGAGATAGAGTAAGAACCAAAAGTGTTTATAGTGATATTTGGAAATGAATTGAGATTGTAATTAGGATGTTGGTAAGGAAAAAGCCTCATGATCGAGGATAGGTGCGAAAAGGAAAAAGGTGGTTAAAGATCAAATGAGATTGAAGTGTCTTTAGCGTAAGTGACTAAGTGGTAAATTAATGTAATATCTGTAAATGGTATGTACCTCGATGAGCGGTATCAAAAGAGATGCTTTGGTTATGTGGATTATGGTATAGATTGATCGTCACGGGACATTGTGAATAATTGAAATCGATAAGAAATGTGGCCGGTTGATGATTAGGAATTGAAAGAAGAATTTCCTAAATGGAATTAAGTTGATTAGATGATTAAAATTGAAAAGTTTAGAAATGAAAGGACAAATTGGAGAAAAAATAAAAAAATTAAAAAAATAGAATAAGTTATTAAGAAAGTATGTGTTATGATAATGTAAAGAGTTTGATTGTGTAATAGGAGTATTGAGCGGTAAAAGGATATCAGTTGTGATTTAAGGAGAATATCGGGTCAGGATATATTTTGTGTGAATATCGGAAAGTATAAAGTGGTTTTGAAAATTTTGTTTGAAATGATAGTGAATAAATTGAAATATGTGGAGAATCCAGTGTAAAAGAATGTGTGTCAAAATATATTTGATGAAATGGAGAAAGATCGTGAGAAAATTTGTTCCTCATTGGAGACAACCGATAATTAGGAAATGATATAAATTGATTATTGATATGAAGAGTCATTATGCTACCGAAGAGCAACATATCTTACTTATGTTTAGAGTGAAATGTCTAAATTGTGTTCAAAGTGGATGTTGATCGATTGAATACATTTGAAAAGTGAATAAGAGAAATTGGCACAGTTGAGGAAATTGTTTGACATGTAAGTTTTATAAGAGTGAATTTGATCTTGGTAGAATAATTAGTGGATGAATTATTATTATTCGAACATGGTATTGGGAGATTAAATGCAAATAGAGGCAGTGATAACTGTGAAATTTTAAAGGGATTAGTATATAAAGAATTTGGAGTTATAATAGGATTGATTGTATCTTTGGATACATCGAGAAATTGGTAAAGGTCTTACATTTGTAAATGATAAGGAAAGTGTTAAAAGGAAAATATGTGAAGTGTATGACAAATGATTGTAAGAAGAGATATTTAGAGAAATGTTCAATTCGAGTATTGATCGTATCAATTGAATTGGTGTTATTGAAAGGAAGAACAGGACGATTCAAGAGATGGCTAGGACCATGCTGTGTGAGATGAATCTTCCTAAGTATTTCAGGCGGAAAGTAGTAAATCTGACATGCTATATTCGTAATGAAATTCATTGCGACCCATGTTGAAGAAGACTCCTTATGAGTTATGGAATGGAAAAAGACCAAATATATCTTACTTTCATCCGTTTGGGTGCAAATGCTCTATTCTGAATACAAAGGAGCTGTTGGATAAATTCGATTCGAAAACCTGTCCAGGAATATTTCTAGGCTACTCATCATCATCTAAGGCATTTCGGGTGTACAACCTTACTTCAAAGACAGTTGAGGAGACCATCCATGTCAAGTTTGATGATAGTTTCCAACCTCATAAGGAAGATGACCTGGAGAGTGAAGGTCCTTCAAAGAACTTAGATGATAGAACAGAAACTCCATCATCAGGAACACATGTAGACAAAGTTGAAGATATTCTAGAAACTATCGAACTGAAAAGAGACTGGAAATATAAAAGTTCTCATCCAGAAGAGTTGATTATCGGAGAAACCTCAGAAGGAGTTAGGACAAGGTCCAGATTCAGGAGAGAAGCTAATGTGGCGTTCATTTCTGAAATAGAGCCTAAGAATGTTGAAGAAGCTCTTCAAGATGAAGCTTGGGTGTTAGCCATGCAAGAGGAGCTGAATCAATTTACTAGGAACAATGTGTGGTCCTTAGTTCCGAAACCCCCTAAGAAATCCACCATAGGAACCAGATGGGTCTTTAAGAATAAGTTAGACGAATCAGGAAGAGTGAGTCGAAATAAGGCTAGATTAGTAGCACAAGGCTACAATCAACAAAAAGGAATAGACTACAATGAGACGTATGCTCCAGTAGCAAGACTTGAAGCCATTAGGATATTGCTGGCATATGCGGTCTGTCATGATATAAAACTGTTTCAGATGGATGTGAAGAGTGCCTTTCTGAATGATTTTATAGACGGAGAGGTGTATGTTAAGCAACCACTTGGTTTCGAGGATGTTAAAAATTCAGACCATATCTATAGACTTCATAAAGCCTTATACAGCCTTAAACAAGCTCCTAGAGCTTGGTATGATCGTCTGAGTACTTTTCTTTTAGAAAATGGTTTCAGTAGAGGTCAAGTCGATAAGACGCTCTTTAGGAAAAACTTTCGAATGATTTTATTTTAATACTGATTCGTTGATGATATCATTTTGGTGCTACTTGAACAAGTTATGCATGAAGTTTGAGAGTCTAATGAAGAAAGAGTTTGAAATGAGCATGATGGGTGAATTAAAGTTCTTTCTTGGGTTGCAAGTTAAGCAAACCGAAGAGAAAATTTTCATTCATCAACAAAATTATGTGAAAGAACTGCTGTCCAAATTTGATATGAATAATGTGAAGCCTATGGCGACCCCGATGCACCCTTCAAATCTTTTGTCCAAAGATGAACTTGGTAAGAAGGTGGATCGAACCCTATATAGAGGGATGATCGGTTCTTTATTGTATCTTCTGACAAGTAGACACGATATTTTGTTAGGTGTATGCTTGTGTGCAAGATTCAGCCGATCTAGAGAGTCTCATTTTATTCTTTGTTAAAGAATTATGAGATATCTCGCAGGTACTACTGATCTTTGCTTAATGTTTGAGAAAGGTAAAGATTTCAGGTTAATCGAATATTGCGATGTGGACTATGCCGGAGATAGAATCGAAAGGAAGAGTACAAGTGGAGGATGTCACTTTCTTGGCGCAAATTTAGTTTCTTAGTCAAGCAAGAGATAAAGCTCAATCGCTCTATTAACAGCCGAAGCAGAGTATATGTCTTCCGCAAGTTGCTGGTCACAGACGTTATGGATCAAATATCAACTTGAAGACTATTCAGTTCAAGAAGAGGAGATTCCAATCTACTGTGACAACACCAGCGCAATCAATCTGTCAAAGAATCCGATTCAGCATTTTAGAGTGAAGCACATCAAAGTTAGACATCACTTCCTGAGAGACTATTTTCAGAGGAAGGTGGTGCATCTACAGTTCATCGAAACAGAGCATCAGTGGGCAGACATCTTCACCAAACCACTGAGTGAAGAACGGTTCCAGAAGATCAGACGCAACCTTAACATGATTATATTAAGCAGACAATCAGGCTAAAGTAACGTCAAAACTAACGGCGTCAGATACAGTAAGTTACAGCTGGTAACTTCTCTGTCAAGGAAGTCTTGGAGGGAAAAAATCTGATAATCTCGAGGATCTTAATGATTCTAGAACACACCAAACTAGACCCTTCAAGTAGCCTGAAGTTGAAATTATTGCGGTTACTTTCATCTCTATACGGTTCATCTTGCTTTCAAAATTTCTCCCAATCATCCTACCCTAGACGAAGAGCTTTCCAGAAACAGTTTTCATTTTGAGTTAATGGAGGCAGCTATGATTTTCGGAAGGCATGTGGATTTCGAGTCATTGAGGAATGATGATATGGACGTAGAACCAGAGATTGTAAGAGCTAGTTGGAGAAATTTCTTCCAGGTACGAGAACCAGTATATACCAATGAGGTATTCGATTTCTGGAAGAGCAATCAACTTGTAGAAAACACTATCATATCTTCAGTAGATGGTATATATGTTGTCGTGACTAAGGAGCTGATAAGGAAGGTGACTGATTGTCCATTGGTTGGTGAGACTCTGTCTACCAAGGCCGGTTGGATGTCCCAGGTTGGTATGAAAGAAGAAGATGTCAGAAGACAATTATATGGAGCAAATGACCCATGGGAGAGGAAGACCTCTAGTTTGATTCCGAAGGCTAGGGTTCTTCATGCAATTCTGTTTAATTGCATTATACCCAGAGCAGGTTCAAGACATTTGGTGACTACTCTGGATGAACAATGCTTATTCTACTTGTTGAATCGCAACCCCATTGATTTACCCTTCTTAATCTTTCACTACATGATTAAGGGGATGAAGGATACAAATAGCTATCCTTACGGTATGCTCCTAACAAGGATTTTTAAGGAATCCGCAATCCTTCTACATAAAGGAAATAGAAGGATTGTTCCAGTAAAAAGTAAGATTGATTCGATTATAATACGGCGAATGGGTCTGAGTACAATGATTAAAGGAGAAGCAGACTCTTCGAGAAAAACAAGAACTGAGGGGGAGCGTGTTTCGAAGAAGACTCCCGCTTCAAGTTCTCGAACTCAACACAGTACGAGATCACCTGCGGATGAAATAAGAAGAATATTAGGAAGACCGCTGATAAAACAGGCGAGTCCTAATATCGAAGTAAGTCAACCTCGGAGGACAGAAGGTGCTCCAAAAAGACAAGGAGAAAGTCTTTTAAGTGAAGTTACAAAGAAGGCGAAGAAATCACCGAGGATTCGGACTCTAAGGCAACAAGAAGAAAAGATTGCCAGAGAACAGAGTCAAGAACAATCGTCTCAATCTCGTGTACATAAAGCAATAAGATCTTTAGTCTCTATTCTGGAAGAGGATACAGTCAGAAAAGCCAAAAAGACTCAGAAGAAGAGAAAATCAGAATTTGAGAGAGAAAAATCTCAAGGGTAGAAATCTTCAAGACTGACTAAAGCAGAAGAAAAGACTAAAAAGGTTAGTCGGAAGAAAACTAACACAACTGCTGGGGAAGTTAGTCGAAAGAAAGAAACCTTTGAAGCTGCTCAAAAGAAAAAAAGCGGCGATGCAGTTCAGAAACCCCATTGCTCAACAGGAGGAACCAGTGGAGCAAAGCTCGGTTCAGGAGGATCCTATTGAAGCACAACCAGAGGCAACAACAGAATCAGACTCGGATGATGATGAACCTTGTCTGATGGTATACAACTATCATCAGTTTTTGAGAAAACATAAGCTGAAGATCAGAATGGTTGAATTTGTTACCAGAAGGAGAACTACTATTGCAATCTGTAGTCAACCAGTAAAGAAGACAGTGGCTGTGGTACGACCTATGTCGATAAATAGTAACACATGGGACTTACTGAAAGAAGATGAAAAGCATTTATACGATGCTTTGAGGGATGCTGCTACCAAGCCATACCCTACAAAAATTCCCTGTAAGTCATGTACTATTTTTTCAATTACAGAGAAGACCGAAATAAAGGTTGCACCAGATATCCATCCAAGATATCCGTTGGATTTGACTAAGGGGAAGTCGAAGCTATTTTCTGAAGAAGTTTTTGATGATCTGTCCGCAGATCAAATAGCTGAAGAAGTGCGTAAAATTGATGAAGCATGCACTTCTACACAGAATAAAGATGAAGCGAGCTGTAGTTATACTGACAAGCGAGAAGACTGTCCAGTGGGAGGAAGAGTAATAACAGGGACGTTTATTGAGTTCCTTGTTCAGACAGTTCTGCGTATTAGACCTTTGTCTAATAAAATGTCTATTCAAGCAGAAGCATTACCCCTGCAAGGAAGACAGTTGCTGATGCTGCCTGCTCCATTTGACTTAGATATTCCTGAAGCTGAAACGTTTATTCATCCACCAACAATTGAGATCATTGATGAATACATTCCGACCTCTGATGCTTATACTACATCAATACCGTTCGCTCCTCCCTCAACAAATGTTGATCAAGCCTCCTCATCGATTGACTCACCAGATGAACTCAGAAGATTACGCGGAGAAGTCAATGAAATCAAGGAGACGATGAATGATCTGAAGAAGATGATGACAGAACTGCTAAAGAGCCATCATCGTTAATCATTTTTTATTATAACAAATAGGGGGAGAAGAGCAGAAAAGAAGAGAATGAATAAAGGGAAAGAGAAGAGCAGAAAAGAAGAGGATGATCAGAAAAGAAGGTGTGACTGAAGTAGACGAAGAAAGGAAGAAGTCAAAGAAGAAGTTCTGAAGATAAGTTTTTGTGTCTTTTCAAAACATTGTATTTTTACTTTCTTTTGTATATAATTTGTTATCATCAAAAAGGGGGAGATTGTTAAGTCCAAATGACTTTACTTAGATATGATTTTGATGTATAACAAAAAGAGAATCAATAGAAAGAAAAATAAAATAGACGAAGTCAGACAGACGAAGTCAGACAGATGAAGTCGAAGACATACAGACGAAGTCATGCAGAAGCAAAGCAAAGCAGACGCAGAAGCTAAGCAAAGCAGACGCAGACACAGATACGGAAAAAAGCAAAGCAAACGCAGACGCAGATGTGAAATAGCAAAGCAGACGCAGACGCAGAAATACAAACGATAAAATACAGACAAAGAAAAGAAGATGCGGAATTCAAAAAAAAGAAGGAGGAGTCAGTTCGAGTTAGTTACAGGACTCAAATTGAATAACCGTTTCTTTAAAGATTCAAGAAACAAGAATCAAGAAGCAGTTGGAGGCGAAGGCTATAAATACAAGTCGAAGTCAAAGATTGCAAAGTTAGAAAAAAAAGACAAAGTTAGAAAAAGTGAATTACATCTACGTGATCGTAAAGAGCTTATTGTTCGAATTAGCTGAGAGCTATTTTACTATAACAAGTGTTCAAACACTTTTCTGAGAAAGAGTAGTACAGATAGCCTGTAGAGGCTAAGTGTGAAAGAATACTGGTTATAGAGACCTGAAGAGGCTCATGAAGAATACTTGTAAAATTGAAGAGATAGTGAAATCTCATAAGCAACTCTGAGGACTGGACGTAGCCCACGGTTTGGGGTGAACCAGGATAAATCTCTGTGTCAACCACTCTCACTCTATATCTCTATATTTTATATTCAAGTTTTATCAATACTTAATTCGTAAACAAAGTTTTCAAGCTTTGATTAATCAGAATCTACTAGAATTTCTATAAAGAATTTTATTTCTACCAAATAGTTTTGAAAGATTTTTCAAAAAAGGGGAATACATAATTCAACCCCCCCTCCCCCCTTCTCGTGCATTCTATATCGTTTTCTAAGTATTGTATTAACGTGTGATTCACTTCAGAAACAACCACCGATGTGCCTTCTTTATTTTGCAGGAACCTTCAAGCCAGGGCTCTCGTGAGAAGCAGCCAACTCCATGGATCCAAACGGCAACGTGCAGTCTCTCCAGAACCAGGCTGAACCACAATTCAACCATTAAGGAGGTCAAAAGCACAATCGAAGCTGCTGCCAAATTTGTGAAAAATTTGACAACACCTCTCCTAAAATAACATCTAGCCAACTTCTTCAATTTCAATCCAAACTCCAATACCTGCACAAAACCACTTCAATCTCCACCATCCTCAATCTTCCAAGTCCATACTCATCCAACAATCCCATCAATTCACTCAAAATGGCAGCCATACACTCTTAGCATTCTAATCATTTCCAAACTATAAGGCAACACATTTGAAAGCAATATATACAAGAATGCTTTCCAACTCAAAAACTCAAAGTCACACAACTTCAAATTTACAATGTCTATGTAAATCACATAACACATCCTTTATCATTCAAGAATGCAACAATCTTAGAAAACATTAATATATTCAAACACAATGGCTTTAACGATTATTTCAATTTTTATCAAATCATTTGAAATCAAAGAATGTAACAATTGAACCATTTGATTAAAAAGTCCGAAAAAATTGTAGCCATTTCCAATCATTCGAAAACAAAACCTAATAATAACTTTTCAAATCATATCACTTCTTGATTTTTTTCGAAAACACAAACAACAAATTTGTTTTAAAACATTCCTATTCTAAATTTTTCGAAAACTTGAAATTAGCTTATAATTCAAATAATAAACATGTTACCCACCTTGAAACGATGCTTGGAACTTGCTTAAAGCCTCAATTCTCCATCCTTACAAAAATCCCCAAATTAATGACAAAACCCTAATTAGTCAACAACCAAAAATTGAATATCATAAATGGCATAATCTTCAAAATTAACTTTAGAAAACCTAAACCCATAACATTCTTAAACTATCTAATCCGAAAACTCATCAAAAATCCAAAGATAAAAAATGATTCTTACCTTCCCTCTTCATCAATTTCGGATTTTCTAGGCTTAGGATGAAGCTTTTGAGTTCCTCCACCTTTTTCTCTCTTAAACTATGTTCGAAAATCCTCTTACAAATCAAGAAAATGAAACCCTAAAAATTTTTGTTTCTTTTTCTTCTCCCCTCTTCTCCACCGATTCACTCTTCTCCTCTCTTCCTTTTATTTTCGTTTCTTTTCCTTAAGAATATCGTGCTTCTCCTATAAAACCAATGACAGCCACTCTTCTTCTTCTTAATTGACTACAAAATGACCAAAAGACCCTTGCTTAATAGCCTTATATCATAGTAACTTAAGTGAACTTCCACATTTGCCCTTCATTTAGCCTTTAAAAACTGTCATCTTGCTTCCCAATTTTGAGCAGGTAACTGACATAATTTGGCAAAACATTCTTCTTGAAAAATGTTCCTCTATGTCGCATCTTTAAAATGACACCAATAAAGCTCAAATCGGTGTTGGACCAATGGTGGTTGACAAATTAATTCCACTTATGTTTTGATAATAATAAAATGTATAGAATTGGTTAAGAAATTGTTTCAGGTATTTTGGGATTGATATTCAATGAAAGAATTGTACAAATCAAGATGGGCAAGTGTTTAATCATTGAAGAATCAAGATGGAAGTTTCCTATAAGTGAAAGAGGCTTAAATAATGAAGATTATAGAATATTTGAGTGGATATTACCGTTGAAGCTTACATAAGTCGACTAGAACATCATATGTCAACTAATATATGAAGATATGTCAACACAAGTCGACTAACAGCATACAAGTCGACTTATCGTGGACCACAAGTCGACTTACACATCGCAAGTCGACTTATAGAAGAGCGGAGATGCAAGTTAACGTAAAATGTTGTCACAAGTCGACTTATACAACTGACTTATGGTCACAAGTCGACGTATACATTCGACAAGTCGACTTATGGATGCACGAAATCAGCTCCAACGGTCCAATTTGATAAAAATGGAGTGGAGATTATCAAGGAACGACTATATCCAATTAAGCAACGGCTAGTAGAGCTCCAACAGCTATATTTCTTCAAGTATAAATAGAGGATGATGAAAGAAGAGTAGATACAAGTTCCACAAGTCTAAATACTCTTCTATTGCTTCAAATTGCTCACTATTGCTCTTATTTTGTTACTCTATTGTTTTGAGCATTTGTTTTTCAATCTTTATTATATTTCTTTTACAAATTGAGTGACTAGTGAAAGGTCACGTGTGAGGTAACAGGCGAAATCAAGTATTGTTGGTAGGATTTGTCTTGGAAGACAAATCATCTGTAAAGGTTGCTTGAGCCGGAAATCAAGCGGTATTAGTAAGATTTGTGCGGAAGACAAATCAAGTGTAAAGGTAGCAGGCGTAAATCAAGCGGGATTGTAAGAGTTCACACTGAACTACAAAGTGTGTAATAAAGTGGTTTGCAAAATCCTAAGTGGGAGCTTAGGTAGAGGACGTAGGTCTTAGCACCGAACCTCTATAAAAACAGTGTTTGATCTTCTTCCCCACACTTTTCAATTAAGTTTATCTAAATTACTATTGTGTGAATTAAATTCTGATTTTATTGTAGAAATTTTCAAAGAATTTTAAAGATCTATTCAACCCCCCCTTCTAGATCGCTTACAATTGGTACCAGAGCAGAAGTATCCGGGGATGGCACACAATAACTTAGCGGAAGAAGGTAATACTAATAATCGCCCTCCTTTATTTAATGATACTAATTATTCTTCTTGGAAAAATCCTATGAAGTACCACATCATTAGCGAGGGAGTAGAATATTGGAAGATAATTATCTTGGTCCTGACCACCATTAAAAGAAAATGGTGAGTTAAAAACGGAGCTGGAATACGATGACAATGACTGGAGGCAAGCCTACATCAACGTTAAAGCAATGAAGCTAATCTATTGCGCTCTCAAAGTTAAGGAAAGAAACCGAGTTAACTCGTGTACCAGCGCCAAAGAAATGTGGGAAAGACTACGCATCACCCATGAAGGAACCAACCAAGTCCGGGAAACAAAGATTAACATGCTTCTCCATGACTATGAAATGTTTTTCATGAAAGAAGGTGAGTCTATTTCCAATATGATTGATCGTTTTGCAGAAATTATCAATGAATTAGGAAATCTTGAAAAGCACATGACGGATAGCGAGAAGGTGAAGAAGATTCTTCGCTCTCTACCGAAAGAATGGGATTCACAAGTCACCGCTATTATGGAGTCCAAGGATCTTAATCACTTGGAATTCAACGCCTTGGTGGGATCACTCATCAACTATGAGATCATTCTCAAATCAAGAGGAGGTAGAGGTAAGTCACAAAAATCAATTGCTTTTAAAGCTAACACTTCTTTTGTTGATGAAAGTGATGAGGAAATAGATGAAGACGAGGAAGACGAAGAAATAGCTATGTACGCTAGAAATTTAAGGAAGTTCAAGGGACTTCTCAAAAATCGAAGAAAAGAATTAAGTGGCGGAAGAAATGGAGAAACGAAGAAGTATATTGTAGAAAGAAGTTCTAAAGGCTATCAAGAAAAGAAAATTTCAAATCTCCAGAAAGATGACAAAGGGAAAAAGAAAGTTAACCTTATAGCCACGTGTAGTGATGATGAGGAAGCATATCAAAGCAATGATGAAAACAACCTAGCGCTTATGGCCAATAGCTCCTCAACAAGTGATGATGAAGATGAGGTAACTTTCTTTGATCAAGATCTTATAGAGTCTTTTAATGCTTTGCAAATTGATTTTGAAGAAGCTATTGAAATCAACAAGAAATTGAGAAAGAAAATAAGAGAATTGGTTGCTGAAAATAGTGCCTTACATGATACTATTGATGATTTAGATAGTCCTAAGGAAGATCATTCTGCATGTCTTGTTGAAAAGGAAAATCTTATTTGTGAGCTTGATAGACTTAGAAAGGAGTTTTCTTATGTGGTTGGAAAATTTGCTGGTGGAAATGCAAAGTTTGAAGAGATGTTGTCTTTACAAAGATATTCTATTTCTAAACATGGTTTGGGATATAATCCTTATAATAGAGATTGTTCTTTAATTTCCAAATTTACCAAGGATGGAAAAGTTGCTCAATGTGCTAGATGCTTGAAAGATGGTCATATAGAAATTGCATGTAAAACTATTAGGAGATGTATCAAAGTTAAGAAAATTTGGGTGATTAAAGGTACAACACCACCTAATGTGGTTTATATGACTAACAAAATGGACCCAAGATGGCTTGGGTACCAATGAAAAGAAAGGATGTTGCAGTTGTAGGTACAAGCAAGGAATGAAGATCCACCAAGCACATGGTACCTCGATAGTGGAAGTTCAAGGCATATGAGTAGAGACAACAACAAAGTCGACTTATGTGGGTCAATAAGTCGACCTATGATATCTACAACCTTTGGGAATGAAGAAATTTCAGGATAAGTCGACTTATGGAGGTAAACAAGTCGACTTATGTCTACATGATTCTTATGCTATTTCAAGTGTGTGGTGCTTCTTATGACTTTCGATATTTGTATTAATTATTGGATTGTTATGTTATGACTCTGCATTTTCTTTGTGTTTGCTTATGAACTGCCAGTCGAATATAAGTTATCTGGGTCTTCTTCAAAAATTCTCTTTTTCCTAAAATCTCCGAAAACATATTCTCTTCTACTTTTGAGATTTATTCATGAAGATGTTTCTCCACCATGATGATTTTTGTATCTAACCAAGACCAACATTTCATATCATTTGTATTTGTTTGCTACTTAAGACTATTTGTATTTGATGACTTGTTTCTCTATTTAATGTGATTGCCATATTTCATCTATTGTTGGTTTGTATTAGTTGTTTTAATTATGAAAAAAAGGGGGAGAAAAATGAGAAATTAGATATTCATTAGTTATTTGATTAAGGGGGAGTTTGTTAAAATTTTAATTGATTTTTCAAGGTTATTAAAATTCAATGATTTATATGATTGAGGGGGAGACTTCTAACCAAAATGACAAGGTATAAAAACCTTGATCAATGTTTCTTTGTTTTCATTTCTTAAACAATTTCTAAGTATTTTGTCATTATCAAAAAGGGGGAGATTGTTGGACCAATGGTGGTTGACAAATTAATTCCACTTATGTTTTGATAATAATAAAATGTATAGAATTGGTTAAGAAATTGTTTCAGGTATTTTGGGATTGATATTCAATGAAAGAATTGTACAAATCAAGATGGGCAAGTGTTTAATCATTGAAGAATCAAGATGGAAGTTTCCTATAAGTGAAAGAGGCTTAAATAATGAAGATTATAGAAGATTTGAGTGGATATTACCGTTGAAGCTTACATAAGTCGACTAGAACATCATATGTCAACTAATATATGAAGATATGTCAACACAAGTCGACTAACAGCATACAAGTCGACTTATCGTGGACCATAAGTCGACTTACACATCACAAGTCAACTTATAGAAGAGCGGAGATGCAAGTTTACGTAAAATGTTGTCACAAGTCGACTTATACAACTGACTTATGGTCACAAGTCGACTTATACATTCGACAAATCGACTTATGGATGCACGAAATCAGCTCCAACGGTCTAATTTGATAAAAATGGAATGGAGATTATCAAGGAACGACTATATCCAATTAAGCAACGGCTAGTAGAGCTCCAACAACTATATTTCTTCAAGTATAAATAGAGGATGATGAAAGAAGAGTAGATACAAGTTCCACAAGTCTAAATACTCTTCTATTGCTTCAAATTGCTCACTATTGCTCTTATTTTGTTACTCTATTGTTTTGAGCATTTGTTTTTCAATCCTTACTATATTTCTTTTACAAATTGAGTGACTAGTGAAAGGTCACGTGTGAGGTAGCTTGAGCCGAAAATCAAGTATTGTTGGTAGGATTTGTGCCGGAAGACAAATCATCTGTAAAGGTTGCTTGAGCCGGAAATCAAGCGGTATTGGTAAGATTTGTGTCGGAAGACAAATCAAGTGTAAAGGTAACTTGAGCCGGAAATCAAGCGAGATTGTAAGAGTTCACACTGAACTACAAAGTGTGTAATAAAGTGGTTTGTAAAATCCTAAGTGGGAGCTTAGGTAGAGGACGTAGGTCTTAGCACCGAACTTCTATAAAAACAGTGTTTGATCTTCTTCCCTATACTTTTCAATTAAGTTTATCTAAATTACTATTGTGTGAATTAACTTCTGATTTTATTGTAGAAATTTTCAAAGAATTTTAAAGATCTATTTAACCCCCCTTCTAGATCGCTTACAATCAATTCAGAAATGAAGGAGTTATAGGCAAAATACTTGTTCAGCTCTTACTAATCCGAGACTGAACATTAACTCAAATTCAATCCAGAAATTGACAATCTTAGGGATGAAATCCCTTCACATGATTTTTAGTCCCATGTCTCAATTTTATTTTTCCTCAAGAATCAATTTAATCGGAGCTCCACAGCTCCCGAATTTCTCAAAATACTGAACCATGTTCAGAAAATTTTCCAACTTAAACACTTTAACCAATCCTCACTCTTTGATTCAATCAAATCTCTTTCCATTTAATCTCCTAAAAATTACAATTTCCCATGAAAATGAAATTAATAGTCTTAAGAATCCAATGCTTTGAAAATCGAGTCAATCGGATGTCGGACGAAGGAATTATAAGCAAAAGATTGAACAAGGGTCGGAGTATAAGCAAAATTACAGTACTTCAAAAACATAAATGTAACTTAATTTTCCAAAAATCATAACTCTTGATTCCGAATTCCAAATTTTACAAATTTGGTATGGAAAGATAAAAAGGAACCTCTATAACTTCCATGAAGACCCCCACAACCAATTCCATCTCTAAAGGGGTCAAAAATCCAATCAAAGTTACTGCTCCTACTTGTCATTCCAAAATAGTAACTGAAACTTCCAAAAATCATAACTCCACATTCCATGGTCCAAAAATTGCATACTTTATATCAATGGAAAGATAAAAACATCTTATAAAATTTTCATGAAGAACTTAAACACAAATTCAACCTCTAACTAGGTCAATTTTTCATTCAAAGTTTCTACCCTGAAATTTTCATCCTATACCAACTCCAAACTTTAAAATTTCATATCTCCCAATTCCCACATCCAAAAATTTCATACTTTATAGCGTCGGAAAGAATGATAGACAACCTACAACTTTTATTTAGACCACTTACTCCAATTCAGACAAATCCTCGCGACGAGTGGCCTCGAAGCATAGAACACACAAATCGATACTTAATAGTATTTTCAAAAACAAAGCAAAAGAACCTTATCTTCGGAAAATCATATCTTCCACTCCCGATATCAAAAAATTGCATACTTTATGGCGACAGAAAGCTTTTAACAGACACTACAAGTTTCATGTAGATCATTTTCTCAAATTTTGCCTAAATCAAAAAGTCAACTTTATAACCAAAAAGTCAAACTTTCCTAATTCGACAAATTTTTACACTTTTTCTCTTTATTTCTTAATTTCAACTTCCATTTCAATTTACTCATTCACTTTACTCTCATAATTCATTTAAATTTACTCAACTATCAAAGTCCTCAAATCTTTTCTCATCAATTTTCCTTAAGGCACAAGACATCTATAACACAATTCATATCCAAAATACTCATTGAATTTCATTTCATATCTCTAAATTGCCACTTAAGGATCGGGGTCCAACATTTAAGGTTCTGAGGCTCAAAAGCACTCAATGGGGTCTTGAGAAATGGAGTTCATTAATCAAGACCCTGGACTTAAAGAGAGCCCTTTAAGGTTTACCATTCAAACTTAGTGATTTCTAATCCCATCAAATTAGTTGTGAACTGTGATAGCCAAAGCTCATTTTCAAGAGGATTTTATCACTTGTTTTAATCTTTTCATCTACTTTTCCAAAAACCAAAAAATACTTTTCACAATGCATTTTAGTGTAGTTAATGTTTTCAAAAAAAACAAAACCCCCCTTTCCTTACTAACTTTGCTTGTACTTTATGACATATAGGCTAGCTTAGGTCCATTTCAATAGGTTCCGATTAAGTGAGACGACCCGAGGTTGCAACCTATACTGCAATCTTGGAATTTATTATTTTTGACCGGTTTCCAAGGATCGATCATAAGGTCAAATCGACAGAGTCGCGATCATAGTGGTACTTGAAGTTTCAAGATGCAATCACAAAATTTTGCTTTTGTGATGATGCATGAAGACCATTGTGTTTATGTGTACACTTCTGGGTCTAAATTTGCCATTATAACTCTATATATGAATGACATATTGATAGCAAGTAATGGGCTGAGTTTGTTGAAAGCCATGAAAGGATGGTTGTTTTCCACTTTCAACATAAAGGATATGGGAGAAGCTACCTATATCCTTGATGTTAAGATCCTAAGAGATAGGAAAGCTAAAATGTTGGCCATGTCTCAAGAACCTTATATTCATAAGATTCTTGTAAGGTTCAACTTAACAAACTCAAAACCAATAAGGATACCACTTGCAAATGGTTGCAAGCTTGGGCAAGATTTATGTCCTTATAGTACTCAAGAAAAGGAGGAAATGAAAAAGATCCCATAGCTAGAAGTTTAATTTATGTCATGTTATGTACACGGCCTGACATTAGTCAAGTTGTAGGTCTATTGGCAAGATATTCTTCTAACCCTGGAATCGAGCATTGGAAGTGTGTGAAAAGGGTCCTTAGGTATCTCAATGGTACAAAGGACTATTGGGTATGCTACCAAGGAGAGAACCTTGGTTTGCATGGCTACAATGATGTTGATTAAGGTGGTGATCGTGATTCGTGCAAATCTAAATCTGGCTATGTCTTTATGCTAAATAATGGGGCTATTTCTTGGAGTAACAAGAAACAAACTTGCACAACATTGTCAATAATGGAGGTTGAATTTGTTTTCAGTGCCTCGGTTGTGCAAGAGGCCTTGTGACTTATAAATTTTATTCAACATTTAAGGTCAACTATGCCTTTGGAAAGACCCACAACCATCTATTGTGATAGTATGGCAACTTTGGCTTACACTAAGGACCCTAAGTGTCATGGAAAGACTAAGCATATTAGCATGAAGTATCATTTTGTTAGAGATGAAATAGAAGAGGGAGGAATTAAGTAAGAATACATATCTATGGATCTAATGGTAGTTGACCCTATGACTAAGCCATGGCTACGATTTCAGTTTGCTAAACAAGTAAAGGCAATGGGTCTTCATAGATTATGAAATGTTGGTGTAATTTTCTCCTTCTTATTTCACACATGTAAGACGTTTGATAAATGAAAAGTTTTTATCAATTACTAGTACATTTCACTTTGAAACCACAACAAAAAATATATATGCCAATCATAAGTTAAGGTTGGTTTTCTCACACAAGCCATCCACCCTTGCCTCTTTGTGTAAGATCAAGGATGAGACCGCTAAAGTCTTAACTGTATGTTATCTCTTAAAAGAGATATGTGACTTGAG
Organism: Erythroxylum novogranatense; assembly: GCA_029891385.1. Taxonomy (NCBI): domain Eukaryota; kingdom Viridiplantae; phylum Streptophyta; class Magnoliopsida; order Malpighiales; family Erythroxylaceae; genus Erythroxylum; species Erythroxylum novogranatense. The sequence goes on along the minus strand of CM057234.1, from coordinate 39,057,708 downwards.
TGTCATACATTCAAGTGGGAGTCATAAACCAACACATGACAACTTTAGTCTTATGGTCGTATTGATTATGAATGCATCAAGATAATGTGATCAAGGTCACCAAGTTTATATGTCTACTCATACATACTATCCTATGATTTCATTCTCAAGAGTCAAAATAAGGAGTATTTCATAGTTATTTGAAATTTCCTTCTATTATTGAGAATAATAGGAGTTACACATCTAAATGTTTTAAAAGGGAGAATTGACACACCCCTCCAAATAGGAGTGTAGTAGTAAAACATTTAAAGATGTGTTTAGGGAAAATCAAAGGGATGTGTTCCAAATGTTCCATAGTTAACCATAAAATCGACCAACCAAAGAAAATAAGCAAGTTGTCTCTTGTCTTGCTTATGTGTAAGATTCTTCATTCCAACCCCTTAGTGACTATGGCTTGCTATTAGGAAATTGAGGATTATTATGGTCTTCTTAATTAGTTGTTAAAGGTCTTAAGAGAAATGGGACTGAAGTATCCTCCTTTTAGATGATCATGTTTTCTTAAATTTTCTAGTATTTTGAAGCTAAAGGAAAGGCATGAATGCATAAGTATAATTGCTTGAGTTGCATAAGTATGATAGCATATGTTACACACTATAAATGATACACAATCACGTATTCAATCTTAGCCCCACATATTATTTTATAGAATATGAAAGATTGAGTGTGATGTGAGAAAGAAACCAAATGCCCTTGAGGTTTAATACATTCATGAGCTTATTAAGTTAAAACTCACTTGAGATTAAACATAAGTATCAAAATGTGTTGGGGTTTGAGAGGCATAACTTGATTTCTTCAAGTGAGTTTGATTTGTTCAAACATAAGGATAGTGACAATCTTTCATTGTGAGTATAACCACCACAATGTAAAGAGATTTTGTTTACATGCCTAAGGTCGCACCCATAACTTAAAAATTATATGTTTCAACTATTATTTGTTTTCAAGTTTTTATGTTCACTTGTTGAATATGATCTGTTTAAGTGGAAGCATATTTTTTTAAAATATATCTTTATGCGAGTGGGAGCTTGTTGGAATTTTTTAGCATAAGTGCTATAAATTAAATTTGATGCATCAAGATATATTTGAAAGTGTTTGGGTTTCATGTAGTGCTCTGAACTTTTGGTCGTGGTGATCGTAAACTAACAGCTGATGATGTAGTGCCTCCCATACAACCTGGTGCTGAACTACTACGGCTCCTCTTAGGCTATTGACTGAAGGAACCTTCTCCCTTCCTTTTCCGGTTCTTTTCCTCCCACTATCTTTCATGCTCTTTCACCAACTTCTCAACCCTCTTGGCTGACTGTTCCATCTCCTTGAACATGGTAGTGAGGGTAACCGTCATCCTCTATTAGATCGCCAAACGCAATCTAGTCTTAAACCAAACACACAAATTCTCTTCATTTGCCACATATTCAGGGACATAGGTGGCAAGTTCTCTCAGCTCTGTGTCAAGCTCATGCACTGACCTATTCACCAATGTCAGTGTAAAGAAGGTAGCCTTCTTTTGATCTCGATCAAATCTGTTATAGTATTATTCATTGAATTCATTGATAAAATCCTTCCAGGTAATCTGATTGTGGTATTGTCCCCGGACATTTTCCCACCAAACTCTAGCATCACCCTCCAACAATCGGACAACTACCTTCATTTTCATCCCATCAAACAACCCCATATCATGAAATGTCTCTGTGGTACATCTCATTTAATATTTGGCCTCAGTAATGTCATCAAGCCCATCAAAGTACCACACCCAAGATTTCTTATCTTTTTGATATACCCCAAGATTCCTAACATCGGATGTTACCACAGTGCAGGACTAGGTACCACTATTGGTTGCTATGGTGGCAATATCTATGGCGACATATGTGGCACTCTAGTCCCAGGTTGCTGCTGTGCAATATACTATGCCCACCATGTCATCACTTGTTGCATAGCCTCTCTGGGCACTGGTGGTAAATCTGGTCGTGCTACCACCAGTGGTGTTGTAGTATGAGGCTGCCTATGAGCCGAAGAGCTAGCAACTGCTGGTTCTGTGACTGCTTCAGCGTTATGTTCCTTTGGCTCGGGTCGCAAAGGTCCAACCATGCGACGACTTCCCCTTCCTTGTCCAACCATGCTATCACTATAAAATCAAATAAAAAGACATTGTTTAATAAAATGGATTGAGCTAAACGTAGCTTATTTGATATACCAAATATCCCAATGAATGTCGATAACTATTGTGATTGAGGTCGAAATCATTTGACTATTAAGGACATCAACTTAACGATCCGAGACTCAAATTCTCGACTAAAGACTTTTGAAACCTAGACTCAACTGCTAAGGCTTATGAACATTTAAAAAAAATGGAAATAACATTTTTGAAAATGTAAAAAGTAGGCTCTGATACCAATTTAATTGTCACGACCCAGGATCACATTGGCCACTTGACAACTATCGCATACTTGAGCTAAAGACACTTATGGTATCCTTAATCTGACTATGCAAGGCAAACTGAATATTAGGGTAGCACAACAATTGTATTTTAAAAATCCTAAAACTTAATCAAACACCTACAAACAATTTTAAATGCACTTCTATATTCACATTAAAATTCTACCACAACTTTTGGACTTTTAAGTCCACTCAAAAGCAATGTCACAACAATACCAAAAGTTCATACATAAGATCTTTTACAAACTACAAGATAGTCAGGAGTTAATTTATAAAGTCATAAAGCATATCAATATAAACAAACTAATAAAACAGTAAAATAGTTCATGAGCCACTATGTAACTAAAATACAAAATAGAAACTACCCATAAGCAGTAATACCCTAAAAATGTCAAAAGACTGCACAATCCACTCAGAGCTTCAAGCTCATTAAATTAACATGCACGGTTGGAAAGCAAAGGGTGGTGAGTACACTATGTACTCAATGAGTAGGAAAAACACATATCACAAATAAAACTCGATACATACCAAGACGGTTTAGATAACCTCTAAAGTGAACATACATCATATAGAAACATAAAGGCTTGGCCTATGACTCAATGTACACTAGTTTGGAACCACATAGGTTTAGCCTATCAATCACGCATCTGGCAAACATAGATTTTAGTTTTCAGTAAACAAAAGCAGAAAAACATCACAAGTATAAATCAAATCTCGTCAGAAAATAAATATCAGAATAAGTCAAAACAATCATGTGTGTCACCACTAGTCTGCCAAACTAGTGTGCACACCCACCGATTCCTAGTGTTGACTCGACTTTCATACGTGGTGAGTCTGGACTACGGTCAACAAAAGCGTCATGACCTAGGTGATGACCTTATCGGTGTCCAGACCCTAAATGTGGAATCACCCACAAGTCCTGTAGAAAGTTGTCAATGTGGGAACTCGACTTGTATTTACCAACATCAAGAGTACGAGAGTCACTTAATCTATTATGCATAGCACACGATCGGCCAATCGTTACCTCACCAATCATAAAATAATGATATATAAATATTAAGTATAAAATTCAAATAAGGCACCATACTTTTATTTGTCAGTCTAACCAATAAAATGGAACCTTGTCATGGCCTAAGCCAAAAGAAAACACATACACGTAGCATATATGACTAGATTATGCATATCTAAGTTCCAAAACATTATTTCAGTCAACAAAAGTCATCTTTTGCACTCCAAGTGTAAAGTTATTTAAAAAAGTAGTTTTAGAAAATAAAACATTGTCCATTGCACTTCAAGTGTAGGTTTGTTGAAAATAATATCATTTCTTAAAATACGAAATAAAAACATCATTTGCACTCCAAGTGCAAAGATTTATTCAAACAATGTCCTTTATTAAATACACAAGTATACTAGCATCTATTTGAGATTCAATTGTACTATGCATTACTTACGTTCAAAATTCACATACAAGTCATTATGCATGTCTTGGGATGTTCTAATCCCATTTGAGAGATATGATTTCCCTAACTAACCTCAAAAGAAGGTGTACACTCCTTTAACTTCAACAATCCTCAATACGAGCTCCCTGATTCATAGCTCTCGAGCCTTTATATATAAAAATAAGCAATGTATTTATTATTAAACATGTATTTCATATTTATACACCATCACATAAGTTTATAAAACATAATATCACTATCTTTAAGCTATAGGATTCAGCCATTAAGTTTCTCACATGGTTACTTCCTTACTATTCACATTAGCTTTTCTTTTGCATTTTCTAAGGCATTTAATGCCTTTAATCCAATACTTACTCATTTCAAAACATAATTAAGCACATTTTTATCCAAAAACTTTAGGCCATACTCATTAATCTAAACAACAATTCAAGTTTACTCTAAGTAAACGTGAAAGTCGCTTTCAATGCATATCATTACGAATCCTTAAATCCTGAGCCAAGTGCACTTTGGCATTTTATCAAACACCTATTGTGTCTGACTTTCAAATCACATTTTCAAGACTTTATCATCGTAATTCATGCTGCTATCTTGTTATATAGTAAACACTTCCAAACAATGACACATTTCACCACTCCATTCAATCCAATTCCCTTCATTTAAGCTACATTTTTCATAATTACACAACTCATTACATTAATCCACTTCTTCTCCCATCATTTTGACCAACTCTTATCCAATATACATCTTCATTTTTTACCATCAATTCACATTATACATGTACAATTCACACCATATAATTTATTTAAATCATCAATTTCAAAAGATTTTCAAAAATTCACAAACTTTCACCAAAAAGGGGACATTTTGATTTTGAATTAAAGAAACTTTTCCATGAAACATTTCATAAACCATGCTTCATGCATATTCACACATGGAGAACAACTTATATTAACACCAAACTCAAAATCCTAATGTAGAGAGAGATGAGACAAAATTTACCTAAACCTTCCCTTCGTGATTTCTTCAAATCTTTTGAAAATTTCTCAAATATAATAATAGATTTGAGTTCCTTGACCCCAAATTAGCTTAGAACACTTTGACTTGAGTTCGAGAATCGAAACAAAGAGTAGGATTTAGTGATAGTCGAAAATGGTCTTTTCCTTCTCTCTTCTCCTTTCTTTTAATTAAAAACAAAGTGTTTTAATTCTTTAGCAATGGAGTGCACAGTTATACATAAAGAAGAGTCTAGAATATTGACTCTTCTTGACCAAAATATGGTGAAAATACCTTTTTGACCTTAGGTTATGTGAAATTACCATTTTACCCTCCAAACTTTTGATAAATTTGCAATTAAGCCCAAAATTCGGGAATCTCAAAAAATTTAATTTTATTTTTGTCCCCAAACTTTTTGAAATAATAATTAAGTCCCTTAACTTTATAAAATTACATATTGGCCCTCTAAGAATTGAAAATTTATGTTTAAGTCCTTTGACTTTTAACAATTAGCAAATAAGCTCTTATGTACATTTATTTTTCCAATTAAGCTTTCTAAGTGTCTAATAAGTCTATAATTCATGTCTAATCACCTATAAGGCTTTAGAACAAATTTAACTTAGCTACCATAGTCATATTGATCCAATGGACTTGGTTTTATACACTTAGAAGCTTATATGTCAGAAATCTCTAAGATTTCGCATACCAATGAACTCTAAGTTCATGTAAGGGCATATAACTCTAAGATTTCGCATACCAAAAGGATTTAAATACATATTTGAACTCATATACAACCATGTATATATATCAATATATAGTAGCATCTCTAAGTATAGAACAATACAAAAGGCTTAGAGAGTCTAGCGTTACACTATAAGTGTATGTTGAATCAAACAATTTGTTTAATAGGTCCGTAAAATTTTATCCAACCTTTTGGATTTATTATGGTCTTTTATTATCCAATTTAGTTTTAAACTTAATGGATAATGTATGCTTCAACGAAGCATAACATCATTGAATCATTAACTTTGACTCTTTCAAAGATTTAGCATTTCATATCTAATATGAAATCTTGCTAATTGATTCAATTTGATCTAATGGAGGTAAGTCATTATACTAGGCATCGGTATAGAAGAAATACTACTGCATCATACAATATCTCATATTGTATTTTCTTCCTTATAGAAATTCATACTCTTAAAGAATTTTTTGTAAAGGTATTCACCAAAGAATCTCATTCCCTATAGATAATCAAAAATTTAAAACTCACCCTAACAATCTTATCGAAGTGCTTCAGCATTCTTAATACTTAATTTCTACTTAGATTTAAACAATTTCAACTTTTCAAAATTTTAAATCATTATTTTGTTTAATACATGGGACTATATAACATCAAGTCACTAGTAACATAACACTAGTAACATAATGAAATATAAGTATTATCCTTATATTAATTGTTATTCCATCCAATACATCGTATGTATAAATTTAACAATTCAATACCTTCATCGTCCTTTCACTAAAGATTGATTTGGTTGTTCTTCAACTTGACAAGTTTCACACGATTCATAAATAAAAGGATACATAAATCCTAGTATGTAACTTTATGATTCTCGTTATGTTGATTTAACCAACATGACATAAAAGGATAGTCTTGGTTATCCAACTTTGTATTCTTGCCTCTTATGTTAAGCATAAGTTTTCTTTGATCCAACATATATAAACTATTTGATAAGATTGGAACAACTACTTTTACTTAACAATCTGTTTCTTATCATGTTTTGAACATTATAGCAATGTTGAATCTAAATTTAGTATCAAATACTTGTAAGTATCAACTAAAAATGCAAATGATCTCTATCATATATTGTATAGGCAAGAAAATTCATGCAATCATTTTTCTTTTTATGAAAACTATTATCATACTATAAAAGCCTTTAATTGAAGTTCATGTTTATGATTTTAATATGCTAAATTAAGTGGAACAATTCTAACAAGGTATTATACCTTTCAGCTATACAATATACAACCTCTTCCATCTTGCTGTCATGGTGTCAATATTTTGATGTCCATATGGACTCTTGGTCATATAAATCCATGACAATGGAGAACTTAGTATAGCTCATTTAGTGCATCACCCCCATCATCCTGAATTGGACTAAGTTAGGGTGATACCATCGTAACATCCCTTCTCCACAAAGAATGTGGGGAGGACCTCCAAAGTTAGCTTCCTATATGATGGTTCAATGATCTCAAAAAATCAAGATTATGCTCCTACATCTATCAACTTCATTACTTATTAGGCTAACCCAACCTGCTCCAAAGCCTCCCAATCAATGTACCGATTGGCTCCAAACTTCTTGTCTTTAAACCTTTGGTACTATTCTTCTTGATCCTTGACATTGAATAGAAGCATTTGTGGCCTATTTGGGGCCTGGGCTGTCATAGATGACTCTCCTCAATGCCTTTTATTGAAGTCTCTTTTTTGGATCGCGATCATGTCATTTTACCTGAAAATTTAACAAATGTGAGAAAATTGACGTATAAATAACTAGGATATGCTTTTCCTCACACTTGATTTCAATCAAGCTCAATACTTATTAATTTTGAAAATAAACTAAACATGAAAAATTAAGCAACTAGAAACAAAAATTAACCAAGTAATGCACCTAAATAAATAAAAAAATTAAACAAATTGAACTAAAAAATCAGTTATCAAACTAATTCAAATCGAAATTAAAATTAGGAAGTGTGCAATTAACAAATTAAACTACATAATTGTTAAATTAGAACTCTAACCCTAAAATTAAAATTAAAAACCCAATTAAACATAAATCCATGTAATTTAGACACAAGCCCAATCTTAATTAGTGTTGGAATTTACTAATTAACCTAATTAAACACAAAATATCATGATTAAACACATAATCAGCCCAAAATTGCATGTTATCAATCAAATTAAAAGATAAAATCAATTGATTGAATATTAAATCCAACTATTACACAATAATTAGGCATAAAATGACACAAACTTTATAACAATCCCGAATCATGGAATTGGCATTTTTAATTGACAAATTCGCATAACACCCAATGAATCTTGTATAAATAAGTTAAAGTAACAAGGAAACTTACTTGGGTGTCGTTAATGTAGCTGAAAAATGTAAAAATTGGCTTGGAAAGTTGGAAAGTGAGGACAAGAGAGAGTGAAGATGAGGAAGAATGAAAAAATTTGGAGGATTTAGATATTTTTAATATGTATCATGAGAGTAAACAGTTTTATGCATGGTCGTGTATCAAACCGTGCACTCTATTGAATCACAACATTTTATAATTTTGCACGTTTTGGTGCACTGGTGTGCATCAAAATGTGTAGAACAAAAATCGTGTGTTAATAGAGTGATTAACTTTAAAATTTAACCCTTAAACATAAAAATCTTTACACATTCGCGTTATAGCATATGACACACTACCCCTAAAGTCACAATTATGCACAATTTTTCTCGAGATGCTTAATTTTTCTATTCTAAAAAAAATTAAAACAAAATTAAAACCTAATCTAGAAAGAAAATTAAAACAAAGTAATGTCGAGCTCATGGGTTGCCTCCCAAGTCGCACTTTTTTACCGTCGCTAGCTCGACGTACTTTTCCACTCAAGGTGGCTCATTTGAAACATGTGATTGTAGCTGACCATAGGTTCCATAACCATTAGGTGAGCTACATTTCTATGCTTTCCATCACCTTTTTCTTTTAGTTTATTCACTTGAATTTGTCACTTCTTTGGTGGATCCTTGCATATGGTGTCTTGTAGAACATCCTGATAAGACTCGTCAACCTTCATACCATCCAAAAATTCAAACAAATTATATCTGACATTGGAGATCCTAAATGTAACCTTTTCATCCTCTACTCTCAACTTTAACATGCCTCTATCAACATCTATGAGTGACTCGGCAGTCGCTAGGAATGGTCACTCGAGGAGTAAAAGTACTTCAAAATCTTCCTTTATGTCTAAAATGATAAAATCAATAGGGAAAATGAACTTATCGACCTTAATAGGTACATCTTCAATGATTCCCTTAGGACATCTTAATGATCTATCAACCATTTGAATGCACATCTTAATCGGTTCAAGTTCTTCTCTTCCTATTTTTTGAAATGAGGTGTAAGATATCATGTTTATATCGGCCCCTAGATCAGCCATAACCTTATCCACCTTTAAGCTTTCGATAGTATAGGGAATATAAAAGTTCCTTGGGTCAACTTTTTTCTTTAATAGTTTAATCTCCATGTCAAAGTTCTCTTTACTCAACACTTTGATCTCTAACTTTCTTGATTCCTCCTTGTTTAATAATCTTCTTTCATTGATTTAACAAGGGCAAGTTTCGTCTTCAATGGTCTTAAGAGACCAAGGATTTTATTCAACTTTGCTTTCGATGTTTTTTTTTTGGCTCTGATAGGATATGGAATTACAAGTTGATACTCCTTGACTCTCTTTAGATGAAAACTACATTTACTCTTTAAGTAACTCTCAATAGCCACTTTCTTTTCTTCATGTTGTTGGAGGTTCATTTTAGTGGTTCGGGTGATTGCCATTATCTTCTCTATAGGATTTGTTTCAACTATGCTTGGAAAACTTCCTTTAGGTCTTTTTGCCACTGACTTAGCTAGTTGGTCCATTTTAATTTCCAAGTTTCATATGCATGCATCTATTTGTTGAATTTTTTGTCCTAGATTCTTGAATAAATTCCATAATAAACTCATCCATACTAAGTTTCCTTAGTTGTGACGCTTGTGGTTGGAATCCAGGTGAAAGGTTATTTCTTTGTTGTCCTTGTTTATCCCATGAAAAGTTGGGGTAGTTTCTTCAACTAGGATTATATGTATTGTTGTATGGATTGTTTTAGGGTTTTGAAGTGTTCCCAAAATAATTCACATCCTCGGGTTAAACTGATTGACACTTTTTCTTTGTTGATCTAACCCACATGTTTCGCACTACATCCCCTTCCATGTGGAGCCATAATGATTCTGTCTATCTTTATGCTTAGGGCCTTTACTTGACTAGCCAATTGTTTAACTACAACCACCTCATATACTCCTATTGGCCTATTTGGTCATGCTTTAGCTGAACACCATCGATAGTTGTTCATGTCTATATCCTCGATCAATTATTGCGCTACTTCAAGTGTTTCATTATTCAACATCCGTCCAGCTATTACATCATTTAACTACCTTGTGCTTTGACCTAGCCTGTTATGAAAAGTTTAGATTTGCATCCACAATAATAATCTATGGTGTGGGCATCATTGGAACATCTCTTTGAATCTCTCTCAAGTGTTATACAGTGACTCACCTTTAGTTTGGGAGTATGACAAGATGTCATTTTTAAACTTCACAGTCTTTACAGGGGGGAAGTACTTTAGTAAGAATTTTTCTGTCACTTGATCCCAGGTGGTAAGTTACATACTTGGCATCAAGTTCAAACACTGTCTAGCCTTCCCTCTTTAAAAGAATGGGAATAGACGTAGTCTAATAACATCATCATTTGCTCCATTTATTTTAAAGGTTTCATAGATCTTTAAAAAGTTAGAGATATGCACATTGGGTATTCATCTTAGAGTCCATCTAACTAAATTGACTGCTGCAACATTTGGATATGATGCTCAGCTTGCTCTCAAGGTTTTTCACCTGAATAGTCAATCTCACTATACTAGATTCCATAATAGTTACGTCTGGCCTAACATAGTCGAACATTGTCTGTGGTTAGTCCACCATGTTGTAAGATTCCTTAGTGTCCACATAACCTTCCAAGTCTTCTTTTCATTGATCTAGCTCAAACTCTCGCAAATTTTTCCTGTGAAGATGCCTTCATGTAGTTCTTTCTATTTTAGGATATGTGTCTAACAAGTTCTCAGATGTACTCTGGGTTATAAAGTGACTTGGAGTCTAAGTATAAAACTAAGAAAATAAACTAACAAACTAAACAAATTAAATAATGAAAACAAAAATAAAATAAAACAAAATAAAAGAAAGTAAAGTAATTACTATATTAATAAAACTTGGGTTTTCCTAATATCATTGTCTTTCTAAGTGTGTTAATTATGAATTACCATAAGTGCACAACATAGTTGTAACTACCAACAAATACGAGTCAATCCCACAAGAATAGTGATTACCAATAATTACCATTATTCTATTATCTAGTCTATGAATTGATTGTGATTTTAATTAAAAGAAACTAAAATTAAACAAATAAAATAAACAAGTAGCAAGATTTAATCAAATAATTAAAGGAAACACTTAGTAAATTATCGATATAGGAAATCAGTAACTAAGTTTCAAATCCCCCTAAACTATTAATAGATTGATTTTTTTTATGCAATTGTATTATTGATTTATTGGACCATAGATACTCCTGTGATATACTAATAGTTGACCTTAAGTCTAACAACAACTAATCCCTTAGGTTTTCAACGAATTATTCATATTAAATTTTATAGAATTACTTACCAATTTATGAATCCTTTTATTAGATTTGACCGTAATCTAGAAGATTTATGTAATCATATCTCTAAGGTTGCAATCATCTCCTTCCAATTACGATAAATCTATTTATAAATAGGATTTTTCAATCTCTATGTATGAAATTAGGTTATGATCTAATATTTTGAATCTATTAGAACATAAATGAAACATATAACTGATTTATCGATTGTCTTGTGAATACTAGTAATGGTTATCTTCCTATTGTCTAATCTAATGAAGTGAATGACATATTTGAAGAGAAATAAAAATTATAAAGAATTGATTTAAAGTAATGAATAAAATTAAAATAACCAATGAATAAACTATATCCAGGTAAGACTTACCCTAAAACTCTTTCTATGTTTTGACTTTACTCTGACTCAATGAACAATTCTAGTTCCTTGTTCAAGTACGAATTTCTAAGTTATAACTATATTAAATTTTCAAGCAATACAGTCTCCATTCTTAAGTTGATTTGACTAAAATATCTTTCTAATTAAAACAACCTAAGAACATATTAACTCGCTATATGAATTCCCACGATAGGTTTTAGTCTAACCTAAAAAGATCTTGTTCTATCTTTAGCAACCCATATATACCATATCATCTACAAATTTGATTATAGAATCTTCAACTCTCATTCCTTTAATTCAATATAATACAAAAACATGAACAAATCTTATGAAAACTAGAAATTTTATTAAATCAAAGTATCAATTCAAAACATCAAGTTATAAGATCCACCTTATCTAGATCTATATCCCCATTAGTTCATGATAAAACAAAGAAAAACCACACAAAACAAGAAAGAATAAGAGAGAAAGAAAGCATCTTTATGGCTTATGAATATTTAAAGTTCTTGTTGAATGCTGATGGATTTTTTGTTCCTTTTCCTAAGGTTGTGTTTCTCCTAATCTCTTACTACTTCTTATAATTCTTAATTTTTTATTCTTGTTCTTAAAAAAAAATTCTTCCTCTTTTTTTCAACTACCTCCCTTTTAAACATGTGGAGATGAATTTATAAGAATTTGAATTTTTTTAGCATATGTGTTTTATATGTTTGGTTAAAATTTTATCTTTCTTTTATTTTGTATTACGTGTTTGGGAATTTGATATTTACTTTAGGTTGATAGTATAAGTGTATATATAATTCTTATTTAAGATTGGTTGCTAAAATTGGTTATATAATATAAGTAAATGTTATAAATTTTGAATTTGGAAATACTTTAAATTTGAATTTGTTAAGTGATTACACTTTGATTTGACTTTAGCAATCCTACAAGGATTTTGGCCTTCATGTCAAAATTTTTGACCTTAAAAAAAACTTGAATTTTTTATTTTTGAGGTTACATGAAATATATGTGCAAGTGAAAAAGATACCTAGGATTTGAGTTTAAACTAAATTGTATACCCTTCATAAATAAATCCATTAGTGAATCAGTGTAACCCTTATATGGATTCTAGATTTTTCTTTGTCAACTTTTCTTAACGAACGTTGAGCCTAAAAAGAAAATTGAGTATTTACTCCCTAATCTATGATTAGTAGAGCTTTTACTTATGTATTGAAGTTTTTAGGAATGGGATGCAATGAAATAAGTGAAGAGAAGATGGAAAGATTAATAGAAGTGGCAATAAAGGATAATTTCATGACCATTCAAAGATTAAAAAATTAAAAGAAAATATAAGAAAAGAAAATAAAGTGTTGAAAATCGATTGCATGTATTCTTGTGCTTAAAAAGAATGAAGGAAAAGGGGCGATTACAAGAATATTAGAAGCTAACGGGGTAAGAATTAATTTTCTCTTGATTTATTTATTATTACTCTGCTAATTATGAATATTTTGTTTCTTCGATTCCTTTCTTTTACAACCTACTTAATATATTGACATAAGAAGTTTTGTTACTTAATAATTAAGAATATTTTGTTACAACCCTATTTACAAATCATTTCAATTTTTACTTTGAAAAGTATATGATTTTCAAGATTATGATAAGTTCAATGTCATAAGAAGATGATGAGAGTTCCTTACCAATTTTAAACACTTGTGTGAACGAAAATATCTTATAGTGAAATTTCAAATTAAAGTATTTAAACTTGATGAGAGAGGTAGAATAGTTTTGCATTGTCTTATTTGTATTATGATTTATTTGAGAAATATTATGTGTTTAAATTTTCTAGTTCAATTGGGAAATTTTAATTTCCATATTTACGTCTTACCTAAAATAAATGAAAATCAATATATAATTAAAATCTTATAATATATTTTTCTTTTATATAAATAAATTACATTATCAATTATAAAATCATGTATCATTAGTAACAATGTGATAATAAAATCCATGTAGAAACAAATAGAAATTGGAATTAAAGATACTTTTTATTATTTTTAGGTGTTGTCGCAAGAATGTTTCTGCAATTTAGTGATTTTGTTCAATATAAGACCAAATCAAAGCAACGTTTATAATTTTGAACATTGTAAAGTAATGATTTAGCCGTGTAATAATTTGATCAATTTAAATAATTTGCTTCGGGTGATTTTGCCACACATTTAACTTGATTTTAGAGATATAAATAGGTCGGGTCGGGCCTGATCTACCCCTGACCCAGCTAGTGCTTCAGTGGGTCAGGATGAGTTTGCCTATGACCTGGCCCACTATTTTTTGAAAAAAAACTTCCAAAATAACGTCGTTTTGAACAAGATGACGTCGTTTTAGAAGTAGCCGATCAACCGGGGGTAAAATTGGGTCGAGTCCTCTTTGACATCACTGCTTGATTTGATAAATTAAACTATTAACATCACTAAAGATAAAAACATTAATAGTAACGTATTTTTTAACTCTTTTGGGCTTCAAACTTTTTCACCACTTTAATGAGTGTGTACAAAAAAAAAACATTTATTTAACTGATTAAGACATTTTATAAATAAATTAGGAGACATTAATACTTACAGTTGCTAAGATACGTATCAATGTAAAAGTCGTAATTAATTCTATTTAAATGTGATCAAATGACAGGTACAAACAATGTTTTTTCTTTATTAATATTTTAATATGTATATATAATTATACTACCTTCAACAAGGTCATGATGGATTTGATCATGCCTTTTACTTTAAACGAAAATTGTACCTCTAAGGACAACTTTTAAGTTTGGATTTCGTTTAATCAAGGGAAAGCTCATTCCGCGTGCAAACAATCCATAGTCTCCATACAGAACACAAGGAGTAATTGCTCGAGGCAAGACCAATTCCAGCAACTGATCTTTGATGATTAAGGTACAATACAGTGAGACGTGTATATTAGACGCATTGATGAATAACTCTTATGATCCCCGAATTCGACTTTCATCTTCTTTTAACCTTTTCATGAATTATAATGTGCTTACAAATGCCCAACCATTCCTGAGCCAAGAAAACATTATACATGAAGCGGAAAATAAGAGCAACATATACCTACGCCTAGTCTTATCTTTACATTCTTTTGCCTTTTGCTTTCAACTGTTTTACTATACTGAACACTACACTTTATATGGTTAACTGATCATGCATGCTAGTACATGAGGCAGCAAGACCAGGCGGCGGATTAACCCTGCGATGTGGCAGAGTATTCAAAAAGGAGGCGTTTGGAAGGAGCAGATTGCAGAACCACTCTTAATCGGCTTGTGAGCTGGTAGATTAAGGTCCATTGCATAGCCATTTCGGAGTCCTTC
This sequence comes from Erythroxylum novogranatense, assembly GCA_029891385.1. Lineage (NCBI taxonomy): Eukaryota > Viridiplantae > Streptophyta > Magnoliopsida > Malpighiales > Erythroxylaceae > Erythroxylum > Erythroxylum novogranatense. Next base: position 39,042,553 of record CM057234.1, on the reverse strand, counting down.
ATCTGCCTGACGATTGAAGCCTAACCAAAGTATAATGAAAAGGACCGTATCAGTCATAAGATCTAAGGACCATAAAGGCCATTTTTGTGCCAAACCAAATGATCATCTAACCCAAATAACAGGCACGTTTATCTTTTAAAATGCGACAGAAATAGAAGGGGCAGAATGAAACCCACCTGAAGACGTTTTCCAAGTTGGACCTCAACTTCGGTACCAAAAGAAATATTATTTGCAAGGGATTTTAAAGGATCTATGGTGGGATCAACCGAAAGTAAGCTAGGAATCTGAGGAGCATAGACTAGCCTCCACCTAGCCTGGCCAATCTCTCCCTTTCCTTCTATTCTTGGCATCAGGGTTTCGAGTGTCGCAGTAGCAAGCTTTTTAAATGCAAGCTGACCATCACCCTCTAATATGGACTCTGCTAATTGACTTTCAAATACTCTGGCAGCCTGCGCATATGGAACAATTCAGTAACATTAGATTACCTCGAGCTCAATAAAGATAAGAATTTCCTCTCAAAGTTAGCAGCCATGAATCAAGCAACATAAAAGTAAACATATGTGAAGATTATTTGTACTCAAAATTCACTATATCCTTTATTCTTCTACACTGAATATCAACATGCGAAATCCACATTAAGACTATATCCTTTATTCTTCTACACTGAATATCAACATACAAAATCCACATTAAGAAAATACTTCCAGAGCACACATACCAACGGTTTTCTAAGATAGGTAAAAGGCCTAGGACACAATTCAGAATGTGATTAGGGAAGGCATATATTACCCGGGCCCCATATGGTCAAGCCTGAAGTCAACAGATTGACTGAGGTTCGGTCCCAGACTCAGGCCCAAAACCAAAAACAAATTTAGGTCCAGCCTGAAGTCCAGCCCAATAACCCACCCGAGACCCAAGGCTTGACCCATTTCAATTAACATTGTTTCAGCAAATCTTCATATCACGTTACACCTCCCCCTCCACTGTCTACATCAATTTGCAATCCCTCGTTTCACGTTTTAGACAATCAACCTCCCACCAAGTCACCTCTCTCCAGTTGTTGCATTGCAAAGTGTTGGTCTATAGTCAGCGGCAGTGTTGGTCTATAGACAGCAGCAATTATGGGTTGTTACTTGAGTTAGTTAAAAGTTGGCCTTTCTTGTTTTGTCTATCGGTGTTGTGGAGTTCCTAAAGATCTTATTGTCTGAGTTGCTTGGATCTAGTTGCTGAATGAGAAGTCTTTGATGGGAGATATCTCTGGGTTCTTTTTTTTCCTTTCTCAATGTTTTTGGGTAACGTAGAAGTGTTATATTGGTTATGAGAAGCCGGTAGACAAACTAAGACACTTGAACTTATCATGATGGTTGGAGCTGCAAATAATGGCAGATCCAGGCATGCTTTTTAGGTTTTCAATGACAAACAGGAAGTTGCTCCGAATAGTGCTCTGAGGACAAGTAAGAGCCATTGCAGAATTATCGAGCTTGGGCAGCCCGAAACCTGAACTTGGGCCCAATTTTTGAAGGCCAATCAGACTCACGACTCAATTTTAATTTCAGGCTCTACAAGCTCATTCATAAGAATCACAATGTGGAAAGATGATTTGATAATGCAACAGGGATTAGAATCAACTGGAGTATTGTGCCTGATTGCAGTGTTCAGAATGCTTTACCTCGCTAGGGGACAGGGCATCCTGTTCAACAGTACGTGTTGAGGTCACCACCAATTTGTCCTGCCAATTGCTGGCTCGGCTTTGAATCCTGAATTGCCACTCTGATCCAACCAAAGCTAGGTCTAGCATAGGATCCAATCCATGTTCAGGCTCAAATTTTGCAATATTTAGATGATCTCGCTTAAGCCTCACCTGGATTTAAGGCAGCATATTTAGCGAGATATTTTCCGGTCAAAAGAAAGATAAGAAATGCTTTCACAATAGTCGACAAACATAAAATCTAAATACTCACTTGAGTTGCAACAAGGTTAACATCACCATTTTCAAAAGTCAGGACACCCTTTGGTTTAATCCATTTTGGATGAGTAGGCCCATTAAGCTCAAGTTCTCCACTGACAGCAAAATTCAGAATCAAAGGATAAACTATTCTCAACTCTGGACCTAAAACAAGCTTCAGATCACTGAGACGAACATCCACATTTGGTCTAATGCTTACTTGTTCTATATCCTTTTCACCTTCAGTTGATTTAACTGCTAAAACAACAGTTAAATAAAAAGTCACATTTCACAGAATTAGGACTCAGGAACAGAATAATATTTACGTCTAAAGCTTGGAAATAAAGCATGTTACTATAGTCACAGCCTTTCTTTCACTTGATTTAGTCATGAAAGACTACTGGAATTGGCCCTGAATGATTCAACTATTTTAAAAAGTCTCCAGTTCTGCTCAAGATAGCCAACATGATGTGCAGATAAAGTATTCAGCAATAATTATGGGAATGAAGTTGACAGAATAGAAAAATTTATGAATAGAACATTACCATCTGGTTGATGGAACTTGGTCACTGAAAATGGTGGTTCTGAACTGAAAAACCGCGAAACATATCGTGAAGCAACTGCTCGATTGACACCCATGCCACTAAGCCTGGATTGATTAGATGGCAACTTACTGAAAGGTGCAGCTCCATTGCTGCCCTTATCATGCGGTAGATATGCTTCTCCATGGCTCAACTTGATGTTCCCAGAGATGTTTGGCTGCAATATAGAACCAGAAATTTGCATCTGCGTGTCGACCTGGCCACTGATTGCAATTATACATTATTGATCCAGATGACATGCAGTTAATAATAACCGAAGCTATTAAAAATAGCCAAGTTACATGAAAAGAGCTAAAGGAACCAAAATAACTATCAGGAACGTCTTAGGAATCCTAATGTATCCATGATTCTATTGATCTCCTAAATCTCCTAGGATTTCTTTTCCTTATGTAATTAGCTCTCTATTGCCATAAAAGTTAGATGAGGGCCTTGGTGAATGACTAAGCCCTCAATTCTTCTTCTAATTTGTTCAACATGGTATCAGAGCAACTTTGAACCCTAGACCGTCCCTTTCTTCTCTGTGTCCCCTTCTTCTCTGCGTTACCTTTCTTCTTCTCTTCCCTCAAACAAAACACCAAAACCGACCTCACAGCAACAACCAGAAGCCACGGGCAACCAGAAGCCACCAGCAACCAGAGAGGCATCACCGCCAGCTGCCAGAAACCTCCCACGGGCCACTGTCCGGACCGAAACCAGGTCAGCTCGTCTCCTTAGTCTGAACAAGGTTCTGGTCTCGGTTTGTGTCAAATATGACCAGAACCTGAATATTTCATCATCCTCGTCATCTGTCATATGCTCCAAGTTATCGGCAACAACAGTCCAGTGTCTTCCATCAATAGTTCTGGTGAGTAGATTGCAAGTATGTCAAAGCCCGATGAAAAGTCAGTGTCCAGTGGCTTGGGAACGGTTCTGACAATGGGATCCTCCAATCTGCAAATCACCGAGCAATGTCTGAATGGTAATAATTACTCTTTATGGTCTAAGAATGTTGCATTATTTTTCAAGGGTCAGCGGAAATTTTCTCATCTCACAACTAATCCTCCAATTGATAACAAAGAACTAGAGAATTTGCTAGTCGATGATGCACAGTTGCTACATATTCTTTTTGATTCCATGGAACCTAAAATCTCAAACTTGTTTTCTCATGCCGATACTTGTAAGCAAGTTTGGGACTATGCCAAGCTTCTTTATCCAAGTAATATGCTTCGTGTATATGATACCTCTGTTGAGTTGTTTAGTCCAAATAGGAAGGAAGTTTGGTTGAATACTTTGGGAAGGTGAAACAAGCATATGAAGAGATGAATTCTTTATATCCAGTCACGTCTGATGTAAAGGAGATGAAAGGCAAAGAGAGATCATTGTTATAAAAACATTCTTATCGGGATTGAAACCTGAGTTTGAGTCTGTTTGAGCATAGATCCTCAGAGGTGCAAAAATCCCATCTTTGGCTGAAGTTTTTTCTAAGCTTTCTAGTTCCATGGCTAAAGAAGGTCCATCTGAGAACACTTCTGAGAGGTCATCGCTTGCACCAAATTCTGGTTGGCAATCTAGAGGAGGACGTGGTGATTGTAGTGGTAGAGGACGTGGTGGTAAAGGCACACGTCCCCATTGCAAATATTGTAATAATTATGGGCATGAAGAGGAGCCCTATTGGGATAAGCATCTTGAATTACAAGCAACGCATTATGCATCACTAGAAGAACATCCTCCTCCAATTGTAGATTCACAGTCTTGTGTCACTCTATCTCAGGATGAGTATGCTAAGTATATGCAGTTATCAGTCAGCTCAATAGGCGTCATCTTCTTCTATGGCATCTGTGACTCATCGAGGTAACCCAACTGCTTGTTATTCATCTATTCCTGAGAAATGGTTATGGGTATTAGATTCTGGTGTCACTAACCACATCTCAGGTACCATAACCAATTTTGATCATGTTTTTCCCTTTACCTTCCTCTCATAGTAATAAGCTTACAATCGCTGATGGTCCCACCACAAACATCAAAGGTGTTGGGGGTTCTCATCCTAATGCCTCGTTTACTTTACCTTTTACATTGTTCGCTCCAAATTTCCCTTTCAATCTTATGTCTGTAAGCAAATTAACAAAACAACTAAACTATTCTGTTCGTTTCTTTCCCCATGATGTTATTACCCAAGATTTGAAGACCAAGAAGATGATTGGAGAAGGGCGTGAATTGAAAGGAATTTACCATTTTGGTGAGTTGTAGTCTTCCATCGCTTTTTCAGCCTTAGCTTCTCCTATTGATATTCATGGTCGATTGGGTCATCCATCATTGGAGAATCTCAAGAAATTAGTGCTATGTCTCTTGTCTATTTCTAGTTTAAATTGTGAGTCTTGTCAACTTCAGAAACACCATCGTTCTTCCTTTTTCCCTCGTGTCAATACACGGACTGAAAATTTATGTTAATTCATACAAATATTTGGGGTCCGAGTCAAGTCAAATCCAAATTGGGATTTTAGTACTTCATAATTTTTGTTGATGATTTTTCTCAAATGACTTGGTTATATCTAATGAAAGATCTTTTAGAAATATTCTCAATCTTTTGTTCTTTCTGTGCTGAAATCCAAAATCAGTTTAATACCCGAATCAACATTCTTCGTAGTGATAATGCTAGAAAATATTTCTCTAACCAGTTCTCCAGTTCCTTACAGCATTAGGGTATTCAGCATTAGTCTTCGTGTCCTCACACACCCCTGCAAAATCGGGTAGCTGAAAGGAAAATCCAACCTATTGTTGAAACTGGGCGTACTCTGTTAATTCACATGAATGTTCCCAAAATTTTCTAGGGGGATTAGATGGCAGAATTCTTTTGATTGTTTATGTTGATGACATTGTCATCACAGGTGATGATAAAGCAGGAATCCAATCCTTGAAATCATTTTTGCAGATCAAGTTCCAGACAAAGGACCTAGGTGCCCTAAAATATTTTCTAGGTATTGAAGTCATAAGGTCTAAAATGGGTATTTGTTTATACTAAAGGAAATATGTTCTTGATCTTTTGGAAGAAATCGGCTTATTAGGCACTAAACCAATTGATAGTCCTATGGAGCCAAATGTTAAACTTGATGCAGAAAAAGGTGAATCTTTAGAACCCATGCAATTACACAAGGCTGGTTGGTAAACTTAACTATTTGACTATCACTCGTCCAAACATTGCATTTGCCACAAGTGTGGTTAGTCGGTTTATGGGTTCACGGACTAGTCATTAGGATGCAGTTGTCAGAATCTTGAGATACTTGAAAGGATCACCAGGACAAGGTCTTCTGTACCAAAGTCATGGACACGCTCAAGTACGAGGGTATACAGATGCCGATTGGGCAGGTTCTTATGACTAGAGGTCTACTTCAAGTTATTGTGTTTTTTTGGGAGGAAACATGTTGTCATGGAAAGCAAGAAGCAAATAGTTGTTGCTCGCTCTAGTGGTGAATCTGAGTACCGATCCATGACATACACTACACGTGAGTTGATTTGGTTTAAGCATCTTCGTCAAGAACTCAGTTTTGAGCATCCATCTCCAATGGAGTTAATGTGTGATAATCAAGCAGCCATTCATATTGCCTCTAATTCAGTCTTTCATGAAAGGACTAAATATATCGAAAGTGACTGTCACTTTGTTCGAAAGAAGCTTGAAACAGTACTGATCAAAACTCCATACGTCAAGTCAGAAGATCAACTTGCTGATTTATTTACCAAAGCTCTTGGGGGATCTTAGGTGAAATCTATATTTAACAAGCTTGAAGCCTATGATACGTATGCTCCAGCTTGAAGGGAAGTATTAGGAAAGTCTTAGGAATCCTAATGTATCCATGATTCCAGTGATCTCCTAAACCTCCTAGGATTTCTTTTCCTTATGTAATTAGCTCTCTATTGCTATATAAATTAGATGAGGGTCTTGGTGAATGACGAAGCCCTCAATTCTTCTCCTAATTTGTTGAACAATAACAGATACTGATAGGAAAAAGCTACCTGGATATTCATTGTCATAAATATTCATCACAGCACAACAGATCAATGTTCAAAACAAAACACTATCAGCAGAAAAAGGAGACATGCAATTATCTGTTGATATGAAAAGAAAAAAAAAAGGTAGTGTTAAAGGGCTAAGTTTCTATAAAGGTCCTCAAATTAACAAAATAAATACCTTATAATATTCTTTGCCCGTACTTCCAGAATTTCGCATTTCAAATCAATTTTGTCATCAATAGAAGCTTCAGTGGTTCTCAAAGGTAGGTTTCCTTTTACAAACAGCTTTCCTCTTCTACTAACACGGCTCTCCAGCGAAGTGATGCACAGCCTATTTGAATTCACATGTACCGTGCCACCAAAGTTTGTGAGTGGTTTCCTTAGAACTGGTGAAGAAATGGAAGCCCTATGGAATGACGCAATTCCATCAACCACAGGCTGTTCAACTGTACCTCTGATCTATTTTATTAGAAACATATCAAAAGCAATAATTAGTTATCAAGCTAAATAGCAAAAGCGTGCAATTACCAGAGCATAACAAATGACCTAAGTAAAAGGACAAATAGATCTGATAACTCTTTCCTTACTGTACACACCTCAAGTGTAATATCAGCATTGCCTTGAAGCCAGTTTGCATAAGGAGATAAAGCTGTTAATAACATCATTCCCCCATCCTTGATATCAGCATCAACCCTGACTTCTCCGACATCTAAAAAGTTCCAGTTCAAAACTTTGAGGCTTTCTGCTAATTGAGTATTTAAACCTTCTTCATTTCTGTCCCTAAAAACATTTTTTTTAATAGCTTCCTCGGCAGCAACTCTGCCCCGTTCCTTCATCCACCCAGGAAGCCAAGTTGTTGGGCTTTTATCTGTTTCTGTATCTTCATCCTCTGATGAAATGTTTTGGACAAAATTAACAGGTACACTTCCTTGTATGTGAACATGGCCATTTTGTATGATCGGCTCAAATTTGGCATTGAACAGAAAACGACTTGTTGAGGTTAGAGAGGCAACAATCTCAGCTCGGCCGAGATCGATTCCCCCAATGGCACCATCCAACAGCCTCACTTGAACATCACATTCTGGTTTTGCAAGACTTCCTCTGAGATCTCCTTCCATGTGTAGTATACCCTTAATTGGAGCTAACAGTTGCCCCAATGAATGAACAGTGTCAGCAGCTGATGATTCAATGACATGAACCAGGGCAGGTACAAGGCTGACTGGAAAATTTAAAACAGCAAAATGAAGATTGGTTTTTGTCCCTAACAAAGTGCCATCAGCATGTACGGTGGCATTGTCCTTCTGGATAAAAATCCTCTCAAGGCGCAAACCATCAGTATTGCTGTATGCTCCTACAGCTAAAACACGTTGTGTTTTGTAGGTTCCCCACTCCCAATGTTCACCATGGAAGTCAAAATCAGCCTGGTATACAAATATAAAAAAAAATAATATAAAGAGAGACCTAGTTAATACCAATCGAAGAGACATAAGTACAGTTCAAAATCTTGCATATCCATACCATTGTATCCCCGTTGCCTCCACCACTTGCATCGAGAGATCCATGCCACCGACCTCGAAGTTCAGCTAAACCTGGAAGACTCAAGTGTTCGAGAATAACTTCATTTGATGAAGTATAATGGCCTCGTATTACCTGAAATATTGGTTGAGCTGTTGATTTTATGATGACAAAAATATCACGACTCATTATTTCTAACCAATTGAAGTCATAACCCTTGTTAACAGAAATTTCCGCTTGCTGTAGATTCTTTAAAGACCATTAAAATTCAGTTATCATGTTTCTGTTCCAAGCAATTAAGATCATAACAATGCAGCTTTTAGTGATGAGTTATACCTCAAGTAAGTCTTGAAGACTTTCAGGATACAATCCTACTGATCGTAGACTCTGTATGAACAGGTCCTGTAGAAAAGACATGCACCTATCAGGACTTTAAAAAAGAAAAAAGATGACCTGAAATTGACAAACAGCCATACATTCCAAAGAGCATATTAGAAACTGATCAAAATAAACAGAAGTCCAATATCCTTATGCAAGATAACACCTTTGATCTAGATCGAACAGCAGGATCTGTACTTCTGGAAAGAAGCCTAGCAAGTGGAAGCATCTCAGCAATCTCAGCTCGAGGAACTTCAAGTCTCATTCTCCAACGCCCCATGGATGATATAACAGTTCCCAGGTGTCCACTCATTGCCTTTCTGAAGAGGCCACCCTTTTCCTTCCCAGCAGAGTTCCTATCTCGGGTTCCAGGCAAGACATATTCACCTTGGAGCTCATAACGGCTATGAGTCTGCTCCAAAACAGTTTTCTCAATGGTGATCTGCGAAACATTTGATCATCGAAAGATATCAGCTACATTGTTGCAAAAAATGGAATCTGCAATGCAATTCATTCTAAACGTAATCTTTTAAGATAGCCTGGAAGCTGACCACACAGGCCAGATTCGTAGCACAGAGTCACAGTTTAGGTACTCACAACATCACCACTCCATCTAACAGCCATATCTAAAGCTTCACCAAGCACACCACTAAATTTTGGACGAAGTACAGATAAAACACCATGACCCCTCCGTTTTTGAAGATTAAGCTGAATTTCAGCCTGCAGTTAAACATGCAGCAACAGATTGAGTAAAGCACTGTTAAAATCTTTTCCATCCAATCATAAAATTAACCGAGTTTTTATTTCAAATAACTTGCAGTAGCTTGATATGACTACAGTTAATTGTATCCACAAGTATACTAGAAAGAGATTAAGTCAACAAAAGGGGTACTAAGTTACATTTAGTAGATACTTCAATCAGTTTCAGGAATTACTTGGTGAAATGTTTCCAGCAATTAGGATTTTCTGATATTTTCTCTCAGCAAAAGAACATTTGGATTTCTTAAAATACAAATACAATTGCTGTTATTGCCAAACTGAGAGAGTCACTGCTGGTCATTGGTAACTACAGTTCAGTGTGTGCCAACGGAAACCACCGTCCAACAATTCAGACTGGAGACTGAATAAGAACATGTAACATTAAAAATGAAACTACATCCTTAAGGCTTACCCTTTGTAAAGTTCCCCGTAGTGAAGCTAACTCTAGCTCATCCAGTGGCAATTGGCGTACCTAAATCCAAGTCATGCGATGGCAATTAAATTACAACTCGCACCACAACAAACATATAAAAGAAATTCGACTTCACGTAAATAAACAAAATAAAACTGATAGAGAATAACCTTTTCTTTATATGAAAAGATCTAAAGATACCTCCAAGATAGCAGACTGTAATGGTCGGAAGCACACATTAGCTCTTAGTTGCCCTTTCTGAAGTGAAAAAGAAAATAACTTTCCATTTTGCAAGTTCTCATCATACGTTGGCTGTAATGGGCTGACAGCCTCCAGTGTAAGGTTTTCATCAGCCCTACCTGCAGCATCCAACTGTACGACAAAAGCCAGCTCAATGGGTAACCACATCTATAAGTTGACAAAAGAAACAGGCAAGGACAGGAAGAGTATATCCAGAATCCTAACCTTTTACTTTCACATCATAGCATTGTCAACAAACCATTCAACCCAAAAGTTTAACAAAACTTATTGCGTATGGCCCAAATATGATTCAAATACTATTCTAGCATCCCTTCCATATGAAGTGTGGGTAATCACAACAAATCACAATATAGAGAGGCAGCATGGGTTGAACTCGAGACTTTGACCCCTTATGATGAAGCTATTTCACCCAAAAGTTTAAGCATTGTGTGACACTTGACAAATGGTTCAACTACTATTCTAACAAGAACACTAGGCCAATGCAAGTTAAGCAAACTATACACCAAGACTCAAATTGATTACCATTTATGTTGCAGTAGCACATGATCATTAAAGCCGCATTAACAAAGCCGTCAACTTTTTTATTCCTAGTGTGAACACTATGGACAGCAAGTGTAGAACATAAACATATACAGCCATATAAATTAAGAATGTTCTTAGAAGAGAAAGTATTTAGTTCATTACCTTAATATGACCACGTGAAACACTTAATTGTCCTATCAATTGAGGGGCAAGCATCAACTGATTCAGTCTTAGACCCGATACAGAAACCTCGCCTATAAGGTTTTCTGTGTTCCCTTCTGTATGCAAGGGCTGCATCTTCTCTTCTGAAGAAATCTCTTTATCACAAAGAATACTAGAAAGCCTGACAATTTTTCCCTGAAACTTGATTCTTCCAGTTGCTTTCAAGTGTGTGGGTCTCGGCGAATCAAATGGATAAGAAGAAACCAAGCTAAAAAATTCAAAACCACGCATGCGTAGATCCAGCTCAATTCCTTCAACAATAAATGGCACCTTCCCCTTGAGATCAAGCACTTCTCTATCCAGCCAGTATTCATTGAGATAAGACGTCTGAACTTTTGAGTATAGTTCAAATGCAACAGATGAAGAGTTGACAGTGATATAATCATGTGAGATCAAAATATCTCCTCGGGCATCACTAAATGACCCTTCAGCTTTTGCTGCAATCCACTTGATATCAAACCTCCTAAAGGCAAAATGAGTGATCAATCGAACAACTTAAATCAGAATAACAAGATATGTCTAGCTAAAAATGAGAGGGAAAGCTTACGGTCTCAAAAGAGATCCAGAAAGTTTTGTTTCTCCTGTCAGGTCCCCTAATTTTAATGGCATTGCTTGAAGATAATCAGGAATGTACCGAAGCAAAATCTTATCAAAGAACAAATTTCCCGAGAAATTCACATCCATTGCTGTATCATCCACCTCTCCCTGAAACGATACTAAACGTGTTAGGAGCAAAGGAAACAAAGGAGGAAAATGGATAGTTTATACAAGGAAACACAAAGATAGAGATAGACCGTAGTGGTAGAGTTCTAGTTAAATAGGGATAATAGTAGTTAGGAAATAATAAACCTTATCCGGTAGTTAGCAGTAGATAGATAAAGAGTTAGATATCTAATAGAAGTAGTGGAATGCGGAGATATAAAAATATGGTTTAGGAGGGAATAAGGGGAGAGCAGTTAGACTATTATTCTCGAAGTATTAGGAGATTGTAAGGATTGTCCCTTGTTAAGAAGGTTTTCCTTCTTGTTTCTGAATAATAGTGAGCGACTATTCTTAATCTCATCGTGTTCTAAAAGCATCAGCCCATTAAGTTAATCAAGACCTAACAAATTTGGTCCGACCACGGATCTATCCATGGAGGCACGTGTAGGAAAGTTGGAAGACTCTGTTGCCAGAATCGAGAGAACCATGGGGGAGCAAGTCGCAGACTTGACGGAAGTCAAGAACGGCATGGGCCGTTTGGAAGCCCTTTTGACTCACGTGATGCAACGACAAGGGTCGAGCAACAAAGCATCGTCGGAGGCCAGCGAAGAGGAGGACTTTGAAGTTGAGAAGGACCACGAGAGTCGACCGTGGGTCAAGAAAGTCGAACTCCCTATCTTTGACGGAACGGATCCGTTAGGGTGGGTGGCTCGAGCAGAGAAGTTTTTTGAGATCCACCGTGTCAAGGAGGACGAGAAGATGCGACTAACCTTCATCAGTATGGAGGGAGCGGCGGTACACTGGTTTCGTTTCCTGCGCAAGAAGAGGCCGACGTTGACTTGGAACACGCTCATCCCTACTCTGTTGCAGCGTTTCGGTGAAGGCAGTCAGGGAAACGTGTACAAGAGACTAACGTCCATGCAGCAAGTAGGGTCGGTGGAGGAATATTTGCAGGCATTCGAAATGTTGGTGGCACAGATACCTGAGGCTTTGGAGGAGCAGCTGTTGGGATATTTTTTGGGGGGCCTCAAACCGGAAGTGAGGTGTCGGGTCCGATCCATGCGACCTAGTACGATCTTACGGGCAAAGGAAATAGCTCGCGATATCGAGGATGAACTGCAGTTGATGTATGGAGGAAATCTACCCATGACTGGACAATTCGCGAATCGCGTACAGGCACGCGGTAGCATTGTTCCCAAAGTTCAAGGAATAACAACCTTTGGAGGGTCGGGAAGTGGGACAACGAGTAATGACCCAGGCAGGAGCATGGGAGGAACAGAGCGGAGACCCTACAATTCGAACCGTAGTGGGTCATCGGTGGGATCAAATCCTCAGAGTGGGGTTTATGGGAACACAGGGTCACGTAACAACTGTGGGTCTAGGCAACTCCCCTATCCAGAATTTTTAAAGAGGAAGGAGGAAGGGAGGTGTTTTCGTTGTGGATTGCCTTTTGGTCCGGGACATAAATGCCCAGAGAAAAGTTTAAGAGTGACCATTCTAGGAGAAGATGAGGAGGTGGTTTCAGAGGTTGAAGAAGCTTTGGACGTCAACGAAATGTCAAGGGAGGCGGCTGAAGAAGTTCAGTGCGATTGGATGGAACTCTCACAAGTCTCAGCCGAGGGATGGACCCAACCCAAAACTATGAAGCTTTGGGGGAAGATAGATGGAACACCTGTGGTGGTGTTGATTGACAGTGGCGCGAGTCACAATTTCGTGTCAAAAGAGGTGGCTGCGAAACAGGGCTGGAAAGTGCAGGCCACGGTGAGTTTTGGAATGAGAATGGGAAACGGACTGAAACAAGAATCTCAAGGTTGCTGCCAAGGATTAAATCTGGAAATGCAAGGTTATGTTTATTCAGGAGATTTTTTTCTCTTTGAGTTAGGAGGAGTGGACATTATTTTGGGGATGACTTGGTTGGTTTCGTTAGGTGAGGTGCAGCATAATTGGAAAGATCTTTCCATGATTTTTTCGCATTCAGGGTCAATGATCCACAAATGAAGGGGATCCTAATCTTTCTAGATCTTTAATTTCCACCAAGGCATTAAGGAAGATAGTCGAAATTGAGGCAGCGGTTATGGTATTCTTTGGCTCAGAGAAAAACAACATGGACGACAAAGGATCCAACAACATAGGAGAAACGCTCGACTACCATCAGCAACAACAACTACAGGAGGTGTTGACCGAATTTCATTCAGTCTTTTCACACCCGATAGGCCTCCCTCCTAGCCGACCTGTTGATCACAAAATCCCAATTAAAGCCGGGGTGGATCCAATTAATGTGAGACCTTATCGTTATCCTCATCTACAAAAAAATGAGATCGAGAAACAGGTTTCGGAAATGCTACCTTCTGGGGTTATCAGACCTAGCAACAGCCCATATTTAAGTCCGGTGATTCTTGTAAAGAAGAAGGACGGCAGTTGGCGGTTTTGCGTTGATTATCGAGCTTTGAATAAAGCCACCATACCGGATAAATTCCCGATACTAGTAATTGAAGAACTCTTGGATGAATTGTACGAAGCAAAGTATTTCTCAAAAATCGATTTACGGACGGGATACCATCAAATACGCATGAATGAAAATGACATTCCCAAGACGGCATTTCGAACACATCATGGCCACTACGAATCACTCGTCATGCCTTTTGGCCTCACCAACGCACCGGCCACTTTTCAATGTGCCATGAATTCGGTATTACAACCCTACCTCCGAAAGTTTGTGTTAGTTTTTTTTTATGACATTTTGGTGTATATCGTCGATTGGGACAGCCACATCGCTCACTTAAGGAAGGTATTACATACGTTACAGCAACGTCATTTTTATGCGAATACAAAGAAATGCAACTTTGGGAAATTAAGAATTGACTACTTGGGGCACATCATTTCCAAAGAGGGCGTTGCTATGGATCCCAAGAAGATTGAAGCAGTTTTACAATGGCCTATTCCGACATCTCTCAAAGCTTTGAGAGGGTTCTTGGGGTTGACGGAGTATTACCGAAGGTTTGTGAAGGATTACGGGAAAATAGCACAACCTCTTACTTGTCTACTAAAAAAGGGAAATTTTAAATGGGATACTCCAGCGGAAACCGCATTTAGGCGTCTGCAGAATGCTCTGACTAGCGCTCCAGTTTTGACATTACCGGATTTCAATAACCCTTTTTCGGTGGAGTGTGATGCCTCAGGTACAGGCATTGGAGCTGTATTGATGCAGGAGAATAAACCAGTGGCGTTTTTCAGCAAAGCGTTAGCAAAATCATCGCTCAATAAATCCATATACGAAAAGGAACTCATGGCGCTAGTGTTAGCCATTCAACATTGGAGGCCGTATCTAGTGGGGAGAAGATTTACAGTCTATACAGATCAAAAAAGCCTTAGACATTTGCTGGAACAGAGAATTACCACTCAAAATCAACAGAATTGGTTGGCAAAATTGTTGGGATACAATTTTGATATTGTTTACAAGGGTGAATTTCCAACAGGCGCAGATGCACTCTCCGTAGTATGTGAGGACAAGGAGCTACAAAGTTATCTCTAGGCCAATTTGGCAAGATCCTAACAAATTGACAAGGAGGTCAAAGAAGATTCACAATTGAGCAGGATTATTGAAGAAATTAAGAAGGAACCCGATTCTCATCCTTCTTACACCTTGGAAAATGAGAGACTATATCATAAAGGCAAAGTTAGTGGTATCACCACTTCAATGGATTCCCAAACTTTACAAGAGTTTCACACAACTCCTACGGGGACACTCGGGCATTTACAAGACTTATAAAGAATAGCTCAATCTATTTTTGGAATGGAATGAAAAGGCAAGAATCGAATTTGTAGCGACTTGTCACACTTGTCGTGAAACAAGTATCAAGCCACGTCTCCAAAGAGGGTTTGCTCCAACTGCTACCTATTCCTAACGCCATTTGGGAAGAGTTGAGCATGGATTTCATTGTGGGACTTCCCAAATCGAAGGCTATGATACCTTGTTGGTCATAAGGATGAGTTGAGCAAATATGGGCATTTTATTCCTGTTAAACATCCTTACTCAGCCCATGCTATTGCTGAAATCTTCACTAAGGAGGTTGTCCGACTACATGGCATTCCACTTTCCATTGTTAGCGACCGAGATCCTACGTTCTTAAGTAATTTTTGGCAAGAATTTACATTCCAGGGAACACAACTAAAATTCAGTACCTCTTATCACCCTGAATCGGATGGCCAAACTGAGGTAGTTAACCGCACCATTGAGACATATTTACGTTGTTTTAGCTCTGAACAACCTAAGGTATGGTTAGATTATTTACCCCGGCGTAATATTGGTATAATACCATTGTCATTCAGCACTAAATGTTCTCCTTTCGAGGTAGTTTATGGAAGACCTCCTCCCTCAATCACACGTTTTATTCCCGGAGAAACATTGGTGGAAGTGGTGGCGCAGGATTTAATGAGTCGGGATGAGGCTCTATCACAGTTAAAACATCATTTGGAACGCGCTCGCGCTCACATGATCCGTTATGCAAATGTTCATCGGCGCCCTCATGATATTCAGGTGGGGGATTGGGTGTATTTGAAGATTCGGCCACATCGGCAAGGGTCCATGCCCAAACGGTTGCATCCGAAACTGTCAACACGTTATTATGGACCATATTTGGTGGACAAATAGGTGGGCGCCGTCGCATTTCAATTGCAACTTCCTCCTCAAGCACGTATACATCCAGTGTTTCATGTGTCCCAGTTAAAAAAGGCGATTGGCACCACCATGTTCAGGAAGAGCTACCTCCAGAGTTAGACTATACACCTAACTTGTGTACACCTGTGGCGATCTTGGGTAGCAGGACACTTCAGAAGCAAGGAGCGGCACGCGACCAATGGTTGATTCACTGGCAAGGCAAACCATTGGAGGAAGCTACATGGGAGGACCAAGAGTTGATCCGAGGACAATTTCCAGAGTTTAACCTTGGGGACAAGGTTATTTCTGCAGGGGGGGTATTGTTAGGAGCAAAGGAAACAGAGGAGAAAAATGGATAGTTTATACAAGGAAACACAAAGATAGAGATAGACCGTAGTGGTAGAGTTCTAGTTAAATAGGGATAATAGTAGTTAGGAAATAATAAACCTTATCCCAGTAGTTAGCAGAGATAGATAAAGAGTTAGATATCTATTAGAAGTAGTGGAATGCGGAGATATAAAAATATAGTTTAGGAGGAATAAGGAGAGCAAGTTAGACTATTATTCTCAAGTATTAGGAGATTGTAAGGATTGTCCCTTGTTAAGAAGGTTTTCCTTCTTGTTTCCTGAATAATAGTGAGCGACTATTCTTAATCTACTGTGTTCTAAAAGCATCAGCCCATTAAGTTAATCAGTACCTAACAAAACGTTAGAACACAGTCAAAAATATAATGTTATTCATCACAGGATTGCAAAGGACATTACTCATTCCAAGAAGCTATATTGATAAAGCAAATCTAACAAAGAAAAGAATAGGAGCCCAAAATAAATTCACCAGTACAGGATTAAACTGGAAAAGATAAGGATTACAAAGACCAAAGTAATTATTTGTCACAATTACCAAAAAAAATTATTTTTCATACACAGGTATGTGTCGCTAAACTACAATTATCTTCTCTTAAATGAGTCTAAGACTACAAAATAACAGAAAATAAATCTACAGATCACATCCTGGGTCAGCGAACAAGATATGACGCCTGCATTAGGAGGCATAATTTTATGAAGAAGTAACTTACCTCTGGACAAATCCATGCATTCCCTGCTCCCCGAATTTCACCACCATCTACAAGAGTAGCCCTAATCCCATATAAGTCAGCAATCTGTAAATTAAGTTTCATGAAATTTAATAGAATTGGAATCAGAAGAAAGTTATTACTCCATTTAAAAAGGCAAACCTAACTTACACAATTATCAGTGTTAAACGTGAAATTGGCTGACAGATATGAAAATGGAACACGGTCAAATGCTGCCACAGCACCAGACTCTTTGCTTTTCAACAATACTTCATACGCAGCAGATGCAGGTACATCTGAAACTGAATAAGATACCTTCCTTGAAGCCATTCCACTTCCCACAAAAATGGGAGCATCCAGTGGTCCTTGACAGTTGAATACAGCAGTAACAGACCCGGCCAACTGTAGCCATCAAAGGGAAGAAGTGAAAATTAAACTTACTTTTACTTTTAAAGCTGTGAAAATGCAAATCATTTGTCAACATCCTAACCATTAAAAACGAAAGGAACTACTTCAAAAATTTGCAGTTAAAATAGGATAGAAGTCGGAAGCTCAAATAATTGGAAATAGATTATTGAGAACTTAAAGTAGGAGTTGGAAAAGGGGGCCCCAAATACACTTACAGGGAACAGTAAAGGTCTCATCTTGAAAGTTCGCATCAAAGCATTGATCTCTACAAATGGAACCTGTATCAACATAATTTATCAGAAGCTGGCAACAAAGTAAATTGCAGCAAGATGACAGTTTAAACTAACAAGGCCCGAAAAGGATGTCAAAGAGCAAGCACAGGTTCAGAAACAGAAATTTTCATTAAAGAAGAAGGTTATTCACATAATTACAGATCAGATAATCTTGACTTGCAATTGTTCTCATTTTATGCATAGTCAAGAAATATACTGATCATGTTTGCCACGTATAATAGTCTAATAAATTATTAACATCCCGCACCTCATCCAAACTCAAGTTTTTTTTGGTTAATGGTTTCTGTATATGGTATTAAACCCTTTGCAGTTAACATCTCTACTCAAGCTGCATCACCCTCTATGCTATGAACAAATTTTTAATTTCCACACAGGTGACGGCCCTGTACATAGTCAAGCTTTCTACCCAACATGCATGCGCATCAATCAGTGCGGAAAACTTCGCACAAAATCAAAGTCATGGGGACTAGCAGTTTAAAGTTTCAGACAAAATGATGTTTTGAAATCTACTAAACTGACTGCACACCAAAAAGCAAGGATCAGAACATCAATTATTTTCTTGACAAGTTTCTTAGGCATTACATATATCAAAATTAAAACTCAACCTTCAATATTTATTCAAAATTAGAAAGGGTGTACATTATTGGACCATAAAAGATTCTTTAGAGAATGGTATGAAATAAAGACTGACAGAACATAATATATATCTAACTTTAGTTGTGGTGAACCGCATAAAAGTAAATATATGAATGCAAAAGCTATAAATTGGTTTTGGAAACAATTTTATCTGTATGTTCATTCATGAGGAGGAATTTATCAATACAGATACCACGTCAAGAATTGTGCACTGCTACAGATTTTAGTAACCAATTAGGAATTTATACAAACAATTCCTATTGACATCTAAATCACCCTTTTAGCAACAATGCCCAAATTCATCAAGAATTACTAGGTCAATAGCCAGCCTGAAAAACTCCAATAGATAGCAAGTATATCTCAGATATGAAGCAAGTGAAAAGAATTGTTCAAAGCAGCCAAGATATAAATATTGAAGATTAGCACACCAACCAAATTACAAACAGAAATAAAATCAAGTATAAATTGACAGCATTGATTTTTGTCAGCCTAAAAAACTCCAATAGATTGCAAGTATATTTTAGATAGGATACAATCCAATATTTGAAAAGGATTGTTCTAAGCAGCCAAGATATCAATATTGAAGATGAGAACACCAACCAAATTACAAACAGAAATAAAACCCAGTATAAACTGACAGCATTGATCTTTCATTCCGGATCACTTATGATTTGCACTTGATACAATGAAGCAATGATGGGATTAAGGGTTCCAATTGTGCATTCAGGCCTGGGGAAACCATGCACAGGATACCTGACACATTAGGTGAAACTCTCCTTCATCAGGATGAATGCCAAAATCTCCAGAGGCTTCTAAGGGAACATCACCAAACCAACCAATTGCATTATGCAAGAATATTCGCTGACCACGAAAGCATAAGCTTGCTGACATGTCCTGCAACATGAGATAGAAAGTCCAAAAATAATATTTCCAGACTATTCACAATAACAAGCTTCATCTAACAAGTGAAAATAACACACAGCAAGTAGACAGATCTTAACCCTTAAAAGAAAATACAAAAACACTATGTTGATAAATGATGTTACACATGGGAACATACAGCCAGATTAAGGGTAGGCATAAAACAGAAGTGTTCTGCTAGTAAATAGCTTGGATATGCTATATAATATTACTCAACAAGGAATTGATCCAAAGTGGAAAAACAAACAGTTTCATCAGAAGGTAATCAATCATTCAGCAGAAGACCATCAACCTTTTTATTTATCTTTAATTTCTAAATCATCAAAAAGTGGCAGACATTGTAATCATAATAGACAATCAATTCATGGCCATTTCATTGAACATAAAAATATGCCTCAGCTTTATAATACCAGGCATGCAGCTATAAGAACTTTTAGGGGCCAGAAACAAGAAAACCCAAAAAGAAAAGAATCTAGAGGCATACAGAGAACCATGATGGAGCATCAAATATTTTAAAGCCTAATCCTGTCACATCAAGCTGCCCATGGAGATTAGGGAATGTTTCCCCTCTTGACATGCATATATGAACCTGCATGTAGAGAAGGTATATACAACTCAAAAATCTGAAAGAATAACAGGCTACATTATAGCTACCAAAATTATTCAAAAGAAGCAATAATATTTATGAAGAACTGAAAATGTTTCATGTGGCAGCAATCGTATCTGACAACTTTTCCTTTTCTCGTTTTATTGGGAAACTTTAACTATAAGAACAGGAAGTGGGTGTAACAACATCATAAGTAAATGGTAAAGATGCTTTATATCCAAAATATAAATCTTGCATTGTAATGCATCTGTTTCCGCTCCAATGAATTCTGCATACCAACACTAAAAGTTGATTAAAATAAATTATTCAAAACAGCCAGTTGTTACATCAAAAAGTGAATTTCCACACTATCTGTACTCTTATATTGATATGTTTATAGTTTAAAGTAAGAAATTAGAAATTAACCAAGAACAGGTTAAATATCAAAACCTGAACCAATAGCTGTTAATAGAACGACTATTAGACCAATAGATTCTGAAAATTCAGATTATATATTAGAACACAGAGCTCCATTGGTGTGGACAGTCTCAACACAATCATTGCAGGCATAGAATTAGAAGTTTACTTTATGTTAATTTAGATCTAACCTATTTGGAGTTGTTTTGTAATAAACTTCTACTGAGATAAAGTTTGGTACTCTTTATTTTAGCTTGTTAGGTTAATTCAACGAAGTTAGGGATTTGATGTTAGATGCTTTTTAATTGAATGAAACTGTTTCTCCTGCACTTCTTCGTCTCAACTCTTCGTCTCTCTCACCTCTTCTTCTCCCTTCTTCCCCATTCTATTTTTGTGTCTTCTCTGTATTTCTTTCTCTTCTTTTCTCACTATCTAACTACTCATCTCTTGAGCCTACACTATTCGGAGGTAACAACTTCAACCATTATAGATCCCAATGTGGTTACTGATTGCTCAACAGCATGTATCCCACAGAACAACCTTTCAACAAAAAGTTCAAAGGGCTAAATTGAAAGCATTTAAGAAAAATCCCATGAAATTAAAATATTAGTTGCAAATTGCACCATGTACTACATTCAGGGAAAAATAAAACTACAATTTATTATGTAATCTGTATATGAATCTGGTTGTCATAAAGAAGCTTTTACATGAACATGAAATGGCTATAAAATTCACTCATAGAGGCCTAAGTCCAAACTATTATGATAATGAACTCAAGTTGCATTTATCAATAAACAGAAGTTAGAAAAGCACCTCACCAGTAGCCCTCCCACTAGACCATTTTATTGGAATTTCTAAAATCCTTTCGAAAAGCTGTGACAGAGGTAGATAGAGAAAGTTCTTATAAGAAATCTACAATAAATAGTGTCATAAATTTAAACTTGAATATTCATGCATAGTGTAAAATATACCGGAGCAAAAAGATTAGCAACTTTTAAATTGGCATGCCAGTTCTGCTCCAAAATGTCGACAAAAACATCTGCCGACAACCAACCACCATCTTCAGAGATTGCATCAGATCTCCACATATTACAATTGCCACTCAACTGCACATGCAGCTTGCCATAGTGATTCTGGAACTTTACATATCCATTGGCATTATCCATCTCTCTTCAGACGTTCAGTAACATTATAAGTGTTGGGATGAGTATATAGTTTGACCAATAACAAATTTCTAACTATAAAACTGCAAACTAGTAGTATATGAATTGGGCATGGCCCTAACCTGGGTTCGATGTCACCGTATCCAAGCAGCATCAAGGTTCCACCTCTGAATTGAACAGAATCAAGTGAAAAAGGAAGCATCTTCTCAATTTGTTCAGTCTGCACTATATCTACCTCATCAACAAGTTCAGAAACTATGTCTTCAATGTTTGGACCTGTGCCAGGTTTCAGTTTTCCAATAGGACCAGCAAAAGAATTATGGAATCTGTCCCTCAAATTTCTTAAAAATGAGAGTAAACCAGATTTCAACTTCATGCGAAACATATTAATTGGATGTAATTTTTCCGGCTGAAGTTCAAGTTTTTCAATTGAAGGGTTTCCAGATTTCTGACCATATTGAACCTCAGATGCATCAGCATCCACATATCTCTGCACAGAATCAACAATCAAGTCCTGCTTGTTTACATCAGTTTTAGCATCTTCTGAAAAACTTTTCAAATGTGCCAAAGCTCCATTCAATTTTCCCACTGCATTCAGTCGAGCCAGAGCCATGAGAAATGGATCACGCAGAATAATATAACTTTCAATATTATAACAGTTTTGAGCCACAATAGGCAGCTGGATTCCCAAATCTTCAGTGTTATTCCAATCATTGTTGTTACTTTTTAGTTCTTCATCAACAGTCAGATGAGTAGATTTGCTTCTGTTGTTATCACCCTCACTTTGCATGAAAAGACTCTGAAGATCCATAAAATCACCACCACCAGATGACTGAGGAGACTCATCAAACTTTCCGCTGGATAAGGTTTGAAAATATGCAACTGCCGCAGAGGCACTACGGTCGAGAATCCGCCTTTTGGCATCAGCACCTGAAGCCAGAATGTCAGTCTCATTAGCTTTCTTCTTAAACTTGAGCTTTTGGGGTCCTTTGATGACCTTGGACCAGAATCTGAGACCTGAATCAGGAAGTTTTACTCCAAATGATTTCTCTAGATCAGCATGTTTTGTATTATAATCAGGACCAGTGTTCATGCGGTGAAGATCCCTCCAGTGGATCTTCTCATCCATACACAATAAAGACTCCGAATTTATAACATTTGTAGAACGTGTTGCAATTCCATCATAAACATCAGCTTGAAAACAACTAGAATCTCTTTCAGGTAAAATGAAACCCCTTTCTGCAGCTTCCTTAGCATCATCGTCCCTTTCTCTAGCCCACCGAGCAGATGATTCCTCCCTTGCAATCCTTCTTGTCTTCGTACGATAATCAATCCCTTCTTCGCTGGACAAATGCCTTTGAAGACTCCCTTCAGATGAGGGTATCCCTAACCATGTGTAGTCCTTCTTTTGTACAACCACAAAGCTTGGATGAGACAAAACCGCATCAACTACAATCTTTCCCCTTCTCAAACTTGCGAAAGGGCAAAGTCGAAGCTTCATAGATGGAACCTCACCACAAGAGAATTCTTCAAAATGTGAGCCAACTGAGCATGACTCCAAAGTAATGCTTAATGGAGAAATACTTCGAACCTTACCAAAGTTGACCTCACGCTGAATATAATTACTCAGCACCAAACAAACATGAGGCAAAAGCTTAGCCTCCACGTAAGCCTTGGCTTTGTTTTGTCCGTACCACATCAACAAGCAAACCGCAGATATCACTGCCATGAATACTGAACATCTCACCAACAGCAACCCCTCTTTCCACAAAGGGTTTAATGAATCCACAAAATCCTTGCTCCACACAAGAGGCTCCCTCACACACTCCACGTTCAACCCATTTGTTGTACCAATGGCATTCCTCAGTAACTCTATATTTTTACCACAAATGTGGGAAAATCTAATTGCTTGAGCAACCCAGTCATTGCGCTTTCTCGCGCACACATAACTGCGAGAACGCCTTTTCAATAACTGTCCCCTACCCAGATAAAGAGAATGGGCATGAAGCGGAACCCCTAGAAACCCGCAGTGGAGCTTTAAGCTCGTCATGGT